>OX235264.1:56628268-61428268 GCA_944472135.2 Trichobilharzia regenti
AGCACGCAACACACTCAGTGTTTAGTGATCATCTGATGAATTTCCAACTGTCATTTTGTAGGGATTTGACTCGTATCAAGTGTCATCATGAATCGATATCATGGAATTGAATTTCACGGAGTAGTCAGTGGCTGAGTAGTCAATGGGCTCGTCTCGTAGCCTGATTGTGATGGGTCGAATCCACTGTTGCGGGGGTTAGGGTTACTGTAACGGAAAAAGTCATAGAAAAATAACTCCAAACAATCGAATCACAATATTTTTACTTATATCTACGTTACCTCTAACACCGAAATTAGTATCCGTGTTTCTCCTAGACTGTCCATCGTGATTCTGATATTTGCATATCATATGTTGACTTGATCCTTATTATTATTTGTCCTTGCCCCTCTTCAATCTATATTTGGATTGCTTCTCTTCGTAGTTTCCCGGTGCACTGATAATGTGTTGTTTTACGATGTGATCTCGTTTGAATGAATGGAAGTCACTCTGCGCTTGGAATGCGTGGGGTGAACATAGTTTCTATTCCACCTTGTTGGCAATATTCTAAGTGATTCCAAGTTAATTCTTACAGCTGAATTTCCGTGAACTAATTTTGTTCTACAGTTCATGTTTTGTACTCATAAAACTAACAGGACTCTATCTCTGCCTGATGTTATTGATGGAAAGAGGCACAGATTCCAGGAAAGAACAATTTCCTTCTTAGAGTCTTTGCAGCGCTTTCAGATTATTCGTGTATCAATGGAGTGTTTTCAGGTACACAGTGGAACGCGGAGATTTCATTCACACATTCACAACACAATGAGTCGTTTCAGTCGTGACAGGTACGTGCTGCTAAATAATCACAAATTAACTCTTCAGAAGTGACTGTTGTTGTTGGTGTTATTATTATTTGTGCATCAGTGTGCGCATTTATATCTCATCTGTGATTATGAGCCTGTGTCATTTCAAATATACTCCTTTGTTGGTTATCAATTTGTCGGAGGTCGGTTGATCAATCTATTCACACTTCGTAACACATTGATTGAACAGGAGTGTTGATTATTCCTACAGATAGTAGGTGAATCTTACATTAACGGTATATTCATTGAACTAATGAATATGTCATGAAATTGATCTCAAGTGGAATGATGCTTTCAAGTTGATCTGATCAGGGTATGTGATGAAATGACAACTAACTAACAGCTTGTGTTTAGTCATTTTGAAATTTGTATAATCTTATTCACTATTCCTTGTTGAGAATATGAAAGGCTGTTAACATGGAACAGTGACTGTGATCAACTTACTGTGTGATTGTCTAAGTGTCTAGGTGACTGGTTGACTGATTGAGTGACTAGTCTAACATGAAAGGATAATGACACTGACTGGTAAGTAAGAACGCAACCATCTACTATCACACCTTTTATTGGCTAAAACTACAGTTTAAAATTTATCTCTTGAAATGTCAACAACCAATTCAGTCACTCACTCACTCATTCACTTATTCATTCATTCACTCAGCTGTTCACTCATCTGCTCATTCGTGATAATTCGACAATTTCAAGGACGAATGACTGGCGAAACATTGAATCCCATTGGGAGTTGAACAAGCCTGACCGGTGGAATGACTAGTAATCAATGAAACTGACTTGTCATTGTCAACAACACATGAAAGACAGCACTACTTATCAACTAAACTAATGTAGATCTACGAAGGTTAAGAGGACGCAGAAGTGTTTTTGAATTATAGATATTTTACTTTCAAGTAGTTAGAAATACGGATTTTCAATGAAGATTACCCACTGAACTCAAGTGATAATAATATCTAATTGAAGAGTGGGTCACATAACACGTCAGTCTGTCGTCTACGTTCATAACACCTACCACATTATTATTATTATTTGATCCACAAAATCACCGTCATTGTTTCAAATTTTTATACATAAATCTATGTAAATTACAGTAAAGCCTGAGAAAGATCTAATTGAAAACAATATTATTCACTTGTATGTCTTGTCCTGATATTACATACATCACACAGGGAAACAGTATGTTTTACTGGGTGACAATGTCTCGAACACAATTTATTGTCCATAATCAAATCAATTATAGTCTCCCCACTTCGAAACTTGACGCTGATTAGTCATAATAGATGCGAAGAATTTGGGGTATGAAAGACTGATAAGTCAATTCAAGGTTACAAAAGGTGTCAGATGAGTGGTTGGTGCAGAGTAGCATGTATTAGAGAGGAGATGGTAGGACTGCAATAAGACGTCCATTATTGGATAACCAATGTGTGAAATGAAACAGGTGGAGGCATGCGCATATATTGAGATAAGAGATAGCCTTGAACTGACTTGTCACTTCTTTCTACCCCACATTCCACCAATCAATTATGACTAATCACCACCATTGTCTCACATTTCACCAATATATTTTGTGATCAATTTCAGCCCAGAGAATGTTTGTCACACAAATACGACTATTTATTTCGACACCCCCATAACTAATCTGTTATTTTACGATGAAAAATGTGTCCACCAAATAACTGGCGATCATTATTGTAACGCCAACAACTTTCATATTCTCCTAATTGTAAGAAGGTGAAGAGAAATTATAGAAGAGAATATTTTTCTAGCAAGTAATATCAGTAAATATTATTGTACAACACTGTGATTTGATCATAATGAAAATCTTATCCATGATGGAGTTATGCTCAACCACAATGTCAAAGTTTCATCCTTATATCAACAGATACTTGTTGTTTCTGTTATCTTTGTTGCATCTTGATAACTCGTGCCTCCGCTGCCTGACTCTTAGACCAACTTGCTGGTATTTCAAATACAAGTGGCGTGAGATGGATTTAGGACAACACCAGCATTCTTCGCTGCACATATGTAGCTGTGCTTTTGTTGCTTTTGTATTACCTATGATATGAGATTCGAGTGAAGTGAAGAACAGTTTCCAATGTGATTATTTCCTCAGATGAGTTTCTTCGTGGTAGTATTCACTCATCCAAAGAATCGACTGATCATACATCGACCCATCCATCCATACATCCATTTTAATATTATTCCTCTTTCCTACTCTCAAATTATTGTTATTACTACTACTAATTTTATCTTACTTTTAATTGGAAGGCAATTCATTGAAAGTTATAGGAGAGCAGAAATGCTTTTGATACCATTTCCGCTCTCAGTTGTTTATGTAATTCCTTCTATTTCACTGATTTCAAGTGTGTTGTTTTCCTCTTCTGCTTCTTCTTCTTCTTATTATTATTATTGTTACTGTTCCTCTTCTTCTTCTTCTGTTAGACGTATCTGAAAATTGAATTGCATCACTGTGTACATCTGGAAAATTGTGAAGAAAGAGGCAATGTGGAACAAATGCTCTACCACTGACGTATCATTCAGAGATTCACCTACTTGGAGAAAGAAAGGAACAACATGATGACCCACACAGTCATCTAATGTGACCAATTATGCCCCAAATTGTACACTTGACTTATTTCTAATCACCTGAAATATGCAATAGTATGTCCAGCGAAAATCAATCAGCATCAGGACTCGTTCAACTATCACAGTTATCGTTATTATTGATTATTATCCATTAGCGCTCCGAGTGGAAAGAGGAAATCAGCAGAATATTTCCATGTCAAACTATCCCATGCCCAATTCGCAAGTTGCAGAAAATATTCTACATAGGCTTCCCATTCACTGGAAGTAATCAGTGGGAGACACGCTGACTGGATTTCACCAGTCAAATCAGGAGACTGGTGTAAATTCTGAGTGTACTGTGTGTCTCTAATCGTCATCTTCACTTATTTGAAGAGCGAATGTAATTCTGGTGCGTTATATAAACAGAAATTGAATTCATGAAGATTAGACCACCTTGACAATCGAAAGGCAGTCAATGTTTTGTGAAGCGAATCACTTCACCTGGTTGGTGACAGTGCCTCCTTTCTTCCTCCCTCTCTTCCTTCCCACCATCCTTCCTGCCTTCCTTCATTTTCAAGCACATTCAAACTAATAAGTGAGAAGGATATACATGAATTCATACCATACTTGAGTTGAGACCACGTGACCTGTGTGTGTGTGTGTGTGTGTAGGCGACAGTGTATGGGTGAGTATGTGTTTGTGTTTGTGTGTGACTGACGAGACGTGTATCAACCGAACCTAATCAATCAGTGATTCCGCTTGATATATGAATGAAATAATGAATGGATTATGACTTTTCAGTGAATGAGTGCATTTTCACTCATATCACTCATTTAAGTAGCATAATGATTGGGTGTGTTTATTTCGAATTATGTGAGATTAGGAAATGTTTAGTCGATACAAATGTGACAAAATACAGCATTTTGAGTGACTGTAGTGATGGAAGGCAGTTCATATCGTTGCAAACAACAAATATGTCATCAACATATCGGCGATAGTAGGTCGTTCCATTGATAGCAGGACTTAGCTGTATCTGCTCAAGGTAGCCCATGAAGATATCAGCCAGGATAGGTCCCAGAGGCGACCCCATCGATTCATCGGTGAAGTTGATTGTTGAATTTGAATTGTATATCTTTTGTGCAGAGCAGTAGAAGTCGCTTCATCTCTGTCTCAAAAGATTGAAAGATGCAATAAATAGAAGCTTCCCAGCAGCAAAACTCATAACAGTATACAGCACCACTCATTCTTTAATCCACTCAAAACTGGATAAATACCCCCCTGATGTCACCTTAAACTGCGTTTATGAATTCACGTGCACTTTCGGGAGCAAGTACATTTGAAGGACAGAAAGAAAGGCTTCTATCCGGTTTTCTGAACATATTCCCAAAATCCTGTGTCTAAAAGGAAGCAGATATTCCCGGGGTGCAATTACCAGACACATTGTTGATACCGGACATCTCGTAGAGATTTCTAGGTCCTTCAAAATATTAAATAGACAAAGGACAGCAAGATTACTGCGATTTTCCGAAGCAATCGCAATAAAACGACTTAAACCAGACTTATGCATACAGAAAGAGAGTGTGATTAACCTCTCACTCCCTTGGTAACAGAATTTTGATTTTGATTGGTCATCTAATTCAGTGATCTCAACTCACTGAACAAATCTTAATCTCACAAACTGTAACCGCTTTTGTTTCTTGAGTTGCTATGTGAACATACAAGCTAACACTGTTCTGTTAATCAATTTTTTCTGTTTTCTCTCTTACCCCTCCCCCTCTTTTCAACTTTCGAAGCGTATAAATTGATGATGAAAACTTAAACTAAAAAATTGTAATGCTTTCATTTAGATGCGTCAATTTTATAGTATCTCTTCTCTACCACCACTGAAACATTAAAGTATGTTATTATCATCTATATAACCATTGTAATTTCAGGTAGTCTGCAGCTGAAGAGAACCTGTGAAATAGAATGATATCATTTTATACTGCAAATTTCGTCTTCCTTTCTTTATCGAAATTTATCAAGGGAACCAAATGTATGAACAATCAAATATGTTGGTTGGTTAGATGGCAGCTATTAGGAAGACTTGGACATCGGTGAAGAGACAGCCAACCAGAGTAGTTGGATTACTTCACGTATGATGTTCGCTGTTGCATGAGTTGTGATGAGTTTTCATTTATCAGGTTCGTATTTATTCATCTGGATGTTGTTGAATTGATGTGTCCATTATGTAAATAGACGCATCCCATATTGAATATTCCTGGAAATCATTCGGTCCTCACATGTATTTCATAATTCGTATTATTGACGTTGGTGTTTTCAGCATTCGTACGTTATTTTGGAACATCTGGCTTGATTCCTCAATCTCCTTTTCACTCGGCCATCAGCGTCGATTCGCCCTTCGACTACCCGCTCGTTCTCGAAGCCTCCTCACTGTTTCCCATGTCACATTCAGTCTCAAATTCCACTCTCCTCCACTCAGTTGCAATCCACGCCTCCTCGTCATATCTCAATTTGTTTCTCAACGCATACTGAGTTGATCTCTCGTAAATAAGTGGCCTATTTATTGAACAATCAGTTCTTAGTTTTTTGTAGTGAGAGTTCCATGTTTCTCATCCTTCCTAGCCAACTTGGAGGAGCAGGAGCGGAATGAGGAGGATTAAGTTAGCATGACCATTCATCTTCAGTTTCCAAAAACAAACAAAGTAGAAACAACCGAACTCTCCTCTCAGTCTAGTTGAGGATACCCATCACACGTCGACTCGAGCCTACAATTAGTTATGAATAATGACATATCTACCTGATCTTCCATGAAGGAATTTTCTAAGTCATTTCCAAAATAATCTCAGAGAGATGAAGTTGCATGTTCAGTTTTTTTGTATAACAAAGATCTTCATTGGGTTGTGTTCCATGAAATCGGATCAGAAAAGGCCACTTCAACCTGTAATCAAAACTGTCGATTTCGAGAAAGGCTGACAACGGTGATTTTGTAAGAGTACAATGCACTATTTACAAAGATGGTATTGTCGATTTCAACGTCGTCAGTGTTCTATCGCTTTTACTGGTTATACTCCTCCGTTCATCATTAGTTCACTGTTAGTTCAGATATACACTTCCTTTTGACGTCTTGCAAGTTTCACTATTTTCAGATGAATTTGTGCCAGTGGAGAACTAACACTGCACCATGTAGATGATAGCCATTGAAGCAGCGTTGACAGATTTGTGAACGTCCAAGCCTACAATAATTCCGCCAAACTAATTGTCAACTGTTCGTCGATAATGAATGTGGTCTAATACTGATTGAATATTTTGTATGTCTGAGTGAGAGAGAGAGAGAGCCAGTTTGTGTTGATGTAATGGGGTTAGTGTGGAGTAACAATACAGGGTGATATTTTGTATGGAATATCATGTCACATCAGAATCATTTCGGACTTTACTCACTATAGAAAACGTGTTGGTTCAGAATTGGCGAGGTTCACCTCAGGATAACTGTAAGCTGAGTCGCACAAAATTGCAGTGTGAGTCATTCAGTTGAATACATTAGATATTCCTGTGAGTTGACATTTCGACATTATAAACTGTGGAGTCTTACAGGTGATCAGTTGTAATTTTACTGCTTGTGATTAAGGAAAAGTCGAAGGTATTTACTCTCCCGATTTAATCTAGACAGTCAACTGAAATATTACAGTATTTCTATTGATATGTTCAGTCTGAGAGGTGAATGTGAACAAAGGAACATCTAATTAATGTGTAAGGTGTGTGGTAAATGGTCAATACAACATTAAACTGCTCAGTATACAAAACCAAATATAGTTACAGTCTACTGAATTGTCTGAGTGGTTGTTGGGAGGTGGTGAACGGTCTTAACAGTCAGTGAATAGTCAATTAGACCCACTGTTTAGTTGCATTCTCAGGATTACGAATGTGAATGAAGTAATGTTGTGCGTTGAACGACACTTCTAGAGAACGACAGTTTCATGACAAGCCTTGCTTACTCTATGAATCGGGATGCGTGTTTAACTGAAACAGGCTATAGAGAGTGTAGGACTTGTATTCAACTTATGCAGATTCAAGCAATTCCATTCAGAATACAACACAGAATCGATGAGGAGGAGGAGGGAGGAAACTAGGACTCACAAGAGGGATGAAAACTTGAGATATTTGTATGTGGACGGTATTGCAAGCTAACAGACTGAGTGTTGTGGAACCGCTCACTAACCAAAAAGTTAACAACCTCTAACAAAAATACGGTCAACTCACAGGCGACTGGCCCTATTCAGGTAGGTAGTTACCGGGGGTTCTAGTGGAAGTCGTGACCAGTAGGGTGCAGCAGGTCAGGTGTGAGGACAAATACTAGCCACAGAGGACATTGGCTAGTGGTCGCGCTATGTCATGAATTGGCAGAAGTTAGAATTCACGGGCTGGCCATTGGATCGAGTAGCACAGGCTTAATGGTATACGAGCTCGCCTTGTAACCAGCAGGTCTTGGGTTCGAACCCGGTGGGTGCCTACTGCTGAAGAGTCCCAAACTAGGACGAAGAAGCTATCCAGTACTCCCATGTGGTTTTCCACTGGTTCTCCAACTGATTTCGGCTGATGATGAAATCCTGTAACCAATGGAAGTCATCGACAGTGCATCAGTGCAAACTCGAAAAGTAATACTATTGTGGACGGAGAGTACACAGACTTACAAAATATCTCCCAGTAGTCTCCCACTCCAGAACTAATAAAAAAAGGGAGGATGGAGGAGATTCTTTGTTATCAATGATTTCGTGGTTTATGCATGTACTCATCACATGATAACCTGATTGAACAGATTTCACTCGTTCATTTATGGCTAAAGTTTCTTGAAGAAGTGCAGTTTCTTGTGATGTTCAAGCAATTTGTTCTCGTTGTTGATGTTCCCATTCTGGTCTTCATTCATACCAGTATGAATTTTTTGTCTGAGTGACTCATGGTGTGTGTGTGTGATGCATTTTCAAATGATCAGTTGTTGGTTATAGTGACATGTTTTCGAGGCGTCGTCTATACAAGTCAGACGAACTAACAAGCCGGTGACACTCTGTCATCATATATGTTTTGTCAAAAGAGTTATTCACCTCAGTATAGTCATCACAGTTTTGATATCTCATAAAGGAATGAGAGAACCGGTGTCACTCCGAGATGTCTCGTGTCATACAGGTCACCTCTAATCCCTTCGACTTGACAACTGATCGTCTGTAGGAATTTGGTGGTGGTGAGCCACAGTTAGCACAAAAAATGGGTTACAGCTTTCTGAACGTCACCTTCAAACGTGTAGCAATAATTCGAAATGTTCAACTATGGTAAGTCTCTTGGATTATTGATCAAATTGAAAATGTGACTGAGAGGAATTTAGTCACCATCAACACTTACAACTGGACACATGACAGTCGACACTCTCCAGTGACCAAGCGATGAATCTGTCACACTACTAAATGTAGTCGATCGTGATCCTGAATGGTCAGGGTTAGTAGAACACGAAACTTCACCGCTGGGTGATACGATTTCAAATCGGTGAGAGGAAATCGACTCCGCACTGCGTACAAATAACCTAATATCCGAATGTTCCTCTCGACAGCCTCCAATTGTCTAGCACTCAAGCATGTCATTGTGTGGTTGATTAGTGAAGTCGGTGGAAGATACAGTCTAGGCGGGAAATAAATACTAATGAATGCATCAATAAATGAGTAGTGGATAGTGAGTGAACTGACACAAATTCAACCCGTTTCGATATTGGAAATAATCTGTAGATTTTAGTTGGGAAACGTGTGTATAACTCAGGAGTTCCAAAGTGTATTGTTGACTAGGCCAATGGGACGAAATGAATTTCATCCTTCTCACATATATTATGATCGATTAATTTCGAGGTCTAATTTGTAGTTAGGGAGATACTACTGTCACCAATGAATGTGTGATTCTACATCACTGGACGACGAACATCGTTTGACTGACATAAATTTAGTTTAATTTACAACACTGTGATTACATAGAGTGGGATTTTTCAACTAGACTGAGAAGAGAGTATGGTTGTTTCTATTTTGTTGGCTTTTAAAATTGTGTGCATGAGTGATCATCCTAACTCACTCCTTCTCCTCCTCCTCCTCCTCCTAGTTGGCTAGGAAGGATGGACAACCTGGAACTCTCACTACGAACAACTAAGAACCTGTTGTTCAACGAATATACCGAATGGACGGTAGATCAAGTGAGTATGTGTTAAGAAACAAAGTGAGACATGACGAGGAGGCGTGGATTGCAACTGAGTGGAATTTGGGACTGAATGTGACATGGGGAACAGTGAGGAGTCTTCGAGAATAAGCGAGTTTTTGAATGGCACGTTGACTCCGATGGCCGAGTGGTAGGAGACTATGGAATTAAGCCAGATGTTCGAAAACAACGTAACGAATGCTCGAAACACCCAAGTCAATAATAAAAGGAATCATGAAATACATGTGAGGACGGAATGATTTCCGGGAGTATCGAATATACGAAACGTCTATTTACATAATGGACACATGAATTCAACAACATCCAGATGGATGAATACGAACCTGATGAATGAAAACTCATTGAACTCATGCAACAGCGAACCTCACATGTGAAGTAATCCAACTACTCTGGTTGGCTATCTCTTCACTGATGTCCATGTCTTCCTGATAGCTGCTATGTAACCAACCAACATATTTGATTGTTTTAATGTGTCCAAGTCGACTGAATGACTGATTGTGATGATGTGTAATTGATAGCATCGTTGTTATTGATATGTATCCACATGATGTGTGTTTTATTTTTGACAGTCTATTATGTTTTGCTATGTGTATATGGACCGATATTTCATTATAACTTACAATATGCTTTTGTCTGTCCACTAACTAAATAAACATGTATGACCTTGTTGTCACATGACATTACAACCAATCATGTTAAGCCTGTCTATTTATTGGTTCATGTGTACTCGTCATTTTTCATATATACTTTTGTACTGTACACTTGTTCATTCTTGTTCCCACGTTTTCGTACACTACGTACCATTTCACTCACACTCTTGTATGACATTTATTTTCCTTGTCGGGAAAATACAAGTATCATCGTAAACCTCCTGGTCTTCTGATTTCCCTCTTTCCACGTCAGCACTATTAACTACTCGACGAGTACATAACGTAATTGGCGACGGAGAAAACTCTAATAACTCACTCAGCAGCAGTACATAACAGTTATAAATACAATTTGGTCTATTTGATAGAGTGAATGTCACTAATTAGTTTTAGTTATGTTTACGTGCGCAGTAATTGGCGAATGTGTGATTCTCAGACACACAAGTTTGTGGGGGTAAAGGTAAGTGAGGATTGACAGACAGCATGCATACAGATAAGTGAAAACCATCAGACAGTAACTTTATTAACCATATAACCACCTCGTGATGATATGCAAGGCGGCTTTCAAAAAATGCTATATAATCCCCTCTGACAATCCGATGTTCACAATATTACCGTATGACCTATAATAAAATCGTCTACCATACCACAAATATACACCTTGCGAAATAACCACAGATTTCAATTCCAATGTCGAAATCGATACCCTCATCACCACAGTCACTCAAAATGCTGTATTTCGTCACACTTTTGTGGAGAGAATATTTCCTAATCTGATATATTTCGAAATACGCAAATAATCTGGGACAGGTTGTATAAACTCTAGAATAGTCGAAAGCTATTCATGTGAACAAGATTATGAATCATCTGAATATTCATTGATCAAAAGAAATCCAACTGACCGACTGAATAATAGATGCATACCCCAAGATGATGCAGATTGAAGATGTAGAGAAAACCCCAGCAATCCATGTTCCAAAGTGTCTCTTCCAATGTCTATCCATCCTAGACAAATATAGAGGGAGAGACTGTGAGGTTTTCGTGAATAAGAATTCAACGAAAGACTCAGAAAACCGAAATAATTATTTCGCGTTCAGTCTGTCAGTGTGTGTTTGTGCGTGTGTGTGTGTGTGTGTGCCCGAAGTAACCAATCGTCTACCATTTTCAGGAGTCCTGTGAATAACAAAAGATTTCCGTCCCACTAAATTTAATCGAAAACCAATTACGGGAATTCCTCAATTCAAATTTACTTTATCATCAGCCTTAAACGATAATCCAATACAAAAATGAAATGAAATTCACTTTCATTCCACCTCCTGTTCTCTTCTACAACAGTGGGAATTGTCTTCTCTACAGATGAATCAAGTAATCTGTCTGTCTATCCACCTATTTATATTGTTTTCCAATGAAAGCTAAGTGATTCTCCCCATATCTGAAGTGTGTTCGCCTTGGAACGCTTAGAGTAACTACTGCTCACCATGTGTAACGATTGACTCTTAGTGGATTCACATTCACTCAACCTGAAGATAAGGGATATACAAACAGCAGGATATGGAGGAAAACATGAAACAATTGAAGAATGATGGGAAATTGTGACGGATAGTAGTGACAAATGATTGAAGACGGGTGGCGATCAGTGACTCGAACTCATGACCGATTCAGTGATCCTGGGTGGTCATTCAAAGTGAACTAGGGTTATATGGGTTGGGAGATGAGAATATTCGTGGAGATGTCACATTTCATCATGATGTTGCGGGAATAACTTCTGAGTTTGGTTGTTGATCATGATGACTAGAGCTTAGACTGAGGAGCTAAATTAACCTGATAGGATTGATGGTTAATGTTAGAAATAGGAGTGAGTTCAGGACTAGGATTAGGATGTGGTTTCAAAGGGCTTATTCTGGATAACATCTAATGTGTAAGACGTGAACAGCATTTGTTAATGAATTAATTGACATAGGGATACAACTTGGCCACTGTGGGGAGAATAAATTCATTATGCATACAGTGTTATTCGGACATCATTACTGAACTCGGTTCCATCGGAAGTTTATTGATGAGTAATACGACTACAGACATACTATATTTTCCAGCTCTCATGATCTCACAACAACCTGGATATGACATACAACAAACACACCACTCCTCTCCCATTCAGAATCCACTAGAGGATGTGGCGTAGGATGTCTCCCATTCGATGGCTTTCTCCTTACATATCCAATCCATCCCAACCTCCTTCTGCATAATTGTTGTGAGATATGCTCCCAGTTGGCTCGCCATCGACAAAACTCCTCAATGTTAATTCTTTCCAACCGGCCTCACACCTGATCTTCAGCTTCAAGCAGAGGCAGATGTTAATGCAGATTTACAGAATGGAGAGGGGAATGACTTTGTTGACGCGAGTTGTGTCTCTGGAGCATACTACAGCACCGACTCGACAGTGGTGTTGGAAATTCATATTTTCTTCTGTATGATGAGTGCAAGAGATTTTCACACTGATAATAATGAATAATGCAGAGCTGTCTTTCTCTTCCAATCCTGTCTGACATTGTCATCATTATCTGTGCGAAAGCTTCTGCAGTTGTGGAGTGATGATATGCGCTTACTTGTCTTTATTGCTTCTCACTTCTTGTTCTGGAAGAATTCTGTCTCGCTCTGCTTCTTCCATCCCGACTGACTTTCAGAACATTCGGTGATTTAAGTACTCTGTTTCTCTCGATGTATTGGTTTTCGCCAGCAGCTCTATGGCCATTGTTCTTGATTCTGAAAGAGTCACAGTAGTGAGTGACTCATTATCTTCCATTGGTAGTGTGAGTATTGTAATCAAAAACAGGGACTCATGTATCCCCACGCAGTGCATAAGTTCATGTAATCTATTTGTGGTCAAGTGTCACCTCCTGTTGTATAACTTGCTAATGATGAATTGAATTCTGTGTGTTACCAGATCGTCCGAGTAGCTAAACAGAACTCAGCTAGAATGAATTGATGATTCGGGTGTTTGAACTAAATCAATCCATGTAGAGCGGACGTGAGCTGTTTCTCGAAGCAACGGATGAACTGTCCTCTGTCTAAGTTAGTTTGATCCAGCTCACAAGCATCATTGCTTGATGTCAGTGATTTCCGACTACTTATATCAGTCTTCAGTGTACTTGATTGTGTGAAACTTGAAAGTGATTGGTAGGGTGTGATGTGGATGTTGTGAGAAGTAATCTGAGTGAGAGACAATGTTGTGTGTGTGTGTGCGTGTGTATGTGTGTATGTATGAGTGTGTGTCTGAATTAATTCCTAGTAATCAAATGGAGACATTTGAGGTGGAAGAAGAACGAGTGGGAGAAGGGAATCAGATGAAAATAGCTGTTTCCCACCCTACTGACTGTAGTTAAATGAAATGAATGTACACGACCGGTGTGCATAATTGATATATAAGTATTCTAGTGAATAGGTCTTCACCTCTATTCCTCCGTCACACTGGATCATTCACATTCAGCCACCTCCTCCAGTAGCCACGAGCTTATGCTACACATTGTCATATCGACGAAATATGGCACTGGAGGTACTTACAGAAACAAGACGAAATGCTGAGTGAGTGAGTGAATGAGTGAGTGAGTGAGTGAGTGAGTGAGTGAGTGAGTGAGTGAGTGAGTGAGTGAGTGAGTGACGAAGCACAACAACAAGTGAAACATCCAGGAAAATACCTATTCATCATCATGACAGGCAGTAAGGGCATCTTCCTCACCAGTCATCAACACCCATCAGTAATCGTTGTCAACATTCAGTCTACTCACTACCATCACCTCAATTGGAATCTTCAATCGACATGATTCTCACGTAGAAACCGCAAACTTAATACCCACACAGATCACATAGATCATCTTGGCACTGAGAATGAAGCCATAAGAAGAAGGGATTTGTGAGGTGAATCACTTCACCTGATTGATGATAGTGCCTTCTTCCTTCTTTCCTTCCTTTCGTCCTGATATTTAGCCACATGATGTGTGTGTTTTGTTTTTGACAGTCTGTTATATTTTGCTATGTGTATATGGATCGATATTCCATTATAACTGAAAATATGCTAAATAAACATGTATGGCCTTGTTATCTTATTGGTTCATGTGTATTGGCCATTTTCATATATACTTTGCATTGTACATTTTATCTTTACTGTTCACACACATTTCGTATCTTTTCACTCACACTCTTGTGTGACATTTATTTTCTTGTCTGGAAAATACAAGTATCATCGTAAACCTAGTGGTCTTCTGATTTCCATCTTTCCGCGTCAGGACTATTAACTACTCGACGAGTACATAACACGTCTTTCCTGCATTCCAACCTTGCTTCCATTTCAACCACCATCACAACATTTGATCTGCACGATACACCTAAATTCACTTTATTCGTGAATGAAAACAGTGTGATCAATGAGTGAGTGTGTGTGTGTGTGTGGGTGAGTGAGACTGATGAGCCATGTATTGACTAAACTTAATGAATCAATCAATGATTCTGCTTGATGAATGAATGATGACTTTTCAGCGAATGAGTACATTGTCGCTCATATCATTCATTTAAGTAGTATAATGATTGGGTGTGTGTATTTCGAAATATGTCAGATTAGGAAATATTCTGTTCACGAAAGTGTGATGAAATACAGCATTTTGAGTGACTGTGGTGATGAAAATGTCAATTTCGACATTGGAATTGAATTTTGTGATAATTTTGCAAAGTGTTGATTTGTGGTATGGTAGATGATTTTATTACAGGTGATTAGGTCGAATTGGCTCAGGTTTGAAGGTTCGAACAATCAATAATTTTTTGTAAGCCGCCTTGCGCTTTTGTTCGCATGGTGGCTTTTATAATGAAGAAAGTTGTTAATTGATGGCTGTGTGATATCGTGTTCATAATCTGACTGCCACAAGCTCACCTGCCTACCACCTACCATCATCTTCCCTTGTGTGTACGTGAGAATCGCAGATAAGTCGTCTACTGCTACTCAGTATTCACATTCTCTCTCTAAACCCTAACTGATGCATGCATAATACCACCAACCCTATAGACTACGCATCATCACAGCCACTCAGTCAGTCGACTTGTGTACGTCAACTTCTAGTCAGTTATCAGGAATACGTCGACATCAGTTCAACAATAATCAGTCAAACTAGTTCAATTATTTCAAGTGTGATGAAGTCAGTATGATTTGAGGATGTGTCATTCATCGGGTTTGTATTCATGCATGTGTACGTATATTTGAAGAGTTCATTGAGTAAATCGCTGAATTTCACTGTCGATCATGAGTGGATTAGGCCTCTTTCCACACTGTTATCATTGTGTATGTTAGTATTATTATTACTATTATTACTGCTATTTTCATTCTTTTCTCTAGTTGGTTTGTGAGGATTAGTTTTGATTTTACGAGTTGATCAGGGATTGAAATCAGTTAGAAAACCATTATTATTATTATTGTTACTATTGTCATATGAGGGTTTGTCGCCGTTGATGCATCATCATCACACACGGTTGCGTGACAAGTTTACGAATGGGTCATCTTCTACATGGAACTAGTGACATGCTCTCACTACCTCTACACATCATCTCGCCATCACACTGTGTGACACCCACAATCAACTCGTCATTTCTCATTCCCGTTCCACTGGATTACTTGGCGTAAAATGCCTCTGAATAAACTTCACAGTTTTAATTTGAACACCCTGATTTCCTCCAGCACATTTGTTGGCTGATAGATTCTCGGTTGTGTCGCCATCGCCAGAATTCTTCCTTGCTCATCCGTTCCAAAAGAACTGATACCATTATAGGATCCCACATGAAAAATAATATATCATCCTTTCTCACGAATCGTGTGATTTATCTTGTGATGGAGTTACTATGTCGATCTATTCAGTGAACAAGATTAAAACCATTCTCATGTTTGAGCCGACTTTATTATTGTGAAGAAGATGTATAAATATCATGTGTTGTTTCGTAAACTATGTGGTACAAAATACAATATCTTACATTCAAAAGCCAGTGTCTGTCTTTTGATACTTTCCTGGTTCAGCGAATCGGAAGGGGCAACGAACAAATAGACGTCTTAGCGTGCCAGTCGAGTTCATTACCGTTATGCTAATTAACACGCTCAGCGAACGGATATATTCAGTTGAGTTGATTTCGGTTCAGTTATAAGACAATTGAAGTTCAGTGTGAAGTGAAGTCAGTTGTTAGTTACTGTCTGCAGAATTGTGAGTGAAATGCTTTTGTTTTCAAGATTTCATCATGAGCTGACATCAGTTGTTGAAGCATTGGAAAACCAGAACTGGAGTACTGGACAGCCAGCTATTTCGTCAGCCATGTTTAAACGAGCTCACCTTGGAAATAGTAGGTCGTGGGTTCGATGCATGGAGGTGTGTGTGAACAGCTCGAATGTCCCAAACTAGGCTGACGAAACACCTGGTTGTCCAGTGCTCCCAGCTGGTTTCCAACAGTTCCCTCACTGATGTCAACTCATGATGAAATTCCTACAAATCCAAAACTTGAAATGGCTTTGTTACCTCAAACTATGTCTCTGTGGAGTGTTGTAGTACTGAATTCAAGTTGGTTACGTTGTATATTCGTGTCTCCTACCTGATGCTGAGTGCAGAATATTGACACGTCACTTTCCCATTTATTCAGAAGTCGCTTGCTTTCACTTCTACACACTCCGTGTGTTGGTCTCTTTCATCCTTGACACCGGTAGTTGATACGGCGCTCACAGTGTCATAGTTTTGGGGAGAGATGATTTGATTGAAATCTCTCCCCTCCTACGTCATTGGTGCTTGTCGTTGTTTTTGATGAACGGCGTCTGTCACTCTCCACCTCCTCCTGCAACATCATTCAATTCACCATAATCACGAGGATCATCGGCGACAGGAGGTCACCTTGTCTGAGTCCTCTCTCCACTCGACATACATCGGTGACATTTCCGTTGTCAATTCCACTCGATGTATCATCATCACATATATCAGTCGGATGAGATTGACGAAGATTGTCATCACAGTTCACATAGTTGTGTAGCAGCTTCCCAACTGTTTCACGCTCGACATCATGTCATCAAAGAGAAGTGAGTAGTATTCGTTGTATTCTGGACATTCAACCAATGAGGAATACAGGAGTGATGCTTTCATAATAGTATGAATTTCGAGGGGTGTTGTGGTATCGGATATAATTTACTTTTCATTCATTGATTAACTATATTGAAATCCTGTTGGTTATTCGATCTTTCAGACATAAATGAGATTCAGTTGTGTTCATTAGCGTTGATTTGTTTTCGGTGGAGACAAGTGAGTGAGTATACAAGCATGTAGTCGTGTAGACCGGAAGTTGAAATTGTTTCTCTTTGTGAAGTATGAATTTCTTTCACAAATGCAAACAGTCCAGGATAGGAGTTGAGGAGATGTTTTAATATCTGGGAACAGGACAGTTCATTTCTGATCGCCATCAACAATCTTCGATATTAGTGAGAATTAAGTCAAATAGAATTAGAATGTAGGCGATACTCCATCACGTTTCCAACATTCATAAAATGCAAGGTAGTGATTTTCACTGATTCGGAAATTAACTGATCCTTCGGAGACCATACAATGTGAGTGACATAAAACCCACCACAAGTGGAAATGTACACGTCACTGGATTTCCACCAGTGACTTAGCTTATAACTTGAAAGTCCTAGTCCTCGATTGCATCACAGAGTGGGACGTGGGAATCCATCCACTTATGACGAGAACCGAACAAAGAGAGTGCAGTCGTCCGGTTCTCCCTCGTTTTCAATGGTTCTTTACTCTGACTGATGTCACTCACTGACGAAATCGACAGTGACAGTCACCAAAGTCATTGTAAGATCCTGTGTCCTTACTGACAAATAAAGTTGAATTACAAGTCAGTTATTAAACTCCATTTTAACACTTGTCTGTCAAAATGAGTCTCTTTTACAATGAATCGATCCATTCATCACTTCCATTCGAATCTACCTGTCTTACAAACCTTGATTGAAATGGTCAGATAGCAGCTACCCACTTCCTCCATTTCGCCTTCGACCAAACTGATATTCACTACAAGTCCATGTGACCAGTTCACAGAGAATCGTGTCAACTAATGACATGCAACTATGCAACTATGTGAGATGTGCGATTAACATAGAGAAGTAGTTTCCTGACTCTGTGAGAAGGAAGTCAGTCTAAGTGAATTGTGTTGTCTGTCCAACAATCGTATCCTGTCATTAAGTATGCAGATATTAGTTATTGATTTATGAAGAATGTTTAGATGACCACACAAATGATATTGAAATCTATCGAAACTTGCTTGAAGCTTCATCACTTCGAACACATGATCAGCGCGTACTAGGTGAAGTCCTAATTTCTACGGAGGGTAACAATTTCATTAAATCATACTATACCCATCAAACTATCAACTTGCTTGTATCATGTATAAATTGTTGGTCCCTGTAAATCTATGATATCTCCAATACTATTAATTACCTGAATACAATAATTTGGTGATATTTCCTAACATACTTGTAACTGAAAGGAAACACAGTGAAACACATCTGAGTGCATGATTTAATATTCCACTGATTGACACGAGTAGTTGAATACCACACACATGAATCAGGATGGCTAGGTAACCAGGTTGAAGTGATGAAAACACCGGATGGCTTGTAGATATGCAGAATCATTCGATTAGGCTCGATCTCTACATTGTCACTTATAGTGTGTGATACGTGTCCTGTTAACTGGAGTGATTTCATGAATACTGAATATGGTGATGGCTGTTTTCGAATTATTGTTAATTTGAGATGTACTTTGATCTGTGTACTAGATTCTACACTGCAGTAATTCATCATTTGTTCACTGAAGTGAAATATCTGACTACTACTCTTTACTTTCAGGTAGTTGGAGGCGATTGACAGAGAGATGGAGGCTAAGCTTTCCTGTTAACTGACAGTCGTCAACAAGGCGTATCATCAACCTGGAAGATTAGAACCCATATCACCCATCGCTGTGGTCAGAGATGTTACCAACGTGCTACAATGTGATTTCATGTTGGAAAGTGAAATCCACATCACTCGTTTCATTCAAAATTATCCAACTGTTCAATCGTGTGGAATGTGTAGAATGATAAGAATTTTCTAAATAATTTTGAAATTTTGGTTTTCGAGATTGTGAGAATTTCAAGTGGAAACAACCTGAATTAGGAAACGACCAGGGAGGAAGACAGAGTGGACAAATTTGTCGCCTGAATTTTCAGTTCTCCACTGATGTGCACTTGTATAATGTCATCAGGAGTCGTAACCCACCCACCACAATCAGGTTGTGAGGTGATCACGTTACGATTCATTTTGTAATCATGTAATGTATGAATGTGATACTGGCATCATCACTATAAATGATCTCAACAGGAGTTTGTTGATTGCTATTTGGTGGATCGTATTCACGTTTTAAAATATTAATAATAATAATAATAATAATAATCATAATAATAATACGCAGTTTGAAGATTTGACTAGTAATACGAAGGAAGAGAAATAGTGGAACTGTTAATATCTCCGTAACATAACTCTTGATTTGATCTCTGTTAAGTCACTCAGATTTATTCCCACCGCTCTATGTTCACTTTATTTTAGAAAGTTATAAACGATGACTTTCTTTCATTTATCGAACACCTTACTAATCTATCTCTCTCTCTTTGTACTAGTTACCACAGCTACTAATTGACTGAACAATAATAATTCCACCTTGCGTTAAACAGTTTCTTGCTAGGCTGATTAAATGAATTGAACTTATCTCAATTCTATTTCAACGATCAAAACTATTTCTACCTTTACAAGAAAGATTTAAATTAATTTAGTCTTCTCAAACACAAACACACACTGACACAGAGACAACACAAGGAGACACAAGCACAAACATAGTCACGCACACACTCACTCACTCAATTTATTCATTCATTCACCGTAATGCCTCTTTTGTAAAGTAGACATGTATTTCAATGCATGCAACAGGATGAAGTGAGAGGATTAAATCAAGGTGAGAATGAATTGAGTGCAGAATCTTACTCTGTTTAGAGGTGAATTACCTACCTGTTCATCTGTTCTACATTTGAGTGAAAGATGGATTGAAGGACATGGGATAGATATTTATACACAGAAGGGATTATTTCACGTTTGATCATGGATTTGATATGAGTTAGAGAAGTGATGGAAAATGAGGTGGGCGTGGTGGATGGCTGTTCAAACTAAGTTTGACACTCATCGGCAGTACGCACACATGACCCCACCAACGGGAATTGGACTCACGACCTACAGGCTACGAGGCGAGCTCATTGACTATGCAGCCACTGAAATGGGATCCATGAAGCATGAAACAGTACCTATGAATAAACTGAATGTCTCACCGACCGACTAACTGACTGCTTGACTGACTGACTGACTGACTAAGTGGTTAGTCTAATACAAGAGGATTGTGACACTGACTTGAGTGAGATAGCAATCTCTAGATATGATAGAGAAGATTTGTAGCTCAGGTGGATGATTTTGATGTGGTTTTGTTCTCTGAGCTCAGTCAGTCAGTCAATCAATCACTCACTCACTCACTCACAATCACGTATACTATGCAGCACATATACAAAGAACACAGAGATTCTCGATAACCTATTGTGTACCATTGTAATGAGTATTGTAACCACAATATGAATTATACGTAGTTCCCGCTTTCAAATTATTCACCGTTTAAAAGAGTACAAGGAACAGATGAACTGTCCTCTGTCTAAGTTAGTTTGATCCAGCTCACAAGCATCACTGCTTGATGTCAGTGATTTCCGACTACTTATATCAGTCTTCAGTGTATTTGATTGTGTGAAACTTGAAAGTGATTGGTAGGGTTTGATGTGGATGTTGTGAGAAGTAATCTGAGTGAGAGACAATGTTGTGTGTGTGTGTGTGCGTGTGTATGTGTGTATGTATGAGTGTGTGTCTGAATTATTTCCAAGTAATCAAACGGAGACATTTGAGGTGGAAGAAGAACGAGTGGGAGAAGGGAATCAGATGAAAATAGCTGTTTCTCACCCTACTGACTGTAGTTAAATGAAATGAATGTACACAACCAGTGTGCATAATTGATATATAAGTATTCTAGTGAATAGGACTACACCTCTATTCCTCCGTCACACCCGATCATTCACATTCAGCCACCTCCACGATTGGCCACAAGCTTTATCAATGCATTGTCATATCGACGAAATATGGCATCAGAAATACTTCCGGAAACAAGACGAAATGTTGAGTGAGTGAGTGAGCGAATGAGGAAGCAGAACAACAACAAAAACAACAAGTGAAACACCCATGAAAACACCTATTCATCATCATGACAGGCAGTAAGGGCATCTTCCTCACCAGTCATCAACACCCATCAGTAATCGTTGTCAACATTCAGTCTACTCACTACCATCACCTTAATTGGATTCATCAATCGACATGTTGCTCACGTAGAAACAGAAAACTAAATACCCACACAGATCACATAGATCATCTTGACACTGAGAATGCAGCCATAAGAAGAAGGGATTTGTGAGGTGAATCACTTCACCTGATTGATGATAGTGCCTTCTTCCTTTCGTCCTTCCTGCATTCCCACCTTCCTTCCATTTCAAGCACCATCACAACATTTGATCTGAAGGATACACCTAAGTTCACTTTATTCGTGAGTGAAGACAGTGTGACCATTCTTATGACCCACATCTTGCATTGTATACCAGGTAGAATTTTGTGTGATTCCTCACTAATTTTCGATTAAAGTCAAATTGTGTTCACTACATATACTGGACACAGTTCGTCTTCCTCAGCCCAACCAATATCGATTGGATGTTGAAAATGTGAGGTGTTAATGGTTTCTAAGTGGTCAGAGTCAAACAACTCATGTCAGCCAGGAATTGTGGTATGAATATTTAGGGATTCCAGAGGAAGTTGTGATTAATTTTCACATTGAAGTGTATAGTTTGCGAAATGATAAAACTCGATTCCATATGTGATGTTATCAGATCGCCCAGAAAGTGACCAAATATTTGAGCAACCTGAGACGACTTGACTGTGAGAGATGAGTCTATCCAGGTACACAGGTGATAAGCTGTTTTGAATGAGGAAGAGATGTGCCTGCAATTCAGATGACATTTGTCTAGCTGACAAGCACCACTACTGTTTCATGTGAGTGGAATCTGACTGGTCATACCAGAGAGTGTGGGACAGCGTCATGGTATTATGCTTGCTTCCTTGGTTGACATTTCCATTTCTAAGCTCACCATAACCTGAATATTTCCGGTTATTGAAGGAAATCGTGGTGGTGAAATTCCACCAAATGATCCATTTGATTTTGTTGTAACTGATGGGTTGCAGCTTCTTCATCTGGGATACCATGAACCATCGTAGTATTCGTGAGTGAATTCCCTCGATAATTATCAGTCTCCTGGTTGACACAATGAAGCAAATATTCAACAATCGACACTATTGAATTCGTCGACAATAAATTTATTCTTCGAGAGTACTGAAATTCCTCATAAATGGTCACTATCAATAGTTGTGAGAGTTCAGCACCGTGGGCAAGAAGTTGTTTGGTTTTAATTTTGGATGAAAAATTAGACTAAATACCAAAAGTTCGATTAAAAGAGTGTCTACTAAAGAGCTCTCCTGATAATCACGCAGATTGGTGTAAACACAAGTCTACATACATAGTCAGTCTGACAATCAATCTCTTCTCTTCACTTGTCTGCTTCTCATCTTTTCCAGATGTTCAGTTAACATCACCATCACATGTTGACTTTATACTCTGAATCTTGATACGTGTCCTGTTAACTGGAGTGATTTCATGAATACTGAATATGGTGATGGCTGTTTTCGAATTATTGTTAATTTGAGATGTACTTTGATCTGTGTACTAGATTCTACACTGCAGTAATTCATCATTTGTTCACTGAAGTGAAACATCCGACTACTACACATTGGCTTCAGGTAGTTGGAGACGATTGACAAAGAGATGGAGACGAAGGTTCCCTGCTAACTAATAGTCGTTAGGAGGTGGGTATAATCAAACTCGAAGGAGGTGATATCCCCTCTGAGATTCGTAACGCACATCACTCATCGCTGTGGTCAGAGATGTTACCAATGTGCTACGATGGGATTTCATGTTGGAAAGTGAAATACACACCACTCATTTCATTCAAAATTATCCAACTGTTCAATCGTGTGGAATGTGTAGAATGATAAGAATTTTCTAAATAATTTTGAATTTTTACATTTTTAGATTGTAAATATTGACAGCCGATGTCATAGTAAACTTCAAAAGGAAACGATCTTAATTAGCGAACGACTAGAGAGGAAGACAGAGTGGACAGATTAGTCGCCTAAATTTCCAGCTCTACACTGATGTGCACTCATGTAATGTCATAAGGAGTAGTAGCCCACCCGACACCATCAGGTTGTGAGGTGATCACGTTACGATTCATCTTGTGCTCCTGTCATGTATGAATCTGATGCTGGCATTGTCATTATAATTAATTTCAAGAGGTGCTTGTTGATTCCTATTGGGTGTATCGTATTGAGATTATGTAGTATTAATAATAATATAGATTTGGAAGATTTGACTAGTAATACGAAGGAAGCGAAATAGTGGAACTGTTAATCTTAGATAGATACATCATCTCCGTAATATTAGTCTTGATTTGATCTCTGTTAAGCCACTCACCTTTATTCACACCGTTGTATGTTCACTTTATTTCAGAAAGTTATAAACGATGAGTTTCTTTCACATTACTAATCTCTCTGTTTTGTACTAGTTACCACAGTTACTAATTGACTGAACAATAATAATTCCACCCTGAAGTGAACGGTGTGTTGCTAGGCTGTTCAAATGAATTGACCTTATTTCGATTCTACTTCAACAATCAAAGCTATTTTTACGTTTACAAGACTGAATTATTTAGATCAATTTAGTCTTCTTAAACACAAACACACACACATTGACACAGACAGAACACAGAGAGACACAAACACAAGCATAGTCACACACACACTCACTCACTCAATTTATTCATTCATTCACCGTAATGCCTCTTTTGTAAAGTAGACATGTATTTCAATACATGCAACAGGACGAAGTGAGAGGATTAAATCAAGGTGAGAATGAATTGAGTGCAGAATCTTACTCTGTTTAGAGGTGAATTACCTACCTGTTCATCTGTTCTACATTTGAGTGAAAGATGGATTGAAGGACATGGGATAGATATTTATACACAGAAGGGATTATTTCACGTTTGATCATGGATTTGATATGAGTTAGAGAAGTGATGGAAAATGAGCTGGGCGTGGTGGATGGCTGTTCGAACTAAGTTTGACACTCATCGGCAGTACGCACACATGACCCCACCAACGGGAATCGGACTCACGACCTACAGGCTACGAGGCGAGCTCATTGACTATGCAGCCACTGAAATGGGATCCATGAAGCATGAAACAGTACCTATGAATAAACTGAATGTCTCACCGACCAACTAACTGACTGCTTGACTGACTGACTGACTGACTAAGTGGTTAGTTTAATACAAGAGGATTGTGACACTGACTTGAGTGAGATAGCAATCTCTAGATATGATAGAGAAGATTTGTAGCTCAGGTGGATGATTTTGATGTGGTTTTGTTCTCTGAGCTCAGTCAGTCAGTCAATCAATCACTCACTCACTCACTCACAATCACGTATACTATGCAGCACATATACAAAGAACACAGAGATTCTCGATAACCTATTGTGTACCATTGTAATGAGTATTGTAACCACAATATGAATTATACGTAGTTCCCGCTTTCAAATTATTCACCGTTTAAAAGAGTACAAGGAACAGATGAACTGTCCTCTGTCTAAGTTAGTTTGATCCAGCTCACAAGCATCACTGCTTGATGTCAGTGATTTCCGACTACTTATATCAGTCTTCAGTCTATTTGATTGTGTGAAACTTGAAAGTGATTGGTAGGGTGTGATGTGGATGTTGTGAGAAGTAATCTGAGTGAGAGACAATGTTGTGTGTGTGTGCGTGTGTATGTGTGTATAGGTGACAATTTATGCATGAATGGGTCTATTCGTGAGTGCAGGATGTGTGTGCGGGTGCGTGTGGGTGTCCCTGTGGGTGTGTGTGACTGATCAATGAATGATTACTGCTTGATGAATGAATGGATGATGACTTTTCAGTGAATGAGTGAATTGTCACTCAAATCAGTCATTTAAGTAGTATGATGATTGGGTGTGTGTATTTCAAAATATGTGAGATTAGGAAATATTCTGTCCACAAATGTGTGACGAAATGCATCATTTTGAGTGACTATGGTGATGAGAATGTCAATTTCGATATTGAAATTGAAATTTGTGATAATTTTGCAAAGTGTTGATTTGTGGTATGGTAGATGATTTTATTACAGGTGAGTAGATCTGATCGGCTTTATCTACACAATAAGCCAAACAGTTATTTTTGTAAGCCACTGTGCGAGTTTGTTCGCATGGTGGCTTTTTTACTGAAGAAAGTTGTTGGTTCATGACTGTGTCATGTCGTGAGCATAATCTAACTGTCACAAGCTTACCTACCTACCACCACCTACCATCATCTTATATGAGACTCCTTCCATTGTGTGTACGTGGGACAGAGAATCACATATACGTCACTGCTACTAAGCAGTCACATTCTCTCTTCCCTTTCTCTCTCTAAACCCTACCGGATGTATGCATAACAATATCCATTGTATTAACTACACATCATCACAGTCACTCAGTCAGTCAACTCGTATACGTCAACGAGATGGAAACATCTAGCCAGTTATCAGGAATACGTCGACATCAGTTCATCAATAATCAGTCAAACTAGTTCGATTATTTCAAGTGTGATGTAGGCTGTATGATTTGAAGATGTGTCATTCATCGGGTTTGTATTCATGCATGTGTAGGTATATTTGATGGGTTCATTGGGTAAATCGCTGAATTTCACTGCCGATTATGAGTGGATTAGGTCTCTTTCCACACTGTTATCATTGTAGGTGTTAGGATTATCAGATTTTTTTTAGATTTACAGCTTGATTCCACACTGTATTTTTGGTACAAGTATGGAATTTTCAGCATGGATATCGGTAGTCCAAATTTCGCAGGCCGACCATAGATATCAGGTGTGCGCCGGCGTGAGCTCGAACCCCGGACCATGTGCATGGTCGGCGAGAGTCCTAACCACTGTGCCACCGACGCACTGCTAATTTTATTGTTTTCTTTAGTTGGTTTGTGAGGATTAGTTTTGATTTTACGAGTCGGTCAGGGATTGAATTCACTTAGAGAACCATTAATATTATTGTTACTATTGTCATATGATGATTTGTCGCCGTTTGTTGTGAAACGTCCATATTCATTTATGCATCTTCATTGATGCATCATCACCAGACAAGTTTATGGGTGGGTCATCTACATGTCACTAATGACATGCTCTCACTACCTCTACACATCATCTCCCCATCACACTGTGTGTCACCCACAATCAACTCGTCATTTCTCATTCCGGTTCCACTGGATCACGTGGTGTAAGATGTCCGTGAATAAACTTCACAGTTTTTACCTGAACACCTGATTTCCTCCTGCACATTTGTTGGTTGATGGATTCTCGTTTGTGTCACCATTCCCGGAATTCCTCCTTGCTCATTTGTTCCAAACGACTTCACACCATGATAGTATCCTGCATAAAAATAGTATATCGTCCTTTCTCACGAATCGTGTGATTTATCTTTTGATGGAGTTACTATGTCGATCTATTCAATGAACAAGATTAAAACCATTCTCATGTTTGAGCCGACTTTATTATTGTGAAGAAGATGTATAAATATCATGTGTTGTTTCTCAAGCTATATAGTACAAAATACAATATCTTACATTCAAAAGCCAGTGTCTGTCTTTTGATACATGCCTGCTTCAGCGAATCGGAAGGTGCAACGAACAAATAGACGTTTTAGCGTGCCAGTCGAGTTCATTACCGTTATACTAACATAACATAACAAAGTAGCGATCGGATATATTCAGTTGAGTTGATTTCAGTTCAGTTATAAGACAAGTGAAGTTCAGTGTGAAGTGAAGTCAGTTGTTAGTTATTGTCTGCAGAATTGAGATTGAAATGCTTTTGTTTTCAAGATTTCGCCATGAGCTGACATCAGTTGTTGAAGCATTGGAAAACCAGAACTGGAGTACTGGAAAGCCAGCTATTTCGTCAGCCTACGTTTGGACGAGTTCACCTTGGAAACAGAAGGTGGTGGGTTCGATCCCTAGTGTAGGTGCGTGCTGCTCTAGAGTTGCCAACTGGGCTGACGAAACAGTCGGCTGTCCAGTGCTCCCAGCTAGTTTTCCAATGCTTCTCTAACAGATGTCAACTCATGATGAAATTCCTACAAAACCATCACTTGAAATGGCTTTGTTTCCTCGAACTATGTCTCTGGGTCATATTGTAGTACTGAATTCACGTTTTTCACGCTGAAAATTCGTATGTCCTACCTCATTCTGAGTGCATAATATTGACATATTACTATCCAATTTATGCAGAAGTCTATTGCTTTCAGTTTTGCACACTTCGTGTGTTGCTCTCTGTCATCATTGACACCGGTGGTTGGTACGGCGCTCTGAGTCTCATAGTTTGGAGAGAGATGATTTGATTAAAATCTCTCCCCTCCTATGTCATTGGTGCTTGTTGCTGTTTTTGCTGGACGACGTCAGTCACTCTCCACCTCCTCCTGCAGTATCAATCAATTCACCGTAATCACGAGGATCATCGGTGACAGGACGTCGCCTTGTAATAGTCCTCTCTCCACTCGACATACATCGGTGACATTTCCGTTGTCAATTCCACTCGATGTATCATCATCACAGTGAAACACATCTGAGTGCATGATGTCATATTCCAATGACTCACATGAGTAATCGAATACCACTCACATGAATCAGGATGGCTAGATAACCAGGTTGAAGTAATGAAAACACCAGACGGCTTGTAGATATGCAGAATCATTCGATTAGGCTCGATCTCTACATTGTCATTTACAGTGTGAAACACACCATATTTTGTGAACTGAATCATCGTTGTTTCCAAAGATAACTGCAGATTTCCAATCGTGAGTGAATATGCAAATGGTGAATTGGATTCAAAAGTCTCAGAAATTATCATCGATGTATTGTGACAGAAGTGAAGATTTAGTGGTGTGAATATTACCGATCAATTAAGGAGAATCTGTTTCTGTCTGAGAATATCTTCTTCATTCTCTCACACAAACATCAATTTCTTCAAGTGTCCAACGAAATGAACAAAATGGAAGTGATTGACAAACAATTCACAGACGTCTTGAGTAGAATGATTGGCGATCAGATAATCAGCTAGAAGATTTAGCGTCATTTCTGACTAACATGTTCAATAATACCTTGGAATTCTATCTGAGTGTTTGAATGAACTACCACTGAGATATTCTTTCAATGTAGAATTTAATTCAGTTGATTGACTTACTGACAAGAAGATATGAATGCTATGAGATCTCATGGAAGATCAGGTAGATATGTCATCATCCATAACTTCAGATGACGTCTCACTGCAGTCATGGATTGTCTGTCACATCAGCATGTGGCTTCAGTTGCACAATTCATATCAGTATTATCTTTCAGAGAAAACTTTGCTCTCGGTGAACTGAGGAAAGATAAGAGGAAATATTGTATTGTGGTGGTGTGACTGATACAGACAATGTGTGCCAACAGAATATGATTCTCACGTTTTTCAGTACGTCATTGCCAAGAGAATAAAGTATAACTATTTGGACATTCTGTTTGTTTCTAGAGTCGGAATGTTGTTCCCACAGTTCAATTCAACATTATCAAAGGAAGACTATGTATATTTTAAATTATATTTCATGTCGTTTGATGTAAGTCGAAATCACACGCTCAGTGATTGGTTAAACAATATAAACTGTATGTGTATTAACAGCGGTTCGATCAATGGAAAATATTACCTTGACTTCGGTGTATTGCTTTCTCCTGTTGCATGCAGTATGAAGTCTGATTCAATACCTGACATTTCTATGAAGACAACAAGTCTACGGATGAAGTGAATTCCCAGTGGAATCATCGTATAATGACATTTGATTAGTAGAATCACATGAGAGTTGGCGACCACCATCTGAATACACTGACCATCTCAAAAGGTGGTGGTAGTAATTATCTACTTATCGTAATGCAGTCAGTCGGCTTCTGATCCACTTCTTGCATTGCATACCAGGTAGAATTTCGTGTCATTTCTCACTACTTTTCGATAAATGTCAAATTGTGTTCACTGATTACCTGAAGAGAGTTCGTCTACATCAGCCTAATCAATATCGATTGGATGTTGAAAATGTGAACGTGTTAATGGTTTCTAAGTGGTCAGAGTCAAACAACTCATGTCAGCCAGTAATTGTGGTATGAATATTTCAGGATTCCAGAAGAAGCTGTGATGAATTTTCACATTGAAGTGTATAGTTTGAAAAATGATGAAACTCAATTCCATATGTTATCTTATGTTATCAGATCGTCCAGATAGTGACCTAAAATTTGAGCCACCTGAGATGATTTGACTGTGTGAGATGAATTTATCCAGGTACACAGGTGATAAGCTGTTTTGAATGGGGAGGAGAGATGTCTGCAATTCAGATGACATCTGTCTAGCTAACAATCACCACTGGTGTTTTATGTGAGTGGAATCTGACTGCTCTTATCAGAGAGTAGTGGACAGCGTCATGGTATTACGCTTGCTTCCTTGGTTGACATTTCCATTTCTAAGCTCACCGTAACCTGAATATTTCCGGTTATTGAAGGAAATCGTGTTGGTGAAATTCCACCAAGAACTGTGTAGTTCTCAGATAATGTATTTGATTTTGTTGGAACTGATAAATTGCAGTTTCTTCATCTTGGATACCAGGAACAGCCGGGGAATTCGTAGGTAGATTCCCTCGATAATCATCAATCTCCTGGTAGACAAAACCGAGTAAATATTCAACAATCGACACTGTTGAATTCGTGGACAATAATTTTACGAATTCGCATTATTTAACTGTCTGCATTCCCCGAAAATACTGAAACTTCTTACAAATTGTCACTGACATTAGTTCTGAGAGTTGAAATCTGTGAGAAAGAAGTCGTCTGGTTATATATTTGGATAACAAATTAGCCTAAATACCAAAAGTTCGATGAAAAAGTGTCTACTAGAGAGCTCTCTTGATAATCACGCAGATTGGTGTAAACATAAGTCTACATACATAGTCAGTCTGACAATCAATCTCTTCTCTTCTCTTCACTTGTCTGCTTCTCATCTTTTGCAGATGTTCAGTTGACATCACCATCACATGTTGACTTTATACTCTGAATCTTGATACGTGTCCTGTTAACTGGAGTGATTTCATGAATACTGAATATGGTGATGGCTGTTTTCGAATTATTGTTAATTTGAGATGTACTTTGATCTGTGTACTAGATTCTACACTGCAGTAATTCACCATTTGTTCACTGAAGTGAAATATCTGACTACTACTCTTTACTTTCAGGTAGTTGGAGGCGATTGACAGAGAGATGGAGGCTAAGCTTTCCTGTTAACTGACAGTCGTCAACAAGGCGTATCATCAACCTGGAAGATTAGAACCCATATCACCCATCGCTGTGGTCAGAGATGTTACCAACGTGCTACAATGTGATTTCATGTTGGAAAGTGAAATCCACATCACTCGTTTCATTCAAAATTATCCAACTGTTCAATCGTGTGGAATGTGTAGAATGATAAGAATTTTCTAAATAATTTTGAAATTTTGGTTTTCGAGATTGTGAGAATTTCAAGTGGAAACAACCTGAATTAGGAAACGACCAGGGAGGAAGACAGAGTGGACAAATTTGTCGCCTGAATTTTCAGTTCTCCACTGATGTGCACTTGTATAATGTCATCAGGAGTCGTAACCCACCCACCACAATCAGGTTGTGAGGTGATCACGTTACGATTCATTTTGTAATCATGTAATGTATGAATGTGATACTGGCATCATCACTATAAATGATCTCAACAGGAGTTTGTTGATTGCTATTTGGTGGATCGTATTCACGTTTTAAAATATTAATAATAATAATAATAATCATAATAATAATACGCAGTTTGAAGATTTGACTAGTAATACGAAGGAAGAGAAATAGTGGAACTGTTAATATCTCCGTAACATAACTCTTGATTTGATCTCTGTTAAGTCACTCAGATTTATTCCCACCGCTGTATGTTCACTTTATTTTAGAAAGTTATAAACGATGACTTTCTTTCATTTATCGAACACCTTACTAATCTCTCTCTCTCTCTTTGTACTAGTTACCACAGCTACTAATTGACTGAACAATAATAATTCCACCTTGCGTTAAACAGTTTCTTGCTAGGCTGATTAAATGAATTGAACTTATCTCAATTCTATTTCAACGATCAAAACTATTTCTACCTTTACAAGAAAGATTTAAATTAATTTAGTCTTCTTAAACACAAACACACACACATTGACACAGACAGAACACAGAGAGACACAAACACAAGCATAGTCACACACACACTCACTCACTCAATTTATTCATTCATTCACCGTAATGCCTCTTTTGTAAAGTAGACATGTATTTCAATACATGCAACAGGATGAAGTGAGAGGATTAAATCAAGGTGAGAATGAATTGAGTGCAGAATCTTACTCTGTTTAGAGGTGAATTACCTACCTGTTCATCTGTTCTACATTTGAGTGAAAGATGGATTGAAGGACATGGGATAGATATTTATACACAGAAGGGATTATTTCACGTTTGATCATGGATTTGATATGAGTTAGAGAAGTGATGGAAAATGAGCTGGGCGTGGTGGATGGCTGTTCAAACTAAGTTTGACACTCATCGGCAGTACGCACACATGACCCCACCAACGGGAATTGGACTCGCGACCTACAGGCTACGAGGCGAACTAATTGACTATGCAGCCACTGAAATGGGATCCATGAAGCATGAAACAGTACCTGTGAATAAACTGACTGACTGACCTACTAAGTGATCAGTCTAACACAGGAGGATTGCGACACTGACTTGTGAGTTAGATCGCCATCTCTCACTATCACACTTTTTATTGGTTAAAATTACAGTTGAAAATTTATTCCTTGAAATGTCATCTACCTATTCAGTCAGTCACTGACTCACTCACTCACACTCTCATTCACAATCACGTATACTATGCACCACATGTACTTGTACAGATTACTAAGAACACAGACATTCTCGTTAACCTATTGTGAACCATTGTAATCATTGTTGTAACCACGATATGAGTTATGAATTATTCACCGTTTGAAAAGCACAGGTTGTATTTTTTCAATATTCTCATCAACCAAAAATCCGTAATACTCCGTCATCATGTATATTTAATCAAAGGAGTTATTCACCTCGTTGTAGTCACCACAGATTGGATATCTCATAAAAGAATGAGTGGGCCGGTGTCACTTAGCGTTGTGTCATGATAGACACGTCATCTCTTATCCCTTCGAGTCAGAATCAATACTTACTACTAGACAAATGACAGTCGACACAATCGTGATCCGAAATAGTTAGGGGTAGTAGAACACCAAACTTAACCTCTGGGTGATACGATTTCAAATTGCCCAGAGGACGTCGACTCCTTACTGAGTACAAATAACCCGTGATCCAAGTATTCCTCTCGAAAGCCTCCAATTGTCTAGCACTCAAGCATGTCATTGTATGGTTGATTAGTGAAGTCGGTGGAAGATACAGTCTAGGCGGGAAATAAATACTAATGAATGCATCAATAAATGAGTGGTGGATTGTGAAATGACACAAATTCAACCCGTTTCGATGTTGGAAATAATCTGCAGATTTTAGTTGGGAAACGTGTGTATAACTCGGGAATTACAAAGTGTATTGTTGACCCGGCCAATGGAACAAAATGAATTTCATCCTTCTCACATATATCACGATTGATAATTTTCAAGGTCTAATTTGTAGTTAGGGAGACACTACTAACACCAATGAATGTGTGATTCTACATCACTGGACGACGAACATCGTTTGACTGACATAAATTTAGTTTAATTTACAACACTGTGATTACATAGAGTGGGATTTCTCAACTAGACTGAGAAGAGAGTATGGTTGTTTCTATTTTGTTGGCTTTTAAAATTGTGTGCATGAGTGATCATCCTAACTCACTCCTTCTTCTCCTCCTCCTCTTCCTCCTCCTCCTAGTTGGCTAGGAAGGATGGACAACCTGGAACTCTCACTACGAACAACTAAGAACCTGTTGTTCAACGAATATACCGAATGGACGGTAGATCAAGTGAGTATGTGTTAAGAAACAAAGTGAGACATGACGAGGAGGCGTGGATTGCAACTGAGTGGAATTTGGGACTGAATGTGACACGGGGAACAGTGAGGAGTCTTCGAGAATAAGCGAGTTGTTGAATGGCACGTTGACTCCGATGGCCGAGTGGTAGGAGACTATGGAATTAAGCCAGATGTTCGAAAACAACGTAACGAATCCTCGAAACACCCAAGTCAATAATAAAAGGAATCATGAAATACATGTGAGGGCCTAATGATTTCCGGGAGTATCAAATATACGAAACGTCTATTTACATAATGGACACATGAATTCAACAACATCCAGATGGATGAATACGAACCTGATGAATGAAAACTCATTGAACTCATGCAACAGCGAACCTCACACGTGAAGTAATCCAACTACTCTGGTTGGCTATCTCTTCACCGATGTCCATGTCTACCTGATAGCTGCTATCTAACTAGCCAACATATTTGATTGTTTTAACGTGTTCAAGTCGACTGAATGACTGATTGTGATGATGTGTAATTTATGGCGTCATCGTTGTTGTAAATGCATCGGGTCGGGTTGAGAGAATGAATGTCACTACCTAGTTACAGTGAACATTACGTACGCTGTTGTGGATGAATATGTGATTGTCACACACCCACCAACATTATGGCAATGGACTAAACGTGAATGTAGGAGGTCGAGGTGGGAGATGACGGAGATGAGTGACAGGCGGAATACACGTGGATAACAGATAGTCATCGTACAACAACAACTTTATTCGTTATATGACCGCCCCGTGATTATATGCAAGGCGGCCTTCCAAAAAAAAAACCGACAACAACTGAGGATTCGATCAATTACAGGTCACCTTTGACCTGTAATAAAATCGTCTACCATGCCACAAATGTACACTTTGCAAAATTATCACAAATTTCAATTTCAATATCGAAATTGACATTCTCATCACCATAGTCACTCAAAATGATGCATTTCGTCACACTTTTGTGGACAGAATATTTCCTAATCTCACATAATTCGAAATAAACGCACACAATCATTATACTACTGAAATGAGTGATATGAGCGACAACGCGCTCATTCACTGAAAAGTCATAATCCATTCATTATTTCATTCATATATCAAGCGGAATCACTGATTGATTAGGTTCGGTTGATACACGTCTCGTCAGTCACACACAAACACAAACACATACTCACCCATACACTGTCGCCTACACACACACACACACACACAGGTCACGTGGTCTCAACTCAAGTATGGTATGAATTCATGTATATCCTTCTCACTTATTAGTTTGAATGTGCTTGAAAATGAAGGAAGGCAGGAAGGATGGTGGGAAGGAAGAGAGGGAGGAAGAAAGGAGGCACTGTCACCAACCAGGTGAAGTGATTCGCTTCACAAAACATTGACTGTCTTTCGATTGTGAAGATGGTCTAATCTTCATGAATTCAATTTCTGTTTATATAACGCACCAGAATTACACTCTCTACTCTAATAAATTGTGATGGAGATTCTAGACACACAGTACACTCAGAATTCACATCATTCTCGGGATTTGACTGGTGAAATGAAGTCAGCGTGTCTCCCACTGATTATTTTCAGTGAATGGAAAGCCTATATAGAATATTTCCGTTAGCTCCATAATTCTGTGTTTGTGACATGGAAATATTCCACCAATATCCTCTTTCACCTCGAAACACTAGTGGATATGAATCAATAATAACAATAACTGTAATAGTTGGACGAGTCCTGATGATGTTTGCTTTTCGCTGGATACACTATTGCTTATTTAAGGTGATTAGAAATAAGTCAAGTGTACAATGTGGAGCATAATTGGTCACATTAGATGACTGTGTGGGTCATCATGTTGTTCCTTACTTTCTTCTCAGTAGGTGCTTTATTTCGCGTTCCGTCTGTCAGTGTCTGTTTGTGTATGTGTGTGTGTTCCCGAGGATATGCAAACAGCAGGTATGGAGGAAAACACGAAACAATTGAAGAATGATGGGAAATTGTGACGGATAGTAGTGACAAATTATTGAAGACGGGTGGCGATCAGTGACTCGAACTCATGAGTGATTCAGTGATCCCGGAGTGTTCTTTCAAAGTGAACTAGGGGCACATGGGTTGGGAGATGAGGATATTCGTGGAGATGTCACATTTCATCATGATGTTGCGGCAATAACTTCTGAGTTTGGTTGTTGATCATGATGACTAGAGTTTAGGCTGAGGAGCTAGAGTAACCTGATAGGATTGATGGTTAATGTTAGGAATAGGAGTGAGTTCAGGACTAGAATTAGGATGTGGATTCAGAGGGCTTATTCTGGATAACATCTAATGTTAAAGACGTGAACAGCATTTCTTAATGATATTACACTCATTGACATAGGGATACAACTTGGCCACTGTGGGGGAGAATAAATTCATTATGCACACAGTGTTATTCGGACATCATTACTGCACTCGGTTCCATCGGAAGTTTATTGATGAGTAATACAACTACAGACATACTATATTTTCCTGCTCTCATGATCTCACAACAACCTGGATATGCAGCACAACCAACACACCACTCCTCCCCCATTCAGAATCCACTAGAGGATGTGGCGTAGGATGTCTCCCACTCGATGGCTTTCTCCTTATATATCCAATTCATCCCAACCTCCTTCTGCATAATTGTTGTGAGATATGCTCCCAGTTGGCTCGCCATCGACAGAACTCCTCATTGTCAATTCTTTCCAACCGCCCTCTCACCTGATCTTCAGCTTCAAGCAGAGGCAGGTGTTAATGCAGATTTACAGAATGGAGAGGGGAATGATTTTGTTGACGCGTGTTGTGTCTCTGGAGCATACTGTAGCACCGACTCGACAGTGGTGTTGGAAATTCATATTTTCTTCTGTATGATGAGTGCAAGAGATTTTCACACTGATAATAATGAATAATGCAGAGCTGTCTTTCTCTTTCAATCTTGTCTGACATTTTCATCATCATCTGTGCGTAAGCTTTTGCAGTTGTGGAGTGATTATATCCGCTTACTTCTCTTTATTGCTTCTCACTTCTTGTTCTGGAAGAATTCCGTCTCGCTCTGCTTCTTCCATCCCGACTGACTTTCAGAACATTCGGTGATTTAAGTACTCTGTTTCTCTCGATGTATTGGTTTTCGCCAGCAGCTCTATGGCCATTGTTCTTGATTCTGAAAGAGTCACGAGTAGTGAGTGACTCATTATCTTCCATTGGTAGTGTGAGTATTGTAATCAAAAACAGGGACTCATGTATCCCCACGCAATGCATAAGTTCATGTAATCTATTTGTGGTCAAGTGTCACCTCCTGTTGTATAACTTGCTAATGATGAATTGAATTCTGTGTGTTACCAGATCGTCCGAGTAGCTAAACAGAACTCAGCTAGAATGAATTGATGATTCGGGTGTTTGAACTAAATCAATCCATGTAGAGCGGACGTGAGCTGTTTCTCGAAGCAACGGATGAACTGTCCTCTGTCTAAGTTAGTTTGATCCAGCTCACAAGCATCATTGCTTGATGTCAGTGATTTCCGACTACTTATATCAGTCTTCAGTGTACTTGATTGTGTGAAACTTGAAAGTGATTGGTAGGGTGTGATGTGGATGTTGTGAGAAGTAATCTGAGTGAGAGACAATGTTGTGTGTGTGTGTGTGTGTATGTGTGTATGTATGAGTGTGTGTCTGAATTAATTCCTAGTAATCAAATGGAGACATTTGAGGTGGAAGAAGAACGAGTGGGAGAAGGGAATCAGATGAAAATAGCTGTTTCTCACCCTACTGACTGTAGTTAAATGAAATGAATGTACACAACCGGTGTGCATAATTGATATATAAGTATTCTAGTGAATAGGACTACACCTCTATTCCTCCGTCACACCCGATCATTCACATTCAGCCACCTCCACGATTGGCCACAAGCTTTATCAATGCATTGTCATATCGACGAAATATGGCATCAGAAATACTTCCGGAAACAAGACGAAATGTTGAGTGAGTGAGTGAGCGAATGAGGAAGCAGAACAACAACAAAAACAACAAGTGAAACACCCATGAAAACACCTATTCATCATCATGACAGGCAGTGAGGGCATCTTCCTCACCAGTCATCAATACCCATCAGTAATCATTGTCAACATTCAGTCTACTCACTACCATCACCTTAATTGGATTCATCAATCGACATGTTGCTCACGTAGAAACAGAAAACTAAATACCCACACAGATCACATAGATCATCTTGACACTGAGAATGCAGCCATAAGAAGAAGGGATTTGTGAGGTGAATCACTTCACCTGATTGATGATAGTGCCTTCTTCCTTTCGTCCTTCCTGCATTGAATCAATCAATGATTCCGCTTGATGAATGAATGGATGATGACTTTTCAGTGAATAAGTGCATTGTCACTCAAATCAGTCATTTAAGTAGTATGATGATTGGGTGTGTGTATTTCGAAATATGTGAGATTAGGAAATATTCTGTCCACAAATGTGTGACGGAATGCATCATTTTGAGTGACTATGGTGATGAGAATGTCAATTTCGATATTGAAATTGAAATTTGTGATAATTTTGCAAAGTGTTGATTTGTGGTATGGTAGATGATTTTATTACAGGTGAGTAGATCTGATCGGCTTTATCTACACAATAAGCCAAACAGTTATTTTTGTAAGCCACTGTGCGAGTTTGTTCGCATGGTGGCTTTTTTACTGAAGAAAGTTGTTGGTTCATGACTGTGTCATGTCGTGAGCATAATCTAACTGTCACAAGCTTACCTACCTACCACCACCTACCATCATCTTATATGAGACTCCTTCCATTGTGTGTACGTGGGACAGAGAATCACATATACGTCACTGCTACTAAGCAGTCACATTCTCTCTTCCCCTTTCTCTCTCTAAACCCTACCGGATGTATGCATAACAATATCCATTGTATTAACTACACATCATCACAGTCACTCAGTCAGTCAACTCGTATACGTCAACGAGATGGAAACATCTAGCCAGTTATCAGGAATACGTCGACATCAGTTCATCAATAATCAGTCAAACTAGTTCGATTATTTCAAGTGTGATGTAGGCTGTATGATTTGAAGATGTGTCATTCATCGGGTTTGTATTCATGCATGTGTAGGTATATTTGATGGGTTCATTGAGTAAATCGCTGAATTTCACTGTCGATCATGAGTGGATTAGGTCTCTTTCCACACTGTTATCATTGTATGTGTTAGTATTATTATCATTAATATTACTGCTATTTTTATTGTTTTCTTTAGTTGGTTTGTGAGGATTAGTTTTGATTTTACGAGTTGATCAGAGATTTAAATCAGTTAGAGAACCCTTATTATTATTATTATTATTGTCATATGATGGTTTGTCGCCGTTTGTTGTGAAACGTGCATATTCATTCATGCATCATCATTACACACGGTTGTGTGACAAGTTTATGAATGGGTCATCTTCTACATGGAACTACTGACATGCTCTCACTACCTCTACACATCATCTCCCCATCACACTGTGTGTGACCCACAATCAACTCGTCATTTCTCATTCCGGTTCCACTGGATCACTTGGTGTAAGATGTCCGTGAATTAACTTCACAGTTTTTACCTGAACACCCTGATTTCCTCCTGCACATTTGTTGGTTGATAGGTTTTCGGTTGTGTCGTCATTCCCGGAATTCCTCCTTGCTCATTTGTTCCAAACGACCTGACACCATGATAGAATCCTGCATAAAAATAGTATATCGTCCTTTCTCACGAATCGTGTGATTTATCTTTTGATGTCGATCTATTCAATGAACAAGATTAAAACCATTCTCATGTTTGAGCCGACTTTATTATTGTGAAGAAGATGTATAAATATCATGTGTTGTTTCTCAAGCTATATAGTACAAAATACAATATCTTACATTCAAAAGCCAGTGTCTGTCTTTTGATACATGCCTGCTTCAGCGAATCGGAAGATGCAACGAACAAATAGACGTTTTAGCGTGCCAGTCGAGTTCATTACCGTTATACTAACATAACATAACAAAGTAGCGATCGGATATATTCAGTTGAGTTGATTTCAGTTCAGTTATAAGACAAGTGAAGTTCAGTGTGAAGTGAAGTCAGTTGTTAGTTATTGTCTGCAGAATTGAGATTGAAATGCTTTTGTTTTCAAGATTTCATCATGAGCTGACATCAGTTGTTGAAGCATTGGAAAACCAGAACTGGAGTACTGGAAAGCCAGCTATTTCGTCAGCCTTGTTTAAACGAGCTCACCTTGGAAATAGTAGATCGTGGGTTTGATGCATGGCGGTGGGTGTGAACAGCTCGAATGTCCCAAACTAGGCTGACGAAACACCTGGTTGTCCAGTGTTCCTAGCTGGTTTTCAACAGTTCCCTCACTAATGTCAACTCATGATGAAATTCCTACAAATCCAAAACTTGAAATGGCTTTGTTACCTCAAACTATGTCTCTGTGGAGTGTTGTAGTACTGAATTCAAGTTGGTTACGTTGTATATTCGTGTCTCCTACCTGATGCTGAGTGCAGAATATTGACACATCACTTTCCAATTTATGCAGAAGTCGCTTGCTTTCACTTCTACACACTCCGTGTGTTGGTCTCTGTCATCCTTGACACCGGTAGTTGATACGGCGCTCACAGTGTCATAGTTTTGGGGAGAGATGATTTGATTGAAATCTCTCCCCTCCTATGTCATTGGTGCTTGTCGTTGTTTTTGATGAACGGCGTCTGTCACTCTCCACCTCCTCCTGCAACATCATTCAATTCACCATAATCACGAGGATCATCGGCGACAGGAGGTCACCTTGTCTGAGTCCTCTCTCCACTCGACATACATCGGTGACATTTCCGTTGTCAATTCCACTCGATGTATCATCATCACATATATCAGTCGGATGAGATTGACGAAGATTGTCATCACAGTTCACATAGTTGTGTAGCAGCTTCCCAACTGTTTCACGCTCGACATCATGTCATCAAAGAGAAGTGAGTAGTATTCGTTGTATTCTGGACATTCAACCAACAAGGAATACAGGAGTGATGCTTTCATAATAGTATGCATTTCGAGGGGTGTTGTGGTATCGGATATAATTTACTTTTCATTCATTGATTAACTATATTGAAATCCTGTTGGTTATTCGATCTTTCAGACATAAATGTGATTCAGTTGTGTTCATTAGCGTTGATTTGTTTTCGGTGGAGACAAGTGAGTGAGTATACAAGCATGTAGTCGTGTAGACCGGAAGTTGAAATTGTTTCTCTCTGTGAAGTCTGCATTTCTTCCACACATACAGATAAAACGAAATAGGAGTAACAAGCGGGTATATGTTGATTCCTTGGAACAGGAGAGTTCATTCCCAATCGCCATCAATAGTCTTCGATATCGTTGAGGATGAAGTCAAGTAGAATTAGAATGTAGGCGATATTCCATCACGTTCCCAACATTCATAAAATGCAAAGTAGTGATTTTTACTGATTCGGAAATCAACTGATCCTTCGGAGACCATACAATGTGCGTCGGTGGCACAGTGGTTAGGACCCTCGCCGACCATGCACATGGCCCGAGGTTCGATCCCCTGCTGACGCACACCTGATATCTATGGTCGGCCTGCAAAATTTGGGTTACCGATATCCATGCTGAAAATTCTATACTTGTACCGAAAAACAGTGTGGAATCAAGCTGTAATCAAAAATAAATAAAAAAAAAATTAGAAATCTGCACGTCACTGGATTCTCACGAGTACTAATCTCATAACTTGAAGGTATTAGGTTACATTTCTGAGTGGGACGTGGTCATCTATTCATTTATGACGAGAACCGAACTAAGAGAGTGCAGTCGTCCGGTCCTCCTTCGTTCTTAGTGGTTTTCTACTCTGACTGATGTTACTCACTGACGAAATCCACAGTGACTGTCACCACAATCATTGTAAGATCCTTTGTCTTTACTGACAAATAAAGTTGAATTGCAAGTCAATTATTAAACTTCATTTTAACACTTGTCTGTCAAAATGAGTCTCTTTTACAATGAATCGAACCACTCATCTCTTCCAATCGAATCTACCTGTCATACAAACCTTGATTGAAATGGTCAGATAGCAGCTACCCACTTCCTCTGTTTCGCCTTCGATCAAACTGATATTCACTACAAGTCCATGTGACCAGTTCACAGACAATCGTATCAACTAATGACGTGGAACTATATGAGATATGCGATTAACATAGAGAAGTAGTTTACTGACTCTGTGAGAAGGAAGTCAGTCTAACTGAATTGTGTTCTCTGCCCAACAGTCGTATCCTCTCATTAAGTATGCAGATATCAGTTATTGATTTATGGAGGGCATTTAGATGACCATAGAAATGATATTGAAATCTATCAAAACTTGCTTGAAGCTTCATTACCTTGAAAACATGATCAGCGTGTACTAGGTGAAGTGTTGATTTTTACGGAGAGGAACAATTTCATTAAATCATGCTATACCCGTCAAACTATCAACTTCCTTGTATCATGTTATAAATTGCTGGTCTCTGTAAATCTATGCAATCTCCAATACTATTAATTACCTGAATACAATAATTTGGTGATATTTCCTAACATACTTGTAACTGAAAGGAAACACAGTGAAACACCTCTGAGTGCATGATGTCATATTCCAATGACTCACATGAGTAATCGAATACCACTCACATGAATCAGGATGGCTAGATAACCAGGTTGAAGTAATGAAAACACCAGACGGCTTGTAGATATGCAGAATCATTCGATTAGGCTCGATCTCTACATTGTCATTTACAGTGTGAAACACACCATATTTTGTGAACTGAATCATCGTTGTTTCCAAAGATAACTGCAGATTTCCAATCGTGAGTGAATATGCAAATGGTGAATTGGATTCAAAAGTCTCAGAAATTATCATCGATGTATTGTGACAGAAGTGAAGATTTAGTGGTGTGAATATTACCGATCAATTAAGGAGAATCTGTTTCTGTCTGAGAATATCTTCTTCATTCTCTCACACAAACATCAATTTCTTCAAGTGTCCAACGAAATGAACAAAATGGAAGTGATTGACAAACAATTCACAGACGTCTTGAGTAGAATGATTGGCGATCAGATAATCAGCTAGAAGATTTAGCGTCATTTCTGACTAACATGTTCAATAATACCTTGGAATTCTATCTGAGTGTTTGAATGAACGACCACTGAGATATTCTTTCAATGTAGAATTTAATTCAGTTGATTGACTTACTGACAAGAAGATATGAATGCTATGAGATCTCACTGGAATTCATTAGTAGCACTCCGTTTCCTGACAAGCCTCAAGAATGACTTCCTAAATTCAACTATTTGATAACTGTCATCTGTATGTGAGGTATGTGGACGACATTTCCTCCAGTTGTGACAGTAACTTTAAGCTCAGTGAGTGAGTCAGTCATTTGTTACATGTATTGAACAACTGTCATCCAGCAATAAAAATCACTCCTCACATTGGAAAACGAATGTGAAATTCCTTTTCTTCATAATGAACTACCAGGAGGACTCGAAGAAGTCCTAATGACTTCAGTCCGTAGGAAATCTACAAAGAACTGTCAACTGACATACGTGTAGAGCTAAATGCCTGTTGAACGTACGCATATGACCACCACTACTGTGTACACACCTGAATTTACTTGTTCCTGTTGAATCGTGTATATTGGTCGCTCCACCTGTTTTCTCCCTCAAAGTGTTGAGGAGCACAATCTCACAAGGTCGTGGATTGGCAGAAGTGGCTGTGTTGGGAGAACGATAATTGAACATATTTGTAAATACTGGTCATTCTATCCTAACAAGAGCCTTCTTCAAAAAAATCTACAAGTTGAAGAACAATCTGCAAATGACGTTGCACTTTCATCTGTTTCCCACTGCTGAAGCTCTAGTGATTAAGATAGAGAAATGGGAGCTGTGAACACAAAAGAAAATTACCCAACTACTTCTACTGTCGTGGTAACAAACTTGTCTCATTCCATCAACTTGATTCAGTCACCTCGTATATTTTTAACTCTTGAAAACTTTTGTGTATCTTTGGATTTTTTACGAGATATCAGATTTTCCTTCGTATCTGTATGCATGCTGGATGTAACTCATTCATTGAATTGTTCATCTTACTACGTGACTCTCAGGCTCCTATTCAACGCTTTTTGTGCATTGATTATTTATAACAACTATGATAATGACAACTCGTCACCTTTGGTGCTGACCTCTTCCGTGAGAGAAGAAAATCATACGCGAATGTGAATACACACCGGGAGAAAATGAATTCGCTGAAAACAGTCTCTTCACTGAACTACTGGTTTTCTTATTTGTATTGATTTCGGGGTGGAGAGAACTCATGAATTAATTGTGAAGTTTCTTCAAAGAAAAGAAGACGAAATTCACAGTAAGTACAGCAGCAAGCACATTGGAAGGACTGAAAGAAGGCCTTCTATCTGGTTTTCTGAATATATTCCAAGAAACTTGTGCCTCAAAAAATAAACAAACAAATATTCTCAGAGTACAATCACCACACATATTCTTGATACTCATAGAAATTTCTCACTCCTTCAAAATATTAAGTAAACAGACGAAGGACAGAAAATTTACTACGATTTGTCGAAGCCATCACAATCAAATGATTCAAAGCAACCAGACTTATGCATACAGAAATAGAGCCTGATTAATTAATCTCTCACTCCATTGGTAACTATATTTTCATTTTCATTCTGATTACATCAACTGGTCATCGAATTCAGTGATCTCAAATCACTGAGCATATGTCTATCTGATAAACTTTAACTGCTTTTGCTTTTTATGTTGCTATGTGAAGCTACAAGCTAACACTGTTTGTTAATTTTTTCATGTTTTCTGTCTTACCCCTCCCCCCTCCCCTCTTTTCTACTTTCAAAGCGTACAAATTGATGACGAGAACTGAAACTAAAAGTTGTAATGCTCACATTTAGGATTCGTCAATTTCACAACATTTCTTCTCTACTACACCACAAACATTCAAGTTTGTGATTATCATCTATATAACCATTGTAATTTCAGCCAGTCTTCAGCTAATGAGAACCTGTGAAATAGAATGATATCATCTTATACTGAGAATTTCGTCTTCCTTTCTTTATCGCATTTGTGAAGTGTCAGTTATTTAACTCATCGGTGGAATAAATGCAACTAAGCGTCGAAACATAGGATGCACCAGAGGCACAACAGCCACGTGATTCACCACTTTTATCCATTTTTTCAAAATTCTGTGAGCAGAGTACACCTGTCTGTCTGTGTGTTAATCCTTGTGAATGTGCAATCAGTGAATGAAGTAGTTGACTCTGAGGACAACCACACCTAGTTCAGAATGCGATGTCTTCATATATCATGTGTATCAGACGACTGAAAGTAATCGGTGCGTTGCTGGGTTATTCAAAAGACAGGATTCTGAGTGAACTGGTATTTGGATACACATCCATTCTCATGCATTTGATGACTAGCCTAGCTACATGTCGCATACATACAGTCGTCACAGTCATCCAAATATGTGAATAGCCTTCTACTACTATGTCACTGAGCTATATCGCTGTTGACCAACCACTACTACCTGTGGTGACTTGTAAATATTCATGTTGTCTCATCATATCTAATTCATTCATAAAACAATGAGTCATAGTGGTTTGTACATCGACCTTCTAATCCTACATAGAGTAACATGTGATGCGTTGATATGCAGTATTCCGACTTCATGGATTATTCCCAGGCATGTGACAGTAACAAAATTGTGTATTTTTATCAATGTGTTTGTTGTCCGTATTCTAATGGCTGTCTGTCTGCCTGTTTTCGACATAGAACTTTGCACAAATGTGCGGTAGTTCAAGTCGCCACACTCCGTGTAGCACGCGAAGCAAGAGAAGAAAGTACAAGAAAAGCATAATAGAGACAGTGAGCAGAGGTGTGAGACAAAGGAGTAATAACGAAGAACAAAACAGTTTCATTGGAGATCATAAGTCACAAGGAGTGGATGCATCTGCGCCACTGAGAACGATTTTGAGCCATGTCACCAATTGTTTCCAACCATAGATTTTTACCGTCCCGAGGACCCCAGCCTGGAAGTCTACACCTTCCTACGTGGCTTAGACCAACTGTTGTGGATTTCATTGACTGGTGCCAAGTTTTTGTTTGACCGCCGCTAGCTTTTTTCCAGCCTGACCCTATATCCGCTAACATTGCTCGTCGAGGGAGGCGATGACTTGGCATACGTAACACATGTCCTAACCATCTCAGTCTTTGTAACTTCACGACTTCGTCGATTGATTTCCCCTGTTTACCTAGAACTCGACGCCTAACCTCAATGTTGCTCACCTTATTATGCCACTTTACACGGGAAATAGAGCGCAGGCACCTATGATCAAAGACAGCTAGTCTTTTCATGTCTTCCACTCTCAGTGGCCAGGTCTCACTCAGCCATAAAGGAGGACGGAGCGGACTGATGAGCAGTACACCCGCCCTTTGGTCGATAGTCGAACATCTCGTCTACGCAAGAGTCGGCGTAAATTGGCAAATGCGAAACGAGCCCCTGTATTCGTGCTGAGATTTCGTCAGAGATCAACCCGTTGGCACTGGCTGATGGTACTTCCCAAATAAGTGAAGCGGTCAACGTGCTCTACCACTTCACTTCCTATTTCTAAACTAGGAGTCAGTGTAGTCCAGTCCTGTAACATCATCTTGCATTTGGCGGGAGCGAATCGCATGCCAAACATTCGTAGATTGCGGCTCAAGGTGTTTAGAAGACTCTGCATTTTGTCAGCGTCTTCGCCTAGAAGGACTATATCGTCTGCATATTCCAAGTCAACGAGATTATTCCCTGGTAGCAAGTCAATCCCTGAGTCGCTGAAGTCACTTAGGGTTAAGTCCATTAACACATCTATGATGAAGTTGAATAGAAAAGGGATAATGGGCATCCTTGACGGACACCACTGGTCGTCACCAGTTCAGATGACAGCTCGCCGTAAGCCCTCACCTGGCTGTATGAGTACGAGTAGAGTGCCTTAATCAGTGCAATATATTTTCTAGGAATTCCCTTTACAGCCAAGCATCTCCAGAGAACTTCTCGATCGACAGAGTCGAATGCTGCCTTTAGGTCAAGAAATATAATGACTGTTGGACGCCGGTAGGAATGCCTATGTTCTAGAATCTGTCGGAGGGTGAAGATATGATCAATACACCCTCTTCCTGGTCTAAAGCCTGCCTGGCTCTCTCGTGTTTGTGCTTCCCGAGCACCACTTAGTCTACGCATGATTATTGAGCCTAAGACTTTAGATACTATATTAGTCAAGCTAATCCCTCTGTGATTATCACAGGAAGACTTGTCTCCCTTCTTGTATATGGGGATAATCAGTGACTTACACCAACCCGATGGGACTTCTTCTGATTCCCAGACGCTGCCTAGTACCTCAGTTAATGCAGACAGTAAACTGTCTCCACCGTACTTAAATACCTCTGAGTCATTCCATCAGGTCCCGCTGCTTTGCCTAGTTTCAGATTGGTGACAGCTTTAGTAACCTCAGTTAGGGATGGAGGACCTGTGTCTATATCCCATTCAGGGAGGTGTTGGATGTTCGGAAGGTTGAGCGTGGCTGTGGGCCAATTAAACTGCTCCTCATAATGCTCTTTCCAACGATCCAGTCGTCTATCCTGGGAGCTAATTATAGTGCCATTTTTTTCCGAGATTGTTCCACTAATGATTTGTCTTCTCCCACCCGTTTCCCTGATGAGTCTAAATAGTTGCCTGGTGTTGCCTATCCTCGAAGCTTTCTCCATCTCTTTCGCTTTTGTCACCCACCACTGTTCACGGTCCTTGCGGAGACTTTTCGTAAGTTTCCTTTGTGCAGCTTTCGCTCCTCATTGAATTCGGAGCTCGCCGGAATAAGTCTTCTAGCATCTATCAGTTCGGATGAGGCGGTGGAGATCCAGTGGTTTTTACTCACCTTTGGGTTTACCTTATTCACAGCTTTTACAGCTGTATCTATGGCTGCCTGGATATTTTCCAAGCTTCTTCAGGGTGAGCACAGCTGTCGAACACAGATATGTGTTTAGCTAGTTCTTCCTCAAATACGGATTTAGTTTCCTGATCGAGCTGGGGACGTGATGGTTTTACCGCCAGCTGTTTCCTACGTCCGTTCAGTCGTAAGCACACCCGAGCGCGGACCAGTGCGTGGTCGGTATCTACAACGTGTTCCAGAAGGAGCGACAATCTCCTACCGACCCACGCCAACGATAGCTTATTGCTATGTGGTCTATTTGTGTCCAGCGTTGGTTTGATGAAGGGGGTCTCCAAGTCAAACAGTGTCTCTCTTTGTGTTTGAAGTTAGTGCTTACAAGAAACAAATGATTATCAGAACAGAACTGTAGGAGACGGTCACCGTTGTCGGTTCGCTGGCACGGACTCCATAGGTGCCACCGACATCCTTCTCAGATTGACACAATTTCCCTACTTGAGCGTTAAAGTCACCAGCTAGAACGACTATGTCTGAGCGTTTAGCCTTTCGCACCAAACTAGACAGCTTTTGGTAGAACTCATCCTTCGTTTCATCTGAACTGCAGTCAGTGGGGGCGTAGGCGGAGATTACGAAAAGGCATCGGCGAGTAGTGCAGTCCTTTCTCCTTTTACTGATCCGTTCAGACGGACAGCACACATTCGGCTATCTACCGGGATCCAGTCAAGCAATGTCTTTTCTGCCCTAGTACTCAAAGCTATCCCTACACCAGCTAATCCTCGTGAACTAGCTGTGGCATCTCCTGACACCCTCAAGGTGAATTTTGCAGATTCAACCTGTTGGCCAGGTGGGGTTAGGTGAATAACCACACTTGGGTCTTGTATGCGTGTTTCTGAAACACAGCATACATCAATGGCTCGGGATTCCAGGGTCTTGGCTAGTGATGCTTGTTGTCCTATTTGGCAAAGTGTGTGTCTCAGTAGCATATTTATCACTCCTGCCCTGTGACACGGCAGCAGGAAGCGCGGTCGTTGTTAATCCGGGCCACGGCCGATCCGGCATGAAATTTTGTGATTTTGTATTTATCATGATGTTGGATTGGGTAGCTGCTTTTTGTTTAACCGCTATCCAAACAACCTGTCTGGCATGGTAGGACCTCAAGAGACATAAGTCTCAGCCAGTGTAGCTTGAATAGATCATTGCGGTGTTCAAGCCCGACCACCACGTCAAGGTAGCAGCTTTCTAATGGCATTGATTATTGGCGAGCATGTGACAGAAACTTTCTATGAACTGTGATGGTGGTTTGACCGAATAGTTACACAGTAATGTGACGATAACGAAATACACGTTTATTAACAATGTGGGTGTCTCAGTTGATTTGATGATTGATTTGACCGAAGTGTTCGGTTTCTGTTTACAATCCGGCTTCTCCTTGTGTGGATGCTTCGACGATTCCTGGGGATGTAGCCACAAGTAATTTGGTGTGTGGTGACTCTGAGTGGGATCTAGGAGATATTCAATTTTGCAGGTATGAGAGTGGTCTCTGGATGTGCCCAGTCGGGCTCTAATAAAATACCCATCGTTCCAAACGAGAAAGCAGTAGCTCAAGAGGTCTAGTGGATAACACTTCGACGTTCGGAGCGATGCGTGTTGGATTGAAAACTCACCAGAGAACACGATCACTCATTGGGTAATGCAGGTACATCCAGTTGGCGAGTACTAAATAAGATGAAATGCTCATCCTGTATTCCACTACTCGTCACCATCCATCAGAGTTACTTAAACTACATTGTGTGTTTATTATTACTGATACATATGCTTGGTGTCTGACGGATTGGCTGTTTCAATTTCAGTTATCCTAATAATACCGGACTAGTACAATTAGTGAGCTTCTTGTTTGATTCTGGATAGAAGAGGAGTTACTGCATTGTTGGTGAATACCAGTGGAATTCAGGATGCTCCTAACAACAGATATTTTGATTTTTCTGATTTTTGATTTACAGCTTGATTCCACACTGTTTTTTGGTACAAGTATGGAATTTTCAGCATGGATATCGGTAGCCCAAATTTTGCAGGCCGACCATAGATATCAGGTGTGCGCCGGCGTGGGCTCGAACCCGGACCATGTGCATGGTCGGCGAGAGTCCTAACCACTGTGCCACCGACGCACGTAAGCTAGATGTACTGGCATTTCTTGAAGCGATAGTGTTTCCACTAAGAGTAACCTTCTAAACACCACGACGTAATAGAATTTATCATCAGAGACCGAGTATGTCGGTCCACTGGAATCAATCAGTCAGCGGGATATTAAAAATAATTGAATGAATTAATACGCAGTGATTTCGGTGTGTTATTTGTTAACCGAAATTGGGAGATTTAATTTGGTGTCTAAGCTTCAAACAAATCATAATCAAGATAAGTTAATTTGCATTACTGAAACGTATTGAAGCATGATGTTCAACGTAAGATATATATAAATATATATTCATGTGTAAAGAATGTATATATTTCACAATCAAAACTAAGTTTATTTCACGTACAGGTCTGCTGAACATATTCTCAGCATGATTTCAAAGATAATAGGCTTTGTGTGTTCTTTTCCAGAATACTTATACAAAAGATATTTATACCGAACTTCTTCTTCCGACCAAGATAAACTTCAAGCACCACTGACTACCAATAGAGTGCGACTGCACCAATAATCTTGAAACGCTCACTGAGCAAGTTAGTGAAACCTGGAAAATAATGTTACCATCATCAATAAAATATGCTCATCGAAGTGTTATGCTATTAAATGGGATATCGGGGAAGTTTCAGCTTAGGTTTGAGGAAGACTAAGTCACTCTTTAAGCCAAGGACAAGTTACGGCTCAGTTGACCTAATAAAGACAACATTAGGTTTGGTTCGAGTTACATAACAGTTAGTTTAGGGATATTTTCACTTTAGAGTTAGGCTCAGGAAAGATTAGGGTTATTGTTAGGGTTACGAGACCTAAATAATTACATGCACAGAATGTGTTTAAATTACTCTGTTGATATAAGAATAGAACTTGTGCAGTATGGTAGAGTATAGTTCAACTGTGGATAACATTTATTTTCACAGTCTCACAGCAATATTTACTGATGACGTTTCGAGGACAATTTATTGCTCAGTAAATATTACTGTATTACACTATTAGACTGCATCAAAATGAATTTTACCCACAATAGAATTATACTCTGTTCATACTCCAACATAGAACCGAGAGCTGTTTTTATCATATATGAGAGCCAGATTTCCTCTATAACACGTTTCGACAGTTTTAGGCAATTTTTTCATAAATATGTGTATTCCACACACAGAAATGCCTCCTTCAGGTGACTGTTGCTTTCGAGGTCATTCGCTGATTGGCAGTTAGTGGTGTTTAAAGTTTAAGTTTGCCCTTGTTCCCTTCCCTCTTATACAAATCCCCCCTAATTGGACAGTCGATCAGTTTTGTTTCCCTCGAGAATTTCGGAAGTTATTTTCCACTGGAAAAACACACAGGAGTGCTTTCTCTTCCGATGTTGAAACATTTCCATTCACAAACTAGCCTGCATCGTTGATGTAGTCACTTAACTATGAAACACATTCATGTGTGCAATGCAATTCAGTTCTACCTGTGTGAATTGTCAATATTCGTAGCCTGAGAATGAAGATTGTTCAGTCACTTAAATTCATTGACAGCAAATCTGATCATTTCGCATATATGAACAGTGGATAACAACTACTGCCATGGTAACTCCTCAAAATATGACATGGGAACTCCGGAGAGCAGTAATCAGCATCACAACTTCGAAAAGTCACCATTTCTGAGTAAACTACCAAATCATTTCTTAGTGTTTATCTCCCACTACTTTATGCATAATTCAGTAATGAAATGATTTTTCCACCTGTCTGAGATAAGGACGCCTCAAAAACTTATCAAAGAGAGGTTCTAGTAGAATTTGCACCTTTCCATGTACACCGCCCAAATAGTGATATACCCGTGATACTCTCGATTATGAGGAATCGTCTATAATTATGTATTTGTATATATCCCTTTCGCATTCTACATGTTCTATATGATATGGGTGCATCTGTCGTCTGACTTGAGAAACATATGAACAACTCGTTAAAGTCAAAAGACGCACAAACTGATGGAGCATTAGACAGGTAGGAATGAAGATACAAATTCACAAATTAGACACACTCACTCACTCACAAAACTGAAATTCACTCTAAAAATAGTACTGTACACTTTTGACTGTGTTTGATGAAAACTCTGGAATGGGGAAATTACGCTTGTCACTTCATGTAGATGCACATCACCATTCATAAAATGTACCCACGCAGATTCCTACACCCAGACATTGACACACTGAAATTCGAGTAAGCACAGAAACATAGTTTCCTCGACTCTCACTAAAATGAATCGTCTGGATATATTGACGGCTTCATTGAATGTGAAGATTAAGCGGGGAAAATGTATAATAGTAGGAGTAATCTCTCTCTGGCTGCCTACTACTCAGTTGTTCTTGATATGAGTAAGACGCAGTTCATATTTACAGCTTCAAAAAACTGTTGTGTAGTATGTGCCTTGTCAACCACTTGTTAGTTGTCATCGTCATTTGCTTCTTCCATGTAGTGGGTGATGATTGGAGGTGAAGTGAAATTCTCGATCAGATAAGGATTCGAACCGACCAGCGACTCCAGAATCAAAGTCCGAATACCTACTTAAGGTGATGTCTCACTGCAATCATGGATTATCTGTCACATCGATATTTGGCTTCCGTTGCACAAGTCATATCAGCATTATGCTTCAGAGAAAAGCGTTTCCCTCGGTGGACTAAAGAAGGATGAGAGGAAATATTGTATTGTGGTAATGTGATACAGACAATGTGTATCTACGGAATATGATTCTCACATATTGTCACATTTCAACTCAATATTGTCAACCGAATATTGTGTATATTTGAAAGCTATATTTCATGTCGTTTGATGTAAGTCGAAATCACACGCTCAGTGATTGGTTAAACAATATAAACTACATGTGTATAAACAGCTGTTTGATCAATGAAAAATATTACCTTGTCTCTGGTGTATTGCCTTCTCTTGTTACACTATGAGTTCTGATTCAAGACCTGACACAATTATGAAGACACCAAGTCTATGGATGAAGTGAATTCCCAGGGGAACCATCGTATAATGACATTTGTTTAGTAGAATCACATGAGAGTTGGCGACCACCATCTGAATACACTGACCATCTCAAAAGGTGGTGGTAGTAATTATCTACTTATCGTAATGCAGTCAGTCAGCTTCTGATCCACTTCTTGCATTGCATACCAGGTAGAATTTCGTGTCATTTCTCACTACTTTTCGATAAATGTCAAATTGTGTTCACTAATTACCTGAAGAGAGTTCGTCTACATCAGCCTAATCAATATCGATTGGATGTTGAAAATGTGAACGTGTTAATGGTTTCTAAGTGGTCAGAGTCAAACAACTCATGTCAGCCAGTAATTGTGGTATGAATATTTAGGGATTCCAGAGGAAGCTGTGATGAATTTTCACATTGAAGTGTATAGTTTGAAAAATGATGAAACTCAATTCCATATGTTATCTTATGTTATCAGATCGTCCAGATAGTGACCTAAAATTTGAGCCACCTGAGATGATTTGACTGTGTGAGATGAATTTATCCAGGTACACAGGTGATAAGCTGTTTTGAATGGGGAGGAGAGATGTCTGCAATTCAGATGACATCTGTCTAGCTAACAATCACCACTGGTGTTTTATGTGAGTGGAATCTGACTGCTCTTATCAGAGAGTAGTGGACAGCGTCATGGTATTACGCTTGCTTCCTTGGTTGACATTTCCATTTCTAAGCTCACCGTAACCTGAATATTTCCGGTAATTGAAGGAAATCGTGTTGGTGAAATTCCACCAAGAACTGTGTAGTTCTCAGATAATGTATTTGATTTTGTTGGAACTGATAAATTGCAGTTTCTTCATCTTGGATACCAGGAACAGCCGGGGAATTCGTAGGTAGATTCCCTCGATAATCATCAATCTCCTGGTAGACAAAGCCGAGTAAATATTCAACAATCGACACTGTTGAATTCGTGGACAATAATTTTACGAATTCGCATTATTTAACTGTCTGCATTCCTCGAAAATACTGAAACTTCTTACAAATTGTCACTGACATTAGTTCTGAGAGTTGAAATCTGTGAGAAAGAAGTCGTCTGGTTATATATTTGGATAACAAATTAGCCTAAATACCAAAAGTACGAATAAAAGAGTATCTACTAGAGAGCTCTCCTGATAATCACGCAGATTGGTGTAAACACAAGTCTACATACATAGTCAGTCTGACAATCAATCTCTTCTCTTCACTTGTCTGCTTCTCATCTTTTCCAGACGTTCAGTTAACATCACCATCACATGTTGACTTTATACTCTGAATCTTGATACGTGTCCTGTTAACTGGAGTGATTTCATGAATACTGAATATGGTGATGGCTGTTTTCGAATTATTGTTAATTTGAGATGTACTTTGATCTGTGTACTAGATTCTACACTGCAGTAATTCACCATTTGTTCACTGAAGTGAAATATCTGACTACTACTCTTTACTTTCAGGTAGTTGGAGGCGATTGACAGAGAGATGGAGGCTAAGCTTTCCTGTTAACTGACAGTCGTCAACAAGGCGTATCATCAACCTGGAAGATTAGAACCCATATCACCCATCGCTGTGGTCAGAGATGTTACCAACGTGCTACAATGTGATTTCATGTTGGAAAGTGAAATCCACATCACTCGTTTCATTCAAAATTATCCAACTGTTCAATCGTGTGGAATGTGTAGAATGATAAGAATTTTCTAAATAATTTTGAAATTTTGGTTTTCGAGATTGTGAGAATTTCAAGTGGAAACAACCTGAATTAGGAAACGACCAGGGAGGAAGACAGAGTGGACAAATTTGTCGCCTGAATTTTCAGTTCTCCACTGATGTGCACTTGTATAATGTCATCAGGAGTCGTAACCCACCCACCACAATCAGGTTGTGAGGTGATCACGTTACGATTCATTTTGTAATCATGTAATGTATGAATGTGATACTGGCATCATCACTATAAATGATCTCAACAGGAGTTTGTTGATTGCTATTTGGTGGATCGTGTTCACGTTTTAAAATATTAATAATAATAATAATAATCATAATAATAATACGCAGTTTGAAGATTTGACTAGTAATACGAAGGAAGAGAAATAGTGGAACTGTTAATATCTCCGTAACATAACTCTTGATTTGATCTCTGTTAAGTCACTCAGATTTATTCCCACCGCTCTATGTTCACTTTATTTTAGAAAGTTATAAACGATGACTTTCTTTCATTTATCGAACACCTTACTAATCTCTCTCTCTCTCTTTGTACTAGTTACCACAGCTACTAATTGACTGAACAATAATAATTCCACCTTGCGTTAAACAGTTTCTTGCTAGGCTGATTAAATGAATTGAACTTATCTCAATTCTATTTCAACGATCAAAACTATTTCTACCTTTACAAGAAAGATTTAAATTAATTTAGTCTTCTTAAACACAAACACACACACATTGACACAGACAGAACACAGAGAGACACAAACACAAGCATAGTCACACACACACTCACTCACTCAATTTATTCATTCATTCACCGTAATGCCTCTTTTGTAAAGTAGACATGTATTTCAATACATGCAACAGGATGAAGTGAGAGGATTAAATCAAGGTGAGAATGAATTGAGTGCAGAATCTTACTCTGTTTAGAGGTGAATTACCTACCTGTTCATCTGTTCTACATTTGAGTGAAAGATGGATTGAAGGACATGGGATAGATATTTATACACAGAAGGGATTATTTCACGTTTGATCATGGATTTGATATGAGTTAGAGAAGTGATGGAAAATGAGCTGGGCGTGGTGGATGGCTGTTCAAACTAAGTTTGACACTCATCGGCAGTACGCACACATGACCCCACCAACGGGAATTGGACTCGCGACCTACAGGCTACGAGGCGAACTAATTGACTATGCAGCCACTGAAATGGGATCCATGAAGCATGAAACAGTACCTGTGAATAAACTGACTGACTGACCTACTAAGTGATCAGTCTAACACAGGAGGATTGCGACACTGACTTGTGAGTTAGATCGCCATCTCTCACTATCACACTTTTTATTGGTTAAAATTACAGTTGAAAATTTATTCCTTGAAATGTCATCTACCTATTCAGTCAGTCACTGACTCACTCACTCACACTCTCATTCACAATCACGTATACTATGCACCACATGTACTTTTACAGATTACTAAGAACACAGACATTCTCGTTAACCTATTGTGAACCATTGTAATCATTGTTGTAACCACGATATGAGTTATGAATTATTCACCGTTTGAAAAGCACAGGTTGTATTTTTTCAATATTCTCATCAACCAAAAATCCGTAATACTCCGTCATCATGTATATTTAATCAAAGGATGAAAAATTAGACTAAATACCAAAAGTTCGATGAAAAACCTGTCTACTAAAGAGCTCTCATAATAATAACGCAGATTGGTGTAAACATAAGTCTACATACATAGTCAGTCTGACAATCAATCTCTTCTCTTCACTTGTCTGCTTCTCATCTTTTCCAGATGTTCAGTTAACATCACCATCACATGTTGACTTTATACTCTGAATCTTGATACGTGTCCTGTTAACTGGAGTGATTTCATGAATACTGAATATGGTGATGGCTGTTTTCGAATTATTGTTAATTTGAGATGTACTTTGATCTGTGTACTAGATTCTACACTGCAGTAATTCATCATTTGTTCACTGAAGTGAAACATCCGACTACTACACATTGGCTTCAGGTAGTTGGAGACGATTGACAAAGAGATGGAGACGAAGGTTCCCTGCTAACTAATAGTCGTTAGGAGGTGGGTATAATCAAACTCGAAGGAGGTGATATCCCCTCTGAGATTCGTAACGCACATCACTCATCGCTGTGGTCAGAGATGTTACCAATGTGCTACGATGGGATTTCATGTTGGAAAGTGAAATACACACCACTCATTTCATTCAAAATTATCCAACTGTTCAATCGTGTGGAATGTGTAGAATGATAAGAATTTTCTAAATAATTTTGAATTTTTACATTTTTAGATTGTAAATATTGACAGCCGATGTCATAGTAAACTTCAAAAGGAAACGATCTTAATTAGCGAACGACTAGAGAGGAAGACAGAGTGGACAGATTAGTCGCCTAAATTTCCAGCTCTACACTGATGTGCACTCATGTAATGTCATAAGGAGTAGTAGCCCATCCGACACCATCAGGTTGTGAGGTGATCACGTTACGATTCATCTTGTGCTCCTGTCATGTATGAATCTGATGCTGGCATTGTCATTATAATTAATTTCAAGAGGTGCTTGTTGATTCCTATTGGGTGTATCGTATTGAGATTATGTAGTATTAATAATAATATAGATTTGGAAGATTTGACTAGTAATACGAAGGAAGCGAAATAGTGGAACTGTTAATCTTAGATAGATACATCATCTCCGTAATATTAGTCTTGATTTGATCTCTGTTAAGCCACTCACCTTTATTCACACCGTTGTATGTTCACTTTATTTCAGAAAGTTATAAACGATGAGTTTCTTTCACATTACTAATCTCTCTGTTTTGTACTAGTTACCACAGTTACTAATTGACTGAACAATAATAATTCCACCCTGAAGTGAACGGTGTGTTGCTAGGCTGTTCAAATGAATTGACCTTATTTCGATTCTACTTCAACAATCAAAGCTATTTTTACGTTTACAAGACTGAATTATTTAGATCAATTTAGTCTTCTTAAACACAAACACACACACATTGACACAGACAGAACACAGAGAGACACAAACACAAGCATAGTCACACACACACTCACTCACTCAATTTATTCATTCATTCACCGTAATGCCTCTTTTGTAAAGTAGACATGTATTTCAATACATGCAACAGGATGAAGTGAGAGGATTAAATCAAGGTGAGAATGAATTGAGTGCAGAATCTTACTCTGTTTAGAGGTGAATTACCTACCTGTTCATCTGTTCTACATTTGAGTGAAAGATGGATTGAAGGACATGGGATAGATATTTATACACAGAAGGGATTATTTCACGTTTGATCATGGATTTGATATGAGTTAGAGAAGTGATGGAAAATGAGCTGGGCGTGGTGGATGGCTGTTCAAACTAAGTTTGACACTCATCGGCAGTACGCACACATGACCCCACCAACGGGAATTGGACTCACGACCTACAGGCTACGAGGCGAGCTCATTGACTATGCAGCCACTGAAATGGGATCCATGAAGCATGAAACAGTACCTATGAATAAACTGAATGTCTCACCGACCGACTAACTGACTGCTTGACTGACTGACTAACTGACTAAGTGGTTAGTCTAATACAAGAGGATTGTGACACTGACTTGAGTGAGATAGCAATCTCTAGATATGATAGAGAAGATTTGTAGCTCAGGTGGATGATTTTGATGTGGTTTTGTTCTCTGAGCTCAGTCAGTCAGTCAATCAATCACTCACTCACTCACTCACAATCACGTATACTATGCAGCACATATACAAAGAACACAGAGATTCTCGATAACCTATTGTGTACCATTGTAATGAGTATTGTAACCACAATATGAATTATACGTAGTTCCCGCTTTCAAATTATTCACCGTTTAAAAGAGTACAAGGAACAGATGAACTGTCCTCTGTCTAAGTTAGTTTGATCCAGCTCACAAGCATCACTGCTTGATGTCAGTGATTTCCGACTACTTATATCAGTCTTCAGTGTACTTGATTGTGTGAAACTTGAAAGTGATTGGTAGGGTGTGATGTGGATGTTGTGAGAAGTAATCTGAGTGAGAGACAATGTTGTGTGTGTGTGCGTGTGTATGTGTGTATAGGTGACAATTTATGCATGAATGGGTCTATTCGTGAGTGCAGGATGTGTGTGCGGGTGCGTGTGGGTGTCCCTGTGGGTGTGTGTGACTGATCAATGAATGATTACTGCTTGATGAATGAATGGATGATGACTTTTCAGTGAATGAGTGAATTGTCACTCAAATCAGTCATTTAAGTAGTATGATGATTGGGTGTGTGTATTTCGAAATATGTGAGATTAGGAAATATTCTGTCCACAAATGTGTGACGAAATGCATCATTTTGAGTGACTATGGTGATGAGAATGTCAATTTCGATATTGAAATTGAAATTTGTGATAATTTTGCAAAGTGTTGATTTGTGGTATGGTAGATGATTTTATTACAGGTGAGTAGATCTGATCGGCTTTATCTACACAATAAGCCAAACAGTTATTTTTGTAAGCCACTGTGCGAGTTTGTTCGCATGGTGGCTTTTTTACTGAAGAAAGTTGTTGGTTCATGACTGTGTCATGTCGTGAGCATAATCTAACTGTCACAAGCTTACCTACCTACCACCACCTACCATCATCTTATATGAGACTCCTTCCATTGTGTGTACGTGGGACAGAGAATCACATATACGTCACTGCTACTAAGCAGTCACATTCTCTCTTCCCCTTTCTCTCTCTAAACCCTACCGGATGTATGCATAACAATATCCATTGTATTAACTACACATCATCACAGTCACTCAGTCAGTCAACTCGTATACGTCAACGAGATGGAAACATCTAGCCAGTTATCAGGAATACGTCGACATCAGTTCATCAATAATCAGTCAAACTAGTTCGATTATTTCAAGTGTGATGTAGGCTGTATGATTTGAAGATGTGTCATTCATCGGGTTTGTATTCATGCATGTGTAGGTATATTTGATGGGTTCATTGGGTAAATAGCTGAATTTCACTGCCGATTATGAGTGGATTAGGTCTCTTTCCACACTGTTATCATTGTAGGTGTTAGGATTATCAGATTTTTTTTAGATTTACAGCTTGATTCCACACTGTATTTTTGGTACAAGTATGGAATTTTCAGCATGGATATCGGTAGTCCAAATTTCGCAGGCCGACCATAGATATCAGGTGTGCGCCGGCGTGAGCTCGAACCCCGGACCATGTGCATGGTCGGCGAGAGTCCTAACCACTGTGCCACCGACGCACTGCTAATTTTATTGTTTTCTTTAGTTGGTTTGTGAGGATTAGTTTTGATTTTACGAGTCGGTCAGGGATTGAATTCACTTAGAGAACCATTAATATTATTGTTACTATTGTCATATGATGATTTGTCGCCGTTTGTTGTGAAACGTCCATATTCATTTATGCATCTTCATTGATGCATCATCACCAGACAAGTTTATGGGTGGGTCATCTACATGTCACTAATGACATGCTCTCACTACCTCTACACATCATCTCCCCATCACACTGTGTGGGACCCACAATCAACTCGTCATTTCTCATTCCGGTTCCACTGGATCACGTGGTGTAAGATGTCCGTGAATAAACCTCACAGTTTTTACCTGAACACCTTGATTTACTCCTGCACATTTGTTGGGTGATGGATTCTCGTTTGTGTCACCATTCCCGGAATTCCTCCTTGCTCATTTGTTCCAAACGACCTGACACCATGATAGAATCCTGCATAAAAATAGTATATCGTCCTTTCTCACGAATCGTGTGATTTATCTTTTGATGGAGTTACTATGTCGATCTATTCAATGAACAAGATTAAAACCATTCTCATGTTTGAGCCGACTTTATTATTGTGAAGAAGATGTATAAATATCATGTGTTGTTTCTCAAGCTATATAGTACAAAATACAATATCTTACATTCAAAGGCCAGTGTCTGTCTTTTGATACATGCCTGCTTCAGCGAATCGGAAGGTGCAACGAACAAATAGACGTTTTAGCGTGCCAGTCGAGTTCATTACCGTTATACTAACATAACATAACAAAGTAGCGATCGGATATATTCAGTTGAGTTTAGTTTAGTTCAGTTATAAGACAAGTGAAGTTCAGTGTGAAGTGAAGTCAGTTGTTAGTTATTGTGTGCAGAATTGTGAGTGAAATGCTTTTGTTTTCAAGATTTCGCCATGAGCTGACATCAGTTGTTGAAGCATTGGAAAACCAGAACTGGAGTACTGGACAGCCAGCTATTTCGTCAGCCTACGTTTGGACGAGTTCACCTTGGAAACAGAAGGTGATGGGTTCGATCCCTAGTGTAGGTGCGTGCTGCTCTAGAGTTGCCAACTGGCCTGACGAAACAGTCGGCTGTCCAGTGCTCCCAGCTAGTTTTCCAATGCTTCTCTAACAGATGTCAACTCATGATGAAATTCCTACAAAACCATCACTTGAAATGGCTTTGTTTCCTCGAACTATGTCTCTGGGTCATATTGTAGTACTGAATTCACGTTTTTCACGCTGAAAATTCGTATGTCCTACCTCATTCTGAGTGCATAATATTAACATATTACTATCCAATTTATGCAGAAGTCTATTGCTTTCAGTTTTGCACACTTCGTGTGTTGCTCTCTGTCATCATTGACACCGGTGGTTGGTACGGCGCTCTGAGTCTCATAGTTTGGAGAGAGATGATTTGATTAAAATCTCTCCCCTCCTATGTCATTGGTGCTTGTTGCTGTTTTTGCTGGACGACGTCAGTCACTCTCCACCTCCTCCTGCAGTATCAATCAATTCACCGTAATCACGAGGATCATCGGTGACAGGACGTCGCCTTGTAATAGTCCTCTCTCCACTCGACATACATCGGTGACATTTCCGTTGTCAATTCCACTCGATGTATCATCATCACAGTGGAACACATCTGAGTGCATGATGTCATATTCCAATGACTCACATGAGTAATCGAATACCACTCACATGAATCAGGATGGCTAGATAACCAGGTTGAAGTAATGAAAACACCAGACGGCTTGTAGATATGCAGAATCATTCGATTAGGCTCGATCTCTACATTGTCATTTACAGTGTGAAACACACCATATTTTGTGAACTGAATCATCGTTGTTTCCAAAGATAACTGCAGATTTCCAATCGTGAGTGAATATGCAAATGGTGAATTGGATTCAAAAGTCTCAGAAATTATCATCGATGTATTGTGACAGAAGTGAAGATTTAGTGGTGTGAATATTACCGATCAATTAAGGAGAATCTGTTTCTGTCTGAGAATATCTTCTTCATTCTCTCACACAAACATCAATTTCTTCAAGTGTCCAACGAAATGAACAAAATGGAAGTGATTGACAAACAATTCACAGACGTCTTGAGTAGAATGATTGGCGATCAGATAATCAGCTAGAAGATTTAGCGTCATTTCTGACTAACATGTTCAATAATACCTTGGAATTCTATCTGAGTGTTTGAATGAACTACCACTGAGATATTCTTTCAATGTAGAATTTAATTCAGTGGATTGACTTACTGACAAGAAGATATGAATGCTATGAGATCTCATGGAAGATCAGGTAGATATGTCATCAACCATAACTTCAGATGACGTCTCACTGCAGTCATGGATTGTCTGTCACATCAGCATGTGGCTTCAGTTGCACAATTCATATCAGTATTATCTTTCAGAGAAAAGCTTTGCTCTCGGTGAACTGAGGAAAGATAAGAGGAAATATTGTATTGTGGTGGTGTGACTGATACAGACAATGTGTGCCAACAGAATATGATTCTCACGTTTTTCAGTACGTCATTGTCAACAGAATAAAGTATAACTATTTGGACATTCTGTTTGTTTCTAGAGTCGGAATGTTGTTCCCACAGTTCAATTCAACATTATCAAAGGAAGACTATGTATATTTTTAAATTATATTTCATGTCGTTTGATGTAAGTCGAAATCACACGCTCAGTGATTGGTTAAACAATATAAACTGTATGTGTATAAACAGGGGTGGAATTTTGGACTGAATGTGACATGGGAAACAGTGAGGAGGCTTCGAGAACGAGCGGGTAGTCGAAGGGCGAATCGATGCTGATGGCCGAGTGAAAAGGAGATTGAGGAATCAAGCCAGATGTTCCAAAATAACGCAACGAATGCTGAAAACACCAACGTCAATAATACGAATTATGAAATACATGTGAGGACCGAATGATTTCCAGGAATATTCAATATGGGATGCGTCTATTTACATAATGGACACATCAATTCAACAACATCCAGATGAATAAATACGAACCTGATAAATGAAAACTCATCACAACTCATGCAACAGCGAACATCATACGTGAAGTAATCCAACTACTCTGGTTGGCTGTCTCTTCACCGATGTCCAAGTCTTCCTAATAGCTGCCATCTAACCAACCAACATATTTGATTGTTCATACATTTGGTTCCCTTGATAAATTTCGATAAAGAAAGGAAGACGAAATTTGCAGTATAAAATGATATCATTCTATTTCACAGGTTCTCATCAGCTGCAGACTACCTGAAATTACAATGGTTATATAGATGATAATAACATACTTTAATGTTCGAGTGGTGGTAGAAAAGAGATACTATAAAATTGACGCGTCTAAATGAAAGCATTACAATTTTTTAGTTTAAGTTTTCATCATCAATTTATACGCTTTTAAAGTTGAAAAGAGGGGGAGGGGTAAGAGAGAAAACAGAAAAAATTGATTAACAGAACAGTGTTAGCTTGTAGGTTCACATAGCAACTCAAGAAACAAAAGCGGTTACAGTTTGTGAGATTAAGATTTGTTCAGTGAGTTGAGATCACTGAATTAGATGACTAATCAAAATCAAAATTCTGTTACCAAGGGAGTGAGAGGTTAATCACACTCTCTTTCTGTATGCATAAGTCTGGTTTAAGTCGTTTTATTGCGATTGCTTCGGAAAATCGCAGTAATCTTGCTGTCCTTTGTCTATTTAATATTTTGAAGGACCTAGAAATCTCTACGAGATGTCCGGTATCAACAATGTGTCTGGTAATTGCACCCTGGGAATATCTGCTTCCTTTTAGGCACAGGATTTTGGGAATATGTTCAGAAAACCGGATAGAAGCCTTTCTTTCTGTCCTTCCAATGTACTTGCTCCCGAAAGTGCACGTGAATTCATAAACGCAGTTTAAGGTGACATCAGGGGGGTATTTATCCAGTTTTGAGTGGATTAAAGAATGAGTGGTGCTGTATACTGTTATGAGTTTTGCTGCTGGGAAGCTTCTATTTATTGCATCTTTCAATCTTTTGAGACAGAGATGAAGCGACTTCTACTGCTCTGCACAAAAGATATACAATTCAAATTCAACAATCAACTTCACCGACAAATCGATGGGGTCGCCTCTGGGACCTATCCTGGCTGATATCTTCATGGGCTACCTTGAGCAGATACAGCTAAGTCCTGCTATCAATGGAACGACCTACTATCGCCGATATGTTGATGACATATTTGTTGTTTGCAACGATATGAACTGCCTTCCATCACTACAGTCACTCAAAATGCTGTATTTCGTCACATTTATATCGACTAAATATTTCCTAATCTCACATAATTCGAAATAAACGCACACAATCATTATGCTACTTAAATGAGTGATATGAGTGACAATGCACTCATTCACTGAAAAGTCATAATCCATTCATTATTTCATTCATATATCAAGCGGAATCACTGATTGATTAGGTTCGGTTGATACACGTCTCATCAGTCACACACAAACACAAAGACATACTCACCCATACACTGTCACCTACACACACACACACACACAGGTCACGTGGTCTCAACTCAAGTATGGTATGAATTCATGTATATCCTTCTCACCTATTAGTTTGAATGTGCTTGAAAATGAAGCAAGTCAGGAAGGATGATGGGAAGGAAGAGAGGGAGGAAGAAAGGAGGCACTGTCACCAACCAGGTGAAGTGATTCGCTTCACAAAACATTGACTGCCTTTCGATTGTGAAGATGGTCTAATCTTCATGAATTCAATTTCTGTTTATATAACGCACCAGAATTACATTCGCTCTTCAAATAAGTGAAGATGACGATTAGAACACACAGTACACTCGGAATTCACACCAGTCTTCTGATTTGACTGGTGAAATCCAGTCAGCGTGTCTCCCACTGATTACTTCCAGTGAATGAGAAGCCTATGTAGAATATTTTCGCCAGCTTGTGAATTGTGCATCGAAAAGTGTGACATGGAAATATTCTTCTGGTTTCCTCTTTCACCTCGAAACACTAGTAAATATGAACCAATAATAACAATAACTGTAATAGTTGTCAGAGTCCTGATGCTGATTGATTTTCGCTGGACATACTATTGCTTATTTAAGGTGATTAGAAATAAGTCAAGTGTACAATTTGGGGCATAATTGGTCATATTAGATGACTGTATGGGTCATCATGTTGTTCCTTTCTTTCTCCAAGTAGGTGAATCTCTGAATGATACGTCACTGGCAGAACATTTGTTCCACATTGCCTCTTTCTTCACAATTTTCCAGATGTACACAGTGATGCAATTCAATTTTCAGATACGTCTAACAGAAGAAGAAGAAGAGGAACAGTAACAATAATAATAATAAGAAGAAGAAGAAGCAGAAGAGGAAAACAACACACTTGAAATCAGTGAAATAGAAGGAATTACATAAACAACTGAGAGCGGAAATGGTATCAAAAGCATTTCTGCTCTCCTATAACTTTCAATGAATTGCCTTCCAATTAAAAGTAAGATAAAATTAGTAGTAGTAATAACAATAATTTGAGAGTAGGAAAGAGGAATAATATTAAAATGGATGTATGGATGGATGGGTCGATGTATGATCAGTCGATTCTTTGGATGAGTGAATACTACCACGAAGAAACTCATCTGAGGAAATAATCACATTGGAAACTGTTCTTCACTTCACTCGAATCTCATATCATAGGTAATACAAAAGCAACAAAAGCACAGCTACATATGTGCAGCGAAGAATGCTGGTGTTGTCCTAAATCCATCTCACGCCACTTGTATTTGAAATACCAGCAAGTTGGTCTAAGAGTCAGGCAGCGGAGGCACGAGTTATCAAGATGCAACAAAGATAACAGAAACAACGAGTATCTGTTGATATAAGGACGAAACTTGGACATTGTGGTTGAGCATAACTCCATCATGGATAAAATTTTCATTATGATCAAATCACAGTGTTGTACAATAATATTTACTGATATTACTTGCTAGAAAAATATTCTCTTCTATAATTTCTCTTCACCTTCTTACAATTAGGAGAATATGAAAGTTGTTGGCGTTACAATAATGATTGCCAGTTACTTGGTGGACACATTTTTTATCGTAGAATAACAGATTAGTTATGGGGGTGTCGAAATAAATAGTCGTATTTGTGTGACAAACATTCTCTGGGCTGAAATTGATCACAAAATATATTGGTGAAATGTGAGACAATGGTGGTGATTAGTCATAATTGATTGGTGGAATGTGGGGTAGAAAGAAGTGACAAGTCAGTTCAAGGCTATCTCTTATCTCAATATATGCGCATGCCTCCACCTGTTTCATTTCACACATTGGTTATTGCATGATGGACGTCTTATTGCAGTTCTACCATCTCCTCTCTAATACATGCTACTCTGCACCAACCACTCATCTGACACCTTTTGTAACTTTGAATTGACTTATCAGTCTTTCATACCCCAAAAAAAAAAAAAAAAAAAACCTAATCAGCGTCAAGTTTCGAAGTGGGGAGACTATAATTGATTTGATTATGGACAATAAATTGTGTTCGAGACATTGTCACCCAGTAAAACATACTGTTTCCCTGTGTGATGTATGTAATATCAGGACAAGACATACAAGTGAATAATATTGTTTTCAATTAGATCTTTCTTAGGCTTTACTGTAATTTACATAGATTTATGTATAAAAATTTGAAACAATGACGGTGATTTTGTGGATCAAATAATAATAATAATGTGGTAGGTGTTATGAACGTAGACGACAGACTGACGTGTTATGTGACCCACTCTTCAATTAGATATTATTATCACTTGAGTTCAGTGGGTAATCTTCATTGAAAATCCGTATTTCTAACTACTTGAAAGTAAAATATCTATAATTCAAAAACACTTCTGCGTCCTCTTAACCTTCGTAGATCTACATTAGTTTAGTTGATAAGTAGTGCTGTCTTTCATGTGTTGTTGACAATGACAAGTCAGTTTCATTGATTACTAGTCATTCCACCGGTCAGGCTTGTTCAACTCCCAATGGGATTCAATGTTTCGCCAGTCATTCGTCCTTGAAATTGTCGAATTATCACGAATGAGCAGATGAGTGAACAGCTGAGTGAATGAATGAATAAGTGAATGAGTGAGTGAGTGACTGACTGAATTGGTTGTTGACATTTCAAGAGATAAATTTTAAACTGTAGTTTTAGCCAATAAAAGGTGTGATAGTAGATGGTTGCGTTCTTACTTACCAGTCAGTGTCATTATCCTTTCATGTTAGACTAGTCACTCAATCAGTCAACCAGTCACCTAGACACTTAGACAATCACACAGTAAGTTGGTCACAGTCACTGTTCCATGTTAACAGCCTTTCATATTCTCAACAAGGAATAGTGAATAAGATTATACAAATTTCAAAATGACTAAACACAAGCTGTTAGTTAGTTGTCATTTCATTACATACCCTGATCAGATCAACTTGAAAGCATCATTCCACTTGAGATCAATTTCATGACATATTCATTAGTTCAATGAATATGCCGTTAGTGTAAGGTTCACCTACTATCTGTAGGTATAATCAACACTCCTGTTCAATCAATGTGTTACGAAGTGTGAATAGATTGATCAACCGACCTCCGACAAATTGATAACCAACAAAGGAGTATATTTGAAATGACACAGACTCATAATCACAGATGAGATATAAATGCGCACACTGATGCACAAATAATAATAACACAACAACAACAGTCACTTCTGAAGAGTTATTTTGTGATTATTTAGCAGCACGTACCTGTCACGACTGAAACGACTCATTGTGTTGTGAATGTATGAATGAAATCTCCGCGTTCCACTGTGTACCTGAAAACACTCCATTGATACACGAATAATCTGAAAGCGCTGCAAAGACTCTAAGAAGGAAATTGTTCTTTCCTGGAATCTGTGCCTCTTTCCATCAATAACATCAGGCAGAGATAGAGTCCTGTTAGTTTTATGAGTACAAAACATGAACTGTAGAACAAAATTAGTTCACGGAAATTCAGCTGTAAGAATTAACTTGGAATCACTTAGAATATTGCCAACAAGGTGGAATAGAAACTATGTCCACCCCACGCATTCCAAGCGCAGAGTGACTTCCATTCATTCAAACGAGATCACATCGTAAAACAACACATTATCAGTGCACCGGGAAACTACGAAGAGAAGCAATCCAAATATAGATTGAAGAGGGGCAAGGACAAATAATAATAAGGATCAAGTCAACATATGATATGCAAATATCAGAATCACGATGGACAGTCTAGGAGAAACACGGATAATAATTTCGGTGTTAGAGGTAACGTAGATATAAGTAAAAATATTGTGATTCGATTGTTTGAAGTTATTTTTCTATGACTTTTTCCGTTACAGTAACCCTAACCCCCGCAACAGTGGATTCGACCCATCACAATCAGGCTACGAGACGAGCCCATTGACTACTCAGCCACTGACCACTCCGTGAAATTCAATTCCATGATATCGATTCATGATGACACTTGATACGAGTCAAATCCCTACAAAATGACAGTTGGAAATTCATCAGATGATCACTAAACACTGAGTGTGTTGCGTGCGTTATTCGACTAAACTTGCGTACACGTATATTCTAGTATTTCTTCACTTTTATTAATGTACTCAGACGTTGTCGCTACTCGACGCCCACAACGTAAAACCAAAAGGCACTTGCTAAGAGTACGATCGTGTATCATAGCAGTAGTCAAATTTCGAAATTGTATCAAGGTAATGTTCAACAGTAAATTGACAAATGTTTGCGAAATACATATAAAATCGGTCTATGTACACATATAATACAAGTATACAAATTAGATTAAAAAGCATGTTTACAGTTGTTATAGGGGTACTACAAGTGCAGGACGAAGTTCCCGGGTGTTGTAGTGAGAAGCTGCGATAAGTGGGAACTACCTGGTCAAATGTGAGGACGAATACTTTCCGACGACCGTGGCTCGAAGTTACTGTATATATCAGGAAATGTCAGAAGTTAGGATTGATGGGTTGGCCATTGGATTCAATCAGAGTGGCTGAATAGTCAATGAGCTCGCCTTGGAACCTGTCGGTTGTGAGTCAGATTCCCACTGATGGTATGCGTATGTATGCGTATTACAGGGGAGTCTCAAACTGGGATGAGAGAGAGAGAGTCGTTCAGTATACCCAGCTGGTTTTCCATCACTTCTCTAACTCATGTCAGTCAATGGCCAAACTTGAAATCATCACTCAAAATTAGGACAGAAAAACGTATAGTCCAACTGTTAAAAAATTAGGATGGCGCATTTAAACAATTTTCACATTGGTTTATTTCTCTCAGCTTCTTCTAATAATTTACCACGTTGTTTTCTCTCCTCCTGCAAGATACGTGATCCCGGAGTGGAAAAATACAATCCAGAATAGAATAATTACTAAGCCCAATAGAGGTTGTGGAGTAGTTAGTGATAGTGACTATGACAGAATACCTAGATAAGACGAATGAAATACTCAGTGATCAGCGAACATTTCAAATAGTTTCATCTTCCATCGATCCTACTGAAAAAGCTGAGAAACAACTAATTGAGTCAGTGAAAAGAGTCAAACAACTGGATGGCATCACACAAGGTTTATGTGGATGTCTGAAGCCTACTGGTACGGTCACACCAAGATTATATGGACTACCGAAAGTGGATAAAATGGTTTGCCACTTCAACCAGTGCTGGACATGTGTACTTCCCCATATCAAACAACAGCATAATGCTTCGTGAAGCTCCTGAAACCTCTGTATAACGAGTTGGTAAGACATAGTGTGAACGGTAGTTTTGACCTTGTCGAAAAAATAAAAGATCTTAGAGTGAATGACAAGTTCATGATACACACCTTTTGATGTATCCTCCTTGTTCAACAATGTAGCTTTGATGAAGACAGTCGATTTGATATGTGATGAAATTACTACGTGAAACACAGACATTCGCATTTCTGTATCCTCCTTGAAGGAACTTATCTTAAGATGTACAATGAATGTTCATATCTTATTCAATTAGGAATACTGTGGACAATCAGTATTAGACAATAAGGTCCAATCCTGGCTGATTGTTTCCTCACTGAGTTAGAGCACGGACCACTGAAATGAGTAATTAATGACTTGGAATTCTACTGTCGATATATGGATGATAGATTTCTGGTTATGAAAAACGAGAATGAAGCAATGAACATCCTCGACAAGTTTAATGGTGAGCATTCAGCGATAACTTACACCATAGAGAAAGTAAGCAAGTGATGATAGTAGCTCATTCCTCGACGTCTTCCTGATAAGAAGAGAAAATGGCACACTAAGAAGGAGTGTGTATGAGAAACCTACAACAACAGGTCAGTACTTTCATCTTTTGAATTTTACACCTTTGATATAGAAAGGTAGCTTGGTAAAGTGTCTGGTCCTCTGAGCTAGGATAATCTGTTTAAACGACGACCTCAATGAGGAGGTTGAAATTATTAGAGAACTACTTGGTGAAAATGGTTATGGAGATACATTCGTTGAGAAAAATATGAATTCAGAACCAAGGAGAGTCGGTATGGCAACAGCTACAAAAAAACCATTGTTCATAAAACTGCAGTTCCTCGGTGACAACATCAGTGAAGTAGGAACAGCTACTGAAGAATGCAGTGCAAACAGCTTTCACTGCAGCAGAGGAACGTTGTCTCTTCACTGCCACTCCTATTCTGCGTTCGAGAGATAAGGAAAAATTAACTGAATTCGCCTCCCCTGTGTGTATCCACCATTTTGACTGTAGTTTCGGAGCCAACATACAATCCAAATCATTTTATTATTTTCCTGACCACTTCATCTTCAATTACATCTCATCACTATCTAAAATCTTTTTATTTTCCCTTAATAATCCGTGAAGTTATCAACTTGAGTACACGCTTATTTCTTAATTACTCTTCATTCTTCCAAAATTATGCATTGTACAGTCCACTTGTTGTAAACATTTCTACCTCTTAATTGCGTGTATTAATTTCCTTCGTTAATTGTCACCCGTCACTGACTGACTACTGTTAACAAACATATCGTCACTCGATTGGTAAATTCTTGTGTAGTGTAATAAAAATGCTACACATGAGTACTAGAGTGGAGCCAGAGTGAGATGAGGATCTCATTGGAATGTGAATATTTCGTCGCTCAATTTTTTCAACTCCTAAATGTGCAAATGGGGATTTGTGTCATTTCTATTATTCATCTTCGTCTTTCTATGGTTCTCCATATATATTTGAATAAATTCTGGTGGCTGGTGTGCTATTGACTAGTAATATTACCTTTATTTGTTTGACCTAGTTATTAATAAACTTCTGGAATACCGATTAGGCTCTTCACACCATTAACACATTTTGGTAGTCACATGAGTTAAAATCACATTTTTGTAAGCCGCCTTGCATATCTTTGCGAGGTGGTAGTGTGTCCAGCGAAAAGCAAACATCATTAGGACTCGTCCAACCATTACAGTTACTGTTATTATTGATTATTATCCACTAGTGTTCCAAGTGGAAAGAGGATATCGGTAGAATATTTCCATGTCAAAACTATCCCATGCCCAATTCACAAGCCGCAGAAAATATTCTACATAGGCTTCCCATTCACTGAAAATAATCAGTGGGAGACACACTGACTGGATTTCACCAGTCAAATCAGGAGACTGGTGTGAATTCTGAGTGTACTGTGTGTCTAGAATCTCCATCCCAATTTATTAGAGTAGAGAATGTAATTCCGGTGGGTTATATAAATAGAAATTGAATACATGCAAATTAGACGATTTTCACAATCTGAGTGAAGTCAGTATTTTGTGAAGTGAATCGCTTTACCTGATTGTGTCAGTTCCTTGTTTCTTCCTATCCTCGTTTCTTCCTTCCTTCCATCCCGACTTACTGAATTCCTACCTTCCTGACTGCCTTGCTTTTCAAGCAACATCACACCAATTGGTGAGAAGGATACAGGTGAATTCATTCCATTCGTGAGAGGAGACAGTGTGATCAATCTGTGCATGTGTGTGCAGATGTTTCGATGTGTGTGTGTGTGTGTGACTGATGAGCCGTGTATCAACTAACCTAATCAATCAATCAGCGATTCTGCTTGATGAATGAATGAATGGATGAATGATGACTTTTCAGTGAATGAGTGCATCGTCGCTCATGTCACTCATTTAAGTAGTATAATGATTGAGTGTGTGTATTTTGAAATATGTCAGATTAGGAAATGTTGTGTCTAAAGTAATGTGACGAAATACAGCCGTATCATTTAGGTGAATAACTCTTTTGACAAAACATATATGATGACGGAGTGTCACCGGCTTGTTAGTTCGTCTAGCTTGACTAGAAGACGCCTCCAGAACATAACACTATAACCAACAACTAGTCACTTGAAAATACACCACATACTGTGAGTCACTCAGACACAAAATTCACACTGGTATAAACGAAGACCAGAACGACATCATCAACATCATCATCAACAACAACGAGACCAAATTGCTTGGACATCACAAGAAACTGCACATCTTCAAGAAACTTTAGCCATAAATGAACGAGTCACATCTGTTCAATCAGGTTATCGTGTGATGAATACATGCATATACCACGACATCATGGATAACAAAGAAGCTTGTGCGTCAAAACACCTCCCCTGTTTTATTAATTCTCATTTGGATGACCCCTGGGAGATAATTCGTAAGTTTGCGAAGATGCACTGTCGACGAATTCCATTGAACGGGAGACCTAGATGCACACCTTCCAACTGATTGTCCACAGAACTCTGACACTGAAATCTAAATCGCCGTCATTCAGTGACAGTCATATGGAGGGAGACTGACACGAGATTCCGTTAATAATAAATAAATGGAAGTGGTAGAAATTGTTTTGTGAGATGTGACGATTTGTGCTCTAATCATGTGAAGACTAACACTACTCAGTTCTACTTGTTCTTCCGATGATCATGATGATCGCGTTGTGTTTATATGTTTCGCTGTTTGAATTGTGGCACAAATGCAGCGACTGCCTTATCAATAACATCATGTGACCACTTACATGCATGGTGTATTTCCTGTCGACGAATTCAGTAATTCTGAGTGATTGGTGTTAATTGGAGACAGTGGTTATATGAAGGGAGAATAAGTGTGATGTATTTGGTGAGTGTATTTCGGCGGTCTGATCACGTTGTCCGAATTGAACAACACCACTGCTACTGAGACATTGAAGCTCAAGATTAGACCGGTATATTCCACTCAGAACGCAATGCAACAATATCATACCAGTAATTATATTAATAATAATTATTATTATAATTATGATAATAATAGTGATGATGAAATGACACTTTTCGTACAACAGCTCGAAAGATGTTTCGATTTCGATCTGATGATTCAAGCTGATTGTCTATCATCTGCATTCATCGAAGTATGGTGATCGAATTGTTTTTCAGAACATCATCATCACTCCTTTGTATATGCGTTTGTATGTCCACACAAAGACACGCACACACAAACATGTAGAGTAATATACAATATGGAATGTGACTTAGTCAATTGTGAAATGTTGGACGTTTCAAAGAACTTCACTATTTGAATCACAGTGACTTCGGATTAAATATATTTTGTATTTTTTTCAGTTTTGTTTTTCAGAAATATAAGTGTATACTCGTTGATGACATTGGTTGGGGTATTTCCAAAACCCACGGAGACAGAGAATTCGTGTGACACACTGGATGACAACGAATCGAGTGTGTTTTCAGTATCTTCACGTTGCAGTGACACTCACATTCATTGTGAAATGTACTTTTACATTCCGCTCACCTTACGGATCAGTGCGAATAGACTGAAGAAAGCGATAGACAATAAGACATCAAGACTGGGAGACAGTGAGTGAGACAAAGAGTGAGAGAGGTACATAGGAGTGAAGAAACTACACTCACTGAAACTTCAGTTCTGGTCAGAACAATCATCTTCACTGGATGGAATACGATTTAATCAATGTATTTGAATTCTTTGAAGATTAATTGATTGATATCAGTCAGCATTTTCAAAATAATCGATGAGTGAGTTTCAATTTAATGTATGATTGACTAACCATTAGTCATCGATTGATCAAAACTGAGATCACTGCATTACAGATGAGTTTATGAAATATTGAAAACAGACAACACTTATAGAATCAACGGATCCATCAATCAATCAAGGAGAGAATATCGAAAGAAATTTAACTTGTACTCTTCAAAACGGTAACTATATATAATTCATATCGTGGTTACAATAATCAGTACAGTGGTTCACAATAGGTTATCGAGAATGTCTGTGTGTTTTGTAGTCTGTACAGACACATGTGGTGGATTGTGGATTGTGAGAGTGATTGTGGATGAGAGTGTGAGTGAGTGAGTCAGTGAGTGAGTAAGTGAGTGAGTGAGTGAGTGAGTGAGTGAGGAAATAAGTAGATGTCATTTCAATTAATAAATTTTCAACTGTAATTTTAGCCGTTAAAAATTTTGATAGTGAGAGATTGCGATCTCACTCAGAAGTCAGTGTCGCAATCCTCCTATGTTAGACTAATCACTTAGTCAGTGAGTCAGTTAGTTGGTCAGTGAGTCAGTTAGTTTATTCACAGGTACTGTTTCATGTTTCATGGATTCCATCTCAGGGGCTCAATAGTCAATGAGCTCGCCTCGTAACCTGTAGGTAGTGAGTCCGATTCCCGTTGGTGGGGTCATGTGTGCGTACTACCGAAGAGTCTGAAACTAGATTCGAACAGTCAGCCATTACTCCCAGCTCATTTTCCATCACTTGTCTAACTCACACCAATCCATCATCAAACGTGAAATAATCCTTTCTGTGTATAAATATCTATCCCATGTCCTTCAATGCATGTTTCACTCAAATGTAGAACAGATGAACAGGTAGGTAATTGAACTTTGAAAGGAGTAAGAATCCGCATCAAATTCATTCTCACCTTGATTTATTCTTCTCACTTCGTCCGACTACTAATAGTACTACTTCTCTTGACCGATGATTTGGTGAGAATTGATCAACATGTACTCAAACACATGTCTACTTCACAAATGAGGCACTACGGTGCATGAATGAATTCAGTGAGTCTGTGTGTGTGTGACTATCTTTGTGTTTGTGTGTCTCTGTATTTTGTCTGTGTCAGTGTGTCTGTTTGTGTGATTAAGAAGACTAAATTGATTTATATCATTCATTCTTGTAAATGTTGAAATAGTATTGATTGCTGAAGTAGAATCGAAATAAGTTCAATCCATTTGAACAGTCTAGCAACACACTGTTTACCCCAATGTGGAATTATTATTCAGTCAATTAGTAGCTGTGGTAACTAGTTCAAATGACAGAGATTAGTAAGGTGTTCGATTAATGAAAGAAACTCATCGTTTATAACTTTCTGAAATAAAGTCATCGTACAGTGGTAGGATTAAATGTGAGTGGCTTAACAGAGATTAAATCGAGACTAATATTACGGAGATGATGTATCATCTAAAATTAACAGTTCCACAATTTCTCTTCCTTCGTATTACTAGTCAAATCTCCAAAATCTATATTATTATTATTATTATTATTATTTATTATTATTATTATTAATAATATTACTGTAATGTGAACACAATCCACCCAATAGCAGTCAACAACCTCCAGTTGAGATTAATCATAATGATGATGCCATTATCACATTCATACATGACAGGATCAGAAGATGAATCGTAACGTGGTCACCTCTCAGCGTCAAGGTGTTGAGTTACGACTCCTGATGACATCACATAAGTGGACATCAGTGTAGAGCTGAAAATTCAGGTGACAAATTTGTCCTCTCTAGTCGTTTGCTAAATGAGATCGTTTCCTTTTGAAGTTTACTCTGACATCTCCTGTAAATTTTCACAATCTAAAAATCCACATATTCAAAATTATTCAGAAAATTCTTATCATTCTACACATTCCACACGATTAAACAGTTGGATAATTTTGAATGAAACGAGTGATGTGGATTTCACTTTCCAACATGAAATCGCATCTCAGCACGTTGGTAACATCTCTGACCATAGCGATGGGTGATGTGCATTACGAATCTCCGAGGCGATATCACCTCCTTCGAGTTTGATGATACGCCTTATTGACGACTTACGCTTAACACAAAACCTTAGTGTCAATCGCCTCCAACTGCCTGAAAGTAAAGAGTAGTAGTCAGATATTTCACTTCAGTGAACAAATGGTGAATTACTGCAGTGTAGAATCTAGTACACAGATCAAAGTACATCTCAAATTAACAATAATTCGAAAACAGCCATCACCATATTCAGTATTCATGAAATCACTCCAGTTAACAGGACACGTATCAAGATTCAGAGTATAAAGTCAACATGTGATGGTGATGTTAACTGAACATCTGCAAAAGATGAGAAGCAGACAAGTGAAGAGAAGAGATTGATTGTCAGACTGACTATGTATGTAGACTTATGTTTACACCAATCTGCGGGATAATCATACCTCTGCAGTAGTGCTTTTTCATCGAACCTATGGTATATGGGCCAATTTGTTATCCTAATATATAACTAAACGACTTCTTTCCCAAAGTATTCAACTCTCACAACTATTGACATTGATGGTTTATGAGAAATTTCAGTATTTTGGAAGAAGGCAAACAGTTATAAAATGCAAAGTCATAAATTTATTGTCGACGAATTCAATAGTGTCGATTGTTGAATATTTACTCCATTGTGTCTACCAGGAGACTGATGGTTATCGAGAGAATCAAATACACCATTGGCGAATTAAACAGTTCTTGGTGGAATTTCACCAACACGATTTCCTTCAATTACCGGAAATATTCAGGTTACGGTGAGCTTAGAAATGGAAATGTCAACCAAGGAAGCAAGCGTAATACCATGACGCTGTCCACTACTCTCTGATATGACCAGTCAGATTCCACTCACATAAAACACCAGTGGTGATTGTTAGCTAGACAGATGTCATCTGAATTGCAGACATCTCTCCTCCCCATTCAAAACAGCTTATCACCTGTGTACCTGGATAAATTCATCTCACACAGTCAAATCATCTCAGGTGGCTCAAATTTTAGGTCACTATCTGGACGATCTGATAACATAAGATAACATATGGAATTGAGTTTCATCATTTTTCAAACTATACACTTCAATGTGAAAATTCATCACAGCTTCTTCTGGAAACCTGAAATATTCATACCACAATTACTGGCTGACATGAGTTGTTTCTTTCTGACCACTTAGAAACCATTAACACGCTCACATTTTCAACATCCAATCAATATTGATTAGGCTGATGTAGACGAACTCTCTTCAGGTAATTAGTGAACACAATTTGACATTTATCGAAAAGTAGTGAGAAATGACACGAAATTCTACCTGGTATGCAATGCGAGAAGTGGATCAGAAGCCGACTAACTGCATTACGATAAGTAGATAATTACTACCACCACCTTTTGAGATGGTCAGTGTATTCAGATGGAGGTCGCCAACTCTCATGTGATTCTACTAATCAAATGTCATTATACGATGATTCCACTGGGAATTCACTTCATCCGTAGACTTGTTGTCTTCATAGAAATGTCAGGTATTGAATCAGACTTCATACTGCATGCAACAGGAGAAAGCAATACACCGAAGTCAAGGTAATATTTTCCATTGATCGAACCGTAGTTAATACACATACAGTTTATATTGTTTAACCAATCACTGAGCGTGTGATTTCGACTTACATCAAACGACATGAAATATAATTTACAAATATACATAGTCTTCCTTTGATAATGTTGAATTGAACTGTGGGAACAACATTCCGACTCTAGAAACAAACAGAATGTCCAAATAGTTATACTTTATTCTGTTGACAATGACGTACTGAAAAACGTGAGAATCATATTCTGTTGGCACACATTGTCTGTATCAGTCACACCACCACAATACAATATTTCCTCTTATCTTTCCTCAGTTCACCGAGAGCAAAGTTTTTCTCTGAAACATAATACTGATATGAATTGTGCAACTGAAGCCACATGCTGATGTGACAGACAATCCATGACTGCAGTGAGACGTCATCTGAAGTTATGGCTGATGACATATCTACCTGATCTTCCATGAAGGAATTTTCTAAATGATTTCCAAAATGATCTCAGAGAGATGAAGTTGCATGTTCCATCGTATTGGTATAATAGCAGATCCTTATTCGATTGTGTTCAATGAAATCGGATCAGAAAAGGCCACTTCAACCTGTAATCAAAACTGTCGATTTCGAGGAAGGCTGAAAATGGTGATTTTGTTAGAGTACAATACACCAATTACAAAGATGGTATTGTCGATTTCAACGTCGTCAGTGTTCTATCGCTTTTACTCGTTATACTCCTCCGTTCATCATTAGTTCACTGTTAGTTCAGATATACACTTCCTTTTGACGTCTTGCAAGTTTCACTATTTTCAGATGAATTTGTGCCACTGGAGAACTAACACTGCACCATGTAGATGATAGCCATTGAAGCAGCGTTGACAGATTTGTGAACGTCCAAGCCTACAATAATTCCGCCAAACTAATTGTCAACTGTTCGTCGATAATGAATGTGGTCTAATACTGATTGAATATTTTGTATGTCTGAGTGAGAGAGAGAGAGAGCCAGTTTGTGTTGATGTAATGGGGGGTAAAACAGCACAGGGAGATATTTTGTATGGAATATCATGTCACATCAGAATCATTTCGGAATTCACTCACTATAGAAAACGTGTTGGTTCAGAATTGGCGAGGTTCATCTCAGGATAACTGTAAGCTGAGTCGCACAAAATTGCAATGTTAGTCATTCAGTTGAATACATTAGATATTCCTGTGAGTTGACATTTCGACATTATAAACTGTGGAGTCTTACAGGTGATCAGATGCAATTTTACTGCTTGTGATGAGGGAAAAGTCGAAGGTATTTACTCTCCGATTTAATCTAGACAGTCAACTGAAATATCTACAGTATTTCTATTGATATGTTCAGTCTGAGAGGTGAATGTGAACAAAGGAACATCTAATGAATGTGTAAGGTGTGTGGTAAAATGGTCAATACAACATTAAACTGCTCATTATACAAAGCCAAATATAGTTACAGTCTACTGAATTGTCTGAGTGGTTGTTGGGAGGTGGTGAACGGTCTTAACAGTCAGTGAATAGTCAATTAGACCCACTGTTTAGTTGCATTCTCAGGATTACGAATGTGAATGAAGTAATGTTGTGCGTTGAACGACACTTCTAGAGAACGACAGTTTCATGACAAGCCTTGCTTACTCTATGAATCGGGATGCGTGTTTAACTGAAACAGGCTATAGAGAGTGTAGGACTTGTATTCAACTTATGCAGATTCAAGCAAATTCCATTCAGAATACAACACAGAATCGATGAGGAGGAGGAGGAGTAGGGAGGAAGCTAGGACTCACAAGAGGGATGAAAACTTGAGATATTTGTATGTGGACGGTATTGCAAGCTAACAGACTGAGTGTTGTGGAACCGCTCACTAACCAAAAAGTTAACAACCTCTAACAAAAATACGGTCAACTCACAGGCGACTGGCCCTATTCAGGTAGGTAGTTACCGGGGGTTCTAGTGGGAAGTCGTGACCAGTAGGGTGCAGCAGGTCAGGTGTGAGGACAAATACTAGCCACAGAGGACATTGGCTAGTGGTCGCGCTATGTCATGAATTGGCAGAAGTTAGAATTCACGGGCTGGCCATTGGATCGAGTAGCACAGGCTTAATGGTATACGAGCTCGCCTTGTAACCAGCAGGTCTTGGGTTCGAACCCGGTGGGTGCCTACTGCTGAAGAGTCCCAAACTAGGACGAAGAAGCTATCCAGTACTCCCATGTGGTTTTCCACTGGTTCTCCAACTGATTTCGGCTGATGATGAAATCCTGTAACCAATGGAAGTCATCGACAGTGCATCAGTGCAAACTCGAAAAGTAATACTATTGTGGACGGAGAGTACACAGACTTACAAAATATCTCCCAGTAGTCTCCCACTCCAGAACTAATAAAAAAAGGGAGGATGGAGGAGATTCTTTGTTATCAATGATTTCGTGGTTTATGCATGTACTCATCACATGATAACCTGATTGAACAGATTTCACTCGTTCATTTATGGCTAAAGTTTCTTGAAGAAGTGCAGTTTCTTGTGATGTTCAAGCAATTTGTTCTCGTTGTTGATGTTCCCATTCTGGTCTTCATTCATACCAGTATGAATTTTTTGTCTGAGTGACTCATGGTGTGTGTGTGTGATGCATTTTCAAATGATCAGTTGTTGGTTATAGTGACATGTTTTCGAGGCGTCGTCTATACAAGTCAGACGAACTAACAAGCCGGTGACACTCTGTCATCATATATGTTTTGTCAAAAGAGTTATTCACCTCAGTATAGTCATCACAGTTTTGATATCTCATAAAGGAATGAGAGAACCGGTGTCACTCCGAGATGTCTCGTGTCATACAGGTCACCTCTAATCCCTTCGACTTGACAACTGATCGTCTGTAGGAATTTGGTGGTGGTGAGCCACAGTTAGCACAAAAAATGGGTTACAGCTTTCTGAACGTCACCTTCAAACGTGTAGCAATAATTCGAAATGTTCAACTATGGTAAGTCTCTTGGATTATTGATCAAATTGAAAATGTGACTGAGAGGAATTTAGTCACCATCAACACTTACAACTGGACACATGACAGTCGACACTCTCCAGTGACCAAGCGATGAATCTGTCACACTACTAAATGTAGTCGATCGTGATCCTGAATGGTCAGGGTTAGTAGAACACGAAACTTCACCGCTGGGTGATACGATTTCAAATCGGTGAGAGGAAATCGACTCCGCACTGCGTACAAATAACCTAATATCCGAATGTTCCTCTCGACAGCCTCCAATTGTCTAGCACTCAAGCATGTCATTGTGTGGTTGATTAGTGAAGTCGGTGGAAGATACAGTCTAGGCGGGAAATAAATACTAATGAATGCATCAATAAATGAGTAGTGGATAGTGAGTGAACTGACACAAATTCAACCCGTTTCGATATTGGAAATAATCTGTAGATTTTAGTTGGGAAACGTGTGTATAACTCAGGAGTTCCAAAGTGTATTGTTGACTAGGCCAATGGGACGAAATGAATTTCATCCTTCTCACATATATTATGATCGATTAATTTCGAGGTCTAATTTGTAGTTAGGGAGATACTACTGTCACCAATGAATGTGTGATTCTACATCACTGGACGACGAACATCGTTTGACTGACATAAATTTAGTTTAATTTACAACACTGTGATTACATAGAGTGGGATTTTTCAACTAGACTGAGAAGAGAGTATGGTTGTTTCTATTTTGTTGGCTTTTAAAATTGTGTGCATGAGTGATCATCCTAACTCACTCCTTCTCCTCCTCCTCCTCCTCCTAGTTGGCTAGGAAGGATGGACAACCTGGAACTCTCACTACGAACAACTAAGAACCTGTTGTTCAACGAATATACCGAATGGACGGTAGATCAAGTGAGTATGTGTTAAGAAACAAAGTGAGACATGACGAGGAGGCGTGGATTGCAACTGAGTGGAATTTGGGACTGAATGTGACATGGGGAACAGTGAGGAGTCTTCGAGAATAAGCGAGTTGTTGAATGGCACGTTGACTCCGATGGCCGAGTGGTAGGAGACTATGGAATTAAGCCAGATGTTCGAAAACAACGTAACGAATGCTCGAAACACCCAAGTCAATAATAAAAGGAATCATGAAATACATGTGAGGACGGAATGATTTCCGGGAGTATCGAATATACGAAACGTCTATTTACATAATGGACACATGAATTCAACAACATCCAGATGGATGAATACGAACCTGATGAATGAAAACTCATTGAACTCATGCAACAGCGAACCTCACATGTGAAGTAATCCAACTACTCTGGTTGGCTATCTCTTCACTGATGTCCATGTCTTCCTGATAGCTGCTATGTAACCAACCAACATATTTGATTGTTTTAATGTGTCCAAGTCGACTGAATGACTGATTGTGATGATGTGTAATTGATAGCATCGTTGTTATTGATATGTATCCACATGATGTGTGTTTTATTTTTGACAGTCTATTATGTTTTGCTATGTGTATATGGACCGATATTTCATTATAACTTACAATATGCTTTTGTCTGTCCACTAACTAAATAAACATGTATGACCTTGTTGTCACATGACATTACAACCAATCATGTTAAGCCTGTCTATTTATTGGTTCATGTGTACTCGTCATTTTTCATATATACTTTTGTACTGTACACTTGTTCATTCTTGTTCCCACGTTTTCGTACACTACGTACCATTTCACTCACACTCTTGTATGACATTTATTTTCCTTGTCGGGAAAATACAAGTATCATCGTAAACCTCCTGGTCTTCTGATTTCCCTCTTTCCACGTCAGCACTATTAACTACTCGACGAGTACATAACGTAATTGGCGACGGAGAAAACTCTAATAACTCACTCAGCAGCAGTACATAACAGTTATAAATACAATTTGGTCTATTTGATAGAGTGAATGTCACTAATTAGTTTTAGTTATGTTTACGTGCGCAGTAATTGGCGAATGTGTGATTCTCAGACACACAAGTTTGTGGGGGTAAAGGTAAGTGAGGATTGACAGACAGCATGCATACAGATAAGTGAAAACCATCAGACAGTAACTTTATTAACCATATAACCACCTCGTGATGATATGCAAGGCGGCTTTCAAAAAATGCTATATAATCCCCTCTGACAATCCGATGTTCACAATATTACCGTATGACCTATAATAAAATCGTCTACCATACCACAAATATACACCTTGCGAAATAACCACAGATTTCAATTCCAATGTCGAAATCGATACCCTCATCACCACAGTCACTCAAAATGCTGTATTTCGTCACACTTTTGTGGAGAGAATATTTCCTAATCTGATATATTTCGAAATACGCAAATAATCTGGGACAGGTTGTATAAACTCTAGAATAGTCGAAAGCTATTCATGTGAACAAGATTATGAATCATCTGAATATTCATTGATCAAAAGAAATCCAACTGACCGACTGAATAATAGATGCATACCCCAAGATGATGCAGATTGAAGATGTAGAGAAAACCCCAGCAATCCATGTTCCAAAGTGTCTCTTCCAATGTCTATCCATCCTAGACAAATATAGAGGGAGAGACTGTGAGGTTTTCGTGAATAAGAATTCAACGAAAGACTCAGAAAACCGAAATAATTATTTCGCGTTCAGTCTGTCAGTGTGTGTTTGTGCGTGTGTGTGTGTGTGCCCGAAGTAACCAATCGTCTACCATTTTCAGGAGTCCTGTGAATAACAAAAGATTTCCGTCCCACTAAATTTAATCGAAAACCAATTACGGGAATTCCTCAATTCAAATTTACTTTATCATCAGCCTTAAACGATAATCCAATACAAAAATGAAATGAAATGAAATTCACTTTCATTCCACCTCCTGTTCTCTTCTACAACAGTGGGAATTGTCTTCTCTACAGATGAATCAAGTAATCTGTCTGTCTATCCACCTATTTATATTGTTTTCCAATGAAAGCTAAGTGATTCTCCCCATATCTGAAGTGTGTTCGCCTTGGAACGCTTAGAGTAACTACTGCTCACCATGTGTAACGATTGACTCTTTGTGGATTCATGTTCACTCAACATGAAGACAAGGGATATGCAAACAGCAGAATATGGAGGAAAACATGAAACAACTGAAGAATGATGTGAAATTGTGGTGGATAGTAGTGATGAGTGACTGAAGACGGGTGGCGATCAGTGACTCGAACTCATGACCGATTCAGTGATCCTGGGGTGGTCATTCAAAGTGAACTAGGGTTATATGGGTTGAGAGATGAGGATATTCGTGGAGATGTCACATTTCATCATGATGTTGCAGGAATAACTTCTGAGTTTGGTTGTTGATCATGATGACTAGAGTTTAGGCTGAGAAGCTAGAGTAACCTGATAAGATTGAGGGCTATGTTAGAAATAGGAGTGAGTTCAGGACTAGGATTAGGATGTGGTTTCAAAGGGCTTATTCTGGATAACATCTAATGTGTAAGACGTGAACAGAATTTGTTACTAATATTACACTCATTGACATAGGGACACAACTTGGCCACTGTGGGGAGAATAAATTCATTATGCATACAGTGTTATTCGGACATCATTCTTGCACTCGGTTCTATCGGGAGTTTTTGGTGAGTAATACGACTGCAGACATACTATATTTTCCTGCTCTCATGATCTCACAACAACCTGGATATGACACACAACCAACACACCACTGCTCTCTCATTCAGAATCCACTAGAGGATGTGGCGTAGGATGTCTCCCACTCGATGGCTTTCTACTTATATATCCAATCCAACCCCATCTCCTTCTGCATAATTGTTGTGAGATTTGCTCCCAGTTTATTTTGTTTTTTTTATTTTTGATTACAGCTTGATTCCATACCGTACTTTTGGTACAAGTGTGGAATTTTCAGCGTGAATATCGGTAGCCCGAAATTCGCAGACCGACCATAGATATCAGGTGTGCGTCGGCGTGGGCTAGTACCCCGGACCATGTGCATGGTCGGCGAGAGTCCTAACCACTGTGCCACTGTGACCCGCCTTCGACAGGACTCCTCAATGTTAATTCTTTCCAACCACCCTCTCACCTGTTCTTCAGCTTCAAGCAGAGGCAGGTGTTAATGCAGATTTACAGAATGGAGAGGGGAATGATTTTGTTGACGCGTGTTGTGTCTCTGGAGCATACTGTAGCACCGACTCGACAGTGGTGTTGGAAATTCATATCTTCATCTTTGTGATGAGTTCAACAGATTTTCACACTAATGAATAATGCAGAACTGACCTTCTCTTCCAATCTTGTCTGACATTGTCATCATCATCTGTGCGTAAGCTTTTGCAGTTGTGGAGTGATTATATCCGCTTACTTCTCTTTATTGCTTCTCACTTCTTGTTCTGGAAGAATTCCGGCTCGCTCTTCTTCTTCACCCCCGACTGACTTTCAGAACATTCGGTGATTTAAGTACTCTGTTTCTCTCGATGTACTGGTTTTCTCCAGCAGCTCTATGACTATTGTTTGTGTTTCTGAACGAGTCATGGGTAGTGGTTGTTTCACGTGTCCTTTGCATTAATCGCTTCAGCTTTCTATTTGCTCCTCCCATTTGGTGAGTAGGTTCGCCCCAATATCTTCCATCGGTAGTGTGAGAATTTTGAATAAATACAGGGGCTCATGCATGCCAACGCGAAGCAAACGTTCTTGTAATCTATCTGTAGTCAGGTGTCACCTCCTGTTGTGTACCTTGCAAATGATGAATTGAATTCTGTGTGTTACCAGATCGTCCGAGTAGCTAAACAGAACTCAGCTGGAATGAATTGATGATTCGGTTGTTTGAACTGAATCAATCCATGTACAGCGGACGTGAGCTCTGTGTCGAAGGAACAGATTGACTGTCCTCTATCTAAGTCAGTTTGATCAAGCTCACAAGCATCACTGCTTGATGTCAGTGATTTCCGACTACTTATATCAGTCTTCAGTGTATTTGATTGTCTGAAACTTGAAAGTGATTGGTGGGGTTCGATGTGGATGTTGTGAGAAGTAATCTGAGTGAGAGACAATGTTGTGTGTGTGTGTGTATGTATGAGTGTGTGTCTGAATTACTTCCTAGTAATGAAATAGAGACATTTGAGGTGGTAGAAGAACGAGTGGGAGAAGGGAATCAGATGGAAATAGCCGTTGCTCAACTTACTGACTGTAGTTAAATGAAATGAATGTGCACAACCGGTGTGCATAATTGATATATAAGTATTCTAGTGAATAGGACTACACCTCTATTCCTCCATCACACCCAGTAATTCACATTCATCCACCTCCACGATTGGCCACAAGCTTTATCAATGCATTGTCATATCGACGAAATATGGAGTCGGAAATAAGTCCACAAACAAGCCGAAATGTTGAGTGAGTGAGTGAGTGACGAAGCCCAAAAACAACAAATGAAACATCCAGGAAAATACCTATTCATCATCATGACAGGCAGTGAGGGCATCTTCTTCACCAGTCATCAACACCCATCAGTAATCATTGTCAACATTCAGTCTACTCACCACCATCATCTTAATTGGAATCATCAATCGACATGTTTCTCACGTAGAAACAGCAAACTAAATGACCCACACGGATTAGATCATCTTGACACTGAGAATGCAGGCATAAGAAGAAGGGATTTGTGGGGTGAATCACTTCACCTGATTGGTGATAGTGCCTTCTTCCTTCTTTCCTTCTTTTCATCCTTACTGCATTCCCAACTTGCTTCCCTTTCAAGCACCATCACAACATTTGATCTGAACGATAAACCCAAATTCACTTTATTCGTGAGTGAAGACAGTGTGACGAATGTGTGTGTGTATGTAACTGACAGCGTATGCGTGAGAGTGTGTGTGTGAGTGTGACTGATGAGCCGTGTATTGACTAAACTTAATGAATCAATCAATGATTCCGCTTGATGAATGAATAAATGATGACTTTTCAGTGATTGAGTACATCGTCGCTCATATCATTCATTTAAGTAGTATAATGGTTGTGTGCGTGTATTTCGAAATATGTCAGATTAAGAAATATTCTGTCCCCAGAAGTGTGAGAAAATACAGCACTTTGAGTGACTGTGGTGATGAGAATGTCAATTTCGACATTGGAATTGAAATCTGTGGTTATTTTGCAAAGCGGATGTTTGTGGTATGGTAGATGATTTTATTACAGGTGATTAGGTCGAATCGGCTACAGTGAGGATAATAGGAAGGTCTATATTTTTTGTAAGCCGCCTTGCGTGTTTGTTCGCATGGTGGCTTTTATGTTAAAGAAAGTTGTTAATTGATGACTGTGTCATATCGTGTTCATAATCTGACTGTCACAAGCTTACCTGACTAACACCACCAACCATCATGTTATATGAGACTCCTTCCATTGTGTGTCCGTGAGACAGAGAATCACATACGCCGACTACTGCGTAAGTAAACATCACTGCTACTCAGTAGTCACATTCTCTCTTCGCCTTTCTCTCTCTAAACCCAGATCAGATAATCAGCTAGAATATTTAGCGTCATTTCTGACTAACATGTTCAATAATACCTTGGAATTCTATCTGAGTGTTTGAATGAACTTTCGCTGAGATATTCTGGTGATTGACAATTTCTATCTCTGTATTGTTTAAATACTTAATGTTGCTTGTTGTTATATTTCTTATATGAATTGAATAATAACTCCGCCAAAAACAAAATTCCTGAATTCATCCCTCTGTGTTGTTGGTTGATTTCCTTTAATTCGGTCATTGCGAAATACTAAAACTACTATTACAGATATTCTTTCAATGCAGAATTCAATTCAGTGGACTGACTTACTGACAAGAAGATATGAATGATATCGGATCTCACTGGAATTCATTAGTAGCACTCCGTTTCCTGACAAGCCTCAAGAATGACTTCCTAAATTCAACTATTTGATAACTGTCATCTGTATGTGAGGTATGTGGACGACATTTCTTCCAGTTGTGACAGTAACTTTAATCTCAGTGAATCAGCTGTTATATGTATTGAACAACTGTCATCCAGTAAGAAAAATCATTCCTCACATTGGAAAACGAATGTGAAATTCCTTTTCTTCATAATGAACTACCAGGTGGACTCGAAGAAGTCCTAATGACTTCAGTCCGTAGGAAATCTACAAAGAACTGTCAACTGACATACGTGTAGAGCTAAATGCCTGTTGAACGTACGCATATGACCACCACTACTGTGTACACACCTGAATTCACTTGTTCCTGTTGAATCGTGTATATTGGTCGCTCCACCTGTTTCCTCTCACAAAGTTTCGAGGGACACAATCCAACAAGGTCGTGGATTGGCAGAAGTGGCTGTGTTGGGAGAACGATAATTGAACATATTTGTAAATACTGATCATTCTATCCTAACAAGAGCCTTCTTCAAAAAAACCAACAAGTTGAAGAACAATCTGCAAATGACGTTGCACTTTCATCTGTTTCCCACTGCTGAAGCTCTAGTGATTAAGATAGAGAAATGGGAGCTGTGAACACAAAAGAAAATTACCCAAATACTTCTATTATTGCGGTAAGAAACTTGTCTCATTCCATCAACTTGATTCAGTCACCTCGTATATTTTTAACTCTTGAAAACTCTTGTGTATTTTTGGAATTTATACGCGGTTACATTTCCGTTCGTGTATGGAGGAAGCAATTCATTCATTGAATTGTTCATCTTTCTAGGTGACTCTCAAACTCCCATGTAACTCCTTTTGTGTATTGATTAATAATGACAACTATGATAATAACAACTCATCACCTTTGGTGCTACCCCTTTTCACGACAGAAAAATATCAAATGCGTATGTGAATACACGACGAGAGAAATGGATTCGATGAAAAGAGTCACTTCACTGAACTATTTGTTTTCTCGTTTATGTTGATTTCCGTGTGGAGATAATTGATGAATTCATGCTGAAATAGATGGGGTTACTTTCAGAGTCAACTACTACCCTGTTTGCTACTCACTTGCTCCCGCTACTGCACGTAAATTCGTGAACGCACTTCGAGCTGATATAAGCAGAGAATATATCCAGTTTCAAGTGGCTTATAGGAGAAGTGGTGCTGTATAATGTTATGAGTTTAGCTGCACGGAAGCTTCATTTTATTGCAGCTTTCATTCTTTTGCCAATCTTTTTTGACACTGCATCTCCTTTGAATAAGAGACAAATAAACACTTCCTACTCTTCTACAGTTAGCTGTTTTTCTTTCTCGTCTTTTTATCTGCTATACTTTTGTATAAATCCCTTTGGGTGTGCATTTTCTCTTAGGCATTTCTCAACGAAACTGAATTTTTCCTCCAACTTGTTTGGTGAACAAAACTTCCTGGCTGTGTCGTGCACTTCCGGAGCAAGTACATTGGAAGGACGGAGAGAAGGGCATCTATCCCGTTTTCTGAGCATTTTCCGAAAGACTTATCCGTGAAAAAGGGATGCAAATATTCCCAGAGTGCAATTACCACACATATTGTTGATACTCGTAGATATCTCGTAAAGATTTCTCACTCCTTCAAAATATTAAATAAACAGACGAAGGACAGCGAATTCACTGTGATTTGTCGAAGCCAACACAATCAAATGATTCAAAGCAACCAGACTTATGCATACAGAAAGAGAGCCTGATTAATTAATCTCTCACTCCATTGGTAACTGGATTTTCATTTTCATTCTGATTACATCAATTAGTCATCGAATTCAGTGATCTCAACTTACTGAGCAAATCTCTATCTGATTAACTAGATTCACTTTTGCCATTGGAGTTGCTATGTGAACCTACAAGCTAACATTGTTCTGTTAATTGATTTTTTCTGTTTTCTGCCTTACCCCTCCTCCTCCCCTCTTTTCTACTTTCAAAGAGTACAAATTGATGATGAGAATTGAAACTAAAAGTTGTAATGCTCACATTTAGGATTCGTCAATTTCACAACATTTCTTCTCTACTACCACACAAACATTCAAGTTTGTGATTATCATCTATATAACCATTGTAATTTCAGCTAGTCTTCAGCTAATGAGAACCTGTGAAATAGAATGATATCATTTAATACTGTGAATTTCGTCTTCCTTTCTTTATAGAAACTTCACAATCAATTCGTGAAAACCAGTACTAGTTCAGTGAAGAGACTGTTTTCAGCGAATTCATTTTCTCCCAGTGTCTATTCACATTCACATATGATTTTCCTCTCTCACGGAAGAGGGCAGCACCAAAGGTGATGGGTTGTCATTATCATAGTTGTCATTATTAATCAATGCACAAAAGGAGTTGAATAGGAGTCTGAGAGTCACGTAGTAAGATGAACAATTCAATGAATGAGTTACATCCAGCATACACATTGGAACAAAAGAAAATCTGATATGACTTCAAACTATCCAAATATAAACAAAAGTTTTAAAGAGTTGAAAAATATTCAAGGGGACTAAATCGAGTTGATAGAACCCAAGCGGTTAATAATAGTTTGTAATAAGCAATAACTCTTAATTGATCTTCTGTTTATGCAGTGGGAATGGCTGTGAAGCGTGGGAACCGCAGCACTCCATTCAGTCATCTGAAGTAATTGAATCCCTAGGGCTTGTTCTGACAGTATTTGACAGTATGACAATGTATGAATTCAGTGTATGGCGTATTGCTATTGATGTTAACGAAAATGATATGACCCTCAATCTAAATTCAACCATAATATCACATGAAATTATTGAATGTTTGAGATGATTGACGGTGTGTGCGTTAATTTTGTGGTAGGAAGAAGAGAGAAGGAAGTGGATATCCTGCTTGGGTTGTTCAAATACATGGAAATAAATGTGTTGTAATTCCAGTTCACTCATGATGCTGTGTGTTGATTGATTCGGTGAAGTGTGAGGGTGTGAGGCGTTTCGTCTAATCGTTCAACGCATAGCATTACTTCATTCACATTCGTAATCATGAGAATACAACTACGAAGTGGGTCTAATTGACTATTCACTGACTGTTAAGACCGTTCACCACTTCCCTACAACCACTCAGACAATTCAGTGGACTGTAACTATATTTAGTTTTGATTCGATGGAGGATTTCATCATGAGCTGACATCGATAAGAGAACCACTGGAAAATCTGGGAGTACTGGCCAGCCTTTTCGTCCTAGTTTAGGACTCTTCATCAGTACGAATCCACCTGGGTTCTAACCTAGGACCCTCTGGTAACAGGGCAAGCTCGTAAACCTACGAGTCATTGGGACCCGACCCAATGGCCCATGAATTCTAACTTCTGCCAATTCACGACACATCGCGACCATTTCGCAATGTCTTCCTCGATGAGTTACTGCCTCATCTTCAACTTGCAGTACCCTATTGACATTGATATTTGTGTGGCTCAGTGAACCGGAGTGCAAAACCTGACTGTAATTATCAGGTGAATACATAATAAAGTAGCGAACGGATTTATTCAGTTAAGTTCAATTCAGTTGGAACAACGAATGAATGAATGAAGACTGGAGAGAATCATTTGGTTTTTGAAATATATTTTTAAGGTTTTTATTACTTTGTCAACCTCAATTTCCCCTCTCACATGCTGTTATTACAACGAAGAGACGAGTAACCTACACAAAATACCTCTAAACACCTTGATAGAAATGTATGTTTTCTAAACCTAATGAAGTATAAATATGGTTTGATTGTGAAAAATCGTGAATAGTGAGTGATGTGTTGAATGAATTTATAAGGAACAGTTGTATTGGTCTTGTGTAATTTAAATTATAATTTTATGGACAATTACAGTTCAGACTTTATCATGAATCAACATCCTCGATAAAATGAATGAAAAGTAGCAGGGAGCAGTGGACGGTTTCCGGTTGTCAGACTGCTGTTGATGTAGCGGGTGACGATTCGAGGTGAAGTGAAATTCTTGATCAGATAAGGATTAGAACCAACCAGCCGTCTCCAGAATCACATTCCGGCTACCAAATTAAGGTGTTATTTCACTGCAATCATGGATTGTCTGTCACGTCAGTATTTGGCTTCCGTTGCATAAATCATATCGATATTATGTTTCAAAGAAAAGCTTTGCTCTCGGTGGACTGAAGAAGGAGAAGAGGAAATATTGTATTGTGGTGGTGTGATTGATACAGACGATGGGTGCCAACTGAATATGATTCTCATATATTCTCACATTTCAATTCAACATTATCAACCGAAGATGATGTGTATTTTAACATTATATTTCATGTCGTTTGATATAAGTCGAAGTCATACGCTCAGTGATTGGTTAAACAATATAAACTGTATGTGTATTAACAACGGTTCGATCAATGGAAAATATTACCTTGACTTCGGTGTATCGCTCTCTCGTGTTGCATGCAGTATGATGTCTAATTCAAGACCTGACATTTCTATGAAGACAACAAGTCTACGGATGAAGTGAATTCCCAGTGGAATCATCGTATAATGACATTTGATTAGTAGAATCACATGAGAGTTGGCGACCTCCATCTGAATACACTGACCATCTCAAAAGGTGGTGGTAGTAATTATCTACTTATCGTAATGCAGTTAGTCGGCTTCTGATCCACTTCTCGCATTGCATACCAGGTAGAATTTCGTGTCATTTCTCACTACTTTTCGATAAATGTCAAATTGTGTTCACTAATTACCTGAAGAGAGTTCGTCTACATCAGCCTAATCAATATTGATTGGATGTTGAAACTGTGAACGTGTTAATGGTTTCTAAGTCGTCAGAAAGAAACAACTCATGTCAGCCAGTAATTGTGGTATGAATATTTCGGGATTCCAGAGGAAGCTGTGATGAATTTTCACATTGAAGTGTATAGTTTGCAAAATGATGAAACTCAATTCCATATGTTATCTTATGTTATCAGATCGTCCAGATAGTGACCTAAAATTTGAGCCACCTGAGATGATTTGACTGTGTGAGATGAATTTATCCAGGTACACAGGTGATAAGCTGTTTTGAATGAGGAAAAGAGGTGCCTGCAATTCAGATGACATTTGTCTAGCTGACAAGCACCACTACTGTTTCATGTGAGTGGAATCTGACTGCTCTTATCAGAGAGTAGTGGACAGCGTCATGGTATTACGCTTGCTTCCTTGGTTGACATTTCCATTTCTAAGCTCACCGTAACCTGAATATTTCCGGTAATTGAAGGAAATCGTGTTGGTGAAATTCCACCAAGAACTGTGTAGTTCTCAGATAATGTATTTGATTTTGTTGGAACTGATAAATTGCAGTTTCTTCATCTTGGATACCAGGAACAGCCGGGGAATTCGTAGGTAGATTCCCTCGATAATCATCAATCTCCTGGTAGACAAAACCGAGTAAATATTCAACAATCGACACTGTTGAATTCGTGGACAATAATTTTACGAATTCGCATTATTTAACTGTCTGCATTCCTCGAAAATACTGAAACTTCTTACAAATTGTCACTGACATTAGTTCTGAGAGTTGAAATCTGTGAGAAAGAAGTCGTCTGGTTATATATTTGGATAACAAATTAGCCTAAATACCAAAAGTTCGATGAAAAAGTGTCTACTAGAGAGCTCTCTTGATAATCACGCAGATTGGTGTAAACATAAGTCTACATACATAGTCAGTCTGACAATCAATCTCTTCTCTTCTCTTCACTTGTCTACTTCTCATCTTTTGCAGATGTTCAGTTAACATCACCATCACATGTTGACTTTATACTCTGAATCTTGATACGTGTCCTGTTAACTGGAGTGATTTCATGAATACTGAATATGGTGATGGCTGTTTTCGAATTATTGTTAGTTTGAGATGTACTTTGATCTGTGTACTAAACTCTACACTGAATGAAATCACCATTTGTTCACTGAAGTGAAATATCTGACTACTACTCTTTACTTTCAGGTAGTTGGAGGCGATTGACAGAGAGATGGAGACCAAGCTTCCTGTTAACTGTCGGTCGTCAGGAGGGGGTGAAGGAGGTGATATCACCTCTGAGATTCGTAATGCACATCACTCATCGCTGTGGTCAGAGATGTTACCAATGTGGTATGATGGGATTTCATGTTGGATAGTGAAATACACACCACTCGTTTCATTCAAAATTATCCAACTGTTCAATCGTGTGGAATGTGTAGAATGAGAAGAATTTTCCAAATAATTTTGAATTTGTAGTTTTTGAGATTGTCGAAATTTACAACCGATTCCAGAGTAAACTTCAACATGAAACGATCTGAATTAGTGAACGACTAGAGAGGAAGACAGAGTGGACAGATTAGTCGCCTGAATTTTCAGTTCTGCACTGATGTGCACTTATGTAATGTCATCAGGAGTCGTAGCCCACCCACCTCCTTATTGTTGTGAGGTGATCGCGTTACGATTCATCTTCTGATCCTGTCATGTATGAATCTGATGCTGGCATTATCATTATAATTAATCTCAACTGGAGGTTATTGATTGTTACTGAGTGAATCGTATCCACGTTATTTAGTATTATTAGTAATTGTAATAATATTAATAATATAGATTTTGGAGATTTGACTAGTAATACGAAGGAAGAGAAATTATGGAACTGTTAATCTCAGATGATACATCATCTCCGTAAAATTAGTCACTCACCTTTATTCCCACCGCTGTATGTTCACTTTATTTCAGAAAGTTATAAACGATGAGTTTCTTTCATTTATCGAACACCTTACTAATCTCTCTCTCTCTCTTTGTACTAGTTACCACAGCTACTAATTGACTGAATAATAATAATTCTACCTTGGGGTAGACAGGGTGCTGCTAGGTTGTTCAAATGGATTCACCTTATTTCAATTCTACTTCAACAATCAAAACTATTTCCACGTTGACTTGAGTGTGATCTACACAAACACACACACACACACACACACACACACTGACACAGACACTACACAGAGAGACACAAGCACAAACGTAGTCACGCACACACACACACACACTCACTCAATTTATTCATTCATACACCGTAATGCCTCATTTGTGAAGTAGACATGTGTTTGAATACGTGCAACAGGACAAAGTGAGAAGAATAAATCAAGGTGAGAAAGAATTGAATGGGGAGTCTTACTCCGTTCAGAGTTGAATTAACCACCTGTTCATCTGTTCTACATTTGAGTGAAACATGCATTGAAGGACATGGGATAGATATTTATACACAGAAGGGATTATTTCACGTTTGATCATGGATTGATATGAGTTAGAGATGTGATGGAAAATGAGCTGGGCGTAATGGTTGGCTGTTCGAATCTAGTTTGACGCTCATCGGCAGTACGCACACATGACCCCACCAACGGGAATCGGACTCACTACCTACAGGTTACGAGGCGAGCTCATTGACTATTGAGCCACTGAGATGGAATCCATGAAACATGAAACAGTGCTTGTCAATAAACTGACTGACTCACCGACTGATTGACTGATTCAGTGATTAGTCTAACACAGGAGGATAGCGACACTGAGTGTTGATGGAAATCGCAATCTCTCACTGTCACACTTGTTAATGGTTAAAATTATAGTTGAAAATTTATCTCTTGAAATGTCATCTGCCAATTCAGTCAGTTAGTCAGTCAACCACTCACTCAATCACTCACTCACTCACTCACAATCACGCATACTATGCAGCACATGTACTCGTGCAGATTACTAAGAACACAGACATTCTCGTTAACCTGTTTTGAACCATTGTAATGAAAAGTAAACCACAATATGAATTATGTGCAGTTCCCACTTTAAAATTATTCACCGTTTAAAAGAGTACAAGTTGAATTTCTTTCGATATTCTCTCCTTGATTGATTGATGGATCCATCGATTCTATAAGTGTTGTCTGTTTTCAATATTTCATAAACTCATCTATAATGCAGTGATCTGAGTTTTGATCAATCGATGACTGATGGTTAGTAAATCATATATTAAATCGAAACTCACTCATTAATTTGTAAAAAATTATATTTGTAAAATCTCAGCGATATTGAAATGAGTAATTCCAACGTTTCGTTCGGCAATCTGGTCCGAACTTCTTCAGGGAAATTAATCGAAATTAACATAACAGGTTTATATATAAGAGGAACATCTTTAGATTTTAAAAAACCTTGTCCAATCATGATTTATAAAACAAATATTAACAAGTATAATAAACAAAATTGTACGAGTTGTGATCAAAATTTCACCTCAGACTTACAAATATTGATCTACCTTTGTTAAACACTTTAAACACAGTGTGTGTATGTGTGTGTGTGCGTGTGTGTGCGGATAAACTCATTTCAATATCGCTGAGATTTTACAAATATAATTTTTTACAAATGTCTACTTCTCACTCGGCGCCCAAATATTATAGAACTATTCTGTCAAATCTTGACTACAGTTCATTTGATTTATTTTGTAATCGAATTAAATTAACAAAGAAACTATGTATTTGGCACAATCATCGTGTTTCCACTCTCCGTTGTCTGCAGCGGAATGCGTATCCTAAATTCGTAGCTGTCCAGTCACCTGACAACTTCAGTAGGTCGAATAAAGCAGCTCAATTTTCAGAAAGAAGACAAAGTAATAAGTTTGACAGGGTTGTTCAACTAAACTCTAATCCTAAACACCATAATTTTGAAAATACGTCTAATCATAAAATTCTAGATACTAACAGTTTGAACAGACATGAAGGTGTGATGTTAGATGACGCATAGGAAATCCTGATTAATAAATAAGAATGGATATGTATCACTAACTAATAATACTTGGTCAAAGCTTCCCGACTGTCTATATCTACTTATGGAGACGTTAAGACATTGTTTTACAACTGTTTATCCGCACACACACGCACACACACACATACACACACTGTGTTTAAAGTGTTTAACAAAGGTAGATCAATATTTGTAAGTCTGAGGTGAAATTTTGATCACAACTCGTACAATTTTGTTTATTATACTTGTTAATATTTGTTTTATAAATCATGATTGGACAAGGTTTTTTAAAATCTAAAGATGTTCCTCTTATATATAAACCTGTTATGTTAATTTCGATTAATTTCCCTGAAGAAGTTCGGACCAGATTGCCGAACGAAACGTTGGAATTACTCATTTCAATATCGCTGAGATTTTACAAATATAATTTTTTACAAATGTCTACTTCTCACTCGGCGCCCAAATATTATAGAACTATTCTGTCAAATCTTGACTACAGTTCACTCATTAATTATTTTCAAAATACTAACTGATATCAATCAATGTTTCAAAGAATTCAAACATATTGATTATATCGTGTTTCATTCAGTGAAAATGTTTGTTCTGACCAGAATTGAAGTTTCAGTGAGTGCACTTTCTTCACTCCTATGTACCTCTCTGTCACTGTCTCGGAGTCTCGGTGTCTTACTGTCTATCGCTCCCTCCTGTCTATTGACATTGACTCGTAAGGTGGGCGGAATGTGAAAGTAAATTTCACAATGAATGTGAGTGTCACAGATGAATATGAAGCAATTAAAAACTGACTTGTTTCCAACTGGTTACTGAGATGATGAAAGCTATGTTGTGCTATGCTGTGCTATGCTATTCGTTTTCTTTGAGAAATGTCCAGGAGAAAATGGATACTCAAAGGGATTTTTACAAAAGTATAACTGATATAAGATGAGAAAGAAAAACACCCAACTGTTATAAAGAAGAAAGTTTATATATATATATATATATATATATATATGTATATATATATATATATATATATATATAGTGGATATATCTATGTACATACATATGTTTATTTTACGAGTTGATCACGGATTGATATCAGTTAGAGAACCATTGATGCTCGCTAGTGACTTGCTACAGGTTTCCTGAGTTCTAGTGAGAAGTCGTGATCAGTGAGGTCCAATTAGATGTCACGTGTGTGGATGGATGTCCCACCAACGACAATGGTTAGGGTAGCGCTAAATCGGGAGTACGCACCCACTGGGATTCGAACCCGGGACCTTCGGTTACAAGGCAAGCTCATATACCATTCAGCCACTGGGACCCGATTCAATGGCTCGTGAATTCTAACTTCTACTAATTCGTGATTTAGCGCGACCCCAACCATTGTCGTTGGTGGGACATCCATCCACACACGTGACATCTAATTGGACCTCACTGATCACGACTTCTCACTAGAACTCAGGAAACCTGTAGCAAGTCACTAGCGAGCATCAATGGTTCTCTAACTGATATCAATCCGTGATCAACTCATAAAACATAACTAATCCTTACAAACCAAACTATAGAAACATATGTTTATATTAAATGTATAGTAAAACCACATTCACAGGGCAATACACACACTTCCTTAGTTACGTGCCTATTAAATATAAAAGGGATGTTGTTAAATATCTTGCGATTAGAGCAAGAAATATATGTGCGGATGACCTCATACAAAAGGAATTTGAATATATACTCACGATTCCTTGACGGAGATGGGCTATCCGAGTAATTTCATAAAGAAACATATGAAAACACCAGAGAAAAAACCTGAGATTCTGACTGCACGTAAGAAACCTCTATTTATTAAGTTACAATTTAATGGCGACTTATCAAGTGAGACTTTATTCCAAAAACTTTCAAAGAGTATAGGAAGAACATTTCGCGCAGCACACCTATGTTTGTCATTCTCTAGCCGACGAATGATTGGGACGCAAACGAGGGATAGCTAGATAGTTTTGCCACATCCATGTGTATTTATCAATTCAAGTGCATCTGTTGTAACAGTTATGTTGGTCGCACTACTAGACAGCTTATCCAACGTGTTAGTGAACATCTCCCATCGTGGTTTGGCGAAGGACAGACAAAAACAATCCGTAGCTCAATTCTGTCACATTTAATTGATAGTGGTCATGTATTGGAGATAACCAAAACATTCAAGGTGATTCATTGTATTCTACCGAATCTTTCCAATAGACTTCATATTCGTCTACTGCACACACATGGCTGAGGCGATAAGCATTCGAAATATTAAAACTAAACTATGCATTCAAAAAATGTTACTGCAGCCATTATCCCTCCCTTGGCCTATTAAGACATAACCAACTGATAACTTCTACACCACCCCTTGTTTATATTTTCAAAGCCCTTTCTTATCATCCCTTAATCTTATCACATCTTCATTATAAACGTGTTTCATTCCCTTCCCTTACATTATAACACTACTTAATCGGTTCATTTGTTTTTACTAGCCTTAATCGACTACTTCCACTTGAACATTTGTTTGTTTAATCATGCTGTTTTTCATTATACGTGTTATCACAGATTGACACACCTTTTCATCCTTATTATTGATAAGACCATTACAATTATTACTGTTATTATTATTATCATTACTACTATTATTGTGGTGAGAGCAGGCTAGCCGAGAATGGTAGGCAGCATTTTACGTCAATGCGTATGTCGTAAATATTGGTCGTTAGAAAATATGAACAAGACTGATTCAACAACCAATCACAGAAGACTTTGCATAGGCGGATACAGTTGACATATAGATGACCTGACATTCAAGAAACAATCACAAAGAGATGCAAGGTCAACTTTCTGTAAGAAATAACCAATCAGAAGACTGTGTTGTTTGCTTGAATAAGCTATAATAATGTACATGAAATATATATAAATACGTGTTGATTTCCTTAATAAACGATCTGTTGCCTGACTCTTGTCTTTTGTCGTTACATTATGACTAATTGCACAATTTATATTCACCAACTTGTTTTCCTCTAGACTAAACACCATGATTGGTTTATATTTGTATTTTTATTTGTAAACTTATATATATTAGAGTTAAGCCTGATGAGATCTAATTTTAAACAATATTGTTCGCTTAAATGTGTTGTTCTAAATTTTACTACAGGAATATTTAGTATATTGAAATGTACTTGCTCCCGGAAGTGCACGACACAGCCAGGAAGCTATGTCCACCAAACAAGTTGGAGGAAGAATTCGGTTTCTTTGAGAAATTCCTTGGAGAAAATGGACATCCAGAGGGATTTATACAGAAGTAAAGCAGGTAAAAAGATGAGAAAGAAAAACACCCAACTGTAATAAAGAAGGAATTTTTTATGTCTCCAATTCTAAAGAGGTGCAGTGTCACAAAATATCGACAAAAGTTCATTCAAACACTCAGATAGAATTCCAAGGTATTATTGAACATGTTGGTCAGAAATGACGCTAAATCTTCTAGCTGATTATCTGATCGCCAATCATTCCACTCAAGACGTCTGTGAATTGTTTCTCAATCACTTGTGTTTCCTTCATTTCGTTGGACACTTGAAGAAATCGATGTTTGTGTGAGAGAATGAAGAGGATATTCTCAGACAGAAACAGATTCTCCTTAAGTGATCGGTAATATTCACACCACGGAATCTTCACTTCTGTCACAATACATCGATTATACTTTGTGAGACTTTTGAATCCAATTCACCATTTACATATTCATTCGTGATTGGAAATCTGCATTGTTACCTGTGCAGATTCAGCACAGTTATCTTTGGAAACAAGGATGATTCATTTCACAAAATATGGTGTGTTTCACACTATAAGTGACAATGTAGAGATCGAGCCTAATCGAATGATTCTGCATATCTACAAGTCGTCCGGTGTTTTCATCACTTCAACCTGGTTACCTAGCCATCCTGATTCATGTGAGTGGTATTAGACAACTCATGTCATTCAGTGGAATATGACATCATGCACTCAGATGTGTTTCACTGTGTTTCCTTTCAGTTACAAGTATGTTAGGAAATATCACCAAATTATTGTATCCAGGTAAATTATAGTATTGGGGATTGCATAGATTTACAGAGACCAAAAATTTATACATGATACAAGGAAGTTGATAGTTTGACGAGTATAGCGTGATTTAATGAAGATGTCCCACTCCGTAAAAATCAACACTCCACCTAGTACACGCTGATCATGTGTTCAAAGTGATGAAGCTTCAAGCAAGTCCAGACAGATTTCAATATCATTTCTATGGTCATCTAAATGCCCTCCATAAATCAATAACTAATATCTGCCTACTTACTGACAGGATACGATTGTTGGGCAGAGAACACAATTCACTTAGACTGACTTCCTTCTCACAGAGTCAGGAAACTACTTCTCTATGTTAATCGCATATCTCATATAGTTCCACGTCATTAGTTGATACGATTGTCTGTGAACTGGTCACATGGACTTGTAGTGAATATCAGTTTGATCGAAGGCGAAACAGAGGAAGTGGGTAGCTGCTATCTGACCATTTCAATCAAGGTTTGTATGACAGGTAGATTCGATTGGAAGAGATGAATGGATCGATTCATTGTAAAAGAGACTCATTCTGACAGAAGAGTGTTAAATTAAAGTTTGATAACTGACTTGTAATTCAACTTTATTTCTCACTGAGGACAAAGTATCTTACAATGAATGTGGTGACAGTCACTATGGATTTCGTCAGTGAGTGACATCAGTCAGAGTAAAGAAACAGTGAAAACGAGGGAGTTCCGGACAACTTCACCCTCTCAGTTCGGTTCTCGTCATAAGTGGATGGATAATCACGTTACACTCAGGAATGTAATCTAGTACCTTCAAGTTATGAGATTAGTTCTCGTGAGAATCCACTGACGTGCAGATTTCTAATTATGGTGGATGTTATATCATGCACATTGTATGCTCTCCGAAGGATCAGTTAATTTCCGAATCAGTAAAAATCACTACTTTGCATTTTATGAATGTTGGGAACGTGATGGAATATCGCCTACACTCTAATTCTATTTGACTTCATTCTCACTGATATCGAAGACTATTGATGGCGATTGGGAATGAACTATCTTGTTTCCAGGAATTAACATAACCCCCTCCTTACTCCTACTTCGTGTTATCTGCAGATGTGGAAGAAATGCAGACTTCATAGAGAGAAACAATTTCAACTTCCGGTCTACATGACTACATGCTTGTATACTCACTCACTTGTCTCCACCGAAAACAAATCAACGCTAATGAACACAAATGAATCGCGTTTGTGTCTGAAAGGTCGAATAACCAACAGGATTTCAATATAGTTAATCAATGAATGAAAAGTGAATTATATCCAATACCACAACACCCCTCGAAAAGCATACTATTATGAAAGCATCACTCCTGTATTCCTTGTTGGTTGAATGTCCAGAATACAACGAATACTACTCACTTCTCTTTGATGACATGATGTCGAGCGTGAAACAGTTGGGAAGCTGCTACACAACTATGTGAACTGTGATGACAATCTTCGTCAATCTCATCCGACTGATATATGTGATGATGATACATCGAGTGGAATTGACAACGGAAATGTCACCGATGTATGTCGAGTGGAGAGAGGACTCAGACAAGGTGACCTCCTGTCGCCGATGATCCTCGTGATTATGGTGAATTGATTGATGCTACAGGAGGAGGTGGAGAGTGACAGACGCCGTTCAGCGAAAACAACAACAGCCATCAATGGCATAGGCGGGGAGAGATTTCAATCAAATCATTTCTTCCTAAACTGTGACACTGGGAGCACCGTATCAACTACCGGTGTCAGTGATGACAGAGACGAACACACAAAGTGTGTAGAAGTGAAAGCAAGCTACTTCTCCATAAGTTGGAAAGTGATGTGTCAATATTCTTGATATATATCCACATGATGTGTTTTGTTTTTGACAGTCTATTAGATTTTGCTATGTGTATATGGATCGATATTCCATTATAACTGACATTATGCTTTGTCTGTCCACTAACTAAATAAACATGTATGACCTTGTTGTCACATGACATTACAACCAATCATGTTAAGACTGGCTATTTATTGGTTCATGTGTACTCGTCATTTTTCATATATACTTTTGTACCGTATTCTTGTTCTCACGTTTCGTACATTCGTACCATTCCACTCACACCCTTGTATGACATCTATTTCCCTTGTCTTGAAAATACAAGTATCATCGTAAACCTGGTGGTCTTCTGATTTCCCCGTTTCCGCGTCAGGACTTTTAACTACTCGACGAGTACACAACAATTCTGCACTCAGCATGAGGTATCAGACACGAATATAAAACGTGAAAAACCTGAATTCATTACGACAATATGACTTAGAGACATGGATTGAGGTTAAAAAAAGCCATTTCAAGAATTTCTTTTGGAGGGATTTCGTTTGACTGGTTGGAGGACTTCATCATGAGTTGGCATCAGTTAGAGAAGCTTCGAAAACCAGCTGAGAACACTGGACAGCCAGGTGTTACGTCAGTCTAGTTTGAGTTTCTTGAGCAGTACGCACCCACCGTCATGCATCGAACCCACGACCTACTATTTCCAAGGTGAGCTCGTTTAAACTAGGCTGACGAAACAGCTGACTGTCCAGTACTCCAGTTCTTGCTTTCCAATGCTTCAACAACTGATGTCAGCTCATGATAAAGTCTTGAAAACAAAAGCATTTCACTCACAATTCTGCAGACAATAACTAACAACTGACTTCACTTCACACTAAACTTCACTTGTGTTATAACTGAAATGAATATATGCGTTCGCTACTTTGTTATGTCTGAGCCTGTTAATTACTACAGCGGTAATGAACTCGACTGGCACGATAATACGTCTATTTGTCCGTTAAACCTTCTGATTCACTGAACCAGGCAACTATCAAAATATGGAGGCTGGTCTGTGAAAGTAAGATATTGTATTTTGTACTACATAGCTTGAGAAACAACACATGATATCTATACATCATCTTCACAACAATAAAGTTGGCTCACAACAGCGAGAATGGATTGGTGTTATTGTCCGGAGGTGGTTATTCTCACTAGTTGGCGATCCGACAAAGATCAAAGTGAGACAAAACACGATGATGAATTGATCACACACTTAATGACAATATGCGTGAGAAATGGCAGATCGAGGTGGTAACTCCATCACAAGATAAATCACACGATTCGTGAGAAAGGAGGATATACTATTTTTTATGCTGGGAGCTTGGAACTTATGTGTGAATTCTATTCAATGACATTCTAAACTACGAGATCCAGTCGAATGGAAATGAGAAATGAGGAGTTGATTGTGGGTGCCACACAGTGTGATGGCGAGATTATGTGTACAGGTAGTGGGGGTATGTCAGTAGTTCCATGTAGAAGATGACCCATTCATAAACTTGTCAAACAACCGTGTGTAATGATGATGCATGAATGAAGATGAATAAATGAATATAGACGTTTCACAACAAACGGCGACAAACCATCATATGACAATAGTAAAAATAATAATAATGGTTCTCTAACTGATTTCAATCCCTGATCAACTCGTAAAATCAAAACTAATCCTCACAAAACAACTAAAGAAAACAATAAAAATAGCAGTAATATTAATGATAATAATACTAACACACACAATGATAACAGTGTGGAAAGAGGCCGAATCCATTCGTGAATGATATAAGAATAAAACTTGTGCACTGTGGTAGAGTATAATTCCATTATGGGTCAATTTTTCTTTTGATAAAGTCTCGCAGTGTTATATAGTAATGTTTACTGATGACGTTTCGAGCACAATTTATTGCTCATAATCATATCAAGGTACTCACACGACTTCCTAACTTCATTTATATAGTTCCATTATTTTTCACTTGATTTTCACTCGATTTGATTGGCAGTAGTATTTTCCATATTTCAGGTATGAGTGATGACTCATTCCTATTGCGTTTGTTGGGTGTAGACTCGATGAGTGAGGATTCAGTAATCAACCTCTCTCTCCACCTACACAGATTACTTTTTAGAATTTTACACCTCTCCCACCCTATTGTGTGGTTGTGTGTTAATGCATGCATTGCAATAGCTGAGCTTTTTTCTAAATTACTTATCTTTTCAGAGTCAACCATGCTTACCTTAGATAAATTATTATGTTCCGACAATCTGACTACTAGTTTGACCTATGCAGTTTACCTCATTCACAGTCATTGCAGGGTATTTTGTAGATTAAATTCATGAATGGCAGTGAAATTCAGCGATTTACTCAATGAACTCATCAAATATACGTACACATGCATGAATAGAAACCCGATGAATGACACATCTTCAAATCATACAGCCTACATCACACTTGAAATAATCGAACTAGTTTGACTGATTATGGGTGAACTGATGTCGACGTATTCCTGATAACTGGCTAGATGTTTCCATGTCGTTGACGTACACAAGTCGGCTGACTGAGTGACTGTGATGATGTGTAGTTAATAGAGTGGATAGTGTTATGCATACATCGGATAGGGTTTAGAGAGAGAAAGGGGAAGAGAATGTGACTACTGATGTTTACTTACGCAGTAGTCGGCGTATATGTGATTCTCTGTCTCACACACACAATGGAAGGAGTCTCATATAACATGATGGTTGGTGGTGTTAGTCAGGTAAGCTTGTGACAGTCATGTTATGACCACGATATGACACAGTCATCAATTAACAACTTTCTTTAGCATAAAAGCCACCATGCGAACAAACACGCAAGGCGGCCTACAAAAAATAATGAGAGAAATTGCTCGACCAGTGATGTACATTCGACCTAATCACCTGTAATAAAATCATCTACCATACCACAAATCAACACTTTGCAAAATTATCACCAAATTCATTTCCAGTGTCGAAATCAATAACCCAATCACCACATTCACTCAAAATACTGTATTTCATCACACTTTTGTGGACAGAATATTTCTTAATCTGACATATTTCGAAATACACGCACACAATCATTATACTACTTAAATGCATGATGTGAGCGACACTGCACTTATTCACTGAAAAGTCATCATTCATTCATTAATCAAGCAGAATCACTGATTGATTAGGTTTAGTCGATACACGGCTCATCAGTCACTCACACGCAAACATCTGCACAAACACACACACAGATTGGTCTCAACATTTTCACTCCTGAATGGAGTGAATTCGGCTGTATCCTTCTCACAACTTGGTGTAGTGATGCTTGAAAGGGAAGGAAGTCGGGAAGGAAGAAGGAATTATCACCAATCAGGTGAAGTGATTCACCTCACAAACCCCTTCTTCTTATGCCTGCATTCTCAGTGTCAAGATGATCTAATCCGTGTGGGTCATTAAGTTTGCTGTTTCTACGTGAGAATCATGTCGATTGTTGATTCCAATTAGGGTGATGGTAGTGAGTAAACTGAATGTTGACAATGATTACTGATGGGTGTTGATGACTGGTGAGGAAGATGCACTCACTGCCTGCCATGATGATGAATACGGTGTTTTCATGGATGTTTCATTTGTTTTTGTTGTGCTTCCTCACTCACTCACTCACTCACTCAACATTTCGGCTTGTTTGTGGACTTATTTCCGACTCCATATTTCGTCGATATGACAATGCATTGATAAAGCTTGTGGCCTATCGTGGAGGTGGCTGAATGTGAATGATCGGGTGTGACGGAGGAATAGAGGTGAAGACCTATTCACTAGAATACTTATATATCAATTATGCACACCGGTTGTGTACATTCATTTCATTTAACTACAGTCAGTAAGTTGAGCAACGGCTATTTCCATCTGATTCCCTTCTCCCACTCGTTCTTCTTCCACCTCAAATGTCTCTATTTGATTACTAGGAATTAATTCAGACACACACTCATACATACACACACACACACAACATTGTCTCTCACTCAGATTACTTCTCACAACATCCACATCGAACCCTACCAATCACTTTCAAGTTTCAGACAATCAAATAGACTGAAGACTGATATAAGTAGTTGGAAATCACTGACATCAAGCAGTGATGGTCACTAGCTGGATTAAACCAACTTAGACAGAGGACAGTCAATCCGTTCCCTCGACACAGAGCTCACGTCATCATCATCATCATTGTTCTTAATGAAGGAAATACGATGAATCGAAATTCATTATCTTCTATCGCCTTTAGAAATACCGGTTGGGCTCAGCAGGTTGGCTATGATGATATACACTGAATGTTGAAATAGGCTGATGATATCACTCTAAATCGGTAATTGACACTGTGCGTCGGTGGCACAGTGGTTAGGACTCTCGCCGACCATGCACATGGTTCGGGGTTCGAGCCCACGCCGGCGCACACCTGATATCTATGGTCGGCCTGCAAAATTTGGGCTACCGATATCCATGCTGAAAATTCCATACTTGTACCGAAAATACAGTGTGGAATCAAGCTGTAAATCAAAAAAAAAAAAAAAAAGATAGAGTTCATGGACCATGCACTGGATTCCGACCTCTTGTGTGTCTGAATAGCAAACAAACTGACTTCGTATTATATAATTCCTAGTTTTGGCTGCAGGTGGAGTTTGAAACTAGTATGAGGTAGCTGTCTGATAATTCTTGGCTTTCTCTAGAACTACGACTGATGTCAATTGGTGATGGGAACTGAAATACATAGAGTAGCAGATACAAACGTGAGGAGGACGTATCCTACAGAGAAATCAGTCAATCTTCTCCCAACATCTTGTTCATTAGTGGAGTGGAAATTGACAGGTAACCTTCATGTATTACCTGATTCAAACAATATACATCAGTTCACATGTATTTACTGTCACAAATACACTGAGAGATCAGACAGAGTGACGCAGTTCGAATTTGTTTGAGCGTGTACTGTTGAATGCTTGATTAGAGAGGACGAATGGTCTGATTATCACAGTCACATAAAACCTATTGAGCGCTAGATGCAAGGTAGAAATATCTGAAGCTTAACTCACATGGTCGGAAGAAATATATCTTGGGAATTCACTTACTCTGACAATCTTCCTATGTAACCGCGTTTATTCGACTGCACCATGATGTTGTCTTTCTCTTCTGTTGTTTTTCACGCTAAGTGAAGTTTCCGACCCTCCAATTCCTACTCACTGCATAGTACCATTTCCTGTCACTCAATAGTCACTAACTTGTCAAACATATTAGGGGAAACTAGTTTTTCTCACGTTCCGACTCTCATCATATTTTCCTTCTTTCTACGAGGATCTCATTTCCACAAGTTGTATATTCGTAACACCTCAGGGTTACTCATCATTCTTCAGGTTTCTTTTTCTATGACATCACTACACTGTTTATTAATGAAGTATGAATTCACATTCATGAAGTTTTTTCATTTTTCCTTCACGCTCCCCAGTAGAACATAAGGCTTCAAGCTAGTGGCTTGAAGTTTTTGTAGCAGTGTTTATTTTTACAGGATGGGGTTGCTAGGCTCCTGCCCAACCTTTCCTCTTTACCAGAATTATTTCTGGCTCAGCGAGGTAAAGGAGCGGGTCGGCCAGAGATCGAACCCCGGACCATGCTCATGGTCGGCGAGCGTCCTAACCACTATATCACCGACGAACATTCATGGAGTAATGTGTGGTACATTTGTTTGTGTCAACAGTCAAAAGTCGCTCACAACTGAAGAGAACCGATGGAAACAAAATGGAGATTGTTATTCTGCTTCGACATGTGTCACCATTTGAATCCTGATTGTATGCAGAAGTGTTCAGTTGTGTTAATTTCTTGAATCATGAAGCATCATTCTATACAGTTTCTGTGTTGGACGTGTGTTCCTGGAAGAAATCCCTTAGGCAGATTTTAGTGTCAGAATTTTGCATTCAAGTCATCGTGATCATAAAATCTGATGTCCGAAGTAAAGGCAACTCTATCGTGTAGTGAGTCACTGGTGAGGACTAGATTGATTTTGAAGTATCGGTTTGCAGAGATTTGATTGACTTTAGTTCTGGTAACCAATTGACTTCGTTTGAAGAACCACCGAAAATCAGGGAGTACTGGACAGCTGTTCCATCCTACATTGGAAGTCGTCATTAGTACACAGCTACGATCACACTACGGATCGAGCCCAGAACATTCAGCTTACAAGGCCGCCCCATCAATCCTAACTTCTCTCCATAAGATTACCTTCATTTGAGTAAGCTGTACAGACAATGCAGTAGCCGTGATCCAGACAAAACTGTAGTTGACAAGGGAGTGAGAACTTGACCAAACTCTGCTTCTGTATGCGTTAGTCTGATCCAGTCTGTTTGATTTCAATTCATTCCTCAAATCATATTAAATTTCGAGTCCTCTGTACATCCTCTGTAGATTCAATTTTCAGAAGGATCAATGCATATCCACGAGGTATTTATTAATCACACTTTGTGAGTATCTCCTTCGCTTTTGATTTTTCCTGATACATACTCAAGAAACCGGATAGAAGCCTTCTGTTGTTGACTGTAAATTTATCAACACAGATGGAGGTGAATAGCCTCACTGAGATTACTGAGAGTACATCCCAGTTAGCAGACACACCTCTTCGTTAAACTCTATAGTCAAGACTGCACAGTTAGCTGATATAAGACAGCATGTTGTGCTGAACATTTAAAACCCAGGTCACTCAACATCAAATTCATCTCTTTCTGAAGTGTAATAATACACCGTGCTTACACAAAGAGAGCAATACAGAAACAACTGCCATTCAAGTAAGGAAAACTGCAGACTGACTTTAACTGGCATGCTATCAAGTCATTCAAAAGTCATAGGATGATGGGCGAACCAGTATTTGGACATATTTATTCTAATTCACTTCAACAGCCTAGCTACGTGTCGGTCAATTGCAGTCGAAGAACATACTGATCAGTATTGACGTGTTAGAATAAAATGATTAATGAATCACATTCACATACAACATATGAGAGGATGAAATACAACAGTCATGCATGATTTGTATTAAGACGACGATTAATCAGATAACATGGACGACAGACAGGGATGAATCATATTTATATGATACTGATGTGTGAGTTGTCAACATGTCTCACTGTTTATGACGCACCGATTGTATGCTCTCCCACCTAAAAAGAAACCCAATTTGATGTTATGCGTCAAAAACTAGCAGACACGTGATATGACCGGCAGTAGGATCTAGCAGACCGCAAGGCATTCGACACAAGTAATTGTAAACAATATGTTCATAAGTCATTCGAAGGAATATGAGAGGATTTTTTGAGTAAACTAACATTTGGATGGATGTATTCTAATATATTTGATTAGCCTATCAATGTGCTGTTTGATTTCAGACAGTCGAAACCTATGATCTGAGATGCCTACTGTCTCAGCCTCATTCACAACGTCAATTAACACAAGATCAATATCTCCAGCAGGCAAAAAACAGAAATGTATTTCTCAGCTGAACATGGCTGTCTTAAGAGTTAACAACCAATATGAAGGAGTGCGAGACAAGAGCATTTCCAGAAGGGTGAGATATAAGTAATTGCGAGTCATTTTAAGATTGTAGGCTGGCTAACATTGAGGGGAAATCAGGCATAATTCAGGGTATATAACAACATTATCATTTCAATCAAATATAAAGAAGTGTCAATTAGTCTTCTCCAGTGAACACGGATTGGAGTCAGATACAGGTGGAGAAATGCTTCATGTAGTAAGTTAGTGTTTCCCAGCCAAATAATCAGTGAGTGAATAGTCACATCTGTGAAATACGAATTAAATATTTTCTTTATAAATCTATCTCATATGGAGTCAAATTCAGTGGACCTCGAGTGAATTCAGAACTTATTGTCTCAAGAATCAATGATCAACCACCCAGAGGCTACCTACCTCACTGAAATGAGAACAAATAATTCGATGTGGGAGTTGACGAACAAACACAAAGACAAACCCACACACACACACACACACACTCACACATGTGGACACGACAAAGACAGAAAGATGGATTGACAGAAGACGGAAACCAGTTGACTATTTCAATTTCATCAATAAGGCGTGAAACTGAATCAATCAGTCAATCAATCAGTGAATAAAATGAGAGTGGAAATCAACCAGGAAATTCCTCTCCAGTTTTCTTTGGACAATCGAAAGACGATGGAGAAGCCGAAAAATTAGAAATCAAAATGAAGCGAAAATTAATGAGATAAAAATTTGAAATGGGAGAACGTACTCAGAAGAAATATACCTTTCTCGCGTTGGAAGGTAAGATATATGCATAGATATATAAGCAGAAGTTAGGAAATATTTTACAATTGTAGAACAATCATGTCTTCATGGCACTGTCAGCCAACCTCATCCAATCGGTTGAAGTTTATATAGAGATATATGACAAATATGTCAGGGAGCTTCGTTTCCTCAGTTGAACGCTACTTTTTTCAAAGAAATTGACACTTCATTTAAATTGGAGAGTGAGCAGTATTGAAGGAGTGGACAATTTCCAAACCTTTGAGAGAACTGTATCGCATCTAGTTGATGAGTCATTAACAGGGAGAACGAGCGTTATCGATTCCACTGCTAACCAATTCTCACAGTGTTATTTATTTTCCCGAACTATCTGAAAAGTTATTGAGGAATTGCGATATATAGGATCACTAAGAATTCATGGTGCGTCGGTGGTATAGCGGTTAGGACGCTTGCCGACCATGCACATGGTCCGGGGTTCGATCCCCGGCCGCCAACGCACCTCGCTAAGCCAGAAATAATTCTGGTAAAGAGGAAAGGTTGGGCATGAGGCTGGCAACCCCATCCTGTAAAATAAACACTCCTACAGAAACTTCAGGCCACTGGCTTGAAGCCCTATGTTCCACTGAGGAACGTGAAGGAATATATATATATATATGAAATGGGGGCATGTTGTTTTCCGACCAATCCTCAGTGCTTTCCAACCCAATCGATACAATATCTCATCTAAAATTGATCGCCATCAAAACATGCGGTACACAAGTATTCAGTTGTCTAATACTGCCAGATTAGTTACTCAAGGTGATGAAACGAACTTCTCACTGAGGTAATTCTAGTCAACGTATCCAGTGAACTAACAGGAATTATGATTCAATGGAATGTTCCAACAACAATGGATTACAACAATTAATAACTTGAAAATTCCCATTCAGTCATAGAAAAGAAAAGGTGTTCAGCAAAGAGTTACTCTTCTCGGCGATATCATTCTCAGGCTGTACAAATCGCAAATTTATAGTAATTTGTCTTGGCAACAAAAAGAATATTTCCAAAGATGTGTTAATGCAATTGTTAACTTTTGATAAGCAAATTACGTAATTTAGGAGGCGTTAATCGGTTAGAAACTAAAATAAAGTTACAAAAGTAGTTTGGGTGACGTAATCTAGTTGATAGGGTTCAATGAAAAAATGAATGAGAATCAAGTTAATAATCTGAGTAGAATTCACTTAAAAATAAACGAAAATCGAGTTAGCAACAGTCGTCATGAGCGTAGAGATTTAATAGAGGGTAGGGGTAGAAAATAATGCAATTAAGAAATAGACAAACAAAGAAGAAGGAGGTAAGACAAAATTACGTATTTGGTGTTAAGATAGATCAGGACCATTGTAGATTTAGTGACTGAACAAACTTCTTTTGTATGCAGAGTTCAGGATTCAATATGTGAATTGCCATTGCTTCTGCAGTTTGAAGAAGTTTAATTCGTACTCTTTTGGCAAGATTCTCACGTATTGTGTAGATAACTGAGAAGTTGTTTTGTGGGTTTGCTTGGTGTCCGGATTCGATCAAGTGTTCTAGGATAGAGCTGTGGCGGGGGGATCTTCTTTCTCCTTTATAAAACCATGAAGGTAAGTGTTCGCTGATTCGTTTGGATAGCAAACGCTGGGTACGGCCGACATACCTAGCTCCACATGAGCAGGTGAATTGGTAGATGCACATTGATGAGGCCCCCAGTGGAAGCTTATCCTTCACGTTCGTGCGAATCATTGGTTTCGTAGAGAAAGTTAGTCTGAGTTCCGCTGCGAAGAAGGTTTTCTTCAGTGAACGGCACAGGCGGTTTCTCAGTATTTCTGCTGAAGAATCTCCGTTGAATTGTAGATTCAAATAGAGAAGTTTCTTGGGAGCAGTAAGCATGGATGGTTTTTGTGTTTTGGGCTTCATAGCTTTTGTGATGAAACGTTCCGGGTAACCGTTTTCAAGGAGGATTCTTTTCAGGGTCTTCAGCTCTTCTTCTATAGTTTCCGGACTGCAAATGTTGTGGATTCTGTGAGTCAGTGAGCGGATCAGATTTCGTTTTGTATATATAGGCACCCAACTGTGAAAGCTGATGAGTTGTCCATTCCATGTCGGTTTTCTGTGAATGGATCTTTTGAGTGTCCCATCTTGTTCGCGTCTTGCTAGTTGCACGTCCAGAAAAGATATTGTTGCGTTGGACTCCTTCTCTAGTGTGAACTGGATTGCTGGATGGCAACTGTTGAAGAAGTCCAATATGTTCTCCAAATTTTCCTCATTATTGGCGATAATAAAAGTATCGTCCACGTATCTCTTGTAGAATCCGAAGTTATCTATTATCTTCTTTAGGTGTGTATTTTCTAGTTTTGACATGAAAATATCTGCAAGCAGCGGGCCGAGTGGTGAGCCCATAGCTATACCATCTTTTTGTCTATATATTTCATTATTGAAAGTGAATTGGACGTTTAGAGTACATCTTAATAGGAGTTCCTTCAAATAGTCAGTGGGTATACCAATGTTCATCTCCTTTGAATCAATATATTCACATATATAGCATATTGTTTCGGTTAGTGGGACGTTTGTAAACAGTGATACCACATCTAGTGAGAACATGGTTTGATTGGAAACGCTGACGTTTTCAATGGAATTGACAAAATCGAAGGAGTCTCGAAGTGAGTGGCGGGAGATTTGCTTTCTGACTGGTTCTAGTATGTTTACTAGCCATTGTGCGGTACTGTGATAAGGTGAATTAGTCATATCGAGAATGGGTCGAAGAGGTACGTTTTTCTTGTGCACTTTTGGTAGTCCATATAGCCGGGGTATATTTGAGCCCGACGGTTTCAACGATTCGAAGGTTTCGAGATCGATGAATGATTCAGTCTTTAGTTTTCGGAGAAGGTTCGTTAGTTTTTGTTCAGTTTGTTCCGTCATGTTCTTTTCCTTTGCTGGTTTTATGAATTTAGATTCGTCGGATAGGATGGTCAGCATTTTACTTACGTAGTCTTCACGATTCATGACTACGATTCCCCCACCTTTATCCGGGCGTAACAGAATAATCTCTTTGTTGTTTATTAATTCCTTGAGCTCTTTATAGTGTTTTTTGGTCAGTATTGACTTTCCATTTGATTTGGTATTCATAAATTTATGGCAGCTGTCGAGGACTACCGACCTGAACTGTTGCAGGTTCTCTTCGGAAGATGGTGATAGATCATATGTTTGGTTTATCAGGTTTTCGAACTGGACTTGGGATTGAGCTATCGGAACTTCAACTAGAAGCACTGTCCCTCGGTCCAAAGTTCTGCACAAAACCATCAAAAATCCAAAAACTTCAATTACTATAAATTTGCGATTTGTACAGCTTGAGAATGATATCGCCGAAAAGAGTAACTCTTCGCTGAACACCTTTTCTTTTCTACACCAATTAATGACTGAGTAATTTCCTATTTGGTGGAAGTATTGAGATCAGACACTATGAGCGAGATAGAGAGAGAACGTGAGAGAGCGACTGTACTGAATACATAACAGGGTATGGTATGCGCATTAATGATGAAGAAAGAGAATATCAAATGAAATGATGATAGAAATGACTGGGAATGTGATTTCTCCTAGAAATGAATGAATCATTCACTCACATTTATATTTCATATAAATAAGTAAATAAATAAATCAATCAATAAATGAATGTGAATAAGACACGGAAATACTCCTATTCGTGATGACAAAGAAGAATAAGGAATAGTAGTAATGCTGATAATAATAATAATAGTGAAGCTATATTTCAGACAATATGTGAACATACGTCACAGAAATTTCCAGTGCATTTAGTTCCGGTGTATTTTCTCTTTTCTATAGCTTGGTTTTGTAAGGGTTAGTTGTTTTTGCGAGTTGATCACCTATTGATATCGGTTAGAGAACCATTGAAAACCAGGGAGTACTGGACTGCTGTTGTTTCATCAACGTGTCTTCAAACACATGTCTGCTTCATAAATGAGGCATGTATGTGTGTGTGTTTGTGTCTCCTTGTGTCGTGTCTGTGTCGCTTGTGTGTTTGTGCTTGAGAAGACTAAATTGATCTAAATCATTCATTCTTGTAAACGTAGAAATAGTTTTGATTGTTGAAGTAGAATTGAAATAAGGTGAATTCATTTGGTCACCCTAGAAACACACTGTTTATTCCAAGGTGGAATTATTATTATTATTCAGTCAATTAGTAGCTGTGGTAACTAGTACAAATAACAGAGATTAGTAATGTGAAAGAAACTCATCGTTTATAACTTTCTGACATACAGTGAACATATAACGGTAGGAATGAAGGTGAGCGGTTTAACAGAGATCAAATCAAGACTAATATGAAACAAAATCACATTCGAGTGAAGTGAAGAACAGTTTCCAATATTGTGATTATTCCCACAGATGGGTTTCTTCCTCGTAGTATTCACTCAGACAACCAATCGACTGACCATTCATCCACCTATCGATCCATCCATCTAAAAGCTACTGTTATTTCCTACTCTCAAAATCTTATTATTATTATTACTAATACTACTACCACTACTACTACTTTTATCTTATTTTAATTATGGAAGCAGATAAATCACAGTTATAGGAGAGCAAATATGCCTTCGATACCATTTCTCTTCTAACTTGTTGCTACAATTCCTTCTATTTCACTGCTTTCAAGTGTGTTTTCTTCCTCTTCTTCTTCTTCATCTTCTTCTTCTGTTAGACGCATCTGAAAATCCACTTCCATCACTGACTACATCTGTGTACAACTGTGATGCCTAAAACAACATGGACGTATCTTCCAGAAATTCACCTACTGAGAAGAAAGCAAAGAACAACATGATTACCCAAACATTCATCGCATATGGCCAACTTTGGTGCACATTGTACACTTGACTATTTTGGAATCACCTAAAATAACCAATAGTATGTCCTGTGTGAAAGAATCAGCCTCGTCCAACTGTTATTGTTATTGTTGATTAATATCCATTAGTGTTCCGAGGAGAAAGAAGAAATCAGCAAAATATTTCCATGTCACACTGTTATATGCACAATTCACAAGCTGGCGAAAATATTCTACATAGGCTTCCCATTCACTGAAAATAATCAGTGGGAGACGCACTGACTGGATTTCACCAGTCAAATCACGAGAATGATGTGAATTCTGAGTGTACTGTGTGTCTAGAGTCGCCATCCCTATTTATTTGAACAGAGAATGTTATTCCGGTGCGTTATATAATTAGAAATTGAATACATACAGATTGGAGCAATTTCACAATCAAAAGGAAGTCAATGTTTTGTGAAGTGAATCACTTCACCTGGTTGGTGGCAATGCCTTCTTTCTTCCTATCTTCCTTCCTTCCAACTCGACTTGCTTAATTCCTACCTTCCTGACTGCCTTGCTTTTCAAGCAACATCACACCAATTGGTGAGAAGGATACAGGTGAATTCATCCCATTGGCGATTGGAGACAGTGTGACCAATCTGTTCGTGTTTGTGTGTGTGAGCAGGTGACAATGTATGCGTGGGTGTGTCTGCTTGTGTGTGTGTGTGCCTGTGTGTGTTCGTGTGACTGATGAGCCGTGTATCGACTAAACCTAATCAAACAATCAGTGATTCTCCTTGATAAATGAATGATGAATTTTCAGTGAATGAGTGCATTGTCGCTCACATCATGCATTTAAGTAGTATAATGATGGTGTGTGTGTGTATTTTGAAATATGTCAGATTAGGAAATATCCTGTCCACGAAAGTGTGATGAAATACAGCATTTTGAGTGAATGTGGTGGTGAGAATGTCAATGTCGATATTGGAATTGAAATCTGTGGTTATTTTGCAAAGTGGATGTTTGTGGTATGGCAGACGATTTTATTACAGGTCATAAGGTAATGTTAAGGGCAACGGATTGTTAAAAGTGATTGATGAACATTTTTGGACGCCGCCTTGAATATCTTTGCGGGGCGGTCACATGGCGAATAAAGTTGTTGTTGCTTGGTGATTAACGGTTATCTGTGTATTCCGTCTGTCATTGGTCTCGCTCGTCTCCTCACTCGATCTTCTACATGTACGTTTAGTCCAGTGCTGTGGTATTTGTGGGTGTCTGTGAAACACATATTCATCCACTACTGCGTACGTGAAGATCATTACAAGTAATCAGCGACATTCACTCTCTCAATCCGACCCGATGTATTTAAAACAACGACAACGTAAACTACACATCATCACAATCAGTCATTCAGTCGACCTGAAGACGTTAAAACAATCAAATATGGTGGTTGGTTGGATAGCAGCTATCAGGTAGACATGGACATCGGTGAAGAGATAGCCAACCAGAGTAGTTGGATTACTTCACATATGATGTTCGCTGTTGTATACAATGACTTTCCATTCATCAGGTTCGTATTTATCCATCTGGATGTTGTTGAATTGATGTGTCCATTATGTAAATAGACGTTCCGTATATTCAATACTCCCGGAAATCATTAGGTCCTCACATGTATTTCATGATACCCATTATTGACGTGGGTATTTCGAGGATTCATTAGGTTATTTAGGAATATGTGGCTTGATTCCACAGTCTTATTTCACTCGGCCATCAGCATCAACTCGTCCTTCGGCTACGCGCTTGATTTTGAAGCATCCTCACTGTTCGCCATTTCACACTCAGTCTCAAATTCCACTCTGCTCCACTCAGTTGCACTCCACGCCTCCTCTTCATATCTCAATTTGTTTCTCAACCCATGCTCACTTGATCTCTCGTCCATTTATCGTGTTCTTTGGACAATAGGTTCTTAGTTTTTCGAAGTGAGAGTTCCATGTTGCTCATCCTTCCTAACCAACAAGAAGAAGGAGGAGTAGCACGACGAGAGGGAGAAGTAAATTAAGCGGACCATTCACCTTCAGTTTCCAAAATCAAACAAAGTAGAAACAACCATGCTCTTCTCTCAGTCTAGTTGAGGAAACACACTCTACGAAATCACAGTGTTGTACATCTAATGAAGTTCATATCTGTCAAACGATATTCGTCGTCCAGTGATATATAATCACTTATTCATTCGTATCAGCAATGTCTCCCTAACTACAAATTAGACCTCGAAATTAATCGATCATAATATATGTGAGAAGGATGAAATTCATTTCGTCCCATTGGCCTAGTCAACAATACACTTTGGAACTCCTGAGTTATACACACGTTTCCCAACTAAAATCTACAGATTATTTCCAATATCGAAACGGGTTGAATTTGTGTCAGTTCACTCACTATCCACAACTCATTTATTGATGCATTCATTAGTATTCATTTCCCGCCTAGACTGTATCTTCCACCGACTTCACTAATCAACCATACAATGACATGCTTGAGTGCTAGACAATTGGCCACTATCCGTTGTGATAGTCTGATCTTAGGTTATTTGTGCCCAGTAAGGAATCGATAGCCTCTCGCCGATTTGGAATCGTGTCACATATAGGTGAAGTTTGGTGTTCTACTACTTCTAACTATTCCGGGTCACGATTTGTTGACTGGCCCATGTCTTCTGTCGATACACTCCTATGGAAATGGACCGATGATTTGGTGAGAATAAATCAACATGTATTCAAAAACATATCTACCTCATAAATGAGGCAGGTATGTGTGAGTTTGTGTCTCCTTGTGTCGTGTCTGTGTCGCTTGTGTGTTTGTGCTTGAGAAGACTAAATTGATCTAAATCATTCATTCTTGTAAACGTAGAAATAGTTTTGATTGTTGAAGTAGAACTGAAATAAGGTGAATTCATTTGGTCACCCTAGAAACAAACTGTTTACCCCAAGGTGGAATTATTATTATTATTCAGTCAATTAGTAGTTGCGGTAACTAGTACAGAGAGAGAGAGAGAGAGAGAGATTAGTAAGGTGTTCGATAAATGAAAGAAACTCATCGTTTATAACTTTCTGAACATATAACGGTAGGAATAAAGGTGAGCGGTTTAACAGAGATCAAATCAAGACTAATATTACTGAGATGATGTATCATCTAAGATTAAGAGTTTCACTTTTTCTCTTCTTTCGTATTGCTAGTCGAATCTTCAAAATCTATACTATTATTATTACTGCCATTATTATTAATAATATTATAAAACCTGATTCCGATCCACCAAATAGCAGTCAATAACCTCCTGTTGAGAATAATTAGTAATGACGATTCCAGCATCAGATTCATACATGAGAGGATCACCAGATGAATCGTAACGGGACCACCTCACAACGTGAAGGTGGTGGGCTACTACTCCTGATGACATTACATGAGTGAACATTAGTGTAGAGCTGAAAATTCAGGTGACAAAACTGTCCACTCCGTCTTCCACCCTAGTAGATCGCTAATTGAGACCGTTTCCATTTGAAGTTTACTCTGACATCGGTTGTATATATTCATAATCTCAAAATCTCAAAATTCCAAATTATTTGGAAAATTCTTATCATTCTACACATTCCACACGATTAAACAGTTGGACAATTTTGAATGAAACGAGTGATGTGGATTTCACTTTCCAACATGAAATCCATCGTACCACATTGGTAACATCTCTGACCACAGCGATGGGTGATGTGCATTGCGAATCTCCGAAGTGAAATCATCTCCTTCGATTTTGATGATACGCCTTGTTGACGACTGTCAGTTAATACAAAAGCTTACAGTCAATCGTCTCCAACTACCTGAAGACAGAGTGTAATAGTCAGATATTTCACTTCAGTGTACAAATAGAGATTTCATGCAGTGTAGAATCTAGTACACAGATCAAAGTACATTTCAAATTAACAATAATTCGAAAACAGCCATCACTATATTCAGTATTCATTAAATCACTCCAGTTAACAGGACACGTATGAAGATTCAGAGTATAAAGTCAACATGTGATGGTGATGTTAGCTGAAAATCTGGAAAAGATGAGAAGCAGACAAGTGAAGAGAAGAGAAGAGATTGATTGTCAGACTGACTATGTATGTAGACTTGTGTTTACACCAATCTGCGTGATTATCAGGAGAGCTCTCTAGTAGATACTCTTTTATTCGTACTTTTGGTATTTAGGCTAATTTGTTATCCAAATATATAACCAGACGACTTCTTTCTCACAGATTTCAACTCTCAGAACTAATGTCAGTGACAATTTGTAAGAAGTTTCAGTATTTTCGAGGAATGCAGACAGTTAAATAATGCGAATTCGTAAAATTATTGTCCATGAATACAACAGTGTCGATTGTTGAATATTTACTCGGTTTTGTCTACCAGGAGATTGATGATTATTGAGGGAATCTACGCACAGTCGAATGAGTAATTGCAGCTGCACTGCTGGGGAAACAAGGAGATCAAAAAAACTTGGAGTGAAACTATTTCGAGCATTTATTTTTAAGTGTTAGTTTGACAAGATTCGATTGGTTTCAAGTTTGATCATGGATTGATATCAGTTGCAGAACGATCGGAAACCACCTGAGAGTATCGCCTAGCACACAATAATCCACTCCAGATGAGAACCAAAACATTGAAGCTATGAGTTGAGCCTGTGTGGCATTAAAGATCATTAGATTTCATTTCAGTAACCGAATGGTCAACGTGCTCATCTTGTAAGCTGAAGTTTCTGCGTTCTATACCAGATTGGTTCAAAGATGGTTACTACTGAATAGACCCAAAGTAGGACGAAACTGCTGTCCAGTACTACCTGGTTTTCAGTCATTTTCTCAGTAATTAATTAATCAATTAATTTTTGTTTCATTTTCCAGAATTGTGATTTATGCACATACTACTGAAATCAGTATCCTACATTAAGGAGTGATTTGAATAACAAGTCACATTTTCACAATGAGTAATGAGACTTAGTGCATTTTGATCAACATCTACACGGAACATGTGAACAAACAGTTATTAGTGTTAAACTGAATTATTCTGTAGGGGGAAATTGGAATACAGTATGATGCATCATTGGGTCTCATCAAGTGCACAGGACACTTCAGCTAATGGGTCACGAGTGAATGCTCATTAATTACTTCCCAATGCATTTAATTCACGGAGTGGACTGCTAATATTTATTGAGAGACTGAGTAAGGGATTTTGAGTGACGGAAAATATATTTGTAATAAATACAGACTACTGAAGGATTCTGTGGTGGAGTGAAAATAAGTGTTGGTGTTGTCAAGTTTGACTCATTCTGTTATAATTGTTCGCCTATCCACTCCACTATTGCACCATCCAGAAAGTACTGGTGGATGAAAGTTGATATTTCCATGCTGAAAGACATCAACATTTTAGTGTCAATCGTTTTATTCCTGAGGTCCCTAGTGGAACATAGAGTTTCAAGCTTTGGAGATGTTGAACTGGTAGTAGAAGTAGTAGTGTCTTTATCGTCTATGTTTCCATCTTCACTCTCACATTTCTCTCTTCTCCAGGCTTCCTACCGGCTCTTAAAACAAGTGAAGGTAAATAGTGAGTCAACCAGGACTCCAGCTTCGGCGTCTCATGTGGATGGCGAGCAATCGATCATTTAACCATCCAAAACATCAGATACATTTCTTATCCACCCACATGAGGTATTTAGGAAGTGAAATATCCCTTTCAAAATTGCTCGGCTATTGATCGCATATAACTCTCTTCGACCTCAACGCTTTCACTATTTCCCTACATACATCAATAAAGAGAGAGAGAGAGAGTGAACCATTTTTGTGCACATAAACCATTACCACTTGTAGACTGATAACTCCCTTCTACTGCGAATACATCTCTGAAATTAAAAACTAGAGAATAGCACAGTCGGAGTCTGGGTACTTCAATTAGGTCACTTTAACACAGATAGTAAGCACTAATACTAGTTAATTTGATTGGTCTCAAAGTACTTATAGGAAACAACAGTGCACATGTTTGAAACTATTTATAAGGCTAATTCACTTCACTCAATAGGATGAAATACTATCATAAGAAAGTTATGTTCTTACCCAGTCATACTTCCTGGCCTAATACACAGACCTCTATTCAGAAAACGTGTTTCTTTGAAAAATATCATGTTATCACCTTTCTACTTATTGACAATGTACCTTTATTACCATGAATCTCTATAAAGATACCTTCAGTCATATCCAGAATCCTTAGTTTAAAATACCACGGCTTTTTTCATCAGACCACTCTTGCCCAAGTCCTACATCCTGTTTATCGCCGTGAGATCGCATTTATGAGAGAATAACATCAGATCACGTTGTAATTCAAAGAAGGCTTTATTCATGATTCATTAGGTTGAAGGGAAAAGGGTTTGAAGCTATTTGAAGCTATTCATATTCAGCGACTGTCTGTGTACTGAACCAGTAAATTATCAGACGGCGAAGCCATGAATTTAACTAGCGAACGTTAAATAGACGGCGGTCACCGTCATGGATTCACTTGATAGCCATCACCGGAAATATACTTTCGATTTAAAACTTGTTTCTAATTATTACAGTTAACTATCTAGTCATTTATTCGGGATATGAGGATTTGAACTAAATACCAAGTTGAAAAACTCAGAAGACTAAATAGGACTGATCAAATTGTGAGGCATCTTCACATCTGTTTGAAAGGCTAAAGACTTAGATTGCTGGTCAATAATGGGATATTAGAGGGAAAAGAACAAGAAGTTCAGGAAATATGGCAATCTTTTCGGCGATTTCATTCTCAAAAGCAGCTGTACAATCGCATTTATGTACATTAGTTTACATGGATACAATTATTGTTTCTTTAATTCCACATACATCAACGTAGGTGATAATAATTTTCAACTTGGTATGAAAGTTTGAAGGGACGAATATAGATTACAAGGGGCTTAGAGACGAGATTGCATAGGCTTAGAAAACAGTTATAACAAATGCAAAATTGATATTTGAAAACTGGAGAAATAATTTTAATCGTGAATAGAAGGTGACAACTATTTTCAACTTGATATGAATTACAAGAGGCTTAGAGACAAAAGTTACGCAGCTTTAGAACGAATTACAGGTGGGGAAAAATGAGCATGGAAACAAATTGACATCAAAATTTTCAACTTGAAATGTAAGTAAGAAGGTGTGAATATAGATTACAAGAGGCATAGAAACAAAAAATTACACAAGATTACAATAAAATTGTAAAATAGTTATTCTACACGAATTACAAGTGTCATCAGGACGAGCATGCAAACAAACTTAAAATAACTTTTTCCATAACTGAGAAAAATAGGATGAATTGAATTAAGATAAAGAGAAAAAAATACCCACACAGAGAACGAAACAAAAAACTGAAGTATTATGGAACATACCGAACTATGCTTACGGTAGTTGTAAAGGCTGGACTACTTTCCTTTGAACACACAGCTCCGGCTTTTCGATGCATATGACGAGAGCTTCAACAGTACAAAGAAGTCGGAAACACACTGCCCCTGGTAGATTTTTGTTTACTTTGTAAATGACTCTGAATGATGAGTCAGTTGAGATTCTGTGACACGTATTGACGAGGTGTTCAGTTATGGCGCTTCTGATTGAACCAGTGCCTCCACTTTGCAGCCATGCTTGATGATGTTCTCTACCACGTTTTGATAAGACCTGCGTAGAACGACCTATGTACCTAGCTCCTCATGAGCAGGTGAACTGATATTTGCACATTGAAGTGGTCATATGCGGAAGTCTGTCCTTCCCGTTACTGCGAAGTAGTTGGTGGCTAGAGAATGTCACTGTTAGAGTTGTTGCCGGAAACGTCTTCTTCAGGAAATTGGAGATTCTCCTTTTAAAGATATCTGCTGCTAGGTCTCTTCTGAATTCCAGATTCAAATAAAGTGTTTTCCTTGGCACTGAACTGCATTCATCTCTTTTTTGCTTTGGTTTCATGTTCTTCTCCACGAAACGTGGTGAGTATCCATTTTGAACCAGGACGATTTTGAGAATTAGGAGCTCTTCTCCTACTTTCATGAAGAATACTGCCACAAAATTATGGACGACAACACCTTATACTGACATTTAAACTAATCGGTGTATGAGGACTGTGTTAGGAAGATTATTCTCTTTGCTTCATTCAATTCCATAGCACAAAGTTCTGATACATTCTAGTGTGCTGAGGTAGCAAGCAAGTTACTTTATTAGAAAAGGCTTCATGTCTTATCTACAACTGTTAATGTTCGCTGATGGATTAGTGAAACTATGTCATAACCATGGTAGACTTTTACTAAATGACGATCAACTCTCGACTTACTGAATAACTCATATATCTAATTTCAAAATTTATGAAATTTATGTTTCCTCTCTAATTTGGAGGACGCTGCATAAAGCTAATTTTTTTACTTACACGCCAATGTTTCTCTCTCTCTCTCTCACACACACACACACACACACTGTAACGGAGTTAGTTAGTCATCATGAATGAATTATCTCTCATAAATAACTTCATGTCAGTGTTTTCACTCACAGGTCATTATAATGAAAACTCACGACAGGATACTAGTTTACAAAAGAGTAATTCTACATATTAAGGTGACCTCCCCTCTTCAAATGTCCTCCTATTTGGAGCGAAAGTACTCAGCTTTGATTTAATAGTGTGAAATATTCCCACATCATGAATTAAAAGACAATCTGGACGAAGAATACTCCTTTCAATAATTTCTCCCCTTCAGGTTCTTACAATTAGGAGAATATAAAAGTTGTTCTCGTTACAATAATGATAGCCAGTTATGTGGTGGATACATTTTTTATTGTAGAATAAAAGATTACTTATGGAGTGTCAAAATAAATAGTCGTATATGTGTGACAAACGTTCTAGTTGGCTGAAATCGATTACAAAATATTTCGGTGAAATGTGAGACAATGGTGGTGATTAGTCATGATAGATTTGTAGAGTGTGGGGTAGGAAAATTGACAAGTTAGATCAAAGTTCTAAAAGGTGTCAGGTAAGTGGAGTGGCTAGTACAAAGTGGTCTATATTAAACAGGAGATAGTAAGACTGCAATGAGAGGTTGTTCATAATGAAATAAGGAATGTGTGAAATGAGACAGGTGGAGGCATGCATATATTGAAAAATTGATAATATCAATAATAATAAGTCCGGATAGAATATGTGGAAACTTCGATAGTATTGAGAGAATGTTTGCATGAAGGACATAAATTATGACGAATAATAATAATAATATTGTTGCTTCACTGTGTGATACATCTAATAAACAAACTAATATGGAATTACTTACTACCACAGTGCAGTGCCCAAGTTTTAGGTCATTTTGTCAGTCGAAAGCATATATATGTAGGTCTGTGATATTCCTGGGTATTCTGTGAAGTTTATAGTAGACTGGACCAATAACACAGAGACCACTGACTTGAATTAATTCCATCACAGTCCAGATTTCTTAAAATTTCACCTTCAATAATCTTCCTGGTAAATGAATAATAGTAGTTTGATAACTCAATCGACTACCTCAGACAATGTCACTGTAACGGAACAATTAGTTACAAAATCCCTCCTGATCGATCTCTTTACAATATTGATACCTATTTGGATATTTCAACCAAATGTGTGATTATTTTCGTCTTTTCTCTTAGGCCGTATATGACCATTCTAACGTGACCATTCGCATATCACCTGTTGTTAACTTAATCCTTATTATTAGTCTTTGTTCTTGTGTCATGGTCTTGACAATGTGTTGGTCAACGATTGATTGATTTTGATTTTATCAGAATGAAGTGATGGTTTGTCTAGGGAATTCCGAGTTGTCACTGTCTGTGGGAAGTGTTTTGTGTGGGGTTCTTGTTAATAGAATTTCATTCCCATATTGACGGAAATATTCTACTTGATTCTCACCTACTTCCTACAGTTGATGTTGGTTGTTGTATAGTACTTGTTTTGTATTTGAGATACTACTACATCTGGATGGCTGTCTGACGTCACTGTCGTTGAGGTGATTTTCAGCTCTGACATGTTATTGTCGTTGCCGTTGTCACTGTTGTTGTTGTTGTTTTTGATAAATACTTCCTCAGATTTTATCACAAATAACTAACTGTCTTTCACTTGTCGTCAGGCCATTTGTCGACTGTGAATAACTCTAGGAAGTTTGGCCAGCTATGCAGTTCGGTAGTAGTAGAACACGAAGACTGATTTCCAGCACAACAGACCACAACGTATCGGTTTTGGTGGCTACAGTCATGATGAGGTGAAATTCGTCATTCAACTCTTCGAATAACACAAGTAAACAACTTCCCCTTACTCTGAGGAGCATTTTCGACGTCTTACGTTAAAGACAGTCGATCATGGTGTACGTGACAGAGATAATCTAACTTCTGTTTTGGGAAACAGTATCATCTGAATCTGAGAAATTCACAGTGAGAATATAATACGATCAAAAGATGTTTAATCCTATAAAACACAGATATTAGATGACGTTGTCTCTGTCTCACTCTCACTCTCTCTTTCTCTCTACTACACACACACATACACACACACAGACACCCACACCGGAACAACATATCTCCCTTCCCTTCAACTGGAACTATATTTATTATCCATCATGTCGAAAATGATACTCTGTTCACTCGAAAGATGATAGACTGTGAATGAAACCACAAACGAATTTGAACTATCCACATGTACTCACACACGCACACACACACTCTCTCTCTCTCACACACACACGCACACTCACACACTCAATCAAAGACGTGTCCCCAACTGACTTACCATTTACAGTCCTAGTGTCCATCATTAGAGTGAAACTGAATCCATTCCATTTGTCTCTTCTCTCTTTCTTCATTCATCCACTAATAACTACAAACGAGAGAGAAGATGGGGGAGAGAGTGAAAATGTGTTGTAACACAAGACGAGGGCATTTCCAACAAGTCAAAATAATAATAATCATATTATTATTAATATGTTGTTACAGTTTGACGATAGAAGCATTTTCTCCTCAAAACAACGATAAAAGTAATTTCATCATTATTCTGTTCCTGTTGTTGTTTTGTTTATTGGTAAGTATGATTCTTTTCTTTTCTTTGAGTAAAAATAGAGGGGAGGAGAAGAAGAAGAAGGAGCAGGAGAAGCAGGAGAAGGCGAAATTGACGAGAAGCGTCATTACCTCTCCCCCTGTTCTGACTCGATTTCATTCATGAGTTGTAGATGATGGTGAATGGGGGGATTGAATGAAAATAACGTTTCTGGTTTCCCTCCATTTATTCTCCCTTAAATTTCACTTCGCGCCTTATTCTCTTGCCCGTCTGCCCCTCCTTCTTCTTCTTCGTCTTCTTCTTCCTCTTTTCGTTGTCGTCGTGCTACTGCATACAAGTGACCGTGTAAGTAATTCACTCAACTCTTCTATTCCAAACACCCAACCAACCACACACCCACCAATAAACACATAAACATTCCAATTTGGACTCAATCATCACAGAATGGTTTCCAATGTGGTGATTACTTTCTCAGATGGATTTCTTCCTGGCAGTATTACTCAACCAACCAATCGACCGACCATTCATCCAACCATCCATCCATACAACCATCTAAACAATATTGCTATTTTCTACTCTCCAATTATTATTATTATTACTACTACTACTTTTATCTTACTTTTGATGATGAAGGCATTTCATTAAAAGTTGTAGGGGAGCAAAACTCCTTTCGATACTATTGAATATACGAAACGTCTATTTACATAATGGACACATCAATTCAATAACATCCAGATGGATAAATACGAACCTGATGAATGAAAACTCATTGCAACGCATGCAACAGCGAACATCATACGTGAAGTAATCCAACTACTCTGGTTGGCTGTCTCTTCACTGATGTCCATTTCTTCCTAATAGCTGCTATCTAACCAACCACCATATTTGATTGTTTTAACGTGTGGAAGTCGACTGAGTGACTGATTGTGATGATGTGTAGTTTATGGCATCCTTGTTGTAAATACATCTGGTCTGGTTGAGTTATTGAATGTCATTATTTGATTGTGGTGATCTTTACGTACGCAGCAGTCCATGAATGTGTGATTCTCACACACACATACACAGTGTTTATGGCAGTGGACTAAACATAGGTTAGGAAATCAGAACAAGTGATTCAGTGAAGAGACTCTTTTCAATGAATTTATCATCAAGCTGTACAATCGTATATACATGGTTTGTAAGAAGTTATATCCGGTGAAAGAATTGAATCGTAGGTGTGAATGCATAAAATAATAATAATAAATTGAAATGCAATTAAAACCAGAATGTTTGTGACTATAATCTTAGTTCAATGTCAAGTGGCAAAACAATTAATGTCATATATAGGATAATTCATAGGATGGATAGAATTTGAAAAAGGGTGTGCAATTGCAGGATTCGTAGGTTGGCGCATAGGTGGATGGGGAGTGACATACGGAATGCACACATATAAGCGATATCCATCAAACAGCAACAACTTTTGTCACGCTCTCTCCACTCACGAATGGGATGAATTCGGGAATGCAGGAAGTCGAAATGGAAGGAAGGAAGATAGGAAGAATCAAAGCACTGCCACCAATCAGGTGAAGCGATTCACTTCACAAAACATTCACTGCCTTTCGATTGTCAAGATGGTCTAATCTGCATGAATTAAATTCCTGTTCATATAATGCCCCGGAATTGAATTCTCTTTTCGATTAAATGCGGATGGCGATTCGAGAAACACGGTACACTCAGAATTCACACCACCCTCCTGGTTTGACTAGTGAAATCCAGTCGGTGTGTCTCCCACTGATTATTTCTTGTGAATGAGAAGCCTTTTATAGAATATTTTCGCCAGCTTCTAAATTGTGCATGGAACAGTGTGACATGGAAATATTCTGCTGATTTTCTCTTCCCTTCTCTTCATCCCTTCTTCACTCCACACCACTCCACTCTAATCTACTCTAGTTTACTCTTATTTTTATCGTTTTATTGTCTCCTCGGGTTCTTAGTGGAACATAGGGCTTCAACTGCACGTTTCCACTTGCTTCTGTGTTCTGATGTACTTTTCACCTGCATCCATGTTAGTCCGCACTCTTTCAACTCCTCTTCACACGATCTCTCCCACGTCACCCTTGGACGTCCCACTCGCCTCCTCCCTTTCGGACCCCACTCGAGTGATGGCCTGACGCGAGATGTCCTCCGGTGGCCTCCTCAGCTAGTGCCCAATCCATCTCCACTTTCTCCTGCATATTTGTTGTTTGGCTATTGGTTCTTGTTTTGTTTGTTTCCATAGTTCCTTGTTGGTGAATCTTTCCGGCCATCTGGTCTTCAGTATAGAGCGAAGACAATTGTTATTAAAGGTCTGCAACAGGCTGTTGGAAATATTCTTTGTGACCCGCCCGCCAAGTTTCTGATCCTTATAGAAGAAATGACTTTACGTTTGTATTGAAAATCCGACTGAATTTTGTTGGTGTTGCTGAGTGACGATGATTTCCAGATTGATTTCAGGCTGATGAATGTGTTTCTCGCTCGCCTTCCCGATTCTCGCTCGATTTGACATCCTCGTCCGCTCCTCCTGTAGTTGAGACAATGCTCCCTCCCTAGATAAGCGAATGAAGTCCCTAACCTTTTTCAAATCCCTCCCGTTGATGGTGATTGGCGCTGGATGTCGCTGTTGTTGGTTATTTCCATAAACTCCGTCGTGTCTATGTTCACCTGGAGTCCTGTTTTTCCTGTTTCTTCGACCAGTTTGTCGGTTGTCGCTTGAAGGTCTTCGATTTTTGTGTGACATCAAACATAAATCATCCACGCGCGAAATCCAGGTCTTCTAGGTTCTTCACGTCTGACTGTTCAGGATATCCCTGTCTTCTCGTTTCCCACTGTCTGACGCATAATCCAGTTCACTACAATTAGGAATATTATTGGTGATAATAAGCACCCTTGTCTGACTCCTGTGTCTACTCCAAACGCCTTGCTGAGTTTTCCATTGTGGATGACTTGACATGTTCCGTTGTCGTACAGCTGTTGAATAAGGTTGATGAATATCTGGGCACCGTACACCGTAGTACTCGAGTAATTTCCAAATTACTTCACGATCAACGCTGTCGAAGGCCTTCTCAAAGTCTATAAAGTTGATTTAGAGTAAGGTTTGATTGCCATTCCATGCTTTGTTCTGTGATGATGATGCGTAGAGTTGCAATTTGGTCAGTACATGATTTGCCTGACTTTCCTGAATCCAGCTTGTTCTGGTCGGAGTTCTGTCTCCAGTGCGTCCTTTATTCTCTCCAGGATGATGCGACTCAGGATTCTACTTGGCGTCGACAGGAGCATGATTCCTCGCCAGTTCTTGCAGAGTGAGGCATAAGTCGCCCTTCTTTGGTAGTTTCACGAGGTAACCTTTCCTCCAGTCAGTAGGCACCTTTCCCTCCTTCCAGACCTTTTGCAATAATGGAGTCAGCATGTCTTCTGTCGTCTCTGGGTCCACTTTCAGTGCTTCAGGGGGTATTCTATCTGGTCCAGCTGCTTTTCTAGCTTTCAGAAGCTTGATTGTGTTCAAGACTTCAGCTCTCGTTGGAGGATTGGTGTCAACTTGCAGTTGTGTGCGCGCTGTTGTTGGTATTTCTAGACGGGTTGCAGGTAATGGTCGATTCAAGAGTCCTTTGAATTGATCCGCCCATTGTTTAATCTGTTTTTTCCTTGGTAATGGGTTTCCCTTGGCAGTCTTTTATAGGCTTCACTTGTGTTGATCTCTTCCCGAATAGAGATTTGGTTATCTGATATAGTGTCCTCAGGTCCCTTTTGCATGCTGCATTCTCAGCTTCAGTGGCCAGGTTGTCGTAGGATCGTCTTCTGTCCTTCGAAGCACTCTTCTTCACTTCTTTGTCCAGTGCTGTGTACGTTGAGCTCATCGTCTCCTTCTCCTGTGCGTCCTTGCATTAAATCATTTTCTCTTTCACCATTCTCCACTCCTCTATTAGTGTTCATTGAGAGCCATTCCTTGTCTTGTCTTTTCTTTCTTTCTAAAACCGTTGAACACGTCTCGTTGAAAATCACCTTCAGAGAGTTCCAGTGGTCTTCCACGCATGATTCTTCAGTGATGTCACGAAGTGTTTCCTGCTTTGCTCTGACAGTTGCAGTTAAAGTGTCCTTTGTGGTTGTGTCCTTCAGTAATTGAGTATTGAACTTGCATTGTGGCCTATCCCCAGCTATCCTCGAGGCTTTTAGCTTCACTTGAAAGTCCCTTGTACTAGATAGTGATCTGAACCCACATCTGCTCCTCTCCTCGACCTTGTGTCCAGTAGGCTCCGTCTCCACTTTCTTGAGATTGAGATGAAGTCTATTTGGTTCTTGGTGTTTCCATCTGGTGAAATCCATGTCGCCTTATGTATATCCTTGTGTTTGAAAACGCTGCCACCAATCACCAATTCATTGAAGGCGCAGAAGTCTGAGAAGAGTTCACCATTGTTGTTCATTTCAACGAGGGCCTCACGACCCATGGTGAGTTCTCTTCCTGTGTTGTCTCCTCCCAGCTTCGCATTCATGTCGCCTATCAGGATTTTGATATCACCATTTGGGACGTTATCCATTATTGCTTGTAGTTGTCTGTAGAACGCCTCCTTCTTCTTTTGTTCTGAGACGTTTGTAGGCGCATAGCATTGGGTGATTGTGACCTTCCTTCCTTTTGAGTTGAACCTGTCTGTCATTATCCTGAAGGAGATTGGTTCCCACTGCATGAGAGCTTCGGCTCCTGTTGGTGACATCATGATGGTCACTCACTCAGTGTGCTCATGGATGTCCTCTGGGTGGCCAGAATAGATTATTGTCTCTCCAGTTGGTAGTTGGCACCTTCCAGTTCCGTTCCATCTGCTTTCACAGATCCCCAACACTTCTATTCTGCACCTTCTCATTTCAGCTGCTACCTGGACAGCCTTTCCAGGTACCCATCCTTACTTTTGCTTTCATCGAAAGAAGGCACATCGGCTGACAGGCTTCCCAAAGGCTTTCACCAGCCTGCGTCATTTCACTTCCCTGATTCCAGCGTGAAATAAGGTTATTGTTTATATGTTTAGAATTTTTTTAATATATTTGCGCATTTAAGTTTTTCTACTCTGCTCTAATCTACCAATTCTCTACTCTACTCGATTCCACTCTACTCATTCAAACAATAGCATATTCACTTCACTGATATTCCCTACATTTACAACATCATTTTCCTCATTCTCCAGCTGCCTTCAAATATTCATTAAAATTATGAGAATTAATTGTTCCCTTCTCAATTTCGGTCTCATTAAATCAACCTGTTTCAGTTTTGAATGTGTACACCAACAGCAACAACAACAATAATAATAATGACAGCAACGTCATGTAGGTTTCACTGATAATGGGAGGAATGTGAAGGAAAGCATCGATTAGACTTAGGAGACAGGAGAGTTTTGACTACAGGTGTCAGAGATGAAGATGTTTTGGTTGGTGAGGATGGGAGAATCACGACAGGCGTTAATTATTCTGAAGTCAGTGTGGAATCTATTGAACTCACGGGGATTCGGATTTTCCACACTAATGTCAAACGAGTCAGTGTTTCCATTTGATTGAGAAACCTTGTGGGTGGATCGTGGACAGCGCTTCAAACAAGTTGCTGCAGACATTTATAGACAGTTTAGAGAATAAATGCCGCTGCCTAGTTGTAGTAAAATATATGTACGCTGTAGTCGACGAATGTGTGATCTTCACACCCATACACACGATGACAACAGACTAAGTGGAGAAACTATGTGGATGGATAGGTAGGTGGGGAGTAACAGACATATTGCATACAGATAAGTGATAACCATCAAACAGTAACTTTATTCACCATATAACCGCCCTGCGATGATATGCAAGGCGGCTTACAAAAATGCGATTTTAATTCATGCGATCACTGAAATGTGCTGGTTCACCTTATGACCTGTAATAAAATCATCTACCATACCACAAATCAACACTTTGCAAAATAACCACAGATTTCAATTCCAATGTCGACATTGACATTCTCATCACCACAGTCACTCAAAATGCTGTATTTCATCACACTTTTGTGGACAGGATATTTCCTAATCTGACATATTTCGAAATACACACACCCAATCATTATACTACTTATATGCATGATATGAGCGACAATGCACTCATTCACTGAAAATTCATCATTCATTCATTCATTTATCAAGGAGAATCACTGATTGTTTGATTAGGTTTAGTCGATACACGGCTCATCAGTCACACTCAAACAAACACTCACTCATACGTTGTCACATACACAAACACACACATGTCACGCGGTCTCAACTCAAGTATGGTATGAATTCATGTGTATTTTTCTCACCAATTAGTTTGATGGTGCTTGAAAAGAAAGGAAGGCAAGAATGATGGAGGGAACGAAGGAAGAAAGAAGGCACTATCGCTAATCAGGTGAGGTGATTCACTTCACAAACGCTGTCTGACTTTCGATTGTGAAAATGGTCTAATCTGTATGTATTCAATATCTATTCATATAACGCTTCGGAATTACATCCTCTCTTCAAATACATGGGGACATCGATCATGTATGTCCCAAATTCAACTCTCCTCCACTCAGTCGCTCTACAACCCCTTTTTCAAATCCCCATTTCTTCCTCAACGCACACTCATTTGATCTTCAGTCCATTTATCGTGTTCTTCATACAGTCGCTTCTTAGTTTTTCGTAGTCAGAGTTCCAGGTTGTTCATCCTTCCTAGCCAACAAGATGGAGGAGGAGAAGGAGTGAGTTAGGAAGACCACTGATCTACAGAACTTTAAAAGCAAATAAAGTAGAAACAACTGCATTCTCCTGTTATAGCTGCACTGAATTAAGGTAAAACCCCGTCTCCAATTTGTTATAACTGTACTGAATTGAATGATGATGTTTTCACCTTATTCTGTCTGCGCCTGAACTAATCTGTCTATCTGCTTGTCGTACCTTCCGACTTAGTAAAGCACGCAAATATCAAAAGACAAAGGCTGGACTGTGACTGTGTATTGAAGTGCAACAACGATAAAGAAAGCCATGGTATTTATACATTTTACAACAATATGGACAGCTAACAGCATTTGAAATAATTTATCTTAATAGCCAATAACAAAGTGCGTGAGAGATGATAATATACCATATGTGCGAAGTTGACAGTCAGTAACAAAATGTGTGGGAATGATAATATCCCATATATACAAAATTAGCAGTCACTACCAAAATGCGTGAGAATGATAACATACCATATATGCAAGTTTAAACAGTCAATACCAAAATATGTGGGATCCTATCACCTCCCCCCGTAAAGAGTGTAGGACTTGCTTTTTGGATCTATTTGAAAAGGTTTCGGAGCTCTTCTTTGTCGAGTTGACCTTTGCGTGGTACTGGATAGAGCGTGATCTGTGTGTCTGCCACATAACTGTCCTTTTTCATTCGTACGATAATGCAGCAAGAATTTATCCAAAATTTTTTCTGTTGTTCCCTCCCCCTTCGCTTTTGCATAAGCACGCTTAAAGGTGTCGACGAAACGTTCAGTAATAGTTGACGTAGGTGGGACACTGTTGCAATTGATGTGGCAGAATGCATTGGAAATATCTCTGGCCATTTGGAAAACGCGTCGACACATATTAAGAAATGCATACTATTGAACGGTCCAGCGAAGTCAACATGAACACGGGACCATGGTTTGTCCGGTCGTGGCCAGGAACATAGTTCTGTCTTGCGTGGACACTTTGATGCTTGAGCACATTTACTACACTTGCGAACGAAGTCTTCGATATGGTCATCGATGTTGGGCCAGTAAACATAACTGCGAGCGATCGCCTTCATTCTCCCAACACCAGGATGTGATATATGAAGCTGCCGAAGCACATGGTCACGAAGATTAGCTGGAACCACAACACGATCAGCAAACATTATGCATCCATTAACGATGGATAGGGATTGGCGTCGCTGGTAAAACTGTTTTAAAACATTTGAATGAACATGTGGAGGCCAGCCAAATCGGATGAACTTTGATACTTGCTGTAAAACTGGATCACGCAGTGTGTGTCTGGCAACCTCAACTGCAGTCACCGGAAGATCGTCCAGAGAGATAGACATTATAATTGGGTTGTAATTAACACAGTCAAAAATGTTATATAGTTGCGCTGAACAGAATAAAAACTGTCGTCGTTTGCTTGTTATAACTGCAATGAATTAAAGTAAATCCCCGTCGCCAATTGTTATAACTGCACTGAATTAAAGTAAAACCCCGTCGCCAACTGTTATAGCTGCACTGAATTAAGGTAAAACCCCGTCTCCAATTTGTTATAACTGTACTGAATTGAATGATGATGTTTTCACCTTATTCTGTCTGCGCCTGAACTAATCTGTCTATCTGCTTGTCGTACCTTCCGACTTAGTAAAGCACGCAAATATCAAAAGACAAAGGCTGGACTGTGACTGTGTATTGAAGTGCAACAACGATAAAGAAAGCCATGGTATTTATACATTTTACAACAATATGGACAGCTAACAGCATTTGAAATAATTTATCTTAATAGCCAATAACAAAGTGCGTGAGAGATGATAATATACCATATGTGCGAAGTTGACAGTCAGTAACAAAATGTGTGGGAATGATAATATCCCATATATACAAAATTAGCAGTCACTACCAAAATGCGTGAGAATGATAATATACAAAATTAGCAGTCACTACCAAAATGCGTGAGAATGATTATATACAAAATTAGCAGTCATTACCAAAATGCGTGAGAATGATAACATACCATATATGCAAGTTTAAACAGTCAATACCAAAATATGTGGGATCCTATCATCTCCTCTCATTCTATTTGAGCAAACACACTCTACGAAAACACAGTGTTGTACATCTAATGAAGTTCATGTCTGTCAAACGATATTCGTCGTCCAGTGATATATAATGACTTATTCATTCGTATCAGCAATGTCACCCTAACTACAAATTAGACCTCGAAATTAATCGATCATAATATATGTGAGAAGGATGAAATTCATTTCGTTCCATTGGTTGGATTAGAAATACACTTTGGAACTCCTGAGTTATACACACGTTTCCCAACTAAAATCTACAGATTATTTCCAATATCGAAACGGGTTGAATTTGTGTCAGTTCACTCACTATCCACTACTCATTTATTGATGCATTCATTAGTATTTATTTCCCGCCTAGACTGTATCTTCCACCGACTTCACTAATCAACCATAAAGTGACATACTTGAGTGCTAGACAATTGGAGGCTGTCGAGTGGAATACTAGGATCTTGGGTTATTTATACCCAGTAAGGAATCGATATCCTCTCTCAGATTTGAAATCGCGTCACACAGAGGTGAAGTTTGGTGAACTACTACTCTTAGCTATTTTGGATCTCGATTGACTTCTTATAGTAGTGTGATGGATTCGTTGGTTGATCACTGGAGAGTGTCGACTGTCATGTGTCCAGTCATAAGTGTAGATGGTGACTCAATTCCTCACAGTCACATTTTCAATATGACCAGTAAGCGAACAGACTAACCATAGTTGAACACTTTGAATAATTCGAAGGTGACGGTCAGAAAGCTGTAACCCATTTGTTGTGCTAACTGTGGCTCACCACCACCAAATTCCTACAGACGATCAGTTGTCATGTCGAAGGGATTAGAGGTGACCTGTATGGCATGGAACATCTCTGAGTGACATCGGTTCTCTCATTCCTTTATGAGATATCAAATCTGTGATGACTCTACTAATATGAATAACACCCGTGTCAAAATTTGTTATGGTGGAATGTTACCGGCTTGTTGGTTCGTCCAACTTGAGTAAAAGACGACTCGAGTACATGACACTATAATCAACAACTGATCACTTGAAAATACATCACACACACGCACCTACTATGAGTCACTCAGATATAAAATTCACACTGGTATGAACGAAGACCAGAACGACATAATCATCAACAACAACAACGAGAACAAAGTGCTTGGACATCACAAGAAACTGCACATCTTCAAGAAACTTCAGCCATAAATATTTCCTCATTCGTATGAATAGGTGATTTTGGTGTAGTTTTAGTTCTTTCGTCAGAAAAAACTGTTTGACAGTTTTGTTTTTGTAGGGATTCGAGTGTGATAATTACACCTGGTGTATTCTAATGACGAGGAAGTGGAATGAGCAGATGTGAAATCATTCAGACAAGTCAGTCAATCAGTTAGTCAGTTGGTCGATGAAGTGGTGTGAAGTGAAGTGAGTTCAGTTCGCTTCAGTTTCGAAGTGACATCTAATTCAGGATATCATTTTATCTAGTCCTTATTCTCCTGTGATAAAATGTCTCACAAACTCGGAGATCCACCGAGTGGTAACCAACACGTTGGTGTAAGAGTCAGTCTGTGGAGACACGACTTCAAGCAAATAGTGAGAATACACAAGTTTTGAATGTATACCAAAAACAACAACATGACAACAACAATAACAGCAACAACAGCGACATCGACAGCAGCAGTAACAGCAACAGCGTGTAGCTGCATGTAAGTGCCACTGATAATGGGAAGAATGTCAAGAAGGGCATCGATTTGACTTAGGAGACACCAGAGTTTTGACTACAGGTGTCAGAGATGAAGATGTGAAGGTTGTTGAGGATGAGAGAAGCAAGACAGGCGTTAATTATTCTGAAGTCAGTGTGGAATCTATTGAACACAGAGGGATTCGGATTTTCCACGCTAATGTCAAACCAGTCAGGGTTTCCCTATGGTTAAGACATCTGGTGTGTGGATCGTGGGAAGCATTTCGATCAGGCTGCTGAAGACATTGATAGACAGCTTTCTTCACTGTCGAATGGATTACTACCAAATATATTCCATAGGTAATACAAAAAGCAACACAGGATATGAATCAGACATTATTTTCACAACTACATACGTGCAGTGAGCAATTCTGGTGTTGACTAAAATTAATCTCATGCTTCCAGCAATATCTGAGATTTCTATTCATCGAAAGGAAGGAATTTGCTCTTCGCAAAAGACGGCGGTACCTACTCATGTAAGTATTGTAGTGTCCAACTCCGATGACAATCCATGAATAATGCACTCAGCATCTCTGCTCAAGGAAGATTTTAACTGAGATCACGCCGAGATATATCTGCACTGCAAACTGGTTCAAGTGGAGCATTTCCAGTTAAAAGTGAATAGCAGTGTTGTGATGGCCGCAACAGATAATGTGATCGATGAATGTTCCTATTCATCGGCTTCTTTCACAGCCTCTCGATTCGAAATCAACCCACTGAGCACCTTCACATCGCCTGTCATTTGAAGAGGTGATTCCGTGACCTCTATCTCCATGCAATCCACGTGGTGTTACTCTATCTGAACCAAAGTACTGGTCGTGAGCATAATTAATTAATCCCTAACTATACAGTATGCATTTCTAGAAGGAATTAATGATGCAAAAGTACAGAATTGGTTTAATCTTCATATGGCCAACAGAACTACGACAAATGTTGTACTTCAGATTATTGTTCTACATGTAAATGCTGTATGAAGAGAAAATATTTCGGAACTAAATGCACTGGAAATTTCTGTGACATATAGATGTTCACAAATTGTCTGAAATAAAGCTTCACTATTATTATTATTATTATTACTCCTTATTCTTCCTCGTCATCACGAATAGGAGTATTTCCGTGTCTTATTCACATTCATTTATTGATTGATTTATTTATTTACTTATTTAAATGAAGGACAAATGTGGTTGAATGAATGATTCATTTTTAGGAGAAATCAAATTCCCAGTCATTTCTATCATCATTTCATTTGATATTCTCTTTCTTCATCATTAATGCGCATACCACACCCTGTTATGTATTCACTACAGTCTCTCTCTCGCTCTCTCTCTCGCTCACTGTGTCTGATCTCAATACTTTCACCAAATAGAAAATTACTCAGTCATTAATTAGTGTAGTCCATTGTAGTTGGAACATACAAGTGAATCATAATTCCTGTTAGTTCACTGTAAGCATTCACTAGAGTTACCTCAGTGAGTAGTTCGTTTCATCACTTTGAGTAACTAATCTGTCAGTATTAGACCACTGAAGACTTGTGTACTGCATATTTTGATGACGATCAATGTTAGCTGAGATATTGTGTTGATTTGGTTGGAATACAGTGAGGAATGGTCGGAAAACAACGTGTCTCCAGTTCATGAAGCATCTGACAGTTGGTTTGAGCCAGTAATATAAGGAGGTGTATACTGTCTCGTTGTGTGGTTCTCGAGGTGTTAAGAATCAGTGTTGGGGACTACTGTTGATGTGGATCAGATTTGTTCCTTGTGAAGCAGATGCATTCTCTCACATCCATTACAGCCTCATGTTCTTCCGTGTTCTTTCGTCTCTCTTTCATCTGTATCTTTCTGTTCATTGTAGTCCTTTTTCAACCTCTTTCTATTCCTTACCCCAGCATTTGTGTACTATATTGAGTGTGGAAGACTGGAATGCTGCATATCTTTACAAATTTCTATGTTGAAGCTGAGTCATTCAGTCAGGTAGTCAGTCGTTCAAACAGTCATTATTCATGAATTCGTAGTGACTCTATATCGCAATTCTGACTGACATATTTCAGTCAGCCCAAAGTTTAGGAGGGAGACACATGACATTGCTCATTCCTCAATGACTTTTCAGACTGATTACACAGAGTTCGCGAAAATAAGTTATCCTGTGAGAATTGGTTAGCAGTGGAACCGATAAAGCTTATTTCCGCCTGTTCAGGACTCATCAACTAGATATGATACAGTTCTCTCGAAGATTTAGAAATTGTCCACTCCTTCAATACTGCTCACTCTCGATTCCCTGCCGACGAACACCTGACATCTATGGTCGGCCTGCAAAATTTCGGCTACCGATATCCATGCTGAAAATTCCATAGTTGTACCAAAAATACAGTGTGGAATCAAGCTGTAGTCACAAATAAAAATAAATAAATGAAGTGTCAGTTTCTTTGAAAATACAAGCGTGCAACTGAGGAAAGGAAGTTCCCTGACATATTTGTCATATATCTGTATATAAATTACAACCGATTGGATGAGGTTGGCTGACAGTGCCATATGCACACCAAGTGTCTATCAACATAGACATTCAACAGACAATGAATACGTGATTGTTCTACAATTGTAAAATATTTCCTAACTTCTGCTTATATATCTATGCATATATCTTACCTTCCAACGCGAGAAAGGTATATTTCTTCTGAGTACGTTCTCCCATTTCAAATTTTTATCTCATTAATTTTCGCTTCATTTGATTTCTAATTTTTCGGCTTCTCCATCGTCTTTCGATTGTCCATTTAAAAGAGGAGAGGAATTTCCTGGTTGATTTCCACTCTCATTCTATTCACTGATTGATTGACTGATTGATTCAGTTTCACGCTTTATTGATGAAATTGAAATAGTCAACTGGTTTCCGTCTTCTGTCAATCCATCTTTCTGTCTTTGTCGTGTCCACATGTGTGTGTGTGATTGTGTGCGTGTGTGTTTGTCTTTGTGTTTGTTCATCAACTCCCATATCGAATTATTTGTTCTCATTTCAGTGAGCTAGCCTCTGGGTGGTTGATCATTGATTCTTAAGACAATAAGTTCTGAATTCACTGAAGGTCCACTGAATTTGACTGCGAATGAGTTAGATTTATAAAGTAAATATTCAATTCGTGTTTCACAGATGTAACTATCCACTTAGTGATTATTTGTCTGGGAAATACTAACTTACTACATGAAGCATTTCTCCACCTATATCTGACCCAATCCGTGTTCACTGGAGAAGACTGATTGACACTTCTTTATATTTGATTGAAATGATAATGTTGTTATATACCCTGAATTATGCCTAATTTCCCTCGATGTTAGCCAGCCTACAATCTTTAAATGACTCACGATTACTTCTATCGCACCCTTCTGGAAATGCTCTTGTCTCGCACTCCTTCATATTGGTTGTTAACTCTTAAGACAGCCATGTTCAGCTGAGATACACATTATTGTTTTTTGCCTGCTGGAGATATTGCTCTTGTGGTAATTGACGTTGTGAATGAGGCTAAGACAGTAGGCATCTCAGATCATAGGTTTCGACTGTCTGAAATCAAACAGCACATTGATAGGCTAATCAAATATATTAGAATACATCCATCCAAATGTTAGTTTACTCAAAAAATCCTCTCATATTCCTTCGAATGACTTCCCAACATATCGTTGTGTCGAATGCCTTGTTGTCTGCTAGATCCTACTGCCGGTCATATCACGTGTCTGCTAGTTTTTGACGCATAACATCAAATTGGGTTTCTTTTTAAGTCGGAGAGCATAAAATCGGTGAGTTATAGACAGTCAGACATGTTGACAACTCTCATATCAATATGATTCAACCCTGTCTGTCGTCCATGTTATCTGATTAATCGTCGTCTTAATACAAATCATGCATGACTGTTGTATTTCATCCTCTCATATGTTGTATGTGAATGTGATTCATTAATCATTTTATTCTAACACGTCAATACTGATCAGTATGTTCTTCGACTGCAAATGACCGACACGTAGCTAGGCTGTTGAAGTGAATTAGAATAAATATGTCCAAATACTGGTTCGCTCATCGTCCTATGACTTTTGAATGACTTGACAGCATGTCAGTTAAAGTCAGTCTGTTGTTGTACTAAAGAGTGAATCTACAGAGGATCTACTGGGGACTCGTAATTTACAATGATTTAAGGAATCAATTGCAATCAAACATACTGGATCAAAGTATTTTTTTAATTGTTTTATTTTTGATTTACAGCTTCATTCCTCACCGTATTTTTCGTACAATTATAGAATTTTCAGCATGGATATCGGTAGCCGAAATTTTGCAGGCCGACCATAGATATCAGGTGTTCGTTAGCAGGGGATCAAACCTCGGACCATGTGCATGGTCGGCGAGAGTCCTCATCACTGTGCCACCGACTCATACAGAAACAGAGTTTGATCAAGCTCTCACTCCCTTGTCAACTACACTTTGGTTTGGATCACGGGTACTGCATTATCTGTACAGCTTACTCAGTTGAAGTGAATCTTAAGGACAGAAGTTAGGATTAATGGAGCGACCTTGTAAGCTGAAGGTTCTGGGTTCGATCCCTTGTGTGGTCATTATTGGGTACTTATGACAAATTGCAAAGTAGGATGGAACAGCTGTCCAGTACTCCCTGATTTTCCATGGTTCTTCAAACGATGTCAACCAAATATCTGCAAACCAACACTTCAAAATCAAACAAGTGCCCACTGGTGACTCGCTACACGATAGAGTTGCCTTTAGTTCTCGCATCAGATTTTATCAATAGACCATGTGAATACAAAAACTCTGTCTCGAATACTCCAAGTGAATTATTTCTCCCAGGAACACACTTCTACCAGAGAAAATGTATAAAGTTACTCTCCATTGAATTCTTGTCCAGCAAAGAAAGAGACAGGACTTTCCACTCATTCAGAGGGAGATGGATGAAAACTTTCTTTGTCTTCGTTCATCTTCCCTCATAGAAAAATACGTCGTTTGAAAAATTCTAGTAGATTAGCTAGTCTATATGAATGTGAATTAATGTGAAATCTGCGTGCTCTCATTCATCACTATTGAATGAGCTCAGTAAAACTTGGGGGACATGAGATGTAGTGATCAACGGAAAATCTATTCCTCCAATTATATCCCTGGAGATGGACAAGGAGTGAGGTGATGACGTTTGAAGAGACAATGACTCCCTGACCATAAATCTACCAATCGTATTTGAATGGGATATTGTGCAGTTTGAAAGGTAGAAATAAAATTTGTTATCGACTAGTAATACTTCACACAACACTGAACAAACAAGATTAAATGCAGACGAAATACCTCGAAATCGAATACCAATAGTAACTCCTATGTCTGTCATTGAACCCAAATCCTATCTGATGACGTTACCTCCTCAGCCTAAATGAAAGTTATCCGAATGAGTGACTCTACTGGAATATGAGAGAGTGATTGTTATTCTTGTGGCGTTTCCAAAACCAGAATCTGTTTGATGTTCTTACACTTCATCGAACATTTTTCTTCACCCGAATTAGCCTGATTTTCTCCACTTCAAGGGAACTTCGGAGTTGTTTAGTCGTTCATTGCTTCGAATGTCTGATGTTTGACTGTTTTATCGCTTTGATATCAATGAGAACATCAAATGGAAATTAGTCGAGGATAACATTCCACTAACTCCTCTCCTTGGAAATAGAAAAATCAAAGGGAATTTCACTGAGGCTTCATGATTCAGGAGATTAACACAACTGAAGACTTCCGCATACAAGCACAATTGCTTGTCATTGGTTCTCTTCATCTGATTACAGATTTATAGTATTTCTTGCATTATATTCTTAGCGAAATTGTACAATTCACAATGTACAAGGGATATCTCTGGATTACTTTAGTATATACATTCAGATGACGAGGTGGATATTAGAAAACAATGACCTCAGAGACGAGATATCTGTAACGAGATGGCTGGTAACAAAATCTGATACATTAGGACTATAGGCTTCATGGAAATTTTCTCCTTCATACAGTTGCAAATAAACAGAACACATGTCGAAGCACAATAGCATGTCTCCATTTTCTTGTCATCATCGGTTTTCTTTGGTTGTGCACGACATTTAACAGTTGACACAAACAGTTTTACCACACATAACTTCATGAATGTTAATTAACGCTTCAGTGACAAACAGTCTAGGGTGTCATAGGAAAGGAAACCTCAAGAATGATGAGTTATTTGGAGATGTCACGAATACACAACTTGTCGAAATGGGATTCCCATAGAAAGAAAGAAAATATGATGAGAGTAGGAAAGTGAGAAAAACTAGTTTCGCCTAATGTGCTCCACAAGTTAGTGACTATTTAGTGACAGGAAATAGTAGTATGTAGTGAGTAGGAATAGAAGGGTCGAAAACTTCACTTGACCTGAAAAACAACAGAAGAGAATGACAACAGCATGGTGCAGTCGAATAAACGCGGTTACGTAAGAAAATTGTCAGAATAAGTGAATTCCCAAGATATATTTCTTCCGACTATGTGAATTATGCTTCCGATATTTCTACCCTGTATCCAGTGTCCAGTGGGTGTTTGGTGACTGTGATAATCAGAGCATTCATCCTCTCTGAGCTAAGACTCATCATTACACGCTCTAAAAAATCCGAACTGCGTCACCCTGTCTGCTCTCTCAGTGTATTTATGACAGTAAATCCATGTGATCTGATATATACTGCTGGAATTAGGTAATATATGAAGGTTAACTGACAATTTCAACTCTACTAATGAACAAGATGTTGGGAGAAGATTGACTCATTTCTCTGTAGGATATATTCTCCTCATTTTTGAATCCGCTACTTTATGAACTTCTATTTCAATCGCCAATTGACATCAGTCGGAGAACTATGAAGAGCCTCATACTAGTTTCAAACTCCACCTGCAGCCGAAACTAGGAATTACATAATACGAAGTCAGTTTGTTTGCTATTCAGACACACAAGGGGGTGGAATCCAGTGGATGGTCCATGAACGCTATCTTCTGTCAATTAGCGATATACAGTGATATCATCAGCTTATTTCAACATTCAGTGTATATCATCATACCCAACATGGTGGGTCCAAATGGTATTTCTAGCAGCGAGAGAAGATAATGAATGTCGATCATCGTATTTCCTTCATTAACAACAATGATGATGATGATAACGACGTGAGCTCTGTGTCGAAGGAACAGATGAACTGTCCTCTGTCTAAGTCAGTTTGATCCAGCTAGCGACCATCACTGCTTGATGTCAGTGATTTCCAACTACTTATATCAGTCTTCAGTGTATTTGATTGTCTGAAACTTGAAAGTGATTGGTAGGGTGTGATGTGGATGTTGTGAGAAGTAATCTGAGTGAGAGATAATGTTGTGTGTGTGTGTATGTATGAGTGTGTGTCTGAATTATTTCCTAGTAATCAAATAGAGACATTTGAGGTGGAAGAAGAACGAGTGGGAGAAGGGAATCAGATGGAAATAGCCGTTGCTCAACTTACTGACTGTAGTTAAATGAAATGAATGTACACAACCTGTGTGCATAATTGATATATAAGTATTTAGTGAATAGGGCTTCACCTCTATTCCTCCATCACACCCTGTGATTCACATTCAGCCACCTACATCTGTGGCCAAAAGCTTTATCAATGCATTGTCATATCGACGAAATATGGCTTCGGAAATACGTCCACAAACAAGACGAAATGTTGAGTGAGTGAGTGAGTGAGTGAATAAGTGATGAAGCACAACAACAACAACACATGAAACACCCATGAAAACACCTATTCATCATCATGACAGGCAGTGAGGGCATCTTCCTCACCAGTCATCAACACCCATCAGTAATCATTGTCAACATTCAGTCTACTCACTACCATCACCTTAATTGGATTCATCAATCGACATGTTTCTCACGTAGAAACAGAAAACTAAATACAGATCACATAAATGACCTTGACAGTGAGAATGCAGCCATAAGAAGAAGGGATTTGTGAGGTGAATCACTTCACCTGATTGATGATAGTGCCTTCTTCCTGCCTTCGTTCCATTCGTCTTTCCTGCCTTCCTTCTTTCATTTTTAATTACCATCCCACCAATTCTTGAGAAGGATACACCCGAATTCACTCCATTCGTGAGTGAGGACAGTGTGACCATTCTGTGTGTGTGTGTGTGTAGGTGACAATTTATGCATGAATGGGTCTATTCGTGAGTGCGGTTGTGTGTGCGGGTGCGTGTGGGTGTCCCTGTGGGTGTGTGTGACTGATCAATGAATGATTACTGCTTGATGAATGAATGGATGATGACTTTTCAGTGAATGAGTGAATTGTCACTCATATCAGTCATTTAAGTAGTATGATGATTGTGTGCGTGTATTTCGAAATATGTGAGATTAGGAAATATTCTGTTCACAAAAGTGTGACGAAATGCATCATTTTGAGTGACTGTGGTGATTAGGTTATTGATTTCGACACTGGAAATGAATTTGGTGATAATTTTGCAAAGTGTTGATTTGTGGTATGGTAGATGATTTTATTACAGGTGAGCAGATCTGATCGGCGATCTCTATTCACCTGTCGGAGTCAAGTAATTTTTGTAAGCCACTGTGCGAGTTTGTTCGCATGGTGGCTTTAATACTAAAGAAAGTTGTTAGTTGATGGCTGTGTCATATCGTGTCCATAGCATGACTGTCACAACCACACCTCCCTACCACCTACCATCATATTATATAAGGCTCTTTCCCTTGTGTGTCCGTGAGACAGAGAATCATATATACGTCGACTACTGCGTTAAGAAACATCACTGCTACTCAGTAGTCACATTCTGTCTTTATCTCTCACTCTCTCTAAACCCTATCCGATGATTCCATAACACCATCAACACTATAAACTACACATCATCACAGCCACTCAGTCAGTCGACCCGTATACATCAACGACATGGAAACATTTAGCCAGTTATCAGGAATACATCGACATCAGTTCAACAATAATCAGTCAAACTAGTTCAATTATTTCAAGTGTGATGGAGGCGGTATGATTTGAAGATGTGTCAGTCATCGGGTTTGTATTCATGCATGTGTACGTATATTTGAAGAGTTCATTGAGTAAATCGCTGAATTTCACTGTCGATCATGAGTGGATTAGGTCTCTTTCCACACTGTTATCATTGTGTGTGTTAGTATTATTGTCATTAATATTACTGCTACTTTTATTGTTTTCTTTAGTTGGTTTGTGAGGATTTGTTTTGATTTTACGAGTTGATCAGGGATTGAAATCAGTTAGAGAACCATTATTATTATTTTTATTATTACTATTGTAATACGATGGTTTGTCGCCGTTTGTTGTCAAACGTCCATATTCATTTATGCATCTTCATTGATGCATCATCACCAGACAAGTTTATGGGTGGGTCATCTACATGTCACTAATGACATGCTCTCACTACCTCTACACATCATCTCGCCACCACACTGTGTGGCACCCACAATCAACTCGTCATTTCTCATTCTGGTTCCACGGGATCACGTGGTGTAAGATGCCGCTGAATAAACTTCACAGTTTTTACCTGAACACCTTGATTTCCTCCTGCACATTTGTTGGTTGATGGATTCTCGGTTGTTTCGCCATCGCCAGAAATCCTCCCTGCTCATCTGTTCCAAAAGACCTGGCACCATGATAGTGTCCCGCATAAAAATTAGTATATCCTTCTTTCTCACGAATTGTGTGATTTATCTTGTGATGTCGATCTATTCAGTGAAGAAGATTATAACCATTCTCATGTTTGAGCCGACTTTATTATTGTGAAGAAGATGTATAAATATCATGTGTTGTTTCGTAAACTATGTGGTACAAAATACAATATCTTTCATTCAAAGGCCAGTGTCTGTCTTTTGATACTTGCCTGCTTCAGCGAATCGGAAGGTGCAACGAACAAATAAACGTATTACCGTGCCAGTCGAGTTCATTACAGCTGTAGTAATTAACACTCTGAGACATAACAAAGTAGCGATCGGATATATTCAGTTGAGTTTAGTTTAGTTCAGTTATAAGACAAGTGAAGTTCAGTGTGAAGTGAAGTCAGTTGTTAGTTATTGTCTTCAGAATTGTGAGTGAAATGCTTTTGTTTTCAAGACTTGATCATGAGCTGACATCAGTTGTTAAAGCATTAGAAAGAAACAACTGGAGTACTGGACAGCCAGCTATTTCGTCAGCCTACGTTTGGACGAGTTCACCTTGGAAACAGAAGGTGGTGGGTTCGATACCTGGTGTAGGTGCGTGCTGCTCTAGAGTTGCCAACTGGCCTGACGAAACAGTCGACTGTCCAGTGCTCCCAGCTAGTTTTCCAATGCTTCTCTAACAGATGTCAACTCATGATGAAATTCCTACAAAACCATCACTTGAAATGGTTTTGTTTCCTCGAACTATGTCTCTGGGTCATATTGTAGTACTGAATTCACGTTGGTCACGTTGTATATTCGTATGTCCTACCTCATTCTGAGTGCAGAATATTGACACGTCACTTTCCAATTTATGCAGAAGTCTTTGCTTTCAGTTCTGCACACGCTGTGTGTTGGTCTCTGTCATCCTTGACACCGGTAGTTGGCACGGCGCTCTCAGTGACATAGTTTTGGGGAGAGATGATTTGATTGAAATTTCTCCCCTCCTATGTCATTGGTGCTTGTTGCTGTTTACGCTGAACGTCGTCAGTCACTCTCCACCTCCTCCTGCAGCATCAATCAATTCACCTCAATCGCGAGGATCATCGGTCACCTTGTAATAGTCCTCTTTCCAGTCGACACGCATCGGTGACATTTCCGTTGTCAATTCCACTCGATGTATCATCATCACATATCAGTCGGATGAGATTGACGAAGATTGTCATCACAGTTCACATAGTTGTGTAGCAGCTTTCCAACTGTTTCACGCTCGACATCATGTCATCAAAGACAAGTGAGTAGTATTCGTTGTATTCTGGACATTCAAACAATGAGGAATACAGGAGTGATGCTTTCATAATAGTATGCTTTTCGAGGGGTGTTGTGGTATCGGATATAATTTACTTTTCATTCATTGATCAACTTTATTGAAATCCTGTTGGTTATTCGACCTTTCAGACACAAACGCAATTCAGTTGTGTTCATTAGCGTTGATTTGTTTTCGGTGGAGACAAGTGAGTGAGTATACAAGCATGTAGTCATGTAGACCGGAAGTTGAAATTGTTTCTCTCTATGAAGTCTGCATTTCTTCCACATCTGCAGATAACACGAAGTAGGAGTAAGGAGGGGGGATATGTTAATTCCTGGAAACAAGATAGTTCATTCCCAATCGCCATCAATAGTCTTCGATATCAGTGAGAATGAAGTCAAATAGAATTAGAATGTAGGCGATATTCCATCACGTTCCCAATATTCATAAAATGCAAAGTAGTGATTTTTACTGATTCGGAAATTAACTGATCCTTCGGAGAGCATACAATGTGCATGATATAACATCCACCATAATTAGAAATCTGCACGTCAGTGGATTCTCACGAGAACTAATCTCATATCTTGAAGGTACTAGGTTACATTCCTGAGTGTGACGTGATTATCCATCCACTTATGACGAGAACCGAACTGAGAGGGTGAAGTTGTCCGGAACTCCCTCGTTTTCACTGTTTCTTTACTCTGACTGATGTCACTCACTGACGAAATCCATAGTGACTGTCACCACATTCATTGTAAGATACTTTGTCCTCAGTGAGAAATAAAGTTGAATTACAAGTCAGTTATCAAACTTTAATTTAACACTCTTCTGTCAGAATGAGTCTCTTTTACAATGAATCGATCCATTCATCACCTCCAATCGAATCTACCTGTCATACAAACCTTGATTGAAGTGGTCGGATAGCAGCTACCCACTTCCTCCGTTTCGCCTTCGACCAAACTGATATTCACTACAAGTCCATGTGACCAGTTCACAGAGAATCGTGTCAACTAATGACATGCAACTATGCAACTATGTGAGATGTGCGATTAACATAGAGAAGTAGTTTCCTGACTCTGTGAGAAGGAAGTCAGTCTAAGTGAATTGTGTTCTTTGTCCAACAATCGTATCCTGTCAGTAAGTAGGCAGATATTAGTTATTGATTTATGGAGGATGTTTAGATGACCACAGAAATGATACTGAAATCTGTCATAACTTGCTTGAAGCTTCAATACCTTGAAAACATGATCAGCGTGTACTAGGTGGAGTGTTGATTTTTACGGAGTGGGACATCTTCATTAAATCACGCTATACTCGTCAAACTATCAACTTCCTTGTATCATGTATAAATTGTTGGTCTCTGTAAATCTATGCAATCTCCAATACTATTAATTACCTAAATACAATAATTTGGTGATATTTCCTAACATACTTGTAACTGAAAGGAAACACAGTGAAACACCTCTGAGTGCATGATGTCATATTCCACTGAATGACATGAGTTGTCTAATACCACTCACATGAATCAGGATGGCTAGGTAACCAGGTTGAAGTGATGAAAACACCGGACGGCTTGTAGATATGCAGAATCATTCGATTAGGCTCGATCTCTACATTGTCATTTATAGTGTGAAACACACCATATTTTGTGAACTGAATCATCCTTGTTTCCAAAGATAACTGCAGATTTCCAATCTCGAATGAATATGCAAATGGTGAATTGGATTCAAAAGTCTCACAAAGTATAATCGATGTATTGTGACAGAAGTGAACATTTCGTGGTCTGAATATTAGTGATCACTTAAGGAGAATCTGTTTCTGTCTGAGAATATCCTCTTCATTCTCTCACACAAACATCGATTTCTTCAAGTGTCCAACGAAATGAAGGAAACACAAGTGATTGAGAAACAATTCACAGACGTCTTGAGTGGAATGATTGGCGATCAGATAATCAGCTAGAAGATTTAGCGTCATTTCTGACCAACATGTTCAATAATACCTTGGAATTCTATCTGAGTGTTTGGATAAACTATCGCTGAGATATTCTTTCAATGTAGAATTCAATTCAGTGGATTGACTTACTGACAAGAAGATATGAATGCTATGGGATCTCACTGGAATTAATTAGTAGCACTCTGTTTCATGACAGGGCTCGAGGACGCTGCATAAATGTCGAACACTCGTTACTGTCATCTTTATTTTAGGTATGGGGATGACATTTCCTTCAGTTGTGACGGTAACTATAATCTCAGTAAGTTAGTCAGTCAGTCATCAGTCAGTCTGTCTGTCTGTCTGTCTATCTAACAGACAATCAGTCATTTGTTACATGTATTGAACAACTGTCATCCAGCAATAAAAATCACTCCTCACATTGGAAAACGAATGCGAAATTCCTTTTCTTCATGTTGAACTACCAGGAGGACTCGAAGAAGTCCTAATGACTTCAGTCCGTAGGAAATCTACAAAGAACTGTCAACTGACATACATCTACAGCTGAATACCTGTTGAGCGTACGCATATGACCACCACTACTGCGTACATACATGAATTCACTTGTTCCTGTTGAATCGTGTATATTGGTCGCTCCACCTGTTTTCTCCCTCAAAGTGTTGGGCAACACAATCCCACAAAGTCGTGGATTGGCAGAAGTGGCTGTATTAGGAGAACGATAATTGAACATATTTGTAAATACTGATCATTCTATCCTAACATGAGCCTCCTTCAAAATAATCTGCAAAGTGAAGAACAATCTACAAACGACGTCGCACTTTCATCTGCTTCCCACTGCTGAAGCTCTAGTGATTAAGATAGAGAAATGGGAGCTGTGAACACAAAAGAAAATTACCCAAAAACTCTACTATCGGGGTAACAAACTTGTCGCATTGCATTAACTTGATTGAGTCCCCTTGTATGTTTTGAAGGGATTTAGTTTAATTGGATGGATGGATGGGAAGCTTTGACCAGTAGGGTACAGCAGGTCGAAGATGAGGCAGTAACTGATCGAAGAAGACATTGTGAAATTGTCGCGCTATGTCGTGAATTGGCAGAAGTTAGAATTCATGGGTCATTGGGTCGGGTCCCAGTGGCTCAATAGTCTATGAGCTAGCTCGCCTTGTAACCAGAAGGTATTGGGTGGTAACCCCTGTGAGTGTGTACTGCTGAAGAGTTCGAACTAGGACTACACAGCTGTCCAGTACTCACAGGTTTTCCAGTGGTTCTCTAACTGATGTCAGCTCATGATGAAATCCTCCATCCAATCAAACTAAATCCCTACAAAACCAATACTTGAAAATATATTTGGCTTTGTATAATGAGCAGTTTAATGTTGTATTGACCATTTTACCACACACCTTACACATTAATTAGATGTTCCTTTGTTCACATTCACCTCTCAGACTGAACATATCAATAGAAATACTGTAGATATTTCAGTTGACTGTCTAGATTAAATCGGAAGAGTAAATACCTTCGACTTTTCCCTCATCACAAGCAGTAAAATTGCATCTGATCACCTGTAAGACTCCACAGTTTATAATGTCGAAATGTCAACTCACAGGAATATCTAATGTATTCAACTGAATGACTAACATTGCAATTTTGTGCGACTCAGCTTACAGTTATCCTGAGATGAACCTCGCCAATTCTGAACCAACACGTTTTCTATAGTGAGTAAATTCCGAAATGATTCTGATGTGACATGATATTCCATACAAAATATCTCCCTGTGCTGTTTTTCCCCCCATTACATCAACACAAACTGGCTCTCTCTCTCTCTCACTCAGACATACAAAATATTCAATCAGTATCAGACCACATTCATTATCGACGAACACTTGACAATTAGTTTGGCGCAATTATTGTAGGCTTGGACGTTCACAAATCTGTCAACGCTGCTTCAATGGCTATCATCTACATGGTGCAGTGTTAGTTCTCCAGTGGCACAAATTCATCTGAAAATATTGAAACTTGCAAGACGTCAAAAGGAAGTGTATATCTGAACTAACAGTGAACTAATGATGAACGGAGGAGTATAACCAGTGAAAGTGATACGACATGAACGACGTTGAAATCGACAATACCGTCCTTGTAAAAAGTGCATTGTACTCTTACAAAATCACCATTTTCAGCCTTCACTGAAATCGACAGTTTTGATTACAGGTTGAAGTGGCCTTTTCTGATCCGATTTCATTGAACACAACCCAATAAGGATCTATTGTTATACCAATACGATGGAACATGCAACTTCATCTCTCTGAGATCATTTTGGAAATCATTTAGAAAATTCCTTCATGGAAGATCAGGTAGATATGTCATCATCCATAACTTCAGGTGACGTCTCACTGCAATCATGGACTGTCTGTCACATCAGTATGTGGCTTCAGTTGCACAATTCATATCAGTATTATCTTTCAGAGAAAAACTTTGCTCTCAGTGGACTGAAGAAGGAGAAGAGGAAATATTGTATTGTGGTGGTGTGACTGATACAGACAATGTGTGCCAACAGAATATGATTCTCACGTTTTTCAGTACGACATTGCCAAGAGAATAAAGTATAACTATTTGGACATTCTGTTTGTTTCTAGAGTCGGAATGTTGTTCCCACAGTTCAATTCAACATTATCAAAGGAAGACTATGTATATTTGTAAATTATATTTCATGTCGTTTGATGTAAGTCGAAATCACACGCTCAGTGATTGGTTAAACAATATAAACTGTATGTGTATTAACAGCTGTTCGATCAATGAAAAATATTACCCTGGCTTCGGTGTCTCACCTTCTCTTGTTACAGTATGAAGTCTGATTCAATACCTGACATTTCTATGAAGACAACAAGTCTACGGATGAAGTGAATTCCCAGTGGGAATCATCGTATAGGGATATTTGTTTAGTAGAATCACATGAAAGTTGGCGACCACCATCTGAATACACTGACCATCTCAAAAGGTGGTGGTAGTAATTATCTACTTATCGTAATGCAGTTAGTCGGCTTCTGATCCACTTCTCGCATTGCATACCAGGTAGAATTTCGTGTCATTTCTCACTACTTTTCGATAAATGTCAAATTGTGTTCACTAATTACCTGAAGAGAGTTCGTCTACATCAGCCTAATCAATATTGATTGGATGTTGAAAATGTGAACGTGTTAATGGTTTCTAAGTCGTCAGAAACAAACAACTCATGTCAGCCAGTAATTGTGGTATGAATATTTCAGGTTTCCAGAGGAAGCTGTGATGAATTTTCACACTGAAGTGTATAGTTTGAAAAATGATGAAACTCAATTCCATATGTTATCTTATTTATCAGATCGTCCAGAAAGTGACCTAAAATTTGAGCCACCTGAGATGATTTGACTGTGTGAGATGAATTTATCCAGGTACACAGGTGATAAGCTGTTTTGAATGGGGAGGAGAGATGTCTGCAATTCAGATGACATCTGTCTAGCTAACAAGTACCACTACTGTCTCATGTGAGTGGAATATGACTGCTCTTATCAGAGAGTAGTGGACAGCGTCATGGTATTACGCTTGCTTCCTTGGTTGACATTTCCATTTCTAAGCTCACCGTAACCTGAATATTTCCGGTTATCAAAGGAAATCGTGGTGGTGAAATTCCACCAAGAACTGTTTAATTCGCCAATGGTGTATTTGATTCTCTCGATAACCATCAGTCTCCTGGTAGACACAATGGAGTAAATATTCAACAATCGACACTATTGAATTCGTCGACAATAAATTTATGACTTTGCATTTTATAACTGTTTGCCTTCTTCGAGAATACTGAAATTTCTCATAAACCATCAATGTCAATAGTTGTGAGAGTTGAATACTTTGAGAAAGAAGTCGTTTAGTTATATATTTGGATAAAAAATTAGCCCAGTTACCATAGGTTCGATAAAAAAGCACTACTGCAGAGGTATGATTATCCCGCAGATTGGTGTAAACATAAGTCTACATACATAGTCAGTCTGACAATCAATCTCTTCTCTTCTCTTCACTTGTCTGATTCTCATCTTTTGCAGATGTTCAGTTGACATCACCATCACATGTTGACTTTATACTCTGAATCTTGATACGTGTCCTGTTAACTGGAGTGATTTCATGAATACTGAATATGGTGATGGCTGTTTTCGAATTATTGTTAATTTGAGATGTACTTTGATCTGTGTACTAGACTCTACACTGCATGAAATCACCATTTGTTCACTGAAGTGAAACACCTGCCTGTTACTCTTTACCTTCAGGTAGTTGGAGGCGATTGACACTAAGGTTTTGTGTTAAGCGTAAGTCGTCAATAAGGCGTATCATCAAACTCGAAGGAGGTGATGTCACCACGGAGATTCGTAATGCACATCACCCATCGCTGTGGTCAGAGATGTTACCAATGTGGTACGATGTGATTTCATGTTGGAAAGTGAAATCCACATCACTCGTTTCATTCAAAATTATCCAACTGTTTAATCGTGTGGAATGTGTAGAATGATAAGAATTTTCCAAATAATTTTGAATTTTTGATTTTTGAGATTGTGAAAAATGACAGCCGATGTGAGAGAAAACTTCAAAATGAAATAATCTCATTTAGCAAACGACTAGAGAGGACAAATTTGTCACCTGAATTTTCAGCTCTACACTGATGTGCACTTATGTAATGTCATCAGGAGTCGTAGCTCACCACCTTGACGCTGGGAGGTGATCACGTTACGATTCATCTTCTGATCCTGTCATGTATGAATGTGATAATGGCATCATCATTATGATTAATCTCAACTGGAGGTTGTTGACTGCTATTGGGTGGATCGTGTTCACATTACAGTAATATTATTAATAATAATAAATATAATAATAATAATAATATAGATTTTGAAGATTTGACTAGTAATACGAAGGAAGAGAAATTGTGGAACTGTTAATTTTAGATGATACATCATCTCCGTAATATTAGTCTCGATTTAATCTCTGTTAAGCCGCTCACCTTTAATCCTACCACTGTACGATGACTTTATTTCAGAAAGTTATAAACGATGAGTTTCTTTCATTAATCGAACACCTTGCAAATCTCTGTCATTTGAACTAGTTACCACAGCTACTAATCCACTGAATAATAATTCCACCTTGGTGTAAACAGTGTGTTGCTAGACTGTTCAAATGGATTGAACTTATTTCGATTCTACTTCAGCAATCAATACTATTTCGACGTTTACAAGAATGAATGATATAAATCAATTTAGTCTTCTTAATCACACAAACAGACACACTGACACAGACAAAATACAGAGACACACAAACACAAAGATAGTCACACACACACAGACTCACTGAATTCATTCATGCACCGTAGTGCCTCATTTGTGAAGTAGACATGTGTTTGAGTACATGTTGATCAATTCTCACCAAATCATCGGTCAAGAGAAGTAGTACTATTAGTAGTCGGACGAAGTGAGAAGAATAAATCAAGGTGAGAATGAATTTGATGCGGATTCTTACTCCTTTCAAAGTTCAATTACCTACCTGTTCATCTGTTCTACATTTGAGTGAAAGATGGATTGAAGGACATTGCATAAATATTTATACACACAAGGGATTATTTCACGTTTAATCGTGGATTGGTGTGAGTTAGAGAAGTGAGGGAAAATGAGCTGGGCGTGATGGACGGCTGTTCAAACCGAGTTTGAGACTCTTCCGTAGTATGCACACATGACTCCATCAACGGGAATCGGACTCACGACCTACAGGCTACGAGGCGAGCTCATTGACTATTGAGCCAATGAGATGGAATCCATGAAACATGAAACAGTACCTGTGAATAAACTAACTGACTCACTGACCAACTAACTGACTGACTGACTAAGTGATTAATCTAACACAGGAGGATAGCGACACTGACTTCTGAGTGAGATCGCAATCTCTCACTATCAAAATTTTTAACGGCTAAAATTACAGTTGAAAATTTATTAATTGAAATGACATCTACTTATTTCCTCACTCACTCACTCACTCACTCACTCACTTACTCACTCACTGACTCACTCACTCACACTCTCATCCACAATCACTCTCACAATCCACAATCCACCACATGTGTCTGTACAGACTACAAAACACACAGACATTCTCGATAACCTATTGTGAACCATTGTAATTTATTGTAACCACGATATGAATTGTATATAGTTACCGTTTTGAAGAGTACAAGTTAAATTTCTTTCAATATTCTCTCCTTGATTGATTGATGGATCCATTGATTCTATAATTGTTGTCTGTTTTCAATATTTCATAAACTCGTCTGTAATGGAATGATCTGAGTTTTGCCTACTTGATGACTGGTGGTTAGTTAATCATACATTAAATCGAAACTCACTCATCGATTATTTTGAAAATGCTGACTGATATCAATCAATGAATTTTCAACGAATTCAAAAATATTGATTATATCGTGTTCCATTTAGTGAAAATATTTGTTCTGGCCAGAATTGAGGTTTCAGTGAGTGCACTTTCTTCACTCCTCTGGACCTCTCTGTCACTGTCTCGGAGTCTCGGTGTCTTACTGTATATCGCTGTCTCCTGTCTATTGACATTGACCAGTAAGGTGGGCGGAATGTGAAAGTAAATTTCACAATGAATGTGAGTGTCACAGATGAATATGAAGCAATTAAAAACTGACTTGTTACCAACTGGTTACTGAGATGATGAAAGCTATACTGTGCTGTACTATGCTATGCTATCCTGTAGTTGATCAAAGTATAAGAAATAGTTTACATGCATGACAGGGTGGTCTGAGTGATGTCGATTCGTGGTGGAATCGAGATTGAAATGAATCGAAATCCCCATAAAACTCAGAAATTCTCGATATCAATCTCGTGTTGATGAGTGGTTATATGAAGCACGCGTGCATGCATGCATGGGTATGTGTATGTGTGTATGAATGCGGGCACTCTGAATCTTTAATATGAAGTGGTGTCCAGTGGAGTGGAAGTTGTCATGTCCACTCATGGATGACACTGATTGTTAGTGTCTGTATATCGCTTAGGATTCATGGGCTACTGTATTCCACCAACTCCGTAGCTGAGTGGTCCACCGACTAGTCTCATGCAGTGTATGATTGATGAGACAATGATTGTGAACCACTGAAGAGTGTGAAAGTTTGACTTCAGGAAGAACTGTACACTGCTCAATGGTCACATGAACCAGTTATTTCAATCAACACGTACACCAGTTTCTACTGTGGAAATGGCTAGATTTAACTGATATACAGAGAATTTATATGCTTTTAGCGGTGAATGCATAACGAAGTTTATTGCGAATCACTGAGTAATTTTGGCTCAAAATCAATATTAGGAGGAAGTTGTGTGTGTGTGTGTGTGAAGGTGCAGAATCGCAGGATATTGTCTTGTTTGCTTTCAACAACTACCATCGTTCTTTACAATTCACCATAAAAAAGGAATATGAACTAAGTACTCTTTTACTTGATGTATGCCTTAGCAGACGCAATGACGGATCTCTCGAAACACCCATACACCGAAAACGTACATGGGATGGACAACTAACTAAATTTCATAGTTGGGTGCCTATCTCCAGGATAAGGAACCTAATTGATTCACTCTGTTTTAGGACAAGAAAAATTTGTGGTTCTGATTGCGTCGACACAGAACTTGACTTGTTAAAAGCCACGCTCGCAGAAAACGCTTACCCGAACCGATTTATAACAGCAACATGAAAGATAATCAGTAGGAACTGGTCACCGACTCAGTTCCAAAGAAACCTGATTCATGAACTTGGAATTCAAAGGTGATCAAGCTTCAGATATGCTCAACAACGGTCTATCTAAAGCTGTCAGTAAGACATTGTTTGCGACAAAATTACAAATGACGGTCACTGGCAGCGGGTTGTTCTCCATCTCTGTAAAAGACAAGCTCGACCGTCTGGCCACCTCCATGTGAATCTATCAATTCACCTGCTCTTGTGGAGCTCTTGGTCGTAGTCAGAGGACGCTTTTCACACGGATACGAGAACATATTCCAGCTGAATGGTTTGGTTTTACAAGAGAGAAAGGAATTGTGTATGAAGCTGTATCCCAGCACACCTGATCGACTCCCGTCACTCTGCCAACTCTGACCATGATTTTAAGATCATCATCTACCGACTACATGCTAACTTACTGGCCGCGGTTTTCTTCGTTACAGACTTCTAAAGACAGCAGAGGCCTCGCGACTTCACGACTTTAAGCCAGACCTTTGTGTACAAAAGAAGTATGTACAATCCTACTTCTGACTTGGCCGTAGAGGGATAGACATTTATTTATTTATTTATTTTGTTCATTTAGTTATTCTATGTACCGTTCCCTTATTAATACGATTATTATTACCACTAATATTACCATTCTCACTCTGAATTGTTTCAGCTTGTCACACTCATCATTCTAAATCCAAAATCATAATGATTGTTGTCTGTACAATATTGAATTCTACCGTATCAAATTTCACAACATATTGTGTAATATTTTATATTCGCCTACTAGTCCTTTAATCATACGCCCCTTTCCAACATCTATACACCTTATGTATTATTCTGTATATGACATTTGGTGTTTTGCTACTTGACATTCAATTATGATTATCATCACAAATATTTTAATTATATTTCATACTACTATTATTACTATTTCATGTATTCACAACTTCGATCTAATTCCCTCACCGGATATAATTTCTTTATAAAACCATATACATACGATTGTACAGCTTGATAATAAATTCATTGAAAAGAGTCTCTTCGCTGAATATCGTGTTCTTAATCAACCTTATTATCAGTATTTTCTTATCATTACAATCATCGTTATTAACAACGTTCAAAACACTCACCACATTATTAGTAACATTATCATTGTCAGTATTATTATTATTACAAGTATCATTTGATCCACATAATCACCGCTATTGGTTAAACTTTTTACATATAAATATATTTGAATTAGAGTAAAACCTGAAGAAGATCTAATTGAAAACAATATTATTCGCTTGTATGTTTTGTCCTGATATTAGATACATCACAGTGAAACAGTATGATTTACTGGATGAGAATGTCTCGAACACAATTTATTGTTCATAATCATAACAATTATAGTCTCCCGACTTTGAAAGTTGACGCTGATTAGTCATAATATATGCGGAGAATGACGGGTATGAAAAACTGACCAGTCAATTCAAGGTTACAAAAGGAGTCAGATGAGTGGTTGGTGCAGAGTAGTGTGTATTCAAGCTGGGATGGTAGGACTGCAATACGACGTCCATCATGTAATAACCAATGTGTGAAATGAAATAGGTGGAGGCATACGCGCATATTGAGATAAGAGATAGCCCTGAACTGACTTGTCACTTTTTCCTACCCCACATCCCACCAATCTATTATGACCAATCACCACCATTGTCTCACATTTCACCAATATATTTTGTGATCAATCTCAGCCCAGAGAATGTTTGTCACACAAATACGACTATTTATTTTGACATCCCCATAACTAACCCCTTATTCTACGATAAAAAATATGTCCACCAGGTAACTGACTATCATCATTGTAACGCCAACAACTTTCATATTCTCCTAATTGTTATAACGTGAGGAGAAATTTATAAAGTTATATTTGTAAAATCTCAGAGAAATTGAAATGATTAATTCCAACGTTTCGTTTGGCTATCTGGTCCGAACTTCTTCAGGGAAATTAATCGGAATTAACATAACAGAGGTTTATATATCAAAGGAACATCTTTTGTTTTTTGAAACTTTTCCAATCATGAACCAAGCAACAGGTATCAACATGTATAATAAATAAATAAGATTGTATGTTTACATTTAAAAGTACATCTCTTGTTTTAAATTGTTTGTCTGTCCTGTCATATGAATGAAGAAACAGCTGTCAATGGGTATACAAAACAAAAATTGTATGAACTGTGAACAAAGATTTTTTGACCTCAGACTTTCAAAAGTTGTCTACTTTTGTTAAAATGTGTATGTATATGCAGTATACAATGGTGTCTGTGTGTATGTGTGTGTGTGGGTGAACAGCCATAAAACATTTGTTAGGCAATTGGGAATTTGACCAAGTATGACTATTGTTGATACGTATCCAATTTTATTTATTAGTCGGGATTTGTCATGCATCAGCTAACACCACACCTTCACGTCTGTTTAAACTGTTGGTATTCACCCATATAAGTAGGTAGGGCTTCTGCAGTCAGTCTTTCTCTACATGAACCAAAACCTTTCTGTAAAACCTTAGTCTTATCAAAGTCGATTTTGTGTCCCGTTTCTATCGAATGCAGTGCAATCGCTGAGTTGTTTTCTAGCTTCTTCAAATCTGAAGAGGTCTTTGGAACCACCTTTATACATTGTTTATGCTCTTTCAATCTTATATTTACCGATCTGGAATTTTCTCCTACATATACTGCGTTACAATGCCCACAATTGATTTGTTGTACACAATTCTGCTAGTTTTCTTGTCCTATTTTATGCTTAACCTTCACCAGTGATGAGTGTAGGGTGTTAGTTGCACGAAAGTACACTCTTATGTTATGGTCGTTAAGGATTCGCTTTATTTCATCGGATGTACTAACCCAATTTTTAGCAGCAGATTCTGATTCATCCTTGTCTTCACATTTCAAATATCTCTTTATGAATGCTTTAGGATAATTATTTGATTCAAGAGTGGATTGAACCAATCTTAGTTCCTTGATAATGTCTTCCTCCTCAGTAACCAGACGTTTGGCTCTGTTAATCAGATTCTTGTCCACAGTTACTTTGGTGGTAAATGGGTGAGCTGAATAGTAATCTAGATATCTATCCGAATTTGTCGGCTTTCTGAAAATGCTTATTTTAAATTTGTCATCTAATTTACTTTTTACTAAACAGTCCAGGAACGCCAACTCATTCTCATCGGATTCAACCTCTTTGGAAAACTTGATGGTTTCTGACATATTGTTTATTAAGTGAAAAAGTTCATTTAACAAACTACGTTTGATTATGACGAAGGTATCATCCACGCATCCTAACCACATCTTCGGGGGACTAGGGCATCTCATAATTGCATTTGTTTCTAGTGAGTGCATAAACAGATTGGCGACTAGCGGAGATACTGATGATCCCATAGCAATGCCGTCTGTTTGACGGTAAAGAACCCCTCTAAGTGTAAATAACGCGGATAGAAGACACAGTGCTAATACCTTGATAATTTCGTCTGGATTTAAAGGACAACGACCACTGAGTTCGTCGTCAGAACAAAGTAAATTATAAAATAATAAATACTTAAAGAATCATCAACTGGAACATTTGTGAATAATGAATAAACATCGAAACTTGCCATTATTTCATCTTCTTCAATATGAGTCAAGTTTATTTTCTTCTTAAATTCATACGAATTCTTCACTACATGATACACTTTCATTTCAAATGGGCTAAGGATTCGATAAATGTATTCGGAGGGTTTATATGTTGGAGAGTTAGTAAAATCCACTACTGGACGTAATGGAACTTCTGATTTGTGTATTTTTGGTAACCCATAAAATCTACAGGGGCTTCAACTATTTTGAGCCAGAGTAAACCAATGTGATACATCGAGCTTTTCTTTTATTGACTGTAACATTTTGTTTGTTTCAGCCTTCAGCTTATTTAATGTCGCTCTTGATTTATTCACGTTGAATTTTTCATCAGGTCCGTCATTAAGATGATCAATGGCCTTCTTTTCGTGATCTGCAGAGATCATGACAACTGTCATATTGCCTTTATCCGCAACTATTCGGTCAAATCTTGATCACAGTTCATGTGAAGAGAAATTATTGAAGCGAATATTTTTCTAGCAAGTAATATCAGTAAATATCATTGTAAAACACTGTGATTGTATCATAATTGAAATTTGATCCATGATGGAGTTATGCTCCACACCCATGTCGAAGTTTCATCCTTATATCAACAGATACTTGTTGTTTCTGTTATTTTTGTTTCATCTTGATAACTCCTGCCTCTACTTCCTGACTCTTTGACCAACTTGTTAGTAGTTCGAATACCAGTGGCGTGAGATTATTTTATGACAACACCAGAATTGTTCGATGCACATATGTAGTTGTGAAAATGGTGTCCGATCGATATTCTGTTTTGCTTTTTCTATTCCATATGAAATATAATTGATGGTAATACATTTGACAGTGAAGACAGCTGTCTATCAGTGTCTGCAGCAGCCTGACCAAAATGCTTCCCACGATCCACACACCAAGTGTTTCAACCATTTGGAAACCCTGACTCGTTTGACATTAGTGTGGAAATCCAGAATCCTCCTGAGTTCAATAGATTCCACACTGACTTTAGAATAACTAACGCCTGTCTTGCTTCTCCCATCCTCACCAACCTTCACATCTTCATCTCTGACACCTGTGGTCAAAACTCCGCTCTCTCCTAAGTCAAATCGATGCTTTCCTTCACATTCCTCCCCTTATCAGTGGTACCTACAGGCAGCTACATGCTGTTACTGTTACTGTCGGTGTCGCTGTTGTTGCTGTTATTATTATTATTGTTGTTTCTTGTGCACCATCAAAACTTGTGTATTCTCACTGTTTACGTGAAATCGTGTCTCCATAGACTGACTCTGACACCAACGTGTTGGTTACCACTCTGTACATCTCCGAGTTTGTGAGACATTTTATCACAGGAGAATAAGACTGGATAAAATGATATCCCGTATTAGATGTCACTTCAAAATTGAGGCGAACTCAACTCACTTCACTTCACATCACTTCATCGACTAACTGACTGACTGACTGACTGGTTATCTTATTTGAAACATATCACAGCTGCTCATTCCATTCCTTCGTCAGTAGAATATACCAGGTGTAATTATCCCACTCGTATCCTTACGAAAACTATTCGTGTGCATTAGGCAATATAGTAAGACTGAAACAAATTGATTTAATGAGACAGACATTGAGAAGGGAACAATTAATTCCCATGATTTCAATGAATATTCGAAAGCAGTTTGAGAATGCGAAAAATGATGTTGTAAATGTAGTGAATATCAGTGAAGTGAATATGCTGTTTTTTCAATGAGTAGAGTGGAATCGAGTGGAGTGAAGTAATGGTAGCGTAGAGTATAGTGTAGTTGAGTAGAGTAGAGTGGAAAAAAAAGACAAAGCGAAATGAGATTCGGGTAAAGTGAAGAACAGTTTCCAATATTGTGATTATTCGCTCAGATGGATTTCTTCGTGATAAAATTCACTCAAAAGAGCAAAAATGCCTTCGATACCATTTCCGCTCTCAGTTGTTTTATATAATTCCTCCTATTTCACTGATGACAAGTTTGCTGTTTTCTGATTCTTCTTTTGTTAAGGGCATCTGAAAATTCACCGTGTACATTTGGAAAACTGTGAACCCAGAACTATATTTAACAAATGTTCTACCACTGACGAATCTTACAGGAATTCTAGTAGTTGAGAGAAAGTAAGAAGCAAAATGATGACCCATACAGCCATCTAATATGACCAATTATGCTCCACATTGTACACTTGACTTCATTCTAATCACCTGAAATAAGCAATAGTATGTCCAGCGAAAATCAATCAGCATCAGGACTCTGACAACTATCACAGTTATTGTTATCATTGATTATTATCCACTAGTGTTCCGAAGGGGAAAGGGGAAATCAGCAGAATATTTCCATGTCTCACACTTCCATGCACAATTCACAAGCTGGCGAAAATATTCTACATAGGCTTCCCATTTACTGAAAATAATCAGTGGGAGACACGCTAACTGGATTTCACCAGTCAAATCAGGAGACTGGTGTGAATTCTGAGTGTACTGTGTGACTAGAATCGCCATCCCTATTTATTTGAAGAGAGAATGTTATTCCGGTGCGTTATATAATTAGAAATTGAATATATACAGATTGGACCAGTGAATGTTTTGTGAAGTGAATCACTTCTCCTGATTGGTGATAGTGCCTTGTTTCGCCCTCCCCTGCTTCCTTCCTGCCTTGCTTTTCAAGCACTATCACACCGATTCGTTAAAAGGACACAGGCGAATTCATTCCATTCGTGAGTAACCAATGTGCGCGTGTGTGTATTTGTAGGTGACAGTGTATGTTTGAGTGTGTTCCTGCGTGTGTGCGGGTGTGGCTGAGTGTGTGACTGATGAGCCGTGTATCAACCAAAGCTAATCAATCAGTGATTCTGTTTGATGAATGTATCATGACTTTTCAGAGAATGAGTGCATTGTCGCTCATATCATTCATTACAGTAGTATAATGATTCCCTATGTGTATTACGAAATATGTCAGATTAGGAAATATTCTGTCCGCGAAAGTGTGACGAAATACAGCATTTTGAGAGTGTATGGTGATGAGAGTGTCAATTTCGATACTGGAATTGAAATCTGTGGTTATTTTGCAAAGTGGACATTTGTCGTATGGTAGACGATTTTATTACAGGTCGTAAGGTGATCAACAAGTGCTCGTAGTCGGAATCATTAAAATTGCATTTTTTGGAAGCCGCCTTGCATATCTTCGTGGGGCGGTTATGTGGTGAATAAAGTTACTGCTTGATAGTTATCACTTATCTGTAGGCGTGCTGTCTGTCACACACCACCTACCTATCCACTCACAAGCTCTATCGATTTAGTACATGCCATGATGTTTGTTGGTCTGTGAGAATCACACATTCATCCACTACTGCGTACATGCATAAACCACGACATCATGGATAACAGAGAAGCGTGTGCGTCCAAACACCTTCCTTGCATTATTAGTTCTGAAATTGGGGACCGCTGGGAGATACTTCGTAAGTCTGTGTACTCCCCGTCTTAGATAGTATTATTCTTCGAGGCTGTAGCTACGCACTGTCGACGACTTCCATTGAACGGGAGACCTAGGTTCACACCTTCCAACTGATTGTACACAGCACTCTGGCACCTTAATCCCCATCACCGTCATTCAGTAACAGTCATATGGAGGGAGACTGACACGAGATTCCGTTAATAATAAATAAATGGAAGTGGTAGGAACTGTTTTGTGAGATGTGACGATTTGTGCTCTAATCATGTGAAGACTAACACTACTCAGTTCTACTTGTTCTTCCGATGATCATGATGATCGCGTTGTATTTATATGTTTCGCCGTTTGAATTGTGGCACAAATGCAGCGACTGCCTTATCAATAACATCATGTGACCACTTACATGCATGGTGTATTTCCTGTCGACGAACTCAGTAATTCTGAGTGATTGGTGTTAATGGGAGACAGTGGTTATATGAAGGGAATAAGTGTGATGTATTTGGTGAGTGTATTTCGACCGGTCTCATCACACATCTACTTGTCAATTCAAATAAAACAGAGAAGGTATTGAGTGAAATAAGCGTGAGGATACAACACATGTCAGTAGTCTTAGTAATATCATCAGATGAAGATCGCCAATGTTGACTAGATGTGACATTAAACTGGTCACACAATGGACGAATAATTTCAGGGATGACAATCGCGGTAGCCTACCTCACTGTCTTCCTGATAGTGTCAAATGTAGAATGCTCAACAGCCACTCAAGGCGTTTGTCATCCGATCGCTAATCGTCGACCGATGAACCCCACATTCCTGTCTAGGTGATAGGAAGCTCGGTAATGCGGGGAGTTTGTGAGAGGGACTAGTGACTCCACGTTGTACGAATTGAACAACACCATTTCTACTGAGACACTGAAGGTCAAGCTTAGACCAGTATATTCCACTCAGAACGCAATGGATCAATATCGCAGTAATAGTATTAATAATAATAATAATAATAATAATAATAACAGTGGTGATAAAATGATAGTTTTCGTATAACAGCTCGAAAGATGTTTCGATAGGGATCTGATGATTCAAGCTGATTTTCTATCATCTGCATTCACCGAAGTATGGTGATCGAATTGTTTTTCAGAACATCATCATCACTCCTTTGTATATGCGTGTGTATGTCCACACAAAGACACGCACGCACAAACATGTAGAGTAATATACAATATGGAATGTGACCTAGTAAATTGTGAAATGTTGAACGTTTCATAGAACTTCACTATTCGAATCACTGTGACTTCGGATTAAATATATTTTGTATTTTTTCAGTTTTATTTTTCAGAAATATAAGTGCATACTCGTCGATGATATTGGTTTTGGTGGCTACAGTCATCATAAGGTAAAATTCATCAATCAGCGCTTCGAATAACAGAGGTAAATCACTTCCCCTTAATCTAAGGAGCTTCGGCGATGTCTTACGTTAAAGACGGCAGGTCATGATGTACGTGACAGAGATAATCTAACTTCTGTTTTGGGAAACAGTATCATCTGAATCTGAGAAATTCACAGTAAGAATATAATACGATCTAAAAATGTTTAATCCTATAAAACGCAGATATTAGACGACGTTCTCTCTGTCTCACTCTCACTCTCTATCTCTTTCTCCCTACCACATACACATACACACACAGACAGACAGATACAGACGCCCAAACCTGAACAACATATCTCCCTTCCCTTCAACTGGAAATATATTTATTATTCATCATGTCGAAAATGGTACTCTGTTAACTCGAAAGATGATAAACTGTGATTGAAATCACAAACGAATTTGAACTATCCAAATGTACTCACACACGCACACACACTCTCTCTCTCACACGCACACTCACACACTCAATCACAGACGTGTCCCCAACTGACTGACCATTTACAGTCGAAGTGTCTATCATCAGAGGGAAACTGAATGAAACTGAATCGATTCAATTTCTCTCTTCTCTCTTTCTTCATTCATCCACTGCTTACAACAATCGAGAGTGAGCGAGGGAGAGAGTGAAAACGTGTTGTTCTACAAGACGACGGCGTCTCCATCAGGTCAAAGTAACAGTAATAGTAATGCATTGCTACACTTTGACGATAGAAGCATTTTCTTCTCAAAATAACGATAAAAGTAATTTCATCATCATTCTGTTGTTGTTGTTGTTTTTTATTGGTAAGTGTGATTCTTTTCTTTTCTTTGAGTAAAAATAGAAGGGAGGAGAAGAAGAAGAAGAAGGAGGAGCAGGAGAAGGCGAAATTGACGAGAAGCGTCATCACCTCTCCCCCCTGTTCTAACTCGATTTCATTCATGAATTGTAGATGATTGTGAATGAGGGAATTAAATGAAAATAGCGTTTCTGGTTTCCCTCCATTTATTCTCCCTTAAATTTCACTTCGCGCCATATTCTCTTGCCCGTCTGCTCCTTCTTCTTCTTCGTCTTCTTCTTCGTCTTCCTCTTTTCGTTGTCGTCGTGCTACTGCATACAAGTGACCGTGTAAGTAATTCACTCAACTCTTCTTTTCCAAACACCCAACTAACCACACACCCACCAATAAACACACAAAAATTCTACATTGGCCACAATCACCACAGGACCACCTACAACTTCACTTAACACGCCCTCACATTCAAAGTGCAGACAAACAGACAAGACGTCGGAAATGCTCCTCAGAGTAAGGGGAAGTTGTTTACTTCTGTTATTCGGAGAGTTGAATGATGAATTCCACCTCATGATGACTGTAGCCACCAAAACCGACACGTTGTGGTCTGTTGTGCTGGAAATCAGTCTTCGTGTTCTACTACTACCGAACTGCATAGCTGGCCAAACTTCCTAGAGTTATTCACAGTCGACAAATGGCCTGACGACAAGTGAAAGACAGTTAGTTATTTGTGATAAAATCTGAGGAAGTATTTATCATCATCAACAACAACAACAGTGACAACGACAATAACATGTCAGAGCTGAAAATCACCTCAACGACAATGACGTCAGACAGCCATCCAGATGTAGTAGTATCTCAAATACAAAACAAGTACTATACAACAACCAACATCAACTGTAGGAAGTAGGTGAGAATCAAGTAGAATATTTCCGTCAATATGGGAATGAAATTCTATTAACAAGAACCCCACACAAAACACTTCCCACAGACGGTGACAACTCGGAATTCCCTCGACAAACCACCACTTCATTCTAATAAAATGATTTTGTAACCAATTGTTCCGTTGCAGTGACATTGTCTGAGGTAGTCGACTGGGTTATCAAACTACTATTATTCATATACCAAGAAGATTATTGAAGGTGGAATGTTAAGAAATCTGGACTGTGATGGAATTCATTCAAGTCAGTGGTCTCTGTGTTATTGGTCCAGTCTACTATAAACTTCACAGAATACCCAGGAATATCACAGACGTATATATAAATGCACTTGACTGACAAAATGACCTTAGTAGATCTGGGTTCGGTGGATGATTTGTGTGTCACACAGAACAAACACCAACATTTTGCCGAAGTAATTGCTATCAAACGCCCGAATCACGATTTATGTGTTCACAATGAATTTGTTGTGAGTATTCACTTGCCCTGGTAACTCCATGTATTCACCCTTCATTTTATTGGACTCCTCAATACTTCGCTTCGATTGAACCTCGTTCCCTTCAGCTAGAATGTAATTTTCCTACTGTTTTGTCTCATTATTTCAGTTAGACTCTCCATACTGTTGCTCAACTCACTTGTTACTCATCATTTTATCCACCTTCTTTCTTCTTCAATAAACAACTCCTCTCTCAGTCTTTATTCAGCATTCATTGTTGGTTGGTTCAAATTTCAACCTTGTCTGTATGAGCAACCAAGTTAGTGTACTCCTGTTGTAACAGGAGAAGGCAAGACACCGAAGCCAGTGTATATTTTTCACTCATCAAACCGCTATTCACATCTGTACAGTTTATATTCTCTAACCAATCACTGAAAGTGTCGTTTTGGCTTACATTGAACGACATGGAATAGAATGTGGAGAGACACACACACATATTATTGTGTTTGTGATGCAGTATTGAAGTGTGGGAGTTTGTGAGAATAATATTCTGTTGGTACACATCACCGTTGTATCACACCACCACACTGTCAACTAACATCACATCACATTTTCAAGTATATTAAAACTGCCACTCTCGAATGAAATATTCAAATCTACTTCGTCACCTCGACATCTGTTGATTTCGCTGTCAAAACGAGAATTACTGAAAATTCCTAATTCGAATCTGTAGTTAACTGTCTTCAAATTATCAACTATTGGTTTGAAGCAATCTGACTGATTTCAAGTCAGCTGACAAACTGACATCAATTGGAGACCGGTTGAGTCTCCACTGACTAACGACTGGAAATAATTCACTACCGCTCACTACCGCCTGACGAGAGTAGAAGCTGACACCAGTGTGGTCAATCGAGTTGTGTTTGAGGACAACTATTCTCCAACAATACTGGCTAGCGCCAAATCGGATCTCATCCCAGAGGCTGAATTCCCAATGGACTCGACCACTCACTTTGACGTTCTCCGGTCCATCCTTTATGGAGTCATAGATGTTTACTACAGAATAGTCGTAAACTGGAATCAAAAAGCTGTTCTTCACTACTTCTTCCTTCTATTCACTACTTCTCTAACTGATGTCAGTTCACCATCTACCCTCCCTGTCTATAAATGAAAATATTTCCGAATCTTTTCAAAATAAGTAGAGCAGATAATGTGGACTTCATTGTGATTACCTTGATTGACAGAGGCAGTAATGTGGAATACACTCACTCACTCACAAATACGTACACTGTGCAGCACATGTACTCGTACAGATTACAAAGAACACAAAGAATCTTGGTAACCTACTGTGAATTATTGTAATTGTAATTATAACTGCAATATGAATTACATTGCGTTACCGTTCGGAAAGGTATACACTGTTTTAATGAGTACAAGATGCAGTTTCGAAAATATATTTTCATCGCCTTTTCATTTCCTTGATAGATTGAGGGGTTGATTGATGGATTGGTTGATTAATGGTTGTCTGCTTTCGAGATTTCATAAATTTGTCTATTATGCGGTGACCTGAGTTTTGATCACTTGATGACTGATGTATAGTCAAACATTAAATCCAAACTGATTCATCGTGAGTATACCGCTGTCTATCGACACTGACCCGTAAGTTGAGCCGAATATAAAAGTGCATTTCACAATGAATGTGAGTGTCACAGATGAATATGAAGCAATTAATAACTGACTTGTTACCAACTGGTAACTGAGATGATAAAAGCTATGCTATGATATTCTGTAGTTGATCAAAGTATAAGAAATAGTTTACATCCAATGACAAGGTGGTCTGAGTGATGTCGATTCGTGGTGGAATCGAGATTGAAATGAATCGAAATCCCCATAAAACTCAGAAATTCTCGATATCAATCTCGTGTTGATGAGTGGCTATATGAAGCACGCGTGCATGCATGCATGGGTGTGTCTATGTGTGTTTGTGGATGTCGTGAAGCTCTAATATGAAGTGGTGACCAGTGAGGTGCAACAAGTCATGTCCTCTCATGGATGACACTGGTTGTTAGTGTCTGTATATCGCGAGTGGACAGAATTTAGTATTCATGGGCTACTGTATTCCACCAGCTGAATAGCCGAGTGGTCCACCGACTAGCCTCATGCAGTGGATGATTAGCGAGACAATGATCGTGAACCACTGAGGAGTGTCGAATCATGAATGCAGGAATAACTGTTCACTTCACAATGGTCACATGAACCAGTTATTTCAATCACCTCGTATACATCAGTTTCTACTGTGGAAATGTGATATGAATTATATTTCTCTAAGATATGATGAGGAGTGACGTGCGAGTGAGAAGAAAATCGTCAAATTTGGGACTAATTGTGACATAGGAGAACAGTGAAGAGGCTTCGATGAGAAGCAGGTAGTCGAAAGGTGTGTTGACGTGTGTATAACTTAGGCAATTAAAAGTGTTTTGATAACCAGGCCAATGGAACGAAATGAATCTCACCCTCCTCACATATATTACGATGGATAATTTTCGAGGTGTAATTTGTAGTTAGGGTGACATTGCTGACGCGAATGAATACGTGATTGTACATCACTGGACGACTAATATCGTTTGGTAGACATGAACTTCATTTAATTTACAACCCTGTGATTTTGTAGAGTGGGTTACGTCAACTAGACTGAGAGAAGGGTGAGGTTTTTTCTACTTTGTTTGCTTTTAAAATTGTGTAGACGAGTGGTCATCCTAACTCACTCCTTCTCCTCCTCCTCCTCCTCCTCCTCCTAGTTGGCTAGGAAGAATGAGAAACATGGAACTCTCACTACGAACAACTAAGAACCTGTTATCCAACGAATATGCCGAATGGACAGGAGATCAAGTGAGTATGCGTTGAGAAACAAATTGAGATATGACCATGAGGTGTGTAGTGCGACTGAGTGGAGGAGAGTAGAATTTGGGACTGAGTGTGACATGGGGAACAGGGAGGAGGCTTCGAAATCAAGCACGTATTCGAAGGGCACGTTGACTCCGATGGCCGAGTGATAGGAGACTGTGGAATTATGACAAATGTTGCAAACAACGTAACGAATCCTCGAAACACCCAAGTCAATAATAAAAGGAATCATGAAATACATGTGAGGACCAAATGATTTCCGGGAGTATCGAATATACGAAACGTCTATTTACATAATGGACACATGAATTCAACAACATCCAGATGGATAAATACGAACCTGATGAATGAAAACTCATTGCAACTCATGCAACAGCGAACATCACATGTGAAGTAATCCAACTATTCTGGTTTACTATCTCTCCATCGATGTCCCTGTCTTTCTGATATCTATCTAACCAACCATTATATTTGATTGTTTTAACGTGTTCAATTCGACTGAATGACTGACTGTGATGAAGAGTAGTTTATGGCGTCGTTGTGTAAATACATCGGGTCGGGTTGAGGGAGTGAATGTCACCACCTGGTTGTAATTATCTTTATGTACGCACTAGTGGATGAATGTGTGTTTCTCAGACACCCGAAAACACCACAGCAATGGACTAGTAGTAATATTGGAGGGTGAGTGGTGAGATGAGTGGTAGACGGTATACACAGATAACCGACAGTCACAAAGCACCCACACCTTTATTCGCCATGTGACCGCCCCGCGATGATATGCAAGGCGGCGTCCAAAAATATGCTCTACATATGGTTTGGAATACTCACACAGCTACTCTAACTTATGACCTGTAATAAAATCGTCTACCATACCACAAATCAACACTTTGCAAAACAACCACAGATTCCTATTCCAATGTCGACATTGACATTCTCATCACCACAGTCACTCAAAATGCTGTATTTTGTCACACTTTCGTGGAGAGAATATTTCCTAATCTGACATATTTCAAAATACATACACCCAATCATTATACTACTCAAATGAGTGATATGAGCGACAACGCACTCATTCACTGAAGAGTCGTCATTCATTCATTCATCAAGCAGAATCATTCATTGATTAGGTTCAGTCGATACATGGCTCATAAGTCACACACACACACACATTGAAACATCTGCACACACACGCACAGTTTAGTCATTCTCTCTCCACTCATGAATGGGATGAATTCATGTGTATCCTTCTCACCAATGATGTAATGGTGCTTGAAAAGCAAGGGAGCCAGGAAGGTAGGAAGTCGGGATGGACGAGAGGAAGGAAGATAGGAAGAAACGAACCACTGTCATCAATAAGGTGAAGTGATTCACTTCACAAAGTATTCACTGCCTTTCGATTGTGAAAATCGTCAAATCTGTAATAGATTCGATTTCTATTCATATAACGCGCCGAAATTACATTCTCTCCCCAAATAAATGAAGATGACGATTCTAGACACACAGTACACTCAGAATTCACACCAGTCTCCTGATTTGACTGGTGAAATCCAGTCAGCGTGTCTCCCACTGATTATTTTCAGTAAATGGGAAGCCTATGTAGAATATTTTCGCCAGCTTGTGAATTGTGCATGGAAGTGTGAGACATGGAAATATTCTGCTGATTTCCCCTTTCCCCTTCGGAACACTAGTGGATAATAATCAGTAATAACAGTAACAGTTGGACGACGCTGATTATTTTTCTCTGGACATACTATTGATTGTTTTATGTGATTCCAAAATAGTCAAGTGAAGCATAATTAGTTATATTAGATGAATGCATGCGTCATCATGTTGTTCTTTGCTTTCTCCTCACTAGTCGAATTTCCGAGAGATACGTCAGTGGTAGAACATTTGTGCCACATTACCTCCTTCTTCACAATTTTCCAGATGTACACTGTGATGGAATTCAATTTTCAGATGCGTCTAACAGAAGAAGAAGAAGAAAACAGCACACTTGAAAGTAGTGAATTAGAAGGAATTATACGAACAACTTTGAGCGGAAATGGTGTCAAAAGGATTTTTGCTCTCCTATAACTTTCAATGAACTGTTTTCACAATTTAAAGTAAGATAAAATTAGTAGTGCGCGTCGGTGGCATAGCGGTTATGACGCTTGCCGACCATGCACATGGTCGGGGGTTCGATCCCCGGCCGACACAATCCTTTACCTCGGGAGGCCAGAAATAATGCTGGCAATGAGGAAAGGTTGGGCATAGGGCTAGCAACCCCATCCTGTAAAATCAAACACTGCTACAGAAACTTCAAGCCACTAGCTTGAGGCCCTATGTTCCACTGGGAACGTGTAGGAAAAAATAGTAGTAGTAGTAGCAGTAGTAGTAGTAGTAGTAGTAGTAGTAGTAGTAGTAGTAGTAGTAGTAGTAGTAGTAGTAGTAGTAGTAGTAGTAGTAGTAGTAGTAGTAGTAGTAGAAGTAGTGGTAGTGGTAATAATAATAACTTGAGAGTAGGAAATAAAAGTGGTGTTTAGATGGATGGATCGATGGATGGTTGGATGAGTGGTCGGTCGATTGGTTGGATGAGTTAATACTACGAGGAAGAAATCCACCTGAGGCAATAATCACAATATTGGAAACTGTTCTTCACTTCACTCGAATCTCATTTCGCTTTATCTCTTCTCCACTCAACTCCGCTCCATTCCATTCAACAATACTCCATCCCACTATACTCGACTACACTATTCTCTACTGTACCACTTATCTACTCTACTCGATTCCACTCTACTCATTCAAACAATAGAATATTCACTTCACTGATATTCACTACATTTACAACATCAGATTCCTCAATCTCAAGTTGCCTTAAAACATTTATTTAAATCATGAGAATTAATTGTTCCCTTCTCAATTTCGGTTTCATTAAATCAACCTGTTTCAGTCTTACTATATTTCCTAAAACACATGACAAGATGTTGTAGGTGTGGTTTCAGTAGTTTCGTCAGCATACACTGTTTGACAGTTTTGTTTTCGTAGGGATTCAAGTGTGATAATTACACCTGGTGTATTCTAATGACGAAGGCATGGAATGAACAGATGTGAAATCCTTCAGACAAGTCAGTCAGTCAGTTAGTCGATGAAGTGATGTGAAGTGAAGTGAGTTGAGTTCGCCTCAATTTTGAAGTGACATCTAATACGGGATATCATTTTATCCAGTCTTATTCTCCTGTGATAAAATGTCTCACAAACTCGGAGATGTACAGAGTGGTAACCAACACGTTGGTGTCAGAGTCAGTCTATGGAGACACGATTTCACGTAAACAGTGAGAATACACAAGTTTTGATGGTGCACAAGAAACAACAATAATAATAATAACAGCAACAACAGCGACACCGACAGTAACAGTAACAGCATGTAGCTGCCTGTAGGTACCACTGATAAGGGGAGGAATGTGAAGGAAAGCATCGATTTGACTTAGGAGAGAGCGGAGTTTTGACCACAGGTGTCAGAGATGAAGATGTGAAGGTTGGTGAGGATGGGAGAAGCAAGACAGGCGTTAGTTATTCTAAAGTCAGTGTGGAATCTATTGAACTCAGGAGGATTCTGGATTTCCACACTAATGTCAAACGAGTCAGGGTTTCCAAATGGTTGAAACACTTGGTGTGTGGATCGTGGGAAGCATTTTGGTCAGGCTGCTGCAGACACTGATAGACAGCTGTCTTCACTGTCAAATGTATTACCATCAATTATATTTCATATGGAATAGAAAAAGCAAAACAGAATATCGATCGGACACCATTTTCACAGCTACATATGTGCATCGAACAATTCTGGTGTTGTCATAAAATAATCTCACGCCACTGGTATTCGAACTACTAACAAGTTGGTCAAAGAGTCAGGAAGTAGAGGCAGGAGTTATCAAGATGAAACAAAAATAACAGAAACAACAAGTATCTGTTGATATAAGGATGAAACTTCGACATGGGTGTGGAGCATAACTCCATCATGGATCAAATTTCAATTATGATACAATCACAGTGTTTTACAATGATATTTACTGATATTACTTGCTAGAAAAATATTCGCTTCAATAATTTCTCTTCACATGAACTGTGATCAAGATTTGACCGAATAGTTGCGGATAAAGGCAATATGACAGTTGTCATGATCTCTGCAGATCACGAAAAGAAGGCCATTGATCATCTTAATGACGGACCTGATGAAAAATTCAACGTGAATAAATCAAGAGCGACATTAAATAAGCTGAAGGCTGAAACAAACAAAATGTTACAGTCAATAAAAGAAAAGCTCGATGTATCACATTGGTTTACTCTGGCTCAAAATAGTTGAAGCCCCTGTAGATTTTATGGGTTACCAAAAATACACAAATCAGAAGTTCCATTACGTCCAGTAGTGGATTTTACTAACTCTCCAACATATAAACCCTCCGAATACATTTATCGAATCCTTAGCCCATTTGAAATGAAAGTGTATCATGTAGTGAAGAATTCGTATGAATTTAAGAAGAAAATAAACTTGACTCATATTGAAGAAGATGAAATAATGGCAAGTTTCGATGTTTATTCATTATTCACAAATGTTCCAGTTGATGATTCTTTAAGTATTTATTATTTTATAATTTACTTTGTTCTGACGACGAACTCAGTGGTCGTTGTCCTTTAAATCCAGACGAAATTATCAAGGTATTAGCACTGTGTCTTCTATCCGCGTTATTTACACTTAGAGGGGTTCTTTACCGTCAAACAGACGGCATTGCTATGGGATCATCAGTATCTCCGCTAGTCGCCAATCTGTTTATGCACTCACTAGAAACAAATGCAATTATGAGATGCCCTAGTCCCCCGAAGATGTGGTTAGGATGCGTGGATGATACCTTCGTCATAATCAAACGTAGTTTGTTAAATGAACTTTTTCACTTAATAAACAATATGTCAGAAACCATCAAGTTTTCCAAAGAGGTTGAATCCGATGAGAATGAGTTGGCGTTCCTGGACTGTTTAGTAAAAAGTAAATTAGATGACAAATTTAAAATAAGCATTTTCAGAAAGCCGACAAATTCGGATAGATATCTAGATTACTATTCAGCTCACCCATTTACCACCAAAGTAACTGTGGACAAGAATCTGATTAACAGAGCCAAACGTCTGGTTACTGAGGAGGAAGACATTATCAAGGAACTAAGATTGGTTCAATCCACTCTTGAATCAAATAATTATCCTAAAGCATTCATAAAGAGATATTTGAAATGTGAAGACAAGGATGAATCAGAATCTGCTGCTAAAAATTGGGTTAGTACATCCGATGAAATAAAGCGAATCCTTAACGACCATAACATAAGAGTGTACTTTCGTGCAACTAACACCCTACACTCATCACTGGTGAAGGTTAAGCATAAAATAGGACAAGAAAACTAGCAGAATTGTGTACAACAAATCAATTGTGGGCATTGTAACGCAGTATATGTAGGAGAAAATTCCAGATCGGTAAATATAAGATTGAAAGAGCATAAACAATGTATAAAGGTGGTTCCAAAGACCTCTTCAGATTTGAAGAAGCTAGAAAACAACTCAGCGATTGCACTGCATTCGATAGAAACGGGACACAAAATCGACTTTGATAAGACTAAGGTTTTACAGAAAGGTTTTGGTTCATGTAGAGAAAGACTGACTGCAGAAGCCCTACCTACTTATATGGGTGAATACCAACAGTTTAAACAGACGTGAAGGTGTGGTGTTAGCTGATGCATGACAAATCCCGACTAATAAATAAAATTGGATACGTATCAACAATAGTCATACTTGGTCAAATTCCCAATTGCCTAACAAATGTTTTATGGCTGTTCACCCACACACACACATACACACAGACACCATTGTATACTGCATATACATACACATTTTAACAAAAGTAGACAACTTTTGAAAGTCTGAGGTCAAAAAATCTTTGTTCACAGTTCATACAATTTTTGTTTTGTATACCCATTGACAGCTGTTTCTTCATTCATATGACAGGACAGACAAACAATTTAAAACAAGAGATGTACTTTTAAATGTAAACATACAATCTTATTTATTTATTATACATGTTGATACCTGTTGCTTGGTTCATGATTGGAAAAAGTTTCAAAAAACAAAAGATGTTCCTTTGATATATAAACCTCTGTTATGTTAATTCCGATTAATTTCCCTGAAGAAGTTCGGACCAGATAGCCAAACGAAACGTTGGAATTAATCATTTCAATTTCTCTGAGATTTTACAAATATAACTTTATAAATTTCTCCTCACGTTATAACAATTAGGAGAATATGAAAGTTGTTGGCGTTACAATGATGATAGTCAGTTACCTGGTGGACATATTTTTTATCGTAGAATAAGGGGTTAGTTATGGGGATGTCAAAATAAATAGTCGTATTTGTGTGACAAACATTCTCTGGGCTGAGATTGATCACAAAATATATTGGTGAAATGTGAGACAATGGTGGTGATTGGTCATAATAGATTGGTGGGATGTGGGGTAGGAAAAAGTGACAAGTCAGTTCAGGGCTATCTCTTATCTCAATATGCGCGTATGCCTCCACCTATTTCATTTCACACATTGGTTATTACATGATGGACGTCGTATTGCAGTCCTACCATCCCAGCTTGAATACACACTACTCTGCACCAACCACTCATCTGACTCCTTTTGTAACCTTGAATTGACTGGTCAGTTTTTCATACCCGTCATTCTCCGCATATATTATGACTAATCAGCGTCAACTTTCAAAGTCGGGAGACTATAATTGTTATGATTATGAACAATAAATTGTGTTCGAGACATTCTCATCCAGTAAATCATACTGTTTCACTGTGATGTATCTAATATCAGGACAAAACATACAAGCGAATAATATTGTTTTCAATTAGATCTTCTTCAGGTTTTACTCTAATTCAAATATATTTATATGTAAAAAGTTTAACCAATAGCGGTGATTATGTGGATCAAATGATACTTGTAATAATAATAATACTGACAATGATAATGTTACTAATAATGTGGTGAGTGTTTTGAACGTTGTTAATAACGATGATTGTAATGATAAGAAAATACTGATAATAAGGTTGATTAAGAACACGATATTCAGCGAAGAGACTCTTTTCAATGAATTTATTATCAAGCTGTACAATCGTATGTATATGGTTTTATAAAGAAATTATATCCGGTGAGGGAATTAGATCGAAGTTGTGAATACATGAAATAGTAATAATAGTAGTATGAAATATAATTAAAATATTTGTGATGATAATCATAATTGAATGTCAAGTAGCAAAACACCAAATGTCATATACAGAATAATACATAAGGTGTATAGATGTTGGAAAGGGGCGTATGATTAAAGGACTAGTAGGCGAATATAAAATATTACATAATATGGTGTGAAATTTGATACGGTAGAATTCATTATTGCACAGACAACAAACATTATGATTTTGGATTTAGAATGACAAGTGTGACAAGCTGAAACAATTCAGAGTGAGAATGGTAATATTAGTGGTAATAATAATCGTATTAATAAGGGAACGGTACATAGAATAACTAAATGAACAAAATAAATAAATAAATAAATGTCTATCCCTCTACGGCCATGTCAGAAGTAGGGATTGTACATACTTCTTTTGTACACAAAGGTGTGGCTTAATGTCGTGAAGTCGCGAGGCCTCTGTTCTCTTTAGAAGTCTGTAACGAAGAGAAACGCGGCCAGAAAGTTAGAATGGATTCTGTAGATGATGAGTGACGGGAGTCGATCAGGTGTGCTGGAATACAGCTTCGTACACAATTCGTTTCTCCCTTGTACAACCAAACCATTCAGCTGGAATATGTTCTCGTATCCGTGTGAAAAGCGTCCTCTGACTACGACCAAGAGCTCCACAAGAGCAGGTGAATTGATAGATTCACATGGAGGTGGCCAGACGGAGGAGCTTGTCTTTTACAGAGATGGAGAACAACCCGCTGCCAGTGACCGTCATTTGTAATTTTGTCGCAAACAATGTCTTACTGACAGCTTTAGATAGACCGTTGTTGAGCATATCTGAAGCTTGATCACCTTTGAATTCCAAGTTCATGAATCAGGTTTCCTTTGGAACTGAGTCGGTGACCAGTTCCTACTGATTACCTTTCATGTTGCTGTTATAAATCGGTTCGGGTAAGCGTTTTCTGCGAGCGTGGCTTTTAACAAGTCAAGTTCTGTGTCGACGCAATCAGAACCACAAATTTTTCTTGTCCTAAAACAGAGTGAATCAATTAGGTTCCTTATCCTGGAGATAGGCACCCAACTATGAAATTTAGTTAGTTATCCGTCACATGTACGTTTTCGGTGGATGGATGTTTTGAGATATCCGTCATTACATCTACTAAGGCACACATCAAGTAAAAGAATACTTAGTTCAGATTCCTTTTCTGTGGTGAATTGTAAAGAACGATGGTAGTTGTTGAAAGCAAACAAGACAATATCCTGCGTTTCTTCACCTCCTCACATACACACACAACTTCCTCCTAATATTGATTTTGAGCAAAAATTACTCAGTGATTAGCAATAAACCCGATATATACTCACCGCTATCAACAAGTAAATTCTCTGTATATCAGTTAAATCTAGCCATTTCCACAGTAGAAACTGATGTATACGTGTTGATTGAAATAACTGGTTCATGTGACCATTGAGCAGTGTACAGTTCTTCCTGAAGTCAAACTTTCACACTCTTCAGTGGTTCACAATCATTGTCTCATCAATCATACACTGCATGAGACTAGTCGGTGGACCACTCAGCTACAGAGTTGGTGGAATACAGTAGCCCATGAATCCTAAGCGATATACAGACACTAACAATCAGTGTCATCCATGAGTGGACATGACAACTTCCACTCCACTGGACACCACTTCATATTAAAGATTCAGAGTGCCCGCATTCATACACACATACACATACCCATGCATGCATGCACGCGTGCTTCATATAACCACTCATCAACACGAGATTGATATCGAGAATTTCTGAGTTTTATGGGGATTTCGATTCATTTCAATCTCGATTCCACCACGAATCGACATCACTCAGACCACCCTGTCATGCATGTAAACTATTTCTTATACTTTGATCAACTACAGGATAGCATAGCATAGTACAGCACAGTATAGCTTTCATCATCTCAGTAACCAGTTGGTAACAAGTCAGTTATTAATTGCTTCATATTCATCTGTGACACTCACATTCATTGTGAAATTTACTTTCACAGTCCGCCCACCTTACTGGTCAATGTCAATAGACAGGAGACAGCGATATACAGTAAGACACCGAGACTCCGAGACAGTGACAGAGAGGTCCAGAGGAGTGAAGAAAGTGCACTCACTGAAACCTCAATTCTGGCCAGAACAAATATTTTCACTAAATGGAACACGATATAATCAATATTTTTGAATTCGTTGAAAATTCATTGATTGATATCAGTCAGCATTTTCAAAATAATCGATGAGTGAGTTTCGATTTAATGTATGATTGACTAACCATCAGTCATCGATTGATCAAAATTCAGATCACTCCATTACAGACGTATTTATGACAAATTGAAAACAGACAACAATTATAACAATAACAATAACAATTTCGCTTTATTCCAGAAACAGTACTTGTGGTACAGTGTGGAATTTTCAGCACATATCTACAATATTGCATCTAATTTCATCGTACATTAAAAAGGAGTATTACAAAAAAAATAAATATAAAAAAACGCGAAAAAAATAAACCAAAAAGCGAAACACAGAAATAACAAAGAAAAAAATGCAAATAAAAAATACCAAGTAGAAAGGAAGATAAACACCAATGATGAAAAAAATATTTCAGTACTGGGTAATGGAAGCTATGATATGTGTATGCGTGGTGAACAGTGACACCTATGATCATACAAGAAATTATTGAGATGTTCTTAAGAATGTTAATAGCTAAGATGATCACTTAATTTGATTGAACAACACTAAACAATCATAAAATAAACATTTCAGGTTGTGTTTTTTTTATTGTCAGCACTAATGCAGTGTTAGTCGTGGTAGTGTTAGTAATGATGCATAATACAAAATTTTTAAGATGGTGATAGTGGCGTTCACAAACAAGATTGTCAGTTAAATAGTGCCGAACAAAGAGCAACCACAAAACTAATATTACATGATGGTTAAAGACAGGACAATTTTTAATAATCATAGTGATAATATAGTCGGACCCAGTAAATATACAAAATAAGAAATAGAGTAAAGTACAAAAAAGTAAGTCAATGATAATAATATTGAGTAGCTAAGTATGTTTAAGAAGGTTGTTCACTATAGAGTACAAATAAGAGAGTATAAGGGGAAATAACAAGGGCCAAAATTATGTTATTAACAACAAAGCAAGTCATAGGTTTCACGCTTAACATTGTCCCTGTCACTTAGAACACGGGCTGGCCAAATATGGTATCGTTGAGTTCCTATACTTGGTTGTACGAGCATGTATTATTTTGTACTGATTTCTGGTTCTACCTAATGAGATGCAAGGAGAGAGTTGGGAATAGAGGGGGTGTTGGGGGTCAGAGAGTATGGTTTTAGACCATTTCTCGCATGTATTCAGATGCTTATCCACTAATGTTGTGACGAGCTGACTGAGTTTTACACCGCTAGTCCTACTAACTACCTTCAATATCCTTCTCAGGATGGTATAGTCCTTTTTCAGTAACCCAGGAAAGACTAACGGGGAACAGTAAAGTAGAATAGGTAGGATACGAGAGTTGACAAATTGTGAAAGCAGAGTTTGAGGGACTCCAGTTAGTCTGAGTTTCTTAATGTAGTAGGTTAGACGAAACACTTTCTTGGAAATCATTTGGATATGAGATGACCAAGTAAGGTTTCAATTATAGCCCCCTCAATTCTACAGACATCATGAGTGCTTACTAGTGTTTGTAGATCTCGTTTATGCCTAAAGGAGAAGTCAACAGTCTGGCATTTTGAGGGATTCAGCATGAGGCCATTTAGTTTAGACCACTGACTGATGTCCGACAGGAAGCTATTTAATTTGAAGCAGTCTGACTGAGACTTAACGGGAAGCGAAACAGTCAGGTCATCTGCATATTTGACGAAGTTGATTTCGTCTGAGAGAGGTAAGTCATGTAGGAAGAAGGAAAAGAGAAATGGCGAGAGAACAGCACCCTGAGGAACTCCAGCTTCAGTAAGCAAAGGAGAGGAAGCTACACCATTATATACCGTGTACTGCATCCTATTGGAGAAGTAAGAGTGCAGCCAGTTGATAGCCCAGGACTCAGTTTGTGTAAGGCTAAGCTTGTTTAACAACAGGCCTCTAGGTACAGAGTCAAAAGCAGATGTGTAATCAAGGAAAGTACAACGGACATACTTGGCCCCTTTGTCTAAGGAGGATACAATGTTGTGATGAAACACAGCAGCAGCATCCAAAGTACTTCTACCCTGTTTGTAAGCAAACTGCTTTGGATCGTTTGAGAAGCTTAGGGAGGGAATGAGTTTTTGTAACAGTAATTTCTCCATCAGTTTCAAAAAAGGAGAGGTAATGGCAATTGGTCTAAACTTAACACTATCTCCAGAACCAAACTCGGATACAGGGATGATTTTAATATCTTTCCACAGAGAAGGTACAACATAATTGGAAAAAGAAGTATTGAAAATGCTTGTAAGTGGTTTACTTAAAATATCAGCACATTTCTTTAAAACAATGGCAGGTATACCATCAGGGCCTAGACTCTGGGAAGGTTTAAGAGATTTCAAACATTTAAGAACATCAGAAGTATTGAAACTATGAAAGTCACTGGTCGTGTTATTAGTTAAATTGAAGGCAGAAGGGACATTTGGAGGGCGGATGAAAGATCTATTGAGAGTATTTACATCAATAGAAGAGGCAAAATTATTATGCTTACCACAACCAGTAATTTCTCTAAAAAGCTTCCATATGTTTTCTGAGGTTTTACAAGATAGTATTGTTTGATTATAAATGTTGTTTAGTCTCTTGATTTCAGATTTAATTTGGGTGTTTATCTTCTTAAGACCAGATTTATTCTTTGTCTTGTACAGCTTCTCTTTTTCTCTACGAAGTTTTTTGAGATGAGGGGAAGAAAAACGATCCATTCTTTTGAAAATTATCTGTTTTGGACAGCATATATCAAGACAGAATTTAAGATAGTCAGTCAAATTGGAAATAGTATCATCCAGTTTGTGTTCGTTGAAAAGTTCCCAGTTAGTGTCATTTAGCATACATCTTAGTTTGAGCATATTTTCTTGTGAGTAACACCTTTGCTGTGTTTTCTTGGACAGATTTGAGAAGATATTAAAGTGAGATCTGCTGTATATCTTAGGTAATATCCGAATAATACAATGATCTGAGTTCATGATAGGAGCACGTCTGCGTACTTCATATATTTCCTCATCATTAATAAACACTAGATCAAGAGTTTTATCAAGTCGAGTAGGGAATTTAACAATATTGGCATGACCTAATGATACGAGGAAAGAACAATCACAGCAGTTAAAATCTCCTGTGACAACTGATAAAGAGTTTTCAAGATGTGTAACGGCGAATTCAGTGAATTGGTCAGCAAAATCAGATAGATCCGAGGCAGAACATCCAGGAGTAACATAAATGTTAGAGATGAAGACGTATTTAAACTTGGATAAGTGTTTCGGGGGGCATTTGACCGTTTTACAATCAATAAAGTCATTAGAGTAAGAAAAACATACATTATTTGAAGTTGACCATTGAGAATGAATGAAAGTTGCAACACCTCCACCTCTTTTCTTTCTGGAGCATAGTCGATCTTGTCTAAACAATGTAAAACCGTTTAGGGAAACCAGATTGTCATCATAGAGTTCATGGAGCCATGTTTCTTGTAATGCAACAATCGCCGTATTGTGATAAGTATCAGATGATAAGAGAGACTGGAGATGCATAATTTTGTTGGGAAGTGAACGGCAGTTTGAAGTGACAATAACAGGAATGGTTGTACGATATAAAGGTGTCTGTTTAAGTGCACGCTGCCAGCCAGCGTGATGTTTTCTCTTAGATTTATTAGATGCATGAAAGTCATATGGTTTAAAACGTTTAATGAATGAATTACTGTATTTTATGCGATTTGCGATCATATTTTATTAAAATTAGGAATGAAAACATGACTTATTAGATGCAATATGTAGATGCAGGAAAAGGTAGCCCAGATGTCAAACAGGCCGCCAATAGAACCAAGTGATAGAATCGATGGATCCATCAATCAATCAAGGAGAGAATATCGAAAGAAATTCAAGTTGTACTCTTTAAAATGGTTAACAACTTCAAAGCGGGAACTGCACATAATTCATATTGTGGTTATAATTTTCATTACAATGGTTCACAGTAGGTTAACGAGAATGTCTGTGTTCTTAGTAATCTGTACGAGTGCATGTGCTGCATAGTATACGTGATTGTGGATGAGTGAGTGAGTGAATAGGTAGATGACATCTCAAGGGATACATTTTCAACTGTATTTTATTCAATAAAGAGTGTGATGGTGAGAGCTTACTCGAATTTCTCTGTGTCTATGTCTGTGTGTAGGAATCTGCGTGGGTACATTTTATGAATGGTGATGTGCATCTACATGAAGTGACAAGCGTAATTTCCCCATTCCAGAGTTTTCATCTGACACAGTCACAACTGCACAGTATTATTTTTAAACAGAATTTCAGTTTTGTGGGTGAGTGAGTGAGTGTGTCTAATTTGTGAATTTGTATCTTCATTCCTACCTCTCTAATGCTCCATCAGTCTGTGCGTCTTTTGGATTTAGCCTCTTGGTCATCTACATCTCAAGTCAGACAACAGATGCACCCATATCATATAGATCATGTAGAATGCAAAAGGGATATATACAAATACATGTTTATAGACGATTCCTCATAGTCGAGAGCATCACGGGTATATCACTATTAGGACGGTGTACATGGAAAGGTTCAAATTCTACTAGAACCTCTCTTTGATAAGTTTTTGAGGCGTCCTTATCTCAGACAGGTGGAAAAATCATTTCATTACTGAATTATGCATACAGTAGTGGGAGATAAACACTAAGAATGATTTGGTAGTTTACTCAGAAATGGTGACTTTTCGAAGTTGTGATGCTGATTACTGCTCTTCGGAGTTTCCATGTCATATTTTGAGGAGTTATCATGGCAGTAGTTGTTATCCACTGTTCATATATGCGAAATGATCAGGTTTGCTGTCAATGAATTTAAGTGACTGAACAATCTTCATTCTCAGGCTACGAATATTGACAATTTACACAGGTAGAACTGAATTGCATTGCACACATGAATGTGTTTCATAGTTAAGTGACTACATCAACGATGCAGGCTAGTTTGTGAATAGAAATGTTTCAACATCGGAAGAGAAAGCACTCCTGTGTGTTTTTCCAGTGGAAAATAACTTCCGAAATTCTCGAGGGAAACAAAACTGATCGACTGTCCAATTAGGGGGAATTTGTATAAGAGGGAAGGGAACAAGGGCAAACTTAAACTTTAAACACCACTAACTGCCAACCAGCGAATGACCTCGAAAGCAACAGTCACCTGAAGGAGGCATTTCTGTGTGTGGAATACACATATTTATGAAAAAATTGCCTAAAACTGTCGAAACGTGTTATAGAGGAAATCTGGCTCTCATATGTGATAAAAACAGCTCTCGGTTCTATGTTGGAGTATGAACAGAGTATAATTCTATTGTGGGTAAAATTCATTTTGATGCAGTCTAATAGTGTAATACAGTAATATTTACTGAGCAATAAATTGTCCTCGAAACGTCATCAGTAAATATTGCTGTGAGACTGTGAAAATAAATGTTATCCACAGTTGAACTATACTCTACCATACTGCACAAGTTCTATTCTTATATCAACAGAGTAATTTAACCACATTCTGTGCATGTAATTATTCAGGTCTCGTAACCCTAACAATAACCCTAATCTTTCCTGAGCTAACTCTAACGTGAAAATATCCCTAAACTAACTGTTATGTAACTCGAACCAAACCTAATGTTGTCTTTATTAGGTCAACCTAGCCGTAACTTGTCCTTGGCTTAAAGAGTGACTTAATCTCCCTCAAACCTAATCTGAAACTTCCCCGATATCCCATTTAATAGCATAACACTTCAATGAGCATATTTTATTGATGATGGTAACATTATTTGCCAGGTTTCCCTACCTTGCTCAGTGAGCGTTTCAAGATTATTGGTGCAGTCGCACTCCATTGGTAGTCAGTGGTGCTTGAAGTTTATCTTGGCCGGAAGAAGAAGAAGAAGTTCGGTATAAATATCTTTTGTATAAGTATTCTAGAAAAGAACACACAAAGCCTATTATCTTTGAAATCATGCTGAGAATATGTTCAGCAGACCCGTACGTGAAATAAACTTAGTTTTGATTGTGAAATATATACATTCTTTACACATGAATATATATTTATATATATCTTACGTTGAACATCATGCTTCAATACGTTTCAGTAATGCAAATTAACTTATCTTGATTATGATTTGTTTGAAGCTTAGACACCAAATTAAATCTCCCAATTTCGGTTAACAAATAACACTCCGAAATCACTGCGTATTAATTCATTCAATTATTTTTAATATTCCACTGACTGATTGATTCCAGTGGACCGACATACTTGGTCTCTGATGATAAATTCTATTACGTCGTGGTGTTTAGAAGGTTACTCTTAGTGGAAACACCATCGCTTCAAGAAATGCCAGTACATCTAGCTTACGAGCTTACGAGAAATCTGTTGTTAGGAGCATCCTGAATTCCACTGGTATTCACCAACAATGCAGTAACTCCTCTTCTATCCAGAATCAAACAAGAAGCTCATCAATCGTACTAGTCCGGTATTATTGGGATAACTGAAATTGAAACAGTCAATCCGTCAGTCACCAAGCCTATGTATCAGTAATAATAAACACACAATGTAGTTTAAGTAACTCTGATGGATGGTGACGAGTAGTGGAATACAGGATGAGCATTTCATCTTATTTAGTACTCGCCAACTGGATGTACCTGCATTACCCAATGAGTGATCGTGTTCTCTGGTGAGTTTTCAATCCAACACGCATCGCTCCGAACGTCGAAGTGTTATCCACTCGACCTGTTGAGCTACTGCTTTCTCGTTTGGAACGATGGGTATTTGATTAGAGCCCCACTCGGCACATCCAGAGACCAGTCTCAAACTAGGCAAGATGCACGTCGTAGATCCCACTCAGAGTCGTCACACACCAAAATTACTTGTGGCTACATCCCCAGGAATCGTCGAAGCATCCACACAAGGAGGAGCCGGATTGTAAACATAGGCCGAACAATGCAGTCAAATCAATCATCAAATCAAATGAGACACCCACATTGTTAATAAACGTGTATTTAGTTATCGTCACATTACTGTGTAACTATTCGGTCAAACCACCATCACAGTTCATAGAAAGTTTCTGTCACATGCTCGCCAATAATCAATGGCATTAGAATACGGACAACAAACACATTGATAGAAATACACATTTTGTTACTGTCACATGCCTGGGAATAATCCATGAAGTCGGAATACTGCATATCAGTGCATCACATGTTACTCTATGTAGAATTAGAAGGTCGATGTACAAACCACTATGACTCATTGTTTTATGAATGAATTAGATATTATGAGACAACATGAATATTTACAACTCAGCACAGGTAGTGGTGGTTGGTCAACAGCGATAAAGCTCAGTGACATAGTAGTAGAAGGTTATTCACATATTTGGATGACTGTGACGACTGTATGTATGCGACGTGTAGCTAGTCTAGTCATCAAATGCATGAGAATGGATGTGTATCCGAATTCCAGTTCACTCAGAATCCTGTCTTTTGAATAACCTAGCAACGCGCCGATTACTTTCAGTCGTCTGATACACATGATATATGAAGACATTGCATTCTGAACTAGATGTGGTTGACCTCAGAGTCAACTACTTCATTCACTGATTGCGCATTCACGAGGATCAACATGCAGACAGACAGATAGGCAGACAGACACAGGTATGTTCTGTTCACAGGATTTTGAAAAAGTGTATAAAAGTGGTGAATCACGTGGCTGTTGTGCCTCTGGTGCATCCTACGCTTCGATGCCTACTTACATTTATTCCACCGATGAGTTACATAACTGACACTTCACAAATGCGATAAAGAAAGGAAGACGAAATTCTCAGTATAAGATGATATCATTCTATTTCACAGGTTCTCATCATCTGAAGACTGCCTGAAATTACAATGATTACATAGATCACAACGACAAACTTGAAAGTTTGTGTGGCAGTAGAGAAGAAGTACTATGAAATTGACGAATCCTAAATGTAAGCATTACAACTTTTAGTTCCAGTTCTCATCATCAATTTATACGCTTTGAAAGTAGAAAAAAGGGGAAGGGAGAAGGGTAAGACAGAAAACATGAAAAAATTAACAAACAGTGTTAGCTTGTAGGTTCACATAGCAACACAAAAGGCAAAAGCGGTTATAGTTTATCAGTGAGTTGAGATCACTGAATTCAATGACTAATTGATGTAATCAAAATGAAAATCCAGTTACCAAGGGAGTGAGAGGTTAATTAATCAGGCTCGCTTTCTGTATGCATAAGTCTGGTTGGTTTGAATCATTTGATTGTGCTGGCTTCACTAAATCATATTGAATTTGCTGTCCTTCGTCTGTTTATTTAATATTTTGAAGCAGTGAGAAATCTCTACGAGATCTCTATGAGTATCAAGAATATGTGTGGTAATTGCACTCTGAGAATATTTGTCTCTTTATTTTTTGAGGCACAGGTTTCTTGGCCTTCTTTCAGTCCTTCCAATGTTCTTACTGCTGTACTTACTGTGAATTTCGTCTTCCTTTCTTTAAAGAAACTTCACAATTAATTCACGAGTTATCTCCACCCCGAAATCAATACAAATAAGAAAACCAGTAGTTCAGTGAGGAGAATGTTTTCAGCGAATTCATTTTCTCCCGGTGTGTATTCACATTCGCATATGATTTACTTCTCTCACGGAAGAGGGCGGCAGCAAAGGTGATGAGTTGTCATTAGCATAGTTTCCAGCGAAGAGACTCTTTTCAACGAATTTATTATCAAGCTGTACAATCGTATATATATGGTTTTATACAGAAATTATATCCGGTGAGGGAATTAGGTCAAAGGTGTAAATACATGAAATAATAATAGTATGAAATAAACTTAAAATATTTGTGATTAGGTTCATAGTTTAAGTCAAGTGGAATAATAATTAATGTCATATATAAGATAATACATAAGGTGTATAGATTTTGGGGAGAGGTATATAATTATAAGATTAGACGAATATAAAATGTTACGTAACATGGTGTGAAATTTGATAACATAGAATTTAATATTGTAAAAATAAAAATAGAAAGTATACACATGAATAATTTTTGGTTTAAAATGTCAAGTAGGTCAAGTGGAAAAGATTCAGAGTGAGAGTCCTAATAAAAATAATAATCGAAGTAATAAGGAAAAGTACATAGAATAACTGAATAAATACAAGAAATAAATGTCTATCCCTCTACGGCCAAGGCAGCAGTAGGGATTGTACATACTTCTTTTGTACACAAAGGTGTGGCTTAAAGTCATGAATTGCCAAGGCCTCAGCTGTCTTTAGAAGTCTGTAACGAAGAAAACGCGGGAAGTTGGCATGAATTCTATATATGATCTTGAAATCATGGTCAGGGTTGACCGAGTGACGGAAGTCGATCAAGTGTTCCTGAATGGAGACGATTTTTGAGCATATCTGAAGCTTGATCTCCTTTGAATTCCAAGTTCATGAATAAGGTTTTCTTTGGAACTGAGTCGGTGACCAGTTTCGACTGCTTATCTTTCATGTTGCTGTCAATAAATCGGTTAGGGTAACCGTTTTCTGCGAGTGTGGCTTTCAGGAAGTCAAGTTCTGAGTCGACGTAATCAGAACTACAAATTTTCCTTATCCTAAAGCAGAGTGAATGGATTAAATTCCTTTTCCTGGAAATAGGCACCCAACTGTAAAAATTAGTTAGTTGTCCGTTCCATGTACGTTTTCGGTGGATCGATCTTTTTAGAGATCCGTCATTACGTCTGCTGAGGCACACATCAAGAAACGGAATACTTAGTTCAGATTCCTTTTCTATGGTGAATTGTAAAGAAGGATGGCAGTTGTTGAAGGCGAACAAGACATCATCAAGGACTACGTTCTTATCGCAGATGACGAAAGTGTCGTCTACGTATCTTTTATAATTGTCAGAATGCCCGACGGTTTGACTAAGTTGAGAATTTTCCAGCTTTGCCATAAAACAATCAGCCAACAAAGGACCCAGCGGTGATCCCATGGCAATGCCATCTCTCTGTCTATAGATCTCATTGTTGAAGGTGAACTGAACATTCAACGTACATCTCAATAAAAGTTCTTTGAGGTGGATTGTCGGTAAACCTATTTCCAAACCATGTGTATCAATATACTCACATAAATAGCTAACAGTTTCCATGAGAGGAACATTGGTAAATAGCGACGTCACATCTAATGAGAACAGGACTTTTTCTGAGACATTAAAATCTTTAATACTATCAATAAATTTAAACGTATCATCAATGGAAAACTTAGATACTTGCCTTCTGACTGGTTCCAATATTTCGGCTAGCCATTGAGCGATTCCGTGATAAGGAGAGCCCGCCATATCGAGGATTGGACGGAGGGGTAATCCTGTCTTATGTATTTTGGGTAGTCCATACAAACGTGGTATAATGGAGCCTACTGGTCGGATGCGTTCGTATATTTCTGACGATATTGCTGACTTATTCCTCATATTCTTTAAGACATCAGTCAGTTGATTTTCAATTATATGTGTCTTGTTCTTTTCACCGTCGGGTTTGGAGATTTTCGTTTGGTCTGAAAGGATCGCTGAGATTTTATCATTATAATCTTGGCGATTCACAACTACGACACCCCCCACCTTTGTCTGAACTGCATATGATAATATCATCATTCTTCTCTAGTTCTTTCAGTTGGTCTATATGCTCTTTAGTCAGAAGATTATTCAAGCTAGGTTTTGAACTAGTAAACTGATGACAACAATCAAGAACTGTGGATTTAAAGTATTGGAATTCCTCAGGTGATGTGGGTGTAAGATCGTTGATTAATAAGATTTTCAAATTGCACTTGAGTATGCAATCTGTTGACTTTGGATGAACTGTTGCAGAATTTGGGGCCCAGTGATAGGGCTTGTAGTTGAATTTCAGAAAGAGTGACGGAGGAATAATTAAATACATATTTATTGGGGTCAGTCGGGAATCTCTTTCCTGCTAATACCTGCTTGAGACTGTCAAGATGCTTGACGTCAGCAGACTGGGACTGTTTTCTGATGACAAAAGAAACGTATTCCTCGAATTGCCGGCGTTTATCAGTCGAAAGTTCAAACAGAACGTGACTTCTCAGAGTTATGTTCCTGTTTAATTCTACCACACGAGAACTGATTGCATCAATATGATTAAGTGTGTGGCGGTTTAATGTTTTGGAATTAGGACATATACGGCTACGTCTAAGCGCTTTCCAGAATAAATTAGGATATTCATTTTTACTGATACAGCTTTCAAAAAAGTTAATCTCAGATTTGACTAACGCAAGTTTGACAGAATACCGTAGGAAACCATTAAGTTCCTTCATCGTCATTGGGTTTTTGCATTTTTTCAATAATTTAATAATTCCCATTGTAGCATTAAAAACACAATTTTCAGCGAAGAGACTCTTTTCAACGAATTTATTATCAAGCTGCACAAATATTTTAAATTCATTTTATACTATATTATTATTTCATGTATTTACACCTTTGACCTAATTCCCTCACCGGATATAATTTCTTTATAAAACCATATATATACGATTGTACAGCTTGATAATAAATTCGTTGAAAAGAGTCTCTTCGCTGAAAATTGTGTTTTTAATACTACAATGGGAATTATTAAATTATCCTAGTTGTTATTATTAATCAATGCACAAAAAGCGTTGAATAGGAGTCTGAGAGTCACCTAGTAAGATGAACAATTCAATGAATGAGTTACATCCAGCATACACACAGAAAAGAAGGAAAATCTGACATAACGTAAAAAATCCAAATATACACGAAAGTTTTAAAGAGTTGAAAAATATATGAGGTGACTGAATCAAGTTGATGGAATGAGACAAGTTTCTTATCACGATAGTAGAAGTAGTTGGGTAATTTTCTTTTGTGTTCACAGCTCCGATTTCTTTATATTAATCACTAGAGCTGCAGAAATGCGAAGCAGATGAAAGTGAAACGTCTTTTGCAGATTGTTCTTCACTTTATAGATTATTCTGAAGGAGGCTCATATCAGGATAGAATGACCAGTATTTACAAATAAGTTCAATTATCGTTCTCCTAATACAGCAACTTCTCCAAATCTTCGACCTGGTGAGATTGTGTCCCTCGAAATTTTGGGAGAGAAAACAGGTGGAGCGATCAATATACACGATTCAACAGGAACAGGGGAATTCATGTATGTAAACAGTAGTGGTCATATGCGTACGTTCAACAGGAATTCAACTGTAGATGTATGTCAGTTGACTACTGTTTGTAGATTTCCTATGGACTGAAGTTATTAGGACTTATTCGAGTCCAATTGTTAGTTAATCATGAGGAAAAGAAATTTCAGATTCATTTTCCAATGTGAAGAGTGATTTTATTCCTAGATGACAACTGTTCAACACGTGTTATAACTGACTCAATGACTGAGATTATAGTTACTGTCACAATTGGAGGAAATGTCGGCCACACATCTCACATAGAGGTGACAGTTATGAGTTTTCGAATTTTATGCAGCGTTCTCGAGACCTGTCATGAAACAGAGTGCTACTAATGAATTCAAGTGAGATCTCATAGCAATCTTATCTTCTTCTCAGTAAGTGAATACACTAAATTGAATTCTACATTGAAAGAATATCTCAGCGATAGTTCATTCAAACACTCAGATAGAATTCCAAGGTATTATTGAACATGTTGGTCAGAAATGACGCTAAATATTCTAGCTGATTATCTGATCTCCAATCATTCTACTCAAGACGTCTATGAATTGTTTCTCAGTCACTTCTGTTTTCTTCATTTCGTTGGACACTTGAAGAAATCGATGTTTGTGTGAGAGAATGAAGAAGATATTCTCAGACAAAAACAGATTCTCCTTAAGTGATCGGCAATATTCAGACCACGAATGTTCACTTCTGTCACAATACATCGATGATACTTTCTGAGACTTTTGAATGGAATTCACCATTTGCATATTCATTCGTGATTGGAAATCTGCATTGTTACCTGTGCAGATTCAGCACAGTTATCTTTGGAAACAAGGATGATTCATTTCACAAAATATGGTGTGTTTCACACTATAAATGACAATGTAGAGATCGAGCCTAATCGAATGATTCTGCATATCTACAAGCCGTCCGGTGTTTTCATCACTTCAACCTGGTTACCTAGCCATCCTGATTCATGTGAGTGGTATTAGACTACTCATGTCAATCAATGGAATATGACATCATGCACTCAGATGTGTTTCACTGTGTTTCCTTTCAGTTACAAGTATGTTAGGAAATATCACCAAATTATTGTATTCAGGTAATTAATAGTATTGAAGATATCATAGATTTACAGAGGCCAACAATTTATACATGATACAAGCAAGTTGATAGTTTGATGGGTATAGCATGATTTAATGAAGATGTCCCTCTCCGTTAAAATCAACACTCTACCTAGTACGCGCTGATCATGTGTTCAAGGTAATGAAGGTCTAATCAAGTTCAGACAGATTTGAATATCATTTCTGTGGTCATCTAAACATCCTCCACAAATCAATAACTGATATCTGCATACTTAATGACAGGATACGATTGTTGGGCAGAGAACACAATTCAGTTAGACTGACTTCCTTCTCACGGATTCAGCAAACTACTTCTCTATGTTAATCGCATATCTCACATAGTTCCATGTCATTAGTTGACACGATTGTCTGTGAACTGGTCACATGGACTTGTATTGAATATCAGTTTGATCGAAGGCGAAACGGAGGAAGTGGGTAGCTGCTATCCGACCACTTCAATCAAGGTTTGTATGACAGGTAGATTCGATGGGAAGTGATGAATGGTTCGAGTCATTGTAGAAGAGACTCATTCTGACAGAAGTGTTTAATTAGAGTTTGATAACTGACTTGTAATTCAACTTTATTTCTCACTGAGGACAAAGTATCTAACAATGATTGTGGTGACTGTCACTGTCTATTTCGTCAGTGAGTGACATCAGTCAGAGTAGAAAACCACCAAGGATGAGAGAGAACCGGAAGACTGCACTCTCTTAGTTCGGTTCTCATCATAAATGGATGGATTACCACATCCCACTCAGGAATGTAACCTAGTACCTTCAAGTTATGAGATTAGTACCCGTGAGAATCCAGAGAGAAACAATCTCAACTTCCGGTCTACATGACTACATGCTTGTATTCTCACTCACTTGTCTCCACCGAAAACAAATCAATGCTAATGAACACAACTGAATCACATTTATGTCTGAAATGTCGAATAACCAACAGGATTTCAATATAGTTAATCAATGAATGAAAAGTAAATTATATCCGATACCACAACACCCCTCAGAAAGCATACTATTATGAAAGCATCACTCCTGTATTCCTCATTGGTTGAATGTCCAGAATACAACAAATACTACTCACTTCTCTTTGATGACATGATGTCGAGCGTGAAACAGTTGGGAAGCTGCTACACAACTATGTGAACTATGATGACAATCTTCGTCAATCTCATCCGACTGATATGTGATGATGATACATCGAGTGGAATTGACAACAGAAATATCACCGATGTGTGTCGAGTGGAGAGATGACTAGTACAAGGTGACCTCCTGTCACCGATGATCCTCGTGATTATGGTTAAGTGAGTGATACTGCAGGAGGAGGTAGAGTGTGATAGACGCCACTCATCAAAAACAGCGACAAGCACCAATGACACAGGCGGGGAGAGATTTCAATCAAATCATCTCTCCCAAAAACCACGACACTGGGAGTTCTGTGTCAACTACCGGTGTCAAGGATGACAGAGACGAACACACAAAGTGTTTAGAAGTGAAATCAAGAGACTTCTCCACAAATTGGAAAGTGATGTGTCTATATTATGCACTGAGCATGAGGTAAGAGACACGGATATACAACGTGACCAACGTGAATTCAGTACTACAATATGACACTGGGACATAGTTTGACGTATTGGTTTTGTATGAATTTCATCATGAGTTGACATCAGAGAGGGAACTGTTGAAAACCAGCTAGGAACACTGGACAACCAGGTGTTTCGTCAGCCTAGTTTGGGACATTCGAGCTGTTCACACACACCGTCATGCATCGAACCCACGACCTACTATTTCCAAGGTGAGCTCGTTTAAACTAGGCTGACGAAATAGCTGGCTGTTCAGTACTCCAGTTCTTGCTTTCCAATGCTTCAACAACTGATGTCAGCTCATGATCAAATCTTGAAAGCAAAAGCATTTCAATCACAATTCTGCAGACAATAACTAACAACTGACTTCACTTCACACTGAACTTCACTTGTCTTACAACTGAACTAAACTCAACTCAACTGAATATATCCGTTCGCTACTTTGTTATGTCTGAGCGTGTTAATTACCATAGCGGTAATGAACTCGACAGGCACGCTAATACGTCTATTTGTTCGTTAAACCTTCTGATTCACTGAACCAGGAAAGTATCAAAAGACAGACGCTGGTCTGTGAATGTAAGATATTGTATTTTGTACTATATAGCTTGAGAAACAACACATGATATTTATACATCTTCTTCACAATAATAAAGTCGGCTCAAACATGAGAATGGTTTTAATCATGTTCACTGAATAGATAGACATAGTAACTCCATCACGAGATAAATCACACGATTCGTGAGGATGGAGGATATTCTATTTTCATGCAGGATAATATCAAGGTGTCAGGTCTTTTGAAACGGATGAGCAAGGAGGATTTCTGGCGATGGCGACACAACCGAGAATCTATCACACAACAAATGTGCTGGAGGATATCAGGGTGTTTAAATTAAAACTGTTCAAATTAAAACAGAGGCATCTTACACCAAGTGATCCAGTGGAACCGGAATGACAAATGACAAATTGATTGTGGGTCCCACACAGTGTGATGGGAAGATGATGTGTAGAGGTAGTGAGAACATGTCAGTAGTTCCATGTAGAAGACCGATTCATAAACTTTTCACACAACTGTGTGTAATGATGATGCATGAATGAAGATGCATAAATGAATATGCACGTTTCACAACAAACGGCGACAAACCATCATATGACAATAGTAATAATAATAAAAAGAAGAATGGTTCTCTAAGTGATTTCAATCCCTGACCGACTCGTGAAAACAAAACTAGTCCTCACAAACCAACTAGAGAAAAGAATGAAAATAGCAGTAATAATAGTAATAATAATACTAACATACACAATGATAACAGTGTGGAAAGAGACCTAATCCACTCATGATCGACAGTGACATTCAACGATTTACTCAATAAACTCTTCAAATACACGTACACATGCATGAATACAAACCCGATGAATGACACATCTTCAAATCATACTGACTTCATCACACTTGAAATAATCGAACTAGTTTGTCTGATTATCGATGAAGTTGATGAACTGATTTCGACGTATTCCTGATAACTGGCTAGATGTTTCCATGTTGTTGACGTATACGAGTCGACTGACTGAGTGGCTGTGTAGTTAATAGAGTAGATAGTGTTATGAAATCATCCGATAGGGCTTAGGAAGAGAGAGATAAAGACAGAATGTGACTGCTGAGTAGCAGTGATGTTTACTTACGCAGTAGTCGACGTATATGTGATTCCCTGCCCCACGTACACACAATGGAAGGAGTCTCATATAGTATGATGGTAGGTGGTGGTAGGCAGGTAAGCTTCTGACAGTTAGATTGTGCACATAATATGACACAGTCACTATCAAACAACTTTCTTTAGTATAAGAGCCACCATGCGAACAAACAATTATGGTGGCTTACAAAAATTAACCTTGTGATAATAACCTTATGGAGGAAATGGATACGATCTAATCACCTGTAATAAAATCATCTACCATCCCACAAATCAACCCTTTGCAAAATTATCACAAATTTCAACATCAATGTCGTAATTGACATTTTCATGACCAAACACTTTGAAAATGCTGTATTTCGTTACACTTATGTGGACAGAATATTTCCTAATTTGACATATTTCGAAATACACGCTCACAACCATTATACTACTTAAATGAATGATATGAGCGACAATGCACTCATTCACTGAAAAGTCATCATTCATTCATCAAGCAGTAATTATTCATAGATTAGGTTTAGTCAATACACGGCTCATCAGTCACACACACCCACAGGCACACACACACCCGCACAAACGAACGGACACACTCACTTATACACTGTCACCTATGCACACACAGATTGGTCACACCATTTTCACTCACATATGGAGTGAATTCAGGTCTATCCTGCAGATCAAATGTTTTCGTGGTGCTTGAAAAGGAAGTGAGGTGGGAAGGCAGGAAGGAAGGAAGAAGGCATTATCATCAATCAGGTGAAGTAATTCAACTCACAAATCCCTTCTTCTTATGGTTGCATTTTCAGTATCATGATGATCCATATGATCTGTGTGTCTACTTAGTTTCCGGTTGCTACGTGAGAATCATGTCGATTGATGACTCTGATTAAGATGATGGTAGTGAGTAGACTGAATGTTGACAATGATTACTGATGGGTGTTGATGACTGGTGAGGAATATGCAATCACTGCTTGACATGATGATGAATAGGTGTTTTCCTGAATTTTTCATTTGTTTTCGTTGTTGTTGTTGTGCTTCCTCACTCACTCACTCACTCACTCACTCACTCACTCACTCACTCACTCACTCACTCACTCACTCACTCACTCACTCACTCACTCACTCACTCACTCACTCACTCACTCACTCACTCACTCACTCACTCACTCACTCACTCACTCACTCACTCACTCACTCACTCACTCACTCACTCACTCACTCACTCACTCACTCAACATTTCGTCTTGTTTCCGGACGTATTTCCGACTCCATATTTCGTCGATATGACAATGGGTAGCAAACGGTTGTGGCCGAGGGTGTAGGTGGGGGGATGGGAATTATAGGGTGTGACGGAGGAATAGATGTGTAGTCCTATTCACTATTATACATATGTATAAACTATGCACACCGGTTGTGTACATTCATTTCATTTAACTACAGTCAGTAGGTTGAGAAACAGCTATTTTCATCTGATTCCCTTCTCCCACTCGTTCTTCCCCAATCTCAAATGTCTCTATTTGATTAATAGGAAATAATTCAGACACACACTCATACATCCACACACACACATATATCGTCATCTATCACTCAAATTGCTTCTCACAACATCCACAACAAACTCTACCAATCACATTCATGTTTCACACAATCAAATACACTGAAGACTGTTATAAGTAGTCGGAAATCACTGACATCAAGCAGTGATGGTCGCTAGCTTGATCAAACTGACTTAGACAAAGGACAGTCCACGCGTTACCTCGAAAATGAGCTCACGTCATCATCATCATCATCATTAACACTGTTCTTAATGAAGGGAATAAGATGAATCGATATTCATTGCCTTCTTTCGGTGTTAGAAATACGTTTCGGGCTCACCATGTTGGGTGTGGAGATATACACTGAATGTTGAAATAGTCAGTCAGTTAGTCAATGAAGTAATGTGAAGTGAAGTGAGTTGAGTTCGCTTCAGTTTCGAAGTGATATCTAATTCAAGATATCATTTTATCTAGTCTTATTCTCCTATGATAAAAAGTCTCACAAACTCGGAGATACACCGAGTGGTAACCGACACGTTGGTGCAAGAGTCAGGCTGTGGAGACACGATTTCAAGTAAACGGCGAGAATACACAGGTTTTGAAGGTGTACCAACCACAACATCGACAATAACAGCAACAACAGCGACAGTGACAGCAAAAGCGACAACGTGTAGCTGCATGTAGGTGCCACTGATAATTGGAGGAATGGAATGTTAAGGAAGGCATCGATTTGACTTAGGAGATGGCGGAGTTTTTACTGCAGATGTCAGAGATGAAAATGTCCAGGTTGTTGAGGTTGGGAGAAGCAAGACAGGGGTTAATTATTCTGAAGTCAGTGTGGAATATATTGAACTCAGTGGATTCTGATTTTCTACACTAATGTCAAGCCAGTCAGGGTGTCCATATAGTTAAAAATGTTGACGGGTGGATCGTGGGAAGCCTTTCGGTCAGGCTGCTGCAGACATTGATAGACAGCTTTCTTCACTGTCGAATGGATTACAACCAAATATATTCCATAAGTAATACTAAAAGGAAAACAGGATATCGATCGGAAACTATTTTTACAACTACATAAGCAGTGAGCAATTCTGGTATGGACTAAAATTAATGTCATGCTCAATGTAGTACCTGAGATTTCCATTCGTAGGATCGAAGGAATTCTATCTTTGGACAGATTTCTCTCCTGAATTTTCACTTCTACACTGACGTGCACTTATGCAATGTCATCAGGAGTAGTAGCCCACGCAGCACATTCAGGTTGTGAGGTGGTCATGTTACGATTCATCTTGTGATCTTGTCATGTATGAATCTGATGCTGGCATTGTCATTATAATTAATTTCAACAGAAGCTTGTTGATTGCTATTGGATGTATCGTATTCACATCATATAATATTATTTAATAATAATATAGATTTTGAAGATTTGACTAGTAATACGAAGGAAGAGAAATAATGGAACTGTTTATCTTAGATTATAGATCATCTCCGTAATATTAGTCTTGATTTGATCTCTGTTAAACCACTCATCTTTATTCCCACCGCTGTATGTTCACTTTATTTCAGAAAGTTATAAACGATGAGTTTCTTTCATTTATCGAACACCTTGCTGATCACTGTCTTTTGTACTAGTTACCACAGCTACTAATTGACTGAATAATAATAATTCCACATTGGGGTAAACAGTGTGTTGCTAAGCTATTCAAATGAATCCACCTTGTTTCCATTCTACTTCAACGATGAAAATTATTTCTACGTTGACTTGAATGATTTAAATCAACTTAGTCTCACACACACACACACTGACACAGACAAAACACAGAGAGACACAAACACAAACGTAGTCACACACACACACACACTCAGTCAATTTATTCATTCCTACACCGTAATGCCTCTTTTGTGAAGTAGACATGTGTTTGAATACATGCAACAGGACGAAGTGAGAGGAATAAATCAAGGTGAGAATGAATTTATTGGGGAATCTTACTCTTTTCAGTGTTGAATTACCTACCTGTTCATCTCTTCTACATTTGAGTGAAAGATGCATTGAAGGACATTGAGATAGATATTTATACACAGAAGGGATTATTTCACGTTTGATGATGGATTGGTGTGAGTTAGAGAAGTGATGGAAAATGAGCTGGGCGTGGTCGATGGCTGTTCGAGCCTAGTTTCAGACTCTTCGTTAGTACGCACACATGACCACACCGACGGGAATCGTACTCACGACCTACAGGTTACGAGGCGAACTCATTGACTATTGAGCCACTGAGGTGGAATCCATTGTACATGAAACAGTACCTATGAATAAACTGAATGTCTCACCGACCGACTAACTGACTGCTTGACTGACTGACTAAGTGGTTAGTCTAACACAGGAGGATAGCGACACTGACTTGTGAGTGAGATCGCAATCTCTCACTATTACACATTTTATTGGTTAAATTACAGTTGAGAATTTATCCCTTGAAATGTCATCTACCTATTCAGTCAGTCAGTCAGTCATTCAGTCAGTCAGTCAGTCAGTCAGTCAGTCAGTCACTGACTCACTCAATCATACCCTATTTCACAATCACGTATACTGTGCACCACATGTACTTGTACAGAATACAAAGAACACTGACCTTCTCGATTACCTATTGTGAACGATTGTAATGAAAATTATAACCACAATATGAATTATGTGCAGTTCCCGCTGATAATAATAATACTAACACCTACAATGATAAAAGTGTGGAAATAGGCCTAATCCACTCATGATCGACAGTGACATTCAGCGATTTACTCAATCAACTCATCAAATACACGTACACATGCATGAATACAAACCCGATGACTGATACATCTTCAAATCATACTGACTTCATCAAACTTGAAATATTCGGACTAGTTTCTCTGATAACTGATGAACTGATGTTGACGTATTCCTGATAACTGGCTAGATGTTCACATGTCGTTGACGTACACAAGTCGACTGACTGAGTGACTGTGTTGATGTGTAGTTTATAGCGTGGATAGTGTTACGCTGTCATCGGATACGGTCTAGAGAGGGAGAGAGAGACAGATTGTCACTACCGAGTAGCAGTGATGTTTACTTACGCAGTAGTCGACGTATATGTGATTCCCTGCCCCACGTTCACACAATGGAAGGAGTCTCATATAGTATGATGGTTGGTGGTGGTAGGCAGGTAAGCTTCTGACAGTTAGATTGTGCACACGATATGACACAGTCACTATCAAACAACTTTCTTTAGTATAAGAGCCACCATGCGAACAAACACGTATGGCAGCTTACAAAAATTGAACTCTTACTACTGTAAATTCAGGGAAATCAATTCGATCTAATCACCTGTAATAACGTCATCTACCATACCACAAATCGACACTTTGCAAAAGTATCACAAAATATTAATCCAATGTCGACATTGACATTCTCATCACCACAGTCACTCAAACTGATGTATTTCGTGACACTTTTGTGGATAGAATATTTCCCAATCTGACATATTTCGATATGCACATACACAATTATCATACTACTAAAATGAATGATATGAGCGACAATGCACTCATTCACTGAAAAGTCATCATTCATTCATTCATTCATCAAGCGGAATCATTGATTGATTCATTAAGTTTAGTCAGTGCATGGCTCATCAGTCACACTCACAACACACACATACACACACGCACAGACACACCCACGTATTCACTGTCACTTACATACACACACACACACATTTCTCACACTGTCTTCACTCACGAATAGAGTGAATTTAGGTTTATCGTGCGGATCAAATGTTGTGATGGTGCTTGAAATGGAAGGAAGGTGGGAATACAGGAAGGACGTTAGGAAGGAAAGAAGGAAGAAGGCACTATTATCAAGCAGAAGTCTGATTAGTGAACAGAGAATGTTTATTTCCGTTGAATTCTTCATCACATTCCACACTTATATATGCATAATAGTGAAAGAATTACTGTTATCAATATCAACATTCACGATTTAAACAAAATTGAATCAATGTTATCGACGGACGAAATAAAGGTGTAGTTGAAACAGTGAGTAGTTAGTTCTATATTTGATCATATCGTCCAAACACATCACAAAGATGTAGAGAGAGTGAACCATTTTTGTGCACATAAACCATTACCACTTGTAGACTGATAACTCCTTTCTACTGCAAATGCATCTCTGAAACTAAAAACTAGACAATAGCACAGTCCGAGTCTGGGTACTTCAATTAGTTCACTTTGACACAGCTAGTAAGCGCTAATACTAGTGAATGGGATTGGCGTCAAAGTACTTATAGGAAACAGCAGTACACATCATGTTTGAAACTATTTATAAGACTAATTCACTTCACTCAATAGGATGAAATACTATCATAAGAAAGTTATGTTCTTACCCAGTCATACTTCCTGGCCCAATACACAGACCTCCATTCAGAAAACGTGTGTCCTTGAAAAATATCATGTTATCGCCTTTCTACTTATCGCCAATGTACCTTTATTACCATGAATCTCTATAAAGATTCATTCAGTCATATCCAGAATCCTTAGTTTAAACTATCACGGCTTTTTTCATCATGTCACTCTTCCAAAAGAGTTACGTCCTGTTTATCGCTGTGCGATTGCAGTTATGACAGAAAAACATCAAATCATGTTGTAATTCAGAGAAGGTTTTATTCATGGTTTATTAAGTTGAAGAGAAAAGAGTTTGAAGCTATTTGAAGCTATTCATATTCAGCGACTGTCTGTGTGCTGAACCAGTAAATTATCAGTCGCCCAAGTCATGCATTTAACCAGCGAACGTTAAATAGACGGAGGTCGCCCTTATTGATTCATTCGACAGGCATCACCGGAAATATACTTTCGATTTAAAACTTGTTTCTAATTATTACAGTTCATCATCTAGTCATTTATTCGGGATATGAGGATTTCAACCAAATACCAAGTTGAAGAATTCAGAAGACTAAATAGGACTGATCAAATTGTGAGGCCTCTTCACATCTGTTTGAAAGGCTAAAGACCTAGATTGCTGGTCAATAATGGGATATTAGAGAGAAAAGAGCAAGAAGTTCAGGAAATATGGCAATCTTTTCGGTGATTTCATTCTCAAAAGCAGCTGTACAATCGCATTTATATACATTAGTTTACATGGGTACAATTATTATTTGTTTAATTCCACATAGTCACCAAGGTGACAAGAATTTTCAACTTGGTATGAAAGTCTGAAGGGACGAATATAGATTACAAGGGGCTTGGAGACGAGATTGCATAGGCTTAGAAAACAGTTATAACATATGCAAAATTGATATTTGATAACTGGAGAAATAACTTTAATAAAGAATGATATGAATAACAAGAGGCTTAGAGACAAAAGTTACGCAGCGTTAGAACGAATTACAGGTATGAACAAAATGAGCATGGAAACAAATTGACATCAAATTTTCAACTTGAAATGTAAGTTAGGAGGTGTGAATATAGATTACAAGAGGCATGGAAACAAAAAAAGTACAGAGGATTAGAATAAAATTGTAAAATGGTTATTCTAAACGGATTACAAGTGTGATCGGGACGAGCATGCAAACAAACTTAAAATAACTGATTTCATAACTGAAAAATGTGGGATGAATTGAATGAAGATAAATAGACAAAATTACCCATTGCATTATTTGCAAGGTGGCTTGCAAATAACGCAATATTAAATTTCCATTGAGCCAATGTCCACATCATTTCCTTATGACCTGTAATAAAATCGTCTACCATACCACAAATATACACTTTGCAAAATTCTCAGAAAATTCAATTCCAAATATTTCCTAATCTGACATATTTCGAAATACACACACACACACACACAATCAATATACTACTTAAGAGAGTGATATGAGCGAAAATGCAATCATTCACTAAAAAGTCATCATTAATTTTCAAGTATTGGTTTGGCAGGGATTTCGTTTGAATGCATGGTGGATTTAATCATGAGATGACATCAGTTAGAGAACCACTGGAAAACCTGGGAGTATTGGACAGCTGTGTCGTCCTAGTTTCGGACTCTTCATCAGTAAGCACCCACCGAGGTTCGAATTCTCAATGGTCAACGAGCTCGTCTTGTAACCACGTGAAACACTCCTCCACCTATATCTGACTCCAATCCGTGTTCACTGGAGAAGATTGACTGCCACTTCTTCATATTTGATTGAAATGATAATGTTGTTATATACCCTGAATTATGCCTAATTTTTCCTCGATGTTAGCCAGTCTACAATCTTGAAATAACTCACGATTACTCATAATGCACCGTTTAGGCAATGGTCTTGTCTCACACTTCTTCATATTGGTTGTTAACTCCTGAGACAGCCATAGTCAGCTGAGATATACATTATTGTTTTTTGTATACAATTGGTGGATGGTGGCTAGCAGTGGTATCCAGGATGCGCATTTCGTCCTAATTGGGACTCGTCAACTGGATGTACCTGCATTTCTCAGTGAGTGATGATGTTCCCACCGAGGCTCGAACCCAGTGCCCATAGTTTCAAACGCCAAAGCGTTATCCACTAGACCACTTGGGCCACGAGAGCCACCTCTTGTGCAACGGGTCATATATTAATTATTGAATTGAATTTTTCATTTTCCCGTCGATTGATAGGACCGAAGTGTTCGGTCTCAATCGACGGCAAAATCAAGAATTCAATTCAATTATTGTTTTTTGCCTGCTGGAGATATTGATCTTGTGGTAATTGACGTTGTGAATGAGGCTAAGACAGTAGGCATCTCAGATCATAGGTTTCCAATGTCTGAAATCAAACAGCATGTTGATAGGCTAATCAAATATATTAGAATACATCCATCCAAATGTTAGTTTACTCAAAAAATCCTCTCATATTCCTTCGAATGACTTAGAAAGATATCGTTTGCTATTAGTTGTGTCGAATGCCTTGTTGTCTGCTAGATCCTTCTCCGGTCATGTCACGTGGCTGCTAGTTTTTGACGCATAACATCAAATTGGGTTTCTTTTTAAGTGGGCGAGCATACATTCGGTGCCTCATAGTCAGTGAGACATGTTGACAACTCACATATCAATATGATTCATCCCTGTCTGTCGTCCATGTTATCTGATTAATCATCGACCTAATACAAATCATGCATGACTGTTGTATTTCATCCTCTCATATGTTGAATGTGAATGTGATTCATCAATCATTTTATTCTAACACGTCAATACTGATCAGTATGTTCTTCGACTGCAAATGACTGACACTTAGCTAGGCTGTTCAAATGCATTAGAATAAATATGTCCAAAAACTGGTTCTCTCATCATCCTTTGACTTTTGAATGACTTGACAACATGTCAGTTAAAGTCAGTCTGCAGTTTTCCTTACTTGAATGGCAGTTGTTTCTGTATTGCTCTCTTTGTGTAAGCACGGTGTATTATTACACTTCAGAAACAGATGAATTTGATGTTGAGTGACCTGGGTTTTAAATGTTTAGCCAAACATGCTATCCTAAAGCATTTAACTGTGCAGCCTTGAACAAAGAGTTTAAATGAGAGGTGTGTTTGCTAACTGGGATGTACTCTCAGTAATCTCAGTGAAGCAATTCACCTCCATCTGTGTTGATAAATTTACAATCACCAACAAAAGGCCTCTATCCGGTTTCTTGAGAAAGTATCGAGGATATTCAGAACAGAAACAGATACTTACAGTGTGTGATTACTAAATACCTCTTGGATATCTATTGATCCTTCTGGCGACTGAATCTACACAGGATGTACAGAGGACTCGGAATTTACTATTATTTGAGGAATGAATTGAAACCTAACAGACTTGATCAAACTAACGCATACAGAAGCAGAGTTTGGTCAAGTTCTCACTCCCTTGTCAACTACAGTTTGTTTGGATCATGACTACTGCATTGTCTGCACAGCTTACTCAATTGAAGGAATCTTATGGAGAGAAGTTAGGATTGATGGGGTAACCTTGTAAGCTGAATGTTCTGGGCTCGATCCGTAGTGTGACCATAGCTGTGTACTGATGACAACTTCCAATGTAGGATGGAACAGCTGTCCAGTACTCCCTGATTTTCAGTGGTTCTTCAAACCAAGTCAGTTGGTTACCAGAACTAAAGTCAATCAAATCTCTGCAAACCAACACTTCAAAACCAATCTAGTCCTCACCAGTGACTCACTACACGATAGAGTTGCCTTTACTTCGGACATCAGATTTTATGATCAGGATCACTTGAATGCAAAATTCTGACACTAAAATCTGCGTAAAGGATTTCTTCCAGGAACACACGTCCAACACAGAAACTGTATAGAATGACGCTTCATGATTCAAGAAATTAACACAACTGAACGCTTCTGCATACAATCAGGATTCAAATGGTGAGATATGTCGAGGCAGAATAACAATCTCCATTTTGTTTCCATCGGTTCTCTTTAGTTGTGAGCGACTTTTGACCGTTGACACAAACAAATTTACCACACATTACTCCATGAATGTGCGTCGGTGATATAGTGGTTAGGACGCTCGCCGACCATGAGCATGGTCCGGGGTTCGATCTCTGGCCGCCAACGCACTCCTTTACCTCGCCGAACCAGAAATATTGCTGGTGAAGAGGAAAGGTCGGGCAGGAGGCTAGCAACCCAATCCTGTAAAATAAACACTCCTACAGAAACTTCAAGTCACTAGCTTGAAGCCTTATGTTCTACTGGGGAGCGTAAAGGAAAAATGAAAAAACTTCATGAATGTGAATTCATACTTCAGTAATAAACAGTGTAGTGATGTTATAGAAAAAGAAACCTGAAGAATGATGAGTAACCCTGAGGTGTTACGAATATACAACTTGTCGAAATGAGATCCTCGTAGAAAGAAAGAAAATATGATGAGAGTAGGAACGTGAGAAAAACTAGTTTCGCCTAATGTGTTCGCAAATTTAGTGACTATTGAGTGACAGGAAATAGTAGTATGCAGTGAGTAGGAATTGGAGGGTCGAAAACTTCACTTAACGTGGAAAACAACAGAAGAGAAGGACAACAGCATGGTGCAGTCGAATAAACATGGTTACATAGGAAGATTGTCAGAGTAAGTGAATTCCCAAGATATATTTCTTCCAACTATATGAATTAAGCTTCAGATATTTCTACCTTGTATCTAGCGCTCAATAGGTTTTATGTGACTGTGATAAAGAGACCATTCGTCCTCTCTAATCAAGGACTCATCAGTGCACGCTCAAACAAATTCGAACTGCGTCACTGTATCTGATCTCTTAGGGTACTAATGACAGTAAATACATGTGAACTGATGTATACTGTTTGAATCAGGTAATACATGAAGGTTAACTGTCAATTTCCACTCTGCTAATGAACAAGATGTTGGGAGAAGATTGACTGATTTCTCTGTAGGATACGTCCTCCTCACGTTTGTATCTGCTACTCTATGTATTTCGAGTCCCATCACCGATTGACATCAGTCGTAGATCTACAGAAAGCCAAGAATTATCAGACAGCTACCTCATACTAGTTTTAAACTCCTCTTGCAGCGGAAACCGGGAATTACATAATACGAAGTCAGTTTGTTTGCTATTCAGACACACAATGGGGTGGAATCTAGTGGATGGTCCATGAACTCTATCTCCTGTCAATTACCGATATACAGTGATATCATCAGCCTATTTCAACATTCAGTGTATATCTTCATACCCAACATGGTGAGCCCAACCGGCATTTCTGACACCGATAGAAGATAATGAATTTCGATTCATCGTATTTGCTTCGTTAATAACAATGATGATGATGATGATGACGTGAGCTCTGTGTCAAAGGAACGGATTGACTGTCCTCTGTATCTGCTGCCGCAGGTACACGTAAATTTATAAATGCAGTTGGAGGTAACATCAGCAGGGTACTTATCCAGTTTCGATTGCCTTATAGAGCACGTAGTACTGTATAGTGTCACCAAATTAGCTGCAGAGAAGCATCTCTTTATTGCTTCTTCATCCTCTTTTCAATCTTTTGCGATACGGTTTCTCCTTTGTATGAGAGGCAAATGAACACTTTCTTCTTCTTCTCAACTATTGGAGATTTCTCTTTCTGAATATAGTGATGGCTGTTTTCGAATTATTGTTAGTTTGAGATGTACTTTGATCTGTGTACTAGACTCTACACTGCATGAAGTCACCATTTGTACACTGAAGTGAAATATCTAACTACTACACTTCGCCTTCAGGTAGTTGGAGGCGATTGACAGAGAGCTGTTGACGAAGGTTTCCTGTTAACTGACATTCATTAGCAGAGCCTATCATCAACTTCGAAGGAAGGGATATCACCTCTGAGATTCGTAACGCACATCACCCATCGCTGTGGTCAGAGATGTTACCAATGTGGTACAATGTGATTTCATGTTGGAAAGTCAAATCCATATCACTCGTTTCATTCAAAATTATCCAACTGTTCAATCGTATAGAATGTGTAGAATGATAAGAATTTTCAAAATAATTTTGAATTTTGAGATTGTGAAAATTTACAGGAGATGTCAGAGTAAACTTCAAAATGAAATGATCCCAATTAGCGAACGACTAGAGAGGAAGACAGGGTGGACAGATTTGTCACCTGAATTTTCACTTCTACACTGACGTGCACTTATGTAATGTCATCAGGAGTAGTAGCCCACGCAGCACATTCAGGTTGTGAGGTGGTCATGTTACGATTCATCTTGTGATCTTGTCATGTATGAATCTGATGCTGGCATTGTCATTATAATTAATTTCAACAGAAGCTTGTTGATTGCTATTGGATGTATCGTATTCACATCATATAATATTATTTAATAATAATATAGATTTTGAAGATTTGACTAGTAATACGAAGGAAGAGAAATAATGGAACTGTTTATCTTAGATTATAGATCATCTCCGTAATATTAGTCTTGATTTGATCTCTGTTAAGCCACTCACCTTTATTCCCACCGCTGTATGTTCACTTTATTTCAGAAAGTTATAAACGATGAGTTTCTTTCATTTATCGAACACCTTGCTGATCACTGTCTTTTGTACTAGTTACCACAGCTACTAATTGACTGAATAATAATAATTCCACATTGGGGTAAACAGTGTGTTGCTAAGCTATTCAAATGAATCCACCTTGTTTCCATTCTACTTCAACGATGAAAATTATTTCTACGTTGACTTGAATGATTTAAATCAACTTAGTCTCACACACACACACACTGACACAGACAAAACACAGAGAGACACAAACACAAACGTAGTCACACACACACACACACTCAGTCAATTTATTCATTCCTACACCGTAATGCCTCTTTTGTGAAGTAGACATGTGTTTGAATACATGCAACAGGACGAAGTGAGAGGAATAAATCAAGGTGAGAATGAATTTATTGGGGAATCTTACTCTTTTCAGTGTTGAATTACCTACCTGTTCATCTCTTCTACATTTGAGTGAAAGATGCATTGAAGGACATTGAGATAGATATTTATACACAGAAGGGATTATTTCACGTTTAATCATGGATTGATGTGAGTTAGAGAAGTGATGGAAAATGAGCTGGGCGTGGTTGATGGCTGTTCGAACCTAGTTTCAGACTCTTCGTTAGTACGCACACATGACCACACCGACGGGAATCGTACTCACGACCTACAGGTTACGAGGCGAACTCATTGACTATTGAGCCACTGAGATGGAATCCATTGTACATGAAACAGTACCTATGAATAAACTGAATGTCTCACCGACCGACTAACTGACTGCTTGACTGACTGACTAAGTGGTTAGTCTAACACAGGAGGATAGCGACACTGACTTGTGAGTGAGATCGCAATCTCTCACTATTACACATTTTATTGGTTAAATTACAGTTGAGAATTTATCCCTTGAAATGTCATCTACCTATTCAGTCAGTCAGTCAGTCATTCAGTCAGTCAGTCAGTCAGTCAGTCACTGACTCACTCAATCATACCCTATTTCACAATCACGTATACTGTGCACCACATGTACTTGTACAGAATACAAAGAACACTGACCTTCTCGATTACCTATTGTGAACGATTGTAATGAAAATTATAACCACAATATGAATTATGTGCAGTTCCCGCTGATAATAATAATACTAACACCTACAATGATAAAAGTGTGGAAATAGGCCTAATCCACTCATGATCGACAGTGACATTCAGCGATTTACTCAATCAACTCATCAAATACACGTACACATGCATGAATACAAACCCGATGACTGATACATCTTCAAATCATACTGACTTCATCACACTTGAAATAATCGAACTAGTTTGACCGATTATTGATGAACTGATGTTGACGTGGCGCAGATGCATCCACTCCTTGTGACTTATGATCTCCAATGAAACTGTTTTGTTCTTCGTTATTAATTCTTTGTCTCACACCTATGCTCACAGCGTTTATAATGCTTTTCTTGTATTTTCTTCTCTTGCTTCGCGTGCTACACCGAGTGTGGCGACTTGAACTGCCGAACATTTGTGCAAAGTTCTATGTCGGAAAATACAGACAGATATTGACGTATTCCTGATAACTGGCTAGATGTTTCCATCTCGTTGACGTATACGAGTCGACTGACTGAGTGACTGTGTAGTTAATAGAGTCGATAGTGTTACGAAATCATCCGATAGGGCTTAGGAAGAGAGAGATAAAGACAGAATGTGACTGCTGAGTAGCAGTGATGTTTACTTACGCAGTAGTCGACGTATATGTGATTCCCTGCCCCACGTTCACACAATGGAAGGAGTCTCATATAGTATGATGGTTGGTGGTGGTAGGCAGGTAAGCTTGTGACAGTTAGATTGTGCACACGATATGACACAGTCACTATCAAACAACTTTCTTTAGTATAAGAGCCACCATGCGAACAAACACGTATGGCAGCTTACAAAAATTGAACTCTTACTACTGTAAATTCAGGGAAATCAATTCGATCTAATCGCCTGTAATAAAATCATCTACCATACCACAAATCGACACTTTGCAAAAGTATCACAAAATATTAATTCAATGTCGACATTGACATTCTCATCACCACAGTCACTCAAACTGATGTATTTCGTGACACTTTTGTGGACAGAATATTTCCAATCTGCCATATTTCGATATGCACATACACAATTATCATACTACTAAAATGAATGATATGAGCGACAATGCACTCATTCACTGAAAAGTCATCATTCATTCATTCATTCATCAAGCGAATCATTGATTGATTCATTAAGTTTAGTCAATGCATGGCTCATCAGTCACACTCACAACACACACACACACACACGCACAGACACACCCACGTATTCACTGTCACTTACATACACACACACACACATTTCTCACACTGTCTTCACTCACGAATAGAGTGAATTTAGGTTTATCGTGCAGATCAAATGTTGTGATGGTGCTTGAAATGGAAGGAAGGTGAGAATACAGGAAGGACGTTAGGAAGGAAAGAAGGAAGAAGGCACTATTATCAATCAGAAGTCTCATTAGTGAACAGAGAATGTTTATTTCCGATGAATTCTTCATCAGATTCCACACTTATATATGCATAATAGTGAAAGAATTACTGTTATCAATATCAACATTCATGATTTAAACAAAATTGAATCAATGTTATCGACGGACGAAATAAAGGTGTAGTTGAAACCGTGAGTAGTTAGTTCTATATTTGATCATATCGTCCAAACACATCACAAAGCTGGCCTTGATGAGGCTTTTATAATCGAATACCTATCGAATGTACTGATTTCCACTGGTTGTTTTCGGGAAACGACCCATTGTGTTCACTGACCACAAATCACTGACTGATGTTACGGGAATCGTTTGTGGTGGTGGTCGAATGCACTGACCACTCTTCATCAATCAGCACAGTGGGCAAGCGAGTACGTAGTTTGCAATATCGCTTCCCATATTTGGCGAGTACGCAAATTGACTCACTAGGTCGTATGTTCCTGCAACGTCTGTACCCATCTAGATAGCACTGTTGATCGAAATCTAGCATCGATCATCAGGATATGCGATTACTATTCAGTTGTTGAAGTCTCTTCCGTACTGATGACCAATCATTACCAATAATCTGGAACAACCCTTCTTGCTTGTTGGTATTTATGAGCAAGGTGTATCAGCGATCGTGGATAAACTCATGTCATCTTTCCTACATTGGACAGCACCATCTTCAGTCAGTTTCATCTCATCTGGAAAATAATAGGGAATATATTTCCCTGCCTTCAGTGAAGAAGCATCCAACCATGACGAGGCTAGATTTCATAAGTATGTGAGAAACAATAAAACCAAAACAAGTGATTCAGAGAAGAGACTCTTCTCGACGAATTTATCATCAAGCTGTACAATCGCATATATATCGTTTTTAAGAAGTTATATCCGGTGAGGGAATTGAATCATAATGTGAATGCATAAAATAATAATAATAATTGTATGAAATGCAATTAAAACTAAAGTGTTTGTGATTATAATCATAATTGAATGTCAAGTGGCAAAACAAACTAATGTCATATATATATAGGATAATTCATAGGATGGACAGAACTTGAAAAAGGGTGTGCAATTATAGGATTAGTAGACAAATCGAATAAAACAAAAACGTTACGTAATATTGTATGAAATTTGATAGCATAGAATTTAACGTTGTTAAAAAGAATTGATTTAGAATGACAAGCGGAACAAGTGAAATAATACCGGGGACATTAAAACAACAGAAGTCACTAAATCACTTTTACAGGTGCTTGATTGTCTGTTTGTAAGCGAACGATGAATAGATGGAGTGGGTGTAGAGTGGGTAGTGGGTAGTGGATAGTGTTGTGTGGATGAGGACATTGAGAAGTGAGAAACGCTTTTGTATTCACTGATCTTAACTTATTCAATTGAAGGAGGTCTCCACTTCCGTTCATCCAGACTGGATTGTCTCAACGAAAGGCGGCTACGAGCGAAGATGTGAATGAAAGGGGTGGACAGAGAGGAAAAGCTTTCATTAATCTGAAATGAGTCTGCAAGGTCTACTGCATTAGACAAAACGAACAAGATTCGGACTTTCAATTCTCATGTGAAGTCAGTGTTTCTATGTAGTTGAGAGACTTGTTTAACGCGCTACCGAAAGCATACTCCATACTGAAGATCAGATGGCCGGCCAGAAGGAGAGGGATCAACAATGAACTCTAACAACAACAACAACAACTCAGACAAGAACCAGTGGCTCAACAAATACACCGGAGAAAATGCAGATGGATTGGGCACACTTTGGAGAGACCGTTGGATGGCATCACGCAACAGACCCTCGAGTGTATGGCGAGTGAACAATGACGAGTTGAGCATCCGAGGATCTCGCGGATGAGGTGGTGTGAGGAGAAGATGAGAGCTAGTGGAGAATCGTGGAGAAAGCTTAAGAGGACTGCAGAGAGCGGAATGTAGTGGAGATATGCTGTTGAAGCACCAATCAGAAACCAAAGGAACAGTAGCAGTAGTAGTTGTTGTTGTAGTAATATAAATCACGTCTGACTGCTTTCATGCATATTATTACGTAATCCCCCTCCCACTATTTCCTTCCATAAATGGTGTTTTGTGGAAGTCATCCATGAAAATATCTTGGAATTTTCACTCACACTTATTACAGATACCCACTTCATTCTCATATAGGTTGTTGCGTTCATGCCATCACATTGCACTGTCTCTCTCTCTCTCTTTCTGGTTAAACTACTATCTTTGCGCTTAGTTTGTGTTGAGTAGTAGGGTAGAAGGAGTTCACGTTCTTATTTTATGATGAGTTGTATGTCAACTGGTGAAGAAATGCCACAGAAAACATTATCGTCTTTTCTTTGATGCAGAAAATAATCTCGGACAGGTTGTATAAACTCTAGAATAGTCGAAAGTTATTCATGTGAACAAGATTATGCATCATCTGAATATTAATTGATCAAAAGAAATCCCATTGACCGACTGAATCATAGATGCATACACCAAGATGATGCAAATAGAAGATGTAGAGAAAACACCAGCAATGCATCTTCCACAGTGTCTCTTCCAATGTCGATCCACCCTACACAAATACAGAAGGAGAGACTGTGAGGTTTTCGTGAATAAAAATTCAACGAAATACTTAGAAAACCGAAATAATTATTTCACGTTCAGTGTGTCAGTGTGTGTGTACCCGAGGTGACCAACCGTCTACGATATTCAGAAGTCCTGTGAATAACAAAAGATTTCCGTCCCACTAAATTTAATCGAAAACCAATTACGGGAATTCCTCAATTCAAATTTACTTTATCATCAGCCTTAAACGATAATCCAATACAAAAATGAAATGAAATGAAATTCGCTTTCATTCCACCTCCTGTTCTCTTCTACAACAGTGGGAATTGTCTTCTCTACAGATGAATCAAGTAATCTGTCTGTCTATCCACCTATTTATATTGTTTTCCAATGAAAGCTAAGTGATTCTCCCCATATCTGAAGTGTGTTCGCCTTGGAACGCTTGGACTAACTACTGCTCACCATGTGTAACGCTTCACTTTTAGTGGATTCACATTCACTCAACCTGAAGATAAGGGATATACAAACAGCAGGATATGGAGGAAAACATGAAACAATTGAAGAATGATGGGAAATTGTGACGGATAGTAGTGACAAATGATTGAAGACGGGTGGCGATCAGTGACTCGAACTCATGACCGATTCAGTGATCCTGGAGTGGTCATTCAAAGTGAACTAGGGTCATATGGGTTGAGAGATGAGGATATTCGTGGAGATGTCCCATTTCATCATGATGTTGCGTGAATAACTTCTGAGTTTGGTTGTTGATCATGATAACTCGAGTGTAGGCTGAGGAGCTGGCGTAACCTGATAGGATTGATGGTTAATGTTAGAAATAGGAGTGAGTTTAGGACTAGGATTAGGATTCGGTTTCAAAGGGCTTATTCTGGATAACATCTAAAGTGTAAGCGTGAACAGCATTTGTTATTGATATTACACTCATTGACATAGGGATACAACTCGGTCACTGTGGTGGAGAATAAATTCATTATGCATAATTGTTATTCGGACCTCATTTTATCGATGAGTAATACGACTACAGACATACTCCATTTTCCCGCTCTCATGATCTCACAACAACCTGGATATGACACACAATCAAAACATCACTCCTCTTCCATTCAGAATCCACTAGAGGATGTGTGTAGAATAAATCAAGGTGAGAATGAATTTATTGGGGTATCTTACTCTGTTCAGTGTTGAATTACCTACCTGTTCATCTCTTCTACATTTGAGTGAAAGATGCATTGAAGGACATGGGATAGATATTTATACACAGAAGGGATTATTTCACGTTTAATCATGGATTGATGTGAGTTAGATAAGTGATGGAAAATGAGCTGGGAGTGGTCGATGGCTGTTCGAGCCTAGTTTCAGACTCTTCGTCAGTACGCACACATGACCACACCAACGGGAATCGTACTCACGACCTACAGGTTACGAGGCGAGCTCCTTGACTATTCAGCCAATGAGATGGATTCCATGAAGCATGAAACAGTACCTATGAATAAACTGAATGTCTCACCGACCGACTAACTGACTGCTTGACTGACTGACTAAGTGGTTAGTCTAACACAGGAGGATTGTGACACTGACTAGTGAGTGAGATAGCAATCTCTCGCTGTCACATTTGTTAATGGTTAAAATTACCGTTGAGAATTTATTCCTTGAAATGTCATCTACCTATTCAGTCAGTCACTGACTGACTCACTCACTCACACTTTCATTCGCAATTACGTATACTATGCACCACATATACTTGTACAGATTACATAGAACACAGACGTTCTCTGTTATGAACTCGTCGTCTAGATGTTATGGTGTCGTTGCTGATATTATGGTGTTTCCGAGTGTAAATATGCGCTAATGAGATATGATGTACGGCCGATAATGTACAGACTGGTATTCCTGAGTTGTAATTTTGTCCTGACGCAAAGAGTCAAATGATAAGACCTCCACGTTCACGAAGATACGTGTATTTTCCAACAAGGAAAATTAACTGTCACTCAAAGAGTGTGAGTCAAAAGGTACTAAAGTACGAAAGACAGTGAATTAATTGTACAATGCAAGAGTACATAGGAAATAACCAACACCCATGAACCATTAAGACAGATAGTAGTGTTTCTTACTACCACTAAATTCTGATCTGTTGTAATGTCATGTGACAAAAGGTCATACATTGTTTATTTATATGAACTGTGATCAGGATTCGACCAGATGGTTGCAAAATAATTGAGCGCCGAGGGAGAGGTAGATGTTTATAAAATTGTATTTGTGAAATCTCAGGGAAATTGAAATGATTAATTCCAACGTTTCGTTATGCTATCTGGTCCAAACTTCTTCAGGGAAATTAATCGGAATCAACATAACAGAGGTTGATATAATAAAGGAAGATCTCTTGTTTTTGAAACTTTGTCCGATCATGAGTCATGAACAGGCATCAATATGTACAATAAACAAAATTGTATGTTTATATATAAAAGTACATCTCTTGTTTTGAATTGTTTGTCTGTCCTGTCATATGAATCATGAAACAGGTATCAACGGGTATAGTAACACAGAAATTGTATAAACTGTGGTCAAAATTTGACCTCAGACCTTCAAATTTAGTCTACTTTTTCATAGCGCTATTAGAATACGGAGATTATCTGGAAATTTTGATGTATTTGCGCTATACATTTCGAACAATCTGATCATACATTTATTTGTCAAGTCAATATATGTACATGGAAAAGTTAAATTAAACAAAGTGACAAAAATGAATGAAGAATAATTAACACAACATTCAGTAATCCAGTCGAATAATGATTACCTAGGTAGGTTAAGAGTAACAACAAACAAACACAGGGGGGGGGACTTAAGTTTATGAATAGCTATAGCCTCAGCGTATTTCAGTATGCGCCCTTAACCGTTTTTATAGATGACCTTAAAGACTGAGTTAAAATCAATCTTATGGTTCATCTCGATTAGATGTTTAGCTATAGACGAAGTTGGTAGTCTGACACCTGAATCTATGGGTTTTTCACAATTCATTTGTTTTTCTAACCATTTTGGGATATGCTCTCACACCTTCACACGAAAAACGCGAACACTCCTCCCTATGTATATGTGTCCGAACACACACGAAAATTGGTAAGTTGTGTGGGATGTGACATAATCACTTGTGCACTTTTGAGGTTTACAGTGAAGCATATTTTTAGCTTTTTCCACAATTACAAACTGGGCTGCATAGTAGGTTCTACGGATGATCGAATTCAAACTTAGTCTCAAAATCCTAATGTTTATTTCCCCGTTATATGGTAATTTGATGCAAACCTTTTTCTTAGGGGCGGTATGGATTGTAGGTTTAGAGACAAGTTGACTTCTACACCTGTTTAAAGATTTTTGAGGATATCCGTTCTCAACAAGAGTATCCATCAATATTTCGTTTTCTTTGTCCATAACATCAGCCGTGCAAATACGCTGAATCCTCTGAAATAGACACTTCACCAAGCCTCTCTTATACTGTAATGGAAAGAGGCTGGGAAATTTAAGGTATCGACCTGTACAAGTGGGCTTTCTGTAGATAGACCGTCTTATTGAGCCATCCTCTCTTCGACTCAGAAGTATGTCTAAAAATGCAAGCTGGTTGCGACTTTCTTCCTCGCATGTAAGACTAATATGATTCTGTACAGAGTTAAGTCTGTCTAATAGACGACTCACATCTTCATCATCGTCGCCTATCAAAATGATATCATCAACATATCTCTTATAGAACGGCAATTTAGAAATTAGATCAAAGGATAAGTTTTCAACATAAGACATGTAAACGTCCACTAACAATGGTCCTAATGGACTCCCCATAGCAACGCCATACACTTGTCGAAAATGTTCACCTTCAAACGTGAAATGGACGTTGTCAGTACATAATAGTAATAAATCTTTCAAATAAGTTAAAGGGAAAGGAAATGAATGAATGAGTAAATCGCTGAATTTCACTGTCGATCATGAGTGGATTAGGCCTATTTCCACACTGTTATCACTGGATGTGTTAGTATTATTATCATGAATATTACTTCTACTTTCATTCTTTTCTCTAGTTTGTTTGTGAGGATTAGTTTTGTTTTTACGAGTCGGTCAGGGATTGAAATCAGTTAGAAAACCGTTATTATTATTACTATTTTCATATGATGGTTTGTCGCCGTTTGTTGTTAAACGTCCATATTCATTTATGGATCTTCATTCATGCATCATCATTACACACGGTTGTGTGACAAGTTTATGAATGGGTCATCTTCTACATGGAACTACTGACATACCCCCACTACCTCTACACATCATCTCGCCATCACACTGTGCGGCGCCCACAATTAACTCGTCATTTCTCATTCCGGTTCCACTGGATCATTTGGTATAAGATGCCTCTGTTTTAATTTGAACAGTTTTAATTTAAACACCATGATGTCCTCCAGCACATTTGTTGTGTGATAGATTCTCGGTTGTGTCGCCATCGCCAGAAATCCTCCTTGCTCATCCGTTCCAAAAGACCTGACACCATGATATGATCCCGCATAAAAAATAGAATATCCTCCATCCTCACGAATCGAGTGATTCATCTCGTGATGGAGTTACTATGTCGATCTATTCAGTGAACATGATTAAAACCATTCTCATGTTTGAGCCGACTTTATTATTGTGAAGAAGATGTATAAATATCATGTGTTGTTTCGTAAAGTGTTTGGTACAAAATACAATATCTTACATTCAAAGGCCAGTGTCTGTCTTTTGATAGTTTCCTGGTTCAGTGATTCGGAAGGTGCAACGGACAAATAGACGTTTTAGCGTGCCAGTCGAGTTCATTACCGTTATAGTAACTGATATGTATCCATATAATATGTGTGTTTTATTGACAGTCTGTTATATTTTGCTATGTATATATGGATCGATACTCCATCATAATTAGCCAATCATGTTAAGACTGTCTATTGATTTGTTCATTTTGAATATTCGCTCACATACTTGTTCGGACATTCATATATATTTTGCTCTCACACTCTTGTGTAATATATTTGATTCTCCTTGTGTTTGGAAAATCGAAGTATCATAGCAAACCTAGTGCACTTCCGATTTCCGTCTTTCTTGCGTCAGGACTATTAAATTCTCGACCAGTACATAACAGTAACATAACATAACAAAGTAGCGAACGGATATATTCAGTTGAGTTTAGTTTAGTTCAGTTATAAGACAAGTGAAGTTCAGTGTGAAGTGAAGTCAGTTGTTAGTTATTGTCTGCAGAATTGTGATTGAAATGCTTTTGCTTTCAAGATTTGATCATGAGCTGACATCAGTTGTTGAAGCATTGGAAAACCAGAACTGGAGTACTGGACAGTCAGCTGTTTCGTCAGCCTAGTTTAAACGAGCTCACCTTGGAAATAGTAGGTCGTGGGTTCGATGCATGGCGGTGGGTGGGAACAGCTCGAATGTCCCAAACTAGGCTGACGAAACACCTGGTTGTCCAGTGTTCCTAGCTGGTTTTCAACAGTTCCCTCTCTGATGTCAACTCATGATGAAATTCATACAAAACAAATACTTGAAATGGCTTTGTTACCTCAAACTATGTCCCAGTGTCATATTGTAGTACTGAATTCACGTTGGTTACGTCGTATATCGTGTCTCTTACCTCATGCTCAGTGCATAATATAGACACATCACTTTCCAATTTATGCAGAAGTCTCTTGCTTTCAGTTCTACACACTTTGTGTGTTCGTCTCTGTCATCCTTGACACCGGTAGTTGACACAGAGAGATGATTTGATTGAAATCTCTCCCCTCCTATGTCATTGATGCTTGTCGCTGTTTTTGATGAGTGGCGTCTATCACACTGTACCTCCTCCTGCAGTATCACTCACTTAACCATAATCACGAGGATCATCGGTGACAGTAGGTCACCTTGTTCTAGTCATCTCTCCACTAGACATACATCTATGACATTTACGTTGTCAATTCCACTCGATGTATCATCATCATATATAGCAGTCGGATGAGATTGACGAAGATTGTCATCATAGTCCACATAGTTGTGTAGCAGCTTCCCAACTGTTTCACGCTCGACATCATGTCATCAAAGAGAAGTGAGTAGTATTCGTTGTATTCTGGACATTCAACCAACAAGGAATAGAGGAGTGATGCTTTCATAATAGTATGCATTTCGAGGTGTGTTTTGGTATCGGATATAATTTACTTTTCATTCATTGATTAACTATATTGAAATCCTGTTGGTTATTCGACATTTCAGACATAAATGTGATTCAGTTGTGTTCATTAGCATTGATTTGTTTTCGGTGGAGACAAGTGAGTGAGTATACAAGCATGAAGTCATGTAGGCCGGAAGTTGAGATTGTTTCTCTCTGGATTCTCACGGGTACTAATCTCATAACCTGAAGGTACTAGGTTACATTCCTGAGTAGGAAGTGGTAATCCATCCATTTATGATGAGAACCGAACTAAGAGAGTGCAGTCTTCCGGTTCTCTCTCATCCTTGGTGGTTTTCTACTCTGACTGATGTCACTCACTGACGAAATAGACAGTGACAGTCACCACAATCATTGTTAGATACTTTGTCCTCAGTGAGAAATAAAGTTGAATTACAAGTCAGTTATCAAACTCTAATTTAACACTTCTGTATGAATGAGTCTCTTCTACAATGACTCGATCCATTCATCATTTCCAATCGAATCTACCTGTCATACAAACCTTGATTGAAATGGTCAGATAGCAGCTACCCAATTCCTCCGTTTCGCCTTCGATCGAACTGATATTCACTACACGTCTGTGTGCCCAGTTCACAGACAATCGTGTCAACTAATGACATGCAACTATGCAACTATGTGAGATGTGCGATTAACATACACAAGTAGTTTCCTGACTCTGTGAGAAGGAAGTCAGTCTAACTGAAATGTGTTCTCTGCCCAACAATCTTTTACTATCTGTCATCAAGTATGCAGATATCAGTTATTGATTTATGGAGGATGTTTAGATGACCACAGAATTGATATTGAAATCTATCGAAACTTTCTTAAAGCTTCATCACTTTGAACACATGATCAGCGCGTACTAGGTGGAGTGTTGATTTTTACGGAGAGGGACATCTTCATTAAATCATGCTATACCCATCAAACTATCAACTTGCTTGTATCATGTTATAAATTGTTGGCCTCTGTAAATCTATGCAGTCTCCAATACTATTAATTACCTAAGCACAATAATTTGGTGATATTTCCTAACATACTTGTAACTGAAGGGAAACACAGTGAAACACCTCTGAGTGCATGATGCCATATTCCACCGATTGACACGAGTAGTTGAATACCACTCACATGAATCAGGATGGCTAGATAACCAGATTGAAGTGATGAAAACACCGGACGGCTTGTAGATATGCAGAATCATTCGATTAGGCTCGATCTCTACATTGTCATTTATAGTGTGAAACACACCATATTCTGTTAAATGAATCATCCTTGTTTCCAAAGATAACTGTGCTGAATCCGCACAGGTAACAATGCAGATTTCCAATCACGAATGAATATGCAAATGGTGAATTGGATTCAAAAGTCTACAAAGTAAAATCGATGTATTGTGACAGAAGTGAACATTCCGTGGTCTGAATATTACCGATCACTTAAGGAGAATCTGTTTTTGTCTGAGAATATCTTCTTCATTCTCTCACACAAACATCGATTTCTTCAAGTGTCCAACGAAATGAACAAAACAGAAGTGACTGAGAAACAATTCATAGACGTCTTGAGTAGAATGATTGGAGATCAGATAATCAGCTAGATATTTAGCGTCATTTCTGACCAACATGTTCAATAATACCTTGGAATTCTATCTGAGTGTTTGAATGAACTATCGCTGAGATATTCTTTCAATGTAGAATTCAATTTAGTGTATTCACTTACTGAGAAGAAGATAAGATTGCTATGAGATCTCACTTGAATTCATTAGTAGCACTCTGTTTCTCGGGAACGCTGCATAAAATTCGAAAACTCATAACTGTCACCTCTATGTGAGATGTGTGGCCGACATTTCCTCCAATTGTGACAGTAACTATAATCTCAGTCATTGAGTCAGTTATAACACGTGTTGAACAGTTGTCATCTAGGAATAAAATCACTCTTCACATTGGAAAATGAATCTGAAATTTCTTTTCCTCATGATTAACTAACAATTGGACTCGAATAAGTCCTAATAACTTCAGTCCATAGGAAATCTACAAACAGTAGTCAACTGACATACATCTACAGTTGAATTCCTGTTGAACGTACGCATATGACCACTACTGTTTACATACATGAATTCCCTGTTCCTGTTGAATCGTGTATATTGATCGCTCCACCTGTTTTCTCTCCCAAAATTTCGAGGGACACAATCTCACCAGGTCGAAGATTTGGAGAAGTTGCTGTATTAGGAGAACGATAATTGAACTTATTTGTAAATACTGGTCATTCTATCCTGATATGAGCCTCCTTCAGAATAATCTATAAAGTGAAGAACAATCTGCAAAAGACGTTTCACTTTCATCTGCTTCGCATTTCTGCAGCTCTAGTGATTAATATAAAGAAATCGGAGCTGTGAACACAAAAGAAAATTACCCAACTACTTCTACTATCGTGATAAGAAACTTGTCTCATTCCATCAACTTGATTCAGTCACCTCACATATTTTTCAACTCTTTAAAACTTTCGTGTATATTTGGATTTTTTACGTGATATCAGATTTTCCTTCTTTTCTGTGTGTATGCTGGATGTAACTCATTCATTGAATTGTTCATCTTACTAGGTGACTCAGACTCCTATTCAACGCTTTTTGTGCATTGATTAATAATAACAACTAGGATAATTTAATAATTCCCATTGTAGTATTAAAAACACAATTTTCAGCGAAGAGACTCTTTTCAACGAATTTATTATCAAGCTGTACAATCGTATATATATATGGTTTTATAAAGAAATTATATCCGGTGAGGGAATTAGGTCAAAGGTGTAAATACATGAAATAATAATAGTATAAAATGAATTTAAAATATTTGTGCAGCTTGATAATAAATTCGTTGAAAAGAGTCTCTTCGCTGAAAATTGTGTTTTTAATGCTACAATGGGAATTATTAAATTATTGAAAAAATGCAAAAACCCAATGACGATGAAGGAACTTAATGGTTTCCTACGGTATTCTGTCAAACTTGCGTTAGTGAAATCTGAGATTAACTTTTTTGAAAGCTGTATCAGTAAAAATGAATATCCTAATTTATTCTGGAAAGCGCTTAGACGTAGCCGTATATGTCCTAATTCCAAAACATTAAACCGCCACACACTTAATCATATTGATGCAATCAGTTCTCGTGTGGTAGAATTAAACAGGAACATAACTCTGAGAAGTCACGTTCTGTTTGAACTTTCGACTGATAAACGCCGGCAATTCGAGGAATACGTTTCTTGTGTCATCAGAAAACAGTCCTAGTCTGCTGACGTCAAGCATCTTGACAGTCTCAAGCAGGTATTAGCAGAAAAGAGATTCCCGACTGACCCCAATAAATATGTATTTAATTATTCCTCCGTCACTCTTTCTGAAATTCAACTACAAGCCCTATCACTGGGCCCAAATTCTGCAACAGTTCATCCAAAGTCAACAGATTGCATACTCAAGTGCAATTTGAAAATCTTATTAATCAACGATCTTACACCTACATCACCTGAGGAATTCCAATACTTTAAATCCACAGTTCTTGATTGCTGTCATCAGTTTACTAGTTCAAAACCTAGCTCGAATAATCTTCTGACTAAAGAGCATATAGACCAACTGAAAGAACTAGAGAAGAATGATGAATTATCATATGCCGTCCAGACAAAGGTGGGGTGTCGTAGTTATTAATCGCCAAGATTATAATGATAAAATCTCAGCGATCCTTTCAGACCAAACGAAATTCTCCAAACCCGACGGTGAAAAAACAAGACACATTTAATTTAAAATCAACTGACTGATGTCTAAAGAACATAAGGAATAAGTCAGTAATCTCGTCAGAAATATATGAACGCATCCGACCAGTAGGCTCCATTATACCATGTTTGTATGGACTACCCAAAATACATAAGACAGGATTGCCCCTCCGTCCAATCCTCGATATGGCGGGCTCTCCTTATCCCGGAATCGCTCAATGGCTAGCCGAAATATTGGAACCAGTCAGAAGGCAAGTATCTAAGTTTTCCATTGATGATACGTTTAAATTTATTGATAGTATTAAAGATTTTAATGTCTCAGAAAAAGTCCTGTTCTCATTAGATGTCACGTCGCTATTTACCAATGTTCCTCTCATGGAAACTGTTAGCTATTTATGTGAGTATATTGATACACATGGTTTGGAAATAGGTTTACCGACAATCCACCTCAAAGAACTTTTATTGAGATGTACGTTGAATGTTCAGTTCACCTTCAACAATGAGATCTATAGACAGAGAGATGGCATTGCCATGGGATCACCGCTGGGTCCTTTGTTGGCTGATTGTTTTATGGCAAAGCTGGAAAATTCTCAACTTAGTCAAACCATCGGTCATTTTGACATTTATAAAAGATACATAGACGACACTTTCGTCATCTGCGATAAGAACGCAGTCCTTGATGATGTCTTGTTCGCCTTCAACAACTGCCATCCTTCTTTACAATTCACCATAGAAAAGGAATCTTTCAACCTTATTTCAACCTTATGAAATTTGGTTAATCCATAGAGTTGAACAAAGCCAGAAGAACAATTGTAGCAGGATAATATGAGCGCACCTTTTATTATTTCGAGGATTCTTCTCAACTGGTTACAACGTGAACGTTGAAAAATATGAATCACATTAAACATATGAACATACCTTTCTACGATCATTAGGAGCAATTGGTAGGAATTAAAAGTAACATTAGTCCGGAATGATTTAACTGATTAGGAGTTACAAACACTGAATATTTATAGAATAATTAGACAATTAGGCTTGGAGACAAAAAGCAGGGTTGCATATATATGTGTGTATATAGAAACAAGGTTTAGCTAGAAAGAGCATAACAAAAAAGTAGATTACATAACTAAAGAAAGCATCTTATCTAATAGCCAATAGAAAAAAGGAAAGAAAAGAAAGAAACAAGGTAGGGTGAGTCATGTTTAGATGAGAGAGTAGAGTTTTCTAAACATGAAAAAGGTGACTCATGAAAGTTGTATATTTTTTTTTCTTTTTCACCAGAGCAGTGAAAGATTCACCACTGTCTCTTTCTGCATACATAGATTTGGTTTAAGTCGTTTGATGGCAACTGCTTCACCAAAGCGTAGCAAGCTAGGTTTCTTTTGCTTGTTGATTATTTTGAACGACTTCAGGTTGTCTACAATATGACCAGTGTCCAATAGATGACGAGCAATCACACTGTTTAATGCTTGCGGACCTTTCAGTCTCAGGTTCTTTGGTATGTGTTCATAGATGCGGACAGTAACCCTTCTCTCTGTTCTTCCAATGTATGTGCTTTGGCACGTACATGTAAATTGGTAGACACAGTTGGAGGTAACACGAGGTGGGTATTTGTCCAATTTTGATTGTCTCAAACAGCTAGTTGTTTGATAAAAACATACAAGCTTGGCGGGTGGATATGTTCTCTTCATGGCAGCGTTCAGTCTGCATCTTATTCTACTAGCAGTATCATCACCTTTGAATGCAAGCTGCAGAAAGATAGGCTTTTTATCTACTGTGCTGCTTTTCACTTTTTCAACATGACGTCTCTCATACTTGTCGATGAACTTTTGTGGGTAACCGTTGTCGCGTAGGCGTTTCTCCACAATGGATAGCTCTTCCTCAATCTTTTCTTCTGAACACAGTTTCCTCACACTATCAAATAATGTTCTCACCAATCCTTTTTTGTAACTTATAGGGCAGAAGCTTTTGAAGTTAAGATAAACCGCCCTCTAGGTCTATTTTCTGTGCATATATCTTATGATTTTGCCATCTTTATCTCGTTGGATACCCAAGTCCAGGAAATGGAACTTCTTTTTCATACTCCATTGTAAACTTATTATTAGGGTGGGCGCTGTTCAAGACTTCTAATACTTGGGATGCATCATTGAAAGAATGCCAGATAACGAAGGTGTCATCGACATACCTGGTATAGAAGTTTTTCTGGCTGATTGAGGATTTTCACTTGTTTGTTCTAGACTACCGATAAAAATATCTTCGAGAATCGGACCCAGGGGCTTCCCATGGCGACTCCGTCAATTTGGCGGTATAGAGTGTTGTTGAACTGGAACTGTACGTCTTTGGTACACATAAGTAAAAGTTGTTTGAGTTCGTTCTTGGGCAGAGGAAGAAGTTCGGCATGTTGACATATAATTTGTATTGTTTCTTCCAATGGGATCTTTGTAAACAGTGAAGACACGTCAAAGGACACCATAAATTTATTTGAGATATTTAGATTCTCCAATTGTTTAGCGAACAGGAATGTGTCTTTCAGGCTGTAGACTGCTAATTTACTACGGATTGGTTCCAACATTTTTGCTAGCCACCTAGCTACTTTGTGATACGGCGAATTAATCATAGATAATATTGGTCTCATAGGGATGTCAGGCTTATGCATCTTTGGCAAGCCGTACATGTAAGGCAATCTGTGTCCCTTAGGCTTCAGTTCGTTGTAGATGTTGTTGTCAATCAACCTCTTCTTTAAAAGTCCTCTTAGCTTCTTTGTAATCCGTCTTTCCATCGATTCGGTTTGATATTTCTTCGATGGATCAGTTCGAAATGTTGATGAGTCATTCAGAACTGATTCCACTTTTTTCACATAATTATCTTTATCCATTATCACAACACCTGATCCTTTGTCAGGTCGGAGAATAACAATAGACTCATTTTTCACTAAGTTTTTTAATGCTGTTTGGTGATCTTTCGACAAAACTGTAGATTTTGCATTCGGCGATACGATATATTGATTAGCAATGTCGACAAGTCGAGATTTAAACCAACCTTGTTTTTCCTCATCCACTGGTTTTAATTCGGACAGTTGCTGATATAAATCTTCGAACTGGGTTTCGACATCGATTTTGTTGGTAAATTTCGTTGGGATGTGGAGTCTGAATCCTAGTGAAAGTGCTTCTGTTTCTATCTGACTCAGTTTATAACATGAGAAGTTGAATACGAATTCATCAGGATTCTCCGGAATTCCTTCCCATAATGTTTCTTTAATCAGCGTCTTCGATAAAGTTTTCTCGAATTTTTCGGTTGTTTTATTCTGAACCTCTCGAATAAAATTAGTGAACTTGATTCTGTAAACTAAGTTCATTTCGTTTAAGATATGATCAAAGCCATTAGCTTCTTCCTTTAATCTGGAAATGAGTTGATTTGTGCACTCGATTTGGGATTCCGCGACGCGTCGGAGATTTTTTGGCGATGGTGGCAACTTGCAAAGCCTGACAGACTTGAAAAACTGGCGTGGAAAACAGCAGGTAGATAGACATTCTTCAAAGAACCTCAGACGAGTCAATTCTTTAGATATCCTGCACCGTATGGTCACCAGGCGATTCAGTGACTTGAATGACTGAGAAGAGAAACGACTTTTTAAAAATTCATGCAATTCTTCCTATCAATAAACTTGAACAAAGCAAGAACAACAATAATCCATAGAGGTTTGGAAAGTCAGATCCCGTGGGTTTCAAGAAATTAAACTCCTGTTTATCGATAACGTCCATGCCACCTTCAGGTAGGAAAAATATATAGACAAACTGAAGGTGTAGCAATGGGATCACCAATATCCCCATTGTAGCAGACATATTTATGGACACCTGGGAAAATATGGCTCTTAATACATTTAATCCTACCCCAAAAATATGATGGAGATATGTGGATGACACTTTCACTCACAGTGTTAAAAACAGAACATATCTCTCTCCAGCTTCTTGACACACATAAACTCACTAGTGGAGGGAATAAAATTCACATTTGAAGCGGAAAATGAACAAGGAGAATTAGCTATGCTGTTAGATTGTAAAACAAAACGAATAGAAGAAGGCAAACTACACACTAGTGTTTATAGAAAACCAACGCATTCCAACAGATATTTAGACTTTAATTCGTCTCATCCGTTAACTGTTAAGGTAGGCTTAGTTAAGTGTTTAACAATCCGAGCAGTGGCACTAAGTAGCAAAAAAAAGACCTAAATGATGAACTAAAACAGATAAAGGAAGCGTTGGTGTTGAATAACTATCCTATAAAATTCATTAGGAAGATCATTAAAGGCCAAAAACAAAATAAAAATAATTGTGAAACTAGTAATAATAACATAAATAAGAAAGAATATAAGTCATCCACAGTTATACCATATAAAGAGGGGACATCTGAGACACTACGTAGGATTCTGAATAAAATAGGAATTAGGGTAGCATTTAAACCTACAAACTCACTCAGGGGCAAGCTCTGTAGGTTAAAGGACCCAGTTGACCCAATTAGACAAAATAATATAATTTACAAAATACCCTGCAATGACTCTGAGTTAAGTCAACTACATAGGTTAAACTAGTAGATCAGGGATAGTCAGATTGCCAGAGCATAAAAATTTAGCTAAGGTAAGAATGGACGACTCTGAAAAGTTAAGTAATTTAGAAAAAAGCTCAGCAGTTGCAATGCATGCATTAATACTCAACCACACAATAGGATGGGAGAGGGTTAAAATTCTAAAAAGTATTCTGTGTAGGTGGAGAGAGAGGTTGATTAATGAATCCTTGTTCATCGAGTCTACACCCAACACATGCGATAGGAATGACTCATCACTCATACCTGAAATATGGAAAATACTATTACCAATCAAATCGAGTGAAAATCAAGTGAAAAATAATGGAACTATATGAATGAAGTTAGGAAGTCGTGTGAGTACCTTGATGTGATTATGAGCAATAAATTGTGCTCGAAACGTCATCAGTAAACATTACTATATAACACTGCGAGACTTTATCAAAAGAAAAATTGACCCATAATGGAATTACACTCTACCACAGTGCACAAGTTTTATTCTTATATCAGTAAACCAATCGAGGCTTGACCTCAGTACCCATAGTTACAAATACTAAAGCGTTATCCATTAGACCACTTGGGACGTGAACGCCGCCCCTTACGCAATGGGTCTTATTAATTATTTAATTCAATCTTAGATTTTCCCGTTGATTGATTCAAGCCTCAGTGGAGACACCATCACTCACTGGCTGGTGAATGCAGGTTCATCCAGCCCCTGACGAGTCTCGAATAGAATGAAATGTACATCCTGCATTCCACTGGCAATCCTGATCCACCAATTGAAAATATTAGTTCGTTGAGAAAATACAAAGTACAATAAAAATGGCTTTTTGTAGAATTACTTTATTTTCTTGCCTTTTATAAAAAACAAGCATTTGTGTATCTTCTTTTATCATCAACCAACTTGAAAGCATTTAACGAGTTTCTCTGTGTAAACAAATAATAAATAATGATAATGATATCATAACTATTTTTTACCTGAACATTGAACATTAATTATTATTATTATTGCTTTATTATATATTGATATTGAAAATTGAACAGTTTCAAATTGTGTCATTTATCCATCTCAGTTCACTTTACTACATACACTAATTCAAAATATATAAACAATGAGGTGTTATTCCTTTTTCTCTAACTTCTGCATATGACAGGTAATTATCAAAACTGTACACGAAATTCTTTCTTATTATTTTTTTCTTATATAAAATATTTAAGACATTGTAAAAAAGAGATTTTGTTATTGTTGTTGCTGTTTCTTTTTTTTACAGTTGAGTGAGTGGATGGAATGGATATTTTTTAGATTTCATTGTGAAATTTTTCTTTTTTAAAATTTTTGTGAAACTATTCAAACCAATGACCTAAAGGCATACAATGGGATGTTAATGACATTTCTCAATCAGTTTTATTTATTTATTGTATGGAAACTGAAAGAAACAATAAATATAGATATTGTGATATTCAATGTGTGCCATTGGCTCAATGGTAGAGTGTACCCATCACCTAGACACGTGGTCTAGATGAGATTCCTGGCTGATGTACTCTTACTTTACTAGAGGATAGCAAGACTGGAAAAGATAGAAAGTTTGGCATGAGACTAGCTAGGTAGCTCGCTACGCTACTGTGTAAAAGTGGCACCGCTAATCTTGAAAATTCAAAAGTGTAAAGTCGTATATTCCACTTGGAACTCGAGGATTTCATCATGAGCTGACATCATTTAGCGAAGGCGTTGGAAAACCTGGGTTGAAGATGATGCAGTAACTCATCGAAGAAGACATTGTGAAGTGGTTGTGTTATGTCATCAATTGGCAGAAGTTGGAATTCATGGGCTGTTGGATTAGTGGGTCCCAGTGGCTTAATGATCTACGAGCTAGCTCGCCTTGTAACCAGGAGGTCCTGGACTCAAATCCTGGTGGGAGTTCTAAACTAGGACGAAACAGCTGTCCAGTACTCACATGTGGTTTTCCATTGGTTCTCTAACTGATGTCAGCTCATAATAAAATCCTTCAACCAGTTGAACAAAATCCCTACAAAACCAATACTTGGAGAAAAATATTCACTAGGCCTAATTAGTAGTTGTATCAGTTTAGGTCAGTGTGAAAAGCGTCAAGCAGACTAAGCAGTTTCTGTCCACTTGTTTGAGTTATACTCAAAGATGAAAGACTTTATTTCCAGCCAGCGATTCATAAGATTAAGACTAGTTTGTTAAGGCAGACTTAGCCAATACACGTAATGTTGGTTAGGTTATTATACCACTATTCTATGTAATTGGATTTGATCGATAACCTCGTTGTCATATTCATCTAAGGTTCTCCTACTTGATAAGCATTTGAAAGTTGGTATAATATAATATACCTTCATACACAGTCATAATATCTGTTCGGTCAAAAGGACCTCCCCTACATCTTCAAGCGACTGAAGCTCTAACAATCGATAAGGAAAAGCCTGAACTTCATGTTCAGAAATGTTTTATCCAACCTTTTTTCCTACCGCGACTTTAATTTCAATCCTATTCGCTTGATTTGTTGCATAATAAACTCTACGGAACTTCAATTCCTTATGCTTTTATTTCCCATCAATTGTCAGTCAACTTTCTGGATTATGTAAGGTGATTCATTATATTTGAAACATTGTTATTTCTCATACACTATGACTTATCTTGTTACTAACTGACAATGACAGATATTATAGCTTATAAGAGAGAAAAATGTATTGAAAGTACAATAGACAGAACTGTATGAGAGGAAAAATAATGCAAATTTTCAGAATATAGAAGATTACAAAGATTGAATAGGGAATGTCATCCTGATCGCGTTGCCTTCTTAGCCATTTAGTAATTTAATCACCTTTATGCATTCTGATTTTATTTGAAGACTGATATTCATTTGGTAGTTTTATGTTTTCTGCTGGTATCTCTAGAAGAATTGCAAGTGGTGGCCGATATTTAGAGTACTTTGGAGTGATTATTTTGTTGTTTCCTTTGTTTTATCTCAGTAGTTATGGAGATTCCCGTGACTGCCATTCACTGCACTGGTCTAATCTGCGTTTACCTCTTTCAAGATAACTACACTACCTGGTGATTTGATACAGTATTGAGAGGTTTCTCTTACCTCTAGCCTGGTCTGCTGTAAACGGTGTACACACGAATCCCAATGACAGAAATGTGAAGAAATGCCACAAACCAAAACCCTGATAGGAAATTATTTAATTCAAGTTTAGATCATCACTCACTGTGGGATGCAGGCACATCTAGTTGATGAGTCCCAAATAGGACGAAATGAGGATCTCGGATTCCACTGCTAGCCACTATTCACCAATTAACTTCTGATAGGAAATGTTACATACATTACAAAACAGAAGTAGCACATGTATGTATTGAGACTATCCAAACAGCACACACGTGAGCGAAACGAAATCAAATGTCAACTGTATTCCTTATCCTGTCACCAACTTATACATACATACCTTCGAAAATTGCTATTAAGAAGTGTGACAACTAGAACTGATGCACTAAAACTCGTGGAAAATCACATGACATGAGGTTAAATTAGACCATAATATATTGAAAACTTGTTGTGCAAAATTACAGTAAACTTTATTCCTTTTGCGAACTTCATCATCCCAGGCACATGTAAGTTGAAAAAGGAAGATAATCACTTCAATTTTATCTTTACCTCAAAAACACTTCATAAAGTAGACAGTTCATTTCCTACTACTGATAAAATATAGGCGACCAATGAGATTTAACTGGGCGTCGGTGGCATAGCGGTTAGGACGCTCACCAACCATACACATGGTCCGGGGTTCGATCCCCGGCCACAGACGCACTCCTTTACCTCGCTAAGCCAAAAATAATGCTGGTAAAAAGGAAAGATTGGGCATGAGGCTAGCAATCTCATCCTGTAAAAATAATCACCACTGCTACAGAAACTTCAAGCCACTAGCTTGAAGCCCTATGTTCCACTGGGGAACGTGAAGGAATAAAAAAAAATACCATCTCGCATTGACCTACACAATATATATATATATATATATATATATATATATATATATATATATATATATATATATATATATATATATATATATATATATATATATTAATGTACCTGAAAATCCCTGTTAGCCTTAACAGACAGTCGTTTCAATCTATTTTATTCCCGCTTTACACATATCCCGTAACCTACAAAATGAGAATTTGATTACAAAAAACCATCGGCTTCACTTCATTATTTATCTCACACACATAGGGTCAAAGTTCAAGTCATAGAAACAATCAGTTCCAATACAAGTAGCCTAGTAGGTGTGAAAACACACAAAAAACAACCAATGACGCCCAAGGTCACCAGGAGAGATGATTAATAAACTTGTGGAGAAATCTAACAGCTCACTTCAAATTGAAGTATGCGCTGAAGATGTCGCCTAGTAGGGCGATAAAAGCTTCACAGATTAACTATCCAGCTCAGAGAACACAACCACATCAAAATTATCTCTAAGCCTATTTGTTCACATTCGTTTTCTTGTGTAACATTGGATACAAAGATATCAAGGTACTTCTAAATTCAGCATAACGTGTATTTTACTCATTAGCTTTGCACACTGTTTATCTTTTTCTACTGTCGAGTGATAAATTCAAGCATCAAAGTAACAAGATAGAGTAGACATCTGATTGACAGTCGACACTCCCAGTAATAGGCTCTAAATTGATTCATCTATTCGCCACCATTGGAAGTTGATGCAATCTCAATACCTACTTCTCTTTAGAAAAACCGACAGAAAACCCCGTTGGTCATGCTTTCTCGCTACAACTACAGGTAACATCTTGTATATAGCCAGACACTTGTGAGCAACAGATTAATTCTCACACATTGGTTTGCAGGAATCCGAGAACCTTTGGAAAACCAATGAATAGTGGGTGTCCGTTTCGTCGTAGTCTGGGGCTTTTCAGAAGCATGCACCTAGCTTGTGAGTCCAAAGAAGGTAGTTGGCAATTATCTTACAGGTAACAAAAACCCTTACAGTTTGTGAAAAAAAACAACCCTCATTTTCTGCTAAGATTTCAAATGCTTGTTGAATAATACAACCTGTTAATGAGTAATTCAGGGGACTAGATTTATTTCACTCTTTTACCCTGAATCATTAAAGTTTCAATAGTGGTGGTGTTTTTTCTTTCTTTATTTATTTATTCATTTAATCGTCATTGATGATATTCTTAATTGTGGTGGACTGAATTATGCGTCAGACTGTGCATTGAGAGCAAAGAGACAAGGGTACACTTGATCACCGATGAGAAAACTCGAGAAGGTCTGTATTTTGTAGATGGTATATGTCTAGTGTCACACAAACTAATGAACTTACAGGCGAAAGACAACAAAATGACTGAAGGAGCAGGTAGTCCGCGAAGACAGGACTGCAGGTGAATACAGAGAAGACGAAGGTGAAAAAGATAATCAACAACAACAATAACCAAAACTAATCAGCATCAAAGGAAGAGACTTAACAGAGGCTACTCCCCTCATTTACCTAGGCAGTCAGAATCGTTTCAACTACAGGCAGCCGGATCGGATGAAGATGTCAGAGGTCAGAATCGGAAAGGCAAGATACATATTCATCAACCTAAAACCAATTGGGAAATCTTCTGCACTCAACACAAGGAATAAGATTCGGATTTTTAACATCAATGCCAAGTCGGTCAGTGCTTTTAAACGGGTCAGAAATTTGCACTGTATATCACAAAAAGGATTTCCAACAAACTGTTGCAGACTTTCATCAACAACTGCCCACTTCGCTGACTCTATACTGAAGATCAAATGGCCAGAAAGAATAAGTAACACGAAACTATGGGAACAAACCAATCAAGAGTCGACTGCTCAACAAATATATAGAGGAAAATGGAAATGGATTGGATGTACATTGAAGAAACCGTCGGATGAAATCTCTCTCAATCGCCAGGGAATTGGCCCAGTAGAAACCAAATGAGAAGGAACAAGTAGGTCATCAGTGACATGGAGGAGGTTGTGTGATTTGGCGAAAGATATCAGAGATTATGGGCAATTGTGAGCTCAGCTGAAGAGGATGGCAGAAGATAGGACAAAGTGATGTTTTCTTGAAACCTTATGTCTCACTTGAAACCTAAAGGAACAATAAGAATAATGAATGAGTGTAATGTGGTCTTAATGGAGGACATATTTATGTTTGAGTTGTGTGTTTTTTTCGTTTCAGTCATAGTGGTTACATTAGTAGCAACAACAAAGGTAGAAGGATATGTGTAGTGATTACATAAATGTCTAATTACTGAATTACATACAGCGCAATGGAAAGACAGCTATTTACCGCTCAGTTTTAAAACTAAATAAATAAAATTTAAGAATGACTATATCACCTGAGAGAAAGAGAGAGACGGAGAGAGAGAGAGAGATACATTCACTCTGACTGAAAGCACGGAAGCAGAATAATCAAATTTAACAATATTACCGAAATCATGGTACACATTAGAAGGCGGTAACCAGTAATAATCCTTTAAAAAAAGGAGAGTACAAGGAAGAGAATTGATTTCCACAACAGAATGCCTTCAACATTGTTTCTTTTTTGGAGAAATGTGTACCGTTATCTATTTTCTTAGTCATGTATGTACCTTCAGCTTAAACAGTATTCCTCTGTCACTTTCTCTATTCCATCTCATATTGTTGTGTGTGTATATGCGTGTGTGTGTTTCAAAGTGCAATGAAAAATGGGGTTTATTATTAGACAACGTGAAATGCTTTCTTTTGTATACTAAATTCAAACAAATAAAAAGACAAGACATTCTACTAGAGACCGGAACTAACTTTATTATACTGGACCGATACATATTATGTTATTTTTACAATGGTTGAATAAACCGAAGTGTGTGAATAGACGGATATATAGATAGATAGTCAGTTTGACCGATGTATATCGGCAATTACTAATAGACAATAAATCAATAAGTGAGAAGTGGAAAAGCGATTTATCTAGCTCATTCATCCTGTAGAGAAATTATCTATAATGTCAAAGACCGTACACACACACACACACACACTTCAATCAAATGTTGCTTTATTCGTGGTTTATAAATTATATGATATCAGGTTATCAGTTTTATAGAAAGTGGATAGGAATAGGCGATTTACTGTGATGTCTCTGAATATCTCTTGTACAGAGCTACTATTTAGCCGACTTTGTACTTTTAAAGGGAAGAAGAAGAAGAATAAGAAGAAGCGTGTTCCAGCTTTGCATCTTAAAGCATGTTTTATTGATATCTGTTCTTTTATTGTCATGACGAATGAGATAATCTGGAGAACACCTCAGGCATAGCTTTGCAGGCATGTGGATACACTTAAACAGTAAGTTGGGATAGGGTGAAAAGAGTGAGACAAATCACTGAAGGTGCTGATTGTCTCCAAAAAATCAGTCTTCAGAAGATCAAAATTCATGGGTGATATCCATTGGTATTATTATTCCCTTGAGTTCCAAGTGGAAAATTGGGCTCCAACAAAACATCTCCACTTTTTCCTATCTTCTGCTGTCCTCTACAGCTTGGACCACGGTCGCCAACAATCTCTCACCTCCTCCTCCAAATCACACGACCTTCTCCACGTCTCCCTCACACTAACGACCCATTCCTCGCTTCCCTTTGGGACTCCACTCGAGAGATGACCTGGCGATTAAGAGTGATGTCATTCGTCGGTCTCCTCAATGTATGCCCTATCCATCTGCATTTTCTCCTACATATTTGTTGAGAGGTCGGTTTCTGGTTGGTTTGTTCCCACAGTTTCTTGGATGATATCAATAGTGAGACTTTATCAGAACGTCTGAGCGAAGCTTTTGAAAGGACTTTCAACGCAGCTGGGCTATGATGCCTGTGATTACTTAGTTCCCACTCCTCCTATGTATTTACCAGTTTAATTGCTCGTGTGTACCTAGATACATCGGTTGTACGATCAGACAAGTTCATTGTTGAATTTCTGAACACCTCCTGTATTGGTTTTGGATTGGCAAATGTCCCAATAAAGCTATACGCAGCTCAAAACTAGTTCATCTCATCGACACCGGATACCAAGTCGAATGTAACAAAGCTTCTAAATTTATTTATAGTATCTCACCCAACCTCTCACATCGTCCATGAGTACGACTTCTACATATATCAGAGACAAATGGAATTCATCTGAACAAGCCAAATCTGTGAATGTGTGCATTCAGAAGAAATTTGTACAACCCCTTTCTTTGTCATGGCCAACTACATAATATTTCTTAAGTTTTTAAAAACGAGTTTTCCCATCCCCTTGTAAGAATCTTTTGACTTTGTTATATGTTTACAATTCCAGCCAATTCTATTAACTTGTCAGTACGAACTAACTTGTACTGAATTCCGTAATGAATCAGTTTCCACACCTTCTTCCAAAACTTAGATATCTCCTCAATAATATCTCTTGGTTAACTGATGTTTTGATGACTTTTAACCTCTTAATTTCACCACCCCCAGCTATACCTGGTGTGGTGAGAGCAGGCTGCTAGCCGATTGGTTGACACTAAGCTACGTTAATATGGGCCGTGAGAAAATATGAAAAAGGCTGAGTCAACAACCAATCACAGCAAAGTTAACGTGGCAAAATATGATTCGCAGATAGAGAACTCTATTTGTCAAGGAATCCCGAAACAACCAATCAGAAGCCTGCGTTTGTCTGCCTAACTTCTGATAAACAACCAATCAGATGACTGCGCTTGTCTATAATAATGTATGTGAAATATGTTGATTTTCATAATAAAACGATCTGTTGCCTGGCCCTTGTCTTCTGTTGTTACACTGGAACTGATTAACTAAAATAACCACTTGATTGGTAAAAATGTTAATATAAGAAACTATATATTAGTGTACAGCCAGCCGATGATGAGGAACTAACTGAAAACGAATGCATGCTTCTTCGCAAAGTCTGTTGTTTCTTTTTCCATACCACTGAATTTTTGTTTGACCTACGAACCAACCAACCAACCATGTAACAGTCATGACACAACAATAATCCAGTCGTGTAGTATACTGATATGATTACAAGCAATAAACTGGGCTCAAAAACTTTGGTACGAGTTATTTATACTATATCACAGTGTGTTATGGTGAATAAACTTATACAATATCTGTCTACTACAGTGCCTAGAATCCACTCTTAAATTAATGAAGCCTTCTTATCTTATTCATTATTCATAATGTGGACTGACAATGAAATGAATGCAGTAAAAACGTACTCCTCCAACTCTCTAATCAATAAATTAGCCTATCTAACTCACGAATCGCTTAACATCGTTTAAAAATGTTCATAAAAAGCTTCTACAACTCTATGATCTCTCTGTGATTAGTTATTCTAGGTTACAAATGACTTCGTATTGTTGGGTCTTTGATATTCATGTAATTCTGTAAATCAAGTCTGTTAAATTATCATATATATTATTATTTTTTCCTCGGGTACCAAGTACAGGATAGGTCTTCCACAGTATATCCCTGTTTTCCTCCTGTTCTTTGAAATCTTTGCATTTATCCGGCCCCACATTTGCCCATTACCTCTCATTTCCTGTTAACATGATTACCTCAATGTTATCCTCAAACTCATGCCCAACTTGTCACCTCCCATTCGGCTTCCACTCGACTCAATGGTCTACTCAGTGCGTATGTCAGGTTCATCTCTTCTTCTAAATGCGTATTTGTTGGGGATGCACTCTAATCAACATTGACTGAATGAAGACAGTAACCAGGTGTTCATGTGTCTAATTCACGAGTATGAATCTGGAAATAAAGAGGAACAATACATCACTAAACGTTCGAGCTTTAGTCATCCAGAATCATAGATACAGAAGTTACAACTTGACTGTTGCGACAGCTGGTTTAAAATGCCCATTCAAATATTTTTAAAAATAATGGTTAAATGAACAAAGAATATTCACATTTTCGATAACTTACTCTTGTTCAGGTTCTACAGTTATCGATTTACATAACAGTGAATGAATTAGGGTTATTTTCAACATCAATGTTGTTTAAATTACATCGAATCAATGATAATAACAATAGTGATATCAATGGATTACAGTTCGGTAGCACCAACATAACAATACACTGAATGAATATCAGAGAGATTAAGAAATATAATATTACAAATTCAAGAATTTATAGTCTCCCTTGAAGGACGTCCGTGGCAGTGGTAGTAGCTGGCTGAACTTGCTTCTTCTGCACACAGAACCCGGTTATTTCAGGAGAATCTTAATATTCTCAGCTGTTTGGAGTATGTAATACCTTTATATTTTTGGCAATTTATTTGGTACCTGATAGATGATAGGGAAGGATTATTCAATGCCGGCTTTTTGGCCAGTTTGCACCAGGTGGCCTAATGGATCTAGTATGAAAGTAATGATGCTTCTTTGAACTGATTTTCCTAAATTCTTTGTAATTATTTCGGTAGATATATGTCTCTTGAATCGCAATCGTCTATATAAAGTCTTTTCGCTTACGGATATCATCAATTCCTATTTGATCATGCAACATAGTGGGAAGACAAATCCTTTACAAATGTAAATATTGTCTAAATAATTCTAGAAAATGTCATCTTTGACACACTGTAAACATTGTATTATACTCAATAATTCCAAGCATTTTGATGAACGGATATCGAAAGACTCAGTTTTTACACACGCGTATACAACATATGCACATTACAGAATTCAAACAACCAGAATAGAATTTTAGATTTTCCAATCGATTGATTGGACAGAAGTGCCCGGTGGGAATATCATCATTCACTGGGAAATGCAAGTGCATCCAGTCGAAGAGTTCCAAATAGGACGAAATACACATCCCGGATTCCACTGCTAGTCACCATCCAGCAATTAAACCAGAATACATCATGATTATACATGCTACTGGTTGGTCTGAGTAGTTGTAAGCCACTCACGTTGACCACTAGTGATGCCTGATAATTACACGAAATAATCTAAGCAGAAGGCAGGCTCTTTGCTCGTTTGTACAGCAGCAGTGCACCAGTGATGAGTTCCTAAACCAGACGAACGAAACAGGCATCTATAGTTGATTGAAATCACTTTAATTTCACCAAGTAAGCACCACATATGATTGACGTGAAAGGCTTCCAACTACTCATATTCAATTAGTAGTATACATGATCATGCTATTTTAATTACATTCTTTGATATGTCATATACTAAAGGAGAATCTTAATCAATTTTGAAATAACAAAATATGAAAGAAGAATATTCTTTTCAATAATTTCTCTTCACGTTCTTAAAATTATAAAATAAAAAGACTTCGGTCAGTCATCAAACGCACATTCTACGCCGCATCTCTTTTTCTCACTTGCCAAACATTTTCTATCTCTGTACCTACGATTAAAGGACGAAATTCTGTGGACTCTACTTCAAACTGTATCTACAAGTTCACCTGCAGCTGCCGTGACACTTATATAGGTAGAACCAACAGAATGTTCCAAAATAGCTACTAAATCACATAGAAAATCCCAATGCGATTAATCTGAATAGAAATCCATCATCATCCATTGCAAAACACTGATTAATGTCAAGTCACAAAACCAATATTAATGACTGTTTCACAATTATTTCATTACATAACTCTAACTCAAGGTTACTGAAGGTGATGGAAGCACTTTTGGGGATTAATCACATACGGCCTAAACTGTGTGTAGAAAAAACAATATACTTCAATTTTCGCCTACCATGGACTACATGACCTATTTAAATATGATTGGTCATTAGTATGTACTTTTGCTTTTTTTATTTAACTGAGTAATTGTCATGATTTTTATTTTGTTATTGTCAACCACGTTAGTTGTAAAGCGGTTGTAAAGAAACTACGAAATGAAGATATCATCTCGCGAAATTTGTCTTCTAAATGCCTTATTCAAATTTATCAAAAGGACTAATTGTTTTAAGAACACAATATTCAGCAAAGAGACTCTTTTGAATGAATTTATTATCAAGCTGTACAATCGTATATTTATGGTTTTATAAAGAAATTATATCCGGTGAGGAAATTAGGTCAAAGGTGTGAATACATGAAATAATAATAGTATGAAATACAATTAAAATATTGTTTTAATATTTATTGTCGTTACAATAATGTGGCGGACACATTTTTTTTATTATAGAATAACAGATTAGTTATGGGGGTGTCAAAATAAATAGTCGTATTTGTGTGACAAACGTGCTAGTTGGCTGAAATCGATTACAAAATATTTCGGTGACATGGCAGACAATGGTGGTGATTAGTCATAATAGATTTGTAGAGTGTGGGGTAGGAAAATTGACAAGTTAAATCAAAGTTCTAAAAGGTGTCAGGTAAGTGGAGTGGCTGGTACAAAGTGGGTCTGTGTTAAACAGGAGATAGTAAGACTGCAATGAGAGGTTGTTCATAAAGAAATAACGAGTGTGTGAAATGAGACAGGTGGAGGCATGCATATATTGCGAAATAGATAATATCACTACTAATAAGTCCGGATAGTATAAATGGAAACTTCGATAATATTGAGAGAATGTTGTCTCCGACGTTTGTCACATAAATACGACTATTTATTTTGACAGCCCATAACTAATCTGTTACTCAATGTTAAAACTGGTTATCATTATTGTAACGAAAACAAATATTATATTTTATAATTGTAAGAACGTGAAGAGGAGAAATTATTGGAAAGAATATTCTTCGTTCAGATTAACTTTTAATTCATGATATGGGAATATTTAAGACTTTTAAACAAAATTTAATTCTGTAAAAAAATTATTTCAATGTAACAAAAGTAAAAAAACAACTCTGTATTTATATTCTTAATTTAGCGAAAACCGAAAACGAAATCTATCGGCCACCTACTAATTACATATCTACTAAAATGTTTGAATTTGAATTGCCAAATTATCGATTTTTTATTCGCTGATATATATATATATATATATATTATTGATTTTTCCACACGAATATAGTGTTTATTGCATGTTATGAATGCTTGGAATGGAATATTCTTCTTATTATTATTAGTAGTAGTAGGAGCAGTAGTCAAATAAATATGTAAGCGGGTGAAGTAAACCTTTTAAAAGGGCCAACACAAGGTTGCAGGACATAGTAGACATTATCATAAAGTACTGAAAAAGTAGTTTTTTTGTTGTTGTTGTTGTTGGGTCTTGTTGATGTCATTAACAACGTTGTCAAAGAAAGAACCTATTACCAATATATATAAAAGCATGTTTCCTATGTATTGATTTTTTTCTATTCAACTGGTCATGAAAACTTTAGAGTGAATTTATGCATGTTAATTTTGTCAAATGTCAAATTATTTACCGTATGTATGCATGCAAACAAGTGACTTTAATTGCTGTGAAGTCAGTATGGTGATATATAGAATACAACACGAAGAACAAGATATTTACTTTTCAAATATAATTTTATGATTTTTAAATGATGATTGACAGACTTAGCACCTGAGATAGCAAAAAACATTCCCAATAGCCTGGTGTAGATTCTTTCATCAGCAGCCACCTCCTCTCGATGCTTCCAGATCAGATGACCAACCGGAAAGCGTCGTCAAGCGACAAGGAACTCCAGTAAATATGATGTTGAATTGAATATACTCTAAGAAGGTAGTTGACAGATATCACACTCTGAATGAAACCCGAATGGTAAGTGATAGGTGGAGAGTTAGAAGGAGAAAATCATGTGAACAGCAACTGAAAGCCAATGGTCATTCGTGGAATCAGTTGACTGTATTAACAGGGAAACAAGTCCAATGAAGATGGGCTACCGAAGCCGTGTGTTCCACATGGAAGGCAGGAAATAAATAATTTGATAACAATAATATGAATTATCAGAGAAAATGACCACAGTGAATACGTTTTTCATTTCATACTTCATTGTGAAATTAAGGGGAATACACTACTCTAAAATAAATCTACTTTACAAAGTCAGCTTTTTTTAAAAACTTGAGTGAGATAGCTTAACAAGCTACTTATAATTATTATTTTTTCCCTTTAGTTCCTAGAGGAAAATAAGGCTTCAGCAACACGTCTCCTTTGCGTTTCCTTCTCCACCAACGTTTTCACCTTGATTCACATCTGCCCACATGCTTTCATGTCCTCTTCACATGACCTCCTCCATGTTACCCTTGCACTAACGACCAACTTGACGCTTTCCGTTCGGGTCCCAGTGGAGTGATGACTTGTTGGTGATGTCACTTGATGGTTTTCCTCAGAGTATGGCCGATCCACCTCCATCTCTTTTCGCATATCTGTTAAGCAATCGGTTACTAGTTGGTTCGCTGCCAGAGATCACTGTTGCTGATCTTTTCTGGCCAGCAATCTGATCTTGAGTAGTATTAGGCGAAGACAGTTGTTGATGAACGTTTGTAGTTTGTTTGAGGTGTTCTTCATGACGTGCCAAGTCTCTGATCCATAAGGTAGCTCTGACTTCACATTGGAATTGAAAATCCGAATCGTATTTCTTATGCTGATTGCTGTTGATCTCCACACAGATTTGAGAGTAATGAAAGCTTTCCTCGCTTTCCCGATACTCGCTGCTTTGATATCCTCATCAGTTTTGTTGGTCTGTAATTGAAACGGTGCTTTGTCGGTGGGTGGGTAGGTGAAGGAGGTTGCTTCCTTTGAATTTCCCCCACCTATCCTGATAGTTGTTTGTTGTTGTTGCTGTTGGCCAGGAATCTTCATCACCTTCGTCCGTTTTCTACATGTTCACCTGATGGCCTATCTTCTCTGGATGCTTCTTTTGCCATCTTGTTGATTTTAGCTTGAATCTCTTCCAGTTTGTAATAAATCAGAAATATATCATCAGTGGAGAAGTCCAGATCCTCAAAGTTTTTTATCTGTGTTCATTTTATGCCTGCCTCCGCGTTGCGCGCCGCTGTCTGTCGCATTATACAGTCTACAGCAATCAGGCAGCTTGTCTTACTCGCGTCTTGGCTTTTTCGAAGGATTCCGTGAGTTTCCCGTTGTGGATTACTTGGCATACAGCATTGTCGTACAACTGTGGGATGAGTTGTATAGTTGTTAGCGGCATTCTGTAGTAGAAGCTACTTATAATGAATGTATATAAAGTGTAATACAAGGCAGACAAATCTGCCAACGACTCATAAGTTAACAACTATGTTGTGTATTCTAAAGAAAATACACTTAACTCTAGTCGTCGTTATTTAACTTCCTACGATTCAAAAATCTATCATTCATAAGTGATCTATGTAGCTAACAACTTTTCACTAATGACGTGACTGTTTGAGTGTTGTTCGATATTAAACTGTGAAGCGAGTTAGTGTGAGAGGCTGTATTGCAGTATGCTTACAGTCTGCAGGATGTCATATTTCTGCTGGTTTGAAATTATTGGATTAGATTATATTTCAGTAATAATGTCATGTCAGTGCATCTCTATGATCCAGAGAGTCGGAGCATCACGAAAAAGCATCTCCTACAGACTACAGCCTTCCATCAACACCTGTGTTCCTCGGCTCCATACTGAGGAGGGATTAGCAACCAGAAAGTATTACTGACGCCAAACAAACCAAGAACTTATTACCCAATAAATAGGTAGAATCAAATAGAGATGGTGTAGACATACGCTAAGGAAACTGTTGAGTGACATCAGTTGCCATTCAGGCCTTCGAATGTAACCCGAATGGGGGGTGTGTGTGAAAAGTTCGGCGTAAGTCTAGGGGTGACAAGAATGAGGTCATGTTAGGAGGAATTGAGAAATTACGGGCAAACGTGAATTCAGCCAAGTTAAAATTGAAGCACCAGTAAGTACCAGTGGAGTGCGTCCGCACCAATGACCTTGGAATGTTCAGTTAGCAAGTTAGTGAAACCTGGAAAATAATACTGTAATCATGGATAAAATGTGCTTAATGGAGAGTTATATTCTTTTCAAAGAGATATCTGACAAATTCCACGTTAGTTTTGGGAAGGACTAAATTTAGGTTTAGGCTAAGGACAGGTTGGGTTAGGTTAACCGAATGAGGGTGACATTAGGAGTCTGTTGGAGTTAGATTAGGTTTAGTTTAGGGATATTTTCACGTTAGGGTTAGGTTAAGGAAAGATGAGGGTTAGAGTAAGAAGAACTAGATAATGCAGAGAGTGTGGTTAAATAACTCCGCTGGTACTCCAATCCAAAACTGAGAGGTGTTTTTTTATCACATGGCAAATAAGGGTAACGTGCGAGACAGCTTCATGCCATTTAATTCACTTTTTTCACGAGTATATTCACTTTATCATTTGTTTGATGCGTTCAAGGTCATTTGTTCGTTGATACTTACCGGTGCTTAACATTTAACTTTGTCGTGGAGCCAACTGGAGGTAACAGAAGATAACAGGATCAAATGAAGAGATATCGCTAAAGCTCTATATTACACTCGGAACTATAAGGAATGATGTTAATAATAATAATATACCTTCTTAATTCACGATGAACTAGAAATAATGCACCGCGGTAGTGAAAGATTCCACAGTGGATAAATTTATTAAATACAGCATTATCAACCCTATAGCATCCAAAGCGTGTAATATGAAGACAGACACTGCTAAGTGATATAATCGCGGTGGATCTATTGTGTACTAACTAGAATAAACAGCAGATCTTAACGACTTCCATTTAGACAGTTGGTGTAATGCATTCCAGTCAAGTGCTGCAATATTGCAGTGGGAATACTTCTGTTTAGAACCACTTTAAGATAGAGACGAATAAACACCCAATAAACGACTGATTGGTTTATTGATTAATTTTATAAAAAACGTCACAGTGTAATCCTCATCATTTCATCAATGGAAGCTCATCGATTGGTTAAAAACACTTCTTGTATTGAAACATTCCTTTTTCATTTCTCCCTCTTGAAATGTTAAATTATGAAGCTCAAATAATTTGTCGATTGAAAAAAACAACAACATAAAACAGCATAATTTTGTTTTAGTCAAAAGACAGTCAAAAACAAAAAAAAGAAAGAGAAACATTTCCGGTTTTTGTTGTTCAATACACACACACACACAACTTTGCCTTTTTCATTTCATTTAAGCTTGCATCATTTCAATGCTAATTGTATTTAACTAAATTAATTTTGTTGTTGGTGACTAGCAGTGCAATCCAGAATTGGTATTTCGTCATATTTGGGGCTCGTCAACTGAAAGTAACTTTATCCACAACTACTTGAATAGTCTATATATCGTTACTAATAATCTCTCAGGTTTCGAGTGGAACATAGGACTTCAACAAAACATCTCCACATGTTTGTTTTTTTCTGGGCGACCGGCCATTCTATCTTCAGTATGAAGTCAGCGAAGTGGGCAGCTGTTGATAGAAGTCTGCAGTGGGCTGTTGGAATTCCTTTTCGTGACACACAGTACAAGTTTCTGACCGGTACTTGAATAACCTACTAACTGTAAATTAGGTCAGAATGTGATACGTTGGGTGCTGTAGACAACCAGTGTCATAAAAATCCCATCTCAACATAAACTTGATGGCTCCAGCCGGTCATATATTCTTACTAGAGTTATTATGGTCACTGGTTTTTCTCAATATATTGTTATATGGACCTAGCTTTCTTAAAATACTACATTAATCTTTACAGTGACGGTTGTATTTCCCTCCACCCACTTACTACCTTGAAATTCTATTGGTTTTCAATTGTTTTGATTTGTCAATGTAATTAGTGTTTCTCAAGGTCATTTAAAGCATATGGATAGGCAAGCATTGTCAAACATTTTTTCTGTGGATACGAGACAGTTAAAGCTTTCTACGTCAACGGTCTGTCTTCTCTTCTTGTCCTCGTGAGTTGCGGTTTCGGTGGTTTTGTATTGTGTTACTGTTGCCAACAGTGATTAGACTAGTTAGGAAATTAATTGGTGCAAACTACCAAGTGTAGAGACCATCATATCATATTGATTGATAAATATAGATTTTCCTTAGCAATTCACTAAATTAGAAGACTTATACAATGACATTAGAATGTGTATTCCAACTGAACTAGCTAGTGAGTTAGACGCAACTGTACAACTACAACAATAGTATTTTTCAAATAGTATCATATAAACGAATACTATAACAACAAAGGCCGAGCTTCTACCAAGTATGATGAAATATTGGTCAAGCTGTGCTCTCTGTCTAAGTAGGATAGTTTAATTGTCATATTGAAGTCACCACTGTAGATGCTATCTAGAAAGTCAGTGCAAGCTTTCCAGTTAGACGATCCAGCTGAGAGAGCACAGTAACACTGATACCATTCATGTAAGCTATAAACCATTTTCCATAATTTTTATGTTGATATCTGATTGGTCTAAATATAGGATAAATAGTCAATATTTTTTTAATATTGTTCGAATCTTGTCTGTTGAATAATTATTGGGTTGGGCTATATAGCGTCTCATAACAATTACGCTGAAGTTAGTCAGTATTGAGCAATGGGTTGTTACTGAAATCTTTTGCTTAGAAAGATATGATTACTGTGGCGTTACCATTGTGAAGGGATCTTGGTTCAAGAGTAGAATGTTTGTTACAGACGCATACACACATACTCACTCATGGAGAAAGGTTGGGTTCTAGACTAATACACTCATAAAGTCGACAGTACCCCAAGAAAAATTGAAGGTATGACGTTAAGCCAGCAAAGTAGATACGCTTTACGGAATCAAAGTGTTACATAGATTTATAAAGTCTTTCAGAAGGGGAATCAACTGTCAGAGAAAAATTCTAACTTCCAGATTCGAGCCAAAGGGCGTTGGTTATTCAGAATTTACTAACAAAAACTGTTAGTTGACTAGACCTGAACGACAAGTGCAACAGGACCAAAACGGTTCTCATTCGTTTATAACTGTAACAACAAAAGACAAGGGCCAGGCAACAGATCCTTTATTAAGGAGATCAACACGTATTTACAGATTTTCATGTATATATTATAAATTATTGTTAGCAGAAAAACACAGTCTTCTGATTGGTTGTTTCTCACAGAAATTTAACCTTTCATTTCTTTGTGACTGTTTCTTGAATGTCAGATCATCTATCTGCTAATTGTATCCGCCTACGCAAAGCCTTTGTTCTCATTTTTCTCACGACCAATATTGGGTACATAAACGTTGACGTAAATTACTGTCCACCAACTTTGGCTAACAGCCAGCTCTCACCACATAACCACTTATCCTAAATTATCTCTGCATCCCCTCTTTCATCTCTTATGCTAATTCCAGTTTCAACATAGTGAGACAAAGATTTACAGTCTGACTTCTAGCACCCACCAATGTCATGGTTGGCGAAAATTTATCCTCACTGCCGACTGGATGGAGCCCAATGGTCACGATTTCTCACCAGAACTTCCAACAACTTCGTCTTGTGCCCAGTCACTAGCTAGCATCAGAATAAATTTCAAGAATTAGTTTGCAGGGATTCTGTAGTAATTTATTGTAATCGTAGTATTAGTATTTCAAGATGACCGAATTACAAGAATCCAAACAAAACACAGAGAGGGCAGAATTCAGGAATTTGTATTTAGCGGAATTATTATGCAATTCATATAAGAAACATATCAACAGTCAACAGTAAGTATTTAAACAATACAGAGATAGAAATTGTCAATCACCACATCCGCCACACCTCGAATATCTCCTTGCGTATTTATAACGATGTCTCGGTTTGCTTGCAAGTAGCTGCGACCTAACTGATTCTGTGATATTATTTTCATCAGTATTATCTGGACCTATTTCTGAATTATCTACAAAATCAGGATTATTAGCGGAATCATTAAAATAATAATTGGAACGACCTACTTCATTTATTGTCACTTTGTCCAGGTGTCCGTTATGAACTGAGTGATCTTTGATGTCTAATATCTTCACCACTCGATTTCCCATTTTTTGTAGTATAATTCCAACAGAAGGTCTATAGTCATTACCTTTGTAATAATGTACATTAGAAGTCGTGGACATCAGATGCTTTTTGAGAATTCGAGATTTGAAAAGTTTTGCAGGACTTTCACGGGTACTTGTATGCTCTGCATTCAACAGACGCAGTCTATGCATATGCAGTAATTCCTCAATTTTAATCAGTTGCTCTCTCATCTCATTCAGGTTTTTTCGTGTTTTCGACAGTTCACATTGTAACTCGGCTACCACATTTTTGAAAACAGTTGACACTTGAGTTGCCGAACTTGTAGTGGAGGTTTTCATTGGATGAGATTGAGTATTTTGAAAGGTTGAAAGACACATTGACTCCATTTTACTAGACAGCTTGGGAGAATTATAAGAATGTTGAGCAACATAAGTATTCGAACTTCTGCAAACAGTCTTGATGTGTCCAACTTTACCACATTTATGGCACTTAGCACTCCGAAAACGGCAAGTGCTTCGTAGATGTAACTTTCCACAGGAAAAACACGGTTTAATGTTTTTGATCTCTGGCTGCATTCTATTACCTGTGGACGACAGTTTGGATTGCTTTCCATGACCACTTGTATTTTCGACTTTAGAAAGCATGACATCAGATACTGACGTAGTGGGAGCAGAGTATTCATTATTGACATCTTCATATGTAATACATAAATCTTTAGCAGTTTGAAAGGTACAAGAAGGAATCTGAATTAACTCTTTCTCTAACTTAGGAATATTGATTCCAGCAATTAGACGATCACGTAGTTGAGTATGCAGCTGATCTCCAAAGTTACACTTTGAAGCTTGTATTTGGAGTTGCAGAATAAAGTCTCTAATCCTCTGGTTGGGAGCACGAACCAGTTTATGGAATTGAGCCCTCTCTCTGGTCTCAAATGTAGTTACATGAAAGTGATTTATCAGAAGTTCACGAATCTTGACATATGACAGAGAAATAGGTTTATCTGGAAATGACAGAGTCTTTACTAGGCTATACGCATCTAGCCCAATAGCAGTGATGAAATGTGCTGGTATTTTGTCATCCCGAACATTCTTTGAAATGCACCACGCATCGAAGCATTCCAAATAATCAGCAATCTCCCGCGGAGAACCATTAATAGGAAATTTTCCCAGGTTATTTAGTTCCATCGCGACGCCAATTTGTAGTAATTTATTGTAATCGTAGTATTAGTATTTCGAGATGACCGAATTACAAGAATCCAAACAAAACACAGAGAGGGCAGAACTCAGGAATTTGTATTTAGCGGAATTATTATGCAATTCATATAAGAAACATATTAACAATCAACAGTAAGTATTTAAACAATACAGAGATAGAAATTGTCAATCACCACAATAATCCTCTCAAATTTTTGTTTTTATTTGTTTATTTATTTTTCATAAGTGTGAACATAATTCAAGCTGTGTTACCACTGTTAATCTTGTATTTCCCCTCACTATACTATATCAACAGAACACTAGATCCAATAATCTATAACATGCTAAAATTTCCAAACTGAATCGACAATAGTGTTTGAAACAAACTCACTGTTATTATTATTACTAATGTTATTATATTTAATGATCTCACTTCGTACTTTGAATATTTTTGACTTTATATCGTAGAAGTGGACAAATTCCTCTGGTTACTTTTGTTTTAATTTTATTTATGTTTTAATTAAATCAGATGCAATATTGTGACAAATGCTGAGGATTTCATTCTGTATTATAAGTACTGTTTTTGGAATAAAGCAGATTATAATTATAATTGAAAGAGTGTCAACGGGATCAGAGCTTCCTGTCGACTGTTTCCAACCTTCTCACAACAACTCAGAATTTACCGTGATAGTGACCCCCCACCTAGCATGGTGACCACATTACAAACTGGCTGTTAGAATTCAGTCTGAACCCCAACGACTAAATGGACACACAACATTAGTTACTACCTTATGTCTAATCAAATTATCCATAACAGTCCTAAAGGAGGCCAATCACAAGTTCGTATTTCTCAGGAGTAATATCTCTGACTGCACAACTTGATGATACGGGTTTGAATCTCAAAGCATAATGTGATTTCCTTCAAGATTGTAGAAACTCCTTGCAAAATGACAAGAATAAATAAGCACGAAACCTGAGTCCAAAGCTTCCTATCTATTTTCTCCAACCTTCTATGTAAGTTTTTATTATGTGGCGGAAAATTATAAGTGTGAATATGAAGTGGAACTGTGAAATTTCCGAAGTAAATCACTACTAAAATATTTAGAGGATTAAATCCCATGCTCCGTTTTCCTTTCTCTCCGTCTCGCTTTCTGTGAAACCATCCACTCACTCACTGTCTGCGTCTTTTAACCTGTTTCTGTTTAGTAGCTTCCATTAATGACATCTGTGATACGCTAAAAATCCTCTTCAACTCTTTTAATAATCCCTAAGTGTATAAGACCGAGAGAGTTCAGGATCTTCAGCTAGCTCTCTCTTAACTGCTTCTAAGGCCATATTAATTGGTATATTAGTGTAAAGACTAGTTATATCAAAACTAACCATTGTTTCGTCATTCTCTAGTTGAATGTCATTTAGTTTGTTTTTCATCTCATATGAATTAGTTAGCCTAGAGTTTGAACGATTTCTAATGGGGCATAATATTAGAGCTAAGTGTTTTGATAATTCATACGTGGGGGTATTTCTAAAATCTACTATTGGTCGTATGGGGTAACCTGGCTTATGTATTTTAATAGTACCATATATTCTACTAGAATTACTAGTTTTAGGCATTAAATTAAACCATTTAGACTCACCCAGTGACGGCTTCATTCTGCGTATAAGTTCTGCTGTAGATTTCTTAACCTTATTCATTATTGTGTCTACAGGCTTCTTAATTTCTTCATATGGACCCGTTTGAATATGTTCAGTAACTTTTTTGATATAGTCAGATTTATCCAGAACTACGGTGGCGTTTCCTTTGTCAGCTTTTGTGATGACAATATTTTTATCCTGTTTTAGACTAATTAAAGCTTCTCTTTCCGATTTTGTTAAGTTTGAATTTGCTTTCTTTTGATTTTTCAGGGTTAATGCACATTGTGCTCTAACCTCTTCTGCTGTCGTCTTATCTATTGAGCTTAGTGCTACTTTTATGTTAGGAATGACATCCTCTGGTTTTAATTTACTAACTGTTACGTTGAAATCTAGTCCTTTCTCAAGTACTTTTATCTTACTAGAGCTTAATTCCCTTGATGAGAGGTTGATCACCCATTTTGTTATGTCAATAGTGGGTGAAGCGTTGGCGTCAATTTCATTTATTGCTTTCTTTCCTTCCATTAGTTTGTTGAATTTTTTGATTTGTGTAGTTTTTGATTTCCTTAATGCTGATTCTCTCTCTAGCTATTTTGGATATCTTCTAACAGCAGTTACATAATCTTTGTTATTGATTATATCAAACACCAAGAGAGGTATAAGGAGAGAGCAACAAAGTGTGAATTTCACTTTCAAGACGATATTTTTTTCTCACTTAAATGGAATTAGACAAAACAAGAGAAAATATGTTTTCAGATCAAAATGAAAAACGGACATCAGCGTGTTGTTGTATAAAATGCTTTCCTTGTTTTTATCGCCTTCTTGACAGAAGAAATATTTGAGTATATTGATGAAAGTAGTAGTTAGAAGGAAAGTATTTCACTAACTGGACTTAATTTGACTTTATTTTTTAGAAAATATATTTCCTTTTTATGTGGTTAAACTTCACTCACCCATGCATTCCATGCTACTTAGCTTATATAATTTTAACTCTTTTCTGTTATTTCCACTTAAAAGTTACTTTGTAACTGAAGGATGCAAGACACCGAAGTCAATGTATATTTTTCACTCATCAAACCGCTATTCACATCTATACAGTTTAAATTCTCTAATTAATCACTGAGCGCGTTATTTTGGCTTACATTGAACGATATAGAATAGAATGTGGAGATACACACACACACACACACACACATATATTATTGTGTTTCTGATGCAGTATTGAAGTGTGGGAATATGTGAGGATGATATTCGGTTGGAACACACCACCATACTACTACTCAGTTCACATTGTAAACACAGACTTACAGAAGTTTAATTTTGACCAACTGTTTCCCATATCGATTGCAGGCTCACCATTTTACTTGACAACATTTCTGTCACTGCTTTAACAAACGAGCAATTTAAATTTTAAAATGAATAGTAATCAATAATCAAGTAATTCGTGTTACTGACCTTGATATTATTGATTTATTTTTTTCTCCTCACATTACACAATATGATTGATTATGCGTTAAGTTCCAGTTCTAAAGTTATATTTTATGTGGATTATACTGATATTTAGATGAAGTTTCACTGACAACCGACAGTATTTCACGAAGTACTCCCACCTATTCGTCAGTGGCACAGCGGTAGAGTGCTCGTCGACCACGCATCTGGTCCGAGGTTCGACCCCTGGCCGACGCACTCCTTCTTTCAGTTCGATAAGCCAGTAGTAAGATGGTAATGAAGGAAAATTTGGGCATGAGGCTAGCAGTCCCATCCTGTAAAAATTATCCCCACTATTAGTGAAACTTCAAGCCTCTAACTTGAAGCTGCCTTATGTTCCACTGGGAATGTAAACGAATAAACAGAAAATTCCCACCTGAATAGCAATAAGCGGGCTTTTTCTTTTAAATTTCCCGTCGATTGACTGAACCAAAGTGCTTGGTCTCATGTAGAATGTCGGCTTCTTGTGCAGATGCTTCGACGATGTCTGGGCATTTAATTAGTATTTATTTGGTGGATGGTGACTAGCAGTGGAATCCAGGATGCGCATTTCGTCCTATTTGGGACTCGTCAACTGGATGTACCTGCATTTCTCAGTGAGTGATGATGTTCCTACCGTAGCCCTGGCGGTCTAGTGGATAACGTTTTGGCGTTTGGATCTTTGGTCACTAGGTTCGAGCCTCGGTGGGAACATCATCACTTACTGGGGAATGCAGGTGCATCCAGGGACGAGTCCCAGATAGGACGAAATGCGTATCCTGGATTCCACTGCTAGTCATCAACCGCCAGTTGAATACTTAAACAATAAAAACAAGAATTAGAGTAAACAACATTTTAAAAAGAATGTTTCTACTTAACTGAACACTTCTATAGTGTAATTAATTTTTAAAAAAAGATAATATATAATTCAATACAATGTATGAAAGAGCATTTTAAAAAAGCATAAGTATGCCTGAAAACAAAATAATCTAATATTTCATAAAAACAATATTAAATGTTCGTTTTTTGTGTCATCATTGTGTTCAGAAGTATAAATTTATTTATTTATTTTTTTAGTGGTTTTAATTAGTTAGTTAATTTAATTACAAATTCTATTCATCAGTATATAAATATATATTTTTTTCTAAATAAATTTATTTATGTAATTGAGAATATGTCATAGCCTGAAAGAAATAAAATAACACAGCTTTCTATTTCAAATAAATATTGATTTTTTCCTTCATTCAATCAATTTATGAGTAGATTCAAATAAAAATCAATAAAATGTGTGCTATATATATATATATATATATATATATAAATTTATAAAATTAGCCATTATTTTGATTGTAATGAAAGTGGACTGTGTGCTTACTGAAGACAGAGTTCATACAAACACAAGTGAACAGTCACACACACACACACACAGACACAGAACGAAGAGGACAGTGATGAATAGTCATTTATGCAACTGTCAAAATACCAGTCAGTGTATTTTAGTATTCTATTAGTTCATAAGCGTTTCACAGTCTTTTACAGATTCATTCAATATGTGTGTTATTAATAAAGTTGCTCAATTTTGTCATTCACATCAAATGACACAATTATTTTTGGAATAAACTAAACTTTATGAGAAGAATTCCAAATGAATGCCGTCAACTTAAGAGTAAGGTTTTGCGTGTTGACAGTTAATTTATTATAATACCCGATAGAATTAAATTATGCATAAATAGTACTTGACACACACACACACACACACAATAAAAAATACAAACAAACACAACTGATGTCTATTAGTGAGGTGTTATAGAGAGAGAAAAAAACGAATCTGTGAGATAAGCAGTAAAGGAGTCATTTCAATGTGATATTCACTTCCTTTGATAAACTTGAACAAAACACAGAAGAAGAACATATGGATGAACAGGATAAAATGACGTCATCATCATATTTCGTCGGATTTTTCTTTTCAGCTGTATATAACCATGAACAAGTGAATAGCTGCAGCAGAAGATAGTCAAAGAATGTGTAGTAGTTATTGATCATAAGAATGATAGATATTCATATAGCGTGCGAGATTAAGTAGCATAATGGAAAGAAATAAAACTTATGCTTGAGCTTGTTAATAATGTATAGAAGCAGTTAAGAAATATGATAGATTTACAGGATTTCATCGTGAGCTGACATTAGTTAGAGAACCGTTTGAAAACCAGCACAGGAGTACTGGAAAGCTGTTTCGTCCTAGTTTAAGACTCTTCAGCAGTGCGCACTTACCGGGACCCGAACCCAGGACATCCTGGTTACAAGGCGAGCTGGTATACCATTAAGCCACTGGAACACGATCCAGGGGCTCATGAATTCTAACTTATGCCAATTCACGACATGAAATCCTGTTAACCAATCAAATCCCTACAAACCAACACTTGAATATCGATGAGATGCTCACTAGCGACTTGCCCTATCCTGGTAGGCTACCTACTCTACCTAGGGTTCTAGTGAGAAGTCGTAAACAGTAGAGTGCACCAGGTCGGGTGTAAGGAAAAATACTCGCCGAAGACATTGGCTAGTAGTCAGGCTATGTCGTTATTTGGCAGAAGTTAGAATTCACGGGCTGGCCATTGGATCGGGTCCCAGTGTCTGAATGGTATACGAGCTCACTGGCCTTGTAACCAGAAGGCCATGGGGTTCGAGCCCCAGTGGTGTGATTGCGTACTGTTGGAGAGTCTCAAACTAGGACGAAACAGCTGTCCAGTACTCCCATGTCGTTTTCCAATGGTTCTGTAACTAATGTCAGCCCATGATGAAATCCCGTAACTAATCAATCAAATCCCTACAAACCAACACTTAAATATGATAGAATTATGGAGTCACATTACAAATTGATTGGAGGCGTAAACTAAATGATACGCCTGTGTAAGGGTCAAACGGTTTTGTTTAAAGGCTTTATTCAGTTAAGAATATAGGAAAAGACAAAATTAGGATGGTAAATTGCATTGTCAAAACAAAACATACAGTTAACAATTAAGTAAGGTTAAGTATATTTACTGAAGGTAAGGTGAGATTAACAATGGTTTCCTTTTAGAGCAAAAATGTAGTTAGAGTGAACAATTGTTTTCAATAAATTCATCTTCAAGCTCTACAATTATAAATCCATTAAAAATGAAGCATAAAATAGCTAGTGGGTAAAAGCAAATTATAATCATGTCAGAAAGTGTATTGTGAAACAAGTATAAGATGGGATGGAACAATAGTCAGCTAGTTTTAAAATAAGCATCCCATCATTAACAGGTAATTCTTTTACTAGTGACTATCCCATTGCCTTTCTTACCCAAACTTCCTATTTATTCATTTAATTTTTAAGTTTTTCTTAATCCTAGGAAAGAAAATGATAGTTGCAGCGAAAAAAATGTTTTTCGACGAAATTATCAACTAGGCCTTATATTCATGTATTAATAATAAATGGGTAGGAAAGTTCCAGAATAATTTCTAGTCAAGGTTCAGATTAATAAAATTACAATTAGGAATTAAAATGCCATAATAAACAGGGAAACGGATAAAACTCAAACAAAGTAGCATCATAATTACTGAGAAGATTGACATTGTGCAATTAGGGGGTAGAAATGTAGAAATAGGGAAATAGACAGGAAGTTCGGATATGAAAATATGGTAGTGTAGATAGGGATTAAGAAAAATTTAAAATAGCATGAATAAACAGGAAGTTTGGATGAGAAAGTCAATGGGATAGTCACTATTAAAAGAATTATTTGTTTATGATTGCCATGGCAGGGGCAAGGGTACATATAGCGTGGGTTTGAGCTTTTCGATGGCCAGTGCCTCGGCTATTTCCAGATGTCTCAATTTTACTCCCTTTGATAGGTTTGATCGAATCTTGTATATTATTTTGAATGGCACTGAATGTCCTTAATTGACCAAATGTTCTGTATATAGTTCAGTGACAACAACGTCTTAACTCACATTAACTAACAGTTAGATGTTAAACATGTACATTTCGGAGTTGAAGTAACAAAGGTGTTAACAGGTAGTTAGCGTAGCTCAATAGTTAGTAGTATTCCAATGGTCACCAACTCGAAACTTGCTGCAATCCGTGTTTTCATTTCACCCCGCAGTTGACCACCTTTCATGTGGGTGACAGTATCATCAGTTTGCCAGGGTATGGTTATTTAAGCCAGACCGAATCACATGATAATGTTAGTGATAATCAAAATACTTCGTATGAATATCAGTAGTAAGCCACTTAAGCTAACACTTCTCTATAGCCACCTAAATACTAAACAATTATTTGTTTGACGCTGACTAACAGTACACTCTAGAAGACATGCTTAGTCTTATTCAGAATTCGTCAACTGGACGAACTTATCTTCCACCGCCAACGCTCTCAGTCGATAATAGTCAAACTGGACTCCGACATCAACTGTTTCAAACTGAAGAGGGTTATTCATTAGGCTGTTGGGATATGTGTTCACGTCCTCGTATCTAATAACTTTGAACAAGTTCACTTCGATATAAAACTAAATAGTACAGAGTATTATGGATTTCTTAATCCTGGTAATATCAAGGCGTCTGATGAAGAAGACTGTAAACCAAAGTGAGGTTTGTAAATCCAGAAAGATGTATGTCAATGGAGAATCAAAGGCTTGAATAAATAATTACTGAACAGTTGTTTTGCATTCATCTGGTGCGAAGGTATACCGATTGTTGTATTGTGAAAGGTAGTGAGTGATAAAGGTGTCACCTAACTGTTTCTTTTTCTTGTCTGAAACTGCTCACTTGTGTAATACCAGGTAGGCACTAAAAGTAACAATCAAATGAGCATTGAGATTTTTATCTTTCTTTCAAGAAATTTTTATACCATAAACATGTTGTAATTCATTTATTACTAATGAATGAAATCAGTTAACTGTCTTGTAGAGACGCTGAAATACATGCGACTAATCCTTATATAATTTGATCGAATCAATATTCTCTAGTTTGGTTTGTAAGGGTTAGTTATGTTTCTCCAAGTTGATCAGGGATTGATATCAGTTAGAGAACCATTAAAAACCAGGAAGTACTGAACAGCTGCTGTTTCATCCTAGTTTGGGAATCATCAGGAGTACGCACCCACTGCCAGGGTTCGAACTCAGGACCTTCCGGTTACAAGGCAAGCACGTATACCATTCAACATAACTAACCCTTACAAAGCAAACCATAGGAAATTAATCTGATGCTCGCTAGTGATTGACTTGCTACAGGATGGAGTTTCCTGGAGTTCTAGTGAGAAGTCGTGACCAGTGAGGTCCATTCAGATGTCACGTGTGAGGATGGATGTCTCACCGACGACATTGTTTGGGGTCGCGCTAAATCACGAATTGGTAGAAGTTAGAATTCATGAACTGGCCATTGAATCGGGTCCCAGTGTCTGAATGGTATACGAGCTTGCCTTGTAACCGCAAGGTCCTTGGTTCTAACCCTGACGGTGGGTGCGTATTGCCGAATCAATGTTGCTTATCCATAAATGAATAACACAGATAAATGGCGAAATAATTGAACTCTTTAATGAAGACAGACTAATCATTCAAATATTAGTGTGAAGAAAGAAGAGAAGGGAGTCTATTGAACCAGTAGTGTTTTCTTTCTTCTCCCTATCCGACTTCTTCTCGCTCTCCCTCTTCTCCCTCTACTTCTCCGTCTTCCTCATTATCCATTTTACTGATCAGTTTGATCTAAATCAGTTGTTTGTGGGAAAAAAAGATCCTATTTTGACCTAGATTCATCCGCTTATTTCGAAAAAAACTTCTTATTACTTTTGAAATACTTTAACTTTTAATTAACTAATTATTTTATCCAGATGGCCAATTTATACTGTCTGGCTCTTAATGAAATGCTGAGATTTCGTCTGTTGATTTGTCTTGGTTTTGTTTCCCACGTCGATCCTACTATAAAGTTTGGCTTTCTAATGCTAAAACTCATCATTAGTTAACTGATGGATGGAACAGAGTGATTTAATAAGCAGTGGTTATTTGGAATTGTCGACATTTTGTCAAACTGACCCCTGTACACAATTCAGTGACTCTTTTCACTGAATTAGAAATGAAGCAGGATAATATGTTATCAAGGTCTATACAACCTAAAGCTATTTTAATATTTGTACATGTAGATGTTAAAATAATTTAATCGATAAGCTTGATGACAATATTATTGGCTCTCTGTTACTGAAAAGTTCCAACGAAACACTGGATATTCACAGTAGTTATATTGATAAACAAAAGAGACTGCCAAGCATGTAGGTGAACTTCAATACGCTTAAGAAGATGTCAGTTTTTTTCTACAGCTTGGATTCAAGATCGATGAAATATCTGAAACACTTGAATACAGAATAAATGCTGACCTCAAAAGGACTTATATTCAACTGCCAAACTAATGATTGAAGTCATTCAAGTTTGAAAAAATGCCTCTAGCATGCACCTCTTAAAGCATATAAATCAAATGAACACATAGAAGAATTACTGATAACATATGGGAACATATTTCAGAGCACTTGTGACTGAAAAGTGATGAAACAGTCTTTATTTTCCATATTAGTTTCTTTATTAGATATATTACACAGTGAAACAGTATTATTTACTGGATGACATTTCGAACAAAATTGATTGTTCATAATCATATCAATTGTAATCATATGACTTTGAAACTTGAGTTTCATAATTTTCTTTGTTTTCCCCTATTTGTTGTAGGGGTAGTAGAACTTTCCAGATATCTGGGAAAGGTGGTGAATCACTTCTATTCCATGTATTTGCAGTTGATTCGATAAACAAAGCTTCTGTTATCAATCTCTCCCTCCACCCAGTGGTCGCATTAGATTTTAAACCTGTCATCCTATCCCATCCATCCTATTGTATGGTTGTGTGTAACTGCATGTACTGAGGGATATGGCTGAACTATTCTCTAGATTTCTTATCTTATTTGGGTCAACCCATCTAGATTTTGCTAGGTTTTTATGTTCGGCTAGTCTGACTCACTACTCCTGTTCTTCTAGTTTGACCTATGCATTTGACCTCACAATCATTGCAGTCAGTGTATTAGATAAACTAAATTGTTTTATTTTAAAGGCTCCATAGGATCCTTTAACCGAAAAAGCTTGTTTCTAATTCAGTTTGTGGGTGGTTTGAATGCCAGCCACTTTTATTCTTGCCTTGTTAAGAATCCTGCGTAAGGCTTTTAAGGTCACTTCCTTGTATGGGATTACTAGTGATGATTTAGATTCCTTATTGTTGGTGTTGTCTTTTGCTACATCTAATAAACAAACTAATATGGAATAACTTACTATCACAGTGCCCAATTTTTACACGTATTTAAGTCTTTATTTTCCTTTTCATCTGGTATATAGTGGCTAATCATAAAATACCAGCTGATCTATTGGTTGCATGTCTAATACCTTCAGTCATTCTTTAACTTCGGTCCCTGAATCTAAACTATTCTTGTAATTTTTCTATATGTATACCTGTAACTCCTTCCTTTCAACTATCCATGTAAATGTGGATTGTACTACTGATAAGATTTATCAGTAGTTTATAAAGAGACATTCATCGACATAAAAGTATCAAATAGTAGGGAGATTGATTTGATGTCAAAGAGAACAAATGAACCAGAGTTGCAGGAAAACATGGGAGACACGAAAATAAGACAAAGAAACGCTACACAAAAGACACAAGTAGCACAACACGGAAGATCTGTGCAAATGATGCTTGGCAGATAAGATGTACATAATACGATACATAGACATACCAAATTCCAAGTAAACATTCTATTACAAAGTTTCTTGTATTCGAATATGACATATTCAAGTACGCAGTATTGATTTTCTCTCCCTCTACTGTCCAAATAATTAAGGCATGTCGTCTGTATGAAGGCTTCTTGTTTAAAGACAGTGAATTATCCTTTTCAACTTCCATAGTAAATATGTTTCCTGATGAATTTGTTCTCAGGATGACCAACCAGTATGGCTAAATAAAGATATGGTGTGAAGCATCAATAGCGTGATATTAAAACACCTGATCCAAACCGGTCACAAAGCCAGCATTGAATAATCCTTCCCTATCATCTATCAGGCACCAAATAAATTGCCAAAAACATCCAGGTACTACATAATCCAAAAGGCTGAGGCCATTGAGATTCGCCTGAAATAACCAGGGTTCTATGTACAGAAGAAGCAAGTCCAGCCAGCTGCTACCAGGCCCTGGCTGGCCTTCAGTGGAGACTATAAATCCATGAATTTGTATTATTATCTTTCCTAATCTCTCTGATATTCATTGAGTGTATTGTTATGTTGATGCTATCGAACTGTAATCCATGCACATGGTCCGGGGTTTGAGCCCACGCCGACGCACACCTGATATCTACGGTCGGCCTGCGAAATTTGGGCTACCGATATCCACGCCGAAAATTCCATACTTGTGTAACAACAGAAGACAAGGACCAGGCAACAGATCGTTTTATTACGAAAATCAACACGTATTTATATAAATTTCACATACATTATAGCGTAGTCAGGTAGAAAAACACAGTCTTCTGATTGGTTGTTTTCGAGTTCCTCAGAAAGTGGAGCCATTTATCTACGAATCATATTTGCCCACGTTTAAGTTTGCTGTGATTGGTTGTTGAAACAGCCTTGTTCATATCTTCTTACGGCCCATATTAGTGACCTAGACATTGACGTAGATTAATGTCAACCAATTGGTTAGCAGGCTGCTCTCACCACACTTGTACCAAAAATACGGTGTGGAATCAAGCTGTAATAAAAAAAAAAATTGTTATTATCATTGATTCGATGCTGTTTAAACAACACTGATGTTGATAATAACCCTAATTCATTCACTATTATGTGTACGTGACTGTAGAATCTGATGAAGAGTAGGTTATAGAAAATATGTGAATAGTCTTTTTCCGTAACTATTGTTTTGAATTAGAGTTAATTTTAGATTGACATACTCTTCATTACCATTTGTAAGTGTTTTAGATATATATGCTAAACAAACAATTCTTGTTAATTTTTGTCTTTTAGCTAACAGGTAACTTAAATGTACTAAAATAAAGACTAACTTAGCACTTTTTTAGAGAATTTTAACAATATCCACAGGATTTCAACTGTATTGGTCGATACAAGTATATAGAACCCTAAAATACAAATTTTATCCTTGAAAAAGTATTCCCAATGATTTATTCATATAGATTTCAGAGTACTGATTTCGATGTCATTAATTTTTTATTTTATTGAACTCTCTCTCTCTCTCTCCCTCAGCATGCACTTCTCCAAGGATAGTAGGCTTGCAATAATTAATGAATTCTCAATAGGAAGACGATTCAAGTGAAGTTTATTCAACTGATTAATTTTCAGGATTTCATCATGAGACGATATTGGTTAGAGAAGCATTGGAAAACCACAGGGGAGTACTGGACAGCTGTTTCGTTCTAATTTGGGACTCTTCATCAGTACGCACCCATCTATAAACAAACTAACACTTGAATATCAATGAGATGCTTACTAGCGACTTGCCCTATCCAGGTAGGCTACCTACTCTACCTAAGGTTCTAGTGAGAAGTCGTGACCGGTAGGGTACACCAGGTCGGGTGTAAGGACAAATACTCGCCGAAGACATTGGCTAGTGGTCAGGCTATGTCGTTATTTGGCAGAAGTTAGAATTCACGGGCTGGCCATTGGATCGGGTCCCAGTGTCTGAATGGTATACGAGCTCACTGGCCTTGTAACCAGAAGGCCATGGGGTTCGAGCCCCAGTGGTGTGGTTGCGTACTGTTGAAGAGTCTCAAACTAGGACGAAACAGCTGTCCAGTACTCCTAAGTTTTCCAGTTGTTCTATACCTAATGTCAGTTCATGATGAAATCCTGTAACTAATCAATCAAATCCCTACAAACAAACTAATACTTGATTAATTTTCATTTAAAACAAAAGATTCCATGTGTAAACAGTATTACTTGGATTGATGGGGTCTAGCAGTGGAATCCAAGACTCGCATTTTGTCTTGTATGAGACTCGTCAGCTCAGTGTACCTGCATCCTTGGTTAGTGTTAGTGTTTCAACTGAGAATTGAACCATGTACCTATCCTTTCAAATATGAAAATCATTAGTTCACTAGACTACTAGGTTACGAAAGACTAAAACTTGCTCAAATTAGTTGATATTCCCTGTTGATTGACTTTTATTGCGTCAAACTGCTTGCCTAATATGAAATCCCTATGTAAAACATCATGTTGATTGCATAGCAGTGTTCTAAACGTCTGTACTCAGCGCTTTAACATGTCAACAGAGATCAAGGAATTAAATTAAATTAAGTTAGACAAATGTATACACCTGAAATATATCCAACTGGTATAAATCTAAGTAGTTGTGGGGCATTAAACAATATTCTTTTTGTAACATTGCTTCAAAGTTGGACAGTTATATAGCGTTGTTGAAGTTCAGGGAATCGCCTAATTTTCATCTACGAAATAATATAATGAGTAGTGAATGACTGGCAAGGCATTAGGCTACAAAATAATCTTGAATTAATTAGACATTGAATGTGACAGTACAATGTATACATAGATAATAATAATAATAGCAGCTTTATTTTGTACAGTGTTTATATATATATTGTATAAAATTCCCTTGTTGCACGATATTTTCTCTTCGTCCAAGATCTTCAAATTGATAAAATATCACGTGTCGGTAGACCAAGGGAAAAACTTCTGCCTGACATAAGGCGTATACCAAAAAATATTTTGATGTCTCTCCTTTTTGTCACCTCCGGTAAATGTATGTAATTTGGTTGAATGGCAGTTAGGAAAGTTTCAGGAATCTATTCTGTGTGAACTAAGGACACAACCCAAGAACATCTGTCTCTTGCATTGAAGTACGCCATAACCTTAACTGGAAACTTGCGACTAAACAAGTTGTAAGCACATTAAATACACGTTAGAGTATAAGACTTATTTCAAGGCCATATTTTATCAGATTTAAACAAACTGGAAGGGAGAAAATATCTATAAAATATCGATTAGATTTCTCAGCAGCTCAAATTTAAGCAGGTCGCCAATAGATTGCCCTATCAGAGAATTAAAAGGCTTGAACTGATAAAAGACTAAATTAAATCCGAAATGTTAAGAGTATCAGGTGGTTACAGGCGTTTGAAAGCAAGTCAGAAATATATACACACAAAACTGCAGAGTATAAAATAAGAAATAAACAAAAAGAGAACTTCACTTCCTACAAGGTTGTTTTACTAGTACTCAGGGAAATAGGTCTATTCAAGTATTGGTTTGTAGGGACTTGATTGATTAGTTACAGGATTTCATCATGAGCTGAGACTAGTTGGAAAAGCATTGGCAAACCTAGGAGCACTGGACAGCTGTTTCGTTCTTGTTTGGGACTCTTCATCAGTACGCACCTACACCAATGGTGTTCAAAACTGGGGTCTTCTGGTTACAACTCAAGCTCGTAGACCATCAAGCAACTGGGACCCGATCCAATAAACCAAGAATTCTAACCCGGTGGGGGCTTAATGATGAAGAGTCCTGAAACAGATTTATGTTTAATTTTAAAATTTTTTTTGAATAGAGCTTGTATCCATAGCGCATTCTTGGTACAGATATGGAAGTTTCAGCGTGATTAGCATATGATTAACACATTAGAGAGAAGTCTGGAACCAGTAAGATCAATAAACTACAGAATAATTATTCGGTGTTTAACTGATTTGCCTATAATTGTCTAATATTTGAGCAGTTGTCATTTGCAAACTCCTGGTATAAGTTGACTAAGAGATTTCGGTTATATTTAACTTGAATTGCTAGATCAGTAATAGTTGTTCCGTGACATACAAGGAAATCAGTAATAACTGTCATTACCATTACTGACATCATTATTTTAAGAGTGTTCTTCTCAAAATGTTTACCCTCTACTAATTGTCATATAATTAGCGTTTTACACAATTATGCTCATTAAGGCTTTTCTCATGATCATCAAATTTCAGCATTGCGCTAGTGAATGGCTACGGGACGAAGTTGACTGAAGTTCTAGTGAGAAGTCGTGACCAATGGAGTCCATCCAGTTGGGAGTGAGGATGGATTGAGTTCCCACAGATGACAATGTTTGATGGTCGCGCTAACATCACGAACTGGTAGAAGTTGGAATTCATGGACTGACCGTTGAATCGGGTCCCAGTGGCTGAGCTTACCTTGTAACCGGAAGATTCTGGGATCGAAACCCAATGGGTGCGTACTGTCAATGATTACCAAACTAGGCTGACGAAACAGCTGTCCAGTACTCCTTGGTTTTCAATGACACTCTGACTGATATCAATCCGTGGTGCAGCCTGAATCATTATTAGTATTTAATTACCTCTCGTGTAAAGTAATTAACTATTGGATTAATGGAAGGCTTGTTGAATAGACGTCATATGCAGATGGTTATTCAGATGAAAAGTGTAACTGACTGGAAGTCAATGGAGCAAAGAAAAATGTTTACTCAGCACATATCCCGAGATACACATTTATTCAAATAGGGGTGACATGCATGGAATACAGAAAAGCCATTCAACAGGATACCTTTAATTGGGTGAGGATTATTGCTTTATTATAATCAATAATTTGAGAAAACTACGGTATCAAGTAAAAGCTGCACATATTTGTACTTTCTGGATACACTGAATTGATAGATGAATGATTTTCACACTTCAACTGGACAGTTTGGAATGTTACTGCTATTTGAACAGTGAGACGTCTTACATATCCAAATTATTACTGAGTCTACATAATTATTAGATAATACCAAATGCAAACAACACAATGAATGACGAGATGTTTTTGTTTATCTGAACCGACAAATATTAGTTTGAATTCTCATGAAGCAGTGAGTGTGTGTTAGCTGGTGGAAAGACTCGAACTGGGATGACCAACGTGTTCAAATGATGCCTGATTTCTAACAGTTCTCTAACTATTATCACTTTGTGATGAAAGTTTTCCCACAATCAATTCAGTGAAACGATGGATGATCAGCTTAGTTTGAAGATCTCATAGGGTAGCTGGTTCAACCTTGAATAACTAATGTGGAAGCTGCAAGAGAGAATCCTGATGAAATTTACATTTTATTCAGCTGTCATTTGGAGCATGTTACATCGTCAGGAGCCAACTGACGCAATACTGCTTTCAGGTATATGTTGAGAAAATGTCAGGATGTGAAAACCATGAGTGAGGAAACAATACAGGCGTTCATTATTCTGAGATATGTGAGCATCTACATCACTGAACACAAGAAACGAAATCCGAATTTCAGGAAAAATGTCGTGTCAGTGTTCTCGTGTGGTTCACAAACTTGGCGTAAGCGTTATCAAAAACATTGAGAAGAGCCTACTGCAGAATTTGGACAAGCGCTGGCTTCGATTGTTTGATATTGAAGATGAGATAACCGACTGGGAACACTAAGGAAGAAACAAGGAACTTAGGAAGACAAAGACAGGGAAGAAATGTTCAATGCATGTTGCTGGTCCTGTTGGCTGTTCGGGTGGATGGTTGTTTCGTTGGTTTGTTGGTTATCTTCATCACATCCATCGTCTCTGTGTTCAATTGAATTCCGGTTGTTTCTGCTTATTTTCAGAGACTTTTGGTTCTATTCTATAAATTTTCGAGTTTAAATACAGTCTAATTATGTTTCAATAGTTTACACACAATGATAAGTTTTGTTATTGGTAACATTTCGAGCAAAATTACTACTGCCCGTGTACACACCACTGTTGGAATTGTTTTGTTCACACATTTATGATTTGTATTCAAATATATATTCCATAATTATAATTTTTTCGCTCATTCATGTTTTTTTTGTATTCAAGATTATATTTCACGTTGATTCAAGTGTTTGTGTTCAGAATTATATTCCAAGTTGTTGATAGTTGTACTGAGTCACCCTTGTTACATGTATCCGGTGTGACTTTAATGAATATCGATTCTGTTATGAGTCTCTCTTTCCATTTGTTCATGTTAGTTTTTAGAATACACATATTAGATATGATAGAGAAGATTTGTAGCTCAGGTGGATGATTTTGATATGGTTTTGTTCTCTGAGCTGGATGGTTAGTTTGCGAAGCTTTCATCACCGTACTGGGTGACATCTTCAGCGCATACTTCAATTTGAAGTGAGCTTTTAGATTTCTCCACGAGTTTATTAATCATCTCTCCTGGTGACCTTGGACGTGATTGGTTGTTTGTGTGTGTTTTCACACCTTCTAGGTTACTTGTATTGGAACCGGTTGTTTCTTTGACTTGAACTTTGACCCTTTGTCTGTGAAGTTTCTTTCTTATTGGTTGATAAATTTTGTCTATGTCGATGTGTCTATTGATTGATGATGCACTGGAATGCCAAGCTTCTAAAAATTCTCTAGCATTCTTGTTATTTCCTTTGTCTAATATTTGAACGTTGTCCCAGTCGAATTGATGTCCGTAGTTGTCTGTGTGTAGTGAAATGAGGGAGTGGATATCATGTCTTTTGACGGCTAGCTTATGTTCGTGGATACGAAGACGAAGACGACGTCCACTTTGGCCGATGTAGTGTTTTTCGCAGAAATCACTACAAGACTCTTCAAACCTTTAGGAATTGACGTCGTACACAAACCAACAAAGTCGCTGCACTCAATTCTATGTCAACCAAAAGACTCAACAGCGAAAGAAGACAAAACCAACATCATCTACAAAATAAACTGTAACAACTGCGAAAAACACTACATCGGCCAAAGTGGACGTCGTCTTCGTCTTCGTATCCACGAACATAAGCTAGCCGTCAAAAGACATGATATCCACTCCCTCATTTCACTACACACAGACAACTACGGACATCAATTCGACTGGGACAACGTTCAAATATTAGACAAAGGAAATAACAAGAATGCTAGAGAATTTTTAGAAGCTTGGCATTCCAGTGGATCATCAATCAATAGACACATCGACATAGACAAAATTTATCAACCAATAAGAAAGAAACTTCACAGACAAAGGGTCAAAGTTCAAGTCAAAGAAACAACCGGTTCCAATACAAGTAACCTAGAAGGTGTGAAAACACACACAAACAACCAATCACGTCCAAGGTCACCAGGAGAGATGATTAATAAACTCGTGGAGAAATCTAAAAGCTCACTTCAAATTGAAGTATGCGCTGAAGATGTCACCCAGTACGGTGATGAAAGCTTCGCAAACTAACCATCCAGCTCAGAGAACAAAACCACATCAAAATACACATATTGTTACCAATAACAAAACTTATCATTGTGTGTAAACTATTGAAATATATTTATACTTTATTTAATCTAATCCACAATGCTCAAACTTTTTACTGATATTAATTATATCAACAACTTAGAGCGGAAGTGGTATCAAAAGCAATTTTTCTCTCCTATAACTTTCAATGAACTGCCTTCCAATTCAAAGTAAAGTAAAAGTAGTAGTAATAATAATAATAATTTGAGAGTAGGAAATAGCAGTAGTGTTTAACTGGATGGATCGATCGATGGATGGTTGGATAGATGAATGGTCGGTCGATTATTTGGATGAGTGAATACTACTAGGAGGAAATCCATCTGAGGAAATAATCACAATATTGGGAACCGTTCTTCACATCACTCGAATCTCATTTCGCTTCATCTCTTCCTCACTCCACTCAACTTTACGCTACTCAAATTTAATCTACTCAACTCTACTCTATTTGATTCCACTATACTCATTCAAACAATAGCATATCCACTTCACTGATATTCACTACACTAACAACATCATTTTCTTCATTCTCAAGCTGCCTTCAACTATTCATTGAAATCATGAGAATTGATTGTTCCCTTCTCAAATTCGGTCTCATTAAATCAACCTGATTCAGTCGAACTAAATTGCCTAATGCGAATGAATAGGTGGTTTTGGTGCGGTTTCAGTACGTTTGCCAGCATACACTGTTTGACAGTTTTATTTTCGAAGAGGTTCGAGTGGGATAATTACACTTGGTGTATTCTAATGACACCTTTGTGATAGTATTCACTCAAAAGTAAAAAAATGCCATCGATACCGTTCCCGCTCTAAGTTGCTTATATAATTCCTTCTATTCCACTGATTTCAAGTGTGTTATTTTCTTCTTTTTATCATTATTATTATTCTTCCTCTTCTTCTTCTTCTGTTAGACGTGTCTGATAGTTGAATTCCATTATTGTGTACATTTGGAAAATTGTGAAGAAGGAGGCGATGTGGAACAAATGTTCTGCCGGTGACGTATCATTCAGAAATTCGACTACTGAAGAGAAAGCAAGGAACAACATGATGACTCATATGGTAATCTAATATGACCATTATGCTCCACATTGTACACTTGACTTCTTTCTAATCATCTGAAATAAGCAGTGGTGTGTCCAGCGAAAAACAAACATCATCAGGACTCGTCCAACTATTACAGTTATTGTTATTATTGATTATTATCTACTAGTGTCGTGAGGGGAAAGAGGATATCGGTAGAATATTTCCATGTCATACTGTCCCATGCCTAATTCACAAGCTGGCGAAAATATTCTACATAGGCTTCCCATTCAATAAAGATAATCAGTGGGAGACACACTGACTGGATTTCACCAGTCAAATCAGTCGAAATGCAGTGAATATTTTGTGAAGTGAATCACTTCACCTGATTGGTGACAGTGCCTTGTTTCTTCCTATCTTCCTTCCTTCCATCTCGACTTGCTGCATTCCTGCCTTCCTTCCTTCCTTCTCAAGCACCATCACACCATTTTGTGAGAAGGATACAGGTGAATTCATCCCATTTGTGAGTGGAGACAGTGTGACCAATCTGTTCGTGTGTGTGTGCGCATGTGACTGATGAGATGTATATCAACTAATCTTCATCAATCACTGGTTCTGCTTGATGGATGAATAAATGAATGGTGACTTTTCAATGAGTGCATTGTCGCTCATATCATGCATATAAGTAGTATAATGATTGTGTGTGTGTGTGTATTTCGAAATATCATAGATCAGGAAATATTCTGTCGAAAGTAATGTGACGAAATACAGCATTTTGAGAGGATGTGGTGTTGGAATGCCGATTCCGTCATTGGAATCGAAATTTGTGATAGTTCTGCAAAGTGTTGATTTGTGGTATGGTAGACGATTTTATTACAGCTCATAAGGTGAACCAGCACAATCGCAGTCACAGGAGTTGAAGTCACGTTTTTTTGTAAGCCGCCTTGCATATCTTCGCTGGGTGGTTATATGGTGAATAAAGTTACTGTTTGATGGTTATCACTTATCTTTATGCGATCTGTCTGTCACTCCTCAATTACCTATCCACCCACATACTTGTGTGTGTGTGGCAATTACACATTCGTCGACCACTGTGCACGTAAAGATCACTACAACTAGGTAGCGACATTCATTCTCTCAACCTGACCAGATGTGTGAGTAACATAAACGCCATAAACTACTCATCATGACCATCACTCATTCAGTCGACTTGAACACGTTAAAACAATCAAGTATGTTAGCTGGTTAGATAGTTATCAGGAAGATATGGACATCAGTGCAGAGATAGCCAACCATAGTAGTTGGATTACTTCATGTGTGATGATCGCTGTTGCATGAGTTGCAATGAGTTTTCATTCATCAGGTTCGTATTTATCCATCTGGATGTTGTTTAACTGATGTGTCAATTATGTAAATAGACGTTTCGTACTTTCAATACTCCCGGAAATCATTCGGTCCTCACATGTATTTCATGATTCGTATTATTGACGTGGATATTTCGAGCATTTGTTACGTTGTTTTGGAACATCTGGCTTGATTCCACAGTCTTCTTTCACTCAGCCATCAGCGTCAACTCGCCCTTCGACTATGCGCTTGTACTCCAAGCCGCCTGACTGTTCGCTATGTCACACTCACTCCCAAATTCCACTCTCCTCCACTCACTCGCACTCCACGCCTCCTCGTCATATTTCATTTTGTTTCTCAACGCATACTCAATTGATCTTTCGTCCATTCATCAGCATATTCGTTGAACAACAGGTTCTTAGTTGTTCGTAGTCAGAGTTCTAGGTCTATCATGATTCCTAGCCAACTGGGAGGAGGCGAAGGAGGAGTGAGTTGGGATTACTATTCATCTTCAGTTTCCAAAATCAAACAAAGTAGAAACAACCGCACTCTACTCTCAATCTAGTTGACAGATGCCACTCTACGAAATCACAGTGTTGTAAATTTAATGAAATCCATGTCTCTCAAACGATATTCATCGTCGAGTGATGTACAATCACGTATTCATTGGTGTCAGTAGTGTCTCCCTAACTACAAATTGGACCTCGAAAATTATCGATCATAATATATGTGAGAAGGATGAAATTCATTTCATTCCATTGGTCTGGTCAACAATACACTTTGGAACTCCTGAGTTATACACACGTTTCCCAACTGAAATCTACAGATTATTTCGAATGTCGAAACGGGTTGAATTTGTGTCAGTTCACTATCCACTACTCATTTATTGATGCATTCATTATTATTCATTTCCCGCTTAGACTGTATCTTCCACCGACTTCACTAATCAACCACACAATGACATGCTTGAGTGCTAGACAATTGGAGTTTGTCGAGTGGAATACTAGGATCTTGGGTTATTTATACCCAGTAAGGAATCAATGTCCTCCCACCAATATGGAATCGCGTCACGTAGAGGTGAAGTTTGGTGTGCTACTACCCCTAACTATTCCGGATCACGATTGACTTCTTATAGTAGTGTGATAGATTTATCGCTTGGTCACTGGAAAGTGTCGACTACCATGTGTCTAGTTGTAAGTGTTGAGGCTGACTCGAAGGGATTAGAGATGACCTATCTGAAATGACATAACGCTGAGTGACACCGGTTCTCTCATCGAATCTGTGACGACTACACCGAGGTGAATAACTCCTTCGACAAAATATATATAATGACGGAGTATCACCGGATTGTTGGTTGAGGAAAATATTGAAAAATATACAACATGTACTCTTCAAAACTGTGAGTAATTTCAAAGCGGGAATGACACATAATTCATTTGGTGGTTATAATTATCATTACAGTGGTTCACAATAGGTTAGCGAAAATGTCTGTGTGTTAATAACAGTAAAAAGTTTGAGCATTGTGGATTAGATCAAATGAGGTATAATTATATTTCAATAGTTTACACACAATGATAAGTTTTGTTATTGGTAACATTTCGAGCAAAATTACTACTGCCCGTGTACACACCACTGTTGGAATTGTTTTGTTCACACATTTATGATTTGTATTCAAATATATATTCCATAATTATAATTTTTTCGCTCATTCATGTTTTTTTTGTATTCAAGATTATATTTCACGTTGATTCAAGTGTTTGTGTTCAGAATTATATTCCAAGTTGTTGATAGTTGTACTGAGTCACCCTTGTTACATGTATCCGGTGTGACTTTAATGAATATCGATTCTGTTATGAGTCTCTCTTTCCATTTGTTCATGTTAGTTTTTAGAATACACACATTGTCCCAATCGATATTGTGGCTATTGTTCCATGCATGTTCATCTATCGATGAATTTTTTTCAAGATTCTTGTAGGCTTGCGTTTCTGTTGGTTGACCTTTGGTTAGGCGTTTATGTTCATTCACTCTTATTTTGAGTGATCTGGACGTTTGCCCCACATATTTAGTCGGACAGTCAGCACAAGATATTTTGTAAATCAGATTGTTTTTATCCATCATTTATATGCGATCTTTCAGTGGATTTATTTTATTTTTGATTAGATTCATCGATTTAAGTGTTGTTCGAATGCCGATATTTTTGAGGTTTCTTTGAATTGCCTCTGATGTACCATTTTTATATGGTATTGTGACTGTCGTTTTGCATTCTTCCATCTTGTTATTCTCCGATTTTACCGTTTTTTTCTCTTCGATTTTATTTGACATTAGATATGATTCATCGTCGATTTGGGGTTCTCCTGGTATCTTCTCATTGGTGGTGCAGCGGACTCACTTTAATCCATTCGACCACAAATAGGAATATCATCTGTGACAACAGTCAGCCTTCTCCTACTCTTGTATTCACTCACTTCCAACACCTCTTTGAACTTTTTGTTGTGGATCAGCTGACAGGTGGAATGGTCATAAGGCTGGTGAGTGATGTTTATAAAGACGTGGGCACTGTACACCCGAGTTTGAAGTAGTTTCGCAATTACTCCATGGTCAACGCTGTTAGGGGTATTTTCGAAATTGATGAAGTTGAGACAGAGATAAATTTTACCGTCATTGTATGCATTATTCTATAGTGATGATGGTGCACAGAGTTGTCATTTAAGGGCTCTGTGATATGTGTTTGGCGAATCCAGCTTGTTTCGTTTGGCGGAGTTCTGCGTACTGTGTATTTTGAGTCTGCTCGCCAGGATGATTCATCCTAATATTCAGCTTGGAATTGACAATGGAATGTCGCCACGACAGTTCTTGTGGAGGCGTGCGTCTACTGTATTTTGTAGTAAAACAACATATCCTCCCTTCCAATGAGTATTTGCTTTGATTTCACTTTCTCACCTGGATTTCAGTCCTTACTTCTTGAAATAACAGTGCGAACACATCCACCACCACTGTCTCTAGATCTGTTTCCAATGCTGTCATTCCCACTGAACATCACCAGCTTGACTTGATTGCATAAGCGACCTCCACCTCTGTTAGAGGATTGGTGTCAATCGACAGGCAGGTCAGAGCCTGCTGTTGGTGGTATTTATGTACGAGTTGCAGGTGATGCGTGATTCGAGAGTCCTTTGAAGTGATCATCGAATTGTTTCAGTTGTCTCTCCTCCTCGGTAATTAGTAGAAACTGTAGAGTGGAGTATTCGAATCCAATCTGATTTGAACTCATTTTTCACCGTTTTCGTGTGTATTTGCATGCTTCACCAGTGGATAAAGAAGTCAAGTATGATGTGTGATATTCTCTTTTATCTTAACCTAAGTTCTCACCGTTATGTTGGTAGATGTAAACTCACACAGGTTATTCGTGATTTCGGTACTAATATTAACCACTGATTGTTTCTGACCTTCAGAGCTGACAAGAATCAAAGCAGTAGACAGACTAGTTCACACCAGTGAGAACAATCCAATTGGTTATGTGAAACAACATGATATACAATCATTGTGTAACTGGGAGAGTTAGGCCGACAAATATCCAGTTCCATTGGTCACATAAGGTAGAGAGGGTATCTGAATTGTTTGACCGTGTTGTAATAAATACTTAGCCTTGACTCAACTCAATGTAGTTTAATTTGTCCGAACTAGCCTAAGCTGGTCTACAACTTGTCTAAATGCTGGCTATCATTGTCGAAGTAGCTTGCTGGGTAACGCTGTGGAATTTGAAACAGGTGGTGCTGGATTCAAGTCTAAGTGGAAATACCGCCACCCATTGCGAAATGCAGTTGTATGTGACCCACGAGTCGTGAGTGGGATGAAACGTGCATCCTTAATTCCACTGACAGCTGTCATCCACCTGTTCCAGCTGATTTCAACCGGTTTCCACCGCCTACGTATCTTCGTCACTGTATGTCATTTTGTGTGTTTGTGTGTGTGTGGATGAGTGCAGAACTCTGTATTCACTGAGACTTATTGCCGATTGTTCTTGATGAATGGATGATGACTGTTAAGCGATGAACGCAGTGTCGCTCATTTCATCCATATAAGTAGTATAAATGTGATCTCCGCATTTCCAACTATGTCAGACTATCAAATATTGTAGTTGATGTGACAAGGGACATGATTTTGAGACAATGTGGTGTTCAGAATGTTGGATTTGGCATTGGAACTGAATTTCGTGATAAGTTTGCAAAATGGATATTTGTGGGATGGTAGACGATTTTAATACAGGTCATCAGGTGTTTGAAACCTACCTCACACTAAGCGAAACATGAAGCCAATTTTTGTAAGCCGTCATGCAACATTGTTCGCATGGCGGTTAGATAATCAACAAAGTTGTCATTGTTGTCGGATGAGCATTCTCTTAGTCACCACTCACTCACCTAACCACACACACACACATTCACACACCCAGCCATTTAATCACTTACCCACCTAGTTACCTACTCAGCTTCTTGTCTTGTTCCCTTCGTGGATGTGCAATTGTGTGTCCGTGTGCATGTGTGAGTCTATGTGAGAGAGAATCTCACATCGGCCGACCACGTGTAATGCTCACATTGGCTGTCTGAACCCCACCACTTCACACCTCGCATACATATATAGAGATCATCGAGGCTGTGAATTTCACATTAACACAGTTGACTTTGAGACAATTAGATGGACGATGATATCATTTGTTATTATTAGTATGACCTAGACATCAATGAGATGATAGTTGATTGCAGTGGACTGATGATTTCGTTTGTTATGTTTGCCAAACACTAATTTCGATCCGTCTCTTTTGGATTTTGATTTCGTTTGTCTGTATGTATATATCTTGTGCTCATTGAGTTAATAGCGAAATTTCCATCTACTTCTTGACTGGATTCAATCGGTTTGCAACTCACCAATATTGATATTGTTATTGGTGTTGTTATTACGAACTACACTCTTATTACTATTTTAAGAATCATGGGAATTGATTTACACGGCCTTAGTCCGCCATGTTCTCTTCCAAATTTTTGACTCGTCGAGCTACGAAGGACAACTGGCACACTGTCATTACCCGGGGATATATTCTTCACATTACCCTTGCAGCCACAACAAACTTGTCGCTCTCCTGCTATCCCGGTCACACTAGGTCACCTGGTGTAAGATGTTACTCAACGGTATTCTCATTTGAATATCCAATGTATTCGAACTTCCTTCTGCGTGTTTCATGGCTCATGAGTTCTCAGTTGGGTCATGTTTTCCAGAGCTCCTCATTGCTAGTCATTTCCAACTGGCCTGTCATCTGATCTCCGGAGTTTGTGGAAGGCAGCTGTTGATGAATGTCATAGCCATATTGACGAGTGAAATCAGAATCTTCGAATGTTTCATTAGCACTTTCCGTCAACACTTCCATAGTTCTAAATACAGAACAACATACATTGCAGTCCATTTCACAAGTTTCAATCTCAACACTATGAAGGATGCATCTTTGTGTAACATCTGTTTTGAGTACCTTCAGTATGTAACATTCCCACAATTAGAACTCAAATTCACGCGAGGCATCTTTATTCTCCTTCTTACTGTGATTCTCATCTCTTTCTTTCTGTCTCTCAATCGATCTCTATCTCTTCAGTTGACGTATTGTGTATTGATCCTCTTATGTGTTCGTCTCTCGTGTTCACAGCTTTATTCATCGCTCCACTCTTATTAAGATATCCGTAGACGACCTGACACCGCATACCACGTTCGAATTCTTATCAGTACCATACTTGACGGTATTATCAACATTAACAATATTGGTGACTTATCCATCTTCTCCTTCAAGTGTTTCGCAGAGTTTCACAACTTGTCTTGTGATCCAATCACTGATTGTTTCACTTATTGCCTTTCTTCATATCAGAAGACGACCATTCACTTTGTGTAAGTAAGTCTTCTTCAATACCTTCAGCATAAATTTCTCACCCAACTCAACTCAACCCAACGCAACGCAACTCACCCTCACCCCACTCCAAAACCACACCCACCGATCCCACACAACAAGCAAATTGGCTGATTTATATTTTCTAAACACGCTTAGTCTGATGTTTTATCTGATAAGCTTAAATATATGAGAAATAATCATTCTCATGAAATGAAACTGGCCGCTTGTGATACTGAGAAGAGAATGGTGATATATGTGTGTGTTGGCTTTTGTTGTCCATCCTTCGTTATTAACTGGAGTGAAGATTTCACACGACAAATGACAGTTACACTTGCATAAATCTTCTGTTTGTATCGAAATCTCGGAGCCATGCAAGGGAGGTGATGCATTAATGCAGGCTTCGTTAAGTTACAAATAAGGTTGAAATTTGTTTTCCTTCTCAGCATCATCATTATTAGTAGTATTGATGAAACAGTAGAAGACGAAATACTAGATGGAGGAATGATTACCTGGAAATTGGTATCTCTATATAACCAAATCATGCATGCATCAACCTCAACACACCACCAGCACAGATCATCCGTGTAGTGCTACTTCTCGCCTCGCTTCAAATTGCGTTCCTTCGAGTTCCTTTCACGTCTTCCTTCCATGTGTCTCCGAAACGCTGTATCATTTATCTGTTCTGACATCGAATCTATCTCCTTGCTGTGTGATGTTGTTCATGTCGATCGACGTCTCTTTGTATGGGACTGATAAATCTTATCAGTAGCTCTCACCACAGTCATAATTGTCCATTATCCAGAATACTCGACCTATCATAAGAACAAGGGGAATTTGAACGATTTATTCTTATGCTTTCCTAGTACTATTCAAATTTACGTGAGTAAGTTGATAATCACTCAGTCATCCACTGACATAATGTGATCTGTATCATTGGTAAAGAGATGCGTACAATCGAAATATAGAAGATTTGTCTTCTAGAATCACCTCGTAAGCTGAACGTCTTAGGGTGGATCCGCGGTGGGGTGACGGGTGCGTACTGATTAGGTGTTGCCAAGTAGGCTGAAACAGCTGTCTCATACTTCTTTGTTTTCAACGATTCACTCACAGATGTCAATTCGTGAACCTATCCTGAAACTCAACATTATCAAGCTGATTTGCAGTAGACAGAATGCAGATACCTCTAGATTTGATTACTGTAACACGTGAATCGAGTTTCCTTTGCACATATTATCAAAGACAGTGAATGTGTTATGGGGTGAAGGAAGATTCAGATTAATTAATCTGTCTGACGTCTGTTAGAGAATTATTTAAATAAAAAAATATCATTCACTCATCCTCTTATAGAAAGTCATCCTCATTGTCACTGATGAGATCTATACTATCCAGATGAACGAGATTCATCATCTCTTAGAATTACTCCACGTCAAATTATTTCTAACTTCTGTCAGTACGAAACGCAACACCAGAAAAATAATAATCATTGATGTTTGACTGACTATAGGATGAAGTTTCTGAAGTTCAAGTGAGATGACATAGACGGTGAAGTGCACCATGTCAGGCATGAAGTATGATACGCATTGATAACACTAGCAAATGATGTCAATATATTTGGAATTGACGTGGGCTGGAACTCACCGCTTCTGGATTCCGACCGGATAACTGAATATTAACTCCACCCACATAGCAAGCTGGCGATTTTGGTTTCATCCTGTTTCGGTTACGTCCCTATACAGTCCTGAATGTCGAAAACCATGGTAGGAAGCTACTCAGAACATGCTAGTTTTCAATGTTTCTCTAAACTAGCTCCATTTGAGGTGGAATCTCCACTGAAATGAACCCAAATCCACCGAAAACTGAAAATCTGTTTCAATGGCCTGTGGCTGAATGTCAACCGATGACTTGAGATAGCTAGTCACTTTGTGTTAGACAGTTAGTCGACTGTGCGTACTGTAGACAAACATCATGATTTATTAGCCTCCTGATTAGTGATACTGCCTTTTTCATGAGCAATAAATCTGTATTTATAGTGTACGGATTATGAAAGTAAAGTACTCTTCAACACTGTAAAATAATCTTCACGTTCACTTTTGGTTAAATAGTTCTCAACTATTTATTTTCCTCTTGTATTGTACTGAATAATCATCTGTTATGTGGATATAATACCTTCGTCTTTACATATTATGATTTCATTAGTAGTAGTGAATTCACCCCGGTGTTCTTTAACGTATGCTGTATTCTCTTATACTCGTACTGTAACCAGCAACAGACATACATTTTTACCTACATTCTGCAATGAGATTTTGAATAAAACACTTTTTCAATTGATCTATTAGCAATTATTATTTCGTCAATTTCGTTCCCTTGATTAATTTCTATAGTGTGAGATAGGCCAGATTTGCTATATAAGATTATATCATTTTATTTGAATGTTTTTCATCATCGGCAAACTACCTGAAATTACAATGGTTATAAATAATTACATTTCATACTTCAATGTTTGAAAGGTAATAGAAGAAATATGATAAGATGAACACATCCGGGATATCAGCTTTACAATTCTCATTTCAGGTCACCATCGACTTATATAGTTTCAAGCTATGAAAAAAACGGGTGGGTTGAGGGAAGACAGAAAAGTCTAATAAACAGTGTTAGACTGTACGTCAACATAGCAGCTCAAGAAAGCTGCAGTGCATCAAATTGAAAACTTGCTTAGTGAGCTGAGCTCACTAGTGTGTATGACTAATCCGTGTAATCAATGTGATACGGTTACCGAGAGTGTAAGATATTGACTACATTCTCTTTCTGTGTGCATAAGTTTGATCTGAAACACTTGATTGCAATCGCTTCAGTAAATCATCGTAATTTTGCTGTCTCTTTTAAGTTCAATATTTTAAAGGATTTGGAAATCTCGAAAAAAATGACCGGTATTCACAAGGTGTCTGGTAATCGCACTTTGTAAATATATGCTTCCTTTTAAGCATTAGTTTCTCGGAATATGCTCTGAAAACCGGATAGAAGCCCTTCTTTCTGTCCTTCTAATGTACTTGGTGCCGCAGATACACGTAAATTTATAAGTACAGTTGGAAGTAACATCAGCAGGGTACTTATGGAGTTTCGATTGGCTTATAGAGCGTGTAGTGCTGTACAGTATCACCAGCTTGGCTGCAGGGAAGAGTCTTTTTATTACTCCTTTCATCCTCTTTTCAATCTTTTATGATACTGCTTCTCGTTTGTATAGGAGGCAAATGAACACTTTCTTCTTTTCAACTGTTGGATACTTCACTTTCTCATCTCTTTCTTTGCTTTACTTTAGGATAAATCCTTTTGCATACCCATTTTCCTTAAGGCATTATTCAGAAAAGCTTAATTATTCTTCTACCTTGTTAGGCGAACATAACTTCCTGGCCCTGTCGTACAAAGTCCTTACCAATCCCCATTTATAGTGTATAGGGCAGAAGCTGTTGTGATGAAGGTGTTATCCAGTCAAGGTTTCTTTCCTGTAGATGGACTTTTCAATCGTTCCATCGTTTCTTCTTTTTACATTTAAAAAAAAAATTTCCCTGCACGTTCCCAGTGGAACATAGGGCTCCAAGCTAGAGGCTTGAAGTTTCTGTAGCAGTGCTGATTATTTTTACAGGATGGAGTTGCTAGCCTCATGCCCAACCTTTCCTCTTCACCAGTCTCACTACTGGCTTAGCGAGGCAAATGAGTGCGCCGGCCGGGGATCGAACCCCGGACCATATGCATGGTCGGCAAGCGTCCTAGCCGCTATGCCACCGACGCTCTTTTTACATTTAGACCCAGGAAATTGAACTCATCGTTGTGTTCATATTCCATGGTGAATTTAATGCTTGGGTGGATCTCATTAAGTCGCTTAAGTAATACGGAAGCCTGATTCATATCGTTACAAACAACAAAAGTATCATCGACGTATCGATGATAGTCTGTTGTTCCACTGATAACATCACTCAATCGCGTCTGTTCGAGATAACCCATGAAGATGTCGGCTAGAATAGGTCCTAGAAGTGGACCCATGGCGACCCCGTCAATTTGTCGGCAGAATTGGTTGTTTAATTTGAATTGGATTTCTTTTGCACAAGGAATTAGTAGGCGATTCATATCTGTCTCCGGAAATGGCAATAGATCTGTCTGTTTACAAATGATGTCTATTGTTTCCATCTCTGGTGTATTTGTAAATAAGGCAGTCACGTCGTATGACACCATTAGTTTATTTGATATTATTGTATTATTTTACCATTATATTATTATTATATTACTTGTGCATCGGTGGCACAGCGGTTAGGATGCTCGCTGACCATGCACATGGTCCGGGGTTCGAACCCCCGGCCGACGAACTCCTTTACCTCGCTAAGCCAGAAATAATGCTGGTAAGGAGGAAAGGTTGGGCATGAGGCTAGCAACCCCATCCTGTAAAATAAACACTGCTACAGAAACTTCAAGCCACTAGCTTGAGGCCGTATGTTCCACTGGGGAACGTGAAGGAAGAATTATTATTATTATTACTTGAAGACTTTCCACAAGAAGTAAATGTCCTGCAATGAAACTCTGAAAATCCTGTATTGTGCACAAACCAATTTTTCCGAAGACGGCTATTATTATTATTTTAAATTTACCGCTAAACCGACTCATTTACACAAATACACAACCACTTTGATCAAATTATTTCCACGGGATCCTGTTAATTAACTTCTAACAGTTAGCAATATAGTTCTTTAGCTGATGCTAATTAGCATCGGAATTTACCTCATAATATATATATTCTATCAGTGTCGTCAATGAAATCTTCAAGATGGGCTTCGAAATAAGGCTTAAAGTGTTTACCAACACTATCCGAAATTCTTTCACCCCTATATATGAATAAATATGAAATTTTAGAGTAGTTGAATGGACACTGTAAGCTATACAGGCAACAGTGTATGGACAAAAGCACAGCTGCCGAAAAACTGCATAATTTCATTGAGAAACGTAATTCATGTGATACAACCGAAATGGTTGGGTTTATAAAATAAGTCGATAGAAGTTTATGTGTGTTGTCATTGCATTTGTACATTTCTAACCAATCAGCTGTCGCTAATTTCTATCACTACTAGCCTGAACCAATCAGAATAAGGCGAATAGTTTGTCTAAAAGGCAATCGACGTCCTTTCGACTATTTTATTGAAAACTCTTCAGGAATCTAAATGTTTCTGTTAAATAAAATGACCGGAAACCGTCTAGGTCGTGGAAAAGTTCTTATGATATTTTTATTTCAATTTGGTTATAGTCTTAATTCTTAATCGAGATTATGTTTAAAAGGACTTTTGAGAAAAGATAACGAAAATAATAAGGAATCTCAGTTTTAATTAAGTTACTTACAATTTATAATGTAGGATGGTATAATTGGTTTACACTAAGCATCTGAGCTACTAACTATTATCTCAGCATTGGCATGAGAGGCTCATTATGATTATCTGAAGAAACTTTGGTCGGATAATCTAGGCAATGTTGTAAGCTTCCTAAAGAGTCATTAGCCTGTTTCTCAATTCCATCGCGACTGAGATATTCACTTTTCTTACGTCATATAAACCTTTTTCATACAGCGTATTATCTTTAGCTATAACTGAGCTAAAACGTTATCATTTTCGAGACACTTCCTGTTGGTGAGACTTAGGGACTGTTTTTAATGACCAAACTCAGGAAACCAATCGCTGCGTTCATCTGTATAATTTACTGAACGTCCGCAAGCAATACGCAGTAAAAATAACAATTCTATCCCATTACTATAAAAACACAACTGAACGTGATACAACCTGCGGTAATACTGAACAAAAATTACTTCTGTAAAAATATAAAAACTACATCGACAATGCCCTCCGACAACCCTAATGTCCAAAAGATTCTCAATTGAAAGATAACTACGTAAAACGCAATTAAGTAACTAAATACAACTATGAGTTAATATAGAGAAAATTCCTTACTAAGTTATAAGACAGAAAAGCAGACTGGGCAAGGAATATTCTTTTCTATAGCTTCGTCTTCATCTACCTCTATAGTGACTGACTGACTGGTTTCAACGTAGAACTTTGCACAGTTGTGCGGCAGTTTGAGTTGGAAAAATATCTTCACTTAGCACAAAATGTAAAGGAATACAACAAAGAGAGACTCAAAAGAGAGATAGTTAACAGAAATATGAGGCAAAAACAATAGTAATAAGGAAGAGTAATAGAATTTTATCATTATTATATCCTTTAGTTCCTAGAGGAACGAAGGGCTTCAGCCACGCGTTTCCATTGCCTTCGGTTTTCTGCCAACTTTTTCACCCCTCTCCAAGTCTGCCCACATGCTTTCATCTCCTCTTCACACGACCTCCTCCAAGTTACCCTCACACTGGCTACCAAATCGCCGCTTCCCTTTCGGGTTCCACTCGAGCAACGGTTTGTCTAGTGATGTCACTTGATGGTTTGTTTCCTCAGAATATGGCCAATCCATCTCCATTTCTTCCTGCTTATTTGTTTCACAATCGGTTCCTGCTGTGTTTGTTCGCTTATTGCCAGAGATCCCTGTTGCTGATCATTTCTGGCCATCTGATCTTGAGTGGTACTGAGCGAAGACAACTGTTAATGAAGGTCTGAAGTTTGTTTGAGATGCTCTTCATGACTTGCCAAGTCTCTGATCCGTATAGTAGCACTGACTTCACATTGGAGTTGAAAATCCGGATCTTATTTTTGATGCTGAGTGCTGTTGACCTCCACACAGATTTGAGAGTAATGAAAGCTTGTCATGCTTTTCCGATTCTTGCTTTGATATCCTCGTCAGTTCCGCTTGTAGTTGAGACGATGCTTCCCAGGTAGGTGAAGGAGGCTGTTTCTTTCAGATTCCTCCCATTTATGCTTATTGTGGTCTGTTGGTGTTGTTGATGTTGGCTAGGAATCTTCATTATCTCTGTTTTATCTATGTTCACGTGAAGTCCTAACTTTGATGCTTCTTCTGCCAACTTGTTACTTTTCACTTGCATATCTCCCAGTTTATGGGAAATCAGACATATATCATCGGCGAAATCCAGATCCTCCAAGTCTTTTGTGTCAGTCCATTTTATGCCTGTTCCCTCGTTGGTTGCCGTTGTCTGTCGCATTATCCAATCTACTGCAATCAGGAAGATCATTGGTGATAGTAGACAGCCTTGTCGCACTCCCGCCCTCACTTCGAAGGCTTCCGTAAGTTTCCCGTTGTGGATTACTTGGCATGCTGAATTGTCATATAACTGTTGGATGAGATGTATAATTGTCGATGAAACCCCGTAGTAGCGAAGTAGTTGCCAAATGACCTCTCGATCGACGCTGTCGAAGGCCTTTGGGTATTTTATTGGGTATTATAAATCACAAAGAGTGAGTGTATCTGCATCAGCCATTGAACGAATTTGAACCGTATCAACAACTGTCTTCAGCCGATGGTTTTTACCATCCGGCGGACCCCAGTGAGTAAATCTGAACCTCCCTGCGTGACCGCCTTAAACTAACTGATGTAGATTTCTTTGACTGACGAAGCCGTGTTTAGGTTTAATTGCCACCAACCCTAGTGTAAGCGCAATATCGCTTGAAATTAAGTCACGCGTAGATAAAGGCTATCCCGGTCCAGAACAAACAAGAAGCCGGTCACTGTTTCTACTGTACTATTAATAAACAAATCAATAATTATATATACAACAAACCTTAACGGTTTCAAGAGTACAAAGCACAACGCTTAACAGAAAGCAAGGTACCGCTATCAGAGCGGAATAACGTTAAAGCCAAAATTGCGAACTAGCCGGAACCAGACACGACCGTTCAGGTAAGCAGTCAGTAGAAGAATGAACCCAAGTAAGGCATGGCATAAAACAGAGAGCGTTTAAGAGAGATAGACCGAGCATAGGCACAAAGATAGAATTTAATTGGCTACTTAACCAGGTAGGAAAATACAGATGAAAATCAATAAATAAGATAAACTCGACAGAATAGTACAAAGTTAGACATGGGTCAGCAAAAATAACAGTTCACAAAATACTCTGATTGGGCCATGAGTTCAACTGTCTGACTAAACGGATCGAGGTAAAAACACATACACACAGTTCATTAAACAAGCAGGGATAGACACGTTAGGCATGGATAATTGGGTTGCAACAACTCTAGGCTGATCCGGGACAGGTTGACTTGATTCAAGGATGGGAATAGAATTGATCTTACACCGGCCCCCAAAATCCGACTAGGATTTTATGCATCATGATATACAGAATAACCCTCGTACCCGGCTCTCTTACAAATGACTTCCCTCTAGTTGGCATATCTTACGTATATCGCGCTTCACCTCGCCGTTTCTCGTTCTTATTGTAACTGTTCTCACAAGTTCGTCCGCGGATTTCTCGCATTCCGCAATAACTCCTCGCGGCCAACGCCTAGCCAACCATCTTGCCACCACAGAAATCGTAACGCTCCTCGATCGTCTACTGGCATCTTCACTTGTATGAACATATCAGCTATGTCCGCGACTACAGCAATAGGCTTTTCTCGAAAGCGCAACTGAACACCAACGAGCTCGGCAATCGTATCAGGTCCTTGAAATAGCTTATCGTTCAAAGAATAAACTCTAAAGGTTGCGGCGCAATCTATAACTATTCTCAGTTTATCTGGCTTTTTGGGCTTCATAACGGGATGATGTGGAAGATACCACCTCGAACGATAGTTCGCTGCTAGCTGCTTTGGGGGTACCCGAAGGGCATAACCATTTTTTAACATCGTATATATCCCATCCACATATCGTGCTAAAAGGTTCTTGTCACACGATAACCTCTGTTTCAGATTGAGTAACGGCTTTATGGCGACTACATAATTATTGTCCGTTACCTTTGTTGGATCTTCCCATGGCAAGGGAATGATGCAATGCGCCTTTTCTAAGACGGTGCTTTGAGTAACAAACTCGATTGCCTTACGATCTTCAATAGAAAATGAGTTTTTGTTTTCTTCAGTATCCTTAAGCTCAGCTTGATGTAGACTTCTGATGTCGTCTTTGATACTGTCTTCGCTGATTCGAGCGTAATTGACAGTGCCTCTTTTCGTATTTCCATGAGTTTTCCGTTCGTCGTCCTCGGCTAACTTCACATGCAGCTCGGCCATTTCGACATCATGTCTAGCCTTTAGCAACTTTTTCTCTAACTCTAACTCCTCTCGCAGCTGTTTCTCTTTTAGCTGCGCCCTTAGTAGCAACGACTTAGCACTAGTTACCCGCGCTAATGATAATTTCGAACTACTGACATGAGAGCCGGGGCACGAAAGATTATCAACATGATCATTTATACGAACGGGGACTTGCCGACTCTCCGACTGCTGCTCCGAAATTTGATTCCCTGATCTGGTTTGCATTGTTCCAAAGACAATGTATTTTCAACAACGTTGTGTGCTGCCAATTCACCACAGTTTCTTCTCGATGAACGCTCAGTACTGATCAGTTCAGTACGGGATTTTCTATTTGACGTTAAATACTGACCAGTTCAGTAAAGTCTCGATCCGTTTAGCGTTAAGTACTGACCAGTTCAGTACGGTCTCGATCAATTTAGCGTTAAGTACTCGGTCTCGATCCGTTTAGCGTCAAGTACTACGTTAAGTACTCCGTTAAGTACTGACCAGTTCAGTACGGGATTTTCTTCAATGACAATTCCTCTTTCGTTAAGTACTGACCAGTTCAGTACGGTCTTCTTTCGTTAAGTACTGGTCAGTTCAGTACGGTCTCCTCTGTAACGTTAAGTACTGTAAGCGCAATATCGCTTGAAATTAAGTCACGCGTAGATAAAGGCTATCCCGGTCCAGAACAAACAAGAAGCCGGTCACTGTTTCTACGGTACTATTAATAAACAAATCAATAATTATATATACAACAAACCTTAACGGTTTCAAGAGTACAAAGCACAACGCTTAACAGAAAGCAAGGTACCGCTATCAGAGCGGAATAACGTTAAAGCCAAAATTGCGAACTAGCCGGAACCAGACACGACCGTTCAGGTAAGCAGTCAGTAGAAGAATGAACCCAAGTAAGGCATGGCATAAAACAGAGAGCGTTTAAGAGAGATAGACCGAGCATAGGCACAAAGATAGAATTTAATTGGCTACTTAACCAGGTAGGAAAATACAGATGAAAATCAATAAATAAGATAAACTCGACAGAATAGTACAAAGTTAGACATGGGTCAGCAAAAATAACAGTTCACAGAATACTCTGATTGGGCCATGAGTTCAACTGTCTGACTAAACGGATCGAGGTAAAAACACATACACACAGTTCATTAAACAAGCAGGGATAGACACGTTAGGCATGGATAATTGGGTTGCAACAACTCTAGGCTGATCCGGGACAGGTTGACTTGATTCAAGGATGGGAATAGAATTGATCTTACACCGGCCCCCAAAATCCGACTAGGATTTTATGCATCATGATATACAGAATAACCCTCGTACCCGGCTCTCTTACAAATGACTTCCCTCTAGTTGGCATATCTTACGTATATCGCGCTTCACCTCGCCGTTTCTCGTTCTTATTGTAACTGTTCTCACAAGTTCGTCCGCGGATTTCTCGCATTCCGCAATAACTCCTCGCGGCCAACGCCTAGCCAACCATCTTGCCACCACAGAAATCGTAACGCTCCTCGATCGTCTACTGGCATCTTCACTTGTATGAACATATCAGCTATGTCCGCGACTACAGCAATAGGCTTTTCTCGAAAGCGCAACTGAACACCAACGAGCTCGGCAATCGTATCAGGTCCTTGAAATAGCTTATCGTTCAAAGAATAAACTCTAAAGGTTGCGGCGCAATCTATAACTATTCTCAGTTTATCTGGCTTTTTGGGCTTCATAACGGGATGATGTGGAAGATACCACCTCGAACGATAGTTCGCTGCTAGCTGCTTTGGGGGTACCCGAAGGGCATAACCATTTTTTAACATCGTATATATCCCATCCACATATCGTGCTAAAAGGTTCTTGTCACACGATAACCTCTGTTTCAGATTGAGTAACGGCTTTATGGCGACTACATAATTATTGTCCGTTACCTTTGTTGGATCTTCCCATGGCAAGGGAATGATGCAATGCGCCTTTTCTAAGACGGTGCTTTGAGTAACAAACTCGATTGCCTTACGATCTTCAATAGAAAATGAGTTTTTGTTTTCTTCAGTATCCTTAAGCTCAGCTTGATGTAGACTTCTGATGTCGTCTTTGATACTGTCTTCGCTGATTCGAGCGTAATTGACAGTGCCTCTTTTCGTATTTCCATGAGTTTTCCGTTCGTCGTCCTCGGCTAACTTTACATGCAGCTTGGCCATTTCGACATCATGTCTAGCCTTTAGCAACTTTTTCTCTAACTCTAACTCCTCTCGCAGCTGTTTCTCTTTTAGCTGCGCCCTTAGTAGCAACGACTTAGCACTAGTTACCCGCGCTAATGATAATTTCGAACTACTGACATGAGAGCCGGGGCACGAAAGATTATCAACATGATCATTTATACGAACGGGGACTTGCCGACTCTCCGACTGCTGCTCCGAAATTTGATTCCCTGATCTGGTTTGCATTGTTCCAAAGACAATGTATTTTCAACAACGTTGTGTGCTGCCAATTCACCACAGTTTCTTCTCGATGAACGCTCAGTACTGATCAGTTCAGTACGGGATTTTCTATTTGACGTTAAATACTGACCAGTTCAGTAAAGTCTCGATCCGTTTAGCGTTAAGTACTGACCAGTTCAGTACGGTCTCGATCAATTTAGCGTTAAGTACTCGGTCTCGATCCGTTTAGCGTCAAGTACTACGTTAAGTACTCCGTTAAGTACTGACCAGTTCAGTACGGGATTTTCTTCAATGACAATTCCTCTTTCGTTAAGTACTGACCAGTTCAGTACGGTCTTCTTTCGTTAAGTACTGGTCAGTTCAGTACGGTCTCCTCTGTAACGTTAAGTACTGTAAGCGCAATATCGCTTGAAATTAAGTCACGCGTAGATAAAGGCTATCCCGGTCCAGAACAAACAAGAAGCCGGTCACTGTTTCTACGGTACTATTAATAAACAAATCAATAATTATATATACAACAAACCTTAACGGTTTCAAGAGTACAAAGCACAACGCTTAACAGAAAGCAAGGTACCGCTATCAGAGCGGAATAACGTTAAAGCCAAAATTGCGAACTAGCCGGAACCAGACACGACCGTTCAGGTAAGCAGTCAGTAGAAGAATGAACCCAAGTAAGGCATGGCATAAAACAGAGAGCGTTTAAGAGAGATAGACCGAGCATAGGCACAAAGATAGAATTTAATTGGCTACTTAACCAGGTAGGAAAATACAGATGAAAATCAATAAATAAGATAAACTCGACAGAATAGTACAAAGTTAGACATGGGTCAGCAAAAATAACAGTTCACAAAATACTCTGATTGGGCCATGAGTTCAACTGTCTGACTAAACGGATCGAGGTAAAAACACATACACACAGTTCATTAAACAAGCAGGGATAGACACGTTAGGCATGGATAATTGGGTTGCAACAACTCTAGGCTGATCCGGGACAGGTTGACTTGATTCAAGGATGGGAATAGAATTGATCTTACACCGGCCCCCAAAATCCGACTAGGATTTTATGCATCATGATATACAGAATAACCCTCGTACCCGGCTCTCTTACAAATGACTTCCCTCTAGTTGGCATATCTTACGTATATCGCGCTTCACCTCGCCGTTTCTCGTTCTTATTGTAACTGTTCTCACAAGTTCGTCCGCGGATTTCTCGCATTCCGCAATAACTCCTCGCGGCCAACGCCTAGCCAACCATCTTGCCACCACAGAAATCGTAACGCTCCTCGATCGTCTACTGGCATCTTCACTTGTATGAACATATCAGCTATGTCCGCGACTACAGCAATAGGCTTTTCTCGAAAGCGCAACTGAACACCAACGAGCTCGGCAATCGTATCAGGTCCTTGAAATAGCTTATCGTTCAAAGAATAAACTCTAAAGGTTGCGGCGCAATCTATAACTATTCTCAGTTTATCTGGCTTTTTGGGCTTCATAACGGGATGATGTGGAAGATACCACCTCGAACGATAGTTCGCTGCTAGCTGCTTTGGGGGTACCCGAAGGGCATAACCATTTTTTAACATCGTATATATCCCATCCACATATCGTGCTAAAAGGTTCTTGTCACACGATAACCTCTGTTTCAGATTGAGTAACGGCTTTATGGCGACTACATAATTATTGTCCGTTACCTTTGTTGGATCTTCCCATGGCAAGGGAATGATGCAATGCGCCTTTTCTAAGACGGTGCTTTGAGTAACAAACTCGATTGCCTTACGATCTTCAATAGAAAATGAGTTTTTGTTTTCTTCAGTATCCTTAAGCTCAGCTTGATGTAGACTTCTGATGTCGTCTTTGATACTGTCTTCGCTGATTCGAGCGTAATTGACAGTGCCTCTTTTCGTATTTCCATGAGTTTTCCGTTCGTCGTCCTCGGCTAACTTTACATGCAGCTTGGCCATTTCGACATCATGTCTAGCCTTTAGCAACTTTTTCTCTAACTCTAACTCCTCTCGCAGCTGTTTCTCTTTTAGCTGCGCCCTTAGTAGCAACGACTTAGCATTAGTTACCCGCGCTAATGATAATTTCGAACTACTGACATGAGAGCCGGGGCACGAAAGATTATCAACATGATCATTTATACGAACGGGGACTTGCCGACTCTCCGACTGCTGCTCCGAAATTTGATTCCCTGATCTGGTTTGCATTGTTCCAAAGACAATGTATTTTCAACAACGTTGTGTGCTGCCAATTCACCACAGTTTCTTCTCGATGAACGCTCAGTACTGATCAGTTCAGTACGGGATTTTCTATTTGACGTTAAATACTGACCAGTTCAGTAAAGTCTCGATCCGTTTAGCGTTAAGTACTGACCAGTTCAGTACGGTCTCGATCAATTTAGCGTTAAGTACTGCGGTCTCGATCCGTTTAGCGTCAAGTACTACGTTAAGTACTCCGTTAAGTACTGACCAGTTCAGTACGGGATTTTCTTCAATGACAATTCCTCTTTCGTTAAGTACTGACCAGTTCAGTACGGGATTTTCTTCACCTCTTTCGTTAAGTACTGGTCAGTTCAGTACGGTCTCCTCTGTAACGTTAAGTACTGTAAGCGCAATATCGCTTGAAATTAAGTCACGCGTAGATAAAGGCTATCCCGGTCCAGAACAAACAAGAAGCCGGTCACTGTTTCTACGGTACTATTAATAAACAAATCAATAATTATATATACAACAAACCTTAACGGTTTCAAGAGTACAAAGCACAACGCTTAACAGAAAGCAAGGTACCGCTATCAGAGCGGAATAACGTTAAAGCCAAAATTGCGAACTAGCCGGAACCAGACACGACCGTTCAGGTAAGCAGTCAGTAGAAGAATGAACCCAAGTAAGGCATGGCATAAAACAGAGAGCGTTTAAGAGAGATAGACCGAGCATAGGCACAAAGATAGAATTTAATTGGCTACTTAACCAGGTAGGAAAATACAGATGAAAATCAATAAATAAGATAAACTCGACAGAATAGTACAAAGTTAGACATGGGTCAGCAAAAATAACAGTTCACAGAATACTCTGATTGGGCCATGAGTTCAACTGTCTGACTAAACGGATCGAGGTAAAAACACATACACACAGTTCATTAAACAAGCAGGGATAGACACGTTAGGCATGGATAATTGGGTTGCAACAACTCTAGGCTGATCCGGGACAGGTTGACTTGATTCAAGGATGGGAATAGAATTGATCTTACACCTAGCTCTTTTCCAATCTGATCCATCCTATGTCAGATAACACTGCTCGTCGGTCGAGGAAAACAATGGCTAGGACATGTGTTACGCATGCCTAGCCATCTCATTCGGTGTAACTTCACAACCTCATTGATTGACTCTTCCTCCTCACCTAGCACTCGACTTATTGTTGTCCAAGTTCATTACTGCCTACCCTATCATGCCATTTAACACGGGAGGTCAAACGCAGACACTTATGATCAAAGACAGCTAGCCTTTTCATGTCTTCCACTTTCAGTGGTCACGTTTCACTCACAGACATAAATAGGATGGCGTAAACTGCTGAGCAATGTACACTTTTTTTGATTGACAGCCGGATACCACGTCCACTAAGCCAGAGATGGCGTAAGTTGGCATACGCCAAACGAGCCTTCAGCATTCGTGCTGAGGTTTCGTCAGTGATCAGTCCACTGGCGTTGGCTGATGCAACTTTCCAAATAAGTGAAGCGGTCAACACGATCCACCAATCCTTGCGCTACCTATCTTTAAGCTAGGAGTCGATTTAGTCCAGGCCAGCCCTGAAGCATCATCTTACATTTGATGGGGAGCGAATGGTGTGCCAAACATTTGAAGATTTCTGCTCACGATGCTCAGAATACTCTGAATTTTGCCAGCGTTTTCACCTAGGAGGACTATATTATCAGCATGTTCCAAGTCAATGAGATTATTCCCTGGTAACAAGTGAATCCCTGAGTTGCTGAAAACAGTTAGGGTTACATCTATTAATACATCTATGATGGAATCAAACAGAAATGGGAATATCGAGCTAACCTCTATAATTATATATATATATATATATATATATATATATATATATATATATATATATATATATATAGAGAGAGAGAGAGAGAGAGAGGAAAGTCGTTGTTGACCATACTGAAGTTCTTTAAATAATATCCTTTTGTTAAGATCAATAAAACCAAAGTTCAAAGCATGTGTTAATGATGATATGTGTAAGAATGTAACACTAAATTGGATACCAGACTGAACTAGGAAAAAATTGTGTGCAACAATTAAAGGTAGTTTAAACAACGAGGTGTGCGCTGATGGTGCAGAGGTAGAATGCTTGCCAACCGTGCACGTGGTCAAGGATTCGATTCTCGGCCGACGCACATCTTTACCCCTCTTAGCCGGTTCTTAGCTTAACAAAGAAGAGAGTTTCCACATGAGACCAGCCTTATATTCCACTGGGAACGCGAAGAAGGCTTAAAGAGAAGGGGAAATTGTCAGATTATAATAACCAAGCAATGATGGCCAAGTTATGACAAGCGTCTGAGTGAAATTCTTTTGAACAAGTGGATTCCAACTGCTTCAGTTATGTGTAAATGATGAACTCGTAAGGGAAAAGTGAGATTCATCGAAACACAGTAAATAACCTTCACTTCAACTTTGTGTTAAGTATCTACAAAAGATGTGCTAAAACAGAACTTATGATAAATTACCTCAGAATCAATATAAATATACTGTCAACGATTTTGGATCAAAACTCTATCTTCAAGAATCAAAAAGGGAAAATTATGTTCCTCACAGACATTTGAAGGTCGAGTAGTCATTCCATGGGATAACCTTGCATCCTTTCATATGAAATCGTAACTATGAAACAACACATTATTACTAACATCAGCACACAATAGAAAAGTGAGACATTAGAAATAGAGATCAACCAAAAACAAAGATAAATAATAAGGACTAAGTCTAAAGAAGATATGCAGATGTTGGAACAGTGATATACAGGCCAGAGGAATAGAGTAATAACAACTAATTCAGTTGAAATATTCAAATAATTATCGACCCTTTTAATTGAATTTTTGATTTCCCCGTCGATTGATTGGACCAAAGTGCTCGGCCTCCGTGGGAACATCATCACCCACTGAGAAATGCAGGTACATCCAGTTGACGAGTCCCAAGTAGAAAGAAATGCGCATCCTGGATTCCACTGCCAGCCACCATCCACCAATTGTATACAAATCAAATCCCCAGACATCGTCGAAGCATCTGCACAAGAAGCCGACATGTCAACCTGAGACCGAACACTTCGGTCCAATCAATCGACGGGAAAATCAAAAATTCAATTCAATAATTAATATATGACCCGTTGCACAAGAGGTGGCTCTCGTGGCCCAAGTGGTCTAGTGGATAACGCTTTGGCGTTTGAAACTATGGTCACTGGGTTCAAGCCTCGGTGGGAACATCATCACTCACTAAGAAACGCAGGTACATCCAGATGACGAGTCCCAAATGGAACGAAATGCACATCCTGGATTCCACTGCCAGTCACCATCCACCAATTAAATTATCGATCCTCTAAGCAAATTGTTCATAGAGGGATTTTCAAATAAATTATTCTACCAATAAATCCTCACTAGAAAGAAATTTTCATTTGAGATCCAGAGAAAACGTCTCTGAAATAACACTGCGAAGATGAGTTATCCGAACATATAAGTATCTGCCTTTAAGTTTAGTCAGAGTAAATCTTTACCTGTGAGATAGATGTAGTGGAAATGAAGTTTTTAATTCTATTCCCCTAGACTATTTCCCATTTATTCTTATCCTATCCATCGATATCAAAATATGCTTAAACAGTTACACTGATACTGTTTACTTCAAGTGGACATTTTCTCACAATGCTGCAACCTATAACTTTTGTGAGTTAATTTGCGGGAGGAATTGAATCGTTGAAAGTCTAAAGAAAAGTCAAACGTTGCACAGAGATTCCCTAATCCCCATAAAAAACTAGCAGATTGACAGATTTAACTTACTGTCAAATGGATAATCGACCATTAAACCATCACCTTTGATTAGAGAAAGATACTTAGTCTTTAAAAACCCACTGTAGGTTTAGTGGAATGGTCTTTTCCACTAAAACTTCTTCCTAAAGCTTCATGTTATCAGTGCAACTGATAATGACAACCTGAATGAGGACTGTATTAAAGCTGATGATAAAAATCAATTCTTATTATATGTTCTATGGAGAAGAAAGAAGACTCATTTTCATGTGTCCAGTTCTTATTTTTGCTGTTGACTGGATTCTATCAGTAAAGCTTGAAGTGTATTTACCAAACTATATGACTCACTTTCACAGTGTACACTGAAATGACATTAGCAACTGAAGGTGATAGTTAATATCCCCTAGATAGTTCGAACGTATATCACCCAGTGTCTGCAGACGTGACTACAACATCAAATACATCTACCTCAGTTACACAAATATATCAGAAATATCCCGCTGATCTTCAAATGTACACTACCATTCCAGCATTCAAAGAAAACAGGAAATTCAAATGCTCACAAATATTGTATTAAATATTATTTTTAATTCATGAATAATCCCCATCCAGAGATTATTGAAAACGAAAAACGTAGTTCAGCGAAGAGTCTCTTTCCGGCGAATTCATTCACTTAGTTGTACAATCACAATTATATATATATATATATATATAAGTCATACCTCCTACCTACTCAGACTAATCAACAACACATACAAATATTGTATTTACTATAGAACATGAAAATTATGGTAAATTCCATTTCCTTGACATCGCCATGCAACGCCTAGAAGATGGTAATCTCCAGAGGTCAATTTACCGAAAGCCTACATGGAATGGACAATACTTACATTTTAATAGTTTTTGTCCAAATAGCTATAAACGACCACTAGCCAAGACTCTGTACTATAGAGCGAGGAGAATATGCTCTGCAGAGAAACTAGAGGAAAAATTTACGATTCTCGAAAAGGTGCCGAAAAACAACGGTTATTCTCAAAGATTCATTAACAAATATGGGAGATGCGAAGGCTCAAATACCATACGAATCACAGCTGAAAGAAGCCTGTCTTCATTCAACTAGATTTTAAAGGTAAAAACAATGCAGAAATGGTCAACAGAAGACTGAGAACGTCACTAGCCAGAGCCTATCCTGCAGCTAATTTGGTTCCCGTCCATCGAACAACATGCTCTTTGGTGCAATCAAAAGTCGATAGATACCCTTCTCATGTTAACTCCAGCTGTGTATCTGCGGGAGCAGTTAAATTGGGAGAATAAAAAAGAAGGCACACCTTCGATTTTCTGAACATGTGCCGAAAAGCCTACGTCTCAAGGGAACAAACTCTTATAGTAGCGTTATTACTAGACATCCCCACGACACGGGTCATGAGGTAGAAATCGAGAAATCCTTAAAGTTATCAATAGACAAGGGAGCTCCATTCTCTTCAAGTTTGCCGAAGCAATTTCTATCAAACGCTTGAAACCAGATTTATGTGTTCAAAAAGAAGCAGTTATTAGTCTTTCCTTGCCCTGTCTGGTAACTGAATGTCTTTATTCTCTCATCTGATCACATAATCTTTGTCTTTAACCTCACCCTCCTTTAATAATCTGTAGTTATGCTTGTCTCTTGTTTCTATGATTTGAGTTGAACTCAGTACATTGTTACCTAATTAATTAGTCACTCTGTATCTAACGCATATTTCTTCTTTATTACGTAACTCCTTTACCATTGTATGCATACATTTATTGTGTTTAAACTTGAACTACCTGTGTAAAAACTACATAAGCGCAATTTTCTGAGCACTGTTCACTTATTGTGGAACTTTTTATCACCTGACAATATGTAAAATTTGCAAGTATGTTAAAAACCTCTCTGTACATAAACCTCATAATTTATTTAGACTGTAAGCAGCTGGACTGATGAGAAGCCAACGAAATAAGCAGTGATGGTACCATATTATTCTGCACAAACCGCCACTGTTGTTCTTGTTTTATTCAAATTCATCAAGGGGAATAAATGCATGAAGATAATTATTTTTGTATGTGTGTGTACATTAGCTTTGTCAGACAAGAACAAAACATTTCAAAAAAGGTGATGAATAGTTAAATTGTAACTAGGTGTAGCGGTGAAGATTGGTAAGACGGTAGTGGTGATGCGGTATTAAAACAAAATAATTATTAATGTTAATCAACACATAAAAGAAGTTGAACAGGCATAATACAGTTATGCAATCAGATGAATAGTTAAATGAATGAGTTGTGATCAGGATACACACGGAAACAAAGGAAAACACTGGAATTATGTAAGAGTTTTAAAAATTACAAATGTTTTAAGGAGTTAAAAAAGACAAACGAACAAAAATCAAGTCGCTGGAAATCAACACGGTTGTTCCCATGACAGATGAAGTGGTTGAATGATTTTCTTTTGTATACATAATTGTCGTTTTTCCTACCGAATGGCTAGGCTTCAGCAATACAAAGGGGAAGAAAGCGTTTTGCCTTTGAGGCGTTTGTTGAGATGGAATGGTTAGTGTTGAGAAGGTGTTCGACCATCGCACTCCTTAGACAGCCACCACTATTTTTTTGCAGTCATGCAAGATAGCGTTCTCAAATCCTTTTGGAAAAGAAATGCGTCGGACAACCAATGTACCTGGCTTCACGGCGACAGGTCAACAGATATATGCACACAAAAGTGGTCGGATGACAGATCTTGTTCTTAAGGCTTCTGCAGATCAATGGACGACTGAACAACACAACTCTGAGCGTTGCTGTAAAGAATTTTATTCTCAAAGATTCTGAAATACTTCTTCTAAGGATATCACAGACTAAGTCTCCCCTTGAAATCCATGTCCATGTAGTGTGATTTTCATATACAGAGGGGGGAAACAAAGACTTTGGTGCATAGAATTAAGAACACAACTTAAGATATGAAGATTATTTGAATTCGTTTTGATTTCACAATAAAAAAACTTGAGATTTGAGGGAATCTTTTTTGACAAATTGTTTTCGAAAGCTAGACAGTCATACTTCTTAAAAGTTACCATTGAGGCATGTAAAAGAATTGGCGTTCAGAAAAGAGTTACTCTTTCAGCCGATATCATTCTCAGGCTGAACAATCGCATATATGTATAGTTAATCGTCTTCGCAACAAAATCAATATTTTTACAGATTTGTCATTAGAATTGTAAATCGTAGTTGACAAATTATGTAGCATAGAAAGCGTTAATCGGTCAGAAACTAAAGTAGGATTAAATAAGTAAGTTGACTGATGTAATCTAATTGACGTGGTTGATTAGTGCTCAGCTAAAATTCAAAATGAACGCAAGTCAGGTTAACGAGATTGGTAATAAGGGGTAGAGATTTAATAAAAGGTGGAGAAAAAAATTCATCTGCTCGTATGGAGCTAGGTATGTCGGCCTTACTCCGTTTCTGCTATCCAAACGTATCGTTGAACACTTGCCCTCATGGTTTCAGAAGGGAGGAAAATGTCCCGCCGGAACTCTATTCTGGAACACCTGAACGAATCATAGCACTAAGCAAACCTACAAAGTATTTTCAGAGTCATCTACAGAATACATGGGGATTTTGCTGAAAGAGTACGAACCAAACTTCTTCAAACCACAGAAGCAACGGCGATTCACATGCTAAAAAACCTGAACTCTGCATACAAAAGAAGTTTGTTCACAGTCATTAAATCTACAGTGGATCTGACTTATCTTAACACGAAATACGGAATTTTCGCTTTGTCTTTTTCTTGCTTTTTTGTTTTTTTAATTGTATGATATTTTTCCTCTACCCGTTATTACCAATATTGTTAACCTGACTTGCGTTCAATTTGAATTTTAGCTGAGCACTAATCAACCACGTCAATTAGATTACATCACTCAACTTGCTTATTTAATCCTACTTTAGTTTCTAACCGGAAACCTCACAGGACGTGTTCACACCAATATTTCAGAAGGCCTAAAAGGAGACGAAGGTACCAGTGAACTAGGATAAAGGCTACTGTATGAAACTGCACAAGGAGGGTGACTCCAACCTCTGTTTTACCTCCGCCCATCCCAAATAAAATATTAAGCCACACCATCCTGAAAAGATTAAAAGATGTTCTGCATGAGAAATTCCGCTTAGGGAAAGCTGGATCAAGGAACAGAAATCATGTGTCAGCCAAAAATCAACGATATACATCGTCATCATCGAAAAGAGCATACAGTTGCTGTCATCTGTTTACTACAACTTTAACGAAAACTATCTGTATCATCGACCATCTACTTATTTGGAAATCTCTTCAGCATTACGGAGTGCAGTAACGGAAACACTTTCAAAGCTCATTCAGCAGTTACATGGTAATGCTATATATCAAGTGATTCTTGACGGAAACCTCAGTGAAGTGTTTACAGTAAAGATAGAGGTAAGACAATGATACCTAACATCACCGATGATATTCTTCATTATGGTGGACTGGATCATGAGACAAAGTATGGAGAGCGTGAAGACAGCATATTCTGAGTAGACAAAAAGACCCTGTCACATCTGGATTTCGGGTATGATTTATCTTCCAAGTCGCACAAGCGGATACCAAAAAATTGGCAGAAGAGGCAGTTAAGACGAAACTTCATGTGAACGTAGAAGAGACTGATGTGAAGAAGATACTGTACAACCAACAATAACAAAAAGCGACCACCACCCCTAAAGAAAATTGCCTTGCACACTTATCTGATCTGCGTAGCATCATTCCAACGAAATCATGCAACGCAGATGAGGATGTCAAATCCAATTAGGTTGAGATCGAGTAAGGAAGACAACCGTTCATTGCTCTAAAATCAATGTGAATCTCTCCAGTACTCAGTACCAGTGACAAGATCCGAATATAAAATCAGGGCTTCTACATAGTTAAAAAAAACTTGGCGCCTAAGTTACCAAAGACATTTCGAACAGTTTGCGTCAGACTTTCATCAGCAACAAGAAAACCTGGCATCCAGGAATTTATTGTACAATAAATCTGCAGAAGGAAACTAAGATGCATTCGGTGTGGTCTGATGGTAGGCCCTGTGGACGCCCTCGAATGGAAATATGATAGGAAGCGAGGATTTAGGCTTTCAGCGTTGACACAGAAGAGATCAAGTGAAGAGGAAATGGAAGCCATGAAACCAGTTAAAAAACAAGACAAATAACCTAGTGAAAAGGCAATATGTTGCTGAAGCCCTTTGTTCCATTCGAAATACAGGAGACGAAGGATAATGCTAAAATTCACGATGGTAAAGCCTCTTGCCTACAATAAAGTAAACTGGTTAAATGAATAAGTCATTTTGAGAGCAATTGAGTGAACATTTGAAGTATACTGTTATTGAAAACATTATTTCATTTCTAACATTGCCAATAATTAGTTAATAGCATTAAAACAAAAGATATACATACATACATACATACATACATATACTCGGAAATGAATGAATCAGATGACGGAAGAACAGAAGAAAACATAAGGGTGGGGTCGGGTGGGGATACTTCTGAGTCAGACTCAATGAAGCATTATTCTAGTTAAAAATTGACGGACAGTTATTTCCCCTTCTCAGGAACAGTAATAATAAATAAAGTTAACTAATGCTCAATTAATTGTAAATAAGTAAATAATTTGATAATCTATCGAGTAGTTTGTAAAAACAAGTCTTTTTTCTGTGTTAGCCTTTTTTTTCTTTACTCACTATGCCAACTCCAGCTCACTTTAATTCATTCGATTAATTTTCCCCCTGCCATAGTACAACACAGTCGTAAGAAAATTATCAACAGGTAACCAATTACAGTTAAAATCCCTAGGGGAAAAAAGCAGGCAAATTCATTCCTACAGAAATCTCTAAGTTCACTTCACACTGAAGTCACTACTGAAGATGTTGTCTGGGGGGATAATGATACCTTCGCAGTAAAATTCACCCAGCTCAGACAGCACAGCACAACACACATACACCAGATAGCCTTCTCATTTCATTCAATGAAATCTTCAAATAATGAGAATTATTGCTAAAGTAACTAACCTTTTTTGTTTATAGCTCTTTTATGGTTAATTTAGTTGTCATAGCCACTCACGTGATAACAAAGATCTCTGTAACTAGTGATATTATTATGATTAGGAAGCGACAGTTTAACTCTACTATGTTCCGATTGATAAACTGAAAACTGTTAAAGGACAAAAAATTCAAATAACACCACTAAAACAATAAAAAACAGTGTAATAACAAGTAGAAACCATAAACATTGAAGGGAAGAAGAGAGTAATAAAATCCAAGGTAAGAGGATATGCAATAAATAATACATCAATTGTTACAGTTTTAATTGGAAGAAATGTCAGATATGTGGATACAGCCGTTAAAAAGCCCTAAATTCAGGTTCTGTACTTATAGGTGTGGCGTGATGCTGATTGAAAGGATGTGGCTAAAACTGAAGTCGATATTTTAAGTCAGTGGCTGTAGAGGTAGAAGTATCACTTCCTCAAATTTGGATTTAGTTTATGCTGTAGACATGAAATCATCTCATTGGACAACTTGTTTAGCCTTAGGCCAATCGTTAACCAATCAGAATAATTTATTTTTGCTCTGACCTAGCCGAACTTTAGAGTAGCTACGATTGTATAAATATGATATGTTTTTCCTCTATAGAGTCTGGTATCCTCTGCTATTACACAGGTAGTCGTCGAGAAGAAACCAAGTGTCTCTACAAAAACCCGCATTATCCAGTCTTGTAGTAGAAGACGCCACTGCTGAGCTTTTCAGGCTCAGAACTGATCTCGCGTATCAGTTTTATAGATATATTGGTCGGTAACAGAGAGGTAACCAATCAAGGAAATATGATTAGAAAATAATCAGAAAAATATGAAATGAAGATAACTTTATTCATCCTCTTTTACAGTATTCCTATCTTTTATACATAGAGATGATGAACCAATGAGCATATTTCATCACTTGAAGATTTGTAAGAACACGTCAGCAGCGAAGAGACCCAGTGAGTATCTTCCGCTAATCTATCAAGGTTGCAGAAGAGAAGCAGGTGCTTTACTGTAGTTTTATATAGCTCTTTTATACACAGAAGTAATAAACTGATGGTATTACGCAACCTTTTGAACGAATGTTAGATGGATGAAGGTGATCAGAAGGAAGTCCTTCATGTTGGCTTCAGGTTTATTATCACTCCTACTGGAGATTAGTGTTGGGCTAAAATAGCCTCGGGGTAGTGTCTCAGACTGCAGAACTGATTGACTGGATTTCGTACATCACAGGGAACATTACTTCCTCTGAGATTACAGATATGCTTTACTGATGAATGCTAGTAGGCACAAAATCTAAGTTTGAGAATTCCTGCTAATCACCACCAACCATCGAATAATAATGATAATGAAATTGCAGCACTACTGTCAGTCAGTCACCTTGATTAGTGACGTCAGGAACTTGACCGATAGGACTTAGTTGGCACAAACACTACTGAAAAGTCGACACAGCAATGACTTCTTCCCACCAATCAATCAGTTTTACAAAACTTAGCAAATTTGGTTTACAGGGACTTGGCTGACTTCAGTTAGAAAATCACTATACACCAGACGTTACTGGAGAGTTATTTCGTTTCAGCAGTAAGCACTAGCCATCCCATCGGGAGCTGAATCCATGATGTATAGGTTACTAAGCAAGCCTAAATGAGGTCCATTCAGCGACTGGTAAAGAGTTCAGTGTTCCATGAATTCTAACTTCTGATATATAACATGTTTGATGACTATTTCGAGAATGAAATGCATCAGGAAGAAATAATCGACAGATATGGTAATTATTTCTAAAGAATATCAGATTCTTCATCAATGACTATCCACAAACCTGTGGAAAGTGAGCATATTAGGTTTACCAGTGAATACTATACCATTTAATCATCAGGTTGAAATCCAGTAAAACATAATATCAGTCGGTTTAAGTTTATTTTGTATTTCCCATTGATTGATTGTAATATTGCACAGACATATTCGGTTTGTGGTGATGTTTGATACGGTGGACGCTTGGTTCTAGCCTCAGGGGAAATAAAATCACTGACTGAGGATTGCAAGTATGTCCACCTGACGAGTTCCAAGTAGGAAGAAATGAGGACCTCGGATTTGACTGTTAGTCATCATCCAAAAAATAACATAACATGTATTTTTTGTCAAACTCTAACAAAATGGTCGCTGGAATTGACTCACGCTGGTAATTTTCGAGAACCTGATTAGTCATTATTATATATATATGGCGTATGCTACTGATAAGATTTATCAGTAGTATATAAAGAGACGTTCATTGGCGTAAACGACATCAAATTTCTGGGAGATAGATTTAATGTCAGAGAAAGCAAACGATACAGCGTTGCGGAGATACATGGGGAACATGAAAGGAACAAAAAGAAACACAATATGAAGGAAGGCGAGAAGTAGCACAATACGGAAGATCTGTGTAAATGGTACGTTGAAGATGTACATAATTTGGCTAATATAGTGATCAGGGATTGATATCAGTTAAAGAACCATTGAAAACCAGCCACAGGAAGTACTGAACAGCTTTTTCATCCTAGTTTGGAAGTCATCGGCAGTACACGCCCACTGAGATTCGAAACCAGGACCTTCAAGCTACAAGGCAAGCTCGTATACCATTCAGCCACTGGGACCTGATTCATTGGCTCATGAATTTTAACCTCTACCAATTCATGATTTAGCCCAACCCACACCAGTGTCGTCGGTGGGACATCCATCCTCACACGTGACCTCTGTATGGACCTCACTGGTCACGGCTTCCCACTAGAACTCCAGCAAACTCCATCCTGTAGCAAGTCACTAGCGAGCATCAGGTTAATTTATTATAGTTTGGTTTGTAAGGGTTAGATATGTTTTTATGAGTTGATCACGAATTGATATCAGTTAGGAAACCATTGAAAACCAGGGAGTACTGAACAGCTGCTGTTTCATCCTAGTTTGGGAATCATTGGCAGTAAGCACCCACTGGGATTCGAAGTCACGCGTGTGGTTGGCTGTTCCATAAACGACAATGGTCGGGGTCGCGCCAAATCGCGAATTGGTAGAAGTTTGAATTCATGAGCCATTGAAACGGGTCCCAGTGGCTGAGTGGTATACGAGCTTGCCTTGTAGCTTGGAGGTCCTGGTTTCGAATCTCAGTGGGTGTGTACTGCCGATGACTTCCAAACTAGGATGAAAAAGCTGTTCAGTACTCCCTGTGGCTGGTTTTCAATGGTTCTTTAACTGATATCACTCCATGATCAACTCATAAAAGCATAACTAACCCTTACAAACCAAACTATAGAAAATTAATACAGGTTCAACTCTGTTTCCACACAATCTTCTTGTGATTAGTTCAGATAAGTAGGGGATAACCGTCCCTTTGTAACTACTTTACATTTAAACTAAATCGTCAGAGAGAAACATTATAAAGCCCCATAACTGTAGCTTTTCAGTAAAAATTGATACCTGTATTTATCGAAAATTGTCTATTTTAAATTAATAACACTCGTCAGCTACTTATACAATTCTGCTGAGATTTTCTCTAGTCTTCTCCTCTTTCCTCAGGTGTTGTTATGGATTACGATATTGAAACAGCAATTCTGTCACCTAAATTCGTATCAGTCTTACGGAGTGTTGAAATCAACAGAACTTACACTTTGTAGACATTCAGAGTATTGTTAGTATATCTGATAAAAGTTTGAGACAACATTCGTCACGAAATCTGTTAATTAGTTCAAAGCAAGTCCAGTATACCAACATCCTAATAATACTGGACTTACCAATGACTATGGAATTGTCAAAATTTTCAGACACAATATCAAGGACTTTATTATGGATAAGATTTTAACTTTGATAAATCACACAGTGTCGCACAGTAATATAAACTGATGACGTTTCGAGCACAAATTATTACTGCTCATAATCACATCATATCAAAATAAAATCTTATCCATAATGGAGTTATACTCTACCACAGTGGCCAAGTTTATACTTATATCAGTAATCCGGGACTTCAGTCTTCGACACTTGCTTCATATCTCATAAACTAAAAGTGCATTTAAATTCTGCAACAGTCGTCACAAACCCCAGCCTTTCTCTAAATAACACAATCATTTGATTCTCCCTCACAAAAATGACAAACACATAAGTATACTGTATTTAATTGGTGGATGGTGACTGGCAGTGGAATCCAGGACGCGCATTTCTTCCTATTTGGGATTCGTCATCTGGATATACCTGCATTTCTCAGTAAGTGATGATGTTCCCACCGAGGCTTGAACCCAGTTCCCATAGTTTCAAACACCAAAGCGTTGTCCACCAGACCACTTGGGTCACGATGGCCACCTCTTGTGCAACGGGTCATATTACTTTAATTGAATTTTAGATTTTTCCGTTGATTGATTGGACCGAAGTGCTCGGTTGAAGTGCTAGTCACCATCCACCAATTAAATACTAATTCAATGCCCAGACATCGTCAAAGCATCTGCACAAGAAGCCAATAGACATGTTAACCTGAGACCAAGCACTTTGGTCCAAACAATTGACGGGAAAATCCAAAATTTAATTAAACATTATTATGCTGAGTTTAACATTTTGTAACAACCTATTTTCTTATACCTTATTTGATTAAAAGCCCGTTTCATCAAACATTTATCTAGTTAAAACAAAAAATTGAGCAAAGAATATATTTCGTAAGTACAATCAATAGAATTATAGTTCACTAAAGATGCATAAATTATGATAAGCCTACAAATATAATAGCAAATAGAATGTCAAATAAAATTAAGGAGATTTCCACAACTAATTAAGGATCATTTGAACTCTGATGGCCAAGGTAAGGATAGTATCTGAATCAGCTTCTTTTATATACAGCCTAAGCAATATGTAATAGATGAACTATTAAGGTAAAGTTAAGATTATTCAGTATGCAGTAAATGACTTGGAAAACCTCTTTAACATCAATTCTGTGTTCTGTATCCACAAGATGAGATAGAATAGCGCTATGAATGAATTTTGTTTGTCCTTTACTAAAACACCCAGAGTGATGCTTGGAAATCCGACAAGAAACAGGCCTAATTGTATGGCCTATGTTACCGACTCACTCCACAAGAGCAGTCAAATGGGTAGACACACATAGAAGAGGCGAAATTAGGCGGTTTATCTTTTATTCCCAAATTTATTTCAATATTTTTGTTAATTAAACCAGTGTTCCTTCTAATCTTGTATTAAGAATTCATACTATTATGATTACTATTATTATTCCCCCAGGTTCCTAGTTGAACACAGGACTTCATCAGCATATCTCCACTCCAGTCTGCTCTTTATAGTCCTCTTCAGATGACCTCATGATCGCCCATAGGTTCACATCTCTCCACACAATCTTCTGCATATCACCCTCAAAGTGATGCCCAACCCATCGTTACCCAATCTGATTCAACTCGATGACCATACAGGAGATACCTAACAATTATTGATGATCTGTACATCTTTATGGCTTGTTTCAAGAAATAAAAATAATTAATGTTATTTATTTCAGTGAATGTTTCTCTAATGAATCAGTTAAATTCGCTTAGCTTTGGACGGCTGTATTGTTCCAGTGTCTGCAAATAATGAAACAAAAATCATTTGAAAAGAAAAAAAAGAGAACATTCAATACAGCTGTAGATTTATAAATGATACACACTTTGTTACATGAATCTGTTCACAGTAGATTTGTACTTATACAACACACATTAACAAGTTAAGTCAATCCAAAGTTGTTTAGACTAATGAATATCAATCAAAATATATATTAAAGATATAGTAGAACTGAATGATTATAAATAAGATGTTATTTAATCAAATAAAGTAATCAGAGAATGAACTATTATCAGAATAAAAGCTTGAAAACGCGAAAACGTTGATGTTACGCAAGAGAAATACAACCACTCACCTCCCCCTCCCTACCCATATCTCTAGGCTGTTCAAACATAAAACTATTGCTTATATTCATGTAACCAAGTTTACTTAACTGCAATTGTACAACTGTATTAAAGGAAATCACTAGAAAGAATCTTTTCCCCTGTTTTCTTTTCTTTTTCTATGTCTCAATAGGGATATTTCATTTACAGAAGAAAAAGTTACATTAATAAGGAGACAATGTAAACAAAACTTACATTATTTATTCATATAGGCATTAGTCGGCAACTAATGCAAATCGCTTTGATATGGGTGAATTTAGGACTGTAATATGGATTAGCACTCCCGCCCATTTTGACGGAGCGCCGCCTGGATACAAGTAAAGCATAATTCTCGATGCAATAAGCTGCAATATTACAGTATAAAATCATAAAAATGTAATTTTACATGCTTAAATTTGAATTCTGAGGTATATATGACCATGAAGCAACATTTACTGTTACAGACTAAGAAGAACTCTGAAACCATCGAAATAGAATACAGTTTAAACATTTTATCAGTTCAAAATTTAATAACAGATCTCTAAATAATATATTACTTATATCATCACGTGAAATTAGAAAAACCTACTACAGAGTTTATTAAAAAATACTCCAAAATTTATCCATTTTTCTGAACACGAAAAAAATCAGCATCTATATTGCCCCCACAATCGAATTATCAACATACTGTGTACTCAAAAAATTAATAACAACCGATAAATCATCTATGAGTGCCGACTTATGTAATTACCGATTAGATGGAATAAACTGGTCATTATTTATAGCAGACAAAATAATCTTACCACATAAGGCTTATTGCTACACTGATCAGAATGATAGTCCAGAATATTAAACATCAAACGCTAGAATATCTGATCAAACGAGCTTCTGACGCATTTTGTTCTTAATGTATGACTGAAACTCGTTTACGTTGCTACAAAGAAGGTAAATGGACAGATGGATAGATAGATAGATAGATAGATAGATAGATAGATAGATAGATAGATAGATAGATAGATAGATAGATAGATAGATAGATAGATAGATAGATAGATAGATAGATAGAAGCCCTGTTTCGCTTTTGCTGTTTGTATTTACCAGTTTAACTGCTCGTGCGGGGCTTGTTGTATCGGGAGTACGATCAGGCAAGTTCTTCGTCGAATTTCCGGACATCTCTCATCTTGGTTTGTCAAAGGTCCGAAAAAAGCTATACGCAGCTCAGTACTAGCTCTTCTTGTCGACACCCAACATCAAGTCGATTCTAACAAGGCTTGTAAAGTTATTTATCGTATATCACCCAAGCTGTCGCATGGTCTACGAGTGCGACTTTTACATACAGCAGAGGCAATCGAATTTCATCTGAACAAGCCAAATCTCTGTATGCGTTCAAAAGAAATTTTTAAAACCCCTTTTCTTTGCCATGGCTGACTTCATAATATGTATTAAATTTTTGAAAACGATTTTACCCTTCCCCTTGTAACTATCTTTTGACTTTGTTAATTTTTACAATTTTTACAATTCTAGCTAATTCTATTAACTTGTTTGTATTTTACGTAACTCTTCTAAGTCATCCTATTCTCCTTAGTTATCATTGGTATTTTACGAATTTCTTGATTATGCAACAACTTGTTGCCAACTCCTAAGAATCATCTTATCTCCAATTCCGTAATTAATTTTTACCCCTCATTAATATTTAGACATCTAGTTACTAAAATCTGTTAACCCCTTAATTCCACCTCTGCTTATGCCTGAGACTGATTGACTAAAATAACCACTTGATTGGTAAAAACAGTTTCGATGTAAAGAGCTATGTATTAATGTAGAGCCCGGCAGTTATGAGGAAATAACTGAAAAGGAATGCATATTTCTTCACTCTATTTGTTGTTTTTTCGAAATGTGTAGATGGGAATTTGGAAATTCCGTAATTAATCATTTTTTACGCCTCCTTTGAAACTAAGATATCTCATTACTAACATCTACTAGTTAATTGTTTTGATTACTATCGATCTCCAAGGTCCTTGGTCCGTCTACGGAAATTGTTCGGTGCATGTTTCCTCCACACAGAGTTTTGAACCCACCTTGTTGGCAGTATTCGTCTTGATTTTTAGTTACAGTTGGTTTGATTAAATTATTTTCTTTGTAAAGTATTTAATTTGTAACTGAGAAGGAGTTTGGACTGTATAGCTACCCAACACCCCTGCTGAGGTAATTTTGCATTTGAATATCTTAGCATTCTCAAATTGTAGCACAGATTTTATCATAAATACCTGCTTTTTGCTGGTGTTGGCGGATTTTGTAACCCTGAATAACTCAGCCCTGTAGTAGAACGCTACGGTGGGTTTCCATCGTTCAGACCACTACGCTTCAGTTTTGTTCTTTACAACTCTAACAGTCTTATAGTTTTTCTCATTTTTTTTACTGTTCCATTCATTCCCTTTTAAAGCAGAAACATTTTAATGGAGGCATTTTCAACTTGCTATGAATCCTTTTATGGCGATCACTTGTTATAATTAACAGCCATTTCGTTCACAGCCGATATTTTATTAATGTCTCTCTTAAAAGATATCTTCATTTTTGTACCTCTATCTACAGACTTTTTAACATAGTCGGTGAATAAATAAATTAACTCCAGTGTGTATATGTACATCTGTTTGCAAGTACACGTGTGCCATACATACATTTGTAAAACTTGCATCTGATGTAAGTAACACCTGTTTATTCCATTTCAATGTAATTCAATGTACCAATATGTTGTCTTTATAATTTCTTCTATATTTTTTTTCATACCCCTCTTTCCCCCCGGTTAACTGTTTCCTCACCTTACTCTTACACTGCAGAACATAACAAGAAAAGAAATAGGCAGTAAAGGTAGAAATATTTTCGACTTTGTCACTACGCTCCTTCTTTTTCATTTAAACACCAATCGTCTGGAAGAAATCATTACTATTTTTTCTTCTTATTGTAACTAAACAGGAATTAAAAGTAACATTTAAGAGATAGAAGGTAGTATGTTATGAAAGAATAACTGGCAACGAATCGATAATATGTGGATATTACACTTTCTTTTTAAAAATAAATCGATAAATCAATAAAATAAGTAGATAAATTTATCATTGGTATTTTCTTATTTCATCCATATATCATCTAAATCATCAGTAGAGACCTGAGATTGACATCAGTTAGAGAACCATTGAAAACTACGGAGTACAGGTCAGATGTTTCGTCCTAGTTTAGGAGTCATCATCAGTAAAGCACCACTGGAGTTTAAATTAACTCTTGAAAAGATCTAGTTATACTTATTATAATAATATACCAAGGGTTTTTCAAATGTAAGGGGAAGACAAATGCATAAAGTCCATTTATAAACGTTGATATATGGAAGTATGACTGTTTGTTGTTACAGTTATTCGACTGGTTACAGGACTGACCACGGGTTGATATCAGTTAGAGAACCATTGGAAAACCTGGGAGTACTGGAAAGCTATTATTGCACATATTATTATATATATTTCATATTATTAATTCAAGAAATGTTGTTCTTAGTGAGGCCCAAACGCAGTACCCATAGATTCGAATACCAAAGCGTTACTACCTTCTAGACCAATTGGGCCATGAAAGCCATCTGTTGTGGAACCAGTAACAGTTGTTATTTAATTCAATTTGAACTTGCTCATTGATTGATTCGATCAAAGTGCCCGACCTCTATTGACATTTCGTTGAGATGATGTTAGAAAGGCTTATATCTATAGTAGTTCACCTTTCTAGGTTTTACGATAAATACCGTTACAATCATTATTCCTTCTCTATTTATTTAGGTTTATAAACGAGAATGGTGAGTCAGTGATAGAATACTAACCAGCAATACACTCGTAAATCTTGCTTAGTGGCTAGTAAATCCAAAAAAGACGGACTGTTGGGCGTGAGGCTGCCAACATCGACTTCTTTAAAATAAAACTGTTACAAATGAAACTCCCAAGCTTGAAGTTCTATGTTTTACTGGAGACAAAACACGTAGATCAGCGAAGACTCTCTTTTCGCCGGCGAATTTATTTTCTTAGCTGTACAATCTCAAATATATTTGTGTTATTTTGTATGCATGTGTACATTAAATTCGTCAAACAAAATTACAATTGGTTATGATTATTTTAACTAAACAGGTGAAGATTGGTAATACAAGTCAAGAAAATTAGGTGTCAATGAAACTAGGGTAGTAACAAAGGTGATGAGCTGTCAAAAACAGTTGTTAAAAGAAGTTATGTAATATTAATATGAATAGTTCGATGAGTGAGTTTTACTCAGGATGCACATAGAAACAAAGCAGATAATAAAAAATTATGTAAGAGATCTAAGTGAATACAAGAATTATAAGCAATTAAAGAACAGGCAACGAAACAAAATTAAGTCATCAAAATAAAAAAAACTCAAAACAAATCAAAACATTGGTACCATTAGAGTAGAAGTCGTTGAGTAATCTTCTTTTGTATGCACAGCTCCGGTTTTTCTATGTAAATGGCTAGAGCTTTAGCGATACAAAGGAAACAAAACCGTATTGACTTTGATAGGTTATTCTTGACTCTGTAGATTACTTTGGAGGAGACGTTTGTTGAAATGGAATGATCACTGTTAACCAAGTGTTCAATTATCTCACTCCTTATAGCACCAATATTACCTTCTCTCAACCATGCTGGATAGTGTTCTTGAATCCTCTTGGATAGGATGCGCGTCGAACGACCGATGTACCTGACTGGCTCCACACCAGCTGGTGAACTGATATATGCACACAGAAGTGGCCAGATGCGGGATCTTGTCCTTGAGGCTTCTGCAGATTAGTGGGCAACTGGAGAACACTATTCGTAGCGTTGCTGCAAAGAATGTTCTTCTTCACCTGTTTAGTTAAAAGTATCCTTAACCAACTGTAATTTTGCTTGACGAACTTAATGTACACTTACATACAAAACAATGCATATATATTTGGGATTGTACAGCTAAGACAGCGAATTTCGCCGAAAAGTGACTCTTCGCTGATCTACGTGTTTTGTTTTCATTAATGCCTGGATGGGGATTATCCATGAATTTTACTGGAGACGTAAGGAATTACAGAAGAAAGAATGGATGAGCTATAAATTGAATTGTTCAGACCACTTTAAAATACTGGCAGCTCTTCATTATTTCGCCTGTTTTTTCCTCCTTAAATCGTATTGATATTTGGATAATGGCTTAAACCCATTTAATGGATACCATCTATTATGATCTAGGATCATTTTCTAAGATCCTTCCAGAAGCAGTATAAACCATAGATTAATAACAATAGAACCTGAGTGGATTAGCTGTTAACCAATCAACACTTTCCTGGTTAAATGGATGCTTTCCATTGACAAAATCCATTGGGATATCAGATCAATTGAAATCATGCCTCACAACAATCAGACAGCTGGCTGATCCATTCACTGATCATATAATAATGATAATAACGACAATGATGTTTCATAAGAGTAGACGACGCCGAATCATCCTTTTCTATGCGATACAAATGTCGACAAACACCCCGACCAATTATTCTCTGTCTACTACTAGTGATTGCTACAGGTCTCCGACTATCACAAGTCCAGTCACTCATTATTTATTTTGGCTCCAAAATCTCTTTAAACAGATTACTCACTCCTCGGTTTAATAATTTCAGTTTTACAATAGAATAAACTCGAGAGTAAATAAATATTTTTGGCAGTAGTAAAATTTCATATTTTGTTTTGAACTGATAATTATGCTGTAAATAAAATAGGAAACTCAATTCTCAAAATAAACAATTTAATCACTTCACTTCAGTTCACTTCATTTCAAATTGATGTTTAATGATTTATTCAGCCAAAATTCCAACTTCTTTTCTATTGTGTTAATTTAAGGGAAATGAAGAAAAAATTAATAAACTGTAACTTGTGCTGCTTTCTTGATTGTTATTTATGATATTGAGTAGATCACATTTTTTTGATGTGAATAGCTTTTTTTTATTCCATAGGGAAGTACGGTAAAATTTCATCTTGACAAACTATGTGAGTTGCGAAATTGTGAATTCGACTCCATGTATTGCTTATTATTGTTCCCTTGGGTTCCTAGTGGAACATAGGGCTTCAACTCCACGTCTCCACTTGCCTCTGTCTTCTGCTGTACTTTTCACCTTCATCCATGTTACTCCATACTGTTTCAACTCCTCTTCACACCATCTCCTCCACGTCACCCTTGCACTGACGACCTACTCTCCGCTTCCCTTTCGGCCTGGTTCCACTCGAGCAATGGCCTGACGCGCGCGCGATGTCACCAACCTAGTGTCCAATCCATCTCCATCCACTTTCTCCTGCATATTTGTTGGTTGGCGATTCGTTCTTGTTTTGTTTTTTTCCCGGCCATAGTTTCTTGTTGGTGATTCTTCCCGACCCGGCCATCTGATTGGTCTTCAGTATAGCAAAGACAGTTGTTGGTAAAGGTCTGGTCTGCAAAAGCCTGTCGGAAATATTCTTTGTGACCCGCCCACCAAGTTTCTGGTCCGTATAGAAGAACTGACTGACTTGACGTTTGTATTGAAAATCCGACCGAATTTTGTTGTTGATGTTGAGTTGAGTGACGAAGATTTCCAGATTGGTTTCAGGTTGATGAATGTGTGTTTCTCGCCTTCCCGATTCTCGCTCCATTTGACATCCTCGTCCGCCTCGGCAGCCTGTAGTTGAGACAATGCTTTCTAGATAAGTGAATGAAATAACCTCTTTCAAATCCCTCCCGTTGATGGTAATTGGCGCTGGATGTTGGTTCTGTTGTTGTTGGTTGGTTGGTTATTTTCATCACCTCCGTCTTGTCTATGCTCACCTGCAGTCTTATCTTCGCTGGCTGCTTCTTCGACCAGTTTGTCGGTTTTCGCTTGTAAGTCTTCAATTTTGTGTGACATCAAGCATAAATCATCCACTCGCGAAATCCAGGTCTTCTAGGTTCTTCACGTCTGTCTGTCCAGGATATCCCCGTCTTCTCGTTTCCCACTGTCTGACGCATAATCCAGTTCACCACAATTAAGAATATCATTGGTGACAATAAGCACCCTTTTCTGACTCCTGTGTTTACTCCAAACGCCTCGTTGAGTTTTCCGTTGTGGATCACTTGACATGTGCCATTGTCGTACAGCTGTTGAATAAGGTTGATGAATATTTAGGGTACGCAGTCTACCTGAGTAACTAGTCAAAATTCAAGTAGTTTGAATCGACTCGACTCTTTGGGTTGAGTTGAAACTAAGTACACCCCTGATGAGCTTAATTACAAACGATGTCTGATGTTTAGATCGCTCCTATAAGGCTAGTAATCACTACAGGTTGGTGTGGGTGAAAACTGACTACTGATTAATATCAGCCAATCAGTAGTTTATACCCACTTGTAATTGTCTATTGACTTTAATTTTATTATTGATGAAGTATGTTGAATTCCATTATACCTTTTCAGTTTGTTTCCTTAAACAGCTTGTGAATTTGTCAAGTTTATTCGGTAAGATTCAATGGTTAAATTCTCCCTGAATCAAAAATGGTTAGATAAACCTACAGCACTATGCATGTATGGGTGTCATGGTAATTCCTTAGTTTCAGGATTTCGTCGTGAGCTGACATCAGTTAGAGAACCATTGGAAAATCTGGGAGTACTGAAAAGCTGTTTCCTCCCAGTTTGGAAGTCTTCATCAGTGCGCACCCACCGGGATTCGAACCCAGGACCATGCCGGTCACGACTTCCCAATCAGTCAAATCCGTACAAAGCATTACTTAAATTCCTTAGTTGTTAAGAGTTAGATATAATTTTCCGTTGGAGTGGCAAGTTACTTATTTTTTAAACTGATATCCCTGAAATCTCAGCTGTGTGTAAAACCTTTTGAAGAGTTTTCAAAGTGAAAAGCAAACGCGTGTCTAGTGCTTCTGAGTCTATGGATTGTACTTTAACTGTAGATATTCAGAATTAAACATTATGGGGACTTGGTTGATTTCAAATAAGAACCATCAAAGTTTATTGAAGTTAACTAAGTAATCCAGAATTTGCAGTTAACGGGATGGGCTCATTAGTGCTCAGTTACTCACTCAAAATACAGTGATCCACGAACTTCCATTATTATCGTTTTGTGGTGAACTATCAACACCACCTGATGCTACCAGTTAGTGGGCTAAACAGTTTTCCTGTTTCTAGATATTTACTCCACAAATCCAAAATCTGAATTCTATTCCACTGAGCATAAATGACCACCTTCCAAGATAGACTTCCTGAAGTTCAAGTGACAAGTTATGTATGAGGACAGTAAAATCGACTGGCGATGACTGAATGTCATGAAATCAGAGAGGTTGGAATTAGTTTATTATTGAACTTCGTCCCAGTAGCTGAATGGTAACCTACTCACTTCACAGCTTGAATGTATCGAATTCGATCTGGTACATAACTGCAGGTGGCTTTTGTTAGATAGTCTGGTACTCTGTAGTTTTCAGCAGTTTTCCCACTGATAGCGGAATGTGACAAAATTTAATTTGATTTTACCTGTACTTTTTTTCTGAGTCTTTTATCCGAATAACCTTATAGCAGTGACGATAGTAAGTGTATATTTCTTAAGTGTTAATAAGAAGATACGTGAGAAAATTATCAAATACTTCGTTTAAGATCAAATATTATACCGATACTGAACAGACACTTCGGTCGTTGTACCATTCAAATCTTTCAACTCCCCCCCCCACTCACTATGGTCTATTTGTCTTTAAAATTCAGACCACTTAAGTATTTTGTGTCTACCATGTGAAAGAATATTTTTTGTGTGCGTCGAAGTCTCACAGAAGTAAGACAAGTCTGCCTATTTTCATCGATGATATTCTTAGTTGTGGTAGACTGGATTATGCAGGAGACTGCGAGTGAGGAGTGAGAAGAGAGGCATACATTCGACCGATAAGAAGACTCTAGAAGATCTGGATTTCGCAGATACTACATGTCTGATGTCACACAAACTCGAAGGCTAAGAGCAACAAACTGGTAGAAGAGGCAGGCAGCAAGGACAGGACTCCAGGTGAAGACAGAGAGGATAGAGGTGATGCAGGTAACCAACCAACAGCAATAACAACCAGTACCAGTCACAATAAACGGGGGAAACTTAAAAGAGTTAACCTTTTTCGCTTATCTACGAAGCACGGTTTCAACCACAGGTAGTCGGAGTGGATGAAGATGTTAAAGCCAGTCAACATCAGAAAGGCAAGATGCGCCTTCATCAACCTGAAACTAGTTTGGAAGTCTTCTGCACCCACTCACTCAGCATAAAGAAGAATATTCGGATTTTCATCACAAATGTGAAGTCAGTCAAAGCTTCTATATGGGTCGGAAACTTGGCCAGTCACGAAAAGCATTTCTTACAGGCTGCAGAATAACATCAGCAGCCCCGCCTTCGATGGCCCAATACTGGAGATCAAATAGCTAGACAGAAATAATTAGCAATAAGAAACTATGGGAACAGACTAACCAAGAGCCTATTTTTCAACAAATTAATAAGAGGGAATGGAGGTGGAATGGACATACGCTGAGGAGACCGTCGAATGAAACCATGCACCAGGGCAGCACTTGAGTGGAACCTGAGTGGGAAACAACGAGTGGGTCATCCAAGGGTAATAGGGATGAGATCCTGTTATGGTGTGGTGGTGTGATACAGACAGTGTGTTCCAATGAAATGCCACTCGCACGTATTCCCAAAGTTCAATACTGCATTAGCAACAGAATACTATATGTGTATTTGGACATTCTATTTCATATCGTTCAGTGTAAAGCGAAATCACACACTCAATGATTGGTTAAACAGTATAAACTGTAAAGATGTAAACAGCGATGTGATCACTTAAAAATATTTCTTGGCTTCCGTGTCTTGCCTTCTGTTGTTACAGTGGGGAATTGTGGACTCACTTGATGAGACAGCATAAAATAGAAAAAAGTTGAGATGTGTTGTTAAATCCCTATGTTCCGCTCAGAACCCAGGGGAATAATAATATTATAAAGATATACATGTGAAAGAATAATTAACAACTTATTGCCTGCACTTAAACCATTAATTACATAGTAACACCTAACCACAGACAAACAGATTCTTTAGAGAGATCAACAAACAGAGAGAACCACCTCATTTCTACTAAACTATTTCAACAAATTACCATCTAAATTATATTTTAAATCAAGCCAATTAGTATCTTAATTAGGCATACTGATGAAAATGTAATGCTAGTCATAATGATGATAGTAGTAATAATAATGCTAATAACGATGTATCCATGCATTCTTCCTTTTCACTCATCTCTGATAATAATCAAGAAAATTTGTGTCATAGTTCTGTACATTTCATCTCTCTTCTTCTTCTTATTATTATTTTTAGTAAATTACATACCCACCGCATATATAGAATATATAATTAGGAAAACTGCTATCTAAAATTATTACACAGTGCATATAGTAGTGTATGTACAGTTTTCCGGAATAGGTTTACCTAGGAGACAGGAAATTCAAATCATACCATCGTGTGTGTGCGCGTGCTGTTTTTTTTGTATTGTTTTGTTTTTATTCTATCAAACAGATGTATCGATTTCACTCCCTATCTCTCTGTCGGCCCTCCTCCTTGTTTTTCCTATTCTCCCCTCTGTTTGATTGTCCCTTGTTTAGTTACTGGTCCGGATGTAATCGTGTGTTGATCAGTTGTTCCATGAAGATATTTTTAAAGCAGCACTAATTAGGCATACATACGAAAAGAAAAGACTGAAAATATACACATATATATATACATAAATTATTCATCCTATTCTATGAATTTATCTAAAATCGAAATCAGCTGCCTCTGAGGCATAATCTCTATTCTCAGTTATAGATTTTGAGTTATAATCTCTTGGTCAGTAAGCGTTTCACTGCTGTAGAGACGGTTTGACAGAAGTGAAATAACAACGTGCCAAAATAACAGATGCAACATATCAGGGATTTTTTTCCAAAATATTAGTCAATTTACAGTCCTTAGACAGTGGCTTAACGTCAGTCTGCTCAACAGATTTCATGTATTAAGTTAACAGGATACTAATTAATTTCGTGGACTATATTCAGAAAAAGGAAGTTCTACTAGGAATTCGTGACTGCTGCAGTCTTACAGGGGAAGCATGATGACAGAAATTCACTAGTTGAGAAGCTTGAATGATTGTATTCTAGTTCCTCCTGAGACTAGAATTCTACATACCGCGAGAACTCATTATCGTGGACTCAATACACTCTACTGAAGTGTCACAAACTGGGGCGAAACAGTTGTTTGATTGTAGGCTGATTTATTATTGTTTCATAATAGATGTCAGGATGAGATGAAATTTACCCTGAACATATGTATACATGAAGAATTGCCACATTCCACCTACAGGTTTAGACATCAGGGAGTGTATTTTAAAGTAGTGACTAAAAACAACTATTAAATGTAAAACTGTAATCGTTTCTAGTTGACTGACTCAGTTTATGATGCCTGGCTGGTTACTGATGATATATGAAAGTGCTTAGATAATTTAGGAGGATTCTTTAATACATTTAACTGCTGATATTAGATAACTGGAGGCAATCGACACGAAGCCTTGGACCTAGATTTCGTGCTTGTTGGTACTCACCATTCAGGAAGGCGTATCTGCAATCTTAAAGGAACTCATGTCCTTTCTAAAATTTGAACCCACGTCACCCAGTGTTACAGTCAGACGCTTTACCACTGAGCAATTTGGGTTCGCGATTGACCTCCTGTAGGAATGTAGTGGGTATTTTAATTGGACACTAGTAACTAGTATGACGTGTCTAGTCCTTTCTTTGGTGCAGACTGAATTCTATCAGTCAGGTTTGCAATGTGGCCACCATTCTAGTTAGCTCATCTGCCGATAGCCTCCAACTTTCTAATATCATCAAATCAATGTGTACCGTGATGGTGAGCTACTTAGAATGGTGGCCACATTACAAACCTGACTGATAGAATTCAGTCTGCACCAAAAATAGGGATTAGACACGTCACACTAGTTACTAGTGTCCAATCAAAATACATTTAACTGCCATCAGGATTACTGAAGCCGTAAACTGTAGAGTATCCCTGTTTCAAGCTTAACAAAACACCATTTGGTGTAATCAACACATCCCTTGCACTCAGTGGAGTGTAAGCTAGATTATACTGAAGTTTTATTTCAGTCTGAAATTATACGTCACAAACCAGTCGGTAGAGAACACTAATTCCTTCGTATTTTGTGCTTTTCTACAATCATCAATAAGACATTTATGTTTCATTGGGAAAATTTAAAGTTTCAGTGTAAATTAAAACTGTTATATACACCTAGTTTAGCCTAAAACCCTGAAATAATTATTTTGAGCAGAATCGCTCATTGGAGTGGGCCCTTTGTTTTTGCCTCTGTTTGAATTGCTGGATTCCTCATGGTTTTTATTACTTTTTATGCATCACTGGGTTACTGCATCTTCAAGGTCATTATGCATACACACATATGCAGAGTTTCTGTTGAGCATTTTGACTGTGGTTTGAGATAGTTAAAACTCTTTTGTCGATCTCCAGTTTTTTTCTTTTCTCATTGCGTGTCGGTGGTGTTATTGTTGTTGTTAACGTTTGATCAGGAAAGATTAGCCAGCCCATAATGTTAGTTATGCCTCATAGTAGTAGTTCCGGTCATGACGAAAACTGGTACCACTAAACAGTAAAATTATAGATTTTTATCAGTCAAATTATTTCATTCATCCTGTGACTAACTAGAATGCACAAAAAGATGATATTACGATGGGATCTCTGTTGGCTCCACTACTATCAGATTGCTTCGTGTCAAGCCTCAAGAAAGGCCCACTAATCCCAAGCATCCACAATTTACGACTGTATAAAAGATACATAGACGACATATTCATTATTTGTGACAACTGTAATCACTTTAATCTACTGATGCAGACATTTAACTGGTGCTATCCAGCGATAAAATTCACTCTTGAAATGGAAAACAAATAGAAAATTACCGTTCTTCATGTGGAACTAACAAGAAGAACTGATGTGACTTTAGGAACATCGATCCATAAGAAAGCTACTTGGAATGGTCAACTAAAAAGCTTCTATAGCTAGCTGGATACCCATTCAAAAAAAGTGGAATTTAATTAAATCCCTTGCCACTCGCATCCAATGCATCTGTAGTTTTGATGTTCTAGAAACAGAAATAGATATTCTGAGAGAAATCTTTATACAAAATGGATACCCACCAAGATTCATTGACACAAGTATCAAACCAACAATTTGTATGAATGAAGCTTCACTTGCTCCGAAAAGGAAACTCTACATAAACTTGGATTTTAAGGGAGATTTAACAAGCGATATTCTCAAGAAAAGGACCACATCATCTCTGAGAAGAACATCCTTTGCAACGACGCTAAGAATACTGTTCTCCAATCGCATACTGATCTCCAGTGGCCTTAAGGACAAGACTCTACATCTGACCCCTTACTTCTGTGTGCATATATCAGTTCACCAGCTGGTGTGGAGCCAGTCAGGTACATCGGCCGCTCGACGCGCATCCTGTCGAAGAAGATTCAAGAATACTATCCTGCATGGTTGGGAAAAGGCAGTAATAATGTTATAAGGATTGAGATAATTGAAGACCTGGTTAACACTGATGATTCCATCTCAACAAACGCCTTCTGCTTCAAAGTCATCGACAAAGTCAAGAATAAATAACCTACTAAATGCAACACAGTTTCGTCGTCTTTGTTTGGCTGAAGCTCTGGCCATTCACATAGAAAAACCGGTGCTGTGCATACAAAAGAGAATAACTCAACCACTTCTATAATCATGGTAACAACTCTGTCGATTTTTGATGACTCAATTTTGTCTGTTTGCCTGTTTCTTTAATTGCTTGTAATTCTTGTATATTCATTTAGAACTCTTACGAAATTTCGTATTTTCTACTTTCTTCCTATATACATCTTGCGTACAACTCAATCATCAAACTATTCATATTATTATGTAACTCCTTGTTAACAACTGTTTGTGACAACTCATCACCTATATTACTACACTAGTTTCATTAACACCCAATTTTCCTGACCTCTTTTGTGTAACGTAACTCCACCCAAAACTTTATAATTTTCACCTGTTTAAGTGATGGTTTGTAGGGATTTGATTGGTTTCAGGATTTCATCATGAGCTGACATTAGTTAGAGAACCATTGGAAAGGTTTTCCAATGGTTCTCTAACTAATGTCAGCTCATGATGAAATCCTGAAACCAATCAAATCCCTACAAACCATCACTTGAATGCCAATGAGATGCTCACTGGCGACTGGCCCTATTCAGGTAGGTAGTTACCTGGGTTCCAGTGGGAAGTCATGACCAGTAAGGTGCAGCCGGTCGGGTGTGAGGACAAATACTCGCCGAAGACATTGGCTAGCGGTTGCGCTATGTCATGAATTGGCAGAAGTTAGAATTCAAGGACCATTGGATCGGGTCCCAGTGGCTTAATGGTATACGAGCCCGCCTTGTAACCGGAAAGTCCTGGGTTCGAATCCCGGTGGGTGCGTACTGCTGAAGAGTCCCAAACTAGGACGAAACAGCTGTCCATTACTCCCAGGTTTTCCAATGATTCTCTAACTAATGTCAGCTCATGATGAAATCCTTTCACCTGTTTAGTTAAAACAACCATAACCGATTGTATTTTGGTATGACAAATTTAGTGTCCGCATGCATACAAAATAATTCATGTATATATATTTGCGATTGTACAGGTAGGTGGTAGAATTCACGGAAAAGAGACTCTTCGCTGAACTACGTGTTTTGTTTTCATTAACTGAAATAGCTCTTGAGCTGATGATTATATAGCATATTCATTTTTTGAGGTGGGACCAACTGTCCTATCCGGTGGGTATTGTCGCGTTTCAATAAATAACCCAAATATCCTTGCATGATTTCATGAAAATCCAAAAGTATACGGTTTGATTTTGAACTCAATGCATTCTGTAATCCATTATATTGCGTAGATATCAGCAGCAAGCGACATTTTCAGATAAAAGTGCAGCAGTTCTAGAACAGAATGCCAGAGATAATATGTACGTCCAAAAAATTTTTAATGCAAAATTTCATTTAAAAAGCACATAAAAAATATAACCTGTCATTAAACTATCTTTGCAACCAACTACGATATAGAGTTAGCGGGAATATGCAACAAGGTCATTTCTCTGAGTTGACAGACTGCTATGAATGGAATGATGATCGAGGCTGGTAACTTGAGCCTAGTAATTTGAACACTAATAGTTCGAATCCTGCCATGATCGATATTTTGTGTGCTCCGACTGTGTAAATTGGTTTACAAGTAACTGTCAAGGTGGATGCATTAGAAGAACACAAAGAAGAGAGCATTTTAGATTTTCAGAATATATATACCGAAAAATCTACGATGAAGAAGCCGTGCATTTTCAAGAGAAAACGGTCATAAGACATCCCAATGACACAAGAAATCAGAGAGACGCCTTCAACTCCATCAAGATAATAAATAAACAGTCGAGCTCAGTCTTCTTGAATTTCTCCGAAGTCATCGCTATCAAATGGTTAAAACGTGATACGACTAGACAAGAATAAAAGGAGATCAACACTGATACTTTAATGGAAGACTATGTAGTTAATTCGCTGAAGTTATCGATATCAGACGGTTAAAACCTGATTTATACATTCAAAAAGAAGATAATAATGGGTCTCTCTCCACTTTGGTAACTCATCTCTTAACCTTTAATTGATTATGCCATCTTTTGATTAACGATAGAAATGTTAAATTTCTTTCCACTCTTCCTTCGTTACACATAATCATTTGTTAAGCCTTATGTCTATTATCAAACTAGGTGGGGTCAAGTAAATTAATCCACAATTTTTATTTCCTTTCCTTGAATTATTTCTGAAAAGAGAAACAACAAACACTGTTATCTAATAATATGGGTCTATCGTATTTTGATTTGTTCTTTTCAGTTGCGTACACTTTGTAACATTTAATAGAAAAAGTTTTGATACAATCTTAACATGTTTTTGTTTTTCCTTCACGTTCCCCAGTGGAACATAGGGCTTCAAGCTAGTGGCTTGAAGTTTCTGTAGTAGTGTTTAATTTTACAGGATGGGGTTCCTAGCCTCATGTCTAACCTTTCCTCTTTACCAGTCTCTTAAATGGTTTAGCGAGGTAAAGGAGTTCGTCGGCCGGCGATCGAACCCCGGACCGTATGAATGGTCGGCGATCGTCCTAACCATTATGCCGTCGACGCGTCAATCTTAACATACTTTTATTTATTAACAGGAATCAGTCCTCTCCACTAAAGGATATTGTAATTTTGTTGTAGTAAAATAAAATATAAAGGTGATATACCGTTTTAAAGTATTACAATGTACATAAGAGCTGATTCTCGTACAAACAAACAAATAAGCTTTGATACCTATGGTGGTAACGTTAAATGCAAATTTGATGAGTCATTTGGGAATGCGTAACCCGATATAGTAAAAATACAATGAACAGAACTCGGAAGATCAGAAAAACATCAAAATAACCAGGTGTAGGAAAATGTGATGTCTAAGATGTCTAGTGAGAGGTTTTTGGTATATTACAGTGAGTAGAACTCAAAATATCAAATATTGATCACTAACATGTTACCGTGCAGTACTTCTCTGAAGTGTAGTTAAAAATTCTGAGGTAGTGACAATAATCAGATTCTTATCTGTGAATATCCTCCTTTGTTCTTCTCTAGGGTTAATGGGAAAATTTCAGTTCATATGACAAGTACTAGTTTCTAAAATGTGAATATTGAATCTTTTAGCTATGAATACTCACATACAGTTACACAGATTTTAGATGATTCTGCTATAGAATATATTTTTATTGTTAGAACGTACCCGTATCCCATCTTCAGAGTGATTTTAATACAGCGTGTCTTTCTTTTTAAGGTATTACATCTTAAAGCCTATGATTACTCTATGGTTTCATCATTTCTCTGTCCTCTCATTTTGAACAACTTCTGCTTGATTTAAGAATACAAGGTTTGGTAACTTCAACAGTTAAGAAGTAGCAGGAAATGTAGCAATGATAATGTCTGTCTTTCTCTCTACCTTACCACGATACTTGGTTACAATGACTCCACTTCAGTGCGTCCGTGGCACGCCGGTTAGGAATCTCGCTGACCATACACATGGTCCGGGGTTCGTTCCCCTGCCGAACCACACCTGATATCAATGGTTGGCCTGCAAAATTTGGACTACCGATATCGCATGCTGAAAATTCCATACTTGTACCAAAAATACGGTGTGGAATCAAGCTATAATCAAAATACAAAAAATATACTTTTTATGTATTTCATGTGTTTCCTAAGACATTTCCAATGAATTACTTAACCGTAACGTGCTTTATGCTACTGATAACATTTATCAGTAGTATGTATATAAAGAGATGTCCATCAGCACTAAAAACCTCAAACAGCAGGGAGATAGATTTAACGTCAGAGAAAGCAAATTGTACAGTAATGTGGAAATACATGGAAAACGTGAAGGGCACACAAAGAAACACAGTATGAAGGAAGATGAGAATTAGCACACCATGGAAGGTCTTTGCAGATGTTGAATTGTAGATAAGCTATACATAATTCGGCTAATACAGGGATAACAAATTGTCAGTAAACATTCTACCGTTACAGTATGACTTATGTAACTCAGTGTCTTCCTGTTATCCTTGCTTCTCACTGCAATCGAATTGCGTAAATAATTACAACAGTGGTTTTTTAAATAATTCATTAACTTAACACTTCGATTTACCTATTTTGCCAGTAACACTTATAATTGTGATTTGGCATTTTCCCTCCAGGGAACTTAAGCACTTCAAAAGTGTGCTTCGGTGGTTGCCAGCCATACCCCACGTGGTCCGGAATTCGATTCCCAACCGACAAACTACTATGCCTCGTCAAGCTGGTAGTCAGTCCAGTAAAGAGGGAAGGTTGAGTATAGGGTTAACAACCTCATCCCAAGAAAACAACACCACCACTACTGAGACTTCAAAGAGCAAGCCTGAAGCCCGATGTTCCACTTGAATGGCAAAGGAATAAAATTAAAAAGAAACATAATAAATGTTAAATGTGTAACAAAGGTATTTATTAGCTTTCATCAATCAGGTTGTAAGAAACTGATAGGATACCAACAAAATAAAATGGAAGCATGTGTGTTTATCTTGCTAAGTGTATTGTTGTGGTGATTTCCTTTATTCAAACTAATTAAGGCGAATTTGCACATATATATACAAAATAGAAACAATCAAGATTTTTTTTACTTCCCTTTCACATTTGCTCCCCTCAACCCACCCCGAATACCGCCAAGCTGACATTCCATTATTCAATTTTACTTTCACATTTGGCATTATTCATAAATTAATTTCGACATGAAATTGTTGTTTTGTTTTCTTTGTTTTTTCGTAAAACTCTGACTCATTATCCATTTAACTTTATTTTATTTTAAAGTTATTTTATTCAATTGATTGATTATTATTTTTCAATAGAATGGTTAATGAACAAAGAATATTCGCGCTTTCCGTAACCTGCTCTCCATCAGTTTCTACACAATAATGAATTAATTACTGTTATCAACAAAATTAATACTGTTTAAATCAATAATAATAATGATATCAATAGATTACAGTTCGACAATATCAAGATAACAATACACTGAATGTCAGAAAAATTAGGCCGTCCAGGGAAGAAGTAGTGTCTGTCTGGACTTGCTTCTTCTGCACACAGAGCACTGGTTATTCAAGGCGAGTCGTGACAGCCTTAACTGCTTGGAGTATGCGGTACCTTGATGTTTTTGGAAACTTGTTTGGTACCCGACAGATTGTGGAGAAGGACTCTTCATTATTAGGCTTGTGGCCGGTTTGGATCAGATGGTATAATATTGAGCTTTTGATGCTTCTCATTACACCTTTATTTAACCACACTGGTAGATGTTCTCGAGCACAAAGATCAAGTTCCTAGGGTCACCGCTAATATAACTCGCTCCACAAGTGCAGATGAATTGGTAGATGCAATTAGAAGTGGCTAGTCTAGGTACTTTATCTCTCTACTGAAGAATCACCATCGGTCGACCAGAAAATAAGAATTGTAGTTTACCAGCATTAATAGTTGTTTGAACTGAGTTTCTTAACTAACTTCTTCGTAATTATTTCGCTGGGTAAATCGCCTTTGAATTGCAGTCGTATATATAAAGGCTTCTTCTTGTTTACGGACAGTGAGTAGTCCTTTTCAACTTTCTTAGTCATATATTTCCTAATAAATTATTATGGATAACTATTTTCATTCAAAGCATCATAAAGGATTCTTATTTCATCTTCAGGTACTTCTTCTGAGTATATAGCCCTAACCCTGTGGCTGAGAGTCCTTACCAAATTTTTTGTTTACAGGATAGGAACGAAGAAATGAAATGTATATTATCCTATCCATGTGCTTTTCTTGTGCAAGTATCTTTTTATACTATCATCTGGTTTTCTTGTAAGGAGGACATTTAGGAAAACAGTTCTATTTTGGGAGCCTCTACGCGCTGGAGTTTCATATGAGAATGTACTTCATTGAACTGAGGCATTATCGTGTTCCTTTTCGAATCATTATCACAAAGAATAAAGGTGTCATCCTTATACTATGAATAAATTGAGAATTTCCCGATAAGGTTGTTCCAAGGTTCATTTTCTGGTTTACTTAGAAAGAAATCTGCCAAATTTCGACCCCAATGGGAAGCCCATAGCCACCCCATGCACTTGCCTGTAAAGCGTGCCATCAAATTTGAAATTTACATTCATGGTGCACCTTTATAACAATAATTTTAGGATTTCCGTTGAGGTGCCAATATTTATCAATTGGTTATACACTTGTTCACATATGTAGTTAACCGTTTTTACAAGAGGTACATTTGTGAATAAAGATATTATGTCTAAAGATATCATAGTTTTATCGTTGATATTCAAATCTTTCATTTTGTCGACGAATTTACTTGGATTATTTCAAAAAATACAATTATCAGTAAGAAATATTAGTTGCTTAGCTAGTTAACCAGTGATAACTACTCCTAGTATGTTTTAACATCATCAGTCTCCATCAATATTGACGAATTCAGTGGTTTCATTATTTAGTATACAATGTTCACACTTCACTGTAAGTGAATCTTACTTTAATTTTGATTGGTGATGAGGTGAATACAACATCAATGAGTCATTAGGTTGAAATTTTAACTTCTGATACTTTGAGATACATCTCCAGTGCCAGTGGCTGCTATCGGTGATCATTCATCTTCACATCAAACAATAGGAGAACTAATCAAATTCTAATGAGGAAGTGAAACTGTTATGAACCTGTATCAGTTTGAAAACCGCTGAAAATCATCAGTGCACACAAGAGAGTTTCCCCCATTCATCGAGTATGATAAAATACAGATACTCACTAATGACATTAGTCACTAATGGTGCTACATTAATATTTGACGAGAGTTAGAGTTCATTGGTTATTGGATTCCAAACCCCGTAGTAGTAGGTTTTATTTTTAATGCGGTCTGGAGAGTATTAAACTTAGACAAAATAGATGTTTATTAGTCTTGATTTCAATTCGCAAAAAGCTTTACATTGAAGCTATTCAAATCTTTCAAAAACTCAACATTTGAATTATAAAGTTTCTAACTTCAATACATTACATGACTGTACACCAAGTTATAAAAAGATGAAGAATTTTTCATAAGTCTATGTAAAGTTAAACTTTCGGTCGACTGATTTCAAACGTTTAACTTGAGTACTGAATTCCATTTCTGATGGAACATGTATTCAAACAGACGGGACATTCCTACTACTATTGTAGTGAAAGCTGGCTGCTAGCCAAATTGGCAGACAGTAATTTACGTCAATGTTTACGTCCTCAATGTTGGTCATGAGAAAAATAAAAACAAAGACTTTGCGTAGGCGGATACAGTTAGCACATACATGATCTGAAATTCAAGAAACAGCCACAAAGAGATGAAAGATTAACTTTCTGTGAGAGATAACCAATCAGAAGACTGTGTTTTTCTGTTAACAATAATCTGCAATAATGTACTTTTTTTTTCCTTCACGTTCCCAGTAGAACATAGGGCTTCAAGCTAGTGACTTGAAGTTTCTGTAGGAGTGTTTAATTTTTACAGGATGGGGTTGCCAGACTCATGCCCAACCTTTCCTCTTTATCACCATTATATCTGGCTTAGCAAGATAAGGGAGTTCGTCGGCCGGGGATCGAACTCCGGGCTATGTGCATGGTCGATGAGCGTCCTAACCGCTGTATACCGACGCACAATAATAATGTACATGAAAATCTATAAATATGTGTTGGTTTCCTAAGTAAACATTCTATTGCCTGACCCTTGTCTTCTCTTGTTACAGTATGAAATAAGGAGTTTCATAAGAATGATGACAAAATAATAAGTGTGACACTAAGACTTTCAAACTAACTCAGAGACAATCTTGTAGGCAAAATGACTCTGGTAATTCAATTAAACAAAGTAACTTAATCTACGAAATACGTTACAATGACTATGGGTTCAACTGTATACGTTAATTCAGTAGGTTGGGGTCGGAGAATTTAAACTATGGCAGTCAAAGTCAAGGTCTGACAAAGCCTATACACTCAAGAACCAATCGGATTCAGGGAAAAGGCTAAGAAATATCACTCCAAATCAAACCATACCTGCCTGTGTGGATTTGGAGAAGGTAGATACAGTATTCTGCTTATTCCCTTGTTACTTTTTTCTGTAAATCTACGCCGCCTGGTAATATTGGGACTTAGGTTAAATACTAGGGTTCACCTCTGGGTCAGTTAGGTTGTGGAAATTTAACAGTTTAGCTAAATATAGAAGGATTGACCTTACAATGATGACCAGCTTAAGGAAAAAACAACTCAGCAATTAAAGTGCACGTCTTAATACACATTTTCCTTATAAATAAAAACTCTCATTTCTGTAAAGTTTTATGCCAAGAGTTTGTGGAAACTATCACAATTATTTACCTTTCGAACACTAAATCCAAGAATACAATCTTATTGACAGATAATACATATAACTAACTATTTGGATTTGTGGAATTTTTTTAAGCATAAACACATCTATAATTGTATATATTGTTGGATTTACATGTTCAAGTTGCTCCAAGTCAGTGAGTCTATGGTTGAGATATCATTTTAGTTAACTGTGCTGAACTATATTGCATGTTGTTGTATTGTATAGTTGTTATCGCTTTTTGCCCTTTTTCTGTGAACTGTCTCCTTTTATTGGTGTTGTTCTCATTGTTTGTCCGTTATTTTCCGATCTTGAGGGGAGCAACCCAAAAAGTCGCTTCTCTCTAAACTTTATCTTAATGTAATCATTCCTTTCTCAGGCGTGAGGCTAGCAACCCCACCCTGTAAACAAAATTGCTACAGAACCTTCAGCAAAATGAACACAATCATGGAGCAGTTCTAAAAGGTATGCAATAGTTAGGTGACTGGAGAGGTTGATCATTGAATCTTCACTCATCGAATCCACACCCAAACACTGCAAACACGAATGGCTCAATACCGATACCAAAGATAGAAATTACTGTTATCAATGAAATCTGGAAGTTGTGTGAGTACCTCAATATGATTTTGAGCAATTTACTTTCCCCTAAACAGTATCAAAAAAGGAATATTGTAGCACTATATATTTCATCCGGCGAGATTATCTCATGAAGTGACTGTACTCTAACACAATGCCTAAATTCTATTCGTATATCAGTAGATCATTAAGATAACTAAAAGATTGAATTCACTTTATTACGAATGGTAAACATTATGATATACTAACTGACTTAGTAATTATACATTGATTATCAGATGAACCGAACACTCTTCCTAGTCTTTTGCAAAACCAGAGGTGTATACAGTGGAATCCTACGATGCTATCACTCAGGTGCTTTCCACGGCATTGGTTCAATAATATAATCCTCGTCAACCACATGAGAAGCCTAGGTTCGATTGCTGACAGATTTATTCCCCAAAAAGCTCCCCTAACATGTGGAGAAAGGAGAAGTTCGACAAAAGGCAGAAACGTACGCCGTTAAGACGACCCTATGGCTACTCAAACTTCAAAGACTGAAGTCGTATGTTCTACTTTGAACACAAAAAATGATAAAAGTTAAAAAAAATCTGAAAAAAAGGAAGAATCTGACTGGTAAACTCTTCCTTCGTTTATAGTTTGTGTGGAGAAAACTATTCGTAAGGTGATGATAACAAAACAACAACCTGACAGCAAAAATGACTGATGCACTAGAGAAGATTTAAGATGTTTTTTTAACGAACACTTGTGTGTTTAGGTATTAGTCAGCAGTGATACCATTTCTTTCTTTCACTGCTTTGCGTTCTTAGTGGAATATATCACTTCAAGCTTTTAAGTCTCAGTGTTGATGGCATATTTTGTTATGAGATGCCGTCTCGTCCCGACCTCCCTTGCTTCCCGAGTTTATTTTACTGAATAGTAAAACAGACATGATTTATAGGAACATAGGATGTACCAAAGGCATAGCTGATGAGCATTCTACCACTGTATCACCAACGTATCAATAATATTGTAGGATGATGCAGACTGATGGGAAGCGGCTGAAGAGATAGAAGAGTCACTTCGTCATCTAACTGGACAACTTTTCTAAACCTTGACCAATAGCCAACTAATCAGAACAATTCATTTTTCTATGAACTAGCCGAGGTTTTATGTGGCTTAAAGTGTATAAATACAATATGCTTTTCCCTAATAAAGATCCATTATGAAGTCTCTTATCTTCTCCTTTTACAATATTACTAGTTTTCTTTCCATTCCCCGTGGAACATAGGGCTTTAAGATAGAAGCTAGAAATTTCGGTAGCAGTGGTATTTATTTTTACGGGATGAGGTTGCTAACCACATGCCCCACCTTCCTTCTTTATCAGTCTTATTACTGGCTTAGCGAGGTGAGATGAAGGAGTATGTCAGCCAGGGATCGAACCCCGAACCACATGCGTGATTGACTAGCATTCTACAACAGTGCCACAGCCGCTAAATATTTGAAGTTTTGTTAAACAACGATAATAATGACATCAAAAACTCGAAATTACCTCAACAGTACCGTTTAGACAGCGATACGCTCCAGTCCAAGTACAAAGTATCATGTAGAATATCCCCCAACAAGGTGGGATCAAAACTTTTGTCCATAAGAATCACAAACTAAACAATACCCGCGGACAGTCCAAGCTCAGAAGTGACCTTGATTCACTCAAACAAAATCATATCGTCAGAATGAACATTATCAATGCATGAACTATTAAAATGGGAAATATTAAAATTGAAGATCAAACGGGGACAAAGACAAAGGATAAGGATTAAATCAACATATGATTTACAAACATCACGACTATGAGATATTGGTCTAGGAGAAATACGGATAATAATTACACAGTTAGTTGAGACTTCCAAATAAGTATAAATGTTGTGATTAGGTCGTTCAGGTGGGATTTTCCGTTACTACTACATGCCTAAAATTTATACTTATCAGTAGGAAAATACCTTAGAGCCTGTTATATGTCGTCTTGAATGAAAATGGAATTATGCTGTAATTCTCAGCTAATATATTTTACCTCCTGCTGATATTTTTCGGTCGAAATGATCAACTTTTACCAGAACAGATGTTCTAATAGCGGATTTGATTTCGGTCAGACGGTATATGACAGGTTATGACTCAGTATCCTTTTGGATAATGCTCTGACATTTGTAACGATAGATTCAAGCGCTCAGCAGGAACAACATTACTCACTCAGATGTATTCACCTGGCTATAAAGGTTGTCAGCAGGGTAAGCCACGTGCCAATCAACCAGTTTGTTAATATTCTGGTCGACAGGCACTTAGACTCATGTTAAAAATGGGCTAAATCCATTTCACCTAACTCATACCACCCTCTTCATTCACTACTCTCTCCTTGTATCCCATCAGGCAAAACCAGAAGCCTATATGGAAAACTATATGCTCTCACTAGTAAGTACAAAAACTCAACCATACCCTACTTAGCTCGTGTTCTGTGCGATAAAGAAGGCATTAGGCGTGATACCTATAACTTATTAAATAGTCAGTAGAACAACTGGATCTTGTCTTTCCAACTCATATCATTTATAGGTACAACGTTTTCTTTCTTCCTTTTCCTTTTCTCTTTTTTTGTTGTTATGTGACGCTTTGTTTCTCTCTTCCTTACAAACTCTATTTAAAATATTCTTCTTCGTTCTCTCACACTCTTTGTTACCGCTTACGCCAGTGAATATGCTAACATCTACTTTTCTAACACCTTCAAACACTCTGTTCAATTTTGGCTTTGCTAATATGTTGTTTGTCAAAACTAACTGAGATTACCCTTAATCTATGCATAACTTTATTTATTGTTAATATACTAATCTGGATGCAATACTGTAGTAAAATGCTGAGAATTCCATTCTGTATCACAAGTACTGTTTTGGAATAAAGCAAATTATTATTACTGTTGATTGACCGATACAAGTAGTTCAATACTAATCACATCAACCAGTAGTGCTCGCTAGCCAGATTGAAAAGATCTAAACACAGAACAATCATTTCGCTCTTCTGTTGCCAAGCTTATCAGCGATGTATCTGGTTTTATTTAATCCATAGAGTTGAATCAATTTAAACCAACTTAATTCTGACTAGCTACTTGGTTGAACTGGTAACACCATAAATCACAATTCACAATATACACAATTCGACAAAGTGAAATTTCACCACAGTTTCGTTTAGAAACCCAAATTTTTCAGATTACAATATATGATTTAAAAATTTCCATTTTGAAAGTTGCTTACTGAAGAATCATAACTAGGTTCCTTTACTTTGTATAACTTCACACATATATCTGTTGGTCTGATTAATTTACAGGCGACAAAAGTTCACTACTTTACTTGAACTATGATCCTTCTACCTGAGCATCTTTGATCTGTGAACCGGATATGCCGTCATCGATTTGCCCTTTGTCTTTTGTATTAAGACGAAGTTGAATTGTAATTCTTTTTCAGCCGAGAGATGCTTCCTTTGACTAGTTTCACTTCATCATATAGCACATTAATGATACTATCAAGGTAGGCATTAAAAGCATTACAGAAAAAAAAATAGCAGGCTGTTGAAACAATGACACTAATAAAGCATGTGAAATCTGAATTGGATACATTTACTAGTAATTTTGTGCGTCGGTGGCACAGTGGTAGCATGCTAACCAATCACGCATGTGGTTCTGGGTTCGATCCCTGGCCGACAAACTCCTTCATCTCACCTCGCTAAGCCAGTAATAAGACTGATAAAGAGGGAAGGTGGGGCATGTGGTTAGCAACCTCATCCCGTAAAAATAAATACCACTGTGACCGAAACTTCAAGCTTCTAACTGTATACCCCATGTTCCACAGGGAACGTAGAGGAATAAAAAGAAATTGTCTTTTTCCTTTCTTTGGAACATTTCGTGATTGCTTGTGTCGCGGAGAAGTTTCGATCAGCTATTGAGTAAGACTTAGAGATCGGTTTCTCTGTGTTCAAACCATAGCGTGTCGGTTTTTTGTGTTCGCTAGAATAAAAGTTTTCTCTATGCATTTATTGAATATGATACCACTGGCAACTGCTTTACTTTTTTTTCGCCTTCTATCATTAATCTTCATTTTATAAGCGATAATAATAATAACATATTGGTCTCATTTATTTTAAGGCGCCAAACTCTCATTTTGTCCGTATGTATATGTATATGCTTAAAATTTTTATTTATTCTATTATTTGCCATTATCATCCTCTTCTCCTTTTGCTTATCGTATGTTTAACTTGAGTTTTATTTTTTATTTTTTTTTAACGAATATTATAATCAAGCTGCCTGTAATGGCATATTCGTACAGTGATTAATCGTTAACTAATGCATATATAAGCGTGCTTGTGCGTACGTGCGTGCGTGTGTGTGCATGCATGCATGTATGTATGTATGTATTGGCAGTTACTTTATGAAAGCATTCATTTGTATAATATTGGTACTCAGCTATTTAGAGATTGGTCAATATTTTATAAAATAATTAATCAATTTTTTATAGATCTATTTTTATCCATCTATATACCAGCATAGAATAACATATGGGTAGATTATATAATATTGTAACAGACGTTTCTATAAGTTAATCCAACCTACTTTTAGGTAAACAGCATACATTAATCTACCATAAAGACAGATAGATATATAAGATTTTACACAGCAGTTAGTTCATATAGGCTGAATATTAAAGTGCTCAATAAATGACTTTTTCAGTTTACTCTTGTTATTTAGTCTATGTGGTTTGTGATGTGTCCATCAGACCACAAACCAGATAGACTTCATCTCAATCTCAAGGTAGTGGAAACGCAGCCTGCTGGACACAAAGCCAAAAAACCTAAAACCAGTTTGGAAATCTTCTGCACTCATTCAGCATAATCAACAAGATTCGAATTTTCAATATAAATGCGAAGTCAGTCAGTCAGTTCTTTTTTTATACGGTTCAGAAACTTGCACTGCGTGTGCTTTAAGGATAGGATTTACAATAAGCTACTGCCATGTTCATACTGAAGATCAAATGGCCGGCTGGCCAGAAAGAATGAGAAGCGAGAAACTCTGCAGTGGAATAAACCAACCAAGAGCTGATCACTCAACAAATATGTGGGAGAAAGTGGAGATGGACTGGACATACGCTGAAGAAACCATCAAATAACTTCGCAGGTCAGGTCATCGGTCGACTGAAACCTGAATGGGGAATGAAGAATGGTTCGTCAGTGTCAGGGTGACATGGAGGAGATAGTGTGTGTTGAAGGAGGAGATGAGAGATTATGGGCAATCGGGAAGTCAGTCAGCTGAAGAGGAAAGCAGAAAATAGAAGAAAGTGGGGATGTGTTGTTGTATCCCTATGTTCTACTTGAAACCCGAAGAGACAATAATAATAATTTGGGAAATAATCAGTCAATGATTGAAAATCACATATACTCATGTTTGGATTGATTGTTCCTTCCACAGAACCGTATTTACCTATTACATGAAGAGATGACGTGTGGTACAGAGCAAAGAAAATCACCAGGATACACACTGTCTTATTTTTAATCTATCAAAACAGAATGAAAACAATAAATAACGTCGAAAGAGACCATTATTGACCAGACTTCCTGCGATAACATCGATTAATCGATCAAGGGTAAGAAAGTTGGCAGGCAATAATACTTTTTTTTTCAAAGTAAAGTTATTACTATTATAAATAAAACGAAAAGTTTTTTTATACGTATTATTCATTCTTTATTTTTCTTTCCTTCACGTTCCCAGTGGAACATAGGGCTTCAAGCTAGTGGCCTGAAGTTTCTGTAGCAGTGTTTAATTTTACAGGATGGGGTTCCTAGCCTCATGCCCAACTTTTCCTCTTTACCAGTATTATTTCTGGCTTCGCGAGGTAAAGGAGTTTGTCGGCCGGGAGTCGAACCCCGGACAATGTGCATGGTCGGTGAGCGCCCTAACCGCTGTTCCACCGACGCACATTCATTTTCTAAGTTAAAATTATTTTCAGAAATGCTTGACTTGATAGTGTTGGTTACTTGGAAATAGTATTTGTCATTTATCTCACTATCATTTCAATGGTTCAATGGACAAATGCTGGTCATCAGTGTGTGAAGTCCAACTGCAATTCTCCAGTGTTGCACTTCTACACCTTGACTACCTTCTAGTAAGCTAAGAAGGAGGGCAGAATGAGTATGAGGCTAGTAATTATTAACCACAACAACAGTGCTACTGAAACTCTAAACCGCTGAAGTTCTATGTTCTGTTTAGAGTTTAAGGCATGAGTTAAAATTATCTCTGTCAGTCATTCTGATACACAAAAGCGATAGAATATTTAAAATCCATCAATATTACTAAATTTTTATCATTTGCGTTGTCACTTGTTAAATAATGTATCCACAGAGCAACAGTCATAAAGAATCCATACACAAGTAGGAATTTTTTGATCGCAGAGGAGCACTAGAAATCTACTTTGTTCTAGCTTGAGATTCTGCAGTTGCCCACAATTTTACGTCGCTGGGCACTGCCATCAGAACGTCAGTATCCAATCGCAAGATTGGTTGTATTCTCCGTGTGTTTTTTTCAATAAAACTTGACAGCTAAACACTGGTTCTTTTAAACACTATTTAAAAGTGAAAATACTGTTACGATGAAGGCAATCAATATTATTATTATTATTTGTTGACGAGTTGACATCAGGTCTCCTTAAATACATTACATGCATTGTCTGATGAACTGTCTCACAACACCTATAATGATTTATAGAAATAAGAATGAAGAGTTCATATGTTGTGGTAGAAGTATAAGCACTAGGTCATCACGTGGAAAATTCCGGGTGTCTTACACTAAGGACTTAATGTTTTTATGTGGTCTCAAGTCCTATGAGTCGGTGCTTTATTTGTAGAATGCTCCTCAGCTATATGGAAATCCTGGTTCGACTGTCTGCTAAAACACTCCTAAACCCTGCCTGACAGACAGTAAGCCCACTGAACTAGGAGCGCTGGGCGTTAAGCTATCATTCCCACCCTGTAAAAGTAACACTGTCACTGTTACTGAAACTTTACAGCCTGGAGTTGTCAGTCTCACATCCAACCTTCTCTTTTTATTGGGCCTACTATTTACTAAGAGAGGTTATTGAGTGCGTTGGCGGGTAAGTGAGTCCGGCCCACATGCGTAGCTAGCGAGCATTCTACCTATGAACAAACGACTAAAACGTATATAACCATACTAGTAATAAATATCCTTGAGTTTATGTCGTCATCATCGCCGAAAAGAAACTCTTCGCTGAACTACGTGCCTGGATGGGGATTATTCATGAATTAAAACGTAGCAAGGACCCCTCGACAGTCAAGAAACTCAACGGGTTTCGGCGATACTCTGTCAAGTTTGCTGTGGGTAATACGAGGGTTGGTTTTTTTGAGGATCGCATCGCTAATCATCAGTGTCCAAAATGTTTCTGGAAAGCATTGTGACACAATCATATATTTTTCAAGTATTGGTTTTGTAGGGATTTTGTTTGATCATATATATCCAAATACGAAGTCCTTTCGACGCCATGTAATGAATTGTGCTGATTCAATCAGATCACGTGTCCGCGAACTGCAGAAGAATATTAATTAAAGATCCTCTACCCTAAACGAGCTGACTTTCGACGAATATCAGAGATTCATTAAACTTAGTCAACTTAGTTGCCAAGAAATGGTCGCAGTCTGCCGTAACCCACCTCAACAACAGCCTTAAGCAGATGAAATCTCATGGCAAATTTCCTGACGAACCCACAAAAGTTATGCCCATTTATTCCTCAGTACCTTTAACCCACGTACAATTGGAAGTCTTATCTCTGGGCCGAAAATTCTGAGATATCAACATCAACACCACCAAACTTCACACTCATGGACAGTTTGAAAATCTAATCAGCCAAACGAACGATCTCATCCCAACTTGTGAAGACGAGTTACAGAGATTCAAGTCAACAATCATCGACTGCTGTCACCAATACTTGAATACAAAAGCAAAAGTCCACAATCACCTAACAAAACGGCACCGAGAAGAATTAAAGCAGATGAGAGATAACAACGATCTGCTAATAACTCGCCCCGAAAAAGGTGCTGGTGTGGTGCTTTTGGATCGAAAATACTACATCGAGAAAATGGACAATATACTTTCAAATGAAGATAAATTTCCCCAGCCTTTCAATGAAAGAAACATAATGGAACAGATTGAGAAGCAGCTCACAGACGTCTTGAAGAGAATGAAGGCCAGTCAACTAATTATTGGCGATATCTATGACCAGATCCGGCCAACAGATTTAAAAATACCAGGAATTTATGGTATACCAAAGGTATTCAAGGTTGGTCTCCCACTTCGTCTAATTCTGGATATGTCAGTTTCCCTTACCACTCTATTGTAAAATGGCTGGCAGATATTCTGGAACCTGTAAGGAAACAATTATGTACACACTCGCTTCGTGACACTTTCCAGTTCAAAGACTGCATACAAGACATGGATGTATCTAACAAAATTATGATGTTCTTCGACACTGAGTCACTTTTCAATAATGTCTCTCTCAGTCACGGGAACGGTTTGATTTATATATAAATATATAGATGAGAACCATCTTAATATTAGAGTACCAACAGCATATTTGAAGGAATTACTAGTGAGATACACTCTAAACATACAGTTCACTCCCAACGATGTATCTGAATTTCCAGTGAGTGATGGTGTTTACATTGTGGATCAAACCCTGCACGAATCGTTTCAAATTCCAAAGCATTACCTACCCTTTGGAAACCACTCACGTCATCCAGCTGTGGTTACTGTTGGATAGATCATGGTGATCCAAGCGTCAAACTAGCGAGCTGAGTCAAACTGGAAATATCGCTGATGAGCTTATGGTGTAGCGACTTAGCGGATCATGCTCATTCTGGATTCCGCTGCGGGTCACTATCAACCAAAACAACTGTCAGTCACGTCTCATAAACCGTTAATGCCCAGCTCTCGCTACGCTCGGGCCCACGCTGTTCCTTGAAGATTTCAGAAACGCTTAGTTATAACGGACGAAAAAACCAAAACACCGATCTGCCGCTTGATATTTCTTTATTGTCACACCAACATATAAAAAGAATAAGTGAACTAAGGTCTGTGAACAAATATTACAATAATAAATCATAGTATTACTTCTGACGATGTTTTACTCTTCTTTCTGAACAGCAACCGATGAGACGATGACTGTCGTATTGATGCCTCCGCGAAAATTGAGGAAGTTGATTTTGAGCAAACAACCAAGAATTGATCGTTCAATCTTCAACTCCATTGACACTCCCCGGCAAAACGGGATCCAACCCTTTTTTCCTTCACGACCAATACACGTTGACTTGGATGCCATTGCGAGAACCTGGGTCACACGGACAGAGCTGAAATGGAAAACAAACAGAAAAGCCAACACACCACAAGCATACCCACAGCACAATCTCACACATCAATGACGACCTGCGCCTCCAGTTAAAAACATCCTCTTGACATCTTGCAACACAATCGCCACTTGCTAGAATGACTCTTGCAGAATGCAACGTGACCATAGCACCAACCCATGATACTCTACGCACATCCTCTTATCTACTCACTACCAATTACCACTGCAATCGCTTGTCACTCATTCTGCCTCAGTTCTAGTAAGGGTGACGCATGCGAGCCTCAGTCGTTTACACTCTTTCTCCCCGGCGTGTGGGACCGCAGCTAACAATTATCTCCGTGTGCATTTCATTCTCAGCAATAGCCTAGCCTCCCCGGCGTATACGCCCCATCTGCTGTCCTTAACATCAATCAATTCATTCATGGATGTAGAAGAGTGGACACAACTTCAGAAGTAATCACGACGAAAATTTTAACAAAATTACGCAATAACAACAAGATACGAAAACAACAAGTAAACACAATGAATCCAAAAAACACCAATTGATATGACACACCACACATATATACAAACTGTACACAAAAACTCGCGGATCATGTCTTGATGGAATTCCTTTGAAGAATCGCAGGACTTACACCAGTACGCCTACAACCCTTCAAAGGTTGACGATTGTAAGTTGTGGAATGTCCGGACACAAACAAGATTAACCAACAATTACATCAATTGGAACTCACACAATTATTTAACACAAACATATGTACAATCAACACATCAAATGTTGTGGATTCTGGCACGACAAACTACCCTTGAAGAACTGTAGGACTTACAGCAGTACGCCTACAACCCTTCTCAGGTTGACGCTCTAGGTTGGAAAATCGTCGCAGAGTTCATTTGCTAACTTCCTTCTATGAGCTATATCCTCAAATCTGAACGGCAACACGCCCATGTCATTGTATCGTAGAATATAGATGACCAACAAACACACGACATATCTGGTCAACCAAGCGTAGAAACAGAGTAATTTACACCAAAGATAATAACATTCAAATAGTAACTTGAAACTAGAAATGCCTTTATTCGTGCAAGTCAATTTAACAATTACTCTCTCGTTTACACTTGGCTTATCCTCACTAAACTGACCATTGATATTCGTCCTTTCAAACGAACTGATACTAGCATAGTCATTGCACAAGATACTTGAGTTGATGGGCGTCTGTTTCATTGTGGATGACAGCACCAACGACGACTGATTGATATCAGTTGATGAAGTTAGCGGTGGATCAAAAGCTGTTGTTGCTCGACTTTCAGAAAGTTGTCTACCTGCAAGACCACCACCACTGCCGTCTTTTACTATCAGCTCAGGCTTAGCACTGGCATCTGATGATAGGTGGGCTACATGCTGATCAATCACACTGACGGTCTCACAAGTATGCGTGCCTTCTGCAACTGCACCTGCATTTATTTCTACTTCACGTTCAAGTTGTACAGAACCTTTATTCAACTTAGCAGTAGTAGGCATATCCCTCATCTCATCATGATCAACCAAAGACAAATGTGAAGTATCATGATCATTATCACGAATATTCACTTTACCGTCAACTTCATCATTTTCAAACTCTTTAATAACAGAAGTAGACAATTTTGGTTCCTCCTCGCAAATCCTAAAAGGTTTTATAACTTCACTCTGACTAGTAATACCTTGTAAACTTGTAGGGTCAGAACTGCACTCTGAAGCAGCAACTCTATTCTGTGACACTCTATTCAACAATGGCTTACCAGTTGCAACTACAGACTTCCTGACCAAACCGTTATCGTCACACAATTCGGAGTCATGCCTGGAGTTTACATTTAGCTTATCACTGAACTTGCTCACTGGTTCACAGTTCACTTCTGTATGCACTTCTTGCAAACGTGTGAAACACAACCGTGTTTGTCTTGCATCTTGTAACTTATCTGTTGAGGATGTACTACGAAACCTGTTACACTCACTAAGTTTATATGCATTACTAGACATCATGGAGCCTTCTCGATATCCACCTCTCTGAGGCCTATTCGTCATCAATGATTGCGTTTTACCCTCAGACTGCTCTATTCTAGGGGTGAGATTCAATATACTGGCGAACTTGCTCATAGATTGATTGACACTATCCTTTACCAGTTTCAGGATATCATCAAACTTTGGCTCGATACCCTCATCCTCCATACGGGAGCTTATCTTCACCCACTTCCTTTGCAGTCGAGTAGGTAGGCGTCTTGCTATTACTTCTAGTATAAAACTCGAGTTGAGGTCACTCATGCGATTCATCGAAATCATTCCATTCTTGTAAATTAGCAAATTATCTAAAAACTCAGTGAGTGCCTGGGAGTCATCCTGTAATTGACCACCATTACCCTTAACAGCCTCGAATAATTTCCCTGCAATCATCGAAGGTCTTCCAAACCTTTGACGTAATATGCTCATAGCCTCGTAGTAGCCCTCTTTTGGCTTCATAAACTTACAGCACTGTATAGCTCTTGCAGCATCTCCAGTGCAATATCTCATCAAATACATTAACTTCAATTCATCAGTTAATAGAAAACCACTCAACATGATCTCAAACTCCTTTACAAATTGTAAATAATCAGCCGGGTTTCCATCAAAACACCGTGGTTCAAATTTAGGGAGTTTGATGTTCCTATTATCCCTGAACGGCGAAACAGTAACATCAACCATGTCATGCTTAACATCAGACACATCGTTACAATTAACAGACAAGTCACCATGACTTACTTTCCTGTTTGCATCCAAGACACTCTGTCCCTTCTTTGACCCAGGCATTGTTGAACTTGACCCAATTCCAAAAACGTTCCAGATATTGCTTGTTCAAAGAGGACTTGACCGGCACCAGGAAAAATGAACGGCGACTATCCAAACTTTCACCAACTGTCTGAATCCGCCAGATCTGTTTCTATCGTCAGAAACTGTCAATCACGTCTCATAAACCGTTAATGCCCAGCTCTCGCTACGCTCGGGCCCACGCTGTTCCTTGAAGATTTCAGAAACGCTTAGTTATAACGGACGAAAAAACCAAAACACCGATCTGCCGCTTGATATTTCTTTATTGTTACACCAACATATAAAAAGAATAAGTGAACTAAGGTCTGTGAACAAATATTACAATAATAAATCATAGTATTACTTCTGACGATGTTTTACTCTTCTTTCTGAACAGCGACCGATGAGACGATGACTGTCGTATTGATGCCTCCGCGAAAATTGGGGAAGTTGATTTTGAGCAAACAACCAAGAATTGATCGTTCAATCTTCAACTCCATTGACAACAACCCAAAACATTATGTTAATCCTAAGACATCATCGAAGCGTCTGTACTGAGAGCTGAAATGTGAACAAAGACTGTGAATTTTGGTGCAATATAATCATTAAGTTGGAAATGTAAATTAATCTAAAAAAGAATATAGAATTTAATTGGTGGTTGGTAACTAGCAGTGAAATCCAGGATGCGGATTTCGTTTAAATGGGACCCATCCAAAGATCAAATTCACAATGAAATATGAACATAATAATGAGTTCATTTTTCTAGATCTAAATGCAAAAAGAACAAACGAAGGCACGATCAAAAAGCCCATCTATAGAAAAGAAACCTGGACTGGTCAATACCTTCACTGTAACAGCTTTTGTCCCATAAGCTATAAACGTGAATTAGTGAGGATTTGTACGGCAGAGACAGGAATCTATGCTCACCAAACAAGGTCAAAGAAGAATTAGATTTCGTCGAGAAATGCCTAAGAGAAAATGGATACCCTAAGGAATTTATACAGAAGTTTAGCAGAGAAAAAAGATAAGAAAGAAAAACACCCAACTGTAGAAAAGAAAAATGTGTTTATTAGTATCTCATTCAAAGGAGATACAGTGTCACAAAAAATTGACAAAAGACTGAAAGGTGCAATAAAAAGAAGCTTCCCGGTAGCAAAACTCATAGCATTATAAACCACCAATCCTTCTATAAGCCACTCAAAACTGGATAAATACCCTGCTGACGTCACCTTCAACTGCGTTTATCAATTTACGCACACTTGTGGGAGCGAGTACATTGGAAGGACGGAAAGAAAGGCTTCTATCCGATTTTCTGAACATATTCCAAGAAACCTGTGCCTGAAAGGAAGCATATATTCTCATATCGTTGATACCGGACATCTCGTAGATATTTCCAAGTCCTTCAAAATATTAAATAAACAAAGGACAGCAAATTTGTCGAAGCGATCGCAATCAAAAGATTTAAACCAACCGGACTTATGCATACAGAAAGAGAGCCTGATTAATTAATCTCTCACTCCCTTGGTAACTGGATTTTCATTTTCATTTTGATTACATCAATTAGTCATCTAATTCAGTGATCTCAACTCACTGAGCGAATCTCCATCTGATTAACTATAACCACTTTTGCCTTTTGAGTTGCTATGTGAACCTACAAGCTAACACTGTTTGTTAATTTTTTTCTGTTTTCTGCCTTTCCCCTCCCCGCCCCACTCTTTTCAACTTTAAAAGCGTATAAATTGATGATGAAAACTTAAACTAAAAATTGTAATACTTTCATTTTGGATGTGTTAATTTTATAGTATTTTTTCTCTACCAACACTCAAACATTAAAGTATGTTATTATCATCTCTACAACCATTGTAATTTTTGGTAGGGGTGTGCAACTGATGAGAACCTGTGAAATAGAATGTTTTTGATGTGGTTTTGTTTTCTGAGCTGGATGGTTAATTTACGAAGCTTTCATCACCTTACTGGGTGACATCTTCAGCGCATACTTCAATTTGAAGTGAGCTTTTAGATTTCGCCACGAGTTTATTAATCATCTCTCCTGGTGACCTTGGACATGATTGGTTGTTTATATGTGTTTTTGCAGCTTCTAGGTTACTTGTATTGGAACCGGTTGTTTCTTTGACTTGAACTTTGGCCCTTTGTGTGTGAAGTTTCTTTCTTATTGGTTGATAAATTTTGCTTTCATTTTATACTGCGAATTTCATCTTCCTTTCTTCATTTAAAAACTCATTAGACCATTAACTAACAAGTATTATTATTTTATATTATTACCTTGCGTTCCGAGTGGAACATAGGGATTCAGCAACACACATCCACTTTCGTCTATTTTCTGCTTTCCTCTTCAGCTGTCTGACTCCACGATTGTCCATAATTTCTCATCTCCTCCATGTCACCCTCACACTGACGACCCATTCTTCGTTTCCCATCCGGATGCCCCTTGAGCTATTGCCTAGAGCTCAAAATCTCCATTTTCCCCCGCATATTTGTTGAGTGATCAGCTCTTGGTTGGTTTGCTTCCAGTCAGAGTTTCTTGTCTCTAATTCTTTCTGGCCAGCAGGCTATTTGATGTTCAATATTGGGCCGTAGAAGGCAGTTTTTGATAAATGCCTGCAAAAAAAAAAAAGAAAAAAAAAGAAAAAAAAGATGTTGCTGGAAATGATTGCTATGATGCACTATGCAAGTTACTGACCAAGACACACACTCTCTCTCTCTATCTGTCTCTCTGTATTATTAATTTCAATATCCTCTATTTCTCATTCATTCAGTGACAGTTATTAGAGGAACCAAGTTAGAACAATTTATTTCATTCTAAACTCGTTAGTTCCTGTATCTACACAGTGTGACTGGGAGTTCTTTCATCAAGAGCGAAATGTAATATCTGTCTTCCTAAATATCAAAACTAAGTTAATGAGTCAAACAAGACAGCTTTCGCGTTTGTAGTACTCGTAATCTCCAGTTGTTAATTTATGTACTCTGAATTGATTAGTTGCTGTTCATATGTTAACATCTTGATGTTTAAAACAATCGATGCTAGAAGTAGTTTGGTGCATAATCCAGAATGTGGACTTCATCCTGTTTAAGACTCATCGTCTGAATGTTCCTGCGTTTCGCAGTCAATGATAGCGTTCCCAATGAGACTGAAACCAAGTACCCATTGTTTCAAATGCCCAATAGACCACTTGGGCCACGGGAGCCACCTTTTCTTATTATAGCTTGATTCCACACCATATTTTTGGTGCAGCTATGGAATTTTCAGCATGCGACATCGGTAGTCCGAATTCGCTAGCCAACCATTGATATCAGGTATGTGTCGGCAGGGGATCGAATCCCCGACCATGTGTATGGTTGACAGGAGTCCTGATCACTGTGCCACCGGCACATTAGTTATTATTTATTTCAGTTCAGTGAATCAATAGCGAAATTAAATCTGACTTAAAAACAAATAATGGTTACTAGACACTGGATTTCACCACTTAATGGGATGAGGATTAACGTATATAATCAGCTAAGACACCTATTAAAAATGTGCCTTCAGACATTCCAGTTTCATAAGAATAAACAATTGGTCCATTGCTGTTAATTACGAAGTTCATTCCCTCAGAGACAAGTAACCATTATATAAAGTATGCCAAAATAATTATTTAGATGTTTAAGTGTTGGTTTGTAGGGATTTGATTGGTTACAGGATTTCATCATGAGCTGACATTGGTTAGAGAACCACTGGAAAACCTGGAAGTACTGGATAGCTGTTTCGTCCTAGTCTGGGACTGTTCATCAGTACGTGCCCCTAGGAGTCACTAGTGACTTGCCCTATTCAGATAGGTAGTTACCTGGGGTTCTAGGGTGCTGCAGGTTGGGTGTGAGGACGAATACTCGCCGAAGACATTTTCTAGGGGTCATGCTATGTCGTGAATTGGCAAAAGTTAGAATCCATGGGCTGGCCATTGGATCGGGTCCCAGTGGCTTAATCGTATACAAGCTCACCTTGTAACCAGTAGGTCCTGGGTTCGACCCTCGATGCGTGCGTACCTCTGAGAAGTCCAAAACCAGGACGAAACAGTTGTCCAGTACTCCCAACGGGTTTTTTAATGGTTCTCTAAGTGATGTCAGCTCATGATGAAATCCTATAATTATTTAGAATTTTACGAGTCGATAGATTGATTGATTGATTTGGCTGCTATCGATCAATGTCGAATACACTAGAAATAACCGAATCGACAGTTATTTTAATGGTCTTTTATCTTTCACTGGTTATCTTTTATTTTTTTTAAATTTATGTCTGTCTGTTTGATTTTAAAATGTCCTAATTGCACCCTTTGACGATTCACTAATTACACACTTTACACTCATCCATCCATCATTCAAAGGTTGAAAAGAAAGTTAAATCATAAAGTTATCTTCCTGAAGTTATTCTCTATGTATATGTATGGAGGTGTATGTGCGTTTGTGTATTGATGCGTCTTAGTGTCGGCCAATATCTACGTTTATATAAGCGCAACTCCTATCAATCACACACTACATGTCTGCTGATTATTTTTTGCCCAAATGTTATACACATGTGATGTGTAATATCCATATCAAAGTTATATTTGTAAGGCTAATTCCTACTGTAAAGAAATATTTTGTACTGTGTATGTTTTTCGATAGTCAATCACTGACTGACCAATTAGGCTTTCCCCCGTTGATTCATTTTTATTTGTTGACAAATGACTGATTCCTGTTAGAATATGTAAAGTGTTGTGTGTATGCATGTGTCAGTGCGTTCCTGTTTAAAGAAAAGCCCATATTTGTGCTTTAATATAGTCATCATTACTGAATGCACTTCAATACGCGAAAACGTAATAATCAGCTCACACCGAATAGAGTTATCATCATTATGTGTAGAGTGTTAACGTTTTCATTTGATCTGTCTGTCTGCCTATCTGCCTATTTATCGTTCACGTCATTTAGTGGTGGTGGACATTAGTAGTAATAAAACAGGTGCAAAACTATGCGTGTGTGTATGTCTGTATGTGTGTATCTGTATGTCTATACATCTATTTGTATTGCATTTATCCAGTTACAAACTTACAAAACACACAAAGATTTAGCAATAAATTATTAGATAAACAAACACACAGTACTATCGTATTAGAAGACTTCTCTTAAAGCTCCGTTGTCTAATTTGTTGACTGCCTAAGAGCTGGAAAAAAACACAACAAATAACCAACTAATGTTCTACGAGTCCACTAGTCAATATGACACTGGTTGTTGTGTTGTGAAAAACACAGTTGAAATTGTTGTTTCACTTCATTCAATTCAAACTAAAGTTGAGTCATCTCCAACAGCAGAGAGACAAACACAGTTGTGATCACCACCCCCTTCACCTTTCTAGTTTACTGAAGAAAAAACAAAATCTATTGGTAAAAAACTAACTTAGACACACGCATACACACACAGACGCACGCATACAAAGACGCGCGAAAGTCGACTAATTTACAGGCATCGAACTTTCTGGGTTTTTTTTCAAAAGCATCAGGAACATAGAGATCATTTGTGGGGAATTATTATCATTGATTACTTTCTTTTTTACATTCAGTGAAGTATTTTTTGCACAGGAGCCTATTTCTGGAATATACACGGAAGGACTTTTATTGAAGGAGACTGCTGTAATTAAAGTCGGTTTATTTTAACACCATCTTGAAACACAACAACAACAAACAAGCGAAAAGACAAATTATATACAAAACACTATCTGTCAATTTCACATGCCAACATCAAATGAAGCCTACCTGTATCCTGAGACAACCCAACAAGAAGACGAAATGAAAATGCGTTCCCCTCTGCCAACAGATCCCAGTCGTACTGAGTCTATGAAGGATTTAGCTGAGACAACAGTTGAACAGAATGGTCTTCGTGAATTTCTCTCTACAGAATCAATCCAATGTGTCAATAATACTGGTAATTCAAAGCTGACGAATATGACAAATATGAATACATCAATGAATAGTATAAATGATGTAACCATGAAATCAGAACAAAGCAATAATTTGACGAATAGTAGTAGTGGAGGTGGGGGTGCTGGGAACACTGGTGGTGGAAGTAGTAAAAGTCAAAAAATGTCTCACCCCGCACATAATCACCATCATCACCATCATAATCATAATCATTCGCATTCATCCCATCAACATCATAACAGTAATGGTGGAGTTGTTGAAAAAATGTCTAGAACAAATTTGTACATAAAAGGATTACCTGAAAATTTTGATGATGATCAACTATGGCAATTACCACCAGATCAAACAAAAATTAAATCGGTTAAAGCGGCTACTGATGAAGATACAAAATGTCGTGGTAAGGAATGTATTACAATTTTGTTACAATTAAACTATGCATATTTCTCTACTGTAAAATTTGGTTACTAGGCGAAAATCGAATTTAAACTACCATAAAATACTGAGAGACTGTTATTAAAGTTAGTAGCAGAGTTCACTGTGTATTTTGATAGATTATAACTGGGGGATTTGTAACAGTAGAAGACGAGAGACTTGGTACTTCTATATAGCTAAATTGGGCACACGTTATCTTCAACCAACCATTTGCATAGATCTACTGTGTTATGCCACTTCTACCCTTCTTCCATATTGCGCTTCTTTGTGTTCTTTTCACGTCTCCCATGTATCTGCGCAAGGCTGTATCATTTATGGTCTCCGACATTAAATCTATCTATCTATCCCCCGTGCTATTTGATATTTTTATGCCGATGAAGGTATCTTTTTATACTAGTGAAGAATCTCAGCAGCACACACCACAGGTTTACACAGTGTTATTCTTTATGACTGTCATAAATAAATTTCGCCAAGATATAATTCTGTTCAAACTTTTAAATGGGTTGGAAGATTTCCAGTAAAGGAAATCATCCGATGAAGTACTATACCTGCACCTAGGCTTTAATTAAACCTCATCACAACGAAAGTGTATAGCTAGTTTTCGTGTCCAATTTTTCTGCTCACATGAAAGATAACTATTCACTCATCTTGACTAATTTGTATTCTTTTGATAAATTCCTCTTCTGGTTCTACAAATATAACTATATATATGTTTATATACATAAAATATTCTAGACTAGTAGTCAATAACAATATTAGTGTTTTTTAAATACTACCGGTTTGTAAAGTAAGATCACAATGGAATTACAGTTCATTAAAGATGCATAGATTATAATAATAATAATAATGATAAAGATAAAGATATAGTAGAGAATAGAATATCAACTAAAATTAGGAAAATTCCACGAAAATTCAGGATCATTCAAACCAAGATGGCCAAGGTAATGATAATGTCTGAACTAGCTTCTTTTGGATGCAATATTTAGTAGTCGAACTCTTAAGGCAAAATTGAGATTCGTAGGTATGCAGTAAATGACCCTGAAAGCATGGATAACATCAATCTTGTGTTCTGTATCCACAAGATGAGTGAGATAGAATAGCGCTGCGAATAGATTTTGTTTGTCATTTGTCTAACCACTGTGCAGAGTGATGTTCGGAAATTCGACGAAAAACACGCCTAATTGTACGGCCTATGTAACTGGCTCCACAGGAGCAGTCGAACTGGTAGATAACATGGAAGAGACGAAATCTGGCAGTTTATCTTTTACTCCCGAATGCAAAATAGCGTTGGTTTTGAAGACACAGCGTAATTCAGCAGCAGGGAACGCTCTTTTTACCGCATTTCTAAGGCGCTGTGTTAGTATTTCGCTAGTGTTGTCTCCAAGGAACTGCGCTTATAAGAAGTTAGTTCAGTCATTATCATTACCTTGGCCATCTAGGTCTGAATGATCATAAATTTTTGTGAAATTTTCCTAATTTTAGTTGATATTCTATTCGCTATTATATTATTATTATTATTATTATTATTATTATTATTATTATTATTATTATAATTTAAGCATCTTTAATGAACTGTAATTCCATTGTGATCTTACTTTACAAACCGGTAGTATTTAAAAACAATAATATTGTTACTGACTACTAATCTAGAATATTCTATGTATACATACATGTGTGTAATTGTTGAGCCAGAAGAGGAATTTATCAAAAAGGATATTCTTTGCTCAATTATTTTGTGTTTTATAGATTACTGAATGACTATTTTTGCTGTATTAACATATATTCTGTTAATTTCTTCCGATTAGATTAATGTATATAACATATAATTGGGGTGGGAATTAGGGTTGAAGGGTAAGGTGTGAAGCAGACATAGACACTGGAAAAACATTATTTACTAACTGTCCGAATACACTAGGGGGTTAACTAGAAATGGAGACTTGACAGCTTTTAATATTGTCGACAGCTTTCTTGATGCCTCTTTGATTTTATGCTTCAAGTACTAGTGGTACATGGGCTGTTGTAACAACAACACAACGAACATTCAGAAACTTGTATGCTTTTTTTTCCCTTCACGTTCCCAGTGGAACATAGGGCATCAAGCTAGTGGCCTGAAGTTTCTGTAGCAGTGTTTAATTTTTACAGGATGACGTTTCTGGCCTCATGCCCAACCTTTCATCTCTACGAGCATTATTTCTGGCTTAGCGAGGTGAAGGAGTGTGTCTGTGGCCGGGGATTGAACCCCGAACCATGTGTGCATGGTCGGCGAGCGTCCTAATCGCTATGCCACCGGCGCACTATATACCTTAAATTCACTATATTATTTGAAAATAATATATTCTCCATTCTGTATTCGGCCTACTGTTTTTCTTCATCGTTGTCCTGTACTTATTTGGTTTCTCTCATATTTATGTTTCTCCTATAGTAGTCTACTCATTAATAGCGAATTTTCATCATTTATTCTAAACTACTAGTCTACACACTACTTATATCTATTTACATACAGCACATGTATATATCTATATAATATCGATTTATTTGTTGTAATTGGACTATAAGATCGAATTTACAACTTTTTTTTTGGCCTACAGTTAAGTATATCTATATCTAAATGATCTAACTTGTAGATAGTGTTATTCATTGAGTGTGTAACTTGGTTCATTATTTCAAAATTAATCAATACAAGAATGGATGACTTTGCTATTGGATTGTGTAACTGACTGTCTCTGTCTGTAACTCATCGATTCATATGGTTAGGTTGAATTCATTATGTAAGGTGGTTAACAGTCAAGCATTCACTTGCATATTCGTCGTATTTCACTGACATAGATTGCTTAAAAGGAGCAGTGATGCTACTGAGTAACAAATCAGTGTAAAATGTTGTCAGAAAATGTCGTATGAAGTTTAAAATAAATAAATATATTGATTAATTCATGCTATCTACTTATTTTAAGTAAAAAAGAATAAACTGAATACAGATCACAGTTTCAGTCAGTGATTTATTGATTTTTATCACTCCTGAACAATCAGGGTTATTTTTCTTCAAATCCCCTTAGTCAGTATCGTATTGCGTACACGAATAACCAAATTTTTAGGGTTTAATGTAAGTAGGTGCAAGCAATCTAATTTTTCTCGGGAAATACAAACTATAGTTAGAAACATTCTGATTGCCAAACTATATGAATTATAGTTGTAATGGCATAGGTTTCAACCAATGCACGCATTTTGTGACAGTTTGTACCCAACTGCTTCCCATTTCGTTTCTTTTTTCTTTACATAAAATGCATCAATAAGACCTCCTTGTATACGTATTTACCTCTGATGACTCTGGAACTCAGAAACTTTAACGAAAAGCACAGCATTATCTAATGAACTAGTAAACCAGAAGTGTCATTTTCTTATACAATATGTATTTCTTCCCTACCATGACTTCATTTGAATCTTCAACCGCACCAACCCCCCCCCCCACTGACCGTCCTATCCGGCGAGGAAATTCAACACGTGAAATATCTGCACGTATTTTTTGATACGAGTTTGACCACGGATTGATATAAGTTGGAGAACCATTGAAAACCAGCTACAGGGAGTACTGCCAGACAGCTGTTTCATCTGCCTAGTTTAGGAGTCATCGAAAGTACGCTGGAGCAGCTGTCCAGTACTCCCGGTTGGTTTTCAATGGTTGTCTAACTGATACCAATCTGTGATCAAATCCGCATAAACATATTTGATCCTTACAAACCAAACTCTCGAAAACTTACGTATTCATTTTCACTAGACTAACATAACTCGGATTAAAAATAAAGATTCTTTTAAAAGAATTTTATATTTTGATGTGATCCTTGCATAAGCTAAAAACGAAACTTTCTGTAGACATTTCCTCATTCACATAAACATAAATATTAGATCAAAGAATAAGTCGATTTTTAAAACAACATTCTACAACGGAACATGCTCAAGTTTTACAATACCCGACTACTTATAAGTAATAACATATTTTAAAATTAATTTTAAATTTTATTGCTTTAATTTCGTAGGGGAACATGAGGCTTCAGGCTAGAGTTTTGAAGTCTCTATAGCAGTGGTGTTTATTTTTAAGGGATGGAAATGTTAGCCTCATAGTCAACCTTCCATTTTTTTATCAGTCTTATGAACGACTTAGTAAGGCAAAGGAGGGCGTCGTCCGGGGATCGAACTCTACCTATGTGCCATTGATGCACAAGTAATAAAGTTAGTTAACTGAAATAAAAAGACTAAGATAAGTTGGTTAAAGAAAGACGTACCACTCGGTTTGAACGATTTCTCATAAGATTCATTTGGAAACATGCAAAACTAATCCTTCTCAAAAGAAGCACTTAACTTGTGTGTGTGTGTTTTTTATTAACAGTCAGTTCAGTGTTGTTTTTTCAGCGTGTACACGTATTCACCTGTCTTATCTATTCATGTGTTTATCTATATTAGTGGATAAGGGCAACGTTGTCCTAAGTAGTGACAGTCGTCCAATATACTTTCATGGGATAACAAGAAGAAATCGTATTTCTTCCCCAGACAGAGTGAAAAAAGCAACATTTCTTTTCGCATGCATAATTCATTAGCGATAGTTGTTTTCCTTTTCTCTCCATGTACAATTCCATGAAATAATAATTACAAATATGCACACCGAATAAAAGTAATCATGTTTTCAGTAATGTAATACACATAAGCCCATACATACCTTAGGACTGCTATTATGAAACATTATTATTATCATTATTATTTTTCGATGGTTGGAGGCGATCAGCAGGAAGCCCCCCCCCGTCACCCCCACCTTGGTGTCATCATTGCTGGCACTCACCCGTCAGCAAGATAATCTTCATTCTTGAAGGAATGCAAGCCCTAAGTTCTAAGGTTTGAACCCAAATAACTCAGTACTGCATAGTCAGATACTTTGGCACTGAGTTCATTGGGCACATGACTGACCTCCTGTAGGACTCAAATGTACGCCTTGATTGTACGTAGGAAAATCATTTTGATTACATTATTTTACAATATACAAAATTTTATGTTGCATTAGTGTTTCTCTTATCGTTAAAGTGTTGTTACTAACAGCAGTTATTAGAAGCATATGCTTAATCTACTTCGTTTAAATGTCTATTGAGTGAAGTATGTTTGTCGTGGTGGTTCAGGCGCAGAATATTTGTCAACGACGCTCCATGTAGTAGTAATAATAATGGTAATAATCTACTTTAATCCGAAAACAGTACTTATAATACAGAATAGAATTCTCAGCATTTGTCACAATATTGCATCTGATTTAACTAAAATATAAATAAAATTAAAAATTAAAACACAATTAACCAGAGGAATTTGTCCACGTTTTCGACATAAAGTCAAAAATATTCGAAGCATGAATTGAGAATATTAAATATAATAATAACAATAACAGTGAGTTTGTTTCAAACAGTATTGGCGATTCAGTTTGGAAATTTTAGCATGTTAAACAATATTGAATATAATATTCTGTTGATATAGTATAGTGAGGGGAAATACAAAACTAACAGTTATAACAGAGCTTAAATGATCTTCACACTTATGTGTAAATAAATATAAATAAAAACAAAAAATTGAGAGGTTTACAAATATAAAAAATACAATAACAATAAAGTTTGGTACTGTAAGGGTGGAGGAAATGGTTTATTTAGTAGTGCAAAGAAGGTTAGTTAGTTCATGCCTGACACTATTTTCATCACATAAATTACGTGCCAAATATGGCATAGTGGAATTTTTGTACTTAGACGTACGTGCATAAATTTATCTGAAAAGACTTCTTGTTTTACCTGAGGAGACACAAGGTTGGAGCTGCGGGTGCTGTTGTGGATGCTCACAGTCTGAAAAAATTCCTTTAGCAAATTTGTTGCATGACATCAGGTGCCTCTCAGTGACAATGTCGACGATGTGGCCCAATGGGATATCAATCGCCCTACTGACAGTCTTCAGAATTCTACGAATTATGACATGGTATTTTTTAAGCAATCCAGGAAAGAATAAGCAAGGGTGAACAGTAGAGAAGAATAGGTAAAATACACTAGTTGACAAGCTGTAAGAGGAGGAGGAGTTGAGTTATGCCTTAGTGCCTTAACTTCTTAATGTAAAAAGTCAGACGAAATATTCTTTTAGAAATTGCTAAGACATGGGAAGATCAGGATAGGTCAGTAGAAAGAATTAATCCAAGGTGCTTAACTTCAGACTTGGTTTCTATATCATTATCATCAATTTTGCAAGGGTCATAGGAACCAACTGCTTCATTTAACTTTCTTTTACATCGGAAACTGAAATTAACAGTTTGACATTGGGAAGGATTTAGTTTATAGCCATTAGACGAAGACCATTTTTGCTAACTCCTGATAGAAAGCAGTTTAACTGGGAGTTAACAGACATTGAAATAGTTAGATCATCGGCATGCTTAACAAAGTTCATTTCATCAGAGTGAGGTAAGTATGAAATCCGATTCCCATCTGGAGAACCCATAAATCTCGCTCAGATTGATAGCAAACTCGGTAATGAAGGATGGTTGATCGCGAGGTTAGTCACCCCCCTCCCCCGCAACCTCTAATAAATAAGCACAAATGCCATTGAAGCCTCATAGCTCAATGCTTGAAGCCGTATGTTTCACTCAGAATGCAAAGCAATAAAATAAATAAATAAATAATAATACATTGAAGTATGTTAATAATATTCACAACTTAAACTTGACATGATAAACACGTAATTCAAATTTTCTGGTCAATATTGATTGACACTGAGGTATTATTTCATGGTTGATGAACCCGAAATATTTACGTGAGTTCTAATAACTCAAAGCTTATACATTCATAGAAGTAAGCGTAGTTGTAATTTCATCTACACATGTTTGTTTATGCGTTATGCCTTGTTCACATGAATGAGTACACGAAACGGAAATTACTATAACAAAATAGAAAAATTATTTTTTTTAAATGTATTTGAACTTATTTTTTTTCAGTGTACATACTTTACTCAAGTATTTACTTATTTTTGTTCTCTAACATTCACTTTTCTTTTCTTTTCTATTTCCAATTTTATTTTTTTTCTCTCAACCTTGTTGTTAACTATTTGTCAAGGTCAACAAAAATAGTGAGTAATATAGTGATGAGAATATATTCTAAGCAATGAGAGCTACTCAATAATCACCTAACTATTTAACTATGATTTGTTAATCGGTTTTTTCCCCTCAATAAAACAAGAATTCAAGTATTGGTTTGTAGGGATTTGATTGATTGGTTACAGGTACAGTACTCCCAGGTTTTCTAATGATTCTCTAATCAATACCAGCTCATGATGAAATCCTGTAACTAAAACAGGAATAGTTATTTGCCAAGACAGGATTTTATGTATAGTGGAGAAGATTTTTATTTTATTTTTGATTTACAGCTTGATTCCACACTGTATTTTCGGTACAAGTATGGAATTTTCAGCATGGATATCGGTAGCCCAAATTTTGCAGGCCGACCATAGGTATCAGGTGTGCGTCGGTGCGGGCTCGAACCCCGAACCTAGAATATTATTAGCTCAAGGTGAAGTATTTCAGCAAATTAGCTAAAGTATCCACATCAGTTGACATCAGTTAGAGAATTATTGGAAAACCTGGGAGTACTTGACAGTTGTTTCATCCTAGTTTAGGACGTACTGGGTGCGTACTGATGAAGAGTCTTCAAACTAGGTTGAAGAAAAAGCTGTCCAGTACTCCACTGCTATTTTTCCAATGGTTATCTAACTGACATCAGCTCTTGAAGAAATCCTCCATCCAATCAAACAAGAAAAAACCGTACAAACCAATACTTGAAAATTTATAGGAATATTTAATAACAATACAAGCTTGACTCCCCTGAAGGTTGACTACAATTCAGATTTGTTTGGGCGAACTGGTAGTCTTAGGTAATTAATTCATTGAGAGGAGAGTGATGGCTGATGATTACAGCAACTTTGTGAAGTGATAAAGAGTAATTGAAAATTAATATTGCATAAATTATTTTCTTTTCTAAAATCTGGAAAAATTAGAATGAATTACACTCACGCTTACATCAATTAAGTTTGTAGTACGAAATAATAAAGTTGGGTACAAAAATACTGGCCATGGCTATGAATGTGGCTGTAGCGCTAGATAGACAGTTGGGTGTTTTATTGAAATGCCAGGTCAATTTATGCTTCTTTTTCGGTTTCACCTTCAGTTCTGTCCCATGGTATACTACTGGAGTTATCCATTTTCCCCAAAATCGATTCAAAGAGAATCTAGAAGTTCTTCTTAATTATTGCTACGTAATGAAGAGAGGTTAAATAAACCGTTGGCTTGTAAAAGAAAATACGTACAGTGATTGTAGGCAAACCGAAGGAGGCGACTATTTGTTGAAGGTGGGGGGTAGGGCGGGAGTTACTATCTTTGTAGCTGTTTTATCCTACACCTTTCACGCTTGTAGTCGCTCTGACAGTCAGTTCACATATCCATCAGTTTGCATTTCGCCCACATGTGTTACTTGTTTCTTTAGCTAAGGCAAGAAGTATCTCAAATGAGGTATGTTTATTGATATTGGGAAGTAATAATAAATTTCTCTGTCAAAAATACCCCCCACAAACACACAAACACACCTACAGATATGCAAATGCACATACTTTATTAAACAATGAAAGTTTCACACTTTTGTTTATAGAGAAATTCATGTGTGAAATTTCTTCTCATTTCCTGTTCAACTTATCACAAGAAAAGGGAAGGCGATAATTTAAATAAATAAATGATTGAAAAACAAACTGATAAGGAAACCAGATGACAGCGTTTTGTATTCACTCTAAGTTCACCTGTCCTTTTGTGTGAAGCACACAGATAGGATACCTACACACCCTCTCTCTCTCTCCCCCCTATATATATAACATTCAATTTTATTATCTTATGTGCCAATCAATTTGATCATTATAGCCATCCATGACTGTTATTTCAGCAGGTTGTTAACACCTATAGTTTATAAATATTGATCTGTTTAGTTTCTAATATAAAATTTTTATTCTATTTCTATTATATGGACTAAATTAGTACAGTTTATACATGACATTTAAGCTATGCCCTGTTTACCACCATTCACAGTCCATAATTGGAAATGTTACAGTTGATAGTGTTAGAATAATCTAACCATAAGAGGCCGTTTCACCTTCCTGCTGATGAGGAATACTGACATTTTGAAAACTCAGTATCTATGTGATATATATATATATATGCATGAAGACGAGTACATTAATCACTAGCTAATGTGAAGATAAACTATAAATACACGAATAGTTGTATCTGTGTTGTATATACGATGATTCACTTCATAGTATAGAGTGGTCGTCTTATGTCTATTACTACAATAATATAGCCTAAGGAAGGGTATAGGGAAATCTCCAAGTGAAATTATATAACTGGGAGATTAAATATACTCGAAGATATTCAGTATTCGCCTTATTGTTTATACTACCGTCCTCCCTTACCTAATGCTGTCTGTTTACACCACTAGTACTAATGATAATTACCACCAGAGCCAGTTAGTTGCAAAGGCCATACAATTAAACGTTTTTATTGTAGGATTTCCGAACATCATCCCGCAAAGTGGTTGGTTGAGTAAGGGAGAAACAAAATTCATTGATAGTTCTATACTGTCTCATCTTGTAGATACAGAACACAAAATTGATGTTAATGAGGTGGCTTTCAAAGTCATCTACCGTATACCAACTAATCTTAACTTCACCATAGAAGTTCGTCTACTACATATATTGCTTAGGCTGTATACAAAAGTAGCTGGTTCAGACACTATTCTTACCTCGGCCATCAAAGTTCTAATGATTCTTAATTTGTTGTGGGAATCTCCTTAATTTTATTTGATATTCTATTTGCTATTATATTTATATGCCTATTATAATTTATACATTTGTAATTCCACTGATCTTACATAGCAAATCGATACTATTTAAAAAAAACACCAATATTAATATTATTATTCTAAACTATTCTAAGTATATAAACATCTATATAATTTTAGAGCCAGAAAAGGAAGTTAGCGAAAAAAAGTATTCGTTGCTCAAATTTTCTTTTGTCTTCTTCTCAATGTCTGAATGAATATTTTCGCTATAATAAAAATAGTGACCGTGTTTATCTTCGGGGAGGAAATGTGCAATCATGGTAGAATCGACAGCCAAAATTACATTTAAAGAAAGAGGTATATACAAAATAGACTTAAATATTACTAGGTTAAGTAAGGAGAAGGAAGTAGTATCATTCAAAACATAAATGAAGCTCTGTTTCATAATGACAAGGTGATACACATTTATAGATAACTAGAAACCATTTTCAAACTAAAAAAAATCATTAACTTGGATATGACTTTTGTAAGGTTGGAGCATCAATGCATGCAGTCTGTGACTGTTGGCTTAAGCCATGTGAGCAGGCAGGTGTAGACTGCCCAACTGGAATCATCAAAGAGCTGAAAACCAACGACCTGAAAGAGTTGGTAATATATATTGGCTTAAAATCATTCTCAATGGCGCTCCATTTAATCTGTCAAATCCACTGAATTCTTCATTGTCCTCCGTACATTTCCGTTCATTATACTTTCTCTGAAATTTTTTTTCTCTACATTTATGTTCACTGTGGAGTATGACAACTTGAACTGCAGGAACTTCTCTGCAAAGTTCTACATTTGAAAACTCAATCAATCAGTCAGTTAATATGACTTATTCATTCATTTATCGATTAAATGAAGTGTAGAGAAAGGGGGCATAGAAAAGTAGCTAGATTGGCTTACTGATTAATTGATTAACATATTTATGAAAACAAAACATTGTTCAGCGAAAAGTTTCTTTTAGGCGATTGCATTCATCTAGCTGCACAATCGTAAATGTAGACGAGTTATTTTGTAAGCATGTGAACATTAAGTTTGTCAAACAAAAATACAATTGGTTATGCTTATTTTAACTAAATTGGTAAAAATTAGTAAGTTTTAGGTGGAGCTACGTAATACAAAAACGGTCAAGAAAACTGGGTATTAATGAAACTAGTGTAGTGACAAAAGTGATGAGTTGTCACAGACAGTTTTTAAAAAGGAGTTGAGTAATAATATGAATAGTTTGATGATTGAGTTGTACTCAGGATACACATAAGAACAAAGTAGAGAATACGAAATACGTAAGAATTTTGTTTGATTGCATGGAGGATTTGATCATGAGCTGACATCAGTTAGAGAACCACTGGAAAACCTGGGAGTACTGGACAGCTGTTTCGTCCTAGTTTGGGACTCCTCAGCAGTACGCACCCACCGGGATTCGAACCCAGGACCTTCTGGTTACAAGGCGAGCTCGTAGACCATTGAGCCACTGGGACCCGATCCAATGGTCCTTGAATTCTAACTTCTGCCAATTCACGACATAGCGCGACCACTTCGCAATGTCTTCTTCGATGAGTTACTGCCTCATCTTCAACCTGCTGTACCCTACTGGTCACGGCTTCGGGTCGGGTCCCAGTGGCTCAATGGTCTACGAGCTCGCCTTGTAACCAGAAGGTCCTGGGTTCGAATCTCGGTGGGTGCGTACTGCTGAGGAGTCCCAAACTAGGACGAAACAGCTGTCCAGTACTCCCAGGTTTTCCAGTGGTTCTCTAACTGATGTCAGCTCATGATCAAATCCTCCATGCAAATACGTAAGAGTTCTAAATGAATATACAAGAATTAATAGCAGTTTTGTTTGTTTGCCTGTTTCTTTAATTGCTCATTTAGAACTCTTACGTATTACGTATTCTCTACTCTGTTATTATGCATATCCTGAGTAGAACTCAACCATCAAACTATTCATATTACTACATAACTTCTTTTTAACAACTCTTTATGACAACTCATCACCTTTGTTACCACACTAGTTTCATTAACACTCAATTTTCTTGACCGCTTTTGTATTACGTAACTCAACCCACAACTAACTAGTTTTCACCTGTTTTGTTAAAATAACCATAACCAATTGTATTTTTCAGGATTTCATCATGAGCTGACATTAGTTAGAGAACCATTGGAAAACCTGGGAGTACTGAACAGCCGTTTCGTCGTAGTTTGGGACTCTTCTTCAGTACACACCCGCTGGGGCTCGAACCCAGGACCTTCTGGTTACAAGGCTAGGTCGTATACCATTAAGCCATCGGGACCCGATCCGAAGACCCATGAATTCTAACTTCTGCCAATTCACGACATGGCGCGACCCTTAGCCAATGTCTTCGGCGAGTATTTGTCCTCACACCCGACCGGCTGCACCCTACTGGTCACGACTTCTTGTTTGACAAACTTAAGGTACACATGCATACAAAATAAGTGTCATACATATTTGCGATTGTACAGGTAGCAAAATGAATTCGCCGAAAATAGACTCTTCGTTAAACTATGTGTTTTGTTTTCATTAACGCCTGGATGGGGATTACTCATAAATTATAACATATTTATGTTGCACAACGAAATGTCCCATTTATGATGCCACTAGAAAATCACTTCTGTAAAGTCTCTAACTAGGGCGGAATAAATGATTATTCTTGCTTAGTTTTTAACGCTTAATTAACTAATTCCAATATGTTGGCATAAACTTTTCAGAAGAGGTAATTCTGTCATGAAGTATTCACAGAGTACCTTATATGTCAATATTAAAATTAAAATAATTCACATGTTATGCAATGAATACTTAATTATGTTTTTATAATGGAAACTTTTAAAATATACGTGAGAATTTATGAATGATTACTGTCATACCAGCACACAGGAATCAGGTCAGATAAGGCAGAAAACTACTGGAATTTATTTAGTGATTAAGGTGATAAAACAACGCAATGTTTTGTTTGTTCAAATGCCTCTCCAACGTTTGTGGACGGATCAAGCGGTTGTTGTACTCGTCTTTAATAAGTAGATAATCGTCGTGGTGAGAACTGGCTTTTGATATGTATATCCTTCAATAGTAAATAAGCTGTCAATGATTCACTGGTAATATGCTTACCAGTTACAGACGTGATCCGGAGTTCAATTCCTGGTCGATATACTCCTATACCTCACCTAGTCGACTAGTATACTGGTAGCCAGGAAAGTAGGGGAAGTAGAACGTAGGGCTAGCAAATTCACCCCGTAAAAACAAAGCCACAGCTAGTGATATTTCGAGCCTGGTGAGCCTTCATTCTACTCAGAAAGCATAGTTTGGAGGAAGGAAAAAGGTGGCAAAATTGGTATAAGTAACAATTGCCTGAGATAACCTTAAATTACAAAATTGGTGTTCGGTGTTGGTGTGGGGTGTGATATTGTAATATGCAAGGATATCAAGATTATCAGTCCGGTGCTGCACCGAAAGAGACAGAAGATCGTATTAGCAACTTGTGCTGCAATCATTATTATTATTCTAGAATAAGTTGAATTCCTTATCACTAATAACTGTTTACCGAAAAATCCTCATTAATCTCATCAATCAAGACAATGAACAAAACAGAGTCCCAATGAACCTAACCAACTAGGGGGTAACTGAATCTCCTCCAAAATATCTCGTTATCTTTATTGTCATCGTGAAAGATATTTGTGGATTAGCACCATAAATATGCGAAAATTGAAACACACGCTAGAAGCTTCCACTTCAAAAGTAGGTATATTTCAAATGAACAGATCTGTGTCAACAATTAACACTGAGTTATAGATGGAACCTAGCAAAAAACTCATTTTAATCCTGGTGATACCAAAATCATACATGCATACATATTTGCATATAAAAGCAGGAACACCATTTGTAGTTGTGTTTTTTTTACGATGTATTATACAACCAATAAGTATGAAAGTTGCTAAGTTACCAAGTTATTCGTTATGTTGATTAACACAATATTAATTAATATTCCATTAATTCAGATATCGTTTTATTATTCCATATATTTAATGCTAAAAAATCAATAATTTCAAATGATTTATCGATATCTAAAACATATATATACATATATGAAGATGATCGACGTAGACATAATATCTATATTAGGATATTTTTCAAACTACGTTGAAACTATCAGTTTTTACGTTGATCGGTCACTAGGGAATGTCCAATGTTATGCGTTTAGTCCTAGATGTTAGTGCAGGCTGAACTACATGAGTCAGTTCAATTAGTGTATCCAATACAGTCCTGTATAAGGTCAAATGTTAGCCCGCTGAGCTCAGTGATGATAACGTCTCTGACACTGCAGCACTGAGTGATGTGGACTTGAGTCTCAGAAACAACATAAGTTAGCAATTAATAGTGTTCTCTGGGCTGGTTGTTTTAGTTGCGGAGCTTTCGTCGTCCTTCTGGACAACATCTTCAGCGCAATATTTAGCATAAAGTGAAATAATTTGAATTTCTTTTCTGAGTGATAAAACTGCGTCTCCCGGTGACCATCTTTACATATGTATTGACCATTTTCTATTGACTTGGATTTTAAACTTTCTGGTCACCTGATTTACTTTTTATTAGTTGGTATATTTGGTCTATATTAACGTGTTCATTAATTTCATTTTCGTTTGAGTACGAGGCTTCTAGGAATTCTCTGGCACATTTGGTGTTTCCTTTGTCTAAGATTTTGACATTATTTCAATCAAATTGACGTCCATAATTGTTTATATGCATTGATACTAAAGAATATATATCGTGTCTTTTTCACGGCTGATTTGTGTTCTTGGATTCTTATTCGAAGGGGACGCCCACTTTGACCGATGTAATGCTTGTTACAGTTCCTCCAAGGTTATAAATACGCCTTTCTGAAAAGTCTCAACAATTGCAAAAACAAAGTTCAGAACTACCTGCAGATCGGCTGCAATCATCTAATATTATCGGCGATCTTTTATAAGGTACAAATTCATGATGATGACAATAGTAATTAATGTTACTACAGATGTTTTCTTTCACAAAAAATCAGTGAAAATCAATATTGAATGGTTAAAGTAATCACTAAAAGTTCAACAGTATATTTACTACAATGTGATAGTAGTGGAAATAAGAATGGCACCGACTGAGTGATTGGGACCACGATAGCCTCCCGATTATTATTCTGACGCTTCACGAGATATGACACAACACCCAATATACTAGCTAACTCAAGGACTACCTGAGATATTCTCACTACCAGTATACTCTTTTCTTGACATCTTATTGATGTTACTAAAATGCTCCAAAGTGAATATATTTTAACAAAAGAAAGAAAAAGTCGATAACTATCGATTACACTTTAACTATTTATTGATTTTTATTTTAAATGAAGCAATTAAATTATATTAAACTGTCGTTCTTCTAATAGGAATAAAGAATTAGGATTCAGTTTTAAACTGATTCAGTAGAGTTTGTGAAAAATTTTTTATTAAAAGTTGACATTTTGATTTATGCCTTAAATACTCTTCGTTTAAATTTACACAAATGGACATTAAATTTCAGTGATGATTGTTTTAGGAATTAGAATCACCTACGGGAATTCGAGAACATGATCCTTGTTTGATTGGTTGAGATTAAAATGTCTACTTTAGATTTCAGCGAAACGAATGTTAAGATGCTGTTTCACAGCCTCAGACTTAACAAGAAAAGAGAGACACTAGAAAGTAAGACAATTCAGAATTGAATAAATTATCTCTTAATATGAAAATTGAGACATTTCGAGGTGAAAAACTCACTCTAAAAGGTTTAACTGTTGAATGACATAAAATCGTTTTATGGAGAGCATTACTCTAAATGTGTGAGTTAAAGTTCGTAAATTCAGCACAGAAGAAGAAAGTTGACTTCATTAAAGGAAAAATCGTAAAATACTAACTCTAGACATTCGATCATTCAAACGTCTACAAACTAACTCGTTAAAATTAATCTGATGCTCGCTGTTGACTAGCTGCAGGACAAAGTTGCCTGAAGTTCTGGTGAGAACTCGCGACCGCCGATGTCACTGGCTGGCGCTAATCGCGTTAAAATCACGAATTGGCAGAAGTTAGAATTCATGGGATAGCCATTGAGACAGGTTCCACTGTCTGAATGGTCTCTGAGATCGCCTTATAACCTAAAGGTCCTGGATTTACACCCCAGTGGGTGCGTCCTGCTGATGATTCTCAAACTAGGGGAATGAAACAGCTGTCCAGTACTCCCAGGTTTTCAACGGTTATCTAACTGATATCAGTTCGTGATTGAAATCTCGAAACAAATCAAGTCCCTACTTACATACAATTATTGGTTTTGTACGGATTTTGTTTGAGTGGTTTGAGGATTTCATCATGAGCTGACATCAGTTAGAGAACCACTAGAAAACCTGCAGGGAGTACTGGACAGCTGTTTCGTCCCAGTGGTTCAATGATCTACGAGCTTGCCTTGTAACCAGAAGGTTATGGGTTTGAGTCCCGGTGGGTGTGCACTGACGAAGAATCCCAAACTACGACGAAACAGCTGCCCAGTACTCCCAGGCTTTCCAAGGGCTCTCTCTAACTGATGTCAGCTCATGATTAAATCCTCTAACCATTTAATTAACAGTTTACAGTTTATTTTACATGAGGAACAATAATGTTTTATGCTAACACATGTGTGTATTGACTACTAAAAGTTATCTAGTCTTTCTTTGTTTTCCCTATTGAAAAACTAAGCTCTTGTTTCAAATCATTAATTATCCAATTGAAATTAGACATTTATTCGATATAAAATAAAGTTGTATTTTATGGATGAATGATTGTTACATTGTTGAACAGTTCGGTGTTGCTATTTTGTTGTTTTTTTTTGTTTTTTTTTTTGGTTATTGCTATTTTCATGCGCTGGATATCATTCTGCTCCGCCTCATTTCTTTTCACACGTACTTGTTTTTAGCAAACGACTGACTGACTTCCGCCTGTTTTGGGGCTTTTTCTTCATCGGTTCCCTAAAATATGTGTAACCTGACTTAATATGACCTTTTTTTGTAAAACAATGTGACATGTTTAAAATTGTATGTAAGAAGTTTCCTTTATTTTAACGGCATGAGAAATCCTAACTTTCTTAGTCCTAAATACTTGATGTATTTAATTAGAAGTGGTTTTTTTTGTTGTTCAGTGGTCTTAGTGACCAGTATTTAGTATTTTCTGACTCCTGTGTTTACTCCAAATGCCTCGCTGAGTTTTCCGTTGTGGATTACTTGACATGTGCCGTTGTCATACAGCTGCTGAATAAGGTTGATGAATATTTGGGGTAAATTAAGAGTATATGCCATAATTCATTTTTAATGTCCGATTCAGTGGTAGGAGTTCCTGCCAACCATGTACGTGGTCAGGGTTCGACTCTCCACCAATGCACTCTTAAACTTTGTAGCAAGCTCGGAGAAGAGAGATAGGACTGAGAGTGTGAGGCTAGCCATCACATTCTTTGAAAAAGAGACATCACCACAACTGGCACTTTATAGGTCATGATTGTAGCCCTGTGTTAACCTTGAGACACAAAAGAATTAAAACAGAAAAAGAAGTCAAATTATGGACCCCACACACACAAACGATATTAAAACTGTGTACATTCTAATCTTTTATTGATAACCGATGCTCAGGAAATTTTAATACTACACTTGCCACGGTAGGCACAACATATGAAAGTGTTATCTTTCTAAATACAGAGTCCTGGCCTGATCCACCTTACCACATCAACACGACTTGTGTATAGAAGAAGTAGGACAAATGTGTATGTGTTTGACAGTGACTTCGGAATGTGATATATATATATATATGACTTTCTAAAGGTTACTTGAGCGTCACTGTGACGTGCAACATTTATAAAGTGCGGTAGAATTCAGTGTTTTTATGCATTTGATTTCATTCTTTCTGAATTAGAATAGTAAATGTTTGACTCAGGAGTATTACGCACACTATAGAAGTTTTGTTTCTTTTTTTATGAATTTTGGCTGAAGTTAAATTATGCCAGTCAAAACCAAAATAACCTTGAACAACCAATCAGAATTTAGATGAAGAAAAGTCGCATAATCGTGTAAAAAAATGTATTCAAAAACACTGTGAACATGATATTAAACAGGATCATTATCTCTTATGTCTTGTAAGAATCTATCCCAGCTTCTCCAAAGAGAAATCCATAGAGAAAGCATATCATGTATGATTGACGTATTCATCCAGATGATTATAGATCAGGGCATTTTGGGATCCATTAATATTTGTGACTCTATTTTTTCACCTACCCTGAAATTCTTTGTTAGAATTATCTGTCTGGTACAAAGGCCATAGAGTATCTGACAAAGACAGTGTAGTTAACTGGTAGATGGTGACTAGCAGTGAAATCCACGATCCTATTTGGGACTCGTCAGCTGGATGTACCTGCATTCCCCAGTCATTGAGTATCGATGTTCCCACCGAAGCTCGAACCCAGTGCCCATAGTTCCAAACACCAAAGCGTTATCCACTAGACCACTTGGGCCACAAGAGCCACATCTTGTGCAACGGGTCATATTAATTATTTAATTCAATTTTAGATTTTCCCGTCGGTCCAGTCAGTCGACGGAAAAATCCAAAACTGGATTAAAAGACAGTGTCGGTTTACAGAGTCCACTACTGACACAGTCTTCATTGGTACTTATCCAAGAAATCAATAAAGTTAGAAATGCTTTGATTTGGAATGACCTTTTGTAACATTCTTCCGATCTGATCGATTGTTGAAGGTCAAGTTTTGATGGACATTAATTTTGACTACTTGTAGTTTAACTTCACCAGTTTCTCTGCCAACTAATATAAATTCAAGATTCTTGTCGAATGATATTTTATGAAGCAGCAATTTTGGTCGGCCAGCATAATGTTGATAATGATAATTGTAGGGACTGACTACTGAATACTGAAAATTACACGTGAGAAAAACTATTGTGGATCAGATAGTCAAGCAGAATTGTATTACTGATTGATTGCTTGATTATGTGTTGTATAATAGGTTTCCAGACCGTAGGTGTTACGAATTTCCTGGAATAATTTGAGCGCCGAGTCAGATTGATTCATTATAAATTATTTAAATTAATCCCAGTGTGTTAAGAAAATCAAAACAAGATTTTTCTGAACGTTTCGCCGTGTAATTATAATCCGAATAAATCTGCTGAAGAAGCTGTGGCTTACACGGCGAAACGTTCAGAAAAATCTTGTTTTGATTTTCTTAACACACTGGGATCAATTTAAATAATTTATAATGTATGTGTTGTATACATACAATGGTTTGAAATTGTTTGGTACAGTTATGTGTTGTTCTTGTTGTTGTTTTTGATGTTGCTGATTTCTTCTGTACAATTAGCAAAAATAAAATATGTAAATATTAATTACTTTAACGTAAATGATGGTAAACAAAAGAAGAAACTATGTTTACGTACACTCTATGACCTTCAATTTGTTTTATTGCAATTCATAGTAGAATCATCATCATCAGACATGGGAAATCTTTTCCCTAATTGATATATACACTAACCAACCAACCAACCAACCAACTGACTGACTGACTGACTGACTAAAAAGCAAATAAATAAACAGAAATAAGTAATAAATGGGAAAATACAATATCACAAATATACACACATGAGACTCTGTACATCATATAAATAAATGTTACTCTGGTAATTGCCTGAGTTAATGCAATATATATATATATATATATATATATATATATATATATATATATATATATATATATATATATATATATATATATATATATATATATATATATCAGATAATGATATGCAATTAGGCAGGATTCCAGTGTGTACGTACACCTTACGAATCCTTTTGACTTATTAAATCTATCTGATATGTATTCATACATATACATATTACTGGGGGAAAAAAGAAGGAAAATAAAAACCAACCGTATCTGAACTGTCATTATACCAAACCTACATGTCGACTAATAAGTTTACTTGAAAACAAAACAAAAAAACACTCTATTTATATATACATACAGCTATATGTAATATCTTATCTACACTCACTACTGAATTAAGTCAACCTACTCTCTTCTGATAATTAACGAAGAAAATCAATACAGATTTAAAAGGTAGAAATGGATAGAATAAATTGATTTTACAAGGATAACACGTAAATTAAAGATGAAGTGGTCAAAATAAATAATTTAGACAATTATAATTTTTATGGGTTTAGGGGGAGGGGGGCGACGTAGTCCTGTTTATGCATTCTTGTGACGATGGCCACGGTAGGGAAATTGGATGTACAGATTTTTTCTGTACACATAGGCTGGGTTTCTTCAGGTGAATTCCGATGGCTTCAGCCGTTGTCTGTAGAAGACGAACTCGCAGAGCAGAATTCGGGATGCGATAAAAAAATTTTAAATGCAGTATTCATCACATCAATCTTATGCTCAGTATCAATGAGGTGGGCTAAAATAGAACTACGAATAGATCTTTTTTGTCCCTTGCTTAACCGCTATGCAAAACGATGTTTAGAAATACGACGATGAACTTGCCTAATTGTATGCCCAATGTACTTGGCTCCGCAGCTGCAGTCAAACTGGTAGATACACATAGAAGAGGCGAATTTAGGTAGTTTATTCTTATTTCTCGAACATAAAATAGGGGTGGTTGTGAAGAGAGACAACGTATCTCTACTGCATAATAAGCTCTTTTAACTGCATTCTTCAGTCGTTGTGTTATTATTTCGCTGATGTTGTCACCAAGGAACTGCAATTTTATGAACATTGGTTTCTTTTCGGAACTGTACCCATACTGACTCTCCTAGGTGCTGCTGAATTCATATTTTTCTCAATGAATTTATCTGGATGACCATTTTTTTTAATAATCTTAAGCTCCTCATTGAGGCAGTCGTCTGAACAGATTAACCTCGCTCTGGAAAGGTATACACATCTGTATGTGTGTGTGTCATTGGATGCATTTGTGAATATGTGAGAGTATATGGTGCGTTTAGAGTTTTATACTGTAAAAAGTATCAGCTTAAAATACCTCATGTATTCAAACATCACATCACACAAGATAAGGTCACTCACATCTATCCACAAAATTATTTGAATAGATATATACAACAATATAAAAGATCGATGATGATATACTGCTTAAGAGATAGATAGATAGGTATATAGATAGATGGATAGATAATATTGATTGCCAATTTAGAAAATTTTCAAATTTCCAAAGAAATTAATAGCCTGAAATAAATTTCAATTTGAATTTAAATATGAATTTTGAGTTCTTTGTCATTTAAATCATTGAGATAAAGAGAGATGTGTGATTCATTGACTGACATACTTGTTTGTGGTGTTCTTTTAATTAAAATAGAAGCAGAAAATAGAACAAAACCGCTTTTTTTTACAAAAAAAATCTGACACGCACAGGCATACACATAAAAGTAAAAATTTGACATAAAATGAATGTCTACTTTTCATGCTTGGTGTAAAAATTCTTTCAGTGGTGAAAATAATTTATGCTATCTATATATTAATTAAGGATACTTCTTCGTTTTCTCTAATGAGAATAAATTGAGACAGTCATCATTGCTGATGGTATATACTGAATAAATTAGCCAACTCGATTAGATTATCGGATTGGTCACGAACTTAATTTAATAGTTGGAGGAACTATTGAGAACTAGGGAATTCTGGTTCCTCGTAATTGAAGTCACTTCATGACTTATCTTGAAGTTATCTAACTGACTACTAATAGATTGAAGTAAAAGTGTTTATTTAAGAAGAGAAGTTAGAATTCATGCACTGACCATTGAATCGGGTCCCAGTGGCTTAGTGGTATACAAGCCAGCTTGTCTTGTAACCGGAAGGTCCTGAGTTCGAACCCGGGCGTTGTGGTGGATGCGTCCTGCCGATAATTCCCAAACTAGGCGGATGAAACAGTAGCTGTCCAGTACTCCCTGTGTGTTTTCAATGGTTCTCTAACTTATATCAATCCGTAATCAACTGGTAAAAACACAACTAACCCTTACAAACCGAACTATAGAAAAAGAGAAAATCAGTCTTATCTGTTACTAGTTTTATTGATTCATGCACATAAATTTAGGGTCAATGATTGCACACAGCTCGTAATGGAATTTCATTATGACAGTTTTCTTCAGAAACTAAAATTATTCAGATTACAGTGTGCGCTGTCTACTTGATACGGTAAATGTCAATAAAGAAAGCAATCATAGATTTCATACAACCGGTTCCCTTTATTAGTTTGAAGAGAGAAAGAATGAACATAATTGCAGGATAATACCAGCTCGTTTTATTTCGTGGATACTCATCAACTGCATGCATCTTTTTCATAATTACTTGGAGTTATAAATAGAAGGTATAAGGAACATAATTTCAGAATTTGATGTAGGTAGACATAGATGACTGAGTATACTACTGAATGATTGACATGAGTAGTTGAATACCATTCACATCAAACAACAGTGTTTACTGACCAGATGGAAGAAATCGTTTTTAGATGGAGGCTATCAAACGTGTACTCGGTTTGATAATTTCAAACCACCTGAACTCTGGTTAGCTACTTGGGTGAACTGGTAATGTATCCAATTTGCAAGTTTATTCGTGATTAACGGTTGGCTGAAACTGATCCATCTCTTTGAGCTGAGTGAAATCGAATACACTACTAAACAGGACAGTCACAAATCGCAGAAGCTGCTCTCTGATGTTTAAATCCCTTCAGTTTGTCTGGCAAACACTAGTGATCAGTGTTTGAGGTGTTCGACTGTTTATATGGGCCAATCAGCAGTGCATAGTGTGATGTTTTGTAAAAAGAGTCAATAATTCCAAAAAAGACAGTGCAGTAAACAACTTTTATGTTGGTGATTCAAATGAGAGTTAGTTGCCCAGATGTAGTACGTTAATTTAATCTCTCTCGGCTTCTACTCAACAATTCATGTGTTTAAATCCCACCACGTGTGAAGCTTAGCAGCTAACCAGATAGGTTGATAAAGTTCTCAGTTTTAATTACATGCGTGAGGATGTCCAGTCTGAATAACATGATTCGGAATCAACTTCGGGGACTCGGAGTACTGTTCGTCTCACATCCATTGGCCTACTTCGTATTTGGTAGTTTCTTCCAACTGGTAATTAATACCGCATCATTGTGTTCCTTGCCTAAATCATTTGTTTACTTTTTTTTTAATTAAAGCTTGATTCCACACTGTAATTTTCAGAATGGATATCGGTAGCTCAAATTTTACAGGCCGACCATAGATATCAGGTGTTCGTCGGCAGGGAATCGAACCTCAGACCAGGAGCATGGTCGGCGAGAGTCCTAACCACTGTGCTACCGACGCCGCACAATCTAACCAGAGATTAGGAAGAGTTACCATTCAATATATATAAGCTAATAACTAAACTTTTACACCACAAAACTCAACTTTGATAGAATGTGCACACGCAGACATTGTTGTCGTGATCTACAAAATGGTTCAAAAGCAATACAAAATAACTGTTTTATTTTCCTAAGCTTTTTCTGAGTCTCTAAACAATTTCAGTGAATTTATAAACCATACTCCTACCTGGTCTAAACAGGGTTTAAATCGCACATTGATATTAGTTAAAGAAAGGATGGAAAATACGAACAGTAAGTAGTAATTAGTTTCTTCTGAGCTATACACTCCACAAACAGGTATATTTGTGCGAGATTGAGATCCCTTAGGATTTTTATTTCTTTCCTATGGAAAACTATATTTGTACTTGTACCTTTCCACTGGAAATATCTTCACTCAGTGGGATAAAGTTACATCCAGATGATGAATTCCAGATGAGACGAAACACGTGTTTTGTATTCTACTGTTAACCATCACCAAATAAGTAAATTCCGCATTAAATTTGTCGTGGTAGACTATTTAAAATGTACTTGTCCTGGGTTCGAACCCTGGAGGTGGTTGCATACTGATGAAGAGTCCCAAACTAGGCTGACCAAACAGCTATCCCGTACTCCAAGTTGGTTTTCCAATGGTTCTCTAGCTGATGTCACCTCATGATAAAATTCTGTCCAGAGTCAAACAAATCCCTACAAATCAATACTTGAATATGTTTTTCCTCTTCTATTATTGATTACATTTCAGTGAAAATATTTATGATACCCACAATTAATATGATTCTCCTATGTGAACATTCAGAAAGAAATAAAACAAAGAAAATGTATGTATATTTTGTATCTGATTTATGGAACTGCATTGAGTGGCGATCCTAACAACAGATACTGCTACACACCCTCACATACACACATGTTCACAATATAATATTTTGTTTATTCTGTTATAGCTTATTTATTTCATTGTAGTTACAATTTCATATTGCGTAGAATTGAATGTTTTAAGGTGTACTAATATGACTTACCTAATTAACTGAGTGATTGATTGATTGGCTGACTGATCGATTAATTGATTCACGAAAATTCCGATAAATTAAAAGGAAATCACTGAAAATTAAAACGCAAAAAAAATCAAAAACAAGGACAACAGTTTGTACTAATCGGGAATAGAGATAATAAGTATTGGACTAGATTATTATGAATGAAGAGTTTTGATTACCTAATTTTGTCTCTTTGCCTGTTTCTTTAATTGATCATAATTCTTGTATATTACGTGATTTCGTATTCTCTACTTTCTTCCTGTGTGTATCTTGAGTACAACTCATTGATATTACTACATAACTCCTTTTTAACAACTGTTTGTAACAACTCATCACCTTTGTTACTCCAGTGGTTTCATTACACACCCTATTTTCTTGACCGTTTTTGTGTTACATAACTCCACCCGCAACTTAATAATTTTGACTGTTTAGTTAAAATAATCACAACCAATTGTATTTTTGTTTGACAAACTTAATGTCTACATGCATATAAAATGAGTCATACATATATTTGCGATTGTACAGGTGGGTGAATGAATCCTCCAAGAAGAGACTCTTCTCTGAACAATGTGTTTTGTTTTCATTAACTCCTGGATGGGGATTATTCGTGAATTAATACTCTCTCAAATACAGACTATGATAGAAGACGAGATAGAGTGTGTGTGTGTGCAAAAAATAATATAACAGGAAGAAAATCAATCGACGGGGCTTACCCACAAATCTCTTATAGACAGACATTTTGTTTACAAGCAAAAACAAGTGGTAAATGATATGCTATATATAGGAATAAATTTAATGTATTACCTCTTTATAATGATTAGTCACTAAGGTGTGTAATCAGTGTGACTTTTCTAGTATTTAGTGTTACTGCCGTCAGTCGGGTAAGCGTTGATATAAACTTTGGGCTTACAGACATTCGTCAGCTAGGCTGGTATGCCTTCTAACTGATACAGACCAGTTTCATTATTCAATGCTCCAACTGAGCTGTTCTACATCACGACCGACTTCATTTGGTACCATGATTCAACGACGTAACATCAATCATAAGGTCAATTTGAAATTTCTTTACTTAACCGAAAATTGCTTTTCGACTGGGTTGGCATATTCAGACGCATCGTTATACTCTTGAGTGAACGATACTTCTTATATCGTAATAACACGATAGTATTGAAACGAAGCTTATGTTTAACTTACCGATTCACTTCACTGTCTTTTCGGTACAATCGGATATCAACAAGTTGTTAGTTATTTCATCGTCTCACGATATCAAAACTTCCAAACAAGGGTGTAGCCAACGTCTAGATATAGCCCGTGTGATGATGGTTGTGCTGACTGAATTTCATCAGTCAAGTTTGAAATGTGGTCACTAGACTAGATGACTCACTATCATTATATACTTTGAACTGATTTCAGATGGTTGAAAGAAATCCTCAAGATACCTTAGAACCAGATTTCGTGGTTGTTGGCACTCATCTCAAAAAGACGTGCTTTCACTCTTAAAGGATGTGATATCCCTTCTGAGATTCAAATTCACGTCAAGGGTATAGGTAGACGTCCTGGTGACGAGTGCCAACCAGTACGATACTTAGGTCCATTGTCTCTTGACAACTGCCAATGATCATCTCACAGATTTGATTTTGTCTTGATTCTAATGTAAATATCCATTACTGAATAACTTTGCATAAAATTTAGAAATGTACACTTTTTGTAAGTTGAAGTTTTTACAGAATTAATATTTTAATATTTCATTTATCGACCTTTTCTTTTCTTTAAATGCCAAACATTTAATCAAAACGAAATCAAATCTTATTTGATAAATAGTGATTCAAATAGTTTGCGTATGTGTGTGTGTGTGCAAAGAACATTGTGCTTTCATTATCTTAGAATTTTCAAGTATTGGTTTGTAGGGATTTTGTTTGATTGGTTGGACGATTTCATCATGAGCTGACATCGGTTAGAGAACCATTTAAAAACCACATGGGAGTACTGGCCAACTGTTCGGTGAGCCTAGTTTGGGACCCACCTACCGGGTTTCGAACCTATGACCACATTTTTACAGGGGGAGCTCGTAGACCATTAGGACACTTGTTTTTACAATTGTCTACTTGTTTTCACCTGTTCTTTCAAGTAAAGGGGTGTAGGGTCCTCTCTTTCTCTTCGTCACTTCCCTTCTCTTTCATTCTCTCAACCTGTCATTGAGCAGCAAAAGTTATTGACCATTCATTTAGGAATTTCTCTAGGTTAATTAATATCCAGGATATTTGAGTTCTCAAGATTTTATATTCTTTCATCATTACCTACTGTCGAATATCCAGATCTCAAAGATCCTGGACCTATCGCTTGTTTCAGGAGACTGAGCCTGTAACAACAGAAGACAAGGGCCAGGCAACAGATCGTTTATAAAGGAAACCAACACATATTTATAGATTTTCATACAAATTATTATAGATTATTTAAGCAAACAAACACAGCCTTCTGATTGGTGGTTTCTCACTGAACGTTAATCTTTCATCTCTTTGTAGCCATTTATTGAAGTTCAGATTATCTATCTACAAATTGTATCCGCCCACTCAAAGTCTGCTATGACTGGTTTTTGTTTCAGTCTTTGTTCATATTTTTCTCACGACCAATTTCGGGGATGTAGACATTGAAGTTAAATTACTGTCTACCGATTTGGCTAGCAGCCAGCTCTCACCACAAGCCTAATGTTATGCACTATAACCAAAGCAGAACAATTTTAATTTTTTTTTAATTTTTGAGTACAGCTTGATTTCATACTGTAATTTTGGTAAAGGTATGGAGTTTTCAGAATGGATATCGTTAGCCTAAATTTTGCAGGCCGACCATAGATATCAAGTGTTCGTCGGCAAGGAATCGAACCTCAGACCCAATGCATGGTCGGCGAAAGTCCTAACCACTGAGCCACTGACAACAGTAAACTGGCTATAAATTCTAACTTCAAATCCTACAAACTAACACTTAACAATTTAGGTGATGCTCACTGGAGACTGATAACAGGATAAAGTTATCTGGAGTCCTAGTGAGCAATCATGATCAGTGCGGGGGGGGGAGTCCACTAGGTCAGATGTGAAGACGAATACTCATCGACGATACTGACAGACGATGGTGTTAAAAATCGTGAAATTTCGTCCATCAAACCATCATTATTATGATTAGTATCATTAGCTCAAACATATTTAGACTGGAATTACAAGTTGATACAAAAAATCTATACACATGGTTATGTTAGCATATATATATATATATATATATATATATATATATATATATATATATTGTATATGTGTATAACAGATTTGCTATCTTTTCTAAACCATCATTTTAGAAACTGTCAGTGTTATAATAAATAAACAAAACTTTTTTTAGTATATGTTGGTGAATTGATTTAGATTTGATTTTTTTAAAACTCTTTTGTGGATAGTTTTTATCTTACAGTACCTGTCATATATATTACTGAATGACTTACACCCTTCTGACTGCTGTTTGTTAACCACACATGATATATGCCTGTCAAATCTCCTACCAATAAATATATATCACGTAATATTTTACAGAAAAAAGAGAGAAAGATAGAGAAGAAGAAGAGAGGAACGAAGATATTAATTCCAACCAAGATGATTAATCAATATTTATGATCTTCTTGCGTGTGTGGTTTGCGATACTTTTTTTGTTGAAAATTTTTACTTCTGTTACAAAAAAGAAACAATCAAAAAAATTTAGGAAAACTTTTATTCTGAGTAAAGTTAAAAAAGAAACTACTTTCGGCAAAGTTAAAGTATCATAGGCAAAACCACAATGACCTTGAACAACCAATCAGAATTCAGATGCGAAGAAGTCGCAAAATCGTTGAAAAATACAGTAAAGCAAATATTGCAAACTTGATACTACACTGTATAGTTGTAGCTTATGTGTTGTAAGAATATTTCCTAGGTCAAAACACAGATGATCAATAGAGAAGTTGTACCATGTGTGCGATATACCCATTCATTCAGTTGACTGTAGGTCATGGTACTTTGAGTCCGACTGATATTTCAGACAGTATTCTCGAACCAGTATTCTCCTAACTTTAACCCTAAACCTTAATCTTAAACTCCGTGACCCTACCTAATACTATAGATTTACAGAAAAAGCCCCTAGTAAACAATTAAAATACTGTGTCTACCCTTTCCTGGTTCAAAAAGACAGGCATAATCTGATTTCAAATGACATTTCATAGCATTCCCCGTATCTGATCGGTTTTGAAGGTCAACTCTTGAAGGGCCATGACTGTGACCATGATAATTTAACTTCGCCCTACTTTCATTTTAGTGATCTGATTGTCAGTCAGTCAGAATATTCAAAAGGATGGCTTCAGTTTAAAAATCCCCTTAAGGTTTCAGAATGTTTTTACTCCATGAGATCCAAACGGCGTTGAATATCACTATAGTAACCTTAAAGCTAGTGATCCGAATCACTGTCAGATTTTGGCTTATAGCTAACCAGCATTCCATATTTCATTTCAAATGACTCATCAAACCAAAGATTCATGAATAATTCATCACTTTTTTTAGTTTAGACAAGTGAACGGTTTCATAAATGAAAATAGTAAGTAAAACTGAGTAGATTTCCACATATATCTCACAGATCAACCATTTTAATGACATTTGGTACAACTTTTCAATTTATAAAGTTCAGATGTAGCGCTTTTGATTAGTTTAAAGGCAGCTTTTATGATAATTTGACCTCAGTTAGAGAACTTCTGCTGACCGAACAGTGGTTTCTCTCTTGGATTCACGAACCCAATAACAGTCAAACACACACACACACCCTGGACCATCATATAATAAATCCAGTCCGTTTACACTTCAGCCACTGAGTTGTCAAGCTCAATGAAATCTTAATTTGTGTACTTGATCACTGATGGTATCTCATAAGGTGAGCGCTTCTGAAGACCCCTAGTCCTAGGATAAAAAGGTCGTACACTGCTGGTTGTTTTTCAGTAATTCTCAACGTTGCAGTCTATAATCATGTGAATAAAGTGTTTTAATGATGAATTGGATAAGCTTAATTTCAACCTGGAGATAAAGATGAATTTGTTATACGTCAGTAACATATGACTTTGTTCGGAAACACTACCAGTTGAGGAGAAAGGAGAAGTTATACACTAAGATTGACTGAATACTTGAGACTGCAGTAATCACCACTAGCAGTGAGTTCCATCCAGATGTCACATGAGAGGATGGATTTCCCACCAATGACATTGGTTGGTGGTTGCGCTAAATCACGAGTTAGTAGAAGTTAGAATTGATAGACCATTGAGAAATCGGGTCCCAGTGGCTGAATGGTATACGAGCTTGCCTTGTAACCGGGAGGTTCCGGGTTCGAACCCCAGTGAGTGCGTCCTGCCGATAATTCCCAAACTGGAGGGATGAAACAGCAGCTGTCCAGTACTCCATGTGTGTTTTCAATGGTTCTCTAACTGATATCAATTCGTGATCAACTTGGAAAAAACATAACTAACCCTTACAAACCAAACTATAGAAAGATAATAAATGCAGTCAAATGACTTCCATTTCTATATATCTAATTATTAACAGATAGGTGACAGTGAATTGCTGACATCAGTAAAAGCAGGAACTGATATTCGATTATCCTATTAAGTCTCTTCTAAATAGGTTATTCTAGAATTTCTAAGTCTCTTGAATAGGACTTTCCCCATGTCATCATTTTGTTACCTCATCTTAACTCGTTGAATTTCACCACAGATAATTTTTTAAGATAGCATCGACTTGACACATTCTATCGAAGCTATCATGTACATATGTAATATACCTATGTACATACAGTTGGTAGATAGATGTACGGACAGGCAGATTGATAGATTGATTGATTGATAGATAGTTAGTTAGACAGATATAGATTGCTTTCTTTCCTACTTGATTGATACCACAGAGATTCATTAATGCAACTGCCACAAAAATTTCTATTCCATCTCTCTCTCCATGATCCAAACTCTTTCAGTGCCCTGGTTGAAATATCTAGTGTGCAACAAAAAATTGGCAGAATTAAAAATTAAACAAAATATAAACAGAGATTGAAGTTATTCTCTCGTTTGTGAAACACAAATAGAAAGTGAAAGTGTGTTTGTGTGTGTGTGTGAGAGAGAGAGGGAGGGAGAGAAATTCTAAAGTTTTGTTTAATCAGACAGAGGTTGGTTTCCTACTGAAATCTCTCGTATGCATATGACTGACAAAATCATTTGTTATAATAATAATAATAATACTATTGACAATTACAGGAATAGTAATAACCATAATGTGATAATTTCAGTTAACTTTATTCATCACTAGCTGTTCATGGTTTCTTGAGATAAGCGTGTATACAAACAACTTTGCACTCACTCACTCACGCACACACACACATACAGGCAGGTAGATAGACAGACAAACGCTCACGCATTCTGTAACCCCCGAGGCTATGCAACACATGATTTCCTCCTTCAATCTGGTGAATAAAGTTTAAATTGCCTAAGGGTAATTAGTATTTGACTGTATATGAATAAGTATATGAAGTTTTATGTAATAGTTGTACTATTCATCACCTGTATTTACATTTGTTTGCATGCAACTTCGAAACACGTTGGTGTGTTGGTTGTGCGGGGGGGTGGGGGGAGAAAATAAAGAAATAAACAGAAGAATATACTATTCAACATTTTATTTTTCCTTCATAATTTTATATGCTTTTTTTTAATCTGAAAGTTTTATTTCAATGTCTTTGTTTTCAACTGGTGTTTTCTTCCATTCTTATTTCTCTCATCCACAAAACAGCTGACTAGGCGGACATTTTCAGGTCATAAGTATGTCATTTTATCAAATTTCTCAAATTATACGTTCAATAAATGAATCAGTTATTTAGTTTCAGTCGTAAGTTATATAAATTTTGTTTTGGTTGATGAATTCTGGCAGTGGAATCCAGAGGGTGTATTCCCTTCTATTTCGGAATCGCCTATTACATTCATCAGATTATGTCATCTCTGGAATGCGTATAATATCTGGTTATCAGTTAAAGGATGTGTGTAATGTACGAAACTTCCTTCTATCCTTTTTCATGGCCAGGAGACATGGCCGTTGAAAGTAGGAGATTTGAAGAGGCTATTTGTCTTCGACCATGGATATTTGCTTTTATATCTTTTGTGCTAAGTGATGAGTAATACAGTCGATGAGGTCGTGAAGCTACATTATTTGAAATGACTAAGACATTTCAGAAGCATTCTAATCCGTCGCCTTCCTCGTCTAGCTGACAGAGGATTAGGTTGGTCAAATTAAAGCCTATCATAGATCAATTGACTGTTAATTTGACCCATGTAGAGAGGTGTAGTCTGCCTAAGAACTATTAAGAACCAACAGCTTCAAACTGTTGGTATTGTAGCTTAAAACCGCTAATCCCCATCAGATAAACAGCATCATGTTAACTTGGGGTCGACAGGTCAACAGAAATCGAATCTGTCATATTAGTGAAAGCAACCACAAGTACTAACAAGTTTTTAAATGACTATTTATCGTTATGTAATACTTTACCAGTGGGGATTTATTCCATACACTGATACAATCATTTTTCAGTAGTGTCGATGAATGTATGTTCTCACTGTCTATAGTTTATTTAGACAACTTCTGAATATCTGTCACAAATTTAGTCCTTAAACGATACTAGATTATTTGTTGTTTTTTTTCTTTTTCGAACAGTCAGCTGAAGGAGGTGGGGAATCGATTGATGCCACTGACACCAATGATGTCGCATGATTAGTCTCTTTCTATATATTTGTGAATATTTACTGATACTGCGAATTTGAGGTGATTCACTGAAATTTCTTTTTTTTCGTATTAGTCAACTCAATCACATTTGGCTTTTATGTGTATGCATGTCTGCTTTTGGTGTCACAGATTAGTACAAGAAATAATTGTTTATTTCTCCCGTATACAATGTGATTCATTGGTTTATCTATCTACTCATGATAAATATATTACTCTGAAAAAATCGACTAACACTCATTCAGCCACCTCCGTATACTCACACAGACACACACATACACGTTTCTCGATGACTCATTTTGATATGATGATGGCTTTTTTGTGAAGCTTTTCAAAAAGACTAAGAGACAAAAATGACAAATACCCTTAATAAGCAAAGAAATATGAAAGATTACATTATTCTTCAAGTATTGGTTTTGTAGGGATTTTGTTTAATTGTATGGAGGATTTCACCATGAGCTGACATCAGTTAGAGAACCACTGGAAAACCTGGGAGTACTGGACAGCTGTTTCGTCCAACTAGTTTGGGACTCTTCAGCAGTATGCATCCACCACCAGGGTTCTAACCCAGGACCTCTTGGTTACAAGGCGAGCTCGTAGACCATTGAGCCACTGGGAACCGATCCAATGGTTCTTGAATTCTAACTTCTGCCAGTTCACGACATAGCGCGACCACTTCTTATATATATATATATATATATATATATATATATATATATACTAGTCATGCATTCTGTCAAAGTGATAAATGACAACTAATCAAACTTGTAATGTCTTCTCTATGATGTAAAGAATACAGCCTCTCAGCCTGTCTGCTGGGTTAGAATCCGAAGACCTATGATTCCTGAATAATGCCATTTAAGAGATATATGCCAGATCAATATAAATAGTATCCATTTGTTCATATTAGGTGGTTGGAGGCAGTCGGCTACAGGGAGCCTTACTCGGCCAAGGTTTCGTGCTAGTTGGCGGCACTCACCAATCAACAAGGCGTATCTGCAACTTTGAAGAAACTCAACTCATGTCCCTTCTCAGATTCGAATTCACGTCACCCAGTGCCGCCTGCAGTCGCAGATGTTACCACTGAGCTATTCAGGCTTGATGGCGTTGGTGGCTTAGCGGTAGAATGCTAGTCAGCCACTCATGTACTTCAAGGTCCGATCCCTGGTCGAATCACTACTTTACCTCGCTAAGTCGGCAATAAGACTGGTAAAGAGGGAAGGCTGGTTATGAGGCTAGCAATTCCACTTTTTTAAAAATAAACACCAGTGCTACCGAAACTTCAAGCCTTTAGCTTGAAGCTCTACATTCCACTGGGAACGTAAAGTAGTAAAATAAATAAATAAGAGTAATCGATGCAAGTGTTTAGAAATGAGTCATTTTATCAAGTGTTGGTTTGCAGGGATTTAATCGGTTACAGGTTAGATCAAAAGCTGACATCAGTTAAAGAACCAGTGGAAAACCAGGAAAGACTGGACACTTGTTTCTTCCAGATTTGGAACTTTTCATTGGTATCCATCCACTAGGGTTTGAACACAGGAGTTCCCGGTTACAAGATGAGCTCATAGACCATTCAGCCAGTCACATTTTGATAATCTGAACACTGATTATACGATGTTCCACTGACTTTCATATAGACATTTCCAAAAAATTATTTTTGAATACTAATAATAATTGCTGCGGATTACGAAGGACACAATAGACGTCCAAGCTAGTGATGTGCTTTAACTCACTAAACCTAACTTTGGTAAGATGATGATAATGTTGAACAGGTTCTCGTTGTCGTTATCTCTGTCATTTACTGTGTTAAACCAGAAATTCAAGTGAATTTACTTGGATGTCTTACTAAACAATTCAATGATTTTTAATTGTCATAATTCAGGTTAATGCAAAAAGCACAAATAGGCAGTATAGTTATTTAGACTATATTTTATCCTTCACGTTCCCAGTGGAACATAGGGCCTCAAGCTAGTGGCTTGAAGTTTCTGTAGCAGAGTTTATTTTTTATAGGATGGGCTTGCTAGCCGCACGCCCAACCTTTTCCTCTTTACCAGTATTATTTCTGGCTTAGCGAGGTAATGAAGTGCGTTGGCCGGGGATCGAACCTCGGAACATGTGCATGGTCGGCGAGCGTCCTAACCGCTGTGCCACCGACGCACTATTTAGACTATTAGACAGTGTTGATCTCAAATACTTTAATGGCATCGCAGAATCCCCACTCATTTCTGTCGTTACCAGACCATCACCATTTTGATGATGGTATAAATATTTTAAAAGTTATGTACGTTGGGATTTCTACTTTTGGCATGTTACCGAATCAACGTATACCTTTCATATCATGCTATAAGAGTGAATGGGTACACGGGGGTACATGTTAGTCTGTGTGTCAATATGTATTTAGATGAAGAAATGACAAAGAAACACCTCTGTCTCTAACACACACATACTGGTAGTGTTTTTAAACGAAACAAAATGAAATAATTTTTCATTTTCCATTTGTTCAAGTTATTTTTTAGTAAAACAAATGATTTTAAAAATAAGCTGTGCATGTGACACCTAAACATTTTGAAACATTTATTATTATTACATGATTTTCAAGCTTATTTCATCTGCTAGTACCTCTATCTGAAATACTAAAAATTGAAATTCTCACTACTTTGCATTCCCAGGAGAACATAAATGTTCAAGCTTGAGTTTTGAAGTTCCACTAGCTGTGATGTTCTTTTTACGGGCTGGGAATACCCTGGCCTCACACCCGATCTCCTTTATTAATAGGGCTTACTACTTGGCAAGCGAGGTTTTGTAGCACGTTGACGAGGTATCGAAACCTTACTATGTGTGTGTGTGTATATGGGATTGGCAGACCCTCTACTATTGAGCTAACGACTCGGTCTATTGTTTTTATCATCTCTCACAATTAAAAAATATTGATTTGGTATTGTAGAAGTAGGCATTAATGCAGGCATCAAAAAAATGACTCACTTATAACTGTATTTTAGGTTTTCCGGGTTGATAAAACAGTCAAGTTGGTGCTAAGTGATACAGTATCCATGTCTGTGTTGTTTGTAAAACCGTATTCATAAAGTTGGCAGTGTAATTATAAATTTAACTGAGACGATATTTTAGTGCGCTGTGTTTCATTGCTAGACGCTAGAAGTCAAAGTCTAGGGAGGTATTCTTCTCCATAATGATAGTGCTGGCTGACTCTTATGTTGTATGTATGTAAATTTTTAAAAATTTTTCCATCACGTTCCCAGTAGAACATAGGGCCACAAGCTAGTGGCTTGAAGTTTCTGTAGCAGTGTTTATTTTTTATAGGATGGGGTTGCTAGTCGCATGCCCAACCTTTCCTCTTTACCAGTATTATTTCTGGCTTAGTGAGATAAAGGAGTGCGTCTGTGGCCGGGGATCGAACCCCGGACGATGTGCATGGTTGGCGAACGTCCTAACCGCTGTGTCACCGACTGTATGTATGTACGTATGTGTAATTGTGACAAGACTTATATCGTCTTAGTATTAGATCACATGTGACTATGTTGAAGAATTCAAAATATTTGGTCATCTTCAACATAAGTCATTAGATGTGAATCAAGTTTCTTAATTTAAAGTGAATTTTTTTACAATACAGTAACTATACTACTTACTACTGATGATTTCTGTCTGAGCAAATATTTCACCACTACTCATTGATATTGTTTTTAGTTTCAAAATTAAATTAGACTGAAAGTGGTGTGGACTGTTTTTCCTCACTTAGAAACGATGGAAAAAATTTATAACTACATTGGGTGATATTAGTGTCGACGATTAAATCGCGAACCTTTCCTTGTCTTCCTAGACAATCTTGTCTTCATTGCTGATTTCACTATGAAATCTTTCCTTCATTACATTTGAACGTTCCTGGTGTGGTGAGAGCAGGCTGCTAGCCGATTGGTTGGCACTAATCTACGTTAAGGTCTAGGTCACTAATATGGGCCGTGAGAAAATATGAACAAGGCTGAGTCAACAACCAATCACAGCAAAGTTAACGTGGCAAAATGTGATTCGCAGATAGAGAACTCTATTTGTCAAGGAATCCCGAAACAACCAATCAGAAGCCTGCGTTTGTCTACCTAACTTCTGATAAACAACCAATCAGATGACTACGCTTGTCTATAATAATGTAGTTGAAATATGTATAAATACGTGTTGATTTTCATAATAAAACGATCTGTTGCCTGGCCCTTGTCTTCTGTTGTTACACTGGTAGTGATAATAACAATGTTTCAAGTATTGGTTTGTAGGGATTTGATTGATTCGTTACAGGATTTCATCATGAGCTGTTATCGGTTTGAGAACCATTGGAATACCTGCGAGTACTTTTCACCAGGAGTCCCTGGGTTCGAACCCTGGTGGTGAGTGCATACTGACGAAGAGTCCTAAACTAAGCTGACGAAACAGTTGTCCAATACTCTGAGCTGGTTTTCCAATGGTTCTCTAACCTATCTCAGATCATGATGAAATCCTGTTAGCAATAAAAATTCTTGTTTACTGGAACTTATGATACATACAGTTATTCAAACCAGTTCATGTAGACTAATACTTTTGTTTTGAAAACGATACCTAAAACAACCGGTCTCAGACTAACAGCGTCTATAAAAATAAAGCTAACTTCACATTTCTTTCTTTTTCCTTATATTCTGAGTGGAATGTAGAGTGTTAGGCTTTCGAAGTTTCAGTGTTAGTAGAGATGGTGTTGTTTTGAAAAGGTAGGATTGCTGGTTGCACGCCCAACCTTCCCTCTTTTCCAGGATTATCATATTGGCTAATAAACTAGGCTAGGTTTACGAGTGGGTCCGTCGGGAATCGGAACCAGGCCTCATGTACGTGGCTGGCGTGTATTCAGTCACTTAATCATTGATGCACTTACAAGACTGGCCGATTTAAAACATATTCAAAAAGCCTAATTCATTCAATGTGAGATGTCATTTCCTGAATTTCTCATCATTCATCGGGAAATAAAGTTTCTTTTATAAGCTGTGGGACAGAAGTTGTTCATCTCAGAGTGTGATATAAACTGACCACCTCTGCATCCTTAAGTATACATATCTCTTCATTTAACAAAGGAGAATGCTTTTGGAGTTATTTCCAGTCAAACTGAACACTATATTCAGAGAACTAGCTAAAGACTCTTCCATTAACATAAGTCAGTCAACATTATGATAATATGTCGAGTTCAATCGACAAATACCTTCACTGCTGTTGTTTGTTTTCTTTTCAGTAACTTCAACACATATCTACAATTGAAACTAACAGTATTACAAAAGTAAACATAACAGGTTATTCAGTAAAGAAAACGTCAGTGAAAGAATATTTCATTAAATCAATCAACCTGTTGAAGCATATTTACACACGCACACACACACACACACATATGTATATACGTACATATATATGTAACCTTAAAAAACAACAACAACAATAACAACAACCATGAATCATAGAAGTATCAATTCGAAAACAGAAAGTAACTTTTCACATCTTCATTTGTTTACGTAGGAATTTCGATTATTCCTTTTTGTTTGGTTTTTTTTTAATAAACACATCATCACAGTTTCTATTACCTTGAATCTATCGATCTATGACATAAGGAGAAAGAAAGCAAACATTTCCCATGATGACTAGTGACAGTTGGTTAGCTGGATTTTTCCTCCCAGAGAGAAACGGAGAGATAGAGAGAGAGAAAAAGAGAGGAAGAGGGCGGGAGGTGAGCAAAGGGAGAAAGAGTGGGATAATTGAATCAAGAAAGAATACAACACCATATGTTGTTGTGTTTCTAGAGTTCATTAGCACTCATTATTTTCAAATAACCACCGATTACGCTTCTTTTTTTTCCATAAATGCTTATTCCATTAATGAGAATAGGTTATAAGCATTTATTTTTCAAGTTTGACCACGGATAAATCTCAGTTAGAGAAACACTGAAACTAACAGCTGTTTCATCCCCCTAGTTTGGGAATCTTCGTACTCACTGGAGTTCGAACCCAGGACCTTCCGGTTACAAGACAAGCTTGTATACCATTCAGCCACTGGGACCCGATTTCTCAATGATCCATGAATTCTAACTTCTATTAACTCGTGATTTACCGTGACCACCAACCAATGTGGGAAATCCATCCTCTCATGTGACATCTGGATGGACCTCACTGGTCATGGCTTTTCACTAGGACTCTAGGAAACTTCGTCCTGTAGCAGGTCACTAGCAAGCATCAGATTAGAGTTGATTTATAGGGATTTGATACCACTCTGTGGTCAAGCTCGAGAAACAAAATCAAATCTTTACAAATCAACTCTTGAAAATAAAATTTTAGTTTGATCTTGTGATGTTAGGTGGCTAAATTATAATCCCACAAGATTGCACTTGTAAGGCCTTATAGTACAGCAGTAACTATAGCATTGGATCATGTGAGTTCAAATCTCTGAGAGGATATCAGTTAATTGGAGGTTGGTGGGATATGACTTGTTCACCACAGTGTCTATAAGGAAAAAATCCAGATCAGAGACTTCCTGGCCGCTGCATCTAACCACCTAGCTTGACAACAACATCACAAACTTGACTGATAGAATTCGGTCAGTACCAACACTGATAAGGAATAAAAAAAAATGGTATTTCTTATTATTCTGTCTGAATGAGACAGGTGATATTGTTTAACAATGTAGCTATCAGGCAGTTTGACAAGACAGTTGCTTTAGACGACCTGTCTTTTCTCCTATCATACAGATATTTATCGATTCTTAATATTCAAAAGGATTTCATTGGTTTTATTCAAAATATGCTCATCACTTTATAGTACTTAGGCGAAATAACTATCTATGCTGTTGGAATCTCAAAGGAGAATAGAGTTCTGTGTAAACTTTAAATTAACAGATTAGTAATGTCTGGAGTTTCTCCTTCTTCTTCTTCTTATTATTATTATTTTATTCGTTTGCATACAGAGTGGAACATAGGGCTTCAAGCTAAAGCGCTGAAATTTCGGTGGCAGTGGTGTTTATTTTTACGGGATGGGTCTTGCTAGCCTCATACCCAACCTTCTTTTACTCTTCCACTCTTATTATCGGCTTAGCAAGGTAAAGGAGTGCGTCAGCCAGGGAACGAAGCCTAGACCAGGTGTGCGGTTGGCTAGAGTTCTAACACTACGCCACCAACACACATGTCTAGAGCTGGCTTTTCACAATTATTAAATGTGGACTATTATCCCACTTTTTATCACCTGTAAGACATCTTCTGAATGTTTGATGTAATCTAACTAGCCTAGAAGACTGACTGCATAAGGAAAGACTGTAATATATGAAGTCCTTGATCGTCATCTTGACTTAAAAATGCATTTAAAATTCATGAAAACTTTATGGCATGCTATCGTAGGATTTCGATAAAAATCTGCATTTGAATGTTTTCTGATATCCATTGATAAAAAGCTGTACGGGAATATTATAAGAGATATACTTCTTCTGACACTAGTAGTCTTCTAATTTTCATGAATTGTTTTTATACAGTTTATTTTTCTCTGGCACCTACTGTAACGGTAGAGGGCGAGCGTAGGCAAGGTATCTATATATGTAGCGAAATTATGTACACCTTATCTCCAAATCGTCATTTGCACAGATCTTCCAGGTATTGTGTTTCTTTGTGTTCCTTTCACGTCTCCCATATTTCTCCGCAACACTGAATCATTTTCTTCCTCTGACGCCAAATCTGTCTCCCTGTGATTTGATGTTTTTAAGCCGGTAAGCATCTCGTCATATACTACTTATAAACCTTATCAGTAGCATGGGCCACACTGCTACTATAGAATTATAAAGTAGTCATATGGCTGAATTTCTTTGTGCTTCACATTGTATTTTCCATCAATAGACTACTATTAGCCTGTTATGATCAAGTTTTCAAAATTATTAAGTTTGATATCTCAGTGTGGCTTTAAATGTTGGTCATATTTATGAAAATGAATCAATCTACTTTCTTAGATTATTCACATTTTCAACAACAAAAAAAGCCTAAGCAGTCTGACCTTTATTCATTAAAAGTCAACAACAATAATAATTTTCAACATGTAATTTGATGAAGGTATTGATTATTTGGTTATCTAATAGCCGAAAACTTTAACAACCACAACCACTAGAACAACAAAAACAACGAAAAATGGTAACAATAAACAGACACTGAATGACCTTAAGCAAAATATCTATATTCTCCTGCATATGTCTCTACAACAAAAAGGAAGAATTCCAGTTTGAAATAAGGGTCATCTAGTCAGTGTGTATATTTTGCCATGGCCTTCGTATTTCCGCTGTTACAAATCGATTATCGTGTGTTACTGTAAATTCTGTAAATTCGTCATCGAATTACGCCTAAAAAATAATGACTCCCAATCTACTCTGAAAATGTATATCTGTTGAGTAATTCTCAAAACTTGGGATGCACTACAAGCTGCTTTCACAATGTTGTGTGTATATGTGTGTCTGTGTAATTATCTATCGGTAGACATCCAACTCGATGAAAAAACGACTAATCAATAAGATTTGTCATGGGATTTAAGTAGACTAATTCTAGTGTATACCATTTTCATCTTCATTGCTTAATTAATATGCCTAAGGGTGGTATAAGTTGTTAAGTGGTAATCTCTTTTAATGCATGAAAAGTTTCTGCCTCAATGAATCTAACAATTAACTGTATGAGTCATTATTATTAGCCTAATGAGTTGTTGTTTTTTGTATAACTCTATCTGTCGTGTGAAGTGATATAATAGGGTAGGCAATATTGAGGCTAGGCATCGAGTGCTAGGTAAGGAAAGGAAATCAATAAATGAGGCTGTGAAGTTACATCGACTGAGATGATTAGGGCATGTTATGCATACCTAGCCATCGCCTTCCTCTAATGACGGGTCAAGTTGGAAAAGAGCCAGTGTGGTGGTCAAACCAAGACATGGCTTCATCAGGCAATGAAATCCACAACAGTTAGTTTAAGCCAGTCACACAGGAAGGTGTAGACTTCCCGGTTGGGGTCATCGGGACGGTAAACACCAATGACTGGAGGCAATAGGTGATATGGCTCAAACTCATCATTCTCAATGGCTGGTGCAGATGCCTCCACTCCTTTGATTTATAATTTCCAATGAAACTATATGGTTTTTCGATATTACTGTTCTTTTCGCCTTATATCTCTGTTTACTGTCTCTATTTTGTATTTCTTTTTAATTTTTTCTTCTTCTCTTCCTTTGTGTGCTACATGGAGTGTGGCGATTCGAAGTGCTGCATATCGGTGCAAAGCTCTAAGTTGAAACCAGTCAGTCAGTCAGTCATTTTTTACCAGTAATTTTTGACCCATTGATAATTTCCTTACCCCAAAAGTTAGGTGATAATAATAGTACCATATAAAAATACGAAGAAAACCACACTGTAACGTACGTCATTCAGATAGAATCCAATCAGGGAAAAAACCCATTTCGATTACCATTCGGTAAAGAATTTATGCTAATTTATTAGTCTTTTCTTATACAGAAAAGTTAGTCACTGCATTCAAGACTGAAGAGTGCAAGATTGAATCACCGGGGGAAACACATGTAGACTACCTCAGTTCAAGTTAGCTTCATCTTTAAGCAGAATCGAACGGATTGCAGTGAAATCAACCATCACAAGTAGAGTCTAGTAGTAACAGAAGAGAGACTATGCAGTAGAGAGACAGCAGTGCATTTATAACAAGCAAACAAAGCAGGGAAATGAATAGTCATCATTTATTCGTGCATATTAAGTGCTTCCTTAAATTCTCAACAATGCCTTCTAGAAAAATATTAACAAGAATGGATTTAGAATTAAACAGCATTATATGATAACTGATTTCTAACATCAAAACATCAGTGTCATGCATCTAGTACTTGATGACGTTTGTTCTGATTGGATATTATCGGTCAAATTTACAATGTGGTCACCACAACTGTGCCCTGTGAAATAATGTTAGATGACTAACAATGGACAGGAAACCTTTGACCTAGGTTTAATACTCGTTGGAACTCGTTAGTAAGGCGTATCTACATTTGCGATGGAAGTGATTTCCCCTTTGAGGTTCAACCTTGCGTCAAGTTCGCAGATAAGCCATGTTGAAGACTGTCAACAAGCATGGTGCATGGGTACAGAACTTCCTGTAATTGCTACAATCCATATAACATCAAGCCACATCAGTATAACTACACTTATCGAACAGAATTCAATACACCGTGATGACAGAACGCCAACTTTCTCCCTCTTCACATCTGAATGATGTTTACACATAAATCGAATTGTGTATTTGAGTACTAAAGCGGAAGCAGTTGAATTTCATTCTGTTCTTATTAAAATTTAAGTTATGAAAAAATGATCATAAAGTTCCTCAAATTATTGGAATTTTACTCTTTCTGTAATGAATGCAAGAAAAAACCTGTTCTTGATTCTACTGTTTTTGCTGTGAAACTTGAAAAATAGGTGTTTATGATCATTGTTAGTGGGAAGAACCAGAATCACAACAAAACCTCTTCTATCCAAATTGTACAAAATTGTATTCAACTATGAATCAATTTATGTTTTTCCACCCACCTCAAGGTCAAATTACTGATCAATACTTCGTGTAACCAATGTATTTTCTATTACTTTACTAATTTCCTAAGGAAACCATGTGGTAAAATTCCTTTTTGTTAGAACGTATTTACAAGAATTAGGATTTGTAAGGATTCTACTTATTTCACGTTAGACCACGGAATGAAATCAGTTAAAGAACGATTGAGAACCAGGATGTACTGGATAGCTGTTTCGCCCTAGTTTGGGGTTCATCATCAGTACGCACTTAATTCTTAAAAATTAATCTGATACTCGCTAGTGACTGGTTACAAGATGAAGTTGTGTGGAGTTCTAGTGAGAAGTCATGACCAGTGGTGTAAATCCAGTAGGGAGTGAGGATGGAGTTCCCACCAATGACACTGGTTGGTGGTCGCGCTAAAATCAAGAATATATTTATCCAGATAAATGTGTAAACTGGTTATCGTTACCATTACTGTTACCTTCATTTACGATGGTCAGTACGTTCGTGTTGCTTACTTCAATCCCGCATGACAAACTACCACTATAATACTACAGTGTTGATTTATTCAAGCTATATAGTAACCGGTTGCACTTTTAAAATAGGGTGTGCGAATATTTACAATTTTGTTTATAGTGGACGATAATAATAACAATAATAAATATTACTAAGAGGTGACTAATTTCTGATGGGTCTGCCCGATGAACTTTAAAATTCTCTCCTATGCTGAATGCCGTAAACAACTAAAGCTTGGGCTAACTAAACACCATCATAAAGCTTTTGCTGACCAGATTTCTGTATTATAAAACAAATATCACCTAACTCTTCTTATCTCATAGTTTATTTATTTATTTACCATAAGTTCTTCAGATATTACAAATTTAGCATTTGACCTGAATGCTTTCATCCATGCTGAGTGGTTAAAAGTCACTCAGAGTTTTTGTTTTTATTTGTTTCTACAACTGTTAACCTTTCTCCTGTAGTAACAGTAATTAGAATAATAATAATAACAATTTGTCTAAGCTGTATTTTAGGTGTTTATGATGGCTCGACCTTTACTCCCTACTAATATATATATATATATATATATATATATATATATATATGTCAGTTCTTACTAACACACTTTGTTTAAACTTTGTAGGCTAAGGCAGAAAGACACAATAAGAGAAGAAAAAATATAATTCTAATCAATGATTCCTTTTCAAACAGTTTCTTATTATCTGAAATGTATTCATTCATTCATTAGAAAATAAAATCGATACCAAGACGACGAAGAAGACTATGTGATGTTTGTGTGTAATTGTTACATCATATGTTAGATAGTGTGAAATGATGATGAAGTAGAATACCTGAGATTGTTCACAATCTAGTGACCAATTAGTGTATCCATTTCAGCACTTAAAGGGAGATCAATCCTGAGGCTGTGAATAGCTCCGTGTTAACGTCTCTGACATTCAGTACTGGTTAATATGAGTTGGCATCTTCAGCGTAACAACAATTCCCTATAGAGGTTTCTGATTCACCTTTCTGTTGAGTGTCAGCAAACACGAAACCTAGATGATATCGGATCTCCCACTTATTCCCTCCAATCAATTGACATTATCTATAGTTTGATTTATAAGGGTTAGTTATGTTTTTTCCAAGTTGATCACGGATTGGTATCAGTTAAAGAACCATTGAAAACACACAGGGAGTACTGGACAGCTGCTGTTTCATCCCCCTGGTTTGGGAATCATCGGCAGTACGCAACCGCTGGGATTAGAACCCAGAACCTTCCGATTACAAGGCAAGTGCGTATACCATTTAACCGCTGGGAGACGATTCAATGGCCAGTTCATGAATTCTAACTTTTACCACTTCGTGATTTAGCGCGACCCACACTAGTGTCGTCGGTGGGACATCCATCCTCATACGTGACATCTGGATGAACCTCTCTAGTCACAACTTCTCTCTAGAATTCACCCCCAGGAAACTCTATTCTGTAGCAAGCTGATGATTCCCAAACTAGGTGGATGAAACAACAGCTATCCAGTACTCCCTGTGTGTTTTCAGTGGTTCTCTAACTGATATCAATCCCTGATCAACTCGTAAAAACAATTGATATCAATTCAAAGTACATCCCAGTGGTGAGCAATGTAGCTCGATGATCATATTGGAAACTTAGTTTTGGGACCCACACTCCTCATCAGAGATTAAATCTATGCTTGAAAAGCGAGTTAATCAGTTTTCTATTTGCTGTCATCTCGCGATACACTGCCATCATACACTACCACCTTGGGTGGTATTCTTAGTCTTTTGATTAATCTGCAGCATCTATCGACTGATGACAAAGCTTGCTTGGATATTTATGAAGGGATTCAAGTTGAATAAAGAAGGAAACTATTGAGAATCAATAGCATTGATTGACTGATTGATTTAAATGGTTGTATTCTATTGGAGTAAGGAGACCTGATTATTTTAATAATCAAGCTCTATAGTGACTGATAGACATTCAGCCTATATCAACATCCGAGATAAACATTCTTATCAGTATCAATACTGTAAGCTTATCACACATAAACACTGAAATGTCTGTTTAGTTGAGTGAGTAGAGAAAGAGCTGGTAGTCAATTGATTTCCACATAGTTTTCAGTACACATGTAGAGAATGAGTAATGGTTCTTTTTATTTGTCTGTCCATTTTTTGATCACATTCAATTTATGAGCATTCACACTTCATTAACCGGTACAAGTTGTTCTCGTGTTTTATACCAGTGTGTGTATGTGTTGTGATTTACTAAAAATGAGTCATTTTTTGAATAGAATAGTTAAACAATGTTGTATACAGTTTCCAGCAAATTGATATCAGATATAGAGAGCATTAGGAAGGTGTTTCAATTGAGTGTACGATCTCTTATCAGTGCGAACTTATTCTACACCGTCAGATTGATTATATTTTTATCCACCCACGCCTTTTTTCTTTCTTTCCAGTCTATACTTGCCAAAACATGAAATGAGATTTCGTTGTGTTTTTCTCCCCCACCCCTCACCCCCCTCCCCTAATAAATCACATTGACCCGTATTTACCTGCTACGTTTGACTGATTGTAAACGATATGCAGGTGAGTGATTCAACAAAAAAAGATGTAGGATTGATTATAAGCGAACTAGAATTTGGACACATTGATCCTAATGTATTTGTAAATAGTCTTGATGAAGATTGCTGTTGAAAAATAATCATATATCGTCAAGATTTTAATTTCAAGCTGTTGACTTTTGATATTACTAATACTGATGTTTCATTGAAACACATGTAACAGAACTGATCATGAATTAGATAGTGTTAACAATGCAACTATTTAATTCATACTTGGCTTTTGAACCTGTGGTTCTAGTGGGAAGCCGTGACCAGTAGGGTACAGCAGGTTGAAGATGAGGCAGTAATTCATCGAACAAGACATTGCGAAGTGGTTGCGCTATGTCGTGAATTGGCAGAAGTTAGAATTCAAGGACCATTGGATCGGGTACCAGTGGCTCAATGGTCTACGAAGTCGCCTTGTAACCAGAAGGTCCTAGGTTCGAACCCTATGGGTGTGGGTGAGTACTGATGAAGAGTCCCAAACTAGGGCGAAACGTCTGTCCAGTACTCTCAGGTTTTCCAATGGTTCTCTAACCAACGTCAGCTCATGATTAAATCCTCCATACAATTAAACAAAATCCCTACAAAACCAATAGTTGAAAATTTCGAAACAATGCCTGATGGATTCAAGTTTTAATTGAGGGGAACATCACCACTCACTGACTCACTCACTCACTTTTTTCCTTCACATTTCCCAGTGGAACATAGGGCCTCAAGCTAGAAGGCTTGAAGTTTCTGTAGCAGTGTTTATTTTACAGGATGGGGTTTCTAGCCTCATGCCCAACCTTCCCTTTTTACCAGCATTATTTCTGGCTTAGCGAGGTTAAGGAGTGCGTCTGTGACCGGGGATTGAACCTCGGAACATGTGCATGGTCGGCGAGCGTCCTAACCGCTATACCACCGACGCACCACCCACTCACTGATGAGTCTTAATTAGCATGAAATGAGTGTTCTCAATCCCACTGCTAACTATCAACAAACAAATAACTTCAGTGTTAACTATCGTTGCTAAAAGGTTTTCCAATTGATGTTCACATTTTCGACTACAGTTATAAGTAGTATGGTCATTGGTATGTCAGAATTGATAAGATAAGATTAGAGTTAACAGGTAAATATTTCATGCTATTACATACGGCTTATTGTGTAGTTTATTCCTATGAAAAGCCTATTTTTAAGGAAAGGGGATCAGGAGTTGAGTTTTAGCGATAAAAAAGATACTTCTTTTCAAGTATTGGTCTTGTAGGGATTTATTTTGATTGGTTACAGGATTTCATCATAGGCTGACATCAGTCAGAGAACCAATGGAAAGCCAGCAATGGAGTATTGGACAGCTGTTTCGTCTAACTAGTTTGGGACTCTTCATCAGTACGCACCCACACCACTGGGGTTAGAACCCAGGACCTTCTGATTACAAGGCGAGCTAGCTCGTAGATCATTGAGCCACTTCTTTTCTTTTAGCAACCATTTATCCCAGGGTCATAGATTAGTTTTACACCTAACTTTTATATAATTGGTCAGTTTGGTACAGTTAAATCTACACTAAATACTGCAGCTATCAATTTTTGTCTCGCAGAAGGGTATTCGATGATTACTTTCCTTATTTTGGAAAATAAATTTATACCATTTATTTTTGACATCTCTCGTCGAAATAATAATTCAAGGCATTGAAGTTATCTTCAGAAATCAATATTTCATCAGTCTATATTCTTTTCCCTGTTTGCTTCTCATTTAGTTTTTATGTAGCACATTTCATTCAGTAAATTGGTTTTCTTATTCAGTATTCCAGTAATTTTATCTTTTTGGTTACAGGATTTTATCAGGAGCTGACATTGGTTAAAGAACCATTGGAAAACCTGGGAGTACTGGACAGCTGTTTTGTCCTAGTTTGGGACTCTTCATCAGTACTCACCCACCAGGGTTCGAACCTAAGACCTTCTGGTTACAAGGAGAGGTGGTAGACCATTAAGTCACTGGGACCCAATCCAATGGCCCATCAACTCTAACTTCTGCCAATTCACGATATAGCGCAACCGCTAGCTAGTGTCTTTTGCGAAGGTCCTGGCTTCGAACCCTGGTGAGTGCGTACTGATGAGGAACCCCAAACTAGGATGAAACAGCTGTCCAGTACTCCCAGATAGTTTTCCAATGGTTCTCTAACCAATGTCAGCTCACGATGAAATCCTGTAACCAAGTCCCTACAAACCAATACTTAAACTTTATCTTTTATAGGACAGTTTGACCTAATTACCGAATGTGTACAAGTTCTCAGTTGATTTCAGAGATATAATCGAGTGTTTCTTCACTTCGTCTTATTTATATATGGAATGAAGTAAAGAAATCGCTATGATTTCATTGGCCTTCTAAGTATTACAAATAATCAATATTTTCTAAATTTTAACTCATGACATACATTTCACTCTTACCCTAAGATTATAAATATATATTGATGTCTAATGTGTGAGAGAAATCACTGACGTATGATTTCTAGTAGATCACTGAGTGAGTGAGTGAGTGAACTATAGATTGATGACTGAAATTAAATGACATATTACTAGGGTATTCATCAAATACATTAGATTTAAATGTGTCCAAATACTAGTTCGCGCATAATGTGGCGAGTACTACTGATAACATTTATCAGTAGTATATAAAGAGACGTTCATCGTCAGAAAAAAACATCAAATAACAGGGAAATACATTTGATGTCAGAAAAGGCAAATAATACAACAGTGTTGTAGAAATACATAGGAGACGTGAAAGGAACACAGAAACACAACATGAAGTCCAGAAGTACCACAACACAAAGATCTGCATAAATGGTACGTTGAAGACAAGGTATACATAATATGGCTATATTGAGATAAATTAATATTTACTTGTATTAATACACATATATATAGAATATTAATTCTAGTCCATTTATCATTTTGTCAAAATCATATGATTCTCAATTGGATATACTAAATTTAGATTGAAAGTAAGTGGAATGTTTCTAAGTTATTCAAAAAGGAAATAAGATTATGAGTGAACTAGGATTAGGACACATTTATCCTAATGAATGTGCAGAATTTGTGCAGGCCTTCAGTATCACTTATTCTCACACACATTTTCCGATGACAATTTAAGAAATAAATAATTATGTGTGATATTTTTGCTTATTAAGCGTGAAGTAACATTCAGCTAATTCGTGTTTAGACTTTGTACATTTTCTGAGTGGATTGGTTGCGTCTTGAATCTAAGAGATATTTACATATATAGTAAAAGGTGTTGGTTTTCAGGGATTTGATTGGTTTCAGAATTTCATCGTGATCTGACATTGGTTAGAGAATCATTGGAAAACCTGAAGGGAGTAATGGACAGCTTTTTCGTCTTGGCTTGGGACTCTTCAGCATTACCCGCCCACTGGGATATGAACCCAGGACCTTCCTGTTACGAGGCAAGGTGGTAGATCGTTCAGCTATCAAGGCCCCGACTCAAGGTCCCATGAATTCCAGCTTCTGTCAATTTGCGATATATGTAGAGCGATTGCCAGCGAGTGTCATAGGTGGTGAGTAGCTGACCTCTTACCTGACATGGTGGATACCACTGACTACGATGAAACAGCCTCTCAGTCTTCCAGTAGTTCCTTAACTGATGTCAACTTGTGACCGATTCTGTAGTCAATCAGATTCCTGCAACAAAAAAAAAACAGTTGATGTTTACACATAATATAACAATTAGGTGCTACGCTCTACTTAACTACAGGAACTCAGTTCGAATCATATTTGTGATTTACGAATTCGATCCAATGGTATTATCAGTTCATTCGAGTAGCTAACCAGAATTCGGGTGACTTGAACTGATTCGGCCCTGTGAGGTAAGTCACACTGGGATACGTCGGTAGTCAGCTCCGCTCCGAACAGGCTAATGTTTAAATCACTTCGATTTGGAACTGTCAGTTTTAAAATCTCATCTTGGCGGTACTAGTTTTTATGATTTTTAATTTTTAAACCTTAATTAATACCATTCAGTCGGTGGACTCAGCATAAAGAACAACAGATTCGGATCTTCAACACCAATATCAAGTTAGTTCTACTATGTGGGTTAGAAACGTGCACTGCGTGTGAGTCACGAAAAGCATTTCCGACAACAGGCTACAGCAGACTTATCAGCAGTATTGCCTTTTCTGGCGCTATATTGAAGATCAAATAACCAGTGAGAAAGGAATTAACAAGAAGAAACTATGGTAAATAGCTAACCAAGAGCTTATTATTCAAGAACTATGTAGAAGAAAATGGATATGGATTGAGAATACACTTGGGAGGCCATCGGATGACATTATGCACCGCGACGTCGCTCGAGTGGAATTCCAAAGGGAAATGACGAGTGGGTTGTCAGTGCTTGGGTGACATGGATGAGATCGTGTGAAGCGTAGGAGGAGGAGGAGATGAGAGATTATGGGCAGTCGTGGACCCACATGAAGAGGACAATAGAGATGTGTTGTTGAAGCCGTATATTCTACTAGAGAAACCCAAAGGAACAATAATAGTAATAATTTCTTTAATTCCTTTACGTTCCCAGTGGAACATATAGGGCTTCACGCTAGAGGACTTGAAGTTTCTGTAACAGTGGTGATTATTTTTACAGGGTGATGGTTGCTAGCCTAATGCCCAACCTTCCTCCTCTTTACCAGTCTTAATGCTGGTTTATCAAGGTGTGGTGAAGGAGGAGTGCGTCGACCATGGACCGAACCCGAACCACATGAGGCGTGGTTGCCGAGTATTCTACCACTGTGTCACCGACGCAAATAGTAGCAATAATAATGATAATAAAATTCAATAATCAGTGGAAGAAACAGTCATCCCCCGTAACAAAATAATATGACTCATATATGAAAATACGGTTTTTATATTCCCTTTTTACTAAGATAAAATAAAAAAACCTAATCCAGCATATCACGAGGTTTATTAATTATCAGTAAGTAAATTTCAGAAAGAAACGTGTCTAATTATGGAGTGGAGTGTATGCGGGCTGGGGTGGGGGTGGGGGTGGGGGTTGTCGGACTAAAGAAAATGATTAGTGTCCTCCATCCCCTGCACCTGTTTTTTTTTCTCGATCTACTAATTTCAATGATCTTCGTGTTAATTAGACTGGCTAGGAAAATATAAAATAATACTACTGAAGAGGGGTGGGGGGTAGAGGAAGATATACAAAAAAATAATAATAAACATTCTGCGTTTTTTTTATTTTGTTTACATTTTCATTTCGGTTACATTTATAATGATTAGAAAAAATTGTGTAGCAACCTGAAAGAGTGGAATAATATATATTATATGTATATACACAAACGTCGATTAGATTGAACACTTTCAAAGTACTCGTATGGAAACTGAAGTAATTCAAGGTTTGATAAGTGAACCTACTTGTGCAAGTGTATGTATGCATGTATGTATGTGTGTGTCTGTGTGTTTTTGTCAGTATATGAAGAATCCTACTTATAATATAGCTAGCATAATAGTGTTGTATGGCGGTTGGTATATCTTCTTCTGCCGCATATGCAAGTTTAAGGCAGATATAATATTAACTGTTGGATTAATGGCAGAGAGGTACTGTATGCGTGTGTGTGTGTGTGTGTGTATAGGCTTATACTACACAGTGCCGTAAAGTTCACAACATGTATTCTCGCCTATACACCTATGTCAATTATGCGTAAATGTTTTATGCGTTAATTTTAATAATAATTATTATTATTTGGATAATACAATTGATGTAAAGTTGTTTCACATGATTAAATATTAGAATGATACTACTACTTATATACGCATGCATGTATACGGTGAATATACTACTTATATAAGTAATAAAAATCATCTTATGAATAATAATAGTTAACAGTTGAATTGCTACACTATAGTACTGTCACCAGCAGGAGTTCGCCAACTTGTGTACGCGCGTACAGCTGTGTATGTGCATGTGTGCAAATGCGTATGCTTGAATGAATGAGTGTGTTGATAGAAAAAATGTTTTATTTTCACATCATTAACACCATTAATTAATGAATTCGTAAATACATTTCATAAAGTATTCGAATATAATAATGGGTATTACTGGTGAGAAGCATTTATACTTATCTCTTATAGTTTTGTGTATTCATTTCTCTAAGGTGGTTGCTTATCATATGACATTTTTTAAAAGTTTGTCTTCTAAAGAGTATCATAACATACCACTTTCTCATGTAATAAATTCATTATTACTATCACTAATATCATTATTTGTTATTCTCTTTTCTCAGCATATCAACATTGTACCACTAGTTGCTAAGGCATGTCTAAAAGAATAGGTGTATATCAACTCTATGTGTGTGCGCGTGAGCGCATGTGTGTTTATTATTGTCATGTAGTACGAAGAATGCCTCCACACACACACACACACACACACACACTTAAATACACACAAACACACTCTTGGTAAATACCAAAACAACCGCAAAACCTTTTAATCATACAGTATTAAAGGTTCATGTCATATGATTTGCCAATAATTTTTTAAATTCTAAAAACTCATTTAAATGGTATTTTTCATGTAACGTGAAAATTTTGTTCTAAGAGTGATTATTGATTTGTGTACAATTCTAATGTACCGTCGCTAATTGATTAAGGGATCACAAATTGTTTTCAGTTAGATGTGAGTATAGTGGGTTGTATCTGATGTGTTGAAGTCTGAGCTTGAAGGCTTTTTTTCTGGAAAGAAACCCAAAGATTCATACCTCAGAGAGCAAAGACAACACCAAGACTATCCACCTTAGCTGTAAATCTTCTCCATCACTTCTACATCGTAGGTTAATTCAGAGGCTTAAGAAGAATATCTAGTACTAAGTATCCGTATTTATGTTATACGTGGCGCTATATGCAGCGAATTGATACAAGTTGGGATTTATGGGCCAGTTATTAGATTTCATCGCAGAGGTTGAACGGTCATTGAGTTCACCTCGTAACTTCAAGGTCCTGTGTTCGATCCCCAATGTGATCTCTAATGGGTGTCCTGACGAAGAGTCTCAAATTGGGAAGAAACACCTCTCCCCAATACTTCCTGGATTGTGCTTGTTTTGCTAACTGGTATCAATCCGCAGGCTGACTTTTGAAACAAATCGAATTCCCAGAAAGTAAAGCTTGAAAATATCAAATGTGTCATAGAAAAAGTTTTGCCCCAAACATATATTGGCCAGACAACCAGCGATTACTAGAATAAAATAGTTAAGAAGTTGAATTTTTCTATCCCGATTTGGCTTACTTCACTATTCGGCCGTTTATGGTCCCGGTTTCACACTAAACCTAAGAATAGCATATTCTGTCGTGGTCACCTCAACAAATCATACCTCATAATATCAGTTACTAACGGCTTAAATCAAACTGTTATTATTACCGATAGTTGATTTGTGCTACCCAGTTATTCTCGGTTATTTGAATAACTAGACTATCAATGTAAGGACAATAATTCTAATCCTCTTTGTTTACTTTAAGATGATATATGTTCAGTTTTCTCGGTTTTTATTGATCTGACCTGTTTAGCGACAACTGGTGAACATTTGTAAACATTCAGTAGATAGTCTAAGTTGTATAAAATACACTCTGAACTGAAATGTCTGAAATTTATTCAATTGTTAGGTATTATTTGCTCATGCATTTGACTCATGCATGTTTTGTTTGTTTTTGTACAATGTTGCATTGTTCTTCATCCTTAACATGACTGGTTCTAAAAACGAAATAATAAAGAATTAGAAAGTAAAATTCATGCGCCATTTTGAAATTGAAACATGATTCATCAAGGTGTTTTTATTGTGTTATTTAAAGGTTTAATTGGCTGAGAAAGATTCCAATGTGAACAATTTGACTAAATGGTTCAAGATGCTTGAGAAAACTACATGAGATCTTATCCCTAAGTTGAAAATCTGGATGTCATATCTTACGATTAATCATTGAATTGTTACAAAATGATAACAATTAGAGAAATACTACTGAAAAGGAGCATCAATGGGCAATTGTTTCCTCCTAGTTTGGAAAACAGTGATTTTCTTCATGGTTTGAACCTAGGACGTTCAGATCATCACGTCAGCCTATTGACCATTAAACTTGCCTGCTAGGTAAGAATCCAATGACCTGTGATTCCTAATTAATGCCATTTAAGAGATGTATGAGAGCTCGTAGACCATTAAGCCACTGGGACCCCAATAAAGATAGTATTCATTTGTTCATATTAGAGGGTTGGGAGCAGTCGGCTACAGGAAGCTTTACTCGACCTAGGTTTCGTGCTTGTTGGCACTCACCAATCAACAAGGCGTATCTGCAACATTGAAGGAACTCATGTCCCCTCTCAGATTCAAAACCAAGTAACCCACCGCCGCCTGTAGTCAAAGACGTTACCACTGAGCTCTCAGACTTGGTGGCACAGCGATAAAATGCTTTCCAACCACGCCTGTTGTTCGGGGTTCGATCCCCGGCAGATGCACTCCTTCACCTCCCTAAGCCAGTGATAAGACTGGTAAAGAAGGAAAGTTTGGCGTGAGGCTAACAACCCCATGCCGTAAAAACAAACACCACTGGTACCGAAACTTCAGGCCTATAGCTTGAAGCCTTATGTTCCACTCGGAACGTAAAGAGATGAAATAAATAAATAAATAAAAATCTTGATCATATTATAAGGTAGGTTTGTCTAATGAAGTGAATTAGTGTTCCCCTATACAGTCTTATCACTAACAAGCTAACATCAGCAAAGATTCGTTTAACAGCATTTATTTCTATCCTTTGCTTCCTTGATTGAAATGCAATAATAGAAATAAGGTTTGGCAAGGTTGTTATTGTATTAATCAATAAAGAGGCGATTTACATGGTGAACGGATTTTAAATGTCTGCAAACATAGTGAAAGCCGTATCACGATATTGTTATTTAACTGTCTCAGTTAAAGGAATACACAACTAAGCAGTGTAAGTGAACGCCAAACTTTTGTGTTTCATGAAAATGATTTCCAAAAAGTTACAATCTTTTATCAACAGCTGCTTTCGTTGGCTCCAAAATAAAGATCAAATGGTAAGAAAAAATAAGCAGCAAGGAACTCTGCCAGAAAACCAACTAAGAGCCGATCGCCCTACAAGTATGTAGGAGAAAGTATAAGTGGATTGGGTATGCGTTAAGGAGACTATCGAATGACATCGCGCACCAGGCCAGCGCTCGAGTGGAACCTGAATGCAAAACGACGAGTGGGTGGTCATTGCGAGAATGACATAGTGGAGATCGTGCGGTGAGGAGGAGAGGAGAGATTATGGTCAGTCGTGGATCCAGCTGAAGAAAACGGCCAAACATAGAAGAAAGTGGAGATGTGTTGTTGAAGCCCTATGTTCCACTTGAAACCCAAAGGAATAATAAATAAAACTGCTGTGTGATTTTTGTGGTAATAAGTCAAGTTTTAATTTCTTCAGCATGAAAGCATCGCTCTAATGCTTCAAAAAATAATACTGACTTGAAATATTCATAGTTTTGTGTAATTGAGTAGAAAATTCAAACGTTGAGTTGGTGACTAGCGGCCTGGATTGGGTTGTTATTCTATGAATGTCTCACAGACTATATCTACGTGACATGAATAACAGAAGCGCTTCCAAGTATACATTTGCTTATTGACGGGGTGGTGTGGGGAATTTAAGGAATGATTGAAACAGCAGTTGAAAGGCTTATTTATCTGGTAAGATTAAAATTGTCAGCTTAAATATTTCTACTACTGAAATGAATCGTAGTAGTAGTAGTGATATTAATAGTGGTGTAGGGTCTTTTTTGGTGAATTAGGAATCGAGAAGGATTAGACAAGCAATAAAGTATGAACTCTGTCTTCTTTATGATTAACAAAGCTTTCTTTATCTACTAAAAGATATTGAATGATGAATAGTCCCCTATGTGTATTTGACTATTTTTTCCCGTTTTATTTGCCCTCTAAAGTGTCTTTTGGAAACAAACATTTAAACTACACCAGTGCCGCCTTGTAAACGTTATTGGTCGGTAATTTGGACAATAATTTTGGTAGAAGAATTGGTTACTAAGGTTGTAGTTGTAGAATGCCTATTGCTACTAACATTATCAAATTTCTGTCTATAACTAGACAGCCAATAAATAAAAAATACGACTACAAGATAGATTTCTATCTATCATACTCAACTAACCACCCTTTTTCCTTTTATTCAATCTTTATTTTTACACACTAATAAAATGGTAAAATTATAAAAAAGGGAAAAAAGAAGCATAAACTCACATTTTACCAAAGCGATGACGTCAGAAGTTGAGTTAATTGTCCAATTGACTGGTGGTTAACTTAGCTGACTGTGAAACACCCATTTCTAGTTGCTGTGGTGATTTTCTCAAGAGAACTTTCATTTAAGCTCGCATGCAGGCATACACTCACTCACTCACACACACTCTCTCTCACACACACTCTCTCTCACACACACACGCATATATATATATACACTGACATTACTTTCAAAAACAGGATATACAATAGACTTTTCTTCATAACCCAGTAGTCATTGAATGAGATATACTCAAGGAAATACAATATATACATATGAGAAGAAAACAAAATTATGTCCTTGTCTTTACTAAAAAGAAATTTACTTAAAGGCAAGAAGTGGCTTTTTCAGTAAGTGAAATTTTAGAAACAATAGTCAACATACTACTTAAATTTATTGCCTTGTAGACTTATTCACCGACTGTTGTGAAATGCCACTACAAGTGGACATATAATAATATGCATTACTTTTTAATACTTAAGTAGACATAGTTAAAAGTACAATTTATAGAAGTGTTAAAAACCTATCTGAGAAGTTTTTTTAAACTCTTTTTTCTATTTTAAATTTAAATTATTCAATAAGAGAATTTTTGTTTTAAACTTTTATGCTAACTTTTGGCATAAATTCAATATTCAATGGCCACCTAATGTAACAGTAATAAAATGAAACGAAGAAATTCTGTTACAAGATTGACGAAGGTGGTTGGGTAGCGGGGTGATTCAGTTCTGTTTGTACTTTTACTTAAGTTATTTGCTTGAATTTAGTCTGTGCTATTATTATGATTATTATTATTAGTAGTAGTAGTAGGAGTCAAATAGGACAATAGGAGTTGTGGTGTGTACTACGGACAAGATTTATAAGATGCAGATTGATAGGAAGCGGATAAAATTGAAATCAGCAAGTTAATGGCTGCTGGAGAGTTTACGTTGTGGTCAGGAAATAATCTTCTTGTTTAATCTTGAGCCAGTCACCAGCCAATCAGAATAGTGTATTCTTCTCTGACCTAACTGAACTCCAATGTGGTTTGTTTATTTTATTTATTATTTAATTCCTTTACATTCCCAGTGGGACATAGGTCTTCAAGCGACAGCCTTGAAGCTTCGGTAGTAGTTACATATGTCCAAACCAAGTTTTAACTTTTAACAGTTTGAAAACATTTGGGCATTTGGCATATGATATTCATTATAATAAAAGCGTTTTTTGTATTTTCCCAACGAATGAAAAACAAAACGATATTGTTGTTTTTACTGACGTTTCCCTATTTAATGCTGCTAATAGCTTCATCAAAGTATTATTAAAGCAGAATTTACAAAATCTCAGCTTATATATAACAACTTAATCATCGTTCTTCAGCATGAGGTCATTTTTCTGTTGTCGAATAGGCCAGTTGGTAAAGATAACAAAACCAGGTGTAGATAGTTGGATTTGATAAGTGTGTTAAATTATAAAAGTAGTGTGTGTTTACATAGTGAACTTGCTTATCACATTCATGTTGATTTTGTCATTTCATGGAGAGAAGGGGGTGTTGGAACCAGGTCAAATTCTGCTTTAGTTCATCAATCCCATTCAGACAATTTGGATTCCATTTGATATGAAGGGCTGGCTTCGAATATTAGACATCCTCTCTGATTTTTGAAATTTTTCTGGATTATTTCAATATTGTCGAAATCAGTTTTGTGGCCTGATTCTATAGCGTGTAGACCTATGGCTGATGATTTTACAAGCATTTCTAGTTCAGCTGGATTTCTCTATGGTCGAATAGATGCTCTACGGTGTTCATTTCTTCTGATTATGATTTCTCTCCGGCGATGTTTGTCCGATGTATATCGCATCACATTCCAAGCATTTAATTTTATAGACACAATTAGTTAGAGAATGTGTACGGATTTAGTCCTTTATATGGAAAAGGTTGTTTTTGGCAGTGTGTCTAATGTTTTGAAGAAAACTCTGATGTCGAGCTTATTGAGTACTCTTCTGATATCGTCTGATGTCTCTGCTCAATATGGAATGACAACTGTTAAGGTCCATGCTTTCTGAATACTTTTTCGATTATTCTTAATGTAAGTGATGACTTTGTTGATAAAGTTCTTTGGGTAGTTGTTTTGCTTGAGAGTCTCAGTAATGTTTGATATTTCTTCTTCTCTTTCTTTCTAATCCGTTATTAGAGAGTGGTTTTATTTTTACGGTGTGGGGTTGTTACTAGCCTCACGCCTAAACTTCCCACCATCGGCTTAAAGAGGTAAAGCAGTATGTTGGCAGTGGATTGCATGATAGGTGAGCGTTCTACTTCTGAACCACCAGTGAAGCTATGAGCGTATAAATATTATGTACTTTTCCTTATTAAAGTTCCGTTCTCAATTCTTTTATCTTCTGCCGCTACAGAATGTCTTATGTTATCTACAAAATGAAAACAATGCCGTCTAGATTCATCAAAGAAACTAAAAATACGCAAAAAATAATTGTAAAACCACCTTGAAAATTTCAAAGTCCCAGGGAAAAGTTGTAGAATCATGACTCTGTTTAATATTGTTGTGGACAGACACTTGAACTCAGTCAAGAAATTGGCGAAAATCATTTTGCCGAACTCTGAGCACCCTCTTTATTCACAACTCCCCCAGTGTATTTCACCAGATAAAAGTAATTATAAAAGACTGTATGCTCACATGACTAAAAGTCAAAACTCACAGATACCCCTATTTGTCAGGCATTTCTGATTGATGAAAAAAGTGTTAGATATGATGAAAGGATTAGCTGAAAGCAAAACAGTAATATGTGTGGTTTAATTTTTAATTTTAATTTTATATTTACGTCTTTTCTGACATTATTGTTTATGCTGATGTTGTGTTTAATTACTTTCTCCCTTACCATGTAATGGAAAGAGAAAGTAAGACGCAAAATTTCACTACTTGCTGTAGATTCCACACTGTATCACATGCATTGTTTGGAATAAACACTATCACTGTTATTATTACTATTAATAATGTGGTGAAATCAATAAAACCAGGCTTAATAGCTAGGCTCTATGCAACTAGTTGACAGATCAGTGGTTTTGTAACCGTGAAAGACAATGGACTTGGTAAAGGAATGTTTATTTTTGGAATTTGGTATCTCTATATTGGCGAAATTACGTACACCTTTAGCTTCAATGCACCATTTACACAGATCTTTCGTGTTTTGCTACTTCTTGTCTTCCTTCATATCGTTCTTCTTTGTGTTCCTTTCACATCTCCCATGTATCTCCGCAACAATGTTTCATTTTCCGCTTCTGAAATCAAATCTATCTCCCTAATATTTTGATGTTTTTATACCGATGAATGTCTCTTTATATACTACTGATAATACCTTATCATTAGCACACGCCACAGTTTGAATGCTGCTGTGAATCAGATTTATTATTACATCCCCTTTAATTACCGCTCATCCCATTAATAATCCGTCTGGCAACACACAACCATATTAAATGGTATCACTAACCAAAAAGTTATTTTAAAATCAAATAAATTGACATATTTTTCTGTACAGATCATTGTTCAATAAACCTTCTGTTACTCTGACGGTTATTTAATCCACTTAGAAATTAAACTGTCATCGGTGGTGATATATATATATATATATATATATATATATATATATATTAGCATTTAGTATTAAATTAGCTGTAACCTACTTTTTGTTCATCCCTCGTGTATTGAGTGGAGCATAGGGCTTCAGGCTTTCAAAGTTTCATTACCCTAGGTGATGTTGTTTTTACGCGGTGCGCTGCCTGGCCTCATATTCAACTTTTCTTCCTTGCTGACTTTTCTGGTGGTTAGCAAACTAGGTGGTGAGGTTCAGGGGCGTGTCTGTTGGGTGAGAATCGAATCCAGACTATAAGCTTGATTGTTCAGCATTCTACCACCGGATCATGAGTTAGACAAATATTTAAAGTCAGGCAAGGAAATAATGGCGTGTTATTGTGTTCCTCTCTTTAAAATGTCACTCACTTGAAGGTAATGAAGCCAGTCTTACAGAAAAACGTTGATGTACCCCCGACTGAAATGTCCTGAACTCTAGATTGGTTATCTACTTATCTGGTGTCATTTAGTGAAGAATAATTCAGTTTCAGCGGAATTACCCTACCCTTCATTATATTGCCTTTTTCCAAACTTTGTCATTTTTTAATATCAGATACGTTTTACCTACTAAAAGAAATACTCGATAGTATCTAATATGACGGTATGTTATTCCTTCTGAGACAAGATCTAATCCTCTACGATATTTTCCTTGCACTTTCTTCAAAAAAAATGTGTTACATCATCATAATTCAATACTTGCACGAGTTTATGTAGCGTTCTCAAAGACATTGAATCGAATGCTTAAAACAACAAGAAATTAATGAAGAGTTTATGAGATTACTCTGGATAGAAGTTTGGGCGGTAACCCAGGGATTTAAACCGATCATCGGTTGATTCATTCATCATTCTTTCTTCGTGTATCCTAGTCGAATAATAATCATCCTACTCCTCTAAATTATTATTTAACCATTTATTTCCAGAAAATCATCACTTTTTCTTTTAGCTATAATCACATTGTTTTTTTAAAAATCGTTTCTTTGGCAAATTTTATTTAATTTTCTTTTCTATTTACCAATTTATAAATCAATAACTAGAAACATTGATAATTCTCACGGTATTTTCTTCTCATTTGTCGTTTTTTTTTACAAAAATTTTCTTCTATTCTTTTTCTCACTACCAATTTTTGTGTTCAAATGTAGTAAGTGATTTATTGTATTTGTCTGTGTGTCTGTGTGTGTGTGTGTGTGAGACGCAGAGTGAGTGAGAGATGAAGCAAATTCATACGAATTCATGATTAGGTAATCAGATGAAATACATTCAAATCAAATCAATACACAGCATAATTTATATTGTTGTTCTCCTCGTTATTGTTATTGTTGATGTTATTGTAAGCTAGAAAAAACTAACTGTTTATACATAGTCTATATGTAAATTTATTGAGTTCAGAGAATACGTGAAGAATACCTGAAGGCAAATTACTGACTAACTAGTTAGTTAGTAGTCAGTTCATTATTATTACAACAGTAGATTGTCCAAAGTGTATATGAGAGTTAGTCAGAACCAGACAGAGAGAAAGCGAAACAAGACATGCCCAGCAGACAAGACGCAAAAAAACGAATAAGAGTAAAAATAAATCAAACTGAGCTAATAAAATATCTCTAATCAACGGAATATGCATATATATATATATATACATATGAGTACAATACGATGGTAGTTGATTTCATTCTGTAATTCCCAAATGCTCTTTAACTACCCTATATGACTAAATATCTAATAGGATAAATCACATATAATCTATTCAGGTTTTTCAGTTATCACCAGCCTCCCTCCCTCTCACCGCCTCGAAAATAGCTTCCGAAGGGAATATGTTATCTTGCGGTCTTATCTCCTTCGTTTTATCAAGCTTATATCAAACTTTCATTGTTTGCTTAATGCTTCAGTGTCAAGAAAGGTGGGATTTCTCATCTCACAATTGTTTAGTTAACAAAAGTGATTTTTTTTACTGCTTTTATTCGGTTAACTTCTAGGATTTTATTATGGCGTGTCTTACTGATAAAATTTATTAGTAGTATATGTATAAAGAAACGTTCATCGGCAAAAAAAATACATCAAATAGCAGAGAGATAAATCTGATATCAGTGAAAGCGGATATACATGGAAGACGTGAAAGGGATACAAAGGAAGACGAGAAGTAGCGTAACACGGAAGATGTAAATGGTGCTTTGAAGATAAGGTGTACGTAATTTGGCTATACTAGGATACCAAATTGTAGCTACACATTTACTCCACCAATTCTCTCGTCTTCTATCGTTCAATACTATTCAAAAGGCTTAATGTAGTGATGTTGGATAGTTGGAACAAATAACACAACACCAAGGTTTCGGGTTTATTGTTTCTGAAACCTTGACAAGACTAGTTCCCCCTTGAAAATTTTACTCTACGTCACTGATTGATGCATTCAGAGGTACTACAACTGAGCCATTCAGAACATAACTTACTGGTCAGTAGGGAGTTATCAGTATTATCTTGCCTAGTTCCGTAGTACTGACTGAATTCGAGATACGTCTTGTTAACAAGCACTAATAGAAACGGAATCTTCGTACAAGGCTTTCCAAAAGTCACCTTCAACCATCTTTGATGAGGGCTACCTGGTTTACAAGAATCGTTCATAACTACTCATATCAATCAATAGTAGTGTATGTCATGCTGTACATAATAGTCTTATTCGATTCTGATGTTGGTGATAGGCCATCAATTTTAAAATAATTTTTATTTCACTATGAATATACTTAAAAGCTGATTGTTTATACCACTTGGCTTTTGAATTTCTCATGCTACAAAATGCCCACATCTTCATATTTGTTTTAATCACTTGTATTATAAATTTAAGTGGTACTTCGTTCTAATGAACCTTTTGAATAGTTTAAAAACAACTGAGAAAACAAAACATAATAGTGAGGTAGAATAATTTTGATTGGAAAACCGGTTAGTAACTAATGTAGTGTATCTGAATCTTTGTTTGGTGAAGACCGAATTCTATCACTTAGGTTTGCATTGTGGCCAATTTGTTGATATGATATGGCCGGAGGCAATCGGTGAGAAGCCTTGCCTTACCTAGGTTTCATGCTAGTTGGCACTCGCAAGTCAGTAAGGCCTATCTGCAACCTTGAAGGAATTCATCTCCCTCCTGAGATCTAAACCCGCGTCACCCAGTGAGTGCTGCAGTTAGAGATGTTACCATTGAGCTCTTCGGGCTCGCGATTGACCTTCTGTAGGACTGTACTGAATATTTTGATTGGAAACAAGTTAGTCTGCCAGCCAATTAGCACGAAACCTAGGTTCAAGCCTTCCTGCCGATTGCCTCCAATCATCTTTTAATAATAGTAATTCGAGTAAGAACAATACCATCGATTTTTGTCTGCATAAAATTTCTGTAAAAGAGAAAATGTTTTGCTAGAAAAATTGTGTTAAACTTCCCCACAAAGTGCGCTAAACTACTACATAAGATAAAGTTAGTTCAAAGATAGATTTCGTCACGAACTGATATTATATAGAGGAAACCTGGGAGCACTGGATACTTTGCTTGTAAGCACTCAGCAGTGTGCATCCATGACCCAACAGGTGATCGAAGCCAGGATGAGGTTAACAGGCGAGTTGTTGAATTCTAACTCTTGTCAGTTTGTGATATAGCCTCACAGCTATCCAACGTCATCAGTGAATGTCTGTTCATAAATACGGTTTAACAGGCCCCACCAGTAATCACTTCTGATTAGAATCCTAGAAATTCTGTCTGTAATTAGTCCTTATTAATCAGTGAATAAATTCTGGCTGGTGAACTAGTGGAAATGAGTAACAGACAGAAGGCTTGATCTGATAAAGATTAATCAGTAATTAATAATAACTCAATTACTAGTAATTTGTTCACCTTAATCAACTAATAATGAAACTTGAATAGTGTGCAGATTATTATTTAATACACATTACAGATGAATTTGTCAGTTTTTCTGAAGTAAAATTTAGGAAACTCTCAGTAACTGATGTGAAATCAGTAGGTGATATATCAGGAGTCAATTTTCCCTCTCTAAGAAATTCCACATCAGCCTAGATTAAAGGTCAGATTAGAAGAGTTTTATCGGTTTGCTTTAACCAGTAATTTATTGGTTATGTAAAATAGCTAAGTAAACAAATAATAATAATAATATTAACAGCTTTATTCCAAACGGTATTTGTGGTACAGGTATGGAATTTTCAGCGAGCATTACAATATATTGCATCTAATTACCTCATAAATTTTATAAGACTTTTAAAGTCAAAAAATAAATAAATGAAAAAAACCAACGCCAAAAAAATAAAAGATAAATAAAAATTTAAAAAAAAACAGCGTAGAGTTTACATTTCAAACAATGCAACACAGGATATGAAATATAAAGTTGATGTGTGATAGAAGATGAGAACAACAGTGTAATAGTAACGAGGAAAGGAAAACAAAAACTAATGGGACTATTTTTTAGAGTGCCGCAATAAGTTGATCGTGTCATACCTAACAGATTTCTCATCACATAACAGCTGTGCCAGATATTGTATTGTGGAGTTTTTGTACTTGGTAGTCCTAGCATATACCCGCCTATAGCTGCTTCTAGTTCTACCAGATGAAATGCAAGGAGACAGCTGCGTATAGAGAGGATGCTCGGGGTCTGACAATATTGTATTCGCTAGTTTCTTACGTGACATAATATGTCTATCCACAATAGTGTTAACCAGTTGATTGAACGATATCCCACTTAGCCTACTAATGGCTTTTAGTGCCCTTCTGAGCAAAGCAAAGTCTTTCTTAAGTAGTCCAGGAAAGATTAATGGGGAGCAGTAAAGGGGATGGGCAGAATACAAGAATTTACAAACTGAGAAAGCAAAGACTGCTTTATGCCAGACTGCCTAAATTTCCTAATGTAGAACGTTAAGCGAAACATCTTTCTAATAACTGGCAAGATGACTGTAGTTTGTGTTGACATTGCCTTTTGCATAGAGAAATAAGCCTTTGCCTCCTAAATCAGCTTTCAGTGTCTTATCAGTGTTTGAGAATAGCAGTACAAGTGGTCAGCAGTGTATTTTCTCCAAGTTTTGAAATCCCAGTTACAGCATTTTAGAAATGTATATTGTTAGTGTTAGAATGAACTCCACAAATCTAGTGTAATGACGATTGTATCGATCAAAATATTTGGAACTATTGTTTGTATAAGACCTAGGAGTAAAAGGAATAAATTGCCATTTCCTTTTTCATCATTTTAATTTAGAATGGTTGAAATTGTCAAAGGTAATAGTCCATGTTGATGTGTGTTACATAATCTGAAATATTGATTTTTACTTCTACAAAATTAGTTTACTTCATCAGTTTCACAGAGACATAGTATAACAAACTGGACGATACCATAAACACAAATCATCGTTGACAAAAATATCACATCTCCAAATAACTATAGACCGTAAATTTCGCCTTAAAAAGTTATCCATGGCGTAATATTATATCGGAGATGTGATTCATTGACTTCAGAAGTCAACACTCAACCAGTGGGTCCACGTACTACTTCACTTTGAGCAACTGGGCAGTATCACCAACCCCCACTCAATATGTGTGGCTCATAGTCTGTTATATGAGAAATCTAATCCAGGTATTTGAACGCTACATTGAAATAAATAGATCTTGGGTAGAATACATCGATTATTTATTTATTTTGTAAGTATATTAACAGGCATATTGGTGGTTCAGTGGTAACATGCCCTGTAACCAGACAAAAAGTCTGAGGTTCCACTACCTGCTGACGTACTCTTAAACCTCTCCTAGCCACTAATAAGCCTGTCAAAAGGGGAGGTTGGCTGTGATGCTAATTATCCTATCCAACATAAACTATACTACCGTTACTGAAAATTTAAAGCTCACACACGAGGCTCTATGTTCCCCTCAGAACTTAAGGGAATGAAAAAAAAAATTAATCATCTGGTTATCTGATCAGTAGCTGAAAATATCACTTAGTCAAAGATGAGTTTGGAATTTAAGAGGCTGAAGTGAGGCAATTTGACTATATGAAAGTCAAGAGTATTTGATAGCGAAATCATTTACTGGTAACTCAATACACAGATTTAGGTAAAATACGTTTACTATATTGCTAGAGTCGCAGTTTGCACATATCTTCGATATTGTGTTACTTTTGTCTTCTATATTTTACTTCTTTGTCTTCGTTTCATGTCTTTCACGTTGTTTCACAAGCATAGTTCAATTAAATCCATCTCTCCTTTATTCGACATTCTCCCAGCTCATATATATATTTATACTCACATTTATATACTACTTATAAATCTTATCAGTAGCACACTCTACTACACTAGTTTCTATAATGTTTGAAGAAATCTAATCAATAACACCCCAAACTGATTATGCAGCTTCTCTTGCTTGTGTAACTAACTATATTCTTCGTAGAGGGAAGTGGGAATCTTCAACTGTACACACAAAAACCACACTCCCATTGTTGCTGTTTCTACTTTTCCCTCAACAATGTACACAACTGATGAATACACTTGGAAATCAACCAATCAGATTCAAATGTAGAGACTGAAAACACCAATTTATCAATAGGTCAAAACTAATTGACATTTTAAAAACAAACACTTAGTGATTGTTTACAATTTAGAAGAGAAAAAAACTTGAAAAAAACACAACAACAAATAGTTTATTTATTTATTCACTTATGTAAAGGAATGTGGGAAAACAAAATCTACCTCTTTTTTCTCAATAATCTTTCGATATTGATTTATTTTTGTAAAGAATAGAGAATGGAGAAAAAGAGCGTGGAGATTGAGAGAGGTATTTGGTTGGTTGAATGAGGTTCGCTTAGGTCTTTCTATTTGGCTTATAAAATAATGGACTAGTGACAGGTTTTTAGTGGGTTTTTTGTTTGTTGTCGCTGACTTTTACTGGAAATAAGACTGTGACTTCTATATCTAAACGATATGTCACTTAGTTTTTTTTGTGTGTGTGCCCTACCTGAAATTTATTTTGATTCCGATTAATTGTTGACGTAGCCCAAAATTCAGAGCGTATACATCTGTTAAGCGATGGTGACTAGTGTAGTCCTATATTTGAAATGTAATCATTAACCTGGGTGACACTGATATCACTGAGCGTTGTATTTAGGTGCTGGATTTAAGAAGAGAGTGGAGACTGACTTTTAGTACTGGTACTTATGTATACCTGTCGACTGGTTAGATATACTTGTAACCTTCATGATAGAAAACCTGTTCATTCTGACTTTTGAATCTGTATTACGCAAAAATCTACTCAGAGACTTTGTCGTTATGCTGTGTATTCATGATTCATTCTATATAGGAATGATTCTGGATTCCAATGGCAAGTTGCTCTAAATATATGTCAAGAATTGGCAGAAGTTGGAATTCATGGACCGTTAGGTCGGGTCCTCGTGGGTGAGCAGCGATAGGACCCAGCATAAAAAATAGTATATCATCCTTTCTCACGAATCGTGTGATTCATCTTGTGATGGAGTTACTACGTCGATCTATCATTTCTCACGCATATTGTGATTAAGTGAATGACCCGTTCATCTTCTTTTGTCTCACCTTGATCTTTGTCTGATAACCAACCAATCAGGATAGATATTTCCAACGAATAAGAACAATACATTCTCACGGTCGTGAGTGAACTTTATTAGGGTTAAGAAAATCTATCAATGTCATGTGTTGTTTCTCAAACTATGTAGTACAGTACAATACAATGCCTTACAGTCACAGGTCAGCCTTTGTCTTTTGATATTTGTGTGGCTCAGTGAATCGGAAGGTGCAACGGACAACTGGGCATATTGGCATTCCAGTTGAGCTCATTACCACCGCTATAGAGATTAACAGACACAACAAAGTAGTGAACGGATTTATTGATTCCATTTCAGTTATAACAAATTGGCAACAGAGTTTTAACAATGAGCTTGCCTCGTGATCGGTAGGTCCTGGGCGAGTACTGATGAAGAGTCCTGAACTAGGACGAAACAGTTGTACAGTACTCTCAGCTCGTGATCAATTCTGTTACAGTATTTTAGTTAAATGAATTAAAAATTAGGCTGAAGAACACTCTCTCTTCCTTCTCTTAGAACTTGCAGTTAGTTATACAAACTAAGCTTGATAATGAGAAATAACGTCACTAAAAGAGAACTCCTTTTACCTCTTTTGTTTTCAGTTAGACAGTCTAAACAGTCAGCTATGAATAATTTTCATTTGTTTAGACTTAGATGCACGCCTACACACACACGCACACACATGCACACAAAATATCTGTTGAATGTTGTTTTAATAGCATTCTATTCTTTACACATAAGTTGAACAAATATAAATGTTGTATCATTGTATCATTGAAGAAGAGTAATAATTTATAAAACAGGCATAATTTATCCACCATTTGTATTCACAATTTATTTTTCACAAATAAAATCACCTGAATTGATAAGAGCAGCCTTGATAAGAAATTGCGTTTTTGTGAGAGAGAAAAAAGGAGGTGGACATGTGGGGGAGGGCTGCGAAAGAACAATGTGTTATGACGTAAAAAGTGATAATGCAAACTACATGTGTGTGTGTGTTAGATAGAGCAGTTTTGATGAAGAAAAAGAAAACAATTCGAATCTTTCTTTGTTTTCTCGTCAAATAAATAAATAAATCTTCAGCCGAATTCGCAATTCGCAAATTTATTTGCCATTTGTAATTTCTATACAGTCCAGGGGGAAAGCCTTTTATTTTTACCTCACTTTCTTTTAGAAACTGAATTTATTCAAATCACAATAATGTGTGATTTGCTTGATCCTGTAAGTAGTAATGAAGCAAGTAAGGATATCTGCATGGCACACTATATACTACTCATTGGTTGATATGAGTAGTCGGTACTGCTTGCTAACCAGACTAAACGTAATCTAAACGCAGGACGGCCGTTTCGCTTGTTTTGCAGCCGATCTCTATGTGAGCTGAGTTAAACTTGGTACACCGAACGTAAAGGCTGTCCAGCTGTGTAGTTCTAGCTTCTAATCAACACTGCCAGTTAATTCGATTTACATATACAAATACTCATAACATTTAATCAGTAGTATGTAGGAAGGAGCATGCAACTATGGATGCGAGGTTTCTTTCTGTTTTAGAACTCTTCATCTCGGTATGTCTCGGGGAGACTTGAATTCAACCTCTATCCGTTTCAAGGTCTCATTCGCCTAGGCTTCCAATCCCCTGGATCTAACTAATTCTAAATAAATACCGATGTGTGAATACTTCACAGCATTTTTGTTCTTGCTTTTATTTTATTTATCCTCTAAACATACTCAATAGCTTTATTAACTACCAATAACCTGTATACTGGTTTTTAAATGACATTCTATCTTATTATTTTAAAGTCCATAAATCAATATTTGAGTACATCCATTTGAAGTCAGTCTATTTTTCTTAAAGAAGAATAGGAAATTATCCTTTCAGTTTCACTGAAAGTGTATATATTTTTATATGTTTATTATGCTTTGAAGGTTGGAAAAAAAAACACTCTCAGTATAATCTTTCGATATTTTCGAACATATTCACAGTTTACAAGAGTTCGTTTGTAGGGTTTCGATTAGTATTTCAAGCTTGAAAAATAATAGATAATTTTTCCTTCACGTTCCCAGTGGAACATAGGGCTTCAAGCTAGTGACTCGAAGTTTCTGTAGCAGTGTTTATTTTTACAGGATGGGGTTCCTAGCCTCATACGTAACTTTTCCTCTTTACCAGCATTATTTCTGGCTTAGCGAGGTAAAGGAGTGCGTCTGTGGCCGGGATTCGAACCCCGGACGATGTGCATGGTCAGCGAGCGTCCTAATCGCTGTGCCACCAACGCACAAGCTTGACCACAGATTTATCAGTAAGAGAACCATTGAAAACCAACAGGACAGCTGTTTTGTTCTAGTTTGCGAATGGTCGATAGTATGCATCCACTGGGATTCGAACCCCCAGAACCTTCCAGTTACAAGGCGAGCTCATGAGCCTATGAAACTCTAACATCTGCCACTTGGTGATTTTCGCTCGACTAACACCAGCCAGTGCCGTCGGTGGCGAGTATATCACCTCATTCCCGATAGGATGGACCTCAGTAGTTACGACTTCTCACTAGAACTCCAGGCAACTCCGTTCTGTAGCCAGTTACTAGCGTGCATCAGATTAATTTTCATATTCACAGTCATTGTTAAACGTTATGTACTACTTGATCGATCGATATACAGGTAGTTTAGATGTCACTCACATCAACCCTAGTAGTATATTGCTTAAATTGAAAACAAAAACTGCGAATTAATTTGTAAATTGTGAGTTTCATTTTTAAATGTTGTTGTTTAACTAGTGATCGTTCAATAGACTATAAAACTAACTGTTTATCTCTTTAAATGTCATTAATTATTGCTACTATATTATCTTTAGTCATAGAATAGATTAGTGTAAGAAACATTGACAGGGCCTGAAAAAGAAAAACAATGAAAAAAGAATTACATATTGGATACTCTCTGTCACGCGCACTCACGCTTGCATACATACATACATACATGCATATATATATGCATACTTACTGAGTATCTGTGCATATTTATTGAATTCCCCAGGGTGAGAGAGAGAACACCGCTGACTTTGACAATAATCATGCAAATTAGGAGTAATAATAATGATAATAATAATGCCAGACAGACTACTGACTGACTGATTGAATGTTTGTAAGCATGCATTAGTAATTTGATTGAGTAATCACTATTCACAAGAGATTTACCCTATACAGTAAGTAATAAAGAGTGAGTGAGTGAGTAAGTGAGTGAGTGAGTGCAGAAGAAGTAAAAGAAAGGCAAACAAATTACATATATCGAATTTCAGCCAAACTAATTTGGGCATATATTTTAATAGTGAAAAGAATAAACAGTTATTTGTATGCATAATATACTACTAATTCAGGTCAAGTGAAGTTTTCGACCCTTCTATTCCTACTCACTACATACTACTATTTCCTGTCACTAAATAGTCACTAACTTGTGGAGCACATTAGGCGAAACTAGTTTTTCTCACTTTCCTACTCTCATCATATTTTCTTTCTTTCTATGGGAATCCCATTTCGACAAGTTGTGTATTCGTGACATCTCCAAATAACTCATCATTCTTGCTTTTTCTTTTGCTATGACACCCTAGACTGCTTGTCATTGAAGCGTTAATTAACATTCATGAAGTTATGTGTGGTAAAACTGTTTGTGTCAACTGTTAAATGTCGTGCACAACCAAAGAAAACCGATGATGACAAGAAAATGGAGACATGCTATTGTGCTTCGACATGTGTTCTGTTTATTTGCAACTGTATGAAGGAGAAAATTTCCATGAAGCTTATAGTCCTAATGTATCAGATTTTGTTACCAGCCATCTCGTTACAGATATCTCGTCTCTGAGGTCATTGTTTTCTAATATCCACCTCGTCATCTGAATGTATATACTAAAGTAATCCAGAGATATCCCTTGTACATTGTGAATTGTACAATTTCGCTAAGAATATAATGCAAGAAATACTATAAATCTGTAATCAGATGAAGAGAACCAATGACAAGCAATTGTGCTTGTATGCGGAAGTCTTCAGTTGTGTTAATCTCCTGAATCATGAAGCCTCAGTGAAATTCCCTTTGATTTTTCTATTTCCAAGGAGAGGAGTTAGTGGAATGTTATCCTCGACTAATTTCCATTTGATGTTCTCATTGATATCAAAGCGATAATACAGTCAAACATCAGACATTCGAAGCAATGAACGACTAAACAACACCGAAGTTCCCTTGAAGTGGAGAAAATCAGGCTAATTCGGGTGAAGAAAAATGTTCGATGAAGTGTAAGAACATCAAACAGATTCTGGTTTTGGAAACGCCACAAGAATAACAATCACTCTCTCATTTTCCAGTAGAGTCACTCATTCGGATAACTTTCATTTAGGCTGAGGAGGTAACGTCATCAGATAGGATTTGGGTTCAATGACAGACATAGGAGTTACTATTGGTATTCGATTTCGAGGTATTTCGTCTGCATTTAATCTTGTTTGTTCAGTGTTGTGTGAAGTATTACTAGTCGATAACAAATTTTATTTCTACCTTTCAAACTGCACAATATCCCATTCAAATACGATTGGTAGATTTATGGTCAGGGAGTCATTGTCTCTTCAAACGTCATCACCTCACTCCTTGTCCATCTCCAGGGATATAATTGGAGGAATAGATTTTCCGTTGATCACTACATCTCATGTCCCCCAAGTTTTACTGAGCTCATTCAATAGTGATGAATGAGAGCACGCAGATTTCACATTAATTCACATTCATATAGACTAGCTAATCTACTAGAATTTTTCAAACGACGTATTTTTCTATGAGGGAAGATGAACGAAGACAAAGAAAGTTTTCATCCATCTCCCTCTGAATGAGTGGAAAGTCCTGTCTCTTTCTTTGCTGGACAAGAATTCAATGGAGAGTAACTTTATACATTTTCTCTGGTAGAAGTGTGTTCCTGGGAGAAATAATTCACTTGGAGTATTCGAGACAGAGTTTTTGTATTCACATGGTCTATTGATAAAATCTGATGCGAGAACTAAAGGCAACTCTATCGTGTAGCGAGTCACCAGTGGGCACTTGTTTGATTTTGAAGTGTTGGTTTGCAGATATTTGGTTGACATCGTTTGAAGAACCATGGAAAATCAGGGAGTACTGGACAGCTGTTCCATCCTACTTTGCAATTTGTCATAAGTACCCAATAATGACCACACAAGGGATCGAACCCAGAACCTTCAGCTTACAAGGTCGCTCCATTAATCCTAACTTCTGTCCTTAAGATTCACTTCAACTGAGTAAGCTGTACAGATAATGCAGTACCCGTGATCCAAACCAAAGTGTAGTTGACAAGGGAGTGAGAGCTTGATCAAACTCTGTTTCTGTATGAGTCGGTGGCACAGTGATGAGGACTCTCGCCGACCATGCACATGGTCCGAGGTTTGATCCCCTGCTAACGAACACCTGATATCTATGGTCGGCCTGCAAAATTTCGGCTACCGATATCCATGCTGAAAATTCTATAATTGTACGAAAAATACGGTGAGGAATGAAGCTGTAAATCAAAAATAAAACATTTAAAAAAATACTTTGATCCAGTATGTTTGATTGCAATTGATTCCTTAAATCATTGTAAATTACGAGTCCCCAGTAGATCCTCTGTAGATTCACTCTTTAGTACAACAACAGACTGACTTTAACTGACATGCTGTCAAGTCATTCAAAAGTCATAGGACGATGAGCGAACCAGTATTTGGACATATTTATTCTAATTCACTTCAACAGCCTAGCTACGTGTCGGTCATTTGCAGTCGAAGAACATACTGATCAGTATTGACGTGTTAGAATAAAATGATTAATGAATCACATTCACATACAACATATGAGAGGATGAAATACAACAGTCATGCATGATTTGTATTAAGACGACGATTAATCAGATAACATGGACGACAGACAGGGTTGAATCATATTGATATGAGAGTTGTCAACATGTCTGACTGTCTATAACTCACCGATTTTATGCTCTCCGACTTAAAAAGAAACCCAATTTGATGTTATGCGTCAAAAACTAGCAGACACGTGATATGACCGGCAGTAGGATCTAGCAGACAACAAGGCATTCGACACAACGATATGTTGGGAAGTCATTCGAAGGAATATGAGAGGATTTTTTGAGTAAACTAACATTTGGATGGATGTATTCTAATATATTTGATTAGCCTATCAATGTGCTGTTTGATTTCAGACAGTCGAAACCTATGATCTGAGATGCCTACTGTCTTAGCCTCATTCACAACGTCAATTACCACAAGAGCAATATCTCCAGCAGGCAAAAAACAATAATGTGTATCTCAGCTGAACATGGCTGTCTTAAGAGTTAACAACCAATATGAAGGAGTGCGAGACAAGAGCATTTCCAGAAGGGTGCGATAGAAGTAATCGTGAGTCATTTAAAGATTGTAGGCTGGCTAACATCGAGGAGAAATTAGGCATAATTCAGGGTATATAACAACATTATCATTTCAATCAAATATAAAGAAGTGTCAATCAGTCTTCTCCAGTGAACACGGATTGGGTCAGATATAGGTGGAGAAATGCTTCATGTAGTAAGTTAGTATTTCCCAGACAAATAATCACTAAGTGGATAGTTACATCTGTGAAACACGAATTGAATATTTACTTTATAAATCTAACTCATTCGCAGTCAAATTCAGTGGACCTTCAGTGAATTCAGAACTTATTGTCTTAAGAATCAATGATCAACCACCCAGAGGCTAGCTCACTGAAATGAGAACAAATAATTCGATATGGGAGTTGATGAACAAACACAAAGACAAACACACACGCACACAATCACACACACACATGTGGACACGACAAAGACAGAAAGATGGATTGACAGAAGACGGAAACCAGTTGACTATTTCAATTTCATCAATAAAGCGTGAAACTGAATCAATCAGTCAATCAATCAGTGAATAGAATGAGAGTGGAAATCAACCAGGAAATTCCTCTCCTCTTTTAAATGGACAATCGAAAGACGATGGAGAAGCCGAAAAATTAGAAATCAAAATGAAGCGAAAATTAATGAGATAAAAATTTGAAATGGGAGAACGTACTCAGAAGAAATATACCTTTCTCGCGTTGGAAGGTAAGATATATGCATAGATATATAAGCAGAAGTTAGGAAATATTTTACAATTGTAGAACAATCACGTATTCATTGTCTGTTGAATGTCTATGTTGATAGACACTTGGTGTGCATATGGCACTGTCAGCCAACCTCATCCAATCAGTTGTAATTTATATACAGATATATGACAAATATGTCAGGGAACTTCCTTTCCTCAGTTGCACGCTTGTATTTTCAAAGAAACTGACACTTCATTTATTTATTTTTATTTGTGACTACAGCTTGATTCCACACTGTATTTTTGGTACAACTATGGAATTTTCAGCATGGATATCGGTAGCCGAAATTTTGCAGGCCGACCATAGATGTCAGGTGTTCGTCGGCAGGGAATCGAGAGTGAGCAGTATTGAAGGAGTGGACAATTTCTAAATCTTCGAGAGAACTGTATCATATCTAGTTGATGAGTCCTGAACAGGCGGAAATAAGCTTTATCGGTTCCACTGCTAACCAATTCTCACAGGATAACTTATTTTCGCGAACTCTGTGTAATCAGTCTGAAAAGTCATTGAGGAATGAGCAATGTCATGTGTCTCCCTCCTAAATTTCGGGCTGACTGAAATATGTCAGTCAGAATTGCGATATAGAGTCACTACGAATTCATGAATAATGAATGACTGAACGACTGACTACCTGACTGAATGACTCAGCTTCAACATAGAAATTTGTAAAGATATGCAGCATTCCAGTCTTCCACACTCAATATAGTACACAAATGCTGGGGTAAGGAATAGAAAGAGGTTGAAAAAGGACTACAATGAACAGAAAGATACAGATGAAAGAGAGACGAAAGAACACGGAAGAACATGAGGCTGTAATGGATGTGAGAGAATGCATCTGCTTCACAAGGAACAAATCTGATCCACATCAACAGTAGTCCCCAACACTGATTCTTAACACCTCGAGAACCACACAACGAGACAGTATACACCTCCTTATATTACTGGCTCAAACCAACTGTCAGATGCTTCATGAACTGGAGACACGTTGTTTTCCGACCATTCCTCACTGTATTCCAACCAAATCAACACAATATCTCAGCTAACATTGATCGTCATCAAAATATGCAGTACACAAGTCTTCAGTGGTCTAATACTGACAGATTAGTTACTCAAGGTGATGAAACGAACTACTCACTGAGGTAATTCTAGTCAATGTTTACAGTGAACTAACAGGAATTATGATTCACTTGTATGTTCCAACTACAATGGACTACACTAATTAATGACTGAGTAATTTTCTATTTGGTGAAAGTATTGAGATCAGACACAGTGAGCGAGAGAGCGAGCGAGAGAGAGACTGTAGTGAATACATAACAGGGTGTGGTATGCGCATTAATGATGAAGAAAGAGAATATCAAATGAAATGATGATAGAAATGACTGGGAATTTGATTTCTCCTAAAAATGAATCATTCATTCACCCACATTTGTCCTTCATTTAAATAAAGTAAATAAATAAATCAATCAATAAATGAATGTGAATAAGACACGGAAATACTCGTATTCGTGATGACGAGGAAGAATAAGGAGTAATAATAATAATAATAATAGTGAAGCTTTATTTCAGACAATTTGTGAACATCTATATGTCACAGAAATTTCCAGTGCATTTAGTTCCGAAATATTTTCTCTTCATACAGCATTTACATGTAGAACAATAATCTGAAGTACAACATTTGTCGTAGTTCTGTTGGCCATATGAAGATTAAACCAATTCTGTACTTTTGCATCATTAATTCCTTCTAGAAATGCATACTGTATAGTTAGGGATTAATTAATTATGCTCACGACCAGTACTTTGGTTCAGATAGAGTAACACCACGTGGATTGCATGGAGATAGAGGTCACGGAATCACCTCTTCAAATGACAGGCGATGTGAAGGTGCTCAGTGGGTTGATTTCGAATCGAGAGGCTGTGAAAGAAGCCGATGAATAGGAACATTCATCGATCACATTATCTGTTGCGGCCATCACAACACTGCTATTCACTTTTAACTGGAAATGCTCCACTTGAACCAGTTTGCAGTGCAGATATATCTCGGCGTGATCTCAGTTAAAATCTTCCTTGAGCAGAGATGCTGAGTGCATTATTCATGGATTGTCATCGGAGTTGGACACTACAATACTTACATGAGTAGGTACCGTCGTCTATTGCGAAGAGCAAATTCCTTCCTTTCGATGAATAGAAATCTCAGATATTGCTGGAAGCATGAGATTAATTTTAGTCAACACCAGAATTGCTCACTGCACGTATGTAGTTGTGAAAATAATGTCTGATTCATATCCTGTGTTGCTTTTTGTATTACCTATGGAATATATTTGGTAGTAATCCATTCGACAGTGAAGAAAGCTGTCTATCAATGTCTTCAGCAGCCTGATCGAAATGCTTCCCACGATCCACACACCAGATGTCTTAACCATAGGGAAACCCTGACTGGTTTGACATTAGCGTGGAAAATCCGAATCCCTCTGTGTTCAATAGATTCCACACTGACTTCAGAATAATTAACGCCTGTCTTGCTTCTCTCATCCTCAACAACCTTCACATCTTCATCTCTGACACCTGTAGTCAAAACTCTGGTGTCTCCTAAGTCAAATCGATGCCCTTCTTGACATTCTTCCCATTATCAGTGGCACTTACATGCAGCTACACGCTGTTGCTGTTACTGCTGCTGTCGATGTCGCTGTTGTTGCTGTTATTGTTGTTGTCATGTTGTTGTTTTTGGTATACATTCAAAACTTGTGTATTCTCACTATTTGCTTGAAGTCGTGTCTCCACAGACTGACTCTTACACCAACGTGTTGGTTACCACTCGGTGGATCTCCGAGTTTGTGAGACATTTTATCACAGGAGAATAAGGACTAGATAAAATGATATCCTGAATTAGATGTCACTTCGAAACTGAAGCGAACTGAACTCACTTCACTTCACACCACTTCATCGACCAACTGACTAACTGATTGACTGACTTGTCTGAATGATTTCACATCTGCTCATTCCACTTCCTCGTCATTAGAATACACCAGGTGTAATTATCACACTCGAATCCCTACAAAAACAAAACTGTCAAACAGTTTTTTCTGACGAAAGAACTAAAACTACACCAAAATCACCTATTCATACGAATGAGGAAATATTTATGGCTGAAGTTTCTTGAAGATGTGCAGTTTCTTGTGATGTCCAAGCACTTTGTTCTCGTTGTTGTTGTTGATGATTATGTCGTTCTGGTCTTCGTTCATACCAGTGTGAATTTTATATCTGAGTGACTCATAGTAGGTGCGTGTGTGTGATGTATTTTCAAGTGATCAGTTGTTGATTATAGTGTCATGTACTCGAGTCGTCTTTTACTCAAGTTGGACGAACCAACAAGCCGGTAACATTCCACCATAACAAATTTTGACACGGGTGTTATTCATATTAGTAGAGTCATCACAGATTTGATATCTCATAAAGGAATGAGAGAACCGATGTCACTCAGAGATGTTCCATGCCATACAGGTCACCTCTAATCCCTTCGACATGACAACTGATCGTCTGTAGGAATTTGGTGGTGGTGAGCCACAGTTAGCACAACAAATGGGTTACAGCTTTCTGACCGTCACCTTCGAATTATTCAAAGTGTTCAACTATGGTTAGTCTGTTCGCTTACTGGTCATATTGAAAATGTGACTGTGAGGAATTGAGTCACCATCTACACTTATGACTGGACACATGACAGTCGACACTCTCCAGTGATCAACCAACGAATCCATCACACTACTATAAGAAGTCAATCGAGATCCAAAATAGCTAAGAGTAGTAGTTCACCAAACTTCACCTCTGTGTGACGCGATTTCAAATCTGAGAGAGGATATCGATTCCTTACTGGGTATAAATAACCCAAGATCCTAGTATTCCACTCGACAGCCTCCAATTGTCTAGCACTCAAGTATGTCACTTTATGGTTGATTAGTGAAGTCGGTGGAAGATACAGTCTAGGCGGGAAATAAATACTAATGAATGCATCAATAAATGAGTAGTGGATAGTGAGTGAACTGACACAAATTCAACCCGTTTCGATATTGGAAATAATCTGTAGATTTTAGTTGGGAAACGTGTGTATAACTCAGGAGTTCCAAAGTGTATTTCTAATCCAACCAATGGAACGAAATGAATTTCATCCTTCTCACATATATTATGATCGATTAATTTCGAGGTCTAATTTGTAGTTAGGGTGACATTGCTGATACGAATGAATAAGTCATTATATATCACTGGACGACGAATATCGTTTGACAGACATGAACTTCATTAGATGTACAACACTGTGTTTTCGTAGAGTGTGTTTGCTCAAATAGAATGAGAGGAGATGATAGGATCCCACATATTTTGGTATTGACTGTTTAAACTTGCATATATGGTATGTTATCATTCTCACGCATTTTGGTAATGACTGCTAATTTTGTATATAATCATTCTCACGCATTTTGGTAGTGACTGCTAATTTTGTATATTATCATTCTCACGCATTTTGGTAGTGACTGCTAATTTTGTATATATGGGATATTATCATTCCCACACATTTTGTTACTGACTGTCAACTTCGCACATATGGTATATTATCATCTCTCACGCACTTTGTTATTGGCTATTAAGATAAATTATTTCAAATGCTGTTAGCTGTCCATATTGTTGTAAAATGTATAAATACCATGGCTTTCTTTATCGTTGTTGCACTTCAATACACAGTCACAGTCCAGCCTTTGTCTTTTGATATTTGCGTGCTTTACTAAGTCGGAAGGTACGACAAGCAGATAGACAGATTAGTTCAGGCGCAGACAGAATAAGGTGAAAACATCATCATTCAATTCAGTACAGTTATAACAAATTGGAGACGGGGTTTTACCTTAATTCAGTGCAGCTATAACAGTTGGCGACGGGGTTTTACTTTAATTCAGTGCAGTTATAACAATTGGCGACGGGGATTTACTTTAATTCATTGCAGTTATAACAAGCAAACGACGACAGTTTTTATTCTGTTCAGCGCAACTATATAACATTTTTGACTGTGTTAATTACAACCCAATTATAATGTCTATCTCTCTGGACGATCTTCCGGTGACTGCAGTTGAGGTTGCCAGACACACACTGCGTGATCCAGTTTTACAGCAAGTATCAAAGTTCATCCGATTTGGCTGGCCTCCACATGTTCATTCAAATGTTTTAAAACAGTTTTACCAGCGACGCCAATCCCTATCCATCGTTAATGGATGCATAATGTTTGCTGATCGTGTTGTGGTTCCAGCTAATCTTCGTGACCATGTGCTTCGGCAGCTTCATATATCACATCCTGGTGTTGGGAGAATGAAGGCGATCGCTCGCAGTTATGTTTACTGGCCCAACATCGATGACCATATCGAAGACTTCGTTCGCAAGTGTAGTAAATGTGCTCAAGCATCAAAGTGTCCACGCAAGACAGAACTATGTTCCTGGCCACGACCGGACAAACCATGGTCCCGTGTTCATGTTGACTTCGCTGGACCGTTCAATAGTATGCATTTCTTAATATGTGTCGACGCGTTTTCCAAATGGCCAGAGATATTTCCAATGCATTCTGCCACATCAATTGCAACAGTGTCCCACCTACGTCAACTATTACTGAACGTTTCGTCGACACCTTTAAGCGTGCTTATGCAAAAGCGAAGGGGGAGGGAACAACAGAAAAAATTTTGGATAAATTCTTGCTGCATTATCGTACGAATGAAAAAGGACAGTTATGTGGCAGACACACAGATCACGCTCTATCCAGTACCACGCAAAGGTCAACTCGACAAAGAAGAGCTCCGAAACCTTTTCAAATAGATCCAAAAAGCAAGTCCTACACTCTTTACGGGGGGAGGTGATAGGATCCCACATATTTTGGTATTGACTGTTTAAACTTGCATATATGGTATGTTATCATTCTCACGCATTTTGGTAGTGACTGCTAATTTTGTATATATGGGATATTATCATTCCCACACATTTTGTTACTGACTGTCAACTTCGCACATATGGTATATTATCATCTCTCACGCACTTTGTTATTGGCTATTAAGATAAATTATTTCAAATGCTGTTAGCTGTCCATATTGTTGTAAAATGTATAAATACCATGGCTTTCTTTATCGTTGTTGCACTTCAATACACAGTCACAGTCCAGCCTTTGTCTTTTGATATTTGCGTGCTTTACTAAGTCGGAAGGTACGACAAGCAGATAGACAGATTAGTTCAGGCGCAGACAGAATAAGGTGAAAACATCATCATTCAATTCAGTACAGTTATAACAAATTGGAGACGGGGTTTTACCTTAATTCAGTGCAGCTATAACAGGAGAATGCAGTTGTTTCTACTTTATTTGCTTTTAAAGTTCTGTAGATCAGTGGTCTTCCTAACTCACTCCTTCTCCTCCTCCATCTTGTTGGCTAGGAAGGATGAACAACCTGGAACTCTGACTACGAAAAACTAAGAAGCGACTGTATGAAGAACACGATAAATGGACTGAAGATCAAATGAGTGTGCGTTGAGGAAGAAATGGGGATTTGAAAAAGGGGTTGTAGAGCGACTGAGTGGAGGAGAGTTGAATTTGGGACATACATGATCGATGTCCCCATGTATTTGAAGAGAGGATGTAATTCCGAAGCGTTATATGAATAGATATTGAATACATACAGATTAGACCATTTTCACAATCGAAAGTCAGACAGCGTTTGTGAAGTGAATCACCTCACCTGATTAGCGATAGTGCCTTCTTTCTTCCTTCGTTCCCTCCATCATTCTTGCCTTCCTTTCTTTTCAAGCACCATCAAACTAATTGGTGAGAAAAATACACATGAATTCATACCATACTTGAGTTGAGACCGCGTGACATGTGTGTGTTTGTGTATGTGACAACGTATGAGTGAGTGTTTGTTTGAGTGTGACTGATGAGCCGTGTATCGACTAAACCTAATCAAACAATCAGTGATTCTCCTTGATAAATGAATGAATGAATGATGAATTTTCAGTGAATGAGTGCATTGTCGCTCATATCATGCATATAAGTAGTATAATGATTGGGTGTGTGTATTTCGAAATATGTCAGATTAGGAAATATCCTGTCCACAAAAGTGTGATGAAATACAGCATTTTGAGTGACTGTGGTGATGAGAATGTCAATGTCGACATTGGAATTGAAATCTGTGGTTATTTTGCAAAGTGTTGATTTGTGGTATGGTAGATGATTTTATTACAGGTCATAAGGTGAACCAGCACATTTCAGTGATCGCATGAATTAAAATCGCATTTTTGTAAGCCGCCTTGCATATCATCGCAGGGCGGTTATATGGTGAATAAAGTTACTGTTTGATGGTTATCACTTATCTGTATGCAATATGTCTGTTACTCCCCACCTACCTATCCATCCACATAGTTTCTCCACTTAGTCTGTTGTCATCGTGTGTATGGGTGTGAAGATCACACATTCGTCGACTACAGCGTACATATATTTTACTACAACTAGGTAGCGGCATTTATTCTCTAAACTGTCTATAAATGTCTGCAGCAACTTGTTTGAAGCGCTGTCCACGATCCACCCACAAGGTTTCTCAATCAAATGGAAACACTGACTCGTTTGACATTAGTGTGGAAAATCCGAATCCCCGTGAGTTCAATAGATTCCACACTGACTTCAGAATAATTAACGCCTGTCGTGATTCTCCCATCCTCACCAACCAAAACATCTTCATCTCTGACACCTGTAGTCAAAACTCTCCTGTCTCCTAAGTCTAATCGATGCTTTCCTTCACATTCCTCCCATTATCAGTGAAACCTACATGATGTTGCTGTCATTATTATTATTGTTGTTGTTGCTGTTGGTGTACACATTCAAAACTGAAACAGGTTGATTTAATGAGACCGAAATTGAGAAGGGAACAATTAATTCTCATAATTTTAATGAATATTTGAAGGCAGCTGGAGAATGAGGAAAATGATGTTGTAAATGTAGGGAATATCAGTGAAGTGAATATGCTATTGTTTGAATGAGTAGAGTGGAATCGAGTAGAGTAGAGAATTGGTAGATTAGAGCAGAGTAGAAAAACTTAAATGCGCAAATATATTAAAAAAATTCTAAACATATAAACAATAACCTTATTTCACGCTGGAATCAGGGAAGTGAAATGACGCAGGCTGGTGAAAGCCTTTGGGAAGCCTGTCAGCCGATGTGCCTTCTTTCGATGAAAGCAAAAGTAAGGATGGGTACCTGGAAAGGCTGTCCAGGTAGCAGCTGAAATGAGAAGGTGCAGAATAGAAGTGTTGGGGATCTGTGAAAGCAGATGGAACGGAACTGGAAGGTGCCAACTACCAACTGGAGAGACAATAATCTATTCTGGCCACCCAGAGGACATCCATGAGCACACTGAGGGAGTGACCATCATGATGTCACCAACAGGAGCCGAAGCTCTCATGCAGTGGGAACCAATCTCCTTCAGGATAATGACAGACAGGTTCAACTCAAAAGGAAGGAAGGTCACAATCACCCAATGCTATGCGCCTACAAACGTCTCAGAACAAAAGAAGAAGGAGGCGTTCTACAGACAACTACAAGCAATAATGGATAACGTCCCAAATGGTGATATCAAAATCCTGATAGGCGACATGAATGCGAAGCTGGGAGGAGACAACACAGGAAGAGAACTCACCATGGGTCGTGAGGCCCTCGTTGAAATGAACAACAATGGTGAACTCTTCTCAGACTTCTGCGCCTTCAATGAATTGGTGATTGGTGGCAGCGTTTTCAAACACAAGGATATACATAAGGCGACATGGATTTCACCAGATGGAAACACCAAGAACCAAATAGACTTCATCTCAATCTCAAGAAAGTGGAGACGGAGCCTACTGGACACAAGGTCGAGGAGAGGAGCAGATGTGGGTTCAGATCACTATCTAGTACAAGGGACTTTCAAGTGAAGCTAAAAGCCTCGAGGATAGCTGGGGATAGGCCACAATGCAAGTTCAATACTCAATTACTGAAGGACACAACCACAAAGGACACTTTAACTGCAACTGTCAGAGCAAAGCAGGAAACACTTCGTGACATCACTGAAGAATCATGCGTGGAAGACCACTGGAACTCTCTGAAGGTGATTTTCAACGAGACGTGTTCAACGGTTTTAGAAAGAAAGAAAAGACAAGACAAGGAATGGCTCTCAATGAACACTAATAGAGGAGTGGAGAATGGTGAAAGAGAAAATGATTTAATGCAAGGACGCACAGGAGAAGGAGACGATGAGCTCAACGTACACAGCACTGGACAAAGAAGTGAAGAAGAGTGCTTCGAAGGACAGAAGACGATCCTACGACAACCTGGCCACTGAAGCTGAGAATGCAGCATGCAAAAGGGACCTGAGGACACTATATCAGATAACCAAATCTCTATTCGGGAAGAGATCAACACAAGTGAAGCCTATAAAAGACTGCCAAGGGAAACCCATTACCAAGGAAAAAACAGATTAAACAATGGGCGGATCAATTCAAAGGACTCTTGAATCGACCATTACCTGCAACCCGTCTAGAAATACCAACAACAGCGCGCACACAACTGCAAGTTGACACCAATCCTCCAACGAGAGCTGAAGTCTTGAACACAATCAAGCTTCTGAAAGCTAGAAAAGCAGCTGGACCAGATAGAATACCCCCTGAAGCACTGAAAGTGGACCCAGAGACGACAGAAGACATGCTGACTCCATTATTGCAAAAGGTCTGGAAGGAGGGAAAGGTGCCTACTGACTGGAGGAAAGGTTACCTCGTGAAACTACCAAAGAAGGGCGACTTATGCCTCACTCTGCAAGAACTGGCGAGGAATCATGCTCCTGTCGACGCCAAGTAGAATCCTGAGTCGCATCATCCTGGAGAGAATAAAGGACGCACTGGAGACAGAACTCCGACCAGAACAAGCTGGATTCAGGAAAGTCAGGCAAATCATGTACTGACCAAATTGCAACTCTACGCATCATCATCACAGAACAAAGCATGGAATGGCAATCAAACCTTACTCTAAATCAACTTTATAGACTTTGAGAAGGCCTTCGACAGCGTTGATCGTGAAGTAATTTGGAAATTACTCGAGTACTACGGTGTACGGTGCCCAAATATTCATCAACCTTATTCAACAGCTGTACGACAACGGAACATGTCAAGTGATCCACAACGGAAAACTCAGCAAGGCGTTTGGAGTAGACACAGGAGTCAGACAAGGGTGCTTATTATCACCAATAATATTCCTAATTGTAGTGAACTGGATTATGCGTCAGACAGTGGGAAACGAGAAGACAGGGATATCCTGAACAGTCAGACGTGAAGAACCTAGAAGACCTGGATTTCGCGCGTGGATGATTTATGTTTGATGTCACACAAAAATCGAAGACCTTCAAGCGACAACCGACAAACTGGTCGAAGAAACAGGAAAAACAGGACTCCAGGTGAACATAGACACGACGGAGTTTATGGAAATAACCAACAACAGCGACATCCAGCGCCAATCACCATCAACGGGAGGGATTTGAAAAAGGTTAGGGACTTCATTCGCTTATCTAGGGAGGGAGCATTGTCTCAACTACAGGAGGAGCGGACGAGGATGTCAAATCGAGCGAGAATCGGGAAGGCGAGCGAGAAACACATTCATCAGCCTGAAATCAATCTGGAAATCATCGTCACTCAGCAACACCAACAAAATTCAGTCGGATTTTCAATACAAACGTAAAGTCATTTCTTCTATAAGGATCAGAAACTTGGCGGGCGGGTCACAAAGAATATTTCCAACAGCCTGTTGCAGACCTTTAATAACAATTGTCTTCGCTCTATACTGAAGACCAGATGGCCGGAAAGATTCACCAACAAGGAACTATGGAAACAAACAAAACAAGAACCAATAGCCAAACAACAAATATGCAGGAGAAAGTGGAGATGGATTGGGCACTAGCTGAGGAGGCCACCGGAGGACATCTCGCGTCAGGCCATCACTCGAGTGGGGTCCGAAAGGGAGGAGGCGAGTGGGACGTCCAAGGGTGACGTGGGAGAGATCGTGTGAAGAGGAGTTGAAAGAGTGCGGACTAACATGGATGCAGGTGAAAAGTACATCAGAACACAGAAGCAAGTGGAAACGTGCAGTTGAAGCCCTATGTTCCACTAAGAACCCGAGGAGACAATAAAACGATAAAAATAAGAGTAAACTAGAGTAGATTAGAGTGGAGTGGTGTGGAGTGAAGAAGGGATGAAGAGAAGGGAAGAGAAAATCAGCAGAATATTTCCATGTCACACTGTTCCATGCACAATTTAGAAGCTGGCGAAAATATTCTATAAAAGGCTTCTCATTCACAAGAAATAATCAGTGGGAGACACACCGACTGGATTTCACTAGTCAAACCAGGAGGGTGGTGTGAATTCTGAGTGTACCGTGTTTCTCGAATCGCCATCCGCATTTAATCGAAAAGAGAATTCAATTCCGGGGCATTATATGAACAGGAATTTAATTCATGCAGATTAGACCATCTTGACAATCGAAAGGCAGTGAATGTTTTGTGAAGTGAATCGCTTCACCTGATTGGTGGCAGTGCTTTGATTCTTCCTATCTTCCTTCCTTCCATTTCGACTTCCTGCATTCCCGAATTCATCCCATTCGTGAGTGGAGAGAGCGTGACAAAAGTTGTTGCTGTTTGATGGATATCGCTTATATGTGTGCATTCCGTATGTCACTCCCCATCCACCTATGCGCCAACCTACGAATCCTGCAATTGCACACCCTTTTTCAAATTCTATCCATCCTATGAATTATCCTATATATGACATTAATTGTTTTGCCACTTGACATTGAACTAAGATTATAGTCACAAACATTCTGGTTTTAATTGCATTTCAATTTATTATTATTATTTTATGCATTCACACCTACGATTCAATTCTTTCACCGGATATAACTTCTTACAAACCATGTATATACGATTGTACAGCTTGATGATAAATTCATTGAAAAGAGTCTCTTCACTGAATCACTTGTTCTGATTTCCTAACCTATGTTTAGTCCACTGCCATAAACACTGTGTATGTGTGTGTGAGAATCACACATTCATGGACTGCTGCGTACGTAAAGATCACCACAATCAAATAATGACATTCAATAACTCAACCAGACCAGATGTATTTACAACAAGGATGCCATAAACTACACATCATCACAATCAGTCACTCAGTCGACTTCCACACGTTAAAACAATCAAATATGGTGGTTGGTTAGATAGCAGCTATTAGGAAGAAATGGACATCAGTGAAGAGACAGCCAACCAGAGTAGTTGGATTACTTCACGTATGATGTTCGCTGTTGCATGCGTTGCAATGAGTTTTCATTCATCAGGTTCGTATTTATCCATCTGGATGTTATTGAATTGATGTGTCCATTATGTAAATAGACGTTTCGTATATTCAATAGTATCGAAAGGAGTTTTGCTCCCCTACAACTTTTAATGAAATGCCTTCATCATCAAAAGTAAGATAAAAGTAGTAGTAGTAATAATAATAATAATTGGAGAGTAGAAAATAGCAATATTGTTTAGATGGTTGTATGGATGGATGGTTGGATGAATGGTCGGTCGATTGGTTGGTTGAGTAATACTGCCAGGAAGAAATCCATCTGAGAAAGTAATCACCACATTGGAAACCATTCTGTGATGATTGAGTCCAAATTGGAATGTTTATGTGTTTATTGGTGGGTGTGTGGTTGGTTGGGTGTTTGGAATAGAAGAGTTGAGTGAATTACTTACACGGTCACTTGTATGCAGTAGCACGACGACAACGAAAAGAGGAAGAAGAAGACGAAGAAGAAGAAGAAGGAGGGGCAGACGGGCAAGAGAATAAGGCGCGAAGTGAAATTTAAGGGAGAATAAATGGAGGGAAACCAGAAACGTTATTTTCATTCAATCCCCCCATTCACCATCATCTACAACTCATGAATGAAATCGAGTCAGAACAGGGGGAGAGGTAATGACGCTTCTCGTCAATTTCGCCTTCTCCTGCTTCTCCTGCTCCTTCTTCTTCTTCTCCTCCCCTCTATTTTTACTCAAAGAAAAGAAAAGAATCATACTTACCAATAAACAAAACAACAACAGGAACAGAATAATGATGAAATTACTTTTATCGTTGTTTTGAGGAGAAAATGCTTCTATCGTCAAACTGTAACAACATATTAATAATAATATGATTATTATTATTTTGACTTGTTGGAAATGCCCTCGTCTTGTGTTACAACACATTTTCACTCTCTCCCCCATCTTCTCTCTCGTTTGTAGTTATTAGTGGATGAATGAAGAAAGAGAGAAGAGACAAATGGAATGGATTCAGTTTCACTCTAATGATGGACACTAGGACTGTAAATGGTAAGTCAGTTGGGGACACGTCTTTGATTGAGTGTGTGAGTGTGCGTGTGTGTGTGAGAGAGAGAGAGAGTGTGTGTGTGCGTGTGTGAGTACATGTGGATAGTTCAAATTCGTTTGTGGTTTCATTCACAGTCTATCATCTTTCGAGTGAACAGAGTATCATTTTCGACATGATGGATAATAAATATAGTTCCAGTTGAAGGGAAGGGAGATATGTTGTTCCGGTGTGGGTGTCTGTGTGTGTGTATGTGTGTGTGTAGTAGAGAGAAAGAGAGAGTGAGAGTGAGACAGAGACAACGTCATCTAATATCTGTGTTTTATAGGATTAAACATCTTTTGATCGTATTATATTCTCACTGTGAATTTCTCAGATTCAGATGATACTGTTTCCCAAAACAGAAGTTAGATTATCTCTGTCACGTACACCATGATCGACTGTCTTTAACGTAAGACGTCGAAAATGCTCCTCAGAGTAAGGGGAAGTTGTTTACTTGTGTTATTCGAAGAGTTGAATGACGAATTTCACCTCATCATGACTGTAGCCACCAAAACCGATACGTTGTGGTCTGTTGTGCTGGAAATCAGTCTTCGTGTTCTACTACTACCGAACTGCATAGCTGGCCAAACTTCCTAGAGTTATTCACAGTCGACAAATGGCCTGACGACAAGTGAAAGACAGTTAGTTATTTGTGATAAAATCTGAGGTAGTATTTATCAAAAACAACAACAACAACAGTGACAACGGCAACGACAATAACATGTCAGAGCTGAAAATCACCTCAACGACAGTGACGTCAGACAGCCATCCAGATGTAGTAGTATCTCAAATACAAAACAAGTACTATACAACAACCAACATCAACTGTAGGAAGTAGGTGAGAATCAAGTAGAATATTTCCGTCAATATGGGAATGAACTTCTATTAACAAGAACCCCACACAAAACACTTCCCACAGAAAGTGACAACTCGGAATTCCCTAGACAAACCATCACTTCATTCTGATAAAATCAAAATCAATCAATCGTTGACCAACACATTGTCAAGACCATCACACAAGAACAAAGACTAATAATAAGGATTAAGTTAACAACAGGTGATATGCGAATGGTCACGTTAGAATGGTCATATACGGCCTAAGAGAAAAGACGAAAATAATCACACATTTGGTTGAAATATCCAAATAGGTATCAATATTGTAAAGAGATCGATCAGGAGGGATTTTGTAACTAATTGTTCCGTTACAGTGACATTGTCTGAAGTAGTCGATTGAGTTATCAAACTACTATTATTCATTTACCAGGAAGATTATTGAAGGTGAAATTTTAAGAAATCTGGACTGTGATGGAATTAATTCAAGTCAGTGGTCTCTGTGTTATTGGTCCAGTCTACTATAAACTTCACAGAATACCCAGGAATATCACAGACCTACATATATATGCTTTCGACTGACAAAATGACCTAAAACTTGGGCACTGCACTGTGGTAGTAAGTAATTCCATATTAGTTTGTTTATTAGATGTATCACACAGTGAAGCAACAATATTATTATTATTATTCGTCATAATTTATGTCCTTCATGCAAACATTCTCTCAATACTATCGAAGTTTCCACATATTCTATCCGGACTTATTATTATTGATATTATCAATTTTTCAATATATGCATGCCTCCACCTGTCTCATTTCACACATTCCTTATTTCATTATGAACAACCTCTCATTGCAGTCTTACTATCTCCTGTTTAATATAGACCACTTTGTACTAGCCACTCCACTTACCTGACACCTTTTAGAACTTTGATCTAACTTGTCAATTTTCCTACCCCACACTTTACAAATCTACCATGACTAATCACCACCATTGTCTCACATTTCACAGAAATATTTTGTAATCGATTTCAGCCAACTAGAACGTTTGTCACACATATACGACTATTTATTTTGACACTCCATAAGTAATCTTTTATTCTACAATAAAAAATGTATCCACCACATAACTGGCTATCATTATTGTAACGAGAACAACTTTTATATTCTCCTAATTGTAAGAACCTGAGGGGAGAAATTATTGAAAGGAGTATTCTTCGTCCAGATTGTCTTTTAATTCATGATGTGGGAATATTTCACACTATTAAATCAAAGCTGAGTACTTTCGCTCCAAATAGGAGGACATTTGAAGAGGGGAGGTCACCTTAATATGTAGAATTACTCTTTTGTAAACTAGTATCCTGTCGTGAGTTTTCATTATAATGACCTGTGAGTGAAAACACTGACATGAAGTTATTTATGAGAGATAATTCATTCATGATGACTAACTAACTCCGTTACAGTGTGTGTGTGTGTGTGTGTGAGAGAGAGAGAGAGAGAAACATTGGCGTGTAAGTAAAAAAATTAGCTTTATGCAGCGTCCTCCAAATTAGAGAGGAAACATAAATTTCATAAATTTTGAAATTAGATATATGAGTTATTCAGTAAGTCGAGAGTTGATCGTCATTTAGTAAAAGTCTACCATGGTTATGACATAGTTTCACTAATCCATCAGCGAACATTAACAGTTGTAGATAAGACATGAAGCCTTTTCTAATAAAGTAACTTGCTTGCTACCTCAGCACACTAGAATGTATCAGAACTTTGTGCTATGGAATTGAATGAAGCAAAGAGAATAATCTTCCTAACACAGTCCTCATACACCGATTAGTTTAAATGTCAGTATAAGGTGTTGTAGTCCATAATTTTGTGGCAGTATTCTTCATGAAAGTAGGAGAAGAGCTCCTAATTCTCAAAATCGTCCTGGTTCAAAATGGATACTCACCACGTTTCGTGGAGAAGAACATGAAACCAAAGCAAAAAAGAGATGAATGCAGTTCAGTGCCAAGGAAAACACTTTATTTGAATCTGGAATTCAGAAGAGACCTAGCAGCAGATATCTTTAAAAGGAGAATCTCCAATTTCCTGAAGAAGACGTTTCCGGCAACAACTCTAACAGTGACATTCTCTAGCCACCAACTACTTCGCAGTAACGGAAAGGACAGACTTCCGCATATGACCACTTCAATGTGCAAATATCAGTTCACCTGCTCATGAGGAGCTAGGTACATAGGTCGTTCTACGCAGGTCTTATCAAAACGTGGTAGAGAACATCATCAAGCATGGCTGCAAAGTGGAGGCACTGGTTCAATCAGAAGCGCCATAACTGAACACCTCGTCAATACGTGTCACAGAATCTCAACTGACTCATCATCCAGAGTCATTTACAAAGTAAACAAAAATCTACCAGGGGCAGTGTGTTTCCGACTTCTTTGTGCTGTTGAAGCTCTCGTCATATGCATCGAAAAGCCGGAGCTGTGTGTTCAAAGGAAAGTAGTCCAGCCTTTACAACTACCGTAAGCATAGTTCGGTATGTTCCATAATACTTCAGTTTTTTGTTTCGTTCTCTGTGTGGGTATTTTTTTCTCTTTATCTTAATTCAATTCATCCTATTTTTCTCAGTTATGGAAAAAGTTATTTTAAGTTTGTTTGCATGCTCGTCCTGATGACACTTGTAATTCGTGTAGAATAACTATTTTACAATTTTATTGTAATCTTGTGTAATTTTTTGTTTCTATGCCTCTTGTAATCTATATTCACACCTTCTTACTTACATTTCAAGTTGAAAATTTTGATGTCAATTTGTTTCCATGCTCATTTTTCCCCACCTGTAATTCGTTCTAAAGCTGCGTAACTTTTGTCTCTAAGCCTCTTGTAATACATATCAAGTTGAAAATAGTTGTCACCTTCTATTCACGATTAAAATTATTTCTCCAGTTTTCAAATATCAATTTTGCATTTGTTATAACTGTTTTCTAAGCCTATGCAATCTCGTCTCTAAGCCCCTTGTAATCTATATTCGTCCCTTCAAACTTTCATACCAAGTTGAAAATTATTATCACCTACGTTGATGTATGTGGAATTAAAGAAACAATAATTGTATCCATGTAAACTAATGTACATAAATGCGATTGTACAGCTGCTTTTGAGAATGAAATCGCCGAAAAGATTGCCATATTTCCTGAACTTCTTGTTCTTTTCCCTCTAATATCCCATTATTGACCAGCAATCTAAGTCTTTAGCCTTTCAAACAGATGTGAAGATGCCTCACAATTTGATCAGTCCTATTTAGTCTTCTGAGTTTTTCAACTTGGTATTTAGTTCAAATCCTCATATCCCGAATAAATGACTAGATAGTTAACTGTAATAATTAGAAACAAGTTTTAAATCGAAAGTATATTTCAGGTGATGGCTATCAAGTGAATCCATGACGGTGACCGCCGTCTATTTAACGTTCGCTAGTTAAATTCATGGCTTCGCCGTCTGATAATTTACTGGTTCAGTACACAGACAGTCGCTGAATATGAATAGCTTCAAATAGCTTCAAACCCTTTTCCCTTCAACCTAATGAATCATGAATAAAGCCTTCTTTGAATTACAACGTGATCTGATGTTATTCTCTCATAAATGCGATCTCACGGCGATAAACAGGATGTAGGACTTGGCAAGGAGTGGTCTGATGAAAAAAGCCGTGGTATTTTAAACTAAGGATTCTGGATATGACTGAAGGTATCTTTATAGAGATTCATGGTAATAAAGGTACATTGTCAATAAGTAGAAAGGTGATAACATGATATTTTTCAAAGAAACACGTTTTCTGAATAGAGGTCTGTGTATTAGGCCAGGAAGTATGACTGGGTAAGAACATAACTTTCTTATGATAGTATTTCATCCTATTGAGTGAAGTGAATTAGCCTTATAAATAGTTTCAAACATGTGCACTGTTGTTTCATATAAGTACTTTGAGACCAATCAAATTAACTAGTATTAGTGCTTACTATCTGTGTTAAAGTGACCTAATTGAAGTACCCAGACTCCGACTGTGCTATTCTCTAGTTTTTAATTTCAGAGATGTATTCGCAGTAGAAGGGAGTTATCAGTCTACAAGTGATAATGGTTTATGTGCACAAAAATGGTTCACTCTCTCTCTCTCTCTTTATTGATGTATGTAGGGAAATAGTGAAAGCGTTGAGGTCGAAGAGAGTTATATGCGATCAATAGCCGAGCAATTTTGAAAGGGATATTTCACTTCCTAAATACCTCATGTGGGTGGATAAGAAATGTATCTGATGTTTTGGATGGTTAAATGATCGATTGCTCGCCATCCACATGAGACGCCGAAGCTGGAGTCCTGGTTGACTCACTATTTACCTTCACTTGTTTTAAGAGCCGGTAGGAAGCCTGGAGAAGAGAGAAATGTGAGAGTGAAGATGGAAACATAGACGATAAAGACACTACTACTTCTACTACCAGTTCAACATCTCCAAAGCTTGAAACTCTATGTTCCACTAGGGACCTCAGGAATAAAACGATTGACACTAAAATGTTGATGTCTTTCAGCATGGAAATATCAACTTTCATCAACCAGTACTTTCTGGATGGTGCAATAGTGGAGTGGATAGGCGAACAATTATAACAGAATGAGTCAAACTTGACAACACCAACACTTATTTTCACTCCACCACAGAATCCTTCAGTAGTCTGTATTTATTACAAATATATTTTCCGTCACTCAAAATCCCTTACTCAGTCTCTCAATAAATATTAGCAGTCCACTCCGTGAATTAAATGCATTGGAAAGTAATTAATGAGCATTCACTCGTGACCCATTAGCTGAAGTGTCCTGTGCACTTGATGAGACCCAATGATGCATCATACTGTATTCCAATTTCCCCCTACAGAATAATTCAGTTTAACACTAATAACTGTTTGTTCACATGTTCAGTGTAGATGTTGATCAAAATGCACTAAGTCTCATTACTCATTGTGAAAATGTGACTTGTTATTCAAATCACTCCTTAATGTAGGATACTGATTTCAGTAGTATGTGCATAAATCACAATTCTGGAAAATGAAACAAAAATTAATTGATTAATTAATTACTGAGAAAATGACTGAAAACAAGGTAGTACTGGACAGCAGTTTCGTCATACTTTGGGTCTATTCAGTAGTAACCATCTTTGAACCAATCTGGTATAGAACGCAGAAACTTCAGCTTACAAGATGAGCACGTTGACCATTCGGTTACTGAAATGAAATCTAATGATCTTTAATGCCACACAGGCTCAACTCATAGCTTCAATGTTTTGGTTCTCATCTGGAGTGGATTATTGTGTGCTAGGCGATACTCTCAGGTGGTTTCCGATCGTTCTGCAACTGATATCAATCCATGATCAAACTTGAAACCAATCGAATCTTGTCAAACTAACACTTAAAAATAAATGCTCGAAATAGTTTCACTCCAAGTTTTTTTGATCTCCTAGTTTCCCCAGCAGTGCAGCTGCAATTACTCATTCGACTGTGCGTAGATTCCCTCAATAATCATCAATCTCCTGATAGACAAAACCGAGTAAATATTCAACAATCGACACTGTTGTATTCATGGACAATAATTTTACGAATTCGCATTATTTAACTGTCTGCATTCCTCGAAAATACTGAAACTTCTTACAAATTGTCACTGACATAAGTTCTGAGAGTTGAAATCTGTGAGAAAGAAGTCGTCTGGTAATATATTTGGATAACAAATTAGCCTAAATACCAAAAGTACGAATAAAAGAGTATCTACTAGAGAGCTCTCCTGATAATCACGCAGATTGGTGTAAACACAAGTCTACATACATAGTCAGTCTGACAATCAATCTCTTCTCTTCTCTTCACTTGTCTGCTTCTCATCTTTACCAGATTTTCAGCTAACATCACCATCACATGTTGACTTTATACTCTGAATCTTCATACGTGTCCTGTTAACTGGAGTGATTTAATGAATACTGAATATAGTGATGGCTGTTTTCGAATTATTGTTAATTTGAAATGTACTTTGATCTGTGTACTAGATTCTACACTGCATGAAATCTCTATTTGTACACTGAAGTGAAATATCTGACTATTACACTCTGTCTTCAGGTAGTTGGAGACGATTGACTGTAAGCTTTTGTATTAACTGACAGTCGTCAACAAGGCGTATCATCAAAATCGAAGGAGATGATTTCACTTCGGAGATTCGCAATGCACATCACCCATCGCTGTGGTCAGAGATGTTACCAATGTGGTACGATGGATTTCATGTTGGAAAGTGAAATCCACATCACTCGTTTCATTCAAAATTGTCCAACTGTTTAATCGTGTGGAATGTGTAGAATGATAAGAATTTTCCAAATAATTTGGAATTTTGAGATTTTGAGATTATGAATATATACAACCGATGTCAGAGTAAACTTCAAATGGAAACGGTCTCAATAAGCGATCTACTAGGGTGGAAGCCGGAGTGGACAGTTTTGTCACCTGAATTTTCAGCTCTACACTAATGTTCACTCATGTAATGTCATCAGGAGTAGTAGCCCACCACAAAAACGTTGTGAGGTGGTCCCGTTACGATTCATCTGGTGATCCTCTCATGTATGAATCTGATGCTGGAATCGTCATTACTAATTATTCTCAACAGGAGGTTATTGACTGCTATTTGGTGGATCGGAATCAGGTTTTATAATATTATTAATAATAATGGCAGTAATAATAATAGTATAGATTTTGAAGATTCGACTAGCAATACGAAAGAAGAGAAAAAGTGAAACTCTTAATCTTAGATGATACATCATCTCAGTAATATTAGTCTTGATTTGATCTCTGTTAAACCGCTCACCTTAATTCCTACCGTTATATGTACAGAAAGTTATAAACGATGAGTTTCTTTCATTTATCGAACACCTTACTAATCTCTCTCTCTCTCTCTCTCTCTGTACTAGTTACCGCAACTACTAATTGACTGAATAATAATAATAATTCCACCTTGGGGTAAACAGTTTGTTTCTAGGGTGACCAAATGAATTCACCTTATTTCAGTTCTACTTCAACAATCAAAACTATTTCTACGTTTACAAGAATGAATGATTTAGATCAATTTAGTCTTCTCAAGCACAAACACACAAGCGACACAGACACGACACAAGGAGACACAAACTCACACATACCTGCCTCATTTATGAGGTAGATATGTTTTTGAATACATGTTGATTTATTCTCACCAAATCATCGGTCCATTTCCATAGGAGTGTATCGACAGAAGACATGGGCCAGTCAACAAATCGTGACCCGGAATAGTTAGAAGTAGTAGAACACCAAACTTCACCTATATGTGACACGATTCCAAATCGGCGAGAGGCTATCGATTCCTTACTGGGCACAAATAACCTAAGATCAGACTATCACAACGGATAGTGGCCAATTGTCTAGCACTCAAGCATGTCATTGTATGGTTGATTAGTGAAGTCGGTGGAAGATACAGTCTAGGCGGGAAATGAATACTAATGAATGCATCAATAAATGAGTTGTGGATAGTGAGTGAACTGACACAAATTCAACCCGTTTCGATATTGGAAATAATCTGTAGATTTTAGTTGGGAAACGTGTGTATAACTCAGGAGTTCCAAAGTGTATTGTTGACTAGGCCAATGGGACGAAATGAATTTCATCCTTCTCACATATATTATGATCGATTAATTTCGAGGTCTAATTTGTAGTTAGGGAGACATTGCTGATACGAATGAATAAGTGATTATATATCACTGGACGACGAATATCGTTTGACAGATATGAACTTCATTAGATGTACAACACTGTGATTTCGTAGAGTGTGTTTCCTCAACTAGACAAAGAGAAGAGCATGGTTGTTTCTACTTTGTTTGATTTTGGAAACTGAAGGTGAATGGTCCGCTTAATTAACTTCTCCCTCTCGTCGTGCTACTCCTCCTTCTTCTTGTTGGTTAGGAAGGATGAGCAACATGGAACTCTCACTTCGAAAAACTAAGAACCTATTGTCCAAAGAACACGATAAATGGACGAGAGATCAAGTGAGCATGGGTTGAGAAACAAATTGAGATATGAAGAGGAGGCGTGGAGTGCAACTGAGTGGAGCAGAGTGGAATTTGAGACTGAGTGTGAAATGGCGAACAGTGAGGATGCTTCAAAATCAAGCGCGTAGCCGAAGGACGAGTTGATGCTGATGGCCGAGTGAAATAAGACTGTGGAATCAAGCCACATATTCCTAAATAACCTAATGAATCCTCGAAATACCAACGTCAATAATGGGTATCATGAAATACATGTGAGGACCTAATGATTTCCGGGAGTATTGAATATACGGAACGTTATTTACATAATGGACACATCAATTCAACAACATCCAGATGGATAAATACGAACCTGATGAATGGAAAGTCATTGTATACAACAGCGAACATCATATGTGAAGTAATCCAACTACTCTGGTTGGCTATCTCTTCACGATGTCCATGTCTACCTGATAGCTGCTATCCAACCAACCACCATATTTGATTGTTTTAACGTCTTCAGGTCGACTGAATGACTGATTGTGATGATGTGTAGTTTACGTTGTCGTTGTTTTAAATACATCGGGTCGGATTGAGAGAGTGAATGTCGATGATTACTTGTAATGATCTTCACGTACGCAGTAGTGGATGAATATGTGTTTCACAGACACCCACAAATACCACAGCACTGGACTAAACGTACATGTAGAAGATCGAGTGAGGAGGAGAGCGAGACCAATGACAGACGGAATACACAGATAACCGTTAATCACCAAGCAACAACAACTTTATTCGCCATGTGACCGCCCCGCAAAGATATTCAAGGCGGCGTCCAAAAATGTTCATCAATCACTTTTAACAATCCGTTGCCCTTAACATTACCTTATGACCTGTAATAAAATCGTCTGCCATACCACAAACATCCACTTTGCAAAATAACCACAGATTTCAATTCCAATATCGACATTGACATTCTCACCACCACATTCACTCAAAATGCTGTATTTCATCACACTTTCGTGGACAGGATATTTCCTAATCTGACATATTTCAAAATACACACACACACCATCATTATACTACTTAAATGCATGATGTGAGCGACAATGCACTCATTCACTGAAAATTCATCATTCATTTATCAAGGAGAATCACTGATTGTTTGATTAGGTTTAGTCGATACACGGCTCATCAGTCACACGAACACACACAGGCACACAACACACAAGCAGACACAACCACGCATACATTGTCACCTGCTCACACACACAAACACGAACAGATTGGTCACACTGTCTCCAATCGCCAATGGGATGAATTCACCTGTATCCTTCTCACCAATTGGTGTGATGTTGCTTGAAAAGCAAGGCAGTCAGGAAGGTAGGAATTAAGCAAGTCGAGTTGGAAGGAAGGAAGATAGGAAGAAAGAAGGCATTGCCACCAACCAGGTGAAGTGATTCACTTCACAAAACATTGACTTCCTTTTGATTGTGAAATTGCTCCAATCTGTATGTATTCAATTTCTAATTATATAACGCACCGGAATAACATTCTCTGTTCAAATAAATAGGGATGGCGACTCTAGACACACAGTACACTCAGAATTCACATCATTCTCGTGATTTGACTGGTGAAATCCAGTCAGTGCGTCTCCCACTGATTATTTTCAGTGAATGGGAAGCCTATGTAGAATATTTTCGCCAGCTTGTGAATTGTGCATATAACAGTGTGACATGGAAATATTTTGCTGATTTCTCATTTTCTCCTCGGAGAGTTGGTTGCATTCTTATTTTTCTGATAGAATGCAGTATACTGTATATAATGGCAAATCTTCTTCTACCTCGCCAACAAAAGCCGGTGTTCCTCAAGGTGCCGTCCTCTCTCCTTTTTTTTTTCTTTCTTCCTACACGACCTGCCTCATTTAAACGAAACTAACTTTGTCAAATATGCAGATGATCTGACTGTATCACTGCCTGTCACTTCCAAGTCTGACTGCTCCAAACTTAATAGCTTTCTGTTGGACATCACCAAGTGGTCTAAGTCAAATGGTCTTATGTTAAATCCTTCCAAATGTCAGGCACTTGACTTTACTTTCAAGCATCGAAGTGACTTACATGAACTAGTTAGTTCGCATGATGCCTGTAGCATAGATGGCACTGGAATTAAAACCAAGTCAAGCATTAAATACCTTGGATTAGTTCTTTCCTCTGACCTTTCATGGTCATCCCACATCTTATCTATCTCTAAGAGAATGTCTCGTCTTACCTTCTACATTAAAAAGTTAAGACAATCAGGTATCAACCAACCTTTAGTTTTGCAAATTTTAAACTCCTGTATTTTACCTATTGTACTCTATTGCTCTCCATTAATCTTTCCTAGGCTTCTCAAAAAAGACTATATCATATTACGAAGAGTACTAAATGCTGTGAGTAGGGCTTGTGGTCTGCCACTGCGTGAGCTCGCCAATACTATAGTCGAGAGACACATAAATTCCTGTACAAAATAGGCAAAGGCCATACTGTCAGACCCCCTGCACCCCTTTTATTCACATCTATCCCCTTGTACCTCATCAGGTAGGACGAGAAGTCAATATAAAAAGTTATATGCTCGTATCATTACAATACCCTATTTAGCCCGTATTTTATGTGATGAAGACTCTGTTAGGCGTGAAACACATAAGTTACTATGTAATTAGCAAAGTGAATCGACCCTTTCATCGTTCATCTTTCTGTACTTTATGGTGTCACACTTTCTATAGTTTAATTATAACTTTGCAATTTTATTTTAGTTGCTATTACTATTATTACTACAATTTTGTACTTTATGCATATTTGTCTCCTTATTGCATACAGTAATTTGCTATGTAGCTGCTATAACAACGTTTTATTATTATTATGTAATGTTCACTTTTATTATACTTTTTTGTCGTTTTTGAGTAAATTAGATGCAATATTGTACTGAATGCTGAAAATTCTTTGCTGTATCACTAGTACTATTCTTGGAATGAAGCAAATTATTATTATTTATTATTAATAATCCAGAAGGTTTGCTTTCTCAGTGTCGGTCATATCCCCAAAAGACGGCCTGTATGTTTACGTGGCTAGTTTCAATGTAAAAAACCGTTTGTATAGTAGTAGTAAAAACTGTGTATGTAAATTAAATGCAGGTCAATGAATACCAGTAATATTGCTTATATAATGGACTACAAACCGGTTATAAAAGAGTGAATCTTATAGACATGTGCAGACTAGCATTTTTTTCCATTCAACTTCTTACAATTCTCCTTATTATTCATTATTTTTTGTTCCTTTGAATTCCAACTGGAATAAAGAGCTTCAACAACACATCACCACTTCACTCTTTTTTTCTTGCCTTTCTTGTCTGGCTGCACAACTGCTTGTAAGCTTTCATCTCTCCCAGATTCTGTGGCGTCTTCAGTAGTATATAGATTTCACCTCAGAGGAAGCAAATGATACACCGTTGCGGAGATACATGAAAGACGTGAATGTAACGCAAAGAAAGACAGTATGAAGGAAGGCGAGAAGTAGTACAACATGGGAGATCTGTGGAAATTGTTGCTTGAAGATGAAGTAACGAATTTCAGGTAAACATTGCGTTACCAAGTCTCGCATCTTCCACCGTTACAACGCGTTCTCCTCCACATCGCTTGGGATGAACAACTCGTCGGTTTTCATTTGGATCCCACTTGAAGGCTTGGTGCATGATGTCACTGAGTGACGTCCTTAGAGGTACCTCCTGCATATTTGTCAGGCAATAGGTTCGTTAGATGAATTTGCTTGTTGTTTGTCTTTTCTGATTTTAAGTATAAACTGAAGGCAGCTGTTGATAAAAGTCATTACCGGCCTATTGGACTTAGTTTTTGTGACGCACCATTTCGCCGAACTATAAAGAAGTACTGACTTGACATTAGTGTTGCAGTTCCACAACTTGTTCTTTGTGCTGATTGCGGTAGATTTTAACACTAATTTCAAAATGGTGAAGGTCTGTGTGGCTTCACCAATTCTACCGTTGACAGTTTTCTTTAAGTGGCTGACGTCATCACAAGGTCTAAACTTACAGTGGGAAAACTTAACTACATATTATGTATGTATGTATATACAATTCAGTTGTATAGATTGTCTTTATGGAACAAGCCTAGATTGAAATTGTCGGCAAAATATCAATTTTCATTCCGCAGTTTACATTGAAACAAAAGTCATCAAGAAATACAAACCAGTATAACTTTCCGACTTTTACCAACAACATGAGATTTTACATCGTAAAATTCTTTATGAATTTGACAGAAATCTATCAGCATCCTAGAAATAGTTTAAAATGCAAAAAAACTTTTATTATAATGAATATCATATACCCAATGCCTAAATCTTTTCAAACTGTTCAAAGTGAACTTCTTTGGACATATATATAAGTTGAGAGTGCGTCGGTGGCACAGTGGTTAGGACTCTCGCCAACCATGCACATGGTCCGAGGTTCGATCCCCTGCCGACGCACACTTGATATCTTTGGTCAGCCTGCAAAATTTGGGCTACCGATATCCATGCTGAAAATTCCATACTTGTACCAAAAATACGGTGTGGAATCAAGCTGTAACCAAAAAAAAAATTAAATCCTGTAGCTACTGATTAATTGAACGTTTAATTGAAACTTTTTGGTGACCTTTTTGCTTTTCTTTCATTCTTTCACGTTGCCAGTTGAAAATAGGGCATCAAGCTAGAGACTTGAAGTTTCTGTAGCAGTGGTGATTATTTTTACAGGATGGGGTTGCTAGCTTCATGCCCAACCTTTCCTCTTTACCAGCTTTTTTTACTGGCTTAGCAAGGTGAGGTAAAGGAGTGAGTCGGCCGGGGATCATACCTCGGACCACCTGTGGCGTGGTCGGCGAGCATTCTACCGCTGTGCCACCGACACATGTATATATTATATTAAATTTATAAATCTGATAGCTTCTAGTAATGTTGAAGTGTACCGCTAAATCTCCTCAGCTTTGAATCAACAAGTCATGCTGCTAGTCTGTTAGCAGTAAATGTTGTTTGATAGTCACGTGTAGGCAGAAGGCTTTGGAGTTAAATATACATAAAACTACATTCTATTTTGATAAAATCACACAGTGTTATTATAATGTAATATTAACTGATGGCCACATTTCGAGCACAAATTATTGCCACTCATAATCATATCAAGTTACTCACACAACTTATTTCCTTCATTTATATACATGAGTGTCATTGACTAGATATTTAAATAAAAATCAATATGGGATAATGTGCGAACAAAATAATATAATTTACAAAATACCCTGCAATGACTGTGAGGTCAACTATATAGGTCAAACTATCGGGGGTAATCAGATTGCCGGAACATAAGAATTTACCTAAGGTAAGAATGGTTGACCCCGAGAAGATAAGTAATTTAGAAAAAAGCTCAGCTATTGCACTGCATGCGTGCATTAACACACAACCATACAATAGGGTGGGAGAGGATTGGGATTCTAAGAAGTAATCTATGCAGGTAGAGAGAGAGAGAGATTGATTACTGAATCCTTGTTCATTGAGTCTACACTCAACACATGCAACAGAAATGACTCAATGCAAATACCAGAAATATGCCAGATATTATTACCACCAGTCAGTCAAATCAGAAGAGGATAATAAATAATCTCAAAATTCTATTTCAATTCAAGCACATCACAACATTATAACAAGTTACTTATTATGACTATAAAACAACACTCGTTGTATTTCCCATCTGACTGTATTTGATCAATAACACTCATATTATTATTTATGAATGCACATTATCCTACACTGATTTTTATTTAAATATCTAGTCAATGACACTCATGTATATAAATGAAGGAAATAAGTTGTGCTAGTAACTTGATATGATTATGAGCAGTAATAATTTGTGCTCGGAACGTGGCCATCAGTTAATATTACTGTGTGACTTATCAAAATAAAATCTTAACCATAATGGAGTTATACTCTACCAGCGCAGTGCCCAAGTTTTATACTTACATCAATAATAAAATCACATCTTCATTGTTTTATGCTGGTCATATGCAGCCTGTCTACCTACATCAGAAATGCTTCGTTATTACTTGTATCGCAGTGTCACCTATTCAAACTGGCGCTTTAACATCACTGCATAAAAGTATAACTAGTTCTTACAAACCAAACTATAGAAAATTAATCTGATGCTCGCTAGTGACTTACTACAGGTTGGAGTTTCCTGCAGTCAGTTCTAGTGAGAAGTCGTGACCAGTGAGGTCCAATTAGATGTCACGCGTGTGGATGGATGTCCCACCAACGACAATGGTTGGGGTCGCGCTTAATCACGAATTGGTAGAAGTTAGAATTCACGAGCCATTGAATCTGGTCCCAGTGGCTGAATGGTATACGAGCTTGCCTTGTAACCGGAAGGTCCTGGGTTCAAATCCCAGTGGGTGCGTACTTCCGATGATTCCCAAATTAGGATGAAACAGCAGCTGTTCAGTACTCCCTGTGTGTTTTCAATGGTTCTCTAACTGATATCAATCCGTGATCAACTTAGAAAAAAACATAACTAACCCTTACAAACCAAATTATAGAGAATCTTTACTTCAATGAATTTAAATGTTTTATATACATTTATTTTTAAAAATTCACTAGTATAATAATATAAGAAATTGAGAACATTTAAAAACAACGAATTAATTTCTATTTTAATAATAATTACACATTGATGAACAAGCTTTAAAAAAAGATATAGAATAAAACTATTCACATTCCTAATGACAAATGAATTCTGTTCAATTTTGTTCTCAATGATTGGTATTTAAAATGTTTTTATCTTCAATAAAATTATAGAATTCTCATGTATTGTATAAGTATTGATTACAGACACACAACCAATATAAACTATTAAAGTGAATGTAATTGACAGACACAATTAGAAAAAGAAATAATTATAAATGACAATGTGTGATAATATGTGATAAAAGAATTCAATCTCCAGGGGGTCTAAAACTGTTTTTAATGCTTTAAACCTTCTTCTTTTTTTTCAATTATATAATTTCTATTCATATGAATTTATCGATACAATTATTTCACTATTTCATATATATTCACTCACACTCATTCTCCTCTGCCTTTCACTCGCTCGCTCGCTCGCTCTCAGCACTTCTAGGTCATTTGTAACACCACTGACTTGAAGTTTTTTGTGGTTTTTACGCATCTCTTAAGCACATGTAATAATATAATAAGATGAGGTCATTGATGAAATGGTTACTAAGACGTAGAATAAGATATATGTATATGTATACACATGCACACAAATACATCTAGATATTGACATGTACTTTTGTCCTTGAAAAATAATGATACAATTACTGCTTCATTAATATTTTTTGTCTAACAAGATTTTACATTTGTTGTTGTTGGCGGCCTCCTACTGTGCTTCAATTAAATCTGTAACAGTAATAAGAAGAAAAAAAAGAGAAGAAAAGAATCAGTATATTATCGACCTTTTCGTATTTGACGAACAGATGAATGAATGGATGGGATGGATGGAATTGAATAAATAGTACAAATTAATTCGACTGCACTTCATTTCTTATTAATATACAGAATTATTAATACAGTAAAAGCAACACACTTTAAGCCTTGATAAGGTTAACAACATGATCCATGACAATGGAGTTCGAACAAGTACTTCCTTCTTAAGTCACTTAGTTCGTTATCATTGTAGTTATTGATTTTGTGGCGTGTGTTATATAAGTGCAGGTGGATAAGAAGCGGCTGAAACCTGAAATCCACATTTTTAGTCAATGGCTGCAGCTGAGATAAAAATGTATATCCCTTAAATCCGAATTCAGCTTACGTTGTGGTCAGGAAATAATCTCATTGGACGACATTGAATCTCATTAGTATACAGTTGGTGGATAGTGGCTAGCAGTGGAATCCAGGATGCGCATTTCGTCCTAGTTGGGACTCGTCAGCTTGATGTACCTGCGTTTCTTAGTGAGTGACAATGTTCCCACTGAGGCTCGAACCCAGTGTCCATAGTTTCGAACGCCAAAGCGTTATTCACTAGACCACTTGGGCCACGAAAGCCACCTCTTTTGCAACGGGTCATTGTATACTAATTTAAATGCCCAGACATCGTCGAAGCATCTGCACAAGAAGCCGACATATCAACCTGAGACCGAGCACTTCGGTCCAATCAATCGACGGGGGAATCAAAATCCAATTCAGTTGAATCTCATTGTTTAATCTTGGGCCAATCGCCAACCAGTCAGAATAGTTTATTATCCACTGAACTAGCTGACTTTTAATGTGTTTAAAAGTGTATAAATGTGATGCGTTTTCTTCTCTAGGAAAGATGGTCTGTTTCCAATTCTCTTATCTTCTGCTGTTACAATATGATAATTGATGGTGGTGCAAGAAAGCATCGGTAGCTTTCACAAAGCCAATAAATCATAACCCAATATTTAGAAGGTTAGTATTCAGCACAATACGTTATGGATTGTATTCATAGCGCATATGGCTAAGGGATGAGTCAAAATTTCATTAGGTTGTGTGTTATATTGTCTACTATAGCTAAGCATGTTAAAAGGAGCACAAGTAGATTAAGTGAAGACACTGACTTTTAATAAACCAACAAATAACTTCAGACCATGCATTCTCTGAATTATTCTGTAGCCTAGGCAAAAAAATAATAATAATACCTTTATTCCAAAGCAGTACTTGTGATACAGAATGGAATTCTCAGCATTTTACTACAGTATTGCATTCAGTTAGTAAATTAACAATAAATAAAAATCTACATAGATTAAGGGTAATCTCAGTTAGTTTTGACAACGACATATTAGCATGTGGATAGCAAACCCAAAATTAAACAGAGTGTTTGAAGGTGTTAGAAAAGTAGGTGCTTGCATATTTACTGGTGTAAGCAGATGAAAGAAACAAAGCTGCACAGAACAGAAAAAAAGAGAGAGAAAAGGAAAAGAAAAGAAAGAAAAACGTTGTACCTATAAATGATATGAGTTGGAAAGACGAGATCCAGTTGTTCTACTGACTATTTAATAAGTCATAAGTTTCACGCCTAATGCTTTCTTTATCTCACAGAACACGAGCTAAGTAGGGTATCGATGAGTTTTTGTACTTACAAGTGCGAGCATATAGTTTTCTATTTAGGCTTCTGGTTTTGCCTGATGAGATATACATTATGCCAGACAATTAAAACTAATGATTCAAAGTTGTTAATCACATTAAAAGTTATATTTACTGCTATCGGGAGTTCGGTTCCCCATGAAACTGACTATAAAGCGAGACGGTTTAAAATTTGTACTCCGTTAAATGGCTCTGTAGCATGCACTACTCTTAAATCAATATAGGTTGGTATAAAGAGTGAATTCTTCGATGATGCAGAGATAAACTATGTGTCAGTGATAAAACCTCTGAAAAAGAAACATGGAAAGATAATAAACGATAGTAAATGAAGGGCGAAACACTACACAGTGGAATCAATCCGGGTGTTATCATTTCCGAGCTGGTTCACAAAATGATGCTAGTTAGAGAGAACTGTTAAAAACCAGGGAGTACTGAACTGTTTAATTTTGTACTCCACAACAGTATACACTCATGACTGCACTAGGGCGGAATTCTATGACCCATTAATTGTAACCTTTGCTAGTTCGTGAAACAAATGAATGATCAACTAGCTTGCCTCATAGCCTAGGTTCGATTCCCAGTGAAACGTTACAAATTTAGGAGAAAACATCTGTTTTTTAATAAGCTGTAATCAAAAATTAAATTAATTAAAAAAAAATTAAGATTATAGGTTTCCAGATCGTAGGTGTTACGAACTTCCTGGAATAATTTGGGCTCCGAGTCAGACTGATTCATTATAAATTATTTAAATTAATCCCAGCGTGTTAAGAAAATCAAAACAAGATTTTTCTGATAAATCTGCTGAAGAAGCTATGGCTTACACGGCGAAACGTTCAGAAAAATATTGTTTTGATTTTCTTAACACACTGGGATTAATTTAAATAATTTATAATGAAGAAAACATCTGTGTTTCGTTTTCAATGATTTCCTAACTCATGTGATGGTTTGTAGGGATTTGATTGATTGGTTACAGGATTTCATCACGAGCTGACATTGGTTAGAGAACCTTTGAAAAACCTGGGAGTACTGGACAGCTGTTTCCTCCGTCCTAGTTTGGGACTCTTCAGCAGTACGCACGCACCACCAGGGTTCGAACCCACGACCTTCTGGTTACAAAGCGAGCTCGTATACCATTAACCCACTGGGACCTGATCCAATGGCCAGTCCATGAATTCTAACTTCTGCCAATTCACGACATACCGTGACCCCTGGGAAATGTCTTCGGCGAGTATTTGTCCTCACACCCGACCGGCTGCACCCTACTGGTCACGACTTCTCACTAGAACGCCAGGTAACTGCCTACCTGAACAGGGCAAGTCGCTAGTAATTATCTCATTGATATTCAAGTGTTGGTTTGTAGGGATTTGATTGGTTTACAGGATTTCATCATGAGCTGACATTAGTTAGAGAACCATTGGAAAACCTGGGAGTACTGGACAGCTGTTTCCTCCGTCCTAGTTCGGGACTCTTCAGCAGTAGGCACCCACCGGGATTCGAATCCAGGATTTCCTAGCTTATATCGATCAGATCCCTACAGACCAACATTTGACAGTGTTATCATATTTTTAATGATGTTCATTGTAATTTATCTTAGTAAAGATTCAATTTACTCTGATCAATCTTGTCCTATTCACTTATCTACTATAATATCGTGGTATAATACTGTGGTTTGATTGTATGATAAACTGCTCAGAAACGAAGCATCACTTAATACCTTTTTAATAACAAATTAATAATTTATAACACTTTTTGACACACTGAATTTTTATAACTGACAATTATTCAGAATAAATCTATTATCTTATACAATCTCTTATCATAAAAGTATGTTTACATACTGTACTCTTATTACAGGGATGATTTGTATTTTTGATTGACAAATTGAGCAGATAAGCGAGTGAGTGAGTGAATTTATGGAGAGCGTGAGAAAACCAAAGAATATAGAAAAAACGACAACATCATTCACGTTAACAACCAACTTTTATAAAATATGCATGGAATGTCAAAGTACACAGCTTGGTGATTTAAACTGTTACACTTTTACACTGCTAAGCTTTTAATTTTAGATAAAAAAAAGAAAAGATAGAAGAGGTTTAAAAAGGATTACGGTATATCAGAATTATACAAGAATCTAACTGAAATCGATTTTTAACTGTGTTGCACCAGTTAAGCTTTTCTTTGCCAATTTTCTGCATAACAATGAGGACAGGGATTCCTGTGATGCTACTGACTGGTGATGGCATTATAAATGTCTTCATTTGACAGAAGCACTAGTTTCCACTCTGGCGGTTGGTGAATAGTTAACGGCTTGTCTAGTAACCTACAGGTTCTGAGTCCTATCCCTGCTGAAGAGTTCCAAAGTAAGGAGGGGAGGAGTTTTACAGTACTCCTCTGATTCTTTCAACAGTTCTTGACTTAATGTTGGTTCTTGGATAAACCTAATTTGATTTATCAGTCTGGTAAACCAATAGTTATCGTTTCATAGTTTTATCAAAGATAAACGAGAGTCGGTATTTTATATTATGGAACTTTAGTAGGGATTCGGATTAACTTTATTGCAGCTTTCGTCTTGAACCAACACCAGTCAAATGCCACTGAAAATCACAGAAAACAGGATAGTTGTTCCATTCTAGTTTGATACTCTTCTGTTACTGTACTGTGAAATTGCAGCCAGTGGGGTCCATCATGTCAAGGTGAAGTGGGTGCTCGTCGAAGACGCTATATCGCAAATTGACAAAAGTAACGATTCACAAGTCATTGAATCCCATCTAAAGTGGCTGAACGAACTTGGTACCGTAACTTGAAGGTCCCAGGTTCGATGCCTGGTGGATTTGTGGATGTGCACCCTGAAGAGTTCCAAACTAGGGTGAAATGCCTGTCCACAGCTTCCCTGTTTTCACTGATCTCTAGCTGATGTCGGTTCGTGACAAAATCTACATTGAAAAGAACGAAAGGTTTTTTTTCGAATAAAATGCTGCACTTTATCCTTCTGCTGAGGTGTCTAACGTATACCGAAATTTGTAGTAGAGTTTTTTTCATTACTTGGAAGTTACCTATTGTCTGAATAAAAAGTTTTATTGGAAAACCTAACTGATTGGTGTAGTATAATGATAAAATAAATTCTTCAATTGGAATATACTGAGAAGTTTTGAACAAATTTAGATACCATAACTGCTGAACGTCACTACAAATGGTTCAGTTCTTTCATTTCTAACAGATTACTTCTGTTATTATATTATTATTAATCAGTTAGGTTTTGAACGGGGCATAAGGCTTCAGCAGCAAATTACTGTTTCACTCTGCTTCCTGTGACCTTTTTTAGCTGGTTTGATGGTTGCCCATAAGCTTTTGCTTCCTCCTCACATGTTCTCTCTCATGTCACTCCAGGAAACCCAACTTGTATCTTTCTATCTGAATTATACTCAGGGGCCTGTCATGTGACCTCATCTGAAGGTCTCGTCAGAGTTTTTCCAATCCATCTCTTTTTACTTCTTAACTAGGTTCTAAGTTGGTTCGTGGCTAGAGTTCTTTTTTGCCTATCTTTACTGGCTGACTACCTGATCTCTTATATCCTTTAAATTTCAGTCTGGCTCGTATTCCTGAATTCAAACAAAGAGGTTTTATCTGTATTAGACATCTCAGTAGCATCCCAACAGTTACATCATTAAAATTGAATATCTTTTGATAAATTATCACGTTGTATACTTCACATACAGATATATGGATAAGTGATCGGTATTATTTCTTGAAACCCTCGTGACTTATTAGCTCAAGGCATAACTCTTCGGTGTTTAAAACGCCAGATACCAGGTTTAAGTTCCAGTGAAAATACTAATAATAACTAAGAAAGAGACGCGTCCAACTGATGACTTCAAAACAGTCCAAAATATGCATCTCAGAACCTACTGTTAGCTAAATGATAATTTATTGAATTTTAAAACACTTTAATATGTTATGGGAAGTTAATGTATTATTATTATTAAGATATGATTCACTTTGCAATGACAGTTAGCAATAAAGACGAATCATTGATGACAAAAATGATGGAGTCTGGCTGTTGCTCTTTCTACTAAACAGAAGCAAACAGATTAAAAACACATCAGGAGGACTGATTCGTTAGAGTGTACCTACATCAGATGAAACATCTTGTCTTTATTAATTTATTAATTCATTTCATAGAGAATTTTGGAGACAACTGCTATCATCACATGACAGTCTTTCACAAACTTAACAGGCAAAAAACGACTAAAATTCTTATAAAATCTTATAAAAGTGAAATTATTCTATAAATATTGACAACATGAAACAGCTTAAAATTCGTTTTAATTTCAAATGATTATTTTCAGTAGTATAAGAAGTAGTATGTATTTAGAACAAAGAAAAAAAGTTATTTTATTCAACACAAATAAAATTACTTTTTTTGTATACATTAAAAATTACGCTTTTAAAATTAGTCACTAGTCATAAAATCATTCCGCTCTCTCTTTCTCTCTTTTTATTACATTTTGAATTGATCACTTTAAATGTAAGAGAGAGAGGGAGTAGGGTTAAATGTTTCAATAATTATTTAAACAAAAATGATTACACTAAATTATAGCAACAATAAGAGTCATAAAATAGTTGAAGCTGTAGCAGTAGTAGTAATAGTAGTTACAACAAAGACATTTCAGATTATTGCAGAACAAAGTAACGCTTTTTTCTGTCTTATAAAATTACACAACACACACACACAAAGGCATATGATACACAAAAGAGGAAACTACTACTACTACAAACGAATAGTTGTTTGCAAAAACAAATACACAGTGAGATACGATAAATCATAGACACATGTGGACTCGATTTTGGATATATATGCACATATAATGTGATGAATAGGTTGAAAGCATTTTAGTGCAATGCAGCATGATTAATTATGTATATTCAAAAATTATTTGTTCAATGTGTTCAATGTCCAATTTTATTCAACGAATCAATCGATAGTCTAAACTTGTATAAAGATTTTTTAAAGACCTAAAGAATCACGTACATTGAAATGATTTATATAGGCATAGAAAGCTGTCTCTGTAACAGTATTAATGAATTTTCTTATCTTTACTCACTTGTAAGCTGCTAATTGAGACATTCTGTGTGTTGATATAGGCATTTTCGAAGAAAAAGTTACTTTTACCTTATATACCTTATACAAAAACTCCACAATACCATATCTGGCACAGGTGTTATGTGATGAGAAATCTGTTAGGTATGATACGATAAACTTACTGTGGCACTCTAACAAATAGTCCCATTAGTTTTTGTTTTCCTTTCCTCATTACTATTACACTGTTGTTCTCATCTTCTATCACACATCAACTTTATATTTCATATCCTGTGGTGCATTGTTTGAAATGTAAACTGTACGCTGTTTTTTTTAAATTTTTATCTTTTATTTTTTTGGCGTTGGTTTTTTTCATTTATTTATTTTTTGACTTTAAAAGTCTTATAAAATTTATGAGGTAATTAGATGCAATATATTGTAATGCACGCTGAAAATTCCATACCTGTACCACAAATACCGTTTGGAATAAAGCTGTTAATATTATTATTATTATTTTAGCAGGAAACTGATACAAATTGTTCTGTTATTCATATTCGAAACAACCTCCTTTACCTACCTGGGAAGCATCGTTTCAACTACAGGCCAACGGAACTGACGAGGATATCAAAGCCAGAATCGGAAAAACAAGACAAGCTTTCATTACTCTCAAGTCTTTGTCAACAGCACTTAGCACTCAGAATGAAAAATAAGATCCGGATTTTCAACTCCAATGTGAAGTCAGTGCTACTCACTATACGGATGAGAGACTTTCACTGCGCGTCATGAAGAGCATCTCAAACAAACTTCAGACCTTCATTAACAGCTGTCTTCGCTCAATACTCCACTCAAGATCAGATGGCCAGTCAGAAAAGATCAGCAACAGTGATAGATCTCTGGCAATGAGAGAACCAACACAGCAGGAACAACCGATTGTGCAACAAATAGGCTGGAAGAAATGGAGATGGATTGGGTTGGCCATACTCTGAGGAAACCATCAAGTGACATCACTAGACAAGCCACTGCTCGAGTGGAACCCGGAAGGGAAGCGGCGAGTTGGTCGTCAGTGTGAGGGTGACTTGGAGGAGGTCGTGTGAAGAGGAGATGAAAGCATGTGGGCAGACTTGGAGAGGTGTGAAAAAGTTGGCAGAAAACCGGACGCAACGGAGACGCGCAGTTGAAACCCTATGTTCCTCTAGGAATTAAAGGATATAATAATAAATGTAATAATTCATATTCGTAGAAATGAAAAGAACAAAACTCGCAGTATGAGATTTGTATATTGTAACTCGAGGCCTCTTTTCAGCTTCATCTTTGAAATTACGACTACAAATATTGGCTAAATACATCGTACTTACACATATGAGTAATTAATAAAGTTTCTTTGTTTGCTGACAGTGGTGAATGACTTGGCCGCGTCGATATCATGTCCGCAATCTACAAGATGTTTTGTTACTGAGGATTTTGGCACTTTGCACTCAGCTGTTTTCAACCATTTTGGCAAATGCTCCATCATGCGAGTAGACAATCGCCTTTCCGTACGACCTATGTATTTGCTGCCACAAACACATTTAAATTGATATATGCAGTTTGAAGTGTCGAGGATTGGCGACTGGTCTTTCCCAGATTGTTGAAGCTGCAAAACTTGTTATCCTTAACACCACCAAGCGAGTGCTTCAACAATCTGGGAAAGACCAGTCGCCAATCCTCGACACTTCAAACTGCATATATCAATTTAAATGTGTTTGTGGCAGCAAATACATAGGTCGTACGGAAAGGCGATTGTCTACTCGCATGATGGAGCATTTGCCAAAATGGTTGAAAACAGCTGAGTGCAAAGTGCCAAAATCCTCAGTAACAAAACATCTTGTAGATTGCGGACATGATATCGACGCGGCCAAGGCATTCACCATTGTCAGCAAACAAAGAAACAAGAAGATGCCTGTATTTGCGGAGGCTTGTGCAATTCGAATTAATAAAATGTACAATAATAATTACCCTTGGTAAATGTGCTGACATTTTGTGGCGTCGTCTCACTGGTATTCTTAATGAATCATTTTCCAGTAACACAGTGCCTGCTTCTTGGAAGAATGTTAAAATTGTTCCTGTGCCTAAATCATGAAGTGGACAAACTGTTAAGTTCAGACATTATTTCACACTTCTTTTTTAAAAATAATGGAAAGACTCCTTGCACTTGAACTTGTACCTTCATTGAAGGCTTTTGATGAACCTATTCAATTTATAAAATGTCCAAACCAAGTTCACTTTGGTATATGGGTTTATGATATTCATTATAATAAAGGTTTTTGTATTTCCCAATGAATGAAAAACAAAACGATATTGTTCTTACTGACGTTTCGCTATTTAATACTAACAGCTTTATCAAATTATTATTATTTAACTGGAATTTACAAAATCTCAGCATATATATATATAACAAAGATTTAAGGGGTGAGAAAATAGACTTAGGTCAAGTTAAAAGGATATATTGAAAGTCAAAATAACAATGAAGATCACTAAAACAAATATCAAAGGTAATAGTACATCTGTTATGATATCAAAACAAAGTTAACTAACTTGATCATCGTCCGTTAGACTGGGGTCGTTTTCTGTTGTCAAGTTGGTGAATTGATAAAGATAACAAAATCAAGTGTAGATTGTTGGATTTTGTCAGTGTGTAAAATTATAAAAATAGTGTGTGTTTACATAGTGAACTTGCTTATCACATTTGTGTTGATTTTGCACTTCATGGGGGAGGGGGGGTGTTGTAACCAGGTCAGATTTTGTTTTAGTCCATCATTCCTATTCAGGCAATTGGGATTCCACTTGATATGAAGTGCTGGCTTCTGATATTAGACGTTCTTTGTGATTTCTGAAGTTTTTCTGGATTATTTCAATATTGTCAAAATCAATTTTGTGGCCTGATTCTATAGCGTGTAGACCTATGGCTGATGATTTTTCAAGTTTTTCTAGTTCAACTGTATTTCTCGGTGGTCGAAGAGATGCTCTACGGTGTTCATTTCTTCTGATTATGATTTCTCTCCGGCGATGTTTGTCCGATGTAGATCGCATCACATTCCAAGCATTTTATTTTATAGACACAGTGAGATAGAGAATCTTTAGTTATAAACATAGCAGGTGTACTTTAGATGCCATTGTCGTCATATATCATAATATTGTCTCTAGCCTAGATAGAGGCGCCTTCGTTCCTGCTTTCGACTCTGTACCTAGGCCTCTTTTGTTAAACAAGCTTACTACGTCACAAGCACAGTGTCGGTTTACCAAGTGGCTGCAGTCCAATTTTTTCGATGGAAAGCTGTACACTGTTTACAACGGGAAGTCCTACACTGCTTCACTATAGCTGGTGTTCCTCGGGGAGCTATTCTCTCTCCTTTTCTGTTTTCCTTCTTCTTAAATGACTTGCCCCATATCAGAAATTAGTCAGTGGTCCTTAAGCTCAAATGGTCTTAACCTTAATCCCTCCAAACGTCAGGGGGTTAATTTTACTTTCAGATGCAACTGCAACTTATGTGAACTGGTTAGTTCATACGGTTTCACTATCATTTATGGCACTGGAATTGAAACCAAAGCGAATGTTCAATACCCTGGACTGTGTATTTCCTCTGGTCACCTCTCATGGTCTTCCCACATCATGTTAGTTTCCAGAAAGATATTTTATTTGACGCTCTATATAAGGAAGTTAAGAAGATCTGGTACCATTCTGTCTCTACTGTTGCCGAGTGTTAATTCTTATATTCTACCTATACCTTTTTTACTGTTCCCCCTTAATCTTTCCTGGATTACTTAGTAATCATTTTTTTATATTGCGTAGTGCGCTAAAATCTGTCAGTAGGACGACTGGGGTGTTGTTAAACCAACTCGTTAACACTACCATAGATAGACACTTGGATTCCTGGAAGAAATTAGAGAATATTATGCTGAACATCCTCTCCATACACAACTCTCCTTGCATCTCATCAGGCAGAACTAAAAGCAACTATAGAAGACTGTATGGTCGAATAACTAAGTACAATTACTTTACGATAACTTATTTAGCCCACGTTTTATGTGATGAGATAAGTGTGAAGCAGGAAATCACCAACTTATTGAGGAACTCTAAATAACGACCTTTCTTTCTGGTTTTCGTTTTTACATTGTCGTTAATATTTTCACTTGATTTAATTTTGTACTCATTTCTTTTTGAACAACGTTATTAATGTAAATTATCTATTATAATTATTGCCCCTGAAATGAGAAAATCAGATGCAATATTGTACTACATGCTGAAAATTTCATATTTGTACCAAAAGTACCGTTTGAAATAAAGCTATTATTATTGATGATTGTGAGATGAATAAATCTATGTTGACATTTCAGTCTGTTACACTTGACTGGAATGTTTCAGTCCCATGATTCTTGTAGGAAATCAATCGAATATTACCTATCTCGGCAATAGTTCCTCTACTAATCTTTACCAGCCTTTTCATACCTTTCGTTCGATTTGTTATATAAAGAAGTCGAGACTTTGTGACGTAACTGAGTCTCTTCTCTTACAACATATTAATCCATGTGTTCTACTAATTCTTCTTTATTATTCGCCAACCCATCGTTTTCTTCCCTAGGTTTCTCAAAAAAAAGACTGAGTCATATTATGTAGGATTTTAAACGCTGTAAGCACGGTTAGTAGGGGTGTGTGCCATCAACCCAGATAGCTCATACTGTTGTTGATAAGCATTTTAATTTTTACAAATAGTTGACTGAGGTTATCTTGTCGGATATTGAATATCTTCTTTAATTGCAGCTTTCTTATTGAATCTCTTCAGTTAATACCAGAAGACATTTTACGAGAACTCATGCTTGTGTAGCCAAGTAACAGGTGTGTTGTGTGAAGAGACAAATGTTGGAAATGAACTCATAAACTTGCTTAATAATATTTAAATAAACGGCAACTTACCCCTAGCATCATTATTACGTATATATTATACTTTTGTTAGTTTTAGTCTTTGGAATTATTCAATTTGATTTTATTTGTATAAGAAGATAAATTGTTGTATTGCGTGTATGCGAAAAATATATTCTGTATAATGTTTTAAATCAAGAAATCAATTATTTTCGTCTCTTATGTTCCGAAAGGAACACAGAGCTTAAAGCTTTCATTTGGGAATTTCTGTAGCATTGGTGCTGAGAATATGGAGGGAAGGGAGGGTTGCTAGTCTCACAGTCAGTTTCCCATCTTCTGAGTTTAACTATCTGCTAGTAAACCAGACTAGAAGTCAGTTCTTCTATATGGGTCAGAAACTTGCACTCCATATTTATGAAAAGCGTTTCCAACAGGTTGGGGAATAACATCAACAGCTGCCTGTACTGGCTGCATATTGAAGATCAAGTGGACAGAATGAAGTAGCAAAAAGAAATTTTGGCTGGGCACAAACCAACCAAGAGCTGATCGCTCAAAAAATATGTATGAGAAAATGGAGATGGATAGGGCATACACTGAGAATACCATGGAATGACATCGCGGGCCTGGCCATTGCTCGAGTAGAACCCGAATGGGGAACGACAAGTGGGTTGTCAGAGCTAGGGTGACACGCAGAAGGTTGTGAGAGGAGGAGGAGGAGACAAGAGATTATGGGCAGTCATGGTGCCAGTCAGATGAAGAGGATAGCAGAAAATAGGAGAAAGTGGAAATTTGTTGTTGAAGAGGTGTAATCCACTTGGAACCCAAGGGAACAATAACAATAATCAGTAAACTAGACGAGGCACAGGATTCTGTCGACCAAGAGTCAAGCTCAGACCACATGCATGTTTCACGCGAATCTTACCAATGAACCACCGATGCACATTAACCTCTACTTGTTTATTTGAAGTCATTTTCTTGTCCTAGTTATCCCAAGGAAGATGTGTCTAGAATATGAGCTGAAATAACTATCTAATGGGTTGGTGGCTCCTGTGACTTTATTGTTCTTGTTTTTTTCCTTCACGTTCCCAGTGAAACATAGGGCATCAGGCTAGTGGCTTGAAGTTTCTGTAGCAGTGTTTAATTTTTACAGGATGGGTTTGCTAGCCTCCTCATGCTCAACCTTTCCTCTTTACCAGCATTATTTCTGGCTTAGCTTGGTAAAGGAGATCGCCGGCCTGGGATCGAACCCCGGACCATACGCATGGTCAGCGAGCGTCCTAGCCGCTATGCCACTGACTCACCTTATTGTTCTGGGATCCAGTTATTAACAACATATTAGAATTAAATCATACTTTTGTTACGACAAGCGATTTATTTTGATATTTGGCAATCATTCATGAATGTTTCATCCTTCAGTAAATTTATTTATTCGATTTTCCACTCCCTATAAGAAAAGTGTCTGATTGTCTTAATCTGAACAACAGTCAGCATTTCTGTAATTCATTCGTACAAGCTACTCCACTGTTTCAGTTGACTGGCTAGTCAGCATTTAACGGTCGAAGACAAGACACTTGATAAGGCAATGTTTTTATTTATATATTAGTGTCTCTACATAACGAAATTGTGTACATTTTATCTTCAAATCACCATTTGCACATATCTTACGTGTTGTGCTACTTCTCGCCTCTCTTCATATTGTTTTTCTTTATGTTCCTTTCACGTCTTCCATGTTTTTCCACAATACCGAATGATTTACTTGCTCTGACGTGAAATCTATCTCTCCGCTATTTGATGTTTTTATGTCGAGGAACGTCTCTCACTATATTACTGATAAATCTTATCAGTAGCACATGCCACAAGCATAAATATTTCTGTTTTATACATCTTCCCATCCTTTGGATCAGAAAGCTGCCAATAGTTTGGGGTGAAATGATCAATTTTAAAGCTTTTTTTGTCAATGTATCACATTCAATTGTTTTATCCATCTAAGAAATGTAGAATTCGTTACTGTAGGACACATACTTTTGAACCGATGGTTGACACTTTTTGTTGTGATAACCAGACTGTTTATTTTGTTAACTATTGATGAATAAGTAAAAGTGGAGGTACTATTGTTCGTATCATCAATTTTTCGTCTCTTGAGTTCAAAGCAGAACATAGGGTTTTAGAAGCACACCACTATTTCATTTTGTTCTCTGCAGTCTTCCTTATTTCTCTCCATGGTTGGCCATAAGGTTTCATTTCGTCCTCACGCGAACTCCTCCATGCCACCCCTTATTTCTCATTCGTGGTCCATTTGAGACCTGGGGGCGTGATGGATGTTTCGACGGTCTTCTCTCAGCATATATCCGATCCATTTACATTTCCTCCGGCATATTTGCGGGGCAATATGTTGTTGTCTGGTTCACTGACAGAGTTCTTCACTACCGAGCTAACAAAGGTAGTTGTTGATGTAAGTCTGCACTAGACTGTTGGAAATGCTTTCCTTGACGTGTATGTGGCAAATCTCTTGATCAAACAGGAGCACTCACTTGGCATTAGTGGTAAATAGAATTTGGACCTCCATACTGATTTTAGAGTAACTAACGCCTGTCTTGCCTCACTGATCCTTACTTTGACATCCTCAGAGCATCTGTAAAATTTATTGCAGATTTATCAAGCTACTTATACTATTATTGGTAGTAGTTAATATTCTTGTTACCTTAAAGATTAATTTTGATTGTATATCATTTTGATTTGATTTTATCAGGAGAATGAAAAAGACAAAACAAATCTGTATGTAACAAATCTTCCTCGAACATGGACTACAAAGGATAGTGATCAGTTGAAGGCTGTATTCGAACGATTTGGTCATGTACAATCGGCTTTTGTCATGATGGAACGATTAACAAATAAAACAACTGGTAAGAAAGATAATTTTGATCTGGGAAAATATCATCATCATCATTAAAACTATTATTAACAGCGAATATGGGAGATACATACTACTGATAATCTGCGTGTTAGTACTAATTGATTGATAGTACGAAATAAAAGTGACATTGTGTGAGGCCAGGTCTGCACTGAGATTTGTTGTGAAAATCTGTCGGTGACATAGACAAACTTGTGTCATTTGTCAACAAAATATTGGATTGCACTAATCACGTATTTGCGATTGAAACAACATAATCAGAGCATGATTCTTTCGACTGTCATAGATACGTTGTTACGACTTTAACGGCGGATTGATATCAGTTAGAGAACGATTGAAATTTAGCCACAGGGAGTACTGCCAGACAGCGGCTTCATCCTAGTTTTTGGGAATCATCGGGAGTACGCACCCACTTGGGGTTCGAACCCACGACCGTCCGGTTACTATTCAGCCAATGGAACCTGATTCCTCAATGGCCCATAAATTCTAACTTCTACCAATTCGTGATTTAGCTCAATCACCAACCAATGTCGTTGGTAGGACATTCGTGGTCACATCTGACTGGATGGACCTCACTGGTTGACCACTGATCGGATGGTTCAACAGTGTATTTAATCAATTCTTTCTAGATGATAATATTTGGGTTTAAGAAGATTATATGCATTGAAAAATAGTCGTTCAAATGACATGTAAATTCAATGTAGACTTTGTCATGAAGTGAAATCATTTCTTAGCGAACCGATAGAAATCATGGAGCACTAGTTTGGCTGTTTCATTTATAACTAACTAATGATTGAATTCAGGATCTTTGGGTTAAGAGTAGGGTAAGTAATTATTTAGCCGCTGACCTGGAATACATTTACTCTTGAATTCTAGCTGTTGTCAATGCACAATACAGCGGTAAAACTAACTGTGTAAGATAGAACAAACATTGATACAGAATAAGTATGGAATGATTTCATTTCATCAGGTCTATCCAAATGCGTGTCAGCTATAAACATATATATATATATATAAAATATGAATAAATATTATTATAATCATTCACTTTTACTCTAGTTTGTCCGGGAAATATTCAAAAACGCACACGTTAAACTCACTGAATGTAGACCCAGTTTATTATATTATATTATTATTCCCTTGGGTTCAAAGTAGAGTATAGGACTTCAGCAACACAGTGCCATTTCATCCCGTTCTCTGCAGTCTTCTTTTTAACTCACTCCACGATTGCCCATAAGCCTTCATTTGGTCCACACACGACCTCCTCCTTGTCACCCTAGGATGTCCCATTTAGGTTCTTTTTCGGGACTGGCTTGTTGCATGATGTATCTGAACAGTCTTCTTAGCATATGTCTAGTCTGCCTTCATTTCTTCCTGCTTGTTTGTTAGTCAATTGGTTCTTGGTTGATTTGTTCCCAGGTTTCCTTGTAACTTAACCTTTCTGACTGGTTATCTGGTATTCAGTATCTAGTAATCAGCTGAGAATACTATTCTGAACCTTTTAGAACCACTGACTTAACATTAGTGTTGAAGATCGGGATTCTGTTCTGCATGCTGAGTGTTGTAGATCTCTCAAGTGATTTGAGAGTAATGAACGCCTGTTTTGCTTTTCCGATCCTACCACTGACATCCTGTCATCTGTATTGCCTAGTCTGCTACTTCACTAGTTTACTAGCCTGCTCTAATCCAGGTAGAAGAGCGAAATTTAGGCATGTGGTTTATGATCCTACTCATGAATATCAATCCATTCACTACAGAATTTCAAAGCATAGCATCATAGATTGCTCTGTAATGACAGTCATAGATGAATATTTTCGATTTTATTCAAATGTTAAAATCATTTTTGCTAGAAAATGTACGATTCATTGCCATGCCAATTAGCATAGAAACGTTACTGATAAGCTATACTTTAATAATCGTATGATTGCGATTTGTAAATTAGTAACTGAATGATAATTTGTAAAGTTTTCATGCCTGAACAACTGATAGAAGTCTACCACTTGTGTTTGCCAAACCAGCCAAATAATTTAGATATAATTACAGTAAACTGAATTGTGTTGTCTTCATTTCATACAAACAAGTTAGATGCTAACATGGATAAACAGATAGGCAGGAATTATATGATCTCTAAGATAATTATGTTCAAATCATAGTTGGCACTCTTCATTGTCTGTATGGCGAACTTTATGTCCGTCACTTCCGGTTATTTTGTAGATTTCATCCAGAAAAATTAGAGCTTTTTAGTTATTTGGACTTAATGTTTTAATGATAACTTACTCGCTACGTAACCTGGCAGTCATAATTTATACCCATCTTGTGGACGACATTGATTTCCCAGAAGAGGATGAAATAGCTGTCCAGTCCTTCCTAGTATTGAGAAGATTTCTAGTTGATTTTGATTTTTAAAGAATTTTCAAAATAATGATTACTGAACAAAGAATATTCTTTTCGATAGAATTATGATCAGGGAACATCTACCGATATGGTTAGAATCATCATTACCTCGATATTAGAACACCCGATCCAAACCGGTCACGAACTCAATATTGAATAGTCCTACTCTATCATCTATAAGGTACCAAATTAATTGCCAAAAGGACCCAGGTACCGCGTACTCCAAACAACAGAGGCAATTTCGATTCGCCTGAAACAACTGGTGCTCTGTGTGCAGAAGAAGCAAGTCCAACCAGCCACTACCACTGCCGTGGTTGGCCTTCAGTGGAGACTATAGATTGATGATTTTGTATTATTATCTTTATTCAAGTGTAGGTTTGTAGGGATTTGATTGATTGGTTACAGGATTTCATCATGTGCTGACATTAGCTAGAGAACCTTTGAAAAACCTGGGAGTACTGGACAGCTGTTTCCTCCGTCCTAGTTTGGGACTCTTCAGCAGTACTCACGCACCACCAGGTTTCGAACCCACGACCTTCTGGTTACAAGGCGAGCTCGTATACCATTAACCCACTGGGACCTGATCCAATGGCCAGTCCATGAATTCTAACTTCTGCCAATTCACGACATACCGTGACCCTGGGAAATGTCTTCGGCGAGTATTTGTCCTCACACCCGACCGGCTGCACCCTACTGGTCACGACTTCTCACTAGAACTCCGGGTAACTACCTATCTGAATACAGCAAGTCTCTAGTGAGCATCTCATCGTTATTCAATTGTTGGTTTGTAGGGATTTGATTGGTTTACAGGATTTCATCATGAGCTGACATTAGTTAGAGAGTGCAGCAGGTCGGGTGCGCACTGATGAAGAGTCCCAAACTAGGACGAAAGAGCTGTCCAGTACTCCCAGGTTTTCCAATGGTTCTCTAACTAATGTCAGCTCATGATGAAATCGTGTAATTATTATCTTTCCTAATATCTCTGATATTCATTTAGTTTATTGTTATGTTGATGCAATCGAACAGTAATCCATTGATATCACTATTATTATTATTATTATTATTATTATTATTATTATTGATTCGATGTTATTTAAACAATACTAATGTTGTCGATAACACTAATTCATTCACTATTATGTATATATAACTATAGAACCTGGTGACAAAGTTATCGAAATGAATATTCTTTGTTCAATAACCATTATTTCAAAGAATTATATTTTAAATAAGTTAACTCCTGAGAAATGTCTAAAGTAAGAATAAATTATCTCCACTTTCGCAATGATTCCATTGAATCCTTGCAAGACGCCTGCTTGGGATTAACCAATGTTATTTGGCTAATGATTAGTGCTGATTTAACACAATCAGGCAACTTTGTATTGTCATCAACAGGCTAGCTGGCTTATCATCATGATGTACTTGGGACTGACGTCAGCTGGTTGGAGGTTATGAGTAGGAAGCTCTGCTTATTGACACTTGTCAGTATGAATAGGACCCTAGTGACTAGTCATTGTATCCGGCATAGTAGTAACGTTCACGGCTGCGGTCCTATATGACGAAGGTCGGATTGCATGTGAGGGGAGATATAAATTCCTTCAGGAGTGCAGTTTAGAAAATTAGTGATTATAACAATAATCCTCAGGAATACAAACTAGAATTTCAGTTAGAAGAGAAATACTTACACATGAAACAAGTCTATTTAATAGATAATTCATATATTCAGAGAAGTTTATATGTTGAATTCTGTTACTAATCTGCAAGACCTGGTGTTAATTAATGAAGTTGTGGCCACTGGCTATATTTATTATGTGTATGTGTGACCTACTGGGCTGCAGTTTCGTTGACACTCACGACTCACTAGTGAGAAATGAAGTGTCAGTATTCACGGACAACAGAGCTCCACTTCAGTAATATACTATGCATTGTATTATCACATGACTCAAATTTTTTTCCTTTTCTCTTGTTTCCCTACCCTCGATTTCCGTAATTTTCCATCATTTAGGTGTTGGTTTCGTACGATTTGTTAACGAACAAGATGCAGTAAATGCCTTGGAATCATTGAAGTTAAATCCTCTTACACTGCCTGAATGTTCTGTTCCAGTTGAAGCGAAATTCGCAGATAAACATAATCCTGACACAAGAAGACGACGATATCCTGTGACAGCAGCGACTGCTGCCGCCGCTGCAGCCGCGGCCACAATGATTGCAAATGTCAATTACAACAGCCTCTTAAATTGTCCTTTGTATACAACTCCGAATGGTTTAGCGTTAACATCTCAGGATGCCTTAGCTTCATTACTGAATACAGGGCTGGTTAGTCCGTCTCTTGTTAACAATCAAATAGCCAGTCTGTCAGCTTTGCATAAATCAACAACAGATTTTACATCAGGTATTAATACAGATTTATTGGGTGGTTTTATTCAACCGGGTAAATTTTCAAATAATTTAGTTTGTAATAATACATCAACAAATAATGGTACGAACAGTACTACCATCAATAATAATAATAACAATAGTAATGGTAATAATAATAATAACGGCTTGACGGCTGACTTCAATGGAACACATTCAGCAAATCATTGTGAACCAAGTTTAGCTGCCTTGGCTGCAGCTGCCGCTGCGGCTTCAACAATATTCGGTGGATCACCAACACCGAATGGTTTTGTGAATAACTGTCTACGCTCAAATCATGCTGCTGCTGGGGGATCAGCGCTAAACGGTGGCCTGTTATCAGCCAATCAGATTGCATTACTTGGAACTCCAGCTATTCCTTCACCAGATACAAAATTATTTGATCCTAAGTGAGTGAAATTGCATGTATTTTCATTCACCTACCATTGTGTTGTACTCATGCTAGTTTGAGTTTTGTTTTTCAGTTGTTTGTATTCTAGATGAATACTGTTCGTTACCTACCTGCTACTTTTATATCTGGGAGATAGAGCTTCAGCCTTGAACTTTGCAGTTTCAGTAAGACTGGTGTATTTTATGGGGTGAGGCGGTTATCCTAGCACCCAGCCTTCCCTCTTCACCAGGCTTACTATCAGCTGATTGAAGTTTAGCAGTGCCTCGATTGGGAGCGGAACCCCGGACCGCATGAGTGGTCAGCAAGTATTATTTTTCTGGAATCACCATCTCTTACTGCCGTCATTCTATTGTTGTGATCAAATTCTTTTTCAAAACTAGGGAAAAACTCTGTCCAACTGTCATCAAATCAGAGTGAATATATTGGCATATAGCGTCTTTATTTAGGTTAATAACGGTAAATAAATAGTTCTGATTTCCTTTCATTGTTCATATTAAATACAATGAAATTAAATAACTAGTTCTTGTTGCAATGACCGATTTATATCATTCTAATTTGATACTTGGTTATTATATTAGAATAATTAGGCTATGACAGTTTACGTCGACTGATGTCGTTTTCAATGGGCTGCCTGTAACACAGACAACTCCATGTCAGAAGTTTTCTCTGTTTTACCTTTGAAAACTTAACTACTAAATTATTTACAGTCACTGTTGGGTAACTGTAAATCAACTATAATGCTGTAAATTACATCCTTTTGAAAATTAGTCAATAAAGGTTAATAAAAAGCCAACCAACGTCATCTGAACTAACAGCGATTCTTGTGTGTTTATGGTGGAAATGCCTCATCTACTGAGGTTGTTGCCATGATAGATAAACAGTAGTACAGTAGTAGTAGTGTGGTGAGAGCTGGCTGTTAGTCGAAAATGGTGGACAGTAATTTACGTCAATGTTTATGTCCCCAATATTGGTCGTGAGAAAAATGAGAACAAAGGCTTTGCGTAGGCGATGCAGCTAACATTATAGATGATCTGACACTGAAGAAACAGCCAAAAAGAGATGCAAGGTTAGCTTGCTGTGAGAAACAACCACAAATCAGAAGACTGTGTTTTTCTGCTAACATTAATCTATAATATGTACATGAAAATCTATAAATATGTGTTGATTTCCTTAATAAAGAATCTGTTGCCCTGCCTTTGCCTCCCGTTGTTACAGTAGTACTTGTTAAATATTAAAATCAGTGTATTTAAATATCAAGCTATATAATAGACTGATCCTTCCTGATAAGAAGAATAAAATAGAATAGATCAATTGTATGATAGTAAATCACAGGTGAATCTAGGAAATGCGTTTCGTTCTATTCATGACTTGTCAGTAGGGTGTAAATTGAAGTGTTCACTACAACTATAAATATCAAACAAACTTTTCTTTCCTAATCAGCAGATAATGTTAATTCACGTATTAATCAATTAGTTGGTGTCTCTTGAAGTTGAACAGAGAAGCACCAATTCTAAGTATATATGAAGTTGTAATACTGTTCAATGATTGAAGTTCTTGAAGATGTATGTACACTACTCTAGTCAACGGAATACATGTCATTGACAATAATAATAATAATAGTAATAATACTACAATGGAACTCCCAGAAAGTGATGTTACAGGAAACCTGAATAGCCGTCTTAGGAAGGAAGAAGGTACAAGACAATGAATGTCTGTCTGTCTGCGGACCTATAGAAGTTAATAAATGAAAGGTGGATGGTGAAACAAAAGGTGAACCAGTACAAAGATGGACAACGAAAGTAGAAGTTGAGTTTGGCTGACAGGGGACTGAACAAAGGAGTGAAGAAGGGTGCTAGGAAAGACAATAGATAAAGTTCTACAATCCACTGGTAACTGAAAAAACTGCCTACCTATTGAAAGTTGGAAAAATCAAGGTAGAATTCCAAACTAAAACTGTTTCTTTTTTGCCCATAGCTGACTACATCGTAGTACAATCAATCATATTATGACATAGTCATTTTACTTCCTTCTTGTTTGCTCATTGATTTATTTGTTTGTCTAAACAATAACTCGTGATTTCAGATTTCCTTCAATGATAAGACATTTGTTTATTTGTATAATAAATTCAAGATAATCAAAAGAACAGTGAATATTATTCACACAATCGGTTAGAGTAAATAATAAATAAATCAGCTTGTTGTATGCGTGTACGTGTGACATATGTTAATTGCTGAACAAGTTCATTGTAACAGGAAAATACTCTGAGAGTCATCTGATTAGTTGTGGAACTAACTGACAATATCCATGGACATTTTCGCTTGCCTGACAAAGTTGGAATAAACTAGAATATGAAGACATTTATTCCAATGTATTTTAATAACCTGACACTATGCTTAATAATATTAGCGATACGAAATCATTGAGAAGCAGAAATTACTACTTACTTGTTATTTGCCTGATATTTAAGTAGTATATCCTTGTCCCCCTTTTAAAATGAAGTGTTATTCCCTTCTATTTTATACATTGTTGTTGGAATTTCGGTACTTTTTAATCGGTTTACTGTCCTACCACATCCAGTGTTGTCCTTGTTACTTATCGATCAACTAAGTGGTCTGCTGAAGTGGAAATCTTCTTCGGTTTGATAATGCCATTGGAAACCTCTAAGTCACTTTGACAATGAAGCATTCTGAGATGTAGACATACTGCTTCACAACAGAACAACATTCACTTGTCTTAGTTACTCTTGCCTGAATAGAAAATTTCAGGTGTCAATAAAGTTCCATAATGTGTAGCTGTGATACACTACTAATGAAGTATAAGAAGGTTAAGCTTCAATAGTTTGATATACGTGCGACTATACCTCTGCCATGAACCTCTTATACGTGTAGAAATCACTTGACTAGAACAAATTTTTAATGCACCAGGTTGTGAGTATGCATTTATTGGGTGATGGTTCACGATACTACCTAGTTGTACAAGCTAAAGTAGATTTGAGCTTGAGGCCTACTGAGAGGAAAATCGAGGATTTGAAGTAACTACAGACTACATCTCCTGAGTCCAGTGTCTAAGGGTGGTACTTTATTCTAATCCAATTGAGTTCCATATCTGGGATTGATGAATTTCAAATGGTAAATGAAGTTATTTGATAAGTGTTTGATTGGCAGTGGTATTCAAGATCTACATTTTGTTTTGTTTGCGATTTCCTGGACAGAAGTTCTATCAAAAGGTGTAGTTAAACATTCCTTCATTTTTTTTACATGACAGTTTAATAATGAATACATTAGATGAGTTTCAAATGCCTTGACATATTACTGTAAACCTATTTCTCTATGTTGCTGTAATAACAATTTAGCGGATGCATTTCATCAAGTAGTCAGAAAAAAGAGGCTTTTCTTGGTAAGATTGTGATTCTTTGTTAATTGGAATAACGTACTATTATATTGCCGACTTATATAAGTAGTTGACAGCTGTTCACGGTAATTAGTAGTGCTTACTTGAGCAGTTTGCAAAGCTTTTCTATCTACACACACTTCACACTGAACCATAGAAATTAGCATCAAATCAGTGGGTTGTGTTTTCTTTCAAGTGGAACATTAATTAGGCTTTGGGCTTGTTTTCTTACGGAGTGGGGTTTTTAGCCTCATTCTCCCAACCTTCCTTCTCTCCTGGCTAAACACACTACCAAGTAGTGAGACAGCCGGGACTAGAATCCAGACCTCCCGTATTCCACCAGTAAAGCACCAGTGAACATGGTTCGATAATGGTATTAGAAAGCGATTCAATTATTTCTCCTAAATAAGTTCAGTTACATGCTTCCGCTTTAAGTTTTCTTCCCAGACGCTCTCAGTCACCAATATGTATTATACATTTGTTAAATTTGTTAATTTTGTATTTCCCGTTGACTGATGATAGTGAACCGAAATGTCCAGTCTTTTTTTATATGTTGGTGTCTAGTACGGACTCTTCGACGATTTCTGAAGATTAACATGATATTTGGTGGTTAGTGACAATCAGTGCAATCCAAAATGCGCATTTCATCTTTGGCTTGGACCCCAGTGGGAATACACCACCACTCAGTAGAGATTGTAGGTTCATCTAATTGATGAGTCCCATGCAGGACGAAATGTGAATCTTGGATTCCATTATCCTTCAAATAACATCACGTATTAAACATGCTTCATTTGGTTTTTTTTTCTTTGGTGTTAATGATAGTCTATATGGATGCTCTTTATACGGAACTGAATATTTTCGCCCACAACAACCACAACAGCAACCCCATCAACAGTCACAACAACAACAACAACAGCAGCAACAACAGCAGCAACAACAACAACAATTGCTTTCTGTTGCTATGGCGGCAATGACTAATCCAGCCTTACAAGGATGCGTTTATCCAACGACAGCAGACTTAAATTCCTTTAATACAACTTATCATAATTTATTGAATTCCCACAATGCAACAACAATACCAATGCAAACTGATCCTGTTGTTGGAAATTGTTTAACTGGTACAGCTGATAGTCTTGGTTTAACCGGTACAATCTATGCTAGTCATCCACAACAATCTCAACAATCTCAGCAATCACAACAACAACAACAACAAAATAATTTACTTTCATCAAATCCAATTCCAGGTTCATTAACACATATTCCTGATTCATTGACTAATTCTAGACCAGATAGTGGATTATATCAATGGTTAATACCAAGTCATATAATTAAAAATGGCAATAATGAATGTCGTGTAACAATACCATCACCAGCTTTTTCATTAAATCCAGCTAATCATTTAATTGGATTGGATAAAGCTAATAGGCATGTGCAAATGTTATTATAAGTAAGTATAAATGATTACTATTGATACTTTTAATAGTTTTAGATTATTGACTACTCAAATGATTAAATGAGTAATCTATATGATTTGGATTTAAGGTTGCTTATGTCAGTAGAAATTATTGTTTGTTTGGAGATTGAAATAATAATCTGCTTGGGTCGAGACATTAGAAGGACAAAGTAGTAGGATACCTTTTGAGTTGACTAGGTAGATGCAGGTCAACCGATGGTCTCTTCTATTGAAATCAGTGAGAAAATTAACCACTGAAACGGTGTACAGTGTAGTAATAATAATAATAGTAATCTACTTTATTCCGAAAACAGTACTTATAATACAGAATGGAATTCTCAGCATTTGTCACAATATTGCATCTGATTTAACTAAAATATAAATAAAATTAAAAATTAAAACACAATTAACCAGAGGAATTTGTCCACGTTTACGACATAAAGTCAAAAATATTCGAAGCATGAATTGAGAATATTAAATATAATAATAACAATAACAGTGAGTTTGTTTCAAACAGTATTGGCGATTCAGTTTGGAAATTTTAGCATGTTAAAGAATATTGAATATAATATTCTGTTGATATAGTATAGTGAGGGGAAATACAAAACTAACAGTTATAACAGAGCTTAAATGATCTTCACACTTATGTGTAAATAAATATAATTAAAAACAAAAAATTGAGAGGTTTACAAATATAAGAAATACAATAACAATAAAGTTTGGCACTGTAAGGGTGGAGGAAATGGTTTATTTAGTAGTGCAAAGAAGGTTAGTTAGTTCATGCCTGACACTATTTTCATCACATAAATTACGTGCCAAATATGGTATAGTGGAATTTTTGTACTTAGACGTACGTGCATAAATTTATCTGAAAAGACTTCTTGTTCTGCCTAAGGAGACACAAGGTTGGAGCTGCGAGTAGAGTGGGTGCTCAGAGCCTGACAGAATCCCTTTAGTAAATTTGTTACATTGCATCAAGTGCTTATCCGTGACAATGTCAACGATATGGCCCAACGGGATACCACTCGCCCTATTGACTGACAGTCTTCAGAATTCTACGAATTATGACATGGTCTTTTTTAAGCAATCCAGGAAAGAATAAGGGTGGACAGTAAGGAAGAATAGGTAAAATACACGAGTTAACAAAATGTAAGAGGAGTGGTTGGGTTATTCCTGAGTGCCTCAACTTCTTGATATAAAAAGTCAGAAGAAATATTCTTTTAGAAATCCTTAAGACATGGGAAGATCAGGATAGGTCAGTAGAAAGAATCAATCCAAGATACTTAACTTCAGACTTGATTTCTATATCAGTATCATCAATTTTACAAGGGTCATAGGAACCAACTGCTTCATTTAACTTTCTTTTACATCGGAAACTGAAATTAACAGTTCGACATTTGGGAGGATTTAGTTTAAGACCACTTGACGAAGACCATTTGCTAATTCCTGATAGAAAGCTGTTTATTTTAGCACAGTCAAGCTGGGAGTTAACAGACGTTGAAATAGTTAGATCATCGGCATACTTAACAAAGTTCATTTCATCAGACTGAGGTAAGTTATGCAAGAAGAAAGAAAACTGACGTTTCAGAGCATACACAATACCTATAGCTCCCTCAATGTGATGTGGCGGGATAACATTGTCTAAGAACACCTTCAGAAAAACACCCCACGTCTTTTCGGGGGTGAAGCTACAAATATATTTTACGCCACCGTGATGAGGGTGATAGTGAATAGCTGACTTTGTAATACCTTGGATTTTATCACACATAACTTTGCAATGCCACTTGGCCTCTCCTTTTACAATCCTGTGCAAAGAATGAATACCTTTCAAAATGACTTGCTTAAAACACACAGGACATGGGATATATTTTTAGCTAGACCTAGAATGTATGACCCTGTTAAGTTAAATAACCTAGAAAAAGGCTCGGCCATTGCAATACATCCACTTGCATGTTATCGCACAACGAGGTAGGAGGAGTGAGGAGGTAATAATCACCCGAAATTTGTCCATTGAATGAAAATCAGATACCTGCAATCAAAATGACTCAACGCCTTTACTGGATATGTGGAAAATGACAATAAGAACACTGGGGAGTAAGGGTATATAAAACAAGTTATCAAGTTGTATGAATACAATGAATTTGATTATGAGCAACAGAATGGGCTAGAAAATGATATGCATTTATATATAATGTATCACTGTATGTGTGTATTATGTGAAATAAACTTATCTAATCTGGAACTATATTCCACTATAGTGCCTAAATTCTATCGTTCCACGGAAACTTTAGTTATATACTTATCTTCAGGTATTAGTTTGTAGGGATTTTCTTTGATTGGTTGGAGGATTTCATCATGAGCTGATATCCATTAGAGAACCATTGGAAAGCCTGCAGGGAGCAGTGAACAGCCAGTCGTTTCGTCAGCCTAGTTTGAGACTCTTCATCAGTACTCACCCACCGCCACGGTTCAAATCTACAACCTTCTGCTTACAAGGCGAGCCAACTCGTAGACCATTAAGCCACTGGGACCCTATCCAATGACCAGTCCATGAATTCTAACTTCTAACAATTCATGACATAGCGCACCCACTTCGCAATGTCTTCTTCCATGAGTAACTGTCAGCTCATGATGAAACCTATCAAACATGTGAGAAAGTCCCTGAAAAACCAATACTTGAAAATTAATCTGATGCTCACTAGCGACTGGCCCTATTCGGGCAGTTACCTGAGGTTCTAGTGAGAAGCCGTGACGACTAGGATAGAGCAGGCCGAAGATGAGGACAGTTATATGCTGATGTTCTTAGATGGTTGGGGGCTATCGGCCACAGGAAGCCTTCCAACTAGGTTTCGTGATAATTAGCACTCACCAGTCAGTCAGCAAGGCGTATCTGCAACCTTGATGGAACTCATCTTCCTTCTGAGATTCAAACCCGCGTTAATCAGTGCTGCAGTCAGAGGGAGACGTTACCACTGAGCTATTCGTGATCGCGAATGAACTCCTGTAGGACTGTAGTGGATACTTTGATTGGACACTAGTAAGCAGTGTGATGTGTCTACTCCTTTGTTTGATGCAGACTAAATTCCACTGCCCTCACTTATTTAAGTATAACTAGTCAGTTATTGTGTCCAAATCACTAATAAATTAAAGTTTTCAACAAGTCTTTGACTGCAGCACTGAATGACGCGGGTTCGAATCTCAGAAGGGACATGAATTACATCAAGGTTGCAGATACGCCTTGTTGACTGGTCAATGCCATGCCAACTAGCACGAAACCTAGGTGAGGCAAGCAAGGCCTCCTGCTGATAGCCTCCAACCATCTAATATCATCAAATCAATGTGCATTGTGACCGTGAGCTACCTAGTGACATGGTGGCCACATACATTGCAAATCTGACTTATAGAATTCAGTCTACACTAAAGAAAGGAATAGACACGTCGTACTAGCAACTAGTGTCCTATAAAATTATTGTTATCATATCCTTTAATTTCTAGAGGAACACAGGGCTTCAACCACTCATCTCCATTGCGTTCTGTTTTCTACCAACTTTTTCACACCACTTCAAGTCTGCCCACACGCTTTCATCTCCTCTTCACACCACCTCCTCCAAGTCACCCTTGCACTGACAACCAACTCGCCGCCCTCTTCCCTTTCGGGTTCCACTCGAGCAATGACTTGTCTAGTGATGTCACTTGATGGTTTGTTTCCTCAGAGTATGGCCAACCCAATCCATCTCCATTTCTTCCTGCCTATTTGTTGCACAATCGGTTGTTCCTGCTGTGTTGGTTCTCTCATTGCCAGAGATCCATCACTGTTGTTGATCTTTTCTGACTGGCCATCTGATCTTGAGTGGAGTATTGAGCGAAGACAGCTGTTAATGAAGGTCTGAAGTTTGTTTGAGATGCTCTTCATGACGCGCTGGCCAAGTCTCTGATCCGTATAGTGAGTAGCACTGACTTCACATTGGAGTTGAAAATCCGGATCTTATTTTCATTTTGATTCTGAGTGCTGTTGACCTCCACACAGACTTGACGTGAGTAATGAAAGCTTGTCTTGTTTTTCCGATTCTGGCTTTGATATCGTCGTCAGTTCCGTTGGCCTGTAGTTGAAACGATGCTTCCCAGTTGGGTAGGTGAAGGAGGTTGTTTCATTCAGGTTCCTCCCATTTATACTGATTGTTGTCTGTTGTTGTTGCTGTCACTGTGACTGTTGGCCAGGAATCTTCATCACCTCTGTTTTCTCTATGTTCAGGTCGAGCCCGTCCTATCTTTGATGCTTCTTCTGCCAGCTTGTTGCTTTTCATTTGCATATCTTCCAATTTGTGGGAAATCAAACATATACTATCGGCGAAGTCCAGATCCTCCAAGTCTTTTGTGTGAGTTCATTTTATGCCTGTTTCCTCATTGCCCGTTGTCTATCTGATTATCCAATCTACTGCAATCAGGAAGATCATTGGCGATAGTAGACAGCCTTGCCTCACTCCCGTCCTCACTTCGAAGGCTTCCGTAAATTTCCCGTTGTGGATTACTTGGCATGCAGCATTGTCGTATAACTGTTGGGTGAGATGTATCATTGTCGATTGCACCCCGTAGTAGCGAAGTAGTTACCAAATCATCTCTCGATCGACGCTGTGGAAGGCCTTTTCAAAGTCGATGAAGTTGAGATAGAGACAGGTGACTGCCATTCCAAGCTTTGTTCAATGATGATCCGTAGTGTGGCAATTATAAAATTATACTGATGTTCATTTATCAATGAAATTATTGATTTGTGATTGTATGACTTGTTTAGTAAAACTGATCTCCGCTCTTAGTCACATATAATACTGTATTCTTCATATAGAAAGAAGATAAGTAAATCATAAGTTAAGCATACTTCGAATAAATCAATCGTTTTGTTTTTGCCTACAATTATGATATAAACATCCACATATTATACCCGCATACATACATACATACAGTCAGTCAGTCATTCATTCACAGACTTACACGGAACACGTGTTCCTTATTGTAGATTTATTTTGAAGCACTGATATTAATATACAGTGATAAATCGAATTCAATCTTCGAGTACAGTATAGACACATACATAGCTGCACAAACACGCACGCACACAAAGTATGATACTAGTTCAAAATTCAAATTATTCTAGAAGAAATTATGACTACTTCATCTAATCTATTTCCTTTTTCTTTCCTCTTTTTTTGTACAGATGATTAATGAGTATCAAATGGATTAAATTTTTTAGAGATTTTGTCTACTGACATCGTTTGCTTCACAGTAGCTTAGGTGTTTAGTTTAAATTTTATGCGCGCTTGAATATTCCCGCAAATAAACATCCACATACATACGCGCGCAAACACATTTATGACAAACAGTCATTTATGGAAGGACAAAACGAGATAAATTAGCAGTGGTACTATTATTATTATTATTTATCTGAGGATGACGATTAAAAATCTCTATTTTTCTATGATTTATGCGCCTTGTTCTCCAGCTAATTTTTCCCTCATCACGCTGTTCGTTTTCTTCTTTTTTCTTTTTATTCGTCTTTATTATACGTGTCTTGTTGTCTAGCTTACTTTGCCAGCTTTGTCAGCTTGCCAAGAATAAGACGACAGTGCATGACAATAACAATAATGATAATAACAGCAACAACATCGTCCCCCGTCATCATCATCATCATCACCATCATCACGATGAAAAACGCATTTAAATTTTAAAAAAAATAATTTTAGGGAAGCAAAAATGCAAATGGGGAAAAACGTTTTTGTTGTGTTGTTTGAATGAGAAACAGACAAACAAACAACCATATCATCAAATAGTTGAACAGTTATAAGAGAATGTCAATAAAATAATCCTTAACTGTCGACTTTTTCTTCTGATCTATTCTGATCTACTCTGTTGTATTTATATTTGTATTAGACAGTCTTGTGTCTTAACATTGAAATGTGCGTGTACTCATATATAATATACACACACGCACGCACAAGCCTATGCACATCCACCAATAGACATGCAATGCTGATTTTAATTTTAATACTCATTTTTAGTTATTGATGTTTTAAGTTATGCTAAGGATAATTCCCCCATGGTGTTTTTCTATCCCAGAAATTAATTGTAGTTAAAATTGTCACCACAACAACAACCGTTAACATCCAAGTATTGGTTCGTAGGGATTTGGTTGATTGGTTACATGATTTCATCATGAGCTGACATCAGTTAGAGAACAATTGGAAAATCTGCGGGGAGTACTGGACAGCTGTTTTCTCCGTCTTAGTTTGGGATTCTTCATCAATACGCACCCGCCATCAGGGTTCGAATCCACAACCTTCTGGTTACAAGGCGAGCCAACTCGTAGACCATTAAGCCACTGGGACCCGATCCAATGACCAGTCCGTGAATTCTAACTTCTGTCAATTTACGATATAGCGCAACCGCTATATCGGGTGTGAGGACAAATACTCGCCAAAGATATTGGCTAGGGGTCGCGGTATGTCGTGAATTGGCAGAAGTTAGAATTCATGCACTGACCATTGGATCAGGTCCCAGTGGCTTAATGGTCTACGAGTTGGCTCGCCTTGTAACCAGAAGGTCGTGGGTTCGAACCCTGACGGGGGGTGAGTACTGCTGAAGAGTCCCAAACTAGGACGAAACAGCTGACTGTCGGGTACTCCATGCAGGTTTTTCATCAATAGTTCTCTAACCAATGTCAGCTGATGATGAAATGCTGTAACCATTAACATCACCAGAATCATGAGTTATCGATTAAGTGATTATTGATGACAATTCATCAATATGAGTCGTTTTGTTTTTACTCATAATAATGTGACTGAATTTAACCAACATATAATGAGAATTACCAAAAAGTATTTGAGGATTGTTGAACTTTATGGTGTGATATCAGTTAGAGAAGTATTAGAAAAGATGTGATAATAAATAAGTGTTTCTTAATTTGAAACTATTGAGTAACACTCACCCTTAACACTATGACAGACATTAGATTCCTTCTATTTTTTAGTTGAATTTGTAGTATATTTGCCTCACAAGCTGCTGTGAGATCATAGGCGTGTACTGTTAAGGAGTTCCAAACTAGGACTGAGTACTTGTTGAATATTCTTTGGTTTCCCATTATTCTTTAACTGATATCGGTTGATGAAAAAATTTATCTTGAAATCAGTTATATTTCCATAATCAAATACTTATAATCTATTAAATTAGCGAATCACCAAAATCACTTCTAAACAGGCTTCGATTAAAGGCTACCACCCTCGCTTGGTACTGAAAATCTAATAGCCAACCAGAAAGGATAATTTACAAGTAACCCTGACAGGCAGCTAACAAGTCATCAACTTAGCACCCAATAAATATGAAGGGAATAAGGGACATCCGCTGGGGAGAAATTCAAGTAACACCACACTCCAGGCCCTCTATTGGGGAATGACGAGTCTAGCGTCAGACAATGTGACATAGAGGAAATCATGCAAAGAGGGAATGAAAGCATGTAATCAGTTGTTTAGCCTGCTAGAAAGCGTATTGGAAAACACAGTCAAGTGTAGATATGTTTCTGAAGCCCTGTGTTTCACACTTTTCTTTCCTTCACGTTCCCAGTGGAACATAGGGCATCAAGCTAGTGGCTTGAAGTTTCTGTAGCAGTGTTTATTTTTACAGGATGGGGTTGCTAGCCTCATGTCTAACCTTTCCTCTTTACCAGGATTATTACTGGCTTAGCAAGGTGAGGTAAAGGAGTGCGTTAGTGGCAGGGGATCGAATCCCGGACCATGTGCATGGTTGGCGAGCGTCCTAACTGCTGCGCCACCGACGCACTATATTTCACATGGAGCCAAAAAAATGAATAATACTATAAACAGTTCGATAACTGACTTAATTGAGTCAAGAATGTCATTGCTATCCACTCAATGTATTCATCAAATGTGGATCCAGATGGATTAATACAACGCCACTGAATCAAGGTCTGTAAATAACTCGTTAAATCGAATAGCATGCACCATACATTCGGAATAACTTAACTAGTTTGGTTCTCTATCACTGCACTGATGTCCAATGTCATCCTGACAACTAACCAACATCTTCTGTTTTGTTAAAATATACAATTCGACTGACTGTGGTGATGTGCAGTTTATAGCATCTCTGATATATATCTATCGCGTTGGGTTTAGAGGATGTCACTACTCTGCAATTGTCGATCTGTGAATCTCACACACCCCAAAAAGTATGGAGTGTAGTCTTACAGCTTGTAATAAAATCACCTATCATACCACAAATATCCATTTTGTAAAATTATCACAAAATCCAATTTTAATGTCAAATCAAACATTCTAAGCATTGTATTGTCTCAAAATGCTGTATTTTGTCACATCAACTCCAATATTTGCATATAGGAATTATATACTACTTAAATGAATGATATAAGCGATAATCTATTTCATTGAAAAATCATTCACTTCAGTCTAAAGGTTGGTAAACACAACACAGTGAATTCGAGCTACTTCAATGAATAATAAATTGTTCACTGAATAACAAGAGGGGGGCGGGATTTCGGTTCGATCTGTGAGAAGAGGTTGTGAGCATAGAATCCTGAAGAGTATTCACCTCACGGCAAAATAGCTGTCTCGTGTAGATAAACTGTTATTTATTTATTCTTCAGCTTATAGCAGTTTGGTGTGTAATTTACTCGCAGCTGAAATTTATTACATAGTCCAGTTTCATTTCAGAGACTGAAATTGAACAGTAATAATACAACTCTGCCTAGACAAAGTAAAATTTAGTAATATTAAAAAGTAATTAGAATTTTCACAAATTATACTCATATAAAAATTAATTACTATTCATCAAATCGAAATGAATAATTGACAGTTTAATCTTTTCTAAATGACATAAATGCTAGACATTTATTGTGTAATTAATTGATAGAGAGAGAGAATGAAAAGTGAAATTAAGATTAGGATGAAGTAGAATAGGAGAGAGTGTAAAGTGGAGTAGCCTAAAGAGTCCCAGACTAGGAAAAACAAAACAGCTATCCAGGACTCCCTGTTGGTTTTCAATGCTTCTCTAATTGATGTTGATCTGTGGTCAGACTACAAACCTACTCTTGAAAACTTTAGAAACTGAATACAAAACACGCACAATATAAAAAGTATATTTCTGACTAAGTGAGGATAAGGCTCGTCGGCTGAAGCATTCACCACCCAGTGAATATGTTCTGTGCTCGAATCATTCTTCACCGACTTCAGGCTCACTGATGGATAATTATATTATCAATCCTCTTATGGTTAGTGTGACTCATAACCTGATACACGGACAATCTGTCCTGGATGATTGAATTCCAACTACCTTACTATGGGCACTGGGATCGAGCCTCGGTGGTTACATCATCACTCACTGGGGAATGCAGGCAAATCTAGATGACGAGTCCCAAACAGGACGAAATGCGCATCCTAGATTCCACTGCTAGTCACCATTCACCAATTAAATTCTGATTACATAACAAGACATCGTCGAAGTCACTGCAAAAGAAGCAGACATGTCACCCTGAGAGCGAGCACTTCGATCCAATCAGTCGACCGGAAAATCTAAAATTCCATTAAATAATTAATATGACCCGTTGCACTAGAGGTGGCTCTCACGGCCCAAGTGGTCTAGTGGATGGTGCTTTGGCGTCTGAAACTATGGGCCCTGCGCTCGAGTCTCGGTGGGAACATCATCACTCACTGAGAAATGCAGGTACATCCATTTGGCTTACGAGTTCCAAACAGGCCGAAATGCACATTCTGGATTCCACTGCTAGTCACCATACACCAATTAAATACCTAACTAGGGATAAGTAACTTCGTTCTAGTAATAATGATATTTTGTACATTAGACTTGGAATGATTTTGCTTGTTGGACAGTGATGAAGTCTTCGACTCTTGATGTCAGCCACGCAGAGAGGTGTAAACTGCTTGGTTAGGTTCCTTAAAACACTGAGGGCCAATGACGAGAGACTGTTGTTGGTATGGGACTGGAATTCGTTTTAAATTGATCAAAAACATTTCACCTTAGTGGTCTTCATTACTTCTACTGTACATTTAAGTTTATTATAGTTTCTTGGAATTCAATTTTTTTTCTCTTTATGAAGTGTAGTCACTTGAATTGAAGCACATTTTGGCAATATTCTAGACTGGAAATTCAGTTTAGTGATGAGGTCTGTCAATAAACTCGAGATATTGAGTTTTAAAGAATAATCTAGTGGAAGGTTTTGTTTGTTGTTTATATTCTATTGGTATTTGTCTTCAATTCTTGTATCGTCATCACCTATCCCATTGAGCAGAAATAATGCATCATGAAAATTTTAACCTAAAGTTACCTTATAACTCTTCATTAACAGTATGATATAAAATTGTTTTTTGAATTCACGATAAGCGATACTTATTGATTCATTAATCATGAAAGAATGATAAACTGATTAACTTAAACAAAACAATTAACAGTCTTTGTTGAAGTTCTACTGCCAGCTGAAACAATGTACAGGTGTTCTGTCTTTCTTATTCGTTGCATTTCTCTACCTTTCCAACCGTATTTCTTGAAATGTTGAGTTGATGAGAACATTTTCAACATGGTTAGCTCAACGCGAAGATTACTAACTGAGTCACAGGATTTCTTGTTCAGTGAACCTTGAAAGAATGTGAATAAATTCAAATAATCTTAAACACATTGCCGATATAAAAATAATATTTTTAGTTGTTTTATTGTTTAACCTACAGTACATGCAATACTGCGTCGTTGGCACAGCGGTAGAATGCTTACTAACCAAACATGTGGTCCGGGGATCGTTCCCCTACCACTAACGCACTCCTTTACCTCACCTCGCTAAGTCAGTGTTAAGACTGATAAACTGAGAAGGCTGGGCATGAGGCTAGCAACCCCATCCTGTAAAAATAAATGCCACTCCTACTGAAACTTCAGGTCTCTTGCTTGATGCCCTATGTTACACTGGGAACGTCGTAAAGGAATAAAACAAACATATATTACTACTATATTGCTAGTCGCTAGTATGTACTGAAATATCAGAAAATATTAGACCTAAATAATTCGAATATTTGATATTTAAATTTTTTCTCTACTGATATCTGTTCAATGTTGAATGCTTGAAAATGCATGGAGGATTTCATCATGAGCTGAAACCAGTTAGAGAACCACTGAAAAACCTAGGAGCACTGGACAGCTGTTTCGTCCTAGTTTGGGACTCTTCAGCACTCTTCGAACCCCGGTGGGTGCATACTGATGAAGAGTCCCAAACTAGGACGAAAAAGACGTTCAGTACTCTCAGGTTTTCCGATGGTTCTCTAACTATAATGTCAGCTCATGATGAAATCCTCCATGCGATCAAACAAAATCCTAACAAAAAACCAATACTTGAAAATGCGTGAAATGTTGAATAAACTAAAACAATCGAAGTAATAAAGTGTAAATAATTGCTGTTTGGTAGACATCAACAGTCTGTCTTCATTTCAGTTTAGGTATATAGCTTGAAATGATGTCCATTATATGCAGGGATTTACCTCTAGGATATCAATTTCTCTAGCTTCTTCAGTTTGGAGGAGTCTTCTGCTTGCTTACCTCTCCAGCAGATGACACTCAGACTGCTTTACAGATCTATTGGGTAGTTGCAGGCGATTAGATAGATCAGTTAAGATTTTTTTCACTCTTTTATAATATCAGAATGTGGTGTTTTGGTAAGTAACGTGCCACTTAACCAGCTTGTTAATATTCTGGTCGACAGGCACTTGGACTCATGTGAAAAATGGGCTAAATCCATTTTATCTGTCTAACTCACACCACCCTCTTCATTCACAACTCTCCCCTTGTATCTCCTCAGACAGGACCAGAAGCCTATATAGAAAATTATATGCTCTCACTAGCAAGTACAAAAACTCAACCATACGCTACTTAGCTCGAGTTCTGTGGGATAAAGAAAGCATCAAGCGTGATACCTATAACTTATTAAATAGTCAGTAGAACAGTTGGATCTGGTCTTTCAAACTCATATCATTTATAGGTACAACGTTTTCTATCTTTTCTTTTCCCTTTTCTTTTTCTGTTGTTATGTGCTGCTTTGTTTCTTTTTTCCTTACAAACTCTATTTAAAACATTCTTCTTCGTTCTCTCACACTCTTCTTATCTCGACCTTTTGTTACTGCTTACGCCAATAAATATTCTAGCATCTACGTTTCTAACACCTTCAAACACTGTTCAATTTTGGCTTTGCTACCGACATGCTAATATGTTGTTGTCATAACTAACCGCGATTATCCTTAATCTGTGAAGAATTTTATTTATTGGTAATGTACTAACTGGATGCAGTACTGTAGTGAAATGCTGAGAGTTCCATTCTGTATCACAAGTACTGTTTTGGAATGAAGTAAATTATATATAACTACTCTTCATTACTGTTTTCCTAAAGCTTGAGGATATAATTTGTGTGTGTAAGCAGGTTTACAGATATCTGACATTTGGTGCTTACTACAATACGCATGAAAGAAACAACCTCCTTCACCTACCTGGGAAGCATCGTTTCAACTACAGGCCAACGGAACTGACAACGATATCAAAGCCAGAATCGGAAAAGCAAGACAGGCTTTCATTACTCTCAAGTCTGTGTGGAGGTCAACATCACTCAGAATCAAAATGAGAATAAGATCCGGATTTTCAACTCCAATGTGAAGTCAGTGCTACTCACTATACGGATCAGAGACTTGGCCAGCGCGTCATGAAGAGCATCTCAAACAAACTCCAGACCTTCATTAACAGCTGTCTTCGCTCAATACTCCACTCAAGATCAGATGGCCAGTCAGAAAAGATCAGAAACAGTGATGGATCTCTGGCAATGAGAGAACCAACACAGCAGGAACAACCGATTGTGCAACAAATAGGCAGGAAGAAATGGAGATGGATTGGGTTGGCCATACTCTGAGGAAACCATCAAGTGACATCACTAGACAATTCATTGCTCGAGTGGAACCCGAAAGGGAAGCGGCGAGTTAGTTGTCAGTGCAAGGGTGACTTGGAGGAGGTGGTGTGAAGAGGAGATGAAAGCGTGTGGGCAGACTTGAAGTGGTGTGAAAAAGTTGGTAGAAAACAGAACGCGATGGAGATGAGTGGTTGAAGCCCTGTGTTCCTCTAGGAACTAAAGGATAAAATAATAATAATATAATACAATACGCATGATAGTGTATATTAAAGTAAGAAACAAACCTTTTTTCGGCTTTGTTTTCAAACGCTGACTGCATCAGATGTGTTGCTAAGTGGTTCTTTATATAAATTTGAATAAAAAAATAATGTGTCCATATTCTCGTTCACTTATAATTCTTCCTATATGCATTTGAATGACTTGACAGCATTGGTTGTTATTATTCCATCAACTCTAACAAGCTGTTGTTTAATTATATGACCTTATTAGTATTAGTTAGTGTCTATCAGATTATCTTTCTTCTTTCCAGTATTACTCTTCTCTAATGGACATAGAAGGGGATACAGTTTCATGTACAGTGTGTACATCATAGGGAGATGAAAAACAGGAAGGCACCTGTGCGTACATATGTATCTATATACCTATATATGTTGTTACTGAGGCATACTCAAGCATTTCAAACAATACCACTGGATTGTGCATTAAATTGGAAATAAACACAACTGAAGAGTAGTAGATTAATTCAGATAATTACGCATCAAATAGCAAACAAGAATTGGGATGGTTAATTCATAATCATAATTCCCCGCCTCCCTTACCCCACCAAACTGTTGTATGCTGTATTAATTAGCCTAATAAGTGGGATAATAGACTGATATGATATTCCGGATGTTGCTAGACTGTTCATCAAATAAATTACAAAAACAAAATACATATATATATATATATATATATATATATATATATATATATATATCAACTAGCATTTGGACACAGTTGTTCTAAATGTATCTGATTTACAGCTTAGCAGTAAACCGGATACCGTCACTTATAGAGCTAATGATAGAGGAGGAGGGTGTTAGGTCTCACTAAAAAGCATAATTGGTTGGGTTTCTTTTTCTTTCTTTAATGAATACACTTCTGCATAATGGCAGGCACAGGCAGCTTATTGTCCTGGGATTGATTCAGCAATGGATAACACACATCTTCTAGTCACTGAGATAGCAAACCAACACTTGAATATCCATGAGATGTTCACTAGTGACTTGCCCTATTCGGGTAGGGTGCAACAGGTCGGGTGTGAGGAAAAATACTCGCCAAAGACATTGGCTAGGGGTCGCGGTATGTGGTGAATTGGCAGAAGTTAGAATTCATGGGCCATTGGATCGGGTCCCAGTGGCTTAATGGTATACGAGCTCACCTTGTAACCAGAAGGTCGTGGGTTCGAATCCTGGCGATGGATGTGTACTCTTGAAGAGTCTCAAACTAGGCTGACGAAACAACTGACTGTCGAGTACTCCATCCAGGTTTTTCAATGGTTATCTAACAGACGTCAGCTCAAGATGAAATCCTCGAACTGATTAAACAAAATGTCATCGAAATCAATACTTGTAACAATCAGAGTTATGGTGTTCATTTGATACACTTCCTTTCCACATTGTCATCGATGTGTCTACTTATATATGTTGCTGATTACTTAGAATGAATTCATATGAAAGGTGTTACATCTTGATACGAGCACAAACATATATACAAACAGCTTCAGTACAATTGTCTTTCATGCTATAAAGTTTGGAATCCCATACTTCCCCTCGGAGTGCTACAATAGGACATTTCTGTGCGTAAAAATTAACCTACTAACGAGTTTTCCAACTTCCAAGGTATTTAACATGTTGTCAAGGTATTTACAAATACATTGGACAGTGAATGGAGTAGATTTTGGCAAACATAATCTCATAGTACATTTGAAACAGGCTATCCAACATGCTAAATACTGTCAGCTGTGTTATTTTAATAGTTTTCTTCACACGAATTTATTCTTCGTAATTCTTTGAATATAAGCTTAGTTAAATACACGAACAAAACTATACAACATATCAGGGTGGCATATCATCACGAACAACCGTGTCGTCCTGCTGTGACACTCCCACAGCAATACTCACCCACGACTTCATGAAGGACGAAATATCTGCCCGATGCTGTCGTCTAGTTCTTGTAATGTTCTCTGACCTATGTCACTTCATGGCGAAATGTACGGTTAAATTAATCAGATCTTCACAAAACTCATACTACAGAATTAATTTTGAAGATTCGTAAAATTGATGAAATTATAACTCATGAAAATAAAATGAAGTGAGTCTGTTAAATGGTGAAAACAAATTGACAGGAATGAGCAAGACACATAAGAAGGTGAAAAGTGACCAATGTAGAAATGATCACGACTCCATCATGGGAATTAGATATTCTATAAGTTTAAACTAGTTCATGCTGCACCGAGTGAAGTCGTGCAGATGTGTTATCATGTGAACAATAGACCTTTGCAGTTGGTCTACAGTAATGGTCAGATTTAAATTACTTAGCAGTGCAAGTTATGAACTTCAGCATGTGTTCCTTGAAGTTCGCCTCTTTAGTAAAAATTCATTATTAAGTTGCTTTTCATAATTTACAATTGAAATTACAGGAGAACCAACGAGAATAGTAATTTACTTTCTTATGACTTCGTTGCAATTGCATCTCAATGCTTGAATAAATTCGTTAAAATATAGTTTACTACTTAATAGATTTATAAGTAAGCTGATTAACTTTTGAAATCTTTCTCGATTTACAATGTCATCATAAAACATCATATACACTTGGTAGAGAATGATATTTGAGAATTCAAAAATTCACTTAGACACTAATGACAACAGTAACATTTTTGCATAGTAGTTCTTGCAAATAAATATCTATCAATGTTTTACATATAAGACAATTTAACACTCACTAGCGTATTGTGGTTATAGTTTCTTCTCGAAGAAGTAATATTGTGAAAAGGACATTTGACTGATCATAAACTTTATTTCAGAGAAATAAAAAAATTTGCAGTGAAATACAACTATCAGCAGTGTTTAAAACTGAAGTAAGTATTTTGGAGCTGGAAATTCTGATTCCCTCAGCTAACTGGGAATATTTTATGATCATTGATATTATCACTAGTTGACTTCGGTTGGAATGTCATTAGAGACATCAGTTTCTTCGAGGTTGCTGATGATTACGAGCCACTAAAATTAAAGCTTTCGTTTGTGAATTCTGACATACTGCTTCCAGCCACCTCTTTCTATTTTCATTGAAGACATCTATAAGTTACGATGTTGTCAATGCACTTATTTAGAAGGCTAGTTATTTATAACAGGTACAAGGAATGTGACCTCATCTACTCATTAGCTTTAACTTGAAATGACGTTAAGACCTATTTTTTGTCAAAGTATTCCAGTGGAGCTACATTCCTCTTTAACCAGGTTAGAGAGCACGGCTATCAGGCTGCTTCTCATCCCACCCAACTAGTTAAAGGAGAATATAATACTTGCACCTGATCAAGGATTTATTTAGGTAAAGGAGTGATGAGAGTTTATAAGAACAGACGAACTCAACAGAACTCAACTACTGAGTGCTTGTCCTTTCAGACCATCAGTTGTCTCAGCTGTATGGTCATCTTCTTCTCTGAACGCTTACATCTCTTGATTCAATGTTAGAAATCAGTGAATAGTGATTGAAATTAATTTTCGTTATCTAAAATATTTAAAAGTAATCCTGAGTTTTGTTTCTTTTCTTTTGATTTTAGATACTTTGAATATACCGTAATGGAGTAAAAATATAAACAAGGAAAACCCGGAAAATCTTTTTTTTCTTGTTGAACAATAATACAATTCTCCGTCTACTTGTTAACCTTTCTTCCTTTATTGCTATAGTGTTGAATTGATAGTCTGTTTAACAAACACATTGCGTACTACCGACTTGTTTGCAAGAATAATTGTATGCCTGTGTAAATGTGTGCATATATGTTGTATGTTAGCGTTGGTGTGTGTGTGCGTGTGTATGCGTTTTGCTACATTGAGAGTAGTCATTTCTGATATTGATCAGCGATACGGACAACTAAAAATAAACTGGTAAAAGCGCGCAATTGACAAAGCATTTTCTTTCTTTCTGTCTCTCTCTCTCAATCCCTCAAACTACTTTTTTTAAAGAAAGACAAATCTGATTTTTTTTCTTTTTGTTCTTTAAAGCTGGAGTTATTTTGTTTTTCGTGTTTTTTTTAAAATTACCATTAAATTAAAAAAATACTTTCATCAGCCAACGAAAGGTTGGTGATGTAATGCCTCAGAGTGATGAATAATGTTTATTTATATTGATCCAATTCTTTTTGTGTTCGTTAGTCATCCAATGTGATAATGACTTATTCAAGTGTCAATTGATCATATTACAACAACGAATCCCTTTCAATCTTTCAGGTGTGTGTGTGTGTGGGTGTTTAAGTCTGAAAATATGCTGATTGGATTATATATCTGAACCTGTCTGTCTATCTATCTATCTATCTACCGATCGACTGTAGTTGCCTGTATTTGTGTGTGGATGTATGTATGTATGTATGTATGTCAGCCAATGAGAAGTGAATAGAGAGAGACAGCCTCATTTGAAAATTCATCACCATGATACCTAAGAGCATGGTAACCCACAAATAAAAAGACTGGAGAACACAGCTGCTCTCATCACTTTATTTTCTTTTCTTTTTTTTTAATGCATCTATTTTAATTCCAACGTGGATTTATACAGTTTGAATTTTTCAAAAAAAGCAACAACAAAAACAAACAAACAAAACTGAACAGTTCACAATTCAAAATGGAACTTATTATGTGTTTTTTGGTTTGATCTTTTTGGTTCACATAAGCTTCTTTTTCTGTTGTTGTTGTTGTTGTTCCCTGTCATTATTGCCTTCTCTTTTTTTCTTTCCTTATTATGGTGTATATTGATTATTAAAATAATTGTGAAGGGGTAGTAAAGATAATCTGATCGGATCTGAGCTGGTGATGATGTATTCAGTGGTGTAACGATGAAATAGGATATTTTTGCCCTATTTTTCTTTCCTTTTTATTGCTTTTCTTAACAAAAAATAATAAGGATGGTTTAAGGGAGAAAAGTAACACATTTTTAGAATTAAAATAAACTTGGAAAATAACACCAGATGAAAACACAGTCTCTATGTGATCTTTTCAAAGCTTTAGAAAAGAGGGTCGGGGTAGGGGTGTGTTGCGTGGGTGGTTGGTTGGGGAAGTTACATTAATTTTTTTTGGAATTTTTCCTCTTTCACTCTAGCCTTCCCTCAATTCAACTTCATTCTTCTACATACTCACTTTCTCTGTAAAATAGAGAACAGTGAGGTCTTTTGTGTTAAGGCTGATGCTTGTGCATTCATTGTGTGTGTGTGTGAGTTTGTTGTTAGAATGGGTCTGTGTCAAGATTGAGGATTGTTGTTTTGTCTCCGTTAGGGACTCTTCAACACTGCACATCCAGGACCTTCAGATTTCAAGGCGAACTCGTGTACGATCCAGCCAGTGGGATGGCATTCAGTGATTCATCAATCCTAACTCTTGCTGATTGGCGATATATGCAGGGACCGTCAGGCAATATCATCAGTCAATACATCACGAACTCGTAAAAGTTAGAACTGATAGACTCAATTATCTATGAGCTCACTTTGCAAACTGAAGATTATGAGTTTGATACCTGCTACGGTCATGGGTGTTTACTGGTGAAGAGTCCGAAGCAAGGGTGAAATAACTGGCCGAGCACTACCTAGTTTTCAGTGTTTCTCTAACTTCAGTTAGTTTGTGATCGATCTCGAAATCAGTCAAATCCCTGCAAAACGAATACTTGAAAATGGGGGTCTACTTGAGACTGTCTAACAACTCGCACGTTTGACGATTATCAACGAAGTCGAAATTTCATGTGTATTAAAAAACGGATGCAATGAAGACACTTGAAAATAAATGAATAAATAGATTTCTCAAAGAATTTCATAGCGGGAAAGAACAAGCTGATCGATAATGACCTCATATCATAACACTCGAACCATTTGTCTATGTATTATTTCACTAAAATCCGCAGGTGTAATGTACATTTGAGAGGCAGATTGTCTGTAATCGACTAATTTTGTCACAAGTCAATACTTTGATATGCTTGTTCTTTTGAGTCTGTTAAAAATAACTGCGATTTCAAACGTGGAGAAGATACCTCTGAATATTCCCAGGGAACAGAGTAAATCGATACTTCAAGTAAAGGTATCATATGATGCCAATACTTCATTGAAAAGTGTACCAGTGTTAGAATCGACTGACTTTATTAAACAACAGACAGATACGTTACCAGTAGGTGAAATAAACATGAAACAGTGACTATTATATTATTATTTCCCTGAATTCCTGGAGGAACATAGGCCATCAGCTCCACGTCTCCATTGCGTTCGGCACTCTGCTGGCGATTTCACCTGGCTCCATGTCCTTCCAAATACTTTAATCTTTAGTTCACATTACCTTATCCAACTCACACTAGGACCACCAACGGGCCGCTACAGTTTCGGGTACCACACGACGGCTTGTCCACTGATGTCACTTGATGGTTTCCTCAGAGTATGGCCAATCCACCTCCATTTCTCCCTGCTTATTTGTTGCACAATCGGTTCCTGGTTGATTTGCTCCCAGAGATCATCCCTGTTGCTGATCTTTTCTGGCTGTCCTTCTGATTTTGAGTTTTGAGCGAAGACAGCAGTGACTATTTGTTTGCAAAAAAGAAATCTAGTTTGAACTTAACGACTAGCTTTATTGATCACTTCATGGAATTGCTATGGATTCTTCTCTAGGAAGTTTCCTGGCTGATAATTTTGTAGCGTGTTCAACTTCCGCAATTCGATAAACAACTTAATCTTGTTATCATTTCATTGATTTTAGAGTCGAAAATGAGGCTTCCAATAGCGTGTCTCCATTTCAACCTGTTCTGTGTGATCCTTTTCAGCTGGCTTCCCGGTTGGCCTATGAGTTTCCGTTTCCTCTACGTCAACCTCGGATGCCCAACTCCTTTTCGAAAGCCGGGGTGGTGAGTAATGTTACCCAGTGGTCTCCTCAGCGCTACTCCATCCTTCTGCATTTGCTTTGGCATATTTTCTGAGCAATAGATTCACTGTCGATTCCTTCCAAAAGTTCTTTGTCTCTAATCCTTTCCGTCTCTCGGATCTTGAGTATGGGGGAAAAGCAGCTGTTAATAAAAGTCTGCAACCTGTTGGAAATGCTTTCAGCGACACACCAAGTTTCTGATACATACAGAAGAGTTGACTTACCATTGGTGTTGAAAATCTGACTTTTTTCCTTATGCCGATTGTAGAACTGATTTCAGAATGATAAAGGTCTACCTATCCATTTCGAATCTGATTTCAACATCCTCTTCCATGCCACCTGTAGTCGGGATGACGCCACGTAGATACGTGAAAGAGGTGACTTCCTTTAGATTTTCCTCATAGTAATTGATGTTTGTAATTGTCAATTAGGGTATCTTCACCACCTCTCTATTCTCTATATGCACTTGGAGTCCTGACTTTGCTTTATCTTCAGACAAATTGTTGGCTTTCGCCAGTAAGTCTTCGTGTTTCTGGGCCATTCCACTTAAACTGTAACCAATGTTCAGATCTTCTAGAATTTTTCTTTACAGCTTGATTCCATACTGTATTTTCGGTACAAGTATGGAATTTTCAGCATAGATATCGGTAGTCCAAATTCTGCAGGCCAACCATAGATATCAGGTGTGCGTCGGTGCGGGCTCGAACCCCGGACCATGTGCATGATCGGCGAGAGTCCTAACCACAGTGCCACCGACGCACATCTTCTTGTAGATCCAATATGTATGTGTCTTCTTGCACCCTGCCACCTGATCCAGTCTACTACAATCATGAATATCATTCGTGATATTATACAGACTTATCATACTCCTGACTTCACAACAAATACCTCGCCAAGCCATCCTTTTGCATCACTTGACATGAGTCTTCAGCTGGAAAGAAATAAGTAAAACAACAAGATCCTTGTTGCCGAAAATGTACGAAAAATGACTTTTGCAATATGATATGCATCTACCATAAAAAATGATGAGAAATACAGAACATCGAAAATAAATGTATCATTATTTAAGTGGATGTGGCATGCACGGTTATAAGATGGTTCTTTCACTTGTGTTTCGGGATGCACTATAACAAACTAATGTGTCTGAGAGAAAAAGTATACCACAAACGAATAAAAATTGGGTGAATCGTATCATTTCGTCATGTGACATGAGTTTGAAGATGTTCTGGGAATATCGCTTTTCGTCCCGAGCGCGTTTTCTCTCAGGGCTCTATAGAAGGTTCGGTGGCTTTCGTCGTGCTAGCGATTTCTTCGAGGAATGATGGATATTCGGTCACTCGTGTATTATCGGGAACGCTAAGTTCTATGCTCATGGGATTGTCTTCTAAGCAGGCTGGTTTCCGACGGTCGATGCTAACAGAGTCTTCGCGGCTGTTTTTGTCTGCAGCAAAAGATTTGTCCATGCGTTCAATGACTTTATATGGTCCATCGTATGGGGGTTCTACAGGGCGACATACAGAGTCACGATAAACAAATACATGTGAAGAAGTTTTCAAATACGGGTGAACAAAGACGTTTATGGACATTGGTAGGAGAGGAGCAGGTTTAACTGAACGCATTACGTTTGTGAGCCTGCTGACATATGTGGTGTGATCTACCGCTGGTGGGAAGCTAGAGTGAGAAACAAACTCATCTGGAAGTCGTGGTATTGTGCCATATACCAACCTGGCAGCAGTACAACCAGCATGTTTTCAAGTCATTTCGTATGCCTAGGAGAACCAAAAGTAGTGATTCAGTCCAAAATGCATTGTTTGCAGCCGATAACTCAGTCTTCGGTACCATGTGGTGCTGCTATGGTCATGTTGCTTTCTGCAAGAGTCATTCTAGTAAGTGGCGATTGTGCTGCAAGATGTCGAGAGGATGCCTTTAAATGTAAGGCGTAGGCCGTTGTTGACGAGTGAGATTGTGCTGTAGGTATGCCGGTGGTGTTTTGGCTATGTTGTTTATTTCCATTTCAGCTATGTCCTTGTGGCCCAGGTTCTTGCACTGGAATCCAGGTCAATGTGTATTGGTCGAGATGGAGAAAGGGTGTGAATCCCTTTTTTCCCGGGGGTGTCAATGTAGTTGAAGATTGAACGATCAGTTCATGGTTGTTTGCTCAAAACCAACTTCATATTTAGTCCGGAGTCACCGATACTAAAGTCATCGTTCCATCGTTCGCTGCTCGCTAGAAGACGAAGGAATAATATCACAAGTATTATTGTGATTAATTGTTATGACATTTATTCTTAGGCTTTGTGTATAATAACCTTATGGTTGGTTCCATATTGATGCAAGAATAAAGGATTATCGAGTCACCAGACTGTGTTCCGTTTTTTCGCGTTGGTTATTGCACATTGTTGCTAAAGTCCAGTGTATTTGGACCTACACATTGAAAGTTTCTGATATCTGGAATAATTCGCCATATTTGTTGGCAATTCGTCTTTCTTCCTGTCTGAAACTTTTCACTGGACGAGTGTTATTTGGAGCTTTTCTGGATCGTTTGGTAACGTTCAATAATGCCTGGGCCAAAGAAAGGACGAAGCATTTTGTAAGCAGAGAGAAAAGCGAGTAACGATGAGTTGTCTGTTATTTGAAATGATGTTGTCAGCCAAGTCTCGTAAACCGTCAATGCCCAGCTCTTGCTACGCTGAGACTCACGCTGTTCCTTGAAGTTTCTCAGAAACGCTTAGTAATAACGGACGCAAAAACCAAAACACCGATTGGTCACTCGAGAATTCTTTATTGCAACACCAACATATAGCCAACTTTAAAACTAAGGTCTATGAACAAATATTACGATAATAAATCACAATATTACTTCTGACGGTTTTATACTGACTTCTTTCTGAACAGCGACCGATGAGACGATGACTGGCTGATTGGTGCCTCCGCGAAAATTGGGGAAGTTGGTTTTGAGCAAACAACCATGAATTGATCGTTCAGTCTTCAACTACATTGACACTCCCCGGCGAAAACGGGATCCACCCCTTTATTCCATCACTACCAATACACGTTGATTTGGATGCCATTGCGAGAACCTGGGTCACACGGACAGAGCGGAAATGGAAAACAAACAGAAAAGCCAACACACCACAAGCATACCCACAGCACAATCTCACACATCAATGACGACCTCCGCCTTCCAGTTAAAGGTATCCTCTTGACATCTTCCAACACAATCGCCACTTACTAGAATGACTCTTGCAGAAAGTGACGTGACCATAGCACCACCTCATGATACTCCACGCACATCCTCTCATCTACTCACCACCAATTACCACTGCAATCGCTTGTCACTCATTCTGCCTCAGTTCTAGTAACGGTGACGTACGCAAGCCTCAGCTGTCTACACTCCCACTCCCCGGCGTGTGGGATCACAGCTAATCATTATCTCCGTATGCATATCATTCTCAGGAATAGCCTCCCCGGCGTATACGACCCATCTGCTGTCTCTAACATCAATCAATTCATTCACGAATGTAGAAGACTCGAAACAACTTCAGAAGTAATCACGACGAAAATTTTAACAAAATTATGCAATAACAACAAGGTACGAAAACAACGAGTAAACACAATTAACCCAATATCACAAATTGATATGACACACCACACGTATACACAAACAGTGCACACAAACTCGCGGATCATGTCTTGATGGAATTCCTTTGAAGAATCGCAGGACTTACACCAGTACGCCTACAACCCTTCACAGGTTGACGATTGTAAGTTGTGGAATGTCCGGACACAAACAAGATTAACCAACAATTACAATAATTGGAACTCACACAACTATTTAACCCAAACATATGTACAATCAACACGTCAAATGTTGTGGATTCTGCCTTGACGAACTACCCTTAAAGAACTGTAGGACTTACAGCAGTACGCCTACATTCCTTCTCAGGTTGATGATCCAAGTGGAAGTCGTCCGGACACAAACAGAATTACCAACAGCTAGATGACAGATGATATCAATTCAGTATATACAATATGAACATATGTACAAAATCACACACCAAACACATTGGACTGCTCATTGATGCGCTACCCTTTGAAGAATTGTAGGACTTACAGCAGTACGCCTACAACCCTTCTCAGGTTGACGCCCTAGGTTGGAAAATCGTCGAAGAGTTCATTTGCTGACTTCCCTCTATCGGCTATATCCTCAAATCTGAACGGCAACACGCTCATATCATTGTATCGTAGAATATAGATGACGGACAAACACACGACGTATCTGGTCAACCAAGCGTAGAAACAGAGTAATTTACACCAAAGATAATAGCATTCAAATAGTAACTTGAAACTAGAAATGCCTTTATTCATGCAAGTCAATTTAACAATTACTCTCTCGTTTACCCTTGGCTTATCCTCACTAAACTGACCAATATCTTTCGTCTCTTCATATGCACCAATACTATCATGGTCATTGCACAAGATACTTGAGTTGATGGGCGTCTGTTTCATTGTGGATGACAACACCAACGACGACGACTGATTGATACCAGTTGATGAACTTAGCGGTGGATCAGAAGCTGTTCTTGTTCGGCTTTGAGAAATTTATCTAACTGCAAGATTACCACCACTGCTGTCTTTCATTACTAGTTCGGGTTTAGCACTAGCATCTGATGATAGGTGGGCTACACGCTGATCAATTACACTGACGGTCTCACAAGTATCCGTACCTTCTGCAACTACATCTGCATTCAATTCTACTTCACGTTGTAGTTGTACAGAACCTTTATTCAAATTAGCAGTAGTAGGCATTCCCCTCATTTCATCATGATCAACCAAAGACAAATCTGCACTATCATGATCATTATCACAAATATTCAATTTACCATCATCTATCTGGTCGACTTCATCATTTTCAAACTCTTCAATAACAGAAGTAGATGATTTGGGTTCTTCCTCACAAATCCCTAAAGAATTTATACCTTCACTCTGACTAGTAATACCTTGTAAACTTGTAGGGTCAGAACTGGACTCTGAAACTGTAACTCTCTTCTCTGGCATACTATTCAACAATGGCTTACCAGTTGCAACTACAGACTTCCTGACCAAACCGTTATCGTCACACAATTCGGAGTCAGACCTTGATTTCACATTTAGCTTACCGCTAAACTTGCTCACTGGTTCACAGCTCACCTTTGTATGCACCTCTTGCAAACGTGTAAAACACAACCGTGCTTGTCTTGCATCTTGTAACTTATCTGTTGAGGATGTACTACGAAACCTGTTACACTCACTAGGTCTATATGCATTACTAGACATCATGGAGCCTTCTCGATATCCACCTCTCTGAGGCCTACTCGTCATCAATGATTGCATTTTGCTCGCAGACTGCTCTATTCTAGGGGTGAGATTCAATATACTGGCAAACTTGCTCATAGATTGATTGACACTATCGTTTACCAGTTTCAGGATATCATCAAACTTTGGCTCGATACCCTCATCCTCCATACGGGAGCTCATCTTCACCCACTTCCTTTGCAGTCGAGTAGGTAGGCGTCTTGCTATTACTTCTAGTATAAAACTCGAGTTGAGGTCACTCATGCAATTCATAGAAATCAATGCATTCTTGTAATTCAGCAAATTATCCGAAAACTCAGCAAGTTCCTGGGAGTCATTTTGTATTTGACCACCATTACCCTTAAAAGCCTCGAATAATTTCCCTGCAATCATCGAAGGTCTTCCAAACCTTTGACGTAATATGCTCATAGCCTCGTAGTAACCCTCTTTTGGCTTCATAAACTTACAGCACTGTATAGCTCTTGCAGCAATTCCAGTGCAATACCTCATCAAATACATTAACCTCATTTCATCATTTAATAAATACCACTCAACATGATTTGAAATTCCCTTACAAACTGTAAATAATCAGCCAGGTTTCCGTCGAAACACCGCGGTTCAAATTTAGGGAGTTTGATGTTCCTATTATCCCTGAACGGCGAAACAGTAACACCAACCGTGTCATGCTTAACATCAGACACATCGTTACAATTAACAGACAAGTCCAATGACTTACTTTCCTGTTTGCATACAAGACGCTCTGTCCCTTCTTTGACCCAGGCACTTCTGAACTTGACCCAATTCCAAAAACGTTCCAGATATTGCTTGTTCAAAGAGGACTCGACCGGCACCGCGAAAGATGAACGGTGACTATCCAAACTGTCACCGACAGTCTGAATCCGCCACAATCTGTTTCTACTGTCAGAAACTGTCAGCCACGTCTCGTAAACCGTTAATGCCCAGCTCTTGCTACGCTCGGGCTCACGCTGTTCCTTGAAGTTTCTCAGAAACGCTTAGTAATAACGGACGCAAAAACCAAAACACCGATTGGCCACTCGAGAATTCTTTATTGCAACACCAACATATAAAAAATGTTTCCACTAAGGTCTGTGAACAAATATTACAATAATAAATCACAATATTACTTCTGACGGTTTTATACTGACTTCTTTCTGAACAGCGACCGATGAGACGATGACTGGCTGATTGGTGCCTCCACGAAAATTGGGGAAGTTGGTTTTGAGCAAACAACCATGAATTGATCGTTCAATCTTCAACTACATTGACAGATGTGTATGATGCTCAACATGATAATATTGATGTTCATGTTTAGCGGTCTATTGATAGTAGGGGGTTTAAACTTCCAAAATTGGAGCCTTGTTATTTTGACGGAAACCCAGCTGACTATCCACAGTTTGTGAAGGATTTTGAAGTCATTTTGAGTGGTTTTTTAATAAATGACGAAATGAAGTTGTTGTATTTATTGAGGTATTGCACTCATGTTGCTGCAAGAGCTATACAGTGCTGCAAGTTTATGCCCCTAGACAAAGGATACACTGAGGCCATGAGAATATAGCATCAAAGGTTTCGGAGGCTATTTATGATATCCAGGAGTGTTTCTGATACTGTTAAGAGTAATGGTGCGCAGTTAAACAACTGCTCCGAGGAACGTGCAGAGTTCTTGGATAGTTTAATGGTGTATAGAAATACTCTCGTTTCTCTTAATTGTGTCGATGAATTGGACTGCAGCTCTGTGCCTGAGGCGATCGCTAAGAGATTGCCCGTTCACTTACGAACAAAGCTCATAAAAATCAGCTCCCGTTCAGAAGAGGAATGTTTGGAGCCAGGGTTCGATGTTATACTGAGATTAGTGACAGATAATGTTAATTAGACTATGAGTAAACTCACGAGCATATTGCATCCGGCTTCTGAAATTGAGAGGTTCTCAAAGCATTGGACGTTCAGGAAATTTTGTTATCTGTAACAACGTAAACATGCTTAGTGAGTGTGCTCGTTTCCTTCAAATATCTCCGACAGAACGGTTACAAGTTATGGAAAGGAAACGGTTATGATTCTGCTGTTTAAAGGACGGGTACACAAGGCTTAACTGTGAGACATCTGAGAATGGTGGTAGTGGTTCATTAGGATTAAATCCGCTGTTGACAGTATCGAAGAATCAGGGTAATTCTACTAATTGTAATAGCAGCCTTGCACCGCACGACTTTCAGAAGGTATATTTAGGTGTTGCGCCAGTAAGAGTAAGGGGGCCAAGGTTATGTGTCAATATATATGTGTTGCTACATAATGGTTCTGACAATACATTGATAGATGCTAAGCTGGCTGGGAGCCTGGTTGTTAAGGGCCCAAAACAATCCCTGGTCCTAAATAGTTTCATTTCTTCGAAAACGTTAGTATAATAATGATATTTACTCACATAAATTAAGAATTTGCATGACTGACATACCGTTTGTATAGGCATGAACATTTTTGACAAGTGTAATTTGAAATAGGGCACTGTGTTTTTGACGTTAAAAATTGGAAAAATGGAAAAAAACTCAAGGAACCTTAATAATAATACTTTGATTTCTGGAACAGAAACCAGCCATTTTTACAGACATGAACATATGTACACTAATTGGAACATATAGAATATATAATGTGATTTGTTAATCTAGATATAGATTGAATACTGGTAAATGTGAGACAAACATCTAAAAAGAAATGTACCAGTAAGGAAATAGGTAATTTTTGAGATCAGCTTTCGACCGAATAAGTCATAAGATATAAATCAAATATAAACCGTAATTGAAAAAATACGGCCTACCAATTTCACGCGGGAATTATAAATGATTGCGTTAATTGTAGAAGGTAAGTAGCATTTATATACAGGTGCCGACGTGATACATAAGAGATGCAGAATGAACAGTAATTATAAGTAAATGATTCATAAAGTGTATGAAGGTCTATGAGACTTCAAATTCACCGGTAAGTACACCATATTTGTGACATTTCCAGTTGTATATACAACATATTGAGCCATGTTTAATGCACTTTATACAGTCGAGGGAATACATTTGTCATGATTTGTGTATACGAATAAATGATAATTGTTCACTTATGACAAGCCCACGCTTTAAAAGTCCAAAAGTATTTGAACTTAAATGGATTAACTACAACAAATGAAAACATATACTTATCATGACTGAAATACAAAGAAACGTGAAACACAAAAATTCAAAACGAATTAAAGGGGGGAGGGGATGAAAAATGAAAACCCTTAGATGAAAAAGGATACTTGTCATAAGTGAAGTGTAAATTTTTTCCATTACTGAGCACAATTTACGAGGTTATGTACTTAAACCTTGGGAATCCAAACGAAACAAGGTGGGGGTGATTGTGTTGATTCATAGACGAAAACATATACTTCCCATAAGGAAAATGTTAACAGTTGTGATAACAGTTCACTCGTTATCCCTTTTCATATTAAAAGTGTGGATGTTTGCATAGAGGTATATAAGCTGCACGCCGTACATACAGAGATCATTCTTACAGGATTTATGAATCATGCAGGTGAGTTAGATTTTGGGTGTATATTTGTCCAATTCTCTTATAAGGAAAACAACTCCGATAATGTGTTAAATACGGTATTCAACATTCTACAACAAGTCGTAGGAGAAGAATATCTTCTGGCAGACTGCATGAATGCCTTGGATACAGCTACTCAACATTTTATAGCCGTCAAAAACGGTTATGTGATGCAGCATTTAGTGACTGGGACTTGTGTAAACGTTACTGCTCATCTAGAGAAGAGGTGGCAAGGGATAATACAGTAACTTTGCCTTCAAGTTCAACTGTCCAGGGAACAGTGGGTTTACCTAGTACTAGTGAGACCGTCGCTGTTGTTTCACAAATTGAAGAGAATCGTAACATTTATTAATATGTAATAATTAATTTCAATAGAACTTCAGGTTGTTCCTAAAAAGATGACACAAGGAGAGCTGGTCAGAAAGTCAATTATGGAATTGTTCCTTCAGAACAATGTAACAGGGGCGCTTGCGCAAAATATCTTGGACTGTATTCGTAAATTTAATCCACATGTGCCAACAACCATAAGAGGCTTGCTAAAAGATAGTGGCATGTGTGTACCTAGATTTCTTGGACAAGGTGTTTACTATCACATTGGACTGAAGGAAAACCTGCAGCGTTATCTAGATAGTTGGGTTGACTACGGTACTTTTCAACATATTGGCTTGCAAATCAACTATGACGGTTTATCTATATCAAACAGTTCTTCGCAGCAATTATGGCCATTCCTAGGTCGTATCACAACTCCATACGTCAGTGACGTTTTTTTAATTGGCATACATGGCGGTTTGAGAAAACCGAGCAACTTCAATGAGGTTGCTATGGACCTATTAGCTGAATTGAAAGATCTTTATAAATACGGTTTATATGTTGAGAAGTGGGGTAGGAGTGTGACTGTCAGTGTTCTAGCATTTATATGTGACACGCCTGCTCGTTCTAATGTAAAACAAACCGTCGGTCACAATGGAAAAACAGGTTGTGATAAATGTGAAGTTATAGGTTGTTTGGAGGGTAGGATGACATTTCCTAATGGGAACCATACACTTAGAAATGATAGGACATTCCGTGGTCAAGTTCAAGCAAGTCACCATCGGGGCAGAAGCTGTCTTGAGGAATTGCCACTTGATATGGTAAAATCGTTTCCCTTGGAGCCAATGCATCTAATATACCTTGGTGTTGTTAAGAAGTTAGTGTTCCTTTGGCAGGGTCTTGCAGCACGGCGAGAGAAGCAAATGCATAGTAAGATTATCGCAGATATTAATAACGGACTGCAAGTAAGTAGGAAACACATTCCTTGCGATTTTCAGAGGAAATGTCGGTCGTTAGATGACGTTAGCCAATGGAAAGCAACTAAGTGTAGACTTTTCTTACTATATTTGGGTCCCGTCCTACTTAGAAACACTCTACCATGCCACCTGTACGCTAATTTCAGGAGATTATCCCTGGCAGTATACTTACTGTCGAGTACCAAATACAGCCGACTGTTTTTGGATGCTGCTCGGACAGATTTGAGTAATTTCTTACTGCAATATGAGAATTGTTTCGGAAATGAACAAATTGTTTACAATATACATTCTCTGAAACATATAGCGGATGACGTCGAGCTGCATGGGCCATTGGAAGAATTCAGCGCATTTCCCTTCGAATCCTATATGCGCAAGATAAGACAGTCCGTGCACTGTGGTTATGCTGTGGCTAAGCAGGCAGCTCAGCGCTATGTTGAACACGTGTACTTAATGAAAAGTACAGGCGTGAAGCACGTACCTAAAGAAGCTGGTACTAAGTGTGTTGAATTTTGCAAAGGAAAGCTGATGTATCTGCATACCATATTCACATCTTATTCTCCGGATAATGTCATCTTAGCCTAAGGTAAACCAGGGAATAAAGTTGAAATCGAAAGTGAAGAAAGAATACGTTATCGACCCTATAGCGATTATAGTGATGATATCACTACACCTTAAGGACAAAAAATTTAGGGATATATAGATGTTAAAAATCGGTGACGAAAAACACAGGATATCCTAAGTGAATATTGTCCGTAAGTGCATGATTCTTCCAACAACTAACGAAGAAGTAGTTATCGCTGTCAATGTAGCTGAAGATTGAACGATCAATTCATGGTTGTTTGCTCAAAACCAACTTCCCCAATTTTCGCGGAGGCACCAATCAGCCAGTCATCGTCTCATCGGTCGCTGTTCAGAAAGAAGTCAGTATAAAACCGTCAGAAGTAATATTGTGATTTATTATTGTAATATTTGTTCACAGACCTTAGTGGAAACATTTTTTATATGTTGGTGTTGCAATAAAGAATTCTCGAGTGGCCAATCGGTGTTTTGGTTTTTGCGTCCGTTATTACTAAGCGTTTCTGAGAAACTTCAAGGAACAGCGTGAGCCCGAGCGTAGCAAGAGCTGGGCATTAACGGTTTACGAGACGTGGCTGACAGTTTCTGACAGTAGAAACAGATTGTGGCGGATTCAGACTGTCGGTGACAGTTTGGATAGTCACCGTTCATCTTAATTGTGTTTACTCGTTGTTTTCGTACCTTGTTGTTATTGCATAATTTTGTTAAAATTTTCGTCGTGATTACTTCTGAAGTTGTTTCGAGTCTTCTACATTCGTGAATGAATTGATTGATGTTAGAGACAGCAGATGGGTCGTATACGCCGGGGAGGCTATTCCTGAGAATGATATGCATACGGAGATAATGATTAGCTGTGATCCCACACGCCGGGGAGCGGGAGTGTAGACAGCTGAGGCTTGCGTACGTCACCGTTACTAGAACTGAGGCAGAATGAGTGACAAGCGATTGCAGTGGTAATTGGTGGTGAGTAGATGAGAGGATGTGCGTGGAGTATCATGAGGTGGTGCTATGGTCACGTCACTTTCTGCAAGAGTCATTCTAGTAAGTGGCGATTGTGTTGGAAGATGTCAAGAGGATACCTTTAACTGGAAGGCGGAGGTCGTCATTGATGTGTGAGATTGTGCTGTGGGTATGCTTGTGGTGTGTTGGCTTTTCTGTTTGTTTTCCATTTCCGCTCTGTCCGTGTGACCCAGGTTCTCGCAATGGCATCCAAATCAACGTGTATTGGTAGTGATGGAATAAAGGGGTGGATCCCGTTTTCGCCGGGGAGTGTCAATGTAGTTGAAGACTGAACGATCAATTCATGGTTGTTTGCTCAAAACCAACTTCCCCAATTTTCGCGGAGGCACCAATCAGCCAGTCATCGTCTCATCGGTCGCTGTTCAGAAAGAAGTCAGTATAAAACCGTCAGAAGTAATATTGTGATTTATTATTGTAATATTTGTTCACAGACCTTAGTGGAAACATTTTTTATATGTTGGTGTTGCAATAAAGAATTCTCGAGTGGCCAATCGGTGTTTTGGTTTTTGCGTCCGTTATTACTAAGCGTTTCTGAGAAACTTCAAGGAACAGCGTGAGCCCGAGCGTAGCAAGAGCTGGGCATTAACGGTTTACGAGACGTGGCTGACAGTTTCTGACAGTAGAAACAGATTGTGGCGGATTCAGACTGTCGGTGACAGTTTGGATAGTCACCGTTCATCTTAATTGTGTTTACTCGTTGTTTTCGTACCTTGTTGTTATTGCATAATTTTGTTAAAATTTTCGTCGTGATTACTTCTGAAGTTGTTTCGAGTCTTCTACATTCGTGAATGAATTGATTGATGTTAGAGACAGCAGATGGGTCGTATACGCCGGGGAGGCTATTCCTGAGAATGATATGCATACGGAGATAATGATTAGCTGTGATCCCACACGCCGGGGAGCGGGAGTGCAGACAGCTGAGGCTTGCGTACGTCACCGTTACTAGAACTGAGGCAGAATGAGTGACAAGCGATTGCAGTGGTAATTGGTGGTGAGTAGATGAGAGGATGTGCGTGGAGTATCATGAGGTGGTGCTATGGTCACGTCACTTTCTGCAAGAGTCATTCTAGTAAGTGGCGATTGTGTTGGAAGATGTCAAGAGGATACCTTTAACTGGAAGGCGGAGGTCGTCATTGATGTGTGAGATTGTGCTGTGGGTATGCTTGTGGTGTGTTGGCTTTTCTGTTTGTTTTCCATTTCCGCTCTGTCCGTGTGACCCAGGTTCTCGCAATGGCATCCAAATCAACGTGTATTGGTAGTGATGGAATAAAGGGGTGGATCCCGTTTTCGCCGGGGAGTGTCAATGTAGTTGAAGACTGAACGATCAATTCATGGTTGTTTGCTCAAAACCAACTTCCCCAATTTTCGCGGAGGCACCAATCAGCCAGTCATCGTCTCATCGGTCGCTGTTCAGAAAGAAGTCAGTATAAAACCGTCAGAAGTAATATTGTGATTTATTATCGTAATATTTGTTCACAGACCTTAGTGGAAACATTTTTTATATGTTGGTGTTGCAATAAAGAATTCTCGAGTGGCCAATCGGTGTTTTGGTTTTTGCGTCCGTTATTACTAAGCGTTTCTGAGAAACTTCAAGGAACAGCGTGAGCCCGAGCGTAGCAAGAGCTGGGCATTAACGGTTTAGGAGGCGTGGCTGACAATCTCCCTGCTTCATACTTTTAATTGAAATACTATTCCGTATTATTTGGCTTGAACTTTTGATATGTAATTCGTCTAAGTTTTTTTTGCAACGTCTATTTTTTCTCAAATCCGAAAATCTACCTCTAATTGGCTAATGTTTTTGGTGAAACTAAAGTTCATTTGACAGATTTTTCCGCGTTTTTGAGATGTAGGTATATCCATGCCGTTATTGATTTTAAGCAACCTGATACATGATAAAGTAACAGCCGTATTTACACCTTATTACATATCCTTTTGCAGAATTCTACACCAATCAGATACCTCGTCATCCGTTCGCTGGAAGATGACACTGTTGTTGCTATCCCAAACATGTGGGTTACGCGAAGTGGTTTATATGCGTACAGCAGCACAGCAAACCATCTAGAACCTATGTTTACCGGGGCTGGATGGTCAGTATTTCAATTCCGTCAACTGCAGGAATTTGGTAAGTTGGCATATTTCATTATCACCCTTCTAAATACGTATTAGAACTGTAAAAAGGATGTCAATGCAGTTGAAGACTGAACGATCAATTCATGGTTGTTTGCTCAAAACCAACTTCCCCAATTTTCGCGGAGGCACCAATCAGCCAGTCATCGTCTCATCGGTCGCTGTTCAGAAAGAAGTCAGTATAAAACCGTCAGAAGTAATATTGTGATTTATTATTGTAATATTTGTTCACAGACCTTAGTGGAAACATTTTTTATATGTTGGTGTTGCAATAAAGAATTCTCGAGTGGCCAATCGGTGTTTTGGTTTTTGCGTCCGTTATTACTAAGCGTTTCTGAGAAACTTCAAGGAACAGCGTGAGCCCGAGCGTAGCAAGAGCTGGGCATTAACGGTTTAGGAGGCGTGGCTGACAATCTCCCTGCTTCATACTTTTAATTGAAATACTATTCCGTATTATTTGGCTTGAACTTTTGATATGTAATTCGTCTAAGTTTTTTTTGCAACGTCTATTTTTTCTCAAATCCGAAAATCTACCTCTAATTGGCTAATGTTGTTGGTGAAACTAAAGTTCATTTGACAGATTTTTCCGCGTTTTTGAGATATAGGTATATCCATGCCGTTATTGATTTTAAGCAACCTGATACATGATAAAGTAACAGCCGTATTTACACCTTATTACATATCCTTTTGCAGAATTCTACACCAATCAGATACCTCGTCATCCGTTCGCTGGAAGATGACACTGTTGTTGCTATCCCAAACATGTGGGTTACGCGAAGTGGTTTATATGCGTACAGCAGCACAGCAAACCATCTAGAACCTATGTTTACCGGGGCTGGATGGTCAGTATTTCAATTCCGTCAACTGCAGGAATTTGGTAAGTTGGCATATTTCATTATCACCCTTCTAAATACGTATTAGAACTGTAAAAAGGATGTCAATGCAGTTGAAGACTGAACGATCAATTCATGGTTGTTTGCTCAAAACCAACTTCCCCAATTTTCGCGGAGGCACCAATCAGCCAGTCATCGTCTCATCGGTCGCTGTTCAGAAAGAAGTCAGTATAAAACCGTCAGAAGTAATATTGTGATTTATTATTGTAATATTTGTTCACAGACCTTAGTGGAAACATTTTTTATATGTTGGTGTTGCAATAAAGAATTCTCGAGTGGCCAATCGGTGTTTTGGTTTTTGCGTCCGTTATTACTAAGCGTTTCTGAGAAACTTCAAGGAACAGCGTGAGCCCGAGCGTAGCAAGAGCTGGGCATTAACGGTTTAGGAGGCGTGGCTGACAATCTCCCTGCTTCATACTTTTAATTGAAATACTATTCCGTATTATTTGGCTTGAACTTTTGATATGTAATTCGTCTAAGTTTTTTTTGCAACGTCTATTTTTTCTCAAATCCGAAAATCTACCTCTAATTGGCTAATGTTGTTGGTGAAACTAAAGTTCATTTGACAGATTTTTCCGCGTTTTTGAGATATAGGTATATCCATGCCGTTATTGATTTTAAGCAACCTGATACATGATAAAGTAACAGCCGTATTTACACCTTATTACATATCCTTTTGCAGAATTCTACACCAATCAGATACCTCGTCATCCGTTCGCTGGAAGATGACACTGTTGTTGCTATCCCAAACATGTGGGTTACGCGAAGTGGTTTATATGCGTACAGCAGCACAGCAAACCATCTAGAACCTATGTTTACCGGGGCTGGATGGTCAGTATTTCAATTCCGTCAACTGCAGGAATTTGGTAAGTTGGCATATTTCATTATCACCCTTCTAAATACGTATTAGAACTGTAAAAAGGATGTCAATGCAGTTGAAGACTGAACGATCAATTCATGGTTGTTTGCTCAAAACCAACTTCCCCAATTTTCGCGGAGGCACCAATCAGCCAGTCATCGTCTCATCGGTCGCTGTTCAGAAAGAAGTCAGTATAAAACCGTCAGAAGTAATATTGTGATTTATTATTGTAATATTTGTTCACAGACCTTAGTGGAAACATTTTTTATATGTTGGTGTTGCAATAAAGAATTCTCGAGTGGCCAATCGGTGTTTTGGTTTTTGCGTCCGTTATTACTAAGCGTTTCTGAGAAACTTCAAGGAACAGCGTGAGCCCGAGCGTAGCAAGAGCTGGGCATTAACGGTTTAGGAGGCGTGGCTGACAATCTCCCTGCTTCATACTTTTAATTGAAATACTATTCCGTATTATTTGGCTTGAACTTTTGATATGTAATTCGTCTAAGTTTTTTTTGCAACGTCTATATTTTCTCAAATCCGAAAATCTACCTCTAATTGGCTAATGTTGTTGGTGAAACTAAAGTTCATTTGACAGATTTTTCCGCGTTTTTGAGATATAGGTATATCCATGCCGTTATTGATTTTAAGCAACCTGATACATGATAAAGTAACAGCCGTATTTACACCTTATTACATATCCTTTTGCAGAATTCTACACCAATCAGATACCTCGTCATCCGTTCGCTGGAAGATGACACTGTTGTTGCTATCCCAAACATGTGGGTTACGCGAAGTGGTTTATATGCGTACAGCAGCACAGCAAACCATCTAGAACCTATGTTTACCGGGGCTGGATGGTCAGTATTTCAATTCCGTCAACTGCAGGAATTTGGTAAGTTGGCATATTTCATTATCACCCTTCTAAATACGTATTAGAACTGTAAAAAGGATGTCAATGCAGTTGAAGACTGAACGATCAATTCATGGTTGTTTGCTCAAAACCAACTTCCCCAATTTTCGCGGAGGCACCAATCAGCCAGTCATCGTCTCATCGGTCGCTGTTCAGAAAGAAGTCAGTATAAAACCGTCAGAAGTAATATTGTGATTTATTATTGTAATATTTGTTCACAGACCTTAGTGGAAACATTTTTTATATGTTGGTGTTGCAATAAAGAATTCTCGAGTGGCCAATCGGTGTTTTGGTTTTTGCGTCCGTTATTACTAAGCGTTTCTGAGAAACTTCAAGGAACAGCGTGAGCCCGAGCGTAGCAAGAGCTGGGCATTAACGGTTTAGGAGGCGTGGCTGACAATCTCCCTGCTTCATACTTTTAATTGAAATACTATTCCGTATTATTTGGCTTGAACTTTTGATATGTAATTCGTCTAAGTTTTTTTTGCAACGTCTATTTTTTCTCAAATCCGAAAATCTACCTCTAATTGGCTAATGTTGTTGGTGAAACTAAAGTTCATTTGACAGATTTTTCCGCGTTTTTGAGATATAGGTATATCCATGCCGTTATTGATTTTAAGCAACCTGATACATGATAAAGTAACAGCCGTATTTACACCTTATTACATATCCTTTTGCAGAATTCTACACCAATCAGATACCTCGTCATCCGTTCGCTGGAAGATGACACTGTTGTTGCTATCCCAAACATGTGGGTTACGCGAAGTGGTTTATATGCGTACAGCAGCACAGCAAACCATCTAGAACCTATGTTTACCGGGGCTGGATGGTCAGTATTTCAATTCCGTCAACTGCAGGAATTTGGTAAGTTGGCATATTTCATTATCACCCTTCTAAATACGTATTAGAACTGTAAAAAGGATGTCAATGCAGTTGAAGACTGAACGATCAATTCATGGTTGTTTGCTCAAAACCAACTTCCCCAATTTTCGCGGAGGCACCAATCAGCCAGTCATCGTCTCATCGGTCGCTGTTCAGAAAGAAGTCAGTATAAAACCGTCAGAAGTAATATTGTGATTTATTATTGTAATATTTGTTCACAGACCTTAGTGGAAACATTTTTTATATGTTGGTGTTGCAATAAAGAATTCTCGAGTGGCCAATCGGTGTTTTGGTTTTTGCGTCCGTTATTACTAAGCGTTTCTGAGAAACTTCAAGGAACAGCGTGAGCCCGAGCGTAGCAAGAGCTGGGCATTAACGGTTTAGGAGGCGTGGCTGACAATCTCCCTGCTTCATACTTTTAATTGAAATACTATTCCGTATTATTTGGCTTGAACTTTTGATATGTAATTCGTCTAAGTTTTTTTTGCAACGTCTATATTTTCTCAAATCCGAAAATCTACCTCTAATTGGCTAATGTTGTTGGTGAAACTAAAGTTCATTTGACAGATTTTTCCGCGTTTTTGAGATATAGGTATATCCATGCCGTTATTGATTTTAAGCAACCTGATACATGATAAAGTAACAGCCGTATTTACACCTTATTACATATCCTTTTGCAGAATTCTACACCAATCAGATACCTCGTCATCCGTTCGCTGGAAGATGACACTGTTGTTGCTATCCCAAACATGTGGGTTACGCGAAGTGGTTTATATGCGTACAGCAGCACAGCAAACCATCTAGAACCTATGTTTACCGGGGCTGGATGGTCAGTATTTCAATTCCGTCAACTGCAGGAATTTGGTAAGTTGGCATATTTCATTATCACCCTTCTAAATACGTATTAGAACTGTAAAAAGGATGTCAATGCAGTTGAAGACTGAACGATCAATTCATGGTTGTTTGCTCAAAACCAACTTCCCCAATTTTCGCGGAGGCACCAATCAGCCAGTCATCGTCTCATCGGTCGCTGTTCAGAAAGAAGTCAGTATAAAACCGTCAGAAGTAATATTGTGATTTATTATTGTAATATTTGTTCACAGACCTTAGTGGAAACATTTTTTATATGTTGGTGTTGCAATAAAGAATTCTCGAGTGGCCAATCGGTGTTTTGGTTTTTGCGTCCGTTATTACTAAGCGTTTCTGAGAAACTTCAAGGAACAGCGTGAGCCCGAGCGTAGCAAGAGCTGGGCATTAACGGTTTAGGAGGCGTGGCTGACAATCTCCCTGCTTCATACTTTTAATTGAAATACTATTCCGTATTATTTGGCTTGAACTTTTGATATGTAATTCGTCTAAGTTTTTTTGCAACGTCTATTTTTTCTCAAATCCGAAAATCTACCTCTAATTGGCTAATGTTGTTGGTGAAACTAAAGTTCATTTGACAGATTTTTCCGCGTTTTTGAGATATAGGTATATCCATGCCGTTATTGATTTTAAGCAACCTGATACATGATAAAGTAACAGCCGTATTTACACCTTATTACATATCCTTTTGCAGAATTCTACACCAATCAGATACCTCGTCATCCGTTCGCTGGAAGATGACACTGTTGTTGCTATCCCAAACATGTGGGTTACGCGAAGTGGTTTATATGCGTACAGCAGCACAGCAAACCATCTAGAACCTATGTTTACCGGGGCTGGATGGTCAGTATTTCAATTCCGTCAACTGCAGGAATTTGGTAAGTTGGCATATTTCATTATCACCCTTCTAAATACGTATTAGAACTGTAAAAAGGATGTCAATGCAGTTGAAGATTGAACGATCAATTCATGGTTGTTTGCTCAAAACCAACTTCCCCAATTTTCGCGGAGGCACCAATCAGCCAGTCATCGTCTCATCGGTCGCTGTTCAGAAAGAAGAGTATAAAACCATCAGAAGTAATATTGTGATTTATTATTGTAATATTTGTTCACAGACCTTAGTGGAAACATTATTTTATATGTTGGTGTTGCAATAAAGAATTCTCGAGTGGCCAATCGGTGTTTTGGTTTTTGCGTCCGTTATTACTAAGCGTTTCTGAGAAACTTCAAGGAACAGCGTGAGCCCGAGCGTAGCAAGAGCTGGGCATTAACGGTCTACGAGACGTGGCTGACAGTTTCTGACAGTAGAAACAGATTGTGGCGGATTCAGACTGTCGGTGACAGTTTGGATAGTCACCGTTCATCTTTCGCGGTGCCGGTCGAGTCCTCTTTGAACAAGCAATATCTGGAACGTTTTTGGAATTGGGTCAAGTTCAGAAGTGCCTGGGTCAAAGAAGGGACAGAGCGTCTTGGATGCAAACAGGAAAGTAAGCCTTGGTGACTTGTCTGTTACCTTTAACGATGTGTCTGATGTTAAGCATGACACGGTTGATGTTACTGTTTCGCCGTTCAGGGATAATAGGAACATCAAACTCCCTAAATTTGAACCACGATGTTTTGATGGAAACCTGGCTGATTATTTACAATTTGTAAAGGAGTTTGAGATCATGCTGAGTAGTTTTTTATTAAATGATGAATTGAAGTTAATGTGTATGATGAGATATTTCACTGGAGATGCTGCAAGAGCTATACAGTGCTGTAAGTTTATGAAGCCAAAAGAGGGTTACTACGAGGCTATGAGCATATTACGTCAATGGTTTGGAAGACCTTCAATGATTGTAACGAACGTAAACGACGCTGTCAAACGTAACGGCAGTCAACTTCAAGATGACTCCAAGGCACTTACTGGGTTTTTAGATTATCTTATGACTTATAAGAATGCATCGATTTCTATGAATTGCATGAGTGACCTCAACTCGAGTTTTATACTAGAAGTAATAGCAAGACGCCTACCTACTCGACTGCAAAGGAAGTGGGTGAAGATGAGCTCCCGTATGGAGGATGAGGGTATCGAGCCAAAGTTTGATGATATCCTGAAACTGGTAAACGATAGTGTCAATCAATCTATGAGCAAGTTTGCCAGTATATTGAATCTCACCCCTAGAATAGAGCAGTCTGCGAGCAAAATGCAATCATTGATGACGAGTAGGCCTCAGAGAGGTGGATATCGAGAAGGCTCCATGATGTCTAGTAATGCATATAGACCTAGTGAGTGTAACAGGTTTCGTAGTACATCCTCAACAGATAAGTTACAAGATGCAAGACAAGCACGGTTGTGTTTTACACGTTTGCAAGAGGTGCATACAAAGGTGAGCTGTGAACCAGTGAGCAAGTTTAGCGGTAAGCTAAATGTGAAATCAAGGTCTGACTCCGAATTGTGTGACGATAACGGTTTGGTCAGGAAGTCTGTAGTTGCAACTGGTAAGCCATTGTTGAATAGTATGCCAGAGAAGAGAGTTACAGTTTCAGAGTCCAGTTCTGACCCTACAAGTTTACAAGGTATTACTAGTCAGAGTGAAGGTATAAATTCTTTAGGGATTTGTGAGGAAGAACCCAAATCATCTACTTCTGTTATTGAAGAGTTTGAAAATGATGAAGTCGACCAGATAGATGATGGTAAATTGAATATTTGTGATAATGATCATGATAGTGCAGATTTGTCTTTGGTTGATCATGATGAAATGAGGGGAATGCCTACTACTGCTAATTTGAATAAAGGTTCTGTACAACTACAACGTGAAGTAGAATTGAATGCAGATGTAGTTGCAGAAGGTACGGATACTTGTGAGACCGTCAGTGTAATTGATCAGCGTGTAGCCCACCTATCATCAGATGCTAGTGCTAAACCCGAACTAGTAATGAAAGACAGCAGTGGTGGTAATCTTGCAGTTAGATAAATTTCTCAAAGCCGAACAAGAACAGCTTCTGATCCACCGCTAAGTTCATCAACTGGTATCAATCAGTCGTCGTCGTTGGTGTTGTCATCCACAATGAAACAGACGCCCATCAACTCAAGTATCTTGTGCAATGACCATGATAGTATTGGTGCATATGAAGAGACGAAAGATATTGGTCAGTTTAGTGAGGATAAGCCAAGGGTAAACGAGAGAGTAATTGTTAAATTGACTTGCATGAATAAAGGCATTTCTAGTTTCAAGTTACTATTTGAATGCTATTATCTTTGGTGTAAATTACTCTGTTTCTACGCTTGGTTGACCAGATACGTCGTGTGTTTGTCCGTCATCTATATTCTACGATACAATGACATGAGCGTGTTGCCGTTCAGATTTGAGAATATAGCCGATAGAGGGAAGTCAGCAAATGAACTCTTCGACGATTTTCCAACCTAGGGCGTCAACCTGAGAAGGAATGTAGGCGTACTGCTGTAAGTCCTACAGTTCTTTAAGGGTAGTTCGTCAAGGCAGAATCCACAACATTTGACGTGTTGATTGTACATATGTTTGGGTTAAATAGTTGTGTGAGTTCCAATTATTGTAATTGTTGGTCAATCTTGTTTGTGTCCGGACATTCCACAACTTACAATCGTCAACCTGTGAAGGGTTGTAGGCGTACTGGTGTAAGTCCTGCGATTCTTCAAAGGAATTCCATCAAGACATGATCCGCGAGTTTGTGTGCACTGTTTGTGTATACGTGTGGTGTGTCATGTCAATTTGTGATATTGGGTTAATTGTGTTTACTCGTTGTTTTCGTACCTTGTTGTTATTGCATAATTTTGTTAAGATTTTCGTCGTAATTACTTCTGAAGTTGTTTCGAGTCTTCTACATTCGTGAATGAATTGATTGATGTTAGAGACAGCAGATGGGTCGTATACGCCGGGGAGGCTATTCCTGAGAATGATATGCATACGGAGATAATGATTAGCTGTGATCCCACACGCCGGGGAGTGGGAGTGTAGACAGCTGAGGCTTGCGTACGTCACCGTTACTAGAACTGAGGCAGAATGAGTGACAAGCGATTGCAGTGGTAATTGGTGGTGAGTAGATAAGAGGATGTGCGTGGAGTATCATGAGGTGGTGCTATGGTCACGTCACTTTCTGCAAGAGTCATTCTAGTAAGTGGCGATTGTGTTGGAAGATGTCAAGAGGATACCTTTAACTGGAAGGCGGAGGTCGTCATTGATGTGTGAGATTGTGCTGTGGGTATGCTTGTGGTGTGTTGGCTTTTCTGTTTGTTTTCCATTTCCGCTCTGTCCGTGTGACCCAGGTTCTCGCAATGGCATCCAAATCAACGTGTATTGGTAGTGATGGAATAAAGGGGTGGATCCCGTTTTCGCCGGGGAGTGTCAATGTAGTTGAAGACTGAACGATCAATTCATGGTTGTTTGCTCAAAACCAACTTCCCCAATTTTCGCGGAGGCACCAATCAGCCAGTCATCGTCTCATCGGTCGCTGTTCAGAAAGAAGTCAGTATAAAACCGTCAGAAGTAATATTGTGATTTATTATTGTAATATTTGTTCATAGACCTTAGTTTTAAAGTTGGCTATATGTTGGTGTTAGAATAAAGAATTCTCGAGTGGCCAATCGGTGTTTTGGTTTTTGCGTCCGTTATTACTAAGCGTTTCTGAGAAACTTCAAGGAACAGCGTGAGCCCGAGCGTAGCAAGAGCTGGTCACTAATGGCTTGCGTGACGTGTCTGACAATTTTTTAGAGGTTTTTGGAAGTAATTATCAACGCATTAGGAATTTATTCATGGACGGTTTTACGTTGCCAATATTTTGTAAGTAATCGAAAGGTAGGTTCCGTTGTCTGTCTAACACATTTTTCAGGGATGCCAAGAAAATTGATAAAATTTCCATTACAACTCAATGGATATTGATGTAGCCGCCAGTGAGTTTGGTTGCATGAAACCATAATATCCAGATTATAGCATCTATGATGACTTGGTGGCCCCAATTTCAAGGTATTAACCTAATTGAAACCCCTTCATTTTCAGCACTTCGGTTGCCCCCATATTCCAGTCTTCATCTCCTATTGACAAAAAGACGTGTGTGTGTGACCGATAGGAATAATTGTCACAATTTTTATTCATGCTTTAGATTGCCGTCTAACGAATATGCTACTGAATCCTCAATTAAGAAATTAATCGGTAATTACTTGAAATTAATTATTTATTTACTCTTATACCAATGGAAAAGTATCAATTTGTAATACAACTTCACGATTCTTCCTTATTACCCAATTTGGATATAAATCAAATCAAAAATGAGATTCGGATTTATACACACCCAGGTTATATTGAGGAATTATTTCAAGCTTTATTTTTTCCCAAGTATTTTTAATCCATCCAAAACTTACTTGGGTTTTTTTGTTAATGCGAAGACAATATTCCTATATTTCATGATGTGCTCCATTGAATGACTTGTTATATTGTGGAATAACTTCAAGCTTTATTTTTTCCCAAGTATTTTTAATCCATCCAAAACTTACTTGGGTTTTTTTTGTTAATGCGAAGTCAATATTCCTATATTTCATGATGTGCTCCATTGAATGACTGGTTATCATATTGTTCCCACAGACCTAAAAAATGGTATGCATTTTCATGTAAATTTATATGTTTATATGAGAATATACATTATTATAATTATTATTAAAACAAAAACGCCAGCAACCATGTAACTTAACCATAAACCGAATTTATGAAATTTAATTAATGCTTATCCATGCCTGTATATTTGGTGTGTCCTACACAAGTAGGAAAAAATGTGTACTTTATTAAAACATTATTATTAATTATGATTGCTAATCGTATATGTAATTTATCATATTGATGATGCCTGTAAACTGGCGTCTCTCATGTACAAAATGAGAATATACTATTATTATTATTATTATTATTATTTAAAGATACAAATATGGAAGTCATTAACCTGTGCACAAAAATATTGAACATTGTGACTACTGACAGAAAATCTCGACAGCAAACCTACCCTCCAGCAAGCGGGCACTTAACACTGCAGTTTCCGATCGAGAATGAAGACCAGTTAGAGATGCTGGAAGCATCTTTAAGAGACGAAAAGTACAAACAGCAATATGTGAGTAGACGTATTTAATTCTTATTTCTTGTAGACTGCTAAGATGGCTAGCTGCCTTCAGAATGATCCAAAGTTATCACTTAAGGTCATGGTGCACCATGTTATAAAACCTGAAGTGGGTTTGAAGTTTACATTTCAGGGGACTTTGACAAAGTCAAGCACTGTGCCTTATGCCTTTTATAAAATAATGAGAAGTAAGTTTCATTAATGAAGTGATTAGTTCTCTAGCTTTAATTATGTCGCACTTCTCCGGCCAACTAATGATGACAAGGGAGATTGGTGAAATGATGGATAGGGCCACGAAATCGTACTTTCATAATTTGAAAGATCATGTTCAAAGTCGTAAGCGGAAGCAAGGAATTCAGGTAATTTTGCGAAATGCCTGCTTACTTCTATAAGTGAACGTTTATTCAACATGTAGTAATCACAACATTGTTTTCATTTTTAGGCAAATGAAAAAGATACCGGGGGATATAACAGTGGTACTTATCCATGCCTGTACAATTGGTATGTTCCTGCATAAACAGGAAAAAATATATATTATTATTATAGTAAGTAAACTTCTATAAATGTAAATGCTCAGAATGTTCTGAGCACAATTTTTCACCCACTAATATTTTATTTCGCTTATTTGCAGGATGCTGCCAGTGGATCGCACTTGACAGGATTGCAGTGACATTGTACTACAGTTTATAAATACAAAAGTCTCAATTAAAAAAACTGATTTCTTCTGCAAACTAAATGAATTTCGCCGGCGTAGGACACAGGTGATGATAATAAGTAGAAGTCTTTTCGTTTTGAAGTAGTGCTAGTCAGTGCTGAAAATAATCTGCGAAGGCTTGAATTAGGCTGAAAAAATTGACACTATGTGCTGAATTAAGTCTTTTCGTTCTAAAGTAGTGCTAGTCAGTGCTGAAAATGTTCTGAAAGGGCTGAAATAAAGCTGATAAGCAAACCCGGTGGGTTCTGATCTACTCCTAACTATGCTTAAAAGAAGAACACGGTTCTAAATTAGCGCTAGTTATGCTGAAAACCAGCACTGAGTTCTAGTCTGTGCCATTAAACAAACGATTTCAGAACAAATTCAGAATTTACTCACTATAGGATACTAGAATTATTTCAGAATTACTGAGATTTAATTCAGAAATATAACAAGCTTGGGATATGAGACCGACTTTGAACTTGTCAGCAGATTTATTAATGTAGGTGGTTCCGTTATTTACCAGGTGAGCTAGCAATATCCCAAATAAGTACAGGATAGCAGCGCTGTATCAGTGCGTTCGTTGAAGGCAGTACCTTTGAAAAGGGAGGAAGAAAAAAGAAAACCGCCAGAGGGGCGCAGAAGTGTATAATAGGTGCTATTAATTCAACATATAACTGTCAATGCAGTTGGAGATTGAACGATCAATTCATGGTTGTTTTCTCAAACCCAACTTCCTTATATTTTCGCGGAGGCATCAATACGCCAGTCATCGTCTCATCGATCGATGTTCAGAAAGAAGTCAGGAGACAACCGTCAGAAGTAATGTTGTGATTTGTTATTGTAATATTTGTTCATAGACCTTAGTTATTATGCTGCTCATATTTTGGTGTTAGAATAAAGAATTCTCGAGTGACCAATCGGTGTTTTGGTTTTTGCGTCCGTTATTACTAAGCGTTTCTGAAAGGCTTCGAGGGACAGCGAGAGGCCCGGCATAGCAAGAGCTGGGCATTAACGGTTTTTGAGTTGTGATTTACAATAACAGACGTGGGGTTCATCATTTTTTATTGTTTTTTTTAAGAAATATTATTTCCCTGATAGGTTTTAGTAATAAAATAATAATTTTCGTGAACAATTAGTTTAAGTGAGAAACGGGTGATAATTTTACCTACTTATGTAGGTTGAAAATCAGTTAAACACAAAATTCAAAATGCGTGAACTATGTAAAAGAAAAGCGGCGGCTTAATTATATCTACTGTTTTTCTGAAGTATACAGTTAGGTGTCCTTCTGAAGTAGTGGACTCATGCCATGAACTTGCATTTAAAGGAGGGAGGGTTGCGTTGGCTGATCAGTAGATATGGTGGGGGTCACTAAGGTGAATCGCCCCATTCTGCAGGAACAGCAATATACAATTTGAAGGCTCGAGATATTTATGATTTTTAAGAGGGCTTAGATCTTTATTTAGAAAAAGATAATAATGAACGCCTAAACAGATCATGCTTCTACCTTTAAATATATACCATTCACTCAGCCTATTGTTGAGATGCGACCACGTGGGCTCTGCACAGATTTATGGGGCATCTTATAAACTAACTTGCTGTCCATGGTCGGATCTTTAAATACCACTTCACAATGTCTTATCTCATTCATTTTCCAATAATATCTTTACTTGATCCTCATTATATTCCATTAAACCTAACATTTTATAGCTTTTTATGAATTTGATTCGACTTATTCTATTCCTATTCTCTGTAGAGTATGGTTGCGCACCAAATGCACAAAAAGGCCTAGAATATAAAAAACCGACATACGGAAAAAATGTATTAAAACCAAAAGTGGACATCATGATAGTGCAAACTGTACAGGGAGCATTGTACATAGTAAATGAACGTTGTCAGCCTAGGGGGTTTCCTTTATTAATGCATTTATTAGTGATACTTGCACTTACCCATTTCATTACACTTTATTGATTCACCTTAGCACTTTTACTTTTCTAAAAACAGCTTTCAATCCCTTGTAAACGCTGTACTTACCTCAATATTGGTTGGTCATCGTATGCCGACAACCACGGGATGAAAACGAAACAAAGTAGATTTTCCCGCTCAACCTGGAGGACAATTGTACAATTCAATAACTATACAGCCTGGTTCAGACAATGAGTGTATTTATATATATATATATATATCAAATATTTAACTGTTGAAACATTATTAACTTGTAGACAATCAACGATTTGATATTATATCATACTTGATCGTGCCTGTAAAAATGGCATGCATTTTCATGTAAATTTATATGTTTATATGAGAATATACATTATTGTTATTATTCGATAGTTTGCATTTACGCTTCGGCTCTAGGCAATTTCAAATTCTATTTATTTTTATTTATTCTCTTATTTTGCAGAAGCCATTCGATTCCAGGGGCCTTGGCCATAGAGTGCTGTCCAACGGATAAGGGTGGTTCTCATATGCCCCCACCGGTCAGTCACATCTCAAAAACCGTTAATGCCCAGCTCTTGCTATGCCTGGCCTCTCGCTGTCCCTCGAAGCCTTTCAGAAACGCTTAGTAATAACGGACGCAAAAACCAAAACACCGATTGGTCACTCGAGAATTCTTTATTCTAACACCAAAATATGAGCAGCATAATAACTAAGGTCTATGAACAAATATTACAATAACAAATCACAACATTACTTCTGACGGTTGTCTCCTGACTTCTTTCTGAACATCGATCGATGAGACGATGACTGGCGTATTGATGCCTCCGCGAAAATATAAGGAAGTTGGGTTTGAGAAAACAACCATGAATTGATGGTTCAATCTCCAACTACATTTACACCACCATCATATCCACTGAAAAGCAATCACCACCCTCCCACTTTTTTGTACAAGTCCCTGGCGCAATGCTTCATTTTATTTATAAGTAGTGCATGGTGTTTGCTTTTAAATGAATGTAACAAGATATGTGGACGAGTGTCATTCCAGTTAGAATCCTTAACTACTGGAGAAACGATTTAATTAGGTACTGCTTACTTATTTACATTATGAAACTCAGCGAAGCTGTAGTACCTAGTCTTGAAACAGTTGTCAGTAGGCCACACCCGTGTGATATTCCGTTACCAACACAGCAAGATAGTAGAGTGAGAATACTCATTGTGAGTAGTGTACCAGAAGCTCACAAGGAATTAGAAGAGAGATACAGAGGTAGAGATGATCTGTTCGAGACGAAAACAATGGGATGGACATTCAGAGGACCTATACCCATGGTCCACATATTATCACTGGTTGCAAACAATGGGGACAAACTGGAAACTATGATTAGAATTATGTGTGACAAGTACTTTTGTGGCAGCAGTGTCTCAGAGGAGGGTCGTTTTGTGGAAGACTTAGAGGCAGTTAAAATAGTTTAGAAGTCTTGTAAATACGAAAATGGGCGCTTCAGACATGGCCTACCATGGAGATTTAAAGATAGACAGTTGGTTTGTAACAGAAGTTGCTCTTGAGAGACCGAGGGGTTTAATGAAGAAGTTTGTTATGGATGCAGGTCTCTGGACCAAGTATAAGGATGTCGTCGACAAACATGTAATGAAGGGTTACGTTGAAAGACTAGTTGATCAGAGCGTGCCTGGAAAGTGGTATTTGCCCCATCATCCCGTCTTTAATCCGAAGAAGCCAGGTAAACTCCGTGTGGTGTTCGATTGTTCTGCGAAACACGAAGGAGCTTCTTTGAATGATAATCTATATAGTGGCCCAGATTGCGTGGACTCATTAGTTGGCCTGCTGTTAAGATTCAGAAATTTTGCAGTTGCTGCCGCTGCGGATATATAGGAAATGTTCTTACAAGTAAAGGTGCCAGAGAGCGGCAGAGATCACTTAAGGTTCTTGTGGTTTGATGATGGTCCTTGTGGTAAGGTGTCAGAATGTAGGATGACAGTCCATCCATTCGGTTCCACGTCCTCACCGTTTTGTGTTTATTTTGCTCTACGAAAGGCAGTGTCCCCATTTGGTGCTAATAATCTGCTGGACGTCACCGATTGTTGCTTCTATGTGGATGACTGTTTAGCCTCCTTCGATGATGATAAGTCTGCGGTTAAATTTGCAACGAGTACTACTGAGGTGTTAGCTAAGGCTGGCTTTCGTCTAACTAAGTGGGTCTCGAACAGCCTAGACGTTTTGAAGCATATAGTTCCAGAAGACAAAGCACCTGCTGTACAAGATTTACCTGTTGATACTCTACCAGTTGACCTCACATTAGGTATGCGATGGAATGTGAACCCTGATACCTTTGGGTTTAGTGTTAGTGATATTGATAAGCCAGTTACACGGAGAGGTGTGCCCTCCGTGTTGTCGTCAGTGTTTGACCCACTTGGATTAGCAGCACCTTATCTGCTTCCGGCTAGGAGATTATATCAAGAGACATGTAGGAAAGGGTTACGGTGGGATGACCTATTAAGTGAGAGACACAGCTGATATGTAGCCACATGATGTGTGTTTTGTTTTTGACAGTCTGTTATGTTTTGCTGTGTGTATATGGATCGATATTCCATTATAACTGACAATATGCTTTTGTCTGCCCACTAACTAAACAAACAATGTATGACCTTCTTATCACATGACATTACAACCAATCATGGTAAGATGACTGTCTTATTGGTTCATGTGTATTAGTCATTTTCATACATACTTTTGCATTGTACACTTATATATACTCGTTCACACAATTCGTACTCTACGTACCATTTCACTCACACACTTGTGTGAAATTTACTTTCCTTGGTTAGAAAATACAAGTACCATCGTGAACGAGGTGCTCTTCTGATTTCCCTCTTTCCGCGTCAGGACTATTAACTACTCGACGAGTACATAGCATAATGGACGCAAGGGGAAAACTATGAATTCTTCTAAATTGGAATTACTATTTTAGCAACAAATGAAATGAATGGAAATGCTCATCAACCAACAGACTGGTTCAACTTCACCTTCAAGCAATCTGAATCATACCATGCTACCATCTTTGGACGGAATTGTGAATAGTATTACACAATTCAATTATGATCCAGATGCTAATGTCACTTTTGACACATGGTATCAACGATATGAGGATTTATTCACAGTTGATCTCGCCTCAAAAGACGATGCCTGGAAGGTGCGAGTGTTATTGCGTTAACTGGGTTCTGCAGAATATGAAAGGTACTGCAACCCAATTTTACCCCAAAAACCACGTGACAAGTGTTTCAATGATACATTAAAGCTGCTGAGTGAACATTTTGGAGATCACTCCTCATTATTCAGCATACGTTATCGTTGCTTCAAGCTGACAATCAATGAAAATGATGATTTTCTTACTCACGTTGGCACAGTCAACCGAGAATGTGAGAGATTTCGACTCAGGTCCTTAACAGATGATCAATTCAAAGCCTTGATTCTCATATGCAGTCTTCAATCCCCTCGTTTCACAGATATCCGAACTCGACTGCTCAATCAGCTAGAACAAAATCCCAAGTTAACATTACATGACATAGCTGATGAATATCAACGGCTGATTAATCTGCAGAAAGACACACATCTGGTCGAATCAACACCTCCGAGAAGCTCTGATATTCGTGCATTACGAAAGAGCAAAAATCTCTCATCATCCAGTCCTGACCCACCTTCTTCTAATGTTCCGCGGAAATCTACACATACTCGTCCAACTTCTCAAAATACTGCAAAGAAGACCCCTCCATCACCATGCTGGCATTGTGGCGCGTGGCACTTTGTAAAGCCTTGCCCATACAAAAATCATCGTTGCAGCAAGTGCAAAATCATCGGTCATAAAAATGGATTTTGTTAGCCACGCAAACCCAGATATCGTAATCCCGCGAAAGCTCGATCAACTGTTGGTCCTAAATCTCCAAGGAGATCATCGAGTCTACTCGCAACCTGTCAAGTCACAACACCAGGTATGCGGGAATATCTTAATCAGTGCGGTACGTTCAACGTTTGTGTTACATTTTTGCGTGATTCGTTACATAAAATTTATCTTGTTGTAGTACTTGCACAAGTACTATGCTACTTCCATACCTATAACCATTAACTGTGATTTCTAATAGTTATGGTTAATCAAAGTAAAAAGCAACGAACCCCATCCCCTGTAAAACCAGTGACTAATTTAACGTCCCTGTTTGCTACATCAAGCAACACTCCCCCTACAAACGGCTATAGTGAGTCACATAACTCACTTGTATGCCGTAAGCGTCGAGCTGGAACCGAGGGTAAAACTGTACTGACAGCTAGTATTAGCACTACTCCTAAAAATTCAATACCCTCTGCTCATACAGAACCCCGCCCTACACCTTATGTGCTTATCGAAATACTCCAGCCACCAAGCTCTTTTTCAGTACTATTTTCAGAAATAGAACTTCTAAAGTTGCCTATAGGAGAACTTTAGGCTGAGTTAAGGGAAATAAAAAACAATAAGTCAGTAAATGCTGGAAACATCGAAACCAATACTGAGATATCCAAATTATCAGATCAGATCAGCGATATCAGATCGGAGGTATGTGAAGTGACACCTCTAACTATCTTCATGAAAACTGTAAACCCTAACAAACTTGACAAAGAATCGGTAACTAAGGTAGACAACCTCATTAACTTTGTTACTACAGAAGTAACAAAACGACTTGATGCAAAACTGAGTGCTATTGTCTACAACGTTCCGAACAATGAGGCACTAAAAAAGGTACAGCGCATCTTACTTAGTGAGGCGAAAATGCCTAACTCCAAGACCAAGTGCTATAGGCTGAAGAAGAGTCAACATGAAAAGTGTTGTCCTATTCGTTTTCAGTTCGAAACACCGGCAGAAACCAGAAAATTCATCCACTCCCAACACACCCTATCGCAAGCCAGAAACTACAAACTAATAAAGGTCGGTGTGGACAAAACAGTTATAGAAAGGCGCGCATACAATTATCTCGCTAAGCCTAATTGTGAAATAAGCAATAGGACATTGCAAGCAGCCATTATTCCCAACCCTGTGTGAGATACAGTAGGCCCCACCGCATCACCCTTCTCAAAACACACAGAATTACCCCCTCAGAGTATAGCAATAGCCAAAGGGCCACTAGATTGTAACCAAATAACTAATAAAACCATACCACCTATCACCGTAGAATCTAACATGCCACTAAATAACCCCAGTAAAAAGTCAAAGCCCCCCGAAATTCGACATTGTCCTCTCCTAGACATAACTCCATTGGTAAAGATAAGGAGAATATGCCTCCAAATCATGCCAACAAAAACAGTGGCAGCTTAAATAAGCCCACACTCCCCACGGTCAATAGTATTAGCACTCACAACGTGCAAAATCGCACCATGGCACACACTAATATTCAATGTCACAACAATGTCACCCTTATTAGCACAAGTGGTAATAGTCAGAACTCGGCTACCAATAACTCAGGGTTTTCAGAGTATGGCACGCAAACAAATTTTGACCGGATATATGGTACAAGTCTGCTTGGAACTAACCTACAATGCAGTACACACGAAACACACACAAGGACACAACTAGCATCAAGCAATGGGTGGAATAATAAGCCATGGTCATCAAAAAGATCCAATCATTTTTTATCCCTCGCGTCCCTGTCAGCGTTGAAAAAACAGCTGGCAGGGATGTTAACAGTCCTAAGCCATTAGGGCCGGCTCCCTCCTTGCATGAAAACAGGAACGGTCTAGTGCACCCGTATCCATTAAGCACACTTGGCACTTGCACAAGTATGGGTCAAACAAAGAATCCTACCCACTTCTCTAGCCTAACTAAAAATAAAAATTCCTTAGCCTATAGCAAATCCAGTACTTTAACTCCTAATTCTTTACCAAAAACAGCACACACCAACTCGATAGACATAGGTGAGCATGATGCTGGAACTCCTCTTAACATAGGATCGTCATGTCAAGCAGAACTACTGGGTGCTGAGCCATATTCGGGGCTGACTAATGAACTTAAATACTTCAAATGCTATTTCAACTCTCATCTTTACGTAATCCTCATAAATGCTAGATCTGTTCTAAATAAATTGCCGATGCTCAGAGCACTCACAGTAATAAACAAACCCCTGTAGTTGTCATAACTGAAGGGTGAGGATATACGTGGGTTCGTGTTATATTTTCCGCGACTCAGTTTTTTCGTCTTTCATTGGCTAGAATGGTGGCGGTCAATTGGAGTTTGAATTGTCCTTGGGTGCGTGCTGTCGGGTGCTGTCTTTGCGTGGTTGTGTTTGCGTCGTTTGCCAGCATATGTGATAACTATAAACGTGTATTAGACTATTGTAACGCTTTGTTTTTCTTTGTTTGTGCATGTACTAGGCTTTATTTGTCGTACAATTCGTTGTTTGGTCTATTGGTTGCTTGCGATGTCAACGAACCGGTGGGTTCTTGTGTTTTTCTGTAATTTAGGTTATACGTGCGGTATTTTCTTGATGGTTATCGATCATCCCTGTATTTCAATGTTGTTTGTTTACGATTTATCTTGGAATAGTTGTGACATAGATGGATCCTAATTGATAATTTTATTTTAGTCCGTTGCAGGTAGTCAATTCGAGTGACAGGAGCACAGATTTAAGTGGAATTTTTGCTGAATACATACTTGGAAGGCGTTTCTTCAGCTGGGATGAATTTGAGAAGTCATTAGCAGAATTTCAAAAAGTGAGGAAGTCATTTAATGCTAACAGTGTAGTTATCCTGCACTCACTATGTTCATAATTGCAGCAAAACGATACCGGATGACAGGTTTAAGTACGCTTATGTTGGTTTTAAATGCACTTTTGGAGTGAATCGTACAAGACCTGGATTGAAATTAAAACAAGTCGTAAGAAGAAGTGTAATATGATTTCATGAATATTTCAGGTCTAAATGTTGCAATTGCTCGTCTTCATTTCGCGTGGTTTTGCGTTATAGTGAATACATAATTGCTTCCCACAATATGGTGCATAACCATCCATGCAGCAGGGTGTACATGCAGAATGACCCATGGTATAGACGACTAACAGTTGAAGAGAAAGAAAATATTGAACCACTTCTTCAGCAATCCCACTCATCCGATGAAATAATAATGCATGTTAAGGAGAAGTACCACAAGGATATAACTCGCATTGACGTTAAAAATATGAAAGCCGCAGTGAATAAAGGTAACGTTGACGTACTTGTTACATACTTAAGGTATTTCGAGTCGTCGTGACATTTTTGAATTCCTAAAATCCCGTGGGAAGTTAATGGAGTATTATTCCGATGAACCGATCAGGAATTCACTAACAAGAATTTGTTTTGCAACTTATGAGCAAATGGAATTGTATAAACAGTTCCCTGAAGTTGTTGGTATCGACTCGACGTATAATACAAATAAGGGGAAGTAAGTTTACCAATTCATTAATCAACGTGCAGGTATTCTTTGTTCCAGTTACTTGTGACGGATAATTTTGGTCGTGGACGACCAGTTTTATTTGCGTGGACTAGAAAAGAATTCAAACGAGATGTAGTTTGGATATTAGACTGTTTCCGTCAAATAATGGAAGACACCTCCAAAACAGAATCTTTCATTATGGATTGTGCGCAAGCTGAAATAGCAGCCGTCAAGTTAACGCACAGACAAGCGCACATTGTTTTGTGTTCTTTCCATGTTTGCCGAGCATTCTGTCGGAAAGTAAGTTTTTCAAAGCATACTTTACATTTTATTCGTAGACAAGAAATCCCATTGTGAAGAATTATTTATGCCGTCTAGTGCAGTGTAAAAGGAGATCAGAGTAATGCCTCTAATGTTCTCATTTTCCAGATTTAATTTCTACTTCAGAGTTATTAGCAGATTGGATGCTACTGTCAGTCAATATCTACAACGTCGTTGGATGCATCGACGAGAATTGTGGGCAGCATGTTTCAGAGACAACGTGCTGACTTTTGGGAACGATACAAATAATCGCGTCGAGAGTTCCCACAAGCAAATGAAACGTTACTTACAAAGATCAGATAGTTTGCATAAAAGTATGCTGAAGGTGTTTAAATGGTATCAACAAAGTTTTGCAAGGATACAGCAGGAGGCGACTATTGCTCAGTCGCGATGCTTCACCTATCCCTGTTCACCACGTCTACTCCCAATTATACGATTGCTGACGCCATACCCTGCGAGGAAGGTTATCCGTGAATACGAAAGGCGAAGATGGGCTGTTGTTGAGGTTGAATCCTTCGATTATGTATTCTTCCAAGACAACGGGAATCGAGTGGAGGTGGATCTGAGTGCTTGCACCTGCACGTGCGTTACATTTCAGACCTGTCGGTACCCCTGCCGACACTTGCTTTTGGTCCATTTCAGAAAGCCATATTTCACAGGTATATTTGCGTTTTTATGACCCCGTTTTTAATGTATGTCGAGCGAAACTTGATTAATTATTGTTCTTATATACGGAAAGTTGTAATTTTCATTACCGTATTCGTGTGTACGATGCGTTAACTGGAAACAGGACACAAGCACTACCATCATTGCACCTGTAATAATCAGTTCATAGTTATCTTAACGTTTTTTGTTCCACCTTTTGTAGTTAACCATGTGATGCATAATTGTAAACAATGGACGTGGTCACGCAACTTGTTCGCATCTCAAAGTACGTCAGCAGTTATCCCTCGAAATCAACATGACATATTGGATACCAAAAATAGGATTATCATTGCGGGCATGAAGAGAATTAATGACAAATTTGGAGAAGTGTTTGCCAATACTTATGCAGACGGAGTAATCGCAGGAATCAATCGTGTTCTTAATATGTAAATAAACTAAATTTGTATCATAATGAAAATAAAATTTTCATGTAAATTTTGTTGTCTTTCAATTCATGTGTTCACTTTGTGAGCACGGCATGCTAGACCGGTGCTCTCTAGGACTTTCACTACTAACAATACGTAAGTGTAATTGTGTAGGAACGATGTCGGTCAGCATACGTGTTAAATTATAAGTATTTTAGTTAGCTAACGTGCATACGTATCATAGTCATATACAAGTCTTTAGGGACAATAGTAGGCATAACTTAGGCACTGCATTCGAGTTCCAGTTCTTATACGGTTACGTGTATTCGAAAGTATTGCATTACTAATGTTTCACTTAAAGCGTGATGTCAATCCATATGACTAAGGCTGTTGACATGTAGCGTAAATTAAAGTCTACACCAGACGAATTATTGAATTCGTTGAGCTTTAGCAATCGTATTTAGATTTAGCTTACACTAAAATATGCCACCAATTACTTCGTCAGTTCTTATTAATAAGTCATGTCTGCACCTAGTCATCATGACAAATATATCTACACTCAGATATAATAAGAAAGGTCTGGTAAGCAGGATATTAAATGTATTTAATGAAAAATAATAACAAGCAAATGTCTTTACGCAGTCGTTGGTCGTAATAATTTGGGCAATGTCGAATCTCTGTGACCGGGTTGACTGACGTTACCGGATATCTACAAATAAGTAAACAAAGTGTTTTTTAAATCGCTGAAGTAAGAAAGAAGTAATATCAAAGTTAAACGCTTTATATTTGCCTACCTTTGCTGAAAATGGTTCATTCTCCTTTCTCATTCTTTGTTCATGACAGCATTCTTCTGGGGTTTTCACTGCCACACACATTATTCATCTTCTAAAGGATAGCAGCAAGCATATAATAATAATTTCAAATTTCGTATAAACCAATGTTTACAAAGAATGCATGTCATTTCTACAGGCGCAATAAGTTATGTTATAAACTGCAATCGTGAAGTATCATAAATTATAAGAGTTAAATTGTAAACCCTTAACAATGAACACCGTACATTTGGCTAAGTGCTATGTCCTTGGAATGTGAGTATACATTTGCAATGTTTAATGCCAACCATATTGGTGTAAGCATAGAAAATATGACGTTTTCCATGAAAGTACAGCTTTGTTCAAACACTGGTGTTGTTGTGTTTCTAATAAAAGCAAATAGACTGTAAGCAAGCAACTAATAGGCACAAAGAGTAAGTCTCAGCTTTAATAAAGGCATATCCAGTTAACATAAAATGCGTTGTAATAGTGCACAAATGAAAAGACCATAGTGAAGTAGATAAGTGATATTTCAGTGAGAGGTAAATTGAAAGATCTGCAACCTTACAATTTGGAAGACAACCTGACATGTAAGATCTCTCACAAATTTCTATAGGGCCTGTGGGGTACCATGGATGGTTTGGCGTCAATCGCAGCTTTGGAAGGATGAGTTACAAATGCAAAAGGTAACAACCAACGAAACTGCAGTAGTATTTTCTAGCTGTTCAGCATTTTTTCCTTTGATGCAGTTTCTTATCAACAGTTTGCAGTATTCAGAACATCACAAGTTGCTTACAGATAACTTGTTTAATAATAACTGCTTTAAATGTATGAGCCATAAGTGCATCTTCTACATCTTTCATAGCCACAATGAAGTCATTAAGGATCTCAGAATATCTTAGTGATGTGAAGCAAAATAATTATTAAGATTGATATAACCTATGTAACAGGTGTAGTAGTTGTATGACACAGCTGCTAGCTACTAATCGACAGAAATCTGGTACTAATTTTAAGTACTCTGACATTTGAGAAGGACTATTTATACTATTCTTCGAGACACGATGAACAATGATGTCAATATACTCTGATGCCATTTCATGCACTGAGCAATTAAGGCCTTGTGAAATTCCATGTGCAAATGTCAATTAAACTATTACCACATCTTCGCCAAAGCACTTTTAACTAGGAACTTCATCAAAATAGATATAATCACCAGGAAATTCAGCTGCCTACCTCATTCATCGCATAATGTCGTCGATGTGTTATGAGTATTTCAGTCATCCCGGATGATAACAGAAAAGTTTAACATGTTCAAAGCACACATCTAACCTATGTCTGCATGCTATTTCTCTTTCATAGGCCAGATTCTAATAGATTCACTGGAATGACAACAGCCATTGACTGCAGTATATTTACAACCTTAAGATCTGAAACAACTCGCAAAAAAACAAACCCTCAACGCACTATAATGCAAATAGTAGTCTTTCTATGCGAACTTTCTTAAAAAGGATGACTTCTTCATTGATAATTCGTCCGAGCTATAATATACAATTTTACGCTCTACTAAGAACAAAATACAGCAAATTACTGCCATCCGGCTACAGAAGTCTAAAACTAGTGAAATATAATCTATTTCCAAAAAAATAGGCGATTATAACGTCTGTTGCCGTGAGCGCGGTAACCGATGGCATTGCGCGATAACACCTGAAGACAGCCTGTATCCTCACACTAACTGAATCTTGATGTAATTCGAACGTCCTGGATGAAGAAGTAAGCTTAGATAACTACACACACTTTCGGTGTGACAGGGAATATGGCAAGGGAGGGGGTTGTCTCATGTACTTTCTGAATGCACTTACTGTATCACAGCTAGAAAGTAGTACACTTAACATGTCTGAGACTCTATGGGTTAATGTACACTTAAATAACGTAACAGCATTAATTGGATGCACCTAAAAAGCACCAGGCACCTTTAGTAATTACGAGACCCAGCTTATTAATACTCTGGAGCAATTATCCAACTTACAATACGTTCATAAGATACTGTTTGGGGACTTTAACTTACCTGAAATCAACTGGGATATACCCACAGGCCCAACTAAATTTGATAAGTTCTTAGACACGCTGGATATACTTGGCTGGAAACAAACTGTCACCACTCCCGCAAGAGGTACTAGACGTACTAGACTTAATCTTCTGCCACAATATAAGTCCCCTTTCAACCCTAGTAGGTTCTGAGTTTCCATGGAACGACCACAAAACAGTGATGTGTACACTGCCACTTTCGCTGAGTAGCAATGCAGCTCATACCTCCACTTCACAACAGGTAATATAGGCTGAACTTATCCGGCATGTTGGTTAAATTTCGCTCGGTAAACTTTTTTTGTCAATAATTTTCAATAAAATTTTCGTATATGTTTTCTGAATTGATAGGAATTCTCTTTTCCTGGATAATTATGTTGGCGTCCGCATCATGTAATCTAACTGCGATACACTCTAAGCCTATGGGTTGTAACGATTAGTTTTTCATGCTGAATGAGTTAAAACATGGGTATAATGAAAAAGATGGGGTAGTTGGAGAGTAGTGTCGTCTACATAAATAGTTTACTTCTTGTAGAAGCTGCAGCTTTCGACATAATATAATTCAATGAAGACCACGTCTAAATGTGGCTATTTTCGTGTGAAAAACAGTACTGTTTGGCAAAAGAATGCTATCAGTACATGGGAATCACCTACAAATATCAACAGAGCCCCCCTCGTTTGATATAGATTCTCTGACAATATATCTGATTCTTTGACTGATAATATACACTGATGGTATACTCAGCTTCTTGAAAAGCTTCAAAGCTTTTTCAACTTCAAACCGCGTTCTGGAATCCCCAGGTTTAATATGCTCTTCGTAAACCTTGCCAATATCAAACCTGATCGTATTCTCCTCACCAGATTGACTCGCAGATTGCTGCAAGCTGTAAACATGCATGTGAAAGACATTGCTTTTTCCAGATTTCTACATACCAATTAATCATTTGAGCAAGAAACAGTAACGGCAACCAGCAAATGAACTAAAAACAACGGCTTTTGTCAGCTTAACACGTTCACGTGCATATTTTCCTGAACTTCTACGCAGAACTACTTCTTTAGTAGCTAAAAAACAACTAAAATATTCCAGCTAAACATGAAAACAACTTTTGAAACAATCGTAATGGAATGAATGCACTGCCCTGGTGGTAAAAACGTCCGAAACATATGAAATTAGTTATTTTAACAGCAACGGAAACAAAAATGGGGTGAAACACAACATTTGTGAACAATGCGCATCAAGATTAGTTGTGAGTAAATGCAGGATAAACGGAAAAACCGATGTGTAAACGGACGGCTACGGAAATGCAATCCAACATGGCCAACTAATATAGGCGAAAATGACATTTGAGCGTCTCACTCCGTCAATGACCTTGAGCATGCTGGATGATTTCAGTCGTAATATATAGGAACTATATTAAGGCAAACTGCGCCTTAGTAGAATCAATGCTAAGATACTCCGAATGGGATGAGTACTTCACTACTGATGACCTCTCGAGAGCTCTAAGCATCTTCTACCATAATTCGAACACGTGTTTAGATGCTGTCGTTCCACTCCAAACACCAAAGGTTTCCCCACACAGAAAGTCCTTCATAAAACCAAAGGATCGTACGAAACTGAAGAGACTCTCAACAAATTACTTCGAACACCACGACTTGGCACTCTAGGCTTAATACTTAACACCCTTAGCTCCATCTCACAAGCTCGAGATTTTCGTATGAGAAACGAAGAACGCATCGCAGTAGCCAGTCCTGCTAGAGTGTATGCACTCACAGAAATCTTAAGGAAGCGAATGAACCGCAAAAATCACAGCATTTCTCTCCCCATAGACAAAGGTAGGCCATGCACTAACTCTGCAGACATATGTGAACTATTCAACAAAACTTTTGCAGGTAACTACCTTAAGCCCTCAGTCCAGCTACTCGATATATACCCTGTTACTAATATGGCATAAACTCCATCTCCACTCACACCAAACCAAATTAGCACTGTTGAATTTACTCATGCTAATATTAACCAAGCTATAAGAACCCTCAAAAGTTCAAAAGGTTTCGGTAGTGACGGTATATCATCTTATTTCTATAAATATGGTGGCTCTGATATTCCTCTACTGCTGCTTAAAATATTCACAATGTCTCTAGAAACTTAAACTTACCCTGACATATGGAAGACAACATTCATTATGCCTAAACACAAATCTGGCTCGAAAACTGAAGTCAGTAACTACCAGCCGATCAACATCACACCTATAGCATCTAGAATTATGGAGAGACTAGTCAAAGAAAACTTAATCAAACATATGCTTAGCTGCAACATCATAAGTCCGAACCAACATGGATTCCTGAAATCCAGATCATGTTTAACATGTCACCTAAACTTCTCCAATTTTGTAACCAGCAGTCGTGATAGGCGGCAACTAGTACTTGTCATTTACTTTGACATTTCTAAAGCATTTGACGGCGTTGACCATTTACTGCTAACAAATAAACTGAACTCCTTAGGAATACGTGACCCATTATTAGGATGGCTTAAATCATTCCTTAACAATAGGTCCCAAATAATTAAACTCGGGTCTGTAACCTCCAAACCTAGCCCTATCACTTCTGGTGTAGTACAAGGTAGTGTCGTTGGACCCCTCCTATTTACACTATACATCAATGACATATGCGCTTGCTTCACGCACGGGAAACCAATCATCTTTGCAGATGACCTAAAAGCAGCTTATACATTCCAATGTGATGACTTAGGGTACCTCGAGAATGTAGTGCAGAAGGAATTAGATAAAATGACTGCTTGGTCGTCCCTATGGAATCTCCAATTTAATCTGAACAAATGTGGCTGGATCTGCTTTGGTGCACCCTCAATTGACCTGAAATTAACGCTTCAATCTGCTAACCTAACCAGACTTCGAAGTGTCATTGACCTAGGCCTGATGTACTCTAGTGACTTGACATTCTCTGAGCAAGTAGCATCACAGACTAGAAAATCGAGGATGCTCTTAGGATGCATACTCAGGAACTTTCACGACAATGAAGCCAAGCTAATTCTGTACAAAACATGTGTCAGACCACTACTAGAATGCTGTCCATTTATTATGAGCAGCACTCGCACACGTGACAAGCCAAGAATGGAAAGTATCCAACGATATTTTACCTCAAAACTACTTGGCTACGATTGTAAGAAAGACTACACCTCACGCTGCATGATCCTAAAACTTGACCCACTTTGGACAAGGCGACTTATTATAAACCCAATATCCTTCTTTAAGGTCCTTCACAAAGTATCATTCTCAGACAACATGGACATACAATTCGCACAGGAAGGCTCTTACGATCTGCGTGACCAAACTTCCACAGTGACAACTCATTCATTTAGGTCGACACTCCGTGAAAACTTCTTCACAGGCATGTATTCTAAAATATGGAATAGCCCCTCCTAGATGTCAGAACCTGCTCTTCGGTTACAAGCTTCAAACGCTCTCTATACAGACTGTTTCACTCTACTGATTATATTAATAAACCATTTATTCCTAGAACTATTGGTCTACTACAGCACCTAAAAACGCACTTCGATACCCTTAGCTCTCTAAAAACTATAAATAAACTGGTAGCATGGATGCTGTCAATGTAGTTGAAGATTGAACCATCAATTCATGGTTGTTTATTCAAAACCAACTTCCCCAATTTTCGCGGAGGCACCAATCAGCTAGTCATCGTCTCATCGGTCGCTGTTCAGAAAGAAGTCAGTAGCAAACCATCAGAAGTAATCTTATGATTTATTATTGTAATATTTGTTCATAGACCTTAGTTTTAAAGCTTAGTTTTAAAGTTGGCTATATGTTGGTGTTACAATAAAGAATTCTCGAGTGACCAATCGGTGTTTTGGTTTTCGCGTCCGTTATTACTAAGCGTTTCTGAGAAACTTCAAGGAACAGCGTGAGTCCCAGCGTAGCAAGAGCTGAGCATTGACGGTTCACGAGACGTGGCTGACAGATGCATAAAAAGACTTGGTACGGAACATACTGGAACAGTTTACCCCTAGAAATAGGACCTGTCACTCTACTGTAACCTTCAAACACTTGCTATATAAACTGTTTTATCCCAATGACTATCCCGACTAGAACCCATCACTTATTTCTAAAACGCATCAGTCATTAGAACACTAAAACGCTCAGACTCATTGATACACATTATGACACTAAATAAACTCTTAGACTTCGCATAAATAAGTGAAAACACAACTATAAAATAGGTAAATGTTTACTAAAATATAATATACAATCGACATAAACATTTATACATGCATATAATATTAATCTCCTTTTCATGTTCACATAGTTTCTCTTTCTGGTATTCTGCTGCTGCGCATAATCTTCCATTTATTTTCTGGCCGAGGTCGAACAACCCTGCATCTAAACTGAAACGAAGATGGATTCCAAACCATTTAACTCATAACCACTCAAATTCCATGAACGATCCAATTCTACTATTTGAAGACTCTGGCGAACATGTTGTAAATGAGTATTCATGATCTGAAATAAAGAAGCAACTGGTTTTCAAACAGTTCTCAACATTTTACTCAACTTACATGAACAGTCCGCCATGCAGACACAAATGGCGCAAATGGAGAGTTCTGGAATCGACCTCGGCACCATTTGATGCAGAAAAACAACCCAACATGACCTGATTTGGCTTTCGCGTCCACGATCAAATTTCTCTCCTGTTATAAAACTACGATAAGACTGCCGAAAAATGGAGTATACATATCACTGATCTCAACATAATGCATCAACAAACTTTAAGCCAAGGGCGCCGTTCGCAAAAAAGTTACATAGGAGAATTGACCTCAAGCATTTTTCCCCAGATATTTGTATTCCATTAATCTGATATCTGGGGTTTTTGTTAATGCGAAAACAATATTTCTATATCTCTTTATGTGTTACAAAAACAGACTTTATAACAGACTGTTCTGACTGACGGCTCGAGATATTTCTGAATTTTATGAGGGCTTAGATCTTTATCTTGAAAAAGATAATAATGAACGCCAGGAAAGATCATGCTTCTGCCTTTAAATATATATCATTCGCCCAGCCTATTGTTGAGATGCGACCATGTAGGATCTGCACATATTTATGGGGCATTGTCAGCCACGTCTCATAAACCGTTAATGCCCAGCTCTTGCTACGCTCGGGCCCACGCTGTTCCTTGAAGATTTCAGAAACGCTTAGTTATAACGGACGAAAAAACCAAAACACCGATTGGCCGCTTGAGAATACTTTATTGTTACACCAACATATAAAAACAATATTTGAACTAAGGTCTGTGAACAAATATTACAATAATAAATCATAAGATTACTTCTGATGGTTTGCTACTGACTTCTTTCTGAACAGCGACCGATGAGACGATGACTGGCTGATTGGTGCCTCCGCGAAAATTGGGGAAGTTGGTTCTGAATAAACAACCATGAATTGATGGTTCAATCTTCAACTCCATTGACAGGCATCTTATAAATAAACTTCCTATCCACTGCCAGATCTTTACATACCACTTCACAATGTCTTATCTCATTCATTTTCTAATAACTTATGTCAGCCACGTCTCGTAAACCGTTAATGCCCAGATCTTGCTGCGCTGGGACTCATGCTGTTCCTCGAAGCTTCTCAGAAACGCTCAGTACGAACGGACAAAAACCAGAACCCAGTTTGGCGAATCGAGAATTCTTTATTGTAACACCAACATATAGCCAACTTTAAAACTAAGCTTTAAAACTAAGGTCTATGAACAAATATTACAATAATAAATCATAAGATTACTTCTGATGGTTTGCTACTGACTTCTTTCTGAACAGCGACAGATGAGACGATGACTAGCTGATTGGTGTCTCCGCGAAAATTGGGGAAGTTGGTTTTGAGTAAACAACCATGAATTGATGGTTCAATCTTCAACTACATTGACAACGTATTTACTTGATCCTAATTATACTCCATTAAACCTAACATTTTGTAGCTCTTTAGGAATTTGATTCGACTCATTCTATTCCTCTTCTCTGAAGGGTATGGTTGTGCACTAAATGCACAAAAAGGTTTAAAATAAAAACAACTGCCATGAGGATAAATGTATCAAAACCGAAAGTGGACATCATGATAGTATGCGATGGAATGTGAACCCTGATACCTTTGGGTTTAGTGTTGGTGATATTGATAAGCCAGTTACACGGAGGGGTGTGCTCTCCGTGTTGTCGTCAGCGTTTGACCCACTTGGATTAGCAGCACCTTATCTGCTTCCGGCTAGGAGATTATATCAAGAGACATGTAGGAAAGGGTTACGGTGGGATGACCTATTAAGTGAGAGACACAGCTGATATGTAGCCACATGATGTGTGTTTTGTTTTTGACAGTCTGTTATGTTTTGCTGTGTGTATATGGATCGATATTCCATTATAACTGACAATATGCTTTTGTCTGCCCACTAACTAAACAAACAATGTATGACCTTCTTATCACATGACATTACAACCAATCATGGTAAGATGACTGTCTTATTGGTTCATGTGTATTAGTCATTTTCATACATACTTTTGCATTGTACACTTATATATACTCGTTCACACAATTCGTACTCTACGTACCATTTCACTCACACACTTGTGTGAAATTTACTTTCCTTGGTTAGAAAATACAAGTACCATCGTGAACGAGGTGCTCTTCTGATTTCCCTCTTTCCGCGTCAGGACTATTAACTACTCGACGAGTACATAACAACAGTGAGGTGTGGAAAATTTCAGTTAACAGTTTAAGAATGCCTAATGAACATTCCGTCTCACATCCGCTTAAGCCATCGGGAAATCATGACATAATTGACTTCCATGTTTTTCTGATGCCTCTGTGGTTGGATTTGTAGCAGCCGTCTACATCAGAACCAACTTAAGGGATGATATAGATGTTTGCTCAAGAATGGGTAAATCTAGAGTTGCACCTTTACAGACGACTTCGATTCCGAGATTAGAACTTACTGCAGCCTTGCTGGCTGCGCAGTTTTTCACAACGGTGCGTAAAGAGTTGGATTACCCCAGGTATCCTGTATCGTTTTAAACTGATTCGATGTCTGTGATATATTATATACGCAACGAGTCAGCAAGATATGCATGTTTTGTAGCTATAGAGTATCTCAAATTCGTGAACTAACAACCGTCGAGCAGTGGAAGTTCTTACCGTCTAGAAAAAACCCAGCTGATCTAGCCTCGCGAGGAGTTATTGATATGAATGTGGTTAAAAATAAGTGGTGGAAAGGTCCAGAGTTCTTGCTAAGGGCTGATAGTATGTGGCCTCGTAGAGAACCACCGATAAACGAGTGTGCCTTGGAGTTGAAGACAAGTGTCAGTTTACCATCTACTCAAGAAAAATATTCAGGTTTACATCCACTTTTTAAATATTCTTCTTCTTGGTACAAACTACTGAAAGCGGTTGCGTGGTTGACACGATATGTTACGTATTTAAAGGTAATGCATCTTGCGGGATACGAAAATCTGAATGTGGGGCCTTTGAGAGTCGAAGATATTAGAAATGCAGAGTTAGCGATTTTGAGGGCTGCTCAGTGGGAAGCGTGGGGTGAGATTGCCAAGGAGGATAGTCCTGATTTCGCAGATTTCAAGGTGCGGTTAGATAGATTATCTCCGATAGTTTCCGAAGGGATCGCTAGAGTTGGTGGACGTCTACAAATGTTAGAATCGTCATATGAGACCCGTCATCCGGCTTTATTACCTTGCTACCATCCAGTCACTGATCTCATTATAAGACACTACCATGTTCTTGAAGGTCATTTGGGTACTTCGCAAGTACTATCAAGTATTCGATGTAAGTTCTGGATAGTGAAGGGAGGCACTGCTGTCCGTAAAATAATTGATAAGCGCATGGAATGTAAACTCCGAAATGCTCGTCCAGTACAGCAGATGATGGCACCACTCCCAGCGTGGCAGGCTTCTGAAGGGAATTATCCATTTGAGTACGTTGGGGTGGATTTGTTCGGACCTTTTGTAGGGAAGAGAGGCAGAACCCTATGTAAAAGATATGGCTGCTTATTCACCTGTTTGAAAATGAGAGCTGTGCATATTGAGATGGTTCATACGTTAACTACTGATTCATTCGTGCTAGCATTACATAGATTTATAAATCGCCGGGGTGTACCGAAGATGATGTTCAGCGACAGAGGGACTAATTTTGTTGGCTGTCACGCCGAGCTTAAAGAGTATTTTGAAGGTCCTCAAACGAAAGTTCAGGAAGAGTTACTGAAAAGGAACATCAAGTGGCACTTCAACCCACCACATGCCAGCCATAGAGGTGGGCTATGGGAAAGACTTATAGGAATTATCAAGCGTATTTTAAGCTCCATAATTAAAAACCAGAGTTTGAATGACGAAACGCTGGAGACATTTTTTGTGAAGCTGAACGAATATTAAATGACCGTCCGCTATTACCTGTGAGGCACAACGTCAAGGATTTCGGTGTGTTAACTCCAAATCAATTACTGTTATTGAGAGGTAACCCTGGCATAGGGGACTTGAGCGCGGAACGAATACCCACTATTAAAAGATGGAAACAAGCCAGGCACATGAAAGATATATTTTGGAAAAGATGGTTAAAGGAGTATGTTCTAACACTGCAAACCAGAGACAAGTGGAAAAAGTTGTGCCGAAACTTGAAGGTAGGTGATATAATCTTGGTAGCAGGTAAGTGTACCATAGGTAGATGGCCTTTGGGAGTGGTAGAAAGGCTATTCTGTAGGTGTGATGGGTTGATGAGGACGGTCGAGGTGAGAACCAGTTGTGGCATGTCGGTGCGAGATATTAGGAAACTGTGTCTACTGGAAGATTCTGAGAGTCGAGAGTCAGAAGATGGACCACCTAACGATTTTCCAACCTAGGGCGTCAGCTGAGAAGGGTTGCAGGCGTACTGGTGTAGGTCCTGCTATTCTTCAAAGGAATTCCATCAAGACATGGTTCGCGAGGTTATGTGTGCTGTTTGTATATATGTGTGGTGTGTCAGATCAATTGGTGTTTATGGATTCATTGTGTTTACTCTTTGTTTTCGTACCTTGTTGTTATTGCATAATTTTGTTAAGATTTTCGTCGTAATTACTTCTGAAGTTGTTTCGAGTCTTCTACATTCGTGAATGAATTGATTGATGTTAGAGACAGCAGATGGGTCGTATACGCCGGGGAGGCTATTCCTGAGAATGATATGCATACGGAGATAATGATTAGCTGTGATCCCACACGCCGGGGAGCGGGAGTGTAGACAGCTGAGGCTTGCGTACGTCACCGTTACTAGAACTGAGGCAGAATGAGTGACAAGCGATTGCAGTGGTAATTGGTGGTGAGTAGATAAGAGGATGTGCGTGGAGTATCATGAGGTGGTGCTATGGTCACGTCACTTTCTGCAAGAGTCATTCTAGTAAGTGGCGATTGTGTTGGAAGATGTCAAGAGGATACCTTTAACTGGAAGGCGGAGGTCGTCATTGATGTGTGAGATTGTGCTGTGGGTATGCTTGTGGTGTGTTGGCTTTTCTGTTTGTTTTCCATTTCAGCTCTGTCCTTGCGGCCCAGGTTCTCGCACTGAAATCCAGGTCAACGTGTATTGGTCGAGATGCAAAAAGGAGAAGTGTCAAGGATTTTTTAGGCGTACTGCTGTAAGTCCTACAGTTCTTCAAGGGTTGCTCGTCAAGGCAGAATCCACAACATTTGATGTGTCGATTGTACTTATATTTGCGTTGAGTAATTGATTGGGTTCCGATTCATTTAATTGTTGGTTTATTTTATAGTTTTCGCATTGTGTGAGTCATCTTGTAATGTTATTGTGAGTCCTTCCTAAGTCGATTCTAGTCTTCTAAACATGTGAACGAATCGGATAGTGTTAGAGCCAGTTTATTAGATTTGATACGCCGGGGAGGGGATTGTGTCAGAGTGATATGAAGCAACCAACACCCCGTGTACCAGATCAGTGGTGGCACTGTCAGCGGAGAGCGAAGGAATGTTCTGATCACTGAGGTAGATCCCACACGCCGGGAAGAACGTACTGCTGTAATATGGTATGCTTGTTATGTGTTGGGCTTTTTTGGTCTTGCCTTTCCATTTTCGACTAGACTCGGTTGGCCCGGGATCCCGCTTTGGCAGATCGGTTCAAGGTTATCGGCGCTATGGAAAAAAGGGGTGGACCCTATTTTGCCGGGGAGTGTCAATGGAAGCGAACATCAAACGTTGGTTCATTGGCCTTGGTCGCCATTTGTGGGCAATTCGAAGCCGCGAATGATTCAGTCGTTCACAGGTTAGAAGAAGACGAAAGAAAACGAATAAAATCTTCTATTATTCTCCACTTTAATTGCCAAACAATATATCTTCTTTCTTACAATACTGGTGTTTTGGAGTTAAAGCCAAAGAAAGTACATAGCATTTATTGGTTTGGAGAGTCTTCGTAACAGTAGGAAATTAGGTTTAAGTTCCTTGACAGTTGGCGTACCGGGCTGAGTATGTGACGACCTTATGGATATGAGAATATTGGTGCAAAGGGGATCCAAATATGAGACCACAAACAAAATCGCAGTGAATATACAAAATGTTAAAAATAAGTATATGTTTACGTGAAAATAATCTGTTCAAAGCGGGCTCAACAATTTATTTGTAGGGGACTGTCAAGGGAGCTCATTAACATTACAAATATTCGAATAAAAATCCAGGTCAATGAGATGATAGAGTAACAATATATTATGAAAAAATGCAGTAATGAGTTATATTAATGAAAAGGTTACTTGGATATATTAAAGTCCACTGCTACAAATTATTAATATAATCCACGGGGGAGTTCACTGTCGGAATTGCGTCAGCTGGTAGATGCTGTGGACAGGTTGTAGAGTTGTCTTCGGATAAGGATAATAGACTCCTGCAATGAATCCAAAGTATACAACACGGTATGAGTGGAGCAAGTAAGCGGTAATGGCCAGACAGAAGACGAAGCTTCCAACAGTATAGTGTATGTCGAATTGTACATGGAAGTTATATATGTTTAAACACGAATCGATTTAAACAAAATTCATGTACAATATCTCTAATTTCAACAACTAACAAAAAGCGTACAATCATATTGTTATGTACTCGACAAGAACAAGGGAGGGAACAATAGTGGAATCGGTAAGATTAGTAGATATATTCCATGAGATATTTGAAGAATTATAGAACTTCCGATTCATCTTTCACAGCTTGTCTTCTTCAAAATGCAAATATTACAAAACAGCCTCTCCTTTCCATCCGTTACAATCAACTGGGAAAGACTAAGTCCTCAAAATTTATACCTCTTTTATTAAGTTACCCAATAATGCTCTTTTTAATAATGGGTCCACATGCATATCACATCTGTAAAATTTATACATATGATAACTTGTCCCCTTTGGCTGAAAAGTGTAATGTTTACGCGATTTTTATTATTATCATTTCAAAGCCCGCCTCAGTAACGTGTGCTACATACTAGCCACAGCGTTTACTCAAAGTAAAATCTACTAGTCACAATATGCATACGTGATCTTGAAGTGCTCAGCCTCTCCGTAAGCCGTGTGTGCCACTATCCATTGCCTTTTAATGCATTTCACAACAAAAGCTGCGTTGTAAAGCTAGCATTTCAAGGTCACTCCATTACGAAATTTACCATATTTTATTACTACACAATAACACTTTGCCTATAGCTTTCGTTCGCCCGTACTGACATTGAAAATTATTTATTGAAAGTATGTTTGTTAGAACTCTTCAATCTTGTTAGGAAGTACAGATTGCTGAGGTTACCGCGGTTCACACGAAAATTCAAGATGCCGTCAATAAAACTTGCCAGCTCTGATGGGGAGGTGTTTGATATTGATGTTGCCATCGCAAAGCAGTCTGTCACCATCAAAACCATGTTGGACGGTAAGCATTTGCTTGTATATTGCTATTTCGGGCGTGTTGTCCAGTCACCGTTAGCTATATCCTCCAGTGAGCTGTTATTTAGAAGAGGCATCGGGCAACTTAGAACGCACATGCGGATGCCTGACTGAATTGCTCGAAGCTGACAGGAAGACCTACTACACCCTTATTTTTTTTTCCCCAGAGTGCTTAACATTTAGCCTACACACTGCATGTTCTCTTAGTTTTGCCCACTTTTACCACTGCGCTGTGTTTGTGCACAAGTTTTATAAATTGCACCTCAAGTTTTGATAGAAGTATCATCATTGTACCAAAAATTCTGGCCAGAATTCCTCAGCTAGCATACCATGATAACTAAATGCTAAGTTATTAGCACTAGAATCGGGTTTAAGACTTATCTACTGAATGTACACTTAGTTCCGAAGGCAGGAATTCACAGTAACACCTTTAGTGTTTCTCATTTAGAATTCAGTTAATCGGGATAGATTTCCAGAGTGCAAGGATATGATCTACACTTTATATGTCTAGCAATACTACCTAGTTGTTTGGGTTGAGGTTGGTGAGGCTAAATGCAAACTAAAAACTTATTGATAGTTGGATGAATGATAGTTAGTGAGCCACAGTTTCGCTTGAAAGAAAAGCAAAAAAATCATTCGAGGACCAGACTGTATATTAAATTTAACCTCAGGAAAACCAAATCAGCTTTTTATGCTTCGCTCCACAGTTATTTTTAGTAACCTTCAGGTACTGTGGTATTATCGATTAGTGTTGACAGTAAAATTCATGACACGAAAGTTTTATGTTCTGTTATGTACTGTCGACAACAGGCATACACCTTGTGTAAGCATACTCATTTCGCCCTCAGTCTACATTTTTTGGATCACGAAATGTTACTCAATGAAGAGTTTATACATGCTCTTAATTTCTACTCGGTGAGAGAAAATAGCTCGCATGGTGTACAGAAACCCATTAAAATGATCGACATCTAATGTAGACTGAACAAGCTCATGACATTTCTCTGTTGGAAGGCTTCATGGCACTTAGTGACGGTAACTGTGAAACTATTGCTTAATGATGGTAATTATCTTCCCAGTTGTGTTTTCTACATCATCAGTGCTATGTTTGTGGAAACCGTACGCAGCACTTAAAAACTATGGAGAATAATATTAACTTAGGAGTAACAAAGTTGGACGTGAGGCTATCTTTGAATGGCCTCTATTTACGTGTGAATGGCCGTGGGAGCGGATTGCCATAAATTCTAGCTGACAAAACATTTGTGGCCTCTGGCAGCATTCTGATGGATATTGCTGCCCAAGCTTCCCATTTCCCCTCAAGTTTGCCATCTATGACATACTAGAGGAAAGTGTGAAGGCTGTGGTGGTGTGGGCCTCCTGTATGGAGAGGCTGTGAAGGCGCAGACAATATCATCTCAGTTTATTATGCACAGAATCAGTTGGCGGTCGGTGTGGTATTTCCTCCGTCTAAGTGTGGAGTATTATTGCATGTTCAGCAAGGGTCTGTATCTACACTCACCTTCGCCGCCTCTAATAACGTCTACCCTTTCGTTAGAAGTCATGTTTATGTTTCGATGCGCGTAGTGTTTCTCTAGCTTCGTGAAACCTGACCTCCGGACTGAGGTTGTGCAGCGAATCTGCGTAATCGGTCACTGCTTCCGTAAAATTGCTTGCGCCCAGTGTAATCATCATGCAGGTAATTCCAAGGTACGGCGGTGTTTGTATACGGTAGGGTTGTCATCCTGGAACACCGACATCGGTGGCTCGAACATGTGCTACCAGTGTCACCCCAGGGTTACTCATGCTGTCCACTGTTTGCTAGTCCGGACTAAACAATACAAGAGGAAGAGCAGTCAGCCCATGACGTGGCGCCGTAGGATGAAGGGTATTTGCGTTAAGTTAGCATATGTTGGTGCATCACGACTCCCAGAAAGTAATTGAAATCAGTGACTTGAGACGTTATAAATGTTGAACGTTCTCTGATTCCTTCCTCTTTTTGAAAGTAACATGAAGTAACAAATCATCCATTTAACACTTTTGGGAATTATGCTAAGTTGTTTTCTTCATGCTATCGCTCATTTACTCTATTTTTATTTTCCTCACATTACTGTTTTATTATGTTTCATATGGTGCATTTCTTGTTGTTCATATTGCATCAAGTTTGTGTCATACCACGACCATGGACCATTCTTTGTTCTGAATCCGCTACCTACCTATATATTGTATTTCTATCCATTAGGTTGGACAGGAATGATATTGTAACATTTCTCACATGATTACATAGGTTCAATTCACCGTAATTTCCAGTTAACCGTTGAATTTTAGACTGCTTTTACTTGCCAGGTTAGCACGTAATTCCTTGTGATTACATATATATCCCAAATACATGACTATTGTGTCCCATAATGTTTAAATTTAGTCGTCTAACGAAGTGTAACCAATGAAGTATTTAGCTGAAAGTACCATTGGTTATACGTTAATCAGTGTTTTTCTTAATTCCAATGCTTGTAGCTGCTTAGATTGTTAACTGTGTAAATTCACATAGTTTTTAATCGTAAAGGCAACTTGAATTGTAAATGTTGTTCGGGATTTTTCAAATAATAATTTATCACTTGTAGACTTGGGAATAGAAGATCAGGGAGATGAAGAACCGGTCCCCCTACCTAATGTTAATGCTGGAATTCTGCGGAAAGTTATTCAGTGGTGTACCTACCACAAGGATGATCCACTGCCACAGGAAGACGACGAAAACAAAGAACGACGTACAGATGATATTCCTAGCTGGGATCAAGAGTTTCTTCGTGTTGATCAAGGGACGTTATTTGAACTCATGCTAGCGGCCAATTATTTGGATATTAGGGGACTCCTCGATGTATGCTGCAAAACTGTTGCTAATATGATTAAAGGAAAAACGCCAGAAGAAATACGTAAAACTTTCAATATCAAGTGTGACTTTACACCTCAAGAGGAAGAACAGGTGAGTATTTGTTTATAGGCTTCAGTTAGAAATATGCAGTGAAACTTCGTTGATAAAGCCTGCTGTTTTGACTAAGTCTCATATCAGGTTTTGTTTGTAAACCCAACTTTTTTTCTGGATACCGGAAAGTGTGAATTTGAGTTGTATGAATTAACATGCCTATGGATTTCGTAACCCTCAAAGTAGATGCTAACAACGCAGTCTTGGCTGTTTTTAAAATAGAGATGGCTTATCTTAAGACTTGATGTCTTCTATGAAGTACAAAGACAACGTTAATATAATAGTGATAAATACCAAGCAATTGTCGTTCAGACAATGATAAGAACATATTAACATGTGAAATAAAGTGTATAATGTTAGTCGTTTGCATATGTGTGTGTATGTACACCGGCCTAACTGTTTCGTCGTAATTTACCACGTCTTGTTCAACGTTAGATTGTCAACATATTACTTTTAATTTTCCTGGACAATTCCGTCGGTCCTCTTTGTGCGAATAAATGAAGAACAACCATCTTGAGACTGTCTAAGGTAGCTGTGGATTGAAAGATTATTTGTGTAATAGGTGATGACTAGAGGTATAATTAAAACTTGGCTCGTGGCAGGATTGAAATCAACATCTCTTGGATTACTAGCCGGCTGGTACACCACTTAAGCTCTGTATGTGACCAACTGCCAACCAGGTCATAACTTCACTACATCCAGTATGGGTAATGTCCAACTGTCAGGAATAAACGACACATCACTGTCTGTTTATCGCCACATTGGTTAACCATCTAGATCTCTCAATCTTAATGAATTTAAAGGAGAGAAGGCCTTGTAGTTTATTTAGAGGAACACCGGGCTAGTAACCTTGGTGTCACCGGTGCAAATCTTATGGCAATGAAAGTCTTCATTTCACCTTCAGTCATCATCCATTACATAGATAAAAACATAGAAATGGTAGTTTGTTACAAACTGGCTGATTGGTGAGTCAATGTAGAGCATTGTCCAAAAGTGTCACCTTGCTGTTTATAAAAAAGCGAACATGTAGGTCATGGTACTACCATCGACAGATATGGGAACATCATAGAACCCACAGAACCTCTTCCTGGATCATGATTACGCACAGTAAATACATCTATGCCATTCTGAAGTACTTTAAGTCATGGCATAAACAGTCTCCAACCATTGATTCTTAGTACTCTTAGGATGCTAGCCGAAGAGTCTATCGTTCACCAGAAACAGCGAATGGCTTCACGAATTTACGTCTTACAGCCGTGAATTCGGGCAAAACAGGCTGTTAAACGGTACACGTGCCCTTCAATAGGTAGCTGGATGTCACGCCTTTGCCAACAATGACTGACGCCGGCAGTTTTCAAACTAGTTTGTGACCAAGTGGTTTCACTGGATTTCTGTGACTTCTCTGCAACTTGATGATGGCGGATAATGGGCACAGTAATCTGCCGAAGCTCTTAAGCATAAAATCAAACAATAGATAATTAAGGATCACGGAGACTTGTTCAGGATGTCCTTGGAAAGCAGCAGTTACAAATTGTAGCCGAATTTAATGAAAACAATCGACAACTGTTACAAATTATCTGGACCTCCAATGACAGACAGCCTAGTGCCAGTAAGTTGGTTAGTATGTCAATCAAGGACCTATAAAAGCGCCTGGAACTCTGGACGAAACACTTTAAATAGTAGCTGGGTAGCATACGGTGTCAGGTTTTCTTATTCTAGAGCACCATCTAAGAGTAGTGTTCGCAATCTCCAAGTACTCAAGGGTCGTAAGACACAAAGTCAAGATAACCTACTTCCAGCTCTTCCAAACGATGTAGGCCATTTCCTAGCCACTTAATATGTGTAGATTATTTGAGGTATGATCGATTGGATGTCTCACCACTTTGGAATAAGACCGTTCTGTATATCTTTGAAAATGTGGCAGTCGTCGTGTTATTCTGTTACCAATTGCTTCAGAAATGGTGGTTGTGCTTTACAGATTTAAAACGCATGAGAGTCGAATTCTCAAAGAGCAGGCCAAGCTTCGTTTAGGTTATGGATGTAAAAATCATGGTGTACAACCATCCATTTCTGCTATTCTCAACTAACAATAAGACTCAGTCTATTGTCTCATATTTTGATATCACACTAATCTTGCTTGTTATTAAAAAAAGTAGCAAAACTGTGGATAACTGGACTACATTACTCATTACATAGTAGGGCATACCTCACCGGAGTCTACGGTTTGCCGTAAGTAGGTAACTAAAGCTTATTATGTGCAATTAACATACTTTACTATGAATAAATTAGTTGATTTATATCTTTTAGCAAGCAATCGTATATATGTACTGAACTGAACTCGATACGTAAAGTGTAAGTGGAGAATGACTACAGCCTCTTAACACAGGAAAAGTTGGACCTATTATTCCGTGCATCTTATATCTATGATTCCCAGATAAATACTTGGAGGTAACGAAAATCCTGTGTTGTAAAAATGTGAATAAAAACTGCTTTTTTAGTCAACTCACCTGTTTTGTCATTTCTAAGTTTCAAACTGTTGCATATATCCTATGGAAAATATAAAAGCAGTTAATTGGGATAAGGGATAGAGTAATATTGACGTCATTAGGCATTTTGATGTTTCACATTCTGTGATACAACATTTCAACAGTACATCTTCACTACTACCGTGCCATACTCTCCGAAGAATGAGTTCGAGGGTATCCGAATACATTCAGGGCCTAATCTGACTTAGTATTCCTTGTAAAAAATCAATTGCATAGTATTAACCTTTGAGCTTCGTCTCGAGTAAAGCGTTTTTAGGCTTTAAGGTAGATGAAACATTATTATCTGGTGGTTTTCGAAATCTCAGAATGGTAAAGTAACTCACGTTTAGTGATATAAGTTAAGAATCACTCACTGTATGAGCAACTGTGCCTTTATAGACGGTAACATTATAGTTTCTTCGCCCGAACATCATTCAGTTTTATCATTAGCAGATTTAGAGTCAAGTCACCTAGGCTAATGAACGATGACATTCGGGAAGTTTATAATTTTCTTGTAAGCCAGTATTTTCCGGAATACCTTTTACTTCACTAATTACTTGTTAAAGTTATTTGTAAACTGTTCCGTGTGTATTTTCTAATTTTCTCGTTAGGTCAAGAAGGAAAATGAATGGTGTGAAGAAAAATAAACCGAGAAATATTTGTTTCTATATCTCAACTTTGCCACGTATAAACAGTGTTTTATGAATTTATATTGGTGAAGAAAAAAAGTAGTTATTTTACCACTATTTAGACAGACAGACAGACGGCGGGAATTCATTTTCGTTATTCCCTTCAATCCTTGTAAATCGTAAACCACACTTTTCATCTGCATACATCCATTATTTGTTCATTAGATTTACACTTATACCACTTCATTTTATTAATTGCTTCTATATCATTTCTCGTTTTTAAATAATGTTTTGCATCCTGTGAACAAATCAAATGTTATAAACACCGTAATGCGATGTATATTTTAAATGGAAGGAGCAGTTATATCTTTAAAAAAAAATAGAAATCGTTGTATGTAAACAGTATCAAACTTAGCCTGCTTCAGAAAATACTTCGTTATCAGATAACAGAGCATACGCCTTTATCCTTTGATTTCTTCGAACTGTAGTAGTTCACCGGTTGATTCTGTGATAAGATGACTTTGAAAGTTTGATTGCACTGGCGGAAACAACGGTACTGCCCGTTGTGGATGGCGGTTTCAAGTATCGTAAGTGTTTAACATAGGAAGTAGTGCGCTTAAATTTACTGGTGAATGAAAATGAGCCGAATTTGACCAAATAAATATACGTTTTAACCATCGTTCTGGCAGTCACTGATGTATTAATTTCAAATAATTTATGCAGAATTTGGTCAAGATTTGACCAATCAGGCGCACAAACGTTTGTGGATGAGTGGTAGGTAGACAAAACAAAAGTGCATATTTGTACAAATCTCAGTGATAAAGTAATTCCAATGTTTCGGCGGAGAAAAGTTAAATTGCCGAATCGAAGGTCAATTCTTGCATTTAGAACTCCTATCTAATCATGTCTAGGTCACAAACGCTTATCAAGACAGAATTGTTTTTAGACTTTTTGTTATACATTAAAGATAGTGTGTTTAGATCTAGACTTTTTACTGTGCATTAGAATGAAGGTTATGGTGATATGAAAGGTAGTGAAAGGATCCGTACTTTAAAAAAATTGTGATATAAAATATTATATTTAGGGGAGAAATAGGTCTGCTCTCCATCTTCTTTTCCCTCTGAGCCAGGGAAACACTGCTCCACACCTCTTAAAGTCATGCTGACAATTTCATATTGGAAAATTCAGCGTCAAGAGCTACCCCATATCTAGCAACAGGCCTCGGTAGTCAGAACTCCAGCATCTAGAGCCACAGAAGTGTTTTGTATTTCAGAGACACATATACAGGATCCAAGTATGGTTATTCACTTAACCCCACTTGATGTACCTACAAAATCCACCCTACCCGTATCTGGTACTTCGCGTCGAATTGCTGATGTAGCATTGTGATTGAGCGCTGGGGCAGAAAATTCACCAATTGAGTGGGTCTCCGTATACAGTCATCTGTGTGTTGTCCAGCTGAATGGATCCATGAAAAGGAGAGATTGTGAAACCCAACAATGTCTTTTCATTATAACAGACTGCAGTTAGGACAAAGTCAAAAGCTGTCTAATCATCTGCTAAGATCAAAATACTCTGACAAACACTTAAGCAGATGACTCCAATGCTCATATAGGCAAAGTTATACCAGCATCAGAAAAGTATATTGGTAGGGAAGATATAACCAAACGCTTATCTGAGGCTGACAGTAGTACCCATCATGAGGAAGCCAGTTATAGAAAAAGCGGTAAAGGCTTATGATAACCTAAAACCAAATGTTATTGAGCACCCGTGCATTTCTGACATTCGCAAGAAGATTGACTCTGGTGAGGTCCGAACATGACGAGGAGCGAAAGCTCCTCAAATGTAAGCAGACTGAAAGTGACTGTGAGGTGGCAGACATAAGCAAAAGAGATGGAAAAGGCGCCAGTGGATTGGAAATAGTCTAAGACAAAAGGTTGTAGAGCTGGTAAAGTGGTAGCAAAAAAAGTTCCTTTCACTCAGAACGAATAACAATTTTTAGACTCATTAAGTTAACGGCCCTAAAGGTGGTGTTGAAGGACTGGACCGCACCGATTCCCAGCTTAACGAAACAGAGTAAAGTGATAGTACGTTTTGACCACTTCACTTATTTAAACTGTATCAGCCCTAATAAACTGATTACTGATGAAATCCCAGCGTGCATACAGAAAACTCGTGTGACATTTGCTAACTTACGCCATCTCTGGCACAGAAGTGGATTCTAGCTGTCGACTAGAGGATGTGTGTACTGTGCAACAGTTCGCTCCTACCTTCGTTACGACTGATACATACACGTTAAGTAGAGGGGAATGCATGAAGAAGAGGCTAGTTGTCTTTGACCATAAGTGTTTGAGTTTGACCTCCCATGTTAAGTGGTATTGTATGACTTATATTGACGTTAGGCGGAGTGTTAGGTAGGAGGAGAAAATCGATTGATGAGCTTGTGAAAGTTTTTCGACGAAGATAGCTAGGACACATGTTAAGCGCTACAAGCTATCGCCTTCGTCGACCAATGTTAGCTGACATTTAATTAGACTGGAAAAGAGTTTAGGGGTGTTCAAACCAAAATTTGACATCAATCCATGAAGTCTTTGACTGAATCTTGATTTTCACTCACTGAGTTGAATTCACTACTAATGGTAAGCTTTTGCATACGGAAAAAATTACGGTTATCAGGGTAATGAGAGATTAGTTACACTCTCTTTCTGTATGCATAGGTTGGGTGGAATTCTTTCATCGGCAATAGCCTCTGCGAACTGAAGTAACTAAGCTTTTCTTTGTGTATTGGTTATTTTGAAGGCCTGACTAATTTCCACTGTATGTCCCGTGTTAATTAGGTGTCTGTCCTCGTCGAATCAAGTAGACGCTCTCCTCTCAGTCCTTTCTATGTTCTTGCTATCGCAAGTGAATTGGTAAATGCAGTTGAAGTTGACATGAGTAGGATACGTATCTACTTTTGACTGAGTTAATGAGCATACGGCGTCAAAACCATCCACATGAGCTACAAATCTTCTCCATCATATCTATACTGTGTTGTAAAATGGAATAAGTCTAGCGGTGGGAAACTTTCTTTTCAATGCACCTTTAATTCTGTTTTCCGTTCTTATGAATACTTCGCCCTTGCAGGCTAAACAGATAAAAACGGGTTTCTTTTCAACTATTTCGGTCTAGGTTTAATTTTCAGTCACTAAGTTGAACTCACTATTAAGGTTTCAAATCTACTAAATTAAATTGTTTTATAATTTTACTTCACTATTCACCCCCAATCTCCTGAATTCTCCACCATAATATTTATGAATTAACTCGGTTGTTTCATCGTGTATTTTGTCTGTAGTCCACCTGTTTGTCTAATTAACATATAAATAGTTACTCTTTTAACACTAAATAATTGTCTACTTATATCATCTTTGAAATTATGTTCAGACACCATTTTGTAACATAAAATTGGCTTATATAGGATGTACGCAGTTGAAGAGAATCCACGAGATAAAATGAGCTCGTATTATCCTGCAAATATTTTCGTTCTTTCTGTATTCAAACTAATAAAGAGGACCGGCTGTATGAAACACCTTAATTTATTTCTGATTCTTTGCGTACCGAATGGGACATAGAACTTCCAGCTTGAGCCCTTGAAGTTTCAGTAGCAGTGGTGTTCACTAGCCTTACACTCAAGCTTCCCTCTTTATTGGCTAAATAAGGTTAAGGAGTGCGCCGGCCGGGGATGTAATCTCAGGGGTGGTTGGGGAGTATTCTACAGCTGAACCGCCGACTCACACACGCACGCAGTGCTAGACACCTACTTCTTTTACATATATTATCGAAGTAAACTGATTAGCTTTCACCTTGTTAATGATAGTTGGATATAGTAACACCTAGAAACAAACGAGTATTTAATAGCAAAAAATATTAGAAGTCTAAAAATAAGTTTAATTGAAGAATAGATCTCTTACAAAAGGAAATTTACAGAGGGATAAAGAGGGTTGAAAGTGCAAGGTAAGTATCAAGGTGTAGATAAGTCTTATAATCCACTTAAATACTTCTCTAGGTGGTCAATTTGTTGCTTTAACATTTGACAATTACCTTTAAAGATATTGTACTCATTTTCTCTTATGTCAACGCTTAATTTCGATTTTGAATAGACATCATCTACCTGCTTTATGTTAGATAATAACAGAGATTCTGGAGAAGTAATTTCTGATGTTTCTTCTTGTGACTTTTTAACTTTTTGCTTATTCTTCTTTTTAGTATTCTGGATAATAGTTGATTTTTGTTCAGATTTGTTATCACGTCTGTTTTGTAATTTTTGTATTAATGTATCGCATAACTGATGTAAATTATGAGAAATTGAATTCAATGGACCTTGTAAATTGTTGTATACATCTGGAGTGGAACAGTCTACACTGTCATTCAGTATGCCTAGGATAGGTTGAATTCGATAAATATCACGGAGAATAGTTTGAATGCCAAATGGGGATAGTACACCTGAGTATAAAAATAAAGCATAATTTATTAAATATATGAAGGAAATGTGAATATAAACAAAATGATATTGCTAACAATTTGATGGGAAAAAATAAATACAAATCAAGAAGACAACATGAGAAGTCAGAATATCCAATCACATAACTCCAAATAACTCAGAACCAGAGAGTATGAGGTGGCATTCCCGCTGTATTTACGAAGTTATCACCAACACTCAGAGTTGTCTCTTTTGCAAGGAGACATTCGGTATTAGCACCATCAAGTTCAGGGCTAACACACATGTCTGCAAATAAAAGACATACTACTTCTTTTTTGTGCTAAATATAGATTCATATATAAAGAACATGGGTATCTGCGGGACAGCACTAGGATACTAGCCAACCACGCAGGTGGTTCGGGTTTAACCTGCGGCTGACGCACTCCCAAACCTCGCTAAGCCAGTAATAAGACTGGCAGAGAGGGAAGGTTGGGCATGAGGCTAGCAACCCGATCTTGTAAAAGTAAACCCCACCGCTATCGAAACTTCAAGCTTCTAGCTTAAAGCCCTATTTTCCACTGATAACGTAGAGGAATAAAATAAGTAATAAATAACATGGAGGACATAAGTTTTAATTAGTCTTTCGAGTGAGATATACGGCTCCAGTAGCATATTTCCGTTGCACTAGGCCACTATTATTAACCGGCTCCCCAACTGCTCGCTGCCATGTGACATTTCTTCTTCACATGATCTCTTTCCATGTTCCACTCCAACGCTCAGCTTATAACTTCCTATCCAAGTCCACTCGAAGGTCTGCTTTATGTGTGTGACGTCACTTGAATATCTCCTCAACGTAAGTTCAACAACTCATCTCGGTTTTCTCTTTCACATTTGTTGTGTATTATGTTCTTAGATAATTGTCTGTCCGAGCATCTTTCTACTTAGTCTAATAAAATAGCCAGTCCTTAGCTAAAACTACTACTACTAACTAGGATGCCCACACAAAAGATTATATTTGTCATTGTTAAATGCCAGCATTTCGTAAAAAGTGGCTAAGGAATGAGTTATACACACTAAACTAATCTTCTTTCACGTGAAAAAAGATACTTGGATTTTATTTTCGTGTGATGTTGTAAATTATAACGATGGGAGACAATAAATTATTTTGAAAGCTTATATACTTTGTTTTATCACCATATAGTTGTTCGACAAAACTTGTAAGTCAAAAGAGTGAATGTATCATGTGAGTTATATGATTATCACTAGACACTATAGAAAAATTTCACAACGATTGAATGAATGAATGTTATACTGACTGTAACACATCGTATATTAGACACTACATTTAACCTATATTCTTGAAGCGCATACCTATACCTTAATTAAACACTTACCAATAATAAAGAAAAGCCCATTTTTAAATAAGATGAAAGTGAGATATGAAAAGCACATATATGTTCCTGTTATGGCGTGTACTATTGATGAATCGTATCAGTAGTAAATTAAGAGACATTCATTAGCACAAAAATATCAAATAGCGAGGCGACAGATTAGACGTCAAAGAAAGTAAATGATTCAGCGTTGCGGAGAGGCATAAGAGATGTGTACAAGAAGACAATGAAACACAATACCAAGGTGGGGCAAAAGTAGTAGTACAACACGGAAGATCTGTGAGCAAATGGTGCATTGAAGATAAGGTGTACAAAGTTTCGCTATATACAGACATACCAAATTGCAAATAAACACTCCTTTACCAAGTCTTTTATCCTCTACTGTTACACTCTATCACAATAGATAATATTTAATGATTCTCTAAATCAATTACACATGAAAAATTTCGACTAGGACCTGTTTTCATTTTTCAAATAAGTTACAGCCAGATAATTTACTTATTTATAAAATTCTGGTATTAGAATTGAAGAAGAAACATGATATGCTCGATTCAAGACGATCGATATTTGTAATTATGGTGACAAATTAATTTCTTTATGGTATTTAATTGTAGTGGAATATACAATATTAGTATAGTTATTTCATTCAGTAATAACTGTTTACACACCACCTCACACTTATTTTTAAAGATATATCTTCCTGGCTGAATTGTCAAGTAAGTTTTATGACTAGAAATTATGAAAAGGTAGTCGACGTATCGATTGTATACAGTCTACCGAACTGTCTCCTTAGCTCTAACTGCATTGAATACATTGGTCAAAAAGTAGAATGGTTGGCTTAAGTGTAGTCACTGTTATGATGGTGTGAAAATCTGACTATCGTGTTAAGCGTATCGGAATGAAAGGGGAAGATATTTATAGTCACTTTATTATAGCCAAGTCAATAGGAATTGGGTAATGTTATTCGAATATAACTTCCAGTATCTTTCGATCGACAGAGTCAAATACAGCTTTCAGATTAAGAAAAAATATGGCAAGTGTTAGGTAACAGTAAGTATGCATACGTTTCAGAGTGTGTGGAATGAGTATACCGTCGTCAGGGCCTAAAATTCGCACGATTTTCACAGGTCTGTTTCTGCTGAGTACGTACAGGGCTGTGTCATGTAAGGAATTTTAGACACTATATTAGTCAAACTAACCGAGCCCCGGTGTTTACCACAGTAGGAGTTGTCTCCCTTTTTATAAAATGGGATAATCAGAGATTTCTACTGGTTCAATGAAACTATCTGATTCCAACACATTACCTAATATCTTAGACATAGAGACAATAATTCATCACTGCCATTCATAGACATCACTTCATTGATACCATTAGATGTGTCATTTTAGATTAGATACAGTGTTTACAACTTCAGTTACAAATGAAGAACCGATGTCTATGGGATGCCCGTCACATTTTACGTGGTTGTAGGCCAACTGAACCCTCCCTCAAACTGTTTCTTTCAACTATCTAGTTGTCTGTCTTGAGAGGTAAATATATCACCGTCATCGGAAATCCTTTCACTTACCACTGATTTTTTATAACGCGTTTCCTTAATGTGCATGGAAAGTTATCAGGTATTACCTATCGCTGATACCTATTCTCTCTCCTTTTTTGTCGCTCACCACTCTTCACGGTCGTTCTAGAGTTTTAGTCAGTTTGCATCTGAGCAGCTATCGCCCTTTCGCATGTTTGGAGCCCGCAATAATCATTCTTTTTGTATTTGTCAGTTCTGATGAAACAAGAGAAATCCACTGACATTTACTAACCTTTGGTTATCAACAACCTTTGCCCACTGTTTCTAAAATATGAACGAAATATTCCCATATTGAGTCATAAGAAAAGGCACAAACAGCGAAGAAAATTTTCTTTTCGACGATTCATTTTCATGAGCTGTACAATCGTAATTATAATTAAACACATAAGTTTTTGACCAATCAGATACTGGTAAACTTTGTCCTTGCAAATTCTACTACATAGTGTGAGGTGTAAGAAGGGATGACTAATTGTAAGTTAGAAAGGAGACAGAAGTTGGCATGACCTAATAAGTGTGAGATAATGACTAATCAATAAGCTAGTGTAGAGTGGACAGGAACTAGTGGAAAGGTTATACAGTAGTTTTGTATAAGATGTGTGTGAAAAAGCCATGTTATTAATAAACAGTCATAGAGTGGTAATAAAATATGGATGGTGGGAATAGTAATAATAATAAAAGTATTAAGAACAGTAATAATAATAATAATAATAGTGAACTTACATATTAAAAGAGAGGAGAAAAATTATAGTCAGAAATTTACTCTGGCCATGGTAGGGCTAGAGAATGTATGTATCGTTTTTGTATACATAGGTCCGGTTTTATGTCACGAATAGCTAATGCCTCAGCTATGTACAGATGTCGTATCCGGAATCCTTTTGTACGATATTGAGGGACTCTGTGTACCACTGTGAAGCATTCGTGTGGGGGTGCTCGATGTCCGGAGATAACAAGGTGTTCGAGGATTGAGCTGTTGGTATTCTTCTTTTCTCCTCTGGCTAACCAAGCTGGACAGTGTTCCAGGATACGTTTGTGGACTTGACGTTGCGTACGGCCGATATACTTTGCTCCACACGAGCAAGTGAATTGATAAATACACATTGAAGTGGCCAAAGGCGGTATCTTGTCCTTAACGTTAGACTGGATTAACTGTCTGCAGGAGAATGTTATACGTAGAGTGGCTGTTGGGAATGTCTTCTTCAGACTTTTTGAAAGGCGGTTTCTGAGAATTTCCGCTGCGATGTCACCTTTGAATTCTAGGTTCATGAAGAGTCTTCTTAGGAACCGTTGTGATATTTGGCATCGGGGGCTTCTCCTTCATGTTTTTGTCGATGAATCTTGGCGGATACCCATTCTCTAGTAGGGTTTCACGCAATAAATTTAATTCTTTCTCCACCGTGTCTTCCGAGCAGATTTTTCTAATCCTTGAGCACAATGTACGTATCAAGTTTCTCTTTCGGGTCAGTGGAACAAAGCTCTGGAAGTTGATAAACTGTCCAGTCCATGTTGGCTTACGGTATATCGTTACAAATGGCAGCTACCAAAAACCTCCATCAATATATATTGCATATATTTTCTTCTGTTCTGTTTGTTTGAACATATTAAAGTATGATGTCTTATAGTATTGTTTACTCTGGCGTATATTTCAAACATTTACGACCTGCTGATTCACAAGTTCCTGCTAAAAAGCATTATCCTCGATGGCAGCTTCTCCCAGTACATGAGATGATCGTTCTTGAGTGGTGTCATTGGTTCACAAAATTTACTCCTAAATCTTCACTTATTGGCATTAAGCCAAATGTCGCCAGAGAGAACTGAGTCAAGCGATCTACTGTCAATTATTCTTTTATTTGAAGATCATGGACGAAGAGAAAATATTATGTGATAAGCTCCGCTGAAAATTCTGTACATTATATAAATTTTGTTTCAGAACCAAGCTGTTATTATTATTCCACCTATACCAACCTGACGTTAGCCCTCGAGTGGAGTCCAAGTGGGAAACAATAAGTTGGGCATCCGGCAATGAAATACAGGAGATCATGTGAGGATGAGACGTAAGCTTATGGAGAGCGGCCCAACTGAAGAGGACTGCAGAAAACAGGATAAAATGGAGGCATGCTGTTCAAGCCCAAAGGAATAATACATCATAAATAAATAAATGAAAGTGTTATTTTCACAAATAAAAGGAATGACACACTCATACACATACAGACACACAACTTACTCTGATTAACAGTTTGTAAATTTACAAGATGACTTAATAAATTCACATGTAAAATAATATCTTGTACGTCTAGATTAATTTTATCATTTTCTTTAGAAATGATATTAGTTATATAAGAAGAATGCCAGTCCAATGTTGTTCTAGTCTGTGTAATCATTGTAGACCAAGCTGGTGTTTGTGATTTTCCACGTTTAAATGTTACCCCGTGTTGATGACGTAATAACGTTAAATATAATTGATGCAAGCGTAAATTAACAAATAGGCGTAGAATATCTTTATTAACAATCGAGTTATCAGATAAACCGGACGACGATGTTGTTGTTGCTGTAGTTGTTGTTGACGAAGAAGTTGAATATGGTGTAAGATCTGATGGAAGATGACGTAATATCTGTTTCAATACATTATTTATTATGTCTAGATATTCAGCTTTATCACCCTATTGTAAAAAGAAAAAGAGAAAAGTTTTGAATGAAATTTGCATAGTGTACACTTCACAGAATTATACAAGTATGAAAAAAGTTGAACACAGCAAAAAAGGTTCTGAAATCAGATATATGTAACGCTATAAATGAATTAAAAGAGACACGTGTATCAAGACCAAACACCTGTATGTAACCGCTGAAATGGATAATTCACTCTTTAGGTTCATATAATCACTGATATTTTCCACTTGTAAGTAGTGTCTTGAACTGTTTAGTCACATGCTCTTTTAAGCAATGTTGTCATCCTGGGAGCTATAATAAATTCAATGATACCAAACCAGTGAAACTACCTTCATTACACTGAAGCCGTATATTCCAGTAACTAACTAACCTATATATTTCAATATACGCATGCTGTGGAGGCCGTTTACTGACGTTACGCTGCAGGGCCTTTAGTGGAATCCGAATGGGAAACGACGAGTTAAATCTTCAAGTGTGACATGGAGGAGATCATGTCAGGTGGGGAATAAATGCCTATAGGTAACTTTGAAGTCAGGTAAACGTGATTGTAGTCAACTAGATGAAAGAGAGATGTGCAGTTGAGGCCTTTTGTCCTGCTCGGAACCTAAAGAAATAATAATAATATCGATTATGATGAATTTTCTTGCATTCAGTCTTATTCCTTTTTGAATTTCACTCCATCTACTTCGGTACTAGACTAATATAAGTATTATCATCAGACACCATAAACTAAGTGGAACTCATAATCTGGTGAGTGAAAAATTCTTCCAAGGTGCCTAAGTTCACCTCTCTCTCTACCTCTTCTAAATACTCTTTCCAGGAAACAGTAGGACACTTATTGAAGAGATCAATTTGAAAGGATTTAACGACTGAATAAGAGAAGAGGAAGTGGTTTAGCATAGGAAAGCTATTCATCTATCGAAGTTGACTGTATTAGTACCAGACATAAAAGTCAGAAGTAAGGATCGTATACCAACATACAACTGACTACAAGATAAGTATATTCATTACTATCGTGTTATTAGGACAAGATGACATTTATTAATTCTATTTATGAGGGAAATTAGGTAATCTAACCTGCTATACTACATTTGGGAAGTACCATCAGCTAGTGCCAACGGGTTGATCTATGACGAAATCTCAGCTGAGTACGGATACAGGGGGCTCGTTTCGCATTTGCCAGTTTACGCCGTTTCTGGTGTAGACGAGATATTCGACTATCGATCAAAGGGCGGGCGTACTGCTCATCAGTCCGCTCTGTCCTCCTTTATGGCTGTGAGATCTGCTCACTGAGAGTGGAAGACATGAAAAGACTAGCTGTCTTCAATCATAGGTGCCTGCGCTCTATTTCCCGTGTAAAGTGGCATAATAAGGTGAGCAACATTGAAGTTAGGCGTCCAGTTCTAGGTAAACAAGGGAAATCAATCGACGAAGTTGTGAAGTTACAAAGACTGAGGTGGTTAGGACAAGTGCTACGTATTCCTAGTCATCGCCTCCCTCGACGAGCAATGTTAGCGGATATAGGGTCAGGTTGGAAAAAAGCTAGCGGAGGTCAAACAAAAACATGGCACCAGTCAATGAAATCCACAACAGTTGGTCTAAGCCACGTAGGAAGGTGTAGACTTCCAGGCTGGGGTCCTCGGGACGGTAAAAATCTATGGTTGGAAACAATTGGTGACATAGCTCAAAATCGTTCTCAGTGGCGCAGATGTATCCACTCCTTGTGATTTATGATTTCCAATGAAACTTTTTTGTTCTTCGTTATTACTCCTCTGTCTCACTGTTTCTAGTATGCTTCCCTGTACTTTCTTCTCTTGATTCGCGTGCTACACGGAGTGTGGCGACTTGAACTTCCGCACATTTGTGCAAAGTTCTATGTCGAAAACAGACAGACAGCTATACATACTGTGAGGATGATCATATAGTAGTATTGTAACGACAGAAGACAAGGGCCAGACAGCAAATTGTTTATTGAGAAAATCAAGAGGTATTTATCGATTTTTATGTGCATTATTGTTAGCGGAGAAGCAGTCTTTTCTGATTGGTTGTTTTCTTGCTGAGGGTTATTCTGTTATCTTTTTGTGGTCGTTTCTCAGAAAGCTAAGTCGTATATCTGCGAATCATATTTTCAAACGTTAACTCCGCTGTGATTGGCTGGTGATTTTCTCAAAGTTAAGCTTTGCTGTTGTTTTCCTCATAACTCTGATTCGGGATGTGAACAGAGACGTGAACTTTTGTCAAAAATTTTGGCTTGCACCCAGCTCTCACTGCAGTATGAACACAGAAGAATGAGACTCTATAAACAATCAGTTAACAAATATTATCTTAAACGTTTTCCTAAAGAATATAAGAAAAAATGGTTCGTATCCCACCCCCACGCCCTCATGCACCACTTTTAATCTACTACACTGTTGTGAACTTTTCTTATAATACGTATCTAGTCATATTCATATCTCTACCGCTATTAACACTCTTTTTTTCCTTTATATGTTTAAGCCATTCCGGCTTCATTGTAAAATGAATAAAGCCTAAATTCTTGGTTCATTCGTCTTTTCAAGATTCAAGCATCACTCATCGTTCTAAGACTCAATCACCTTCGTAACAATTTATTCATTTTACAATATTCATGGAACGATTTTTCCGACCTGATCGGTTCGACGTAGAACCTAACGCAGTTGGAGCTGCCAAGAAGTGGGATCACTGGTTTGCGACTTTTTCCTACTTCATTGAATCAATGGGATCCGAAAATCCTTCGAAACTACATATTCTCTTCAATCATATTTCTACTTCTGTATACGAATGCATTTCTGAATGCAAAACATACGAAGAAGCTATCGACACTCTCAAGAGTCTCTACATGCAGCCTTGCAACGAAGTGTTTGCTCGACACTTGTTAGCAACGTGTAAACAAGAATCTGGCGAAAATCTGGATCAGTTTGTTCGTCGACTCAAGTCGCTGACTACAGATTGTTCATTCAGGGCAGTTACAGCCGAAGAACATCGTAACGAATCTCTACGTGATTCATTCATCTCAGGTATACAGTCTTCGATGATACGCCAGAGGCTATTAGAACAGCGTACTTTAACTTTTCAAGCGGCATACGATCAAGCACGAGCTCTAGAGATGGCACATCAACAATCGCAGTCATACAACAATCCTGTTACACCTTGCGCGTCCATTTCTTTACATGATGTACCTCATTCATCAGATTCCACACCCTCCGTCAATGAAACAACCATTGCTGCCGTTGAATCCAAATGCTTTTTCTGTGGTAATCGTAGACATCCTCGTTCCAAATGCCCCGCCCGTGATGCAGTTTGCAAAGCTTGTGGCAAGCAAGGACATTTTCAGAAGGTTTGCAGGTCTGCGCCATCTACGAAAAAAGGTCCATCTTCAGTTAACTCTATAATTTCATCTCTCGTTGTGGCTTCAGCACCTCAAAGTCTCACTGATGCTGTTACGCAGCTTACTGTCAATGGGAAATCAATGCAAGCTCTAGTGGATACCGGAAGCAGTGAGAGCTACATCTCTTCCTCAGTTGTTCGTAAGTATAACTGGAAAGTCCATAAGTCTCGAAACAGAATCACAATGGCGAGTACGAATCTTACTAGTCATACTGAAGGACATTGTCTTCTATCCATCTGCTATAAAAACCACACTTATGATCTATTCAAATTTTCCATTCTTCATAATTTATGTGCAGACGTCCTTCTTGGACATGATTTTTTAAAACTTCACAAACACATTGAGATTCCTTTTGGGGGATCAAAGCCGCCTTTTTCTCTCTGTGGTCTACCTTGTGTTCGCGTCGACCTGCCTATCCTGTTTGAAAATCTTTCAAAAGACTGTAAACCGATCGCGATAAAATCCCGGCGTTATTCTCGTGAAGATGAAAGTTTTATTTCCACCGAAGTCAACCGGTTACTGCAAGAAGGTGTTATTGAACCTTCTAATTCTCCTTGGCGAGCTCAAGTTCTTGTTACGTCAAACGAACGCCATAAAAAGAGGATGGTAGTTGATTATAGTCAGACAATCAATCGATTCACTTTTCTGGATGCTTACCCATTACCTAGGATTGACGAAATGATAGAAAAAATCGCACAATATGACATATTCAGCACTCTTGATCTGAAGAATGCTTATCATCAAATTGCCCTAAGGAACGAAGATAAACCATATACTGCTTTCGAGGCTTGTGGGAAACTTTACCAATTTTGCCGAATTCCTTTTGGTGTTACCAATGGCGTAGCTTGTTTTCAACGCATTATCGATGAATTGATCAGTAAAGAACAACTCACAAGCACGTTTGCCTACATTGACAATGTCACTATCTGCGGCAAAACTCAGGAGGAACACGACAAAAATCTAAACAAGTTTATGGTAGCAGCACGCAATTATGGAATAACCCTTAATGATTCCAAAAGTGTGATCTCAAGCAGAAGCATACAATTACTCGGTTATGAAGTTTCAAAGGGGGTTATTAAACCAGATCCCGATCGGCTAAAACCTCTTCGTGATCTAGAACCACCCACAGATATCAAATCTCAACAACGGGCCGTTGGATTATTTGCTTATTATTCACAGTGGATCCCTCGCTTCTCAGATAAAATCCACCCATTGGTAAATAATCGGATTTTCCCTCTTGATATCGAAACTCGAAATGCTTTTGACAAACTGAAAGACGACTTAGAACGTGCAGTCGTTGTGGTAGTTGATCCGAAAGCACCCCTTGTTGTTGAAACAGATGCTTCAGATGTCTCAATTGCAGCTACATTAAACCAGAATGGTAAACCTGTCGCCTTCTTTTCTCGAAGCCTCTCTCGAAGTGAGAAACATCATTCATCGGTTGAGAAAGAAGCCTATGCCGTGGTTGAAGCAATTCGTAAGTGGAAGCATTACCTTCTCGGAAATCACTTCAAACTTGTCACTGATCAACGTTCAGTAGCATTCATGTTTGACAAGATTCATAAAGGCAAAATCAAGAACGATAAAATAATGCGTTGGAGAATTGAGCTATCCCCTTATCAATATGACATCATTTATCGTCCTGGAAGGGATAATCAAGCTGCTGATACATTTTCCCGTAGTTTCTGCGGTTCCTTGCAGTCAGTGTGCGACTTGAAATTTCTCCATGACTCTATGTGCCATCCTGGAGTTGTCCGAATGATGCATTTTGTACGCTCGAGAAACCTTCCATTCTCCCTTGACGAGGTGCGCAATGTAACCAGTAAATGCGTGACATGCTGTGAGTTAAAGCCTCAATTTTACAATCCCTCTAATTTCAAACTCATAAAAGCAACCCAACCTTTTGAAAGGTTAAGCATCGACTTTAAAGGACCTCTACCGTCAGCTAGCCGCAATCACTATCTGCTCACGCTGATCGATGAATATTCTCGATTCCCCTTTGCATTCGCCTGCCCCGACATGTCGTCTCAAACGGTAATGAATTGCCTTTGCCAACTGTTTTCGATTTTCGGTATGCCTTCTTACATACATACCGACAGAGGCGCTGCTTTCATGTCTACCGAATTACGGGCATTTCTTCTGGAGAAAGGCGTAGCAACCAGTCGTACTACCTCATACAATCCTCAAGCCAATGGGCAGGTCGAGCGCCTCAATGGAACACTTTGGCGTGCCATCACTCTAGCATTAAGATCACGGGGCCTACCAACGGCACAATGGGAGTCTGTTCTACTCGACGCCTTGCATTCCATCAGATCTTTGCTCTGTACTGCAACGAACGCCACGCCACACGAACGACTGTTTACCTATAACCGAAGATCGACATCTGGGACAACTCTTCCTACTTGGCTCACTGTACCAGGACCAGTACTTCTCCGGCGGAGTGTTCGTCAGTCCAAATTCGATCCCCTGGTTGAAGAGGTGGAGCTATTGAATTGTAACCCGCAATTCGCTCACGTTCGCTTCGGTAATGGACGTGAAGATACAGTTGCTCTTCATCATCTGGCACCCAAAGGCGAAGATATAGATCAAGTTGAAAATTCAATACCGGAGGGCGACGCAATTCCTGAGCAACAAGTAAATGGGGATGCGACCACTGATCCTAATATTCTTCGTGAAGAAAATACAACTGAAACGAACAACGGGCGTATTCTTTTGGAAAAACAACAACGTGTACGGCCTTACAATTTGCGTACCAGAGAAGCGTGACATAATGGCTCATTCCTTTTCAAGCCGCAGTGAATGTTGTGAACTTTTCTTATAATACGTATCTAGTCATATTCATATCTCTACCGCTATTAACACTCTTTTTTTCCTTTATATGTTTAAGCCATTCCGGCTTCATTGTAAAATGAATAAAGCCTAAATTCTTGGTTCATTCGTCTTTTCAAGATTCAAGCATCACTCATCGTTCTAAGACTCAATCACCTTCGTAACATACACTACTGTAGATTTTTATTCGAAGATGAAAGCTAAGTGATAAGAGTAGACAAAGAAGAAGAAGAATGCGACTGTTCAGCCTTCTACACTCATTCAAAAAACGTAATTGTGGTTAAAAAGGTGAGTTGAAAAATATCAAAAGTAGGTAGTTAAATCTTTTATCTGTGTTGTCCACCAACCAACTGATGTGGGCGGCTAACATGTTTAGAACGAATACATGCCAGTCACATACATAGCAGACTGTCAGTGGTAGAATGCTCGTTAACCATGCACATGGTCAGGGTACAATTCCTAGATAATGTGCTACCAAGCCTGGGCTAAATGACGAGCCGACAACAGTAGGCCCAGAAAAAAGGGAAGGTTGAGCGTAAGGAAAGCAAACCTACCCAGTAAAAACAACATCATCGCCGATAAAACTTTAAAGCAAGAAATGAAAAAACCATATAACACAAATGGAAAAGTTAGCATAAGAGAAAGTCTGTTATCGACTATTTTAAACAAAACGTGGCAACGAAGAAAAGAGATGATCACTACTAATACTTGATTTGTAATAAACGATGTGTTTTATAGTTATAGTTCTTAAGATTTCGAAATGTATATATCATGTATTTTGAAATTCCTACCTTGGATTGACTAATCAGCTTTGTCAATGTACTGCTTTTAACTACAATAGAATGAACACAAACAAGCTATTTTATCAATTTCTTAGTTCTGACTTAAGCTGTTTGCATTCTATCTCCAGTGTTAAGTGGTATAGCTTGGTAATCAATATCGAGGTTAGGCCTACAGTGCTAGACAAAGAAGAAGGGTCAGTCGATTAGGTTGTGAAGCTAGATTGATTGAGACAGTTAGGATACAGGCTGTGCACGACAAATCATCAGCTTCCTCGACGAACAACGTTAGGAGACATGGGATTAAGTTGGAAAAAAGAGTTAGAGGTGGTCAAACCAAGAACTAGCGTCAGTTTATGGAGTCATTGACAGTTGATTTGAGCCATGTATAAAGATGTGGACCACCGTCTAGCAGGGAACCAATAGTTGAAGACTATTAATGATTATATAACTCAATATTGTTCTTAATTGAGTAGATGTATTCACTCTTTGTTTTTCGTGTTACTATTTTTTCTCTTTCACATTCTTGCTCATTGTATTTCTTTTAAATCTCACTTTCTAACTCTTTTCTCTTTATCTTCCTGTGGTACATGAAGTATGGCAATTCGAACTGTTACACTAGTGTGAATATAAAAAAGAAAATTATCCACCAATCACATTGTTTTTACTGGACATCACAAATCTATGAACGAACATAAGGCAAAAGATTAAAAAAAAACAACATACAACCAATTTAGCTTACCTTAAAAGATTTGAATTCTTCTAAAGTAATCGCCAGATATTCATTCCCTGTACGTAATAAATCAACACAAAATTGTACAGACGATTGATGTTGTTGATGCTGGTGTTGTTGATTACTTGAGTGTGTTTGACTTATCTGATAATGCAACAATGCTTCAATAGATCTTGCTAAACATACAGATGTTAATGAGAATTGATCATTGACATTCATCTTTTTATTATTTGTTACTAATTTATTTTCAACTTGTTGATTAAAAAATAATGTTTCCATAGGTAGACTACATTCTTGGCTTTTTCTCCACTTATATAATGAACTTAATTTGTTTGCCCAGAGTAAAGAGGATGACGACGGCGATGATGATGGTGATGATTGAGAGTATAATGCAAGTAATTTGAATAATTGAAATTCATTTGTATCATTTAATAAATAGGATGTTATATTCATACTACTCAAATTGTCATTGGCAGTAGTAGTATTCATACATTCAAGTGGATTAGACGATATTATAGACAGATATTGGTCTAGAATTTGATTGAATTTCAAGTTAGTATCTTCATCCTTTAATTGTTTTATTTATATAGAGGAAAGAATAATAAATAAAAGTATTATTAAGAGAAAATAACAATGCAAAATGTGTTAGACTGATATACACAGATTGCTTTGGCTCACTGACTTAAGTAATCGATCTTCAATTAATGGGATCAGGTTTTGAACCCCATTCCATCTGTTGCTCCAGCCTAGACAACTAACTATACAGCGTCATAAGATCTTGAACAATAAGCGTGGCTAATAACGTGATAATACGTAAGTAACTTTGCAGTAAACAGCATACTTTGATGTATTTAATCAATAAAACTCAACTAATCAGTGACCACCTAAGGATTTTCCCTAGAACAATTTAGTTATCATGTAGGTTGATAATACTAGCCAACTGTATATTGATAAGCTCCTGTACATTGACAGATGATGTACAAAAGATATGCGCTAGTATTTGTGGGAGTTTTTTTCTGTGCTTTGAAGTGTTTCTGTAGCGATTGGGTCGATTGGTTTCACTCACAACTTGGAACTGGTAAACTAGGCTATCTAAAATCACCGATAATATATATACTTGACTGAGGTGAGTGTACACAAGACCAACGAGAAGACACTGGGAGATTTAGAATTTGTGAATAGTTCACGTCTAATACCACACGAACTCGAAGATCTACAGCAGCAAATATGGAACTTCAATAGAATACTGAAAAGACGGATGCGATGAAGATACTCAAACTAACAACAACCAACAGAAATTACCATCAATGAGGGAAACATTTAAAAGAGTCATATTTTTCACTTATCTAGGTGGCGTAGCCCCAACTACAGGCAACAGAAATGAGGATGTCAAAGCTAGGAGAAGCATGATAAACCTTCATTACTCTGAAATCAATATGGAAATCTCTTGCACTCAGCATAAAGAGTAAGATTCAGATCTTCAACACTGATGTCAAAGAAGTGCCTCTGTATGTTTCAGAGAATTGGAGCAAGAGTCACGAAAAGCATTTTCAATAGCCTACTGCAGGCTTTTAACAACAGCTGACTGCCTTCGCATGATACTGTGGATCACATAGCCAGTTGGAAAGTATCATCAACACAGAACTTTGACATTGAACCAAATAATAACCTATCATTCAACAGGAAGTGGAGAGAGATTTGACATATGGTTGCCAACAAATATGGCTGAGGAAACCAGTTGGTTGAAATCATGCACCAAGTCGGGCTTTCAGTGGAACCCGAATGAGAAACCAAGGGTTGTGTGTCCGAGAATGACATGGGGGAGGAAATAAAGGCCTATGGGTAATCGTATAGGCAGCTTACTGACTGGTTTCAACACAGAACTTTGCACCGATGTGCAGCAGTTTGAGTTGCCACGCTCTCTCCATTTAGCACACAAAGCAAGAGAAGAGAGTGAAGAAAGATTCAAAAGACAAATAACAAACCGAAGTGTGAGGGGAAAAGAATAGTAATCTGGAAGAACAATATGGTTTTATGGGATATTATAAATCACAAAGAGTGAATGCACTTGCCTTATTGAGAACGATTTTGAGGCGTATCACCAACTGTTGTCATCCTGAGAACTCCAACCAGCCCATAAGCCTACACCCCCTGACGTGGCAGCTGGGTTAAACTAACTTTTGTGGATTTCATTGGGTTATGAAGCCGTGTTTTGGTCTAACCACCAAAACTTGCTCTTTTCCAGCCTGATATTATATCAGATAACATTGATCATCGAGGGTGGCGATGGATTGGCATGCGCAACACATGTCCTAACCATTTCAATCGATGTAACCTCACAACATCATCGATTGGCTTCACCACTCGATAGATGCCTCACCTAAATATTGCTCACGCTATTATGCCAACACCACCAAACATGGGTGATAGAACAAGGACAGCTAGCCACGCTTTCAGTGGCCATGTTTCACAGCCATAAAGGAGGACGGAGCGGACTGCTGAGCAGCATACACACCCTTTGGTCGATGGCCGGATATCACATCCACTAAGTTGACAAATGCCAAACAAGGCTTTTGTATCCGTTTTGAGATTTCGTCAACGATCAACCCGTTGAAGCTGATAAGTGGATAAGTGAAGTGGTCAACACGCTCTACCACTTCACTCCTTATCTTTAAGCTAGGAATAGCCGATGTAGTCCAGTCCTGTAGCATTATCATCTCACATGGGCAACTAAATGGAAGTGGAAGTATGCTGCTGAAATCCTATGCTCCACTCAGAATTCCATGGAACAATAATTAGAATTTTTAGAAGTAATCTGCCTTTATTTGGTCTCAACAAATAAAAGAAAACACAATTAGACGTACACCACTCCACATGCACACACACACATGAATAATAATATTATTGAACAAATGAAGGTCATTTAATTTCCTCTGGAAAAGATATTAAACAATAAAAACATCTGAACAAAAAGAAAAATACACTTTCACCTTATATAAACACAAAGAAAATAGCTAAAAAGTAAACAAAATTATTTCGATAAGAAAATAAATAATCACATGTATATTGTGTACATGTGTGAATGATATAACCAATGGCTATGAGGTAATAATAAATACCCTTCAGGGAATGCAAAACATAATCACTAACATCACATGAATTTCCCTATTTTTTTTGCCATGTTGTATCATGGGCTATTATTATTATTACTGTTTTGTGTCTTTCAGTCCAAATACTGTTTATATGTAAACAAGGAAATATTAAAAACTTAATAAATAAATGTCAATACTAATAATTATTTCCTGAACGAAAGAGGTTATCAATTTTGTGTTGATACCCTCTAAATAGGCATCAGTTAGATGCCTAGTTTAAAAATAGGAAGTGAAGTGGTAGAGCACGTTGACCACTTCACTGATTTGGGAAGTACCATCGGCCAGTGCCAACGGGTTGATCTATGACGAAATCTCAGCACGGATACAAGAAGGTCGTTTCGCATTTGCCAGTTTACGCCGTCTCTGATGTAGACGAGATATTCGACTATCGATCAAAGGGCGGGCGTACTGCTCATCAGTCCGCTCTGTCCTCCTTTATGGCTGTGAGATCTGCTCACTGAGAGTGGAAGACATGAAAAGACTAGCTGTCTTTGATCATAGGTGCCTGCGCTCTATCTCCCGTGTGAAGTGGTATAATAAGGTGAGCAACATTGAAGTTAGGCGTCCAGTTCTAGGTAAACAGGGGAAATCAATCGACGAGGTTGTGAAGTTACAAAGACTGAGATGGTTAGGACATGTGTTACGTATTCCTAATCATCACCTTCCTCGACGAGCAATGTTAGCGGATATAGGGTCAGGTTGGAAAAAAGCTAGCGGAGGTCAAACCAAAACATGGCCTCATAACCAGTCAATGAAATCCACAACAGTTAGTTTAAGCCAGCCACGTAGGAAAGTGTAGACTAGCTGGCTGGTTTGGGTCCTCGGGACGGTAAAAACCAATGGTTGGAAACAATTGGTGATATGGCTCAAAATCATTCTCAGCGACTAGCGCAGATGCATCCACTTCCTGTGACTTCCTATGATTTCCAATGAAACTATGTTGTTCTTCGATATTACTGTTCCTTTTGTCTTGTATCTCTGTTTACTGTCTCTATTATGCATTTCTTGTACTTTCTTCTCTTGCTTTGTGTGGTACACGGAGTGTGGCGACTTGAACTTCCGCACATTTGTGCAAAGTTCTATGTCAAAAACAGACAGACAGACAGTTTGATGGCAATGTAAGTATGATTCATTACAGTTGACTACAAGACTTACGATTAATTGGATTTCGGATTCAGAAACTATTCCACTTCTTTTAGTTTGAAAAGCAAGGCAGTGAAGTTAGTTAAATTTGTAACATCTCCCACTATGGCTAAGTAAAGGTGTAGTGAAAATCATTAACAGTTCGATATTGGACTATCTGGTGCAGATGGGGCACAAAGCCAGCCAGCCAGCATTGAAGAATCCTTCCCCATCATCATCTACCGGGTGCCTAATAAACTGCCAAAATCATCAAAGCACCACATGCTTCAAATAGCAGAGGCTATTGCAATTCGCCTCAAACAACCAGTTCTTTGTGTTCAAAAGAAGAAAGTCCAGCCCCTACTACAGCCGTGGCCTTCAGTAGAGACTATAAATTCATAAATTTATAATATTATCTTTCTTAATCTGCCTTTCTGACATTCAGCTTATTTTATGTTGATGCTATTGAACTGTAATCTATCGATATTACTTATTCGATGTTACTTAAACATTCATGTTGTTCATAACACTAATTCATTCGTTCACTATAATGTATAGATAAATGTAGAGTTTGATGATGAAGTTATCGAAAAGAGTACTCTTTGTTCAGTATCCATTCTTTTGCTAATTTGTATTTCTCGTTGTGTGTCGGTGGCATAACAGTTAGGACGCTCGCCGACCATGCACATGGATCGGGGTTCGATCCCCGGCCACCGACGCACTCCTTTACCTCAACAAACCAGTAATAAGACTGGTAAAGAGGAAAGGTTGGACATGAGGCTAGGAACCCCATTCTTTAAAAATAAACACTGCTACAGAAACTTCAAGCCACTAGCTTGAAGCAACCCTATGTTCTACTGGGGAACGTGAAGGAAAAGTAAAATATTTCTCGTTGAATTGAAATAATTGGTCTTTGTAGTCATCTCGGTTTCTTGTATGGATATTTCAACGATGTTTGATGGTTGACGTGATGTCATCTTGCTGATGGTGGATAGCAGTAGAATCCAGGAGGCACATTTCATCCTATTTACAACCTTTCAGCCAAGTGTGTTTGTATTCCCAGTAAGTGGTGATGTTCCCACTCAGATCCAATCTTTTGAATCAAAGATTGAGTATTTTTGGTCCAATAAAATCGCTTAGGGGAAATAAAAATCCGCTTAAAACAAATAACTGATATCTATTTGACAAGATATGACTTTAGTGGCATTTGAAACGATGCATACTGAATTCATATGACAGGATGGACATCATCACTCACTTAGGAATGCAGAGTCATCTATTGCTGGTCATTATCAACCATATAACACATTAATCAGAACTCAATTAAGTGGAACAGATTTTAGATGCACCATTCTATGAACCACACTTATTTTATGCGAAGGTTGATGATATACTTAATATTCCCAGTTACTCAGGTTGAAGTAGATAGACTGTGTGGGATTCAAATCTTGGAACTACTATTACCACCACTGACTGAAAGTTGAATAATTGCAAGGCTCATTGAATTCTAGTTGAATGTATTGATTAGTAAAATTTAAAAGACGTGAATATTATCTAGGCAAATGTATATTCAGATTTCATTTTAGTTATTTATTATTTACTGAATTCCTTAAGATCACATGTTTATGAGCAAGAAATTTTGATCTACACTTTTATTCTTCAGTATATATAATATTGCATCATTCTGTCATGTAATAAATAAACAAACTGATAGGGTATTATTACTCTACTAGAAAGCATACAAGTTTCACTTTCATATCAATGATACACTATTGAATTTCAATACAGTTTTAAACTACATATATATCATCCAAATTGATACCATAGAAAGTAAAATTGGTTAAATATGATTATTATGTAATGAAATTGAATATATGTAGGGTTTTGAAAGAAGATAATTAGCTAATAAACTCCTAATGTTGTTAATATCAAAAATTCAGGCAACGCTCATTAGACTGTGGTGTTATGAGAAAAGTAAATGGTACTTTGGTTTCTTCGTTATATTTGAATGCAGGTCTCTTGTATGCTCGTTAATACACCTGTTAGTTTCGTTAATGGATTTTCTACCTAGTCGATTCGCTAGCCTATTTTTACAACTCCTATTGGCAACAACAAACGACAAAAACGACACCATACCATACCACCGAAAACGCGACACAAGAAGATAAGAAGAGAATACAGACTGCTGACGTGGAGAGCTTTTACTGTCTCGTATCCACAGCAGAAATGATTGACATCGCCTGGATGTTGACATTTGCTTGGCTTGAAGCAAACTGGAGAGAGACTAACTACAGTGATTAATTAAAACAGTCAACAGCCAATAAGACCTCAAGATCATAAGTGGGGTGGGAAAAATACAACCAGACATGTAAAAGTACATGTAGAAAATGAGGTGTACATATCACCTCCCCTGTCAAAGAAAAGAGCATGAACGTGTAGAATAAAATTAGTACATCTTCTTCATTAGGTCAAATCGGAAACGTACTGTCTGAGATCTCTTGAGACTGGACTGCCTTCTGGGCTGAGATCCCTTCTTGTTCTGCGACTCCCGTTGTTTTCCCTTCGTATCCACTGGAGGTAGTTTAAATGTATCAAATAAAATATCTAGGGGTATTTCAGGTTTTGAGGACGTCACGTGGCACCTCTCTTTTATATCTCATTTAACCTAAATCAGCCTTGGCAAGTGGATGATAGCATCTGCAAGTTTAATATGCAGTCTGGAAGAGATGAAAAGTAATTTTCGAGTGTCTGTATTCTAACGCATACTAGAAACACAAAATTATTGATATCCTGAAGTAGAAATTGAAGTTCAGATTAGAAATTAAATAGATAACAAGTCTTAAAACCTGAACAATTATTTAATTTTAAATCTAAAGCTGATTAAGAAGAGAAATAAGGTACTATATATTCTGTGAGGATTAACAACACATGTGACAGTTAATCTCTCAAATATGTATAATACCTAACCAAAGCAACTTGGTGAGGCGCCTCTAAGGGAAGAAAGATCTTATGAAGAAGAAATGAAGGTATATGGGCAATCAGTTGTGGAAGCCGTTAAAAAAGATTGCACAGTGCAATAGAAATGAGCCTGTGAAGTCGTATTGTTTCACTCGGGGTGCAAGTAATAAATTATATATTTATATATTCTTCATGGATCAGAGACTTGGTGCGTCATGAAGAGCACCTCAAACAAACTACAGACCTTCATCAATAGCTGTCTTTTGTCAATACTCAAGATCAGATAGCCGGCCAGAAAAGATCAGCAACAGGGATATCTGGGAGCCAACCAACCAGGAACTGATTGTGCAACAAATAAGCAGGAAGAAATGGAGGTGAACTGGTCATACTTTGAGAAAACCATCAAGTGAAATCACACGACAGGCTCTCGAGCGGAACAAGAACGGGAAGCGGCGAGTTGGTCGTCAGTGCGAGGGTGACATGGAAGAGGTCATGTGAAGAGGAGATGAAAACAGTTGGGCAGACGTGGATCCAGGCTAAAACGTTGGCAGAGAACGGAACGCAATGGAGACGTGAGGCTGAAGCCCTATGTTCCTATATATGTTTATATCACTTATTCTCACTCATGTGTTTAAAACTTTGTTTTTTATTACTGTTTAAGTAGAACAGAGAAATGAAACGGCCTACCTCTATTCGAAAGCTCTCTATGTACTGATTTGTCTCTCATCACTTTACATAGAATAGTGTACTACTTCCTATCTGTTGTATATTATTAGTATTGTTCCCTTGGGTTTCGAGTGGAACGCAAAGCTTCAACAGGACGTCTCCATTTTATCCTATTGTTTGCAGTTCTCTTCAGCTGACCTCACGATTGTCCATAGTCTCTGGTTCCCTACATTACACCCTCAGACGCTCAACTCTCCGTTTCCCATTAGAGTTACACTCGAAGATATGCCTGGCGCGTGATGTCATTCGACAATCGCCTTAGCGTGATGTATAGTGGTCAAAATATTAAAATAACTAACAATAAATTTTTTTAAATTCCTATTTGAACAACAATAATTAGTGATAAAAACGAAAAACAAAAACATCCATCACTTACCTCATTTGTACTGATACATTCTAACCACATACCACGTAGACTACAGACAAACATATTCATTAGAACTGGCCACCAATCATTGGTTATCTTCAATTTGGTCATATACAACTTTGAATCACACGTTAGAGTTTTATTATATCGTTTTAATTGATTATTTGGTTTATTGGGAAGACGATGAGGATGATGATGAAGAGACGATTGTAAAAATACACGTTGTAAACAACAAGCTGCTAAATTTAAAATTTTGAACCAATTCTCATATCTTGTCATAAGCGAACAAGAACCAGCATTTATCTAAATATGAAGAAAAACAAAAGTAGAATTAGAATAAATAAGCCTTCCCCACCCCACCCCACTATCCCCATAGAAAAAAGTGTTAGCTAATCAATACAGGAAAAGTTAAAGTGATCATTTATATTTGAGTAATTAGTTCAATGTTAAGGATTTTTATTCCTTCACGTTCCCCAGGGGAACATAGGGTTGCTTCAAGCTAGTGGCTTGAAGTTTCTGTAGCAGTGTTTATTTTTAAAGAATGGGGTTCCTAGCCTCATGTCCAACCTTTCCTCTTTACCAGTCTTATTACTGGTTTGTTGAGGTAAAGGAGTGCGTCGGTGGCCGGGGATCGAACCCCGATCCATGTGCATGGTCGGCGAGCGTCCTAACTGGTTATGCCACCGACGCACAAGTGTTAAAGATTATTCGATGTAAATTACGTGCTACTCAACGGCACAAAGATAGAAGTTTGATAAGGTTAAAATTGCTCTTGAGTGAGAATAAAGGTATATTCGAGTGTCAATTTAACAAGTGTGAAGAGGGTATGAAAATATACAAAAGGAGCATATGAGATTGATAATAGTGAATTAATTATTAAAGCAAAAGCAAACTAAAAATAAAGTTAAAAACAAAAGAAAAAATCAATTTTTTTCCAGGGAACGATTAGTGAAGAGCTTAAGACCAAGGTAGAATAAGAGACTGGACAAACTTTTCCTGTATACAGAGTTCAGGGAGGCGCTGGCAATTCATCAATACAACCCTGAACTCTGTATACATAAAAAGTTTGTCCAGTCTCTTATTCTACCTTGGTCTTAACCTCTTCACTTATTGTTCCCTGTAAAAAAATTTGATTTTTTCTTTTGATTATTAGATGGTTAGAAGCAATTAGCAGGAAGCCTCAGACGTAGGTCATATGCGTATTGGTACTCATCAGCACGTAAGCTCTAACGTCAGTCAGAAAACTACCTAGAAATAAAAGACATTGGACAGTTTTTTTCACTCCAATCTGGGACTCTTCAACCAGACCAGGAATAGAACTGAAGATCTTCGAATTACGTGGTGAGAATGTTTTCAAATCAACCATAAAGTTGAAAATTAACTGGTTAATTTATTTTAACTTCTGTCTACCTTTGAAGTAAAACCATCACTGTTCATTATCATCCTTGAGGAACAACTGTTTTCATATCATTCAATTTGGTGGGCTTTATTTGACACGACTTTCCATCAAACTTCTAAGAAAATTATCTTGAAGTTAGCAACCAATGAGCAGTGAATTGGGGTTTCTTTCGTGAAGCTAATCAAATTCCTACAAATTCGCCTTCTTAGCCAACTATCGACCCAACAGGAGAATGAATCTTGCTAATCTGGTTAACACATGGTGTTGCTCTGTTAGTGCATTAAGAATCTTACGGAATTTTATACAGAAGTATTAGTGTCTGAAGTGTTGCATTTCACTTTGCTTTTCATATATAATACTGAGAGAAGCATTCTAGAACTTTTTATGGACAGATGATGTAAACATTACGTTTCCAGGAGAACATAGGGCTTCAAGCTAGAGCTTTGAAGTTTCGGTAGCAGTGGAGTTTATCTTCACGGAATGGAGGTTGCTAGCCTCATGCCCACGCTTCCCTCTTTGCCGGTTTTATTACTGGCTTAGTGAGGTAAGGGGATGTGTCGGCCGGGGATCAAACCCGAACCACCTATGTCATTGGCGAGCATCCCACCGCTGAGCCACCGACACACTGATGTAAACATAACTTATACAAAGCACAATAAACTGATATACTACTGAATCCTGTTAATAGGCGACTAAAAATTTGTGTTTAAGGGTTTCATCATGAACTAGCATCGGTTAGAGGACGTCTACAAACCTGAGAGACAGCTGTTTCGTCCTAGCTTGGCACTCATCCTCAATACGCACCTACGACCTTCTGGTTACAAGGCGAGCTCGTAGACAATTAAGCCACCGGGACCCGATCCAATGGACCGTCGATTCCAACTTCTGCCAATTCTTGATATGGCACAATAAATAGCCAATGTCACCGACGAGTATTTGTCCTCATACCTGACCTTCTGTACCTCAGTGGTCAGGCCTTCCCACTAGAACCTACCTGAATAGGGTCAGTCACCAGTGAGCATTAGATTGATATTCAAGTATTCATTTGCAGGGATTTGATTGGTTTTAGGGTTTCATCATGGTCCAATATTCATCTAACCGATTTCAATTCATGATGAAATCCTGAAACCAATCAAATCCCTGCAAACCAACACTTAAATTTGTGCTGGTTAATAATGTGATTTTTTTGTTTAGAATTAAGTTCATCTCATGTATGTAGTTTACCCTTTAACTCATCCAGTTTAGAAAACTTTAGTAGTCGAGTTTCTTTGAAAAACTTCTAACCGGCAATATTACCACAACTAAGGGTTCAAATGACTTGTAACCAGCCACCTTGATGACATTAGTGTTTCTAACAGTGACAACAAGGAGAGGTTATAATAGGATATATAGCTCGACATATCAAAGGTTCAGTGGACGGAATCTGGGTGGTGAATTTGTATCTCCCAATTAGGAAGAGTATGTCTAGGTGAAATTCAATCTATCTGTGACAAAGGGGTAAAAAAAACTCCAACTATGCCGGGGTACAAAATAAAAAGAAACGAAAATGAGGTTTAAAAACTATTATCTACAAAAACTACACACATATGATTTTGATTTTTTTTGATTTTTGATTTACAGCTTGATTCCACACTGTATTTTTGGTACAATTACGGAATTTTTAGCATGGATATCGGTAGCCCAAATTTTGCAGGCCGACCATCGATATCAGGTGTGCACCGGCGTGGGCTCGGACCCCGGACCATGTGCATGGTCGGCGAGAGTCCTAACCACTGTGCCACCGACGCACATATGAACCATTACATAGTAAAATAAATGCGAGGACGGCAAAATTATCCAGTAAAACTGAAATCCTATGAAGTCGAACGTAAAACATAACATAAACTTGCTTACATAAGAGCTATCATCAACAAATTACACAGAAATACATAAGGTTTTGTAAGTAAACGGACAAAGTTAAACTTTAAGCTCCACTAACTACCAACCAGCAAATGACCTTGAACTCATCAATCAAATGAAGGAGGCAATTTTGGGTATGGAATACATATATTTATGAAAAAAATGAATAAAAACTGTATAAAGCAGTTATATACGATATATTTCTCTTACATGTGATAAAAACATCTCCCAGTTTAGCATAGGAGTGTCAATTGAAAAGTTACACTACATCCTATACATATATTCATATAAATGAATAGAAATGACATGCTTTTGAGATCCATTCCGAAAAAAGTCTTCCATAGAATTGGTGTGTGTCCCTGCAGTGCTATCCTGTCAACGAATCCTTTCTGTAGGGAGGTATCATATAAACCAGTCACACAAACACTATTCGCTTGTTTTCGACCATGGTTATATTTTTTCTTTAATAAGGTACTTTTATCCACATGTATGACGACGCTTTCTCCTTCCAATAACCAAGTAAGCCTCTCCATCTTCCAGGATGTGATATATTCATGCAATGTTGGTACTACTGAACTGTTGATACGAGAGACTATTTTCAGTTTTATCAGTTGCACCTCTCACAGGCTGTTTTAAAACCCAGTAATTACAAATATACAAAATCTGGGTTAAGGACAAATGGGACTTGGCTAAAAATGTTCCTACGAAATATTAGACTCATTAGCTTACCATCCCAGACACTGACTCGTCTCAAAAAAATTGCACAACGATGTACCTATCCATCAACCGATCTACTGAAGCTTTCTATATTCATGACACCACCACATGAACAAATCTTTTCTTTCTTAATCAACCCAACAACCTAATAATACCGGAAAACTTTATCCTGACCAAATTGCAAGCGCAACTGCGTTAGAGCAGGTATCTGACACGAATTAAGCGGAATTGAAGCTTCAACTCACGTGAGTGAAACTCATTGGACTTATTCAAGGTCAATGGTGCAATCGTACTCCATTGGTAGTAAGTGGTGCTTAAAGTTTAACTTAGCCAGTAAGTGATTAGCAGTAGATGTAGAATCAAAGCAACATTACGAAGAGGAGATTTAAATTATTTCCTGCTGTCACACATAAAAATTACTTCATAAACTTTACGTAGAATTGTAATCACATTATGTAATCTATTATCACCAATCGAATTGACTAACTCTCATGAAAATAAACATTGTCATCTAAAGAGTTTTCTATAGCCTAGTAAACAAATTAAGTCTGTCTTTATCAAATTCCCTACAATAAGTGAGAAGGAAATACAAAGTAGTCGGTACAAGGTATTTATATTGGCTAGAAAACAATTCTAAAATTGCATCTTCTAATACGATAAGGTTTACAAATAAGCTAAATCATAGCAATGCATGCAATCACGCAATAAAAAAGGAACAATGGGAAGGATATAGAAAAAAATTGAGCATAAGGACGGATTGAAAACGAAATTATTACAAATTGACAATAACCCGAGATAATTTTTGTCAATTAACACTGTATATGCAAATCCTCTAAATAATTATGCAGTGTAGTTACGAAACAAGATCGCTTTGCTGATTTACGTGTTCTTAATTTACAAGGTGTTACTACTCCTGGCATAAAGGGGCTCCAACTTATGCATTCTCCTTTAATATGATTATCACCAATAAATGTTGCTTGAATAATTATTCAAGAAATAATATCAAGTATTGGCTTGTAGGGATTTGATTGATTGGTTACAGGATTTCATCATGAGCTGACATTGGTTAGAAAACCATTGGAAAACATGGAAGTACTGGACAGCTGTTTCGTTCTAGTTTTTGACTCTTGATTTTATTGTTTGACAGTATCTTACATACAGGATATAACATGGTTTTGTGTACGATTACAATCGTCCACTTCTTCTCTTACACATCAGTATTTATTTCATTGAAACGCTCTAACAGTTAAAAAATTAACGGTCTTTACAGTCGTTTGATGTTAAAGGTCTTAACTTCTGGAAAACACTTACATATGTAGGTGAACAATTTAACCTTGTTACAATGTCTATTGTAACCTTAAAATGAAAATCAAACGGTTTCATATAAGTAGGTCAATGATACAAAAAGAAATAATAACATTGACTTAAGGATAGAATATAACACGTTTGGAGTTATATTATGTCAACCTTTTTTTTCCTTTTTGTCCTTCCTATATACTATTATGACGCATCGTAACGTTTTTAAAAATGTATGCATATGCAGTTTCAGTCTTGGTAACTATGAAGTTCCTGAGAAGTCGAAATAAAGAGGAACCTATATCATTACATCTATAATAAAATAAAAGTTTTAACACTTAGCTAGGCAACTATTCAAAAGCTTTTAAACAGTTACATAAAATGCCTTGATAAGCGCGAATATACTTCTTCTCAATAGTCACTTCGTAGTCAGGCATTACAACAATGTCTCTAAGTCAATGCATTTCAGTGTCACCTTTTGGCGGCGTTTAGGAAATATCAAAGAGTTAAGCTATGATCAGACTAACGACAATCGGGTATAACATCTGTTTGGTTCTTTTTACAACTCACTTTCCGGATCTCTACTTACTCTTCATATGATTAAAAATACTTAGATCTTAACCATTGTATTAGGAAAGCTGATACCAACTTTGTTATCCTGAAAATAGTTGTCCTTCTTATAAGCTAGGGTCTGTCTGTCTGTCTGTTTTCGACATAGAACTTTGCACAAATGTGCGGAAGTTCAAGTCGCCACACTCCCTCCTTGTAGCACACAAAGCAAGAGAAGAAAGTACAAGAAAAGCATAATAGAAACAGTGAGCAGAGGTGTGAGACAAAGGAGTAATAACGAAGGACAAAACAGTTTCATTGAAGATCATAAGTCACAAGGAGTGGATGCATCTGCGCCACTGAAAACGATTTTGAGCCATGTCACCAATTGTTTCCAACCATAGATTTTTACCGTCCCGAGGACCCCAGCCTGGAAGTCTACACCTTCCTACGTGGCTTAGACCAACTGTTGTGGATTTCATTGACTGGTGCCAAGTTTTTGTTTGACCTCCGCTAGCTTTTTTCCAGCCTGACCCTATATCCGCTAACATTGCTCGTCGAGGAAGGCGATGACTAGGAATACGTAGCACTTGTCCTAACCACCTCAGTCTTTGTAACTTCACAACCTCGTCGATTGATTTCCCCTGTTTACCTAGAACTCGACGCCTAACCTCAATATTACTCACCTTATTATACCACTTCACACGGGAGATAGAACGCAGGCACCTATGATCAAAGACAGCTAATCTTTTCATGTCTTCCACTCTCCCGACCGAAAGCTTCTACCTTGATGTGGTGGTCGGGCTTGAGCACCGCAATGTCCCAACAAGCTACACTGGCTGAGACTTATGTCTCTTGAGGTCCTACCATGCCAGAAAGGTTATCTGGATAGCGGTTAGACGAAAAGCAGCTACCCAATCCAACACCATGATACACACAAACTCACAAAATATCATGCCGGATCGGCCGTGGCCCGGATTAACAACGACCGCGCTTCCTGCTGCCGTGTCACAGGGTAGGAGTGATATATATTTTACTGAGACACACCAAACAATAAAGAAGTAACAAAAATAGGCCACGTGTGACCGGCCTCAAGCAGTTGTTCCCTGGGCTCTGAGGTCACGCAACCAACTTCCACGGTGTGGGCAGCCGGGAAGTAACAATCGCCCTCACAATCCGAAATAAGCTAGGGTAATCTACAATCTACACCAGTCTGACGGAATAATCCTGTATATTCATACTCGATAATTCTCTGCCACTATCTATAAAAACGCATCTAGAGTTTCATGTTTCCGATATTTATGGTTTCAAATTAAGGTTATCTCTGAATTCTATCAGTTATCCTAGTGATTACATCGTGCACGTGACTGCTCAACAGATCAGATATGGAAGTACATGATTACGTTATCTATCATACAACGATCAATTCAGATACAATAAACTATTTCAAACGATTTAACATACACTCGTCATAAATGACTGTATTTTATCTACAACAGAGACTCAGAGAGGTTTCGCGTGCGTTTCGGATTGTGAGGGCGATTGTTACTTCCCGGCTGCCCACACCGTGGAAGTTGGTTGCGTGACCTCAGAGCCCAGGGAGCAACTGCTTGAGGCCGGTCACACGTGGCCTATTTTTGTTTCTTCTTTATTGTTTGGTGTGTCTCAGTAAAATATATATCACTCCTACCCTGTGACACGGCAGCAGGAAGCGCGGTCGTTGTTAATCCGGGCCACGGCCGATCCGGCATGATATTTTGTGAGTTTGTGTGTATCATGGTGTTGGATTGGGTAGCTGCTTTTCGTCTAACCGCTATCCAGATAACCTTTCTGGCATGGTAGGACCTCAAGAGACATAAGTCTCAGCCAGTGTAGCTTGTTGGGACATTGCGGTGCTCAAGCCCAACCACCACATCAAGGTAGCAGCTTTCGGTCGGGAACAGAGATTCAACCACTAGAAGTGAAAAGAAGTGAAAATCCGTCAGGAAGTATTATTTGTATTCAAAACGACAATTTGCCTTATAGGCGTGTTGGTGATAGTGAACCTACTGTGCACGTAATCATCGTCTGTAAAGTGCTTATAAAGTTTGAATAATTCATACAATACTGAAGTTTAGTTTCTCTAAAAAACTAGAGTGTCTTGTAGTTTATCAACAGAGATTCAACCACCAAATAAACTACAAGACACCCTAGTTTTTTAGAGAAACTAAACTTCAGTATTGTATGAATTATTCAAACTTTATAAGCACTTTACAGACGATGATTACGTGCACAGTAGGTTCACTATCACCAACACGCCTATAAGGCAAATTGTCGTTTTGAATACAAATAATACTTTCTAACGGATTTTCACTTCTTTTTTTCAACTCTCAATAATACTAGACCACGATTGTTACAAGAGAAAAACAAAATTATTGAACAAGAGCTAGTAGTTAATTGAAAACAACTTGGACAATAAATATTTAGCCTGTACATGTAACTATTTAAAGAGAATGTAAGTAGTATAGTCGATTATGCAAGCAAAAACATTTGTTCGAATCAATAGAGTAAATTTCTATTAATTCCTAACCAAAATCGAAACCACTAATCGTTTCCCTAGCGACATTCTAACATCTCTCTCTCCAAAGTCATAGAAAATGCAAGATGGTTATATAGGCTACCTGTAAATATAGTGGAGATTCGCCAATCATCAGCGTATTACAGTAAAATTAGATCTGTCTGTCTGTCTGTTTTCGACATAGAACTTTGCACAAATGTGCGCCAGTTCAAGTCGCCACATTCCGTGTAGCACGCGAAGCAAGAGAAGAAAGTGCAAGAAAAGCATAATAGAAACAGTGAGCAGAGGTGTGAGACAAAGGAGGAGTAATAACGAAGAACAAAAGAGTTTCATTGAAGATCATAAGTCACAGGGAGTGGATGCATCTGCGCCAGTAAAATTAGATATCATAACCAACTCATTATCTAGGTAGTTGGAGGCAATCGGCATAAAGCCTTGGACCAAGGTATCGTGCTGGTTAGCACTCGTCATCAAGGTGTGTCTGCAAACACGGCTGATATAATTCAGTCTGCACCAAACAATGGACTAGACACACTACACTGGTTACTAAATAATGTCCAATAGAGTCCTACAGGAAGTCAATCGCGAGCCCGAATAGCTCAGTGGTAATGCCTCTGACTGCATCACTGGGTGACGCGAGTTCGAATTTCAGATAGGACATTAGTTCCTCCAAGGTTGCAGATACGACTCGCTGACTGGTGAGTGCCAACTAGCACGAAACCTAGTTGGAAGGCTTCCTGCAGGTTACGGCTACAGAACACATTCCGAAGTGGCTGCAACAACAAATAAAATCGTCAGACACAATTGATCCCGGAAATAGATGTCCAACATCATCTACAGTGAAGCACATTATAGAGACGGGTCATAAGGTTGATTTCAACAATGGCTTAAGCCCATATATAAAACGAGATTACGTCACATACTTAAATTCGTTAACGCCTTGGCCATTTATAGACTTAAACCTGTCTTATGTGTCCAAAAGTTATTTGTTATTACTTTAAACCTACCTTGGTAATCTAATTTAGAAGCAAGGATCAATTTACTTCATAATATTTTCAACCCCTTCTTTGCTTTGTTTTCTCTCGCCTTATTATCTATCTTACTCAAACCTTTGCATCATCTCCCTACCCAATATTTGAGACCTTGACCTGTATGCAATCTGAACTGTATTGTAATTATTCATGCCATCTTGACCTCTATAAAACTGCGTATGACAAGTACATGTGTGATCAGAAATGTGTTGCGCAAATACACTACACATTTTAGATAAACTACGTCTTGTTAGCGCTATTACGTCATTTACATGGTTTGGGCAAATGAAATTAAACAAATTCTTTGTAAATTAACAAGCAAAATGATTTTTAGACAAACAAACATGAAATCGACTAATGACTTTCAATGTGTTACCTTTACCAAATTTCTTCTCAATTTACTAAAATTGGAAGTAGTTAGTTGTTGGAGTAATTTATATGCAGAGGCATACATTGAAACAGATAATGGTTTACTTTCCAGCGAAGACAATGAAGGAAAAAGACAATATTACCATCTAAAGTTAGATAAAGAATTGACTCCAGTTAGTGGACTACTAGAAATCAAGATCTTGGACAGCTGTTTCATCCTAGCTTTTAGGACTCTTCACCAGTAAGCACCAAAAACTAGGACGAAATAGCTGTCCAGTACCCTCTGATTTTCAATGGTTCTCCGATCAATATCTTGGCGGCGTGCGCGTCAACTTGGGCTACCAGAAAATTCCCATCAATATATTGCATGTAATTTCTCTTATTCAGTTTGTTTAAATCTAGTAAAATATGACTTCTAACAGTATTGTTTATTGTGGTGAGTATTTAAAACATTTACAGCCTGCTGATTCACAAGTTTCTACTAAACATGTGATAAAGCATTAACCCCGATGGCAGCTCCTCCTAATGCATGAGATGACCGTCCCTGGTTTACAAAATGTACTCCTGAACCTTCTATAATTGGCATTCAGGCAAATACCGTGTATTTCTTGATGGAGAAAAAGAAGAGACACCATAATGGATTGGTTTGTGCCTCAGGTCAGATAGAACTGTGTCACACGATTTACTGTCCATCAAATCTTTTATTTGAAGATCACGAACGAAGAGAAAATATCATGCAATAATCTCCAATGAAAATTCTGTACATGGCATAAACACTGTTTAGAAGAAAGCTATTATTATTATTATTATTAAAAGCCAACTCTTGAAAATTAATCTAATGCTCACAAGTGACTGACTATAGAATGACGTGACCTAGAGTTCTAGTTAGAAGTCGTGATCAAGTTGGGTGTGAGGTCAAATACTCATCTATGACATTAGCTGGCGGTTGACCTATATATCACAAACTGGGAGAAGTTACAATGCATGGGCCATTGTATTCCATTCCAATGACTGAATGACCAACGGGCTCACCTGGTAGCCTGAAGATCCTAGGTGGGTAGCTATGGGTGCATACTGCTAAAGAGTTCCAAGCCATAAGAAAACAGCTATTTAGAACTCGTTGACTTCTGATGGCTATTTAATTGAAATCAGCTTGTGCTATAACTTGAAACCAATCGAATTCCTGCAAACCAACACTTGAAAGTATTGCCATTGTCAGTATTCATACATACACAAACTAGATAATAATGGTCTATTCGGATTGTGAAGATTCGGATCAATTTAATTCCAACCGTTAAATTTGGACACGAACCAAGGTCATTTACATCCAGGAAGCACTGTATAGCTGTTTCGTCTCATACTTCGCAACTCTTCAGAAGTCCCCACTCATGACCTCACCAGCGTTCGAATCAGGAACCATTCAGTCACTTGAGTAGGAATTCAATAACCAACTTTATCAATTCGTGATATAACGTTACACCACTGCTCGCGACTTCTTTTCATAAATCCAGTAATGTGAATATCAATCGCCAGCACAATGTTGACTACTGAATGGATGTCCTGAAGTTGTAGTCAGTGGAATTTATTGTGTCAAGGTGAAAAGGATTATCATAGAAGGCGTTGGTGAGGGTAGCTCTATGCCATGAATTGACATAATTAGAATTTGTTCGTTCTTTGTTGTTTTGTGTGCCTCAGTAGCATACTTATCACTCCCGCCCTGTGACACGGCAGCAGGAAGCGCGGTCGTTGTTAACCCGGGCCACGGCCGATCCGGCATGAAATTTTGTGAATTTGTTTGGATCATGGTATTGGATGAGGTAGCTGCTTTTTGTTTAACCGCTATCCAAACAACCTGCCTGGCATGGTAGAACCTCAAGAGACATAAGTCTCAGCCAGTATAGCTTGATTAGGTCATTGCGGTGTTCAAGCCCGACCACCACGTCAAGGTAGCAGCTTTTACGGATCTAAATGCCTGAATGGTTAGTGAGCTTTCTCTCACAACTTGAAGGTTCCAGGATTGATCCCCTCATGGGGTCACACTGCTGAAGAGTTCCAAAACAGCTATCCAGTACTCTCTAGTTCTCAATGACACCTCTAAATGATGTTAGTTCATGATAAAATCAAACAACTAAAATTAAACTAATAGTCTAGGCTTCCTATGCATTAACACAGTAAAAGTGGAGTAAATAGACAATAAAAATAAGCAGAAACAGTATAACAATTCTGAATAGCTTACTTCTTCATTCACTGATGACGATGGTGGTGATGATGATACTCTGGGTGATAATTTAACTGGTCCCATCAGAGCAGCATGCAGATAATTCTCCATTTGTAATTTACTTTGTTCACAAGCTGATTGCATAATAAATGTATCAACAGTAGTTATTTCTTCCTTACAATTAGTATTTATCATTTGATGATGATGATGACTTAAATGTACTGGATTAATTCTTTTTAAAGCTTCTGAATAGGATATGAATGCAGCAGAAAATAAACAGCTAATCATAAATAAAGTATCATTAAGACACCGATGATCCAATGGATTTTTAATGATATCACAAGAAGAACAATATGGACAAACAAATTTTTCTGTAGACAATAATTCATTCGTCAATGAGTGTATATGTGTATATGCGTCTGGAACTAAGTGTTCTAAAATATACAAAAACAAAAAAAAACAAGTCAATAAAAGACTGATCAATTAAAAGCACAATTATTGAATTTAAGAAGTCTAATTATCAACATGCATTTATACTTCCTTTCTTGATTGTTATTAGTTTATAGAACTGAGATCATAATTTGTGATCTAACTGTCCCTGTGGAGACAGTTAGTTGCATGGGCCGAAAAGTTAGGCGTGTTTCTCGTCGGATTTCCGAACATCATCCCGCATCGTGGTTAAGTAAAGGACAAACAAAATCCATTCATAGAGCTATTCTATCTCATCTTCTGGATATAGAACACAAGATTGATGTTAACGAGGCGGCTTTCAAAGTCATTTACCGCATACCAACTAGTCTTAACTTCAGAGTTCGTTTACTACATATTGTCGAGGCTGGCTGTTAGGATCCACATTAAGAAACCTGCCTTATGTATCCAAAAGAAGTTGGTTGGTTCAGACACTGTCCTTACCTTGAGTACCAAGGTTTTAATGACCCTCAATTTGTTGTGGAAATTTCCTTAATTTTATTTGATATTCTATTTGCTATTGTATTTCCATGCATATTTCGTAAACTGTAATTCCATTGATATCTTACTTAACAAATCGATAGTATTTAAAAACACCAATATTGTTAATGAGCTTAGCAACTTCCGAAATACATTGTCAGCTAAAGTGCAATTAGGCGTGAACACAGTTAACAATGATTAGATCAGCGCCTAGATTTACTGACTTCTGTCCTACGCCAGTAAGCAAGGTGTCAGTTGCAAGGGCGAAGATCCGCAAGATAAATGGAGAACAGATGAAGTCATCTTATCTTTTCTTCATTCTTTTTATGGAGTTTTTATGACTTCTGAATACTTAATTTTCATTCCTACGTCTTCCCTCTTATCACTAAGTTTATTTGGACGTCTGAAATGTTACAATTCCACGTATTAGGTTGATTATGTCTACTTGTTCTTTTTGGCTGTAATGTGAATAACAATCCTATAACTAAATACAAAATGATAATATTACCTAGGAAATAAATATCCATAGCTTGAAATGTCTGGTAGATAACTGATGTACTCGAGTTCTAATTGAAACAAACAGTGAATGAATTCAGCTAACAATTCCTAAAAGACAAAAATATATACACTATAACTAACTGTAGTCAGACAACACTAATCTGTCTGTCTGTCTGGATTCAACATAGAACTTGGCACCGAAGTGCAGCAGTTCGAGTTGCCACGTTCCAAATAGCACACAGAGGTGCAACCAATACTCAGTAGCTGGATAAAATAACTTATACCTCGAGTGTCTAAACAACATCGTCTTACTGTGCGATAGCATGCGGGCTATCCAGATCTCACTTAATCAGTGTCTGTAAATATGGTGTGCGCTTTACGCCGTTTAAGTGGGAAGTACTGTCACAGCATTGGCAGGAGCCTAAACGTGCACTCACCCTTGCATGTGAACCGCTTGAAGTTGTCGACAAGTTCGTGTACCTGGGACGTTGTATGGACGTTGGTGAGGCTATGACGGACGAGATTCCTAACTAATAATTGAGAGCTAAGGTAGCACACACCAATTTGAGCCACCTCCGGAGCTGTCGCGACGTCACCCTGACTGTCAAAGGTCGGGTTTACAAAGACTCGGTGCGCTAAGTCTTGCTCTACGCCCAAGAAACTTGGCCTCTCCGAGCTGAGAATGTGAGGCGAATCTGCATGTTTGACCATCACTGTCTTAGTAGAATTGCTTGCGTTCGATGGTATCATCGTGCGCGTAGTTCGGAGTTTCAGATGTGTGTGTTTAGACAGTAGCGGTCAACATTCATTGAGTATCGTCATCTGGAAACAACGGATTCGGTAGCTTGGACATGTGCTACGAATGTCATCCCAGAGGCTATCATACCGTTCTCTGTTCACTAACCCTGGGACCCCGACCGAAAGCTGCTACCTTGACGTGGTGGTCGGGCTTGAACACCGCAATGACCTAATCAAGCTATACTGGCTGAGACTTATGTCTCTTGAGGTTCTACCATGCCAGGCAGGTTGTTTGGATAGCGGTTAAACAAAAAGCAGCTACCTCATCCAATACCATGATCCAAACAAATTCACAAAATTTCATGCCGGATCGGCCGTGGCCCGGATTAACAACGACCGCGCTTCCTGCTGCCGTGTCACAGGGCGGGAGTGATAAGTATGCTACTGAGGCACACCAAACAAAAAGAACAAACAAAAACAGGCCGCGTGTGACCGGCCTCAAGCAGTTGTCCCCTGGGCTCTGCGGTCACGCAACCAACTTCCACGGTGTGGGCAGCCGGGAAGTAACAATCGCCCTCACAATCCGAAATGCACACAAAACCTCTCTAATCCTCACTTATCTTTGTCTTCATCTTCATCTCTATTACCTTGCCTTCCTTCCACTGATGCAACTCCTCTACTTGATGGCTCCTCACTCCCTCTTCACTCTGTGTCCACTAAAAACGACGAAAGCCAAAAAACCACCACGGATAGTCTCCTAAAGCCACGCCACCAATTTCATATAGGAGCATTTAATGTTAGGACACTTTGCCAAATAGGACAACAAGCATCACTAGCTAAGACCCTGGCATCTCGAGCCATTGATGTATGTTGTGTTTCAGAAACACGCATACAAGACCCAAGTGTGGTTATTCACCTAACCCCACCTGGCCAACAGGATGAATCTTCAAAATTCACCTTGAGGGTGTCAGGAGATGCCACAGCTAGTTCACGAGGATTAGCTGGCGTAGGGATAGCTCTGAGTACTAGGGCAGAAAAGACATTGCTTGACTGGATCCCGGTAGATAGCCGAATGTGTGCTGTCCGTCTGAACGGATCAGTAAGAAGGAGAAAGGACTGCACTACTCGCCGATGCCTTTTCGTAATCTCCGCCTACGCCCCCACTGACTGCAGTTCGGATGAAACGAAGGATGAGTTCTACCAAAAGCTGTCTAGTTTGGTGAGAAAGGCTAAACGCTCAGATATAGTCGTTCTAGCTGGTGACTTTAACGCTCAAGTAGGGAAATTGTGTCAATCTGAGAAGGATGTCGGTGGCACCTATGGAGTTCCGTGCCAGCGAACCGACAACGGTGACCGTCTCCTACAGTTCTGTTCAGATAATCATTTGTTTCTTGTAAGCACTAACTTTAAACACAAGGAGAGACACTGTTTAACCTGGCGACCCCCATCATCAAACCAACGCTGGACACAAATAGACCACATAGCAATAAGCTATCGTTGGCGTGGGTCGGTAGGAGATTGTCGCTCCTTCTGGAACACGTGTGTAGATACCGATCACGCACTGGTCCGGGCTCGTGTGTGCTTACGACTGAACGGACGTAGGAAACAGCTGGCGGTAAAACCATCACGTCCCCAGCTCGATCAGGAAACTAAATCCCTATTTGAGGAAGAACTAGCTAAACGCATATCTGAATTCGACAGCTGTGCTCACCCTGGAGAAGCCTGGAAGAATATTCAGTCAGCTATAGATACAGCTGTAAAAGCTGTGAATAAGGCAAATCCAAAGGTGAGTAAAAACCACTGGATTTCGACTGCCTCATCCGAACTGATAGATGCTAGAAGACTTATTCCGGCGAGCTCCGAATTCAATGAGGAGCGAAAGCTGCACAAAAGGAAACTTACTAAAAGTCTCCGCAAGGACCGTGAACAGTGGTGGGTGACAAAGGCGAAAGAGATGGAAAAAGCATCGGCGATAGGCAACACTAGGCAACTCTTTAGACTCATCACAGAATCGGGTGGGAGAAGGCAATTCATAAGTGAGACTATTTCTGAGAAAAATGGCTCCTTAATTAGCTCTCAGGATAGACGCCTTGAACGCTGGAAAGAACACTTTGAGGAACAATTTAACTTGCCTACAGCCACACTGAACCTCCCCGCCATCCACCACACCCGAATGGGATATAGACACTGGTCCGCCGTCTGTAGGTGAGGTTACAAAAGCTATCAGTAATTTGAAACGAGGCAAAGCGGCAGGACCCGACGGAATTATTCCGGAGGTGTTTAAATATGGGGGTGACATACTAGTTTGTAGATTAACTGAGGTACTAGGCAAAGTCTGGGAATCAGAGACAGTACCATCAGACTGGGGTAAGTCACTTATTATACCGATATTCAAGAAGGGAAACAAGTCCTCGTGTGATAATCATAGGGGGATCAGCCTAACGAACATAGTCTCTAAAATCCTAGGCTCAGTAATCATGCATAGACTAAGCAGAACTCGGGAGGAACAGACAAGGGAAAATCAAGCAGGCTTTAGACCAGGTAGAGGGTGCATAGATCATATCTTCACTCTTCGACAGATTCTAGAACATAGACACACTTTTCGGCGTCCAACAATTGTCATATTTCTTGACTTGAAGGCGGCCTTCGACTCCGTGGATCGAAAGGTACTATGGCAATGTCTGACTGTGAAGGGAGTGCCAAGAAAGTACATTGCACTAATCAAGGCACTCTATTCAAACTCACGTAGTCGTGTAAGGGCTTATGGGGAATTGTCATCTGAATTGGTAACAACCAGTGGTGTCCGACAGGGATGTCCACTTTCCCCATTTCTGTTTAACTTCATCATAGATATGCTAATGGAAGTATCCTTAACTGAACGTAGTGACTTAGGAATCGACTTGTTACCAGGGAATAATCTAATGGACTTAGAATATGCAGATGACATAGTCCTGTTAGGGGAGGATGCTGACAAAATGCAGAGTCTTCTGAACACCTTGAGCAGCAATCTTCGTATGTTTGGCATGCGATTCGCCCCTGCAAAATGTAAGATGCTGCTACAGGACTGGACCCCGTCAACCCTAACTTAGTGATAGGGAGTGAAGTGATAGAACATGTTGACCACTTCACCTACTTGGGAAGTTGTATTAGCACCAACGGACTGATTGGCGATGAAATCTCAGCACGGATCCGAAAAGCTCGAGCTGCTTTCGCTGACTTACACCATCTCTGGCGTAGGCGTGACATCCGGTTATCAACCAAGGGACGTGTGTACTGCTCATCAGTTCGCTCCGTCCTTCTCTATGGCTCTGAAACATGGCCAATACGCGTTGAAGACATGAAAAGGTTGACTGCTTTCGATCATAGATGTCTGCGATCTCTGTCTCACGTTAGGTGGTTTCACAAGATAAGTAATGTTGACGTTAGGCGTAGAGTGTTGGGCAAAGAGGGAAAATCAATCGACGAGGCTATAAAGTTACATAGACTAAGATGGCTAGGTCACGTGCTGCGCATGCCTAACCACCGCCTCCCCCGACGGGCATTGCTAGCTGATATAGGTTCAGGTTGGAAAAGAGCCAGTGGTGGCCAAACAAAAACATGGCATCAATCCATGAAATCCTTGACAGTTAAACTGAGTCAGGTAGGGAGATGCAGACTCCCGGGTTGGGGCCCTCGGGACTCTAGGAATCAATGGCTGGAGACAATAGGTGACATGGCTCAAAATCGTTGTCAATGGCGCAGATGTATTCAGTCTCTGTAATCTTTCATATTCCTTTCTACCATTACCCATTCTGTTTCACTCTTATATTTGTCAAACTCTATTGATTCTCTTCACTCATCTTCTTGTCTACCTCTGTGTGCTATTTGGAACGTGGCAACTCGAACTGCTGCACTTCGGTGCCAAGTTCTATGTTGAATCCAGACAGACAGACAGACAGACCCTGGGACAAGATGGAAAAAGGATACAGGTGGTCAGTCTATGACATGACATCGTGGGGTGACTGCCTAGTTGAGGTCCGAGAGGTAGCTCAAATCGACGACTCGAAACGATATGGCCAAAAATCGCAATCAGTGGTAAAAATACTGCAATCTCCTTCTTTTTCTTCCTTCCTGACAGTAATACGACGAATATTGTTTAATCTTGTGAAATATATTTACTTCCTTTCCGGATGAAATCCTGTTTTGTGTGCTACATGGAGTGTGGCGACTTGAACTGTCGCACATACGTGCAAAGTTCTATGTCGAAAACAGACAGACAGATGAAATCCTGTACTCATTCATTTCCTATATTGTTCATATATACTGTTTTGCTATTATTGTGCGGTGCATCTTCTTGGTGTCTGTATTGTCCTACCAGGGTCTGTGTTTTTGAAATTAATAAATAGTAAAATAACTTATACACCAAAGTGAACTGACTCAACTTACTTAATTCAAAAATTATCATTAGCAGAAAAAAAAACTGAAATCTCAATGTGTTAGTTTACCAATCAATACTAAGCTCGGAAAAAAACGGAAGGGGCAGCCAGTGGGACTAGATCATCCTACTTGGGAAAATCAATCGAATCGCTACAAAAACTTTAAAGCATAGAGGGGTGTAGGCGGGAATATACAATAACGATACTAAGCGTAGAATTCATTATAAACTTACCAAGAAGTATTAAAGCAGGTAGAGTATAACGAAATATCATTTTTAAAGATTCAATAACAGAGATATTTAACACTGTATCAGCATTATGCATTTGTTGATAAACTGTAAACCATAATTCTTCTGATTTGCCAATATAAGATTTTAATATTGTTAATGGTAAAGAAAAAGTTTGTGATTCATTTGTTCTGTTATCATTATTGTTATTATCTGGTGTATCGTTAATGTTAGCATCACTGTTCTTATCATGAACACTGTTATTTAGGCGATGATGACTACTTGAAGATGAATATGGTGTAAGCATTTTATCCTGATCATCTGTATTGGTCAGACAAGAGTGTTTATAAGGCAAATTTTGACCACAAGCACCAAGAATCTGTGAAATATATACACGTACACATGAAGAATAGCGAAGAGAATAAATGAACGGTGAATACAGTTAAAATATAAAAAAAACTCTAAATTGTCAAAATTATGGTGGGAAGCCGTGACCAGTAGGGTAAAACACGTTGAAGATGAGGCAGTAACTCTTCGAAGAAGACATTGCGAAATGGTCGCGCTATGTCGTGAACTGACAGAAGTTAGAAATCATGGGCCATTGGATCTGATCTCAGTGGCTCAATGGTCTACGACCTCACTAGCCTTGTAACCAGAAGGTCGTGGATTCGAACCCTGTCGGTGGGTGCGTACTGATGAAGAGTCCCAAATTAAGATGAAACAGCTGTCCAGTACTCCCAGGTTTTGCAGTAATTCTCTAACTGACGCCAGCTCATGATGGAATCCTCCATCCAATCAAAATTCCTATACACACGTGCATTATTCCGACCTTATAACTAAGTCATGCTATGCAAGATAAGTGTACAAAACAATGGAACCCGACTAAAACTTATTCACAGTCCTTCAAACTACACACAGAGTATCTTTATCCTGAAAGTCAAACTTTTTTCAAGAAATGCTTGTAATTTTATCTGGTAGTGGAATCTAAGACATGCGTTCGGTTCTATTTGGAACTCACTAGTTAGGTATACCTCTATCCTCAGTGAGTGACTGTTGTAAATGAATCCTTGATCCACTACCCATTGTTTCAGAAGCCAAAGTGCAACAGATATCAGTTGGCATTTGTGTTTCTCGTTGATTTATCTTTAGTAGACGGAAATGCCTGTTTTCTGTTGAAACTGCTAGTCAACATCAATAAGCTAACATCATAGTAACTTTGAGGAATCATCGAAGCATTCATATACTGGGGAGCCGAAATTTCAACACAATCCGAGTATTTCGGTCCAGTAAAAATAAATCAACGGGAATACAGAAGAACTTCCGCAAATTAACTGACAGTCAGTATTTGATATTTAAAGCTGTTCTCACTAAATATTTTCATTGTGGCTCATTAATCATACAGTGGATAAAACGAAACTAGATTCCTAAACCTTGCACCGTTTACATGATTTCTGCGAACACATGATCTCAGTTTATTAATAATTCTTGAAGTACTTGAATTTACGGAAAGATAAGGATAAGATGCTTCTCCATTGGTACAACAGAAGAATCCTGTTCAATACAACGCTACCATGGGTGTAGACTCACAATCAACCAATCAATCAATCAAGAGACGTTTTACAGCAAATTGAATAAAACAGACTAATCACATGAAACAAAATATAACATTTGATCAAGGTAAAAACTCAAAATACTTTTTATCACTAAGTGACATCAGTAACAGAACCACTGAAAACCAAGGAGCACTAGCCAGTTATCTCTGCTGAAATCGAAACTCTTTAGTAGCACCAATCTATAATCGAATCTCGAGCAAAATCAAAAAAGTCCAACTCATGAAGTATGTTACTGCCTATCGATTAGGTTAGAAATCTAATGAAGCCTGTTTTCCAACTCTTGAATGTTCACGATATAAAGCAGGAGTAATTGAGCTCGAGATAAACTAGTCATCACACAAACCATACCTGCTGAAATAGATGAGCTGACTCCCGTGGCCAGGTGGATAACTCCTTGGCGTTCAAGTATCCGTGGGGACACTATCACACTAGGATACAAGTACATCCGGCTGACAAATCTTGAGGAGGAGGAAATGAGCATCCTATCACCATTAACCAAATATAACACTATATTTAACTTCCTGCATAGTCGAAGCCTCCATACTAGGAGCCAACACTGTCAACAGAGACCAAGTATTTCGGCTTGACTAAATCAATCAACAGGAAATGTAAACATACTTAAACAACAACAATAATAACAATTCAAGTGTTGGTTTGTAGGGATTTGATTGGTTTCAGGATTTTCATCATGAGCTGACATTAGTTAGAGAACCATTGGTTCTCTAACTAATGTCAGCTCATGATGAAAATAATAACAATACTTTTAATAAATAAAACAAGAAAAGTCAAGAAACTTACAGAAATGGCCAACTGAGAAAGCTGAGATGTGTTTGACTTCCTGAATGCATCTATAATCATTGAGCCTAAGTAACCACGATTAGAATTGACTGGGACCAATGATGATGATGATGGTGATGATGATGAGATATTTCCTCCAGTTTCATCAGATAAAGTGAATGCATTCAAGTCAGACGAATCTATACATCTTCCAAACTGTTCAATATCAACGCTAACTGTCTGTAAATATAAAACAATGTGAAGTGAATGATTATAAAAATAAAAATAATAGAATATAACAAGATAAAGGAACGTGTCATATAATATCTATTCCAAATAATATTTGATATTTAATAGAACTACACAGTTACAATCAATCAGTCCGAATCCTTTAACATTTCTTTTGTTCACATATATAGGAGAGAGGTACACAACATTGTTAAAAGGTGCACTATTTTCACTTATCATACTTTTTGATATGAAAAGAACAATAACAAAGTGACTTTAAAACAAACATTACTAAGAAGGATTGAAGTAATGAATAACAAAATCTGGGAGTGTTTAGGGATTTCAATAATAACATCTGCGCATCCGTGGCACAAAGTTTAGGACGCTCGCCGACCATGCACATAGTCTGGGGTTCGATCCATGGCCGACGCCCACCTGATATCGATGGTCGGCCGGCTAAATTTGACCTACTTGTATCACATACCGAAATTCCATACTTGTACCAAAATACTATGTGGAATCAAGTTATAATGAAAATAAAAGTGACGTGATATTCGGCTGTCAATCAAAAAAACGTATATACTGAGCAGCAGTCCGCCTTGTCCTACCTTGTGACTGTGAGATATAACCATTGAAAATGGAAGATATGAAGAGGTTAGCTGTTTCTGACAAGAGGTATTTGCATCTTATCTTCTATGTTAAGTGGAGAGCAACAATGAAGTTAGGCTTTGATTGTTAGGTTAGGAGTGTAAGTCAACTGATGTGGTTATTAAATTTGACACAAAGTTTATTAGAGTCAGTATTACAAGTAATTGACAAAAACATCGATCGCGTTCCGAGTGCATCATAGGACTTTAATCTTTGATGTTTCAATAGGGGTGTTGTTTTTTACAAGATGGGATTCTAGCCATACACCCGACCTTATCCCTAGTAAAGTAGGCGAGGTTTAGGATTGCATCAGCCACGGATCCTACCTAGACCTCACACATGACCGGTGTCTCTCCTACCATTGAATCACCGACACCTTAAACTTAACAATTACCTGAATGAGTACGAATGGTGAGAAGTTCGGTGATTAAATCGAGGCTAAGTAATTAAAAGCTAATAGTACTATTTGAAAATTTTCGTTTCATTTTAATTCAGTCAAACGTAGTAAGAAATATGCAACGGTTCAATGATAAAACAAATCAGAACATAATAAAATGTTACAATATTCGATTAGGTAAGAAATATTCGTATAAGAAAAAAAGATATTTACATTCAAGTAGATTAAATTACCTCACGACTTGAACAGATTAATCCTTGTAAATTTTTAAAGCATGTTGTAATAACACTTGTAGGCGTAATTGAATACAGTCGACAGAGTAAGACTACAGCACGAAATTTTAAATCATTTACTCCTGGAGATGTATGTTGTGAGAACGATGAGGTGAATGATAATTTTGACATATCTGATGGATATGATAAATTTTCATGAATTGATATTAAATTTAAACAATTCTTTAATAAGCGTAAAGCATCTATTACTGTATTTACTTCATCGAAACCACCTTCAGATGAATATGGCGGTGGTGGTGGTTGTGTTGTTGCTGATGCAGTATATGATTCAGAGGCTGACTGAAGAATTTGCGCTTCACGATAGTCTGTATACTCTTTGACGCGTCTTTCAGCTAACTTATAGCATAATGTAGCAACAGGCAGAATAAATGGATTGTTATCTGTGAAGAAGAGGAAGAAAGCATTGTGTAATAAAAAAAGGTCTCGAGTTTGGTAAAAAAAAAAATTAACACATGAACAGTATATTATTCCTTTTGCTTTTGGCAGGCAAGTGTGTTGATTGTCATTGAAACTATTAGTCAGGATGAAGATTTCCTTTTTACCCCACATTCATTATATCCACCTTTCTTCAAATAATTTACGAAATCATAATAAATTATACGAAAATCATAAGATATATACACAGAAAAGAGACCTGGAGGGCGGTTTGTCTTAACTTCAAAAGCTTCTGCCCTATAAGTTACAAAAAAGGATTGGTGAGAACATTATTTGATCGTGTGAGGAAAATGCGTTCAGAAGAAAAGATTGAGGAAGAGCTATCCATTGTGGAGAAATTCCTATGCGACAACGGTTACCCACAAAAGTTCATCGACAAGTATGAGAGACGTCATGTTGAAAAAGTGAAAAGCAGCACAGTAGATAAAAAGCCTATCTTTCTGCAGCTTGCATTCAAAGGTGATGATACTGCTAGTAGAATAAGATGCAGACTGAACGCTGCCCTGAAAAGAACATATCCACCCGCCAAGCTTGTATGTTTTTATCAAACAACAAGCTATTTGAGACAATCAAAAGTGGACAAATACCCACCTCGTGTTACCTTCAACTGTGTCTACCAATTTACATGTACGTGCCAAAGCACATATATTGGAAGAACAGAGAGAAGGCTTAGTGTCCGCATATCTGAACACTAACAAAAAACCTGAGACTGAAAGGTCCGCAAGCATTAAACAGTGTGATTGCTCGTCATCTATTGGACACTGGTCATATTGTAGACAACCTGAAGTCGTTCAAAATAATCAACAAGCAAAAGAAACCTAGCTTGCTACGCTTTGGTGAAGCAGTTGCCATCAAACGACTTAAACCAAATCTATGTATGCAGAAAGAGACAGTGGTGAATCTTGCACTGCTCTGGTGAAAAAGAAAAAAAATATACAACTTTCATGAGTCACCTTTTTCATGTTTAGAAAACTCTACTCTCTCATCTAAACATGACTCACCCTACCTCGTTTCTTTCCTTTCCTTTTTTCTATTGGCCATTAGATAAGACGTTTTCTCTAGTTACGTAATCTACTTTTTTGTTATGCTCTTTCTAGCTAAACCTTGTTTCTCCACACACATATATATACGCAACCCTGTTTTTCTTGTCCCCAAGCCTAATTGTCTAATTATTCTATAAATATTCAGTGTTTGTAACTCCTAATCACTTAAATCATTCCGGACTAATGTTACTTTTAATTCCTACCAATTACTCCTTATGATCGTGGAAAAGTATGTTCATATCTTTAATGTAATTCATATTCTTTAACGTTCAGGTTGTAACCAGTTGAGAAGAATCCTCGAAATAATAAAAGATGAGCTCATATTATCCTGGTACAATTGTTGTTCTTGCTTTGTTCAAGTTTATTAATGGGAAGAATTGCATGAAATTTACGAAATGGTTAACATCAAGATTTATGAAAACGATGAATGATAGAAAGCTGTAGGTAAATTGACAGTATCAAAGTTTTTGTGTAGATTCACTTCCTTCAACATTCAAGATTGAATTTCCTGATACATATCAACAAATATGGATTCTTTATCTGTAGCTTTCCGCCAGTTACAAATATCAGTTATAAAAAGGTCTTCAAGGTTCAAGCGGATAGGTATGAAATGCAGTGGATCACAGAAGAATGTACTAATAGCTTAGAAAGCCATTATAGGAAGAAAGTCGCCATGAGAAAACTAGTTAGTCAGGAATCAAATGCGAAGTGAGAAACAGGAATTTATAGAATTTAACAGATGTTTATGCAGGTTTCTGAATTAGTTTACTGAAATTCTCAAACTACAGGTAAGAAGCAGAGACTTATTTACACAACGAAAGGCATAAATAATCTATTTCCTAGCTTTCAATACGGCTCTTTTTTTAACTTTGCTGTTACACTGGACAATTTACATCACAGCGAATGCAAGTACAGTGAGTGTGGCACATTCCTCAGTCAGTCATATAAACGATTCAGGTTTACAACCTCATAGAGTGACTTATTCCAGTGGCACCATAATAAGTGTAACTGAGAAACTGGAATATTTCCAGCAGCAGAGATATTTAAATACTATATAACCGTTGAATTTAATACATATCAGTTAAGAGTCTTTCAGATATTGCACGGCGCCAAAGGAGCAATTTAACAAAGACTATTCAGACATTTTGTTTACAATCCCCAATTTCCTCAACCATCACTAGAGGTGAACAACTCTTCAATTATATAAAGTAGTCATTACACGCTACTCTTGAAATATTTTACATTAAGTAGACACCTTACATGACTGTATCTGCAGACTAGTAAAGAATGTTGAACAGATCGATTTTGTGTAACTGGAGAGATATTTTACATTAGTTTAATTCTCGGTAAAGGGAGAAATAGTGTGTTGAATGTGAATTTCAGGGAAGTGAGACATGCACAAATGGAAACTTTGCCTTGCATTTTTACAAATTACAATTCAGACGACAACTAGACATTTGAAAAGAAAGTCCCACTACTCGAAATAAAGATGATCTAATGTACACTAAGCAGCAAAGAAAACAGCACAGGAATTAAATGTGTGATATCAGTTTCCAAATGGAATAATTTATCTTGAAATTCTTACCTTTCATATATGCTTCTCGACTATGAGGGTCTTGTGCACATTTATTCAGAAATTCTTTGTAGCCCAAAGTTGTTAGATCATAAAGTTTCACTACCCCTAGACCAGGTTCTTTCACTAACCAGTAGGTATGTCCCTCTTGTGTTGCATTCCGTTTCAAAAACATGATTAAATTACGTATTATTCGGTTAATTTGTTCAGTTTCAAATCCGACAATCGATGGAATTTCACAAGTTTTGTAAATTTCGTACTCTTGCATTACAATACCTTCATGGTGGTAACACATGGCAACTTCGGGAACTTCATTGATAATATTTTCTAACCAAACATCTACACCAGTGAGAACATTAATAGACTCATGCAGTGGGCTTAACTTCAAGCTGATACATGGGTGTTTTGGTGTACCAAAAATAGGCATATCAGAGCCTACAAGAAAGCTTAAATCTTTTAACTGCCACTCAGCAGTATGGAGATACATATCTGGGTTTGTGACCCATGATGACCGGAACGACTGACTCTTATTACTTTGGTTTGCACTAGTAGCCTTAGCTACACCGTCTGTAGATGCAGAATCTAATATATAGGAATATTCGTCCACATCCGAACTTAGCCCAAAGTTATTGAGAACTACATCTTGAGTAACTTCATTGGTAATATAATCATTTTCACCTGATGAAGGCAAACTCTTTGGCTGTGAAGTTCGCATCTTTCGTAGCCCAAGTTCGGGTAACTGGAAGACCCTAGTAACGAAAGTTAAATATAACTTAAAAATAAATTCATACACTTACGTATGATATAGGAATTTTGACTCAAGATCGTGAGAAATCAAAACGCTCCGCGAAAGCGAGTCTAAACATAAACGATAATCTTCTTTCTTTAAAAACTCGCGGAGCCATAACCACTCACGCTACAAAACCATAATAATTTCAGAAAATATTTTATTTACGTACGCATTCTCCACCGGTTAACAAGAACGAATCAATATCGAATTCATCTAGTAGCCATGTGCCACCAACCCTATGGATTATGGTCGACGAACGGGTATTATTTTTGAAGAATGATCGGATAAATGACTTAAACGTCTAGAAAAACCACAGATTAATAAGTATTAAAGCAAAATAAGGTACCTTGATCCCACTGATTACATCGATATTGTCCAGATCTTCTATGTAGTCATTGGCTACTTTGAAACTGTCAAGATGATTATTACCATGAACAAATAGAAGGAACCAACCCAGCAAAAGGGGATTTCAATGAGTCAGACATTGTTGCATGATAAATAAGTTTCTCAATATATGACTTTCTAGTAAGGTAATTCTTTGGCATTCTGTGTAGATTGAAACCCTCACTTAAGACCATGCTGCTGATATCACCTGGACTCCATAATACAATTGACTTGTCGAAGTTTTCACAAATGGCTTTTTGTATCCTCTCCATTTCATTTGTTTCATGAAGCGGTTTTTCTGAGTCACCTGGGTGACTTTGTTTATTACAGCTCATGGTAGTACCTATAGTAATAATATAAAACAAAACTGACTTGATGAACGATTTGGTAATATTTGAAGGCTCAATTAATTAGAACAGATTTCTCATGTATTAGGCTAAGAGCCACACTTTTCACGTGAGAGATGATGATACTACGCAGTTACCCAGACTGGAATACGTAAGGTGGGACTCGAGCCCATAAATGAATGCCTAAGCAGTATCTCCATTTGGAAACTAGAATTCTTCTAAGCTTATGCAGTAACCAAGCTACATACGATATTCAACCCATAAAACGATCCTATATTACTAAAACTGGAGGCGAGAATGTGACAAAGCCACTTTAAGTTGAAAATAAATGAAATTTTATTGGCCCTGTATCTCTTGCCTAACTTTTAGTATCCATTGAGTTACAGTAGCAAAAAGCTGGCAAAACAGTTGTTTTGAGTCTCTAACACAGAAAACTCCATAAAGATTGCATGATGTAGTGATCTCAACGTGAGACTGAGATGCAGCAGATGCATTTAACAAGATTTTTGGGACGACAATGTGGATATTTCGAAAACTAGTCTCCTTTGTTTACTGCATTAGCAGAATCGAATTTGAAAAGTTGAGCCACATGTTTGGTTGAAAATGATACATCCTACAAAGCGGGGATCCATGAGAAGTTGCAACTCAAAATGTCATTAGCATATAAAAACAAATAAAGTTTAGCAACGACATGCAACCACCTCCCATCTTTGTTTCAAACCAGCAGTGAAGGGAACTATGGCTGTCTTAGTTGCTACTGCTACTGGGGTAACAGAAAAATTTGATGAGGTAAATACACAATACGAAAAATGCCTTTTTGACTTTATGTATGTACACAATCTTGTTTTAGTGTGCTGATATACAGGAATATAGCGATAAGTATATGCAGTGTTATTTGCAGCATTGCCGTACAACGTACTTTGAGCTTAGACCAACTGGAAACGTTCTGAAAGCGGCAATATATAAAAAGGTCATATTATGCAGAGCGAAAGCCCCAGGGTTATATGCTAGTCTTTTACGTTATTACAATATAGGTTTAACTGTGAAAGAATAAGTACTGAGCATATTGGGGAGAGTGGTTTTGTCCCAGTATACCATAAATCACCTTTTTAATCAAAGCATAATATGAAGTTTTGTCTTCGAACACGATCATCGCTGAACGACTGCTGGTAACAACAACAGTGTAGTTTTGTGGGGGTTTGTAATAACTCCTGATTCTATCTAGTTAAACCGAAGCAGGTACAACCTTTCGCGGACAAGAAAGTTTTCCGCTGTTTTCTTTTTTAGCCTATATTTTATTTATCTCCCTACATGAAAAAGGTTTCTCACTTTTTATCAGCCTTTTTTCAAAAATGTAGCTTTTCGTTCGCACAATTTTCCGATTGGGCTAATCTACACGTGGTACACAACAGTTATGAACCAAATGTTGAGGTCTATAAGCCACATTCTTTAATCAAAGTTCGTCCAGAAAAGGAAAAGAAGACTAATGAGGATGTACACAAATAGTCTATAGACTGTAGTCTATATATATAGGTGATATATATCACCTAAAACAACATATTATCTTAAGCTTAAGGTCGACATTGACTTCCAAATATTGTACTAAAAACCACCCACACAGAAAATCTTGTTGTAGGCCTAATGGAGTGATTTTGAAGAAACGTATCAAATAATCGGAAATCCTGAAAAGCTCCGAAAACATTTGTTGAGTCTGAGAAGAATATGGATGACGGTAGCTAAATCCGACTGCATGTGGCAGTGAAATATACTTAAAAGGTATCTGCGGACGCTAAAGATAGTAGGATCACCTGAGAGAAGAGACTGACTACTGAAGCCATGAAGTGCTGTTGATAGTATAGTAACGCCTCAGTTCAACTGAGCGGTAGAACGCTTCATATACCCAATATCCAATATCCTGATTACGAGCTAGTATAAACCAGTGATTTCTTTGAGCTCGCTTCTTGATTGTGAGGTAGAGGTTCCAGATCTTCAGTGAGCTTCTGCGTAGTAAGTCCCGCCACTCGACTGTTTTAGCTCTGGTAGACTCCAAGAGCAGTAGTTCGGGGATTGGTCAAGATGTGGTTTGTAGTGTGCAGTATGTTAGGACTGTATTGCTGCCGTGAATGGAGTTTGACCTAACTCCCCTTGGTCATTCGGTTTAGTCATAAAAGCAGAATAGCAATGATAATAACAGGTTGTAGTGTAGATAATATAAGTTGAGATAAGTGGAATAATAAAGGTGACCTAAGGAAAAGATAGAGTGAGAGAAGGCAGAACAGGTCGTGGGGATTTAGTTTGTACGCTTATCCATTGACAGTGTGGTTTTAAGCTTTATGAGGATAAGCCATTGAGACACAAACCTTGCATTTCTGCATGATTGTCTAGCTTCCGCTTAAAAATCTCCACAGATGGCGTTGTAGTCACGGCCGCCGGTTAAGCGTTCCAGAGACGGTAAACACGAAGCGAAAAGAAATGTGATCGCACTCGATTCTTTGTTCTCTGGTGTGCTATCCTTAGCGGGTTACCTCGTGGAAGTCTATAGTCACTTAATGGCAGGATGCTTTTATTTGGGTGGGCCTGATCATTTAAGATCTGGTAGACGGTGATGAGGTCTCCCCTGTGCCTACGGTAACTAAGTGTGAAAAAACCTAATTTCTTTAGTCGTTCCTCATATGATTTGTTGCGGAGACCGATCACCCATTTTGTCGCTGGTCTCTGGACATTTTCTAGAATGTTAGCATCCCTTTTGAGTAGTGGAGGTGCAATGATATTATGCACCTCAAGGTGTGGCCTCACATATATCTTATATAACCTTGAGAACAGTTCGGGAGTAAGAGCTCCCAGCTGCCAATGCATAAAATGTAAAGCTGCCTAGGCTTTGACGACGTCCCTCGCGTAATTTCCACTGGTGTCTAGCTTTTCTGTCAGAACAAGACCTAGATCGCGCTCTGATGGAACACAACTCAAGTTCTGGCCACCAATGGTGTAATTTACACTCTCTGACCTGCCGGAATGAAGTTGCACTACTTTGCGGCTGGACTTATTCGTCACGTACTCTAGAAGTTACGTTTGGAATTTTTTTTGCCAATAATTTTTAATAAAATTGTATTATATGTTATCTAGATTGAGGGAAATTCCCACTTTTTGGCTGGTTATGTTGGTGTCCGCCTCATGTGATCTGACTGCGACACACTTTTAGCATATTGGTTGCAATGATTAGTGTTTCAGATGGAATGTATCAAAATGTCGGTGTAATGAGGGAGATAGGATAGTTAGAGGGTAATGCCATTTACACCACTCATTTACTCCATGTAGAAGCTGCATCTTTCGGCATAGTATCATTCAATGAAGACTTCATGTCTCAGGATATCAGTACAGCCTATTTTCGTGTGAAGAACAGTCTTTTTTGACAAAATAATTCTCTCAATACTTGGAAATCACCTGCAAATGTTATCAGAATCGTTGGTGGGAACCTAAGTTGTCATTTAGATGTGCTTTTCACTTTATCTGTGGTTGGACAGGAATTATGGTAAGTTGAAAGGTTATCTCTAAATGGATTTCATATATATTGGCACTGGTTGGTGCAGTGTGCTATGGGTTATGTTAATTAAATGTACAAAAATATCTCAACTATAATAATATTGTGCCATTGTGTACTAAGCTGACTGATAGGATAACAAACGAAGGTGGTTACTAGAACTGAATCTATTCAGCTTTATTATCATTAATATGAATTTATTCTCTTTTACAATTTCCACTGACTGTATACTTAATGCTACAATATTTTTGATCACCAATAGTGGAGATGAATTTCTCCTGAGATTTCCATTTAGACAAAGCAGTACAGATGCTCTATGACGATTGAATTTTCTAGTTTGCATTATATGACATTATTATCCTCATCAACACAACAGGTCTGTGTACTTTACAATAGTTGAAGTGTTTCACTATGTTGTTAGCACTGTGCATAGCTGTCTAGAGTTGAGGCATGTTCAGCTTATATTTGATGCCTATAGTCTCCTAAATGTGAAAATGTGATTTCTGTAGGATTCACAAAACCTTGTGGACTAGACATTACTGAGATTGTGGATTAACTTCTAAGTTATACACTTGCAATACTTCATTTCATGTAAAAGTGTTTAGTGTGAAGTTGATCTGCAAGTAAGCTTGATGAGAGAATGACGCCTCAATAGTATGAATGTTTCGGAGATTGCCTTGAAATTTGCATATAGTCCTCAAATGCAGGAAAACATATGATGTATATTTATGTATACGGCGTCAACATAAATATCAGCTGTAGACTACAAATACATTTATCTCCCTGAGATAATACTTAGTTTTAACAGAATGATTGTATTCATATTGTATGCTAATATGTAGAATTGTCTCTTGTTAACTTCATGTTATGCTAGTTCTAACATGTACTTTATTTTTTCCAGGTTTACGGAGGTTGTCGAATATGAAATCAGCGGAAACATCATTCGGTCAAACTAACTTTATTACCCTTCATCAGAATTTTCTTTTGTAAATTAATCAAATGTTTAATATACTCTTGATTACTTCTTCCTGTAGACTTCTTCAATTCCTCGCTATACTATGTGCTTTTGTAATAAGTGAATTAGGAATAATAAACGCTAAGCTTAGTTAGTGGGATGGAAATTCACTGTAGTATTATGAGAATGTTACTTTAGTCATTAGTAGGATTTCGTGTCTGTTTCTACACAATAGCACATTGTAAAAGCTAAGTGGGATTTAGCAAGTTGAATAATAATTCTGTACTGTTGGATACTCTAAAGTCGCCTTATCTAACCAGTTGAAAGTCTGTATACTGTTAAACGCCAAGTATGTAGTACAAGTAAATGTAGTAACTTAGGCTTGATATCTACTTCACTAATCCGTTAATATGCAGTGACATCATCAAATAGACTGTTCACTTGACCATCAGCTAAGAAACAATTTTTATTTATTTTAATATGCCGTTGAATCATAGGATGTTATCTAGTATCCATCATTTCTGTGATCAAAAACTGCGGTATTTGCATGTCTACTTTATAGATGTTAAATAACCTACGCCTGTATGCATCTAATTACCTCCAGTATTCCCTATTCATTTGGTGTGTGTAAACTAAACAAGTCTTTCATAAATTCTCCCATAAATGCCAAACTTTCTAGTGTTACAAGCGTTAATAAGACCTGCTTCCTTTGTTTCAAATCAAATGAGGTATATACGAACTAAGGGAAAGTTACTCTTACTTAATCTTTAACCCTCACTCAGAGCCTTTAACGATCCCAAACAGTTCTCCTATAAACACAGTAGACGTACTTTAGATGCAGCTGCAGTCTTGCTTCACAACATTTTCTCCAGTATAGACAATGGGGCTAAATTCGCTGCACCTTCCTAGAGTACACATCCGCTTTCGACTCACTACCTAGAGATATTCTGTTAGATAAGCTTGCTGAAACTCAAACTGAGTATTGGATTGTTAGATGGCTTCATTCTTATTTATCAGGGAGAAAGCAGTACACTGTAGGTCAGGGGGAAGTCGTCCATTACCAATTGTATTTTTGTTTGATGAACTTATTGTACGAATGCATACGAGAAGAACTTTTTCAAACACGCGGACGATCTAACTACTTCAATGTCTGTTAACTGCCAGCTACACTGTACTAAGATGAACAGCTCTCTATTAGGAGTGGGAAAATGCTCTTAAACTAAATCCTTCGAAATGTCAGACTGTTATTTTCAGTTTCCGATGTAAACGAAAGTTAGTTGAAGGTGTTAATTCCTATGACCGTTGCAAAATTGATAATAGTGATATGGAAATGAAGTCTGACTTTAAGTATCTCGGACTGATTCATCGCAGCGTGTTGGCCCTAAATGTATGCCACATGCAGGCATAATGTTTATGAGCTAGGTATGCAAATCATGGTAGACGCTTGTACGGTACATTCATTATTTATAAAACTAACTCGCACGTAAGAACTATGGTTTGATCAGTTATACAACGTTTAATACATTTAGACACAATTAACCTACGATGCTGACTTCTATGACGCATTACCTAAAACTACATTAATATAGTTTCCGCTGAAGGTTATCTCCTATAGTTACTACCTTAGTGGGCAACTTAGCGTTATCTTTGAATAACGAAAATTCCGAGAACTTTCTTGGTAAAAAGATCGTCCCTTACTCGAAAAAATTAAATATACCCTAGTCTCCACAAAAACGTTCAGAGGTATTCATCCTATCACCGCAAACGACTCACTATTTGCAGCCATTTAAAAAGTAAAAATAAATTTACCGATGGCAGCGTGCTTATGATTTCTAGATATCATAATGTACCATGAGGAAAACGCTATCTCCATGCGGTTATAAGTCAGATGTGCGAAATTAGTCAGAAACACAACAACCACGATTCTCAGTCACATAACATCTTACTTCGCTACCTAATCGTATAGTCGTATTAACGGATGTTTCGCCGAAGAAAAGAAGACTACTGGTTCAAGGATAATTTATTTAGTTTTTTTTAAGATCGTGAACATATGTGTCTATAGTCACGGAAGAATCACAACTTCGAGGAAACCACCAATCGTAGACTACAACCCGAAACGTTATTCTTCCTAATTAATGTCTTACCTTTAACTGGGATTGTTTGTACACTCACCAGATCACCGTATTTTATCCGCTTTGAAAACCGTTTTGCAACCCATCGAATGGATGTTAACACTGGCTCTATTACGGGTAGTCCTAGTTCATTTATTGCGATCTAGTACATCAAGCAATAATAAGCATAAGTAACACTTACCCTTAGGGATTCCAGGTTCTTTCAGTTCCCCCAAAATATACACAAGCACAACAGATTCATACTTTTCATGCGGCTCAACCTTATTTGGCTTAGATTCTCTCACAATATATTTTTTTAAATGATAGCAGACACACGGATGGTATATTCACATTCTCAAAAAGCTTCAAAGCATTTTCAACTTCAACCCAGGTTCTAAATTCTCTGGGTTTAATTTGTTCTTCGAAAACCTTGCTAATACCAACTCTGATGGTGCTCTCTTCAACAGATTCACTCGCAGATTGTTGTATGCTGCAAACATGAACGAAAAAGACACTCTTTTTCCAGATTTCTACATGTTATGCAAGTAACTGAACCAACAATAGTAACGGCAACCAACTAATGGACTGGAAACAACTGCTTCTGACAGCCAAACATCTTCATGTGCACAATTTCAAAACCCTCTACACAGTACTAATTCACTAACAGCTGAAAACCAACTAAAACACTGAAAGCCGCATGAATGCAAGGTATGAAAACACTTACACCGAAATGAATGCACTGGCCTGGTAGTGAAAACTTTCGAAACCAAAGAAATAATTCATTTTAACAGCAACGGAAACAAAAAATGAGGTGAAACGCAACATTTGTGAACGATACGCAACAAGATAAGTCGTGTATAACGGCAGGATAAACGGAACAACAAACGCGTCAACGAACAGCTACGGAACCGCGATCCAACATGGCCGACTAAAATGGACGAAAATGACCTTCGAGCGTCTCACTCCACCAATGACCTTGATAAGTTACGGATAATTTCAGCCCAGCCTGTAGACGGCCGTAATTTTGAGTGACCGCGAATGAGATAAACAAGCGATTTGCTCGCTCGTGATTGGCCAGTTTGTCATTCTAGTTGAGGTAATTTCAAACATCATTTTGCTGCTTGGTTAAGTACTGAATTTCCGGGATCGTTTTATCAAATTTGAGAGATAACTGACAACACAAATTTGAATAAAGCGAGAACAACATTGATTTGTGCAGAATAACATGGTACCATCATTTATTTCGTTGGCTTCTCGTCAGCTGCTTACAGCCTAAATAAATTTTTAGGTTTAAGTACAGAAACGTTTTTACGTACTTGCAAATTTTACATGTTGACAGAAAGTTTCACAACTAGTAAACAGTGCTCAGAAAATTGCGCTTATATAGTTTTTACACAGGCAGTTCAAGTTAAAAAATAATAAATAAATGTATGTATATAATGGTAAGGGATGTGCGTTGGATGCATAGTGACTAATAAGTTAGGTAACAATGTACTGAGTTGAACTCAAATCATAGAAACAAGAGACAAACAAAATTACAGATTATAAAAGGAGGGTGAGGTTAAAGACAAAATTACACAATCAGATGAGAGATGCAAAGTGACTAATAAGTTAGGTAACAATGTACTGAGTTGAACTCAAATCATAGAAACAAGAGACAAGCAAAATTATAAAAGAGGGTGAGGTTAAATAAAGACAAAGATTACGCAATCAGATGGGAGAAAAAAGACATCCAGTTACCAAGGCAAGGAAAGACTAATAACTGATTCTTTCTGAACACATAGATCTGGTTTCAAGCGTTTTATAGAAATTGCTTCGGCAAACTTGAGGAGAATGGAGCTCCCATCTTTGTTTCAAACCAGCAGTGAAGGGAACTATGGCTGTCTTAGTTGCTACTGCTACTGGGGTAACAGAAAAATTTGATGAGGTAAATACACAATACGAAAAATGCCTTTTTGACTTTATGTATGTACACAATCTTGTTTTAGTGTGCTGATATACAGGAATATAGCGATAAGTATATGCAGTGTTATTTGCAGCATTGCCGTACAACGTACTTTGAGCTTAGACCAACTGGAAACGTTCTGAAAGCGGCAATATATAAAAAGGTCATATTATGCAGAGCGAAAGCCCCAGGGTTATATGCTAGTCTTTTACGTTATTACAATATAGGTTTAACTGTGAAAGAATAAGTACTGAGCATATTGGGGAGAGTGGTTTTGTCCCAGTATACCATAAATCACCTTTTTAATCAAAGCATAATATGAAGTTTTGTCTTCGAACACGATCATCGCTGAACGACTGCTGGTAACAACAACAGTGTAGTTTTGTGGGGGTTTGTAATAACTCCTGATTCTATCTAGTTAAACCGAAGCAGGTACAACCTTTCGCGGACAAGAAAGTTTTCCGCTGTTTTCTTTTTTAGCCTATATTTTATTTATCTCCCTACATGAAAAAGGTTTCTCACTTTTTATCAGCCTTTTTTCAAAAATGTAGCTTTTCGTTCGCACAATTTTCCGATTGGGCTAATCTACACGTGGTACACAACAGTTATGAACCAAATGTTGAGGTCTATAAGCCACATTCTTTAATCAAAGTTCGTCCAGAAAAGGAAAAGAAGACTAATGAGGATGTACACAAATAGTCTATAGACTGTAGTCTATATATATAGGTGATATATATCACCTAAAACAACATATTATCTTAAGCTTAAGGTCGACATTGACTTCCAAATATTGTACTAAAAACCACCCACACAGAAAATCTTGTTGTAGGCCTAATGGAGTGATTTTGAAGAAACGTATCAAATAATCGGAAATCCTGAAAAGCTCCGAAAACATTTGTTGAGTCTGAGAAGAATATGGATGACGGTAGCTAAATCCGACTGCATGTGGCAGTGAAATATACTTAAAAGGTATCTGCGGACGCTAAAGATAGTAGGATCACCTGAGAGAAGAGACTGACTACTGAAGCCATGAAGTGCTGTTGATAGTATAGTAACGCCTCAGTTCAACTGAGCGGTAGAACGCTTCATATACCCAATATCCAATATCCTGATTACGAGCTAGTATAAACCAGTGATTTCTTTGAGCTCGCTTCTTGATTGTGAGGTAGAGGTTCCAGATCTTCAGTGAGCTTCTGCGTAGTAAGTCCCGCCACTCGACTGTTTTAGCTCTGGTAGACTCCAAGAGCAGTAGTTCGGGGATTGGTCAAGATGTGGTTTGTAGTGTGCAGTATGTTAGGACTGTATTGCTGCCGTGAATGGAGTTTGACCTAACTCCCCTTGGTCATTCGGTTTAGTCATAAAAGCAGAATAGCAATGATAATAACAGGTTGTAGTGTAGATAATATAAGTTGAGATAAGTGGAATAATAAAGGTGACCTAAGGAAAAGATAGAGTGAGAGAAGGCAGAACAGGTCGTGGGGATTTAGTTTGTACGCTTATCCATTGACAGTGTGGTTTTAAGCTTTATGAGGATAAGCCATTGAGACACAAACCTTGCATTTCTGCATGATTGTCTAGCTTCCGCTTAAAAATCTCCACAGATGGCGTTGTAGTCACGGCCGCCGGTTAAGCGTTCCAGAGACGGTAAACACGAAGCGAAAAGAAATGTGATCGCACTCGATTCTTTGTTCTCTGGTGTGCTATCCTTAGCGGGTTACCTCGTGGAAGTCTATAGTCACTTAATGGCAGGATGCTTTTATTTGGGTGGGCCTGATCATTTAAGATCTGGTAGACGGTGATGAGGTCTCCCCTGTGCCTACGGTAACTAAGTGTGAAAAAACCTAATTTCTTTAGTCGTTCCTCATATGATTTGTTGCGGAGACCGATCACCCATTTTGTCGCTGGTCTCTGGACATTTTCTAGAATGTTAGCATCCCTTTTGAGTAGTGGAGGTGCAATGATATTATGCACCTCAAGGTGTGGCCTCACATATATCTTATATAACCTTGAGAACAGTTCGGGAGTAAGAGCTCCCAGCTGCCAATGCATAAAATGTAAAGCTGCCTAGGCTTTGACGACGTCCCTCGCGTAATTTCCACTGGTGTCTAGCTTTTCTGTCAGAACAAGACCTAGATCGCGCTCTGATGGAACACAACTCAAGTTCTGGCCACCAATGGTGTAATTTACACTCTCTGACCTGCCGGAATGAAGTTGCACTACTTTGCGGCTGGACTTATTCGTCACGTACTCTAGAAGTTACGTTTGGAATTTTTTTTGCCAATAATTTTTAATAAAATTGTATTATATGTTATCTAGATTGAGGGAAATTCCCACTTTTTGGCTGGTTATGTTGGTGTCCGCCTCATGTGATCTGACTGCGACACACTTTTAGCATATTGGTTGCAATGATTAGTGTTTCAGATGGAATGTATCAAAATGTCGGTGTAATGAGGGAGATAGGATAGTTAGAGGGTAATGCCATTTACACCACTCATTTACTCCATGTAGAAGCTGCATCTTTCGGCATAGTATCATTCAATGAAGACTTCATGTCTCAGGATATCAGTACAGCCTATTTTCGTGTGAAGAACAGTCTTTTTTGACAAAATAATTCTCTCAATACTTGGAAATCACCTGCAAATGTTATCAGAATCGTTGGTGGGAACCTAAGTTGTCATTTAGATGTGCTTTTCACTTTATCTGTGGTTGGACAGGAATTATGGTAAGTTGAAAGGTTATCTCTAAATGGATTTCATATATATTGGCACTGGTTGGTGCAGTGTGCTATGGGTTATGTTAATTAAATGTACAAAAATATCTCAACTATAATAATATTGTGCCATTGTGTACTAAGCTGACTGATAGGATAACAAACGAAGGTGGTTACTAGAACTGAATCTATTCAGCTTTATTATCATTAATATGAATTTATTCTCTTTTACAATTTCCACTGACTGTATACTTAATGCTACAATATTTTTGATCACCAATAGTGGAGATGAATTTCTCCTGAGATTTCCATTTAGACAAAGCAGTACAGATGCTCTATGACGATTGAATTTTCTAGTTTGCATTATATGACATTATTATCCTCATCAACACAACAGGTCTGTGTACTTTACAATAGTTGAAGTGTTTCACTATGTTGTTAGCACTGTGCATAGCTGTCTAGAGTTGAGGCATGTTCAGCTTATATTTGATGCCTATAGTCTCCTAAATGTGAAAATGTGATTTCTGTAGGATTCACAAAACCTTGTGGACTAGACATTACTGAGATTGTGGATTAACTTCTAAGTTATACACTTGCAATACTTCATTTCATGTAAAAGTGTTTAGTGTGAAGTTGATCTGCAAGTAAGCTTGATGAGAGAATGACGCCTCAATAGTATGAATGTTTCGGAGATTGCCTTGAAATTTGCATATAGTCCTCAAATGCAGGAAAACATATGATGTATATTTATGTATACGGCGTCAACATAAATATCAGCTGTAGACTACAAATACATTTATCTCCCTGAGATAATACTTAGTTTTAACAGAATGATTGTATTCATATTGTATGCTAATATGTAGAATTGTCTCTTGTTAACTTCATGTTATGCTAGTTCTAACATGTACTTTATTTTTTCCAGGTTTACGGAGGTTGTCGAATATGAAATCAGCGGAAACATCATTCGGTCAAACTAACTTTATTACCCTTCATCAGAATTTTCTTTTGTAAATTAATCAAATGTTTAATATACTCTTGATTACTTCTTCCTGTAGACTTCTTCAATTCCTCGCTATACTATGTGCTTTTGTAATAAGTGAATTAGGAATAATAAACGCTAAGCTTAGTTAGTGGGATGGAAATTCACTGTAGTATTATGAGAATGTTACTTTAGTCATTAGTAGGATTTCGTGTCTGTTTCTACACAATAGCACATTGTAAAAGCTAAGTGGGATTTAGCAAGTTGAATAATAATTCTGTACTGTTGGATACTCTAAAGTCGCCTTATCTAGCCAGTTGAAAGTCTGTATACTGTTAAACGCCAAGTATGTAGTACAAGTAAATGTAGTAACTTAGGCTTGATATCTACTTCACTAATCTGTTAATATGCAGTGACATCATCAAATAGACTGTTCACTTGACCATCAGCTAAGAAACAATTTTTATTTATTTTAATATGCCGTTGAATCATAGGATGTTATCTAGTATCCATCATTTCTGTGATCAAAAACTGCGGTATTTGCATGTCTACTTTATAGATGTTAAATAACCTACGCCTGTATGCATCTAATTACCTCCAGTATTCCCTATTCATTTGGTGTGTGTAAACTAAACAAGTCTTTCATAAATTCTCCCATAAATGCCAAACTTTCTAGTGTTACAAGCGTTAATAAGACCTGCTTCCTTTGTTTCAAATCAAATGAGGTATATACGAACTAAGGGAAAGTTACTCTTACTTAATCTTTAACCCTCACTCAGAGCCTTTAACGATCCCAAACAGTTCTCCTATAAACACAGTAGACGTACTTTAGATGCAGCTGCAGTCTTGCTTCACAACATTTTCTCCAGTATAGACAATGGGGCTAAATTCGCTGCACCTTCCTAGAGTACACATCTGCTTTCGACTCACTACCTAGAGATATTCTGTTAGATAAGCTTGCTGAAACTCAAACTGAGTATTGGATTGTTAGATGGCTTCATTCTTATTTATCAGGGAGAAAGCAGTACACTGTAGGTCAGGGGGAAGTCGTCCATTACCAATTGTATTTTTGTTTGATGAACTTATTGTACGAATGCATACGAGAAGAACTTTTTCAAACACGCGGACGATCTAACTACTTCAATGTCTGTTAACTGCCAGCTACACTGTACTAAGATGAACAGCTCTCTATTAGGAGTGGGAAAATGCTCTTAAACTAAATCCTTCGAAATGTCAGACTGTTATTTTCAGTTTCCGATGTAAACGAAAGTTAGTTGAAGGTGTTAATTCCTATGACCGTTGCAAAATTGATAATAGTGATATGGAAATGAAGTCTGACTTTAAGTATCTCGGACTGATTCATCGCAGCGTGTTGGCCCTAAATGTATGCCACATGCAGGCATAATGTTTATGAGCTAGGTATGCAAATCATGGTAGACGCTTGTACGGTACATTCATTATTTATAAAACTAACTCGCACGTAAGAACTATGGTTTGATCAGTTATACAACGTTTAATACATTTAGACACAATTAACCTACGATGCTGACTTCTATGACGCATTACCTAAAACTACATTAATATAGTTTCCGCTGAAGGTTATCTCCTATAGTTACTACCTTAGTGGGCAACTTAGCGTTATCTTTGAATAACGAAAATTCCGAGAACTTTCTTGGTAAAAAGATCGTCCCTTACTCGAAAAAATTAAATATACCCTAGTCTCCACAAAAACGTTCAGAGGTATTCATCCTATCACCGCAAACGACTCACTATTTGCAGCCATTTAAAAAGTAAAAATAAATTTACCGATGGCAGCGTGCTTATGATTTCTAGATATCATAATGTACCATGAGGAAAACGCTATCTCCATGCGGTTATAAGTCAGATGTGCGAAATTAGTCAGAAACACAACAACCACGATTCTCAGTCACATAACATCTTACTTCGCTACCTAATCGTATAGTCGTATTAACGGATGTTTCGCCGAAGAAAAGAAGACTACTGGTTCAAGGATAATTTATTTAGTTTTTTTTAAGATCGTGAACATCTGTGTCTATAGTCACGGAAGAATCACAACTTCGAGGAAACCACCAATCGTAGACTACAACCCGAAACGTTATTCTTCCTAATTAATGTCTTACCTTTAACTGGGATTGTTTGTACACTCACCAGATCACCGTATTTTATCCGCTTTGAAAACCGTTTTGCAACCCATCGAATGGATGTTAACACTGGCTCTATTACGGGTAGTCCTAGTTCATTTATTGCGATCTAGTACATCAAGCAATAATAAGCATAAGTAACACTTACCCTTAAGGATTCCAGGTTCTTTTAGTTCCCCCAAAATATACACAAGCACAACAGATTCATACTTTTCATGCGGCTCAACCTTATTTGGCTTAGATTCTCTCACAATATATTTTTTTAAATGATAGCAGACACACGGATGGTATATTCACATTCTCAAAAAGCTTCAAAGCTTTTTCAACTTCAACCCAGGTTCTAAATTCTCTGGGTTTAATTTGTTCTTCGAAAACCTTGCTAATACCAACTCTGATGGTGCTCTCTTCAACAGATTCACTCGCAGATTGTTGTATGCTGCAAACATGAACGAAAAAGACACTCTTTTTCCAGATTTCTACATGTTATGCAAGTAACTGAGCCAACAATAGTAACGGCAACCAACTAATGGACTGGAAACAACTGCTTCTGACAGCCAAACATCTTCATGTGCACAATTTCAAAACCCTCTACACAGTACTAATTCATTAACAGCTGAAAACCAACTAAAACACTGAAAGCCGCATGAATGCAAGGTATGAAAACAATTACACCGAAATGAATGCACTGGCCTGGTAGTGAAAACTTTCGAAACCAAAGAAATAATTCATTTTAACAGCAACGGAAACAAAAAATGAGGTGAAACGCAACATTTGTGAACGATACGCAACAAGATAAGTCGTGTATAACGGCAGGATAAACGGAACAACAAACGCGTCAACGAACAGCTACGGAACCGCGATCCAACATGGCCGACTAAAATGGACGAAAATGACCTTCGAGCGTCTCACTCCACCAATGACCTTGATAAGTTACGGATAATTTCAGCCCAGCCTGTAGACGGCCGTAATTTTGAGTGACCGCGAATGAGATAAACAAGCGATTTGCTCGCTCGTGATTGGCCAGTTTGTCATTCTAGTTGAGGTAATTTCAAACATCATTTTGCTGCTTGGTTAAGTACTGAATTTCCGGGATCGTTTTATCAAATTTGAGAGATAACTGACAACACAAATTTGAATAAAGCGAGAACAACATTGATTTGTGCAGAATAACATGGTACCATCATTTATTTCGTTGGCTTCTCGTCAGCTGCTTACAGCCTAAATAAATTTTTAGGTTTAAGTACAGAAACGTTTTTACGTACTTGCAAATTTTACATGTTGACAGAAAGTTTCACAACTAGTAAACAGTGCTCAGAAAATTGCGCTTATATAGTTTTTACACAGGCAGTTCAAGTTAAAAAATAATAAATAAATGTATGTATATAATGGTAAGGGATGTGCGTTGGATGCATAGTGACTAATAAGTTAGGTAACAATGTACTGAGTTGAACTCAAATCATAGAAACAAGAGACAAACAAAATTACAGATTATAAAAGGAGGGTGAGGTTAAAGACAAAATTACACAATCAGATGAGAGATGCAAAGTGACTAATAAGTTAGGTAACAATGTACTGAGTTGAACTCAAATCATAGAAACAAGAGACAAGCAAAATTATAAAAGAGGGTGAGGTTAAATAAAGACAAAGATTACGCAATCAGATGGGAGAAAAAAGACATCCAGTTACCAAGGCAAGGAAAGACTAATAACTGATTCTTTCTGAACACATAGATCTGGTTTCAAGCGTTTTATAGAAATTGCTTCGGCAAACTTGAGGAGAATGGAGCTCCTTTGTATATTGATAATTTTGAAGGATTTCTCGACAACACAAAGTATTACAGCTTGGGAGGGAAATGAAATGCCGGTGGATTTATTTGCTGAATTCAACGAATTCATGCCAAATTAAGATCTAAGGACTTCTTAGGGGTGTGAAGAATGCAAACAATGTTCTGAAGAGGTAATAACTTCACGCAACTTCAATTATTGCTTGACCATTATTTTCAGAGATCCTTAAATAAGTATGATATACACAGTGGTCTGGCTAATCATGATCAAAATGGCATGGTTCATGCAGCATATACATATACTCATGTATATGTAGGTAAACCTAGATAAACTGTGTTCCTGTCACGAAGATCGGAAAGCAGGTATCAGATGTCTCAGTAAGCAGTGTAATACATGTAAGTTACATGTTTTTATTTGACACAAGCTGGATCTTCACTCACTTTCAGAATTAATCTTGAATTCAGTTGGAATAAGCTTGTTGAGCACATCAGTATTGAGAGAATACAGTGAAAGTAAGTAAACACATGCTTCTTAAGATTAAGTGATACATTTATTTGACATGATTGTATAATTATTAGTTGTCTATCTAAGTTAATGATGAATTCGTTGCGATGATAATACCTATTATTGTTTTTATAGTCACTATGAACATGAATGTCATTATTATTGCTGTCAATACCTATTATTTGTCATAAAGTGGTTGTCATATTTGCTAAAATATTTGTACAAGCTTTGAAAACTACTGCATAACTTGTTGTTAGATAATTTTATCATTTCATGATGCTTCAATGGACCTACTGGATATCGACCAGCGATAGGTTGCAAAGTCCCTTAAGTTTAGTGAAAACTATTGGGCTACTTATATGTACATATATATATATATATATTGTTTGTAAAGTGATTACTTGTAAATGCTTATCAGGAAAAATTTTTTATTCAGATCATGCATGTAATACCCAAGTTAATTATGCTTTTCTTAAACCTTTTCAGACTTATGGGAAAACATATATGTGCCGTGTTCTCAGATGGAACTTACTGACGGTAACAAAGGACTACTCATCTGAATTATCTGTACATTTGAAATCTGATTTTTGTTTAATAAACAATTTTTCAATGAATCTGTCTTCCTTCTGTTCTAATGCGATTGTGTTCCAGTAACATAAGTAACTCGTGCTAAGTTAGGAGTTGAGGGTAAACTGTTAGGAGTAAATGCGGTGTCTGGAAAACTTTTGTTTACGTGGTTATATGAGCAGATAGCAACGCATCGTGTTCCGTGGGTGAGAGCTCTAGGCATTCTGTTTTTAATTATTACGATAACCGTAGTTGCACTGAGTTATACATCTAACAGCATAGGTATAGTATCTCCTTATGGTACATTGCGGCATGCAGAAATCACAAGCAAACTATCTCAGGTAGATTTATTCTCAAATGGTGACTATGAATCGGGAATCAGTTTACGTATTCTGCTATGACGATATATAACTCGAAACGCTTTATAATCGCAACACCTTCTCTACGGTTTAGGCATATTTACTTTATTTGAACACTACATAATCTTTTACCAATAGGCTTTTCCAAATATCTGCTCCTACTTAGTATTTCAAAGATAGCCTCATATACTCTATACCTCACATATTACGCAAGGGCTAATATTCGGTCTTATCAAGTAGAATAAACAAACGATTAACGAGGAATACATTTATTAATGAATTAACATGTAATACAAAATCGACAACAGTGCAGGTATCTTTTTCTTTATCAACGAAATCCATGAAATTCCCGAAAGTAGATATTATCTGAAAAAGGACATAAGATATATACAGATATAGACATTGTTATCAGTGTTAAAACAATAACTAACCATTAAATATGTTTAAAATGACGAAATAATTACTTGAATTGTATATAATTATGTAAGTCAACAGTTTTCAATAATGTAAAATCCATGTTGCATCTGCCTGCGAACATCAAGTTTATGCCATAAAAAAAGGAATTACTTTGAGTATATAATTTCTAAGTATTTCTGCAGATTTTTCCTAAAGAAATACATATGGAGTAGCCTTGTCAGCATTACGAAAATTAAACAAGGAAGTAAATGATGTAATTACCGAAACGAGCTATCCCACCTCGTCATGTCCATGTGTAATCCATTAAAATGCAAAGAAAATTCACGAAAAAATCATTATAACATGTTTCTTCAAGTAATTCGACGTATTTTGAACGGAAAAGTACGTTTTTCCAAAAAACTGCAAACTGCCTGTAAGCTACGGCCGGATAAGGACACCACCATTGCCTATTTCTGCTAAATACGCCGTATTTCATCAACTTTTAACTGGAATATATGTAAGAAAGTGTGTAAAACAGCGAAGGACGACATTAATACAGTGTGATGCTACTAAGTGCAGAAGGTTGGTAGGCTTTCATTAGTCCAATAGACACTGATACCAACATTGATTAGAAATTTCATGCATTCAAATAATTGTGCGTTGGTGGCACAGTGGTTAGGACTCTCGCCGACCATGCACATGGTCCGAGGTTCGATCCCCTGATATCTATGGTCAGCCTGAAAAATTTGGGCTACCGATATCCATGCTGAAAATTCCATACTTGTACCAAAATACAGTGTGGAATCAAGCTGTAATCAAAAATAAAAAATAAAATAAAAAAATGACCTAACCTTGACGTCACTTCCAAAAATAACGCCAATATTCATCAGCTGATCAAATGACCTACGGCCGTCTACAGGCTGCCTCATAAAACGAGCCGTCCATTAGAACAATTTTAGCTTTATAAACTGTATGTTGACATTGTCATTCTTATTTTTGACTGCATACTATGTATATATTTATGTGTCTGTAAATCTATATACTGATCATGTCACCACCCATCCATCGTAATGTGTCACCAGTTCAAGTTGTGTCTACTGAGGATGTCAATGTAGTTGAAGATTGAACGATCAATTCCTGGTTGTTTGCTCAAACCCAACTTCCCCAATTTTCGCGGAGGCATCAATACGACAGTCATCGTCTCATCGGTCGCTGTTCAGAAAGCAGTCTGGCCAAAACTGTCAGCAGCCTTAGTTAAAGCTCAGTTTCAAAGTTGGATATATGTTGGTGTTACAATAAAGAATCCTCGAGTGGCCAATTGGTGTTTTGGTTTTTGCGTCCGCTATTATTAAGCGTTTCTGAGAAACTTCAAAGAACAGCGTGAGTCACAGCGTAGCAAGAGGTGGGCATTGACGGTTTACGAGACGTGGCTGACAGAGGACACGCCTGTATTATCAGATATTTTGACATTAGTAAAGAGGATGGAAAATGTGAAAGCTGAAATAACCAGCCTGCGCACATGACGTGGCAGATCACAGTCCTGATTAAGGCATTTTCATGGTCTTTCTCGAGACAGTGGTCCAGGGCATCTTCTAATACTCAGAGTATTAGTTGGTACAGTAGAAAGTTCGGACATCGAGCTATTTAGTGTGTGAAATCGTGCAATATCACTGGTAGTGACTCGGCTGAGAAACACTCCTCAGCCAGACAGTGATGGCAATGGCTGTTACTGCCAATCACTCAAATCGCCCTTTCCACGTGAAGGATAGAACTACAGGCCCATTACTCCTGGTAGACATAGGAGCCACAGTTATTGGAGCACTCCATTCTCTATCCAGATGACATTCTGACATAGCAGAGAAACTTTTACTTCGAGCAGCTAACCAAACAAACATACAGAATTACGGAGAACAATCACGTATCTTCGACTTTGGTTTACGCTTTCGTTCAAGTGGGCTTTCTTAGTAGCTGACGCTCATCAAGCTATGCTCAGTGCTGATTTATCAGTAGTTCCAACCAGTTGGTTGACGTCAACAAGCAAAAGCTGACTGACAACTGCACTCAGCTTCAAATACATGGAATCACCTCGGACTGCTCCGCCTATAATATTTGCATCGAAAAGCCTGACGATGCCACGTTTTCTGCATTATTGCAAAGTTTCCTTCAGGATTCTTAAGCTATCTTACCATATCGAAGATGTCCCTCTCTCTGTCACTCATAAAAGTGTCACTACTTTTCAACTCCTTCGAACAAGCAATCGTTTATTACCACTCGGCATTCTCGCCCCATTTTAAGTTTAACTTCTACACATGATGCCACTGGGCATAACCTGACCTTCCATCCCTCCTTTGCCATTGCCCCCACACATGTCACTAAATGCCTAGCATGACTGCTGCACACACTGTGTTTACCAACACTTTAATAATTCTAATTTTCCTTATCCTTACCCATTCTCCATTTGCGTATCTTCGATCTGACCCTTCAGGGTTTAATTTTTTCTCCGAAATGGATTTAGTCAGAGCTTATCACCAGATACCGGTCACCCTACAAAACACTGAGAAGACTGCCATTATAAAACTTTTTGTACCGTCTGAATTTCTGCAAATGCTGTTTATTGGATTTTCATTTCAACATTTGTTCCGTTGCCGAGTTCGCTATTAAACCCCTTAAAAGTGTTCGGGAAATCCGAAGTATGAGCAGATTATAACAATTAAAAGTTGGGCAATAGAACTGGATGCAAGTCAGTAAAGTTGATGAGAGCAAACGCATACACAACAGAAACAAACGAAAGCACTTTTAGGGATAATGGCAATTAAAAGATTAGGAAAAAATGACAGTGTGTAAAAACAAGTGGGGTATTTCTAATGGGCTCATATTCCGTTCGAATTGTGCCTCTCCTATGTTTACATTCAGGTCTTTCGTTTCTGCTCACTTGTCTGGTCTTCCCTTGAAACCATGGGCTAATGCAGAGTTGTGTCGGCGGGCAATAAATTCCAATGATATAAAACCCTACGGGAAATGAAGTTAGCCCGAATCCTTAATACCGCACCCTGATACGAAATTATGCAAGAGGTACTCTAAAGACCAAAAAGTGCCCTTATGGTGATATTTCAAGTGGAATACAACTTTCCGAACACTTGACAAAATGGTTAGAAGGTTACTGAACTATTTGCAGGCAAGGTGAAGCTGTGCGGTATAAACGATAAATGAGAATTAAGAAAAAAAGGAAGAAGCTAAGATACTATACATAAATGCATTGGTAGCAATTTTCTGAAAGAAATAGTCTACTCATGAGGGACTTTTCAGTAGCAGTCGACCGCCATCTCTTCACCAGACACTCTGCTATTGAATTAAAAGCACACTTTCTTGCTCATTTTGCCATTCAGGCTGGGTAGCTTCTTGAAAGCCCTTTACAAGCAGTAGGTCAATGTACTTAGGCTCAAAGAAGCAAGTTAACTGATATACGCTCGCCAATGTGGCCCGATAAAACAATTTGTTTCCCCAAATTTCGCCCGGACGTATATTTGACAGCCTGTAACACAGTACATCTCGCCCAGATATTTCGGAAATCATTTTGGAACAATGTCTGCCCAAATTCCAAGACCATCTGAGATATTGTAGCCCTAGGTAATTCCCCAGAATTATTCCCCATAGCATTTATCATTGAACATTGTATGCTGACCCCTGCTGTTTAAGTCTTTTGATTAGCTGAATGCTTCCGTTCAAGCATCCAAGCCCTTTAGTACACCATCGTGTCACCTTCGTTTCTTCGTCCAAGATCCCTAACTAGTTAAGCAAACATCTTGCACTCCAATTTGGTACCGTACTATCGATGTTAGAAGGTAGGGATAATCGTGAGACCGTCAGTGTAAATATAGAAATGTAGCCCACCTATCATCAGTTGCTAATGCTAAACTGGAGCTAATAATAAAAGACAGCAGTAGTGGTAATCTTACAGTTAGACAACCTTCTAAATGTTTCAGAAAACAACAACAGCTTCTGATGAACAGCTAAGTTCATCAACTGGTATCATTCAGTCGTCGTTGGTGTTGTCATCCACAATGAAAGGGATGTCCGTGAATTCACGTGTCTTATGCTATGAATATGCCAGTATCGGCCCGTTTGAAAGGACGAAAGTCAATGGTCAGTTTAGTGAGGATAATCCAACTGTGAATGAGAGGGTAATTGTTAAACTGACTTGCATGAATAAAGGTTTTTCAAGTTCCAAGTTACTATTTGAATACTATTATCTTTGTTGTAAATTACTCTGTTTCTACGCTTGGTCGATCAGATACATCGTATGTTTGCTAGTCGTCTACATTCCACGGTACAATGACATGAGTGTGTTACCTTTCAGATTTGAGGACGTAGCTGATGGAATGAAGTCAGAAAATGAACTCTCCGACGATTTTCCAAACTAGAGCGTCAACCTGAGAACGGTTGTAGGCGTACTGCTGTAAGTCCTACAGTTCTTCAACGGTACTTCGTCAAGGCAGAATCCACAACATTTGATGTATTGATTGTACATATGTTTATGTTAAGTAATTGAGTGGGTTTTTAATTAATGTAATTGTTGGTTAATGTTGTTTGTGTCCGGACATTTCACAACTTACAATCGTCAACGTGAGAAGGTTTGTAGGCGTACTGGTGTAAGTCCTGTGATTCTTCAAAGGAATTCCATCAAGACATGATCTGCGAGGTTATGTGCACTGTTTGTATATGCGTGTGGTGTGTCATATCAATTGGTATTTTTGGATTCACTGTGTTTACTTGTTGTTTTCGTATCTTGTTATTTTGCATAATTTTGTTAGAATTTTCGTCGTACTTACTTCTGAATTTGTTCCGAGTCTTCCACATCCGTGAATGAATTGATTGATGTTAAAGACAGCAGATAGGTTGTATACGCCGGGGAGGCTATTCCTGAGAATGACATGCACACGGAGATAAGGATTGGCTGTGGAATCAATGATTGAGAATGAATGTTTCGATTTAGGCTGTGGTCCAACACGCTGGGGAGCGGGAGTGTAGACAGCTGAGGCTTGCATACGTCACCGTTACTAGAACTGAGGCAGAATGAGTGACAGGCGATTGCGGTGGTAATCGGTACTGAATAGATAAGAGGATATGCGAAGGGTACCATGAGGTGCTGGTATGGTCACGTTGCGTTCTGCAAGAGTCACTCTAGTAAGTGGCGATTGTGTTGCAAGATGTCAAGGGTACGCCTTTAACTGGAAGGCGTAGGTGGCCATTGACGTGTGAGATTGTGCTGTGGGTATGCCTGTGGTGTGTTGGCTTTTCTGTTTGTTTTCCATTTCAGCTTTGTCTGTGTGACCCAGGTTCTCGCACTGGCATTCAAGTCAACATGTGTTAGTCGTGATGGAAAAAAGGGACGGATCCCTTTTTTGCCGAGGAGTGTCAATGTGGTTGAAGATTGAACGATCAATTCATGGTTGTTTGCCCAAACCCAACTTCCCCGATAAATTTCGCCGGTCATCAATCCGACAGTCATCGTCTCATCGTTCGCTGTTCAGAAGGAAGATTAAAAACTATGAGAAACCTTGTGTAATAACATTATTGTTGGTTATATGTAGGCGTAAGAGTAAAGGATTCTTGAGTTGCCAATCAGTATTTTGGTCTTCTCGTTGGTTAATACTAAGCGTTTCTGAAAGTCTTCGAGGGACGGCGTGAGGTCCAGCGTATCAAGAGCTGGGCATTGACATTTTATTGGATGTGACTGACGTTCGACTTCGTTCGCTGATCGGAAGTTAGTGGTGCTTAATTTTTTATTTTTGCTTTTCATCGGAAACATATTTTCCATGCTTAGACAAAAATGGTTAGCGTTAATCATTGAAAATGTATGCTATTATTTCAAGTACTATATTACTCCTTCTTATTGTATTTATCTTGTAAATATACTTCCAATAATATATTATTCATAATTGCACTTTATACCATTTTGCAGCTGCGCGGAATTATCTACTCTTCCTGAAATAGCGTTCAGTCACGTGGCGACATAGCACTCACCCAGATATACGCCCCTCACTAGTTGACCATAACTACCAGCAGAAAACGGAACGAAGTTTGGATTGTCGCTCAATTTTGATCGTGACACTAGTAAACGGCTTACAATTTAACATTTATAAGAACCTGTTCTGATTGGTTGTACAATAATTGAACAATTTAAACTTTCCAGAAAGTATTAATTTACGATACTTCGGGATTGTAATTTATATCATAACTGATCTTGTCTGCAAAAATGAAATGCACTTCTTCTAAACTTACCCGTTTATACGAAGCATAAATTATTATTATAATGTTAACCGACACATAAAAGGAGTTGAACAAGAGTGGCGTCCGTGACAGCTGTTAAGACGCTTGCCGACCATGCACATGGTCCGGGATACGATCCCCGGTAGACGCACGCCTGATATCAATGGTTGGCCTGCTTAATATGGGCTACCGATATCACATGTTGAAAATTTATTCTTTGCGCCAAAAATACTGTGTGGTTTCAAGAATTAATCGAAGAACGAAAAAGAAATTATAGCTATGCAATGACATGAATGGTTTAATGAGTGAGCTGTCAAAGTCCAGGTTTTACTACACTGGACCTAACGCTGTCCCTCGAAGACTTTCAGCAACAATGTGTAACAATCAACAGGAAAAACCAGAACACAGATTGGCGACTCCAGAATCCTTTATTCTAGCACCAATATAGAGCCAACCATTAAGTTATTGTACACATGTCTAAGAATAAATGTTATAACAATAAATCACGGTAGTACTTCTGATAGTTTTCTCTCCTCCACCGAATAGCGAACGATGAAACGATGACTGTTGGATTGGTGACCCGCGAAAACCATTGGGGAAGTTGGGTTTGAGCAAACAACCATGAATTGATCGTTCAATCTTCAACTACATTAACATCGAATTATCCAATGAGATTCACGAACGTTAGTTCGATTTTGTATGGCGCTTGTTTCATTTCTAATGCATGCCCTTACAAATTTACGGTTGCAATGCGAGTAGGATAGTGTCTTCCAGTATTCCCTGAATTTAGGGTTGCTCCGGAAGGAGAGAACTTATTCGTATGGTGGTGTCATGACTTTAAAAAGCTTTAGCTTGTCAAGTGATGGATTTGTCCGTGGTTGTACAATATGCTTGAAGCGAGTTAGCATTAGAGGGGGTAAGCTGATAGTTTTAATGTATCGTAGGAAGTTTACGCAAGGTCACATCTCTCCTTGACGCAAATTTTGTATATCTGCAGCTACTGGGTCTTGAGACAGCCAGTAAGAGCTGCAACTGCTGGGAATAGCTGAGAATAGCCTAGCCTCAACAGTTCGATGGTATCAGCATTCCAGAGATATTGCTTCGTGGAAAATGGAGAAAATCACTTCTTTGTTGGGTGGAGAAGACGTCGTTGTGCACGTCGACGAAACTGTGTTGGTGAAGAATAAATCCAACCGCGTTCGGCAGCGAGCGAACGATATTTGGGTAATAGGTTTGCATGACACCTCCCTCCGAAATGGATTCGTCGAAAGGATAGCAGAGAGAAAAAAAACTGCTTTAAAACCTATTAATACCAAAATTGTAAAACGAGGGTCTGTTGTACATACGTACAAATGGAGAGTTTACGATTTCCTGTGATTTCTGGGATATATTCATCACAGAGTCAACCATTCAAGTGATTTTGTGGATCCCGTTACGAGGACACATGCGAATTCAATTGAAAGATTTTGAGGCAGATTGAAAATTAGGATAAGGGTTATAAATGGATCTCAAAATGATCTCATTTATAGTCATTTGGATGAATATATGTACAGAGTGTTCTGCAACTTTTCTATTGGCAGTCCGATGCTTAACTGGGAGATGTTTCTGTCACATGTTGGGGAAAGATTCCTCCTGTAACAGTTTTATGCTTTTTTTCTGTAAATATACGTTTCCACTTATCATGTATGCCTTTTCAATGTGATTGGGCCTTTCAAGGTTGTTTGCTAATTGTTTGTTAGTGGGGTCGAAATTTTAACTTTTCCCGTTGAACATACGGCTTTGTTCGAACATTGGTGTTGTTGTGTTTTTAACCAAAGCAACCAGACTTCAGGCAAGCAACAAATATTAACAAAGAGCAGGTTTTAGTTTTAATAAAGGCCTAGACAGTTTAGATCAGATAGAGCATAATAGTGAGTAAGTGAAAAGATTATTTTGAGGTAGGTAAGTGATATTAAAGTGAGGAGTGAATTCAGTGCTATGGAAAATTAGAAGCTGTAGAACAAGCTGACCTGTAAGATGCCTCACAAATTTCCGTAGGGCCCAATAGGTAGCATCTTGACAAGGAGCTGAACAGGCTTGTAGATGGTAGGAGCAAAAGCACTTTTTTATTTGTGATTAAGATCTGTACAACCCCTATTCTTATTTTAATTTTTCATTTTTGTTGTTGCTTAGGTTCCAGACTAATGTTTTATTCTCAAGCTCTCAAAAAATGCATGTTGATGTCCTACAGATCGGAGCGATTCACATTTGTGACCACTACCATATCTGCTGATCAGTATGCGCCACCCTTCCTCCTTTTTGATGTTGTAGCGGTAAGTAATTCCCCAAAATTATTGAACATAGGGATAGATTATGTCTAAAAGAAGAATTACATCGTGACCATAAGTATCATCAGTGAACATTGGATGCTGACCCTTAGAGTTTAAGTCGACTTGTTTAACTCAAGGCTTCCGGTCAAGCATCCCTGCTATTCGGTACTCCGTCGTGTCACTTTCGTGCACGATAACTAGCTAGCTTAGCTTCCGCTTCAGTCCGCGATTTGGTTCCGAAATATACCTCGTAATTTGGACAACCAATTGTGGTGTTTTGCTTTGCCTTCGCTACACGGGAAACAAATAATATAGAAGTTGTTGGTACAAGATTTTGCGTCATTATACTCCTTTCAATTCGAGAATGTCTATACCGTCAGCCTCTAAAATGTTAAGCTCTGAGGTTTTTTGCAACCACTGTAGTTGCAGCATTGTACCGCATTATTAGTTATGAATTTTGTCGGCACATCACCACCCTTGTCAGCCAAGTGTCGTAAACCGTTAATGCCCAGCTCTTGCTGCACTCGGGCTCACGCTGTTCCTTGAAGTTTCTCAGAAACGCTTAGTAATAACGGACGCAAAAACCAAAACACCGATTGGCGACTCGAGGATTCTTTATTGTAACACCAACATATATCCAACTTTAAAATTAAGCTTTGACTAAGGTCTATGAGCAAACATTACAATAGTGAATCACAATATTACTTCTGACAGTTGTCTCCTGACTTCTTTCTGAACAGCGACCGATGAGACGATGACTGTAGTATTGATGCCTCCGCGAAAATTGGGGAAGTTGGGTTTGAGCAAACAACCAGGAATTGATCGTTCAATCTTCAACTACATTGACAAAAACAATTATTTACATTTGAGATCATGTATCTGAGGACGTGAATTCGCCGCCGTAAAGAGACTCTTCGCTGAACAATGTGTTTTGTTTTCACTTGTCTCAAGTACCTAGGCTTGTTTAGCGTCGAGTCTGTGGTTCACGGAAGTGGGGCATGTGAAATTCGGTGGTTTAGACTGAAGCGAATAAGACAAGACTCCGACCTGACTGTAATACTTTGCAGTATCGAATGCAATGCAGACGACTTCTTAACGAAGAAACTAGACTTATGGACGTTCATATTCTGTGGTCTCATATCCAAAAGCTTAGACGCTCCAAAATGTGACTAACGACCCTTACATTTTCAACCTTGGACAACTTCTTTGGCCATAAACTTTTAGAATCCACTATTTTACTATCCTTAGCACATGACATGTAGCCTCCTCAACTGTGGACCTGGTGTTCACCCACGTGGAGGATGCGGACTTCATAAAACATCCCCCAGCACTAGGAAGAAGCGATCATGCTGTGCTCACTTTCAAGTACTCAGTCCCAGAGGTAACACGGGGCAAAACTCTGGTTCAACAGAACGTCTGCAAATGCCGACACAAACGGCATTGTTTCGACCACAGAATCACAGGCCAGGAACATAAACTCAGGATCTCACTATGGAACAGTGTGGAGCCAATTCAAAATGATCTAACCCTGGATAACTCAACACTTTTCTAATTACTCCGTCCCAAACGGTCGAAAACAATCCCCCAAGGCTAAACCAGGTTATCCGTAAATTACTCTGGTGTAAGAATGAATTTTAGGACCTTTTTGTCACAATTAAGACTCCTGAGAGCAGACGGTTTTACACCACTGCTAGGAACTAAGCTGTCCCGGAAATCCGTCAATCAGGAATGAAGTTCGAAATACATCCAGCAAAACGTTCAACGGTGGAAACTGGTAAAATTTTTGTGTATATGGACTTCAAGAATACGGCACTCAATAGGGACCTAAACCTGACTTGTGATAACAACACAATCGAAGACAACCAAGAAAAGACGGAGGCCATGGCAGAATACTTATCCAGAGTCTTTACAGAAGAGTTGCCACCTTTCCTCATGGCATTAACTTTGTCTGCCTCAGTTGACTACGAGTTAAATTTCATCGATCGAAGTATTCTCTACAGAAACTCGATGCGGAGAAGTCAGTAGGGCTAGATGACCTTCACAAAAGGTCCAACAAAGTGCTCGCAGTTCACACAACTTCAGCTTTCGAGCTACCTCTCGTGAGTGAAGTGTTACCCGATGGCCAGAAAGACACCGTCGTAAACCCTATACTCAAAGGAAGATCCAGACATTATCCATCGGACTACATTACCATCAGTCATACCAGCATCTTAAGATTCCGGGGAGAATCATCAGGAAAGCTATCATGGCATAACCAGAAAATAACATGCTGTCCAGAGCATGACGTGACTTCCAGGGAAACCTCTTATTCCTGACAGCCTTCCTGCAGGAAGAGAAAGCTAACTGAAGTCTAGGAACCACAGAAAACCTATCGATGTCATTTTTACAGACTTAAGCACAGACTTTGAAAGAGTACCTCACACAAGACTGCTCGTGGAATTCAGTCATAAAATCAAAACATTTCACTAAATTGGAATAAGGGATTCCTCCTGTTGGAGTCAGAGTGTCAGGATCAGCTCAGAACTCTCCTTCTGGAAATTGGCACATAGTGGAGTGTCACAAGGTAGCGCACTTGGATCCCTCTGTTTAGCTTGTATGTTAACGAATTACCTGTGCTCACTGAGTCCCCTCTTACCTTCCACTCAGATGAATTGAAAATCTGAAGAGGGCAGAACGGCGATGACAACATGCTCACGTCGCAAGGAGATCTCACCAAAAAATGGATGCTCCCAATCAACACAGCGAAGTGCGCAACCATGCACATTAGACACGCGGATGTCAGTCCATACGAAATGGAGAAAAAACTCCCCCATTATTTCAGACTCACATGGATAAAGGCACCAAAAGAAGTCACAGTTTATTATCCACTGTGCAGTGCCGCGCGGTGGCAGCTCAAAGCTTTAGGTCTTTACGCGAAGTATGCGGAGGATTTACAAGAATCACCCGAGATATGTTTACCTCTTTATGTGCATCCTTATGGAGGTCAAGACTGAAAAACCGCAATCAGAAAGCCACTTCCTTCCTTAAGAGGGACTCGTAAATTGAATGCAACACGTATGATTCGCAGAATGACCAATATATCACACTATGGAAAATTAAACAGTTTAAATTTCTTCCCCCTGTCATATCGTAGGCGGACAGGTCTCATTACAATGTTTCAAATTTTAAACAGTGACTACAAACCTGACCCATTTCCTCTTTTTCCTCGAGCCAGTTCGTAAGGGATATCGCAGAAGAGCTTAAAATCTGCGGAGAAACTGTATCGCTGTGGATTAATGTTTCTCCCACACAGTCTTTAACACTTAAAACCGATTCCCAGAAGAAGTGGTGTCAATACCCTCAACCGACCAACTCAATAAAGGTTTAAACAAGCACAGAAACTTACCAGAAAAAGACTGACACAAGCATTAAGCCTTCAATCTTTGATGAATAAATATGAACATATTGGATAACTCCTCAACCGATAGCCAATATCAAGTCAACTACCCCCCAATACGGGGAAGTGGTGAGACTGACTACCAGTTGCCCGTACAGTAATGTGAGAGAGCTAAGAGGCAAAATAGCTGAACTTAGACACCTACAATCACAGCTGAACTCCCAAATCATAATACTGACGGAAACCTGGCTAACCCCTACGGTGGCAGACAGCGAAGTCAGTATAAATCATATGGTCCTAGTTAGGCGAGATAGGGAGCTGAAAGGAGGAGGTGGAGTCGCCATATACGTCAACAGACAGCTCAGATGTGTTCACGCGATGGACCCTCCCCTCACAGAGCTCCCTGACTCCATATGGTGCCACTTCACCGTTGGGTACTGCAGCATTTGTCGATCACCTTCATGTGGAGCAGACCACAACCGGGTACTGCTAAATACAATCTCAGCAACTCAAGACATGGGTTATGATCAAATTATCATAGCTGGTGACTTCAATGCCCCATCTCGTAACTTGGTGTCAGGAAAAGCCCATGATAGATTTGATCGAAATCTGCTGCATACCATCAGGAAGGCTGGATTCACTGAAAATGTCAGGATGGATACTAGATGGGGCCCTGATGGGAAGTCTTCTAGACTGGATTACGTGCTCACTAGTGACCAGCTACTAGTGGAAAACGTTCAGATCACGACTCCCATAGGTGGTAATGACCACGCGGTCATAGTATTCGACAAAGTCCTCCGCGAGCGCTTGCAGTGGGACAGTACACAGCCTTATCTGTGTTATAACAAAACCAACTACAACAAAATGCGAAGACTTCTGTCTGAAGCGAAATTGGCCTAAAAAATGGACAGAGCTAACAGTAGAAGAACACTGGAGAGTGGTAAAGGTGATCATTCACCTTTAGTTCCTTTAGTCACACCAAAAGCTAGGAAGCTAACAAGGGGGACACAACGCCTTCTGCAGGCGAAGCGAAAAGTCTGGTTTGCGTGGCGACGATCAAAGAGTCAACCCGAACATGAAGTGTACCTTGAACTCAGGAATCGATGTAACATACGAGTCCGGAGCGATAGAAAGACATTTCAGGGAGACCTCGCCAATAAGCTTCCCGTGAACCCCAAAAGCCTATGCAGGTTTATGTCTGAAAGAAAACCGACCAACCAGGGAGCATGCAATCTAGTGGGTTCTGATGGGAAACCTCTTACTAGCCTTGAAATGGCAGAGACATTCAGCCTAGCCTTTCACAGGCAACTAAACAGTAACGAGGATATTACTCCTACAGAACATCCAGATTACATCGCAAAACCAACACACGAAAACCTGCTGGGGACATTTCAAATTACCCCGGCTATGGTACTTGCAAAATTGGGAAAGTTGGCTTCGGGAAAGTCTTCAGGTTGTGATGACATCAGACCATCCGTCCTGAAGCAGTGTTCAGAAAGTCTCCGCCAACCCCTAAGTGATCTGTTCCAACACTCCCTTGATGTAGGGAAACTTCCATGTGAATGGAAACGAGCAATCCTATCTCCTATCTTCAAGGGTGGTGACCGGCACAATGCGACCAGTTACAGACCAGTTGGTCTACTTCTAGTGATATCGAAGATATTGGAAAGTCTCATTGACGACCACATGAGAAAATACTTCGACGGGACTAGCCTGCTCCGTGAAGCGCAACACGGTTTCAGGAGGGGAAGATCCTGCGTGACGAGTCTTCTGCTAGCTTGGAACGATTGGACACTATCCTGGGACGAAAAGGTACCAGCCCACGTGATCTTTCTCGACTTTGCGAAAGCATTCGACACAGTTCACCATGGTCTGCTCCTTCACAAAATAAGCAAGGCGGGTGTTTCTGGAGCACTTCTCGCATGGCTGAAAGATTACTTAGGCGAGAGAGAATTCTGCACCAAAGTCAACCGCATCCGATCATCCTGGCACACCTCGGCATCAGGGGTTCCTCAGGGTTCTATCCTAGGGCCGTTGATGTTTTTGATTTTTATCAACGACCTGCCCTCTCAACTGAGCTGCTCTGCGCTTCTTTACACTGACGACGTAAAGACTTGGAGAGCAATAAACTCATCGAAAGACGCAGATAGATTGCAGGCTGACCTGCAAACTCTGGGAGACTGGGCTCTGGCTAACGGAATGCCTTTCAACCTAAAGAAGTGCAAAGTAGGGCTGAAATTATCCGTAACTTATCAAGGTCATTGGTGGAGTGAGACGCTCGAAGGTCATTTTCGTCCATTTTAGTCGGCCATGTTGGATCGCGGTTCCGTAGCTGTTCGTTGACGCGTTTGTTGTTCCGTTTATCCTGCCGTTATACACGACTTATCTTGTTGCGTATCGTTCACAAATGTTGCGTTTCACCTCATTTTTTGTTTCCGTTGCTGTTAAAATGAATTATTTCTTTGGTTTCGAAAGTTTTCACTACCAGGCCAGTGCATTCATTTCGGTGTAAGTGTTTTCATACCTTGCATTCATGCGGCTTTCAGTGTTTTAGTTGGTTTTCAGCTGTTAGTGAATTAGTACTGTGTAGAGGGTTTTGAAATTGTGTACATGAAGATGTTTGGCTGTCAGAAGCAGTTGTTTCCAGTCCATTAGTTGGTTGCCGTTACTATTGTTGGTTCAGTTACTTGCATAACATGTAGAAATCTGGAAAAAGAGTGTCTTTTTCGTTCATGTTTGCAGCATACAACAATCTGCGAGTGAATCTGTTGAAGAGAGCACCATCAGGCGAAGTTTAAGAATAGCGTCCCAAAACCTTCAACGCTCAAATGACCTTGAACGCATGCTAGTCGTTGGCTAACGGTTCCTTTCATTATCATAGCTGAAATATCAACCCTATTCATCAAATAAGGAGCAAGTTTCACCCAGATAACACTTTTATTACTGTTTGGACAATGTGTTAACATCTCGTTAGGGTTAGGATAGGGGTTAAGGCGAGTATTGTGGTTAGGGTTATGGTTAGGGTTTAGGGTTAGGGTTATGGTTTAGGGTTAGGGTTAGGGTTAGGATTAGGGTTAGGGTTAGGATTAGGGTTAGGGTTAGGGTTAGGGGTTATGGTTATGGTTAGGGTTATGGTTAGGGTTAGGGTAGCGATTAGGAATAGATTTTTCGTTTATTTCAAGTTCTTTTGTTATCCTTATTTTCCTTGTATGTAGTTACCAATGCTCTTACTGGAACCATAGTAACTAAACCGAGGGCTGAGGAGAGGACTACACAGCAAGAGAAGAGAGATGAACAATTCCCAAAACAGCACACCTTCAGTCTCTTTGGTGAATACATCTATAGAAACTAGTCCAAATTAGCAACTGATACTCTTCATCGCAACTGCAACGTATTTTTAAGTCATATCAGAGAAATATAATCCGTTTAATGTTTTTTTCATGCATTTTTGTGTAAATATACGTTAATTTTATGCAAAATTCCTCCTATTTTCTGATTGGTCGGCTCAAGGTCATTGTGCGTTCGCATCTCTTGGGACTCCATTCTTAAACTTTGCCCACCATCAGAGTTGGTATTAGCAAGGTTTTCGAAGTACAAATTAAACCCAGAGAATTTAGAACCTGGGTTGAAGTTGAAAATGCTTTGAAGCTTTTTGAGAATGTGAATATACCATCCGTGTGTCTGCTATCATTTAAAAAAATGTATTGTGAGAGAATCTAAGCCAAATAAGGTTGAGCCGCATGAAAAGTATGAATCTGTTGTGCTTGTGTATATTTTGGGGGAACTGAAAGAACCTGGAATCCCTGAGGGTAAGTGTTACTTATGCTTATTATTGCTTGATGTACTAGATCGCAATAAATGAACTAGGACTACCCGTAATAGAGCCAGTGTTAACATCCATTCGATGGGTTGCAAAACGGTTTTCAAAGCGGATAAAATACGGTGATCTGGTGACTGTACAAACAATCCCAGTTAGAGGTAAGACATTAATTAGGAAGAATAACTTTTCGGGTTGTAGTCTACGATTGGTGGTTTCCTCAAAGTTGTGATTCTTCCGTGACTATAGACACATATGTTCACGATCCTAAAAAAAACTAAATAAATTATCCTTGAACCAGTAGTCTTCTTTTCTTCGGCGAAACATCCGTTAATACGACTATACGATTAGGTAGCGAAGTAAGATGTTATGTGACTGAGAATCGTGGTTGTTGTGTTTCTGACTAATTTCGCACATCTGACTTATAACCGCATGGAGATAGCGTTTTCCTCATGGTACATTATGATATCTAGAAATCATAAGCACGCTGCCATCGGTAAATTTATTTTTACTTTTTAAATGGCTGCAAATAGTGAGTCGTTTGCGGTGATAGGATGAATACCTCTGAACGTTTTTGTGGAGACTAGGGTATATTTAATTTTTTCGAGTAAGGGACGATCTTTTTACCAAGAAAGTTCTCGGAATTTTCGTTATTCAAAGATAACGCTAAGTTGCCCACTAAGGTAGTAACTATAGGAGATAACCTTCAGCGGAAACTATATTAATGTAGTTTTAGGTAATGCGTCATAGAAGTAAGCATCGTAGGTTAATTGTGTCTAAATGTATTAAACGTTGTATAACTGATCAAACCATAGTTCTTACGTGCGAGTTAGTTCTATAAATAATGAATGTACCGTACAAGCGTCTACCGTGATTTGCATACCTAGCTCATAAACATTATGCCTGCATGTGGCATACATTTAGGGCCAACACGCTGCGATGAATCAGTCCGAGATACTTAAAGTCAGACTTCATTTCCATATCACTATTATCAATTTTGCAACGGTCATAGGAATTAACACCTTCAACTAACTTTCGTTTACATCGGAAACTGAAAATAACAGTCTGACATTTCGAAGGATTTAGTTTAAGAGCATTTTCCCACTCCTAATAGAGAGCTGTTCATCTTAGTACAGTGTAGCTGGCAGTTAACAGACATTGAAGTAGTTAGATCGTCCGCGTGTTTGAAAAAGTTCTTCTCGTATGCATTCGTACAATAAGTTCATCAAACAAAAATACAATTGGTAATGGACGACTTCCCCCTGACCTACAGTGTACTGCTTTCTCCCTGATAAATAAGAATGAAGCCATCTAACAATCCAATACTCAGTTTGAGTTTCAGCAAGCTTATCTAACAGAATATCTCTAGGTAGTGAGTCGAAAGCAGATGTGTACTCTAGGAAGGTGCAGCGAATTTAGCCCCATTGTCTATACTGGAGAAAATGTTGTGGAGCAAGACTGCAGCTGCATCTAAAGTACGTCTACTGTGTTTATAGGAGAACTGTTTGGGATCGTTAAAGGCTCTGAGTGAGGGTTAAAGATTAAGTAAGAGGAACTTTCCCTTAGTTCGTATATACCTCATTTGATTTGAAACAAAGGAAGCAGGTCTTAATAACGCTTGTAACACTAGAAAGTTTGGCATTTATGGGAGAATTTATGAAAGACTTGTTTAGTTTACACACACCAAATGAATAGGGAATACTGGAGGTAATTAGATGCATACAGGCGTAGGTTATTTAACATCTATAAAGTAGACATGCAAATACCGCAGTTTTTGATCACAGAAATGATGGATACTAGATAACATCCTATGATTCAACGGCATATTAAAATAAATAAAAATTGTTTCTTAGCTGATGGTCAAGTGAACAGTCTATTTGATGATGTCACTGCATATTAACGGATTAGTGAAGTAGATATCAAGCCTAAGTTACTACATTTACTTGTACTACATACTTGGCGTTTAACAGTATACAGACTTTCAACTGGCTAGATAAGGCGACTTTAGAGTATCAAACAGTACAGAATTATTATTCAACTTGCTAAATCCCACTTAGCTTTTACAATGTGCTATTGTGTAGAAACAGACACGAAATCCTACTAATGACTAAAGTAACATTCTCATAATACTACAGTAAATCTCCATCCCACTAACTAAGCTTAGCGTTTATTATTCCTAATTCACTTATTACAAAAGCACAGAGTATAGCGAGGAATTGAAGAAGTCTACAGGAAGAAGTAATCAAGAGTATATTAAACACTTGATTAATTTACAAAAGAAAATTCTGATGAAGGGTAATAAAGTTAGTTTGACCGAATGATGTTTCCGCTGATTTCATATTCGACAACCTCCGTATACCTGGAAAAAATAAAGTACATGTTAGAACTAGCATAACATGAAGTTAACAAGAGATAATTCTACATATTAGCATACAATATGAATACAATCATTCTGTTAAAACTAAGTATTATCTCAAGGAGATAAATGTATTCGTAGTCTACAGCTGATATTTATGTTGACGCCGTATACATAAATATACATCATATGTTTTCCTGCATTTGAGGACTATATGCAAATTTCAAGGCAATCTCCGAAACATTCATACTATTGAGGCGTCATTCTCTCATCAAGCTTACTTGCAGATCAACTTCACACTAAACACTTTTACATGAAATGAAGTATTGCAAGTGTATAACTTAGAAGTTAATCCACAATCTCAGTAATGTCTAGTCCACAAGGTTTTGTGAATCCTACAGAAATCACATTTTCACATTTAGGAGACTATAGGCATCAAATATAAGCTGAACATGCCTCAACTCTAGACAGCTATGCACAGTGCTAACAACATAGTGAAACACTTCAACTATTCTAAAGTACACAGACCTGTTGTGTTGATGAGGATAATAATGTCATATAATGCAAACTAGAAAATTCAATCGTCATAGAGCATCTGTACTGCTTTGTCTAAATGGAAATCTCAGGAGAAATTCATCTCCACTATTGGTGATCAAAAATATTGTAGCATTAAGTATACAGTCAGTGGAAATTGTAAAGGAGAATAAATTCATATTAATGATAATAAAGCTGAATAGATTCAGTTCTAGTAATCACCACGACTCATGCGTATAATCATACCGCGTAATGATTTAGTGCATTAATTGGAACAACAAGGAAACTTAAACGAGTAATTGCCTTCTCCACTGCACTGTACTTGCAATAATCGTGACAACCACCTTCGTTTGTTATCCTATCAGTCAGCTTAGTACACAATGGCACAATATTATTATAGTTGAGATATTTTTGTACATTTAATTAACATAACCCATAGCACACTGCACCAACCAGTGCCAATATATATGAAATCCATTTAGAGATAACCTTTCAACTTACCATAATTCCTGTCCAACCACAGATAGAGTGAAAAGCACATCTAAATGACAACTTAGGTTCCCACCAACGATTCTGATAACATTTGCAGGTGATTTCCAAGTATTGAGAGAATTATTTTGTCAAAAAAGACTGTTCTTCACACGAAAATAGGCTGTACTGATATCCTGAGACATGAAGTCTTCATTGAATGATACTATGCCGAAAGATGCAGCTTCTACATGGAGTAAATGAGTGGTGTAAATGGCATTACCCTCTAACTATCCTATCTCCCTCATTACACCGACATTTTGATACATTCCATCTGAAACACTAATCATTGCAACCAATATGCTAAAAGTGTGTCGCAGTCAGATCACATGAGGCGGACACCAACATAACCAGCCAAAAAGTGGGAATTTCCCTCAATCTAGATAACATATAATACAATTTTATTAAAAATTATTGGCAAAAAAAATTCCAAACGTAACTTCTAGAGTACGTGACGAATAAGTCCAGCCCCTGTAGGCTGGAAGTCTATAGTCACTTAATGGCAGGATGCTTTTATTTGGGTGGGCCTGATCATTTAAGATCTGGTAGACGGTGATGAGGTCTCCCCTGTGCCTACGGTAACTAAGTGTGAAAAAACCTAATTTCTTTAGTCGTTCCTCATATGATTTGTTGCGGAGACCGATCACCCATTTTGTCGCTGGTCTCTGGACATTTTCTAGAATGTTAGCATCCCTTTTGAGTAGTGGAGGTGCAATGATATTATGCACCTCAAGGTGTGGCCTCACATATATCTTATATAACCTTGAGAACAGTTCGGGAGTAAGAGCTCCCAGCTGCCAATGCATAAAATGTAAAGCTGCCTAGGCTTTGACGACGTCCCTCGCGTAATTTCCACTGGTGTCTAGCTTTTCTGTCAGAACAAGACCTAGATCGCGCTCTGATGGAACACAACTCAAGTTCTGGCCACCAATGGTGTAATTTACACTCTCTGACCTGCCGGAATGAAGTTGCACTACTTTGCGGCTGGACTTATTCGTCACGTACTCTAGAAGTTACGTTTGGAATTTTTTTTGCCAATAATTTTTAATAAAATTGTATTATATGTTATCTAGATTGAGGGAAATTCCCACTTTTTGGCTGGTTATGTTGGTGTCCGCCTCATGTGATCTGACTGCGACACACTTTTAGCATATTGGTTGCAATGATTAGTGTTTCAGATGGAATGTATCAAAATGTCGGTGTAATGAGGGAGATAGGATAGTTAGAGGGTAATGCCATTTACACCACTCATTTACTCCATGTAGAAGCTGCATCTTTCGGCATAGTATCATTCAATGAAGACTTCATGTCTCAGGATATCAGTACAGCCTATTTTCGTGTGAAGAACAGTCTTTTTTGACAAAATAATTCTCTCAATACTTGGAAATCACCTGCAAATGTTATCAGAATCGTTGGTGGGAACCTAAGTTGTCATTTAGATGTGCTTTTCACTTTATCTGTGGTTGGACAGGAATTATGGTAAGTTGAAAGGTTATCTCTAAATGGATTTCATATATATTGGCACTGGTTGGTGCAGTGTGCTATGGGTTATGTTAATTAAATGTACAAAAATATCTCAACTATAATAATATTGTGCCATTGTGTACTAAGCTGACTGATAGGATAACAAACGAAGGTGGTTACTAGAACTGAATCTATTCAGCTTTATTATCATTAATATGAATTTATTCTCTTTTACAATTTCCACTGACTGTATACTTAATGCTACAATATTTTTGATCACCAATAGTGGAGATGAATTTCTCCTGAGATTTCCATTTAGACAAAGCAGTACAGATGCTCTATGACGATTGAATTTTCTAGTTTGCATTATATGACATTATTATCCTCATCAACACAACAGGTCTGTGTACTTTACAATAGTTGAAGTGTTTCACTATGTTGTTAGCACTGTGCATAGCTGTCTAGAGTTGAGGCATGTTCAGCTTATATTTGATGCCTATAGTCTCCTAAATGTGAAAATGTGATTTCTGTAGGATTCACAAAACCTTGTGGACTAGACATTACTGAGATTGTGGATTAACTTCTAAGTTATACACTTGCAATACTTCATTTCATGTAAAAGTGTTTAGTGTGAAGTTGATCTGCAAGTAAGCTTGATGAGAGAATGACGCCTCAATAGTATGAATGTTTCGGAGATTGCCTTGAAATTTGCATATAGTCCTCAAATGCAGGAAAACATATGATGTATATTTATGTATACGGCGTCAACATAAATATCAGCTGTAGACTACAAATACATTTATCTCCCTGAGATAATACTTAGTTTTAACAGAATGATTGTATTCATATTGTATGCTAATATGTAGAATTGTCTCTTGTTAACTTCATGTTATGCTAGTTCTAACATGTACTTTATTTTTTCCAGGTTTACGGAGGTTGTCGAATATGAAATCAGCGGAAACATCATTCGGTCAAACTAACTTTATTACCCTTCATCAGAATTTTCTTTTGTAAATTAATCAAATGTTTAATATACTCTTGATTACTTCTTCCTGTAGACTTCTTCAATTCCTCGCTATACAATGTGCTTTTGTAATAAGTGAATTAGGAATAATAAACGCTAAGCTTAGTTAGTGGGATGGAAATTCACTGTAGTATTATGAGAATGTTACTTTAGTCATTAGTAGGATTTCGTGTCTGTTTCTACACAATAGCACATTGTAAAAGCTAAGTGGGATTTAGCAAGTTGAATAATAATTCTGTACTGTTGGATACTCTAAAGTCGCCTTATCTAACCAGTTGAAAGTCTGTTTACTGTTAAACGCCAAGTATGTAGTACAAGTAAATGTAGTAACTTAGGCTTGATATCTACTTCACTAATCCGTTAATATGCAGTGACATCAAAAAATAGACTGTTCACTTGACCATCAGCTAAGAAACATTTTTTATTTATTTTAATATGCCGTTGAATCATAGGATGTTATCTAGTATCCATCATTTCTGTGATCAAAAACTGCGGTATTTGCATGTCTACTTTATAGATGTTAAATAACCTACGCCTGTATGCATGTAATTACCTCCAGTATTCCCTATTCATTTGGTGTGTGTAAACTAAACAAGTCTTTCATAAATTCTCCCATAAATGCCAAACTTTCTAGTGTTACAAGCGTTAATAAGACCTGCTTCCTTTGTTTCAAATCAAATGAGGTATATACGAACTAAGGGAAAGTTACTCTTACTTAATCTTTAACCCTCACTCAGAGCCTTTAACGATCCCAAACAGTTCTCCTATAAACACAGTAGACGTACTTTAGATGCAGCTGCAGTCTTGCTTCACAACATTTTCTCCAGTATAGACAATGGGGCTAAATTCGCTGCACCTTCCTAGAGTACACATCCGCTTTCGACTCACTACCTAGAGATATTCTGTTAGATAAGCTTGCTGAAACTCAAACTGAGTATTGGATTGTTAGATGGCTTCATTCTTATTTATCAGGGAGAAAGCAGTACACTGTAGGTCAGGGGGAAGTCGTCCATTACCAATTGTATTTTTGTTTGATGAAGTTATTGTACGAATGCATACGAGAAGAACTTTTTCAAACACGCGGACGATCTAACTACTTCAATGTCTGTTAACTGCCAACTACACCGTACTAAGATGAACAGCTCTCTATTAGGAGTGGGAAAATGCTCTTAAACTAAATCCTTCGAAATGTCAGACTGTTATTTTCAGTTTCCGATGTAAACGAAAGTTAGTTGAAGGTGTTAATTCCTATGACCGTTGCAAAATTGATAATAGTGATATGGAAATGAAGTCTGACTCTAAGTATCTCGGACTGATTCATCGCAGCGTGTTGGCCCTAAATGTATGCCACATGCAGGCATAATGTTTATGAGCTAGGTATGCAAATCATGGTAGACGCTTGTACGGTACATTCATTATTTATAAAACTAACTCGCACGTAAGAACTATGGTTTGATCAGTTATACAACGTTTAATACATTTAGACACAATTAACCTACGATGCTGACTTCTATGACGCATTACCTAAAACTACATTAATATAGTTTCCGCTGAAGGTTATCTCCTATAGTTACTACCTTAGTGGGCAACTTAGCGTTATCTTTGAATAACGAAAATTCCGAGAACTTTCTTGGTAAAAAGATCGTCCCTTACTCGAAAAAATTAAATATACCCTAGTCTCCACAAAAACGTTCAGAGGTATTCATCCTATCACCGCAAACGACTCACTATTTGCAGCCATTTAAAAAGTAAAAATAAATTTACCGATGGCAGCGTGCTTATGATTTCTAGATATCATAATGTACCATGAGGAAAACGCTATCTCCATGCGGTTATAAGTCAGATGTGCGAAATTAGTCAGAAACACAACAACCACGATTCTCAGTCACATAACATCTTACTTCGCTACCTAATCGTATAGTCGTATTAACGGATGTTTCGCCGAAGAAAAGAAGACTACTGGTTCAAGGATAATTTATTTAGTTTTTTTTAAGATCGTGAACATCTGTGTCTATAGTCACGGAAGAATCACAACTTCGAGGAAACCATCAATCGTAGACTACAACCCGAAACGTTATTCTTCCTAATTAATGTCTTACCTTTAACTGGGATTGTTTGTACACTCACCAGATCACCGTATTTTATCCGCTTTGAAAACCGTTTTGCAACCCATCGAATGGATGTTAACACTGGCTCTATTACGGGTAGTCCTAGTTCATTTATTGCGATCTAGTACATCAAGCAATAATAAGCATAAGTAACACTTACCCTTAAGGATTCCAGGTTCTTTTAGTTCCCCCAAAATATACACAAGCACAACAGATTCATACTTTTCATGCGGCTCAACCTTATTTGGCTTAGATTCTCTCACAATATATTTTTTTAAATGATAGCAGACACACGGATGGTATATTCACATTCTCAAAAATCTTCAAAGCTTTTTCAACTTCAACCCAGGTTCTAAATTCTCTGGGTTTAATTTGTTCTTCGAAAACCTTGCTAATACCAACTCTGATGGTGCTCTCTTCAACAGATTCACTCGCAGATTGTTGTATGCTGCAAACATGAACGAAAAAGACACTCTTTTTCCAGATTTCTACATGTTATGCAAGTAACTGAGCCAACAATTGTAACGGCAACCAACTAATGGACTGGAAACAACTGCTTCTGACAGCCAAACATCTTCATGTGCACAATTTCAAAACCCTCTACACAGTACTAATTCATTAACAGCTGAAAACCAACTAAAACACTCAAAGCCGCATGAATGCAAGGTATGAAAACAATTACACCGAAATGAATGCACTGGCCTGGTAGTGAAAACTTTCGAAACCAAAGAAATAATTCATTTTAACAGCAACGGAAACAAAAAATGAGGTGAAACGCAACATTTGTGAACGATACGCAACAAGATAAGTCGTGTATAACGGCAGGATAAACGGAACAACAAACGCGTTAACGAACAGCTACGGAACTGCGATCCAACATGGCCGACTAAAATGGACGAAAATGACCTTCGAGCGCCTCACTCCACCAATGACCTTGATAAGTGACGGATAATTTCAGCCGCCTACAGGCTGCCGTTTTATGAGGCATCTCAAGGTCATCGGGTGGATAAGGCGCCTTCAGGGCCTTTTCGTCCATGTTAGTCGGCCATGTTAGAACGCCGTTTGCTAACTGTTCGTTCCCACCATGGCTTTTTTGTTTGTCCTTCAGTTATTTGCATTTTATCTTAGTGTAGATTACACACTAATTTTGCGTTTCACAACCTCTCGGACCCCGTAGCTGTTAAAATAAGTTATTTCCTTTGTGTATCCAACTTTTGTCACCAGGTCATTTCTTTGTAATTGTTTCGTACGTTGCCTCCATGCTTCGTTGCGGTGTTTTAGTTGTTTTTTCAGCTGTGAATGAAACAGTACTGTGTAGGATTCGGCTAAGATAAAATATAGGGCTCCAAGGGATGCGAATGCCTGACCACCCAGCTAGCATTTTGTTCGGGCGCATTGCAGACTTTTTGGGGCAGACTTCGGGCGCATTGCAGACTTTTGGGCAGACTTGGGCAAATTGCAGACTTTTAGGGACAGACTTAGGGCGAATTGCAGACTTTTTGGGGCAGAATTTGGGCACGTTGCAAATTCCGATGAAGATTTAGGGCGCATTGCAGACTTTTTGGGGCAGACTTCGGGACACTGTCCCACGTAAGTAGATCTACCCGAAGTTTTTGCCCCAAAACGTCTGCAATGCGCCCGAAAAAAATGCACTCATGAAAATAAGTGGTTTTTGCACAAAAATGACGTTTATTCACAAGAAAATGTATGAAAACGCATTATCCAGGATAGTTTTCGTTGGAATGACCTAAACGTAGCTCTTATAACATGGAGTATCAGTTTTCATGTGTTTGACCAGTATCAGTGCGAGTATTCACCGAGGTGACTGGAGTTAAGCTCTTTTGTGTATCCCGTTAATCGCTCTTATTATGTTTTGCAGACTTAATGGAAAGCCCTCTACTGAATTACTATGGTATCCAGTAGGAGTATCGGAAACTAATCGCTAGGATAATTTCGTTAATAAAACTAATTAAGACAACTAATACCAACCGCAGAATTAACTGCAATTTTATCCACGATCCAAATTACAGGCCTTGTCCTCAATTTATTATCAAGGTTAGGATTAGGCTTATAGTATGGTCCGTATATATATTTGCCGTAATCCTAATTAAACTCTGGTTCCAACTCTAACGAGCTACTAACACAGCCCTAATAGTACTTTAAGAAGTTATTCCTTGTGAAATTTGCTCCTTGGTTGCTGAACAGTGGCCATTTCCTTGCTATAATAATGGCAGATATCATGAACCAGCGGATATCATGCTTTCTAGATCAATAGATGGTTCACACCCCTGGGATCCTATGGTTTAATTTCGCCCAGAAAGTTTTGAAATTGTACAGATGAACACTTGGTGACAGAAGCTGTTGTTGGCTGTTCATTTATTGGTTTCCGTTATTGTTGCTGGCTCAGTTGGTTATTTAATATGTAGAAATTTGGAAAAAAACTCTTACTTTGTTTATAGCATGCAAAAATCTACGAGTCAATTTGGTGGAGAGATCTTGATCAGACATGATATTAGCAATATTTTCGAAGAAAATATTAGACCCAAAGAATTTAAAACATGGGTTGAAGTTGAAAAAGCCTTAAAACTTTTCGAGAAGGTGAGTTTATCATCAGTGTGTCTATTATTAGTTAACAAACACCCGATATATTGTGAGAGAAAGTAAATTGAACAAGAATGAGCCACATGTGAAGTATGATTACGTGGTGTTTACATGTACTTTTGGACACAAAAGAAGATCTGAAGGCAATCACATCCGTCTCAAGAAGTAAGTTCCCTATGTTTGTTAATGCTAAATGGACTAGATCTAAATACATTGGTTGCGCATCGATGGTACGCTTCCGATATCAATCTAATAAATTTATCATTTCATCTGCATATATGGTCCATAATCACCTTTGCAATTCTGAGTGTGTAACCAAGAATGCCAAAGCCCGCAAATTAAATGAGTCAAAATTGTACATAGTTAAGCCAGTGGTGTCTGTTTCATCCCAGCCTCAAGAATTGTCGGCAATGGATGTTAGCTACCAGAAACCCGCTACCCATGACAACCGCTGTACACCTGTTACACAAAACAGTGACATCGAAAACTACCAGAAGTTGAAACGAAAGTTTTGTAAAACCCTTGACAGATACGTCAGTACAGGTCATGTAAAAGAGGCAACTGCTTTTTTATTGTCTACATTTAACCAATTGAAGGAACTAAAGATGAACAGATAAACCCTCGTTGAGAACGCGAAACGGCCCTCTTTAGGGCCACCACATACTTGTTATGACCAAGTTAAACTTTAAGCGCTATTGAGTACCAGCAGAGTGTGACTGCATCGATGACCTTGAAGACGCCAAATAAACATCTATTAAGACCTGTAATCGCAAATAAATCATGCCTAGTGAAATCTTGTGTTATTAAATGTGACATGTGGCATATTTCAGCTCAAGTTTGGGAAAGATTAGGTTAAGGTGCAGGCTAAGAAGAGGTTAGGTGTAGGTCGACTTAGTAGGGTCGTCATAAGGGTTGGCTCGAGTTAGATTGTGGTCAGATGAAAGGTATTTTCACGTCAGGGTAAGGTCAAGGGAAAATTAGGGTTTGAAGATCTAGATAATTACATGCATAGAATGTAGTTAAATTACTCTGTTGATGCTCCAATCCAAAACTGAGAAGTACTTTGTGACGTCGGAGAAAGGTAACCCGTATGACATTTGTATGCCTTTTATTTAGGAGACTCGCCGACCATGCACACGATCCGGAGTTCCATCCGCGACTGACGCACACCTGATATCCATGATCATCTTGCTAGATTTAGCCTACAGATATCATATGCTGAAAATTCCATACTTGTACCTAAATAGTGTGTGGAATCAAGTCATAATAAGATAAATATTTGTTTCATTCGCGAAAATTGTCTTTATTATGTGGTTCTTGCGTCCTTGGTCATTTGTCCGTTGGTACTTACTGTTGCTAATAGTTTAAGTTTAGTTTTGACTTCATCGGTTTCGCTTAAAAGTATATGATTAGATAGGTTGAGTAACTGTCTCACGCAGACGCGATATTCAGCCTTTATGTGCCTGTAGTTACCTTCAGCGCAAACAAACTTAAAGTAGCCACGTAGTTTTAGATAGTCCGTTATAAGACTAAGCACCGTACTTTGATTATGTCTGAACATATAACTGGTTAGATTCTAGTTCTTCAGTACTTAATCAGGTAGACATTCTAGGTTATATTCGGGGTAGCTGTACACACCTAGAGTTCCATGTTCACTTGCCGTCATCTTCAGTGAGAACTGTTATAATTACTTTCAGGTGCATTTTGTGGTTATAGGATGAAAATGAGCGAATCATCTCTGCAGCACGGGTGTGTACCTTGGTTTACATACCTAGTTCATATTCACCACGCTTACATGTGGTATATATATAAGACTGATGCTCTGTGATGAGTTTTACTGCCTCCGTGATTAAAGCAAGAACACATCGAGCAGAATAAAGTGGCCTAATTAAAATTTGTTTCTCCTTATTTAGGTGGATAAAAGCGTAGGTAATTTAATATCCTTAAAGCGGATGATGCAGTTATTGATCATAACGGTGGTGGATAATAATTAACAGTAGGTGATTTGACGGCATGTTGGGAATAGGTAAAAATTTGTTTCTTAGATCATTACCAAGGAAACAGTCTGTTTGATGATATCACTTTATATTAACAGATTAATGAAGTAGCTATCAACCCTAAGTTATAACTACTACTACTACATTTACGTGCACTACAGACTTGGCGCTTAGCAATAAACAGACATGCAACTGGCTAAGAAGGATGGCTTAAGGGTATCAAACAGCACTTCACTATCATTTTAACTTGATAAATCCTACTTGGTTCCACAATGTGGTGCTGCAGAGAAGCGGATGCAAAATCCTCGAACAACTAAAGTAACAGTCTCATAATATTACAGTAAGTCTATTCCACCAACTGAGCTTAATATGCATTAATCCAACTTCACATATTACAACAGACCACAGTAAAGCATTGAGGAAGTGCAAAAAAGTAGTAATTGAGACTTTATCGAAATTACAGCAGAAGATTCTGACGAAGGTGTTTGCTTTAGTTTGATCGATTGACACTTCCACTGACTTTATATTCGACAACCTCCATATAACTAAAAAAATAAAGCATTTGTAAAGACTAGCGCAACATGGCGTTGTAAAGGATAATTTTACATGTTAGTAAACAAAGTGCATACACAGATCTCATATTTTCTTTCAAGTCTGCCTATTATCATCGATGATATTCCTGATTGTGCTGGACTGCATCACCTAACAGATTATGAAGACCATACTTTGAACTAACAATGAGACTGTAGAAGATCTGAACTTATTAAATGACTGCTTACGTATTTCTATTGGTAAAAATGTCCATGGACAAATGGCCCTCAAATAAACTGACATCAGTTTATGTAGAAATCTAAGTAATGCCTGAGGAACATGGTTTTTTGAATCCTACAGAAACTACATTTGCATATTTAGAAAACTATAGTTATCAAATATAAGATGTACTTGTCTCAACTCTAAACACTTATGCACAAGTATTTTATTTAATTTAGATTTCCCATCGATTATTTAGACAGAAGTGCTCTGTCTCAGGTTGACATGTCGGATCCTTGTGCAATTGCCTCGAAGATGTCTGGTCATGTGACTTCGTGGATAGTGACTGGCAGCAGAGTCCAAGATGCCCACTCCATCCTATTCAGGAGGTCCTGCCACTGTCAGTGGGTGGTGGGGTCCCCACTGAAGCTCGAAACCAGTACCTATAGTTCTGAATAACGAAGCGTTATCCACTTGGGCCACTCCTTGTGCAACGGGTCTTATTTATTATTTAATTCAGTTCAACCCGAGACAGAGCAGTTTGGTCCAATCAATCGACGGAAATATCTAAAAGTGAATTAGATTTGGCAACATGTCGCATACTGTTAGCTTTCTTAGCTGTATCTAGAATTATGTTCCACACTGTTGATAATTATGCTGATTCACCTATGTCGAACGTGTCCAGGTTGGCATTTAGGAATGTAAACTGTGTCGTTGGAATTTCTTTCCATTTATTCATGTTGGCTTTTCGTATTCTTCCATTTCTGTGGATTGGCCTTCAGTTAGACATTTATGTGGATTGAGTATTATATTGGATGGTGCAGAAGTTCGGCGCATATAGTTGACGTGTTAGTCAGCAAGGAGATACTTTGTAAACTACATTTTTTCTGTCCAAAATTTTCATTGAGTATCTTAATCTAGTTGATTTGTTCTTAATTATATTTATCGGTTTAAAGGTGGTTCGAACACTTGGTTTTCGGAGGTTTCTCTGCATTGCCCTTAGTGTACCCGTTGTGATAATCATCATGCTAATTATCTCCAGTTTTTCTCTATGTTGTCTCTTATGAAGTGATTGCAGTTAACAATCAGGTAACTCTAAACTACTTTGGACTCATATGATTGATTGATAAATATTTATCAACGTCATTTTGACGGACATTCTTTTGGGCGGCTATAGTTTTATTGTTACCCTCACGTAGTTCAGTGAATAAACTCTTTCCGGCGATTTCATTCTCCTTAGTTGTACAATTGCATTTATGTCCAATATTTTCGAAGCAAATCGTATTCTAGAGTGACTTGCAGGGTGAAGAGTGACCTGGTGAAGCCAGAGCCCATTCGCTTCCTTTGTGATACTTGTACTCTTGTTGCTCAGGTAAGGAAACCTGATATCCGGATACAAAAGAGGATTCCTCAATCCACTTCTGCTGTCATCACAATGACCCTAATGTTTTCGACAACTTTTCCGAAGTGTTCGTTTTGTTAGAGTCCTTATGTAATATCATGGTCGCTTGATTTCTGTATTCGCCTTGGTTACAACTCAATCACTAGATAAATTGTTTCATTACGCAAAATAATCCATCCAATGTGTTGAACCTTTCCTATGGATCGAGTAATATTAGCAACTATGTTTGTGACACCAACTGTTCTTCGTTACAATCCTACTTTATAGGAAAATAACTGTATGCAAATGTAAATGTACACCTAAAGTAGATGAAATCGTCAGAGTGCTTGATCCGTTTTATTTCTTAAACACTTAGGGATCGACATGATTCATAAATTAAAACCGCTCAGTAAGAGTTAAAATTTTTAAGTGAAACAGACACATCCACCCTCAGCACACGCCAATTCTCTATTTGATAAAAATGGGCTGATAATTTATTTGTGATGATTGAGTACTTGAATCACTGTATTGTTTACATGTCCATTGCTCGTCAGTTTCGTATATGTTGTATGTATACGATATAAATAATTCTTCCGAATACGAATTTCTGTGTTTCCCTCTTATTTACTGATATTCGGCCATTGCATTTACAAATGGGCATTACGTTATTACAATCAAAAGAAATTCGATGATACCATATACTAAATGATTCACATCGGAAAGCTTAACGAAACCTATGAACCGTAGACAAGTCTGCCTATTATCATCGATGATATTCCTGATTGTGCTGGACTGCATCACCTAACAGATTATGAAGACCATACTTTGAACTAACAATGAGACTGTAGAAGATCTGAACTTATTAAATGACTGCTTACGTATTTCTATTGGTAAAAATGTCCATGGACAAATGGCCCTCAAATAAACTGACATCAGTTTATGTAGAAATCTAAGTAATGCCTGAGGAACATGGTTTTTTGAATCCTACAGAAACTACATTTGCATATTTAGAAAACTATAGTTATCAAATATAAGATGTACTTGTCTCAACTCTAAACACTTATGCACAAGTATTTTATTTAATTTAGATTTCCCATCGATTATTTAGACAGAAGTGCTCTGTCTCAGGTTGACATGTCGGATCCTTGTGCAATTGCCTCGAAGATGTCTGGTCATGTGACTTCGTGGATAGTGACTGGCAGCAGAGTCCAAGATGCCCACTCCATCCTATTCAGGAGGTCCTGCCACTGTCAGTGGGTGGTGGGGTCCCCACTGAAGCTCGAAACCAGTACCTATAGTTCTGAATAACGAAGCGTTATCCACTTGGGCCACTCCTTGTGCAACGGGTCTTATTTATTATTTAATTCAGTTCAACCCGAGACAGAGCAGTTTGGTCCAATCAATCGACGGAAATATCTAAAAGTGAATTAGATTTGGCAACATGTCGCATACTGTTAGCTTTCTTAGCTGTATCTAGAATTATGTTCCACACTGTTGATAATTATGCTGATTCACCTATGTCGAACGTGTCCAGGTTGGCATTTAGGAATGTAAACTGTGTCGTTGGAATTTCTTTCCATTTATTCATGTTGGCTTTTCGTATTCTTCCATTTCTGTGGATTGGCCTTCAGTTAGACATTTATGTGGATTGAGTATTATATTGGATGGTGCAGAAGTTCGGCGCATATAGTTGACGTGTTAGTCAGCAAGGAGATACTTTGTAAACTACATTTTTTCTGTCCAAAATTTTCATTGAGTATCTTAATCTAGTTGATTTGTTCTTAATTATATTTATCGGTTTAAAGGTGGTTCGAACACTTGGTTTTCGGAGGTTTCTCTGCATTGCCCTTAGTGTACCCGTTGTGATAATCATCATGCTAATTATCTCCAGTTTTTCTCTATGTTGTCTCTTATGAAGTGATTGCAGTTAACAATCAGGTAACTCTAAACTACTTTGGACTCATATGATTGATTGATAAATATTTATCAACGTCATTTTGACGGACATTCTTTTGGGCGGCTATAGTTTTATTGTTACCCTCACGTAGTTCAGTGAATAAACTCTTTCCGGCGATTTCATTCTCCTTAGTTGTACAATTGCATTTATGTCCAATATTTTCGAAGCAAATCGTATTCTAGAGTGACTTGCAGGGTGAAGAGTGACCTGGTGAAGCCAGAGCCCATTCGCTTCCTTTGTGATACTTGTACTCTTGTTGCTCAGGTAAGGAAACCTGATATCCGGATACAAAAGAGGATTCCTCAATCCACTTCTGCTGTCATCACAATGACCCTAATGTTTTCGACAACTTTTCCGAAGTGTTCGTTTTGTTAGAGTCCTTATGTAATATCATGGTCGCTTGATTTCTGTATTCGCCTTGGTTACAACTCAATCACTAGATAAATTGTTTCATTACGCAAAATAATCCATCCAATGTGTTGAACCTTTCCTATGGATCGAGTAATATTAGCAACTATGTTTGTGACACCAACTGTTCTTCGTTACAATCCTACTTTATAGGAAAATAACTGTATGCAAATGTAAATGTACACCTAAAGTAGATGAAATCGTCAGAGTGCTTGATCCGTTTTATTTCTTAAACACTTAGGGATCGACATGATTCATAAATTAAAACCGCTCAGTAAGAGTTAAAATTTTTAAGTGAAACAGACACATCCACCCTCAGCACACGCCAATTCTCTATTTGATAAAAATGGGCTGATAATTTATTTGTGATGATTGAGTACTTGAATCACTGTATTGTTTACATGTCCATTGCTCGTCAGTTTCGTATATGTTGTATGTATACGATATAAATAATTCTTCCGAATACGAATTTCTGTGTTTCCCTCTTATTTACTGATATTCGGCCATTGCATTTACAAATGGGCATTACGTTATTACAATCAAAAGAAATTCGATGATACCATATACTAAATGATTCACATCGGAAAGCTTAACGAAACCTATGAACCGTAGACAAGTCTGCCTATTATCATCGATGATATTCCTGATTGTGCTGGACTGCATCACCTAACAGATTATGAAGACCATACTTTGAACTAACAATGAGACTGTAGAAGATCTGAACTTATTAAATGACTGCTTACGTATTTCTATTGGTAAAAATGTCCATGGACAAATGGCCCTCAAATAAACTGACATCAGTTTATGTAGAAATCTAAGTAATGCCTGAGGAACATGGTTTTTTGAATCCTACAGAAACTACATTTGCATATTTAGAAAACTATAGTTATCAAATATAAGATGTACTTGTCTCAACTCTAAACACTTATGCACAAGTATTTTATTTAATTTAGATTTCCCATCGATTATTTAGACAGAAGTGCTCTGTCTCAGGTTGACATGTCGGATCCTTGTGCAATTGCCTCGAAGATGTCTGGTCATGTGACTTCGTGGATAGTGACTGGCAGCAGAGTCCAAGATGCCCACTCCATCCTATTCAGGAGGTCCTGCCACTGTCAGTGGGTGGTGGGGTCCCCACTGAAGCTCGAAACCAGTACCTATAGTTCTGAATAACGAAGCGTTATCCACTTGGGCCACTCCTTGTGCAACGGGTCTTATTTATTATTTAATTCAGTTCAACCCGAGACAGAGCAGTTTGGTCCAATCAATCGACGGAAATATCTAAAAGTGAATTAGATTTGGCAACATGTCGCATACTGTTAGCTTTCTTAGCTGTATCTAGAATTATGTTCCACACTGTTGATAATTATGCTGATTCACCTATGTCGAACGTGTCCAGGTTGGCATTTAGGAATGTAAACTGTGTCGTTGGAATTTCTTTCCATTTATTCATGTTGGCTTTTCGTATTCTTCCATTTCTGTGGATTGGCCTTCAGTTAGACATTTATGTGGATTGAGTATTATATTGGATGGTGCAGAAGTTCGGCGCATATAGTTGACGTGTTAGTCAGCAAGGAGATACTTTGTAAACTACATTTTTTCTGTCCAAAATTTTCATTGAGTATCTTAATCTAGTTGATTTGTTCTTAATTATATTTATCGGTTTAAAGGTGGTTCGAACACTTGGTTTTCGGAGGTTTCTCTGCATTGCCCTTAGTGTACCCGTTGTGATAATCATCATGCTAATTATCTCCAGTTTTTCTCTATGTTGTCTCTTATGAAGTGATTGCAGTTAACAATCAGGTAACTCTAAACTACTTTGGACTCATATGATTGATTGATAAATATTTATCAACGTCATTTTGACGGACATTCTTTTGGGCGGCTATAGTTTTATTGTTACCCTCACGTAGTTCAGTGAATAAACTCTTTCCGGCGATTTCATTCTCCTTAGTTGTACAATTGCATTTATGTCCAATATTTTCGAAGCAAATCGTATTCTAGAGTGACTTGCAGGGTGAAGAGTGACCTGGTGAAGCCAGAGCCCATTCGCTTCCTTTGTGATACTTGTACTCTTGTTGCTCAGGTAAGGAAACCTGATATCCGGATACAAAAGAGGATTCCTCAATCCACTTCTGCTGTCATCACAATGACCCTAATGTTTTCGACAACTTTTCCGAAGTGTTCGTTTTGTTAGAGTCCTTATGTAATATCATGGTCGCTTGATTTCTGTATTCGCCTTGGTTACAACTCAATCACTAGATAAATTGTTTCATTACGCAAAATAATCCATCCAATGTGTTGAACCTTTCCTATGGATCGAGTAATATTAGCAACTATGTTTGTGACACCAACTGTTCTTCGTTACAATCCTACTTTATAGGAAAATAACTGTATGCAAATGTAAATGTACACCTAAAGTAGATGAAATCGTCAGAGTGCTTGATCCGTTTTATTTCTTAAACACTTAGGGATCGACATGATTCATAAATTAAAACCGCTCAGTAAGAGTTAAAATTTTTAAGTGAAACAGACACATCCACCCTCAGCACACGCCAATTCTCTATTTGATAAAAATGGGCTGATAATTTATTTGTGATGATTGAGTACTTGAATCACTGTATTGTTTACATGTCCATTGCTCGTCAGTTTCGTATATGTTGTATGTATACGATATAAATAATTCTTCCGAATACGAATTTCTGTGTTTCCCTCTTATTTACTGATATTCGGCCATTGCATTTACAAATGGGCATTACGTTATTACAATCAAAAGAAATTCGATGATACCATATACTAAATGATTCACATCGGAAAGCTTAACGAAACCTATGAACCGTAGACAAGTCTGCCTATTATCATCGATGATATTCCTGATTGTGCTGGACTGCATCACCTAACAGATTATGAAGACCATACTTTGAACTAACAATGAGACTGTAGAAGATCTGAACTTATTAAATGACTGCTTACGTATTTCTATTGGTAAAAATGTCCATGGACAAATGGCCCTCAAATAAACTGACATCAGTTTATGTAGAAATCTAAGTAATGCCTGAGGAACATGGTTTTTTGAATCCTACAGAAACTACATTTGCATATTTAGAAAACTATAGTTATCAAATATAAGATGTACTTGTCTCAACTCTAAACACTTATGCACAAGTATTTTATTTAATTTAGATTTCCCATCGATTATTTAGACAGAAGTGCTCTGTCTCAGGTTGACATGTCGGATCCTTGTGCAATTGCCTCGAAGATGTCTGGTCATGTGACTTCGTGGATAGTGACTGGCAGCAGAGTCCAAGATGCCCACTCCATCCTATTCAGGAGGTCCTGCCACTGTCAGTGGGTGGTGGGGTCCCCACTGAAGCTCGAAACCAGTACCTATAGTTCTGAATAACGAAGCGTTATCCACTTGGGCCACTCCTTGTGCAACGGGTCTTATTTATTATTTAATTCAGTTCAACCCGAGACAGAGCAGTTTGGTCCAATCAATCGACGGAAATATCTAAAAGTGAATTAGATTTGGCAACATGTCGCATACTGTTAGCTTTCTTAGCTGTATCTAGAATTATGTTCCACACTGTTGATAATTATGCTGATTCACCTATGTCGAACGTGTCCAGGTTGGCATTTAGGAATGTAAACTGTGTCGTTGGAATTTCTTTCCATTTATTCATGTTGGCTTTTCGTATTCTTCCATTTCTGTGGATTGGCCTTCAGTTAGACATTTATGTGGATTGAGTATTATATTGGATGGTGCAGAAGTTCGGCGCATATAGTTGACGTGTTAGTCAGCAAGGAGATACTTTGTAAACTACATTTTTTCTGTCCAAAATTTTCATTGAGTATCTTAATCTAGTTGATTTGTTCTTAATTATATTTATCGGTTTAAAGGTGGTTCGAACACTTGGTTTTCGGAGGTTTCTCTGCATTGCCCTTAGTGTACCCGTTGTGATAATCATCATGCTAATTATCTCCAGTTTTTCTCTATGTTGTCTCTTATGAAGTGATTGCAGTTAACAATCAGGTAACTCTAAACTACTTTGGACTCATATGATTGATTGATAAATATTTATCAACGTCATTTTGACGGACATTCTTTTGGGCGGCTATAGTTTTATTGTTACCCTCACGTAGTTCAGTGAATAAACTCTTTCCGGCGATTTCATTCTCCTTAGTTGTACAATTGCATTTATGTCCAATATTTTCGAAGCAAATCGTATTCTAGAGTGACTTGCAGGGTGAAGAGTGACCTGGTGAAGCCAGAGCCCATTCGCTTCCTTTGTGATACTTGTACTCTTGTTGCTCAGGTAAGGAAACCTGATATCCGGATACAAAAGAGGATTCCTCAATCCACTTCTGCTGTCATCACAATGACCCTAATGTTTTCGACAACTTTTCCGAAGTGTTCGTTTTGTTAGAGTCCTTATGTAATATCATGGTCGCTTGATTTCTGTATTCGCCTTGGTTACAACTCAATCACTAGATAAATTGTTTCATTACGCAAAATAATCCATCCAATGTGTTGAACCTTTCCTATGGATCGAGTAATATTAGCAACTATGTTTGTGACACCAACTGTTCTTCGTTACAATCCTACTTTATAGGAAAATAACTGTATGCAAATGTAAATGTACACCTAAAGTAGATGAAATCGTCAGAGTGCTTGATCCGTTTTATTTCTTAAACACTTAGGGATCGACATGATTCATAAATTAAAACCGCTCAGTAAGAGTTAAAATTTTTAAGTGAAACAGACACATCCACCCTCAGCACACGCCAATTCTCTATTTGATAAAAATGGGCTGATAATTTATTTGTGATGATTGAGTACTTGAATCACTGTATTGTTTACATGTCCATTGCTCGTCAGTTTCGTATATGTTGTATGTATACGATATAAATAATTCTTCCGAATACGAATTTCTGTGTTTCCCTCTTATTTACTGATATTCGGCCATTGCATTTACAAATGGGCATTACGTTATTACAATCAAAAGAAATTCGATGATACCATATACTAAATGATTCACATCGGAAAGCTTAACGAAACCTATGAACCGTAGACAAGTCTGCCTATTATCATCGATGATATTCCTGATTGTGCTGGACTGCATCACCTAACAGATTATGAAGACCATACTTTGAACTAACAATGAGACTGTAGAAGATCTGAACTTATTAAATGACTGCTTACGTATTTCTATTGGTAAAAATGTCCATGGACAAATGGCCCTCAAATAAACTGACATCAGTTTATGTAGAAATCTAAGTAATGCCTGAGGAACATGGTTTTTTGAATCCTACAGAAACTACATTTGCATATTTAGAAAACTATAGTTATCAAATATAAGATGTACTTGTCTCAACTCTAAACACTTATGCACAAGTATTTTATTTAATTTAGATTTCCCATCGATTATTTAGACAGAAGTGCTCTGTCTCAGGTTGACATGTCGGATCCTTGTGCAATTGCCTCGAAGATGTCTGGTCATGTGACTTCGTGGATAGTGACTGGCAGCAGAGTCCAAGATGCCCACTCCATCCTATTCAGGAGGTCCTGCCACTGTCAGTGGGTGGTGGGGTCCCCACTGAAGCTCGAAACCAGTACCTATAGTTCTGAATAACGAAGCGTTATCCACTTGGGCCACTCCTTGTGCAACGGGTCTTATTTATTATTTAATTCAGTTCAACCCGAGACAGAGCAGTTTGGTCCAATCAATCGACGGAAATATCTAAAAGTGAATTAGATTTGGCAACATGTCGCATACTGTTAGCTTTCTTAGCTGTATCTAGAATTATGTTCCACACTGTTGATAATTATGCTGATTCACCTATGTCGAACGTGTCCAGGTTGGCATTTAGGAATGTAAACTGTGTCGTTGGAATTTCTTTCCATTTATTCATGTTGGCTTTTCGTATTCTTCCATTTCTGTGGATTGGCCTTCAGTTAGACATTTATGTGGATTGAGTATTATATTGGATGGTGCAGAAGTTCGGCGCATATAGTTGACGTGTTAGTCAGCAAGGAGATACTTTGTAAACTACATTTTTTCTGTCCAAAATTTTCATTGAGTATCTTAATCTAGTTGATTTGTTCTTAATTATATTTATCGGTTTAAAGGTGGTTCGAACACTTGGTTTTCGGAGGTTTCTCTGCATTGCCCTTAGTGTACCCGTTGTGATAATCATCATGCTAATTATCTCCAGTTTTTCTCTATGTTGTCTCTTATGAAGTGATTGCAGTTAACAATCAGGTAACTCTAAACTACTTTGGACTCATATGATTGATTGATAAATATTTATCAACGTCATTTTGACGGACATTCTTTTGGGCGGCTATAGTTTTATTGTTACCCTCACGTAGTTCAGTGAATAAACTCTTTCCGGCGATTTCATTCTCCTTAGTTGTACAATTGCATTTATGTCCAATATTTTCGAAGCAAATCGTATTCTAGAGTGACTTGCAGGGTGAAGAGTGACCTGGTGAAGCCAGAGCCCATTCGCTTCCTTTGTGATACTTGTACTCTTGTTGCTCAGGTAAGGAAACCTGATATCCGGATACAAAAGAGGATTCCTCAATCCACTTCTGCTGTCATCACAATGACCCTAATGTTTTCGACAACTTTTCCGAAGTGTTCGTTTTGTTAGAGTCCTTATGTAATATCATGGTCGCTTGATTTCTGTATTCGCCTTGGTTACAACTCAATCACTAGATAAATTGTTTCATTACGCAAAATAATCCATCCAATGTGTTGAACCTTTCCTATGGATCGAGTAATATTAGCAACTATGTTTGTGACACCAACTGTTCTTCGTTACAATCCTACTTTATAGGAAAATAACTGTATGCAAATGTAAATGTACACCTAAAGTAGATGAAATCGTCAGAGTGCTTGATCCGTTTTATTTCTTAAACACTTAGGGATCGACATGATTCATAAATTAAAACCGCTCAGTAAGAGTTAAAATTTTTAAGTGAAACAGACACATCCACCCTCAGCACACGCCAATTCTCTATTTGATAAAAATGGGCTGATAATTTATTTGTGATGATTGAGTACTTGAATCACTGTATTGTTTACATGTCCATTGCTCGTCAGTTTCGTATATGTTGTATGTATACGATATAAATAATTCTTCCGAATACGAATTTCTGTGTTTCCCTCTTATTTACTGATATTCGGCCATTGCATTTACAAATGGGCATTACGTTATTACAATCAAAAGAAATTCGATGATACCATATACTAAATGATTCACATCGGAAAGCTTAACGAAACCTATGAACCGTAGACAAGTCTGCCTATTATCATCGATGATATTCCTGATTGTGCTGGACTGCATCACCTAACAGATTATGAAGACCATACTTTGAACTAACAATGAGACTGTAGAAGATCTGAACTTATTAAATGACTGCTTACGTATTTCTATTGGTAAAAATGTCCATGGACAAATGGCCCTCAAATAAACTGACATCAGTTTATGTAGAAATCTAAGTAATGCCTGAGGAACATGGTTTTTTGAATCCTACAGAAACTACATTTGCATATTTAGAAAACTATAGTTATCAAATATAAGATGTACTTGTCTCAACTCTAAACACTTATGCACAAGTATTTTATTTAATTTAGATTTCCCATCGATTATTTAGACAGAAGTGCTCTGTCTCAGGTTGACATGTCGGATCCTTGTGCAATTGCCTCGAAGATGTCTGGTCATGTGACTTCGTGGATAGTGACTGGCAGCAGAGTCCAAGATGCCCACTCCATCCTATTCAGGAGGTCCTGCCACTGTCAGTGGGTGGTGGGGTCCCCACTGAAGCTCGAAACCAGTACCTATAGTTCTGAATAACGAAGCGTTATCCACTTGGGCCACTCCTTGTGCAACGGGTCTTATTTATTATTTAATTCAGTTCAACCCGAGACAGAGCAGTTTGGTCCAATCAATCGACGGAAATATCTAAAAGTGAATTAGATTTGGCAACATGTCGCATACTGTTAGCTTTCTTAGCTGTATCTAGAATTATGTTCCACACTGTTGATAATTATGCTGATTCACCTATGTCGAACGTGTCCAGGTTGGCATTTAGGAATGTAAACTGTGTCGTTGGAATTTCTTTCCATTTATTCATGTTGGCTTTTCGTATTCTTCCATTTCTGTGGATTGGCCTTCAGTTAGACATTTATGTGGATTGAGTATTATATTGGATGGTGCAGAAGTTCGGCGCATATAGTTGACGTGTTAGTCAGCAAGGAGATACTTTGTAAACTACATTTTTTCTGTCCAAAATTTTCATTGAGTATCTTAATCTAGTTGATTTGTTCTTAATTATATTTATCGGTTTAAAGGTGGTTCGAACACTTGGTTTTCGGAGGTTTCTCTGCATTGCCCTTAGTGTACCCGTTGTGATAATCATCATGCTAATTATCTCCAGTTTTTCTCTATGTTGTCTCTTATGAAGTGATTGCAGTTAACAATCAGGTAACTCTAAACTACTTTGGACTCATATGATTGATTGATAAATATTTATCAACGTCATTTTGACGGACATTCTTTTGGGCGGCTATAGTTTTATTGTTACCCTCACGTAGTTCAGTGAATAAACTCTTTCCGGCGATTTCATTCTCCTTAGTTGTACAATTGCATTTATGTCCAATATTTTCGAAGCAAATCGTATTCTAGAGTGACTTGCAGGGTGAAGAGTGACCTGGTGAAGCCAGAGCCCATTCGCTTCCTTTGTGATACTTGTACTCTTGTTGCTCAGGTAAGGAAACCTGATATCCGGATACAAAAGAGGATTCCTCAATCCACTTCTGCTGTCATCACAATGACCCTAATGTTTTCGACAACTTTTCCGAAGTGTTCGTTTTGTTAGAGTCCTTATGTAATATCATGGTCGCTTGATTTCTGTATTCGCCTTGGTTACAACTCAATCACTAGATAAATTGTTTCATTACGCAAAATAATCCATCCAATGTGTTGAACCTTTCCTATGGATCGAGTAATATTAGCAACTATGTTTGTGACACCAACTGTTCTTCGTTACAATCCTACTTTATAGGAAAATAACTGTATGCAAATGTAAATGTACACCTAAAGTAGATGAAATCGTCAGAGTGCTTGATCCGTTTTATTTCTTAAACACTTAGGGATCGACATGATTCATAAATTAAAACCGCTCAGTAAGAGTTAAAATTTTTAAGTGAAACAGACACATCCACCCTCAGCACACGCCAATTCTCTATTTGATAAAAATGGGCTGATAATTTATTTGTGATGATTGAGTACTTGAATCACTGTATTGTTTACATGTCCATTGCTCGTCAGTTTCGTATATGTTGTATGTATACGATATAAATAATTCTTCCGAATACGAATTTCTGTGTTTCCCTCTTATTTACTGATATTCGGCCATTGCATTTACAAATGGGCATTACGTTATTACAATCAAAAGAAATTCGATGATACCATATACTAAATGATTCACATCGGAAAGCTTAACGAAACCTATGAACCGTAGACAAGTCTGCCTATTATCATCGATGATATTCCTGATTGTGCTGGACTGCATCACCTAACAGATTATGAAGACCATACTTTGAACTAACAATGAGACTGTAGAAGATCTGAACTTATTAAATGACTGCTTACGTATTTCTATTGGTAAAAATGTCCATGGACAAATGGCCCTCAAATAAACTGACATCAGTTTATGTAGAAATCTAAGTAATGCCTGAGGAACATGGTTTTTTGAATCCTACAGAAACTACATTTGCATATTTAGAAAACTATAGTTATCAAATATAAGATGTACTTGTCTCAACTCTAAACACTTATGCACAAGTATTTTATTTAATTTAGATTTCCCATCGATTATTTAGACAGAAGTGCTCTGTCTCAGGTTGACATGTCGGATCCTTGTGCAATTGCCTCGAAGATGTCTGGTCATGTGACTTCGTGGATAGTGACTGGCAGCAGAGTCCAAGATGCCCACTCCATCCTATTCAGGAGGTCCTGCCACTGTCAGTGGGTGGTGGGGTCCCCACTGAAGCTCGAAACCAGTACCTATAGTTCTGAATAACGAAGCGTTATCCACTTGGGCCACTCCTTGTGCAACGGGTCTTATTTATTATTTAATTCAGTTCAACCCGAGACAGAGCAGTTTGGTCCAATCAATCGACGGAAATATCTAAAAGTGAATTAGATTTGGCAACATGTCGCATACTGTTAGCTTTCTTAGCTGTATCTAGAATTATGTTCCACACTGTTGATAATTATGCTGATTCACCTATGTCGAACGTGTCCAGGTTGGCATTTAGGAATGTAAACTGTGTCGTTGGAATTTCTTTCCATTTATTCATGTTGGCTTTTCGTATTCTTCCATTTCTGTGGATTGGCCTTCAGTTAGACATTTATGTGGATTGAGTATTATATTGGATGGTGCAGAAGTTCGGCGCATATAGTTGACGTGTTAGTCAGCAAGGAGATACTTTGTAAACTACATTTTTTCTGTCCAAAATTTTCATTGAGTATCTTAATCTAGTTGATTTGTTCTTAATTATATTTATCGGTTTAAAGGTGGTTCGAACACTTGGTTTTCGGAGGTTTCTCTGCATTGCCCTTAGTGTACCCGTTGTGATAATCATCATGCTAATTATCTCCAGTTTTTCTCTATGTTGTCTCTTATGAAGTGATTGCAGTTAACAATCAGGTAACTCTAAACTACTTTGGACTCATATGATTGATTGATAAATATTTATCAACGTCATTTTGACGGACATTCTTTTGGGCGGCTATAGTTTTATTGTTACCCTCACGTAGTTCAGTGAATAAACTCTTTCCGGCGATTTCATTCTCCTTAGTTGTACAATTGCATTTATGTCCAATATTTTCGAAGCAAATCGTATTCTAGAGTGACTTGCAGGGTGAAGAGTGACCTGGTGAAGCCAGAGCCCATTCGCTTCCTTTGTGATACTTGTACTCTTGTTGCTCAGGTAAGGAAACCTGATATCCGGATACAAAAGAGGATTCCTCAATCCACTTCTGCTGTCATCACAATGACCCTAATGTTTTCGACAACTTTTCCGAAGTGTTCGTTTTGTTAGAGTCCTTATGTAATATCATGGTCGCTTGATTTCTGTATTCGCCTTGGTTACAACTCAATCACTAGATAAATTGTTTCATTACGCAAAATAATCCATCCAATGTGTTGAACCTTTCCTATGGATCGAGTAATATTAGCAACTATGTTTGTGACACCAACTGTTCTTCGTTACAATCCTACTTTATAGGAAAATAACTGTATGCAAATGTAAATGTACACCTAAAGTAGATGAAATCGTCAGAGTGCTTGATCCGTTTTATTTCTTAAACACTTAGGGATCGACATGATTCATAAATTAAAACCGCTCAGTAAGAGTTAAAATTTTTAAGTGAAACAGACACATCCACCCTCAGCACACGCCAATTCTCTATTTGATAAAAATGGGCTGATAATTTATTTGTGATGATTGAGTACTTGAATCACTGTATTGTTTACATGTCCATTGCTCGTCAGTTTCGTATATGTTGTATGTATACGATATAAATAATTCTTCCGAATACGAATTTCTGTGTTTCCCTCTTATTTACTGATATTCGGCCATTGCATTTACAAATGGGCATTACGTTATTACAATCAAAAGAAATTCGATGATACCATATACTAAATGATTCACATCGGAAAGCTTAACGAAACCTATGAACCGTAGACAAGTCTGCCTATTATCATCGATGATATTCCTGATTTTGTTGGACTGCGTCACCCAACAGATCATGAAGACCATACTTTGGACTAACAATAAGACTGTAGATCTGAACTTAATGGATGATTTATGCCTGATGTCAAAGAAACTCGGAGATCTGCAGGCGTAAGGGAACACGTTTTCAGAAGTAGCAGAGGAGGTAGGACCTCAGTTGAACATAGAGAAAAGAGAGGTAATGAAAGTACCCAACCAACAACAAGCACCGAACTCCTTTAGAAGGGGGGGCGGAACCACATCTTTCAATTTCCTGGCTGCCAGTATGACTGAGGATGTCAAAGCTGGATGTAATGGAGGAAAGGAAGATAGGTGTTCATTATTCTGAAATCTGTGTGGAGATCATCGGCATCCGGCATAATGAACAGTTTCGGAATTTTCAACACGAATGTAGAATCAGTGATTCTAAATGGTTCAGAGACTCGGTTCACGCATCACAGATGGCGTTCCTAACAGGCTGCTACAGATCTTTATCAACAGCTGCGTTGATGGCCGGCAGGAAATGATAAGTAACAAGCAGCTCTAGCAACGAAAAATCTATCAGAGAACAAATATGCACAGGTGGCGATGGAATGGACATACGCTGGCGAGATCGTTCAGTAACATCAAGCGTTAGGTATCCGACTTCAGTCCAATGGGAAACGAAAAGTTGAGCGTCCAATAGTGAAATGGGACAGATGGTATGATCAGGTAAGGAAAGCTGAAAAGCGATCTTTGGAGCTACTAAAAAGATTACAGTGGACAGACTGAAATCGAATTGTGTGATGATGAAGACCCATATTCCACACGGAACAAAGGGAGTAATAATTATAACATTATTCTGGCATCTGAATACATCTCAAACGGCAAAATTAAAAAGGTAACATTTCAACCAGTACACTTCTACGCATAGGTAAAAGTAATAATTGATATATTTTCTGTAATCAGAATTCACAGTTTAATTTAAAAAATACATATAAAAGTACATCAAGAAATTGTCGAAGTATTGATTTGTGGATTCAAGGTACAAAAGCTTTTTTCTTAGAATGAAAAGTATTACAGGAACGGCTAATCGATAGCTTAAAAATAAGGTGTATTTCGCTAGTGATTATGTAATTCACTCGATTATGCTGTCAAAGACATTGATATTTTAATGGATGTAATCATGGTAAAACAAATGAAGGTGACTTTCATTTCTACTTATCTTTTTGTTCCTTTACGTTCACAGTGGAACATAAGGCTTCAAGCTACAGGCTTGAAGTTTCACTAGCAGTGGTGTTTATTTTCATGGGATGGGGTTGGTGATCTCATGCACAACCTTCCCTCTTAACCAGTCTTATTACTGGCTCAGCGAGGTTTGGGAGTGCATCGGCCGGGGATCAAACCCCGAACCACTTGCGTGATTGTCGGACATTCTACCGCTGTGCTAATTATAATTCAAATATTTTACAGTAATCGAATGTGAACAGTACTTCATAAATCTGTTCAGTATACTGTTAACTGTAAGTAGGGATTGTAGATAATACACTGTTATGTACATACTGACAGATGAATAATTACAGGATTTTCAAAGACTTGAGTTTAATGATCAACATAGCCGCTGACAGAAGCTATTTTATTGATGAAATCACGTTATAAATTAACACGACTTTTACTTGCTATTATTATAGGCATTTTGTACAAGTATTGTGCAAAAATTTAAACAGACCGCAAATATCACATAGTGTACTGACCTGGCCACTGCGAGTGGAAGACATGAAAAGACTAGCTGTCTTCGATCATAGGTGCCTGCGCTCTATTTCCCGTGTAAAGTGGCATAATAAGGTGAGCAACATTGAAGTTAGGCGTCCAGTTCTAGGTAAACAGGGGAAATCAATCGACGAAGTCGTGAAGATACAAAGACTGAGATGGTTAGGACATGTGTTGCGTATGCCAAGTCATCGCCTTCCTCGACGAGCAGTGTTAGCGGATATAGGGTCAGGCTGGAAAAAAGCTAGTGGCGGTCAAACAAAAACTTGGCACCAGTCAATGAAATCTACAACAGTTGGTCTAAGCCAGCCACGTAGGAAGGTGTAGACTTCCAGGCTGGGGTCCTCGGGACGGTAAAAATCTATGGTTGGAAACAATTGGTGACATGGCTGAAAATCGTTCTCAGTGGCGCAGATGCATCCACTCCTTGTGACTTATGATCTCCAATGAAACTGTTTTGTTCTTCGTTATTACTCCTTTGTCTCACACCTCTGCTCACTGTCTCTATTATGCTTTTCTTGTACTTTCTTCTCTTGCTTCGCGTGCTACACGGAATGTGGCGACTTGAACTTCCGCACATTTGTGCAGAGTTCTATGTCGGAAACAGACAGACATCACATAGTCCTGTTTAGTATAGTCTTTATCATTATCTATAGATTGCAAATATCACATTACGTCTTTACAATTTAGGACTTGATACATTTTAACCTCGATATATTTTACAGATTTCAGTATAACAATCAACTAATTCTCAGTGAAATGATATCCAATGCCTAAATAAAATTTTTAAAAGAGATCGTGTTCAACAGTTGAAACCGCCGACAGTCGATATTTAATATACATGACAAAATAAACTTGTAGCGTACGATAAGGAATGTTCCAGACTTCGCTGGCTTAACAGAAGTCTTATCATGGTTATAAACAATAACATTTCATACTTCAATGTTTGAAAGGTAATAGAGAAAACATTATAAGATGAACACATCCGGAATATAAGCATTACAATTTTTAGTTAAAGTCACCATCGATTTAAATAGTCTCAAACTTTCAAAAAACGGGTGGAGTGAGAGAAGACAGAAAAATCTAATAAACAGTGTTACCTTGTACGTCTACATAGCAACTCAAAATGGCTAAAGTTCATTAGATTGAAAGCTTGCTCAGTGAAGTGAGCTCACTAATGTGTATGACTAATCAGTGTAATCAAAGTAATACGGTTACCAAAAGAGTGAGAAATGCCTTAAGGAAAACGGGTATCCAAAGGGCTTTATCCTTAAATACAGCCAAGAAAAAGATGAGAAAGCGAAGTGTCCAACAGTTTAAAAAAGGTGTTCATTTGTTTCCCATTCAAAGGAGAAGCAATATCACCAAAGATTGATAAGACGATGAAAGGAGCAATAAAAATATGCTTCCCTGTAGCTAAGCTGGCCACACTATACAGCACTGCATGCTATATAAGCCAATCGAAACTGGATAAGTACCCTGCTGGTGTTACTTCCAACTGCACTTATAAATTTACGTGCACCTGAGTCAGCAAGTATATTGGAAGAACAGAAAGAAAGGCTTCTATCCGGTTTCAGAGCATATTCCGAGAAACTAATGCTTAAAAGGAAGCAGATGTTTACAAAGTGCAATTACCAGACACCTTGTGGATACGAGTCATTTTATCGAGATTTCAAAATCCTTTCAAATATAAAACCTAGGAAGAGCAGCGAAATTACTATGATTTGCTGAAGCAATTACAATCGGGTGTTTCAGATCAAACTTATTTACCCACAGAGAGAATGTAGTCAATATCTCACTCTCTTGGTATGAAGTGTTATTATTTATAACCATTGTAACTTCAGGTAGTTTGCAGTTAGCTGATAAGAACCTGTGAAATAGAATGATATCATCATATATTGCAAATATGGTCTTTCATATTTTATTTAGAAAGTAAAGGGATAAAAATAATAATACCACTGTAAACAAACTCCAGTTGAAAATACTCTTACTTTATTAGTTGGTTGGAGACAATCGGCGGAAGTCTTGTCTGACCTAGGTTCCGTGCTGGTTGACATTCACCCGTCAGCAAGGCGTATCTGCAATCTTGAAGGAACTCATTCAGAAACGTGACCACTGAGCTATCCGGGCTCACAAGTGATCTCCTGTAGGACTGTATTAGATACTTTTGATCGGGCACTAACTAGTGTCATGTGACTACGACACTGAGTGACACGGGTTCGAATCTCAGAAGGGACACGAGTTCCTTCAAGATTATTGCAGATATACCTTGCCGATGAGTGCTAACAAGCACGAAACCTAAGTTCAAAGCTTTCTGTCGATTGCTTTCAACCCCCTAATAACAACAATCCTGACTGTAGCGTGATGGTGAGCCACATAACATGGTGGCCACATTTCAAAGTTAACTGATAGAATTCAGCCTGCAGTAAACAATGGACCAGACACATGACACTAGTTAGTGTCCAATCAAAATTATATACTTACCTTATCAGTTGCAATCCAACTATAGGGTAAATTACACATGAATGTTTTTGCAGTGTGTAAGATGATTTTGTTGGTCAGCGATAAGTATTGCTAAAAGATAAATAATATCCTGCACAACTAACCTTCCTACCAAGAGAAACCAAATATATGTTGTCTTATTAAGAAAAACAAACAAATCAACTGAAAAGTTTCAATAGATTTCTGGTAATTGGTGTAGAATAGAATATACATTCTGACAACTGTAAAATAAAATTATACAGAAAAGACAAAATGAAATCATTTTCGAGACATATGAATCAGATTGAAGAAATAAAGTCAAGTGAAAGTGTTTTATTAAAAGCCTATATGTAGGCATCATCGAATCCAGGTGGTAGAGCATGATCAGGATCTGGCATACGGTGGCGCCCACCACCTAGATTTGGCCTAGAAGGTACTACACCAGGTCCGAAGGGATCAAATCTAGCACCTGGAGGAACTGCTCCAGGCGGCAAAACATCAGGCCCACCAAAAAATGACCCACCGCCAATTCGACCGTCTGGTATCATACGTCTTGGATCGAGAATCATCCCACCACTACCTGATGGGCCTCCAATGCTGGATAAAGGATCCAGATCACTTCTGCCATAATCTGAGAAAGGATTGCCAATTGACGGTCTTGTCTCAGAATAACTGCCAGGAAATGGTCTTTGTGGCTATAAAGAAAAAGGTAAGATTAGATTATCAATTAATATTTACTAGACTATACACTTCTTTAATTAAGATGGGCGTGCAACAAACGGCAATACACACAATAAACAAACTTAACCTACCGAAGATGGTATAAGTAATTATCAACTTTACCGAGTCTTATCTGGAAAGGGACAACTATGATAAACCACATGATCATGAAAGAAAACCTGTTGTCAAACCACAAGCTGAAAGCATATACACAACGATAACCAATGAATTGTTCTTTTCTCAAACCAATCGCATCATTTCCTTATGAATCAATGAGCATTACTTGCCAACCTTATTGAATTACTTTAAGTACGTAATTAAAAAAGTGATCGAGAGCCCTTATTAATTAATAACATAAAAATGGCCATTGTTGACAACTACCGAAACAAAGTATTTTGTATGATGACCATCAAAAAAATACGTGTCTGCTTTACGAATGAACACGAAATGAAATTGCGGAAAGAGACAAATGCAGTTTGGTGGGAGCAGCACAACTCATATGAAAGTCGTGTCAGTCAAACAAATATTCGTCAGTCAGCATTTAATTTTACAAAAGGAAAAAATGGTACCTACTCAGCAGATTGATTTCTACCTACCAGAATAGTGTTGAACCTTGCTAAAAAAAACCCACGGAAAGCAAACACTTGAAATGTGAAAAATCAAAATACCGACTGACTGAGTTTTGACATATAACTTTGCACAGAAGTACAGCACTTTATGTTACTGCACTTGATCACAATAAGCTTATTATCATTCAGGAGATGTCTCTCGTGATTCACTGAGTAATGCTTTGACGTTCTAGTGGGAATACCATCGCTCATTGGGGATGTAGGCACATTCAGATGACGAGTCCCATATAGAACTAAATTCAGATCTTCGATTTTACTATAATTTGCCAACAATCAAAGCAACGAGATAAGTTTTTTATAAATTATCCAGGCCAAAGATGTTGTGAATTTTCTGAAATAAAATTTCTGCCTGACTTTTAGATATTCTCAAATGATGAACAACATTGCTTCAGTGCCTTTAGGGTTGTAGTTGGCACCTTTATTCAAATTGAACTCATCAGTTGCATAGACTGACAGGACTTTTCAATATGATGTTCAAACAATTTATGTAATCTTACTTCACATGGTTAATACGTAGCTTACATTACTGATTCCCCAGAATGTTGATGTGAGTCTAATCACATTCATGCATTACTAACCACAAGTGTGAATATCAATTAACCATGAGTTGAATGTTAACATTTCAAGAAAGCATAAATCATTGTAGTTGCACAAAGGAAGAATAAGATGTATTCACCAAATTTTGGATGCTTAATTGAATAAATTAGTGTATCTTTGTCATTTTCTAAAACAAAATATTCATTAGCTTAAGCTCAACCAACAGCTTTCTACGTAGAGTAAAAAGCAAAATAAAAACACCATCTACTGAATTCAGGAAAAAATGTGAATACATAGATTTTACTAAAGCAGCGATTTATGTAAGGAACATTATAATTTAGCAGTAACCTGCATCATGAGGGAGTTTATTCCATCCGACAATAGAGGGCAATGAGTAGTTGTTATCTTCTTTTGGGTGTCCCAATGTTCCACTTTAGCAGGAATGCAGGAACCGTGTTGTACAGTTTTTATGAACATAAACCTAGTGTGAGAAGTCCGTAATACAGTTAGTGAGGTTGAATTTATCCACCACTGCACAGTGACCCACTAAGAAATATCCGCGAAAACAAAGAACATGCAGTCGGACAAGATTTTCTCCCACCTGGGTAGTATAAGCAGTGATTATCAGCTGCAACAAAATGTTATGGAATGCAATCCACTCCACCTAGTTAAATACAATAGAAATACCTCTATGATATTAAGTTTGGTTGGTATCCCAATAGACAAGAATTAGGCTGCATTATGGCACAGGATGCGTCGGTGGCACAGCGGTTAGGACGCTCACCGACCATGCTCATGGTCCGGGGTCCGATCCCCGGCCACCGACGCACTCCTTTACCTCACTAAGCCAATAATGCTGGTAAAGAGGAAAGGTTGGGCATGAGGCTGTAAAATAAACACTGCTACAGAAACTTCAAGCCACTAGCTTGAAGCCCTATGTTCCACTGGGAACGTGAAGGAAAAATTAATTATTAATGGCACAGGACGATTACTACTTAGAGTGCTGACTTCGAATTATAACTGGAAAAAACATATTGACTATCAATTGCCTACTCTTTTTTGTTGAAATGAAACTATGTTCAGCTTATTATATCAGAAATACTACGTAGGTGCCTGTATATGACTGTTTTCAATAATTTAATCTAAATGTAAGGTTTTGTGTAGAATTAATATCAATGTCATATTATTTGCTACTTCTATAACTACACTGAATATTTACTGAAAATACCATGGAGGGTTATGTGACATTAACGATCAAAATAGAAAATATGAATACGGTGCTAACTACGTTTAAGGTTAGCAACAATATGCATATGCTAAATCTGAAACTAAGAAACTCACAAGAACAAACTAACGAGCTATAGTCTGTCTGTTTTCGACGTAGAACTTTGCACATATGTGCGGCCGTTCAACTTGCCACACTCCCTCCTTGTAGCACACAAAGCAGAAGGTAGCGACAGTAAACAGAGTTGTGAGACAAAGGAATAGAAGCAACGAAGAACAATATAGTTTCATTGGAAATCGTAAGTCATAAAGAGTGGATGCATCTGCGCTAGCCATTAAGAATGATTTTGAGCCATATCACCAATTGTTTCCAACCATTGGTTTTTACCGTCCCGAGGACCCAAACCAGCCAGCTAGTCTACACCTTCCTACGCGGCTGGTTTAAACTAACTGCTGTGGATTTCATTGACTGGTTCCATGTTTTCGTTTGACCGCCACTAGCTAGCTCATTTCCAGCCTGAACCTATGTTAGCTAACATTGCCCGTCGAGGAAGACGATGACTAGGCATACGCAACACATGTCCTAACCATCTCAGACGATGTAATTTCACAGCCTCGTCGATTGATTTCCCCTCCTTACCTAGAACTCGACGCCTAACCTCAATATTGCTCACCTTATTATACCGCTTCACACGGGAGATAGAGCGCAGGCACCTATGATCGAAGACAGCTAATCTTTTCATGTCTTCCACTCTCAATGGCCAGGTCTCACAGCCATAAAGGAGGACGGAACGGACTGATGAGCAGTTCACCCGCCCTCTGGTCGAACTATAGTGGACTGTTAGGTATATTTCTGCTTTAGTTTATTTACACTGATCTTTTCCTGACACAAACAAAAAATACTTTGACGGTTCACATAAAATATTATATGCCTATTGATCTTAATACACCGTGATCTACACCAGGTAAATGAGTTTTCAGACCGACAATTACAGTAACTAACAACGAAAAATTAGTTTTTTGGACTACAGTATTTGAAAAGATTTCAAAACTGGTTTTTATCAACACATAACTGTGGATCAGAGATCCATTATGCCAAAATTTTAAGTAATGGTTAGCGAATATCAAAGTTACTGAGATTTTGGCTTTTAGGTATTTAAGTACAGCTGTTAAGAGCTATATTTCAGTCTGAAGTATTTCCTCATGTGATGTACACTTTTGGTAATATTTATGATGACTTTTTAGTTCAGCTACTAAAATGTGGTACTAGTAATTCAATGTCAATTGAAATTACAAAGTACAACAGTTTTCAGCTGCATACGCATGATGAAAAACCAACTACTCATAGGAGTTTACCAATAGCCACGACATGGAATATGACAATAAAACCAGGAACCTGATTTTGTTAAATTTATGACGATGTGCGTATTACGGGGTCACCGCAATTCAACAAGAATGAGAAATTATATTTAAGAACGAAACCTCAACCTAATGAATAGAAACAAAAATATTTAATGTACGGTTGGTGATTGAAGTTATGTATCTATTTTCCACCGCATTTTGACGAAATTGGGGAAAAAGGGATTAAATAAAGACTCACTTGAGAATGAAAATCCTCATTATTTGGACGAGGTTCTTTTTTGTCTCTTCGGCTATCGGTTTCATTTGAACGACAAAGAGGAGGGGATGGGAGAACTGGTTTCCATAAGTTTTCTTCAATGCTTTCCAGTAGTTCATTGAGTTGAGGGAACACTGCATTGGCGTCTTTGTATGAGGAATTATTTACACAATCAAGACAGACGTGCTCAATTCCTGAGAGCTCTAAATGTCCGAATTTATCTGTGGTTGTATCTGTTATGCTAACGAAGACGTGCATATCCGTTTCTGTCACAGAGACTTGGAGCTGTCAAAATTAAAATAGGAAATTAAATGGGAACAGAAGGATTTTGCATGGTATCACGAATGCAGACTCAGGAAATTGAGTTGTAAAATACATATGCCTGTAAGTAAAATAACAAGCTGACATTCACTTTATGTAAAACTAGCGAGTTCCGTAGTGAATGAAATGATCATAATGATGGATAGTGCCATATACAACGCACTACGCTCGCACATTAAAAAGTAAAAAAAAATAACCAAAGCATTAAAAGAAGTGTGCTTACTTGGCCACATGGAGTCGATAACGCATCTGATTTCGGACGAGATATTAACGTATAAGAAATTCTAACAGGGTCTTCTTTTAAACACGATGAACTAAGAACTGCTGAAGACATGTTGGCTTCTGTAGGTCTTGCACCACGTGACAAAAGCTCTGAATGAATTAATAACGCTATCAGCGAAGCGCGATTCTTGCAGCTTGGTGCATGCACATACAACACGTAATCAAGAATGCTTGCCTCAACAGGTCCTCTTTTCACAATTCCTGGAGGTCTTGGTGAGGTGGACTGAGACTTGCTTGAGAAATGCTCTGACATCACGGAGACTTATGCCAACAGTTCAGTGACCTTGACGGGGCAACACTTTCGAAAACCCCTCGTCTCATACAATATCCAATGTCGAATTTACGATCAAGAATAAGACGAATTGATTTCTTTGTGCCCGCTTCATGGCTGTACAATGAAGATTTCGAATTTCGGTAAATCCCTGTGTAGTGGGTTTTGCCACTCGACTACCGTAGTTTTGGTTGATTACAAGGTAAGTGGTGCGGGGATTTGTTGTGTCTTTCGCACTATGCGGTATGTTGCCGTTGTGGACATAGTTGGTCGTTCCACCCAATGGTCTTCGGGCGTGGTCGGTAATGGAGGTAATAACAGTAACAGAATTAGTTAATGAAGATTGAGTTCAAAAGCAGGACTTTCCAGAAGATTGGTATGTTACCCATGGCAAATAAACGGAACTATAGATGCGGTAGACGAAGGCAGTTAAATAAATAAATAAATTTATTCTCATGATGCAGTACATGAGGGACGCCAGTTTACAGGCATCATCAAATTGTTACAGAAATAGGACCATATTATTCAGTCACAATTTACAGTCGATAGCAAAATATGTTTAACATGTACACTGGAGATTATACATACACTTGATAAATGTTAATCCCAATAGTATAAAACATCCTTTTCACTTATGTACAATCGTTTCTGTGCATAGTTGGAAAAATCCGCTAGATTGTCAGTGAGTGCAACACATCAGGAAATACAGAAGTATTGTCTTCGCATTAACAAAAAAACCAGGTCTTTGGTGGATGGGTTATAAGTGCCTGGGAAAAAAATAAAGCTTGAAGTCAGTTTTCATACATAATTTTGTTGTGTACAGAATCCTTGAATTATAGTTCATTGTTGTGTTATTTGGAAATCAGTGATTTGCTTATCTCATTTGATCTGCAATGTCATTGTTGGGAGCAAAATACATAAGCTTTGGACGCATTAATTAATGGATTTCTACTGCTTGTGGGTATTTACTTCTCATGAGGAGGGTTTTTGAATTTTAGTTGTTCCGACAGGAGTTGTGGATATTAACTGCTCAGCAACATTACGGATATAAGTTCATCACATTATCTTAGGAAAGTTGGGTTGTAGTTGGTGAGGTATATATGATGCCCGACGAGCGTACATCTGTCCATGTGATGTTGTGGTGAGTTATATCTTTTTCATGTTGTCGGTTTATGTCCATTTTATTCCACTTATTGTGTTGGGTAGAAGTTTTACAAACGAAACTTCTTGTCTGTTTGAGGGTAAGTATCTTAATCGTTAATGTTTTATCTAAAATTATAAATATAGGCAAAAACAACAGGTGTAGTATTTAAGCTTATACATTAAATGGACCTATAATTTCGGAGGCTCTCAGATAGGAACTAGGACTACTATCGTTTGCAAACTCTTGTAGTTTGTCGTTAAGCACTTTTTTGAATGAGGCCAATGTACCTGCTTGACGCATTTCCATTGGTAGTTTATTCCATATCTGTGCATACCTAATCAAATAAAACTTTTGCCTGGTAGCTGTTTTACATTGTTCGATAGCTACTGTACCCTTAGTGTGTCTTAGTTTGTAGCCACTGTCATCTGAAAGTCGAATGCCATTAGTAGAGGTAAAAACTAAGTGGTTTAGAAGCTTATAGTAAAGTGTTAAGTTTAGTCTCAGGCGTCTTAGCCATAGTGTTTCTAATCCTAGGGTGTCACATCTAGTGGAGTAGTTCGCACCATTTTCGGTTCCGAGTAATTTTGACGTGAAGTACCTCTGCACTCCCTCGACTTTCAATTTGTCCTCTATGCGTATACTACTATACATGAATGAACAGTAATCAAATAAAGGACGCACACAAACCTTGTACAACAGAATTCTGGACTCATTTCTGTAAAAGTTCCTGAGTAGAAAGCCGATAAGTCTGCGTGACTTTGACACTTGTTTGGAGATATGTTCAGAAAATGATAAGTCATGTGAGTATTTCAGTCCTAGGTCCAATACAGATTCCAGTCGTAAGAGTGCATGGCCTTGAATTGTCAGGTCAAGTTCTAAATTGTTGCAACCTATGCAGAGCCAGCCACATTTGTCGACATTAAACTGGAGTTGCCAGGTGTCACACCATCTATCCATTTTTTCTAATTCTTGCTGTATGGCGTTTACTGTTATTCCGAGATCTGTGTTCTTGCATTTATAGGTCACTTTTAAGTCATCTGCATATAGTATTGGTTTACCAACACTAAAGCATTCACAGATACTGTTTATATATATTATGAATAGGAGTGGGCCTAATACACTTCCCTGGATTACACCACTACTTACAGGTTTAGGCCTTGAGATTATCGAGCCAACTTTTGTTATCTGATTCCTGTCACAGAGAAATGATTTTATCCAGCTCAGGAGAGGGTCACATATCCCTAGTGAGCATAACCTGCTGACTAGCAGATTATGGGGGACTCTATCGAAGGCTTTTGTTATATCGAAATATAGCACAATTACTAGTTCTCTGTTGTCCCTGCTTCGTGTAACTTCGTTGAAAACGTCTATGTGACAGGTCGCACAAAGATCTCCCCCAGATCTAGTATTTTAGTACTACTTGTACAATGGTTCCACTTGAAGGAATAAAACATGTCGATGGTGACTAGTAATGTATTTACATAGATATCCAGTCACTATTCATGGGTATGTCTACAGATTCACCTACTGTCGTTGCAGAGTGTGTGTTGGAGAGGGTAGTTTGCTCCTTTTCAAAGATTATGGATAGAATAGGTACTTTCTTTGACAAATCACAGTCGCCTTTTACGAAAATTATCACGATATGACATAAATGGGTCTTCAAGAGACCAGAAACGAAAGCAGAGTTCGGAACAGAAAATTCACAGGTGTCCGCAGTACGGTGGTGTCAGCACTATAGAAATAATACTTCTTGGGAAATGAATAACATGACTCAGGCATTTAGTCATAAGTGTCATTGTTCATATGTACAAAGCTGTGCTTATAAAAGCAAGACATATTCGAGGTATATTGAGTACCAATGAAGAATGTGCTCAGACGCAATGCATTGCAGAAATGTTACACGGAGACGATATCTAGCCGCAGCGTTGTTGTACTACTACCTATTGTCCAGTACTAGTGCTGCCAGGAAAAACTGTGCACACCAATGAGGATGTATGTCTCTCTCTTCTATTGGATACACAAAAATTCCTTATATTGTCCTTCAAGTCACCTAATAAAGGGGTCAGAGCATTAAATAAGTCAATAAACTTGGTAATTCACAGACATCTGGATAAATTTATGTACAGAAATTGCTTCGGCTTATCACTGAAAATTCCAACGAGGAAATACACCGAAGTTTTGCAAATAAATGTTGAAATAATGTGTCAATAATTTATATTATGTTGTTGCGACCTTCTGCCAGCCAGCAAACATTAAATTCACGATTGAGATTTTCTCCACCAGCTAAAACAATGCTGTGGCTTTGTGGAAGATGAGACAGTGATCGGAGGTAGCGGACAGTCCAAAAGTCTGATGATGATTATATAATATTTTTGGAGGCTTTATTATTATTATTATTATTAATACGTATTTTATGAGATTGTGGCCTGACAGAGTGGTTTATTAATTTTCAAATGCTATTCTAAATTGTCTCACAAACCCCAGGAAGATATTTCAATATTAAAAAAGTTCACTGTTTGCGTAAATCACTGTAACCTCTAAGACACTAGTGGAATTCCACCTGAAGTACTTATTCATGCTTGGAACTTCCAAATCATAGTGTCAATGTAGTTGAAGATTGAACGATCAATTCATGGTTGTTTGCTCAAACCCAAATCCATTTTTTTCTCGGGAGTCATCAATACTGCAGTCATCCTCTCATCGTTCGCTGTTCGTTGGAAGAGAGAAAAACTATCAGAAATATTATTGTGATTGATTGTTATAACATTTATTCTTAGACTTTTGTGTACAATAACCTAATGGTTGGCTCTGTATTGGTGCAAGAATAAAGGGTTCTTGAGCCACCATTTTGTGTTCTGGTTTTTTGCGTTGGTTATTACGCATGGTTCCTGAAAGTCTCCCAAGGATAGCGTGAGGTCCAGTGTAGTAAGACCTGGACATTGACACATAGATTATGATATTTGTCACCTGATCAGAACATTTCCTATTAAACCTATTGTTGATCCAAAACGCTCGTCTAGTCAATTAAATCCCAGCCGTTTTAACGCCAACGATCAGTTTAATTATCCGGGAGACTGAAACACGTGGTGGTTAGTATGATTCTGAATGGAAAGTAACTCAGCAGTAGTAATTTGGTATGTTTGCGTATCGGAATAATCTGTTCCTATCACCCCCAATAACTGCTCTATTCAGCAGGTGTGTTACATTACCGCGTCTCTAGTTGGGGCAGTGTTAAGAACATTCTGGTCACCATATTGGGTGGGCCAGGACAAACAGTCATCAGGTTTGTATGGCTAGAGCACAGATTCGACAGGATGAATGGACACGCAGCCATCGTTTGAGTTACTTCTGGCTGAGGCTGATCGGGAACGAGCTCGAGGTCCTTCAGGCAGCGTAACCAACTGGCTTCCTAGAAACCTGCACAGCACGTAGAAAAAATGACTTTTATTCGGAAGAATTGTTGTGTGCGTTATTTGACTAAATCAACGTACACGTATTTCTTAGTATTTCTTCACGTTTATTGATGTGCATAAACGTGTATAGAAATCAGAAAGAACAACCATATAACGCATGTATATGTAATTTTCCCTACCAACCTGTCAGCCCGCGTCTTCGACATAACGGTTTCCTGAAATGAAACTAGTTCGGTTAGGCAGGGTCACTGAAACATTCGTTTAGCGTTTACCCACAGAGTCTCTATGTTCCTTACATCTTTTCCAAGAACCTAAAAAATTTATGGAGAATTCGTGGGTTGACAGGATCTCAGTTCTCTGGGTGTTATTTGGTTGCTTGAAAAACGATTGATTCTACTGTCCGTAACTTCCCCTTCATTGCTTTAGTACATCATGACATCTAACCCCAAACTTTGCGTGGACATACTGCATATCCCTGCTAAATGTAGCGCCATGGCGTACTGCTGTGTTGGCCTGATGACAAGTTATATTTTTCAGATGCATTTTGGATGAAATTTTCAACTAAAAGCATTTATCTGCGTGTATACTATCAGTAGCATAATATTCTTGAAATGCGTTGTAGTTGCTGCGCCTTCATTAAAAGATGTCATTTGAAACCAAATTCTGAGCAATGAAACGGGTAAAAGGATGTAATAAATTCAAGAATAAATGTAGATTCTTAGATTTTCGTGAAGTCATGTCAGTATTTTTGGCCTAGCGATTCCCATTAGATAAAGCAGATGACGCCACTTTAAAAAGGTAAATTCTGTATAATCGCCCTGCGTAGATGTGTGCGGTAGCCAGCTGGTTTTCACATTGCTATCCTGTTTTCTTGTTTTATTCTAACGATTACTGTGTTCATTCATTCGCAGGTATAATTGGTGGTAGTCAGTATTTCCATTAGAACAACTGACTGGGACTTTCCAAGCACTTTTTGTGTTTATTTTGCTCACAGATAGCCCATGTTTTCATAGATGAATCCATTCAATCCATTGATTTATGGCATTAATTGTGGATCAGATATTTTAAAGTCGAAATGTCGTTTAGGATTGATCCATTAAAGCGAAACCGACCTGCCAGTATTCGCTTCCACTCCTAATATGCACTTTAGAGCCTATCTAGCCGCCGATTTGGCTGACGTACTATTGTCACAGTTTAAGCTAAGGTTGATGGTCCATTGCCAGTTCGTCAGCTTGCCCTCAAGATCATTTGATTGACCCTTTATTTTTAAAGTGAACGCTTGGCAAATCAATTTTTGCGAATCATTGAACCTCTATTGTTCATTGAGTCAATGAATTAAGCATCAGTTATTTTTTACGTTCGACTCGTTAAACCTCTCTTAATATACTACTTCCCTAGTTCTCATGGTAGTCACAAGCACAGGTGAAGAGGGAGGGTTGGGTGTGGATCTAGCCACCGTACACAGGAAAATCAGTCAAACTGCTGCAGAAAATTCAACGCAAAACGTTTAAAAAACAAACTTATTCTTCGCTGGAATCCGAGAGGCGAAATGACAGAGCGCGCTGGTGAAAGCTCTCAGGAAGTCAGTGAGCCAGCCGATCTGCGTTTTCTCGGTGAAAGCAGGAATATTGGTGAGCATATGGACCGTTCGTAAAGAGCATCAAGCTGGGTTGGAAAGGCTATCCAGATGGCCGAAGAAATGAGAAGACATGGCATAGAAGTGCTGGGTATCTGCGAGAAGAATGGAATGAATGTGGATTGCCAAAATTGTCAACTAGTAAGTCGGTAATCTAATCGGGTCACCCAGATGACAAACACGCGCACACTGAGGGATTGGCTATAATGATATTTCCATTGGCAACCAGAGCCCTGATGCAGCGGAAACCAATTTCATTCAGGATCATGACAGTGAGATCAAACTCAAAAGGAAGGAAGGAGAGTTACATTTATCCAGTGCTACAAACAACAGAAGAAGGAAGAATTTTATACAAAACTACAAACAGTAGTGGATGAGGTCACAAATCGTGACATCAAAGCTCTTATGGGCTATATAAATGCTAATCGAACTGGGAGCAGATAATACAAGAAGAGAACTCAAAGTGCACCAAGGGTCCCTGGAGAAATGAATGAGAACTAAGAATCATTCACAGACAATTGTGCTTTCAGTGACTTGGTAATCGGAGGCAGCGTGTGCAAGTAAAGGGATATACACAAGGCCAACGACATGAATTTCGCGTGAGGGACGTACAATAAACCAGATAAACTTCGTCTCAGTGCTGCTCATGGAAGTGGTGACGCACCCAGTCTGCTGGACACAAAGTTGAGAAGGGGAGCAGATATGGGCTCAGACCATCATCTATTAATAGGAGCCCCCATAAGGAAGCCAGAATCCTCCAGAACGACTGGAGACAGGCCACAACTCAGGTTAAATAGTCTAAAGCTGAAGGACAAAACTAAAAGGCATGCTTTCATTACAGATCAGAGTAAAGCCGGAAACACTACGTGGCATCAGTGAGGAAACCTGTGAGGAAGAACATTGTAACTGTCTGAAGGTGATGTTCAAGTAAACGTGTACAAGTCATATAGGGAGGAAGAAGAGACACGCTTTGTTACACATAAGCAGGCACCCAGAGACCTGCGATTTTTCCGTCTTTACACTAATTAGTGTTTGAATCTCTTCACAAATTTTGCAGGTGGTACAGACAAAATGCTATCAACCAGGTTGGTTTAGCCTGGAATACAATGTGATGAGCGAAATTGGACTCGTTCTTGTGCATAATGGCAGTGCTTGGAAGTGCATAAGCACACTGTCGGTCCAGTTGAATCATTCGCTACACCTGATGCATGTTCATTTGGATATTATTGAACCACCACCTTCTTCCAATGGAATTACATGCTGGATCCGCATTATAGTTGACTTGAAGAGTTTGGATTGCACTCAACGGTGACAACCGAGCTCACAAATAGTATGAAAAGAACTTCTCCGATGAATGCTTAGGTTACATCCCCAATAGACGTATCAGCAGACAATATGAACAGTTCCCAATAAGGCGAGACAAGTCACAGTTGAAAAAAGAAACAATTGTCCATGAAGCTTCATTTCAATGGTAACGTTAACCTGTGAAGTTCTATATCATAGATTGTCTAGCACCATAAATAAGAGATTCGTTGGTAAACCAGTCATCATTAACCACGCTGCCTAACTGTGCTACTAGTATGTGGATCACAGATTTAGCTGATCCTATAGAGACTGCTATATGGGAACAATAATTAGATTTTCACCTCACTTGACAATTGAGATATTTATATTATCACAGCATCTTCACTACTTTTTTCGTCACTTGTCTCAACTACTTTAAATTTTTTTCCCTTCACGTTCCCAGTGGAACATAGGGCTTCAAGCTGGAGACTTGAAGTTTCTGTAGCAATGGTGCTTATTTTTCGAGGGATGAGGTTGCTAGCCTCATGCCCAACCTTTCCTCTTTACCAAATTTTATAACTGGTTTGGCGAGGTAAAGGAGTGTGTCGGTCGGGGTCGAACCCCGGACCATGTGCATGGTAGGCGAGTGTCCTAACCACTATGCCACCGACGCACACCTTAAATAACATTGACATTATTATCATTGGTACATTTTAATCAAAAATTCACAGTAATTAGTTGAAATTTCATATAATCTGAGTTACGTATATTCGAGCAAATTCTATTTTATTATAAACAATATTCTTCACTTAATCATTTTCAGTTTAATTAACTGCCTACAAATTATCAAAGATATTCAAACAAAAGATATCAAGTTATTCATGACATTTTTCCCTGAAAACATCTTAATCTTAGAATAACAGTAATAATGTCTCCCTCTGCTTGCTTTCATACTGAGTTGTGAATTTATAAAGGAAACAAAAAACTTTCACAGTTGTCAAAAATTATATATTTGTCGTACTAAATAATAATAATAAAAACCATAATTGGTAAAATGAATAAAACTAACACTGATAAGTGAAATATGCTACAGTGCTTTATCACAAACATTAAACAATGAACTGCTGACTTGACCAAATAATAACGCAGACAGTTACAAAGAGATTCATGTCTTCCTAAACAAGTGACGGTAGAAATACAATGAAGCAAAAATTGAAGGAATTTAGACCAAACTTAAAGATTTCACAACTAAGAAGACTTTATGTAAGAGAGGAGATAGAAGTTAAAAGCTTCGAACTACGCCATAATTATTTATTTGATCCCTATGTACAAGAAAAAAGGAAATATCAATGATAAAACACAATGCATTTTGATAAAACCATTGGTATGTGTATATTCTACGTGCTAAACAATGTTTATATGATGTATCATTCAAAACACTTAAGAAAACATCACGTTATTAATACTACTACTACTACACAATTTATGAAAGTATGAACAGGGGTGAAAGTGTAAGTTATCAAGCCTGATTGCCTTTAGTATACGCCAATTGTTTTGCTAATAGTTCTTCAAACGTTAAATTTGACCTACGAGCTGCAATAAGAGCAGTTACACCGGTAATCAAACCAGGCACAGCACCAAACATTCCTGCAATAAACATTTGTCTTAATCCACGGTTAAAACAATACAGGGATGATGTAATTCCTAAAGGAAAAGAAATAAAATTATCATATTAAGAAATCATTAACAAAAAATACATTATACATTATCAATATTGCACACTATGTCCTAGATTTATTTTGACCTAAGTTACAATTCAGTAGAATAAGAATGTATGGTCACAATGAATAGGATAATTTGAGGTTGATCCAAATTGAAAGTGTAGATCAGAAACATAGCGTCTATCAGGGTTTACAAACAAAACAATTACACATTAATATTATTGTAACAACCAAAACTGACTCGTTGTGGTTTAAACGTAGGGAACCGACTTTCTATCCTAATATGTGTAGCTAACCGAAACTTGCTTCAGAGACACACACCCACAAGATACTCCGATGGAAGCAAAAAACAGTTGTTTGTCGATCAATCTATAGTTCTGTTCAACAACAATAGAATTGAAAGCTCAAAATTACTTCAACAGTGTTGTTAGGCAGCTCTCTACAGCCAAGAGAACTTTCTAGTACAAAACAAGGACTGTAAAACAAAATTAGTTGATATGTATCCACATATATTTATGTGTGTGTGTATGTTGGTCTCTCTTTCTGTTTGCTCGGTTAGTCTGTGACCATTTCACTTGTATCAACCTGTCTGCTTTAACAAGGTATATTTCATTTATATTATATATAATATGAGTGTTTGTTGACAGTCCGTTGCTTAGTGACATATATCCATATATGGTTGTTTGACATGTCTGCTATATATATTTTGTTATATATATATATATTTCGTTCACACACTTTGTGTGAACTACTTTACTTACTGACCACTTTGGTGTGAGACCATTTATTTTCGTCTCCTTTTGTTTGGACAATAGAAGTATCATCGCAAACCTAGTGGTCTTCTGATTTCCGCCTTCTCGCGTCAGGACTATTAGTTTCTCGACCAGTCCATAATAACAATTTAGCGACGAGTACATAACATTAGTTAACGGAAGTTCAAACGTAGGAAGTATCTTAGAATCAAGGGGAATATTCCCAACAACGTGGGATCAGAAGCTCTGTCCGCAACAGTCAGAATTCACTCAGACAAAATCACATCGTAAAACAACACATTATCAATGTGTCACACGGCCATAAAGAGAAGAATTAAAATTAAAGAGTGAGCAGGAACGAAGGCGAATAATAAGGATCAAGTCAACAAGTGATATGCAAATGCCAAAATAATGATATTTGCATACCGTACCATGTTGAAAGCACCAGTTCTCGTCCGATCACCGAAGTTAAGCAACGATGGGTCCGGTTAGTACTTGCATGGGTGACCGGCTGGGAATACAGGTTTTACCGGCGTTTTGCGTCGGTGGCACGGCGGTTAAGACGCTCGCCCACCATGCACATGGTCCGGGGTTCGAGCCCCGGCCACCGACGCACTCCTTTACCTTGCGAAGCCAGTAGTGAGACTGGTAAAAAGTAAAGGTTGGGCATGAGGCTAGGAACAACATCCTGTAAAACTCAACACTGCTACGGAATCTTCAAGTCACTAACTTGGAGCCGTATGTTCCACTGTGAACGTGAAGGAAAAAAAATCAAAAAAATCATGATATGTAGTCTAGGAGAAAAAGTTGACATTTCTAAAAAATATCAATATCCGTTCAGGAGGGATTCTCGAAAGAGTTATCCCGTTACGCTTGTTATTAAAACACTTCAATAAACAATGAGTTTCCTTCAGGTTGTATGTGTAAGACAGAACATAAAACTGTTATGGATAATTTTTTTAAACTTGTGTTACTCAAAAGGCCACGAACATCAACATCAATGCATTTAGTTGAGATGCTTGCCATTGTCAATACAGGCACATTTTCTTGTATTCTCAAACTACATCTAAACCAAAATATTTGAATCTGAATTCTCTGTCGAACAACAGTCGGAACAAGTTTCAGAACAATCTAAACTGTACCATTGTAAAAAGAATGATCGTTTCTGTATTATTGTCAACATTGGTGGCCTGTTTGAAATCCCTGAGTTATTGGAATGTTTAACCATCAAAATTGATATGTATCCATATAATATGTGTGTTTGTTTGACAGTCTGATATATTTTGCTATGTATATATGGATCGATATTCCATTATAATTAGCCAATCATGTTAAGACTGTCTATTGATTTTTTTCATTTTGAATATTCGCTCACACACGTGTGTTCACACACTTGTTCGGACATTCATATTTTGCTCTCACACACTTGTGTGACATTGATTCTCCTGGTGTTTTGGAAAATAGAAGTATCATCGCAAACCTAGTGGTCTTCTGATTTCCGTCTTTCTTGCGTCAGGACTATTAAATTCTCGACCAGTACATAACAAAGATGTTCAAACTCTTCTGTATTTCTCGTTGTTTTAATCATGCCATTAATATTAAATGATCACTACAGGGACTCGCACTCCTACTGAATTAACCTCCAATTAAATGCTGTGTAATTCTTGAGAGAAATGAAGGGAAAACTTACAGAGTTGCTTCTCTCTTCATATGCAATAATACTATGTCTCATGATATACTTCAAATTTTTTTTCCAATCTCAGTGGGTGCGTACTGCCGATGATTTCCGAACTAGAATGAAACGGCAGCTGTCCAGTATTCCCTGGTTTTCAATGTTTCTCTAACTAATTTCAATCCGTGATCAACTCGTAAAAACATAACTAACCCTTAGAAACCAAACTATACTTCAGATTACTTTATATGTAAATCATAAATGGAGAGGAAATATGTTGGAACTAAATAAGCTGGAAATTTCTGTACTATGTGATCACCTATTGTCTGAAATGCAGCTTTATTATTATAATTATTATTACCTTGACTGACTTTGTAATTAACGAACATCTAGACAACACATTGGGTGTAACCACTGTTTGCATAAATCACTTGGTTACATACTAATGACATACAGATTACTTTACAAGTAGCCGAATACCGGTAGATAACTGTGGAAATCAAACAGCACGATTACTTCGCTCAGTTCAGTTTATAAAGATTTGTTAAAGACCTTAACGTCGCATAAACTGAAGGATAGAATAAGAACTAGTACTGATGAGTCAATTTCGGAAAATCTTAATGACCACGTACCAATAAGGAACTATTAGGGAATTACAAACATTTAGCAATGACTAATGATATTGTGGTGAGAGCAGGCTGCTAGCCAATTGGTAGACATTAATTTACGTCAATGCCTATGTCGCTAATATTGGTCGTGAGAAAATATGAACAAGACTGATTCAACAACCAATCACAGCAGACTTGGCGTATAGATTATCTGACATTCAAGAAACAGTCATAAAGAGATGCAAAGTCAACTTTCTGTAAGAAACAACCAATCAGAAGACTGTGTTTGTCTGCTTGAATAAGCTATAATAATGTACATGAAATATATATATATATATATACGTGTTGATTTCCTTAATAAAGGATCTGTTGCCTGACTCTTGGCTTCTGTTGTTACAATATTACCTCAATATCGGAGGTTACGTTAAGTTGTCGGTTTCAAACAAATAACCTAACAAATGAAAACCCCCCGGCTAAAACCAATGAACTGGAACACCTCTAAAGACAAGCGACAGTATTATTCTTCCAATAGAAAATGTAGACATCTTAATAAATTACAATTTACTTTTGCTATAAACAAATATAATAAAGATCATGAATGCAAACTACACAATTGAATGCTAGCAACAGTTTGATAGCGAAAGTTCATGCTCCGCATCAATCAAACGTATTAAATCAATGTAACATTGTAGCTCACTGTACTAGGTATTTGAGCAGTGAACCAACAGATTACAGGTGACCTGCGTTCAAATCTCAGAAGGACCATAAGCGCCTTCACGATTTCATATACGCCTTGCTTACCAGTGCTGAAAAGCACACAGTTTAGTTCCAAGGCTTCCTGACGATTACACCCCAGCCATTTAACAAACCACATATATTACACAGACTTGAACAACCACGTAATAAGTATGGTTTATCTATCTACTGAGTCGGCATGTGGCATTTTATGCATTTTAATCAGATTATCCACACCAGTTCAGTTTGAAGTACGATAAAAAGCCATAATTTCCAGTAGATTAAGTCGAAAATTTGCAAATCCTTTATCAAGCAGATCACATACTGCGATCGCAATAACTTGGTTTCCTAGGTGAACTACTGTGAAATTTTAACACTCAAACTGAGTAAACTGCAAACTGTTAACCAATTTGCAAATCGTGAATCTGTCTCATGACATGGCTAGTTGGACTAAGTAGCTAGCCAGAAATCGGGTGGTTTCAACTGATTCGGTTCTTCGAGTTGAGTCACACCGGCTACACCACTGATGAGATTAGCTGCAAACGAGTTAAACGGCAGTCGGCTATCTAGATCACCTCGATTCGGTTAGCAAGGATTGCTGGTTGATATGAGTGGTATGCAACTACTCATTTCAATCAATCAGTAGTGTATAGTTTTATGCAGAATTTCTAGTGTTGACGCGACAACCCAAAACTCCAAATTTTTCATGCAGACAATAGGAATTGGAAAAAAGGCCATCTTCTAATGGCATATACTTACCCCAACCAGCAGCGTATTCCCAGTAGCTTGTTTTTCCTTGAATCGCAGAAAAGATTAGTGGGAGTGTGCTATACAAAAAGTGAATAAGAAAGAATTGTAAACAATAGTGTGTCACAGCAAAGGTGTACTAATAACTATTATTTTAAACATTCAAGACAATTAATGAATGATGATTACCGTTTGTAGAACCAAACAAACACTTTCGTTTTACCTGAATTTGATCCATTCAATAGGTATGAGTTCTAGTAGGGGTTACTGTTAACAAGGAAACAGGAATTCATAATGCTTTTTTTAAATGCGACAAAAACTAAGAACACAGGAAGTCTCGACATATCCCCTGTGACTGATGCTTTTAACTTTATTAAATCAGTGAATCTAAACTGCTACAAGACGGAGGTTATGAAAATAACCAACCAACAACAACAGCAGCAACATCCAGCACCAATCACCATCAACGGGAGGGATTTGAAAGAGATTACTTCATTCACTTATCTAGGGAGCATCATCTCAACTACAGGAGGAACGGACGAGGATGTCAAATCGAGTGAGAATCGGGAAGGCGAGAAACACATTCATTAACCTGAAACCAATCTAGAAATCTTCGTCACTCAGCCAGCATCAACAACAAAATTCGGTCGGATTTTCAATACAAACACGTCAAGTCAGTCAGTTCTTCTATACGGATCAGAAACTTGGCGTGCGGGTCACAAAGAATATTTCCAACAGCCTGTTGCAGACCTTTATCAACAACTGTCTTCGCTGGATCTATACTCAAGATCAGATGGCCGGGCCGGAAAGAATCACCAACAAGAAACTATGACCGGGAACAAAGAAAACAAGAACGAATCGCCGCCCAACAAATATGCAGGAGAAAGTGATGGAGATGGATTGGACACTCGCTGAGGAGGCCACTGGGTGACATCGCGCGTCAGGCCATTGATCGAGTGGAACCAGGCTGAAAGGGAAGCGGCGAGTAGGACGTCAGTGCAAGGGTGACATGGAGGAGATCGTGTTAAGAGGAGCTGAAGCAGTCAGTATGGACTAACATAGATGTAGGTGAAAAGTACAGCAGAAGACAGAAGTGGCAAGTGGAAAGGTGCAGTTGAAGGCCTATGTTCCACTAGGAACCCAAGGGAACAATAATAACAATAAACTGCCACAACACGAACTTTTTTAGAGAGATAGGTCTATACTAAAAGTGATCGAATCTTGATTATAACGTATAGCGAATAGTATTACAAATTTGTTAAAGAATCCAATAATAACATGACGTGAGGTGAAGGGAAAGTAGTCAGATTTTCACAATCAAGTACTGATGGCCAAGGTGAAGAAAGCGTCTATAGGAATTTTTTCTGAACACATAGACTTGGCTTCTTCAGGTGGATTCCGATAGCTTCAGACATATGTAAAAGACGAACTTGTAAGGTAAAGTTAAGATTAGTCGGAATACAATAGGTAACTGTAAACGTCTTATTAACATCAACTTTATGTTCAATATCTACGAGGTGAGCGAAAACAGAACTATAAAAAGACCTTGTTTACTTCATGCAGGATGACGTTCAGAATTCTGATGATGAACATGCCTAATTATATGCCCGGAGTAACTATAACTCCACAGGAGTTGTCAAACCGATAGATAGACAGACATAGGAGGAGGCGAAATCAGGTATTTTATCCTTATTTCTCAAACGTAAAATTGAAGTGTTTATGAAGAAACACTTTACCTATTTTTTTCTGAATGCTCTGTTTATTGCATTCTTTAGGTGTTGCGTTATTATTTCACTAATGTTATCGCCACGAAACTAGAGTTTTAAGAACATGAGTTTCTTCGGAGCTGTTAATTTTCTAGATTGCCATAGCGGTTAATTGATATTCTTGTCAATAAACATTTGTGAATATTCATTTTTGTCCGGTAATTCTCGAATAATCTCGAGTTTCTGTCATTGAAAGAGTTATTCTTCCTTCACATTTCCCAGTGGAACATAGGGCTTCAAGCTAGTGGCTTGAAGTTTCTGTAGCAGTGGTGATTATTTTTACAGGATGGGGTTGCTAGCCTCATGCCCAACCTTTCCTCTTTACCAGCATTATTTCTGGCTTAGCGAGGTAAAGGAGTGCGTCGGTGGCCGGGGATCGAACCCCGGACCATGTGCATGGTCGGCGAGTGTCCTAACTGCTGTGCCACCGATGCTGATTGAAAGAGTTATCACAGCACATTACACTAGCACTGTGAAGCAAACAATTTACTAAATTGCGTTTGAATTTCAAAGGTACAAAACTTGAAGAAGTCGAACTTATATGTTGGGAAAAAATTCACACAATCGTTTTCTTTACGTTGGACATCATTACTTGATTGTAAAGATCTAACAATTTACCCTTTCGTCTAAGCCATCAACAAGCTATCATCATTTTAATTATGTTAAATTTTCGTATACGTTTTGTTTTTAATTTTATCTAACATTCAGTTTAGTATTTATATTTATATACATTATCACGAATACATGTTATTGAACTGTAATCCACTGAGCTTAACAAATCGGTATTACTTAAAAAAATCGATATTATCGATAACAATTAATCTTTAAACGTTATTTACATGTAAGTGTAGAAGGTAATGTGGAAGTTGTTGAAGGGAATATTCTTTGTTCAGTCTTTATGTCTTACCCACTGAAATCTCACTGTACTTAAAAAACTACGCAATGCATTACATACCTGATCTAGCTCTACTATTTTTAGTTGTTGCTGCTGTTAGGAGAACAAGGAGGAAGTGGTTGCTCAGAAAGCGGTATTGATATGAGGACAGATATATATATATATATATATATATATATATATATATATATATATATATATATATATATATATATATATATATATATATAATTATGCTTATAACCCTTAATGAAGACTTATCAACGTTTTAAAAAGATGAGTCCGGATAATGTAAAAGCCTAACTCAGATATATGATACATTAAAACCAAGTATACTTTCGTCATACAGTTAAATGAAGAAAAATAAAATGAATATACAAGTTTGATCACGGGCTGTCATCAGTTACAGAACCACTGAAAAATCACGTAATAATAGGCAGCTATTTTGTCCTGGTTCAGGACTCTTCATCAGCATGGGCTTACTGAGGTTCGACCTAATGACCCTTCAGTAACAAGGCGAGGTTGTAAACCATCTAGCTACTGGGAACCTATCCAGTGGCCTAGGGATTCCAACTTTTGACTATATACACAAGAAGTCGTGAGCGGGAGAGTCCACAAGTCAGGTAAAAGGACAGTTACCCGCCAATGATGCTGACTTTCATTTGCGTCACATATTGTGAATCGGTAGAACTTGATGTCCATAGACCATTGGATAGGGTTTCAGTGGTTGAATGATTTACGAACTCTTCTTGTATCCGGAAAAAACTGGGTTTAATTCCTGGTGGGTAAGCACTGCCGAAGAGTTCCCAAAGTAGGATGGAACAGTTATCCAGTACTCCTTGATTTTCCAGTGATTCTGTAACTGACATCAGCTCATGGTCAGATCTTTAGCCAATCAAATCCCTGCAAACTCGCGCTTAAAACGAATTTATTTAAACTTAAGTGAGGTAGTATTCCTAACTGAACTGAACAATGCAGATGTCAATGAATTGAATTCATTTAGAACACTAATACTACACACCAATCTTGCTATAAAGTTTGAATCTTAAAAACTTTCACAGTATTTTATAAAATGTATTGATTAAGAATAATCTTGAAAAAAGTTTATTTGAATAGGCACTAATAACGACAATAGTGTATAGTTAGTTAAGTTAGGCACTCAATCTGACAGATAATAGACAATGATCACCATAGGTATATATTATTTTACACATCAGTAGTTCACCGATAGAATGCTGGCCATCGAAACGCGAAGTCCAGGTTAGATTTATGACCAACTCACACCTACACAACCTCACCTAGTTTGTTAATCAGTAGTAAGCTCAGAAAAGAAGGAAGGTTGGATGTGGGATGCTAACTTATCCCAACCGTTATGTTTCACTTGGAACAAAAAGGATGAGAAAAAAAATAGTTATACACGTGAAGCATAATGAAAAGATTGAAGTACACTCAACTCTTTACACTTACTAACATCCACCTGTAAATAAAGTCACTTTGCAACCAGTGGATACGCCAAATAGGATAGCTCTCAGAACGCTATAATCGACAGCAGAACGCTAAAATACAGTAAAATCAAAAGTATAAAAAACTCAGATTAGTTTTAGAAAACTACTAAGTTAAGTCATCGGTTAATAATAGTGTTCACATTTCAATTGGATTACATTAACACCTTTGTGTTGTTATTATTGTAGTTTTTATTGATGAGACTAGATGTTTACCGCAGATTTTACGAATGGATGACTGTCTGTCTTTGGATGTCGCCAGCTGTGCGTTAGTTGATAAAACTAAATCGATAATAGAATTTGTTTATTTCGTGGGACTCAGTGAAAACAGGTGCATTTTATATGGTCGTAAAGAGTAAATCAGTAAGTTATCGAAACAATAAAGAAAATAAATGCAAGAGGTGAGAAAAATATAATTAAAGCTGAGAATAGAGAATTAAAGCCCTGTGGTGGAATAAAACTTCCATATTCGATAAGTTCACTTGATATAATTATCAAGTATTGGTTAGCAGGGATTTGAATGGTTACAGGTTTGATAATTAGTTGGAGATCAGTTAGAGAACCATTGGAAAACCAAAAGGATGTATTGGACAGCTGTTTCGTCCTAGTTTAGGCCTCTTGAGGAGTACGTACCCACCCAGGTCCGAACTCAGAACCTTCCTGCTACCAGACGAGCTAGTAGATCATTCAGCTAATGGGATTCGACCCATTAGTCGGTGGATTCCAACACACACACACTGACACAGTGTTAATGACTTTTCTGGTACAATTTATTGTTCATAATTAGACCAATGTATTCAAATAACTTTCGAATGTGTTTCAGGGATATTTTTTAAAACTCTTTTTGTTTTTCTAAATGTAATTTTCCATATGTTCGAGATAAGTGGTGTGTCACTTCTATCTCATGTATTTACCATTGACTTGATGAACAAAGTCTCGATGATTAACCTGTTAGTCTAAGTATAGTAGCCTTCCATACTTTTACTCTATCCCACCTATTGTTTGATTACATGTAAATGAATTTATTGTAATAGTCAAGCTTTGCTTTGGAAAACTTAATTCAGCGGGGTAAATCATTCTACGTCTAGTTAAATTCCTATGTTCCGACAGAGTAACTGATCCCGATCTACTAGTGTGATCTATGTAATTCCCCTCACAGACATTACATAGTATTTGGTAAGCTATATTATTTTTCCTATAAGGGTCTATTGGATATCCGTAAACTGACAAAATTTGTCTCTGATTAAGTTACTTGGTTTAAATATCATCAGCTTTATTAAGAATCCTACAGACGGTCTGTAATGTATCATTGCTTATATGAAAGTAACATTTGTTTTTATTCCTTTACGTTCCCAATGGAACATAGGACTTCAAGCTAGAGACTTGAAGTTCCACTAGCAGTGGTGTTTATTTCCACGGGATGGGGTTGCTAGCTTCATGCCCCACCTTCTCTCTTTACTAGTCTTATTACTCGCTTAGCAAGGTTTGGGAGTCCGTCAGCCGGGGATCGAACCCCAGATCACATGCGTGGTTGGCAAGCATTCTACCGGTGTGCCACCAACGCACAAATGAAAGTAATATAGAGGCTTTATATTCTTCACTATTTACTTATATTACCTTTATTCCTAAGTACTCCGATACATTGATCTGGTCAGATTGTTAGTCAATGAGAGAAACAAAAATGTACTGATAAAAAGTTGATTTATACATTGATTTGATTTCGTGTACCTACTCGAAAATTGGGTATACAACAATTTATAAAGAATACACCTTTTCAAATTCAGTAAATTTGATAACTCCCGGCCGATAACTGCTACCTTGTCGTGGTGATCGGGCTTGAATACCGTATTGATCCAACATGCTAAACTGACTGGGACTCTGTGCCTGCAGGTCCTACCATATCAGGAAGGTTGTTTGGATAGCGGTTAAACTAAAAGCAGTTACCATGGGGTAAATGGGCTCCAGTATTCAATCGGATCAAATGACGTACGAACCAATATGGGTCACCGGAAACCATAGGAATGCAGCTCCTGACGCTGCTCCGCTGCCTTGTGGATTAGACTCCGAGTCAAAGGCTCGGGAGTGGTCCTTCAATAAAACCACCTGCTTCGGTCTGGGCGCCCAGGAAGTATCTCAGCCCTCCTCACACAATGAATTGAATAAAGCAACAAACAATCAATGAAACGTATCGCGTGATATTACACATATTGCAGTTTCCTTCTTTCTTCCCTTCCCGATGACAGTTAACGAACACTGTTTGAACTTGTTAAGCATGACTGTTTTCCTTCCAGATGAAGTTCTTTATCCGTTCTCTGCTTGTATATATATATATTCTTTTTTCATCTGTGTTGTTTTATTATTATTGTGTGGCGCATCCTTTTTGGTGCCATATTGTACCAAGTTTTTATACGTTGAAATAAATAAATAATAAATTTGATAATTACAACACACAGTAGAATAAAGTTCTATCTCTCTTTTTTTACTGCCATATATGCAGGCGCGTAAAATATTCGGCAGATAAATGATATTATAAGAGTTTACAAGAAACACACAGCAATGATATCACTGATAATAAAATATGGACACTAGTCACTGAACACATGATAGAAACAGACACTAATCAAATAGAACTCTTAACTGATCATATCATGTAATTAAATATTTATCAATTTTATATCCTAGTTAGTACTCAAGGATCGATGAATAATACACTAAAAAAACACATTGTTTCAAAGTTCGTATTCGATTATATAACTATGCTGTAAGATACCCATTCGAAAGTTTCTACCAATTAACTAAACACGATAAAGAAGTGATAGGAGGCGGCGAAAACCAGGTAAAAAAAACAGTCTTAGACCGGTCTAAACCAATTTGAACAAATTAAACCATTAGATCGAAGCAGAGTATGTATTATACCATGTGATTGAACGACCTAGAAGACTGACCTTATGCCGCGTATATAATTGATTAACTATTGGCTTAACTTTCCGAGTCATTTAATATTTGTGTATTTTTGTACGGCAAAGTAGAATTGTTGTTACCGACCCCAACCAGTTCATCTTCTGTTTTTATTAACATGGGCTAAGGAAGGTGGAGGAGGAGGAGGAGGGTAATTGATTACTGACCAGTTTCTAGTCTTTGGCCGAGTTGATTGTTGCTTTCCATTACTGAACACACAAATCAGCAGTAGGAATCACCACTGACAGACACATCAAGAAGCAAATAATACAGCCTCAAAAATATTCAGATAACATGAAGTAAATAAAGAAGAAAAAAAATAAACCACAGATGGTATGTCAAACAGTAATCAAAAATACACAATAAAAAAGAACAACGCTTAAAGAATTCATATATATACTAACTCTGGCGATATGTTGTGAGCGAAATATTGTAAGGCTATTAGTCCGTATAAATTCATCATAAGATACAACTAAACGCATAGCACCCGTAATAACTCCAAATGAAATACCAATATATATAGGAAGTTTTCGTCTTATTCTACCCATTCGATTTAATTCTTGATCGTACAAATAAGGACTAAAAGTGAGAAGGAAAACAGAAGAAAAAAAACAACAATACATAAATGTGTAAGGTCTATATCATATCAATATCTTGTTTTATTTTATTCGACAGCAATTTAACTCGAGAGGTTTAGCAGGAAATTATGAAGAAATGAAATAGGTTTACTTATTGTCCATCTTAACATCAGTGAGGTATTAATTAGCACAACGACTAAGGAATACAGAGGTAAAAAGAGCATTCAGTGCTGCTAAATTATGCTGTGCCTTTAAAACCATCCCTATTTAGCGTTAGGGAGTAAAAGATAAACTGCCTAACTTTGCCTCTTTCATGTGTACCTACCAATTTGACTGTTCCTGTAGAACCAGTTACATAAGCCGTATAATTAGGCGTGTTTCTCGTCGGATTTCCGAACACCGTCCTGCATTGTAGTTAAGTAAAGGACAAACAAAATCCATTCATAGCGCTATTCTATCTCATCTCGTGGATATGGAACGTAACATTGATGATAAAGAAGTGGCTTTCGAAGTCATCTACCGCATACTAACTAGTCTTAACTTCATCTTACGAGTTCGTCTACTACATATTGTTGGGGCTGGCTGCTGGGATTTACATTGAGCAACCTAACTTATGATGTATCCAAAAGAAGTTGGTTGGTTCAGACACTGTTCTTACCTTGACTATCAAGGTTTTAATGATCCTCAACTTTTTGTGGAAATTTCTTTAGTTTTATTGGATATTTCGTTTGCTATTACATTTTATGCATCTTTCCTGAACCGTAATTCCATTGATCTTAACAAATCGATAGTATTTAAAAACACCAATATTGTTAATGAAGATTATTCTAGAATATTCTATATATGTAATTGCAGAGGCAGAATAGTAAACTATCGAAAAGGATATGCTGAGCCCATATTTTTTCTAAAAGAAAGAAATAAGATCGGTCAATACAAAAAATGTTGAATATTTGATGGTACAGACATCAGGTACCTTGCATTATCATATGGTCTCTTATCATAATACTATAGGTTCACGATAGTTTTTACAACGTGAAAGACTGAAATCAGATTGCATCGAAATCTTAACATGCACTTAGAAAAAAGTCATTTCTATAGACAAAACACATGATAGAATAGTGTGAATGTCAACGGATGCAGAAGTTAATGGTATTTTGATTTGTGATCATTGATTTTAAGACTTAAAGAATGAAGGCTAGACTGCCTAGTACATTAACCACATTGCTTATGTTTACTATAAGGCGAAGCTATATTACTACTAATAAAATTGTAGATGATTTACAATTAACATGGCAAATGAATTCGATATGCTTCACATGCCAAAGTGGTTGGCAGTGAGAAAAAACCTATCAGATTAGAGAGGGAACTAATAAATCATGCTACTTCTGTCTATTATAAAGTGTTTAGTTGGCTGCGTAGGCAAGACCAGTCGGATTTGGTTTGTCCATTCAGTGTATAACTGGTTGATGTGATCACTAGTTAGTTACATAAAGTTTTTTTTATTCTATAAGGTCCAAATGGAGCATACGATTTCAAGCTTTGAAGATTCAGTGGTGATGGTGTTGCTTTTATTCGGAGTGCGATTGATAACATTACACTCAACTTTTTTTACGGGTTAGCTATCCAACAGTAAACTAGGCGGCGTTTAGGAGTGTATCGGCAGGGAGTTAAACCCGGACTACCTGCATAGCTGGAGAATATTCTATCAATGAACTATCAACACACGAGTAAATATGCTTTACATACAAGCGCAAATCCAACCGGTGTTTGCCAAATGAAACAAAAAGCGCGTTTTACATTCCTTTAAGAGCCAACATCAACGAGATAACATTACGTCAAACATGAGACTTCGTCAAATCGCCTAAACTAGGAGTCAGTATGTCAACAGAGACACAGCATTTCACTCTAATAAAATCGATTAATGGTATGCTCAAGAAATAGTGATTTCAAAAAATAAAATCATTCAGAGTAAAGTTGAAACTATATTATTATTGCTTATAATTTAGGAATTGCGTCGGTGGAATGCTCACCAACCATGTATGTGATCCAGGGTTCGATTCCCCGTCTGTGCATACCTTTCTACCTCTCTCCCTTAGCCGGTTTTAACCCTGACAAAGAAGGAGGGTTGACCGTGGGGCTAGGAACTCAATCCCATAAAACATCACCGCTACTGAAACTTCAGACTGAAACTCAGAGCCCTCTGTTCCACTCGGAACGCAAAAGCAGTTATATATATATATATATAGTCTTCAAGAGTTAGTCGCTAAAAGCCGAGGTGTCCCACTGGTTTAGACATTTAACATTCACATGCTACAGGTTCTGGATACAATCTACCTCAATATCTAATATGACAGTATAAAAAAGGCGGAACAGGGATGGGAAATGCTGATAAGTGAAAAATAAAATGTGACTTACTCCGTCGAAAATACTGCATATAGCCGATCGTACACGGAGGTTGATTCAACACAAGTTACTGAGGATGGTATTGCACTTTTGTACTCTTCATTTACATCTGGAACAAGTTCTGGAAGAATTTTTTTCTGAATGATTTCATCTCGACTTTGTAGTATATTATTCAATTCTTCAGAACTAACACCCAAAATATCTTCATCAGTATCTGGTATATTCATACCTAGATTTAGTAAACAATACAATAACAACTTGACTCAAAGTTAAGTTATACAGAAGACAAAATTAAAATGACGTACTTTCCGTAAATTAAAAAAAAGAGAAGCAATAGAAAATCATAGAGATAAGTATAAAAATGCTGAAAGGTAAGAACGAAACATTAAGACAATTGGATTTTTAGAGTAAGTTATTGGTAGGCAAGTTATTGTACTGAGAACATTTTCGAGTAATATTAGCAACAAAAAGAAATATCAAATCACTTCACTCTTTTTCTTTTTTGAACAGACAAAACCTAATGCTTTCAGCATGAATTTCTTCTTTTTTGAATTCTATAGAATTACCGGTTGGCAGGAAACACCGACATTATAATACGCATTTAAGATTAAGAATTCAGATTCTTCAAATGGTATGAGACAACTATCCAGATTCCTACTTTTAATCTTTAACATATCAACGTTGATGGGGTAAAGATAAAACAATGAAGCAGTTGGACTATGGTAGAATTGTCGGATTGCCTTATAACTAATCGATGGAGTATTATGTATCTTATATAATACGCCTTACAATCACCTTTTTCGAGTTTATTCAATCAATCAGGATTACCTGCTACATTAGAATGCCTATGAGTCTCAATGAATTATTCTATTATGATTATTTTATTCCCATGAATTCCCAGTGGAACGTGGGACTTCAAGCTGGTGCTTTGAAGTTTCGGCAGCAGTGTTTTTTATTTTTACCGAGTGACATTGCTAGTATCACGGCCAACCTTCCCTGTTTGCCACGCTTATTACCAGCTAAGCGACGTTTGGGAGTGCATCAGCCGGGGAACCAACCCCGCAGCATCTGAGTGGCTGGCGAGCATTCTGCCTCAGCGCCACCAAGGCACACAATGGATTATTCTAGAACAAAAGACAGAGAAGAATTACTCAGTTTATTACATTTTAGGCGGGGTTACTTATTTCCGTAGTGTGTTTTGGAAGATATGCAAGCGAAAAGCAACAAGCTGGCGATAGAAGAAGCATCAAAGATAGGACTTCAAGTGAACATAGATAAAACAGAGGTGATGAAGATCCCTGGTAAACACCAACAGTAACAACAACAACAGACGACAGTCAGCATAAATGGGAGGAACCTGAAAGAAACAACCTCCTTCACCTACCCAACTGGGAAGCATCGTTTCAACTACAGGCGGACAGAACTGATGAGGATATCAAAGCCAGAATCGGAAAAGCAAGACAAACTTTCATTACTCCTAAGTTTGTGTGGAGGTCAACAGCACTCAGAATCAAAAATAACATCCGAATTTTCAACTCCAATGTGAAGTCAGTCAGTGTGACTATACGCATCAGAGACTTGGTCAGCGCGTCATAAAGAGCATCTCCAACAAACTTCAGACCTTCATTAACAGTTGTCTTCGCTCAATACTCAAGATCAGATGGCCGGCCAGAAAAGATCAGCAAAAAAGTTCTCTGGGAGCGAACCAACCAGGAACCGATTGCGAAACAAATAGGCAGGAAGAAGTGAAGATGGATTGGCCATATACTGAGGAAACCATCAAGTGACATCACTAGACAAGCCATTGCTCGAGTGGAACCCGAAAGGGAAGCGGCGAGTTGGTCGTCAATGCAAGGGTGACTTGGAGGAGGTCATGTGAGGAGGAGATGAAAGCATGTGGGCAGACTTGGAGCGGGGTGAAAAGTTGGCAGAAAACAGAAGGCAATGGAGACGCGCAGCTGAAGCCCTATGTTCCTCTAGGAATTAAAGGACATAATAATGATAAAAGTTAGAATGCATGAGCTGGCCATTGAGTGGCTTTAAAAATCGGAAGGTTTTGGTTACGAAACGATGAGTCCCAAAATAGAACGAAACAAATGTCTAATACTCCTGGCTAGTTTTCAATGTTTCTCTAACTGCTATCAATCTGTAGTCCAACTTGAAAAAAAAATTAAAATCATATCCACACGCCATAGTATGCAAATCTGGTAAAACTAATTTTACAATAAAAAATCAAGGAACCAGCTATCAAACGTTGAATTATACCAACACACCGACACAAATGTGAAGTCAGTCATTCCTTCTATATGGGTCAGAAACTTGCACTGGATATCACGAAAAGCATTTCCAACAGGTTAGAAGCTTTTGTCAACAGCTGCCTTCACTAGTTGGCTCCATACTGAAGATCAAATTGCTGGCCAGAGGGAATAAGCGAGAAGAATCTGTGAGAACAAACCAACCAAAAGCCGATGGCTCAACAAATGTGTAGGAGAAAATGGAGATGGATCAGGCTTACATTGAGGAGGCAGTCAAATGATATCGCGCTCCAGGCTCTCGAATGGAAAGCGACGAATGTCATCCCAGGGTGACATGGAGGAGATCGTGTGAGGAGGATATAAGAGAGTTTGAGCAATCGTGGACCCAGCTGAAAAGGACGGGAGAAGATAGGACAAAGTGACGATATGTTTTGTTGAAGCCCTATGTTGCACTCGGAACCCAAGGGGAATAAGAATGAATTTTTAAAAATACCAATAACCTGTCCATCTGAAGAAAAGTAGCTTAAATTAGCTTTACCTTAAGAAGTAGTGCACCACTAGCACACAAACATGCATGCATGCATACATACCAACGTACAAACCGAAATAACAAGTACAGCCGCTTAACTATATGGCATTAAAAGTAGTAGCAACAGAAAGAATGTCAGTACTTTACAGTCGAAACTATTCCGCCATTATTCTCTGATTTACCGTAAGAATAATAATAATTTAAAAAAAAATTAGAGTGTAGATCATTACAAACGTAAAGTATCTTTTTGAAATCATTTAAATTAACTTCAAAACAGACAGAAACATTCGAAATACAAACTCCAACTAAATTCTTCACAAATTTGGAAAGACACACAAAAGAAAACTAATTCAGAGTAGGAAAAAAAAATTTTTATTTAACAATTTATATCACACACACACACACAGTGTCAAAAACTATGAACAAACTGTTTTGTAGGATAAATATTTCAACAAAGCAATTGCATAGAATAAAAAAAGGCAATAGAAATTGTGGAGCATATACTTGTGTACAAATTTCAAGTTTGAATGAAATAAACTGGGGATAGAATTATTAGCCATCGGGTGGTGAAATACAAGGACTAGCCTTTGATGACACCAATTGGACGTAATTTGAGTACTTTGTTACTTATTCCAGCAGCTTGACCTAAGGAGAAAGAGAGAAGATAGAATAAAAAAAGCCTGAGGACAGTTGAAGATGTAAAGCACGATAAAAGGTGATTATTAGCATATAATAAAACAACAGATATTTAAAAACATAAATATTGAAAGATGATAAGGTGTTGCGTATTTCGGTAAGCCAGAAACAGTTAGCGAATCGCCCCTGTACAGGATACCACTATTCATTCTAATGTATTTAAAAAGCTTGTCAAATTAATGAACTTGAACCAACACAATCAGTACTGTCTAGAGGAATATAGTGATAGAATTTCAGGTGATTTTTGCACCGAGAACTACAAGCATTTCAATAAACAGTTTTCTTCAGGGTGAAGCTTTTCCACTACATACTTTCCACCAACTTCGAATGTGAACGTGAAGTTATGATGACTTCCAATGAATACATTATTATTATTGAATATTAAAAAGAACAGAAACTTGGTGCATTATGAGCACCAAAATATGTGCCATACAAGAGAAATAAAACAACAATATATCCAAAGTGCGAATAGGCATATTCGTCAAGACCATCCATCCCTTCATGTTACTTTTAGGAAGGGAAGTAAAAAGAAAATCGCAGCATATTCGCCAATGATTACGATTCTTCGCCATATCTGATGACGTTTTGAGTCACTGATTCGAATCACTTCTTGGACACCATCCAGAAGGTTGAGATGTACCAACTGATACTAACTTAAATTAGGGCAACACATAAACTGCCCACCACTCTGCTCTTTCCATCTAGTCTTAAGGTTAGCGAACAGTAACCAGTATGAGAGGCCCTCGAATGAAATTCGTATTACATGTCGAAGCCACCAAGACCGGTGTTTTAAGATGACCATATTCAATGAATGATTATCTCTTTCGTTTCCAAACACATACTGCCAGACCTCAGGATTGTTTACACGATGATGCTATCGAAGGTGAGCAGTTCTACGGCGACAGCGATGACCAAATACTCAGAGTCGCACATCCTCGGCTAGGAACGACCAGGTTTTACAGATGTAGAACATTACTGTGCACACCAAAGCATTACAAACCAGACCGCTGACAAGCATGATGGCGCTAGAGATAGTCTGATTTGGCGTATGATACGCTAGCTCTGATATACTGAACAAAAATACATATATTGGTATTTATGAACCTCCGATGATTTATGTTACACTGAAACCCGATTTCAGTTGCGATCGAAAGATATTATTATCACATTCAACCTAATTTTCATCAGTTGCTAGCATGACAGCTGTTCACGGTTAACAGCATCAAAGTGCTTGAAGTTATCATTCCTTAATGGAAGTGCAGAATTTAAAGGTGATCCTGTAGCTAAGATTCTGAAGAATCACTTGTCCAGACTCTTCAGGTTGAGCTACGGACTAATTTCCACACTCAACAAATGATCAATGGATGTGCGAAGGGAAAACTGCCACTTTAATGTGTGTTTATAAATTAACTTGCTCGTATGGAGCTAGCTTTATTGATCGCACACTTTCCAAACGCATCTTTGAACATTACCCGGCATAGTTGTCAAGAGGAAGATACGAGAGAATGACTAGCTCGATTCTTTAGCACCTGATGAACTCAGATCACGTTATGCATGAAAGCCGAATCATAATAGTTCAGTCGGAATGGAAGCTAGTTGTCAAGTGTAGAGGTATGGTGGACAGATAATACATCGTGACCCCGTTGGCTTAATCACTTGACTTTTAGCTTCATTGTATGACGAGCTGACACCTTTTGTGTTAAAGATAAAGCTATTATCATGACTCGCATTTGCCAGTTTACGCCGACTCTGGCGTAGACGAGATGTTCGACTATCGACCAAAGGGCGGGTGTACTGCTCATCAGTCCGCTCCGTCCTCCTTTATGGTTGTGAGACCTGGCCACTGAGAGTGGAAGACATGAAAAGACTAGCTGTCTTTGATCATAGGTGCCTGCGCTCTATTTCCCGTGTAAAGTGGCATAATAAGGTGAGCAACATTGAGGTTAGGCGTCGAGTGCTAGGTAAACAGGGGAAATCAATCGACGAAGTCGTGAAGTTACAAAGACTGAGATGGTTAGGACATGTGTTACGTATGCCAAGCCATCGCCTCCCTCGACGAGCAATGTTGGCTGATATTGGGTCAGGCTGGAAAATAGCTAGCGGCGGTCAAACAAAAACTTGGCACCAGTCAATAAAATCCACAACAGTTGGTCTAAGCCAGCCACGTAGGAAGGTGTAGACTTCCAGGCTGGGGTCCTCGGGACAATTGGTGACATGGCTCAAAATCGTTCTCAGTGGTGCAGATGCATCCACTCCTTGTGACTTATGATTTCCTATGAAACTGTTTTGTTCTTCGTCAATACTCCTCCTTTGTCTCACACCTCTGCTCACTGTTTCTATTATGCTTTTCTTGTACTTTCTTCTCTTGCTTCGCGTGCTACACGGAATGTGGCGACTTGAACTTCCGCACATTTGTGCAAAGTTCTATGTCGAAAACAGACAGACAGACAGACAGCTCTACCAGAGTCATCTTTTCAAATCATCTACAAAGTAAGGCCGACTTCTACAAGAGGGTTAGGTTTCGGCACTAGAGATTCATTGATATAAACTGAATTTACCAAACAGCGATAAATGGGAAGAGTAACTTACATGTATTTACAACATCTGTAACATTTTTATATGATTCAGGAGCCTCTTCCATAACAAGTTTAGGAGAAGCAACACGTATGGATATACCTTTTTCTCGTAACTGTTCTAAAACGTCTGTATAATCCAAATTACGTCGAGATTTTGCACGAGACAGTGCCCGACCCTAAGAATCAAAACAATTAAAAAAAATCTGTAATAATTCTTAAGAAGAAAAAACTTTTCACGTCTAAAATATTCCAAAACTGCATACTTTACATAACAATTTGCATATTGTACACTATTTGAAGCATACACAATCATAAAAATCTTCTAGTTAGGTAAAAGTGCATGTTGAGTTAATGTCAAAAAAGGGACTATTACTCATGGCTTATAGCCAAGGTAAACGATACAATTTCCATAATTAACTGCATGTCAAAGGATACCAATTTAAACAGCTTACAGTCAGTTTCTATAAATTATTTCCAATCCACATAATAATACAACTATGAATAACACGCCCATTGGAATCAATATTAAAATGAACACTGTGATTGTGTATTTGTTTCCTATTATTCGATGTAAATTAAAACTGCTACATTATTGTGGCATAGACTTGTCTGTCATCTTATCTATGACTGATTCAGGTTCAGTATATAGAACTCTGCATACATAGAAGTGCAGCAGTTCAAGTTGTCACGCTTCATACAGCATTACGAAGTTTGAGAAAAGGAAAAACAAGGCAAAGTTAAACTATCATAGCCAAAACCACAGTGACCTTGAACAACCAATAAGAATTCAGATGCAGAAAGGTCGTATACTTGTTGAAAAATGCACTAAAAAACACTGTAGAAATGATATTCTACTATATAGTTATCGTTTATGTGTTATAAGGATGTCTACCAGTCGCTGAACAGATGATCTATAGGGAAATTATACCATGCGTGATAGATGCACTCATCCAGGTGACTGTAAGTCACGGTACTATGATGGTCTGTTGATATTTCTGACAATGTTTTTAAACCTACTCCTAACTCTAACCATAATCCTAATTCTTAATCCTAACTTTAACACTAGACCCTACCTCATAGTATAGATTTACAGAAAAGGTACCTAGGGAATAAGTGGAATACTGTATCTACCTTCTCCAAGTCCAAAAAGGCACGCATGATTTGATTTGGAATCTACACCCAACTCGTGCAATAGGAATGACTCATCACTCATACCGGAAATACCGAAAATACTACTACCAGCCAAGTCAAGCGATGAAAATAGTGGAATTATATAAACGAAGTTAGAAAGTTGTGTGAGTACCTCTATATAATTATGAGCGGCAATAAATTGTGCTCGAAACGTGGTCATTAGTAAATATTACTGTATAACACTGTGAGACTTTATCAAAATAAATTTTACCTACAATGAAATTATACTCTGCGACATTGCACAAGTTCTTTTCTTATATCAACCAGTAGAAACGTTCGGGAGAATGAATAGTAACATGGAAATAATACGAGGATTTCATGGATTTGGGAAATGACAAAGAGTGCATGCTTCTTTCTGGACAAGTGACCATAGTTTTAATAATATAATAATAATATTAACAGCTTTATTCCAAACGGTATTTGTGGTACAGGTATGGAATTTTCAGCGTGCATTACAATACACTGCATCTAATTACCTCATAAATTTTATAAGATTTTTAAAATCAAAAAGCCATACCACCTAAAACCTCAAGTCATTGGGTTCTTAGCATCCCCAGGACTCCCAACCATCCAGTCTACACTTCCCTAAGTCGCCGGCTCAAACCTATTGTCAAAGTCTTCAAAAACTAATGTCATCTTATGGTTTGTCCACCCGTAACTCCTTCCCAACGTACTGTTATGTCTGCTAACATAGCTAGACGAGGAAGACGATAGATAAAAGTAAAGTTTCGCATAAAGTAATTATTAGTAAGCCTAATTTAGTTATATAGTACTCGGTATATGTTAGACATAATACATAAGCAGCTTACAATACCAAATGACTTATCACATAGAAACAACTAGAGTGAAGTTCAGTCCATGATAAAAAGATAATTTATCAGAAGTATTTAAGTAACTAAGATACAATTTTACAAACACATAATTTCCATACGGTGAGTCGGTGGCATAGCGGTTAGGACGCTCGCCGACCGTGCACATGGTCCGGGGTTCGGACCCCGGCCGACTCACTCCTCCTTTACCTCGCTGAGCCATAAATAATGCTGGTAAAGAGGAAAGTTGGGCATGAGGCTAGCAACCCTATCCTGTGAAAACAATCACCACTGCTACAGAAACTTCAAGCCACTAGCTTGAAGCCCTATGTTCCACTGGGGAACGTGAAGGGAAAAAAAGTTTCCATACGTCATTCCAAGAAGTGGCGATAGAAACACTTAGGTACATAAGCATGTCTAAAAACGACAATAACAAAAGGTAGAGTTCAAAATATTATCAATTTCAACAATCTTGTATGTATTAACAAAGTTACTTTAGAAATATATTAAATGATGAAAAAGTATATGACATATTGTTACACAACACTACTCACAGCACCATGACATGTAGATCCAAATGTTTCAGTCATAGCTTTCTCAGTACCTGTTAGAACATAACTACACGTACCCATAGTACCACCGATAAGTACAGGTTGACCAGTTAGCTGTAAAAATATAACAAATCATATTCACATAATATGTGAGTGTTTGTGTAAAAGAAAAAGGTTGTTTCTAACAATATTGATTTAGGCTTTTCAGGTAAATTAATGATTTCTTTTAAACTACACATGATAAGTACATATATATATATATATATATATATATATATATATATATATATATATATATAAACATTTCTTGGATTCTATTTATTTTTGTGTGTTTTGTTCTCTGAGCGGGATGTTTACAACTGCGAAGGTACTACCAGTGTCCCCACCGACTACATCTTTAGTGCTAACATCGGTGTGAAGTGTATTTCTTAATTTAAGATAGTTAAATATAAATTTTAAGAAATCGTTACTTGCTTTTGCACGTGAACAGGATCAACTTAATATATCGATGGAAATTAGCTTTTTGAAAATGTACGAGTTTACTTGAGATAAATGAGAAAAATAACTTCAAGAGAAAAATAAGTTAATAAAACTCAAGAGGATCACTGAGAAACAGTCTTTACCCAAGGGTTTTACAGTTGTTTTTTTTATAGCACTATGAACAGTCTGTCTGTCTGGATTCAACATAGAACTTGGCACCGAAGTGCACCAGTTCGAGTTGCCACCTTCCAAATAGCACACAAAAGTAGACATGAAGATGAGTGAAGAGAATCAATAGAGTTTGACAAGTATACGAGTGAAACAGAATGGGTAATGGTAGAAAGGAATATGAAAGATTACAGAGACTGAATACATCTGCTCCATTGACAACGATTTTGAGCCATGTCACCTATTGTCTCCAGTCATTGATTCCTAGAGTCCCGAGGCCCCCTACCCGGGAGTCACCTTGAAGGCTGAGAATACGTTTGATTAGTCGAAAGAGCTTTCCAAACTACTTTTAGTTGAAGTGAAGTTTTGACTAGCATTCCAGTCATTGTCTTCAGTGCCACTTGTGAAGTGATGACGACAGAGGTTATGGCATAATGAATTGGATGAATTATGTGTATACCGTTAGGTTTGATTTACCAATAAATTCTAAAATAACTGATTATGACCGCTGATATACTGTTGGTATATATATAATGATAATTGAAGAAGATTGGTATTTTTGACAGCTTTCGACAGTACACTTGGTATAGCAGTTGGCTGTCAGAATAAGTAACTTGTAGATTGTTCTAACAACTTAAAGTATTTGTTGCTTCAATCGTTAAAAACAAATAAGGTCACATTTTCTGAGTAATTTTGCTACTTTTAAAGATGAATTAGTTTGGATATGTCATTGAGAAGTGTAACATCGAAAGAATGAGTATTTTTTAAGTATTTTTGCTCAAATGAAAGTAGCTGTAGAGATGATTAGAAACGAAAATTCCCCAGCGTCATTTTGCAGGGTTTCAATAGATTTCAGGTCCGATTACAAACTGATATCAATTAGAGAACCTCTGCAAACCAAGCAGTACTGGTCAGCTGTTTCGTCCAAGTTCGAGCTAAACACCGAGATTCGATAGAGGTTAGGATACATGGGTTGTTGGATTCCGTCCCAGTGTTTGAATGGTCAACGAGTCCGCTTCACAACCTCAAGGTCCTGGGTTCAATTACCGTTGGAGTCACGGGTGCGCACTGTTGATGAGTCTAAGACTAAAACGAAACAGTCCTCTAGTACTTCCTAGTTCTTAACGATGCTCTAACTAATATGAATCCGCGATAAAAGAAAAAAATAATAATTCTGTATCCAAATGATCCATTATAAGAAACTTAATTATTTCGAGTTACATTTACGTCTAAAACAACCCACTAAATAAGAAATTTTTCTACAAATATGTATATATATAACACTTATAACAAATTAGATAATCTACTTTACATAATTCCAGATTAATAATTCAACAGAAGTATGGAGTAACAAGTTCGACCACTAACCTGATAGTCAACAGGAATTAAGGGATGATGTGGTGGAAAGGCTCGAGTTGATCCTTTACGATGAACCAATAAAGTTTTCATCTTTCCATCAATCCAATGCTCTTCTACTTTAGCAATATTATGCGATACATCATAAATGATGTGCATATCTAAATCATCAGGTGTTGAATTGAAAATTTTAGCAAAAGCCTATTATGATAAAAAAAGAAACCAATGAGAAAATTGAAAAACACAGAAATTCATTAATACGTAAAAACTGATAGTATTTCCTCAAACTTTAAGCTAAGGGAAAAAATAAAGTGGTCACTGTTACTGATAGAAACACAAGTGTTGTCTGACAATCAGAAGCTCTTAAGAACTATTAGATTTATTACTGAAAATGCATTATCGGGCTATGAGCCTTTGACTTGGAATATATATAACTGATAACAGACAGAGCGTGCATCGGTGGTACAGCCGTAGAATGCTCACCAATCACGCATGTGGTTCGGGGACCGATCCCCGGTCGACGCAGTCCTAAACCTAATTCAGCTGGTAATAAGACTGGTAAAGAGGGAAGGTTTGGCATCAGGCGGCTAGCAACCCCTCCCCCCTCCCGGGTAAAAGTAAACACCACCACTACTGAAGCTGTTCACAACGAAATACAGCTGACTGATTTAATACTTGTTACGAAAATTTATAAAATTCTACTACACTATCACTTGTTCTGATAAATGTAACTCGACAATCAATTATAAGTTTATGCAATCAGCTGTGAGTTAAGCTTTGGTATTTGATGGATTGCCATGTTACTCATTTGTACCAGCCAAAGTAGGTGGAGGAGTTTTTTAACTGAGAATTTATTCCTTTGGAGTTGAAATCAATAAACGATAGCTCAATCATTATTCTCTACTGTACCCTACTACCCGTAAACGCAGTTGTAAAAAAGTTTGCAAGTTGTCATGTTAACTTGACATAACCAAAGAAAATAAACTGTTTGGAACTATAAACAGTGAAAAAATAATTTGTAAAACGGATTGATATCACGAAATAAAATAATTATGAAGCAATTACAGCATTTAAGTGCGTCGGTGGCACAGAGTTAAGACGCTCGCCTACAATGAACATGTTCCGGGTTTCGATACCCGGCCGACTCACTCCTCCTTTACCTCGCTAAGCCAGAAATAATGCTGGTAAAGAGGAAAGGTTGGGCATGGGGCTAGCAACCCCATCCTGTAAAAATAAACACTACTACAGAAACTTCAAGCCTCTAGCTTCAAGTCCTATATTTTACTGGGAATGTGAAGGAAAGATTAAGATTATTACTTACAGCACTTCACATGAGAGTACAACAAGCAAGTAGATACCGTAGTAATCAATAAATATTTATGTTGAGAAAGTTTATAACCTAAGACGTGTATGTGGAAGAAATATTTTAATATTACAAACAAAGGATATATAACAGATAGTGAAATGAAGATTTCGGTTAGGTACACTTCGTTTACCACTAACATCAGCAGTAATTCCGATGCAGGTGCGCTAATTCAACTCACCAAGAGGACAACTAACAGAGACAAGTTTTAGATTTATGATAGTAGTTGTAGTTCGACGGATTAGACATTCAAATATCAACAGGTTAGAATCATACATTGCCTGCCAAGATGGAGCATCTAGTTTACCATCTTAAGTGGGTAAGGAACACTTATCACTTTTATTTTATGAAACTGTATGTGGCTTTTACTGTCATTATGGTCTTCAAATATAAAGAAGCACATGCAAATTGTGTGTACTGATATACACAGCTCAAGGATATTGAGGCAAATACTGTACAGAGGCGTATGATTAGTGCATGTGCAGAACACAACCCTATCTGGTTGTGTAAAAATTTAAAATAAAAAAAACACCATAAGCAACAAAAAATCACCTGTCTAGCAAGAAAAGTCATAGACGACCGATTAACCCAAGCGTAGTTGGCAGCCGCTGCCATAGCCTTCAAATAATCTTGACCTTCTTCTGAAGTGATATGTGCACAAGCCAATTGTCTGTCATTTACTTCTATTTTATCACGTTTCATTGCTCGCTCCATGGCAACTAAAGCATCAGTCGCCACCTACAAAAAAAGTAGACATAGTTCACTTCCAGTGTTAATGTCAATAATATCAACGATAATAGATAATTAGTAATGAAAAGGAAAATGGAAAAGCAGTAATCGAGGTGTATGAAACGCGAGTTAGCTTATAAAAAACAGTTAGAAAACGATATATTTTATGTCCGGTTATGGAAATGATATAAGTAATCTTAGAATGACACAGAGTAACCATTTCGAGCTTGACATTTTACCAATTAGGCAACTGATGTCGAACGACATGAGTGAAAACTAGGGTAGTTTTATACATGTTAACACCCACAAGATTTTACATAAGAATACTGGACATGCTACATCATTAGGTAATTAAACTTAAAGTCATTCAGTCACAAGACTTAACACAATTTTGCCTTAAGAGTGATGAATTATAGGTTACTGATAACGTACAACTTGCTTATAAGTTTTCAACAGAGAAGTTGGTCAGGTATCGAAACATTCAGCTGTTCAATGCTTCCTTGCACATTCAAGCCTACTACAACTAATTTAGGATGATAAGTGTTATAATATCACTGGGTGTAACATTTAGAGTATTTCTCAAAGATTAGCACCTAGATTCGAGTTAATCAAACATGTGTCCCACTGGAAACTAATTCAAATATTTGACTTTGACTTTGAATAGTTGATATTAGATGGTTGGAGGGAGTCGGCAGGAAACCTTGCCTGACCTAAGTTTCGTGCTAGTTGACACTCACAAGTCAGCAAGGCGTATCTGCAACCTTGAAGGGACTCATGTCCCTTCTGATATTCAAAACCACGTCACTCAGTGCTGCAGTCAGAGACTTTGCCACTGAGATATCCGTGCTCGCAATTGACCTCATGTGGGACTGTTGGATACGTTTGATTGGACACTAGATGTTACATGAGTTCCCCCAAGGTTGCAGATTCACTTTGCTGACGGATGCCAACAAGCACAAACCTAGATCAACGAATTCTCGCCGATTGCCTCCAACCATCTAACGGCAATTGAAATCTCAATTAAAATTCTCCCCAAGATAACTAACACTCTTTAGTGAACAACTTCGAATATGGCGTATTGATGTGACATGGAATATTACTCGTGTGTGATCCTTTGAGACTTGCTAACCGTTTGAATAGAAAAACGAAATGATTATTGTATTTAACTGAATTAAAAGTCTTATTAGATTGTGAAAGATATTCAATCATGGATTAACAATTGAGTTTAACGCACATTAGATTATCAGTTAATACTTTGAAGGAATTCACAGATTCATTCAAGATGGTACAGCAATTTTAGTTTACTTTTACAGCAACTGTTAAGGTGTTATCCATAATTGTTAGTACAATTGTTAAAGAGTTTCTAATATTACACACTGATAACCATATGGATAAACCGAAACAATCCTTAAAGGGATAGTGCTTAACAGACAAATAAACGCTAGTGCACTTAGATGTGAATCATACCTAATGTGGAAAGAACTTGAAGATACTAACTGAGGGCTTAAATCATGGTAGGCAGAAAAATATTGAAAAACTACGACCAACTAGCTGAAAGTTCAATGTCTAAACGAATAAACCGTACAAAAAATTGCTTGATTTCAGCTGTTAAACGAAAACAGACGGCTGATGCTCACTAGCGACTGGCCTTATTCAAGCAGTGACCTGGGATTCTAGTGGCATGCCGTGAACAGTAGGGTACAGAAAATGAGGCAGTAACTCATCGAAGAAGACATTGCGAAATGGTCGCGCTATGTCGTGAATTGGCAGAAGTTAGAATTCATGGACTGGCCATTGGATCGGGTCTCAGTAGTTCAATGATCTACGAGCTCGCCTTGAAACCAGAAGGTCCTGGGTTCGAACCACAATGGTAGGTGAGTACTGATGAAGAGTCCCAAACTAGCACGAAACAGCTGTCTAGTACTTCCAGGTTTTCCGGTGGTTCTCTAACTGATATCAGCTCATGATAAAATCCTCCATCCAATATTTTTAACACTAACGGTAATGCCTGCATTAAAGATACAAAAAGTTGATTCAAATAATTTGCATTTTTCATAAGACAAACTCAGAGTGCTAAGAGTGTTAGGAAAAGTGAATCAGACAATTGAATACATTTAATGAGCCTTATTTATTGAAATTCGACCATATTGAAACAGGAGTCATTAATTTGCTTTCAGTTTTTGGTCTTTTTCATAACATTACCACAAGAATGATACAAACAAGAGTAAAAGCTTTACCTGGTGACCCATTCCTCGACTACCACAGTGAATCATGAGGACTACCTGATTCAAGTGATCAATACCCATTTTTATTGCAGCATGTTTGTCAAAAATCTCCTCCACAACTTGTATTTCAGCATAGTGATTACCTGCTCCTAGTGTTCCAAGTTGTGGTAAGCCTCGTTTTTTAGCTCGTGAAGAAACTTTAGCTGGATCAGCTTGAAGCATACGACCATACTCTTCACAGTGTTCTTTGTCATCTGCCCAGACATAACCTAGTAATGTAATGCATATACAAATATTCGACAAAGGTAACAATTTCATTTCATGTAAATTTACTTGACATAACACACGTGATACGTCATTCATAAATGGATGACGTTTCGTGAACAATCTATCACTCATAGTCATATCCATCATACCATTGATTCTACTGTTACACTTAAAGAGGAATACATCGTAGCTTACAACTGTCCACGTACTCCTTAAGCTAAAGATGGCAAGCAGCCTCCAAGCAATAAGTGGTGCTGTAACGATAGAAGACGACAGACTTGCTGAGAGAACAAAACCACATCAAAATCATCCACCTGAGCTACAAATCTTCTCTATCATACCTGAGAGAATGTTTATTTGGAATTTGGTATCTCTATGTAGCAAAATTATGTACACCTTATCTTCAAAGAAACATTTGTATAGATCTTCCGTATTGTGCTAATTCTCGCCTTCATATTGTGTGTTTTTCTTTGTGTTTCTTTCACGTCTCCCATTTATATCCGCAACACTGTACCATTTGCTTTCTCTGACATCAAATCTATCTTCCTGCTATTTGATGTTTTTCTGCCAATGAACGTCTCTTTCTATACTATTGATAAATCTTATCAATAGCACACGTCACAATGCTTGGAAACGAGTTGCTTATATCGATAAATAAAAATAATAAAGTTCCTCTACACTATTTTCTGACTAAATAAATATAAGTGAAATACAACTTTAAAATGTCTTATACATCTGAGTACAACACTGTAAGCTGAGTTTTTCATCATTAGTTTCTGCAATAATATCCAACTATCAAGAAGTTATTATTTTGAGAAACGTTCAAACCTAAGAACCAACGCTTGTAGTCTGGGTTCAAAAACAGCCATGCATATTTCAACTTGGTTTATAAGATTTAATAATAACTACTGAAAACGGAATTAACACACGAACATCGATTAGCTGAGAAAATACAGGCACACAGATGCTACTTACAGGGGGATATGTTATTTTTAAGCATTAGGCTTTTTGTAGAAGTGGTAAAACTGAAATATAGTTTACCAAAAAGCGTTTATGCTTTCTGATATCAAGACTGTGTCTTAGCCGATGGGATAAAAGGTTTTAAAGGGTGTCTATAACAAATTTACTGATACTTTGAAGGATATAAATTTGAAAAGAGTCGGTTGTTTAACGGAAGGAATGAAGTTACGGAGGACTACTTCGCGATTTCTTCATTTTTCTATAACTTTCTATCGATCGAATTTCTCGTGGTGAACATAATTATGACCAAAACCTAATATGCATGTGACAGAGTGTTGGCGCTTAATTACTTGGTGACTTCGTCGATCATAGGTGTCTGTGTTCAGTCACTGGAGTTAGGTGGGAAAATAGGGCGAGTAATAATGAGGTTAGGCGTCGAGTGTTACGTAAGGAGGCAAAGTCAGACGATGAGATTTTGAAGCTACATTGATTGAGATGGCTGGGACATGTGTTACGCATGCCTATACATCGCCCTCCTCAACCGACAATGTTAGCTGCTGATATAGGATCAGGTCGGAAAAGATTCAGTGGTGGTCAAACCAAAACTTGGCATCACTGCATGAAATATTTGACAGTCAGTTTATGCCACGTAGGGAGGTCTAAGCTTTCTGGATGGGGTCCTCGGGATGGTAAAAACCAACAGTTGGAGGCAATCGGTGATATCGCTGAAAATCGTTCTCAAAGGTGCAGATGCATTCCCACCTTACGATCTGCCATGCCATTAAACTCTAATGTTTTTTCATGTCATTGTTTTCTTTCTCCTTCAGTTTTTTTGAATATTATAGCCCTTCTGAATTCCTTTTCTCTCTTTTTTCTACTTTTATGTGCTGCAAGGAGTGTGGCAACTTGATCTGCTGCACCCTTATGCAAAGTTGTATGTTGAAATTCAATCAGTCAGTCAATTCGTGACTGGTGTGTTAGTGGATGTCGTTCCTTAACACTGGAATGTAAATTGACAAGCGACTGTGAATGAGATTTCTTCGGGTAGTGAACCAATAGAAACAACTGAGAAACTTTTGCATTTGGGTAGTTACTAATGCTGTTGTAGGCACCAAGTGAGAAGGGTTTCATACAGCTGAAACCACATCCACCTGCTGACAAATGACACTTCTTGTCGATTCCGTGTGTGAAATGTCGGTGCAAGAGGCCCTATATTATTTCTATGATAATGAGCTAAATATGTCCATCTACTGTGTTCGATCAACACCGTTACTGTAGTATGGTTGCTGCAGGGTAATACAGAGGTACAATTTGGCATCTGAAAATGAAATATTTATACAGACATAAATTACATCATGAAATCACTATACGTAACTTAAGTAGGCTCTTACACAAACTTCAAAACTTATAAGATGAGAACTGACAGTATACACTAAAACAATATAAAAAGAAGACAGCAATAAGCTGAATTTACCGTTAACCATGATAGACAGACAGACAGACAGACCTAATGACAGTCTACCGACCAATATGACTTCACTTCGTCTCTCGTCATTATCGTGTAACTACTGGTTACCCTAATATAAACTCTCACCACCTGAAGTTCACCTTGGATGAGTGTTGTATTTTACCTTCTTATTTGTAAGTAACTGGAAGATATGCAAGCGAAAAGCAACAAGCTGGCGGTAGAAGAAGTATCAAAGATAAGACTTCAAGTGAACATAGATAAAACAGAGGTGATGAAGATCCCTGGTCAACACCAACAGTAACAACAACAACAGACAACAGTCAGCATAAATGGGAGGAACCTGAAAGAAACAACCTCCTTCACCTACCCAACTGGGAAGCATCGTTTCAACTACAGGCCAGCGGAACTGACGAGGATATCAAAGCCAGAATCAGAAAAGCAAGACAAGCTTTCATTACCCTTAAGTCTGTGTGGAGGTCAACATCACTCAGAATCAAAAATAACATCCGGATTTTCAAATCCAGCAACAGGGATCTCTGGCAATGAGCAAACCAACCCAACAGGAACAACCGATTGTGAAACAAATAGGCAGGAAGAAATGGAGATGGATTGGATTGGCCATACACTGAGGAAACCATCAAGTGACATCACTAGACAAGCCATTGCTCGAGTGGAACCCGAAAGGGAAGCGGCGAGTTGGTCGTCAGTGCAAGGGTGACTTGAAGAAGGTCATGTGAGGAGGAGATGAAAGCATGTGGGCAGACTTGGAGTGGAGTGAAAAAGTTGGAAGAAAACAGAAGGCGATGGAGACGCGCAGCTGAAGCCTTATGTCCCTCTAGGAATTAAAGGATATAATAATAATTTGTAAGTAAATGTAGTTCACTAACTACTTTGTTCCGCATATCAATACTGTTTGGCATGTTTCTGTCCTTTCTTGAAGGACAGTTACCTTTGTCTTGTTACCTTTGTGTAATTGCATTATTTCTTTTATACTTTAGAAACATACAAAGTTTACGTTAAGTCACCTGAGTTTTAACTATAGTAAGGCCTAGACTCTGTAGCGTCAGTACTGACAGTGAAGACCAGAAATCTGTAGGCAAATTTCGTCTTACATTAACAACACGCTAGAATAAGACATATTTATACCGCTTACACACTTATTCGTGTATAACGACTCCCATGTTTTGTGAGGTGTAGTTTTCCACAACGATTTTCTTGTTTTTATATACAACACTTAAAAATTGTTCATATAATAATACAAAAGTTATCAGTCTGTTTACGTGGATTTAGACCACCCATCATATGTGAAATCTACAGCGCATTGTTGGCATTAAGTTTATCAGTAGAAATCAGTTAGCCATAACAAAAATCTAATGTACAAAACTATGTTACACTTATTATGTTAGGCATGCTAATACCGGCCAGTTGTCCTGGCTGAAATAGGTGAGGCAGTATAGTACTTGAAACTATGCCACACTCACTGAAATTAAATTGCTAAAGTCAATGAGCTAAATCTCCACAACAACAATAATTTTAAAGTGTAAATACCATTTACCTTGTCGAAGAGACCAGTCCATACCCATTTCTAAAGCCTCTTCAAGCGCTTGAGCATCCATCGGTATAATGCCTTTTGAACCAACGCCGACAGGAATATGGTCGAATAACGTTTGAGTAAGTTTTTCTTTGACTGGAAGAACATCCTTTAAATTTAAATTTGTTCGTATAAGTCGGACTCCACAATTGATATCGAACCCGACGCCTCCAGGAGAGACTACTGACTTCGGATCAGATAAATCAAATGCAGCCATATTTCCTGTAAATAAGATAGAATGCGGTTTTGGTTCCGACAATTCACAGGAGGAAATGACTAGTCACAAAGTATTTTAAAATTTGTAGTAGGCAGGCATCACAAACCATCAAATAGTATGCCACTTTTCTCATTCGTATATTCTATGATTAGCAAATACATATTCAAGTGGTTACTACAGATTAGCAAGATAAAAGGGTTATACAAACTCAGGCATGTTATTTTGTTTAAAACTCAATCACAGCAATACTAATACCAAATCACGAACTTTATTTAATCTGGTGTTTGAAAACAATGATTATCCAAGTTAAATTAATCTTGTTAGTTTAGTAGGGCGTCTACAGTAAACGCTTGCTAACTCATAATTCATAAACGCTACAAAAGCTAATAAAATATCCTGACATGTGTAACTCTCGAAAAGTCCCCGACTTTTAGTAAATGAATTATAAGAATATATATTGAAATATATGAAATTATAAACGAGGATATGAATGAATAAAAGTATTCATACTCATGTACAGTCACGAAATCATACTTTTCTGATAGCACAACTGACTAAAATGTAGTAGGTAAAGTGTTTTTCATACAATCAAAGGTAAGAAATGAACTGCAGTACAACATACACACGTTGGGGATCATCTTTTCTCATTCCAAAATACCAAAGGGAAACACCTCTGTTTCAACGTAGAAATTTTCACAAAAGTGCAGCAATTCACCTTGATACACTTCCTAAGCATACAAATGTAGGAAATAACACATGGGATCCGCAATGAGCGGGAACCTATGGGGGAAAGAATAAGCATATGTAGAGTAGTGAATTTACTGGCTGTGGTAGTTCATAAACACACCTGCGCCTCTGGAACTGTTTTGATCCACATCGCCAACACCATTCAGTCATCGATCCTAAGTGTCTCGGGGAACCCAGGCAACTGATCCTCTCCACCGACAGCTTATCCCTACTTGATCTATGTGAGTCTGTCGTTCATTCAATGATGGAAGTCACCACGGTAGTTGATATCTCTTCTTATGTTTGAAGTTGGTGCTGACCACCAACAGATGATTATCTGAACAGAAATGTAAAGTAAAACTGCTGCTGTTGGTTTGTTGACATGTAACTTCATAGGTACCAACAATATACTTATCTGTTTGGCACAGCTTTTCTACCTGGGCATTGAAGTAATCTATTAAAATGACTATATCTAGGCATTTTGCTTTTAACAAGAAACCGGACAGCTTTCGATAGAACTCATTATTTACTTCATCCTAATTGCAATTGTTGGGGGGGTGGATTGTTACTTTCCGGCACATACTGTGCAAGAATAAACCTTCAGAGGGGATAAGTTGCGCAAAGTAATGATTTCTAATCGAATATGAGTAACATATGGAGCATAGCCATTGAAGAAAGGATAATACTAGCCAAACGAACCCTTCGTACGAGGGATAATAGAAAAAATTACCAGAGATGTCATACTGTACTCGAAAACATGATAATCTCGCCTACCTAGTGAGGCAGAATGAACAGTCCCTCATTCAGCGATTATAATGAAAACATCTCTTTACTTAAGGATTTACTGATCACAAGTAATAAGGTGCATAAGTAAGGTAATTTATTTAAAATTCGTTAAGTTTACAAAGATAAGGTTTCATTGTGAAATGAATTTAATCCAAATTAAATCTATCGGGAGTTTTTGTTTCCTCCAAGATAATAACATTCAAGTTTGTGAGACTAATGAAAGCTAACCTAAATCACCGAATTATAGTGACCATGTGATAAACCTCTTTTGACATATTATGAGTAACACGAACCAAAAATCCTAGGTGGAAAATTAAATAAAGGCATACAACTTTGTTTAACTGAAACAGCATATTTTCAAATAAATTTCCAATGCGGAATGAAGAAAATGTTTTTGGTAGATTAAAATGAAATTATTTTATTTCTTATTTACCTAAAACTAATATAATTAAAACAGACATCATTCTGTTGCGATTTTGTGAAATGGACGTTTTAACTTAGGAAGTACACTATTGTTACAAATGAAGGTAAACCTAGTTTAGAGAGAGAGCTAATGGTCAGATTGAAAAAATTCGGAGTTTTAATTTACAACAGTTGTGAACAGTTGAGGGTAGACAAGACCGAAAAAAGGAATGAACAACAGCATAAACATGATAAGACAAACGGTGAGGAAAAATGTGACAATTAATAATCTAGTTATAAATGTTGTGACACAAGCAGTGGTCACACAACTTGGGTCTCCTAGTTACCCTCTTTAATTACCTTATATTCAGAAACAGACTGAATGGAAAACTGACACGGCTTTCAAACCTTATTGAATATGAGGTTACAAGCAATATGGAATGGTATGAATCTTCATGGCCTATTGTCACAAGTATTTAAATCTGATAGCTCAGAACTATTCTTCAAATCGATTGACTTACTTCAGAGAAGTAGTAAGAGATGTGGTCCTATCTGACCGATTGAAACTACGCAGCTGATGATGATGTGAATTTTTAACAATTGACACAATGTAGAGCCGTATTATGTGTACCAAGTCACAGTATGAGGAAATGCCCCCAATTTGAAAAGGTTGGAAAATACTTGGGGATGTAGCAAAACCCATATAACTGCCCAGTGTTATTAGCTGTTTATCGCAAGGAATTATTTTAATTTAGAGTTCATTGGTAAACAAAAGTCTAGGCAGAGGCTTATTTCAACCTTATAACGTAATCACAGTTGATTATGTGGTTATAAGATAGGACCAAATGCATGATCGGAAGGCAGTCGTTAGGTGGTGCGTTACCTAATTCCATTACCACCATTTCTAAGTCTTCAATTATAGATTAAATATGAATGGAAATGATGTATCAATTTAGATTACTGACTGATGGAGAATTTCCCGCATCAAAATATATGACCCGTGGTTTGGTGTATGTAATGGTGTATTTATGACTGAGACAAACTGAAAGGAAAAAAATAAATGTAATTGTGAACATGCGGGTAGTCATGATTTATGTAGTGAGCAATAAGAACTATACGCAGGTAAGTTAGACAAGTTTCAAGCCGCTACGCAAACTAAGGAGTCATAGCGTCACAATTATCAATGCACATCTCCAAAATGGCCAAAGAGAGGAGAGGTTTAAAAAGCACTTTGAAAATAAGCATTAAGAAGATTAAATACACAAGTTTATCACAATTATGACAAATGTATATACTAAATTCCCAAATAAACGCAATACATCTAATCGTTTGAAGCACCAGCTATGCAGTCATCATACATAGAAAGCCGTAATTAAAGCTTAAATACATTTACCTAGTAAATAAAAGTGGTTGAAGTATGTTACTTACCGATAGCGAAACCATATCCAGAATGAACATCAGGCAAGCCAACTGAACGCTATAGAAAAATAAGCACACAAATACGATTCACAAGACGAATTTTAATTAAAGAAACAATCTAATTGTTTTCAACCAAAATAAATAATACCGACGAATGATAAATCACTACTGAACTGGTGTGACCAAAGTTGGACGATTCAAATTGGTTCACAGTCGTCTGTCCGTAATATTTTAAGGATTTTCACTAGAACAGATATTTCTACATTTGGTTCAGCTTAGCCTTTAGATTTTGTATACACTGGGGCTATTTGTGGATTTGGCCATTTTATTCCTTTGTTAAGAAACCCCAACCTAAATTTTAACTCTTCGGTTTAACAGATATGTATGAGGAAATGCAAATGACAGTAGGACAAACACAATAAGTTAATAAATTATAAATGCAATGGAAAGTCCAGGAATAATTTTTATTTATTTATTTAAACGCAGAAAAAATTTGGTACAATATGACACTAAGAAAGATGCGCCACAATAATAAAACGACATAGATCAAAAGTAAAAAAAATATAAGAAGAGAACGGATAAAGAACTTCATCTGGAAGGAAAACAGTCATGCTTAACAGGTTCAAACAGTATTCGTTAACTATCAACCGGAAGGGAAGAAAGAAGGAAATTGCAACACGCTCTCCATTGATTACGATTCTTGGCCATATCCGATAACGTTTCGAGCCATCGATTCCAGCTATCTCGCGGACCCCAACCAGGGAGTCGTGACGCACCAACCAGTGCTAAGCTAGCACAAAAATCCTTCATCCCACGATGACACGTCATGGACTGACCACCCTTCTGCCTTTCCCATCCCCTCACAGGGCTAGCGAATAGAGACCTGTACGGAAGCCTCTGGGATGACATTTGCAGCACATATCCAAGCCACCGGAGCCAGTGTTTCCAGATGACGACACTCAATGAATGGTGATCTCCACTATGTTCAAACACACGTCACTGAACCTCAGAATTACTCACGCGATGATGCCATCGAACGCAAGCAATCCTGCGGAGAAAGCGATGATCGAACACGCAGAGTCACCGCACATCCTCAGCTCGGAGAGGCCAGGTTTCACAGGCGTAGAGCAGGGCAGCCCGCACTGAGGCACTGTATACCCGACCTTTGACAGCCAGGCTAACGTCGCGACGGCGCCATAGGTGGCTCGAGTTGATGTATGCCACCCTAGCCTTCATTATACGGTTAGAAATCTCATCCGTCACCCCACCGCCAGCACTCACACAACTACCCAGGTACACAAACTTATCAACAACTCCAAGCGGTTCACCCGCAAGAGTGAGTGCAGATACAGGCTCCTGCCAATCTTGTAACAGTACTTTGCACTTAGACGGCGCAAAGCACATACCATACTTTCAGACACTGATCGCCAACTGATTAAGTGCGATTTGGGCAGCCTGCCTGCTATCGCACAGTAAGACGATATCGTCTGCATACTCGAGGTCGAAAATTCTATCTCCGGGAAGCAGATCTACATCACTTTTACGCACATCCTTCAAAGCTGACTGCAGAATGTCATCGATTGCAAAGTCAGAGAGAAATGGAGAGATTGCGCAACTCTGTCTAACCCCAATGTTGGTTGTATGCCCTCACTCTACCTGAGACGTTTCTGTAAAGGGCTTTCAAGATAATAACAAATTTCTCAGGTACACCTCTAACAGACAGTTCCAGAGCAAAGTTCTATCCAATGAATCGAAGGCAGCCCTAATATCAAGAAACAAAAAGATCGTTTGCCTGCAATGTCTGTCTGTCTGTTTTCGACAGAACTTTGCACATATGTGCGGCAGTTCAAGTCGCCACACTCCCTCCTTGTAGCACACAAAGCAAGAGAAGAAAGTACAAGAAAAGCATAATAGAAACAGTGAGCAGATGTGTGAGACAAAAGGAACAGTAATAACGAAGAACAATATAGTTTCATTGGAAATCATATGTCACAGGAAGTGGATGCATCTGCGCTAGCCATTGAGAACGATTTTGAGCCATGTCACCAATTGTTTCCAACCATAGATTTTTACCGTCCCGAGGACCCCAGCCTGGAAGTCTACACCTTCCTACGTGGCTGGCTTAGACCAACTGTTGTGGATTTCGTTGACTGGTGCCAAGTTTTCGTTTGACCGCCGCTAGCTTTTTTCCAGCCTGACCCTATATCCGCTAACACTGCTCGTCGAGGAAGGCGATGACTTGGCATACGCAACACATGTCCTAACCATCTCAGTCTTTGTAGCTTCACGACTTCGTAGATTGATTTCCCCTGTTTACCTAGCACTCTACGCCTAACTTCAATGTTGCTCACCTTATTATGCCACTTTACACGGGAAATAGAGCGCAGGCACCTATGATCGAAGACAGCTAGTCTTTTCATGTCTTCCACTCTCAGTGGCCAGATATCACAACCATAGAGGAGGACGGAGCGGACTGATGAGCAGTACATCCGCCCTTTGGTCGATAGTCGAACATCTCGTCTACGCCAGAGTCGGCGTAAACTGGCAAATGCGAAACGAGCCCCCTGTATCCGTACTCAGCTGAGATTTCGTCAGAGATCAGCCCGTTGGGGCTGATGGTACTTCCCAAATAAGTGAAGCGGTCAACGTGCTCTACCACTTCACTTCCTATTTTTAAACTAGGCGTCGATGTAGTCCAGTCCTGTACATCGACTGCAATACGTGTGGCGGTGTTCCAACAAGTGACGAAAGGTGAACACATGATTGATGCATCCAAGACCTGAACGAAACCCAGCCTGCTCTTAGCAAATCCAGGAATAAACTTATTTACTCTCTTAAAATATTTAAAAGCTTACTTACAGAGCGCATTCATATATAGACACATTAAGTAATAAGAATGATGGCTTGATAAGTATGTGGAAATGAATGACTTTAGTAAATACATAAATATACTACTAGCAGCTGGAACTTAATGTAAACGACTTCCCTGATACACAATGCATGACTTGACTACCTTTCTTAAATGTAAAAAACACTGAAAAATTGCACATCTGAATGACGGCACCAATTTTAACATAACATGCAGCAGTTATCAACAGAAAGTAGTATCAAATTCAATCAGAAGAATTAAGAGAAGGAGCACCTCTGTCTTACGTAGTTGAGACGGGTTGATACTACTCTCCTTCCCAGTCGGTTAATTTTTTTGGACCTGGAATATGTGGGTAAAAACGTGGGCAGTTTTCCACTCAAATTTGGGCAAAGTGGGAAAAGGTGGGCTATTTTTGAAAATTGTTCGCTGAAAAACTGGGTGAACAGGGAAAAAGTGGGTACATTTTGAATCGCTGCACATGGGATAAATGGGTGAAAACGTGGGTCAAGTGGGAAAACTGGGACAATTAAATTTTTCAGGACATGGGAAAACGGGGAAAATGTGGCCAATATGGGTGAAGTGGGCAAATAATGTAGCATTCATACCATCTTTTGCCCACCTATTCGCCAAACGCAATTACCCGATTAGCCCACATTACCCAGGTGCATTCTCTGACTGGGATTTATTTTAACGGAGTAGACAATAAAACAATCCCGTGATTTGGACTTAAGTCTTCCATACGAATTCGTATGTTCAGAGAGGCTTGTATCAAGTAGATGAAATGTAGCAAGGCTGCCTGATGCGGTTGATTTCGCAAACTGTGAAAATGTGGTGCAGAGACTTGTTTTTCAGAAAAGGAGTCCCAATTTTGAACCTCACTTAATCAACTTCAATTAGGACATGTGTCGCATTATTAGTTAGTGCAGCTCGTAGACAGCTAACTGGGTCATAACATAACATTCAGTGACTTAAGTCACCATTGAAGTAACAGAACCAGTGGCTTATATACCTGGCAAGCAAACACGTCAAATCAGGCTAATAAATCTACAGCTTTGTATTAATGAAATCAGAAATAATGAGTACCAGTTACTAAATTTCAGCGAACGTGTCACTATATTGAAAATGTATTTACTCTAACAAGTGACTAGTCCAAATCAGGGTCAAAACTCTACGGCAACGAGTGAAGATATAGAACTTACATTCTCAAATTTGCACCAAGGTAATTACAATAACTTACTAGTATAACTGTTGAGAGGCTCATCTCCCCAAAACCTCCAAGAAAAAACCATTCTGGGAACGCAAGGTAAAAATTTGGGAGAAGGCACTTAAATATCAATATCTCCCCCCCCCGTGCCCAAAAACAGTTAGAAATAACTCAATTACAACATTTTCATACTTACATAAACTATCCCCGGTAGTGCCGCAACGTTTCCTATTTGCTTCATACCTGGTAAAAAGCCACCATAATCTCCACTTCTAGTAAAATTCCGTAGTTCCTCAAACATGAGTTTCTCGAGGAAATCGTTCACGTAGAAAACACCCTCAACCTTTAAAGAAAGCATATTCACAGTCTTGAAAGACAACTAACATTCATATTTGGGACGAAACCTTTCTTTATCTTCCAACATGTCGGTGTTATTTTCTCCAGGAAAGCTAGTTCTTGTTCATAAGTTCTTGGCATGATGTAACGCAAATTTCTGATGTACGCTCTACTCGACAACCTTCAGATACCCACTTAACTACCAATATCCAATATTGTCTTCGAAAAACTGCAGGAATCGATTTGATTTCTATGTGCTCGCTTCCTGGTCATAAGGCAAGGGCTTACAGTCTTCGGTAAACCTCTGTGTACTTGGTCCTGTTACTAAACTGCTGTAGTTTTCCCTGACTCCAAAAGGAGTGGTGGTAGTATTGATTACATATAGTGTGTAGAATTCAGTGTTTTAAGACTGCTACTGTGAAAAGAGTTGATCCTTTCACCCGTTAGTCTTCCGGTGTGGTCGAATAGAGAGATAACAACATTAATTACAAATACACTTAATTTGGATTATGTAGACTTAAAAAAGAAAAATAGATATGAAAACAAGTAGCTAATGTAGTTGGAAATTAATACATATACATTTGTCAGTAATAATATAAGGGTATTAATTGATACAGTAGTCAGAAGAGTAAAATAAGGAAGAATAGGAAGTAGTACATAAACAGGTTTAGGTCTTAAGGAGATAGGCAGCTTGGACTAAATCCGGGAGCCACTGCACGATTGCCCAGCCTCCCATTACTGCTTTCAAAGGAGGGAAAAGTTGCCACATCTGCTGGCATAGTGTTTCAGGAGCCACAAACTTCAAGTGAAAATACAAGGGAATGCACTCAATTCTTCGTTCTAGTGGCTCTATTGCATATCCCCGCTAATTGTAGAGCTAATGTCTGTCGCTGCGCTGGTTTAGTAACAAGCTATGTTTTTATATGCCTTTTTAAACGAAATTTTGCATTGAAACCTTTTATAAAATACATAATATCGGCCGTGTAATGTACCTTAGCTGCGTTACATTTGCAGCGGTTATTTCAAATGTTGCCTGATACTGATATCTGCGTAGGATGATGGGTCAATTGAGGCGAGAAGTTCAAAATTTAAACCTAAATTTATGGATTTTCATGGAATTATACTGGTTTATTATTATGTCTATTTATTGAGACGCTATTGTCTAGGTTCGGTAGTCGATATTCAATTCAATTTCAGCATATATTTAAGTTTTCATCTACTCATACCAGTCTGTCTCACATTTTGAGACACAAAGCACTAGCACTATGGACACCATGTGTGGTATTGTTGAAAACTTGTTTTTCCAGTGACCTTTATTCTATGGAAAGATGTAATTGCTACAATATTCCGATTTATAAGCATAACTTAGGCTCATATATGAACGAAACGCATTGCCTTAGCTGGAATAAAGACAAGCTGTTCAGAACGTAAGGCAGACTTTATTTTTCAGTTTATTCGTGTAAATACTATTGCGCATCGAGTCGCATTGCAGTGCCACACAAAGCAAGAGATTATGAATGTATTGCCCTCTCTCCTACATAAGAAAGTTAATAACACAGGAATTACTTCATATTAAGTTCAGTAAGGAAAAATAGAAGTTTTTTCACTTCAGTGTTAGGAGTTAGTTTGTGAACCATGTGGGCTTTTGCAGTAATACGTTTGGTAAGGAGACTTCACGTTTAAATCAAAAGTGTACATGCTTCACTCGATTTTATGCACCTCCAGTGTAGATTTGATGTTGGTCAAGTGGTCATTTAACAATTGCTGAATGGTGTAACCAACTAAATTAATAACTCGTAATTCTAAGAATTGTTGCCGTTACCATTGGCAACACTTCTCAATTCATTGAATTTACACAACCATAATATCCATTTCTCACCTTACCAAGGAAACTTTAACTGGATTTTTTGAAAAAAGTAGTGAGTAATTTTGTGAATTTCATGCATTCTACAGGATGCGTTGCATTAATTTATTGCTGAAACTAAGCTATGAGAGGGCTGATAATTCCTAGAAGGATGTGATATAAGGCTCATTTTTACAACTGTCGTCCTTATTTTTGTTCGATCTTAGCGTACATGTAATAACAGACTTGTGTCAATCACGTCTCATAAACCGTTAATTCCCAGCTCTTGCTACGCTCGGGCCCACGCTGTTCCTTGAAGTTTTCAGAAACGCTTAGTTATAACGGACGAAAAAACCAAAACACCGATTGGCCGCTTGAGATTTCTTTATTGTTACACCAACATATAAAAATAATAACTGAACTAAGGTCTGTGAACAAATATTACAATAATAAATCATAATATTACTTCTGACGATGTTTTACTCTTCTTTCTGAACAGCGACCGATGAGACGATGACTGTCGTATTGATGCCTCCGCGAAAATTGGGAAAGTTGATTTTGAGCAAACAACCAAGAATTGATCGTTCAATCTTCAACTTTATTGACAACTTGTATGCCGCTGACTTAATGGACTTGCCAAGGAGCAGTCTCTTCTGCTTAGAGTATGGTGATTATATTGTCCACCTAGGTTGTGAGAAGTGACCACTCACTTTGGGAAATATGAAAATACTACTGGTGTCTGGCAGTAGGTATCTGTGTCGTATCCCCTGTGTGTGTGCGTCGGTGGCACGGTGGTTAGGACTCTCGCCGACCATGCATATGGTCCGAGGTTCGATCTCCTGACGACGCACACCCGATATCTATGGTCGGCCTGCAAATTTGGGCTACCGATATCCATGCTGAAAATTCCATACTTGTACCAGAAATACGGTGTGGATTCAGGCTGTAATCAAATAAAGTAAAATACGGTGAGTAATACTGAAGTTAAACGTATAGTGTTAGGTAGAGAGCTAAGGCTCCAAGCCACTGTCAATGACACAGATGCATTCACTTTGTGCAGTCTCAAGCAGCTAGTCAACCCTTAGGTTTATCCTCGTCACCATTCGTTCCCTTTACACTGATACTCATTAAAGTTCCATTTAATTTGCTTTTCCTCTACCTTTGTGTGCGACATGTAATGCGGTAACTTGGAGAGATATACATGTGTGCAAGCTTGTATGTTGAAAGTCAATCAGAATGACGTATACTGTGGATATAACGAAATGTTGAAAAGTGGATAATAATCATGGATAATCGTATTTTTTCATTTGGTTGTTGTCTACAGCTTAAATGCTACGTCGAAATACATCTGATGAAATAATTTCTGCCTATTACTATCTAAATATAATATTTTTCGAGTGTGGAATGTGATAACTCAAACTACTGCACTTTTGTGCTGAGTTCCATTTTAGAACTCAGTCAGTCAGCATTTATTGCTGCAGCTGCATGGCGTCACAACTCACTGCAGTATTAATTGGCTTCAACAATATTAATGCCGTTCCTAAGTACTGTATTCGTTTTCCCGGTTCCTTAAATCGTCGAGATAAAGTTCACCGAAGAACAATCCATGAACTAGAAGTCAGTAATACGGAGATAAATAGTAGTGTGAATATAAGTGAATAAGATGAGTGAATTTGTATCCCTGTAGTACGCGCAACTAAAACACTTATCTTATCAAATACATGGCTCATAATTGTTTCATATTTGTCTTTTCTCTTTGTAGGTTATCAGTCTTCGTAGATACATTCTACTAGATGTCGTCATATAAAGTGTATGCAAGCAGTCTTTCAATACCTCCATCTCCAACAAAGGTGTTGGTATGAAGCCTTGAGATTATTCACATTAGGCCGTAGTACAGTCAGCATGTTTATATTACTGGTGCACTGATATGCAAGACTTGTACATGCTACTGTGAAGTTTGCCGTAATAACATTCTCTACATAGTAAATGCAATGCTTGTAGTATCATTTTGTCATTATCTTTTCATTGCGATGATAGAAGCGTATATATTAGCATTAGTTCTCGCAAATACTTTCACCAAGTGCCCATACTTCTTCCTAGTACAAAAAGCTACTCGCGGTCAAGGAAATACTCTTTACAGCATTCGTAAATAACTATCGGACTATTTTACTTTATGGAGTAGTAAGACAGGAGGTGTATGAAATTTAGATGTTTATGTGTATTCGCGATTATTGACACGGGATATACACACATATTTCATATCTGAACAAGATAATTTTATAGATTAATGTAGGGCTGAGCGCAGTGAGTTAATGGTGTATTCGTTACTATATATATCTTGTGTAAGTGAAGTGCTTCTATTCAATTGTCTTCGAAGCTGCAGGGTTTCTTCACTGAACTTTCACAGGACACAATACCTGGTGTTCGCGGATTCTGCCGCAAAAATCTGTGCCACAGTCGAAATACTTTTTCGAATAAAAGCGGTAATACTGATATTATTAAATGTGATTTACCCGTAAACTGAAGTGGAACACAGCACCATATCTTTGCGATGTATGCCTTGTGTTGTAAAATTCTTGCAGGTAAAAGTAGAATTCGTGAACTGAGAACTAGTTAAATATGGAATTGTCCCAGTCAGCCAATTAGATGAAAGGCTGGTGAAATGCGATACCTTACACACGCACCTGCAGATGTGGGCATGTGTTACTTCATGTGAACTCTGGGCCGTATCGAGAAGGCATTCCTTTAAATCGACCCTTCATTTTAGGATCAATAACAGTTCGTATATTCTGTCAATGTCCAGGTCTTACTACACTGGACCTCACACTATTCCTGGAAGACTTTCAGGAACTATGTGTAACAACCAGCACGAGAAACCAGAACACGAATTGGTGACTGAAGAATCGTTTATTCTTGCACCAATACACAGCCAACCATTAGGTTATTGTACACAAAGTCTAGGAATAAATGTCATAACAATAAATCACGATAATAATTCTGATAGTTTTTCTCTTTCTTCCAACGAACAGAGAAGGATGAAACGATGACTCCCGTAGGAATATGGCGTTGGGTTTGAGCAAACAACCATGGATTGATCGTTCAGTCTTCAACTACTTTGACATATGCGTAATGACTGGTTGCGGTTCTAATCTAGCCTGTAGCTACAGAATGCACCTAACTTTAGGGAACACTTAAGATGGATTTTCGTAAAAACTGTGGTATTCATTCTGTAGTCTTAACTGTTGTCACGTTGATTGACACGAATAAAGGAATGGACTGTAATGTGGTGTGTCCTGTGGCTGCGAATCGTAGTTATATAGTTTTGAATTAATATCATGTGTCTGATCTTATTAATCTATGGAGACAGTTCTTACTTCGAGGTACACTATAATATCTAGAAGTCAGGAGCACACTGTCTTCGGTAGATTTAGTTTTATTTTATGATTGTGATTGGCGAGTCAGCTTATTCAAATCCAGCTGAGCGCCAGAGTATGTTGTAGTATGCGTTGAAATCAGTTAACATTTTTGGGAGAAGATAACCAGTATCGCAAGTGTCAAAGGAACATGACGTAATTTCTGCCCATAGGTGGATACCAGTCTTCGCTTGCATCTATGGATTCCATTGACATGTGGCAATCAAAACACCACACAAAAGTGCAGAGGTACGAATTCAATGTCACCCATATTCTTCGGTCCCTGCAACAAAAATAGCTACTGTACAACGGTTCATCGGAGAATTTTGAACCAGGTACATGTTACCAGCAAGCTTCAAAGAAGTTTTTTCAAAAGCCAGTCGTCGAAATGTATACGAATCATACTTGGAATACAAAATAATCACTGAGTGAACCATATGTTTAAGCGTCCTGTCACACAAACAATACATAAATGCTGGAGAAGAATATCGAACAAAATTTTTCATATAAACTCATCCAACATGAGCCAAATAAGCACCGCAATCATGTCAACTGCATTTGTTTGAACAACTAGCCCGAGCTAGAATAAACTAAACCGCGCAAATGCCAGCAAGTTGAAGCAAGTGGCGCCACTTCAAATGGGGGGATACCATATAATCGCCCTCTTCGCTCTCTGGTTAGCTATTCTTCGTGGATCGTCGCGAGGAAGCCCATACGTACTTAGTGGAAAGATACCTGTCACGTCTAATATTCTATCCTTAGATGCTGAAGTTTTACTTCATATGCCATTTTGCATTTTTGTTAATTGGACCTTCTCTGCTTTAGTGGACTCTTCTACATTTCTTGTTTGAAATGCAATTTTGATTGCTAACCAGTTCGGAGTTCAACTATTATATTCCATCACGACCAATACACGTTGACTTGGATGCCATTGCAAGAACCTGGGTCACACGGACAAAGCTGAAATGGAAAACAAACAGAAAAGCCAACACACCACAGTCACGCCTTCCAGTTAATAGCATCCTCTTGACATCTTGCAACACAATCGCCACTTGCTAGAATGGCTCTTGTAGAAAGCAACGTGACCGTAACAGCACCTCATGATACTCTTCGCACATCCTCTTAACTATTCGCTACCAATTACTACTGCGATCGCTTGCCACTCATTCTGCCTCAGTTCCAGTAACGGTGACGTATGTAAGCCTCAGTCGTCTACACTCTTGGTCCACGATGTGTGGGTCCGCAACCTAAATCGCAACATTCACTCTCAATCATTGATTTCACAGCTAATCCTTATCCTCGTGTGCGCATCATTCTCAGCACTAGCCTCCCTGGCGTATGCGACCCATCTGCTGTATTTGACATCAATCAATTCATTCACGGATGCAGAAGACTGGAAACAAATTTAGAAGTAATCACGACGAAAATTTTAACAAAATTATGCATAACAACAAGGTACGAAAATAACAAGTACACACAGTGAAACCAAAAACACCAAGTGATATGAAAAAACACACGTATAAACACACAGTGTAGATAACCACACGGATCATGACTTCATGTAATTATTTGAAGAATCGCAGGACGTAAACCAGTACCCCTGTAAAACTTCTCAGGTTGAAGATTGTAAGCTGAAGAATATCCGGACACAAACACGATGAGCAAAACTAACATTAGTTGAAACCCACACAATTATTCAACACAAACATATGTACAATCAATACATCAAATATTGTGGATTCTGCCTTGACGGGCTACTATTCGGGAACTGTAGGACTTACAGCAGTACGCCTACAACCCTTCTCAGATTGACTCACCTAAGTTGGAAATCTTCGTTGAGTTTATTTTCTGACCTCCTTCTGTCATCTATATCCTCAACTCCGAACGGTAACACGCCTTTGACATTGTGTCGTGGAATGTAGATGACTAACAAACACACGACGTATCTGACCAACCAAGCGTAGGTACAGAGTAATTTACACCAACGATAATAACATTCAAATAGTAACTTGAAACTTTTGAGATGCCCTTATTCGTGCAAGTCAATTTAACAATTACCCTCTCATACACAGTTGTCTTATCCTCACTAAACTGACCATTGATATTCTTCCTTTCAAACGGACCGATACTAGCATAGTCACAGCACAAGACACTTGAGTTCATGGACGTCGCTTTCACTGTGGATGACAACACCAACGACGAATGAGTGATACAAGGTGATGAACTTAGCGGGGCATCGGAAGCTGTTGTTGTTCGACCTTTAGATGTTCAGCCTTACTGCAAGATTACCAGCACCGCTGCCTTTTATTATTAGCTCCAGTAGAGCTTTAACATCTGTCGATGGGTGGGCTACACGCTGACCATTTGCACTGACGGTCTCAAGAGTATTCCTACCTTCTACCACCGCATCCGCTCTTAATTCTACTTCACGTTCAAGTTGTACAGAAATTTTGTTCAACTCAGTAGTAGTAGACATTCCGCTCGTCTCATCATGATCAGCCGAAGACAAATGTGCACTATCATGATTATTGTAACAAATATCCACTTTACTGCCTTAAATGATGAAATGAAGTTGGTGTTTTTGTTGAGATAATGCACTGGAGTTGCTTCAAGAGCTACACAGTGCTGTAAGTTTATAAAGCCAAACGAGGGATACTCTGGGGCTATGAGTATACTGCGTCAAAGATACGGAAGAACTGCGATGATCGTATGGCCTTCATTCGAGGCCGTTAAGTGTAACGGTAGTCAATTACAAGATGAATCCAAGGCACTCTCTGAGTTTTTGGATAATCTGATGACTTACAAGAATACGTTGATCTCGATGAATTGCCTGAGTGATCAGAACTCAAGTTCAGTCCTAGAGGTAGTGGCGAGACGCCTACCTACTCGACTGCGAAGGAAGTGAGTGAAGATAAGCTCTCGTATAGAGGATGAGGGTATTGAGCCAAAGTTTAATGATATTTTGAAACCGGTAAAACACAGTGTCAACCATGTTTGAGAAAACTTGCAAGTATACTGCATCCCACCTCTGGAATAGAGAAGAGGGAGCAAAACGCAATTATTCATGACGAAAGGGTCTCAGAGAAGTTGATATCGAGGATGTATTGATTGTACATACGTTTGTGGTAATTGATTGTTTGGGTTTCTTTTCATTTAATTGTTGGGTAATTTTTAATTGTCGCATTGTGGAAACCATCTTTTAATATTAATTTAGATAATTCTGAAGTCGTTTCTGATCTTCTGAATTGTGGACTTTTCGAGTATTTTTAGCGTCAGTTTATGCGATTCGATTCTCCGGGGAGGGTATTGTTCGAGAATGGTATGTAGCAACCAATACCTCGTGGTGCAGATCAGTGCTGGTACTCTCGACATAGGGCGAAGGAAGTTTCGGTTCACTAAAGAAGATCCCACACGCCGGGGAGGGCTTACTTGTTTGATTTGGTAAGCTTGTTGTGTGTTAGTCTCTTTTTCCTTGCTTTTCCATTTTAGCCAATCCCGGTTGACCCAGGTTCCCGCGTTGGAGTTCAGCTCATATTAATTGGCGCTATGGGAAAAAAGGGATGGACCCTTTTTGCCGGGGAGTGTCAATGGCCGTGAACATTTTATGGTCTTCTTTTGGAACTGGTAGCCATTTGTGGGCAACTCGAAGGTTAGAATCGTTCGATCGTGTACAAGTTCGACGATGATGAGATAAAACGAATAAAATCTTGTGTTATTCACCACTTTCATTGCCAAACTATATATCTTCTTTCTCACAATACTAGTGTTTTGGAGTTAAAGTTAAAGGAAGTACATAGTAATTATCGGTTCGGAACGTCTTCGTAATAATAAGAACTTATGTGTAAGTTCCTTGACAAGGTCCATGGCGTCAGTTTACGAATCGTCACTTTGTATCTCTCTAATCTGAATATGACGATTCTACATTGTACATCCATATGTAATAGGTTAAAGGCGTTCATCTGGCATTCTATGAACCGATGTAATAGTGTCACTCACTATCTGAGTTTGTTGCTAACATTTCCTGTTGAAATTGCTATACCAGACTGCTATCAATTGTTTCGTAACTTGGACATCCTTTGGGGCAACTCAATGGTCAAACCGGCACACCGGTTTTCATGTCGAAGGTACGTTCATAATAAGAAGCAATCATTGTTGCTTTTTCGGTTCTGTCCCATCTTCTTCAGCCTTTAGCGCTCTGAGATTTCCTCGTATGCATCTGCTTCACGGTTCAGCCGGATTATGGTCTGTGCACTTAATGAACAGATACGCAGAAAATGGTAGGAGTAATAAATTCGGCAGTACTTACTTCCAGCTCCCGGAATTGGTGCTTCACACCACGAACACCATGATTTTGTGTTTTATTGGTCTCCCATTCACTTTGTTGGTGCCATCGTCATGTTTATCCCTAAGGTTGACAGCCTGATATATTCCGCTGAGTTGACTGTTTGTTAAATGTAGAACAATATCTGATGCACTCACACCAGCTCAGGAGTTAACCTTACCACGTGGAGACGAGAACGTAGTAGAGACTCCTGGCAAAACTTGGGTAAGTGCACTGTTCAACACGTGTAACCCCAAAATGATATTATTCCACTGTTCCAAAAGCACATGGTTCGTATCAAAGACCGACTTAACATATATTTTCTGTAACATACCCTCACCCCACTGGACCTACACTAAATAAATCCATAATATCTTCCCGAGATACCAGTCATCTTATCTACCTTTTAAGAGTGGGGAAGTCTGAAGTAGACGGTATGCTGATAATAGTCACTTTTCAGAATATAATTATATACTGCAGAGACTAGGATCGTTAGTACGTTAAACTCCATTTATTTATCTTCAGAAATACTCACCAGGGACCTTCGTCCAGTTGTGAATACTGGCCTCTATTGCTACGTGTTCAGGCGGACAGTAGTCACAATTTTATGCAACTTCCCATCTCCTAACAGGAGTTTAGGTGGACAGCAGTTCTGATTTCCCGTCTTAGTCCCAAAAGCCTGTGGAAAAATGTCAAATGTACTGTATGCACCATTTTGAATGCGATGTTTGAAGATGTTTCAAGAAAATCCTTTCATTGTGCAAGAGTATGGAAGTCGATACTGTCTTTTTTTATTTGCGTACGCAGCGTTCAATCTGATCAAAAAACTAACACGGTAGATACGTCAAAAACACAAAATTGTTATCACCTAAGAAGAAATCCTTGGCGTGTGTCCAATTCATCTTTATTCATTTCCACATATTCCTATGAGCGAAAGGTTCTTGGTTGACTCTGTCGTGACGGTCAGAATCCTTGAACTATATATTTCAGCGGTAGCTTTATATTAGTGCAGGGGGTCCGAATATTATTCTTTGTTTTGAGTGGAGCAGATTTCCATGCTTATATGGAAGTAGGGAAACATCTTCACCGATAGTTCCGTAAAAATGTGTCACTGCATATAATCCACCAGTTCAAATCATTGGTGATTTAAACAACTGTTACGCTGGGTGGAAGTATTTCATCTGTAGGTTCAAACAGTTCCTTTTTCAAAACCAATCCCCCATTTTCGACTTGAGTTTATTGTGGATAACAAAATTTTGGGGTACAATTCGATTTTTTGTGAACAAACAAAAGGCACATGACATAGTTATTAGGACGTTGAGTGAGTGGAAAAATATAGTTTTAGTTTATTGTCATTCTTTTGATAAACCGCACTCTTATATCGGACAGCGTCACTGGTTAGTAGGATTGATAATACATCCTGAAATGCAGTCTCACATCACGGATACTATTCAAGAAAAAAAGTATTGCGGATGTTGTTAAAACTCCCAACGCTAAATCTCAGGTGGATTGCAAAATGCATTTAGGGAGCTACTTTGAAAGACACCTTAGAAGATGTTTTGCTGCATTTAAAGTAGTAACAAAGTGGATCAGTTAAATCCCAGCGTTCTCAGTCTGTATGAAATTGGACATGTAATAAGAATTCCGTCGAAATGAAGCTGGAATTTTCCTTGCTACATTCATTTGATGATAGAAATGGTGAAACGTTATATGGCCCCACAATCATAACCATGAGTCATATGTCTTCCCTACACGGGAAAGTTTATGTAATATCATTCAACTTGTAAACTACAGGTCACCGGAAGATAACCGTCAGCTTTTTATAGTAGCATATATGAAGTGGACGAGAGGGCTATGATGATAGTGTATATAACCGAAGTAACGGAAGTGTTTTATATATAATCATGTTAATCTGGGAGAAATCAGCAGCGAGTAATTGGTTGCTGACTGATTTACCCTAATATGACAGTTACCATTGTGTAACTCACAAACATGAGTCTAGTGACGTTGTATTATGTTAATAGAAATACGACAGATTAACAACACTAATATAGTGACAGAAAATCGAAAATGTGTTTCCTTAGCCCGCATGTGGGAAGCTGAAGCGATAAAAACTCAAAAATTTGTTTAGTCAATCGGGACACTTTAGTAGGTTATAGAATTAAAGGAGGCACTGCGCCTGCTTCGATACTCGCACCTTAGTTCTCTATCCCTCAATGATCTTGAAATTTATGGAAAGTCCAGCGCAAAGTAGTGGTCCTTCAACAGAAACGAGGAGTGTAACAGAATCTGAATTTGTATATGATAAGAGAGATTAGCTGGTTCACTTGGTGTTCACTGACCTTAATAATCATGTATATCTATCAAAACAAATAATCAACACTATTAGAAATTTCCACTAACTACACACTGAAACATTCTGGAATGATTTGGAGTTAGGACTAAGTGGACGAAATCAAATGAATTTTAATTTATTCGTGAGCAGCTAAAATATTTATCGTTATCTGTGCACGCAACAATAACTTCTGTTAAATAACGAATGTATACCTACAACTTTTATTTTGGCTGTCTCTCAACCTACTAATGCTAAATGCACTAATACAGAAGTTGTAGCTGAACACATTTGGCGTACTATTAGACTATACAGCTCTAATAGAAGTCATAGCCAAATTTTAGCATAGCTGTGATTACATTTATATTGATAAGCTATCGACACGATGATAACATTAACTTGAATGTGGTTAGAAAATGAAGTATATTTCCGGTAGGACTGAGAGAATAACTTAGAAAGTATAACCGATGAAATATTCCTCGCTGGGGGAAGTAAAAAGGTGAAATAACTTTTAGGGTTGAAACAGACAGTTCACGTGACTAAATTTGCCACTGAATTCTGAAGATCATCCGAAGAATTTGGGATGGAAACGAAAACCCCGCCTCTTAGCCGCGTTCTTTGAATGCTGCGCGTGGTCACCTGGCATTTCCCGCATATCAGGCTTTTTTACCAAGTAGTAAATTAAGGTATGGGATTTTACAGTATTTTTTGGGTTTTCAGTTTGCTTCCAGATTTTAACTTTAAAAAGATTCAGTCATTTCATCCGTATAAGTGGTTTCAGGGAAGTACAATGCTTTTGTCTTAAGCTTGTTGGTATTTTGAGTGTCATATTAACCTTATCAAGTAGGTTAATTTACCGTTAATCAACTAGGCCTCCTATTCATTCCTCATCGTCTATTCTTTGTAAAACCACTGATTTCTGGTGTGTCCAAAAGACATGTGAATTGATTTTCTCCTAATGTACTGGTGCTATCTTTTTGCACTAAAAGGAGTTTTTCTCATTGGCTCAGAATGGTAAAGGGTGCCACCTGCAAGAGGTTTATATGGTGGTGGGAGCAATTCAGTGTTCTGGAAAACCTGGTAGCGAAATGTAAGGTGTTTCTTAACTGTCTGTGTCGTAATTGTAGCGAATTAGTGAATTTCTTGTTTTGAAATATGTTGTAAGTTTTAAAAAAAATTAAGCGTCAAAGTAGTGAGAATAATGGTGGATATGTATAAGTCCCTGTCAGTTAGAATATTTACGATATTCGTGGTATTTCTACGTTATATGCTGATTCATTTCTTACTAATGACGTCCTTTGTAAGTTGTTGACTACTTTGGATCAAATTTAGTTGGAATTGGGTTTGTGCTGTTTTTCAAATAGTGACATTGTAGCTGCTACCTCATCGGTCATTGACTTTAGGAGGACACTAGAAATACGTATTATTTATTGAGCCGCAAAATGGCTTGCCTGCACTTTATCTCAGTCGTCGAAAGTCATTTGAAACTACCCAAATCACTGATAGATTCCCCCTTGACACATTTAGCCTCCAGTAGCTCATGTATCTGATCTTATTTTCCGTCCATTCTACGTTCAGAATCCCATTTTGTCGTCATTTAAGTGTTGAAATATTTCCATACCTGAAGTCAAGAGCACTATCATTGTTCATCGATAGTTTTGTGAGCTTCCTCACAGTTAGAATGGATAACACTTGTGAACCTAGGTAATCCATCATATTTCGCCTTAACAGACAGCCCAATTTTTCCTTATATTTCACTTTAAAAACCAACACTAATGTGTTTACGTGGAATAATTCAGTACTTAGTGGGCAGTGATTTTAGCAATTTGAGTTATCCTGCAACTAGAATATCATTTGATATCAGAAGCATTTAAGCAAGGCATGTATTGTTAACAAACGGTTCAATTTAAGGGCATCTTTCAATAAGCCACACCTATTTCATAAAGACGTATGATATAACCAAGCCTCCCAACACAGCAAAGAGCAGGCTTGGGGTGTTAAACGTTGGTTGGAGGTCGAAAGCGTAGGTAGAAGTATGGAATTATGGGTTAGGGTTATGGTTCCTTGTCTTAGTAATTCTATTATAGCAGTACAATTTGCAGTTTCGATGGTGATAAATGAATTTTGATCGGTTTCGAGATTGGCTGGAAAAAGGGAGGCTCATTTTCACAGCTGCCTGTATACTTCTGTAAAGTGACTAATAAACGGGGTCCAAATTATCATTTATTCAGTCGTAAAACGGGACAAGTTAAAAATTTGAAGTATCGGCCATATTAATGAAAGTTTTAGCTTGGTAGTCGTATGGTCACAACCCCACATATTCTTAGTGTTTTTATGTAGTTTTCTTCTCTGCCAACTCGGTAGTTTTAAAGTAAACTGCAGATATGAATCCACTGGGTTTCGCTGACTGTCTAAATTGATGACTTGAGTTATTTTTCACCCCAAGGAATACAGGTAGCGTTCCTTCCAGAAATGAAACAGTTGCGCATGAAGGTCGGCTAAGTTGATGAGGTTGGAAAAATGGAACGTTACTCAACAACTACTTGCAATGCTATGCAGTTGGTAATAACCCATAACTGTTGTGTTGGCACTACATGGCTGCTGAAGCCTCTGTAGAGGAAGTGGGCTCCAAACCGTGACCTACTAATTGGAAGTCAAGTGCGTAAACCAGTAAGCCGCCGCCGTATAAATGCTCAACTAAGTGTGGTTAGTCATCGTGAATCACAACGCAAGCTCGTTGGTATTAAGAAAACGTGTTCCTTAGTTATGCATAACATGGTGTACTCGAACATTGACAGTGTTTGGTCTGTGGAAATAATGCGTCTCTTATTAAAATTGTACTCCACTCCTCTGATATACTTAGTAATTAACATTCTATATTTGTTCATTTCAGATGTCGCTAACAGATCAGCTGAGAGCACTAGCGATCCCCATTACATCTAGTTATGTAGTTGATAATGTCCACCGGAAGTCCTTAATTTATGATGATGCTTCAAAGGTTGACACTCAGTCCTGCTACTCCAACAGTAAGTTTACTTTTTGTATTTTGTTGACGTTGATAGGTTTAACATCGTTCAAAAAACTATGCGAAATGGAGAATGCGTTTAATTCATTTAACAAGACACTATTTTCTGTCACTTCGTGCCATATAGAAATGTGTAATCTTTTACCTCAGGAAAAGGAAAAGCTTGATAGTGAAATCTCCAAGTTTCTTTGTTATATTTCTTCTTTTCTTAAACATTACGTTGCTGTTCAGGCTCTAGAATGGCTTGTATACAAGTACGTTTTCAAATTTTATATTTATATCATATTCAATATAGGTTTCAGATTCATCTGCATAATGTGGAAGACTTCATCCGTTGTATCATTCCATATCATGAAACTGGTCTATTCGTCAAGTTTATTCAGATTTTGAATTTCAAACAGTTACCCGCTAGTTTTCAGTGGTTAAAGCCGTATGCTGTACGTTGATGCGTTTTGCGAATGTAGTTTAACGCCTTCTTTTGATTTTCAACTTATTACATTGTATTGCTCATTACTCATTTTTTGTATGCCTTAAATGACTCAGTCAATCGGTATTAGTAACACTTTGTTATGTGCCAACTTTCAAAAATCAAGAACTAGGTTGTTGGTTTTTCCCGTAGGTTGTTTAGAAATAATAGAATATCGAACTAGGTTAAATGTACATACTTGTTTCCACTTGTCTAAGATTTTTCACTTTTGATTACACTCCTAAATTTACCGAATACAATTATCTCTTCAGCTTGGCTTATTCAATTGACGTTAGTGTTTGATTCGTATACCTCTTGAATTCTGATTCACTGATTTAGAAACATTTTTATTAGGTGACGTAACATGCAGTTATAGCGGAATCTACTATCCATGTTATTAAGCAGTGCGTATAAGCAAGCCTCGTTCGAATTATCAAGAAGTTGATGATTCGTTTATATCTACAACTGCTTTCATTCTGATACCATTAGTATTCAGTCACGACTGTTTTGTGAGGCCTTACGGACCACCTAGAAGTCTGAAGCTCACCAAGTGAAGCAGAATCCGAACGCTCAACACTGGATGGTGACGAGCGCCTCAACCAAAAGGTCATTGCTCTGCCAAGTTTATTTCTTTCTTGATAAACCTTATGTTCAAGTAGCCGCAAGCTATACTGATGGTAGTTATCTTGTTTTTCTTGGGCGATAACTTTCGTAGAAAAGTGTCTCTGAAACGATTCTCTTAGAATGGGTTTCCCACCGGTCGGTTCTCCTGGTTTTTGTATGGTATTTCTCAAATAGGCCTATGAAATTTTATCCAACTGTGGTTTCTTACTTCAGTTTTATAAATCTACACAAGCATTACAAACCTGTCATTATCCACTTTTTGGGAAGATCTGATAGAACACCATCATAGTCACCTGTTCAATAGTTGGAAAATAATAATTTATACGACTTTATTAATCCTTTTTGTTAAGCTGAACTCTTTAGATACTCAGGGTTGTTTTGTATATACTTTTTAAAATCTCAGTATGTTTATGGAGGTTCAAAGTGAAACGTCTTTATGGCTGTTAGCGATTTGTAAACGTAAGTAATACGAAAATCTCACTTTAGGATGTTTATGAGACTTTTTGATTGAGAGGGTTCGTAGTTAATAGATTCAATGATAAGTTGTAGACAAGCGTTCTGATGCGATAGGAATTACAGCTAGTTTTGTGGGAGTTGGATTTTCATCAACCCTGATTTATGGAATCGTATCTCACTTACCATACATGTGTCCACACCGTGGGATATTGCTTCATCACTTCAAGCTCCTGTACTTCACAACATTACGGAGAACGAAATTAAATAGTTAGAACGATAATAACATACAAGGTGGTAAACGAGAGGATAAGTAATCTAAGCTTCATGACTATTTCAAAACTCCTGCAAAAGCTTGATTTCTAGTCTGATTTTATTATTGTGGTGAAACGAGAGGTTTGTCACCGCAATCAGAAAGCCGCGTAAACCGTTTAATGGGTGTTTGTTAATTCGTTTACATAAAATGTGTGTTTATTTTCCAGGAGAGTGGTAAAAGTATATCGCGACAGGAATTTACTCGTCTATGTTTTCGAGAGCATACAATCATCCCGTTTATTTGTACAACAATCCTTAGTTATGTTGAAGTGAGTAACCGATTTACTAACTTTTAATTTGATTTTGTTATTTTTCGTATTGTCTCAATGGAGTTAGTAGTCTTTTGTCAATGTTAATGACACGGTTCAGAACATTACTTATCTTGATTTAAAGAGTAATGGTAAAGTTCTAGCCACTTGAATGACAACTTTTGTGCGCACTCTTCCTTAGGAATTTACTACTGAGCCATCTTATTTTTTATTTATTCTGCATTTTTTCTGCAGTTATGTGTAAGATTGGCTAGGAAGTTAACATAACGATTAAACTCTAAGTAGAATAATTCCATTATGGGTAAATTTATTGCTCATAATCATATCAAGGTGATGTGATTATGAGCAATAAATTGTGCTCGAAACGTCATCAGTAAACATTACTGTATAACACTGTGAGACTTCATCAAAACAAAAATTTACCCATAATGGAATTATACTCTACCACAGTGCACAAGTTTTATTCTTATATCTAAGTAGTATCTTGCACTGAGACAGTGTTGAAAAACTGTCTCGCACTTAAGTTATATTTTTCATATTTCCCCGATTTCCTGCTATTAGACCTTCATACAAGGTTTTACATTTGTCCATTTGTCAGTGAAACAGAATGCACAACACAGATTGTTTAAATGCGTACAAAATAATGTGTAAAACGGATAAATAGCACATTACTGTATGTCCAGGAACAGTAATATATCAGATACTGGCACCCCTAGAAAGTCAATCATAGCCTCAATTACTTATTGGCAGGGTATCTTGCAATAAGGAAGAAAGTTTTGAATGACAACGGAATCATCAGTTTGCCAGAGATTGCAAATGTTGTTTGTGGAATAGCACCAATTGCCATAAAATCTAGGTCAATTGGTGTTCCTGTTGATTAGCTAGTAATATGCAATATCCAACTAAAGTGCACCACAGTACACAGTAGTGTCATTCTACCGAACTTATCTAGTATACTGCACACATAACTGACTGATTTCTATCAACACATCTAAGACTTGGTGGTATCCTTGGTTATCGTCTGTCGACCACTTTGTATTTCAGTAAATGTCTCCGATTCTGGCGTTTTGTAAAGGAATGAGAATAGTCTAAATGCATAAAGTAAACCTTAATCTATAGTGTGAATTTAGTTTATGAGAAATTGTCCATTTAATTAGTCATCTTACATCTGGTATGATATTCTCTACAATATTTAGTCAACAACAGAAGTATGGTTAACTGCTGGACTGTGTATAGTAATCAGTATTGTGTTCCAATCCCACCTTGTCAACTTCAGCTTGTACGATTGTAATATACTTGAAATATTTACTTTGTGTAGGTAATAACTTTTGATTTTCTTCAGTTCATTATAGTGCATATCTTCTTGTTTTTTTTGTAGCACTGTCAAAACTTGGTACCAACAAGGCTAAACGATATGACGAATTTTTTCCTGGCAATTGTAACCGCGTTGTGTGACTCAAGTGCACCTGACAAAAAACTAATTAACGTGTTAGATTCTTTCCAAGATGTTATCAGACAAGGACTGTTATCTGAAAATATCATTCCTTTTCAATGTGCTACATTCTTAGTTGTAATACGCTTCAGTTTGAAACTGGTAATTAATAAAGAATTGGTTCTCGATTGGATATACTGCATATTGAAGAAAACTCGACCTTCTTGTGAATGGGAATCAATGCGCATTGTCGTACAACTGATGAGAAATCAGCGTATCGCTTTGCTACCTCCTAAACTTGCAGCCCGACAGAATATACTACTGTCTAAACTGTCTCTGGAAGAAAAGCGCATAATCGAAGAGGAGCAATCGGCACTGGTCAATGAATGCGAGGACCCCAATAAATTGGCTGCAGAATGTGTTCAAAAGTTTGATTATGTTCGGAAGGCAACTCAAGTTAGTTTTCCAGTTGTATAATTTTATATATATATATATATATATATAAATTATGTGTGCCATCAAATGATGGTGTTTAGCCTTGAACCTTACGTTATGCACCGGTAATTTACTATAAATCTGTCTCATTAAGATTCGTGGCAGTTCATCTTTTCAACCTATTCGGTTTATCCAATAGCACCTGTAACTCAACTATCATTTCTCTGATTACTATAACGAAATAAATCCACGGCTAAAGTCTTCATTTTGTTGTCGGAAAATGTCGTGGGTGCAGGTTAACTGCGGATGGTTATATGAACTCATAAGGCCACTTATCTAATTGAGATGTGAAGGAAATTACTAGCTATTTGGTAAAAGTAATCGGAAGGTTTGGATCGTATGGCCAAGGTTATGTTGATTTATCTCAAATTCAATGGCTGTATTCCCTCTTCATCTGAATTCCGAGTATTTTACTAAACGTCAATGCATTCTTTTCATATCATTTTGCATTTAAGTATTTTGAATAACCTTAATGTGTTGCCCCCCTGCGACAACTTAAAACGCTTTACTTATACTCGTCGTTCTTGTTCAATTACGTGTGAGTTTGTTTGCACGGTTTGTCTTTTAGTTACTGGACATTTTCAAAGTCATTGGTTCGACTACACAAATGTCTTTAATCGAAAAACAGTTTTTAATTAAACGCGTAATATGCTGTACATTTTAAGAATATGGGACGTAATAGTTATGTTTTATTTTTTTAAATTTTTCCAGTTAGTTGATGTTGATATGAGGAGTGAAAAATTGGAAAGCAAAGAAGAAAGTGTTCCAGATGACCATTCCTCAAAGGATGAGGTGAAATTAAAAATTGACATACTCCACTCGTTCCTCTCTAGTATCCCAAATGTAGGTTGTTGTATAATGAATTGTGAATCGTCTTGCCCTGTTGAACCCTTACCGAAAACTGATCATTGGCTCTCTGATGTCTTACTTGATATATTTCCCGCTGAAGCTGTCAGTAATCATGATTGTGGACAAGACAAACTACATTATTCCAAAGCAGAAATACGACATTTTATTAAAATGCTTCGACTAGCTAAATCTGCAATAAAGATTCATCTAGAATCAAACAAAAGTATCCATGAAGGAGTAGATGCAAAACACAAGAGTTCTCGTAAATCGATGACATCATCATCATTGCTTGGTTTATTACAGAACGGCATCGATAAAGGTTAGTTTCTATGATAATTCTTAAACAGACTTCTCTTTTTTATTTAGTAGTTTTAAAGAGTAGTCGTAAAAATATTCTTAGTATCACAAATAAATCCTCGAATTACAGAGGCGTGGTGAATAGGTAGGTTAAATCAAGTACTTGAGGCTAATACTCGCACTAAAACAGTGGTCACTTATGAACTGTTTTTTCTCTCATTATATCTGTATATTTTAGTCGACACGTTTACTAATTATTGACTAGTGCTCATTCTCTTGACTGATTAAAAATAATGAGCTTACATCCCACTCGGTTAGCAGTATAGGTTATGGTAAAAGCATCCAATACCTCATTTGGTTATAATCATCCTTAAATTATGGGAACATTTACTACAATAATGGCTTATCATTAGGCTATCCAAAATGTCTCACTTCTTAATTCCAAGCGATGTCATAAACTATTATTGTGTCATTTATTACTGCTGCTTAAAAGTTCAACAAAGATCATTTTGAACAAAGTGGAAAAAAGGATAGTACATAAAAACAAATGGGCTTTCCCCCTTTATCCCTGCGATACACGCAGGGATAAATGATCAACTCGGTGGTTGAGTGTTGTCATATTTTCCGCTTTCCTTTCTCAAGCGATTTGATTAACCAACACGTCATTTGTGTGATAACTTGCCATTAGTCATGCAAGTGTTTGTCTTACAGTCTGCTATGCCTTTTGTTACTTTCCACCTTTTGTTTTAAATGTACTAATCAATTTTTTGGTCTTGCAACAATTTTTTTCTCTTATTGCAGCTTTACCACTTTTAGTCGCCTCATTATCTCACTCGGCTGCAACTGTTCGTGTGACAGCATTTGATATCTTACGACTGTTGTTTCAAGACAGCCCATCAAAGAGTATTACTAGCGGATCAAATTTTTCTACCTTCTGTACTGCTGTTAATTTAACATCAAATTTTGCTGTTCAGATAGATGAATTGTTCTCTGATGAAGTAAGAGAACTACTTCTAGGTGATCCGTTGCATTTGTTGGACAAGGCAGCTTCTCTTTTGATCAAGGGTGTTGTTCGTCTGTTATTCAGGTAAGTCTATTAATATATAAGTGTAACTAAAGAATTATTACCGATTTAGGTGGTTGACCATGTAGTGCTTTTCTACTGGTTCGTCTATGAAGATTATTTTCAGATTATTATAAATGTTAATATAGATACAAAACTTGTGCGCTCTCGTAGTATGTAATTCCATATTTATTCGTTTATTAGATATGTCGCACAGTGAAACAGTATTATTTACTAGATGACGTATTGAATACTATTTATTGCTCATAATCATATGAATTATAACCACACAACTTCAAAACTTTCATTTTATAGTTTTCCTTATTCTTTCCTATTCGTCATAAGGGTAGTAGAGTTTTCTAGATGTCCGATTGGACAGGCGTTGAATCATTTCTATTACACGTATTTTCAGTTGATTCGATAAGTAAAGATTCCGTTGTCAATCTCTCCCTTCACCCTGTTACATTAGATTTTAAGATGGTCATCTAATTCCATCCTGTTGTATGGTTGTGTGTCATTTCATGTGGTGAGTGGCATAGCTGTACTATTCTCCAGATTTACTTTATTCGGGCCAACTAAGCTAGATTTTACCACGGCATTTTGTGCTCTGCTAGCCTGACTGATACACCCCGTTCTACTACTTTCACCTATGTATTTGATCTGACAATCATTCCAGTAGGGCATTAGATAAACTAAATTGTTCTGTTTAATTGACCCCATAGGATCCTTTCATTGTCAAAGCTTGTTTTTAATTGGGTTTGTAGGTTTGAATGCCAGCCATTTTAATTTTTGCATTGTTAAGAATTCTGCGTAAGGTTTCTGAGGTTCTGTCTTTGTATAGAAGTACTACCGGTGATTTAAATTCCCTGTTGTTGGTGTCGTCATTATTTTGTGCATGTTTGACACGCATGTCGTCATTAATATTATCATTATCACTATCACCACTACTAATAATTTTATTTTTACATTTTTTGCATACTTTCTGATTAATTTATCAGGGTAATTATTAAGTTTCAAAACTTCTCTTATACACCACATTTCCTGTCTTAGATTTTCTTTGGTACTATTTAGTTTTTGTGCCCCATTACTTAAACATTTCACCAATCCTGTTTTTATTGACATAGGGTAGGACGATATGAAATCAAATATCGGTTTGAATGTGTGTTTTCTGTCGACACAAGTGTTTAACTTCGCATCTTTTTTCCTTTATACGTTACAATCCAACATTGGAAGCTCGCCTTCCTGACTTGCGTCGGTGGTATAGCGGTCAAGACGCTCGCCGACCATGCACATGGTCCGGGGTTCGATCCCCGGCCGACGCAATCCTTTACCTCTCTAAGCCAGAAATAATTCTGGTAAAGAGCAAAGGTTGGGCATGAGGCTAGCAACCCCATCCTGTAAATTAAACTCTGCTACAGAAACTTCAAGCTACTAGCTTGAAGCCCTATGTTCCACTAGAGAACGTGAAGGAAAAATTATTATTATTATTATTCCTGACTTTCCAATTCATAAGTGAATTGAATTGCCTCCACCTTCGAGATGATTTGTTCGAAAAATCTATTTATGTCCTGTGTTCTAAGTACGGTGAATGTGTAATCTACATACCTCCACGATACTTTGGGAGTGGGGTTAAACGTTTCAGTCGTTAAGTTTTCCCACTTATCCATGAATACATATGGCACTATCGGGGATATTGGTGAGCCCATGCCAACTCCCTTAGTTTGTGTGTATATTTTCTCGGGGAATTTAAATACTGTGGAAGTCAGACATAGTTCCTGTCCCAGCATTATGTCCTCTGGTGGCACTTCTGTCCTAATTTCACGTTACTGGTCAGAAACGAGTTCTTTTCTGAACGCTTCTATACCCATAGTTATCGGTATACGTGTATATTTAAACTGACGATGTCAAAGCCAACCATTTTTCCCCACTATTTAATTTTTAAATTATGTGTTTTAGTTCATAAGACTTTGTTAGTTTAGATTTCGAGTGGCTTTTAAGAGGATTTAGTATCATGGCTAAGTACCTAGATAATTCATAAGTAGGTGAATTTCTAAAATCAACTACAAGCCTAATAGGGTATCCTGACTTATGGACTTTAACAACACCATACACCCTAATGGGGTTATTAGTTTTCGGCATTAAATTAAACCGTTTAGATTCACCTAGAAACGGCTTCACTCGGCGTATAAGGTCCGCTGTGGATTTCTTAACCTTATTCATAACGGTGTCAATTCTCTTCTTAATTTCCTCATATGGTTCTGTTTGTATGTAGGTATTCACCTTCTTCAAATCGTCTGATTTGTCTGATACTACTGTTGCATTTCCTTTGTGTGATTTAGTGATTATTAAATCCTTGCTATTCCTAAGGTTTTTTAGGGTTTCTATCTCTTCTTTCGTCAGGTTAGGCTTTCCTATTTTCTTCTTTTTAATGTCAGTACACACTGTGCCCGTACTTCATCTGACGTTGTTTCGTCTACCCCACTTAGTGGTATATCTGTTTTAGGAATGACATCCTCAGGTTTCAGCTTGTCTACTGTTATTCCATATTAGTTTGTTTATTAGATATATCACACAGTGAAACAGTATTATTTACTGGATGACGTTTCGAACAAAATTTATTGTTCATAATCATATCAATTGTAATGAACAATAAATTTTTTTCGAAACGTCATCCAGTAAATAATACTGTTTCACTGTGTGACATATCTAATAAACAAACTAAAAGGGAATTACTTACTACCACAGTGCCCAAGTTTTAGACATACATTGTCTACCGTTACATTGAAATTTAGTCCCTTTTCTAATACACTTATTTCTGCTATGATGTTATGGTGAAAATCCTAAACTGAACCCTGGTAATTAACTATTTAAAATAATAACCGACGTATGAGGAATTTCTTAATGACTCCTTAATACACTTAGTTCAGTGTACATAGTTACTGTAATTCCTTTGAACAGGATTTTTTGTGTTGTGAATTTTAAAAGCGCACTTATTAACGTAATGGCAATATTCTATTATGTATGATATTTATTTATTTTTCTCATAGTCAACCACTAAAACTGGATAATTCTGACGATGAATCGGAGGATAAGTTTTCTACTATTTGTTGGATGTTTGGCCTCCGCTTACTGAGTGAAGAAACCATTGGTGAAATTCTACTTATCCCATGTAGTCAGTCAGAAGATTTTGTCAAAGGATGGTCTGGTCTTTTAAGCGTGATACGTCGTTCACATAAATCTTTCAATGACTTGCATCATATGTGTTTAGCACGTTTGAATAGTGGATTATTTATGTCTTTGGAGCACTTTACTGTTAAAAATGATCTAGGCAGCCAAAAAACATCAGTTTTGCGAAGAACGTCTTGTCATATCCAGGGTAAGAACACACCAGGCATGGATACCTGCAATGGAGCTCAGACTAAAATACTTGATGCATTGTATGATCTTGGACATAGTGAACATGCTGATTTTGATTCTGTCCAGAAGGTATTCTCTCGTGTAAGTTACTAATTTTGACGTTTTTACTCTTAAATTGTGTTAAGAAGTGGAAATTTGTCATCTGTAAGGAGGGAGTTTATTTTTATCCTTTTTATTTAAACAACAGTAGTCCCCAAACTGCTGCAAATAGTTGCCAGGTACATTTATTGTGTATAAGTCTGTGCTGACTGACGTCTGTGGGTGTAATCCTTGGATTATTGATGGAAGAAATGATAAATACGATTGAGACAAGCGTAAAAGCTTTGATTGAGGTACATCAACTCAGGTTAGTATATTTCAAAATGGCGTACAAAAAAAATGAACAAAAGTAGAATGGTACTGCCATGTGCAATTATCAGCATGAGAGGATCGATTGTTGATTATATAGAATCAGCGTCACTCTAGGCGATTCTAGAACACTTCAGCAACCCTCTTCAGAATTCGATTGGGGGGGGGGTTATTGGTCGCATCATATATATATATATTGATCGTATTAATCTTTTGTAGGCCACTACTACATGACTATGTAATTCCTGAATGTTTATGCCAGGCTCATCCGAAAACTGATTTTTGCTGAAAGGTCATTGTAACTTTGAAATGCTTAACAGAGTTTCATAGGCAGTAACACATAGAATGCGAATTTCAAGCGACAGGTACAGGTTAACAAAGCACTTATAAGATTTTGAGTCCGTAAAAGTCGACTGCTTTCTTTATTGATTTTTTTAATCAGTGGACTGTGCGTAATATCCTTATCCATTTATTATTTAGTTATTAATCTAAATACTAATAATGTCCCAAAAGTTATGAAGGTAAAAAGATGATGATGAATTTAGTATGCATCTTTGCTCTTTGTGTGCCAGGTGAGAATGAATACCATCGGTATGACTGCAAGTTAATGAGGGCTCTTCGCGGTTTATATGCTTGTTAGTATTGGCGTTAACTCCTATTCAGTGATAAATACTCAGTTATTTTCTCAAAATAAAACAATTTCAGAATGGAAAAAACCTGCTTTATGTTACCTGGTAATACTTCATCATGTTTTAAGGGGGTCCGTTGAATTCGTAATATCAGGCGAAATTTATTAGGGGAGTTTTCTAACAATCAAATTATCTTGTATTGAAAAGCATCGGAATATAATTCAAAGGACTTACTAGAGTGAAGTGATTGTGTGTGCAATTCACATACTTACAATCAATAAATTCTTTGTGCTACAATACGGGGGTATCTTGACTGTTGTGTGGTGTGGTTAGTTAGTTAGAATCTAATTACTGGGGTCCCAAGCATATGAACCAAACCTGTCGTGTGAGGGATGATAATACTGTAACAACAGAAGACAAGGGCCAGGCAACAGATTGTTTATTAAGGATATCAACACATCGATTTTCATGTACATTATTATAGATTATTTTTAGCAGAAAAACACAGTCTTCTGATCGGTTGTTTCTCACAGAAAGTTAACCTTGCTTCTCTTTGTGGCTGTTTCTTGAGTGCCAGATCATCTACATGTTAACTGTATGCGCCTAGGAAAAGCCTGTGTTCTCATTTATCTCACGACCAATATTGGGGACATAAACATTGACGTAAATTACTGTTTGCCAATTTGGTTAGCAGCCATCTCTCACCACAATACAACTCTATCGCCCAGGTTGAATTGCGTGGAGCTGTATATCTTATTTGTGTTATGTACTCGTCGCTAAATTATTATTATGTACTGGTCGAGAAACTAATAGTCCTGACGCAAGAAGGCGGAAATCAGAAGACCACTAGGTTTGCGATGATACTTCTATTTCCAAACACGAGGAGAATGCAAAAGTGGTATCACACCAAAGTAAGTAAGTGTAAGTAAGTCACAAATTGTGAGAGCGAAATATATATGACAAGGGTGTGAACAATCATTAGACAGTCTTAACATGAATGGCTAATTATAATGAAGTATCGATCCATATATACATAGCGAAATATAGCAGACATGTCAACAACCACCATATATGGATATATGTCACCAAGCAACGGACTGTCAACAAACACTCATATTATATATAATATAAGGGGAATATACATTGTTAAAGGAGACAGGTTCATACAAGTGAAATGGTCACAGACTAAGCGAGCAAACAGAAAGAGAGACCAACATACACACACACACATAAATATATATGTGGATACATATCAATTTGTATTCTTAACTGGTTCATTTGATTCCTAAACTGTAGGTTACAGGTTTGAATTCCGTTTCACTTTGTCGTTGTTGAACATCAATGGTGATGTCATAATCCCTTGTGTTCCATTGTTTAACGTAATATAATTGGTCTCGCAAATATAATGTTTAAGAGTTTGCCTCCGGATCATTGGAGGATCAATTTCTGAAGGCATTTTGTTTGACTTTGTGTGTATCATCTATTCTTAATTCAATGTATTACATATAAGTTCTCATGCTTCAATGAATTTAGATTGCAAACTTTTACTGTCTTGTTTTTATGTTATTATCTTTGCCAGTCATCCGTCTTTCTGCTTACAATATGTATATATATTGTCCCATTTTTCAGCTAAATTTGAATGCAGTGCATTTTGATTATATGTTCATCAAATCAGATCCATCAAGAACAGTTCATGGTGACGATAGATCACTATTTGCTCGAGTTACTGAAGCGCGGTAGGTATTTTCATTATTACTTTTGCTTACTGAATTACAACTCACCTTTTTACCAAAGTAATCTAATCCAGTAGGCAAGTAGGTAAAGGTTTGCCTGCCTCCTACTTGATAGGCAGCTTGCCTCATATTATTTGGCTTCAATGTATATAAGTGGGTTTAATTTTTAACCCGTAGTGTAATTCAGTCGCTGATTGCGTAAACACATCTGGTCACCTCGTTGTGTATTGTGTTTAAACGATTGGTTTTTGAACAATCAAGTGGATGGTAAGCGTCGGTGGCACAGTGATTATGACTCTCGTCGACCATGCACAGGGTCCGGGTTCAATCCTCTGCCGACACACACCTGATATCTATGGTTGGCCTGCAAAATTTGGGCTACCGATATCACATGCTGAAAATTCCATACCTGTACCCAAAATACGGTGTGGAATCAAGCTGTAATCAAAAATAAATAAAATAAATAAGATATGAGTGGTGAAAGCCTTCTTCAAATCACAAATTAATGCTTATTTCCTGTTTAGGCTGTTTCAGTTGACAGCTTGTTAAATATTACGATTATTTTCATTATCGGACATTATCAGTAGTTAGTACGATGATAATATTAGCACTTAATAGTGATTGTTTTGGTGTCTTGGTTGTCTGTGTTACGTTCGTCTACAAGTATCACTGACAGAGTTATTTTCTTGCATGCAACACAAGTTTGTTTTTGTTCTCAACTAACTATTATTACTGTTTTTTAGTTATGATAATTTTAAATTACTTTTCATTTAGGGAATCTCGTCGACGTAGTTTACGATTACGCAAATTAAAACAACCTGATCTGAATAATGAATCACTTTCTGAAAAGATTCGTTTACGTTTTCTCAGTATGCTGCTATCTATTCTTACGGAAGCTGTACCTCGATTACAATCGTGTGAAATTGCTGCTCTAGTCCAAAGCAAATCTAAATCCAGTGATTTGAACACATCGATAACCACATTAGAGACAAAATCACCCGGGGTTGATGGAAAGAAATCAAAAGATCAAAATACACCAATGAATGATTTAATTACTCCACTAGTCAATCATCTGACAAGGTAGGTGATATCCCCCTAAGATTGGACCTTATCATATAGACATTTATTTCTGAATACTTTGATACATCATCTTCTAATGGTCAATGTGTCTACTAAGCAGATATTCTGAGGCTTCCGTATCTTGTAAATTCTGAACACTTGTGAAATACTCTTCGCTGGATTTATTTTCTTTCCCAGACACCCTTGTCCATCGTTATATTTCTCTTCTGTCCAATATACGTAATTGTTCGAAATGTGGTAGTGTGAACTAAAACATTTCTGTTGTAAGTCCTACGTTGATTCTCTAATTAGGTAGATAGTCAGTCATCCAGTCCGTAAGAATGTTACCCTTTGTTCTAAATGCAGTATAGATCCAAGTTTTAGAATGTCAGTGAACATGGTAGTTCAGATAGTTTTATATGGAAGTATCATTATTTTTGTTTAACTTTAGGACTCTCTTTTATTTACGCGACTAATGGCTTCTATCACTCCTTATTTCATGATGTCTTATATAAATGTCAGTGAATGTTGAAAACAGATTGCTCCTATTATTTTGAAGCTAATGGATTAGTACTGAGATTCTGCTGTGAATCATCATTCAATAAGCTACTGCCGCACACTTCATCTCACAATTTATTTATCTAGTTCATTTAACGTTTTTGGTGCTGTCATAGTTTTCTTTTTTTCAACCTAATTTTTAGCTTGTTAAATATGGAGCAACATATCAGGCAGTCAGCAGCTAATGCAGCTAATCAAACAAACCTTATTGAAGGATCAGATACAGATAGTGATTTAGAATCACTTTCTGGTAGTATTTCTGACATTCATGTGGATCAAGAGTCAGTTGACATATCATCACCTGGTCGTGGTGGTGGTGGTGGCGGTGATGATGAAGGCACTTGTATTCGACCTCTTTTACGTCAGTGTGTTTACAAACTCTTGGTGTGCATTACAGCTATCCTAGCTGAAGGAAATCGAATCAAACGACCGCGTAGAAAACGTTCTCATTGGAAGATGTCGACTGATCATATGGGTTTACTTTATGGATTAGCAGCTGCACAAGTTGCTGTTGATCCAATTTTCCTTTGTCTCACTATATATCCTGATTGGCCAGCTTTACATCAACAAGTTCTACTTTGTTTCATTGAATTATCACTTATGTTCCCTGTAAGTTTTTGTTTGTTTACTTATTTGTTTGATCAACTGATGATTAGTATAGTTCTGAAGAAAGTAAAATTTATTTCCCCTGAATAGTCAGTATTCTACTACATTCTTATTATCTCAATATGGATATGTTTATGTGAAGCTTGGCTTTACATAAATGTAAAAAGTAATTTGTAGAAAACTTTTGATTGAACACTAGTTAGTGACTAGTATCCATCTAATACCAACCATTCACAGTGCACCGTGATGGTGAGGCACCTAGAATGCTGGCTGGCCACATTGCAATCCTGACTGACAGAATTCAGTCTGCATCAAACACCAAGGACTAGATACACTACACTAGTTACTAACAAGTGTCCAGTAACCTCCTACAGGAGGTCAATCGCGACCCTAAACAGCTCAGTGGTAACGCCTCTGATTGCCTTACCCAGTGATGCAGGTTCGGATCTCAGAAGGGACATGAGTTCCTTCATAGTTGCAGGTACGCATTGCTGCTGACTGGTCTGGTGAGTGGCTTTCTTTCGACTGTATTCAATCATCTGTTATCAATTTGTAGATTGAGTTGTGAAGTTACAGAGATTTTGTTACCGAGTACCTGGGCTTATAATCTGTTCTATTAACTTTCTTGTTTTGTGCATTTTCCCGATGTACTTTACACTGACTTGTGTCATTTTATTTCACATCACTGGTAATTGTTGTCTAGTTTATTGGAAACATTTGTGGATTTAAGGGCCTGTGAAGCACAGTTTATGAATATTTCTACTCTTTAAGAGGTTACTAATCATGAGCTGACATCAATTAGAGAACCATTGGGAAACCTGGGAGTACTGGATGGCTGTTTCATCCTAGACTGAGTGTCGTCAATAGTACGTACCCACACTGCAGGGTTTCAACACAAGGCCTTCCGGTTATGAGACAAGTTCGTAGACCATTAAGCGACTAGGAGCCGGTCCAATGGCCAGTACATGAATTCCAACTTCTTCCAATTCATCATATAGTGCGACCAGTACCTCATGTCATCGACGAGTATTTGTCCTCACACCCGACCTGCTGTACCCCACTGGTCACGGCTTCCCACTAGAAGTCAGTTAACTAACTACCTGAATAGAACCAGTCTCTATTGAGCATCAGATTGATATTCAAGTACTGGTTTGCGGGAATTTGATTGGTCACAACAAATCATCACTCCAGTGCTGTCCAGTACTTCCAGGTTTTCTAATGGTTCTCTAATTGATGTCATCTCATGATGAGATCGTGTAACATATCAAATCCCCACTAACCAACACTCTATTTGTTTTTGTGTTGACATTCTGTTGTTATTTTGTTGTCATGATTTTGATTAATTTTCATGTATTGTCAATAGGTAGTTAATCGTACCTTCTAATTATGTTTCTAATAGTTTACGCATTAACTGTATTAGTTTTGAGCTTTTCTTTTCAACATATTTTGTTCTAAGCTTTTATTAATTATTATTATTCCCCTGGGTTCGGAGTGGAATATACGGCTTCAGCAGCACGTCTCCATTTTTTCCTCTTCAACAGGCCACACGATTGCCCATGAGCTTTCATTTCTTCCTCACACGATCTCCTTCATGTCACCCTCAGACTCATGCCCAACTCGTCGTTTCCCACTCGGGTTACTATGGCGGGCGATATCACCTGAAGGTCTTCTCAGCATATAGCGGGTCCATCTCCATTTTTAGCCTTTGTTACACATAACTGACCATAGACTTTTACATTGTGTGCCTATTACTTATCTTGAATTTCAACATGATATTTCGCACTAGCCTGGATAGTTACTATATCGAGGTTTCATGTTTATTTTCTGATGAGACGTATTTACATGTAGTTGTCTAGTAATGCCTGATAAATTCATTATTTTGTATCCTACTTTATAAATGTTCTGAAGTTGCACACAAGAAATTATCAGTTATATAAATTTATATTATAAATTCTTGGGCTTTCTTACACCATTGCCTCAATATTATTATGGCCTGGTTGAAGAGTATGAAAATGAAACACACCTTGTAGTTATATTAATGTCAGCATAGTGTAGAAATCATGATTCACCCAACTCATAGGTGTACATTCCTACAACCTGATGCAGGATAGCACATTATGCTTACGATTAGGGCAGGTGGTGTCATTGACGATGATAATTCATTGTCTTCATATGGGTTTAACTTTGAATTGAAATATGTGATGTGGACAGGAGTTAAATGTATTGGCCAGTCGAAAAAATCCTTGCATTATACTTTTAAAATACGACTGGTTCAAAAGTGAATAGCCTTTGCTGTTGCTATTAGCTTTGAGTCAGTTTGTAGTTTGTAAGGACTGTGTTACTCAGTGCCAGGTGATCAGTCACAATTAATGTGTGAAGGCTGATATTGTTACCTAGTTGTCCAGGCTGGAGCCGGATTCGAACTCCGTGACCCCACTGACTAGAAATCGCGTGCTTGAGCCAATAAACCACATCTCCACAGTACTTTAGAACTTCTGTTTGTGATTTGAGGTTTCATAAAACAGCTGTCCATTCACAGCTTTTTAGTTAGCTATGGTGATTACTTATTTCTATTTCGTCAAATACTAAAAGTGAATTCGACACTGTCATCATCGAATAAACTTAAAATGATGTGTGTTTTACGTAGTATGTGAAATATGGTCATGATTAGCAACTATACCCGTCTAATGTAGTAATAGTTCAAATTTAGTACTTAGCTCTATAAAGATCAGCATTTTTAATCTTATTGTACAATATTTTTACTTTCTGTTTTTGTATTTTCTTCTTAGGGCGCACTATGTCAGCATTTAGTGTCTTTAGTGCAATGGGTAGCGTGCAATCGTCAACTTATGCGTTTGGATAACGCACATAATCTCAGTATATTAGGACGCCTTATTTTGGTAACTGTTCCTGCACTCATCCGAGCATCATCAGAGCAAATTTCTACTGGTCTTTATGTTCTCTACCTCTTTGTGATGAGATTCTCTGAATTTTCTAGTAACTTGAATCGTCGTCGGTTAGCGCTTTATACAGTTCTGGTACGTGGTTTGTCTCAAGTAACTGGTCCATTTATGACAGATAGTGAAATCAACCGGGGTGTTTTGCCAAAGTCACTTACAGATGAAGAAAAATCCAGCAAAAAGATGGATACTTCTGGCCGTGTAGTTGAAACAAAGATCTCATTACGTCCAAAAGATAGTTGGCTTGGTAGTTGGTTATGGGTGTCATCGTTAATATTTTTGAATAAAAATTGGCAGACGCAATCAATTGGTAAGTTCAAAATGGTGAATATAAGCTGGAATTTCTTTCAAGTAGATTAATGAACTCCAGATGTATGTTACTCATCCTATTAATTGTTTAGTGTCTTCAAAGAACTTGTTGATTGATCAGTCACTATAAAACTCTATATAAACTGCCACTTTTGTATTTGAATTTTTGAGAATTTAGGGTGGAACAGTTCAGTACTTAATGAGGCGTTCTGAGTTGTCATTGATGATATGACAGAACTTGTTCAGTCTCACTCGTGAAGTCAATCATAAGTTAAAATGCTACTTATTAGTAAAGTATTCGCACTTTTATATATCTCGATTCTTGTGTTCCTAGTGGAGCCCAGAGTTTCGAGCTCTGAAGTTTCAGTGACCGGAGATTTGTTGTTGTGGAGTCGATAGCTCCATGCCCAATCTTTCCACTTTTCCGGGCTTATTATCGGCTAGGAATCTAGTCGAGGTTTAAGAGTGCCTAGGTCAAGATTCGAACCCTGGACCACATGGGTTGCTGGTGAGCATTCCACCATTGAGTCACCGACGCACGTGTTTGCAGAATGTATCTAGCTACTGGAAGTAGAATTTCAGACGGAGCATACATTTTCTGTAGGATACAGATATGTCTTGTTATACGCAACTGTTCAGTACGAAATATAAAACTATATGGAAACAAGGGTTATCTGCTGACTGATAACAGCAAATAGTTAACAGATAATTTAGTGAACTATCCGCATCATGTTCGATCACGAACTGACTGCAGTTAGAGAACCATGAAATACCAGACAGTAGTGGATAGGCATTTCCCTTTAGTTTGGGGGGTTCCTAACAGTACTTTCCCACGACCTGACGAGAGCTTGAACGCGATACATTCAGGCTAAAACTGTCCAGTACTTCCTGGTTTTAAGTGGTTTTCTGATTAAATTCAATTCGTTACCAAACTTGGAATTCATTATAAATTATTTAAATTAACCCCAGCGTGTTAAGAAAATCAAAAGATTTTTCTGAACATTTCGCTGTGTAATTGTTGTGTCGTTGTATCATTTTTGCTGTGAGTTTGACAGTATCATTATGAGTAGAATTTGCCGCATTTCTGTCATGAAGACTAACTAACTAACCAAATAACTTAAGATATCGATATCGGTTCTGTTTTAACCAAAGTCAAAAGGATTTGTAACTCAAATTTTAGAACCGCTCATAATTTTCAGATTATCACTAGGTCTCGTGGTAACCTATTTCCATTTTTTCTTGTTTCTTTACTTTTCTAGCTGATGAAGTTGGACCTTTTCTTATCGACTTATTTTGTCACTTTGGATGGGATCATCAAGTGGTTGGATTATGTGAATGTATAGATTTCCTGATATATTTGTGTGCTAATTCTTGTGATTATAAAATTCATGAAGTAAGTTATTCTAGAAAGTATTATTTCCACACATTACTAGTTATCTTCGTCTATTCTGTGTTAATACATTATTTATAAACCTATTTCACTAACTATAAAAATAGCTGTAGGCTAAAAAGGAACGCTTCCTTTTGATAAACTCGTTCACGAACGCGTATTATGAAGGATAGAATAGTGGAAAACTAATTTTTAGTTAAAGCATACTAAATAATGAATTGCAAGTTACTGGATGTGAACAGTGATTTTAGACTAAGGTGCCATGATGGATGTTAAGAAGTGAAAAACTAAGTTTGTACAGAGGAGTTACCCAGAAACAGGGACCGCATTAACTATACATTCGTATATATTGTTCCTAAAGTTAAGATTCAGTGCAGTTTGGATGGCAAGATTATTAAGGAGTCGCTTGCCGCCTCTACTTGTAAAGACGACCTCCACTCCTTCATTCTGCGACCCTCCGTCTACATCTACCCAAAGTTTTGATTATTTGTGAAAGGATTGGCTATGAATAACGATCGCTTCACCAATTTATTTGTTCTTATGGTTTCACTTAACCTTTGCTTATTTAAAAGTTTTACTATGACTAACTTCTTATGGATTGTAATATAAACGGAGGTTGTAATACTCACACTTTTTGAGAAAACTGATTGTGATGATTTTACATTTTCACTCGGAAAAACTCCTAAGCGAAGATATATTCCTTTATTTTTATTCTTTCTAAATGTCTTGAAAAGCTCTTGCACAAGATATCAAGGGATTTCCAAAATGAGGCAGTTGCAATGAAGTCTGTAATAGTTGTTAAATGGATTTATTCACATGAATTTAGGTGTGTCAACTTATCTTTTTATAAATTAACTAATTAGTGCTTCTGCTTAGCAAATACAACAAAGATGATTGAGCTTGTAATACTATCCAATTTTTTCACCTAGGCTTTTTGAATGTATTCATTAAGATCAGTGCAGTTCGGTTTTGTAATGTTGTGGCGCATTAGATATAACTGTCCTTACAGTTTCTAAACATTGTATTTGACAATAGTTCCCATCGATATTGTAATCATTGACACAGATTGCCGTCATCATTTTGAACGAGTCTGTCTGTCTGTTTGTCTGGATTCAACATAGAACTTGGCACCGAAATGCACCAGTTCGAGTTGCCACGTTCCAAATAGCACACAAAGGTAGACAAGAAGATGAGTGAAGAGAATCAATGCAGTCTGACAAGTATAAGAGTGAAACAGAATGGGTAATGATAGAAAGGAATATGAAAGATTACAGAGACTGAATACATATGCGCTGGCCATTGACAACGATTTTGAGCCATGTCACCTATTGTCTCCAGCCATTGATTCCTAGAGTCCCGAGGGCCCCAACCCGGAAGTTTGCATCTCCCTACCTGACCGACTCAGTTTAACTGTCAAGGATTTCATGGATTGATGAGGCCATGTTTTTGTTTGGCCACCATTTACTCTTTTCCAACCTGCAGCTATATCAGCTAGTAATGCCCGTCGGAGAAGGCGATGGTGAGGCATGCGCAGCACGTGACCTAGCCATCTCAATCTATGTAACTTTATAGCCACGTCGATTGATTTTTCCTCTTTCAACGAGTAACTATAACCGTGCCCATACTAGTTATACACTTTATTTTATAGTCTACTAGGGGAGTGAATGTTTCTCAGAATGAAGTGTTTAGATTATTAAGATGTTTTAGTTTCTTTTGTATTTAAGTGCATTCAGGTACTTGTGTGTGGCATGTTCTACTGACAAGATTTATCAGTAGTATATGAAGAGACGTTCACTGGCACAAAAACATCAATTGACGGAGAGATAAATTTGACGTCAGTATTGTAGCAAAATATGGGAGAGATGAAAAGAAGACAAAGGAACAATACGATGGACAGAATTCGCACAACACGGAAGATCTGTGGTAATAACGGAATTCATAGTATGGTGCACATATCCCCCCCTATATATGTATATCAAATTGCAAGTAAACATTCCGTTACCAAGTCTCTTGTCTTCTCTGGTTACACTTGTATACCGTTAACAAACTGATCTTATTCAATGCTTTTAATTACTATAAAATCAAACCAAGCTGAAAGGTGTGTGTGTGTGTGTAAAGTAAAGTAAAGTAAACTCAAACGACTCGTCGCTCATAAGCACTGCATTTTCACTGTGCAGTAGCGATTTATTCAAAGTCTTTCATCAACCCAGGTGAAAAGTAAGTATTGTTGATACTCAGCATTGTGGGGATCTTCATATCTATCTACTGACAATTATTTCAGTAAAATCCCTTTCTACAGATAGCGTTTGTCAAAGTATTCTGCTACTAACAGACAAATACTTCATTTCGGCGTTGCATAATACTGGCCATCTTAACATACATAAGGTCTCTCCAGTTGAACTTAAATTCACTGAATTTCATTTGCATCTATTTCAAATTTATTGCTTTCATGTTTCTTTTTGTGTACTTCTGTTTTCTTCTCCAGATCACTGGATCAGAAAGTTCCACTGCTTTTTGCATAGAAATTGAACAACCTAAAAAACGACGAAAGTTAAGCGCCTCCTATGTGAATCCGAATGAGTCGCCAACAAATAACACCCAGCTTGTTGCACTTGAATCTCAGTCAAATGAGAATGATACGCATTCATCCTCAAGCTCATCATTTAGTCAATTGGCATCTTTTATTTTTAATTCAGACAAGGTATGCCAGACAAATGAAACAGTATCTAAGATACTTAGTATGCCAGCTGTTGTCACTTTGAGTGATATATGGTCACTAGTCAATCGAACTGTTCAATTCATTGTTGTATTGATAAAAAATCCTGATTATTGTGCTAAAGTTCAAGAGGCCTTTAAAGATCCTTCAGGTTTAAGTGCTGTTTACGGCCGATTAGTTGAACATATTGTTCAATTGATGCTAATTGTAGCTACTTTCTCTACAAAAGTCAGAAAGTCAGGTGAAAACGTATCAGAGGTTATTGCTTGTTCTGATGAAGCATTGTCTGCTCTACAATCAATTGTAGTTCAAGTTAGTTTATTATTTATTTTATTTTACTGCGTCATAATTTGTTAGTTTTTATGAACATGTTTTTACCCAGATAATTATTTTATGCGTTATGCCAATTGTCATCATCCGGAGGTCCGTAAGGATAATAATCGAATTCTGGAGTTCACAGTTTGGGTTAATTCATTAAATTGTTTAAAGAATATGAATTATTCCTTTTTTAGTTTAAGAAAGCTGAAAGCAGTTAGTGTTAACTTTGTTTTGCTTCACAACTTTTTATATCTTGTTTTGATTTTGTTCCTTTACCTCCTCAATGGAACGAAGGACTTCAAGCTAGAGCTTTGAGGTTTCGGTAGCAGTGATTTTACTTTTTACAGGGTGAAGTTGCTAGCCTCACGCTTAAACTTCCCCCTTTGCCGGTCCTATTACCGGCTTAGCGAGGTCTAGAAGTGCGTCGGTCAGAAATTGAACCCCGGGTCACGTGCTTGGTTGGCGAGCGTTCTACCGCCGACGCACAACTTTTCATGGGAGTTTATTAGGGCGCCTTAGTGGGGTAGGTGTAGTCAGTGTGCATAACTCTATGAGATTATTATACTGTGTAGATCTGTAATTTTGTCGGATGAGATTAGGCAAACTGATTAGAAGTACCATATAGCAATAGTCAGCCGCAACGTACCTGTGTAGTCGGGAGGATTCAGTCTCATCAACTTACAACCATGGTTATTCAACTAACTGTAGTCGCCAGAGACCACTTCAAAATTTCTATGTATACTGCAAATTATGCGACTGAATATACATATATATATACTCACAATGGAAGTATATATATATATTACTTGGACAGTGTATAAACTGGCATATGGTTTTAAAAATTCCAGCCTGATTTATTTTTTAGTACAAATTAATTCATCACATGGATATTATGGAGTTGTGGCTCGTTGGCGGAAGTACTAGGCTTTCTGCCAACGCATCCCGGGCTCGAATCCCGTCACACCTTTTCATCCTAGGCGACTGGGCAGTATCATCAATCTGTGTACAGTAAGTGTATGACGCATAGCCCGAACTGTGAAAAACCTGTTGCGAGAACTGAGTTATGCGTACTAAGTTTGGTTCAGTAAAATACATTCGATTAGAAATCTAAACTACTCTCAATTGTTTGCAATTTTTCAGCGACCTCATCATATGTCTGTTTTATTCATAAAGTGTTTTGTTGTCCAAGCTTTATTGAACTGGATTATTTTGATTAGTTTTTCAGTTTTTAGTTGTCGATATACATAAAGTTTGATTTTCAATTCTCTCTTATTTCTTTGCACAGATCTTAGACTCTGTACCTGGGCGAGTATTTATTTCAATGGTCTCCAGCTTGTTTGCTTCAGATAATCGTGGACTTCGCCGTAAAGCATTAGATTTGTTATCTGCTAAATTGTCAAACCTTACCGCCAATATACATCCAGTTCCAATTTTAGTTGACTTCAATAAAATGAATTATAAATCTTACTTAAAATCTCACAAGCAATTAATTAACCGAAATCTTGTTAATTTGGATAATACACTGGAGACTGGTTTGGTTCAGTTTACTGGAAAACTGACATCATTCTATGGTGTGAAGAGTAATCAGCTAAATGATAGTCAAATACAGAAGAGTGCCACTGTCTTTGGTTCGCCATTCTCTCGTCAGTGCCTGGCATGTCTGAGAAGTTTAGCAAAATTGCTAGCTTACCGATATCCTGGAGAATTCATGCGTGTAAGTTTCCATACATCATCTCTATTCTTTATTTAAGAAAAAGCATTACAAAGCTACCAGTCACATCACCATATGTCTAATCTTATTGTGTTACAGAACTGCAAGGAAATAAGTTTTGTGCATACTATTTGACAGTTTTTAAGTTGAACGACCTCCTAAAGCCGTAGTTATTGGAAGAAAAATACGATCATCACTTGTGCTTTGTAATTTGCTTCAGTATCCATTTCTTCCATATTCTTCCTTAAAATATGTGCATCCTAAAGAATTCTCCTTTATGCACTTAATTTTAGGCTCTGGATAGTTTAATGTCTCTTCCTGGCAATTGGTGGATATCTGTTGGGCCCACAGAAACTCCAGAAGTTCTCAGCGATACTGGCCAGACAACAAATCCACGCAGTCTCCCCTCTGGATCATCTTTAGCTGAGTCACGATCTTTGGCTTGTTTATTCTTTGTCGAATGTCTTCAACGTTTACCTCCGCAATCCTTATATCCAGAAGCTAGTGCAACATCATCCCGTTTGGGCTGGTTACTTTCCTTTGCTTTAGATCATGCCTGTACATGTACATCATTTATCCCTTCACCAAGATTATCGGCAAAACGTCATGGTTTTGTAAACTCTCCATATAAATCAGAACATCAGTGTAAATTAATAACTGGTTCAATGCATTCACGGGATCAACATCTATTGGTAAGATAATTTTTTCCAATTGATAAGTATGGATCAATGGTATAGTGAAATAGTAGAGGGATGTTTATCATCACAAATTTTACTCATTATGTCTCTTTATAATCGACTGAAATTGTCCAAGATATAAAAATATCGAAAAATCGTAATTATTAAAAAAAACGACTAAGAAGGCCACATTTGTAAACATTGAAGCCTTAAGCAAGATATTATGATTATTGAAGTTTGTGTCTATAGTTAAATATTAATGTTATCTTTCACAGATTTTTGAAAAATTTATTTATGACCAGTACTTTAAATTGGCTACACTGCATATCTGTTGAACACTGTGTAAGATAATATTTTAGCTAGACGGATTTATCAGCTTAAGTACTCAACTTTCAACCAATGGGCTACGTCTACTTCAGCCTGGAAAGCTGGGCAGTAGCATCAGTTCTCACACAACATGTGTGACATATAGCCTGGTACATAAAAAAATCTTTTTTATACGACAAAGTTCTGACTGTTAATGTAATGTGTAGAACCTGGGCACTGTGATAGAATGTCTGACTAACTCACTGACCGGCTTCAACATAGAACTTTGCACCGATGTGTAGCAGTTCGACTCGCCACACTCCATGTAGCACACAAGGCTAGAGAAGAAAGTAAAAAGAAATGCAAAATAGAGACAGTAGACAGAGATATGAGGCAAAAAGATTAGTAATATTGAAGAACAATATAGTTTTATTGGATATTATAAGTTACAAGCATCTGCACCAGCCATTGACAACGATTTTGAGCTATATCACCAATTGTCTCCAAACATTGGTGTTTACTACGTGGATAAAGCTAACTGTTGTGGATTTCATTGACTCATGAAGCAATGTTTTGGTTTGACCACGACTGTCTCTTTTCCGACTTAATCCTATGTCACCTAACGTTGCCTGTTGTCGCGGGAGGTGATGGCTAGACATGTGTAACACATGTCTTAACCATCTCAGTCTATGTTACTTCACAGCCTCGTGTATTGATTTCCCCTCTTTACCTAGCACTCGACTCATAGCCTCAATATTACTCACCCTACTATACCACTTCACACGGGAGATAGGATGCAATCGCCTATGATCAAAGACAACTAGCCAGGCTTTCCATGTCTTCCACTCTCAATGTCCATGTATTGCTCACAGCCAAAAGGGAGGACGGAGCGGACTGCTGAGCAGTACATACGTCCTTTGATCGCTAGTCAGCCGGATATCACTTCCACTGAGCCAGATGGTGTAAGTTGGCATATGCTCAACGAGCCTTCAGCATCCATGCTGAAATATCCTCTGCGATCCACCTGCTGGCGTTGGCTGATGCAGCTTCCCAAACAAGTGAACTGGTCAACACACTCTACCTCTTCACTCCCTGTCTTTAAGCTAGGAGTAGTTGATGTAGTCCAGTCCTGGAGCATCATCTTATATTTGACAGCAGGAACGAATCGCATGCATACTATTCAAAGATTGCTCACTGCTCAAGGTTTTTCAGAAGACTCTGCTCTATTTTGTCAGCATCTTTACGTAAGAGGACTATATCGTCTGCACATTCTAAGTCGATGAGATTATTTTCACCCTGGTAACAAGTCAATACCTGGGTCGCTGAAGTAATGTAATTCCATATCAAATAAGTTTATTTCCAATATCACACAGCGATGCAGTCTTGATAACTGGATGACGTTTCGAGCAGAATTTATTGCTTATAATCATATCGATTGAGCTTCCGACCAACTTCTGCTGAACAAGTCAATACGTGTGTCCATCAATAAACTGATATTCACCCCCATCTTTAAAAATTTAGTAGCCTTCAGTTCACTAAGACTGCTAGTATTCGAATCAGTTGGTACTTTCAGGACTATGCAGTAAAGTAGAAGGGTGAATGAGTTTAAATTTATTTTTTATTTTCATTCATCAATTTAATTACATCGTTGTTAATCTGTTGTGATAACCTGTATCCTTTAGTTAGCAATTTTTTGGAGTGGCACGTTTTATTTTTTAGTCTAAATGTTCAACTGTGAAGATTGTTACTCTCTCATCATTTGGTATACAAAAGAGTATTTAGTTAGATTTTCCCTGACCCTCTTGTTTTAAGTTAATAACAATACAGTTCTTAAATGTGTGAAAATTATGCGTTTTTTCATGTTAATTATTTCATCCCACTGTGAAGTATATTTTTAATATAATATTTTCTATACAGGCAAGTTTAACACTTATCAGTAATCTACTAGAAATAGCTATTATTCATCGGCTATGCTATCAATCCAAAAGCGATCATACACCAGATGATACAGAGTCAGCGATTGGTAAGTGGTTGGAATTCGGATTGGCAACGAAAAAGAAGGCGACACATTCTCCAGTTGCTGAATCCGCTTCCATTACGCTATTGAGCTTGTTGTTTCAACTTCGAAAAGACAATTTATCCGTCCTTACTAACAGTAATCCAGAACGTTGTGGTCATATACTTCGTCAGATTGCCAACCTTGTTGATCATATTCAGTAAGTCTTGATGAAATATATTTGAATTTATTGTATTTGTATAATTCTCACGATGACAGCATAGTAATTGTGTAGATCGTCTTTGCCATAACCTAACCCAGATTAATGGCGATAGTAGTGTTTTTTGTTGTTGGCAGATTCAAAGAAAATCAAGTGTGTGTACCTCAAATACCTCCCAAATAGAGTGACTATTGAGTAGGCTTCATTTGAAAGCCAATTCCGAACTAACAAAGCTCAGAAAAGTGTCGAACAGTATAGATTAGAAAATTTCTGGCAAGTCTGTATTTGTTGAATACGTCTTTATGATTAGTTCACATTAGTTGTCTTTTTAAATAACTAAGTGTTTTGGAAGTGTAGTGTAACGTGTTTGTAGTTATGTCAACAACTCACTTCTACAATAATTAATAATTAATATCCATATAATTGTATTTTTTCACGTGTGTGTGTGTGTGTTTACAGTCAACTTCTCCGTCATGTAACAGAAATCAGTTACCTGCTTACAACAATACAACGTGTAATTGAAAAAGCCTCAAAAGAAAGTAATAATGTAAGTGTTCACACTTCGATTTCTGTTGATTGTAATAACATTCCTATGCATTTTGTGTAGGTAATCGTCTCTTTTATGGCGTTTCTTTAGCGGTTTGATAAGTTTAGTGGTGTAGCGTTGCTAGCCCTACGCCAAACCCCCTCCTTTATCCGGGCTTGGGACCGGCTAGAAAACTAGTAAGGTAGTTAAGCAGGCGACAACAATAATTAGCACCAATCACCATCAACGGGAGAGATTTGACAGAGGTTACTTCGTTCACTTATCTAGGGAGCATCGTTTCAACTGCAGGCCACCGGTACAGATGAAGTTGTCAAAGCCAGCCAGAATCGGAAAAGCGAGATACGCCTTCATCAACCTGGAACTAATTTGGAAATCTTCTGCACTGACTCAGCATAAACAACAAGACTCTGATTTTCAACACCAGTGTCAAGTCGGTCCTTCTGTACGGCTCAGGAACTTGGCGTGCGCGTCAGGAAAAGGGTTTCTAACAGATTGCAGACTTTTACCAACAGCTGCATTCACTGGCTGGTTCCATACTGAAGATCAAATGGTCGGTGAGAAAGAATTAGTTACAAGAAACTCTGGCTGGAAACAACCAAGATCCGGATCACTCAACAAATATGCAGGAGGAAGTAGAGCTGGATTAGGTATACGTTGAAGAGGCCGTCGAATGGCATGGCGCGCAACGCAGGCCATCGCTTGAGTGGAATCCCAGTGGGAAGCGGCGACGAAGTGGGTTGTCGGTGCGAGGATGACGTGTAGGAGATCGTGTGAGTTAGAGATTATAGGCTATCGTGGACCTAGCTGAAGAGGAGAGCAGAAGATAGAAGGAAGTGGAGAGGCGTTGTTGAAGTCCTATGTTCCACTCAGAACTCAAGGGAATAATAATAAATAATAATAATTGTCTCTTAGATGTACTTCAACACTCCCGTTGATATACACCAAAATTGCTGTTCTGGTAGGTGTTATTGGAAGAAATGTTTTGCATTATTGGATAGTCCAGTGCATTATACTATCTCTCACGTTCTTAAGAAGGCTATAAGGTTGAAAGGCACATTGCTATGAAATATGCGTTGCGCAATATATTAGGTTAATTTTATACAGCCGGCCCCCTTTATTATAGTTTGAATAAAGAAAGAACGAACATATTTGCAGGATAATACGAGCTCCTTTTATTTCGTGGATTCTCTTCAACTGTGTACATTCAAGTGCACTGGAGTTTGTGTACATAAATGAGAAATCTGACTGACTGACTGATAGAGTTTCAACATAATAATCTGCACAGAAGTGCAGCAGTTCGAGTTCCCCCTCTTCACGTGGCACACAAAGGTATAAAAGCTAGAGAAAAAGAGATTCAGAAGAATTAATAATAAACAGATATATGAGGGGGAAAAGTAGCTTTAGGAAAAAACACTGAGGTTTAGTGAATTTGAAACATCACAAAGTGAGAATACATCTGCGTAATGGAAAACGATTTTGAGGTATGTCATCGATTGTATCCAGCTATTGTTTCTTACCATCGCGAGAAACTCCGACCAGACAGTCTACACCTTCCTACGTGGCTCCAGTTCACTCTCAAAGATTTTATACAGTGATTCTAAGTTTTGGTTAGACCACCTGTAACCACCTATTTTCTTCTATTGGTGTGCTTGTTGACTTAGAATATGCCTGCGCTCTATTTCCCGTGTAAAGTGGCATAATAAGGTGAGCAACATGGAGGTTAGGCGTCGAGTTCTAGGTAAACAGGGGAAATCAATCGACGAAGTCGTGCAGTTACAAAGACTGAGATGGTTAGGACATGTGTTACGTACGCCAAGCCATCGCCTCCCTCGACGAGCAATGTTAGCGGATATAGGGTCAGGCTGGAAAAAAGCTAGCGGCGGTCAAACAAAAACTTGGCATCAGTCAATGAAATCCACAACAGTTGGTCTAAGCCAGCCACGTAGGAAGGTGTAGACTTCCAGGCTGGGGTCCTCGGGACGGTAAAAATCTATGGTTGAAAGCAATTAGTGATATGGCTGGCTCAAAATCGTTCTCAGTGGCGCAGATGTATCCACTCCTTGTAACTTATGATCTCCAATGAAACTGTTTTGTTTTTCTTTATTACTCCTTTGTCTCACACCTCTGCTCACTGTCTCTATTATGCTTTTCTTGTAATTTCTTCTGTTGCTTTGTGTGCTACATGGAATGTGGCGACTTGAAGTGCCGCACATTTGTGTAAAGTTCTATGTCGAAAACAGGCAGACATTAGTGTGCTTATTGCCGTGTAACGCTTTCAGGTTTGATTATTTTAACTTGTAATTGTAATAAGTGTCGGAATATGTTACGTAGTTATGTAGTCGTTTTTCTATAGGTGTGCTTCATTGTGTGCTTATGTTTGTTTACTAGTGTTTTTTGAAGTTACTAATTTTTAAACAAAATGTTCTCCCATTGATTTTTAGATTATGTTACATGGTTCTCTATCATTCTTATCCGATTTCGGAGAGTCTATGGCACCTGTTGAAGAAAATGGAACATTCACCACAAAAGATGAAAGTCAACTTCATTCATTTTCAGTATTGCATGCAACAAAACCCGATTTTATATGGCGTCTTCTTCGTACATGTTTGCGCTCAGTTGTTAACAGTATGCTGAATACAGTCAACTTTGAGAATACTACAGAACTAGAGAATAATGATATGCTAATATGTCTATACCGATCTATTGCCAGTCTTATCAGTTCCCTACCAGATGAAGATGCACGTTTCAGAGTCTGTCAACAATTATTTAACTGGAGTAATTCTCATAGTAATGAAGTACAACCAGATTCTGCTGATGATGCTATGGAAAGTGATGTAAATACCTTAGATGAGATGTTTGTACGACTATCAATTGTATTTAGGATAATGGAAAGGTATGTTATTTCTAATGTTTTACTTTTTTCCCCTGCCTAATATTTAAGTTATCTGATCATGTAACCATTTCAACACTAATTTTCACATCTAGCATTTATGTGATCTCTGTTTTTGATACTTATTTCATATTAAACTATCTGTTAACTATATTCTTTTATAACGTGCGAAGAATTGTCGTGTTGTTGTGAAGTATCATATTTAACTGAGTCACATTACTTTAAAGTGTTGATTTGTAAGGATTAGATTTGTTCTTCGAATTTGACCACGGATTGATATCAGTTAGTGAACCATTAAAAACAAGCAAAAAGTATTGGACAGCTGTTTCATCCTAGTTTTGGAATCACTGGCAGTATGCACCCACCACAGGAGGTGCGAACCCTGGACCTTCCGGTACAAGGCAAGATCGTAGACCATTCAGCCACTGGGACCATACTCAATAGCCCATGAATCCTAACTTCTACCAATTCGTGACTTTAGCGTGACCACCCAACTACGATGAAACAGCTGTCCAGTACTACTCCCTGTTGGTTTTTAATGGTTCTCTAACTGATATCAATCCATGGTCAAACCCGAAAAACAAATCCAATCGTTATAAATCAACTCTTGTAAACCAATCTGATACTCGCTACAAACTTGCTACAGGATGGAGTTTCCTGGAGTTCTAGTGAGAAGTTGTGACCACTGAGGTCCATCCAGTCGGGAGTGACGATGGATTCCCCGCCGATTACATTAATTCAATTTGTTATAGTGCATTTCATCCTGAAGAAGAAATCAGATGTAGACTATTAGTCCTTTTTCTTCCGAGGGAGAAATGGAGTTTCACACTTGAGATTTGAAGTTTCGCTAGAGCTCTTTTTTGCTTTTTTGTTACTGGGCTTACTAATAGCTAAGTAAGGTTTGAGAGTGTATCTACCGGGAATCGAACACAGACCACGTGTGTGGTTGAACCGTCGACGCATTAGACACTATCAGATGAAGGGAAAAATTCAGAATTTTAATCGACGCAAAATTCTCGTATTGACTCATGAAAAGATCCTTGATCAGTTGACTTCATCTTTACAAAATATGTGTCTGTCTGTCTGTTTTCGACATAGAACTTTGCACAAATGTGCGGAAGTTCAAGTCGCCACAATCCGTGTAGCACGCTAAGCAAGAGAAGAAAGCACAAGGAAAGCGTCATAGAAACAATGAGCAGAGGTGTGAGACAAAGGAGTAATAAAGAAATACAAAACAGTTTCATTGGAGATCATAAGTCACAGGGAGTGGATGCATCTGCGCCACTGAGAACGATTTTGAGCCATGTCACCAATTGTTTCCAACCATAGATTTTTACCGTCCCGAGGACCCCAGCCTGGAAGTCTACACCTTCCTACGTGGCTGGCTTAGACCAACTGTTGTGGATTTCATTGACTGATGCCAAGTTTTTGTTTGACCGCCGCTAGCTTTTTTCCAGCCTGACCCTATATCCGCTAACATTGCTCGTCGAGGGAGGCGATGGCTTGGCGTACGTAACACATGTCCTAACCATCTCAGTCTTTGTAACTGCACGACTTCGTCGATTGATTTCCCCTGTTTACCTAGAACTCGACGCCTAACCTCCATGTTGCTCACCTTATTATGCCACTTTACACGGGAAATAGAACGCAGGCACCTATGATCAAAGACAGCTAGTCTTTTCATGTCACAAAATATGTGTAAGTGATACTTTTATGAATTCTGATAAAGAATTCTACTTAGACAAATCTGTTCGACAATTTCAGCACAGCAGAAAAACCTTCCGCAAAATTCAGTCTGAACTGAGAATCAAGATTTCCTTTTCCATTCGTCGATATGGAACTTACTAGCAGATCAAATACCTTAATCCAGAAGTCCAGTTAATTGATAACTAATATGAACTAGACATTTGATTAATTTCTTTACCCTATATCCTACTGGTCGTTGATTTAAGGTAGCATATATCCATTTATTTACTAAATGAATCGTAAACTAGATATCAGATATTTCTGTGTGACTCACCATCCCATCTGTCAATATTAAGCAAGCAACCAAGTATTCCTTTTGGTGTGATGAATTCGGTTTAATTTTTCTAACATTAGTTGGTTGACTTAACCTCAGATTTTAATATTCACTTCTGTTTTATTCCCAGTTCATTAGGTTCTGTTGTAGCTGCATTTGTTCTTCTTTGATGTACAGTCAAGTTCATGATATATTTTATTATTTAGAATTGTTTACTTATGTGATGTCAGTCAGTAGGGCGACTGTTATCCCATTGGATCATACCGTTGACATTGACACAGGCACTTGATGTCATGCAACAAATTTTGTTAAAAGGATTTTGTCAGACTAGGAGCATCCACTTTCCCCCCAGCGTTTACCTTGCATCTCCTCAGGTAAAACAAATAGTCATTTCAAAAGATTTTATACGCTCACGTCTAAGGATAAAAATTCCAGGATATAATATATGACATGTATTTTATGTGATGAAAATAGTTTCAGGCACGAACTAACTAACTAACTAACCAACCTTCTTTCCACTAGTAAATAAACAGTTTACTTCATCCTTATACCGTCAAGCTTCACTGTTATTCTTCTTCTTATATATTCATAGTCCTATTCTTTTGTCTTGTTTATTTCTTCATAAGTGTAAAACATCATTTAAGCTCTGTAATAACTGTTAATGTTTTGCTTTTCCCTTCATCATGCTATATATCTATATCAAGAGAAAACATTAGATTCAATACCCCTGTAACATGCTAAAATTTACAAACTGTATCGACAATACTGTTTGAAACAAACCCATCGTTATTATTACCACTACTATTATTATTATAGTTATTATCGCCATTTTGTACTTTATACATTTTTAACTTCGCTCCTACCGTAAATGTGGACAAATTCCTGTGGTTAGTTTTATTTATTAATTTTTTATTTCCTTCACGTTCTCAGTGGAACATAGAGCTTCAGGCTGGAGGCTTGAAGTTTCTGTAGCAGTGGTGATTATTTTTACAGGATGAGGTTGCTAGCCTCATACCCAACCTACCCTCTTTACCAGTCTTATTACTGGCTAAGTGAGGTAGAGGAGTGCGTCGGTAGCCGGTGATCGAACCCCGGACCATGTGAATGGTCGGTCAGCATGCTAACAGCTGTGCCACCGATGCACAGTTTTATTTATATTTTGAGTAAATTAAATGCTATATAATAAAATCCTGCTTTTGGAATAAGGCAGACTATCATTATTATTATGAGTATTATTAATGCTTACTATAAAAATTATTGACTTATCTCTAAATATCCATTGACCTTCTTACATTTTCTATAGGATTCCAAACTATATGAATGCAGAAGAATATTCTGAAATGACTAAACAGTTATTCTTAGTTGATCATATCGTTTTGGTGTTCATTATCGCTGTAGGTCAAAAATTCAAAGGTATGTTGCATTTAAGAAAAATATACTTTCAATTAGTTGTCTGTTTTTGCGTATCTTGATCACTTAAGGGATTACTTAAACATAACACTTACACAAAATTACTTTTCATCAATACATATTCGTTGAATAAGTTCCATCGCAGTGATAAGGTACTTGATCCTGCTCAAAAAGCCTGTTTGATTTTGGTATACATGTCGAAATTCAGTAATGCTTATTATCGATGCTGTTTGGACCTTGCTTTGAATAATTGGTTTAACTGTTCTGTTGAACACAGACGGATCTACTGCTTTTGCCATGAATTTCTTGACTTTGTTAATCTATACGCATTGTTCAGTTGTATTTAAATGGAAAGTTTATCAATTAAGTATATCTCCTTACGAAAAATTCTATGTTGAGACGCCTGTTCTTCAATCAGTCCTGTACATTGGTGACAATGCCTTGTCTTTGTTTGATGAATACACAGAAATAATGCTGCGGACTCTACAAGATAATCAGCAATGGTTTGTGTGTGTGAAGTAGTTTCTGCATCTTCCTTATCCGTAAGCAGTTTCAAGGTTGAGTATTAAGAAGTAGACATCATTTATGATACAGTCAATAGCGCTATGATGAACCGTATATCACTTAACGTGTTCTTTACCTACTGTTCATTATTACAGCGAGTGCAGTCTCGAACAAAGTTGAATTTAGTTGTGATAAAGTGAAATATATAGCTGTAAAGTTACTGAATATTTGCCTGAGCCATATTATGAAAGTGTGATTAGCCTGAATAGAGTTCTCATAATATTCCTCTATGGTGCCTGGTTCAGAAGTGATTGACTTGTGACCATGCTACATCTTCGTGCAGCTGTTATTTGTTTATTTTCACCCTGTTTTACTCTTGTAACGGGGTACAACTATGGATGATTCCTTCCCCAATTAATTAATTAATTAGTGATATTCATTGGTTTTTTAAAATCCCTTATGTTCCCAGTGGAACATAGCGCTTCAAGCTTGAGCTTTTACGCTTTAGTAGCTGTGATTTTAATGTGGTTGTGTTCTCTGAGCTGGATAGTTAATTTGCGAAGCTTTCATTGCCCTCTACGAGACAACATCTTTAGTACTTACTTCAAATTGACTTGACTTCAAATTGAAGGTTGCTAGCCTCACGTCTAACCTTATCTCTTTAGCGGGGCCTACTGTCGACTAATAGGAGTTAAGGAGTGCGTCGACAGGGGATCGGTCCCCGAATCACCTGCATAGTTGCCTAGTATTTTACCAATAAACCACAGACGTGATATTCACTGTGTTCTGTTGCTTTACAGGGACACTAGGTCCTGTGCTAACAGTCTGTGTGTGTGTGTTTCTCTGTCTGTGCAAAGACATGTTTATTGTACACCATAAACGTACAGACTGCTTACCGGTACAGTTGCCTCCTTTGAGTTACACGCAATGCGTCTTGACGTTTTTGAGTTCCACTTCTCACTCATTATCGATTTTGTTGTACAACTTCGAAACACGAAAATTCATTTATATTTAAAATATGTTTCAATCATCATTGTGTTTTCTTCGACGTTGATTTTTCCAGCAGTTCTGTTTTAAATAGGTTGATGAATAAATTATGGAACCATATTCCAACTTCCAGAGGTGCTTAATTCCTATGATAAATGTCCTGTAAAGCAGAGTACCAGAGAATGCCATTATTTTCTTAGTCAATGATACTTTCTGTTATTCGTTTAGTGAAATTATTTTATGACAAAAAAAGTTTATTGAATATTGTTCTTGTAGACGAGGAACTACCCAATGCATTGAATGTTTCCTAAAACATTCAACTTTTTATTAATAATAAATGACTTTCTGTAATTTTTGTTGTATTCATTTTTCTTTCATAGGTGCTAAAAAAATCGCCAATCGATTAGGATTTACACACTCCCTTCGTTGTTATGCTGATGGTGCTACGCCTAAAATTATTGCTTGTGTTCGTTCCTCATTGTCTTGTTTACAAAAATGGCTTATCGGTGAAGTGAAAAATGTTGCCTGTTTGGATGCAGCTTCAGCTGGTGAATCAACACTGTATATTCCATCAGTTTTAATCGGATTACTCGATGTGTCTTCTTCTTCCTCCTCCTCCTCAAATTCATCACCAATTACTGAAATTGATTTACAAAGTGTTTTGGCTTCATTTTTGGATGCAGTATGTGGTGATGAAGCTTTTCTACGTCCCCTTGGTTCTGCACTGACTGAACGGATTATGCATTCTTCATCTTGGCGTACTCGATTAGCTGGTATTCGTCTGTTGAAATTTGTTTTCAATCATTCAAGGGATCAATCAGCTGGTAATAATAATCAAGGTGTTGTAATTGATTCAAAACATCCTGGTCCTGTCAACTGTATTATATCAGATTCTCTATTAGCTTTATCAGAAGCCTTAGAAGATGATCGACCAGAAGTGGAAGCTGAAGCCAATAAGCTATTTGCTGAACTAGAACAAATGGGTTTAACTGCTACAGAAACAAGAACTAATTAACTAGCTGACTAACTAATTAACTGACCTAGCCCCGGTTATCATTTGAAATGAACTTGTACCAGAAAAACAGAACTTATTTTTGGAGATGAATTCCTCTTTGTACAGTGTGTCCTCAAGTGCTTTCCAACCTTTGTGAATATAAAATTTCTTTTGAGAAATGATAGTATTTTAATCTGTGTTCCTAGCGCAACTTATCTTGTAATTTATCTCTTGTTATCAGTGAAATGGCATCCAACAAATCTACTACTTCCCCTCTTTTATTTACAGGATATCCTAGAATTGCATATTTTTTAGACTTCGCATGGTTTTATTTCTGTCTGTCGAAGGGAAACGGTGCTGCATAATGGGCGGCACTGGTTGATTTTGTGATTATTGTTCTGATATGAGCATGTTTATCACCTTGGACTATGAACACAGTCCTTTAACTCTTATTTATGTCTGTAGAAATCTTATAGTAACTAAATATTTATACTTTGTAATTAAGTTGGAGGGATTTTCTTTGTCCTCTATCACAGTCGTGTGTATTGTGAGACAAAGGTATTATCTACTCATGTTCACAAGCGTTGGTTAGATTCTTCTCAGAGAGTTTATAAATCAATTTGGCGGTCTTCACATTGCACTGTACAAGGTGGAATTTCACTACAGTTTCTTTTGGAAATCGGAATTGTTCAGATCTCAATTTGTCATCTTCTTGATACCATAGATAGCAGTCATGAGAGCAATGATGAATGTGTGGTGGTACATACTACTGATTGATCTGGTTTGAGTAGTTGAACACTACTCACACCAATGAGTCGTGCTTGCTAGCTAGAATGAAGCGATGCAAACACCCTGAATGGGTGTTTCACTCATTTGGGGATGTTTTCATTAGCTCTATACCTAGGATGACTGAGAACAGAAAGCCATTTATTTTTCACTCTGAAATGACAGTTTCAAATTCAGGTTTCACAAGATAAGTAATGTTGATGTTAGGCGTAGAGTGTTGGGCAAAGAGGGAAAATCAATCGATGAGGCTATAAAGTTACATAGATTGAGATGGCTAGGTCACGTGCTGCGCATGCCTAACCACCGCCTCCCCCGACGGGCTTTGCTAGCTGATATAGGTTCAGGTTGGAAAAGAGCCAGTGGTGGCCAAACAAAAACATGGCCTCATCAATCCATGAAATCCTTGACAGTTAAACTGAGTCGGTCAGGTAGGGAAATGCAGACTTCCGGGTTGGGGCCCTCGGGACTGACTCTAGGAATCAATGGCTGGAGACAATAGGTGACATGGCTCAAAATCGTTGTCAATGGCCAGCGCATATGTATTCAGTCTCTGTAATCTTTCATATTCCTTTCTACCATTACCCATTCTGTTTCACTCGTATACTTGTCAAACTCTATTAATTCTCTCCACTCATCTTCTTGTCTACCTTTGTGTGCTATTTGGAACGTGGCAACTCGAACTGGTGCACTTCGATGCCATGTTCTATGTTGAATCCAGACAGACAGAGGTGCGTAAATGACTGAACGACCCCCTTGCTTATTCATAAAGGAATCATAATAGGGACAAATTACACAAATAACGTATACCTTTCATAAGTACGTTTGTCCTAATCACAATGAAGGTTGAAATATGTAGGTGTACGTGTGTAGTTTATGTTTGAGAGTCTCTCCATGTACTTTGATTGGACACTAGTTAGTGACTAGTGTAATGTGCATTGTCCTTTGTTTGATGCAGACTGAATTCTATCATTCAAAGTTTACAATGTGGGCCAGCATTCAAAGTGTCTTGCCATCACGGTGCACTTTGAATTGTTGATATTAGATGGATACTGGTTATTAACAAGTGTCCAGTTAAAGTATCCAATACAGTCCTACAGGAGGTCGATCACGAACCTGAATAGCTCAGTGTTAACATCTCTCTCTCCCTCTCTCTGGCTGCAGCACTGGGTGACGTGGGTTCGAATCTCAGAAGGAAAATAAGTTCCTTCAAAGTTGCAGATACGTCTTGCTGACTGGTGAGTGCCAATTATCACGAAACCTATGTCAAATGGGGTTTCTTGCCGATTGCCTCGAACTATCTAATATTAACCGTCTCTTCATATAAATCTGTAAGTCAATACATACTAGAATTTCATTTGTGTTTCTAATCTGGAATTTTATGTTCAAGCAATCGTTGACTTCTCTGGAAAATTGAATAAAGCTTTATCTGTTTCCCAGTTAGTTTACTTTCCTTCATAATTCTTATTAAACTTGGCGCAACTACTGACTTCAGTAAGAGTTACGTAATGTCTTTTATTGATTTTTTTATTCCTTTACGTTCCCAAAGGAACATCGAGTTTCGGACTAGAGCTTTGAGTTTTCAGTAGCAGTGGTATTGTTTTACGGAGTGGGGTTGGTAGCCTCTCGCTCAAACTCCGCTCTTTGTTAGGATTATAACCGGCTAAGCGTGGTATAAAGGTGTGCGCTGGCTGGGACTTGAAGCTCAGACCATGTGCATTGTCGGTCAGCACTCTACCGCTGAACCACCGATGTACTGGTAGTAGAGTAATGGGTAGTAATAATAATCACTGACAGTAAGTAATTGGTATTCTGATCGATTGATTTATTTAGTGAGCAGTATTCCACGCATTGTTCTGCTGTTCCACTGGATTGATTTCTAATCAATAGTTTACTTTAGTGTAAACTCTTGAGAAATAATATAACACAGGAGTGGTTAATGCTTTCTTTACACCTTTGGGCAATGGATTTACTAAACGTCAATATAGAAAACACCGTACTTGTACTTTAATAATACGATCTCATTTATGCCTTGTCACTGGACATAATAGTTCTTTTGCTTCATAAGTCATCTCCAATCTCACCGTTATTATTACAGTTAATATGATGCTCTAATGAACCCATTTCTTCCCATTTGTTTAAGTCAGTAGAACTGTGCGCAAAGCAATAGGGTTTTTGAATACAGGTATTTGATAATCAGCGAAATGGAGGACATTTCCTCTGTCACTAGCAAAACACAATAAACTTTTTATTGTTCCTTAAAGTTTCTAGAAGTATTTATTTAATTGCAGGTGTTGATACAAAACTCATTCAATATTTGTAAACATAAGTTGGTAGATTAAAGTGTATAATGATTCCTGTGAATTAGTTAGCAAATTTCATTCAGATCAGAATTCATTCACATAAAACATGTCTTGGTTCAAACATAATCGCAAACAAAATCCCTACAAAACCAATACTTGAAAATCAAACATAATCAACTTGATAATAGTCATTTAGATTTTCACTGAGCACGGAAACAGAAGGCTTGTTCAGCATATGTCAACTTACGCCGTCTCTGGCTTAGCAGACGTGATATTCGGCTATCGATCAAAGGGCGTGTGTACTACTCAGCAGTTCTCTCTATCCTCCTTCATGGCTGCGAGACATAACCATTGAAAGCAGAAGACATAAAAAGGCTAGCTCTGTTTGATCATAGGTGCCTGCGCTCTATCCCCCGTGTTAAGTGGTGTACCAAGGTGAGTAATATTGTGGTGAGACCGAGAGCGGATCGCTCAGCAGATATGCAGGAGAAAGTAGAGATGGCCTGAGCAAACGTTGTGGAGGCCGTCGAAAGGCATCGCGCGCAATGCAGGCCATCGCTCCAGTGGAATGTCAATAGGAAGCGACGAGTGGGTCGTCAGTCCGAGATTGACATGGGGGAGATCATTTGGGGGGGGGGGAGATTATGAGCCATCGTGGACCCAGTTGAAGAGGACGGCAGAAAATAGGGGAAAGTGAAGACGTTTTGTTGAAGCCCTGTATTCTATTTGAAACCCAAAAGAATAATAATAATCATGTAAACTAATCAACTTATGTCAGTGTGAAAACAAAGAGTGTTAATATGTCTGAACTGAAAATTAATGTCTAAATGAAAGTATAGATGATATGGATAAGAGCAGAACCGTCTCTCAATGTTCATTTTATTATTATTTCCTCATTATTCCTTTCGGTTCGGAGTATAACTTAGGACGTCAGTAGCACATTTTAATTTTGTCCTCTTCTCTGCAGTCGTTTTTGGCATTTAGCGAAGGCAGCTGTTGATAATGATCTGAAGTCCGTTAAAAATGCTTTTTGTGACGCGCCAAGTTTCTGATCCGTAAAGAAGAACTGACGTAACATTGTTGTTGAAAATCCAAATTTTTTTTCTGCAATAGATTTCCAAACTGCTTTCAGAATGATGATGGTCTGCCTTCCCTTAATGATTCTGACTTTGGCATTCTCATCCGTGCTACCTATAGTTGAAACAATTCTGCCTAGATAAGTGAAAAAGTTGGTCTCTTCTAGATTTCTCCTGTTTGGCATTCTTTTTGTTATGGTTTGGTTATCCTCAACAGTTCTGTCTTCTCTATGTTCACTTGAAGTTTTGTCTTTGCTACCAGCCTCTTCTGCCAATTTATTGGTTTTCAACTTTAGATATTGTAGTTGGTGTGACAACAGATATAAATCGCCTGCATACTCTAGGTCTCATTAATACTTTTTGTCTGTTCAAAGTCTTCTTGTCTTCTCCTGCCCCATGACCCATTCCACCACAGTCAGGGACATCATTGGTTATAGTAGGTAGCATCGTCTTAATCTTGTATCTGCTTCAAAGAACTTACTGGGTTTTCAGTTGTGAATCACTTGGTATATGGCATTATTACAGAGATGCTGAATGAGGTTGATAAAGGTTTCGAGCATTCCGTAGTGTCGAAGCAGTCTCCAAATCATTTTGTAGTCAACGCTGTCATAGGCCTTTTCGAAATTGAGGTAGAGATTTCACTTCCACTCTATGCTTTATTGGATGATGATGAATAACGTTGCAATTCGCTTCACACCTGATTTGCTTTTCCTGAATCCATTTTGTTCCGTGCAGAGCTTTTCATTCATTGCATCTTTTATTCACTACAGAATGGCGCCACTTAATATTTAACTTGTCATAGACAAGAGTATGATTCATAACCAGTTCTCGCAGAGGCCTAAGTCCCCCTTCCTCCAATCAGCAAGTACCTTTCTTTCCGTCCAAACTTTTTGTAGCAGTGACGTAAGGACATCGACTGAGGTGTCTGAACTCGTTCTCACTGCTTCTGGGGGAAATTCCGTCTCGTACGGTTGCCTTCCTGGTTTTCACTCACCGTGTGAAATTCAAGTGTTTTGCTTTTTGATACATTTACTGTGAACCATTCAGACAAACTGAAATACGTGGAACAGATGACTGTATAATAAGTGCATATAGTGTATAATGAAGTCAGACAGTCATACATACAGGGTGACAACGTAAATAATTTGGAGCTCCACATCAATATATAACTCGATTATCCTATATTCAATCAGATGTAATCCCATAAAACTTTCGGATTGTTCAATATTTAAATGGACGCTCCTAACGCTGAATGTTTCTCTAACTTCTAAATTTTACGATTGAACACAAATCGATTTGAATTAGTGAACGTTTGAAAACTAGAGAGTAATGAGGAGCTGTTTCGTCTTTATTTGAGATCCGCCAGCAGTACACACCCATAATCCTACCGATGGTCGAACCCAATACGTTCAGGTCACAAGTCGAGCTCATTAACCATTCAGCTATCGTGACAAAATCCAACTGTCCTTAAATTCTTAATTCTGCTTATTCACCATCCAGTAGTCAATGTCATTGACGAGTACTTTCCCTCAGATGCAACCTGGTGAGCTCTACCGGTCACGACTTCCCAAAAGAACTTCAGGCAACTGCATCGTGTAGCCAGTCACCAATGAACCTTAGATTAATTTTCAATTATTGATTCACTGAAGAGTCCCAAACAAGGACTAAACAGGTCTCCAGTACACTCCTTGGCTTTTTACGGTCCTCTCACTGAAGTCAGATCTAATTTTAAATTTCATCATATATAGGAAGTAATAATCTTTATTTATACAGTGGGATTTCTTTCGTTATGAATGTATATATAATATGCAATAAGAGACGATGTTTATGCATAGTAATATTCATTTTTCAGTTATTTATACTAAGAATAATTTACATATGGTGCAATCCACTGAATCAATTGAACCAATATTGAATACAAGTATGTGAAGAAAGCTGTCGTGAAAACAGCTGAATATATATATATATATATATCCCTCTGACTCGTAGGGTATGGCTGTGTTCTTTAAGGATTCCAAAACTCAAAAAGGATTAATGCATACTAAATAAGTAAGTAGGGTTAGTATTCTTGGTTCATTGAACAAAAAACTGTTAAAATTAAATCAATAAAAACACGAAACAATGGAAAACTGAAAAAGAAAATCCAAATTTTGGATTTTAGATATAGTTTTTTTAAAAAAAGCAATAATAACAGATGGAGTGAAATTTCTTTTCTTTCTGCCTTTTTGCTTTTGTAATTCAACCAAAGAATATTTATTCACAGGGAATATTGAAATTTTGATTAAATAAGAACATAATGTCTTATAGGTATCTATCACTTTGTGTTTCAGTGATAGTTTTTTTTAAACTAGATTCGTTGTAAGTACTTGCAACTTGCACTAACACACACACACACACTGGTTTTGATTTACCCGAGAGATTCATTTGATATTAGTTAGAATAGTTTTATTTACACATATGCTTGAATTCAATTAGTATTAATCAGCATTTTGTTCATTCATCCATACATAATTCATTGAACAGGTGTTCTATGGTGTTCTTGATTTGCACTACGTCGGATTACACGATTTAATTTGACTGATGTAACAGCAGGCATTAAACGATTGATAATTAAATGAGGACTAGTACTTGTATTATTATGTTGATGATGTTGATGATATGTTATCATATTATTATTAGCTAATGTAGGCAATGGTGTTGTATCTTTGTGCATTGTTTTTGAATCTATAATAATTAAACACAATGAAAATAATTTATGATCGTTATTAGTGTCAGTTTGATTAAGTATTTTTATTGAAATGAATGAAGGTTTTTCAAGAGTTAATTTGTTCTTCAAGTTTGGCCACAGATTAATAACAGTTAGAGAAGCGTTGAAAACCAACAGGGAGTACTGGACAGCTGTTTCTTCCTAGTTTCGGACTCATCGGCAGGACGCATTCATCGCCAGGGTTCGAACCCAGGCAGGACTTTCCGCTTACAAGGTGAGCATGTAGACCATTCAGCCACTGGGACCTGACTCAGTGGGCTATGAATCCTTAATTCTTCGTGATTTTACCGCTACTAACGCCAGCCATTGTTATCGGCAAGCATTTTTCCTAGAGTTCTACATATCTCTTCCTAATCAAACTAAAATCTTTACAAAAGTTAGTTATCGTGAAAATTAATCTGATGCTCGCTGGTGACTGACGAGTTCAAGTGAGAAGTCGTGACCAGCGTGGTCCATCCTTTCGGGAGTGAGGATAAATGCATGCCGATGACATTGGTTGGGGGTCGCACCGAAATCACGAAATGGGTAGAAGTTAGGATTCATGGGCCATTGAGACGGGTCCCAGTGGCTGAATGGTCTATGAGCTTGCCTTGCAACCGGAAGGTCCGGGATGTGAACCCTGGTGGTGGGTGGGTCCTGCCTATGAGTCCGGAACTAAGATGAAACAGCTGTCCAGTACTCCCTGTTGGTTTTCAAAGCTTCTCTGTTATCAATCCTTAGTCAAACTTGAAAAAAGCTTCTCGTGAAAATTTAACAGAATACACAGGGAAATCACCGATTATATTTCCTGAACAAATCGATCAAGAATCTATTGCTCGACCAGTTTGTTGAAGAAAATGGAGAAGGATTGGACACATGCTAAGGAGGCCGTTTGGGTATGTTGCCTCAGACCGACCATCTCTCAAGTTGAACCCGAGTTGGACGTCCGAGTGTGATATGGTAGAGGTTGTGTGAGGAGGAGAGGAAAGATATGAGCAATCGTGATGTCAACTGAAAAGAAGGGAGGAGAACAGGACAAAGTGGAGATGTATTGCTGAAGCCCTTTACTCCACTTGAAACCAGAGGGGATTATAATAATGAGAATATAAATAATAATACTTATACCATGAAGTGACTACTGGAGATCAACTATTGACCTTAGTCACTGTTGATGACTTCAGTCGTTGATTGGATAATTCACAGTCTATCACAGTAGCTGAAATGAATTTATATTTTGACTTCTGAATCAATCCAAGGGCTAGACGCATGACATTGAGTGCTATGTAATGGCCGTATTGTCTTTACCGTATTCTTCCTCGTTATCTTTTCATTTTCGACTTCACTGCAATAAAAATATTCATTTTAACGTTACTCATCACTTCACTACATAACCATTAATCTTCTTATCTAAAGCTGTGTTAGATTGTCCCATCAATACGTAACAGACATTTACTTCAAACAGTAAATAAAATGCAATACTTTGTTAAATATTAGCAGTCAGTACTTTTTGATAAAAACTTCTTGATTCTCGGTGTTCATCATTAGTGAAAGTTATCTCCTCCCATCGATCCAAAATTATATCAGTCAGCAAAGAAGGAGGACATTTCACCTCTAGACTATTTGCCCGTGTATCAGTGATCCATTAGTAGAATCCTCACCAGCTGTGTAGGAAGTCTGGGTTCAATTCCAGACGCAGACGCACTCCTAAACCTCGTCTAGTTGGTATTACGGTTGGAAAATAATAAAGTTTGGGTATGAGGCTATTAACCTTACCCTGTCATAACAATACTACCACTAATGAAATTTTAATGCCTGGAGCCTTTTGTTCCACTCAAGGAATGAAAAATGCTTCTTTTACTATAAGGGAACATTGGAAAGCGTTTGGTATATAGGATAGACATATGTTGACAACGAAGACTCATTATTTTTTTTAATCCTTTAACGTTCCCAAGTAGAACATAGGGCTTCAAGATAGAGGCTTCAAGTTTCTGTAGCATTTATGTTTATTTGTACAGGATGAGGTTGTTAGCCTCATGCCCAATCTTCCCTCTCTACCAGTCTTATCACTGGCTGAGGTAAAAGGGTGCATCGACCGGGGACCGAACCCCGAACGGGTACTCTACCTCTGTGCCAGCGACGCCCCCAACAAAGAGTTACACTGGTTAATTATTATTATTATTATATCCTTTAATTCCTAGAGGGACATAAGGCTTCAGCTGCGCACCTCCATTGCCTTCTGTTTTCTTCCAACTTTTTCACTCCACTCCAAGTCTGCCCACATGCTTTCATCTCCTCACATGACGTCCTCCAAGTCACCCTCACACTGACGACCAACTCGCCACCCGCTTCCCTTTCGGCCTGGTTCCACTCGAGCAATGGCTTGTCTAGTGATGTCACTTGATGGTTTCCTCAGTGTATGGCCAATCCAATCCATCTCCATTTCTTCCTGCATATTTGTTTCACAATCGGTTGTTCCTGTTGGGTTGGTTTGCTCATTGCCAGAGATCCCTGTTGCTGATCTTTTCTAGCTGGCCATCTGATCTTGAGTATTGAGCGAAGACAACTGTTAATGAAGGTCTGAAGTTTGTTGGAGATGCTCTTTATGACGCGCTGACCAAGTCTCTGATGCGTATAGTCACACTGACTGACTTCACAATGGAGTTGAAAATCCGGATCATATTTTTGATTCTGAGTGATGTTGACCTCCACACAGACTTAAGGGTAATGAAAGCCTGTCTTGCTTTTCCGATTCTGGCTTTGATATCCTCATCAGTTCCGCTGGCCTGTAGTTGAAACTATGCTTCCCAGTTGGGTAGGTGAAGGAGGTTGTTTCTTTCAGGTTCCTCCTATTTATGCTGGCTGATTGTTGTCTGTTGTTGTTGTTGGCCAGGAATCTCCATCCCCTCTATTTTATCTATGTTCACCTGAAGTCCTATCTTCTCTGGATGCTTCTTCTATCGCCAACTTGTTGCTTTTCACTTGAATATCTTCTAGTTTGTGGGAAATCAGACATATATCATCGTCGGCGAAGTCCAGATCCTCAAAGTTCTATTTTTGTGTGAGTCCATTTTATGCCTGTTCCCTCGTTGGTTGCCGTTGTCTGTCGCATTATCTGGTTTACTGCAATCAGGAAGATCATTGGCGATAGTAGACAGCCTTGTTTTACTCCTGTCCTTACTTCGAAGGATTCCGTAAGTTTCCCGTTGTGGATTAATTGGCAAGCAGCATTGTCGTATAACTGTTGGATGAGATGTATAATTGTCGATGGGACTCCGTAGTGACTATTTTATTAAGTCATAATGCACTACCGAGTGTTGTATTAAGGTGATACGTTTTGTATAGAACTGTGTTTTACTACCGTGCTTAAGGTTTGCTATTATACTATTGTTAAACTCACTGCTTGATTTGTATTCTCTTACCATATCTACCTGGGAAGTAGTTTTTTAGAAGTAAAAATTAGGATTTCATCTTTTTCGGTGTCCATGAGAAAAGTCTATCCGAAACCTTAAAGAAATAGTTTCTCAATACAAGAGAAACTACTCACACTTCCTTTATTGAAAAACATGATAAGTATTGATTACAAAGATAAGTATAATGTTTCATTATAACATTATATCATATATTTGTCTGCTTTACAAACATGATGCATTATGGAGAAATTTTATCACTTGTGTTATCAAACTTAATATTTCAGCTTATTGGTTTCTTATCGTTGAACAATTTTAGTTGATATAGAATTCTACTGGTAAAGTGTTAGGAGAAGACATTAAATCAGTTCATGAAATCTCTGACAGTTGGTTTGAGCCATATAAGATGGTGTAGAGCGCCTAACTGGGGACCTTGAGACGCTAAGAACCAATGGCTGAAAACTGTTCTCAGTATCACAGATGGATTCACTTTGAGTGACCTCCTAGATTAATTAAATTCTTGTTATTCTCTGCATGATTGAATTTTCTTCCGTGCACTTTTATTCATGATAATTTCCTTATAATTGCTTTTGTCTACCTTTATATGTGCTTTTATGAAGTGTCACAAAATGAACAGCTGCTCTGTTATCTAGAATTCTACGTTGAAGGTTCAGTCAGTCACCTTATTTTGACAAGAATAGAACACAAACTTTTCTCATACTGATTTCTCTAGCTAGCTAAAATTATTTCATGTCGATCAGCTTGACTTTAGCTTAATAAAGAGATGCTACTTACTTTGACAGTCAAATGCAACACTTTTGATAGATGAATTATGACTATGTTGTCTTGATGTATTATAAGAATAGAAAATATTATTGTTGTTATTATTATTGTTATTATCGTTTGTTAAATCGGTTAGGGTGAATTTTGATTTCATTGCTGAATGAGATCGTATACCTCTTGACGGTAGAAAACCATTAGTTATATTAATTTTTAAAGGTGTATTAGATGAATTAGTTGTCTTGTTAGATGATGTATTTCTAATCGGTTGATAAGTCTTTACACCTATGCATATCGAATCATTGCAATTTTGATTTGATGTCAGAAGAGTGGAGGTTGGAAAGGTGTATTTATTACCATCACTGGTTAGTAGTAAATTTTGACTCATTTGACCAGTGATTTGATGTATTTGTGAAGAAGTATTTGTATGTGCACCTGAGTTGGAGAAATTTTCTGATTGTATACGATAAGATTGTTGATGTTTTTGAAGTTTTGTTTGTATTTGAGATTGATGAGATGGTAGTGGAGCGAAAACAGGATTAGTGCATAATAATGGCTGATCTGAAGGCGTGAAATGATTTCTGTCTGTTGGTTGTATAGAAAAGTTTTCAGTATTATGACCGGTAGATGGTTTATTTTCAGTACTCTGGGCACCGAATATTTTTGGATGATCGCCTGAAGTAGAAGTTTGGTACACGTCGAGTGAAGTGTCCAATTTTATCTAAAGATTGATAATAATAACAATTTTCAGAAAAAATAAGATGTAAGCATGATCAAAATGTGTATGAAATGATGGCAGAAGTTCGTAACTCATGTGAATGTTGTTGGTGACATCAATTTCGCTCCGATAAATTATACATAAACAAAACTTTTATGGTTTGTAATTATGTAGAGTAAGAATCCTCTAGAGGAATCCTCTGCAGTCAAACTGTCCAGCTCAAGAGTACAACAACACACAGCAAATGATTTCATGCTGTTCTCATAATAAAGCTACAGTGCATGACAACTATAAAGAATATATATATATATATATATATATATATATATATATATACTAGTGGTTTGTTGATATAAGTTGTTGAATGCCACCCACATCAACCAGTAGTGCTTGCTTGTTTGAGTCCGAGTCATGTTTTGACTACTGGAAATTAAATATGCATATAGTGACAGAATGCTCATCAGTCACTCACGCGGTCCGACTTCGGCTAATAGTCGACGCGCCCCCTAAGCATTATCCAGTTTGCTAGCCGGTTGTAAGGTATAAAGAGAGGGGAGATTCGACGTGAGGCTAGCGACCTCAACTCCTAAAAATATAACACAACCTCTTCTGAAACGTAAACCCTGGAAACTTAGTGTTTTGTTATGAAATCAAGGAATAAAAGCGCATAGCAGAAAACTAGTAACTACATTTTGAGTTTTATGATGGTTATTAAAATATAGTCTGGCTCTTGATACTGCTAACGGGAAATAACTTGAAAAGCAATGAGGTTAAATAATCACTTTATATTGTCGTCAAAATTATCGCTAATTTATATTATAACATTTCATAAAACTAGATACACCAAGAGTAGATAAAAATAATAGTAGTATATACCTGAGCAGAATTTTCGTGTTGTTGATTTCTAATCCAAAATCCTTGCCTTCGTAATAATTGTGTACGGTTTTTCCATGCTGCTGTTGGCTTTAAAACATTCAAAACTCTCTCCTTTTTGTCATCTAATAAAAAGTTATTAGTAAACTGTATGATAGAAGATGGAAACATATAATTAAATTAATTATTTAAATAAACTGATTTGCCCAGTCAACTTGAAGAATATACACGTATATACCTATGTCTATAGAGGAGTTAAGTAATAGTTATGGTGTAGTGTGCATGCAACTTACAAGTAAGTAAAGTAGCATATCAAGTAATGTTTCCAGAGGAACAATGATTATATATATATATATATATGCTCTAGATGACTTTGAAGTTTATTTGGGGTGTAACTTGGTGTCCGAAATCCTTCAGATGTTCTAAGATAGAGCTGCGAGGTCATTGTTTTTCTCCTTTGTATAACCATGCTGGTAAGTATTCGGTGATACGTTTGGAAACCGAAAGCTGGGTACGGCCGAGATACCTGGTTCCACACGAGCAGGTGAATTGGTAGATACACACTGATGGTGGTTGCAGTGGTAGCGTTCAACGAAGGAGTCACTCAGTGTTTAAAAAGTATTCAACGAATTTAGTAAAAAAAAAATCCGTGTTTAGAAAGGTAGCACAGCGTTTTAAAACCTTAAATGAATATAACTAATCGTCCACTCAATGTGATCGAAGGTATAGCAGCAGTTAAACTGATTATGTACGAGCTCATTTATTTTTTATTTTTTTGATTTACAGCTTGATTCCACACTGTATTTTCGGTACAAGTATGGAATTTTCAGCATGGATATCGGTAGCCCAAATTTTGCAGGCCGACCATAGATATCAGGTATGCGCCGGCGTGGGCTCGAACCCCGGACCATGTGCATAGTCGGCGAGAGTCCTAACCACTGTGCCACCGACGCACTTTAGAATTAATGTAAAACTAAACCTGCCTAAGCTGGTTGGATGAGATCACTTCACTTACGTAATACATTGGATTGCAATCTGTACCTTCAGATAATTTACATCACAGGAATTAATAAAAGACTGCAGTTGAACAAGGGACTATTAGAATTCAAGATATATGTGAGTGAGTAAAACATTCGATTAGTTATATATTTGTCATCAAAACTACCAAAATCCAAAACCAAAATGTTTCTGAATAACAGGATACAGTCATAACGCTTGTGAAATCAGTTGTGTAAAATGCAAGAAAATATGAAATACTCTACCAAAATAATAAAAACACTAAAACTAAACGAAGTATGTAAAGTGAACCAGTGATCAGAGATTGAATAAAAATTAGTAGTGCATGGGAAATGGATGAAAACGATCATATATCTATGAATATTAAGGAGAAATATTTCATTTCAAGAAGAATTAATCAGAGTTTACAAAATATTCAAGATTACATTGATTAATTCACCTGCATCCACTACAAATTAACCCAATAGAATGGTACTGAAGTGTACTTTTAGAGAGAGAGAGAAAAGTGCTCACTTATGGTCTGATTAAGCAGAACACGAATTAAACCTTAGAAAATCAGGTTATTTCACCTTATATAGAATGAATGAATCACAAATCTGGATCGATATAGTTTTTTTTCACATTTAATTGGACAGTAAATCAATCACAGAAACAATATTATTGAGAATGCTTTAAATGAACAAAGACGCTTGTTTGTGGAAGTGTATTTTTCTAGTAAATATAAGCACCAGTAGCTAATCAGATTTCATTTTGATAGTAGAAATATTTTACACTTGAATATTGAAAGACATGTAAACTTAGTATTGGTGCTGTAGTTCAAATGAACACCTTTTATATTTGGGGTTTGAACAGATTTTTGGTTAATTTCAGTATAGATTTTATCCTTTTACTGGACCTTAACCTATAGCGGAATAACTGTCTGGAAAATCCCTCCCGAACGACCTACTTGCAATATTGATACTTATCTGGGTATTTCAAGCTAATTTTATAGTTATAATCCTCTTTTCTCCCATGCCGGATATCATTGTCTTAACGTCTGCATATCACCTATTCGTATCTAATCCCTAATTTTAATGGTTCGCTTTGTGGTTGTTGATAATGTCTTGTTGTGATTTTGTTTGAATGAATTCAAGGTTATGGTGTGGCAATTTTAATCTTAGACTGTCAGCGGGAAATTTTTGACGTGTTTTTACATTTTGCTGACACTGTTTTGATCCTACATTGTTGGGAATGTTCTACTTAATTATAAGATACTTCTTATGGTTGATTTTGGTTAACTAATTTTGTTGTACAGTACTCATTTTCTATGTGAAAAGTTTTCGATTTGTAATTTTGAGTTTTTGATACGTCATCAGTATTCAATAGCACTGCAGATTTTATCGTAAATATCTGTCGTTTTGTTGTCCACTGGACATTTTTGGATTGTGAGTAACTTAGGAAGTTTTGTCTGGCTATATAGTAGTATACACCGAGTGGTTTCCTGCGTTAAGACCACAATACATAGGTTTGGGTCGCCACACAAATTAGTGGCTAAATGGTTATCGTACTCATCTTATAGTATGAAAGTCCCTGTTCTATCTCTGGTGAGTTCGTGGTTGCTCATCGCAAACAAGTCTCACAGGAAGATGAAATAACTGTCCAATGTTCCATGATTTTCAGTTATGCTCTAACTTATATGAGTTCGTGGAGAAAACTATCTCAAGTAAATGCATTTATCTGAATACGTGTTTACAGGCGAGCATTGCTTAAAATACTACATACATTGTTTTGTTAAGTACTTCAACAATTTTTACAGATGTTAATATTTAACGATATTCTGTGAATCATTACTATCTTTTCAATTGTGAATATAAAAAAACTTTGTCCACTTGTGAAACAATGATCATAGATACTGAAACAGTCCAGTATAATGAAAAATTCCTTAGTTATGTTTTTAAGTCAGTTTTATTTTTCCTGTCGACTGACTGCATCGAAATGTTCGACCTCTGTTGATGTCTCAGGATTAATCTGAAGTGATTTGGTGGATGGCGATTAGCACTGAAATTCAGGATGAGCATTCCGCTTTATTTAGGACTTGTCAGCTGGGTATATCTGTAAACCCCGCTAAGTGATGGTTTTTTCACTGAGACCTGAACTCAGCAGTCATCGTTTCAAACTCCAAAGCGTCACTCCACTAGACCTCTTAGGTTACGAGAGACACCTCTTTTGCAACGGGTATCAGTTATCATTTGTATGAAGTCAACTCCAACTTTACTGTTGACCGATTGGACTGAAGCGTTCAGCTTCTACTGGCTTGTCGGCTCCTATTATGGATGCTTCATTGATGTCTGATGATTAACTAAGATAAACTAGTTTGATGAGTATTTCGAGTTTCGGTGAAAAGACTACCACATTCTGGAGGTTGCAGATAGATTCGGCTGACGAGTCCTAAATAGGACTGAATCCTCATACTAGATTCCACTGATAATCACCACTCAACAAATTACATTGTCAGTTTGATTGATTAGATGTAATCAACACCTGCGGAGTATTGATTACTGCTCAGTGACTGGGCAATTCAAATATGGGAATTATATACTGAAGAAATGTCAAATGACTATAGGTTTAGCAGATGTGTGTGTATGGCTAATTCCTGGACAGTTCTGTTTACGTCCACTTCTAGAGGCTAACGCTGAATTGCTTTACAAAATAGTATAACTTATTTAGAAGAATATACATTTTTTAAGAAAACATACTTATATCTTGCTGAGGTTGGTGAATTTTACTCTGACTACCTTCATGATTATTGAAAGCTGTAAACTTTTTATTCATCTGATTGCTTGAATTTTCAGGATACATTTGTGCACATTGTGTAAATACTTCATTCAACATTGAAATTAAACCAATTTTATGCATTAGACTTTCACGCTTTTTTAATTCATTCTTCCGTTCATTTTCTTCATGATCAAATATAGGCTGAGGTAATTTAGTATCAATGAAATAAACATCTTTATTATCTAATAGAGTATTAAGCAATATATGATTATCTTCATTGCCTATTGGCATATTTATACATTCAGTGGTAGGATATTTGAGCTCTTCTTCCTCTACTTTATCCATTTGTTGGCTGTACAATTCCGAGTTTCGTATATCTCCTTTACTAGTTACAAATTGATCTTGATTGATATGGATCAACTGGTGATTAGGGTCATTAATTACATCATGTTTGTGACCTGATTTGATTCCCCTTGACAGTGAGGCATTTGTTTTAATTTTCAATCGTTTAGGCGCTGGACTTTCAGATTGACTTGCTTTATGCTTATTTGTAATTATGTCTAGTTTTTCTTGTTTCATGCGTATTTCTTCTCTGAGTTGTCTACAGGGAAATAAAGTGTAAGATGGAGAGGTATATGAATGTGAAGAAGACTAATATATTCAGAAAATAATCAATGTTGAATAAGAAATGAATATGAAACAGCTGTCCCCAGTACAGTATTCCCTGGTTTTCAATGATTCTCTAACCGATAATAATCCGTGGTTAAACTTGACAAAGCAAATCTAATCCTTACAAGCTAACCCTTGAGAATATGTTTAAGCAATAGTCTTTTAATTAAAAGTTATCGAATTCGTAGTGAACATGTCATACAATGTTAACAATAAGACAGGAAACTTTCAGCACTCTAAAGGAAATAAAGTTTCAGTAGTTATGTAGGACTACCACCCAACTTTTCATTAAAAAAGATCAATACTTATTAAGAGTAGAGATGAACTTGTGATTGGCGCCATGGCCATCAGTAATTCTCACAATTGTATTTACTTTCGCACATTTGTCGACTTACAAAAATTAAGGGAAATTATATATATATATATATATATATATATATATATGTTAGGTGATTCAAAATAAGAAATTCAATGGAGACGTTGAAGTGAAGACCATTGGGTAATACCACGTGCCAGTTCCTCGACTGGAACTTCAATGGGAGACTAAGATTTGGTTGTCCGAGGGTGACGTGGAAGTGATTGTGTGAAGAAGAGAGGAACGCTTATTAACAGTAGTGAGGTCAGTCAAAGAGGATTGCAGAGATAGGAATAATATAATAATGGGGATATATATATATATATTACTACTTGTGAAGTCGATCATCCCCTAAATAGTCTAAAATCTAATAAAGAACAAAATTTCATTGAAAATTTCTTAGAAGAAGCGAAGGATTAAACACTGAAGGTGATAAATAGTTGTCATACATTTTTATACGACTAAATATTTACATTTTTCTTACAATTGATCTATCAAATTTACAATAGTAAATTTCATCAATATGACTGTTTTCTTATATTGATAGAAGTTAGAACTATGTGTATAATCTGTCTACACTTCAACTAATCTCCACTTAATCTCTAATAATGACAAAGAAGGGCAACTTAGGCCTGTGCAAGAACTGGTGCGGAATAATGCTCTTGTCCACGCCAAGAAAAATACTAAGTTGCATCATCCTGGAGAAAATAAAGGATGCGCTGGATACAGAACTCCACCCTATTGGAACAAGCTGGATTCAGGGGAGGCAAATCATGTGCTGATCAAATTGCAAATATGCGCATCGTCATCACAGAACAAAGCATAGAATGGTAGTCAAACCTCGCTTCACATCAACGTCATCGACTTCAGAAAGGCCTTCAACAGACAGTGTTGACCGAGAAGTAATTGGGAAACTACCTCGACACTGAGGCGCGCAGTTCCAAAATCTTTATCAACCTCATTAAACAGCTGGCTATATGACATCGCTACGTGTCAGGTGATCCACAGTGGAAATCCAAGCGAGACGTTCAAAATTAATACAAGGTTGGCTGCCTATTTTCACCGATGATACTGTCAATTGTGATAGACTGGATATTGCGCCAGACTGTATATTAGGAGCTAGGAGACAGGAATATGCTGGACTATCGATAAGAAGACTTTAGAATACCTGGATTTCGTAGATGATATGTGTCTAGTGTCACAAAAACTCGAAAACTTGTAGGCGAAAACCAACAAACTGGCTGAAGAGGTGGCGAAAACAGGACTACAGGTGAACACAACGAAGACGGAGGTAATGAAGATAAACAACGAATCGCAATAACAACAACAACCAGCAACAATCACTGTCAACGGGAGAGATCAAACAGAGGTTACTTCCTTCACTTATCTGAGAAGCATCATGTCAACTACAGGAGGAACAGACGGAGATGTCAAATTCAGAATTGGAAAGGCAAGATGCACCTTCATCAATCTGAAACCAGTTCAGAAATCTTCTGCACTCAACATAAGGAATGAGATTCGGTTTTTCAACACCAATGTCAAGTTGGTTCTTCTATACGGGTCAGAAACTTGGCGTGCGCGTCACGAAAAGGATTTCGAACAGGTCGCAGCCTTTTACTAACAGCTGCATTTACTGGCTGGCTCCATACTGAAGACCAAATGGCCAGAGTGAATAAGTAACAAGAAACTGGGGAAACAAACCAACCAGGAGCCGATTGCCCAAAATATATGTAGGAGAAAGTGGAGACGGACATGGAATACATTGAGAAGGCCACGGAATGACATCGCAGGCCAGGCCCTCAGGTGGAATCCAAATGGGAAGTGACGAGTGGGTCGTCGAGGCGATGGTGACATGGAGGAGATCCTATGGGGAAGAGATGAGAGATTTTGGTCAGCCGTGAAGCCGGCTGAAGAGGACAGCAGAAAATAGAACAAAGTGGAGATGTGTTGTTGAAGCCGTATGTTCCCCTCGGAACGCAAGGGAATAATAATAAATCGTTTAACAACTACTGTCATAATTCGTGTGAATCTTTTAATGGATTATTGGACAGGTGTTGAACTCGTAGAAATCAGCTGAATATTCTGAATAATGACTTATTGTGATTAAATTAGTCTTGAGACAGAGAGATAATAATATCTTGGATAAATGGTAAGGCGTGTAATTGCACCACCTGCTTTTTCCTGACCTCATTGGCCTCTTAGATTGGTGTTATTTCTTCTTGTGACCACACCTAACTTTTGTCCAGAAATGCAGGCGAGCAAGAATAATAACATGGAGGAATATGCAAATTTAGTCTCTCTTTCTTTATCAAAAAATATGAGAATATAGTGGATCTGGAAGGCTATAAAGAGTGAGAACGGCTTTGAGTAATATTGTCAATAGTTTCAAGCCATTGGTTCTTGGAATCCAGTGGACTCGAATCAGGAAGTCTATACTGCCCCACATAGCTCAAACCAACTGTGAAAGACTCCATAGATCGATCACGTGTTTTAGTTCAGTTACCTCTAATGCTTTCCCAGCCTACTGCTATGTTAGATAACACTGCTCCTCAAGGAGGGCTGTTTCTCGACATGCGTGACATATGTCCTAGTCACCTCAATCGATTCACTATCACAACTTGATCGACTAACTTGCTTTCCTTACCTGACACTGTAGACATGACTTAATACGGGAGATAAAACGCTTCCCTCCTATCATTACTACCATTCCATGGTTATTAAATTATGCCTTGTTAGTAAAACTCACCTTGCACATTCACTTCTCACTTTGTATGTTACTGTCTCTTGATAAAATGTTGCAGTTGGATTAAGAAATGGTGTATACTTCTCCATATCAGATGATGGATAAATTAGACGAAAATTACCCATGTGAGAATTTTCATATTTTTCACTCAGTGCTTGATATCTTTCAATCTCCTTTTCGATTGAATGTCTGTAAAGGCCAAACAAAAAGTTATTAGCTTAAACGGCATTATTTCTGTTTTTTGCAGTTTAGTTATCATTAAATTTGGATGTCACTTGTTGGACGTGCTTTATTTTTAGAAAAAAACAGAGGTGAATTTTGTCTAACATTAACGGATTGGCTTGACCTTAGAGTAAGAAATGTTTGCAAACTTGAAAAGTTAAATTATAGCAAAGAATACATCAAGGTGAATTTTCTACGCCAACCTGTACTTGCAATTTTCTCCAGGTCTTTGACTAATTTTGACTTACACACTAGTAATATTTAGAACAACACATTTAAGCGAGCAATATTGTGGTTTCAATTAGATCTCATCAGGCTTAACTCTAATATATATAAGTTTACAAATAAAAATTCAAATATAAACCAATCATGGTGTTTTGTCTATAGGATAATACGATGGTGAATATAAATTGTGCAGTTAGTCATAATACTGGTAATGATAATATTAATAATAGTAGTAATAATAATAATAATAATAATGGTCTTATCAATAATAAGGATGAAAAAATGAGGCAATCTGTGATAACACGAGTAATGAAAAACAGTATGATTAAACAAACAATTGTTCAGGTGGAAGTAGTCGATAAAGGCTAGTAAAAACAAATGAACCGATTACGTAATGTTAGATTGTAGGGGAAGGAAATGAAACACGTTTATAATGAATATAACATAAGATTAAGGGATGATAAGAAAGGGGTTGGAAATATAAATAAGGGGTGGTGTAGAAATCTTTCGTTGGTTATGTCTTATTAGGCCGCGGGAGGGTTAATGGCTGCACGAACTTCTTTTGAATGCATAGTTTAGGTTTAATAGTTCGAATGCCTATCGCCTCAGCTGTGTGCAGTAGACGAATACGAAGTCTATTTGAAAGATTCGGAGGGATACGATGAATTACTTTGAAGGCTTTTGTTTTATCGACTACATGACCACTATCAATTAGATGTGACAGAATTGAGCTACGGATTGTTTTTGTCTGTCCTTTGCCGAACCACTATGGGAGATGTTCACTAACACGTTGGCTAAGCTGTCTAGTAGTACGCCCAATATAACTAGTAATAAGTAAAAGGTTCACTTATAATTTTCGAATCTAACTCTGTTTCTTAGAATATTACTGATAGGATCCCACATAAAATATTATATCATCATGCTTTAAATACACCTCTGCTGCAACACTGGCGTCAATAGCATCGTCCAGTCTTCTTGGGAAAGTTTAGTTCCACAAGTCTAGTCAGATATCTTCGACTTTAAAGCCGAGTGACAGACGAGTTTTTCCTCCTAGACATCCACTTCGTTATCAGCCTCAATCCTATGGATAAGGTGAACGCTTCGTCAATGACTCTAAGTGTGCTTTAAGGAAAGCGAATGAGGAGGGAGCAATGAGAGATATCTTGGACAGATATTTGCTGCCTTATCAAACAGCAACCAATCAAATAAATTATCTCAGGCAAGCATTATTTTTGGTCGAAAAATCAAAACCTTTTCAAATAGATCCAAAAAGCAAGTCCTACACTTTTTAACAGGGAGAGGTGATAAGATCCCGCGTAAAATAGTATATCGTCATCTCTCACGCATGTTGTGATTGATTATGCGATCAATTATTTAAAACGCCGTTAGTCGTCTTTATTGTTGTAAAAATATATAAATACCATGTGTTGTTTTCCTAATGGTTGTTGTTGGGATTACAGTATACAGTCACAGGCCAGCTTTTCTCTTTTGATATTTGCGTGACTCAGTGAATCGGAAGGTACCACAGGCAAATAGGCATATTAAACAGGCTCAGACAGAACAAAGTGACTACGGTTCTCATCCAGTTCAGTGCAGTTATAACAAATTGGCGACGGGCTTATTTCAATTCACTGAAGTTATAACAATTATTCTAAGCAATAATGTTTCTTACATCTGATAAATCCGATTGCCAATCAGTGAAACGACCGTCAGTTGTTTAGATCACTTCGGTCAGGTTGGCATGCTCTACTTTTTGACGGGAATAGTTTCCAACTACTCCTATCAATCAAACAGTAGTATATAATATCACGCTGTTTCACTTGCTTTCTTGATCGGGACTTTCGGTATCAAGTAAATTATCGTATACATTTTTGAGGCACTTATGAATGATTTTATTCTGTAGATTTGTCACATCGTAATTTATAAAGGCCGCAGTAGTTTATCCAGATGGTCAGAAAGAATAAGCAAAAAAAACGAACTCTGTTAGGCAGCGTACCAACCAACATAACATGTTGAAGGAAATAAAGATGGATTAGACAAACGTGAATGAAATCTTCAAATGACATCCCACCTCGGGTCCCCTAAGTAGAATCCGAATGAGAAACACTAAGTCATTTATCTGAGAATAACATCAAGGAGATGGTGTGATAAAAGGGGATGAAATCTTGAGAATTCTTATGAAGCTGGCTTAAAATAGACCACAGAGAACAGAGTATAACTGAGATATGCTGCTGAAGTCCTATATTCCACTTGGAATCCACGGAACAAGTAATAATAAATTTGTTGAGAAAGAGTAACACAATTAATTGTGCAAACAGAATTTTGACTAACCTATGTTCTTTATCTCCATTCTTATGTAACAAACGATTTCGAATACGCTTTCTTTCTTCATCGCAACACTTTTTCTTACTAATTGCTGTAAAATGTGCAAGTTGTACAGCATCCCATAGCACAGCCTCTTTAATTTCTTTGTCTAATTTACTGTCTGTTGTGAAACTAGGTGAATGATTCACCTACAATGGTATAAAAAGAGAAAACAAAGTGGAAAAGTGAAGCAATCTAAATTCTCTAAGTACCTATGACATTAGTTGCAACCTTCCGTCCAAACAGACTACCCATTACAGTCCTATAGGAGGTCAGTTGCGAATCCGAATAGCTCAGTGGTAATGCTTTTGATTACAGCACTGAGTAAAGCAGGATCAAATCTCAAAAGGGACATGAATTCCTTCTAGCTTGCAGATATGTCTGCCTTGCTGACTAATGAGTACCAACCAGCACAAAAGCGCTGCCTCCTGCCGATTGCCTCCAACCACCTAATACTAATATTTTACAGTGCACCGTGATGGCGAGCAACCTAGAATGGTGGCCACATTGCAGACTTAACTGATAGAATTCAGTCTGCACTAAACAGAAGACTAGACTCATGATATTAGTTGCCATCCGGTGTCCAATCATAGAATTCATTATGTTTGTTTAAGAGAAATAGTAAATGAACTAGACAATTGAGAAACATGGGATACTGTAGCTACATTTACTGACACACTATCTACGACAAGGTTAATTCAAGGATAAAAGAGTGGCTTAGTTAAAAGTCGATATAATGTTGTCTTAAAGTGTATTTCTCAAACTATTTATGATTTTTAGATACAGATACAATGAGTCGGTTGAGAAAAAGACTGTTTCTTACTGAACTAAAGTCATTTAGAGTACCCTCATGTCACTGGATGGGATAATATAAGATATATGAATACTTATCGTAGTTACTTTTTATTTATGCATGCATACGTAAATGTGTGTACCTACATATCAGTTAATCTAGATCACTCATCCATTTATAACCTCCTTAAAAAGCAGTCTACTCATCCATTTCATACCTTGCCTATGAACAGTTGATTTTCACTGAATCAGATTTAAACTCTTTCCTGAAGAGGTAAGCTTCAAAGATTTCAGCCCAATAAATTATTATATTATCATTATTGTTTCCTTTAGTTCCTAGAGGGATATAGGCTTTAGCCTTACGTCTCCATGGCGTCCGGTTCTTTGCCAAAGTTTTCACCTGGCTCTATGTGTGCCCACATGCTTTCATCTCCTCTTCACATCACCTCCTCCACGTCGTCCTTGGGCGACCAACTCGCCGCCTGCGTTTCGGGTTTCACTCGAGGGCTTGTCTAGTCACGTCACTTGATGGTTTCCTCAGAGTATGGCCAATCAATCTCCATTTCTTCCTGCCTATTTGTTTCACAATCGGTTGTTCCTGTTGGGTTGGTTTGCTCATTGCCAGAGATCCCTGTTGCTGATCTTTTCTGGCTGGCCATCTGATCTTGGGTAGTATTGAGCGAAGACAGCTGCTGATGAAGGTCTGTAGTTTGTTCGAAGTGCTCTTCATCACGCACCAAGTCTCTGATCCGTATAATAGCACTAACTTCACATTGGAGTTGAGTACTTTTGACCTCCACACAGAATTGAGAGTAATGAAAGCTTGCCTTATTTTCCCGATCCTCGTTGCTTTGATATCCTCATCAGTTCCGCCTGTAGTTGAAGCAATGCTTCCCAGGTAGGTGGATAAAGGAGGTTGCTTCTCTCAGTTTCCTCCCATTTATTCAGCTCAATAAAAGGACCAGTCAGTATGGTTCATAAGATATAGTGAATTACATTTCTGTTACCTGTAAGATCGGTGTGTATCTAACACCATCTAGGAGAAGGGAGTGGTGAAAACTTAAGACTAGTGAAGTGTATGCCAGAAGAATTACTAAATATTCTAGTGATAAACTGTTAATCATATCCAAAGTGAAGAAACTATCTAAGGAGATTTAAAATGATTATCACTTTCATATCCTGTATGATTCGAATGTCACCAAAGTAGTTTAATAATTCTGAAACCACTTTACACAGAAGTCTGTTTGGTTGTTTTGACAAACATTTGAATTTACAGTTTCTTCTAAAGTATGAAGCAGATTATCGAGAATAATTAGAAGAAAGAAATATTCTTCGTTGGATCGCTAAATTCCAAATTCTCCACACACAAACTCTTATTCTTCAAAACAATGTTGAACTTTTAGCAGCATCTCTGTGTATATATCAGTTCACCTAATATGTATTTCCCCATATTTTGTCACCAACTAGTATTAATAATTGATGTTTATTTGCTTTTTTCATGACTTTTTGGGACACTGTTTTACTGTACAACTCTGCTGAGAAGTTACAGTTTTCTATTGCAGTATAAGTCAAATATTTATTATTTTTCTTAAAAATAAATCGCCAAGGTTTTAAAAATATTCGACAAACTTTGTGAAAAAAGTCCTCTAGTCTAGGATGACGAACATAACATATTATTGTTTGCCCTCAAGGCTGGTTGAACAGGAGTCAGTAAATACTGTGAGTTTAAAACAGCTCCCATTTCATTATCTAGTTCACTGATATAACGCCTACCAGCAATCAATGCACGTGGCTCAGATTTCGATCTCTTGCCAATGCACTCATAAACCCCCTAAGCCCAGCAAAGAGGCGAACATGTGCGTGAGGCTAGCGATACCACACGGTAGGCAGAAAACACCACTTAGACATTTAGAAAACAGAAAGATTGAGGCTGAGGCGATTGGCATTCATCTAGAGAAGCCAAGTCTATGTGTACAGAAAAAATTTGTACAGCCACTTTCCCTATCGTGGCCATCGTCACAAGAATGGAGAAAACACCACTGTTAATGAGACTTCAAAGCTTAAGCTTGAAGCTCTATGTTCAACATGAAGCGCAGAAGGATAAAATGCAAAAAAGGTAAGTGAAATGCATTCCTGAATTGTCATGCTAGTAAGATATACTTTGATAAAAAAAATTAAATCACGTGCAATATATTTAATCAAAGTCATATTAAACTTATTTATCCATCTGAGTTCGACTTACTTCTAGTACATACGGCTTCAGTCTATGACTGAACATTATATCAAAACCAAGAATTTCAAAACAAGCTGAAGTTTGTATATGATTTGGAAAGCATGTTCTATAATTATGTTTAATTATAGCATAACCAGATAGTACTGTCTTAATGATTACATCATCTATATCATCCCAAATCTGAAAAGAAATAAATGAAACGGTATATATATATATATATGGAAAATATATTATAAGTGGTGCGGAGCAACACATCAGTACTGACTAAAGATTCATTAAACATTCTTTTAACACAATAAGATAGAACATTCAAAGCTGAAGAATAACACTGTCAAATATTTACAATCGAGGTCGGTTCGTCTGACTACTGTTTTCAGTATTTTTTACAATGCTGAAATAATCCTAATGGAATCATTTATAACTTTTCAGGTTGCTAGGTGTTTTCTGATCTTGATCACTTATAAATCTTGCACACCTGTAACTTGAAGAAATTTTTCGCTTACACATGCTGTTGCATATATTTTGAAGTATGAAGTGTCATCTAGCTATTCATTAGCCTTTGAATGAAATGCTTTATTTTTTCTGATAAAGACACCTGAAAACTAACTTTAGAAGCCATATATAGTTACCTGTTTATTAGGCTGACGGATATAATTGCTGCTCACGGTTCTGTTGTGGATCAAGTGGTTGGGCGGTCAATGAGCTTTGCGTCGTAACCTGAGGACCCCGGGCTTGATCCCCGATGGGGTCGTCGTGGCGCACCGATGAGGAGTTCCAATCTAGAACGAAGTGGAAGATCCAGCTGTGAAAATTCTGGTTCATCGGCTTAGGCAATTCATTTTTAAACGATGCGTTACGAGTTCGAGTCCGGCTCCACCTACTTTAACCTGGGTACATAAACACTATTATCAACCTCCACATGGTATATGAAAAATCTTTTCTGGGCAACAGAGTTGAAAAACAAGCTTCGATTTGTTTTAAATTATTAAGGAATAACATATTATATTTTGCGATGACAATGATGTTATATCTAGATTTTCATTTTTATGATTTTTGAAAATAGCGAAAAATGCTTGTTACTCAGAATGTGAATGATTATATTAAGTTAATCTTTTAAAGCTAGAATTCTAACAAACAAATAAGAATACAGCCAAAAGAAAGGCCCAATGAACAATTAACCATGTCTTTTATTCGTCAGAGTACAAAAACCCATTAAAATCCACTTTATGCACTTTATATCTCTGTGTAGCACTTTCGAAAATAATTCTATGAATATTTATTGAAATTTTTTCGAAAAAAGAATGAAAGTTGTTTATGATTATTATTTTGTCTACAAAGATCAAACATTACAGGAGATCAACAGTTTATTACTTTTTGATTGGACATTAGTCAATAACTAGTGTAATGTTTTTCTGTGTCTAGTCCTATCTTAGGCGCAGACTGAATTCTATCAGTCAAGTTTGCAATGTGGCCACAGCATTCTAGGTGGCTTGCCATCATGGTACACTTTGAATTGTTGGCATTAGATGGTTAGAGGCAATAGGACACAGGAAGCCTACCAACGATATTTCGTACTAGTTGGCACACGCTAGTCTTCGAGGCGTATCTGCAATCTTGAAGGAGCTCATATCCATTCTGAGATTAGAACCCGTGTCACCCAGTGCTGCCTGCAGTCAGAGAGAGACGCTACCACTGAGCTATTCAGGCTTGCGATTGACCTCCTATCTGACTGTATTCGATATTTTTGATTGGACACAAGCCAGTAACTAGCGTTGTCTCAGAATCTCAGAAGGGAGATGAATTCCTTCAGGGTTGTAGTTACGTCTTGCTGACTGGTGAGAGCCTACTAGCACGAGACTTAGGTTTGGTAAGGCTTCCTGAGGATTGCCTCAAACCATCTAACACCAACAGTTTATTAATTTGCATTCACTGAAAAATCTCAAATGATATTAGGCTTGAAAAATGCTACTTTGTTTTCACATCTGTCACTGAATATATTTTGTATATTTGTTATTTTAGCGTACAAATGAACAAAACTATTTCTTAGACCTTTTTATTTAAATTGAAATCACTTCAATCCAGTCTGTGGGACAATTCAATTAACGAAAAGCAAGCAAACTAAGTAGTCATGATACAATACGTAGAGAAAAAAAGTGATTAGTGTTACTATCAATGTGAAGACCTGATTGGTGATCAGAGCAGCTGACATCTTGACAGAAAAAGGAGGTACTGAATTTCTGCTACTAGTTTAGTAAACTTTAATAAAATATTAAAATTTGGTTTCCGTTTCATTGATACAACTTCAGAAGAAAACTGTGACTAGTATTTTCAACTTATACTCACAGAACTGCTAACTGTATCTGGTTTTTAGGAATATCTATTTTATTGTTGCGTCACTGGTTCAGTGACGGAATGATATTCAGTCAAGTGGCAAGTGTGAGTTCGATTCTCGGATGATGCACTGCTAAATTTCACCGAGCTGAAAGTAAGCCCTAAGAAAAGTGAGCAAAGGCTGGGCATAATCTTAGCAACCCCATCTTGCAAAGACAACTTCCGAACTTGAAGCCGTACATTCCTTTCGGGACGCAAGGAATGAAAAAAGGTTTATCCCTAGTGATAAACCCAATGTCGACTAAAGTATATGTTATCATAATTATTATTGTATCCTTTAGTTCCTAGAGGAACATAAGGATTCAGCTGCGCACCTCCATTGCTTTCTGTTTTCTGACAACTTTTTCACCCCGCTCCAGGTCTGTCCACATGCTTTAATCTCCTCCTCGCATGACCTCCTCCAAGTCACCCTCACACTGACGACCAACTCTCCGCCTCCCTTTCGGGTTTCACTCGAGGGCTTGTCTAGTCATGTCACCTGATGGTTTTCTCAGAGTATGGCCAATCCATCTCCATTTCTTCCTGCCTATTTGTTTCACAATCGATTACTGCTGGGTTGGTTCGCTCACTGCCAGAGATCCATCACTGTTTCTGATCTTTTCTGGCCGGCCATCTGATCTTGAGTATTGAGCGAAGACAACTGTTAATGAAGGTCTGAAGTTTGTTGGAGATGCTCTTTATGACGCGCTGGCCAATTCTCTGATCCGCATAGTGAGTAGCACTGACTTCACATTGGAGTTTATTTTTGGTGCTGAGTGATGTTGACCTCCACACAGACTTAAGAGTAATGAAAGCTTGTCTTGCTTTTCCGATTCTGGCTTTGATATCCTCGTCAGTTCCGCCCGCCTGTAGTTGAAACGATGCTTCCCAGTTGGGTAGGTGAAGGAGGTTGTTTCTTTCCGGTTCCTCCCATTTATGCTGACTGTCGTCTGTTGTTGTTGTTACTGTTGGTGTTGACCAGGGATCTTCATCACCTCTGTTTTATCTATGTTCACTTGAAGTCCTATGTAATATTTTACTGTCCTTAATTTAAGCGCAATATACATATATATGCATATTTTATGACTCATTAGTAACTGATGGTGAAAGTGTATTAGTCAAATTCGGATTAGTACAGTACTGCTGATATAACGTGTGAAGTGTATTTCTGCGTCCAGTTGGATTCAGACCAGTGGCCTAGAAATTACTAGTCTGGTAGTATCTAATCTAATCAGTAAGATCCGACGGCTAACTAGGTCATGATTTCACTGCAGTCATCACAAGCTGTACTCAACTAGTACACAAATGAATGACACACAACTGTTACTTCATCATGTAAGTGGCTGTTTAGCTACATCTTCACCTTTCAGTTTCAATCATACTGAAATAGGAGATAGGAAGGTTATTAATTAGTTGTGAGATTATCTGTGATAAGCTTTGGTTAGTGTACTACCAAGAAAGTAATGAATAATGATTATAGATGAAATAAAACTCCGGGTACTAAATATATCATATACTCTATTGGCTATTTTATCAAGTAATAGGATCATAATCGAAGTGCCGACTATCATATAGCTGCTTTTTCTCCTTCTGTGTTTATTCAAATAAAGTGGCATAAATTTTAACATATAAATTTTAAACAGTAATACAGATAGTAAGCATTGAACACAAGATAATCATTGCATGTGCGTGTATACATGTATACCCATTGTAATACTTAGTGTTAAGTTGATAGTATGCAAAATTACTACCGACATACTTAGATACGTGTACAAATTCATATCTTCTGATTTGGACGAAAAAGTCAAGACTCAACAACACCATTACTAAAAGCCATTCAAAGTCTTAGATCAAAGTAAAAGTAAGCACAAACGAATTATTGTTTCGAAAATCCCTCCTAAGAAATCTGTTTACAATATTGTTGTTTATTGCGATATCTTTACCTAATTGTGCAGTTATTACCCTTTTTCAACGCTACATGTGTATCAGTGTTTAAACGTGTATATATCCTCCTTTGATTTAATCCTTATTATTAGTCTTTGTTTGTGGATGATTTGTATTCTTAATGTTTCACTTAACTACTCAGTGATTTTGAATTGTTAATAATAACATGTTGTTTCAAAATTGCGATTTTGTTTGAATGAATTCAAGCTTATATCGTGGGGATTTTGACCTTGGATTGTCAGCGGGAAGTTTGTAGTGTGTTTAATTTGTAGTGACAGTGACAATTACACTACTGTGTGATATTTAAAATAAACTTATCTAAAATGGAGTTAGCTAATTTTGTGCTTAAGAAATCTGTGAACTGTACAGATAGCTGCCTAACGGCATTGTTGAGGTAATTTTGCATTCTAGGTATATTACTACTGTTTTAATAGTAACAAGTGCGTTGGTGACACAGAGGTTAGGACGCTCGCCGACCATGCACATGGTCCCGGGTTCGATACCCGGCCGACGCACTCCTTTACCTCACTAAGCCAGAAATAATGCTGGTAAAGAGGAAAGGTTGGGTATGAGGCTAGCAACCCCATCCCGTAAAATAAACACTGTTGCAGAAACTTCAAGGCACTAGCTTGAAGCCCTATGTTCCACTGGGGAACATGAAGGAATATATATAAAAAAAATAATAGTAACAGATTTTATTGCTTATAACTGTCTTTTTGCTATTGTAAGGATATTTAAGGACTGTAAGTCACTGCAAGAAGTTTTGTCAGCTATAGAGAAGAACGTATCGATTGCTTCCTTGCGTTCAGATCAGAGTATTTCGGTTTTGGTTACCACCTTAAGGTTTATGGGACAGAATGGTTATTGGCTCACTGGCAGTGGTAAAACTGATGTTAAGGCTGCCTGAGATATATTTGGATTAGAAGACTACTACTGGTGCTAAACGAAGTTATTATCTTTGTCAGAATATAAGAATCTTCACTTCTGTTGTTTATAAATTGTTTATTTCGTTGTTCATTTCAAATTTATATCTACCTTTTTGAGTTCATTTTAATCTATTCTAAGAGTGTATATCCTGTTCAATTACAAGTGTCTGTTAATTATTTCATGTTAAACATTAGTGAAATCAAATCTTGATAACTGTTTACACTGTGTAAATCCTATTTGCTTATTATTATTATAATTCTCTAGATAACGGTTAAAATGGATCTCAATGTAAAAACATTGAAAATTATCTCTGAACTAAAATGTGGACAGGGTTTATCTGATATGGTTATTGAGAAGATCGGAAATGACCAAAGCACAAAACTATATAATTTAAAACATGGATATAAGGAAATTTAACAATCGGTTGGTGACATACTTTTCTTTTTACCAATATTGAAACATTGTACGCTGGATACTGATAACAGTGACATTCAATATTTGAAGTTATTATGAGAAAGAATAATAAATAAGTATGCAGGGAAATAAAAAGTAAAATATAAGAAAGAATGTAATAGATTCTATCTGGTTGAAAGCATTAAGACCCTAGGTTGAATGTGGTTTACTTATAAGGCATATCTGTACGATAGGAAGACTTTAGCATGCATTGAAACACAAAGAAATGCCTCATACATGAAAACATTTTTTATGAGCTGCGTTTTGTTGTGATCACTGTCCTGCTCTACTCTACAGTGATCAGTATATATTATATAGATACAAGAAATCTACTCAGTCGTGAAGAATAGTGATGTGAAATGGTAAAAACTTCTTTAAATATGTTTTTGGATTCATCTAACAGACAGTCAAGAACAAGTGAAAGACAAATAGTGCACAGTGCCTTTACTAAAGTATAGGTTACTCTGTTGTAATGCCTTTTATTTGCATAAATTCCATACATATAAGAAATAGTTTGTTGGGATTCTATTGGTTTCAGGTTAGATCACGGATTGATATCATTTAGAGAACCATTGAAAACAAGCAGGGAGTACTGGATAGCTGTTTCGTCCTAGTTTTGGGCTCATCGGTAGTAAGCATCCACCGCCAGGGTTCAAACCTAGGGTTTTCCAGTTATAAGGGAAACTCGTAGACCATTCAACCACTGGAACCCGACTCAGTGGTTAGCTCATGAATTCTAACTTCTACCAATTTGTGATTTTAACGTAACCACTACACCACTACACACCCGGGTTTTTAATGGTTCTATAACTGATATCAGTCTGTGTTCTAAACTGAAGTTAACATTAGAATTGAAGATATAAACTTGATATAAAGCCAAGTTTCTTCCTATTTGTTTACTAAATCTTATACAATTTATATCATTCTTGATAAACTTTTCTCTTGCACATCATCAAACTTAGTTTAAGTCATTGCAGAATGATCGCTTAACACTCTACCTAGCTGATTAGAATATCTTCACGGAAGATTTCATCACAAATATATGTCATTTAGAGAGTCATTGTGCTGCTCGATAGTATAGAGGTGGATATCTCCGCCTGTCACGTGAAAGACCCGGGTTCGACTCCCGGCCGAGGAGCTGGCTTCTGTGCGTCGTTGGTACAGTGGTTAGGACGCTCACCAACCACGCACATGGTCTGATGTTCAATCCCCGGTGAACTCACTCCTTTACCTCGCCAAGCCAGTAATAAAAAGCTGGTAGAGAAGAAAGGTTGGGCGTGAGGCTAGCAACCCCATCCTGTAGAAATAAACATCACTACTACAGAAACATCAAGACTCTAGCTTGAAGTCCTATGTTCCACTGGGCATGTAAAAAATAAGAGAGCCACTGGAAAACAAGCAGCAGTGATCAGCTATACCGCCCTAGTTGGACCCCTGACTCCACTAGAGAAAAAACCGAAGACCTTAAATTTATGGGTTGTGTCCATTGATTCAGTTGACCAGTAGTCATTAGTTTTCTACCATTATCTAAGTGGTGTTCGTTTATGACAAAGCTTACATTAAAATTGATCGATCCCCTGTAAAACTCCAAATCTGATGTGTGTAATCTTGAATTTCAACCGTTTTATTATGTAAACAGCTAATCGTCCCAATCAAAAATGAAATATGAGGCAACATTCGTGTATACATACCTTACAGTCCTGATTAGGTCCGACAAAAAATATTACTTTGTAAAAAATGAGTGTTCTCATTTTCAAGGTGAAACTAAATACAGAACAGATACAAGATAATACAAACAGTAAGTAACATCATAACTGCTTTTATTGTGAACTTTTGATTTTACATTGTCTAAAGGATAGGCTATTGTAAACGTTTCTTTAAAGGAGAAAACATTTAACCATACAACAGACTAGAAGATTTTCACCATCCCAAAATAATTATAAATCAGCCTTTAAGAAACGGATGTCACACTAACAAAGACATTTCACCTATTTTTTAAAAGTTAACATGTGATTACAAGGTAAGTAAGTGTATAACATTGAGAAATCTAACAAAGAAAGTTATGTTAAAATTATAGAAACAAGTTCATCTTACTAAGAATATATATATGTATCTATTGATTTATAATTTACATTAGTATTGTTTTCTGTACTATCAGGATTTTTATAGCCATAAGATTTCGTAGGTATCAGTAGAGTAGAATTACAGCCTAAGCCACGTAGTACAACGATGAAGATTTTTGGATAGGTGAAAAGTTTATCTTTGTATCCTTGAGCACCTTAAACATTTAGGTTAAATCAAACTAATAAATCTGTTTTTATTACAACCACAGAAAAGCTGGTAGCCTTAATTTGCGAATTCTCTCTAAATACATCACAATATTCGGGCAGCTAGTTGACATGTGACAAATAATACAAAAACAGTCAACCATTGTAGAGATTTAGCCTGAAACATGGAATAGCCTGTAAGTAATACTCAATGAATTGAATAACAGACTGCAGGATTACCACTGATTGAAGTCCATATTCGTGAACGCAGACGATTACGTAATTTCATACATTTGTATACGATTCATATCGGCATGGAAAACGTACGCGGTAATCTGACAAACTGTTTGACTAGTCAGCGTAGAACTTCTCACAAAAGTTTATTAGTTAAAGTTAAAGAAAACCTATCTATATGACTCATACTAACAGTTGAAGACTTAACAGACTGCTAACATGTATTTAATCTGGCCGTCCTTAACATTATTCTCGTCAAATCCTACTTCAACTGGTGTTGATCATCAAGGCAAGTGGTATCTCCGTATGCATAGGACATATTCTGGCCCTTTAAGTCGATGGGATTTAGTTTGGTTCAATATCAAGACGATTTAAAGGCAAAACTTAGGCACTGTGGTCTTCCTACTAGAAAGTTTATCAACAAACTCACACGACTCTGTCAATCAGAAGCAAGATTCACAAATCATCGAATTTTCAACAGTGGATGTTTAAAAAAGATATAATTCCTAGATACTTTCTCCTACTTACTCCAATTACATCAAGAAAAATAACATCGGCAGAGGAACATGCCAGAGAGAAGAGAAGAAAAAGAACGACATAGCATTAATATGAAACTAAACAATGTACGGCGTGAAAATGAAAAACTCATACACAAACTCAAATGTACGATCAGTGACATAGATTATGAAACTGTGACTGAAACATCCAATAAAGCTGAAGAAACAACCTTTAGAAAATTGAGAACCACACAAACTAAGTTTAACTAATTATTAAAAGAAAAGAAAGGCACAATAAATGAAGAACTTGACAAAAGTGTTTCATCTTCTATTGACAAAACAAATTGTGTGATCAACCTCTCATCAAGTTAATTAAGCTCTAGTGAGATAAAAGGGATTAGATTTCAGTATAACGGTTGATGAACTGAAACCAGAGGATGTCATCCCTAACGTAAAGATAGCATTAAGTTCAATAGATAATACGACAGCTGAAAAGGTTCGAGCCCAATATGCATTAACTCTAAAAAATAAAACAAAAGAAGTCACAGTCAAATTTAACCAAAATCGAAAAGGCTACCTCTAATTAATCTTAAAAAGAATGAAAACACTGTTATCACAAAAGCTGATAAAGGAAACTAGAAAGTAGTTCTAGTAGATAAATCTAAATATATAAAGAAAGTCACTGAACACATTGAAATGGGTCCATTTGATGAAATAAAGAATCAAGACGATTGTCTGAACACTTTTTAAATTGAAAATGTTACCATATGAAGAAAAAAGCTCTCTCTCTTGATGAAATCTACTCTCATATGTTTACAGTTGGTCTGTATAGCCATTGTAAACACCATTCAAAACTTTACAACTGGTTAAATTAGCAAGGAAAGTTAACTGAAGCATATGTATGAGAACGAAGGACGAAAGACAACATGATAAATTTAGTGAACTGTGATACAGCTTTCATTAAAGTGTTATTATTTATCAAACTGATAAAGGTGTACGCTGTAATAAGCATTTGTGCATGAGAGTAAAGAAAAAAAGTCATTACAGATCAGTCTTTGGTAGAACTCATCCTTCGTTTCATCTGAACTGCAGTCAGTGGGGGCGTAGGCGGAGATTACGAAAAGGCATCGGCGAGTAGTGCAGTCCTTCCTCCTTCTTACTGACCCGTTCAGGCGGACAGCACACATTCGGCTATCTACCGGGATCCAGTCAAGCAATGTCTTTTCTGCCCTAGTACTCAAGGCTATCCCTACGCCAGCTAATCCTCGTGAACTAGCTGTGGCATCTCCTGACACCCTCAGGGTGAATTTTGCAGATTCAACCTGTTGGCCAGGTGGGGTTAGGTGAATAACCACACTTGGGTCTTGTATGCGTGTTTCTGAAACACAGCATACATCAATGGCTCGCGATGCCAGGGTCTTGGCTAGTGATGCTTGTTGTCCTATTTGGCAAAGTGTCCGAACATTAAGAGCTCCTATATGAAATTGGTGGCGCGGCTTTAAGAGGCTGTCGGTGGTGGTTTTTTGGCTTCCATCGTTTTTAGTGGACGCAGAGTGGAGAGGAAGTGGAGAGCTATCAAGTCGAGGAGTTGCATCAGTGGAAGGAAGGCAAGATGATAGAGATGAAGATGAAGACAAAGATGAGTGAGTAATAGAGAGGTTTCGTGTGCATTTCGGATTGTGAGGGCGATTGTTACTTCCCGGCTGCCCACACCGTGGAAGTTGGTTGCGTGACCGCAGAGCCCAGGGGACAACTGCTTGAGGCCGGTCACACGCGGCCTGTTTTTGTTTGTTCTGTTTTGTTTGGTGTGTCTCAGTAGCAGATTTATCACTCCCGCCCTGTGACACGGCAGCAGGAAGCGTGGTCGTTGTTAACCCGGGCCACGGCCGATCCGGCATGAAATTTTGTAATTTTGTATTGGACATGATGTTGGATTGGGTAGCTGCTTTTTGTTTAACCGCTATCCAAACAACCTGCCTGGCATGGTAGAACCTCAAGAGACATAAGTCTCAGCCAGTATAGCTTGATTAGGTTATTGCGGTGTTCAAGCCCGACCATCACGTCAAGGTAGCAGCTTTCGGTCGGGATTACAGATCAGTAGGGATTTCTACCAGTGCGACAATCATAAGTTGATTGGGTGTGCAAGATTATAAATGATCCTTAGTCATATTGTAATGGTACTTGGGTAAGGAAATGTTTATTTGTCATATGGTATTCCTATATAGCCAAATTATGTACACCTTTTCTTCAAATCATCATTTGCACAGATCTTCCGTCTTGTGCTACTTCTCGCCTTCCTTCATATTGTGTACCTTTGTGTTCCTTCTACATCTCTCATGTATCTCCACAACACTGTGACATTTGCCTTCTCTGACATCAAATCTGTCTCCCTGCTATGTGATGTTGTTTATGCCGATGAACGTTTCTTCATGTACTATTGATAAATCTTATCAGTAGCACATGGCACAATATTAAATGGAGTTCTTAACTTTTATCCCGAACAATTGTAGAACTTCAGTAGGGTAATTTATGCCTTTATTTGCAGCCCAAACCATCCACCAGAGACTCTGTTACCTATGTTTTGATCTGACGACTTTAAACTTCTTTCCTAGTTGAAGTCATTTTTTCTATTCCTTTACATTCCGAGTGAAATATAAGGCTTCAAGCTTGAGCCTTGAAATTTCTATTTTTACTGAGTGAGATAGCTAGCCACACGTCAGACCTTCTCCCTTTATCCGGCTTCCTACCAGCTTAGCAAGCTTTAGGTGGGAATCAGGCAAGGATCTGACCCCGGACAGTGTGCGTGGTTTGGGGAGAGTTCTACCACTGAACCTCCGACTCTGAAGCCATGCTGCTCATCAAGAAAGGAGACTACTTAGTATGCGTGACATATTTCCAAGTCAACTTAGTCAACAGAAATTTACAGTCCTCCTGTTGATGTACTTTTCGTACCTAGTACTGCCAGTCCAATCTCAGTATCACTTACTATGTGATTAAGACTAACCAGCTGTCAGAAGCCATAAGACAAAATGGAAATACGAAACAATAAAAGTATGTATATTAAGGGGAATTTAAGGAAATCAAGGAAAATAATGCTGTGTACAACATATGTTACGACAACCCAAGTGTGTGGTCACATAGTTTTAAAATTACTGCACTATTCTGTAAAATCTGTATGTTACTGAGGTCTGAATGTGATGGCTCTTGAAATACACTTGATTGCTATTAAACTCAGCATCTGCCGAAGCTAACCTATTTGTCTTAATCCACTTAGATATCCATATAGTATTGGCTGTTTAAAATACTTTCTATGTACAAAAGTTTTCATATATTTTGATGGCCTTAACCTGCAGAAGATCTAATTTAAGTCTGACATCTCATGACATATCTGAGAAGATTTTATCAGAAAATGGTATATAAACCAATGCACAATATTAGACGATAACATACACTATGTGTTTCTACTAGTGGAAGGGTAGCACGAGGTAGTAATGATGAATTTCATCTCTAAAATTTGTTGTTCTCTCGACTTCCGTAACTATTCTGCTAGACAGCATCGAAAAAAGCTAAGGAAATTAGGAAAAAAAACTTTAGAAAAAGTACAAGTACGTCGGTGGTTCAGCGGTAGAACACCCTCGAAATATGCGTGTATTCCAGGGTTCAAATCTTGGCTTACTTGTTCCCGAATCTCGCCTAGCCAGTAGTAAGCTCGGTAAAAAAGGAAGGTGGGGCGTCAGGTTAGCGATCTTACCTAGTGAAACGAAGAAACAAGTGCTACTCAGACTTCAAACTTTGAAGCCTTATATATTCCAGTCGCAAACTTCAAAGAATAAAACAAAAATCTTCAACCAAATTTACAACAAATAACTTACTTTCTTAACATCATAACCATTATCTGTAAACCATCGATTGAGTGTTGTAATACGCCGTTTTGTACCGCCTTCTTCATTATCTCTAATATAACTGTCACTATGCTTTTGTACAGCATAATTAGTTAAATGCATATACATATCATGTACATTACGTTGATTTGGTTCAGCATATGAACATGTAGTAAAGCGGACTAAACCATCTTTAAATACAAATAAACGCAGTGGATCACACGAAGTCAGCAGAACATATATCCTCATATCAAATTTGTATCCATCAATAAGAAAAGGCTATAGGGAAAAAATAAATGAAAAACATTTAATCTTTTCATTTATAAAATTTACTAAAACAACTCTGTCTAGTTTAAAATTATAATTTTAAAACATTATTAAAATAATGTTTTATATGTGTAAATAACGTTAATATATGTGTAAAACTTGGGCACTATTGCAGTAAGTAATTCCATATTAGTTTGTTTATTAGATGTATCACACAGTGAAGAAACAGTATTATTTAGTGGACGACGTTTCGAACAAAATTTATTGTTCATAATTATATCAATTATAATCACACAACTTCGAAATGTGAGTTTTATAGTTTCCTTTGTCCTCTCCTATTTGTCGTAGGGGTATTAGAATTTTCCAGATATCTGGGATAGGTATTGAATCATTCCCATTACATGTATTTGCAGCTGATTCGATAAACAAAGCTTCTGTTATAAATCTTTCCCTCCACCCTGTGACATCAGATTTTAAAACTGTCATCTTATCCCGCCCTATCGTATGGTTGTGTGTGATTGCATGTAGTGAGTGGTATAGCTAAACTGTTCTCTAGATTTCTTATCTTATTCGGATCAACCAATCTAGATTTAGCTAGGATTTTATGTTCAGCTAATCTGACTACCCCTGTTCTACTAGTTTGAGCTATGTATTTGACCTGACAATCATCGTAGGCAGGGTTTTAGATAAAGGCCTCAGAGGATTCTTTAACCGACAAAGTTTGTTTCTAATCGAGTTTGTGGTTGGTTTTAATGCCAGCCACTTTAATTCGTGCATTGTTAAGAATTCTGCGTAAGGTTTCCGAGGTTCCTTCCGCGTATGGAATTACTACTGATGACGTCATCCAGTAAATAATACTGTTTCACTGTGTGATGCATCTAATAAACAAACTAATATGGAACATTATTTTAGTGAATATTTTTTGACTGATCTATATGTAATAATGAACAGAAGATTTGAAAAGGCGGCCTGCTTAAAATTTGGGCTCCTAAAAACCTCTATCAATGTGCTGCACATAGTCTCTCTTATTCAGTTTGTTTAAATCCGGTGAAATATGACCTCTGGTAGTGTAGTATTCCTTTGCAAACATTTAAAATATTTACAACCTACGGTTTCGCAAGTTTTTACTAAGCGTGATAAAAATCATTATCCTCGATGGCAGTTTATCCCAGTACATGAGATTACCGTTCCTGGGTGGTGTCCCTCGTTCACAAAATCTATTCTTGAACTTTTAATAATTGGCATTCATCAAAATGTCGTCGTGTATTTCTCGAAGGAGACGAAGAAGCGATATCCGGTTTCTGATTCACAAGTTCCTACTTAAATTAAGAAAAGGTTTTATTGTGGGTGGCAACGAGTCTTAATACATGAGATAACTGTTTTTGAGTTATGTACAGCCACCAAAAAATATACTTCTGTACTTCTTAAAATTGACTTTCAACTAGATGTCATGGATTTCTTGAAGGAGACAAAGCAGAAATATCATAACAGAACGAATATACTGTCAATTAATATTTTACTTGAAGATGTTGTATGAAGGGAAAATATCATACAATAAACTCCTCTGAGAATTGTGTAAATTATAGATAAATACTGTTCAAAATGAAGCTCTCATTATTATTAAACTGGTGAACATTCGTCATTCATGTTTTAGATGTTCTGACTAAAGAGTGCTGGTGAGCAGAGTGAAAAGCCAGTCGAACCCTTGATGGAGTTGTGATTGCCCATCTCTGAGAAGCCCCAAACCAGTGCCTCTTGGTTTTCAGTAATTCTCTAACTGATTCTTCAGTTCTTGACAAAATCTACACTGAATTTGTTTTACTCCTTAGCTTTCCCTTGACACAGATAGGGAAAATAGTGTCTAGTTATCCAGAATTCCATTTATAATAACTCAGTCTTACACAGTAACAAAACTGCCAACAAGAAATTTGTTATGACAGTTCATCAGTGTAACTTATTATGATCTTCACTGGTAAAGTAAGAGGAAGACAACAAAAGAAGTACAATATTGCAGTGAAGCATTAAGCTGAAAATCTATACATAAATAGCTGAATGCTAGAAGTAAACAAGCAACGCAGATGCATTAAATGAACCACAGAATTGATGGGAAATTCAACCTGATAACGTTTAAATCTAGGTGAATCTTCTTCTGAATGTCAATGAACTTATTTATCACTTTATTGTCTAGATTTAGTCAGTTCATGACATTTTTAGCAAACGTCCATTTCACTCACTGCTAGTTTAATTTACAGCAGTCGGTCGATTAAATTTTCTGCGGAACTGTCCAACAACCTTACTTGGAACCGCATGCATAATATTCACATCAAACTAGAACAACTAATCGAAAATTATTTCATTTTTTCTTCAGCCGTCATTTCTCACATTGTTTAAAAATGATTTAGAAGAGAATGCAATATAGAACCCATTTAATAGTTGTTCCTTAATGGATATTTAAGTATTTTATTCGGTTTTATTTCAGCGATTTCAACACTAACTGTTAAATCATTCACAAGCTAGTTAAAACATAACTGGAATTCTGAGTTATATCTAATCAGTATGCCAACTTTCCCAGGGAAGACTAAAGGACACCTTGCTTTTGGTGAATATGGACGGCTGATAGGTGACAGAACAAAGTACTACGGTTCTCATTCAGTTCAGTGTCACTTATACCAAGGGCCTCATATGATTCTGAAAGATCGGGATAAGAAAAAGCATTTGTGTGGTAAGGATATACACAAATCACATATTATGATGCCAAAAGCAGTTGCGGGGGGGGACCCTAAGAACATCCTTAGACCTGAACGGTCTAGAAAAGTTGCTTGTGAGTTCTAATGTTGATGTAATTGTTGCAAATGATTGTCGGCCCATCCCCGACAAATAGATGTGAAACATGAAACAAGAGTCAAACTACTGGTTTACTTGACTAGACCACAAGATGATGAAACAGACGAGGAGTACGAGAAGTGTTGTCATTCTAGACGGCTCATTTTTGGGAAGGGTATTCATCCACTTCGAATAGCAGGTGGCTCCAAGCTCACTGTCTTCCTGTTCTGAAAGAAATCAGTGTTAAGTCTGAGAAAAGAGAACGTCTTATTATCAAAACTGTTTTGACAACTCTAGGATCAAAAACTGTCAACCGGTGTCAGAGAATCTGTGCAGAAAATGGCCTCATCATTTACTGATTCTGAATAAGATGATGTGGATTTTGAACATATCACAGTAGAAAGGAAGGCTGTTAGCTATCTTGAAGACTTCTTGTTGATCAAAGATGTGATTGTTTACAAAGATTTCTCTAACCTCTAAGTGCCTAAGTCAGAAGAAAACCAAAGACTAGTAATTTTGCATGTCTTTTCCAATCACCGAAAAGTGTAACCTGTTTCTCTTGTTTTACAGCACACTAAGAGATTATGAACGCAAGAAATCGGAAGAAATAGTGGAAAGGGCTAAAGACACTGGCTCTAATTTGGTTGGTTGTCTTTGGGGTTTCGATGATGAAGCCGACCATTTGTTATCGCGTGAAAAACACCTGCTCTCCTATAGGTTAGTGACCTTGAAGGAGAACTTATTGAGATTGCTACTCGTGAGAGAGTACCACCTGACTAAAGATAAACTGGGAAAGATTGATATGGTGAGTGAACTAACATATGATGCCATTGAGGAACGCATGATCATGAGTGGACAGTATGAAAACTTGAAAACAATAACATCCTTCCCACATAGCAGTTATCGAATGATTGTAGATAAATCAAAACTTTTGTTGCATGATGCTCTTTACATTGTTTGCAATCTGGTTCATGATTCTCAAATTATTGTTTATGGTGAAGCTGATCCCTGAGCTCAAATCTTCTTCACTGGAAATTTTAATTAGTTAATATTTTCAAGGGTTAATTTGTGAGGATTAGGTTTGTTTTTCGGGCGTGACCGCAGATTGATATCAGTTAGAGAACCAGTGAAAACCAACAGGGAGTACTGAAAAGCTGTTTCGTCCCCATTTCGGAATCTTCGGCAGTACGCCCCCACAACCAGGGTTCGAACCCAGGACCTTCCAGTTATAAGGCAAGCTCGTATACCATTCAGCCAATGAGACCTGATTCAGTGGCTAGCCCATGAATTCTTACTTCTACCAATTCGTGATGTATTTAGTGCGACCACCAACCATTGTCGTTGGTGGGATATCCATCCATACACGTGACATCTAATTGGACCTCACTGGTCACGACTTCTAACTAGAACTCCAGGCAACCGAGTCCTGTAGCCAGTCACTAACGAGCATCAGATTAATTTTCAAGAGTTGATTTGTAAGGATTTGATTTGTTTTTTGAGTTTGATCACGGATTGCTAGAGTAGTTTTTAATTCCACTAGAAAAGAGTAACCATGAAAATCGATATAAACGTAATCCTACAGAGTCTGAGCTTAGTCTCATCATAAATTTTAATGATAATATATTTTTATTAATTAATTTGTAGGTATCTTTAAATGTATGCAAGTAATCAAGATTTTACGACCAGTGTGAAATTTTTTCTCTGTCAATCAATGTAGAATATTTGATTTCATTCTACTGATTATTCGAATACTGATAACTAGATGCATAAAATACATGGATTTCCGTCTTCACTTTTATAATAGCCTAGACTCTACATAATCGTTAAGTGCATAAAGGTTCATTATGGCATAATGCCGAATGATTTCTGCTAACGGTTCATGAAGACATTGTTGACTAGTGAGCTGAGTATTAGAAAACAGTTTAATTAAATTGACTAGGTCAGATGACACAGCAGAATAATGCACTATAATGTACTTTACTTGGGCTTTAGATGAAATACAAACATAGAGAAACAATACACAAAACGTTTTGAAGTTCATTCCTGTCTTGTGTCGACTAATTTATTCACTAGATTACAAACTCAATCGATAAATTTCTGATAAAATTTTAAACCACACATCCATAGCATTGTTTTAGAGTTTTCTCTCTGAAATTCGACCGGTGTGTAAGTTACTATTAGGTCAGAGATATAAGATAAGCAGTAAGCGTTAATGAATGAATAAACAAGTTTCGAGAATTCTAAAGTAACATTTTATACTGCTGCAGCATATTTTGTAATAATTTAGGCTGATATACACTAAACTTTTGCTTTTATTATGCAATCACTTTCGAGTATATTTCATTTTCTGGAATATGCGTTTGTTTAAATACAAAATGTAGTCACTGTCATCAATTTGTTGTTTAATGAATTATGTCTTGGAGTGAAATCCTGGACGTCATTTCTATTTGCGACCCATTAGTTCACAAGGTATTTGCATTCCAGTGAGCAATCGTGTTTCCAATAATACTCAAAGTCATTACGCATTGTTTCACACAGCATAGTTCCAGCCTTCATGCTGCTGCGTCGCTGTTACCCATCTCTTACCTAATAGTCTAGAATTTGTATCAGGGTTATCTAAGTGGGATGCCATATGTCAACAGAAACCTATCAGTTCAGTCCAAATAATATATTTATTTATTTACAGGACTTAATTACTTGTTTTCAGTCAAACCTCTACCTCAATTTCACCAACTTCGAACAAGCCTTCAACAGACAGTATTGACTGAGAAGTAATTTGGAAACTACTTCAACACCATGGCGTACCTTAAGTCTTTATCAGCCTCATTCAACAGCTGGCTATATGACAGTGCCGCGTGTCAGGTGATCCACAACGGAAACCTCAGTGAGGCGTTCGAAGTGAATACAGGAGTAAGACAAAGGAAGGCTGCCTGTTATCACCCACGATGATATTACTAATTGTGATGGACTGGATTGTGCGCCATGAGACAGAAATAAGCTGGACCATCGATAAGAAGACTTTAGAGGATTTGGATTTCAAAAATGACTTTTTTTCATGTCACATAAACTCGAAGACTTGCAAGCGAAAACCAACAAACTGGCAAAAGGGGAGAGCAGCAAAAACAGGAATCAAGGAGAGCATAGAGAAGGTGGAGACGGAGATGATGAAGATAACCAACGAACCACAATAACGACAATAACCAGCATCAGTCACCATCAGGGGGAGAGATTTAACAGAGGTTACCTCCTTCACTTATCTATGAAGCATCATTTCAACTACAGGTGGACGGCGCGGATGAAGATGTCAAGGCCAGTGAGAATCGGAAAGGTAAGATACGCCTTAATCAACCTGAAACCAGTTTGAAAGTTTCCAGTACTCAGTCAGGATAAAGAACAAGATTCAAATTTTTAACACAAATGTGAAGTCAGTCCTTCTTTACTGGTCAGAAACTTGCAATGTGTGACACGAAAACAATTTCCAACTTTTATCAACAGTTGCCACTTTCGTTTGCTGTATATTGAAGATCAAATCACCGGGCAGTTAGAAAGAATTAGCAACAAGACACTTTGGCTGGGAAAAAAAACCCAACCAAGAGCTGATCGCTCAAGAAATATGTATGAGTGTGGTGAGAGCAGGCCGTGAGAAAATATGAGCAAGGCTGATTCAACAACCAATCACAGCAAAGTTAACGTGGCAAAATATGATTCGCAGATAGAGAACTCTATTTGTCGAGGAATCCCGAAACAACCAATCAGAAGCCTGCGTTTGTCTGCCTAACTTCTGATAAACAACCAATCAGATAACTGCGCTTGTCTACTTGCATAAGCTATAATAATGTATGTGAAATATGTATAAATACGTGTTGATTTTCATAATAAAACGATCTGTTGCCTGGCCCTTGTCTTCTGTTGTTACATGAGAAAATGGAGATGGATAGGACATACATTGAGGAATCCGTCAAATAACATTTTGCGCAATGCAAGCCATCGCTCGATTGCAATCCCAGTAGGAAGCGATGAGTGCGTCATCGGTGCAAGGGTAACATGGAGGAGATCGTTTAGATAGGAGGAGATTGGAGATTATGGACAATCGTGGACCCAGCTGAAGAGGAGAACGGAAAACAGAACATAGTGGAGATGTGTTGCTGAAACCGATTATCTACTCGGAACCCAGTGAAATAATAATAATGAATAATAATTGCCCAGAACGGCGCTACGAGTGGGATTTATTCTTTGTTGGCTAATGATGCTACTCAGCTGTCTGCGCTGAAGTAGGCAGAGAGAAACTTGAACTAGGGGGCTTTGTGACTGCAAATCGATTGCTTAAACCAATCTGCCATATGCTGTACGCAATCCAATGAAACAGATAACGAGAAATGCTTTAATTTAGGAATATATAAACTTATCATTTATTTATCTAAAGGAATACGACATTTTATATATTTACCTTGGATATATACACTTGACAAATCATATTTTCCAATGGTCGAATATCTTTAGCATTTTTAGTGATATAAATACCACGACCTTGACATCCATTATCTGGCTTTAAAATATACGTTTTACTTTTGTGTTTTCTTGCATAATTTTGTATATCATTCCAACTACAAAAAGAAATGAAACAGATAAATGTAAAATATGAATTATAGTTGTGGTAATAAAGTTGATTTGAAGTTTATTAACACTAGGACAGGATAAAAGTTCTTCCTGATAAATTGGTAAACTGAAATAGTCACTGCAGAATTGTTTAACAGTGATGTTTCTATTATTTAATTCACAGTGATATGTGTTCAAAGTCAGTTTTCTAACAGTTGATAAGATATTCAACTAATGGACACCTATCAGTCTGAAAACTAAAACCATGTGTTCTTTTTAGTACCCTGAAGCCGAAATTGGCAAACATTATTCAACATAATGCTCATGATCACCAGAATTCAGATAGAACTACTGTAAATTGCGATAGGATTAGGTTAAAAAGACGTCAGGTATGGTACTAGCTCATAGAGTCTTTAGCTGATGATTGGAGCCACAGAGAGATGCTTTGACTACATGGGTGAGGACATCGGAATGCTAAGAGTCAACGGCTGGAGACTATTGGTGTCATAGTTCGATATCGTTTTGAAAAACACAGATGTATTCACTCTTTGTGATTTTCCAACTTAATTATACCCTGATTATTCTTTGTTAAAATAACCTTTATGCCATACATTTCAATTTATTGTAGTTTCATTGAATCGCTTCTATCTACCTTTATATAGGCTCTTCTAAAATGTGGTAACCCCAGCTGTCTTGTACAAAGTGCTACATTAGTAAACTACTTCACTTTGGTTCATGTAAGAACAAAAAATTTTTCTACCATGTTGGCTGAAATTCAGCATGATATTTGTTTAAACCATCTAACTCTTCGTTCAGCCACATAAGTCTTGCAGTCAAGAAGCGTAATTCAATTTTAACTGATTCTGGTTCTTACCACATTGATTATGCTGACTGAAATGCATTTTTTTAATCGTAATGTATTAGATTTTTACTCAAAAATCTATAGGTTCTTAAAGTGGATGAAAAATGATTAAGAGAAGCTTAATGCTCATCGCACTTTGAAATATTAAAATCTGCTTAACTTTTATTCATGTTCCAGTAAGAACTACCAAACATTTATTTGCCATGTGCTAATTATGCGCGCCTCTAGAAATTACTGAAATTTTGAGCACTATGCTAGTGAATTACTAAATTAATTGAAGTGTTCCAGATGTATGAGTTGCTTATTTTGAGATTAGCGTTCACCTGTAAGCTTCTATCTAAACCTGATGCATTTTGTACTATAACGAATCCAAATCAATCACTGCATGGTAATCAGTGCTATATTTTTATCGAATTCATTTGACCAATTGGCTATAAGTAAAATCTTAAAGTGAATAAAATGAGGTCATTCCCTCATCAGTTTTAAAATCAATTAAATTCCTGCAGATTAAGACTTGAAAATTAATTTACTGCACACTAGTGACTGAATACAGAATGAAGTTGCTTGAATTTAAAGGTTCACCATGTTGGATGTGTGAGGATAAATAGTCGTCAATAACATTGGCTGGTGGCTGCGTTAAAAATCCTTAACTGTTAGAAGTTAGACTCACTGGGCCATTGGATCGATTCCCAGTGGCTGAATACTCTGCGAGCTCGCCTTTTAACCAGGAGGTCTTAGGTTATACCCCTAATAGGGTTATGGGTGTGCACTGATGAAGTCACAAACAAGGAAGAACCATTGAGACAAATTTGATATATTTATCCCAATACTGAGAAAATATTCTGGGCTGTAAATGGTTTAATTCCGCCCTTGTAGAACGTTGTGGTATGCAATATGAATTCAGTCTTCATATGAAGGATACTTTATCTTCATACGTTGTAGAAAACAAAAATGGCTTATTTATGCATAAAATGTTCTCTTCAGTCATTCTGACCGAAAGTCTGAAAAAGATTTTGTAAAAATTGTTCAATATTTTTAGAAGATATCTGTGGGAGAATACATCTATACTATTGGAATCGGTTTTGTGATGTGGAACTGACAGTTAACAATTAACTTTAACTTTCCAGAGTTTTCATGTAAGTGAACTAAACTACAGTTCGAATCCTGTTCTGTCTACATCATCAGGTATTATACAAGTGTGGGTGACATCACTGCAGATGTAAACGTTTGCCCCAAATAATTGAATTGAAACTAGCTGAGCTCAATTATCAAAAAAAAAGTAGAAATGAGAAGTCTGTCATCATTTTTCCAGAAGTTCCAAACATATATTCTTAACCACTCTGAATTCATTTTCACTCTTTCGGTATCACTTGATTCGACGTTCACCCAAATGTCTCACAAAGTTGTAGTCAGCTATCAGATAGACAGCTGGATAGCTAGTGATTATCTCGTAATGACTGGTAGGCCGAATTTATGATCACACAATAGTCTACTTCCAGGAGTTGATCTTAAGTGTCATATGAACTTAAATTTGCGAAATAAATTGGTGAGATTTTCATGTCAGGGACTCCACAGTTACGTGTAAAGTAGCATTTTTGAAGGCTATTACTAAATAGTTGGTTAAAATTAGAATTTGAACTGACAGCTACCATTCTTATGTTCCATCAGTAAGTTACTTCATGTACACTCATTCATAAATCGTTTTAAATCTTGTCATCTGTTTCCGACACTGCCTACTTGTCTCATTTTGTTGTAAATTTCATCTTGACCTTATCTTTCATTTAACTAATCTTAATTTTGCCATATCGATTAAACTTATAGACTGAGATTATTCGATGACAAATGAGTTTGAAAATGAGTCAGTTAGTTCACAACGAAGCTTTTTAAAAGCCGAGAATATTTATTTTTGAAGAAAAGTATAATATTAGTAGGAAATCAACTTACTCAGATGGAAGACACCAAGATTTGGGAAAGATGTTATAATCTTTAGGAAACAGTCTGACCATTCGGTTTAAATTACGTGCTAGACTGTCTTTGCGACATATTTCTGACATTCCAGGAAAGTGATTTATCTTCTGTTTAAAACAAAAATAAGCAAACAATCAATAAAAAAGTACAAATATGGAAATTACATTGATTTAGACACTTGTAAATAGAAATACTGTCAAATATTACTTTGATTTTAGATTTGAATAAGGCATTTAGAAGACATATGTCGCGAGATGATGTCTTCATTTCGTAGTTTCTTTACAACCGCTTTACAACTAACATGGTTAACAATGATAAAATAAAGATCGTGACAATTACTCAGTTAAATAAAAACAAAAGTACATACTAATGACCAATCATATTTAAAAGGTCATGTAGTCCATGATAGGCGAAGATTGAAGTGCGTCGGTGGCACAGTGGTTAGGATTCTCGCCGACCATGCACAGGGTCCGGGGTTCGAGCCCTCGCCGACGCACTCCTGATATCTATGGTCGGCCTGCAAAATTTGGGCTACCGATATCCACGCTGAAAATTCCATACTTGTACCAAAAATACGGTGTGGAGTCAAGCTGTAATCAAAAATTAAAAAATTAAAAATTAAATTAAGTCTATTGATTTTTGTACACACAGTTTAGGCTGTATGTGATTAATCCAAAGTGCTTCCATCACCTTCAATTAGAGTTATGTGAAATAATTGTGAAGCAGTCATTAATATTGATTTTGTGACCTGACATTAATAAGTGTTTTGCAATGGATGATGCTGGATTTCTATTAAGACCAGTAGCTTTGGGATTTTCGATATGATTCAATAGCCATTTTGGAACATGTTCTTTTTGACGACATTGGAACATTCTGTTGGTTCTACCTACATAGGTGTCACCGCAGCTGCAGGTGAACTTGTAGATACAGTTCGAAGTAGAGTCCACAGAATTTCGTCCTTTAATCGTAGGAACAGGGATCGAAAATGTTCGGCAAGTGAGGAAAAGAGATGCGTCGTAAAATGTGCATTTGATGGCTGACCGGATTCTTTGAGTTGTTAATTGCATAATCTGGTCGCCCATGAATGGTAGGTTAATGAAGATAGCTTTCTTTGGTACAGAAGCTGTCTTTTCGAGATGTAGTTTTTCTTTACTGTGACAAGTGATAAAGCTCTCCGGATAACCATTAGCTAATAAAACTGAATGTACACGTCGCAGCTCATCCATCACTGTGTCACTCGTGCATATTTTTCAGGCCCTTGAGAACAAACATTTCACTAGGGAACGTTTATACTTGATAGGAACAAAACTGGTAGAATGAAGATATTGTCCAGTCTATGTCTGTTTACGAAAAATAGATCTCTGAATCGTACCATCATCTCTCCTAGTCATTGTAATATCCAGGAAACCGAGTTTGTTATTCGATTCTAGTTCGGAAGTCACTCGAATATTTTGATGAATATGATTAAATAGGGTGATAAAGTTTTCAATAGATTTACTATTATTGCCAATAATGAGAGTATCATCTACATAACGTTTATATAGCATAAATTCTCCAAGAATATCTTGCATTTGTTCCTCTAATTCCGACATGAATATATCTGCTAACAGGGGCACCAGAGGGCAACACCATCGACTTGTTTGTATGCTTTTTCTTGGAAGGTGAATCTAACATTTTCTGTACACATTAAAATGATGTCTCTGATGTAAGTTACTTTTGCTTTTTATTTAACTGAGTAATTGTCATGAACTTTATTTTATTATAGTTAACCATGTTAGTTGTAAAGTGGTTGTAAAGAAACTACGAAATGAAGATATCATCTCGCGAAATTTGTCTTCGTAATGCCTTATTCAAATTTATCAAAGGGACTAATTGTTTTAACTTTGATTTTAGTCGAAATAATATGAATTATCATAGAAGATGCAAGAGATTGCAGTATTTAAATATCAATCAGAGGTGAAAGTAGATTTTAGTTACTTCTAAAGATTTCAATACAGCGAAAAAAATTCATTCAGACATCTAGAAAAAACAAAAACATTGGGCAAAGAATATCCTTTTCGATAATTTCCTCTTCTGGCTCAACAATTATATACATATATGTTTATATACATAGAATATTCTAGAATATTCGTTGTAGACAATATTGGTGCTTTCAAACACTATCGATTTGTTAAGTAAGATCAATGGAATTACATTTCAAGAAAGACGCCTAAGTTATAATAAGCATCAAAAAGTAATAGCAAATAGAATATCAAATAAAATGAAGGAAATTTCCACATCAAATTGAAGATCACTAAAATCATGATGGCCAAGGTAAGGAGAGTGTCTGAACCAACCAGCTTCTTTTGGATACACAAGTTAGGTTCTTAATGTGGATCCCAACAGCCAGTCTCAGAAATATGTAGTAGACGAACTCTTAAGGCAAAGTTAACGCTAGTTGGTACGCGGTAAATGACTTTCAAAGCCGCCTCGTTGTCATCAAGAGGCACTTTGAATTTATGTCAAATGACTGGAGGAAACAATCGCTCTGATTGCTATATCAGTAAAAACCTTAATGAATAATATTTCACTCTAAGTTAAACATCAAAAAAGACTGTGTAGTCTTTCGAGATCTTAAAGTAGAAGATACAACTGTTGATGTCTTATTGAAATTGATTATATTGATGATATTGCTATAATTCATGAGATGACTCAAGTTTCGCCTAACCTTCAACCGTCAGACATATGCATATATATATAAATAGCTTATTTGCATTAATTCGGGAGAAGCAATGATAAAGACTGATTTCAGTATTTCATCATGAACAGATACAGGTTAGACGATCATTGAAAAACCTGCAAGTACTGGAAAGCTGTTTCGTCAGCCTAGTTTGGGACTCTTTGTCTGCATGCATCCACTGAGGTTTTCAAACGCTCCTCTAACCGACATCAATATATAATGAAATCCTGAAACCAGTCAAATCCCTCCAAACCAACACTTCAATATCAATCTAATGCTCACTAGTGACTCATCCTATTCAGGTAGGTAGTTAACTGGCTTCCAATGGGAAGTCTCAACCAGTGGAGTACAGCACGTCAGGTGTGAGGACAAATACTCGCCAGTGATAACATTGTGTAGTGGTCACGCAATATCATGAATTTCCGGAAGTCGGGATTCATGCACTGGTCATTAAATCGGGTCCCAGTGGTTTGATTGTCTACGAGCTCGTCTCGTAACCAGAAGGTCGTGGGTTCGAATCTTTTGTGGTGGGTATGTACTGTGAAGAGTCCCAGATCACAACGAAACAGCTGTATGGCAGTACTCTCATGTTTTCCAATGGTTCTCTAACGGATGTCAGTTCATTATGATATCCTTTAACCAATTAAATCCCTGCAAACCAACACCTGAATAAGGATTTAAATAACATCTAACTACTCATTGTAGTCTATTAGTGAATGGGGTTCAGTCAATTTCAATCATGTTTTCTGTTTGATTATTAGATCATATCATTTAATTACGTAAGCAAGAATGAGAATTTACTCCTTATTGAATGAGATTGTACACAATTGTTACATTTTATCAATTCATCTATGTGTACAATTTATTTTTATGCATTCATAATTAGATGTACCCGACAACCATCTGATGCGCATGAAAGAGTTTACATTATTCGATATACATATATCGGAATTCTTAAGGCTATGAATTTGTATCGAGATCAGTTCCTATTTCACGTTATCTTTAAGATTGGATATTGTTGTCTATTTGCTTCACTAGCGTACATTTAGATATTTATGTTAATTTTGTCACAAATTTAATTTTCTTTGTGTTGGATATAGGTAGTAATGCAGATTTAGCAAACACACGCACACACACGACGCACAAAGCTTAAATCCTGTGAATTATTGAAGATTATCGAACTTTAATAAAAAAAAGCAATATTTGAACAATTTAGTAAAATGACACTTTTATTAATTAGAATTTGAATATAATATATTGGAAACTGTGATTACTTGTCGTTTACACGTAACAACTGTTTCAAAAATGTTACTTTGTAAAGGTCATGTCAACACTGTTATCATTCTAAAAAGTTACATACATCAAGAATCATGTAAAGAAATTCTCAGCAAATTAGCGATAATTGTGTATACTACAGCAACGTGGAAACACTGTGACTACATCTCGTGTGTTATTCCTGATTTTCTTTTCCCTTTCAACCTTAAATCTGTTTTTAATTATTATACCTAGTAGTATCTTTTATCTTTACTCTTAAAGAAGTGAAACACTAGACTAAAATATCGTAATGCCTTTGACAGACTGGTGAGGAGTCAATAAATCACCGAGTGTTGGTTCGCAAGGCTTTGATTGGTTATTATGTTTGATCACGGGTTAACATCAGTTAGAGAACCATCGAAAAACTGGGGAGTACTAGGAAGTTGTTCCGTCCTAGTTTGGGAATCCTCACCAGCGCGCACTTTGGTGAATAGCGATGTCCACTAAGTGAGGTCAGATAGCTATCTCTTGCCTATCACACTGTCCCGCGGTTGGGCCGATTGGCAGAAAATGGCATTTATATTCCATTGAATCTGGTCACTGTGGCTAAATGCCCCACGAACTCTCCTTTTTTACTAGAAGGTCCTAGGTTTGAACCACAGTGGGAGGATTCTGTTGAAGAGTCCCAGGCTAGGATGAAATGGCTATTCAGTATTCCCTGGGTTTTCAGTGATTTCAGCTCGTGATCAAACCTGAATCAATAAATATCAAAACTTCTTGAGTGACTGAAAATGTTTAGATGAAGTACTCCTGAAAACTAGTGGAAGATCAGGTACTTGTCGAATGACAGCTGCATGATAAATGGCATAAACTAATGCTGCTGGGAAGTGTAATTATTATAGGATAATTTGACCACTTAAGGCATTTTTAGTGAATTCAGGTTTTAAAAGTACAAGTGACTACAAAACGACCGATTAATTATTCAATTAACTGATATTTACCGTAAGAGTTCTAAGTAAATTTAAAATACAAATTTGATTTGTGGAACAATATGCGCTGAAACTATAAATGTTTTCATTCTGATGAAGAGTTAAAATGTCAGTTGTCATAGTATCAGCGATATGAGATAAGGGCAGTAGATAAATGTAATTCCATGTTTGTCATGTTAGGACTTCATCAGTAGGAGAACCATTGGAAAACCTGAGAGTACTGCCACACAGCTGTTTCTTTGTCGTCTGCGACTCTTCACAGCACATACTCACCACAAAAGACTCGAACCCACGACCTTCTGGTTACGAAACAAGCTGGTGGACGATGAGGCCACTGGGACCCGATCTAACTGCCAGTGCATGAATCCCAACTTCCGGAAATTCATGATATTGTGTGACCACTACCCAATGTCATCGCTCGTGAGTATTTATCCTCACACCTGACGTGCTGTACTCCACTGGTTGAGACTTCCCATTGGAAGCCAGTTAACTATCTATCTGAACAGGATGAGTCACTAGTGAGCATTAGATTTATATTCAAGTGTTGGTTTGGAGGGATTTGATTATTATTATATTATTTTATCCTTTAATTCCTAGAGGAACATAGGGCTTCAGCTGCGCGTCTCCACTACCTTCGATTTTCTGCCAACTTTTTCACCCCGCTCCATGTCTGCCTACATGCTTTCATCTCCTCTTTACATGACCTCCTCCAAGTCACCCTTGCACCGGTGACCAACTCGCCGCTTCCCTTTTGATTGGTTTCATGATTTTCAGTCGTCCTCTAATCAAAGTCATTTCATGTTGAAATCCTCAAACCAATCAAATCCCTGCAAACCAGCACCTAAACTGTCATTTTAACTGTTTGCAATTAGAATCAAACACTTAGTTTTACTGAATGTTGATCTAAAATACCATTACCAATTATAATGAATATTGCGCGAATAACTCTCTAATGCAGATCATCATTAAGTGTATAGTAAATAAGTGGTTATAAATTCGCTATTTGAATACTCCGCAGTCAACAAATGCACCATTATGGATGAGATATCCAAAAGGAAATGAAAGTTAAAGAATTGCATACAATAGTGAACTGGTTTGACTCTACGAATATCTCTCTGAAATGAAGTGTATGTCTAACGCAGAACTTTGTACAAAAGTGCAAGAAAAGTGATATCAGCAAGCAAAGAATGAACAGAATTGCAGAGTGATTATAGAGGCTCAAAATAAAATAGGAAGAGAGTTTAATGCATTTTTAGTTCTAATTACCTCTGAGCTATGCTCGTATGGCTTTCAGTGATTTCTGTGAAATATCCTAAATTTTCCAAGTATCACTTATTAGTCTCATGGACCTGCATACCTAATTCTTTTAGTCTCACTAAATGTACCTCCCAGTCTTAACTAGTGACAAACATTTAGAAACATAATAACTTAGTATGACATATTACTCGACAGAAATTTCAGGGAAGATATTTATCAATAATTCCAACTTTTGTTTTGCAAATTAAATCGATGTATTTTAGTAAAGTGTGTTGCTTTCATCTATATATTTATTCTAGTTTTCATAAACAAGAATACTACGTGATAGTTATGTTTTGAAACAATGTTTCCTAAGATTTAATCTGTAACTCACCTGCCACTGTTTCATAACCAAGACCCTATCTATATTAACAGAGTAGTCGGTCCAATAAAGACACCAATCTTCATCATCTTCTGTTTCTCGAAAGCCATATCTTTTCAAAACCCTGCGAACTTCAAAATTAAAAACAACAGAAATCATTTTCTTAGCGTTATATAATCTCGCATTTATATTAATGATTTAAGCAAGTGTCTGTGATGTAAAAATAATTTTCTATTTCAGTTCCATTGAGAAATAGATGAAATAGCTAGATATGTGTGATATTAAATGCGGGACGAATATCTCGAGATGATAATGCCACCCAGTTAATAAAATATGAACAGCATCTCGTGACACTTTTACTAAACATTAGTAAATACTTAAAGTAACCATTTATATTTTATCCTTGGTGATCCTCTTCACAAAAACCTTCGACATCGCTGAATATGATGCTCCAGTATTAACATGTTTCTAACAAGTTTCTGAACATAGAGCTCTGCACATAACTGTACAGGTTCAAGTTGGTGAAGTTCAGTAAAAAACACATAAAACTAGAGAAAGCAATTTTTCTCATAAAAACAAGCTTCATGACTACTTAGTTTATCGGCTTCAAAGAATTCTCTGTAATAAAAGTTGTGCACTTACAAATTAAACGCTTATATAATATACAAGAATAATTAGACTTTTGTTTGCCTAGTTTGACTGATTTGAAAGTAGATTTCACGGACACCGGACGTCGATTAAGGAATCGTTGACAGATAAAAAACAGTGAGCAGCTTCCTACTTCTTACTGAGAAATTCTACAGTTGTTTAGTCAGACGGCTTGCTGACAAATCAAAATAGTTTCAGTTAGGTTGTGAAACAGAAATTTTACTTACAAACCAATACCCCAAGAGTTTTAAACTTTTCCTACTCACTACATGACATGATCTCGATTTAATCTTTTGGGGAGATAACAGTTCTTATTTTCAGACTATCAAATATCGCTCATCATGATTTTTCATAATAAACTTAGAGGATCTGCCTGACATCTAGCCATCGATGAGCAATTAACTAGCAGTTTTTGAAATCCGGTTTTATTAAATCCTGAAATGAACCTCAGATAACTACTGTACATACTCCTAGAATGTCCCTCACTGCACTTTTGCCAATAAAATTATGCAGACTGACTTCTGGTGTTAAAGTCATCCCGCAAGGTAACATATTTCTATGCCATATCCCTCAATCATTATATATCAAAATTGTAATAAGCTGCATTTTAAAGATCTGTGAGAGACAGGCATGAAAACAACAGACATCAAATGTAAAGACTATTTTCGAAAATTCTTAAACCATTACTCATCTAACTTATCATAAGCTAAAAATTCGGCTGATTATGAGGACCCAGATTTGTTGCCGAGTCATAAGATGATCAAGTTATTCATTAAAATCGACTCTTTCACACTTCTTCTACTAAGTTCTTGGACGTTTTTAAAAAAGCCCCATAGCTGGTGCTTTAAACATTTATAACAACCATCTCACGTCATCTTCGTCGAAAAACAATAAAGATTGTCACTTAGTTATAAAATCAATAAGCTGATAATACATAGGATAAGAGAAATACGTATAAGAATATTTTAAAGCCGAAAAATGTTTTATTACTGATCATAGAGAGTTAAACTATTAGAGCAGAGAAATTACGGGTAGGAACCCCAATGGGACGTAGGTATCTCTTTCAGTAAGAAGTTAAGGAGGCTAAATTCTAACAGTTTCACCCATCGAAGAAAATTATAAATAATAAAAAAGGGAGTTGTTAACGGTTTCGCCAAAGGATAAATAAAGGATTTAAAAAAAAATGAAAAATGAGATTAAGTTGCATTAGACCGAAAAAAATGATTATGTGTTAAACCTTCGGAAATTTTCGCTGATCAACAAAATTGAGTTGCTTGAAGAAAGTCTCATCTAATTTAACCTAAAAATACACTTCAGTCAGGTGCAATAAATAAGGTTGGAGACTGTGATCATCTATCCAGATAAGCTGGTCACCAGTATCAAAATCAGAGGATAAGTATCAACAAAGAACAAGATAGTTTTTGACTAGGCCAGTTCACCATAGTTTTATTATTTTTGTGTGTATTTATTTCATACTGACAGTGGGAAAAGTGGGGGTTTTGGACCATTAATTGGCTGATTTATTCACTAATTTTCGGGTATAAAACAAGAGATCTAATGTAAAACGTAATATGGCGACAACGTCCTAGTTGTATCCGAGGCACCATTCCTTGTGAACTTTTATTAGCAGCAGCATCTAGGCAGCCAGAATAGATGATGATAAGCAAATAATAATGAATAATTCGAGCACCAGTTCCCACGTTTCGCAGGCGAATTAACGTTCATGGAAGATTTATACCACACAAAGAGAAACTTAATTCAGTGTTTGTTGTTCTTGTTTCACAAAATTTATAAAAGTAACTAACTGTATTAGGCTAGCACATACTTTAAAATAGACTGCGAGTATAAAAATGTATTCGATCATGGAAGGTTTAATAATAGGTCACATATGGAGAAAGAAGATGGCTCAAAAAAATGCAATTTTACATTGACGATTGAACTTTTTATGAATCACATTATGAAATTACCTGATTCATACTTGCAATTCGAAAGATTTACTGTCAGTTGTCTATACAAGAGATCTATTGTAAGAAAATCAGCAAATTCATTACCGCTTCTTTTTGCGTTTCTTGGAAGCTTGTCTACTGACTCCTGCCGCTGACTCATGGAGCGTTTTATTCTTAATATGAGAATCAGCTAATAAAAATTATTAATATTCGCAAATCTAAACGAAGAACAAACAGGAAGATTTTTTTGATTCCGAATGAATTTTGTGTGAATCAACATCGCTGTCAGTTTTCTCGCCATCGTCTTCTGGGGGAAGTATGAGAATATTTTCCTCGTCAACTAGTCCTAGTGATGGTTGAGTAGACTGCTGTTCAATTTTTTGACCTTCCGTGGTCTCTTTATCTAAGATAGTTTCATCGTCAGAAGATGAATCGCCTGATGATCCTCCACATTCATCTTCTGTGAAATGACAAAAACTAGGCAATTTACTGCAATGATTCTAATGAAGGAACCAACATTAATTATATATTCTTGCATTTACATTTAGAGTGTCATCCATTAACCTAAAAAGAAGTTTGTGTGTATTTGGCTTAGTCGTTGAACTAAAGCATTATCTTCAAACCAGTGTCATTGGAAAAATAATAACATATATCAAATTCATAATGCGCAACGCTACAGCTGACCTTAGCAACATCCATTTTAACAAACATTAGTCTGACAACGTTTCAATCTGATGATATACAAAACAATCATCAAAGCTACCGAAATGAACCACGCCAATTTTAAAAACACCAGTATACAATATGCAATATTGCTTTTACTGGCCAATGTAAACCAATTGGGTTTCTTTGCGGTCACTTCCTAGTTGCAAGGTCATGGTTACTGGTCATCGGAAAACGTCTACATAGGGCATCTTGTAGCTAGACTGTCAGAGCTTTGGTTGGCTCTAAAAGGAGTGGTGCTTAGGTTTCTTACATGTGGTTTTCAGTATGCTCTGTCTCAAGACCGTGTCGCTATTGTGAATGGGATTGATACTTCCACCCGTTAGTCGTCTAGTGTGGTTGAAAAGAAAGTAATAATAACAACAGATGTAAATAGCTTAGATTTTTAGACCTAAAAAATAAATAAAGCTTTAGTACATTCAGCTAATGCAATTCGAGACTGATACATATATATATATATACATGTAAATATATTACTAATATTAATAGTGTGAGGGAAATAATAATTAGAGAGGTCAGAAGAATATGACAAGGGATAATGTGAAGATATGAAAAGGTAAGTCTAGATGCATACCAAATAACAGTACGTGAACTTTAAGGAAATAGGCCGTCTGAACGCAGTGCTTGTGTCGCTACATGATTGTCCAGTAGCCTCTCAGAGCTTTCCACAGAAGGTGGAGTAGTCACATCTGCTGGTAGAGAGTTCCAGGGGCTGCAGACCTGATGTGAAAAGAAGTGGGGCTGAACTTAGGTATTTGTTCCCTGGTGAACTAACCTTTGTGGATTGCTTGCTTAATGGCAGAATATATATGTTTAGGTGATTCTGATCATTTATAATCTTATGCGATATATTAAGTTTAACCATAAGGGCGACGGTAGCTTAGTGTGGAAACACTTAGTTTCTTCAGTCGTTCATCGGATGATATGTTTCAGAGACCTGTCACCCTTTTTATCGCCAACAACAGAGAACAACATAGCTGTAATTCTCCTAATTTTTATTTCCAAGCGATAATCTAAATAATCTACTTTCCTTCATTATAATAAATATTTTTGTATTTCCAATGAATGAAAAGCAATATCGTTTTGTTTTCGTTCATTGGGAAATACAAAAACCCTTATTATAATGAATATCATATACCCAGTGCCCAAATTTTTTCAAAGCGTTAAAAGTGAACTTGGTTTGGACATATATAATCTACTTTCCTTATTTGAATACCTTTTCCTTCCATCGTGTTTTAAGTGGAAAATAGTGCTTCAAGAGTTAGCGTTGTATTTTGAAGAGTGGGATTGCTAATCTCCCCTCTTTTCCAAGCTTTTTTATCGCTTGGTAAACCAGGAGAGGTTTTCGGATGTGTTGGCCGGGAGCTGAACACAGAATACATGCTTGACAAGCAAGTATTCTGTCACCTAACCACCAGCAAACACTTTCTAGATTTTCATTCGGTGTATTCATCCCTGCTCAATGAAAAATTATCCCAGTTACGTTTTGCACACTACTACGCCAAAAACAACTGACAAAATCAATAGATTGTTTTGTCTCCCATCACAATAAAAATCTACACTTAATTATCCGTTTAACAACGGTCTACTTACTATGACTCCTGTTTAAAATCAACAACAAGTTCAGCCCAAAATGTGTCACCTGTATTTTGGACTAGCAACCCACCCACGATTGCACTGGACAACTAACCAATCTAATTCTCTGTTTACTTGCCACAGTGTATCAGCGGCTTCAGATAAAACTGGAAGACCGACAGCCTCACCTGCGTACGGCCATAATTCTAGTTGTGCATAATGTAGGCTACTGCCAACTTCACGTACCCACTCAAGTATCCACTGACAGACGTGAAAACCGTTCCTTGCTCAGCGTGGTTACTTTCAGAATAATCAAGAATTCCGTAAATACTCCGCAGAGTTCTCCATCGAAACTAATTCAGAGAAATATAGCTAGCCTTTGCTACCATTACCAACGCAGTAATAAATTTATTTTCCTGCTCTGATTTTTTCATTTGCTTACTTTCCTCCGGCTTAGTCACCTTTATTAATATTACTATTGTTGCTTTCGCTATTATTCCCTTCAATTTTTTCTCAAACTGAAGGTAAACGAATGGAACAGATAACTATCACATTAGCACCATGGTTTTAATAACGACCGGAATTTCAGCAAGATTTAATCCAACTCTCATCATTCTCAAAGTGAGCCAGAGGAATGACAGGCGAGAACCTGGGATAGCCATGCAGAAGTTTGACTGAGATCAAATGCACGGATTTATCGTTTGAAATGTAATTGCCTCTGCACAGAATTATGAGAAATTTGTGGTTCTCAGTACTTTACTCTGCCCCTGTCAAAAATACTTCAGTGGAGATAATCATCATGATAGGTTGTTTAGGATGGAAACCAGGAGGTTTATCTGCCGTGACTGTTCTTGACTTGTCTTGGCAATATCTTCTCGTCTTTAGCTCCGTACGTCAAAAGCGAACACGAATGACTTTCAAGCAGCTACTACCTTTTGCACGAATGTCTCAAAAGTCTTGCCCTTTCTAGAAGACACCACATAAAATTTGTTGGACTACGGAAACGTTCTCAGGGCATTACTGATCCAACATAAGTATTTACTGATTCTTCGCGTTAGGATTCAGTATTTTAGGTCAGGAGTAACCACCACACAGACGTGGTACTGTTAACCGAGATCAGTGCAAGCGAGATAGTCTGATACCACATTCCACAAATTGCCGAACAGTACTTCTTGCTAGCCAGATCGAATTCACTTAAAAATAAATGACTTTTTCAAGCGTCTGAGGCCAAGCTTATCAGAGTTGTACTTTTTTCGACTACATTTGGAGGACAAGTCACTTCAAACAACCTGGGCAACGGCCAGCTACCTTGGTAAACTGGTGATGTACATAATCGAATTCGTCGTTAGCGAATTACGTAGTCTGGAGTGAGAAAGCGCAATTGATGTGAGACTGACCGAGTCTAGGAACATAGGTGGTCACCCTACTTGAACGATTTTAAGGTCGTTTCCGGTTGGCTTAAGAAAGAAATCAGTCTCGGCAGTGCTGTAGGGCCATCTGTCATACTAGGCCTTGGCTAGGCCAAAATTCCGGCTTACACTTTAGTCTGGCCTATCTAGCCCGTAACCAGAACTGCTCTTAGCGCAGCAACAACTAGTGAAACGAGGATATAAAACTTACCGATGCTGAAGTGTGCGTTTATTTACAGCTTTATGAAGACGCCATAGTGATGCACAACCATGCCACAAGTCACTGGCTTCGCTGTAGTTGGACGAAAACCCGCCCGACTGCAGTCTGATTTTAACAGCACAGGAAAACAACCTGACTGTTGAGAGCGGATCGGTTCAGATCCAATCGACGAACGTGTTTTATCCCCCACACGAACATCTGCGCTGCTTTACTGCAGAACGAAAATGGACAACCACTGGTGTAAATTTCGAGGAATGCCTAAAGAGCATGTTTGCAATACCCCACAAAGACGTTGGATACATTCATTTCGAACCTTTCTACTTACTGAATGCAGTGAGGAGACCAATCGATACAGTGTTTAGTTTCTGTCCCACGACAGAAAATATCGCAGTCCAATGGTTAAATTGCTTCCAGAGAAATAATAAACCACACAACGTCTTGATATTTGGGATTGAAATGTCATGTCTAACTGTGACAGAACAACACATCGAGTGTTTCATAGTGTCGAGGAGACAAAAATTTATTTTCGTTGACGGACAGTCTCACTTCAGATTATAGGTATTGTGGATATTTGTAAAAACTTGCAGTTCCACTAAATTTTGGAGATGGGGCTGTCAAGGAACTTATCCCTGAGTTCCTATTGTTACGAAGACGATCCGCACCGATAAATACTATGTACTTTCTTCGACTTAAACTCCAAAACACCAGTATTGTAAGAAGGAAGTTATATTGTTTGGTAAAAAAAGAGGAAATCAGTATAAGTCTACAAACAAGTGTTTTATACAAATTTAGCATTACGGCGGCCTGCTTAAATCTTGGGCTACCAAAATTTCCATCCTACATATTGCATCCATTTCCTTGGATTTATTTTGTTTTAATCATTCAATTATGTATCCAAGTCGCATTACTTACTCTCGCAATTGTTTAAAATGTCTTCAACCCGTTGATTTACGAGTACATAATAACGTTAAGAAAAAGCATCATGGAGGTTGGCAGAGATCATTAAAGTGTACTCCAATGCATCAGATGACTGTTCCTGTGATTATGAGCACAAATTGCAGGTCATTATCGAACAAGATTAACTACTTGCATTCTCTATTATACTCAAATGTATATTGTAATACTGGTGTAATCACTCTTCAAGAGACTTGGCTCCATGATTCATATGACGATAACTTAGTCTCCTTAAGTGGGTTCACAATCTACAGACAAGACTGATGCAGCTCAAAGAAGAAGAGAGGTGGTGGTGTTGCCACTTTTATTAATTCTCAGTGGTCTACTGCCAACAACGTCTGCTCCAAATTCTCAAATGACAATATTGACTGTATAACTGTAAAATGTCGACCTAAACACTTGCCTAAGTATAGCTCCATTTTCGTCACAAATATCTATGTCACACCTTGTTGCAGTCCCTCAGAACTATCGATCTTCGCTGGTGAATTCACTATTTTTGCTGCTGCTTCGTTTGGTAACTCCTTATCTATAGTGACCGGCGACTTCAACTCCAGCGACTGCAGTTTTATTACATTGCTGTGCCATGAAAATTTTGTTAATTTCTCATCTCGACAAAATACTTCACTTGATTTAGTATTTATAAATGAATCTGGAATATACGAAGCTCGTAAAAGAGCCCCACTGTTCAATTCTGATCATTGTATTGTACGAGTCTTACCCAAAATTTACGGAAAGTTACACAGTAAAGCCCTCTCAAACTTGTCTAAGAAAGTTGTTCACAGATGCTACTCAAATGAGAACGTACATCATCTTAGAAACATGCTCAGTGACACAAGATGGGATTTGTTTAATGTTGACTCACTTAATGACAATATCTCTAATATCACATCCTATCTGAAATTCTGTTTTGAAACCTGCTGTCCAAAAGAAACACTATTCGTCAAATTTGACCGTTTCTCCTCGCCTCAACTTAAAAAGCTTCGTAGAGAAAAGGAAAAACTATATAAGATGAAAGATAAAAGTGGTGTAGAAAGAACTAACTTCTTAATTAAGTCTGAAATGCAGAGGTTGAATGTAATATGTAACCATAAATTCATATCCTGCAAAAATCCTTCTAATATGTGGAAACTATTTAAGGAAATCACTGGTGGTAAGCAGATAAACAATATTCCATATTCTTTTGATGTATGTACTCTTAACAAAACTTTTATTTACTCTCTCTCAAATGCCATGCTTCCCAGCATCACTTGTGTTAATAATAGCCCCTTTACAGGTTTTAACACAAATGATGTTCAAAAGTGCCTCAAGTCTCTAAACCCTTCCCAGAGCTTAGGTCCCGGTATACAGGTCCCAGTAAAATATTCCACCTGATATTTTACATTAAGAAGTTAAGACACTCGGGTATAAATCAACCCATCATCTTACAGTTCGTAAACCCTTGCATCCTACCTATTCTTCTTTATTGATCACCCTTATTCTTTCCTGGTTTGCTTAAAAAAGACTATGTCACAATTCGCAGAATACTGAAGACTGTCTGTCAATGGAGTTGAAGATTGAACGATCAATTCATGGTTGTTTGCTCAAAATCAACTTCCCCAATTTTCGCGGAGGCATCAATACGACAGTCATCGTCTCATCGGTCGCTGTTCAGAAAGAAGTCAGGAGACAACCGTCAGAAGCAATACTATGATTTATTATTGTAATATTTGTTCACAGACCTTAGTTCAGTTATTATTTTTATATGTTGGTGTTACAATAAAGAAATCCCAAGCGGCCAATCGGTGTTTTGGTTTTTGCGTCCGTTATTACTAAGCGTTTCTGAAAACTCCAAGGAACAGCGTGAGCACGAGCGTAGCGAGAGCTGGGCATTAACGGTTTACGAGACTCGGCTGACAGTTTCTGACGATAGAAACAGGTCTGGCGGATTCAAACAGTTGGTGAAAGTTTGGATAATCACCGTTCATTTTTCCTGGTGCCGGTCAAGTCCTCTTTGAACAAGCAATATCTGGAACGCTTTTGGAATTGGGTCAAGTTCAACAATGCCTGGGTCAAAGAAGGGACAGAGTGTCTTGGATGCAAACAGGAAAGTAAGTCATGGTGACTTGTCTGTTAATTGTAACGATGTGTCTGATGTTAAGTATGACATGGTTGATGTTACTGTTTCGCCGTTCAGGGATAATAGGAACATCAAACTCCCTAAATTAGAACCACGGTGTTTCGATGGAAACCCAGCTGATTATTTACAATTTGCAAAGGAGTTTGAGATCATGCTGAATAGTTTTCTATTAAGTGATGAATTGAAGTTAATTTATTTGATGAGATATTGCACTGGAGATGCTTCAAGAGCTATACAGTGTTGTAAGTTTATGAAGCCAAAAGAGGGCTACTACGAGGCTATGAGCATATTACGTCAAAGGTTTGGAAGACCTTCAATGATTGTAAGGAACGTATACGAAGCTGTCAAAGGTAATGGCAGCCAACTTCGAGATGACTCCAAGGCACTTACTGAGTTTTTAGATAATCTTATGACTTATAAGAATACCTTGATTTCTATGAATTGCATGAGTGACCTCAACTCCAGCTCAGTCCTAGAGGTAATTGCGAGACGCCCACCTACTCGACTGCAAAGGAACTGGGTGAAGATAAGCTCCCGTATGGAGGATGAGAGTATCGAGCCAAAGTTTGATGATATCCTGAAACTGGTAAACGATAGTGTCAATCAATCTATGAGCAAGTTCGCCAGTCTATTACATCTCACCCCTAGAATAGAGCAGTCTGAGGGTAAAACGCAATCATTGATGACGAATAAGCCTCAGAGAGGTGGATATCGAGAAGGCTCCATGATGTCTAGTAATGCATATAGACCTAGTGAGTGTAACAGGTTTCGTAGTACATCCTCAACTGATAGGTTACAAGATGCAAGACAAGCACGGTTGTGTTTTACACGTTTGCAAGAGGTGCATACAAAGGTGAGCTGTGAACCAGTGAGCAAGTTCAGTGATAAGCTAAATGTAAACTCCAGACCTGACTCCGAATTGTGTGACGATAACGGTGGGGTCAAGAAGTCTGTAGTTGCATCTGGTAAGCCATTGTTGAATAGAGTGTCACAGAATAGAGTTGCTGCTTCACAGTGCAGTTCTGACTCCACAAGTTTACAAAGTATAACTAGTCAGAGTGAAGATATAAAACCTTTAAGGATTTGTGAGGGGGAAACAAAATTGTCTACTGCTGTTGACAAAGATTTTGAAAATGATGAACTTGACGGTAAAGTGTATATTCATGATACTTCACATTTGTCTTTGGTTGATCATGATGAAATGGGGGGAATGCCTACTACTGCTAAGTTGAATTTAGGTTCTGTACAACTTGAACGTGAAGCAGAATTGAATGCAGATGTAGCTGCAGAAGGTACGGATACTTGTGAGATCGTCAGTGTAATTGATCGGCGTGTAGCCCACCTATCATCAGATGCTAGTGCTAAACCTAAACTAGAAGGGAAAGACAACAGTGGTGGTAATCTTGCAGTTAGACAACTGTCTGAAAGCCGGATAAGAACAGCTTCTGATCCACCGCTAAGTTCATCAACTGGTGTCAATCAGTCGTCGTCGTTGGTGTTGTCATCCACAATGAAACAGACGCCCATCAACTCAAGTATCTTGTCCAATGACTATGATAGTATTGGTGCATATGAAGAGACGAAAGATATTGGTCAGTTTAGTGAGGATAAGCCAAGGGTAAACGAGAGAGTAATTGTTAAATTGACTTGCATGAATAAAGGCATTTCTAGTTTCAAGTTACGATTTGAATGTTATTATCTTTGGTGTAAATTACTCTGTTTCTACGCTTGGTTGACCAGATACGTCGTGTGTTTGTCCGTCATCTATATTCTACGATACAATGACATGAGCGTGTTGCCGTTCAGATTTGAGGATATAGCCGATAGAGGGAAGTCAGCAAATGAACTCTGCGACGATTTTCCAACCTAGGGCGTCAACCTGAGAAGGGTTGTGTGCGTACTGGTGTAAGTCCTACAATTCTTCAAAGGGTAGCGCATCAATGATCAGTCCAGTGTGCTTGGTGTGTGATTTTGTACATATGTTCATATTGTATATACTGAATTGATATCATCTGTCATCTGGCTGTTGGTAATTCTGTTTGTGTCCGGATGACTTCCACTTGGATCATCAACCTGAGAAGGAATGTAGGCGTACTGCTGTAAGTCCTACGGTTCTTCAAGGGTAGTTTGTCGTGTCAGAATCCACAACATTTGATGTGTTGATTGTACATATGTTTGTGTTAAATAGTTGTGTGAGTTCCAATTGATGTAATTGTTGGTTAATCTTGTTTGTGTCTGGACATTCCACAACTTACAATCGTCAACGTGAGAAGGGTTGTAGGCGTACTGGTGTAAGTCCTGCAATTCTTCAAAGGAATTCCATCAAGACATGATCCGCGAGTTTGTGTGTACTGTTTGTATATATGTGTGGTGTGTAATTTCAGTTGGTGTTTTTTGGATTCATTGTGTTTACTCGTTGTTTTCGTATCTTGTTGTTATTGCGTAATTTTGTTAAAACTTTCGTTGTGGTTATTTCTGAAGTTGTTTCGAGTCTTCTACATCCATGAATGAATTGATTGATGTTAAGGACAGCAGATGGGTCGTATACGCCGGGGAGGCTAGGCTATTGCTGAGAATGAAATGCACACGGAGATAATTGTTAGCTGCGGTCCGACACGCCGGGGAGAAAGAGTGTAAACGACTGAGGCTCGCATGCGTCACCGCTACTAGAACTGAGGCAGAATGAGTGATAAGCGATTGCGGTGGTAATTGGTAATGAGTAGATAAGAGGATGTGCGTAGAGTATCATGAGTTGGTGCCATGGTCACTTTGCATTCTGCAAGAGTCATTCTAGCAAGTGGCGATTGTGTTGCAAGATGTGAAGAGGAGGTTTCTATCTGGAGGCGCAGGTCGTCATTGATGTGTGAGATTGTGCTGTGGGTATGCTTGTGGTGTGTTGGCTTTTCTGTTTGTTTTCCATTTCAGCTCTGTCCGTGTGACCCAGGTTCTCGCAATGGCATCCAAGTCAACGTGCATTGGTCGTGAAGGAAAAAAGGGTTGGATCCCATTTTTGCCGGGGAGTGTCAATGTAGTTGAAGATTGAACGATCAATTCATTGTTGTTTGCTCAAAACCAACTTCCCCAATTTTCGCGGAGGCATCAGTACGACAGTCATCGTCTCATCGGTCGCTGTTCAGAAAGAAGTCAGGAGACAACCGTCAGAATAATACTATGATTTATTATTGTAATATTTGTTCACAGACCTTAGTGGAATTATATTCAATATGTTGGTGTTACAATAAAGAATTCTCGAGTGGCCAGTCGGCGTTTTGGTTTTTGCGTCCGTTATTACTAAGCGTTTCTGAGAAACTTCAAGGAACAGCGTGAGCCCGAGCGTAGCAAGAGCTGGGCATTAACGGTTTACGAGACGTGTCTGACATACGACATCAACGTATGTACGAAACATCACACCAAGTACTATGGACTGAGCTTCGACGTACTACCATTGAAGAACTGTAGGACTTACAGAAGTACGCCTACAACCCTTCTCAGGTTGACACCTTAGGTCGGAAAATTGTCTCAGAGTTTATTTGCTGACCTCCTTCTACCATCTTTATCCCAATATTGCATATTGGCGTAAGAATAGAGGATTCTCGAGCCGCCAATATGTGTTCTGGTTTTTCGCGTTGGTGATTACAAATTGTTTCTGAAAGTCTTCCAGGGACAGCGTGAGGTCCAGCATAGTAAGAGGTGGACATTTATAGTTTCTAATGGCTCTCTGTCATAATACATGTTCCAAATCTAGGTAAAGAGTGAAAACAGTATTTTGTCTGAGGAGAATAATAACGCAGTTATATTTGACAAGAGCAAATAGCACTCGTCGAATTATTGTTCGTAAGGGAAGTGAGAGTGTATTTACAATACGTTCTCTATTGGCTGCGATTCTTGGCCACATTCGACGACGTTTCGAATCGCAGATTTGAGCTGTTTCTCGGACTCCAGCCAGGGAGTGGTGACGTACCAGCCGATACCTACCTAGCACAAATATCCTTCACCCCACGACGGTATGTCATAGACTGACCAACTCTCCATTGTTTCCATCCGGTTGCACGGCTAGCAAACAGAGATTGGTAAGAAAGCCCCTGAAATGACGCTCGTAGCATATATCCGATCTGCCGAAGCCATTATTTCCAGATGACAGCATTCAATGAATGGTGACCTCCAATATGTCCTAGCACTCTGTCGGTCTTCCGAATCACGCGCACGATGATTCCATAGAACGGAAGCAATTCTACTGAGACAGAAAGGATTGAATACGCATAGTTGCCTCGAACCCTCAGCTCGGAGACGCCAGGTTTTGCAGGCGTAAATCAAGACTGGGCCGTCAAGGCATTGTAAACTCAAGATTTGACAGCCAGGTTGACGTCGTGATGGAGCCAGAGGTGGCTGAGACTGGTGCATGCTACCTTAGCCAACAATTGACAGTTAGAAATCTCGGCTGTCACAGCTCCACCAGCACCCAGACAACTACACAGATACACGAACTTATCGACAAATTGAAGTTATTCCCCCAGCAACAGCGAGTGCAGGTGCAGGCTACTGTCAATTCTGTAACAGCACTTTGCACTTCTATCCAACGTATCGAAAGTAGCCCTAATATCAAGAAACACAACAATTGTCGGCCTGCAGTACGTGTAGCGGTGTTCCAACAACTGAAGAAGGGTCGACACAAGATCAGTGACCCCATGGCCTGAAGGAAACCCAGACTGCTCTCCGCGAATCAATCCCTCACATGTTTTGCACGGCCTGCAAAACAAGGCAGCAGCCAATATTTTAGACGCAACTGGTAGCAAACCTATACCGCTAAGGCTGTCGCATTTGTTACGTCGACTTTTTTCAAAGATGGGGACGATGATGGCCTTATTGCACATTGATGGCTCATCCTTGATTTCTCACAATTTCCTGAATAAGTCAGCCAGAGCCGTGACGGAAATCTCGCCACCACCTTGAAAATGAGCCGGGTGCCTTGTGTTGCTTGAAAACTTGGAGTCCCTTTCGGACCTCCGCTTCGATTGGTGGTTCGGTATTGGCCGGCCAAGGAGTACTGTAGCTGATGACGGCGGATGCTGGCACTGGTGACTAGCTAAACTGTTTCTCAAGGTGCTACGCCCAGTGTTCCGGAAGTCTTATCATACCGGTAATTGCCGTGCCATCTGCCTCGTAGACTATCTCGCTGACATCCTGTTTCTTGCTGCTAGTGGCTTGGATGAGCTGGAACAGCCTGCGACTGTTGCCAGATGCAGCAGCTGACTCCATCTCACACACACGTCCTGAACACCAAACTTCGTGGTCCGTAGGTGAACACTGTTTAATCTTGCGAGTAGGCGCCTTTCGCATGGTGTTCTACTCGCTACCTGCCGCAATGAACTGACGCTCGTTCAGAAGTTGTGAGGATTTCGCAGAAACTCGGAGGTTTTTCGCGGGGCAGTCTTGTAAGCCGAAAGCTGCTTCAGTTATAGTTTGCATGGTGCCTTGCAGATGTAACCGGTCTGCATATATACTATTTGGGGGGTTGCTAGCAAGCTTTGATTGTAACTCAGCCTTGTATTTCGAAGAGGTAGAAGGTGCTACCAGTGTGCTCACAGCAACATGTAGATGACGCCGTTTATGGACCTCAGGAGCTCGGAAGACCTATGTCAATGGAGTTGAAGATTGAACGATCAATTCTTGGTTGTTTGCTCAAAATCGACTTCCTCGATTTTCGCGGAGGCATCAATACGACAGTCATCGTCTCATCGGTCGCTGTTCAGAAAGAAGAGTGAAACATCGTCAGAAGTAACATAACGATTTATTATTGTAATATTTGTTTACAGACCTTAGTTTGCTTAGTTCGCTTATTCCTTTTATATGTTGGTGTAACAATACAGAAATATCAAACGGCAGATCGGTGTTTTGGTTTTTGCGTCCGTTATAACTAAGCGTTTCTGAGAAATCTTCTAAGAACAGCGTGGGCCCGAGCGTAGCGAGAGCTGGGCATTAACGGTTTATGAGACTTGGCTGACAACATACTTGGCACACACTAAAGCATGACTGTAGTTCAGGCATGTGCTATGGAAGAAGTGATAGTCCTTTATTCACCCTCACCATCGGAAAATAACAGCTATTCGTTCAGTTTGAGTCCAGGCTTTATTAGCAGAGGTGTGAGGAGGCACCAGGTAGCACTACTGCAATGGCTGTGTCGGAAGTTGTTGCTGCCAAGAAATGGGTTTTAATCTGCACAAAGCTCCAGAAGACGGTCCCCATCATCTGAAACAAGTTTATCTTAACCCTACTGACCACCTAGAAGACACTTATCTGCTTCCAGATGCCCGGCCTGTGAATTCAAGTCCCCATCCAGCACTACTATATCCTTCTGCACACGTGTTTCAGTAGATCACTCGGCTGGTAGTAAAACTCATCCTTAATTGCATCGTGGCTGCGATCTATCGGTGAATAGGCAGAGACAACAAATAGACACCGCCTATCTAGTCTACCGCTTCTTACCTTCGTATAAACTTCCAGCTTCACAGCACGTAAACGACTGTTAATGGGGATCCAGTCAAGTAATGCAGATTTGGTTCGAGTTCTCAGTGCGACATCAACATCAGTTACTCCAGATGCCAATGCCACAGGGTCCCTGGATAAGCATAGGTGGTACATATTATTGAGACTTTCAGACGGAGAAGATATTCGAAGCACTTCACCGGGATCTTGAATGTGAGTCTCCGAAATGCGGCAGATACCGACAGCGAGGCTTTCCAATGATCTCGCCAGATCTGTCTGTTGTCCAAGTGGCATCGGTGTCCGAACATTGTAGTTGGTAAGGTTGGATGCGGCACCACGATCTCAGGATATCTTTGTTTGGTGTCGAACAGGGGACAACCATTACGAAGACTGCTTGCTGACATCTCGAAAGTGTGCAGATAGACTGGGAATTCAAACAAAAGCAGAAGCTTGACGAAAGTAAAGTTACCAACGATAGCAAAAGTAAAATACAGGAGTCTATGTATGAAAATAAAAATGTGGTTGAAAAGAAATGCTTAACTTTAAATATCACTAATGTTCCAGAGCAGTGTAGAGAGAGTGCGATTAGTTTGACTGACGGTTCGTTGTTTCATTTCATTGATCGTATGAGGGCTGAGATACTGCCCGAGCGCCCAGACAGAAGGAGGTGGTTGTCTTAGGAGACCACCTCCGAGCCTTTGGCATGGATTCTAATTCGCAAGGCAGGGGGAAAGCGTCGGGATCTATGTTCCCATGGTTGCCGGTGACTGAAACAGGTTCATACGCCATTCGATCCGATAGGATTCTAGAGCCCATATACCTCATAATAGCTGCTTTCAGTCTAACCGCTGTCTAGGCAACCTCCCTGGCTTGGTAGGACCCGCAGGAACTTCAGCCCAGCCAGTGTACCTTGTTGGGTCACTGTGGTAATCATGTCCGACCACCACGGCAAGGTCACAGTTGTCGGCCACTAAAGCAGCTAAAACGTGAACGTGAAGCATGATAATTATTTGTCAAGAAGACTTCGATTTCTGGAGTTCATTGGACTTCTGAAATAAAATTTATCAAAGGTCTCGAAAACTATGTAGACGATGCATCATCACGTTCCTCACATATATGAATAAGCTGAATGGTAATGATAGAGAACTGGATGAATCAGTCCCACAAATATATCATTACAATTAGAACGAGTCTCGCTTAATGACTCTTCATCTTTGACATGTGACGTAGCTCATGACAAACTACATCCATTTGTGTCTACATTCGTGCAGAAAATCATTTTCGAGAGAACATGTTTATTATTACACTCCAGCGCAGCTGTGAAGCTAGTTCCCCATTGCCACTATACATAACCAACACAAGGGAGATTTATCGAATTTTAAAAGAAATCTCAGAGTAGCTTATGTTTTTGTTGATAGATGACGGATTCTTGAGACAAATATAGCAACCATAATGTAAAAATCAGAAGTTAATGACAATGCGAAAGTGCCATCATATACGAATTCAACAATTGTATGTGCACAAAATGTGTTGAGAAGTAACTTGAATCTCATTGGGTGTGTAAGAGCTATTACGGCTTAGGGTAGACCTCAATTCTAAACACTCTTACAAAACTTGTTCACCGTTTTATAGCCTTAGCTGTACTCTACTTAACGTGCAGATACTGACGAACTGAATCAAGGTAAAAAGACTTGGCATGACAGGTGTATCTGGGACAATTATATTTTACACAAACGAAAAATGAAATTCAATCAATAAAGAGGTTGTACAACTTATCTGTTGACGCCACTGGAGGTATGGTCAGAGAGTGTGCAGAATGAAAGCACAACGAGAGAGCGAACCGATGAACGTACGGAAGCGTCACAACTCAAAAGATAAAAAGTGTATCAAACATGGGTGAGCAAGTTTAAACAAAAGTTCAAGGGTACAATGTGCACTACAGGTGAATCACCTCAAACATTATCAGTCATGATTGCTTTTGGCGACCAGACAATCTTAAACCTTTTTAACTTAATACATTTGGATTATGCTGTGGTCAGATTATTCAGTCCTATTAAGAGAGCTCCAGAAATGCATTAACCAGCTAATCCCCAGGTTTTACGCATATATTAATCAGGGAATTTCAGTTAATTGAACCTGAATAAGAACAACTGGATTCTACTACCACCCACCAGTAAATAATGAATACCAAATTTGAGGTCAATTGGATACCGACTAACTTATATTTGAAGGACGCAAACCATTCAGGTTGAAGGAAATCATTGGGATGTTTCGGTGTTAGAGGTTTACAGCACAGACGCTCACGCACAGCACTGAGTATATTGACTCAATCTCTTATACAGCAACTTCTAACTTATTAATTCTCGTGTACCGAAAGCAAAGCAAAAGGCAATATTTGATCGTCCAAACTACGTGATATATTTCGGGACCAAAACAAGCCGTCAGACGAACGCTTAGCTGGCTAGTGATCGTGCACGCACGTGACACGATGGGGTGTTGCGTGCGTTATTTGACTAAACTGCCGTACACATATATTCTAGTATCTCTTCGTTCTTATTGATGTGCGCAGACGTTGTGGCTACTCGACGCCCACAACGTAAATCAAAAGGCACTTGCGAAGAGTACGATCGTGTATTGTAGCAGCAGTCAAATTCGAAATTGTGTCAAGGTAATATTCAACAGTAAAATGACAAATGTTTGCGAAGTACATATAAAATCGGTCTATATACACATATAATACAAGTATACCAATTAGATTAAAAAGCATGTTTACAGTTGGTATAGGGGTACTACATAATTCCCCCACCAGAACACTGAAATTTAAAAAAATACATCTAAGTGTTCGAAAGTAACATGCGTCAGCGTAATACGTAGCAGCGATGGTACACAGAAGGCGATTTATTAAGCTGAAAAATGAGCAGTTTAAAGCGGTTAATAACATCGATAATAAATGCGATAATCTAGGGAAAGTGGAATTGCTAATCGTAATAGAATATATAAGGAACGATAAAATTTTCCGGGGATCTGTAGTCGGTAGACGAAAACGATACGTGAATAATATACGAGATGTGATTAAATGTAATAATATAGGAAATATCGATGTTAAAATAATAGGGACGTGATTTATGTATGAAAATATTAATCAGTTAAATGAGTAATCAAATGACAATTACGAATAAAGATAATAAAAATGAAAATTCGTAGTAAGTTATATTTCGATGACTTGCACGTAACGTTTAGGCCAATGAACTCGTCTACCAGATCGTGTTGTTTCCGCAGGCTTCTCTGTCGACGTTGAAGCTTTTGTGGATGTAGGCATTGGCACGTCGTTCAGCTGGTTCTTATTGTTGACTTCGAAATCGTCGAGGAACGCTGGTTTGACTCTGTCGATACTGATGGCTTCTGTTTTATTCAATCTTTCTATCGTGATAACTTTCGCGTTTCTGTTTAGAACTTTGAATGGGCCATCATAAGCGGGTTGAAGGGGTCGTTGTACACCTTCTCTCCTGACGAAGACGTGAGTACAATCTGTCAGTTGTGACGGGATGTATGACGCTCGTTCCTGCTGACGTGGAAGTGATATCTTTAGCTCGTTCATGTGTCGTTTTAGCCGGTCATATCGTGTGGAACTTCGTTACCCGGGTGAAAAATTCTCCTGGTAATCGTAATGTTGTTCCATAGACTAGTTCGGAAACACAGCAGCCAATATCTTTCTTTATAGTAGCTCGTATACCAAGTAATACTAGTGGAAGTTTGGTTGACCAATCGTTTTGAGTCAAAGAAGCAGCGAGCACAGCTTTGAGTTGTCGATGAAATCGTTCGACCATACCGTTGGAACTAGGATGATACGCTGTCGTTCGTATTCGTTTAATGCCTAGTAATTCAGTTAGTTGGTCAAAAAGTCGGCTTTCAAACTGAGCACCTCTGTCTGTAGTGATAATTGATGGGACACCAAAATTGGCTATCCAGTTTTCGACTAAAGCTTTAGCTACCGTTTCAGCTGAGACGTCGATTAATGGAACTGCTATTGGCCAACGAGTAAATCTGTCAATGCAGGTTAGAATATAGTTGAAACCATTGGAAGGAGGCAGTGGACCAACTATGTCTACATGTACATGGTCAAATCTAGAGTCGGGGTTAGGGAAGCGACCAAGTGGTGCTTTGGTGTGCCGGTTGATTTTGACTCTTTGACAAGACAAGCAATTTCGTGTCCACTTCTTAACGTCGCTGTTAATGTTTGGCCAGATAAATCTTTCTCTTAGTAGCTTGATAGTAGCGCTAACACCAGGATGCGACAAGTTATGTAACTTCTCGAATACTGTATGTCTCATAGCTATTGGAACGAAAGGTCGATATTTACCCGTAGAGGTGTCGCAGATAACTTTTGTCGTGCCAAAAGGAATTGCCTCGAGGTTTAGAGATGTTGTTTTAGAAGACATGATCTTTTTGAGTTCGGCGTCATCTCGTTGTAAGTTTGAGAGATGTTCGTAGTCGATGTCTGGGCATACAATGTTATCAATGTGCATACGTGATAAAGCGTCTGCCACTTCATTGTTTTTACCCTTTATGTGTCGCAGATCGGAGGTGAACTGGGATATAAACTCGAGATGTCGTAGTTCGCGCGGAGAGTAATTATCCTGTTTTGCTGATAAGGCTTTCGTTAGAGCTTTGTGGTCTGTAAAGACAGTAAAAGATGTACCTTCCAGCATATGTCGAAAGTGCTTGATTGCTAAATAAACAGCTAATAACTCTCTACCAAAGGTGCTATATCGACATTGAGTAGGATTCAGTCGTTTCGAAAAGAATGCAAGGGGTTGCCATTCGCCATGTACCTGCTGTTGTAAAACTGCCCCAATGGCAACGTCTGAAGCATCTGTCATGAGAGACAGGGGGCGTCATTTTGGCGTCTGACTAAGAGCGTCTTGTCATTTAATGATTGTTTAACAGCTTCGAATGCTCTAACAGCTTCTGCAGGCAAATGGAATGAACGACTATGTCCACGTAAGCAGTCGGTCAACGGTTGCAACACTCTAGCACAGTTCGGGATAAAACGCCGGTAAAAATTGACTAGACCCAAAAATCGCCGTAATTTCTTGAAAGAATCTGGTAATGGATAGTCTTTGATAGCTTGTAAATCGTCGGGGACTGGTCTAATTCCTTGACTGTCAATCAAGTGACCGAGGAATTTCAGTGATTTCTTACCAAATTCGCATTTATCTAAATTGATAGTCATGCCGTATTTGTGAAGTCTTTCAAACACCGTCTTCATATGTTTCACATGCTCGGTTTCGTCTGCACTTGCAATTAGTAAGTCGTCAATGTATGCGTAGACGAAGGGCAGGCCGCGGAGTACTTGGTCGATGAGACGTTGAAATGTCTGAGCGGCGTTCATCAGCCCGAAAGGCATGCGCACGAATTCGTATAAGCCGAATGGCGTGGTGATAGCGGTTTTTGGAACGTCATCCGGGTGGATGGGAATATGATGGTACGCTCTGACAAGGTCGATTTTGGAGAAAATTTTAACCTCTGGCAAGTTGCTGGCGAAATCGTGAATATGCGGTATGGGGTATCGGTCAGGTACCGTTTGCTTGTTTAAAGCTCGATAATCTCCTCATGGTCGTATCTCACCTGAAGATTTTTTGGGTACCATGTGCAGCGGTGAAAACCAAGAGCTGTTGGATGGTCGAATAATGCCGAGCTCTAACATTTTATCGAACTCTGTTTTTGCGATTTTAAATCGATGTGGGTCAAGGCGTCGAGGACGTGCAAAAACTGGTGGTCCAGTGGTTTTAATGTGATGAACCACTTGATGCTTTAGTTCTGTTGCTCGGAAAGAGAGTTGTAGAAGGTCAGGGAACTGATTTACTAGGTCAGTATATGGAGATGCTGGTGTGCGTGTGACCATCAAGTTCAACGATGATGCACGGCTAATCGTATCAGTGATGTACTTTTTATTGAGCGAGACTATAAGCTTAGGGCTTACCGGATCAACTAGCAGTTTGTGTTGCTGTAGAAAATCTATACCAAGGATTGGGGTTGGAACGTCTGCGATGATGAAAGACCAAGTGTAGGTATTCTGCAGACCAAAATCTAAAGTCATTTGTTTACTGCCATATGTAACAATATTAGACTTATAAACGGCTTGGAGCGTAACTGCAGGGTCAGGATGTTGACGTTCCTGAGTAGACGGAGGGAGAACACTAACCTCTGCTCCTGTGTCCACCAAGAACGTAGAACCGGTATTTCTATCTGTTACATAAAACAAACGACTGCTAGATCGTAGATTGCCGACAGCAGAAGTTTTCATACATGACAATATATCCTTTGGTTTAGCCTGAAAGTTGCAAGGTGAACGACACCGTAGTGCATTGTCTCCGTAACTACGGTGGTACCAGCAAATAGTATCGTGATGTCGTGACCTGCTGGGTGACCGAGAAAGACGTCGACAAGACGAGCTTCTAGAACGGCTTGGTCGTGTGTGTGTGTGTGGTCAGTGCTGCTAACTGACTCAGTAAGGTGTCGACTTTGTGTTCTAGAGCCCGTATCCTGTCGTCAGTGTCTGGTATTCTGCTAGTGGAAGCAACAGATTGAGGTGTTGACCTCTCGTACATGCGATCCGCGATTTTGGCGAGCTTTTCTATGTCAATGTCGTCGTCTCCGAAAGCAAGAACTTGCTGAATGTTTGCAGGAAGTCGTCGCAACCAAATTTGGTAAAAGAGACGTTTGTCGAATTCTCTTCCTGCTACTAGGCTTTCCATGTGCCTCATGAGTTGTGATGGAGTTTTATCACCTAGCTCTACATTGCTTAACAAATGATCGAGTGCTTACCTATCAGAAAGCGAAGTGCATCGAAGTACCTCTTCCTTCAACTTGTCGTAAGGAGCGTCTGTGCTGGGTTGAACTATGTGTTGTCGAACCAGTTCGGCGATTTCGTCTGGTGGTACTGTACTCAAAATGCCGAATTTAGCCGTCTGTGACGTGAGCTTGTTGGCAGTGAAATAATGTTCCAGTCGTGCAAACCAAAGATGAGGGTCTCTGGGCTTAAAATGTGGTACAGTAAGAGAAATAGTACTAACAGATCCCAGCTCTAAGTTATTAGAGATATTGGAAGACATGTTACAATTCGTAGAAAAATGGTTTTAGAGTAACAAAATAGCAAAAATTATGCACACCAAGAATATGGCAAAACAGAAAAACATGCAATGCAGATGCTTACCACAGATCACTGCAAGTTGTGTGATGCGAAAGCACAAGAATGAGTTAGAAATGTCTATTATATGGATATATATATAGATCCGATAAAGTTAGGGTATAAATAATCCAACAAGTGTAATGATGCGTCGCGGTGAACAAGTTATCGTCGAGGACACCAATTTGTCGTCGGGCTCACCAATTTGTTCCGTGAGGCTCACCAAAATCACGTCAGGCTCACCAATTTTGTTGCGTGAGTTATTTGACTAAACTGCCGTACACATATATTCTAGTATCTCTTCGTTCTTATTGATGTGCGCAGACGTTGTGGCTACTCGACGCCCACAACGTAAATCAAAAGGCACTTGCGAAGAGTACGATCGTGTATTGTAGCAGCAGTCAAATTCGAAATTGTGTCAAGGTAATATTCAACAGTAAAATGACAAATGTTTGCGAAGTACATATAAAATCGGTCTATATACACATATAATACAAGTATACCAATTAGATTAAAAAGCATGTTTACAGTTGGTATAGGGGTACTACATAATTCCCCCACCAGAACACTGAAATTTAAAAAAATACATCTAAGTGTTCGAAAGTAACATGCGTCAGCGTAATACGTAGCAGCGATAGTACACAGAAGGCGATTTATTAAGCTGAAAAATGAGCAGTTTAAAGCGGTTAATAACATCGATAATAAATGCGATAATCTAGGGAAAGTGGAATTGCTAATCGTAATAGAATATATAAGGAACGATAAAATTTTCCGGGGATCTGTAGTCGGTAGACGAAAACGATACGTGAATAATATACGAGATGTGATTAAATGTAATAATATAGGAAATATCGATGTTAAAATAATAGGGACGTGATTTATGTATGAAAATATTAATCAGTTAAATGAGTAGTCAAATGACAATTACGAATAAAGATAATAAAAATGAAAATTCGTAGTAAGTTATATTTCGATGACTTGCACGTAACGTTTAGGCCAATGGACTCGTCTACCAGATCGTGTTGTTTCCGCAGATTTCTCTGTCGACGTTGAAGCTTTTGTGGATGTAGGCATTGGCACGTCGTTCAGCTGGTTCTTATTGTTGACTTCGAAATCGTCGAGGAACGTTGGTTTGACTCTGTCGATACTGATGGCTTCTGTTTTATTCAATCTTTCTATCGTGATAACTTTCGCGTTTCTGTTTAGAACTTTGAATGGGCCATCATAAGCGGGTTGAAGGGGTCGTTGTACACCTTCTCTCCTGACGAAGACGTGAGTACAATCTGTCAGTTGTGACGGGATGTATGACGCTCGTTCCTGCTGACGTGGAAGTGATATCTTTAGCTCGTTCATGTGTCGTTTTAGCCGGTCATATCGTGTGGAACTTCGTTACCCGGGTGAAAAATTCTCCTGGTAATCGTAATGTTGTTCCATAGACTAGTTCGGAAACACAGCAGCCAATATCTTTCTTTATAGTAGCTCGTATACCAAGTAATACTAGTGGAAGTTTGGTTGACCAATCGTTTTGAGTCAAAGAAGCAGCGAGCACAGCTTTGAGTTGTCGATGAAATCGTTCGACCATACCGTTGGAACTAGGATGATACGCTGTCGTTCGTATTCGTTTAATGCCTAGTAATTCAGTTAGTTGGTCAAAAAGTCGGCTTTCAAACTGAGCACCTCTGTCTGTAGTGATAATTGATGGAACACCAAAATTGGCTATCCAGTTTTCGACTAAAGCTTTAGCTACCGTTTCAGCTGAGACGTCGATTAATGGAACTGCTATTGGCCAACGAGTAAATCTGTCAATGCAGGTTAGAATATAGTTGAAACCATTGGAAGGAGGCAGTGGACCAACTATGTCTACATGTACATGGTCAAATCTAGAGTCGGGGTTAGGGAAGCGACCAAGTGGTGCTTTGGTGTGCCGGTTGATTTTGACTCTTTGACAGGACAAGCAATTTCGTGTCCACTTCTTAACGTCGCTGTTAATGTTTGGCCAGATAAATCTTTCTCTTAGTAGCTTGACAGTAGCGCTAACACCAGGATGCGACAAGTTATGTAACTTCTCGAATACTGTATGTCTCATAGCTATTGGAACGAAAGGTCGATATTTACCCGTAGAGGTGTCGCAGATAACTTTTGTCGTGCCAAAAGGAATTGCCTCGAGGTTTAGAGATGTTGTTTTAGAAGACATGATCTTTTTGAGTTCGGCGTCATCTCGTTGTAAGTTTGAGAGATGTTCGTAGTCGATGTCTGGGCATACAATGTTATCAATGTGCATACGTGATAAAGCGTCTGCCACTTCATTGTTTTTACCCTTTATGTGTCGCAGATCGGAGGTGAACTGGGATATAAACTCAAGATGTCGTAGTTCGCGCGGAGAGTAATTATCCTGTTTTGCTGATAAGGCTTTCGTTAGAGCTTTGTGGTCTGTAAAGACAGTAAAAGATGTACCTCCCAGCATATGTCGAAAGTGCTTGATTGCTAAATAAACAGCTGATAACTCTCTACCAAAGGTGCTATATCGATATTGAGTAGGATTCAGTCGTTTCGAAAAGAATGCAAGGGGTTCCCATTCGCCATGTGCCTGCTGTTGTAAAACTGCCCCAATGGCAACGTCTGAAGCATCTGTCATGAGGGACAGGGGGCGTCATTTTGGTGTCTGACTAAGAGCGTCTTGTCATTTAATGATTGTTTAACAGCTTCGAATGCTCTAACAGCTTCTGCAGGCAAATGGAATGAACGACTATGTCCACGTAAGCAGTCGGTCAACGGTTGCAACACTCTAGCACAGTTTGGGATAAAACGCCGGTAAAAATTGACTAGACCCAAAAATCGCCGTAATTTCTTGAAAGAATCTGGTAATGGATAGTCTTTGATAGCTTGTAAATCGTCGGGGACTGGTCTAATTCCTTGACTGTCAATCAAGTGACCGAGGAATTTCAGTGATTTCTTACCAAATTCGCATTTATCTAAATTGATAGTCATACCGTATTTGTGAAGTATTTCAAACACCGTCTTCATATGTATCACATGCTCGGTTTCGTCTGCACTTGCAATTAGTAAGTCGTCAATGTATGCGTGGACGAAGGGCAGGCCGCGGAGTACTTGGTCGATGAGACGTTGAAATGTCTGAGCGGCGTTCATCAGCCCGAAAGGCATGCGCACGAATTCGTATAAGCCGAATGGCGTGGTGATAGCGGTTTTTGGAACGTCATCCGGGTGGATGGGAATATGATGGTACGCTCTGACAAGGTCAATTTTGGAGAAAATTTTAACCTCTGGCAAGTTGCTGGCGAAATCGTGAATATGCGGTATGGGGTATCGGTCAGGTACCGTTTGCTTGTTTAGAGCTCGATAATCTCCTCATGGCCGTATCTCACCTGAAGATTTTTTGGGTACCATGTGCAGCGGTGAAGACCAAGAGCTGTTGGATGGTCGAATAATGCCGAGCTCTAACATTTTATCGAACTCTGTTTTTGCGATTTTAAGTCGATGTGGGTCAAGGCGTCGAGGACGTGCAAAAACTGGTGGTCCAGTGGTTTTAATGTGATGAACCACTTGATGCTTTAGTTCTGTTGCTCGGAAAGAGAGTTGTAGAAGGTCAGGGAACTGATTTACTAGGTCAGTATATGGAGATGCTGGTGTGCGTGTGACCATCAAGTTCAACGATGATGCACGGCTAATCGTACCAGCGATGTACTTTTTATTGAGCGAGTCTATAAGCTTAGGGCTTACCGGATCAACTAGCAGTTTGTGTTGCTGTAGAAAATCTATACCAAGGATTGGGGATGGAACGTCTGCGATGATGAAAGACCAAGTGTAGGTATTCTGCAGACCAAAATCTAAAGTCATTCGTTTACTACCATATGTAACAATATTAGACTTATAAACGGCTTGGAGCGTAACTGCAGGGTCAGGATGTTGACGTTCCTGAGTAGACGGAGGGAGAACACTAACCTCTGCTCCTGTGTCCACTAAGAACGTAGTACCGGTATTTCTATCTGTTACATAAAACAAACGACTGCTAGATCGTAGATTGCCGACAGCAGAAGTTTTCATACATGACAATATATCCTTTGGTTTAGCCTGAAAGTTGCAAGGTGAACGACACCGTCGTGCATTGTCTCCGTAACTACGGTGGTACCAGCAAATAGTATCGTGATGTCGTGACCTGCTGGGTGACCGAGAAAGACGTCGACGAGACGAGCTTCTAGAACGGCTTGGTCGTGTGTGTGTGTGTGGTCAGTGCTGCTAACTGACTCAGTAAGGTGTCGACTTTGTGTTCTAGAGCCCGTATCCTGTCGTCAGTGTCTGGTATTCTGCTAGTGGAAGCAACAGATTGAGGTGTTGACCTCTCGTACATGCGATCCGCGATTTTGGCGAGCTTTTCTATGTCAATGTCGTCGTCTCCGAAAGCAAGAACTTGCTGAATGTTTGCAGGAAGTCGTCGCAACCAAATTTGGTAAAAGAGACGTTTGTCGAATTCTCTTCCTGCTACTAGGCTTTCCATGTGCCTCATGAGTTGTGATGGAGTTTTATCACCTAGCTCTACATTGCTTAACAAATGATCGAGTGCTTACCTATCAGAAAGCGAAGTGCATCGAAGTACCTCTTCCTTCAACTTGTCGTAAGGAGCGTCTGTGCTGGGTTGAACTATGTGTTGTCGAACCAGTTCGGCGATTTCGTCTGGTGGTACTGTACTCAAAATGCCGAATTTAGCCGTCTGTGACGTGAGCTTGTTGGCAGTGAAATAATGTTCCAGTCGTGCAAACCAAAGATGGGGTCTCTGGGCTTAAAATGTGGTACAGTAAGAGAAATAGTACTAACAGATCCCAGCTCTAAGTTATTAGAGATATTGGAAGACATGTTACAATTCGTAGAAAAATGGTTTTAGAGTAACAAAATAGCAAAAATTATGCACACCAAGAATATGGCAAAACAGAAAAACATGCAATGCAGATGCTTACCACAGATCACTGCAAGTTGTGTGATGCGAAAGCACAAGAATGAGTTAGAAATGTCTATTATATGGATATATATAGATCCGATAAAGTTAGGGTATAAATAATCCAACAAGTGTAATGATGCGTCGCGGTGAACAAGTTATCGTCGAGGACACCAATTTGTCGTCGGGCTCACCAATTTGTTCCGTGAGGCTCACCAAAATCACGTCAGGCTCACCAATTTTGTTGCGTGAGTTATTTGACTAAACTGCCGTACACATATATTCTAGTATCTCTTCGTTCTTATTGATGTGCGCAGACGTTGTGGCTACTCGACGCCCACAACGTAAATCAAAAGGCACTTGCGAAGAGTACGATCGTGTATTGTAGCAGCAGTCAAATTCGAAATTGTGTCAAGGTAATATTCAACAGTAAAATGACAAATGTTTGCGAAGTACATATAAAATCGGTCTATATACACATATAATACAAGTATACCAATTAGATTAAAAAGCATGTTTACAGTTGGTATAGGGGTACTACATAATTCCCCCACCAGAACACTGAAATTTAAAAAAATACATCTAAGTGTTCGAAAGTAACATGCGTCAGCGTAATACGTAGCAGCGATGGTACACAGAAGGCGATTTATTAAGCTGAAAAATGAGCAGTTTAAAGCGGTTAATAACATCGATAATAAATGCGATAATCTAGGGAAAGTGGAATTGCTAATCGTAATAGAATATATAAGGAACGATAAAATTTTCCGGGGATCTGTAGTCGGTAGACGAAAACGATACGTGAATAATATACGAGATGTGATCAAATGTAATAATATAGGAAATATCGATGTTAAAATAATAGGGACGTGATTTATGTATGAAAATATTAATCAGTTAAACGAGTAGTCAAATGACAATTACGAATAAAGATAATAAAAATGAAAATTCGTAGTAAGTTATATTTCGATGACTTGCACGTAACGTTTAGGCCAATGAACTCGTCTACCAGATCGTGCTGTTTCCGCAGATTTCTCTGTCGACGTTGAAGCTTTTGTGGATGTAGGCATTGGCACGTCGTTCAGCTGGTACTTATTGTTGACTTCGAAATCGTCGAGGAACGTTGGTTTGACTCTATCGATACTGATGACTTCTGTTTTATTCAATCTTTCTATCGTGATAACTTTCGCGTTTCTGTTTAGAACTTTGAATGGGCCATCATAAGCGGGTTGAAGGGGTCGTTGTACACCTTCTCTCCTGACGAAGACGTGAGTACAATCTGTCAGTTGTGACGGGATGTATGACGCTCGTTCCTGCTGACGTGGAAGTGATATCTTTACCTCGTTCATGTGTCGTTTTAGCCGGTCATATCGTGTGGAACTTCGTTACCCGGGATGAAAAATTCTCCTGGTAATCGTAATGTTGTTCTATAGACTAGTTCGGAAACACAGCAGCCAATATCTTTCTTTATAGTAGCTCGTATACCAAGTAATACTAGTGGAAGTTTGGTTGACCAATCGTTTTGAGTTAAAGAAGCAGCGAGCACAGCTTTGAGTTGTCGATGAAATCGTTCGACCATAACGTTGGAACTAGGATGATACGCTGTCGTTCGTATTCGTTTAATGCCTAGTAATTCAGTTAGTTGGTCAAAAAGTCGGCTTTCAAACTGAGCAACTTTGTCTGTAGTGATAATTGATGGAACACCAAAATTGGCTATCCAGTCTTCGACTAAACCTTTAGCTACCGTTTCAGCTGAGACGTCGATTAATGGAACTGCTATTGGCCAACGAGTAAATCTGTCAATGCAGGTTAGAATATAGTTGAAACCATTGGAAGGAGGCAGTGGACCAACTATGCCTACATGTACATGGTCAAATCTAGAGTCGGGGTTAGGGAAGCGACCAAGTGGTGCTTTGGTGTGCCGGTTGATTTTGACTCTTTGACAGGACAGGCAATTTCGTGTCCACTTCTTAACGTCGCTGTTAATGTTCGGCCAGATAAATCTTTCTCTTAGTAGTTTGACAGTAGCGCTCACACCAGGATGCGACAAGGTATGTAACTTCTCGAATACTGTATGTCTCATAGCTATTGGAAAGAAAGGTCGATATTTACCCGTAGAGGTGTCGCAGATAACTTTTGTCGTGCCAAAAGGAATTGCCTAGAGGTTTAGAGATGTTGTTTTAGAAGACATGATCTTTTTGAGTTCGGCGTCATCTCGTTGTAAGTTTGAGAGATGTTCGTAGTCGATGTCTGGGCATACAATGTTATCAATGTGCATACGTGATAAAGCGTCTGCCACTTCATTGTTTTTACCCTTTATGTGTCGCAGATCGGAGGTGAACTGGGATATAAACTCGAGATGTCGTAGTTCGCGCGGAGAGTAATTATCCTGTTTTGCTGATAAGGCTTTCGTTAGAGCTTTGTGGTCTGTAAAGACAGTAAAAGATGTACCTTCCAGCATATGTCGAAAGTGCTTGATTGCTAAATAAACAGCTAATAACTCTCTACCAAAGGTGCTATATCGACATTGAGTAGGATTCAGTCGTTTCGAAAAGAATGCAAGGGGTTCCCATTCGCCATGTACCTGCTGTTGTAAAACTGCCCCAATGGCAACGTCTGAAGCATCTGTCATGAGGGACAGGGGGCGTCATTTTGGTGTCTGACTAAGAGCGTCTTGTCATTTAATGATTGTTTAACAGCTTCGAATGCTTTAACAGCTTCTGCAGGCAAATGGAATGAACGACTATGTCCACGTAAGCAGTCGGTCAACGGTTGCAAAACTCTAGCACAGTTCGGGATAAAACGCCGGTAAAAATTGACTAGACCCAAAAATCGCCGTAATTTCTTGAAAGAATCTGGTAATGGATAGTCTTTGATAGCTTGTACATCGTCGGGGACTGGTCTAATTCCTTGACTGTCAATCAAGTGACCGAGGAATTTCAGTGATTTCTTACCAAATTCGCATTTATCTAAATTGATAGTCATGCCGTATTTGTGAAGTCTTTCAAACACCGTCTTCACATGTTTCACATGCTCGGTTTCGTCTGCACTTGCAATTAGTAAGTCGTCAATGTATGCGTAGACGAAGGGCAGGCCGCGGAGTACTTGGTCGATGAGACGTTGAAATGTCTGAGCGGCGTTCATCAGCCCGAAAGGCATGCGCACGAATTCGTATAAGCCGAATGGCGTGGTGATAGCGGTTTTTGGAACGTCATCCGGGTGGATGGGAATATGATGGTACGCTCTGACAAGGTCGATTTTGGAGAAAATTTTAACCTCTGGCAAGTTGCTGGCGAAATCGTGAATATGCGGTATGGGGTATCGGTCAGGTACCGTTTGCTTGTTTAAAGCTCGATAATCCCCTCATGGCCGTATCTCACCTGAAGACTTTTTGGGTACCATGTGCAGCGGTGAAGACCAAGAGCTGTTGGATGGTCGAATAATGCCGAGCTCTAACATTTTATCGAACTCTGTTTTTGCGATTTTAAGTCGATGTGGGTCAAGGCGTCGAGGACGTGCAAAAACTGGTGGTCCAGTGGTTTTAATGTGATGAACCACTTGATGCTTTAGTTCTGTTGCTCGGAAAGAGAGTTGTAGAAGGTCAGGGAACTGATTTACTAAGTCAGTATATGGAGATGCTGGTGTGCGTGTGACCATCAAGTTCAACGATGATGCACGGCTAATCGTACCAGCGATGTACTTTTTATTGAGCGAGTCTATAAGCTTAGGGCTTACCGGATCAACTAGCAGTTTGTGTTGCTGTAGAAAATCTATACCAAGGATTGGGGATGGAACGTCTGCGATGATGAAAGACCAAGTGTAGGTATTCTGCAGACCAAAATCTAAAGTCATTCGTTTACTGCCATATGTAACAATATTAGACTTATTAACGGCTTGGAGCGTAACTGCAGGGTCAGGATGTTGACGTTCCTGCGTAGACGGAGGGAGAACACTAACCTCTGCTCCTGTGTCGACTAAGAACGTAGTACCGGTATTTCTATCTGTTACATAAAACAAACGACTGCTAGATCGTAGATTGCCGACAGCAGAAGTTTTCATACATGACAATATATCTTTTGGTTTAGCCTGAAAGTTGCAAGGTGAACGACACCGTCGTGCATTGTCTCCGTAACTACGGTGGTACCAGCAAATAGTATCGTGATGTCGTGACGTGCTGGGTGACCGAGAAAGACGTCGACGAGACGAGCTTCTAGAACGGCTTGGTCGTGTGTGTGTGTGTGTCAGTGCTGCTAACTGACTCAGTAAGGTGTCGACTTTGTGTTCTAGAGCCCGTATCCTGTCGTCAGTGTCTGGTATTCTGCTAGTGGAAGCAACAGATTGAGGTGTTGACCTCTCGTACATGCGATCCGCGATTTTGGCGAGCTTTTCTATGTCAATGTCGTCGTCTCCGAAAGCAAGAACTTGCTGAATGTTTGCAGGAAGTCGTCGCAACCAAATTTGGTAAAAGAGACGTTTGTCGAATTCTCTTCCTGCTACTAGGCTTTCCATGTGCCTCATGAGTTGTGATGGAGTTTTATCACCTAGCTCTACATTGCTTAACAAATGATCGAGTGCTTACCTATCAGAAAGCGAAGTGCATCGAAGTACCTCTTCCTTCAACTTGTCGTAAGGAGCGTCTGTGCTGGGTTGAACTATGTGTTGTCGAACCTGTTCGGCGATTTCGTCTGGTGGTACTGTACTCAAAATGCCGAATTTAGCCGTCTGTGACGTGAGCTTGTTGGCAGTGAAATAATGTTCCAGTCGTGCAAACCAAAGATGGGGTCTCTGGGCTTAAAATGTGGTACAGTAAGAGAAATAGTACTAACAGATCCCAGCTCTAAGTTATTAGAGATATTGGAAGACATGTTACAATTCGTAGAAAAATGGTTTTAGAGTAACAAAATAGCAAAAATTATGCACACCAAGAATATGGCAAAACAGAAAAACATGCAATGCAGATGCTTACCACAGATCACTGCAAGTTGTGTGATGCGAAAGCACAAGAATGAGTTAGAAATGTCTATTATATGGATATATATATAGATCCGATAAAGTTAGGGTATAAATAATCCAACAAGTGTAATGATGCGTCGCGGTGAACAAGTTATCGTCGAGGACACCAATTTGTCGTCGGGCTCACCAATTTGTTCCGTGAGGCTCACCAAAATCACGTCAGGCTCACCAATTTTGTTGCGTGAGTTATTTGACTAAACTGCCGTACACATATATTCTAGTATCTCTTCGTTCTTATTGATGTGCGCAGACGTTGTGGCTACTCGACGCCCACAACGTAAATCAAAAGGCACTTGCGAAGAGTACGATCGTGTATTGTAGCAGCAGTCAAATTCGAAATTGTGTCAAGGTAATATTCAACAGTAAAATGACAAATGTTTGCGAAGTACATATAAAATCGGTCTATATACACATATAATACAAGTATACCAATTAGATTAAAAAGCATGTTTACAGTTGGTATAGGGGTACTACAGTGTTACCAAATGGCGGGGATGCTTGACCGGAAGCCTTCAGCTAAACAAGTCGACTTGAACAGTGGTGGTCAGCATCCAATGATGAGTGATTTTTGTGGTCAATAATTTTGGTGAATTATTTAGCGCTACACGGTGTTAGTTACGGTCTGACAATATAAATTTAGTTATTTAAATTAAAGTATAAAACATAACTCTCAGAGTCTAAGTTAACGCCTGAGGGTAAAACATGTGATCATGTCACCTTGCAGTGAGGTGCTGCATCTTTAATGGGAAGACAATTAGAAATTGTAATCAAACTAAACATCAGTTTTATAAGAGAGTTCACTGTTACGACAATTATTTGAAGTGGCATTCTAAGAAATATTTGACCTCAGTAATGTGATTTCCTATTTCTTTCATCATAAAAATGATGACTTAAGAGTCTTTTCTAAAGGCAAACTGAAAAAGGGCCTTTCCAAATTTAAAATATTTACTTCATATGCAAAAACACACTGTACCATATAAATTGAACCGCCTTGACGTGAATAGTGCTGGATGATTCTCCTTCGATAAACTGATATATTAAGCGTTTATGTGTGCTGTTAAAAAGACTTTTATGCAGCTAATAACATAATAATTGAGAATGTGAAGCCGATATATCCATCTAAGCCCTTTGAACACGCGAAAAAATAATGCCACATCCCACTGTATTTGCCAATTTGAATATACGTGTGGCCAAACATACATAGAGAGGACTGATTGATATCTGAATGTAATGGCTAGCTTCAAGAAATATTCCTAAATGGATTCAGAAGCAAACAGATTCTCCAGAACCCATTAATGGTGGGGACAGGAGACATAGATTTTCTGTTGCGAAAAATATTATAGAGACAGGACATAAAATTGATGTTTACACATCATTTAAATGGATTTATGAAACGTGTTTTGGGCGTTTCCTAAAGTTTGTGGAAGGCCTAGCAATTAGAAAGTTCAAGCCACCTTTATACGTTCAAAAACAATTCGTCACCACAATAAACATTCCTTGGTAAACTTTGTTCTGATACCACAGCAAATGTACTATTACCTTTTCTATTTGATTTAGTTATCTTGATTGTTATTTTGACCTTCAATATGTCCTTTTAAGGTGACCTAAATTTATTTTCTTACCTCTTAACTCTTCATTGATTTCATATATATTCCTATGACAAGTTCTTGTGTGATCAGATTGTTCGAAATGTCTTGCGGAAATGCATTACACGATTCTGAAAAAGTACGTCTTCTTATTGCTTTCTCTAAGCTTATATATGTATTTTTTTAACACAACTATAGATAACACTTAGATAAACATTCATCAAGAAATATCGAAACAGTTTTTGATATTTCGATACTGACTTGGGAAAAGCGTTGTAATACCTATGTTATATTAATTTCGTATTCAGTTACACTATTATTATATTCAGCAGTATGTTATATGATGTTCACAATCGCGCAAAGCTATCTTTATTACATGTGTTGAGAGTGACATATACGAATATGAATTAGGTCAAAAGTCTTTCTTTCAGTTTTGTTATTCTTCATCGCTTACCTTCTGAGAGGATCATAGGGCTTTGTTAGCACATATCCATTCTATTCGGTTCTCCGCTATCCCTTTCAACCTGCTCTGCGACTGCATGCAAGTTTTCTTCTCCTTTCAGCATGACTTCCCACATGTCACTCTCGTACTTCCATCCCGTCGTTTCCCATTCTAGTGCTACTCCGAGGGCTGTCTTGCATGTGATTTCATTTGAATTTCTTCTCAGAGTATGTCCAGTCTACGTCCATTTCCTTCTATTCGTTTCCTGATAGTAAACTTTAATATGCAATTATTGCACAACTCATTAGCATTACTTGGTTAACTTTGTTTTCCGGTTTTTATATCGGTGTTCTCTAGTAAGTTGACTCACAGTCTTACTTAGAGTGGTCTTGACATTTGATGAACATAGTTAACTAGACTGTCAACACATGATATTTTGTATACGATATTATTTTCATCCAATATTTCATCAGAACTTTTAAGTGATTTAGTTTATTTGCTATTCGATTCTTTAATTTGTTTGAATTTCCCTCGATGTAACTTTCATATATTATGTTATTGAAATTCTTCTTTAATCATCTTTCCTGTTATCTACAGCTTGTATTTTTCATTGAATGGTTCACTTAACATCATCCTTTATAGGCTCTCATAGATAGTATTCTTTTAATAATAATCTAAATAAAAATTTTCATTTCTTTATTATGATGTTTTTAGGATTTATTGAGTCTAAATGACTGCTTGTATGCGAATGGTTAACTGCTTTATTCCTTTTCACAGTGAATCGGTTTACTTTGTATCATAGTGACTTTTGACTCTGTAGTGTTTGAAAAGCACTTTCAAAATAATATCTGTATTCTGATTTTATTTATTATCATTCAATAGTAGAAAAGATATTTTCTCATTCAATCGCGTTTTGTCGTCATAGAAATATTTCAGAATGAATTCAAAGCAGAGTCCATCTGGGATTAATTTCACTTCTACTAAGCCAAATCATTGCGTTCCTTCTTCCTGAATCAATCATTATGATTTATTATTTTGTTTAAAAAGTCAAACATCACCCTGTTTTTCAGTGAACTGATGAATAGAATGGCTACCATCTTGCAAAATTACTCAAACTGAAGATACAGAAACAAACAGGTTAACTTATAAGAAATCAATTGTGTCATTTATCAAAATACTTCCCAAAATCTAACCTTTTATAAAGTTCGGATAGTAATATTAATATTACTAAGGTCATTATTATCTTGGATATCAAAATGCCAAAGCATTATTTTCCACATAAATGCATTTACTTTATATCTGTTCCGAATTTTCTGGGACGCTACAGTCAAATTGCGGCGTGTGCAACTGATAAGAATTATCAATAGTATATGAAGAAATGTTCATCAGCACAAAAACATCAGATAGCAGGGAGAGAAATCTGATGTCAGAGAAAGCAAATGATGATACACTGTTGAGGAGAAACATAGGAGACGTGAAGGGAACACAAAGAAACACAATATGAAGGAAGGCGAGAAGTAACCCAACACGGTAGATCTGTGCAAATGGTAGTTTGAAGATAAAGTGTAAATAATTTGACTATACAGATATAAAAAATCCCAAATAGATATTCCTTTACCAGGTCTTTTGTCATCTACCTGTGCCAAATTGACCTCAAGCAAACCAACGATATGCTTCTAATTAAAAACTGGCATTTATGGTATTAAAAAGTATGTTTATTGGATGTATGAATAACAAAAATGCATTACACAGAGTATAAATCTCTAATATCATGGAGAAAGGATCTGAGTGAATAAATCAGAATCTGTATGAGTACCAGTCATGGGATTCAATCATTTTGATGAGTGAGTGACTTTATGATGAATATAACGTAACAGTGGTAGTTACATTCCTCAGCATTTCAAATGGATAGTGCCCATAATCACCGTTACAAGTTGTTGACTTAATCCTACCCTAATCCTAATTCTGAATCAGGGTGAAACTTGGAACAAGGATTATCAAAAGCATTTATTTGCAATGTTGAGCTGTCTGATTGGTTGGTTTAGGGTCATTTAGTTTCACTCTTGCCATCTATGTGTATATATATGCATATATATTGTCATGAGTTGTATAAAGGACTTTTTAATCTGGCGAGCTACTGAAAGCCAGATCACCTGGTTACAATGGAACAAAATTAGTTCTGTGAATTTGTCTATATTATGATGAAGAGAAGAATAAGATTGCAACAGATGATTACCCCATTAATTTGACCACTTGCGTGCAATACAGACAGCTAGTTATCATTATAGTGATATATGATTTATTTTGTTCTAGTCAAACTTTACTTACATAATAATTTTTTACTTAGGGAGTTACTGAGATACGCAATATTTGAACAAACTTCAATGAAAATCTAAAAAAATGGTGTTAATTTAGTTATACTACTTAAAAAGGAAAAGTAGTAAAATGTTACTATTGGAAAGTGGTAACAGTGTATTTTTCAATAGATCCTTATTTCCGTGATTCAAAATGTACTCCCAGTTGGATTTTCATCTGAAAGTAAAACTGTACTGGCTTTTTATTTCATATTTACAATTACACTTCACTTATCAACATTATCGATTATCATAGGCATCCACCTGAAAAGGAAGAGTTGTTTGGCTCAAATACACAGCGCTTATATCTTTCCCAGTAAAATTCTTGAAAAATATACAAAACTGCATAACTGAGTCCAGTGTAGTAGTTTAAGCTACCAAGGACTAACATATGAATACCATTCACCTTATTCTTGCAAATGTTGTTCGGTTAATTAGTGAGATTAGTTACGTCACAACATTACTGTATTTCATCTTAATTAAAGTAAATAGGTTGCACAGTCTTTCTTTTTTTATGAATATCTAGAATTCAAAAATAGTAATTTTTAATTATTTCATTCATTCGCGTTTCAAGCAAAACATAGAGCGTCAAGCTTTGAAGTTTCAGCAAAGGTGAATGCGGCCGCTAGCGTAGCACATCCATCTCATCCAGGCTGTTCAGGAATCGAACTCGAACCTATTGCACAGCTTACAACCATGCTATCATTGAGCCCCCAGCGGACAGTTCCTGCTTCTAGGGTATCATAATCAGTAGCATATGAAAATCATATGCGAAAAAATTAATCCATCGCGTAGTTAATGTTTTTCTGATGATGTTATGGTTCATGCAAAAGATTCGATTGTATTGATACTTCGATTGGACATTAGTTAGTAACTAGTATCATGAGTCTAGTCCTTTGTTTGATGCAGACTAAAATTCTATCAACGATTGTATTGATAATTTATACAGAAGAATTCTACAGATCTTCTCCTAAGAACTGTGGCTATCCTTTCTGAACGAGTGCTATCAATCTAGGGGAAAACTAAGTCAAAAGTTTCCCAACAGTAAACTTTTGAAATTTACAAGTGAAATACATTTCACTATAATGTCGTGTCACCAAGACTCTTAAACATTTGGAAACTGTATCAGTTGGCATCAAGTTGACTTATGCATTTGTCATTAGGTATTGTTTAGATTAAGCAGAAATGAAAACACACTACTTGTCCGGCAAAATCTTATTTATTTATTATTTTTTTTTTTTTGAAATCCAGTTAAATCAACACAAACTTTCATGAAAAATGCTGTACAGACAATTTATTATCCGAATATTTAGAAAAATACTTCACTGTATTAGACAAAAGTATTTGGAGACGATGAATTTAATCTGCAGAAGGCATAGAATTAACAACAAGCCTTTAATATGATGAGAAAGCTTCGAGTGTAAACATTTAATTCATCTTATCTGTCATTAGATTTGTTTGGAGCCAAAAAGACTGTTTTGGCTCCATTTGTAGAAAAGCGCTTATCAAGATTTTCATGTCACGCAATTTGATGAAAATGCTACTACTGATAGTTAGGAATGTATAAATAAAGAATTCCGAAGAATCTATTTTTTTATGAATATGTTTTGGTTATTAATAGTCAGTGTGAAGTGAATTCACAACGAAAAATTTATTTAAACTTATCTTTGAAGAATGAAACATCAACATTTAGTTACGTGGCAAGGGAAGTGATAAATTATAAAAGTTATTGTGAGATCCATTTTAATTTAATGCATGTAGCAATAATTGTTTTAACAGATAGGGCGTTTTCTAAGCTTTAATGCCTTCTAAATAGTTACTTTATACACTTATTAGAACGCATTATTCTGAACTTCCTATAGATTTTAAAGAATAGTTTTAGGTCACATAACAAGTGTATTGTAAACTCTAAAAGTTAAAGCTGTATAATGTAGCAAAGTATCTGTGCTATGAAACTGGTTCGTAAATTTGACAGAATACCAGTCAAATGTCTCAGTTCAAGTAAACTAGATAGACAGGGTGTAGCTATTTAAAGCTGTCAGTTATAGTCAGTAAAATAGTTGAAGCCATGAATCTTCAAAGGTTCCATATGTGGGAAATGATATGAATTAATAGTAATAATAATAATAATTCACCCACTCCTGTGGAGCTAATTACGTAGGCCATACCAGTGTAGGTGTAATCACCAACCCTAACCAGCATGGTTGTTAAAAGGAGAAGGTAGAATTGTCAACAGCTCAATTCTGAAGCATATCATTACTTCTGATCATGTAATTTCAGCAGAGACTTCTTTCATATTCATATACAAAGTACAACCAAATTATTCGAAAGGATTTCACCGACATCTCTTTCATGCAACTGAAGCCTTAACAATCCTCAAGGAGAAACCTAAACTTGGCCTAAGTGCTCTTTTATCTTTTTCTTTGTCTTCTCCCTTCTTTTTTTCCTGAACAACTGTGTAATAAGCTCTACTTTATGTTTTTTGCAGTTCACATTCAATCTTTTCTTCTTTGATCGCATACGAATCATTTCTAAAAGATTATTCATCACTCACCTAATGAGTTGTCAATCCTTTTGATTACCTAAGACTATTCCTAATTTTTCAAATATGATTATTACTTATCCATTTTGATTTGCTTTACCACTAATTGCCAATAACCTCTGACGTCTGTAGTTTATTTATTTATTTTGATAACAGCTTGACGCCACACCGTATTTTCGGTACAAGTATGGAATTTTGCAGCATGTGATATCGGTAGCCCATATTTTGCAGGCCAACCATCAATATCACGTGTGAGTCGGCAGGGGATCGAACCCCAGACCATGTGCATGATCGGCGAGAGTCCTAACCACTGTGCCACCGACGTACACCTACTGCACTTATAAACCCCTTTTAATAACTGTACAGCTTCGAATTGAACTTACGAGAACAGATCTCTTTTCTGACTGGTATATTCTTAATAACTGCTTTATTTTAGACAATATGTCAACACATTTTAAAGATTTTTCAATGTGTTTAAATTGTAAAATGTCTACGCTTCGTGTGTGATCTTTAAGTAAATCAATATTCTGCAGTACATAGTATGACGTTGTGTTGTTCCATCTCAAGCAATTATTATACAGACCTGTACTATATGTTCTCTTCATTTTTTCTTTTTTGAGAAATGTTGATAGCAAATTAGATATGTGCGTGAGTTCATGTAGTGATCCAAAAAGAAAATTAGATGATTAAAACAATAAGAGATGGATAAATTAATGAATTCAACTTGATGAAAGTTTAGCCAGGCCAGTGATTTGATGAGGCTACTGATGAACACACAATATCTGCAAATCAGTGTGCACAACAGATAAAACGGATGAAATCCAAAGTAAAAATTGATGACAAGAATATTGAAATGAAAGTGTTAAGAAATCTGAGCGAAACGCCTTTCGCCATTCCTTTAAGAAGTGAGTACTATAAAATAATAAAAAAAGAGTCACGGATACGAAGTGAAAAGTGAATGCAATAAAACTGTAACAGACATAATAATTAAAATCTTTCAATTACAAAAAATACTTAGCCAACAGCAATGAACTCCAGCATATAGGTTATGTAAGGTTGTAGTCAGTTCCTACTCACCTCTTCTTATTTAAACAAAATTATATTTTAACTGTGTACTTCAAAATTTCAAGATGCTATCAAATAAAACAAAATGTTTTACTGACGAAAAAAACGACTGACTCCTAAATAATCTCAAATTTTGCGAAACATCTGATTTGTGAAATGGAGCCATTTCTCTCTGTTATATTTTAAATTACATTAAAAACACTTAGCTGCTAATTAAATACATAATAAATGTCAATCAGTTTACTGGGCATAACTATAAATTAGTTATGAATATCTTACTATATTAGAAATGAAAATATTCACTAGCCACAAGGGAATATTAATAAATTGCTTAGCTAAATTATTAAATATGTGTGCATTCTATTTGACAATAAAAAAATTTCAGAATTTCTTCCTGAAGTGACTTCGGTTAGAGAAGCACTGGAAAACCTCCTAGTTCTGGGCAGCTGTTTTGTCCTAATTTGGGGCTTTTCAGTAGCACGAACCCACAATGAAAGATTCGGCCCCAGGACTTTCTGGTTACAAGGTGACTGAGGTCCAGTCCAATGGCCACTGCATGAATTCAAACTTCTGTCAATTTATGATATACAGCGATCACTAGCCTACGTCTTGAATGAGTCTTTGTCCTCACACCCGACCTGACGTACCTCACTGGTCACGAGTGCCCACTAGAACTCAGGTAACTACCTACCTGAATAGAACCAGTCACTAGTGAGCAATAGAAAAATATTCAAGTGTTGGTTTGCAGGGACTTGATTAGTTTCAGGATTTCATGAATTGGCAGAGGTTGAAATTCATGGATCATTGTATCGGTTCCCAGCGGCTTAATGGTCTACGAGCTAGCTTTGTAACCCCTACAGTGGATGCATACCGATGAAGAGCCCTAAACTAGGACGAAACAGCTGTCTCGCATCACTCGCAGGTTTTCTAATGGTCCTCTAACCCCGTCAGTTTATGATGAAATCCTGAAACCAATCGAACCCCTGTAAACTAACACTTGAATATAAATATTTTCAATTATGATTACTATTTTTGTTTTCATCTGTGAGTGAAATGTGTTCAAGTGCCCCATTTTCAAATCAACACTGAAATCCAATGATTTTACATCTAAACGACTAGTGTTTTAAGTACTTGCTATGCTGAATGAAGTCTAAAGGGACAAAATCCTCATGTTTCAGATGATTAAAAAGGAAATCTAAAACAGAATATGCCATTAGGATTTTATCCGTATATGTTATAGCAAACTGTCGAAATGCATAGAAATGATTTACAACACCAAGAGTTTAGAAACAAGTTAAATAAATTTTAGTGATGAAGTGAACACATTTCACTCATTTTCATTCCTTGAGGTTTTAGGTAGAAAGTAGGGCTATAGGCTTTAAAATTTCAAAAGTGGTGGCATTTCCACCCTCATGCCTAATCTTCCTTCCTTTCTATGCTTACTACTAGCTAGATGGAGTTTAGGTGTTGTTGTGGTGTGATACAGACAATGTATGCCAACGGAACATAATTTTCACATATTCCCACCGTTTAATACGGCGTTAGCAAGCGACGACTATGTATATTAGAACATTCTGTTTCATGTCATTTGATGTAAACCAAAGTCACACACTCAGTGATTGGCTAACGAATATAAACTGAGGTTTGATCAATGGATTCCGTGTCTTGCTTTCTGCTGTTACAGTGTGTGTATTCTGTGAGTCGAACTGGAAGTTCTTCCGTGGCTGATGAACATTTTATCACTGGATCACTAATGCAAAGGAAATCGTAAGTACATATGCGATATGATAAATTCCATTTATTTCAGTTGTTAACTTTTCATCACGAACTAAAATCAGCTAGAGAGATCTTTAAAAGCCACTAAGTAGTGAACAGCTCTTCCATTTTATTCTGATATTGATCAGAAGTGTGCACTTACAACCTCGCCAGGAATTGAACCCAGGACCTCTAGGAAATGAGAAGCAGCTCGCCGACACATTCAGCCATTCGGGGTGGAATTCAGTGACCTCTGAATCCTAATTTTGTCGACTCATAATGTAGCTCTGTCCTCACTAAAGCCTCAGATAAGCATCCACTTCAGTTTGGTACGGTGGACTCCAATGGTCAAAATTAATTCTTAACAATCAAAAAACCAGTATTATGAATCAGCTATCAAGCTTCCATAGAATGATATAGTGCTACAAACCTACTCAATTTACACTTTATAGATTACGCAGAATATATTTATTGTTATGTAAATTTGTGATTCACTTGAACCTAATTCTCAATTCTTTGCATATGTCTTCAATAATAATCGCCAAATAAATTTTATCTATAAATTAATTATTTCAGTCTCTGTGCTTAGGATAATTTTCGAAGTTTGGGGTTTTGATGTGATCAGGAGAAAACTGTCAGGACATAATTAATCTTAGACTGGTTTGTTCATGCTTTGAATAGCATTTTGGTCAGTAACTATGACAAAGAAAGACACACGCTCGAATCGATGAAAGAATATATAGTTTTTATGGAGATCGGTAATCTTAGTAGCTCAGTTTTCTACAATATATGAAGGAAAAAAACAACGGTCCACTGAAAGCACAACAGAGTCATGCATTCAAATCACTGACTTACAGGCTTAGATGAATTTTTTTTTATTACAGCGTGATTCCACACTGTATTTTTGGTACAAGTGTGGAATTTTCAGCATGGATATCGGCAGCCTAAATTTTGCAGGCCGACCATAGATATCGGGTGTGCGTCGGTAGGGGATCGAACCCCGGACCATGTGCATGGTCAGCGAGAGTCCTAACCACTGTGCCACCGACGCACACACAGGTTTGGACAGGCACATGTTATTTCATTTAGGTTAGGAGAAACATAATAAAGTATGCATACATACCCGTACTGTTAAACAGAGACAACATAGAAATGAGCATACATTTAAAGTCTAGTATATGTTTCGGATATTAACGCATTGATAATACCTCCTTTGAGTTTAAGTACTACTGAATATATGCTTTTCAGTTAAGATGCTGTTCAGAAGACTTTACAATACCGCTCACACTTTGCCAATGCATATACTAATGAAAGTGTTTCTGAATGAATGTCAGTAAAACGTTTGAAGACTGTGGAATAGATCAAATAAAGTATAATTTTATTTCAATAGTTTACACACAATGATAAGTTTGGTTATATTAAGGGTAAAATTACTGCCCGTGTTCATACCACTGTTGGAATTGTTTTGTTCACGCACTTATGATTTGTACTCATATATATTTATGTTTTTGTATTCAGAACTATATTCCAAGTTGTTGAGTCACCCTTGTTACATGTATCCGGTGTGACTTTAATGAATATCGATTCTGTTATGAGTCTCTCTTTCCATTTGTTCATGTTAGTTTTTAGAATACACACATTGTTCCAATCGATATTGTGGCTATTGTTCCATGCATGTTCAGCTATCGATGAATTTTTTCAAGATTCTTGTAGGCTTGTGTTCCTGTTTGTTGACCTTTGGTTAGGCGTTTATGTTCATTCACTCTTATTTCGAGTGATCTGGACGTTTGCCCCACATATTTATTCGGACAGTCAGCACAAGATATCAAATTGTTTTTATCCATCATTTTAATGGGATCTTTCTGTGGATTTATTGTATTATTGATTAAATTTGTCGGTTTAAACGTTGTGAGAATACAGATATTTTTGAGGTCCCTTCGAATTGCTTCTGATGTACCACTTTTATATGGTATTGCGACTATTTTTTTGCATTCTTCCATCTTGTTATTCTCCGGTTTCACCCTCTTTTTTATATTATCTTTTATGAATTCTTTTGGGTAGTTGTTGTCGAGTAGTATTTTGAATAGGACAATTATTTCTTTACGCTGGTCCCCCGGTGTTGTTGTAAGTCTGCGTATTCTATCTGCAAGACCTTATATTAATCCTCGTTTCACCGTGAGTGGATGAGCTGAGTGATAATCAAGGAATTTTCCAGAGTGTGTGATTTTTCTATATAGCGTCGCTCTTATGCTGCCATCTTACTTTATTTGTTTCTGAATGCTTCTTGCAAAGTATTCCAGTGTCTTTCTGTCAAGTAGTAAGATATTAAATAAAATTCATAATGTTACGGTATTGCTTATTATGAATTTTGAATGATATTTTCATCTTTTTAGAAGTTTTATTATTATTATTATTATTTCACACCTTCCTTTCTATGTGAATTATTAAGGCTGAAAAAAGAGGATTCAACTAACCAAATAAACTGATTAATTAAAAACAATGAACTGAAAAGAATTTCAACCAACTTAATTGTTTGCTTATGAATCCAAAAAAAGAAGAAACTAATAAAAATTTGATTTTAACAACAGCTTCAAAGCTAAAAAATCTTTTTAAAAAAAAAATACTTTTAGGAAATTCACTGCATCAATATTATATTCTGACTGTGTATTTACTTCTCTTTTCTCGTGGAACGAAAATATTACTTAAATTAATTAAATAGTTTTAATTTTCATTCATCTCAAGAGACGTATGCCATAGCTGACTTTCGAACCGGTGATATGGTTTATTCTTGACAAAATAATCAAGTTATTGGATGTGATAGAGTCAACAAAAAGAGTATTCTGTCAAAGCTAATAAAAATATAAAGATAAATCCATGCTTCGTAGAGTTTAGAGTAAACAGAATATTTTTTCAATTTAGTATCTTTTAGATTCCACCTGTGAGGAGGTTAATCATATTTAGACGGACACATTTAACACAGTTGCATGAAATAGAACCCTTTACAAGTTGAAAAGGGTTTAGTGGTGGGAAGTGCAAATATTCAACTAATCATCTGAAGAATGTAAAGCTAAATTATTAGAAAAAAACCCAAGACAAATAGTTCAGCGAAGAGTCCCTTTCCCCACTGAACTACTTACCTTGATTTTTATTAATGTTAATAATCACTTAGATACTGATATTGAATTTGAAAACCTATTTAGTCAAACAAGGGATCCAGTTCTATCGTCCAACCTGGAACTAAAACGCTTCAAATCCAGTTTAGTGGATTGTTGTTATCAGCACAAAACATATCAAATGCGACAGTAAACGTTTCTTGACAAAGGAGCACAGGGAATAACTAAAGAAACTGATAAATGATGAGAGATTGATAATCACAAAGCCTGATAACGAATCAGGAGCAAACCTCTTTGATGGAAGTGACTATATTAAAAAGATGAATGATGTATTGAAGGATACACAGAAGTTTCAAAAACTTGGGGAGAAGAAAGATTTCAATAACAGAATAGAGAACGAATTAACCAGACGTTTGAAGAAACTAAGCGAGGAGCAGACGTTTTCTGAAAGTTTATATGAAGAAATCAAACCAACAGGCGCGTACACGCCAAGATTGCATGGCCTACCTGAAGTGCATAAACCGGAGGTACCGCTAAGATCAGTACTTGATATGTAAAATTCACCCTACCATGTTCTAGCTGGATGGTTAGTAAATATTCTCAAACCTATGCATGAGAAGATAGCAAAATATAGCGTCAAAGATGTATTTGAATTCGTAGACAAAATCAAAGATATTAATATCAAGGACAAAACTATGAAATCTTTGGACATAACATCTTTATTCACAAATGTACCTCTAGTAGAAACAGTTAACTACAAATGTGAACAAGTGTATAACCAGTCGATAAATATTGGCATCCCAACAAAAATCTTAAAAGAATTGTTATTAAGGTGTTCCATGAATGTAAATTTCAAATTTGATGGTACACTTTACAAACAAGTGGACGAGGTGGCGATGGGCCCCCTGTTGGCAGATTTCTTTCTAAGTAAACTAGAAAATTGATCTTTGAGCAAACTTATCGGAAAGTTCTCATTTTATTACCGGTATATAGATGAAACCCCTATTCTTTGTGATAATGATTCGGATAGGAGTATAATAATAACTGAATTCAATGAAGTACATTCGGCTATGAAATTCACATGCGAAGAGGAATCCCAAGACAGAATTGCCTTGCTAGATGTCTTCCTTACAAGAAAACCAGATGGTAGCATAAAAGAAATTTACGTAGGAAAAGTACATGGACAGGAGAATATACACATTTTCACAACTTCGTCCCTCTCCAGTACAAAAGAAATTTAGTAAAGACCCTCAGCCACAAAGTTAGAGCTATATGCTCAGAAGAAGTAATTGAAGATGAATTAAGCATTATATATGACACTTTGATCGATAATGTCTATCCCGAGAAATTTATCAAGAAAAGCATGACAAAGAAAGCGGAAAAGGACTGCTCACTATCTCTAAACAAGAAGCTTTTATACATACGACTGCAATTCAAGGGCGATATAACAAGCAAAATAATTACGAAGAAATTAATAATAATAATAATAACAGCTTTATTCCAAACGGTATTTGTGGTACAGGTATGGAATTTTCAGCGTGCATTACAGTATATTGCATCTAATTACCTCATAAATTATATAAGATTTTTAAAAATCAAAGATAAATAAATAAAAATAAAATAAATAAGTTATAAATAATTAAAATAAATAAAAATTAAAAATTAAGAAAAAACAGCGTAGAGTATTACATTTCAAACAATGCACTACAGGATTTGAAATATAAAGTTGATGTGTGGTAGAAGATGAGAACAACAGTGTAATAGTAACGAGGAAAGGAAAACAAAAACTAATGGGACTATTTGTTAGAGTGCCGCAGTAAGTTTATCGTGTCATACCTAACGGATTTCTCATCACATAACAGCTGTGCCAGATATGGTATTGTGGACTTTTTGTATTTGGTAGTCCTAGCATATAGCCTCCTATAGCTGCTTCTAGTTCTACCAGATGAAATGCAAGGAGATAGATGCGTATAGAGAGGATGCTCGGGGTCCGACAATATTGTATTCGCTAGTTTCTTACATGACATAATATGTCTATCTACAATAGTGTTCACCAGTTGGTTTAACGATATCCCACTTGCCCTACTAACAGCTTTTAGTGCCCTTCTCAGCGAAGCAAAGTCTTTCTTAAGTAGTCCAGGAAAGACTAATGGGGAGCAGTAAAGGAGGATGGGTAGAATACAAGAATTTACAAACTGAGAAAGTAAAGACTGCTTTATGCCAGACTGCCTAAATTTCCTAATGTAGAACGTTAAGCGAAACATCTTTCTAGTAACTAGCAAGATGTGGGAAGACCAGGAAAGATCGGTGGAAAAACTCAGCCCAAGGTACTTGACATAAGATGTATTTTCAACCTCTGTGCCGTCAATGAGAGTGGGGCCATGTGAGCTAACTAGTTGCTGTAGGTCACATTTACGTCTGAAAGTGAAATTGACTACCTGACATTTAGACGGATTAAGCTTAAGTCCGTTTGAAGAGGACCACTGACTAATTTCCGACAGAAAGCTATTTAATTTGGAACAATCTGACTGAGAGTTGACAGGCATAGAAACCGAGAGGTCATCGGCATACTTAACAAAAGTGGCTACATCAGAATGAGGCAAGTCATGTAAGAAAAACGAAAAAGAAAGGGAGAAAGAACAGCACCTTGAGGAACACCAGCTAAAGTAAGTGAGGTAGTGGAGGATTTTCCATTGTAGACGGTGTACTGCTTCCTTTCAGAAAAATAGGAATGCAACCACTTATTTGTCCAGCTTTCAGCCTGTGTTGCAGCAAGCTTACTTAGCAAGAGAGACCTGGGAACAGAGTCAAATGCAGATGTGTAATCAAGGAAGGCACAGCGAACGTATTTAGCTCCTTTATCTAAACTAGAGACTATGCTATGGTGGAGGACGACAGCGGCATCTAACGTACTCCTACTATGTTTATAAGCAAACTGGTTGGGGTCGTTGAAAGGTTTTAAAGAGGGATCAAGATTAAGTAAAATAAGTCTTTCCATAACTTTCAAAAAGGGTGAGGTAATTGAAATGGGTCTAAACTTAACATTAGGTCCACTTGTAGATTTAGGCACTGGAACGATCTTGATGTTTTTCCATGATTCAGGTATAATACTTTTGGAAAACGATTCGTTGAAAATGTCAGTTAGCGGGGAACACAAGATGTCGGCACACTTCTTAAGGATAACAGCAGGAACACCATCAGGACCGAGGGACTGAGTAGGCTTGAGAGATTGAAGACACTTGAGGACATCATTCGTGTTAAAGCATGAGAAGCAGTCATTGTTTACACTATTTGAGTTAGGAATCATAACATTTGCTGGGATACATATGAAGGATTCATTAAGCATGTTAACATCTACAGAAATATCATTCAACATTTGCTTACCACCTGTGATTTCCTTTAATAACTTCCACATATTTGATGGGGATTTACATGAAAGAAACTTCTGGTTATAGAGAGCATTCAATCTTTGTAATTCAAGCTTAATCAAAGTGTTCATTCTCTTAACACCAGATTTGTTTTTCATTTTGAACAACCTTTCTTTTTCACGGCGGAGCTTTTTGAGTTGAGAAGAGGAGAAGCGATCGAATTTTAAGAAGATTGTCTCTTTTGGACAACAAACATCAAGACAGAAATTAAGATAATGTGTTATGTTGGCAATTGTGTTATCAAGAGCTTGTTCAGTAAATAGATCCCAGTTTGTGTCTTTTAACATGGACCTTAGATTCAGTATGTTGTCATGGGAATAACATCTGTGTTGTGTTTTCTTTCCAAGGTATGAGAAGACCCTTTTGTGCTGCTTTCCATATACTTTGGGCAATATTCTTATGATACAGTGATCTGAATTTAGTAGTGGGGCTCTTTTTCGAGCTTCAAATATTCCTGCATCGTTTGTAAACACAAGGTCAAGAGTGTTGTCCATTCTAGTCGGGAAGTTGACAATATTATCGTGTCCAAGTGAAATTAGGAAGCTGTGGTCACTAGAATTAAAATCACCAGTAACTATAGACAAGGAATTTCCGAAGGAGGTGGCAGCAAGGGAAGTAAATTCATCCGCAAATAAAGATAATTCTGTGGAGTTGCATCCAGGAGCAATATACATGTTCGAGATGTAAATGTAGTTGTATTTTGACAAATGTTTAGGTCGACACTTAACGGTGAGACAGTCAATATTGTCACTAGAGAATTTGAAACATACATTATTAGACGTACACCATTGTGAATTGATGAAGATGGCGACACCGCCACCGCGTTTCTTCCTGGAACTACACCGATCTTGTCTGAATAGTTTGAAATTATTTAGATACACTAGATTGTCATCATATAGATCATGAAGCCATGTTTCTTGAAGTGATATGATCCCAGTATTATGATATATAATGGAAGACACCAGCGATTGAAGACAGTTAATTTTAGCCGGCAGGGAGCGACAATTGGTACTCATAATTGCGGGAACAGTCATGAATTGAATAGGGGTATTTTTTAATGCTCTCTGCCAGCCGGCATGATGCTTTTTCTTGTCTTTTTTATGGAGTTGCAGATCAGTAGGTTTTAAAGATATTAGATATTCACGAGAATAAATAATCCGATTTGAGGTCATATTTGAATAAGATTTATTGATTAAAATATCAATTAGAAATGAGAAATTAGATGCAATATGATTTGTAATGTTTAACGTAATTGGTAGCCCAAGATTTAAGCAGGCCGCCAAAGAGGAGGACAATCAGTTCCCAGAACTTTTAATCCTGGCGAACTATACGTCTTATTCTCTACGTCCTCTACGTCCTATTCTCTCTCTATGATGAATCCTTGACTGAAAGATGAAGTACCCAGACTAGTCACTTCAAAATATATTTACCAATTCAACTGCGCTTGTGGTGGAGCGAGTTATATCAGCCGTTGCACTAGGAACTTGATTTTTCGTGCTTGAGATTATCTCCCAGTATGATTAAGTAAAGCTGTAGTAAAAACAGTTCAATATTGAACCATCTGGTACAAACCAGCCACAAAGCCAGCGTTGAAGAATCGTTCTCTATCATCTAGCGGGTGCCAAATAGATTGCAGAAAACACCGAGGTACAACATGTTCCAAACAGCAGAGGCAATCGCTGTGCGTTGGGGGCACAATGGTTAAGACTATCGCCGATCATGCAAATGGTCCCGGGGTTCGATCCCCTGTCAACGCACACCTGATATCGATGGTCGGCCTGCAAAATTTGGGATATCGACATCACATGCTGCAAAATTCCATACTTGTATCGAAAATACGGTGTGGAATCAAGCTGTAATAAAAAAAATTCGCGTGAAAGAACCAGTGCTTTGTCTGCTGAAGAAGCAAGTCCAGCCACTACAACTGCCCTAAATAGTTTTCAGTGGAAACCATAAATTCATGAATTTGTACTAGTATCTTTCCAAATTTTTCTGATATTCAGTGTATTGTTCTGTTGTTGTTATTGAACTGTAAACTATTGATATTATTGATTGGAGGTTATTTAAACATTAATGTTGTTCATAACACTAATTCATCCGCTTTAATGTATATATAACTATAGAACTTGATGATGAAGTTATCGAAAAGAGTATTCTTTGTTCGGTAACCATTCTTTTGAAAATTCATGAATTAACACTAAATCATCATAAACTCAGGGAGACCTTCACGTGAAATGCAAATTTTACACAGACCATTTACAATACAGACTTCATTAATTTTCAGAAATTAGTAACTTTTTCTTGAAAGTGATCTGAAGGGTTATTTAAGGTGTACTAAATTTCAGGGAGTCAATCAATACAGCATAATAAAAGATCCGAAATGCCATTTTATATTGGATTCTTTTGAATTTCTTTGAATATCAAATATACTACTAATACCTTGGTTTGAATCCTTCTTAATTCGAACAAGAAATGAGTGCCAGAAAATAAAATTTTGAATGTCTTTACATTTGAGCAGAGAATTAGTGAAGACAAACGACATCAGCAGACCAGTTAATATACTGTACGCTGCAACTGTAGCATTTAATTTGTCATCAATAAACAAATATATAGAAATGCTACTGTCTTACTATCCGGTTCATTGATTTTAATTTCTGTGGTGAATAATGATAATAAATTTAGGAATAATAAATTTCTTCGAGATTTCCCACAGGAATTACCCTTTTGCAAAAGTCAAACAATACCGAACTTTTAGGTTGAAAAAGTCGTTTCAGAAACAAAGTTTAACATTTTCGAAAGGTACTCAGCATTTATAAGGAATCCTTATTGCAATCATTTAATATTATGTCTGAAATTTGACATTCAAAATGTTGGTTTGACTCATTGGATAACTGGTATCATATTGTTTTGAGGTTGTATCGTTAAATAATTCCCCAAAATTATTGACCATAGGAATAGATTATGTCTAAGAGAAGAATTACATCGTGACCATAAGAATCATCAGTGAACATTGGATGCTGACCCTTAGAGTTTAAGTCGACTTGTTTAGCTGAAGGCTTCTCGTCAAGCATCCCCGTCATTTGGTACTCCGTCGTGTCACTTTCGTGTACGATAACTAGCTAGCTTAGCTTCCGCTTCGATCCGCAGTTTGGTTCCGAAATATATCTCAAAATTTGGACAATCAATTGTGATGTTTTGCTTTGCCTTTGGTACACGAGAAACAAATAAGATAGAAGTTGTTGGTATAAGATCTTGCGTTAATATACTCAGCACTGTTCGCGAACGTCTATACCATCAACCCCTAAAAGTTCTTAGCATTTGAATGACGATATGGCATCATTTAGGAGGAAGAGTTGTAAGTGATTCTTAAATTATGAGAAGTTGGGTGACTACGGGCAGTTGTAGTTTTATTGCTTATATTACTGGCCTTTGCCTTAAACTGTATTATTTCCCGAGACGATGTTGTTATCCTGTTGATTTAGATGAACTCCCGATCAAAGTTTAAGATTAGGAAATCATGCTAAGTGCAGACAAATGTTACCAACTATCGTATTTTGATGAACTTAATGCTTCACATATGGTCGTACTTGTCTAAAAGTGAGCTGAAACATGAAAATATATCATTTCAGTTTAAAAGGAGAAGGACTTTTTTTCGTTACAGCTTGATTCCACACTGTATTTTCGGTACAAGTAAGGAATTTGCAACATGTGATATCGGCAGATCAAATTTTGCAGGCCGACCATAGATATCAGGTGTGCGTCGGTAGGGTGTCGAACCTCGGACCATGTGCATGGTCGGCGAGAGTCCTAACCACTGTGCCACCGACGCACTGGAAACTGCCTTCCAGTAATGTAGCAGAGTGCAATTTTGGAGCCAAGTTTCTTTCAGAAAACCAAAGTTTATATCGATTCTTACACGTACAGGTGCGATCAAGCTACTGAAGTCCTGTCGGGAAGGCAGCAGGACCAGTTGGAATTCACCTCGAAGCACTAAAAACTGATCCAGACACTGCAGCAGATGTTCTCACACTGTTAGTGCGGAAGGTTTGGAAGGAGAGAAAGTCGCCTACCGATTGGAAGAAAGTTTGGCTACCTTGATAATTTATCAAACTAGAGCGACTTAGGCTTCTGCAATACCTGGCGTGGAATAATGCTCTTCTCCACGCCAAATAAAATAATAAGTCACGTCATCCTGGAGAGGATAAAAAGTGCACTGGATGTAGAACTCCGCCAGATGGAACAAACTGGATTCAGGAAAGGCAAATCATATGCTGATCAAATTGCAACTTTAGGCCTCGTCATCGAACAAAGTATAGATTCGCAGTGGAAACTCTATCTCAACTTTATAGACTTCGGAAAGGCCTTCAACAGTCAGCACTGACCTAGAAGTAATTTGGAAACTACTTCAACACTTCGGTGTGCAATGCCGAATTTTTATCAACCTCGTTCAAATTCAAATAAAAATGTCCCGTGTCAAGTGACCCGCAACGGAAAATTAAGTGAAGCCTTTGAAGTGAATACAGGATTCACCGAAGATATTCCTAATTGAGGTAAACTGAATCATTCAATAGGCTGTTTGGTCAAACAATCTTACCAATGGTCAAACAGAAAAAACAACACACCCAACTCATTAAACAGACTCTTCATGGGAGTGAGAAGATAGGAATACGGGAAGACTCTATAAGATCTGGATTTCACTTGTGGATGACCTATGTTTGACGTTACACAAACACGAAGACCTGCAGGCAGGCGAATACCAACAAACTAGTTGAAGAGGCTGTCAGTGGAAACAAGATTCCGTGTGAACACAGAGATGACAGAGGTGATGAAGATAACCAACCACCACCACCAACAACAACAAAACAACAACAATCAGTACAAATCACCATCAACGGGAGAGATTTGAAAGTGGTGAATTCCTTCGCTTATCCTACTAGGAATGGATGAAGATGTCAATGCCAGCCTGAATCAAAATGGCGAAATATGCCCCCATCAGCCTGAAGCCACTTTAAAAATCTGCTTCACTACGTGGCATTAAGAGCGAGATTCAGATTCTCAACATAAATGTGAAATCAGGCAGTTCTTCTATGTAGGAAAGAAACTTGCACTGCGTGTCATGGAAAGCACTTTTAACAGCCAGCCGCAACAGCTCCCTTTGCTGGTCGGCTCCATAAAGATGACCAAATGGCTGGTCTTTGAGCCGGCGACAAAGGATTAGCAATAAGAAACTCTGACTGGGAACAAACCAACCAAGAGATGGATCGGGAATACATTGAGGAGGGAAGCCGTCGAATGACATCACATGCAATGCAGGCCATTGCTGGAGAGGAATCCCAATAAGAAGCGACGAGTGGGTCGTTGGTGCTAGGGTGATTTGGAGGAGGTCGTTTTGCGAGCAGTGCGAGATAAGAGATTATGGTCAGCAGTGGACCCGACTGAATAGGACAGCAGGAAATAGAACGAAACTGAAATGTGTTGTTGAAGCCGTATTTTCCACTAGGAACTCGAGGGAATAATAATAATACTCGTATAGGAAAAATGTATTGAGTGACTGAAATTAACCAGAGTCATTTCGTTGTAAACAGCAATTCATAATACAAAAGGCTGACTGACATCTTTTCTTTCATATCTCCCTTTTACGAAATGATGAAAGCAAAACTAAAGATCAACTTATTTCTGATTAGAAATTTCCTGTTTAACTTGAAAATTTCAAAGTTGTTAAAATCAGTATTGGAGATGAATATGTTTGTTCTCAGCAGTATCGTTTCTACAATCAATAAGTTACTTCTGAATTCAAACAATTTTCTAAACTAGTAAATAATTACAGGATTAGTTGTAAAGGGGTAAAATCACTTTTGTTTTGTTATTGAGAACATCCTGTAGGTATGAGTATTTATGATTTACCCTCAAAGAATAAATCTTCCCTACTAAACTATAACTTTGCAGTAATATTTGTGTATTTTCCAATTACAATTTACTAGAGAGACATTTAAAAATTTCATTTAACTAGTCCACTTAAAATGCTGAAATTTATTCATTTCAAAATAATCTTGAAGTGCTGCTAGGAGTCAATCGTTGATATTTAGCTTGATTTAGAGTATTTATACTTAGAAAATAGAGAGCAGTTGCCCTAGTCCTATTCCTTAATAACTATTATGGATAAAATTGTAATTTATGGAGTTGTCGCTAGTGAAATTGTTAAGACTCCTATTTTCTCTATTTGGTTGATAAAAACTGGCCAGTGAATTTGGCTACTTTCGAGGTAACCGGAAGTCTTGAAGATTGAGCAACCTGTTGCATTTTTCTCTTCTTGCTGTTTTCAAGATTTTTAATGGAAAGGAGTGTTTTTAAAGAGTTTTTGGAGAGATTTACAAATAGATTGTGACAGAACACTTAAATTCAGGTGTAAGCGTCTAATAGTTGACGCCTTAGCCAAACGTACCACAGTGAGATATCCAGAATGAATCTGGTACATTACGTTTCATCCGCAATACCTACTAGGGATGAGAGATTGAATTTTTAAAACTGACAAGCTTTTTGATTCCATGTGTCTTTGGAATACGCTAAATATGCGGTCACAAATCACTCTCTGTGGTACATTCAGTATATTCTTGCAAACTTTTGCATGAAAAGTGATATATGCAGCTGTACGTGACATAAAAATGGGAATTATCAACCCTGGATTCAGCTGGATATACATGTTAAACATCTTCAGAAAGCTGTAAATTTTGATTTAGTTGTATTCTCCGAGCTGACTGATTTAATTGTGAAACTTTCGTTGTCATTTTAGACAACATCTTCAGTGCTGGCTTCAATATAACGTGAACTTTGACATTCCTTATCACGTGAATTTTATTATTTGATAATTTTAATTGATGTATCGTTAAGTGTTTGTTCTAAGAAAATTCATCTGAGTAGATTTAAGATTAAAATAGAATTCATACCACTTATTCAAATTATCAGTGACTTAAGACAGTAGCACTAATTCACCATTTTGTAGATGATTCCTAGTACTAAAAAAAGGAATGTTTTCAAGTATTGTTTTTGTAAGAATTTTGTTTGATTGGATAGAGGATCTCATCATGAACTGACGTCGCGGTTCGAGAACCACTGGAAAACCAGGGAGCACTAGACAACTGTGTCCTTTGTCCTAGTTTGAAACTTCTCAACAGTATGCACCCACCGCCGGAGTTCCAACCCACTACCTTTTGGTTACAAGGCCAGCGATCTCGTAGACCATTGAGTCACTGGGAGCCAATCCAATGGCCCATGAATTCTAATTTCTGCTAATTCACGGCATAGCGCAACCATTTCGAAATGTCTTCTTCGATGAGTTACTGCCTCATCTTCAACCTGCTGTACCCTACTGGTTACGGCTTCCCACTAGAACCCCAGGTTAACTATCTGAATAGGCCAGTCACTAGTGAGCATCAGAATAATTTTCAAGTATTGGTTTCTTAAGGATTTTGTTTGATTGCATGGAGGATTTCCTCATAAGTTGGTATCAGTTAGAGAACCACTGGAAAACCTGGGAGTACTGGACAGCTGTTTCCTATGTCGCAGTTCGGGACTCTTCATCAATACTCCAAGGTTTTCCAGTGGTTCTCTAACTGATGTCAGCTCATGATGAAATCCTCCATCCAACTAAAAGGGAATAATTGGATTTTATAGACACAGACGTTTGTTTCAGGATTTTATGATTTGTTCAAGATATAATGAATAAATCTTTCATGTGTAAGAGAAACGTTATTTGACTATTATTTTTTAGATTTCAGAACAATTATTAGCATATTTTCCGTATCATCAAAGCTGCGCAAAAGAGATTTTGCTTACTCTACACACACATAACACCTAAATAGAGGAGTCGGTTTATGCTCATATATATATATATATATATATATATATATATATATATATATATCTTATGACTATTAACAATCAGAAATGTATTCATTGATAATGATCTTACATACTATCTGTTACACGCTTCCTGCCTTGTCATAATAATTTCTACAGTGCATATTCTCCCCTAGTAGTCGTATATTCAAAACACAATAAGAAGCAGATAAATCACTGATATTCACACCTGAGCTTAAATATCTCTCTGGGCAGACTAACTATTCTTCAAAGATCTGTATCAAATATTCAATCATAAGTCATAAAAACTCAGGCAGTACATTTTTGTTTTAAAAAATGAAATTCACAAGATAAGCACTGGTTTATCTTTCTGTAATGATTAATGAAAATAACAGAAAAAGAAAGAAGTAGATGGGAAGAGGGTAATCTAGTGAATAAGTATTGGTACAAACAAATACTGTTGTTGTATGCCAGTTGATTCTTTATATGTATATGTTAGTGAATGTGTGCAAGAATATTGTTACAATTGGTGGCATATAAAAATTATTTTCGACCAGCATCTATACAAGACAAAGATGAGAATTAACAATGGCAATAAAAGTCTAATACTAAAATATTTAGGTACATACCGAGGAGGAACATTTTAACTGTAGCGTTTCTTTTAGGGATATCAGGGGAATGACGCATATGAAAGCGCAAAAAGATTATTTTAGATAGAGAAAAAATAAAATGAAAAAAGTATTTTGTCCCAGATTTGTATAAGTGACATCGAGATTCTTTGTATGTTGTATTACTCATCATCATGTTTGTTTCTCAAAAGATATTTCAGTCTTATGAAAGGTTACGTTAAAAAAAAACTAGTGTTGTGGGAGAATTGGAACACTACTTCTGTGCATATTTCCGTCTAGTCTTTAAATTTTATTATTACTATTACATATTTGGGTTCTGAGTGAAACATAAGGCTTCAACAACACATCTCCACTTTGCTCTATTTTCTGCTCCCCTGTTCATCTGGGTCCACGATTGACCATAATCTCTCATCTCCTCTTTGCATAGCACGATCTCCTTCAAATCACCTTCGCACCAACAACTCACTTTTCCTTTCGCATTGGGATTCTACTCGAGCGGACGCCTGCATTTAGCGCGATGTCATTCGACGGCCTCCCTATTCAACGTATACCCAATCCATCTTCACTTTCTTCTGCATATTTATTGAACAATAGGTTGGTTTGTTACCATACAGAGTTTCTTGTTGTAAATTCGTTCTTGCCGTCCGACCAGCCATTTGATCTTCAATATGGAGCCAGTGAAGGTAGCAGCTGATAGGAATCTGTAATCTGTTGTAAATGCTTTTCACGATGTGCAATGCAAGTTTCCGACCCAAATAGAAGTCACTCACTTAACATATGCGTTGAAAATCCGAATTTTGTTCTTTATGCTGGCTGAGTAAAGCAGATGATTCCCAAACTAGTTTCATGTTGATGAAAGGCGTATCTCACCTTCTCAACTATGGACTGCTCTGAAATCTTCAATCGTTCCACCAGCCGGTGGTTGAAACGATGCTTTCTAGCAGGATAATTGACGGAATTGACCTTCGTTAAATCTCTCCCGTTGATTGTAATTGGTGCTGGTTGTTGTTGCTTTTGCCGTTGTTGATGGTGGCTGGTTGTCTTCGTCACCTCCGTTTTCTCTGTGTTCACTTGGAGTCCTTTCTTTGTTTCTCAGTTTCGTTGTTTTCGCCTGTTGGTCTTTGAGCTTGTGTAACATTAAACACAACTCATGCACTTGCGAAACCTAGATCTTCTAGAGTCTTCTTATCAGTCAGTGCAGCGCACAGTCTGTTGAATCATTCAGTCGACCAGAATTAGGAATATCGTCGGTCTTACTTCTATATTCACTTCGAAGGCTTCGCTTAATTTTACTCAGGAGATCACGTGACAAGCGGCATTGCCATATAGTCGGCTGTTGAATGACGTTGGTAAAGATTTGGGCATTACACGTCGTAATGTTGAAGCTGGTCTTTATAACTGTTTGTTTATACGCACAGCCTTTTGTAGTTTACTGTTTTATTAAAGTAACAAGTGTAATATTGTCTGGAAATATTTGGACTTTGTGGGCTCTTCAGAATAGAAGATAGCTTTATGACGCATTCTAACAACGACGTTTATTGTAGCATTTCTATATTCACGTAATGAAATACAATAGTATATATTATTTAGACATTTGACATTAAATAATTGATGGCAAAATGTTTTACAAGATCATTATTTGGACAGCTTCAGAATTCTTGCTGATCTGTGACAGTAACTGTTGCTTCCATAGTCATAACTACTCTTCGGGCTTCAAAATTAAACATATAAATTTGCATTTAGATCATTTTATGCTGCTGTATGTGGTCTGTTGTATCATGAATTCTTCGTCCAAGTAGCATTCACTCAAACTAGGGGTATTTAGTCTAGCTGTGTGAATACTATACTTTTATTTATCATTCTAGTGTACTTACAGAATTAGAAGTGATCAATCATGCCTGTTGTATGGATTTTTTTTCATAATTTTACGTAGGCATTACAAACATTTGTTACGTGCTTTCAAAAACTTCTTAACTAAGGGCTGATAATGGAGATTAAAATGTTGATGAATCATGAAGATATCAGATAAATAAAAACTCATAGACAAATACAAAAAAACCTTTTGTAGACTTGGTTTAAATAAGGGCATTCGACATTTCGAATGGGACATAGTCCACTGGCTGAATGGTATACGAGCTCAGCTCATAATTGGAAGGTACTGGGTTTGAATCCTGATGGTTGCGCACTGCTAGATTGTCGCAAACTAGGGTGAAACAGCTGGTTCTCTAAGTGATATCAGCTCGTGTTGGGTCCTGTGAATAAAAGCTACAATTTTATAAAGATAACTTTGAGGCGTTCGACATTTCCTTTTTAGTATGTTGCTTATTTTGCGATAGCTTTAATACCTAATTCATGAGACAAATTTCAAAAATATGTCAGATGCAGCTTTCTTTATTAATGAAAGATTTGTATTATATATATTTATTACATAAGAGCTCTAAATGAACAGAAGAATTTTAAGCATTTAAAGAACAGGCAAACATGGCAACAACTTTGCTGATTTTGATGACTTAATTTTGTTTGTTTACCTGTTCTTTAAATGCTTACAATTCTTCTGTTCATTTAGAGCTCTTACGTAATTTCGTATTCTCTACTTTGTTTCTATGTGTATCCTGAATGAAACTCAATCATCAGACCGTTCATATTATCACATAACTTCTTTTTTAACAACTGTTTGCAACAACTCAACACCTTTGTGACTACCCTAATTTCATTAACACCTAATTTTCATGACTGAATTTGTATTACTTAACTCCAAATACTAATCTTCACTTGTTTAGTTAAAACAACCATAACCAATTGTAATTTTGTTTGACAAACTAAATGTACACATACATACAAAATAACACACATATTTATTTGCGATTGTACAGTTAAGAAAAATGAAGTCGCCGAAAAGCGACTCTTTGCTGAGCTACGTCTTTTGTTTTCATTAATGCCTGGATGAGGATTATCCATGAATCACTCTATTTCACAGGTTCTGATCAGCTTCAAACTACCTGAAATTAAAATGGTTATAAATAATATTATTGTAACCATTGTAATTTCAGGTAGTTTGCAGCTTATGAGAACCTGTGAAATAGAATGAAATCATTTTATACTGCAAATTTGGTCTTTCTTTCTCTATCGAAATTTATCAAGGGAATCAAATGTATGAGACGAATGAAATAATTAACGTCCTATTATTATTATTATCTTGTTGAAAGACTTATATTGGGGTTCGAATTTCATGTTTGTTTCTTTTGGAAGTATTTTTTAAGTAGAAACGTTGAAAGATAATCAACATAACTCTGGTATAATTTGACACACCTCATATTTAAGCTAAGGGTGGTAATTTGTACAGTTGAATTGGTGAAACTCATATGTATTAGAGATGCTAATAGGAACTGTAACTAGACTTCTTATGATTGCTTTATACTTAGTACCATTCATACAGTTATCGTGGTAATAAGTTAAGCCACCCAATTGCTAAAGCTATGATCGAAGTGATTGATAGTTTATTCGTGTATTTCCTTTTTAGAATTTTTGAACAGTATGAATGCTCAGACTCTAAATAAGAGAGTTAACGTCATCTAAGAGACTATTTTACTGTGCCTCATAATAATGACGTTCGGTCTATTTGTGTTACAGCAATGCAGACTAATGCAGCTGAATATTTATATCACTGATATGATTACGAAAGGCATTACCAGATAAAATGTGTTTGATGGAACTTTTATGCTTCACTGACTTTTCTAAACTCTTTACAGGAATACAAAACAGGTTGCTAGATTAATACCTTCTTCATCTTGATTAAGGTGGGTATAAAGATCTCATGTTAAACAATGAAGTCAAATTTCTGAACTAAACTATCCTTCTCTATTGAAATCTTTTAAGTTGTCAGTGTAATTTGAGAATTAGCGCCCACACACACACACACACACACACACAAACAAAGAGAAGCTTGTTACTCACATAGTTTCAGATTCCTTCTACATAATGTAGTTTGGATATTACTATGAGTTGTCATATACCCATTCATATTTCATACATAAAAGGATAAAAAGACATGTGAAGGAAACTGTTGGTCTAGTTTCTTTTTCCTCAAAATTATCTCTGGAACCAGTAAATATTGTTATGTGTAAAGCGAACGTGCATGTTAACCATTTTAATGTATATAAAGTTTCAAAATTTACAAACTACTAAATTTACTGCTACCTACCTAAGAATCATCTTTCCAACTACAGATGGAACGGATAAGGATGTCAGAGCCAGACAGTCAGAATCGGAAAGGCAAGAAACGCACGCTTTCATCAACTTCGAACCAGTTCGTAAATCCTCTGCTTCACTCAGTCACTGTAAAGAACAAGATTCGGATTTTCAACAGAAATGTGAAGTCGGTCAGTCTTTCTATACGAGTCATAAATTTTCACTGTGAATCACGAAAAGGATTTTAAACAGGCTGCTGTAGATCTTTATCAGCAGTTGCCCCCTTCACCGGCTGACTTCATATTGAAAATCAAATGGCAGATTAGTGGGCTGGTGAGAAACAATCATCAACAAGAAACTGTGGCTGGGAACAAACCAACCAAGAACCTTTTGTTCAACAGATATGCAGGAAAAAGTGGAAATGGATCTATCGGGCATGCGTTGAGGAGAGAGCCCATCTAGTGATGTAGCGCTGAATGCAGTTCATAGCTCGAGTGGAATCCCAACAAGAAGCAACAAGTGGGTCATCAGTGTGATGGTGACATGGAGGAGGAGACGGAGGCGAGAGATTATGGTCAATCGTGGACAAGCTGAAGGGTATATCAGAGCACAGAGCAAAGTGGAAGTGTGTTATTGAAGCTCTGTGTTGCACTAGGAACCCAAGGGAATAATAATAAATTTAAAACGAATCAAAACTTTTTAATTTGCAAAAGTCAAGTGTATTCAATAAAGTAGAGTTTTTCTGTAAAGGTTTTGTCATCTAGAAGGAGCTTTTTTTCTCCTCACTTTCTGTATTCACTCATGGGAAATTAGAAAATTCCATAAAATGTTTATACTCCAAAAAGAAAAGAAAATTTATTTGATATTAAAATGTGAAAAGGGAAAATAAAACTGTACTGTACAAGTAAGTGAAAATAAAGCTGACATGAAAAAAAAAGATTTTACGCAGCAAATCTTAGCTGTTAAATAACTTTAAATTTAATTACAGAATTCTTATTTAGTTCAGCGTCTAGTTTGAGCATACAAATTCATTCATGAAATTAACTTCTAAACAAAGTGACATAGTTCAGCCTTGTAACAAATATTCAGGAATTACTTATACTTATCTCACAAAATGTTGTAGTTTACTTTGGTTGGATACTAGACAGTAACTACTGTAGTGTTGTGGTGATGTGATACAGACAGTGTGTGTCAATGGAATATTTTATTTTTTTCCTTCACGTTCCCAGTAGAACATAGGGCTTCAAGCTAGTGGCTTGAAGTTTCTTGTAGCAGTGTTTAATTTTACAGGATGAGGTTGCTAGCCTTATGCCCAACCAATCCCCTTTACCAGCATTATTTTTGGCTTAGCGAGGTAAAGGAGTGCGTCGGCCGGAGATCGAACCCCCAATCATGTGCATGGTCGGCGAGCGTCCTAACCGCTATACCACCGACGCACACAAAAAAACCTGGGAGTACTGGACAGCTGTTTTATCCTACTTTGGGACTCTTCATCAGTACGCACCCCCGGGGTTCGAACCCAGGAATTTCTGGTTACAAGGCGAGCTCGTATACCATTAAGCCACTGGGACCCCAATAGAATATGATTCTTACATATTCCCACAGTTCAGTACGTCATTAGCAACAGTATGCCATGTGTATTTGAACATTCTATTTCATGTCGTTTAATGTAAACCGAAATCACATGTTCAGTGATTGGCTGACGATTATAAACTATATATATATATATATATATATATATATAAACAGTGGTTTGATTAATGAAAAATATACCTTGGCTTCAATGTCTTGCCTTCTGAGGTTACAGTGTTTTTAATCCTTTGTTTGTTGCAGACGGAATTCTATCAGACTAGGCCCTAGGTTCAAGGCTTCGTGCCAATCGCCTCCAACCATTTGATATAAACAGTTCAGATTGCACCGTGATGGTGAGCTACTTAGAATGCTGGCCACACTGCAAACTTGACTTAAAAAATTCAGTCTGCTTCGAACAAAGGACTTGACACACTTCGCTAGCTACTGACTAGTGTCCAATCGAAGTATTCAAAACAGTCCTATATGAGGTCAATCACGATCCCGAATTGCTCAATGCATAGATCGATCGCCGGCCGACGTACACCTGGTATTAATGGTCGGCCTGTTAAATTTGGACTATTAATATCACATGCTGAAAATTCTTTAGTTGTATCGAAATACTGTGTAGTACCAACCGATAGTAAAAAAGAAATGGCTACTATGATATGGCTGATTTGACTTATTGAATAAGTATGACCATTTCGATTCATGTGGAAGGGCTGCCTAGTTGCGTTAACTATTATTATTATTATTATTCAACTATTGGTTTTTGTAGGGATTTTGTTTGATTGCATGGAGGATCTCATCATGAGCTGCCATCAGTTAGATAAACACTGGAAAACCTGGGAGTACTGGATAGCTGTTTCGTCAGCCTAGTTTGGGACTCTTCATCGGTATGCATCCACCGGGAATCGAATACAGGATATTCTGGTTAAAAAGCCAGTGAGCTGGTAGACCATTAAGCCACTGGGAACCAATCCCATGGCCAGTCCATGAATTCTAACTTCTGCCAATTCACGATATAGCGCGACCACTTCGAAATGTCTTCTTCGATGAGTTACTGCCTCATCTTCAACCTGCTGCACCCTACTAATCATGGCTTTTCCCTAGAACCCTAGACCACTACCTGAATAGGGCAAATACACACCCACCGGGGCTCGATCCCAGGACCTTCTGGTTACAAGGAGAGCTCCTTTGGATTTCTAATGGAAAACAAACTTTATTAGCACATCTTTATTTCGCATTCTGTTCTTCGAAGTCATTTTTACCTGACTCCACTATCTATCACCAGCTTTCATTTCCTCCTCATACGATATCCTCTATATCATCCTCAGATTCCCGAATAGCCGTTCGTCATTCAGGTTCCAGGCAGAGATCATGCACATAATGTCACACAACTGTTTCACAAGCTTATTGAAGGATTTATTTAGTAAGATGATAATACTACATATGCAGGAGATTCTTAGTAGATTTTAAGTGATAAGTTGACTATGTATTTTATTTATTTTAGTCATTTTTGTTCCCATTGGAACATAGCGGTTCAAGCTAGAGCTCCGAAGTTTCAGTAGTAGTGGTGCTTTTTACAGGATGGGGTCACTGGCCTCACGCCCAACCTTCCCTATTTACCAGGTATGCGTCGACCTTGGATTGAACCCCGGACCACTTACGTGGTTGCCCAATATTCTACCACTAGGCTACCGACATAAAGTTAAACTGAAATCAGCGAAATAGACTTAATATTAATTTTTGACTAAACTAAACGAAATCACTAAACGTTTTACCTTTTACATTGGATTACTTCAAAATAAAGTAATGATAGTAAGCATCTCTTTCTCTCCCATCAAAATGCATCATGACGCCTAATTTTTTATATTTGATGTTGTGAGAAATACTTTCCTTATTTAGACAAAGCCATAAGAAGACGCAATTTGTCTGAATCGTGTAATGTTGTATTTGCGCAACACATTTCGAACAATCTGATCCATCACACACGAACTTGTCATAGGAATATATATGAAATTAATAAAGAGGTAAGAGGTGAGAAAATAGACTTAGGTCAAGTTAAAAGGACATACTGAAGGTCAAAATAACAATGAAGACCACCACTAAATCTGCTATGGTATCAGAACAAAGTTTACCAAGGATTGTTTAGTGTGATTACGAATAGTTTTTGAACGCATAAACGTGGCTTGAACTTTCTAACTGCTAGGGCTTCCACAAACTTTAGGATACGCCCCAAACACGTTTTATAGATAGGTTTAAAAGATGTGTAAACATCAATTTTATGTCCTGTCTCTATTATATGTTTCGCAATAGAAGAGCTAGGTCTCCTGTTCCCACCATTAATAGGTTTTAATGATCCCATTTTGTTTCTGGAACCATTTAGGAATATCTTCTGAAGCATTAACTTGCAGAGATCGATGAGTCCTCCCTATGTATGTATATGTGTCCACACGTACATTCAAATCGGTAAATACAGTGGGATGAAACGTCATTTTTCACATGTTCGAAATAAAATCCCTCACATATTGTTTTTCAATCACTGAGAGATATAAATATTTTTTATCATAATGAACATCATATATCATATGCCTAAATATTTTTGAAATCACTCAACAGCAGTAAGAACTATTGCTTCATGTCGCTTTCAGCAAGGTAAGGTTACATTATATATATATATATATATGATGTTCTTATTGAACTTTGGTTAACATTTAAGTGTGTCAAACTAAAGGGGTAACTATCTTTAGCTTCTTCAGCCGATGAAAACGTGGTTTCGAATTTCATCTTATGTAATAAACAATGTATTATTCTTACAAAGTGTTATGAAAACTACCATAGAACCACGAGTTAAAAGTTCACATGAGTTAACGTGATTAATATTGTGAATTGTTGACGGCCAAAAAGAAAATAAGTATGAACACTTGAATGAAAACGAAAAATGCTTCAGATGATTTATGAGCGTCAATTAACCAAAATATGTGAATTTCTCGAGCGTGGGAAAGTACACCCCGTTATTCATTAATGTACTTAAGCACAAAAAACTGGCATAATATGAAATAATATGAAACAGCTGTCCAGTACTCCCAGGTTTTCCAGTGGTTCTCTAACTGATGTCAGCTCATGATGAAATCCTCCATGCAATCAAACAAAATCCCTACAAAACTAATACTTGATAATATGAAATAAGCAAAATATGGATAACTTTACTCAAAATTAGATGCTTTTTCTTAATATGGTGTAGATTTAACCATGCTAATTCAGTGAAGTTAATAGATTTGTACAGTAAGGAGTTATCGGTACCATGAAAATAGAGATGTTAGTAAGAAGTATTAGATAAAATTAGTATTAATAATGTGATACTGATTTTCAGATCTATCGTTCACCCTCTTGTTGATCGGAGAATCTAATCGAAAATATGCCACTTTATAGAAGGTATGTAGATGATACTGTAATCATAAGTGATAAGTCTTGTTCTGCCACCTCAACTTTAAATCGAATGAATAAATTACAGAATAGCATATCACTTTTGTAGAAGAGGAAGATAACCATTTGTTTTTCCTTGATACATATTGCTGAGTCGACGGCTTGATGAATCAATAAAATGATCTATTTATAGAAAGCCTACCTTGATCGAACAACATCTTAATTATTACAGTTTCTGCACTGTTTGGCAAAGAAGCCTTAGTTAGGTGCCTCTTTAGTAGAATTCAACGAATGTACACCAAAGACACACTTGATGAAGAAGAAATTTTGCACAAACTCTAGATGATTATAATTATCCAGACAAGTTCATCAGGAAATACAAAGTAGTCAGAACACCAAGATCCACTCTCCAACTATCCGATAAGTAAGATATATACTTCAAAATACCCTATGGGGCATCATAGCAGCTTGAGAATTTGGAAAACATTGAACGCTGCGGTTAGAAAGAATTTATGCAACTAAGATCATAATAATTGATAGTGTGAAGCCGATATTTCTATCTTAGCGCTTAGAACATAAGAAAAATGATGTCACATCCAACTGTTTTCGGCATTTTGAATGCACGTGTGGACACACATACATAGGGCAGACTCATCGATCTCTACATGTTAGAGCTAACTTCAGAGAATATTCCTGAATAGCTTCAGAAGCAAACAGATTCCACAGAACCCATTAATGGTGGGAACAGGAGACCTAGCTCTTCTATTGCGAAACATATAATAGAGACAGGACATAAAATTGATGTTTACACATCTTTTTAACCTATCTATAAAACGTGTTTGGGGCGTATCCTAAAGTTTGTGGAAGCCCTAGCAATTAGAAAGTTCAAGCCACGTTTATGCGTTCAAAAACTATTCGTAACCACACTAAACAATCCTTGGTAAACTTTGTTCTGATACCATAGTAGATTTAGTGGTGGTCTTCATTGTTATTTTGACCTTCAGTATGTCCTTTTAACTTGACCTAAGTCTATTTTCTCACCTCTTACCTCTTTATTAATTTCATATATATTCCTATGACAAGTTCGTGTGTGATGGATCAGATTGTTCGAAATGTGTTGCGCAAATACAACATTACACGATTCAGACAAATTACGTCTTCTTATGGCTTTGTCTAAATTCAAAGAGGGAGCTTATTGTTTTAAAGATCTAATGGTAGGATCATTTAAATTTTTGTAATGTAAAACGTCCTAAACAATTCAGGTCTTAATTCTGGTTATCTTTCACCAATTTAACTGTAAGAGCGCAATCGTTTAACAAAATTATTGACTATTCACTATGATTTTTCTGTCATTTATTTGACAGTGTTTTAAAACCCTATATAGTTACCATAGTCATTGTTCACTGGTATAATTTCATGTAATTGTAGTCATTATGAAATGATTTAAGATTTACAAATAGAGTGAATCATTTCCATTGCAAAGTTCAAATGTAACTTCAGCCTTCCTGTGCCATAATTCAAAAACCTATAAACCTGAATCTGGAAATATAACTACTGAATACACTTTGATTTTAACGAGCGTACAACAATTTATAAGTTAAGTAATACGACTACACAGTTTAATTCGATTTACATTTTATATCTGGGAGGAAATTATAGATGATTGAGTACTTAATTTTGACTTTTTGCAGCAACTGTTATTATTTGCTGTGTATTGGTAGCATTGTAAATCGTGATGTTCGCTTGGAAACAGCAAGCTGTTTTACATAGTGCTGAAATCATAAATGTAATACACCCCCTAAACGAGGTCAATTTATTGTACAATAGGACTGTGAAAAATTAAAGCAGTGTGGATTCTAGACAATGTTGAATGTTGTTTTAAGTGTTTTTCATCTCTCTTTGTATGTACATGTATGTGCACATACATCTAAACTATGCCAAGTTCCTAGTTTTCAATTAACTATACCCATCATTCGACGTTTGGAATTAGTGACTTTTCTTGTCTGATTAATTTTCTATAATTGGTTTGTAAGGATTAATTTTGTATCATTTGCAACATTTAAAGAACCATTTAAAAACAGCAGGGAGTACTGGATAGCTGTCTCATTCCAGTTCAAGAAACATTGGCAGTACCCACCCATTGGAGTTCGAACCCAGCACCTCCCGGTTACGAGGTTAGCGAGCTCGTAGACCATTCAGCAACTGGGACCAGATTCCTCAATGATCAGCCCATGAATTCTAACTTCTACCAATTCGTGGTTTAGCTCGACCCCAACCGATGTCGTCGATGGGACATCCATCCTCATACATCACATCTGGATGAACCTCACTGGTCACGAATTCTCACTAGAAGTCCAGGAAACTCCATCCCGTAGCAAATCACTAGCGAGCATCAGATTAATTTTCTATAATCAGTTTGTAAGGATTAGTTTTGTTTTTACGAGTTGATTACGGATTGAAAATTAATCCATATATCACGTGTGAGGATGGATGTCCCACCGACGACATCGGTTGGGGTCGAGCTAAACCACGAATTAGTAGAAGTTAGAATTCATGGGCTGGCCATTGAGGAATCTGATCCCAGTGGCTGAATGGTCTACGAGCTCGCTAGCCTCGTAACCAGAAGGTCCTGGGTTTGAATCTCAGTGAGTGCGTACTGCCTATGATTCTCCAACTAGGATGAAATAGTTGTCTAATTAAATGAAATAACTTCCATGAAGTCACTTGTTCGGCAGTGGCTAGCAGAAGAATACAAGAATCACGTTTCGTTCTATTTGAGAGTGAGTGAATCTGTTCCCTTTGGGACTTGATTCCAGGACCTACCGCTTTTCAAAATGTTACCGGTATTTATTCACATTTGTGACTTTAGTGTCGATATTTCCAGACTGAACTGAACAAAATTCTTGTCCTGAATTCTACTGGTAATCATCACCAACCAAGTCACTTCAAGTTAATAATCCTGGAAATATCAAGGAGTACATATATAATAATGCAGGTGACCTACTCCGTTCATATATACATATACATACAAGGCTAAATCATAAATGGTGATAAATAATTACAAAGAACTTTTCGATTGTATTTACCACTTAATATTTTTTTTATACGTTAGCAAAATTCAATATGATTGTAGGATAATCACATGAATATTATTCCCACTACATTTGTTTATTATTAGATTATAAATGATCATTGAAGCTAAGATTTATTTGGTTTATATATAAGAAGACAGTGCCTTGTCATTTTTAATTATGAAAACAAAACATGTAGTTCAGAGTAGAGGTTTTTTTCTGGCGAATTCATCTTCACTAGCTGTACAATCAGATTTACATAGAGTTTTTCATGAAAGAAGGTAGTAAAAAAAAGTAATGGATTGTCACAAACTTAATTGTTAGCCGACGCATAAATGAAGCTGAATAAGTGTGTAGGAGTTACTTAATAATTCAGTGAACAAGTTATGAACAGGATGCACATAAAAACGGAGGTAAATACGGAATTATGTAAGAGTTCCGATGAAACACAAGAGTTTGGAGGAGTTAGAAAAATAAGCAAATAAAAATCAAGTCAGTTGAAGTCAACAAGATTGTTAACACGAAAGCAACAGTAGCTAAGTAACTCTCTTTTCAACATGGCGGAAATATTTCTTCAGACATTTAGAAAAAACAAAAAAGAATATCCCTTTTAATAATTTCCTATTTCGCCTTTACAATTATATACATATGTTCATGTGCACAGAATTTTCTAGAATAGTAGTCAATAACAATATTATTGTCTTTTAAATAATATCCATTTTTTAAGTAAGATCAATGGAATTACACTTCACTAAAGATACATGAATTATAATAAGCATAAAAATGTAACACCAAATAGAATGTCAGGTAAAATTAAGGAGATTTCCACAACAAATTTAGGATCATTAAAACCTTCATTGACGGCTGATGTAAGGACATTGTCTGAACCAGCTTCTTCTACGTACATAACTTAGGTTTCTTAATGTAGATCTAAAAAGCCAGCCTCACCACTATGTAGTAGACGAACTCTTAAGGTGAAGTTAAGACTAGTTGGTATGCGGTAAATGACTTTGAAAGCCTCATCGTTAACATCAATCTTATGTTCTGTATCGAGAAAATGAGATAGAATAACACTATGAATGGATTTTGTTTGTCCTTTACTTAACCACGATGCAGGATGATATTCAGAAATTCGACGAGAAACACGCCTAATTGTACGGCCTATATAACTAGCTCCACAGGATCAGCCAGTTTGGCAGATACACAAAGAAGAGGCTCCGGTTAATTGTAGATGTATCATTTCTTTATCGCACTGTTGTGATTAAGAACCATTTTATATAGTGAGTGCAAACAGGTATGAGGTCTTTTCATCTCCTAATTTACTGGTGTTCATATTATAAAATACTAAGATAAAAACATTTTGTTCAGTATATTCCAATCTGGTTAAAGATGGTCTGTTCATCGCCCTTAGTATATATATATATGTATTGCATACTGAAACTTAAAACATACACGCTGAATGTTGATAACGAGCTTAAAGGATTTTATGATAAAAGAACGTACAAAAAGATCAACTGAACAGAATTAATATATCTTAAGTTCAAGAAACCTGAACGTTTGGACAAATCAAATACACCTAAATAATAGTCTGCAAGTATTAAACAATAAGGATTCGAATATAATTTTTAGTTGTATAGTCCTAAACATAAATAGTTACACTAACAAAAGATTTTATGCCGTTAGAACCAGATGTATATTTTCCACAGTAGCCTGCTTAAATCGATGGGCTACCTAAATTTTCTATCCGCCAAAATACACCGTTTTCACTCCATTTTAAATCATCCTAATCTTCTAATTACCACAAAGAGTCGGAGTCTAAACTTCCGCACAAGTTCAAACAATTTTTTGCTTGTTGTTTATAGATTTTTCGATAGAACTCTGGGTAGGACATCGTGGAGCAGCACTGAGGCATACTTTGGATGGAACAGGATTGCTCTAGATTATGTATTGCTGATTATTCTCCCATTTTAAGATTCTACACAAGTGGTAATCACCTTGAAATGGAAAACGCTGAAAATCCTGTATTGCGTTGAACGCATTTTTTCAAAATGAAACTACTATTACTGTTACCGTTGTATGTTTCTGTAAAAATTCTAGTTTTAAATGAGTTAAAAGATATAAGAAGGTATCATGAAGAGAATATTCAGTCATATGAAAGCTTTGCGCACCAAAATGGTAACTGGATGTAGTTATGTATGAAAATGACTGTAGCACTTTCACAATTATAATAACGATAGCAATTTTACATGTATGCTGGTGGGCATAACAACGAAATACTGATTCGAAGAGACTTTTAAAGAGCAGGCATTTTTGCGAAAGTCATAATAAGTCATAAAAAACATTTGCAGAATGACGACTTACTCATTTTAAAACGAATAGTTTTTCCATTTCTTTTTAAATGCAGATTTTATATGCAACTGTAGCAATAGTAAAATCCACAGTTTGTTTTCTCAATTTGTTGAGATGCTTTACAACGCACTAGGACGTTATAAAATATTTAAAATATGGTGGTAAATATTTGTTCACAAAATATTATTTCTAGAAGCTTTTTACTGTCCGCGTCATTTCAAAATGGTGCTGTAATTTCATCAATAGGTTTATAAAGTTCATAAAGTTTCCTATGAAATTACAAAATATAAAATAGACCAGATGGATACGTGAATGCATTTCAAGTTGCTTAGTTAATTTTCTGAATTTTTTGTATCAATCTGCAGTATCTGAATAATGCCACTAGACTAAATAACATACGACATAAGGAAATTTTACAAAAAGCGTGATATTATTTTACTAATGATTAGAGGTGGTTCTGATTATTTTCCTAAAAAAGTTTACGTTATTCTGTCGAACCAAAAGTTGGAATAATTTGTTTCAGTATCTCTGAAATTTCTGTAAATGTATCTTCGAATCAAGCAGAATATTTTCAATAACATGATATCAAAACTCTGTCCACGAAAATAAAACACCAACACTTCTCAAAATCAGTCGAAGGTCACAATCCCCACGACACAACCTTGGATTTATTTAAACAAAATCACATCTTAAAACAACACATTATCAATGTACTGTACAACCACAAAAAGCAGCGTTAAAATTAGAGATTTAACACTGAAAAAAAGACAACTAATAAGGATCGAATTAACATATGGTATGGAAATATAAAGATCATGATATACAATGCAGGAGAAAAACGGATAAAAATTATGAAATTAGTTGAAACGCCAAAATGAGTATCAATATTGTAATTGGGTCGTTCAGGAGGCAGTTTCCAAACAATTATTCTGTTACAATGTCTACTCTTGACTCGACCTCCAACAAATGTGTGTTTTAAGTCAAATCATAATTAAAGTACATATATATATATATATATATATATATGGATATAATAAATAGCAAGTCCTACGGGAAATTTGAAGAAGTATCCACTACAGCGTCGTCCAGGGTACAGAGACCTCAAGTCTCTGGCTTGATACAAACTTTTCCTCTTCAGGCAGTCTGTAACTCAGGCGTACCCTTGCAACTGGTAACACTTTACTGAAATTGTAACAACCTAAATACAATCCTCTGTCAGGTTGAAGAAGAGGCTTCCAAGTTATTACAATAAAACATATTTGGATAGTGTTATTATCATTGTTCGAAATGTATAGCGCAGACACATCACACTTTTTAGTTAATCTCCGTCATCTAATTACACTATTCAAATTTATAAAAGAACTAATTGTTTTATGTAAAACATATTCCATGTATTTCGCACAATTATCATCATTATTATTGTTTTGGGTTCCGAGTGGAACATAGGGCTTCAACAACACATTTTCACTTTGTCCTACTTTCTGCTCTCCACGCCTAACCATAATCTTTTATCTCCTCCTCCAACTTACACGATCTCTTAAATGTCACCCTCGCACCAAAGGCCCACTCGTATCATTTTTGGTGGGATTCGCCTCGAGTGGTGGCCTGCATTCAGCGCGATGTCATTCGGTGGCCTCCTCAGTGTGTGCCTAGTCCATCTCCATTTTCTGCTACAAATTTGTTGAACAATAGGTTCTTGATTGGTTTGTTACCAGCCAGAGTTACTTGTTGCTAATTATTTCTCGCCGGCCAGCCAATCAGCCATTTAATCTTCACTATGGAGCCAGCCAGTTTTTTTTTACAAAAGTTTGCAGCTAGCTGTTAGACGTACTTTTCGTGATGTGCAGTTCAAGTTGCTGAACATTAAAGAAGAACTGGTCGACTTAACATTTGTGTTGAAAATCCAAATCGTTCTCTTAATGTTACTGAGGGAAGCAGAAGATTTCCAAACTGGTATAAGGTTGATGAAGGCGTATCTTACCCTTCTGATTCTGGTTGACTGGCTTTGACATCTTCATCTGTTCTGTCTGTATTTGTTCGATGCTCCGTTAAATCCTCTTACGTTGATGATGTTTGGTTCTCGTTGTTGTTAATGTTGCTGTTCGTTGTTTATCTTTATCACTTCCGTCTTCTCTGTATTCGCCGAGAGTCCTGTCTTCGCTATCAGCCTTTTCAGCCAGTTTGTTGGTTTTCACCTGTTGGTCTTTGAGTATGTGTGACATTAAAGATAAGTCATTTTTAAAATCCAGATCTTCTAGAGTCTTCTCATCTCTCTAGAATATTATATTCCCGTCTTCTCACTCTCACTCAGAGGTTTTTAAATGATTCATTTCTCCAGAGTTAGGAATATCATCTCATCTGTGATAATAGTCAGCCAGCCTTGTTTTACTCGTGTATTCACCACAAACACTTCTCTGACTTTTCTCTTGTGGATCACTTGAACTAAGGTATTTTCATACAGCTGTTGAATGACGTCCTTCAAGATTTTGCCACTGTACGCCATAGGGCTGAAGTAGTTTCTGACATTTTAGTTTATCACGTTTTAATATTTTATGGACATTTATATTTTTTGTTTTATGTGAAAAAATACAAAACAAATAATAGAAAAACTTGAAGAAGAAGAAGAATTTGAAATACACAGGGAAACAAAACAAATAGAAGCAGAAAATAATTACCATCTCATAAATTATTTACTTCTGGTCAAAAAGATTTAACAACACTCTTGGGGAAGGAAATTAATATTTGCTTATCATGAACAGTATATATATTTGTTAAAGTTATACTATAACTTTTCCTAGGCAGGAATTATTTAGACCTGATGAACAATAATAAATTTGTATTAATTGTATTGTAACCAATCTATATACCATTCTTTGAAGAAGAATAATTAAGACACTAGGAACTTTAGATATTTTTGCTTAGTTGAAAACTGTTTAGCATTTCATACTCATACCCTCGTAAGTGCATCTGAACAGGTATGCAACCACTTTGAAACTGGGCTGAAACTCAATGCCTTGGATTTGAATCTTTAATCACGGATGTTTAAATATCGTGCTTAGTAATACCTGCAGCGCTTTTAAATGAAGTTATTATTGAAGAAATAACTAAGACTTCTGACGAAATATTAAATAATAGATATGAAAGCTAGGAGAGTGTTGAACACTTTTCACGCTATCCTTGGCCAGTAGGGCTGGCTATTCATCATTTCAATAGCTCATATTTGTCTGTAACTCTCATTTTATGTGACTTTAACTCAGTGATCCTTCAATTTTATTGATGTAATGATTAGAGTCTTCTTATTAGAAGATAAAACTGAAATAAACAAGTGCCATTCAAACTATTCAGCTGAATTGTTTGAAAAAATACTCTTTGACGTGTCCTGTACAAAGTAATCAAAATGAAAGTGCATAATGGGTCGTTTTCCAAATAGGAAGACTAGTCATACATTCCTGAATGATATATACCTAGATAGTGGGAGTAACTGTTTTTGTAAAATTGAACGCTTGAACTCATTCACAACCATATTCATCAGTTTTTAGATAAAGTTCTTTTTCATATACTTCTAGTACAAATTTCATCAAGAAACACTAAGTGTATGTACAGATGTGATTCAGTTTTAAAACTAAAAAAGGCATAGCTGTTCATACCTTATGAACAGAATGGTGGAATGATTTAGATAGAAGATAGATAACTAACCATGTTTTGAGCAAAACACTATGTGCTATTGATTGGAATAGGCAGTTGGAAACCACTCATATCAAGTAGTAGTGCTAGTTAGCTCGATCGAAATCTTCTAAAGAGCGGAGGATAGTTTTACTTGTATTGGGGCAAGTCCGTCATTAGTGTAATGGTCATTCGTCATCTCAGAGAGTCGAGTTAGTTGAAGCTACCTGAATTGTAGCTGGTTACTTCAGCAAACTAGTAATATATGCAGTCAGATATTTTATTTGGAAATTATGCAGTCTGAGGTGAAATCTCATCACAGTTTCCTTATTATTTATTATTATTATATCCTATTATTCCTAGAAGAATGTAGGGCTTCAGATGCGCGTCTCCATCGCCTTCTGTTTTCTGCCAACGTTTTCACCCCTGCTCCAAGTCTGCCCACATGCTTTCATCTCCTCTTCACATCACCTCCTCCAAGTCACCCCACCCTGTCACTGACGACCAACTCGCCACCCCCTTCCCTTTCGGCCAGGTTCCACTCGAGCGATGGCTTGTCTAGTGATGTCAATTGATGGTTTCCTCAGAGTATGGCCAATTCAATCCACCTCCATTTCTTCCTGCCTATTCGCTTCACAATCGGTTCCTGATTGGTTCGCTCACTGCCAGAGATCCATCACTGTTTCTGATCTTTTCTGGCCGGTCCTCTGATCTTGAGTATTGAGCGAAGACAACTGTTAATGAAGGTCTGAAGTTTGTTTGAGATGCTCTTTATGACGCGATGGCCAAGTCTCTGATCCGTGTATTAGCACTGACTGACTTCACATTGGAGTTGAAAATCCAAGTGTTATTTTTGATGCTGAGTGGAGCTGTTGACCTCCACACAGACTTAAGAGTAGTGTGAAAGCTTGTATTGCTTTTCCGATTCTGGCTTTGATATCCTCATCAGTTCTGTCCGCCTGTAGTTGAAACGATGTTTCCCAGGTGGGTTGGTAGGTAAAGGAGGTTGTTTCTTTCAGGTTCCTCCCATTTATTCTGGCCTATTGTTGTCTGTTGCTGTTGCTGTTGACCAGTTTACAATCAGCTAGTCAGAGTTTGGGTAGGTTGGGTTGATACAGCTCTGTGAGCTGAACGAAGGCAGGCACATCAATGATAAGGTGAAACTCAAACGAGCGAAGCAATCGTTCACTGTTCTGAACACTTCGATCGGGTGCGAGTGGTATTTAACTACCCATATTAGTCACTTACTTTCTTGATTGTCACTTATAGAATCAAGCAGATCGTATAGTTTGACCTGAATATTTTTGTTTTCCAGGAGAAATTATGACAAAATCTCACCTGAAACTGTGTAGTAATTTTAGATCTATAACTGGAGGAAGGAACTAGCTGACTTTATATCGTAAACCAAAAACATAATATGCTGGAAGACACGAAACACATTTAATCGGTTTTTTTAACTATTTGCTTCAATTAGTTAATGCTTTCAGTAGGGAAAATGTCCCCTGCATTTTTAACATATTCTTTCAAAATAGCAGAATGCAGAGAAAAATACTCCTGACTTCAGTACTTCATGGGTAAGTTACATTTCGAGTATTCATTATTCAATGAAGCTTAGATATCCGCTATTACATCATATGATATCCTGCTTAGCTCAGTGTTAAATTAGACTGAAAGATATTAACTTCAGTATTCAATTTACAAATTGTTTCCTGTGCGAGCGCATCAATCTTTGGTTTACGATCCACCATGTCCTTCTTGAATAAATAAATTCTTTCCGCAAATTCTCCTCTCATTCCACGAATGCATGTATACAACTTAGGTGAAAAGTTATTCTACATAATTTCGCTACACGCACTAATTAATAGGCAGGTAAAGACTCAATAGCCAAACTATGTGGATGTAGAATAATACATGGACAAATTAGATGCTGACAAAGTCAGTTATTTCAAAAAGAAAAGGATTCACGTGCACTGTTGCAATGAATTCCCTTTTAAAAACCTGAATCTCAAATAATACAAGGTTGAAACACTATCAAAGAGTGCAGTAATCAGAAGTAGGACAGAGAATAAGATGATTACGATTTCCCTTGTATTACGTATATGGTGATTGTCAGCGGTGGAATCCAAAACGCACGTTTCGTCCCACCTATGCCGCGTTATCTGCATGTTTCTTAATGTCCGGTGACCGACTGTGATTCCAAAGAGAATCTTGTCCAGTAGTCTAATGCACAACACTGTAGTGTAGGATACACTAATTTCCGGTTTGAAATCTCATTTCAATCACCGTCACTTATTGAGCAACAAGTACATCAAGTTGACGAATGGGAAACAGGGTGAAACTCCCATCCTACTGTTCAACCACCGAGAAATTTAATGTTCAACTCGAAGCATTATTGAAATCTTCGTACTAGATTCTGACACTACGATAGAAATCGAGCATTTCAGTCCTATATATTTAGTTAACAAGTAATTCAAAATGAATTCAACAATTGATTTCCATATCTACGCCTCTAACTAGTGTGTATTAAGTATGTAATAAGATAAACGAGTTTCACTAAACCAGTTCATGTAAAACGATGAATACTATCGATGGCATAATAACAAAAGAAATGAGTAAAATACAAAATGTTGCTGAAAAAAATAAGCTTTCATATTTATCTGTCTGAATCTTTGAATTCAGTTTGTTTAGAAGCATGCTCAAGTTTAATTCTGATAAAAAATATGATCACTTAAACCGAATCTAAAGAATATCATCGTTGAGTGTCTTATGGCACATCCGAAAAGGTGAACTTCACTATTTTACAGTTAATTAGCATCCCAAAAAGTTCATTTATAAGTCGACCCACTGACTAGCAGGGAACTGATATTCACGAATTTGGGAGATTCAATGGATTTCATTAAATATTTCATCATTTAGATTTCTTTTTTCCTTCACGTTCTCAGTTGGACAAGCTAGGCTTCAAGCTAGTGGCTAGAAGTTTATGTAGCATTGTTTATTTTTACAGGATTGGGCTGCTAGTTTCACCCCCAACCTTCCCTCTTTGCCACTTATGTTACTGACTTAGCGAGGTGAAGGAGTGCGTCGGCCAGGGATCAAACCCCGGACCATGTGCATGGTCGACGAGCCTCCTAACCACTGTACCACCGATGCACTATCATTCAGATTACTCAGTGTTAAATAACATGATATAACTACTACAAAGCTCATATTCTGCGTTTTGACTATAATAATTCGACCTTTGTTGATCGGCAAATTTCATCTGTTTTCACATTGGAAATAATACGTTTGGGATGAGCACTTGTAACCATCATTATATTCTGTTAACCGAATGGTTTATTTGTTCACAAAACAACGAAATAAATACTCAGAGTCAATTTTATTCCGCTTATTTCCAAATTATTTCCTTCAAAATGACAAATACTTATTATTTCATCCGTAGTAAACTTCATTCTGTTTGATCTGGGAATAAAGTCAAGGCTTCTGATAAATACATACAGTAGAAAAAACGTTTTACGCTTTGCTGAAAAGTTGATATTTAGACATCAAGTGATTAGTATTGTGCGTTCCTGTTCAGCGAAAAGTTTGTATTTTTCATCATGATACGACAGATTTCAATGGGGAAGTGGAAATATTAGTTTTTTTTAAATTCTTTTTAAAATTTGACAACTATTTCTGATGTGTTAGAGACATTAAAATATAAATTCTGTGAAAATGCATCCGAAACAGTTAACTGCCTAAAACTGCTTAAATTTTGTATACACGGCTGATAAATCTGACTTTTTGAGGTTGCTGCTAGAGTGGGTGAAACATTAATCAGTATGAACGTTAATCAGTTGAATTAAAGTTCCTATTTGTCTGCTGAATTCATCAGTAAAATTTAGATGCAATAAGGAATTCAATTGTAAAACATCTTTATGAAGCTTTCTTAGATTCAGGGTGTGCGTGTTACTAATAAAAACTGAAACCTGTGATATCATTAGAATGGAAACCCTAACCGAAGTTGGATACTCTTATGCTTCTAAAACAAAAAGCAAACTAGTTTATGACAATTATATACTCTTAGTGACAGAAATATTATGAATGTGTTGATAAGATGAAAGGGCATTAAATGACACAATCGCCAATATAACGGATTATCTTAAGTTCTGCCTTGATATATGCAGTCCCAAACAAACACTATTCAAACGCCTCGACCGCTTCTCGTCTCCTCGTCTCAAACAACTTCGCAGGCAAAAAGAAACATTGTATAAATTCAAAGATAAGTTAGGACTTAAAAAGATTAATGCTCAAATCAAATCTAAAATCAAAAATCTTAATGCTATCTATAACTAAACACTTTTATCATGCAAATCTCCTATCAGCATGTGGAAACTTTTCAATGAAATTACTGGAAACAGTAAGCGATATAATGTTTTTCCCCTTATGATGTTAATGCTCTTAATCAGCCTTTTATACGACCCTTCTACTATAACTACTTCTAACGTTACTAATCATGTAGCTGATAACTTCCAGGACTTTAACACTTTCGATGTTTTAAAATGTCTTAAAACTCTTAAGCCCTCATGTAGCCTTGGCTCTGATGGTATACTTGCATAAGTTCTAAAACAATGTGCAGATGCTTTATGTTTTCCACTAACTAACATCCTTAATGCTTCTTTCTCCGAAAACGTTGTACCTTTTAGATGGAAAGATAATAAAATAGTCCCTGTCCCTAAACCTGGAAATAGTAAGAACGTAAAGTTCAGACCCATTGCCATCACTTCCCCGTTTCTAAAGCTTATGGAAAAACTAGTACTTCCTAAACTCGAACCCTCCTATAAAAGCTTTGAAGACCCCAAACGATTTGCCTATAGACAGGGTAGGAGCACTTTAGACGCTGCAGCCGTCTTACACAACAGTATCGTCTCATCATTATATAAAGGTACCAAATACGTCCGCTACACGTTTCTCGACTTCACCTCTGCTTTCGACTATGTACCTAGATGTCTTTTGCTAAATAAGCTCTCTATGACACAAATTGAGTCCTGGGTCACTAACTAGTTGCATTCCTATTTCTCTAACAAAATGCAGTACACCGTATACAAAGGTAAATCCTCCTCTGCTGTGCTCACTAAAGCTGGTGTCCCTCAAGGTGCTGTACTTTCCCCACTTCTCTTTTCTTTCTTCCTACATGACTTATCATCTTCAAATGACATTAATTTTGTCAAATATGCTGACGACCTGACTGTAACTTTGCCTGTCAAATGACAAAGTGACTGCTCCAAACTAAATGGCTTCTTATCAGAAATCAGTCAATGGTCCAAGGTAAACGGTCTTGCCTTAAACCCCTCCAAATGCCAAACAGTTAATTTCACCTTTAGGCACAAATCTGACCCAAACAAACTGGTTAGCACTCATGAGGTGTGCAACATTGATGGCACTGAAATAAAAACCAAGTCTGAAATTAAATATCTAGGCACCATTTTATTTGCTGGTCTTTCCTGGTCGTCTCATGTCTTTATGAATTCTAAGAAATTATTCCGTCTTACCTTCTACATCAAGAAGTTAAGACATTCTGGAATAACCCAACCCTTACTCTTACAATTCGTTAATTCCCGCATTCTGCCTATCATTCTCTATTGTTCCCCCTTAGTTTTTCCTGGGCTACTGAAGAAAGACTATACCTTATTACGCAGGATGTTAAAGGTTGTCAGCAGGGTAAGCAGTGTGCCAATTAGCCAGCTTGTTAATATTCTGGTTGACAGGCACTTCGACTTATGTGAAAAATGGGCTAGATCCATTCTATCTAACTCACACCGCCGTCTTCATTCACAACTCTACCCTTGTATCTCTTTAGGCAAAACCAAAAGCCTATATAGAAAATTATATGCTCGCACTAGTAAGCACAAAAACTCAACCATACCCTACTTAGCTCGTGTTCTGTGCGATATAGAAAGCATTAGGCGTGATACCTATAACTTATTCAATAGTCAGTAGAACAACTGGATCTCGTCTTTCCAATTCATATCTTTTATAGGTACAACGTTTTCTTTCTTTCTTTTCCTTTTCCCCCTCTTTTTTCTCTGTTATGTGCTCCTTTGTTTCTTTCTTCTGCTTATGCCAGTAAGCATGCTAGCATCTACTTTTCTAACACCTTCAAACACCCAGTTCAGATTTAACTTTGCTACTGACATGCCATTATGTTGTTGTCATGATGAACTGAGATTTCCTTAATCTATGTAGAAATTTATTTATTGATAATGTACAAACTGGATGCAATACTGTAGAAAAATGCTGAGGATTCCATTCTGTATCACAAGTACTGTTTTGGAATAAAGCAAATTATTATTATTATACTACGTTCAGATTTGAATTTTATCTTAAATTTCACTTCACTCACAAATTCATTCCATAGGGTGGTTTCAGAGAATTCTGAGAATTTCACTTGAGTTCATGATTCTGAGTCCTCCACGGTTATTACTATTATTGTTATTTAAATTAATGACTAATTCCTTTTCTCATTGTTCTAAACAGTTTGGTGCACTAGGATATTTAAAAATGAATTGCAGAGCTCTATGAAACACTAAAAATCATAAGCTGTCATCGTCGATAGTCACTTATTATGAGTTTGAGTGAACATGACTCTACATCTTTGCAGTCAAAAAAAGATACTTTGCGTACTAGTGTTTTCGTTCAAGAATGTACTGGAACTTTAGGGTGGTTTATTTCATTTCTTATAAAACTCTATGGCTTAGGATGTTGTTTGAACCCTCAAATCTTAGGGATTTCTTTGAATCATATTCGATATATTTTCCCTATGTGGTCATGATATATTTCCATCTCTTCGGGTTTTAAATAGAAAGAAGGGCTTCAACTTAGGGTTTCGAAGTTTCATTATCTTCACGAGTACCATCGTCACGCCCAATTTCCTCACTTTACCAGGCCAACTACTGGTTAAGCAAGGTGAAAAAAACTCGTCAGCCGAGAATCAAACACCAGAACACTTGCGTGAACGGTAAGCATTCTAATATCGGACGACCGATACATGTGGTGAATTCATTTATTTATTCAAGTTCACCTGGTCCATTTCTTTTCTCACTTTTACTGTCTACTTGCTCTTTGCAGAACCCAGCCAGCCTTGTTTATAAAAACTAATTTAGAAAACTGTTTCACAGTTATACAAAAAATGCATAAAGTTATCTGACCCTTCCTGGTTTCTTAAATATATGAGTGAAGATTAGTCAGTTTATTTAATAATTCTGGAAAGATAAAATGGAGTAACGGGTGTGGTTTGACTGTAACGGAGAAAACAGTAAATACATGAATTAACGTTGTCTACAAAAAGCTGAGCTTCTTTTAAAATAATTAAATAATTATTACAAGAAAGTTTATACATGAAAACACGGTAAAACCAGACCATACATCTTAATGATTCGGTCACAATGTCGCGAAGGTTTGCTTTAACTAACAAAATTAACATCCTCAAATAAAAGTTGAGTTAGGTAGAAAGGAGATTCTCTTGAAATATTTAAATATATTTGAAGAAAACTCTGTATTTAGTATCCATTTTACCAATCGAAAACGTCACACAAGTTGAATAAAGTTTTTAGAAGGCATTAAATCTAACATTTAGTTCTCTTTTTTTCTACAGTATAAGTGTTGACTTCAGCCGCACAGTTTTTGATACATCAAAACTCACTTCTGTTGTAATTAAAACAAAACCTGAATTATAACACTAATCACTGTTTTATTTTCTTTACTTGCAGAAAGATACTCTGGAGTCAACTATCTGGACCAGGAGGTACATAAGTTGCAGAACCTAAACATTACCGAAGATCAGTAAAACTGTTAAACTCTAAGTCTGTACTCCCTCACTTTTTAAAAGTCGATTGCGTGGAATAAACATTCCCCTGCACAACTCGTGTTCTGTTTTCATTACCTGTGTGTCTGATGCTATGCCTGTTACACTGTCAGACACAAAATTAAGACAAAATAAAATAATCTGACAAGGTAAGTATTTCAACTCAGTATTACTAACAGAATGGTAGATTAGCCTCATCTGCCGTATTTCTAATACCTGAAGTAAAATATAAAAAATGAGACTAGAAATAAACTAAGCATCACCGAAATGAAAAAAATGAATTCTGTTTGGATAACTAAACAGTACAGTAAAAAATAAATAAACGTGATTTACATCTTAGAGACGCTGCTATTATGTGACATTTAAATGAAATCGAAATATACACCATCAATTGTAAATGCCGTCATTGACTGTACTCAAGGACTTAATAACACCTAATGAGAGGAACTATTGTGGGTCTGGATAGCAGTAATGGAAATATTGAACAGGCAGTGTGTCACTGGTAAAACAGCAGTGTGAAACTAAAATTACACCTCAATCAAAATATCTATAACAATCTCACAGGAGGAAAATCACGAGCCCGAACGGCTCAACCGTAACCTCTTTAACTTCAGTACTGTATTACACGTTGAAAAATCTCCAAAGAGACATGGAATTTTTTCAAGGTTGAAGATATGCCTGGTTGATTAGTGTCAACTAGCACGACATTTCAATCCTTCCGATTATCTCCAACTATCTAACGACAATACTGATTGCACTGTGACGGCTAGCCACCTAACACGGTGGTCACATTGCAAATTTGACTGGTAGAATTCAGTCTGCACCGGATGAAAAACTAAGCGCATGAAACTGATTACTATTTAGCGTCCAGTCAAGATAACTTCATTGTTTTTTATTCATTGCAGTATTATCAATAAAGCACATATGTATGTTTCGATAGTACAAGTTTAACAGCAGAAGACAAGAGACTTGATAAAGGAATGTTTATTTGGAACTCGGTGTCTGTACATAGCAAAAGTATGTACAACTTATCTCTAAATCATTTGCACAAATTTTCCATGTTCTCCTACTTCTGACCTTCCTTCGTATTATGTTTCTTTGTCTTCGTTTTCGTATCTACCATGTTTTGCCGCAACGCTGAATCATTCGCTCTCTTTAACGTGAAATCTATCTCCCTGCTATTTGATATTTTCGTTCCGATGAACGATCTGTTTATATACTACTGATAAATCTTATAAGTAGCACACACCTCACTAGTTCTTCTGTTGATGATGATATCTTATAGTGCCTCTTTCATCCGTCATCTCAAGTGAGTCTTAATCTTGTTAAAATCATAAAAATTAAGGGTGATGATAATGAGGGATACTAAATAACCTTATAATAATTCAAACTGTTAAAATCTGATTTATTTCATAAATTCTTATTAGTTTAATCCTATCTAAATCAATAAAGTTTTCTAGAGTTCAATAGAGGATTTATACAAATCTTAAAGTTTCTTTTCTATTCAGTTTAACCTTAATAAAAATTTTAACATAAACCGATTCTCTTCTTTTGCTTGTTATTCATACCAGTACGTTTAGAATTCTAATTCTATTTCACCTACATTAAATCTGTTATCTGATAGTCCCCAACTGCTGGTGTGGATTGGTAATCACTCAGCTGCTTTCGAATGAATTTCAGGAACATACATATTTATATGTGTAGCTGTATATTTATAGGTATTTGTATATATCTGTTAGACGTGATCACTGAAAGTAGAAGATATCAAAAAGCTAGCTGCCTTTCACCAAAGATGTCTGTGTTCTGTATCTGTATCCCGCGTCAAATGGTATAATGTGATCAGTAATACTGAGCTTAGGCATAAAATGCTAGGCAAAAAACGAGAAGCCAATTGATTGTGTTGTGAAGCTACATCGATTCGGGTGGTTTAGACATGTGCTGTGGATGCCAAGCGACTACACCTTTTGATGAGTAATGTAAACTGATATATGATTAGGTTGGGAAAGAGTTAGGGCTGTTTGAATCAGAATTTGGCATTACCCCATGAGGTCATCGACAGCTTCTTTGAGCCGTGTAAGGGGGCAAACACCACGATGTTGATGCTGTTGAATCGTTAAGAACTAGTGACGGGTGACTAGTGCTAGTATGGCTCTTATAGCATACATGCATTCACTCCTGATAATCTTTCAGATCCATTAAAGCCTCATAATTTTAATAATAATAGTCACTTAATGCCAAACAATAATGATCATACAGAATAGAATTTTCAGCGTTTTTGTACATATTGCAACAGTTTAGCTCCTTTCAAATAAATATGTACATAAATATAATTTAAAATATTAATAATAATATTAATAAAAAACCACTATAAACAGAATGTTGATGAGAACACTATAAAGTATAAGTAGATAGTGTCATAGATAATTCATGTAATATTCATAATCTTTGCTTGTACTTTGCAGTTCAGATTAGCGATTTAAAAAGTTTAAAGGTTCTTTCCTAACATTTATTTCTTCACACAAAACCTGTGCTTAGTACGGTATGGTAGAAATTTTATACTAAGTTGTATGAGCGTAAATGCTTTTGAAGTTTCTTCTGGTTTTATCCGAAGATATATAAGCAAAAGACTGTGAATAAAGGGAATGTTCGGTATCAGACAAGATAACTTTAGCTAACTGCTTGCAATAATTGAAGTGCCTATTGACATTAATGTCAGTTAACTGAGTCAAGGACACATTACTGACCCTAATTACAGCCTTCAGTGTTCTACGTAATATGATACAGTCTTTCCGCAGAAGTCCAAGGAAGAATAAGGGTTAACAATAAAGAAGAATGGGCAAATACATGAGCTGATGAATTGTAAGAGAAGAGGTTGAGTCATTCCAGAAAGTCTCAACTTCTTCATATATTAAGCCAAATGAAAATCTTTCTTAGAAATCAACAGGATATGAGATGATCAACGTGGGTTCTAAGAAATGCTGATGATGAGATGAGAGATATTCAATTTACTCCCTACCACAGTGCCGTCAATATTATAGGGATCATGCGACTTCATCATTCCACGCAAGTCTTGTTCGCATCTGAAACTAAAATCAACATTTACATCGATTTAGTTTAAAATCATTTAGGTGAGACCATTTGTTAACATCAGACAAGAATCTATTCATACAAGAACAATCCAAAGCAGAAGCTACTGGAACAGAAACTTCTGGATAATTGGCATATTTAAAGAGGTTAGCTTTAGATGAATATGGAAGGTCATGCAAAAAGAAAGAAAGAAGGAATCCAGGGAGTACAGCACCTTAAGGCACACCAATTTCCTTTAGCAACAAAGTAAAGCGCTTTCCATTCAAAACAGTACCTTATCTTCTAATCGAAGAATAAGAAGACAGCCACATTATGATCCAGGACTCAGTGTTTGCTGAAATCATCTTGCTTAGTAGAAGTGCCCTAGGAATAGAGTCAAAAGCAGTAGTGTAGTCTAAAAAAGAAGGCTCGAACATACTTTGCACCTTTATCAAGGCTTGAAACAATGTTATAGTCAAGTACAACGACAGCATGTAATGTACTTCTAGTGCATTTGTAAGCAAACTGCTTTGGATCATTAAAAGATTTCAAAGAAGGTTTAAGAACATGCAAGAGAAGTTTCTCTATAGTTTTCAAAAATGTTACTGTTATTTTTCCCGTACATTTCTGCATAATTCTTTTGAATTTTTTTTCTCTTTCTTTTCTCTACCTATGCGTGTTACATATTGTCTAGCAACTTTAACTGCTGCAATTCTGTGTAAAGTTCTTTGTTGAGAGTTAGTCATATGTATGTATATAGCTAGGTAGTTTCAAAAGATTATTCGATAATCTATTTTAGGTCATCAACTGTCTACGGGTAATGATGACAGCTCCGAAGTCTCTGAACGCAAAGTATCACTGACACAAGACACTGCCTGTGCAAGAATAATAACAAGAACTGTGACAAACCTGACTTCTTTTTCACTGACTTAAGTCATTTCAAGTTAGATCACGAACTGATTTCATTTGGAAAAACTGTCTAGAATTGGACAGCTGTTTCCTCCTAACTGAGGACTCAGCATTGTAAGCTCCCGTGAAACCCTCAACGATTGACCAACCGTGAGGTCATGTTTGCTTGATGTCACTTGAAATCCTCTGAACCAACATTTAAGACTTTATGTAATCATTTGTTTTTATTTATCATTCTCTTACATAGGTCAAACGTAGTTAGTTAGTTTGCAGAAATGAAGACATTTCATACAGCATATTAGAATGACATAGCCAAAATGGAAAGCTAAAAATGCACATTGATGAAATCACACCAGCTGTTGTTTACTTTATTCGTGAAATGAACAACTATTTCTATATGAAGGTAATACTTTCATATAAAACACCTAAGTGAATGAAAATATATGATGAAAAGGTTAAGCAATTAACAAGTTTTAACTATTTATATTGCTTTTTAAGTAAATCAATTTGTAACCTAATTTTCATATTTTAGGCTTTTAAGCAAATACTATCAAAAGATGAACAGTCTGTATGAATGTCACAAAAACAGTCATATATAATAGTATAATTTTCACTTTGTATTTATATATTGACATATATAAACACGAAAGTTCAAATAATGTTCTATATACGTATAAAGGTAGTAAATAAATGTAATTTCATTCACATAATAGTATATTTATCTTATAAAACTGACATTTACGTATATGTCAACATGATGTATGTCATTGAAGTCATTGTAGATGGTAAGATTTAGTTTGAAAATTAAATTAATTACACTTTTCTCATACATCCCATCTTCATTGGAAGACTGCATGTAAATAACTTATCTTTTACTAGACTTAGGTGCAAATACTAAACCAAGATTGATTTCAGTAAATTTTATCAAAAAGCAATCGAAATTCTAAAAGTTGTTATCATGTATCGTTGGCTAATAAAATATCCGCCTTATGAATACCTGTTCATTTAAACAAATTTATAGGATGTATAGATCAGCAACATAACCAACAATTTTTAACTTGTTTCTGTTACGTAGTCGACAGAATGTATTGAACTGTATAACGTTAGGAAGAAAACGGTGTGATGTGTGCTTATTTTAAAACAGAAGGTTGAAATAAATCATGATGTAACAGAAGAAGACAGGAGACTTGATAGAGGAATGTTTATCTGCAATTTGATAAATCCATATAGCCAAACTATATACACCTTATTTCCAAATAATCAACTGCACAGATGTTCCTTTATCTTTCTTTTCGTGTCTCCTATGTTCTGCTGCAATGCTGAATCATTTGCTGTCTTCAACGTTAAATCTACCTCCCTGCTATTTGATATTATCCTGCCGATGAACTACCCTTTATATACTACTGAATAATCCTTTGAGTAGTACACTACATAAAACCATTATAGTGGCTGAGATTCTTGGCTTTCATCCATACGGACACTGTTCACATTCTGGTGTGAGGACACTTATGACCTTGTGCCTGGCTGGCTGTCAGACTGGCCTCCTAGGTTCGACCCTTATGCGTCGCTGGTATGGGTACAAATCCCGGCTGATGAACTCTCAAATCCCGCCCGTAGACTGGTACAATAAAGAAGGTTTGTGACTAAGGCTAGTAACCCACACTGGAGAAAAACAACATTATCGCTACTGAAACTTCAAAAACTTGAAGCCTCATCATGTTGCATACGAATATATTTTAAAATAGATGAGTAATTATTATTAATAAATTCAAACGTGTACTAATGTTCTCCTGCTAAACATAGATAAATTGTAATATATTCCAAAGCTTGATGAATTTTAATATTAGTAAGACATCTTCATACTGTAGTTTACAATCCGATCGGATTTGGTGAAAATAGTCAGGTATAAAAAACCATCCTGTAGACTTTCGCATATTTACATTGTGGTAAGTATCCTGTTGAAATGATTTAAGAGCAAGACAATAAGTGATTCAAGCTCTTGTTTCAAAGTTTAGCTGGTTTCGGTATTGCTTGTCAACTTTGTTCGTATATAAGAAATCATTTACATCCACGAACTCACATTATCTATAAACTTCAAACTTTGGTCAAGCCAAATAATTGATCAAAGTAAGTCGATTGGAGATATTCAAAGATTTTTATTTTGATTAGATATCAAAGTAGTGAGTATTTCTTAGGGAGAGGTTATCACCTAAACAACATAATAACGGGATCGGCAAAAAGTGGCTATATTTATTTTCTATTAGCCATGCTAAGGTTGGTTATAAATCTGTTTCTCACATGAAGCATGAAAAATAACAAAATCCACTAAGAAATTAGTGAAAATTATCATTTCATATAGAAAGATGATTACTGAGATGATGTTTTATATATCATACAAAGTATATTTAGGAGCTAAGAGGGTTCTTTTTGTTTAGTAGGCAGAATATTGGAATCATAAAGATAAAATAGGCGGTAGTAATAGTGACATACATTTATCATTTGGTTCGTGAATGTCATTTATAAAGTAGCGTATCAAAAAGTAGCTTGTACTATTAACAATTCTTTGTTCCCGTGTAAAATAAAAAGAACAAATAGCAATGTTTTCAATTTTACAGTGATAGCGAAAGTTGAATGTAGACAAACTAAGTCTCTAACATGTGCGTCAGTGGCATAGCGATAGAGTGCTCGCCAAAAACACATATGGTCTGGGGTTCGACCCCCGGCTACTGACGCACTCCTTTACCTCTCTAAGCAACTAATAAGACTGGTATAGAGAGAAATTCAAGCATGAAGCTAGCAACCTCATCGCGTAAAAATAAACACCACGGCTACCGAAATTTCAGAGCTCTAGCTTGGAGCCCTATGTTTCACTGGGAACGTAAAGGGATAAAAAAAGTCTCAGACAGAAATGCAAAGAAAATTAAACAAGAGACTCATGATAAAGGAATGGAACAATAAAGGTTATAATATTATACTAATGTCTAAAATCAATAACCATGAAAATATACAATCTCAAAATGTATTTCGTGAAGTACAGTGGGATTTTATTTCTCTTCTGCTGACAATGACGAAGTGAGAAGCGAATAAGTTCGTTATACAGAATGATAGTTTGACCGCTAGTTTTGAACCACTTTAAATATCCCTATTAAAATAATTTTAGAACGTGATTTAAGCAAGTAAATATGTATTTTCGGTAAATTCTCGTTTGGGTTTGCGGTTACATAATAAAATATCATTTGTGGACATTTGAAACAGTGTGGATTAATAGATTCAAATATAATCAAAAAGAGAATATAAGAAGAATAATGATGAACAGTGAAACTAAGATACAAATAATGAAGTTAGCAGTACAAATAAAAATATTACTTACAGTTATTCAGCAATTATTATTATTATATCCTTTTATTCCTAGAAGAACGTAGGGCTTCATTGCCTTCTGTTTTCTGCCAACGTTTTCACCCCTGCTCCAAGTCTGCCAACATGCTTTCATCTCCTCTTCACATCACCTCCTCCAAGTCACCCCACCCTGTCACTGACGACCAACTCGCCACCCGCTTCCCTTTCGGCCAGGTTCCACTCGAGCGATGGCTTGTCTAGTGATGTCATTTGATGGTTTCCTCAGAGTATGGCCAGTCAATCCATCTCCATTTATCCCTGCCTATTTGTTTCACAATCGGTTCCTGGTTGGTTCGCTCACTGCCAGAGATCCATCACTGTTTCTGATCTTTTCTGGCCGGTCATCTGATCTTGAGTATTGAGCGAAGACAACTGTTAATGAAGGTCTGAAGTTTGTTTGAGATGCTCTTTATGACGCGATGGCCAAGTCTCTGATCCTTAAAGTAAGTAGCACTGACTGACTTCATATTGGAGTTGAAAATCCGGTTCTCATTTTTTAAGCTGAGTGCTGTTGACCTCCACATAGACTTAAGGCTAATGAAAGCCTGTCTTGCTTTTCCGATTCCGGCTTTGATGTCCTCGTCAGTTCCGCCCGCCTGTAGTTGAAACGATGATTCCCAGTTGGGTAGGTGAAGGAGGTTGTTTCTTTCAGGTTCCTCTCATTTGTGCTGGCTGATTGTTGTCTGTTGTTTTTGCTGCTGTTGGTGTTGGCCAAGAATCTTCATCACCTATGTTTTATCTATGTTCACTTGAAGTCCTATCTTTGACGTTTCTTCTGCCAGCTTGTAGCTTTTCACTTGCATATCTTCCAGTTTATGGGAAATCAGACATATATATCATCGGTGAAGTCCAGATCCTCAAAGTTCCATTTTTGTGTGAGTCCATTTTATGCCTGTTTCCTCATTGCCCACCTCTGTCTGTCGCATTATCCAATCAATTGCAATCAGGAAGATCAGTGGCGATGTAGGCAGCTTTGTCTCACTCCCCTCCTTACTTCGAAGGATTCCGTAAGTTTCCCGTTATGGATTACTTGGCATGCAGCATTGTCGTATAACTGTTGGATGAGATGTATAATTGTCGATGGAACCCCGTAGTAGCGAAGTAGTTTCCAAATGACTTCTCGATCGACGCTGTCTGTTGGAGGCCTTTTCAAAGTCGATGAAGTTGAGATAGAGAGGCGACTGCCATTCCAAGCTTCGTTCAATGATGATTCGTAGAGCGGTGATTTGATCAATCAATAGATGACTTGTTTCTCCTGAATCCAGCTTGTTCCGGTCGAAGTTTTTCATTCAGGTTGGCGTGTTTGATTCTCTCCAAGATGATGCGGCTTAGTGTTTTGCTTGGAAAGGACAGAAGCATAATTCCACGCCAGTTTTTACATTGACTTAAGTCTCCTTTCTTTGGTAGTTTGAATAAATATCCGTTCTTCCAATCCTCATGTACTTCCCCCTCTTTCCACACCTTCTCCAAATATGGCGTCATCAAGTCCGCTGTTGTCTCTGGGTCCATTTTCAATGCCTTTGGTGGGATTCAGCAACTCTAGGATAATTATTCTACATCAGGGTTGAAGGCCATAGGAAGAAGGCAGATGGAACAAACTTCTTCTGAACACAAAGATCGGGCTGAAAACTTTTTATGGAGACTACTTCAGTCATGCGTAGCAATTGAAGGCGTACAAATTACGGGATTGAGGTGGCACATTGTATAGAAATGTAGAGGGGGAATTTCGATCAATTTTGTGATTCTTATCCACAATCTGTGCCGATATGGATTTCCTGACTGACTCCATCAATACTCTGCCACATGATGCTGGACTATGCTCAAGAAGGCAATGGTGTATTTTCTGAGGTCACCTTTGAGCCATAACAGACCAGTGATAACATCTTTGATTGAAACCCTGGGTAATACGCGTTTGAACCTCATAGTGGACATCAGTTCCTCTAAGTCTTCAGAAACACATCGATAACGACTATCAACAACCATGGCACCTAAATTCAGAGGGTTTGTCGATCGCTTCCAACAACCAGCTAGAAACTTAATGGCGGTGTTATTTCAAGACCATTCCAAGAGAAAAAAGTATATTTCTATGCTATAGGTCAAAAACACCAAGGAGAATTAGCCGGTAAAAAATCATTAACACAGGCAAAAATTTTTGTTTATATACACAAGGCTTTACATGATACACAGTACAGAATATAGCAACCAAAATCAACCCGTTTCAGTCTGAACGCAGGAAACCGATCTCCATTCTACTTTATAGCTGACTGAAACTTCTTTGAGACACGCGCTATCGCGAAATGATCCTATAATAGGAGAAAGATGATTATTCTTTAATAGTTTGTGGTACTTTTAGACAATAATATCATAAAAAACCCAAAATTATCGTTAGGTAGCTGTACATTTCAGTCTAAGTGCAAAACGAACGCTTAGAATCAAGCGAGATACTGCCGGAAAAGTGGAATCAAACAATAAACACCAACGATTCCTGCGGACTGTCCAAGGTTAGAAATGACCTTCATTCACTCAAACAAAACAAAATATTATCAATGTCTATGCAACCACAGAGAGAAGCTTTAAATTTAGAGATTAAACAGGGACATAGAAAAATAATAAGGATCAAATGAACATGCGAAATGCAAAATTTTTCGAAAATGGGGGTACAGTCTAGGAGGAAAATGGATAAGAATTACAAAGTTAACTGAAACGTCCAAAAAAGTATGAATCAAAACAAGATTTTGAGCGAACAATTGTTTTCGATAACTTCTTCTTCAGGCTCTACAGTTATAAATCCATGAATAATAGAGTACATATAGCCAGTAAAGGCAAATGAAAATAATATCAGAAACTGTATTGGGGTGCATGTGTAAGTTGAGGTGATAGTCCATTAGTTAGCATAGTCAATTAAATGTGTATAGGGTGTTTAGTCAGAAAAATGTGATGAAGTGTGAATGAACAATTAGGTGATATAGTGTAGTTTTATAGTTAACAGAATACAAGTGTTCTTGGGGTGAGAAAATGCGATAACCACAAAATAAATGTAAAGACACGCTAAAAAATGAGGCACTGGATATGAGGGCTGACCGATAATGTCTAATGATAAAATAAAGAGGCTAAATTGTAAATTGTAATAAAATGCTACAGAATTGGTAGGTTTAGTATAAAATCATAAAGGTTGACAAAGTAAGGGTAACAATGAGGTGAAATAAACTGGGTGGAGAAATGGATAATAAAGACATGATATCACAAAATAATAATAATGATAATAATAGTACGAAAAGATTATGATCCTGGTGACCTTATAGTGGGCCAGGGTAGACAAAGAGAGTGAATAAGTTTTTTCTGTACACATAGGTCTGGTCTCTCTCTATTAATCTCTAAAGCCTCAGCTATGGCTAGGAGGCGTAATCGTGTGCCTTTGGGGAGATTGTTCGGTACCCGATACGCAACTGTAAATGACTCATCTACTTTGATGCTGTGTTCGCTATCCACTAGATGAGACAGAATTGCACTATTAATTGATTTGGTTGTTCTTTTCCCAAGCCAAACAGGAATATGTTCACGAGTGCGTAGAGATAAATTCCTCTGGGTACGACCTATATAACTAGCTCCACAGGAGCAGTTAAATTTATATACACACATTGATGTCGCCATTTTGGGCAATCTATCTTTAATGCACGGTGTCAATATCGGTTTGGTTGAGAAACTGACATAGAGTTTCGCGGCACTAAAAGTTCTTTCAATTGATCTTGTTAATCTACGGTCTAATATATCACTGGCTATATCACCTTTGAATTGTACATTTAAGTAAAGCTTTTTCTTACTTACTGTGTCTCGCTTGGTATTATGTGTAGTTTCGTAGATATACTTCTTTACAAAGTTGGTAGGGTAGTCATTTTGTAGCAAGGCGTTTGTAAGATTTTTTATTTCATCTTCAATACAATCCTCGGTATTGAAGATGAAACCTTTTTGAGTTTATATATTTAAAGTCGAAACGAGTCAAACAAATATCTTTTCTAAGAGTGTCACTATATGTCTTGTACTTATCTATTAAAATACCTTATTGTTAACATATTCATTTTAGAGGAAAACCAATAGTGGATTTCAAATGTTGCTGGAATAGTAGAAGCAACTAGTGACTTTACTCTCATATGACCTGTGTCTAAAGATCATCTACTCTTTAAACATTTATTTTGTCTAATAAAGACACATTAATAATGGATTGTATGTCTTCACGAGAAGTAGCCATAATCCAGGGTAAATTTAACTTCAGACTCTAATATTTTTTTGAAATACCATTTTGTTTCAAGTATTCACTATTATGTAAAGAGCTCTTAAGTATGCCGCGTTTTTACCTTTAGTATTAACACATGATGAGTTGAAAAATACACTTTTTTTGTAGATAAACTAAATGACTGAAACTTATCATAAATTTAAACTGAGTTATCATGCTTATATATCTTCAAGTCTATTTATTTTTCCCTTGTTTGCACTTTATTTACTGAAGTACATAAATAACTTTTGAATGTGATTATCCAATGAAATCCCATGATTCCTTAGCAATAGAGGTGGAAGATAAGGCTTCAGACTGCAGCTCTGAAGTTTCAGTAGCGGAGTGAAGCTACCAGCCCTACGCCTAACCTTTCCTTTTCACGGGAGGTACCGCCACCGAAGTGAGGTTTGGGAGTGCACCAATGAAGAATTGAACCCGAATTACGTGCGTGAATGGCAGCTATTTTACAACTGAACAACTGACTCTCAGCTGCCTGATTTTGATATTTGTTTTTATTTCAATTTTGGATTTCCATATTGACTGTTTAGATTAAAATATTCGGTCTTTATTGATATATTGGCTCCTAGTGCGGACGCTTCGACGGTGTCTGAGGATTAACATGAAATAATTTGGTGGGTGGTGACTAACAGTGGAGTCCCGAGCGAGCACTTCTTTATACTTCGGACCTGTCAACTGGGCGTACTTCCAATCCTATTGAGTGACGAAGTTTCGACTCAGACTCAAACAAAGTCCTCAGAGTTTCAACAAGAGCTAAATATTTGGGTCTAGTACATCTTGCTGTACAAGAGGTGGCTCTCGCGGAGCAAGGGATCTAGTGGATAAAACTTTGACATTTGAAACTATATGTACTGGGCTCGAAACTCAGTGGGAATATCACCACTCACTGGGGAATTCAGGTACATCCAAATGACGAGTTTCGAATAGGACAATATGTGTTTCTTGGATTCCACTGCTATTCACTATCCATCAAATTACCTTATCTTGTAGTCGTCATTTTACGGTTAGTAGTGAACATATCTAAGTTTCAAAAGAATGGGAATATAGATTTTTCTCTGCAACTTTTGTTTTCCTTAAAACTTCTTAATCACGGATATTTTGAAAGATGTATGCCTGCAGGAAGAAACTGTAGATAAAGTGCAATCAGCTTCTGCCTCTTGACCAATGATAAAAAATTCATTAGGATGTTTTAATTAAATGACTAACTGCTTGGCGTCGTTTCGATTGGATTTGGTATACTTATGCAAATGAATCATAAATAATACATAATAAGCTGTATACAAAAAACAGCATAAAAAATAATTATTCAATAACAACATTGAAAAATATATATTTTGTGTGGCTATCATAAGTAAGGAGTGTATCTGATTCACAATGTTTGTATTATTAACATTACGTTTATTTTAGGTTAGACCAAGGATTCATATCAGTTAGAGAAGCATTGAAAATCAGGGAGTAAAAGAGAGCTGTTTCATCCTAGTTTCGGATTCATCATCAGTGCGCACCCATCGGATTTCAAACTCAGGACCTTCTTGTTTCCAAGGCAACCTCGTATACTATTCAGTCACTGGGATCCAATTCATTAACTCACGAATTCCAACTTCTGTCTGCAGATGACACTGATTGGTGATCACACGTAAATCACAAATTGGTAGAAGTTAGAATTCATGAGCCATTGGATCAGGTCTTAGCGGCTGAATCGTATACGAACTTTCGTTGGAACCAGAAGGTCCTGGGTTCAAACCCTGTCGGTGGGTACGTACTGCCAGTGATTCCCGAACTAAGACGAAACAGTTGTCCAGTACTCTCTGTTTGTTTTCAATGGTTCTTTATTTAATATCAATCCATGGTCTACTCTGAAACAAATAGAAGCCGTACGAAAAACCAAATCTTGAAAATATTAAGTTTATCTACGGTTACTTTGTTTGCATAACACTGATCTAAGAAAGTTCAAGTTTAAGACGAATGATTTCACCACTAGATCTGATCACAGGTTAAGCTGGAGTAAATACAGTAAACTTTGACTTTTCAAACAATTGCCTTAATAAGTCACTACTTTCCAGTTTCAATTTCTGCATACTCTATAAGCATTAAAGTGTGGTGTGCAAATTTTTCGTCACACTACAAATGTTTCTGGGTTAGTATGATGTGAGGGGAATTTAAACTTCAAATATTACCAATCCTTAATCTTAGGAAAGTAGACAACTTTTTTGATGATTCATCTAGCAACCATTAAAAGTGCTTATTAGGAGTGGGTATCAAATTTTTCAAGTATTATTAGCAAAAAATGATAACTCCTTTAGTTGCCTTGCTCAACTTACTTATAAGTAAGTGGGCATCATGAATTTCAGGAAAGCCATTTGGTACCAGGCGTCAACGGTCGTTACACTAACCAAATGTCTTAATTGTAGCAGATGAAGTATTTAAATTCAATCTGAAACCTAGTCTTATGATACACTTATTGTCATCAATCTTGTCGGAGTAATTTCACTTTTAGAAATTCATCTGTTAGCCTTTTCAACTCATTTAAATTAATAAAGTCTTTCGTTACTGATTTAATTTTCGTAAATTAACGGATGTTTGTTTGCAAGCCTGGCCTTATTTAGTGTCATTAGGCTTTTAAAGGATGAGACAAAGCCTAAACGTAAGATTGTTGGGTAGATATGGCGTAGTGTTGTGTCATTTTAGTAACCGAGCCTAAAATATATGTGATATACTAAAGGTGGTGAAGAATCTGATTTCATTGATTTGACGTCTTACCCTTTTTATTTACTGGTTACCGTTCACTACTGTGCCTGACTCTATTATTCAGTTGTCAAATAGGAAGGAAATCTATTAACTCGACTTACAGATGACGTCATACATTGGATTCACATCTCTGTGCTTTAACATACAATCATGAATTGTCGTGGCAAAGGTGGAAAGTCTCACGCCAAGACTAAAACTCTATCTGTTCTCTCTGGTATTCGGTTTCCGGTTGATTGTGTGCATCGTCTGTTGTGTAAAGGTAACTATGTTGAACGCGTCGATGCTGCAGCTACCGTCTACTTGGCAGCCGTCCTCAAATACCTGGCCACTGAAGTACTTGAACTGGCTGGCAGAGTCGCTCCTGATAACAACAAGACCCGTATCATCCCCCATCACTTGCATGCGGCCATCCGCAACGATGAGGAATTGAGCAAACTGCTCGGTCGTGTGACCAACGCTCAGGGTCAGTAAGAATCAACTCAAACTAGATTTGTTTATACAGTAAGAAATACTGAGTAATCTCAGTAAATTTTAGTAACAATTTTTTCTTCACTGATATTTTCTGCTTGCTTTCTATACTTTTACTATTCACATTATTTTAGTTGATATGATTATTTTTCTAGCTCACTGATCTTAACTCATCTCATCAATGTTTTCTGGTATAAAGTTGTGTGAATTTTTCGTATGCTGCTCTTCACTGTGTTTTTTCGTCTCTAGGTCAACCATGAGGACTTTTCGGATATTTTTTCAAACTTAGGGTAAATAGTCCCTTTCCTCTGTTGTTATTTATAGCTGATTATGCAAATACAGTCCATCCATGGTACTTCCTTCAACTACAGTCTTCATGCCAAACTTCTGCCAATAGAATAGAAATGTGTGTTCTTATTTTGTTAATACTATGCATAATTTAGGCGTCGGTGGCACAACAGTTAGGACGCTCGCCGACCATGCACATGGTTCGGGGTTCGATTGCGGCCGACGCACTCCTTTACCTCGCTAGGCCAGTAATAATGCTGGTAATGAGGAAAGGTTGGGCGTGAGGCTAGCAAACCCATCCTGTAAAATAAACACTGTTACAGAGACTTCAAGCCACTAGCTTGAAGGCCTATGTTCCACTGGGGAACGTGAAGGAAAAAAATAATTTAGGTGGTCTGCAGTTGAAGAGAGGTCTCAAAATATAATGTTCACATTTTATGTTGTAAATTTTATTCTTCTTGCTTTGACAAAGATAAGTGTAAATAATTCAGTCTTGAAATAAATGTAACTTTCTTATTTTACTCTACACGACAGTGACAGTATACTCTAACCAGAAATCTTCAATTTGTTATGATCAATTCCACACTGTGTTTTTAGCGGTAACTATAATTTTAAACGACACTGTTCTCCAAACAGATTGTAATAAAAGGAAACATTTTATGCGAAAGTAATTCAAAGTGATCAAATTGTTTGTTGAAATCGTTTGAATGATTTTCACCCGTGGATAATCGTCTTACTATGCACTGATGAATAATTGTTCTATAAGATGGGAATTACAAATAGTTTCACTACTCAAATACAATACTAATAGGTTTCTTACTTACTAAGGAAAATAAACAAGAATGAAAACTTGCCTTTGAACATTTGTTATAATTATTCCCCTGAGGTTCCAAGTGGAACTTAAGGCTTCAACAATACACCTCCAACTCCTTCTATTTTCGGCTCATCTCTTCAGCTGGGCCCACGAATGCCCACATTCCCTCATCACCTCCTCCCCAAACGACCTCGTCCATGTTACTCTTGCACCAACTACCCACTCTTCACCGCTTCCCACTCGGATTCCTTTCGAGCGGTGATCTGCATTGTAAGTGATGTCATTTGATTGCCTCCCTACTCAACGGATTCCCAATCCTTCTCCATTTTCTCCCACAAATTTTTTGAGCAATAGGTTCTTGTTTAGTTTGTTCCTAGGCAGAGTTAACTCTTCCTCGCTGGCCCGCCTTCCAGGTATTCGATTTTTAGTATGAAGCCAGCCAGATAAGTGAGCAGTTGTGTAAAAACGTCTGTTACTTGTTGGAAATCCTTTGGCAAGCATTGACATCTTCATCCTTCCCGACTGCCTGCTATTGAAACCGTGCTGGTTACCTAGATAAGTGAAGGAAGTAACCTCTTTCAAATCTCTCCAGTTGATGGAGATTGGTGCTGGTTGTTGTTGCTGTTGCTGTTGGTGGCAGATGTTATCTTAATTCCCTCTGTGTTCTCTATGTTCACCTGGAGTCATGTCTTAGATGCTAGCCTCTTCAGCCAATTTGCTGGTTTTTGCATAGTTGTCCGCAAATCCGAATTAATTAAATACCCGGTTTCCCTTCATTTGTTATGAATAGGATGCCATAATTTAAGAACTCCTGTGATTCAAACTGGTGTTTTACCAGCGAGTTTGTGATTTAACTAGAATGTAATACTTCTTAAATAATATTGTAGTGGAAAGAGACTTTCCAAATCGTTTATTGAATTTACTTATCCTGTTTCTTCCATTAAGGATTCTTTAGAAACTTAGTCTAATGATATCCTAATTATTGGCTTTTGTCTTATTTCACTCCTCCTCACCTTTTTAACAGGATGGTAAATTCTTGATGGAAGTGCAGCTACTTATCAGTAGGACGAAAGGCAGTTTGTATCATTTTCCAGTGTGCCATGTGCTTATAATTAGTTTTATCTGTAGTATATAAAGAGACATTAATCGGCATAAAAATATCAAATATCAGGTAGTTAGATTTGACCTTAAAGACAGCAAATGATTCAGCTTTGTGGCAAAACATGGAAGACACGAAAAGGAAGACAAAGAAACACATTACTAAGGGTAGAATTAGGAGAACATGAAAGATCTGTGAAAATGATTATTTGGAGACCAGGCATACATAATTTCGCTATATGGGGGTACCGGATTCCTAATAAACATTCCTTTCCAAAGTCTGTCGTCTTCCACCATTATTATTATTATTGTCCCTTGGGTTCCTAGTGGAACATAGGGCTTCAACTGCACGTCTTCACTTGCTTGTGTCTTCTGCCGTACTTTTCACCTGCATATATGTTAGTCCATACTCTTTCAACTCCTCTTCACACGATCTCCTCCATGTCACCCTTGCACTGACATCCCACTCGCCGCTTTCATTTCGGGTTCCACTCGAGTGATGGCCTGACGCGCGATGTCACCCGGTGGCCTCCTCAACGAGTGTCCAATCCATCTCCACTTTCTCCTGCATATTTGTTAGGCGACTGGTTACTGTTTTGTTTCTTCCCATAGTTTCTTGTTGGCGACTCTTTCCGGCCCGCCCATCTGATCTTAAGTATAGAGCCAGCGAAGACAGTTGTTGGTTGATAAAAGTCTGCAACAGGCTGTTGGAAATATTCTTTATGACCCGGCCGCCAAATTTCTGATCTGTATAGAAGAACTAACTGACTTGACGTTTGCATGAAAAATCCGACTGAATTTTGTTGTTGGTGTTGAGTGACGAAGATTTCCAGATTGGCTTCAGGTTGATGAATGTGTTTCTCGCCTTCCCGATTCTCAGTCGATTTGACATCGTCGTCCGTTCCTCCTGTAGTTGAGACAATGCTCCCTAGATAAGTGATTCTACCATTACCTTATTATATTTAGAAATAGATTATATACTCTATGTACCCTTACTGAGCGTCGTTGAAGAAACCGACATTTTAATTATTTAACAGGCATGAATATTCACTAGCAAAAATATTTGTGAGTAAACTGTTCAAAAACCCAATCGACAGATTTTGTGAATCTCTACGTCATAAAAGAGCATTTAATCAAAGAATTAATGAAAGAACTTCTTTCTCAAAAGTAATGAATCTACTAATAAACACAATATATTTATCGCAAACAAAGTTATTTATTCCGAGCTGTTATATTTTGGCATTTCGAATCAGAGTTTACTTAAGTGAACTTTACTTTCTTTAAGATATACATGTGTTCAATAAACAAATCGAATCATGAAAATTTAATATAACTAACCATATAGATTGTACAAAACTGTTATTTTAAAGAACTTTCCTTTGTATTCCTGAATAAGTTTCATGTTATCCCTTCTCTGGTTTCTATTTTCAAAACAAAACAAGTGAAGCAGACATGTTGATCTATGTGTAGCAAGCGTTCTTCATATTTATTCAAGTGGATGTATATACGTTTACCTAACTATAAATTTGACTTATTTGTTTCTGTTTTTGTCAAAAATTTTCATGTGAATAGTTTAGACGACGTCAGATAAAAATTTCATGAGAGCAGTCACCTAGTTAATCCCTCACGTATAAAAACAAAGTCAGCAAGCACACACAGTGAAAATAAATTTATCATCACATTTCGATAAAGATAAATATACATTTCCTCTTGAATTTTTGCTGTAAGTATTGTGAGACAACATTTTTTTTTCTCAAAACACTGTGTCTTGGATACTGAAGCACATGACCTACTCTAGCAGTTTATTAAAATATGTATCTCAAATAAATCCTCAACAGCTTTCTAGCTACTAATTGTGTGTTTTCATTTTTTGCAGCAAGATTATTTTTAAAATTGGCTACTAGATGTATAATTTCAATGCAGGTGAAGGATAAGCTACCGACTCTGGCCATTTCAGTGTGCATTTATAAATTTAACTGTTCATGTGGTTAGTTAAAGGAGTCGTAAAGTTTATCAGATGTTCCATACTGGTAAACGTAGTGGATACGGAGCGCAATATTTACAAAGATTCAGTTTTTTTACAATTGTATACCGGGGTGCCATCTCAACTCCCCAGGTAGGTACGTCTTTGGTTGCTAAGCATAGCTGAAATAGTTGCCCTAATGATTTTCCAACTGAATCTCAGTGTTCAGAAAAACTTTGTTCAATCCCTTTCCCTCTCTTCGCCTTCGCCCCTTAACTAAAATAGTTATCTCTCCCTGTGACACAAGGTAACTGTAAATATTAACTTTTATTTTTATTTTATTTGTAATGCTAACTGTATTATCAATATCATGATGTGCTGTAGTTGGACATTTTATTGTGGGTTTAACAATTTACCATTATTATTATTGTACTATCTAATCTCTATGTGACAATGGTTATTTTCTCCTCTACTCCCACTAGCGTACACATTCTACTTATACACTCACTGTCACATAAACACTTGAATGAATTTATCCTTGTTATTGTTATTACTATTGTGATCACCTCTACTGTTATCCATTAATTCTCATCCTTGAACTATGATCCCATATATTTTATTAATCACATCAATTCAAATGCCTATGACTAATATTCCATTACGTATATTGTAAAAGGCTGATGAGAATTTACCGAAAATACGTATTTGCCTAAATTGTGTTCCATAATGTTTTCAATATACTATATAAATTGAATTTCATATATTATCACGAAAATACTTTGAAAAACAAATCGCGCTATTTCTATGTATGTGTATATGATTATTCCCTTGGGTTCCAGTGGAACGTTATGGGGCTTGAACAACACATCTCCACTTTGTCCTATCTTCTACCGTTTTCTTCAGCTGAGTCAAAGTTTGCCTGTTATCTCTCATCTCCTCTTCAGACGACTTCCTCCATTTCATCCTTGTACATCCCACTAGCCGTTTCTCAATTGAATTTCAGTCGAACGATGGCCTGCATTGAGCGCGATGTCACTCGACGACTTCTTCAATGTGTGCCCGATCCTTCTTCATTTTCTCCTACACATTTGTTAAGCAATCGGCTGTTGCTCAGTAGGTTTGTTTCCAGCCAGAGTTTCTTCTTGATAGTTCTTTCTAGTCGACTGGTCATTTGATCTGCAGTATGGGGACAGTCAGAGAAGTGGGCAGCTGTTGATAAAAGTCTGCAACCTGTCGAAAATCCTTTATATATATATATATATATATTTCATTGACGTTTATTTTCAAATAGGTTTTTAATTCATTTTCATTTTGTATTCAAAATTATTGTATTGATAAATTCCTATGGTTATATTATATACTATTGTCGTTGTACGCCCAACAGTAAAATAATTCAACCAATTATTTGTTTGTTATTTAATCTACAAAGTATAAAAGTAGACTTCAGTCTGCGTACATCCAACTTTATCATTAGTTTTCAATTTGCTGATTTAAAACTCACTTTCGATGTCTATTAAGAAATCTCCTGGTAAAAACAACTCTCAGAAAGGTAATTGTATTTTATATAAACCCAGCTTTAAAACTATACCAGAACTTCTATGTGTTGGCTTCTGTAAATAGTTTTCGAATGTATGTTTAAATCATTAAGAAGTCACACTAAGATACCCTTGTAAATAGTTGAAATATACTTTATCACAAAAGTTTTTGTATTTCTCAGTGAATGAAAAACAAGATGATATTGTTTTTACCGACATTTTCCTATTTCATACTGCTAATAGCTTTATCAAAGTATTATTAAACCGGAATTTAACAAAATCTCAGCATATATATAACAATAAATTTTCTGGATTATTTCACTATTGTCAAAATCAATTTTGTGACCTGATTCTATTGTGCGTAGACCTGTGGCTGATGATTTTTCAAGCTTTTCTACTTCAACTAGATTTCTCGGTGGTCTAATAGATGTTCTATGGTGTTTATTTCTTCTGATTGTCTTGCTTTCTCTCTGGTGACGTTTGTTCGATGTATATCCCATCACATTCCAAGGATTTTATTTTATAGACACAATTAGATAGAGAATCTTTAAGGATTTCGTCTTTTACATGGACAAGGCAGCTTTTCAGCGTCTAATATTTTGAAGAAAACTCTGATGTTGTGCTTACTGAGTATTCTTTTGATATTGTCTGATGTCTGTGATCTATATGGAATAACAATTTTTGAGGTCCATGTCTTTGGGATAGGTTTTCGACCATGTTTAATGTCATTGTCGATTTTGTTGATGTTCATTGAGTAGTTATTTTGCTTGAGAGTCTCAGTAATGTTTGCTATTTCCGCTTCTTTTCCCTTCTCATCCGTTATCACAAAATGCCCGTCCAAGCAGACTTGAAACATCTGATGCCTTTACGATGATGGGGTGTGATTAACCGAAGTCTAAATATTTGTTGGAGTTTGAGCTTTCTTCCTGAATACAAATAAATTAAAATGTCCGTTTTCCCTCTACTTAACTAGGTAGTCTAAGAATGGTAGTTAACCAAAGTCTGATTCTGCTTCCAAAATAAACTGTATGTCAGGAGATAGATTGTTCAGTTTCTGCAAGAATGAACACAAAAATAGTATCATCTTAATCATATTTTAGGCGTGAGTATGCTTGAAAAATATTATCTTCAAATCTACTCATGAAAAGATAAGCGATTATTGGGGAAACTTGTGAACCCATCGCAACACTATTTGTCTGTCTATATAGACCTCATTTAAATGTAAACTTGAGTATAGATATTTTAGCTGATACAAGATTAGATCGAAAAATAGTTAAAAGGAGTCAGACCAAAGTCTGACATCAATTCATGAAGTCCTTGACTTCGAGTTTTGGCTTGCCACGTAGGGACGTGCTGTCTGCTTGTTTTGGAACTTCAGGATGCTCAGAATCAGTGATTGGAAACTGTTGGCGATATGCCAGAAAATCGTTGTTACTGGCGCAGATGTCAATATTACTCTTTGTGATCCTTCATATCCCGACAAATAACAAACAATAATAGTGACTTTGTTATAAAAAGTGCATTTAGGCACAATGCGGAATTTTCGGTGAGTTTCGTAGCAAGATATTTACTCTAGAATCTTCAAAATAATACAATACTTGATAATATATCATCTGAAGCAATATCGTTTCATTCAAAGGAGTGGCTTTATTGAATATTCCTGTCAACTATAGCGTTGTAGTCCTTCGCTATGGTGGTTTAATGACAAATTATATTCTTTATATGCTTTTTAAATAAAATTTTGCATTAGTATTCTTTTCTCTAACTTACACATTACTGAGGGTATCTATTTTTGAACTGCGTTACATTTGCCGCATTTTTATCAGATAGTAATGCTTGATATCTGATGTCTGCACAAGGTAGTCGATTCCAGGATGGAATAATTTCAAACGTTAAACGTCTATTTCTGGATTTCTTCATCAAAAGCATTCTAGAATAGCTGACCTATTTAGTGAAACGAGATAATACCCACCGGATAAAGCAGATAGTGTCGCTTCAAAAAAGAGATATGCCATATGAATGCCCCATTTTTTGATGGACATAAAATTTAGGCAACCTAGTGGTCTAAATACGCCACCATTAAATCCCGACGTTTTCCCGTGGTACCCTTCTTTCTCTCTTTCATCTACCTCTGTTTCCCACATAGATTATATAAACTTGAAGTGTTAAGCGTCAGTGTGAAGTTCTGCGATGGAACTCAGTCAATTAGTCAGTTTGCATATCTGCGAACCCGCCTGTTCTTGTAAAACATGGTTTTATATATCTCTAATTTATAACGGTGATCACCAATTTAAACGTCTATTTTCTCACAAATCGGTGAACTAATTTCTTCCACGTGGATGCCAGTAAGAGTGAATGTTTTAAGTGATATTGCTAAATACCGATACCTTAAATGGAACTTGACATTTTCTAAAAATAAATTCTAATCATTTGTGTATACTGATTTTTTCGCTGTGCTTTGCATTACTTTAGAATAGACCAGAAAAGTTATTTTTAAATGGTCTTATAAAGTGTTGTTTTATTTCTGTATTAAGCCGTTTGTTGTTCATCCGTATGTTTTATTCATTAACTGTTTAATGTGATGAAAGATTAGTAAGTTTTTTTTACTTATGTTTTAAATGTCTTTAATATTTTTATCAGGAATGGTGTACACCATACATTCTTCAATTTCGGTTACAATCGGCACTTAGCTGATAATTAAATATTCCTGTCTGGGTGAAGAACGACAATAGTAAGTGGTGTTTACAGATAGTTCCACAGCCATGTTCAACCTTGATTATCTTCTAAAAATTTATAAATGTACATATATATATATGTATATATAGACGCATATGTGCGGCGTTTGTGGAAGCGAAAGCCTCATTTTAAAAGGGTTAACCTTTTATGTGGTTGGAGCTATTATAAATGATTAAGAAAACACTCTAAAATAGAAGTATTAGTTATGATTATTATTATTATAAAAGTGAATGTATTTCTTAATAAATAGAGATGCGAAATGGTATTGTCTTTACTGACGTTTCTCTATTTAATACTAATAGCTTTTTCAAAGTAAAATTACTGAGAATTGATGTTAGTTCAAAGAGGAAAAGTCCCTTTTCAACTAACTTAAAAGCATATTTAGAAGTTCCTAGATAATTTAATTAAATATAAATATAATGAGATTATTGGTGGAAAAGTATATGACATGCACTAAAAATATATGGAAATGTTTTGATATGACACTAAGGTGTCACTAATGCCGTGTGCACAATCCTTGATGTTGATGTTTGTAATGTGGCTAGCAAGCTAGGTGACCCGTTATAATGATGCACTCTAATTTGTTATTTGATATACGAAGGTAACTGACAGGAATCCTTGGACATTGGTTTTGTGTTTGCTGGCAGTCGTCAGGAAGGCGTATCTGCCATCTTGGAAGAACTCACTAATTATCGGAGATTCTAACCCTAGCTACTCAGAAGGGACATAAGTCCCTTCAAGATTGCAGATACGCGTTTGGTGACAAGTGCTGATAAGTATAAAACTTAGGTCCAAGGCTTTCAGCCAGTCACCCTCAACTATCTAATACAGGACAATAAATAATATTTTTATTTTTTTGATTACAGCTTGATTCCACACCGTATTTTTGGTGCAAGTATGGAATTTTCAGCATGGATATCGGTAGCCCAAATTTTGCAGGCCGACCATTGATATCAGGTGTGCGTCGGCAGGGGATCGAACCTCGGACCATGTTCATGGTCGGTGAGAGTCCTAACCACTGTGTCACCGACGCACAGAAGTCAGATTAATCACATTCAAATGTTTAAAATATTTAAAATGATAGTCATAATAAAAAAATGACAGGACACAGTAAAATTAAATTGAACTGTAGACTGTAGTTCAAAAAAGTACTGTACGAGTGCTTTAATTAAACACTTCGGATTTTCGTCGGTCCATAGTCAGTGTTTCATTTCTGTCTGTCTGGATTCAACATAGAACTTCGCACCGAAGTGCAGCAGTTCGAGTTGCCACGTTCCAAATAGAAGAGGTAGAGAAGATGAGTGAAGAGAATCAATAGAGTTTAACAAGTATGAGAGTGAAACAGAATGGGTAATGGTAGAAAGGAATATGAAAGATTAAAGAGACTGAATACATCTGAGCTGGCCATTGACAACGATTTTGAGCCATGTCACCTATTGTCTCCAGCCATTGATTCCTAGAGTCCCGAGGGCCCCAACCCGGAAGTCTGCATCTCCCTACCTGACTCAGTTTAACTGTCAAGGATTTCATGGATTGGTGCCGTGTTTTTGTTTGGGCACCACTGGCTCTTTTCCAACCTGCACCTATATCAGCTAGTAATGCCCGTCGGGGAAGGCGATGGTTAGGCATGCGCAGCACGTGACCTAGCCATCTTAGTCTATGTAACTTTATAGCCTCGTCGATTGATTTTTCCTCTTTGCCCAACACTCTACGCCTAACGTCAACATTACTTACCTTATTAAACCACCTAACGTGAGAGAGAGATCGCAGACATCTATGATCGAAAGCAGTCAACCTTTTCATGTCTTCAACGCGAATTGGCCATGTTTCAGAGCCATAGACAAGGACGGAGCGAACTGCTGAGCAGTACACACGTCCCTTGGTTGATAACCGGATGTCACGCCTACGCCTGAGATGGTGTAAGTCAGCGAAAGCAGCTCGAGCTTTTCGGATCCGTGCTGGGATTTCACCGCCAATCAGTCCGTTGGTGCTAATACAACTTCCCAAATAGGTGAAGTGGTCAACATGTTCTATCACTTCACTCCCTATCACTAAGTTAGGAGTTGACGTGGTCCAGTCCTGTAGCAGGATCTTACATTTTGTAGGGGCGAATAGCATGCCAAACATACGGAGATTGCTGCTCTCAGTATGTTTGGCATGCGATTCACCATTTATGCATAGACATGAAGAAAAGAGGAGTTATCTTTAGAATAATCTGGCCACACTGATTGCGTTAAAAGATTAGTCATGTGAGTCTAATCCACATGACTTTATATTAATAAATTCATGTTGATGCTATTGTTCCAAGATTATATATGTTAGATATTAACAGCTAGAGGTTTTTCTTTCTTGAGTAATTCTATCTTACATTGTTTAAAATGATAATAAATAAGTAACAGAGGAATAAACTACATTTTGGGTGGCAGGTTATGTGGGTGTTGTTAATATACATAAATGAAATAACGTTTGAAGTATACGCATTTTCTGAGCACTTATTACTGCTATTATGTTGTTCATGAATAAATAATGGTGCCAAATACGCCTGTTTGAAACAATGCAATAATCTTTTAATAACTTGCTTGATTACATAAAAAATTAGTGAATATTTGTGTTCAATTTGAAATTTCGTAAAACTTACATTCCCTGAGTCTTATGAATAAACTTTGAAGCTTTTATAACCATTTATCTAAACATAATTACAAATTTGAGTCACCTATCACAGTGTTTCCACGAATGTTTCAGTATTTTGTCTTAGTCACTTAACGTGCAACTGTCTTTTTCATCACTTGTGATTAGATTGGTGAATCAGTTGTATACAGATGATGAAAAATGACGAAATTATATAATGTATTATCCTGCTCCATTCGCTATTCTTGTCTCGTTCAGGCAAAAGAAATAGTAAGTCTGTAGGGATCTGATTTGTTTTTTGTTTGAGCACGTATCGACTTCAGTAAAAGGACGACTGAAAACCGGGGGAGTGTTGAACTGTTTTTTCATCCTCGTTCGGGACTCTTTAGTAGTAACCACCCACCAGGGTTTGAAATCAGGAGCTTCCGACTGCACGTTAGGCTCTTAGACAATTCAGCCACTGATACCTTATCCAGTGGCTCATGAGTTCGAACCTGAAGGACTTGACTTCGAATCCCAATGGCTGCATACTACTGAGAAGTTTCAAACTGGGATTATACAGCTGTTAGCCACTTCATGGTTTTTAGTGGTTGTCTAACTGACATCAATCCGAGGTCAAACCTGAAGAAATAATATTTGTTTTGGATGTTCACTTTCTGAATGGTTGGTGGATGAACTGTAAATTAATAGCCTTTTAATTTTCGATATGATATGAGTGATACACTTTTCAAAGTTTTGTTGTATTCTTTTTTCTCGCTGTGATAAGAATCGGTTTTTTCCAGTAGGAATAATTTCGATGTATTGAAACTAATATGAGGGAATATATATCACGACACTCGAGTAAATAATCAACATTCTTCTATTAGAAAGTGAATAGAACAGGTATTTTGTCCGATTTCATATATTATTATACGTTGCTTGAGTTCCAAGTGGTAAATAAGGCTTCAGATGTACACTACTGTTACATTCGGTTCTCGTACGTTAGTTTCGCTTGATAAATTCCGATAAAGAAAGAAAGACTTGGTTTACATTCGGCTGTCTGCTGTCATTTTCACCTGGTTCTATGACTTCCTACAAGTCTTTATTTCGTTTACAAACGGTCTCTTCTAAGTTACCCTCAGAAGCGCAACCTGTCGCTCCACTTCTAATCCCATTGGGGGACCTGCTTAGCTCGTGATTTCACCTGGAAGTGTCCATAGCGTATGTTTAGTCCACTTCCATTTACTCCTGCACATTTTCTGGGTAATAGTTGTATAGGTGCTTCCCCATGAGACATGTGTTGATGTAACTCTGAGGATTGTAGGAAATGTTTTCTGGAACGCACAAATTTTTCGCATCATTTAGAAGCACTGATACTCCATGAAGCTTGAAGATTCCTATCTTGTTCCTTTTGCTGAGTGGTTTAGATCACTGCGTTGATTTCAGAACAATCAACTCCTGTTGTACTTTTCCGACTCTACCTTGACTTTAGCACCGCCAGGAATTCTAACTGTAGTTTACATGACTCTGCGCAGGTCAGGTATATGAAAGAGATTATTCCCTTGATTTTACAGATTTTGCAAGATTTATCTCTACCTTCCATCGTATGTTTAAGTTTGTACAACACAAATCATCTGTATAGGTTTGTAAACTATGACTCCGGAAATTTTTTGTAAGATTCCGAATGGTTCAATGCAAAACACCTGTTGGTATTCGCCTTCAACAAACCTTTTTTAAATGAAAAGTCTACAAAGGTTTCACCACAGCTCTATGCATTTAGCATGGCGTATTGTTGTTTAGCTATTTTTAATATCTCATGTGCAAGTATAAGCCATCATACTGTTTCTGTTGTAGGCAAAATACTAGTTTCTTATGGACCTGACTTTCAAGAGTTTCTGTTCCCACTTTGTTGATAAGTCGGAACTTGATCAAAGATTCAAAACCATAAAATACACTGTCTAGTGCGCGACATTGTTAAAGTATATGTGGGTTTGTTGTAAGTTTCAGTTGATTACTCACTACCCTCTAACTGTACTTCTTTAATTACTGAAGTACTACTGAAGTCAGATGAACTAAAAATAAAAAAGTTTTTCAAGTACTGGTTTTGTAGGGATTTCGTTTGATTGGTTGGAGGACCTCATGAGCTGATATCAGCTAGAGAACCATTAGAAAACCTGGGAGTATTGGAAAGTTGTTTCGTTCTAGTTTTGGACTCTTCATCAGTATGCACTAATCAGGTGCTCACTAGTGACTGGCCCTATTCAGGTGGGTAGTTACCTGGGATTCTAGTAAGAAGCCGTGACCAGGAGGGTACAGCAAGTTGAAGATGAGGCAATTACTCATCGAAGAAGACGTTGCAAAATGGTCGCGCTATGTCATGAATTGGCAGAATTTAGAATTCATGAACTGGCCGATGGGTCACTTCCCTGTGGCCTAATGGTCTACTGGCTCGCCTTGAAACCAGAAGATTGTGAGGTCGGGCCTCAGCGAGTACGTACTATGAAGAGTCCCAAACTAGGATGAGACAGCTGTCCAGTACTCCAGTGGTGGTTTTCCAATGGTTCCGTAATTGATGTCAGCTCATGGTGAAATCTTCCAACCAATCGAAAGAGTTTTTGTATAATAAATAATTTATACTGATGAAAATATCACCCAACTTTTGAATTTACTAACCTTAACGAAACAACTTATAAATATTGTAGTGACATATTATTGTATGTAACTTTTTATGACATTATATCCTTGAATAAATATTTGATCTGTTTTTTTGTTCGTTTATTACTTTTCTGTCAGCTCTATGATTATTAGTGCATAAAAGATACAATATTGCAACAAACAGAAGCAAATATGTAGTTCGAATGACTACTGTGACTTAAAACGTATCATAGAAATATCATAAAATATTTTAAATAATTAACTATATTTCAGTGTATCCAAACAGAGATATTTATTATGAATAAAACATTAGAGTTTGTTTAACTAACGAATATTTATTAATGTTTTACCTTAGTAAGAATGAAACTAGTAATAAGAGAATTTTCATTTTTATGATGGGAAGATAATGGTATGTCCGGTAACCTACTGGCTGTGGTTTGAACGTAGGAAACCAATCATCTCTATGTACTACTCTACAGCTGACAAAACTCCTTTGAGATACTCCTAGACACAAAATGCTCCAAGGACACCAAAAATAAGATTATTTGTTTTAAGATCTATGTGTTCAAGTTGGCCCAACTCAGTGAGTCCAAGATTTTGGTATCATTTTAGTTAACTGTGCTGAACTATATTGCATGTTGTTTTATTGTATCGTTGTTGTCGCTTTTTGCCCTTTTTGCTGTGAATTGTTTTCCTTTTGTTGGTGTTGTTCTGATTGTTTTGTCCCTTGTTAACTGATTTTAAGGGGAGCAACCCAAAAGGTCGCTTCTCTCTAAACTTTATCTTATGTAACCATTCTTTTCTCAGGCGTGAGGCTAGCAACCCCACACTGTAAACAAAATTGCTACAGAAATTTCAGCGCGATGAACCTCTTTGCACCAAAAGAAAAAGTCTGTGTGGGACATGGAACGTCCGAACTATGTACGAGACTGGGAAAGCTGCCCAGATCGCCAACGAGATGAAAAGATACGGAATCCAAGTGCTGGGAATATGTGAAAGCAGATGGAATGGGAGTGGACTCACCAAATTGTCAACGGGTGAGTCAGTGATCTACTCCGGTCACCCAGGTGGCTATCATGATGTCACCAACGGCAACGAAAGCCCTGATACAATGGGAGGCGATTTCGTCCAGGATAATGACCGCCTCCAAAGGAAGGAAAGTGTCAATCATACAATGTTATGCACCCACAAACAACGCAGACCTCGAAAAGAAAGAAGAATTCTACAGGCAACTACAGGCAACAATGGACAATACTCCAGCTGGCGACATGAAAATACTAATGGGAGACATGAACGCCAAACTGGGACCAGACAATACAGGAAGGGAACTCATCATGGGTAGAGAAGCTCTAGGAGAAATGAATGAAAACGGAGAACTCTTCGCCGACTTCTGCGCCTTCAACGAACTAGTGATTGGTGGCAGTGTATACAAGCACAAAGATATCCACAAGGCTACATGGGTGTCACCAGACGGGCAAACCAAAAACCAAATCGACTTCATCTCAATCTCAAGGAAGTGGAGGCGCAGCCTACTGGACACAAAAGCAAGAAGAGGAGCAGACGTTGGCTCAGACCACTATCTCGTACAAGGGACAATCCAAATCAAATTAAAAGCTTTCAGGGAATCAGGAGCTGCAGATAGACCACAAGCCAAGTTCAACACTCAAAAGCTGAAGGACCAGGCTACAAAGGACATCTTCATTGCAAGCATAAAGGACAAAGCTGAGATACAAATCAACACCAGCGAAAAGTCAGCGTCGAAAAGCACTGGAACAACTTGAAAACGGTGTGGAGCCAAACCTGCATAGAAATTCTAGGCAGAAAAAAGAGACAGGACAAACAGTGGCTCACTACGGACACTTGGAAACTAATAGAAGAGAGAAGGACAGTGAAACAAAAGATTATCCAGTGCACTGACGAGCAACAAAAACAGGAGCTGAATGCAAGCTACAATACACTGAACAAAAGAGTGAAGAAGAGTGCCAGGGAAGACAAAAGAAAATATTATGAAACCATGGCAAACGAAGCAGAACAAGCTGCAGGCAAAGGAGACCTCGCCACACTCTACCAAACAACTAGGCACCTATCGGGCAAACGTTCGACACAGATTAAGCCAATAAAGGACGACAATGGAAAGTCAATCACCAAAGAGGTGGAACAGAGAAAGCACTGGGTTGAACACTTCAAAAGACTTCTAAATCGTCCGCCACCTACAACACGCCCAACAATACCAACAACGGAAGCAGAACTACCAGTGAACACTGACCCCCGACGAAATCAGAAGTCCTGAATGCAATCAAGATGCTTAAAGCTGGGAAAACACCGGGACCAGATGGAATCCCAGCAGAAGCTTTGAAAATAGACCCAGAGACAACAGCGGACTTGATGACACCACTACTGGAGAAGGTGTGGAAAGAGGGCAAAGTACCCGAGGATTGGAAGAAAAGATACTTATTCAAACTTCCAAAGAAAGGAGACTTAAGTCAATGTAAAAACTGGCGTGGAATTATGCTTCTGTCCATTCCAAGCAAGATACTAAGTCGCATCATCCTGGAGAGAATCAAACAAGCCCTAGATGAAAAACTTCGTCCGGAACAGGCTGGATTCAGGAGAAACAAATCATGTATTGATCAAATCGCCACTCTACGGATCATCATTGAACAAAGCTTGGAATGGCAGTCACCTCTCTATCTCAACTTCATCGACTTTGAAAAGGCCTTCGACAGCGTCGATCGAGAGGTCATTTGGAAACTACTTCGCTACTACGGGGTCCCATCGACAATTATACATCTCATCCAACAGTTATACGACAATGCTGCATGCCAAGTAATCCACAACGGGAAACTTACGGAAGCCTTCGAAGTGAGGACGGGAGTGAGGCAAGGCTGTCTACTATCACCAATGATCTTCCTGATTGCAATTGATTGGATAATGCGACAGACAACGGCAACGAGGAAACAGGCATAAAATGGACTGACACAAAAGACTTGGAGGATCTGGATTTCGCCGATGATATATGTCTGATTTCCCATAAACTGGAAGATATGCAAGTGAAAAGTAACAAGTTGGCAGAAGAAGCATCAAAGATAGGACTTCACGTGAACATAGATAAAACAGAGGTGATGAAGATTCCTGGCCAACACCAACATCACAACAACAACAGACAACAATCAGCATAAATGGGAAGAACCTGAAAGAAACAACCTCCTTCACCTACCTGGGAAGCATCGTTTCAACTACAGGCGGAACTGACGAGGATATCAAAGCCAGAATCGGAAAAGCAAGACAAGCTTTCATTACTCTCAAATCTGTGTGGAGGTCAACAGCACTCAGCATCAAAAATAAGATCCGGATTTTCAACTCCAATGTGAAGTCAGTCAGTGCTACTACACGGATCAGAGACTTGGCGCGTCATAAAGAGCATCTCAAACAAACTTCAGACCTTCATTAACAGTTGTCTTCGCTCAATACTCAAGATCAGAGGACCGGCCAGAAAAGATCAGCAACAGGGATCTCTGGCAGGAGCGAACCAACACAGCAGGAACCGATTGTGAAACAAATAGGCAGGAAGAAATGGAGATGGATTGGCCATACTCTGAGGAAACCATCAATTGACATCACTAGACAAGGCATTGATCGAGTGGAACCCGAAAGGGAAGCGGCGAGTTGGTCGTCAGTGACAGGGTGGGGTGACTTGGAGGAGGTCATGCGAGGAGGAGATGAAAGCATGTGGGCAGACTTGGAGCGAGGTGAAAAAGGTGGCAGAAAACCGAAGGCAATGGAGATGGGCAGCTGAAGCCCTATGTTCCTCCAGGAATTAAAGGACATAATAATAATATAATAAGATCTATGTGGTTCTATTCAGTAATGATAACACCAAAAACTCGAAATTACTCTAACTTCACTGTTCGGCAACCATAAAATCAGAGTAACTTTCTGATCACAAAACAGATACTTTAGGACAGACTTAGTTAACGAAAACACATTCATATGTGCATCAGTGGCTTAGAGGTAGAATGCTTGCCGACCACGTAAGTGGTTCGGGTTCGATCCCTGGCCAACGCACTCCTTTACCCCGTTAAGCAGGTAGTAGGATCGGTAAAGAGAGAAGGTTGAGCATGAGGCTGGCAACCCCATTCCGTAAAAATAAACATTACTGCTACAGAAACATCAAAGCTCTAGCTTGAAGCACTATGCTCCACTGGGAACGTAAAGCAATACGATTTTTAAAAAATTTTAAAAAATTTTATCGTAAGAAGTATCTTAAAATCAAGTAGAATATTTCAACAAGGCGAGATCAAGCCTCAGTCCACAAGGATCACATACCAACTATTTCCGTAGACAAGGTCAGAACAACCTTCAATTACACTCAAACAAAATCACGTCGTACTATACCTTATCAATGTATCATAGAGCCACAAGGAGAAGCATTAGAACCAGAGAATTCTGGATTTTTATCAGCAACCCATATAAACTAGAACCTTCTCAAAGTTTGAAAAAGTGTTAACTGAGCAACACACCGTTGTTTTATTGAATAACATTCCTACTTAATACAGGTATAATTACTGATAATAATGTTAATTTTACATTTCCATATTATTTTATCATTTGTGGATTCATTTCTTCCCTAAATTTTAATGTTCGCAGTTCACTTACAACAACAACAATAACAGCCGCATTTTGCGGTGTATGTACTAGATCAATCAGGTTAATATTTTTTTCAATTATGTGCACATTACTTTTCAAAAGTTGATTTGTAAGGTTTAGATTCGTTTTTCGAGTTTTACCATGGATTGATATCAGTTTAAGAACTATTGAAAATCATGGAGTATTTCCAGACAGCTGTTTCGTCCTAGTTGTGGATTCATCGCCAGTATGCACCCTCTGAGGTTCAAACCCAGTACATTCCGGTTACAAGGTAAGCTCGTATACCATTGTGTCCCTGGGACCCAATTCAGTGTTCCATGAATTAAAACTTCTACCGATTTGTGATTTTAGAAGTTAGGATTCATGGGACATTGAATCAGGTCACAGTGACTGAATAGTATACGAGCTTGCCTTGTAACGAGAAGACCCTGGGTAAGGACCCTAGTGGATGCGTAGTGCCGATGACTCCTGCATATTATTTTGTTTAATATAAATATGAGTAACAAGTACGTGTATGATCAGAACGTTAGAAATGCAGTACTCAAATTGTGTCAGGTAAACCACGTCTTTTCACTGTTTAATCTAAATTTATGAGGGAAACTAAATGTTTTACACTTTCTCCATATATTAAGAAGCTGACGCATGTCTACGACAGATTTCCTCTAACTATCAAATCAGTTGTTTCCTCAGAAAGTTAGCAACGTTTAAAATTCTTGCTTTATTCACATTTAAAGTGTATAAAACTCATTGAAGTTTCTTCTGACATATATGTAAAATATTATACGGAAATTCTGAGATAGACAGGAATTTATTTTCTCTGTGTAAGTACATCTCTTGTTTCCTTCTAAATGACTAATCTGCCACTTTTTATCATACAATTTTGCTTTCCATTGATTGTCTTGTACGTTAAACAAGCAACAGTATGCGACAATCAGTTACTTTGTAAAATTATAATGCATTGAAATTTAGTTGCCAGTGAAACATACTCATTTAGTGTTGGATAAGCCAATTTTGACAGTTTGACCCAGAAATATTTTCGTTTTATTTTAAATATACTTATCTCCAACTGTCCCATAAGCATGCTCCCGTTCAAAATAATTACTTGGACACTAGATAGACCATTTCTTTTATCTTTACTGAAATTTTTGCTGAATAACTATAGTAAAATACAAATAGCTTTATGATTTCATTAGATAAGAACTTTTCTCATTTGTGAAATGACACCGAAGAAAAATCAATAGTAAAGTTTATGAAAATGGTTCAAAATGAATCAGTGGTCAGATGATAATTAGGACAGTGATTGATTTCAAAGTATTGCACATCAGGAAGGAATAAAAGGCTAATAAGTTTATTGTCTAAATATTTTGCATTAAGTTGTCGGTAATATGTCCGACAGTATTTTCCTCGTGACAATTTTCTTTTCCGTGTTACAATATTTCATTTTTATCACACAAGAGAGAAAAGTAGAATTAGTTTAAGCTAGAAAAACCTGTATTTCCGACAAGAATTTCGCTCTCATGACTGCTACTTTATACATCCACTTTTAGAAAATCAATCATTTCAAAATGTGGTTCAAGTTAATAAATAATGCTGCTTGACAGTATATCATTAAAACACGAACTCTGCAAGATACCACCGGCAGATATTAGCCTAATTTGACATGCTTTCATCTCCTCTTCACATGACCTCCTTCATGTCAGCCTCGCACTGACGACTAACTCGCTACTTCTAATTTAGGTTCCACTCGAGCGATGGCCTGGCGTGTGATGTCAGTTGATGACTATCTCAGATTGTAGCCAATTCACCTCCATTTCTTCCTCTTTATTTGTTGCGAAATCGGTTCCTGGTTGGTTCGCACCCATAGATTCCCGTTGCTTATCTTTTCTGACCATCTGATCTGGAGTTGTAATGAGCGAAGACAGCTGTTGATGAGACTGCCATTTGTCATGCGCCATCTCACTGGAGTTGAAAATCTGTACCTTATTTCTCATGCTGAGTGTTGTTGATCTCCACAATGACCTGAGAATTTTGAGAGTTTGGCTTGCTTTCCCGATTTTCGCTTTGATATCCTCATCAGATTCGTCCGTCTGTACTTGAAACGATGCTTTCCAGATAGGTAAAACAGGCTCCCATGATAAATTATCATAGAGCAATAAAAACCGAATTCGGAGCATAACATGATGTCGTAATATACTGCGAATTTCGGTTTGAAGGCTTTCTTCTCTCTTCTTCTTTTCTAAGAATGGTTCTTGAATTTGTTCATTATCAAAAGATTTGAAACAGGTATTTATTCATTGTCGCTATTACTCACTAACTAATAACATTGCATTACACTGACGATGGAAAATTATTTTTTGAAAGCTTCAAACATATCTAGCTCATAAGTTCCTAACAGCTGTGAATCTGAATTCCTTTCTACTAATTATCTTAACACTGAGTACTCAAATCTAATGGAAGTTGATCAACGATAAGACAAGCCTGTAGTGATTCTACTGTGAATGGATTTTAGGCACTCATTAAAGCCATCTATCATCAATTACCGTCGTGTGTGAACGCATTACTTCTTTGTCAAAAAAAAAACAATTAAAATATTTTATGCTGGTCTTTCGTTTACTTCAAAACAGAATTATCAGCACACATCTATACAGCGAAAGTATTCTGACGCTGTATTTTTGGCTTTGGTACCGATAATCAACATATGCGTCGGTGGCACAGTGGTTAGGACTCTCGCCGACCATGCACATGGTCCAGGGTTCGATCCCACACCGGCACACACCTGATATCTATGGTCGGCCTGCGAAATTTGGGCTACCGATATCCATGCTGAAAATTCCATACTTGTACCAAAAATACAGTGTGGAATCAAGCTGTAAATCAAAAAAAAATATTTATGCGTTGAAAGTTCTGTTTAAATACTAGGAAAACTAACTTATGAACGTCCCATTTATGGTAAAAGACTGCCAAAATCACTTATTTCACACGCTTCTGTGATATCATACAATCCACTAAATTCCTTAATGAGCTGTGTTAACAAATCGCATTTGCAAAGCACCTATATCAAAAAGGATTCCTTGTTTAATTACAAACAACTAGTGAAATATATTTTTTAAATGTAGTCGCTAAGGGGTTTTCTAAGTGTATAAATGCCTTCGCTGACCCAATATGATAAAACAAAGCTCTTCAGAAACTCTGCAAATTCTCTCCTAGTTTTTTGTAGTATTATATCCTAGGCGAACAAATTTTTCTTAATTGTTTGGTTAACTCAAAACAAAATGAAAGTGTTGCGTCAGGGTTTGATATGCTATGATTAAATCAAATCACAAATGAAGTTTCCTGTGAATTTTCTGCAGAATATAAATATGTAGAAATCCAGCTAAACTACTGAATACTTAGTACTACTGGGTAGCCCGGAACCAAGATGAAACACCTGTGAAGTACTCCCTGGTTTTCAGTGGTCCTCTAGCTGATGTTATCTCATAATCTTACTTGCAATCAATCAAATCTATGAGGCCTGTACTTTAATTAATTGTATTAATTCTTTTAGTACATTACAGTACTGATCAATTTATGAGGTACAGTGGGTGTGAGTTCTTTCTTATTCATTTACTCGTAAATCAGAGAGAATATACGACATATAATACAACAGTGAGATACTTGGGAGTTGATGGAGGGAATAAGTCCACATTTCTCGCAATTAAACTGATTTAAATTAGCTTCTTAACTTTAGCGTCATACAGTGATGCAGAGCACAATTTGACTTATTCCATTTTCTTTAATTTCTATGCATATCATTCTCAATATCACTATGGGTGAATATCCCTCAAAGAGATTTAATTATTGTTAAAAGTTCAAATGAATCAGTGATGGCAGATGGCTGAGGAACTAGAATGCTATGGTCATCAAATAAACTGGAAAAACAATTAGCCCAAATGAAGACTACTACAAAGTGAATGACTATCCAAAGAGATTTATAATACAGAATAAGAAAAACAGCGGTGAGAAAACTAAAAGGTTACCTGTTGAAGAGAAAGAAGTATGTATTCCTACCTTAAAGAATCGATGAAAGAATAACAACGTCAGTAAAAGTTTGTTCCCCTTGAAGCAAACTTATGTCATTATACAACCATATTTTCTCACCCAATAGGTAAGAAGCACCGTGCTTATATCAAGTACAATTTGTTTACAATTTTACAGTAAAAATTATTTTGTAAAAATGGAAATAAAAGCTTTTATCTAGCTTTCTCAGTGCATCCCAAGAAATGCGTGCTTCAAAGGAAATAAATCCTTTTATAGATCACGGAACAGACACATCCCGGACACATACTTTCCTTAAACACCACTAATTCCTTTAAAATACCGTATTTACAGAGGATGTCGGGTTTACTAAAATTTAATGAATCAAGTGCAACAAAAGTTCAAAAGTAAAGAAGGAGTGTGACCAGTCTCTCATTTCTTTTTATGCACTATATTTTAATTTTGCCTATGTGAATTGATCAGTTATTCATATTACAGATTTCAACTCGTTGAACGGATTTCAATCTTATGACGTGCAGTTTCCAGGGTTGTTGTAACTCACTCTTCTTTCACATAGCTTTGTATTTCACAACGCGCATAAACTGATGATGACTTCATCAAGAAGTGTTCATACTTCCAGTGAATAAAGCACAGTCATAATTAAATAATGAGAGAAGTATATTACTGATTAAAGATAGAATTTCTTATCAAAATGATCAACTTTTCTACAGGTATTTCTAACCGGATTAATGAAGTAAAATAATGCTAAAAATATATGGCTAGCGAGAAAATCTCCATATTATTATTATTATTATTATTATTATTATTATTATTATTATTATTATTCTCATGGGTTCCGAGCTGAACGTAGGGCTTTAACAAAGCATCTTAACCCTCTCATCGACGACCCACTCGTTACTTCCCAGTGGGATTCCACTCGAACGATGGCCTGCGTTGTGCATTAAACAACATCCGACGACCTCCTCAACATATACCCAATCCATCTCCCCTTTCTTCTGCATATTTGTTGAGCGATCGGCTCTTGGTTGCTTTGTTCTTCATCACAGTTTCTTGTTGCTAATTCTATCTGGCTGGCACTTTCATCTTCAGTATGGAGCCAGTTAGTGAATTCACTTGTTAATAAAAGTCTAAGATAACCTGCTGGAAATGCTAAAATGAAGTGCAGTGCAAGTTTCTGACCCATGCAGGCAGAAGCAGTGACTCACTTTGTGGTGGTGTGATGCAGACAAAATGTGCCAGCAGAATATTATACTTGTATATTCTCACGATTCAATTTAGCATAAGCAACAGAATACAATATATCTATTTGAATATTCTATTTGATATTAGAGAGAGAAAGAGAATACATTTCCCACAGTTTAAATACTGCATTGGCAACAAAATACCATGTATAATTGAACATTCTATCTCATGTCATTTAATGTAAACCAAAATCACAAGCCCAGTGATTGGTTGACGAATGTAAACTATATATATATATATATATATATATATATATATAAACAGCGGTATGATCCGTCGGAAATATAGCTTGGCTGTCACAAACTGACATTTGTGTTGAAAATCCGAATCTTGTTCTTTATGCTGACTGAGTGTCAATGATTTACAAACTGGTTTCAGGTTGATGAAGGCGTATCTTACAGATATAAGTATAAAAATTGGCACTGTGCTAGAATATAAATAAAATCTTATCCATAATGAAGACGTATCTTACCTTTTCATTTCTGACTGTTTTTGACATCTTCATCCATTCCGCTAGGCCTGTAGTTGAAACGATGCTTCCTAGATAAGTAAAAGAAGTAACCTCTGTAAAATCTCCGCCGTTGATGGTGGTTGGTGCTGGTTGAGAAGATTTCCATGAAACAGTCATAAACTCATACAAATATATGCAATGTGATCTTTCAAAGCAATGATTGTCTGTCTGTTTTCGACATAGAACTTTGCACAAATGTGCGGCTGTTCAAGTCGCCACATTCCGTGTAGCACGTGAAGCAAGAGAAGAAAGTACAAGAAAAGCATAATAGAAACAGTGAGCACAGGTGTGAGACAAAAGAGTAATAAAGAAATACAAAACAGTTTCATTGAAGGTCATAAGTCACAGGGAGTGGATGCATCTGCGCCACTGAGAACGGTTTTGAGCCATGTCACCAATTGTTTCCAACCATAGATTTCTACCGTCCCGAGGACCCCAGCCTGGAAGTCTACACCTTCCTACGTGGCTGGCTTAGACCAACTGTTGTAGATTTCATTGACTGATGCCAAGTTTTTGTTTGACCACCGCTAGCTTTTTTCCAGCCTGACCCTATATCCGCTAACATTGCTCGTCGAGGGAGGCGATGGCTTGGCATACGTAACACATGTCCTAACCATCTCAGTCTTTGTAGCTTCACGACTTCGTCGATTGATTTCCCCTGTTTACCTAGAACTCTACGCCTAACCTCCATGTTGCTCACCTTATTATGCCACTTTACACGGGAAATAGAACGCAGGCACCTATGATCAAAGGCAGCTAGTCTTTTCATGACTTCCACTCTCAGTGACCAGGTCTCACAACCATAAAGGAGGACGGAGCGGACTGATGAGCAGTACACCCGCCCTTTGGTCGATAGTCGAACATCTCGTCTACGCCAGAGTCGGCGTAAACTAACAAATGCGAAACGAGCCCCTTGTATTCGTGCTGAGATTTCGTCAGAGATCAGCCCATTGGGGCTGATGGTACTTCCCAAATAAGTGAAGCGGTCAACGTGCTCTACCACTTCACTTCCTATTTTTAAACTAGGCGTCGATGTAGTCCAGTCCTGTAACATCATCTTGCATTTGGCGGGAGCGAATCGCATGCCAAACATTCGTAGATTGCGGCTCAAGGTGTTTATAAGTGATTATAAGTGAAACAGTATACAAAATGGAAAAGGCAACCAAAATCTTTCCAAAAGTATCACATTAATAAACGTGTCAATAAAGTTACTTTGACACCAAGTAAACAGTGTTGGTGATATGCTTTAAAAAAAACCCAGATAAATGGCTAAAATTTACTTTCTTTGTATCTGATAACTTCCTCTGTTGCTTGTAAATGTCATTTTAAAGCCTTTTGCACCAAAAATGTATAGCAAAAATTATAACAGGTAATTTACGCTGAATTAGAATTCTGGGGAAATATTCTCAAGAGAATTATACAAATTATTGTATACATCAGTTGTGTTTTCTTGTCTTGCACTGTTAAACATACATTCTCTTGTCAAATATGTCAAGTGAAAACAAATATCTACTGATCACTTGAAGTGATCTCACTTTGATCACTTTTCATTTCAATCTGTATATACAAAATTGAGGGGAATGTAAATATATTAAAATATTTAAAAAAAAAAAGATTTCTGATGCAAGTAAGATAATAGAAAATAATTAATCACAAAAAATAATCAAACCAATTGAAATACATAAACAAACTGATATTTGTGTATAAGTCAACAAACAAAGCAAGTGAATTTTAAACAAAGTGAAGTGACTCTTTCAAAGAAAGTTGATAGCGTTCTAATTCAAAGCATCTAAACAATAGCATAGACAACAATTTTGAATAAAGATATTGAATATATATATTAATGCACTGAAAATAAAATCAAACCATCATTGATAAAAAATGCCCATTGGAAATTTCAAAAAACTGATTACTCCCAGAGGTTTTTCAGAGGTTCTTTAACTGATGTCAGCTGATGTTGAAATCCTCCGTCCAATCAAACTAAATCCCTACGAAACTAATACTTGAAAATTAAACTGTTGCTCACTAGCGACTGGCCCTATTCAGGTAGGTAGTAACCTGGGGTTCTAGTGGGAAGCCGTGACCACAAAGGTACAGCAGGTTGAAGGTGAGGCAGTAACTCATCGAAGAAGACATTGCGAAATGGTCGTGCAATGTCGTGAATCGGCAGAAGTTAGAATACATGAACTGGTCGTTGGATCGGATCCCAGTGGCTTAGTGGTTTACGAGATCTCTGGCCTTGTAACCAGAGGGTTCTGAGTTCAAATCCTGGAAGTGGGATGCGTGCTGATGAAGAGTCCCAAACTAAGATGAAACGGCTGTCCAGTACTCTCAGGTTTTCCAGTGGTTCTCTAACTGATGTCAGCTCATGATGAAATCTTCCATTCAAAATGTATTCTTTTCAGTAATCTGCTCTTCATCAGGTTCTAGAGTTATATATCCATAATAATGAAAGAATTAGAGCTATTAACAGCAATAATATTGTCTAAATAACATCGAATTAACAGTATCAATAGATTAAAGTTCAACAGCATTTATAAGCGTGATTATATGCATCTACATAAAATTACACTGAATATCAGTCAAATTAGGGAGAGCAATAATTCAGAATCCATGAATTTATAGGCTCGAAAGAAGGCCACGACAGTACTGATCATTGGATCTGTTCCTTCTACACACAAAGCACTGGTTGTTTTAAGCTTCTTATGTTTGGAGTATTCAGTACCTCAATGGTTTTGGCAATTTATTTGGAATTAGGTAGGTGATAGAGTAGGATTCTTCAATGCTAGGTTTGTGCTCGGTTTGGACGAGGTGGTAAAATACTGAAGTGTTGATGGTTTTTACTACACCTTTATTAAGCCACACTGGTAGATGTTCCCGGACACGAAAAATCAAGCTCTTAGAGCAACAGCCAATTAAACTCACTCCACAATTGCAGTTGAACTGGTAGATGCAATTAGAGATGGCTAGTCTACGTAATTAATCTTTCATTTGAGGAATCACAGCTGGTCTTGCTGAAAAAAATATATATACATACTCAGAAGACCTAATCGAAGATGCACTTTGCATTGCACATGGAACCTTAATTGAAACATTCCTCAGGAAACACATTGCCAAGAAGAACTATTATCTATATGTAAATAAGAAGCCTATATATAAACGACAGCAGTTCAAGGCTGACGTACCAAGTGAATCGATTACCAAAACGTTTAAAAAAAACATCAACAGCTCAATATTAGACCACCTGGTCCAAACTGGTCACAAAGCCAGAGTTGAAGAATCCTACTCTATCATTCATCAGGTACCAAATAAATTGTAAAAAACATCTATGTACCGCATACTCAAAACAGTAGAGGCTATCACGATTCACGTGATACAACCAGCAAGTTCAGACACTACTACTGCCCTGACCAGCCTTCAGTAGGGACTATAAATTCATGAATTCGTATTATTATCTTTCCTAATTTGTCTGATATTCAGTGTATTATTATGTTGATGCCACTGAACTGTAATCTATTGGCATTACTGATTCGATATATACCGCATATACACAAATATTTCATAATCATTTATCTAGGACCATGAACTTTCAGTTGAACGTAATCACTAAAATTCTGGTGAAAAGTACACTCTGTTTAAATTGTTTAACAAAAGTAGACCAATATTTGTAAGTCCGATGTCTAATTTTGATCACAGTTCATACAATTTAGGTTATTATACATTTTGATACCTGTTTCATAACTCATGATTGGACAAAGTTTTTAAAAACAAGAGATGTTCCTTTTATATATAAACCTCTGTTATATTAATTTCAGTTAATTTCACTGAAGAAGTTCGGACCAGATTGCCGAACAAAACGTTTGAATTACTCATTTCAACCTCGCTGAGAATTTACAAATATAATTTTTGCAAACGTCAACTCGGTTTTCAAATATTTAAGAACTATTCTGTCAAATTTTGACGACAGTACATATGAATTATGTTTTTGATTAATGACAATCTTATTTGATTAAACAGACTGTGTAAAATTTGTAAAGAAAACATCTCTGCACCAAGTTGATGAATGAAAAGGTAAGTTTTAGCAAGTATCTCAGTATCTGCAGTTTTATTGTGGAATACAGAAGGTACACAAATTTGGGGTATCTCTCTAATGAACTTATTGCTGTTTTCTCGTAGAAAAATGTTTTTTTCTTACATATTATTGAGAAAATGTATAAAACCAATTAAACCTGACCTATTTAAACCATTTATTTGCTTTTTAATGTGATATTTAATTCGTAATAAATTTGGACATATAATAACTTCAGCAAAACTCCTTTACACTGTCCTGTTTTTTCAGCAAATTATTTTAATATCAGATAAAATACAGAAAAGCTGTTATCTTTCAAAGACAAGCTAAATTTCCAGAACACTGATATGAACATTAAATAGATTCTTAGACTAAACTCATGTGTCTCAGTTTTGTTTCTTTGGAAGAAGTATCGAAGATCATGCCCAACAGTTAATTAAATAACAACTATACAAATCAGGATGTTTATATACAAAAAAACTTGATTACATTCATTTAATTTTACACTCATGCATGTTTAGAATCTACAGTACCAATTGTTCTTGCCAGGCGACTTCTTAATTCATTATTGACTACAAGTACATAAAGGATAAGACATGAAGCTGTGTTCCTTGTTTCTTTGAGGTCATCTTATTTAGCTTTCATTTCCGTCTAGAATGAATCACATTCATTCTTAATTTAACTCAATTAACATTACAGTTTAAAAGTGGACAATATTTAATCTTGATTGCACAACAAGTGACGCTAATGAATTAGCAGCCTGATGAAAAGTTGTTTTGTTGTTGTGTTGTACTCATTAGTTCAAAATAGAGTGAAACGCGCTCCCCGTCTTATAATTCTGGTCACCTCCATAAAAGTTTTAGTGGAAACAGTTCATTTGTTGAATCCTAATTAGGATTATCAATTTTATTGTTACTATTTTCATTTGGAAACTACTTCGCTACTACGGGGTCCCATCGACAATTATACATCTCATCCAACAGTTATACGACAATGCTGCATGCCAATTTATCCACAACGGGAAACTTACGGAGGCCTTCGAAGTGAGGACGGGAGTGAGGCAAGGCTGTCTACTATCACCAATGATCTTCCTGATTGCAATTGATTGGATAATGCGACAGACAACGGCAACCAACGAGGGAACAGGCATAAAATGGACTCACACAAAAATAGAACTTTGAGGATCTGGACTTCACCGATGATATATATGTCTGATTTCCCATAAACTGGAAGATATGCAAGTGAAAAGCTACAAGCTGGCAGAAGAAACGTCAAAGATAGGACTTCAAGTGAACATAGGTAAAACAGAGATGATGAAGATTCCTAGGCAACATCAACAGCAGCAACAACAACAGACAACAATCAGCCAGAATAAATGGGAGGAACCTGGAAGAAACAACCTCCTTTACCTACCCACCCACCTGGGAAACATCGTTTCAACTACAGGCGGACAGAACTGACGAGGATATCAAAGCCAGAATCGGAAAAGCAACACAAGCTTTCATTACTCTCAAGTCTGTGTGGAGGTCAACAGCTCCACTCAGCATCAAAAATAAGATCCGGATTTTCAACTACAATCTCAGTGCTAATACACGGATCAGAGACTTGGCCATCGCGTCATAAAGAGCATCTCAAACAAACTTCAGACCTTCATTAACAGTTGTCTTCGCTCAATACTCAAGATCAGAGGACCGGCCAGAAAAGATCAGAAACAGTGATGGATCTCTGGCAGTGAGTGAACCAACCACGAACCGATTGTGAAACAAATAGGCAGGAAGAAATGGAGATCGATTGACTGGCCATACTCTGAGGAAACCATCAATTGGGTGACATCACTAGACAAGCCATTGCTCGAGTGTAACCCGAAAGGGAAGCGGGTGGCGCGTTGGTCGTCATTGGAAGGGTGACTTGGAGGACGTGATGTGAAGAGGAGATGAAAGCATGTGGGTAGACTTGGAGCGAGTTGAAAAAGGTGGCAGAAAACCGAAGGCAATGGAGATACGCAGATGAAGCCCTATGTTCCTCTAGGAATTAAAGGATATAGTAATAATAATAATCACCACCATTGTCTCCCATTTCACCGAAATATTTTGTAATCGATTCCAGCGTAGTACGTTCGCCACACAAATACAACAGTAGGGAGTGCCCTAAGCCTTTATAGACCTCATTCATCAGCTGCATGATGATGCCACAAAACAAGTGATTAAAAACAGTAAGCTGAACAAAGTCCTTGAAGTGAAGACGTGAGTAAGACAAAGTTACCCACTAACTCTGGTGATATTATGCTTTGTGGCGTACTGGAGCATGTGACAGGCCGTGGGTAGCAGAAAGACGAGTCTTCTCTGTATCAAAAGGAGCACCGTAGAAGATCTGGATTCTACTGATGATTTGAATCTCAATTCACACAAACTCGATTATTCGCCAGTTAAAACTAACAATTTGACCAAACAGGCGGAGAAGGTAGGATTTCAGGCATACGTATATAAGATAGAAATGATACAGGTACCCACTCACCCAACAACAACAACAACAAGCACCACTGACCATCAGTTGGAGATATTTGAAAGAAGTCGTTCCACTGAGTTACCTGATAAGCGTCGTTTATACTGCAGAAGTGATGGGTGATGGTAAAACTGGGATGGGAAACACAAGACAGACTTCTATTACTCTGAAATTAGCTTACACGCCTACAGCACTTTGCACACGGAACACCGTTGGGATATTTAACACTAATGTCAGGTAAGTGCTTTTTCATATTTCAGGGAATTGGCACGTCGGTAAAAGTGTGATGATTAGCTAGCTGCAAATACTGCCTTCAGCTGGCATCACACAGCATTCCCTCGGATCGGAACAGATAGGTTTGGCGTCCCAGGATGATATTAAACGGATCGTATGAAGAAGAAATCAGAACATGCAGGGAGCTGTGGAGTCGGCTCACAGTCGTAGTGCAGAATAAAGCACAAGGAAGTTGTCCTGCTATAACTCCTATTTTCCATTGTGAATGCAAGGAAATTATGATGTGCGTCGGTGGCACAGTGGTTAGGACTCTCGCCGACCATGCACATGGTCCGGGGTTCGAGCCCACGCCGGCGCACACCTGATATCTATGGTCGGCCTGCGAAATTTGGGCTACCGATATCCATGCTGAAAATTCCATACTTGTACCAAAAATACGGTGTGGAATCAAGCTGTAAATCAAAAAAAAAAATCAAAAAAAAAAAACACATCTTGGGTTTTCGGCCTAATATACCTCATTCATCACTCCCAGAAAAGGATGCGATATCTTAGTATTTTCATAAAGATATATATGAATAAATCAGGCAGGAAATTTGAGACGATAACAATATGTCAGAAATCCTTACCTATTTATAAGTTCCTACATAGATTATCCCACGCTTGGACAGTGAAGACTTAACCGACTGATTATGTCACCATTTCTACTACGCCTTTAAATGTTAATAACATTCTCATCCTTTTTTGGTAGATCGTTCTTTAGTCTTTCTGAATATTCAATAAAACACATCTTATTCACATCATTTAGAGTCTAGCAATAAGTAGTCTTCTCCGTTTCTTAAATCTTTATCTATTACTTTTATTTGAATATTTGCTTGTATATTCTTGGTGGTTTTATACAACTCTAGTTGCGGAAGGTCACTCTGTTTTTCACCACTATTATTAATGGAATTGTTGTTATTATTATCATTATAAATTATTGCACAAATTATGGCCTAAATATTAGCACCATAAAAACAAATCTTCATAACTTCCTTACGTTCAACATGTATTTTTTTTAGTTTATGTATATTTGAGTAAATCCTGCTAAGATTTAATTGAAAATAATATTGGAAACTCAGTGGTGCGTACCACGGAAGTGGCCCAAAGTGGTGGGACGAAACAGCTATCCAGTACTTCCAGGATTTCCAATGGTCTTATAACCGATGTCAGTTCACGATGAAATCCTTAAACTAATCGAATCCCTGCAAACCAACACCTGAATATTTATCTGATGCCCACAAGTGACTGGCCCTATTCAGATGGGTAGTTACGTAGATTCCGGTAAGAATTGGGGACCAGTGGGGTACAGTAGGTCAGGTGTAAGGACAAGTACTCGCCAATGTCATAGGCTAGGGTAGCGTTATATAATTAATTAGGAGTTGGAATTCGTGGGCTAACTACTGTGTCGGTTCCAGTGGCTTAATGGTCTAAGGAGTAGCTCACCTTGTAACGAGAAGATCCTGAGTTCGAACCTCAGTGAGTGCGTAGTGCTGAAGATTCCCAAAGTAATACAAAACAGATGTCTAGTACTCCCAGGTTTTCCAATGGTTCTCTAACTGATGTCAGCTCATGATGAAATCCTGTAACCAATCAACCAAATCCCTACAAACCAATACTTGAAGATGTCTGGTATTCCCTACAGGCTTTCCACCGGTCTTCTAATCGATGTCAGTTCATGATAATATCCTGAAACTAATCTAATTCCTGCAAACCAACATCTGAAAATAATACTGTTCGCTTAAATGTGTTGCTCTAAGTTTTAGCGAATGAATCCTTAATATTGAAACATAAATGGAATGTTTATATGATATCTAAAAACGGAAATCTGGAATTCTCCATAACCACAAGTGGAATAAAGTCTTAACACATAGAGTATTGTTATAAACATAAGCTGCTGTACAAATATCACGAGATAATTCGAATTCGAACTCTGGATATGCAGAGGAAACTTTCTTATCTGAATTGGCGGCTAGCACCCACATCTGCCTGCGATGTTCTATAAAACAGGTCTTACGACTTGTTCTATCTACTCTAGATGGATCAAATCGCCAGTCAAATCTTTCTGTCGGAAGTTGTTCGACATACTGTCCGTTTGAAACACCTTTGTTTTGATTTTTCTTAGAAGCGATCTGAATACTTTGAGGGAAACAGCTCGTTGTAATAAGACGTTAGGATTTCGTGTTTTTAAACTTCATTGATAATGGAGTAAAAAATGTGCTGCCTCACTTCAATTTCCACTGGTTGCATTTCAGATACCTGGTATGTAGTCAACACTCTATCTAAGGTGAGTTTTAAACTTTATATCGAAACTATCAGTTGAATTTACTACTTGCATCCTACTAATTAGTTTGTACCTTGATAATTTTACAGAATTATATTGCTTACTGGCTGGAAAGGTCTTGATTTTACATCATACCCTAAGCAGTAGCATTTGTATGCGTTCTCAGCGAATAGGCTGTTAGTATTTTTCGGTTGATATTTACAGCTACTTACATTATTTAGTAGTATATATAGATATATCTTTAGTAGATCATTCATGTAAATGCCGTTTTTTCTATACTAAAATCGTTTACTTTTCTAGCTATATCTTCGTTTCATTGAACTACTTGCACATGTTACTACTTAACTGTCTCCATAATTTCGAAAGTTATCTGGGGAATTCTGTTTAGTTTTTTTTTAATTATTGTATTCGTGCAATCTCAATTTATATGTATTTGATATCTATGAAAAGCCAATCTACTAGTAAGTATTTAACATACATAACCACTTTACCTTAACATTTCTTCAACTTAGCAGCTTTTCACAACTTTCTATGCATTTTTGTCATGTTTCATTGTTTTCATGACAAGTAGTATAATAAAAGAAAGGAAAGCTCTTCAAGTACGAGGAATTTCAATGGGTTTACTAACAAGGCTGTAACAACCTTCATAATGGTAGACTGTATCTTTTAATATTTGAGGTAAATTGGTAGGGATGGTGACTAGCAGTGGAATCCAGGACGCACATTTCGTCCCATTTAAGACTCGTCAACTACTGGATGTACCTGCATTCCGCAGTCAGTGAGTGATGGTGTTCCCACCGAGGCTTGAACGTAGTGCCCATCGTTTCAAACGTCAGAGTGTTATTCACTAGGTCATTTGAGCCACGAAGTCCACCTGTTCCTTGTTCATCGGGAGTATCATTGATTATTTAATTCATATCAACTTGAGGCCGAGAACTTCGGTCCAATCAATCAACGGGAATGTGCAAATCGAATTAAACAAGTATTTTCTAATATTAATCAAAAATTAATTTCATGTTTAGCGTTTAACTACATATACTAGAATGTCTTGAATACAGAATTCATATATGCTTAAGAGGAGAAATAGTGTATCTTTGACTTCGTGAAATCATACTTCAAGACTTCAACATGCATCTTCAACTGATACGATAGAAGTTATTGCTTAACTACTTCGGGTGGATTTCAAATGAATTGTTTTTGTGCATCGCAGTATTGTTTTTTATTCCTTCACGTTCCCGGTGGAACATGGAGCTTCTAGTTAGATGTTCGAAGTTTCTGTAGCAGTGGTGTTTATTTTTACAGGATGGGGTTGCTAGACTCATATTCAACCTTTCCTCTTTACCAGCTTTACTACTGACTTAATGAGGTAAAGGAGCGCATCCGCGGGGGATCTAAACCCTGAACACATGAGCGGTTGGCGAGCACTCTACGTCTGCTTCACCGACGCACACAGTGGTGTTTACTTCTTCAAAACCTTAGGCGGTACTCGAGCACAAGACATTAAATTTATTGTTGAGTACCTCAGTTCACATTGCGAGTCTCTTAAAAAACTGGAAAGTGGTGGGTTCCAGAAGGCAGAACAACGCACTAGTATAATTTCTATTCAATCTTTTACTACTATTCAAAACTGGTATAATAAACAGGGAATCAACACGGTCAAATAAGTTGTTGTGTGCAAAGAAAAACAGTGTTTTTTGACATTCATATTTAACAAAATGTAACATGGGATATATACATTTCCAACTATGTACAAAACTCAGCTTTTGTTAAATGACACAGCAATCTATGGTAATGGTTTACCACTTGATCAGTCTTTGAAGCAATTAGAGTTTAACCTCTTTACGTACGACTAAAATGAGTCAGAAGTAAAAACAGTTCATCATAATTTAAGGTATTATGCAAGTAGAAACCTATAACTAGGCATCATTTAGTGCGTAATTGCTTTTCAGTTAAACAAATGAAGATGTTAATTGAGGTAGATCACTTGATTTACTTTGTGCAATGATACTAACATGATTCAAGTCAATAGAAACAGGGAGACGATGAAATGTATCATTGTCACTTGTCTGATTATGACTTTGATTCTGACTTTTAGATATTTCATTCTTTTTAGATGTAAATAACTTGCATTTAGATTTTTGCATTGCAGAGAGCGTTATATCACTATTATTTGAGACTGAGGCTGAGATGGTCGTAGGTGTTTCACTGGCTGACTTTAATTCATTGTATTTTTGAGTTGATGTATTCAGGATAGACTTATCACTCAAATTACGCTTAGGTGGCATTACAATTGACTTGGTGTTTTGAGAGTTAGGGACAAAATTTGTGGCAGTTGTAGTCATATCGTCTGTTTGGAATGTTTTACCAATAGAGTTACTACTTTTATCATTGTTTTCACTTCTTGAGATAATATTTGAAGCGTCCATTTGATTATCCATAAGTAAATTGTACTGTGTTTGACGATTCAGTGTTTTGGAGAACTCCATTTTATTGAATAATACTGGAGACGATTGATCTTCATATAAAGAGTCGGGAGTTTTAAATGATGTAGGATTTTCTAATTGGTTCTGATTACTATTAACAAATTGTTTCCTGGAGTCATTATGTGAAATTGTCGATGGTAAATACGAATTTGTGGCAGAATTTATTTGACTAATTGATAATGGAGTATAATGCGAACTATTCATTGTCCAATGAGGCACTAAAATAAATAGAATGAATCTTCTGTGTAAAATATCTAATTCATTTAAAATATATATTCAGGTAAAGTTACTGTAAACTTAGTGAAAAGTTTATTTAACAAAATGCTGAAACCAACAGTGACCGGGTGAGGTGTTTTCTGGGTGCCGTAACTCTACACAACAGTTTAGTCAAACATCGAATTTAACTGAATCTGAATAATATAGAGAAGTACTTAGTTTCTGTTCCATCCCAAATATACCAATCTTATTTCATCTTATTACATTGTCGGTCATTTAAAAATTCTTGAGGTATATGTGAAATGATAAATATGATAGAACTTAGTGCTCACGGAAAAATCACAACAATGAGAATACCAAAAGATATTTTGGAGGCTTGCTTAAATCACTGGGTTACCTAATCTTCCATCCATCAAAATTTATCTTCTTAACTCTATTTCATAATGTTTCAATTGTCACATCATACCTTTGAATAGCAATTTGTACTCATCACAATTTTTTTAAATACGATTAAACTCACTACTATGAGATTTTTGAAGAAAATGTAAAACTAAGCATAGCAAGTTATTGGAGCGTGTCTGAGATAGAAAAATACGGCTTCATTATGAAATATAAGAGACTTTCCACTCGGAATAAATAATTTACAAAGAACATGCTGGAAGTTCTGCAATATGTACTGAAACATTTTTCAGAATTAAGTTTATTATTGTTGATGAAAGCTTTGTGACTCGTTTCAAAGCGAGTATTTGGACGCAAGCGACATTAAATGCTGACGTTACGGGGACAAACTTATTTTTTCGGAATAAAGAAAGTGTGCCCTACCTGCCTTCATACCAGACGAATGTATTTAGTGATGGATATGTCTGATGTCCTCTAGACCATCTTGGCCTCTTCGAACTGTCAGTGCGCAGCGACCATGAATATTCGATCACGTTTGCCTCTGTAGAATTGTTTGCATTCGATGTCATCATCGTGTAAGCAATTCTGAGGTTCGGCAGTGTGTTTTTGAACAAGATAGAGGTGACTGATGATTGAGTGTAGCCATCTAAAAGTACTGACTTGGGTGACTTGTGAATGTCCTACATATGTCACTCCAGAGGCTCTCGTAACGGTCACTGTTCACTGGCCCTTGAAAAAGGTCAGGAACATCTGAGAAGTGTTCAGTCTATGGCATAGCACCGTGGGATGAAGGATATTTGTATTAGATTAGAATCAGTCGGCAAATCACGTCTCCCTTGTTGCAGTCGGAGAGGTAGTTCAAATCGGTGATTCGAGAGTTTATCAAATATGGCCAAGAATCGTGATCTTGCTGCAGTTTCCCTCTTTATCCCTTTTCCGGAAGTAACATGTAGTGATGAATACTGAATGATCTTGGAAGTATGATTAGTTGCTTTTTGGATGACTTGCCTCACTAATTGTATCCCAACTTTTTTATATAATTTCAATTTGTTACTTTATTGCTCATAATGTATCAAGTTTATGTTCTAAAATTATAAGATGAAGCTGTTTGATCATACGGCATATATAACTTGAACTACAGGAGCAGTTGAAATGGTATGTGGATTAAATGAAGCTGAGATTAAGTAACTCGAAATGTTTCTTAATGTGCTTCTTAATTAGCTGTGAACACAGACTGTTAAAAATGATATATGTATGCTTAGAACACTTGTACTTACTAGACATAACTGTGTCCACGTATGCATCGTTAGATGGAAGAAAATTCACATGATCACATCCACGTACAATATATGTTGGTGACAGACTCCTGTAATTAAGACTATTCATACCACAATCAGAAATCATTTTATTCCCTGAGCCAGAAAATGTTTGTGATTCATCCAACTCCTTTTTCGAATGACATGTCAGTGTATTATCCAAACGAATATCACCATCAACATTCTGTAAAAGTTAAAAGAATAAAAGTTCAAAGGTCAAATGTAGGTATCACACACCTTGCATCCTATTTCGGGTATACCAAATGTCTGTTTCACTAAAGAAACAATTAAAGCAGTGCTTCGTGTACTTATCCATACAGTTACTACAATAGTTGTAAAGCTAACTATATGTATCCTGTAAATCACTATCTGTTAAACAGAAAAAGATATTTAATGGTAAAAACTATAGCGCTCATCGATTGAATTCATTTATTTTGTTTTAAGTATTGGTTTTCAAGTATTGGTTTTGTAGAGTATTTTGTTTTATTGGTCGGAGGATTTCATCATGAGCTGACATCATTTGGAGAACCATTGGAAAACCTTGGAGTAATAAACAGCTGTTTCGTCAATCCACTTTGAGACTCTATATCAGTACACCCCTACGTAGGTTCTCTTTGTGTTCTGAGTGAAGTATAGAGCTTCAAGCCTGAGACTTTTAGGATCATTAGGAATAGCTTCATGCCAAATCTCCCCACCTCTTTACGGAATTACTAAGCGAGGTTTCTAGAAGTGTGTCAGCCGCGAATCAAACCCCAAACCATTTGCGTAGTTAGCAAGTATTCTATAGCTAAACTGCCGACGAATGATTTATTCTATGTAACACGCTTTATCATGTTATCATATGATAAAGTCTGCTGTTTCATTTCAAAAGTTTTATAATTGACATTAAAATTATTAATTTTCTCTCAGTAATAAAATTTAGGTTAAAAGTAGTTCATATTCATATTTCGTTTCTTTTTATTACTTTCAGTTATGAATGCTTCGAAGAAATATTTGTGTTAGCAATTTGTTACAGCTTCAGCATATATTTTAAAATAAAGCCTGTGAAACACGGTCATCATAATACTCGGTGAAGAATAGGTAAAACTATGTTTTATATTATCCCCTTGTGAAGTGAATTAAAATAAAAAAGTCAGGTTGCTTCAAATGATAATGAAGATAAGAAAGGAAAGGAAAATTCCAGTCAAAGTAGGAATTTTCTTATAAGTAGGTTGAAGGAATGTTACGTAACTGACTAGGAAAGAGTTCATATGTAGATAGATGTAGGGTACCAAAGGTAAATTTATTTTGTTTCCACAGCACAAATCTAGTGTTTATTGCCCAGGTAGTTTGCAGAGGAATGATCTCACTTTAAAATAATCTCTATGTATAGAAACAAAGTATCACTTATATTGAATTTATTTTAAGATTAAAAAGACATATTCGATGGGTTGGGTAGGACATTTCTTATTGCTTCAACCCCATTAGTGTTGCAATAGAGAATAACTTTACTTTCTTAGATTTCACACACTGCTTGATATTATAATAGAACATATCCAGAAGTGTGAGATGTTTTAATCTACTCTTATCAATAATAGTTTTGAAGAGAGAAAGAACGAACATGTTCGCAGGATAATACGAGCTCGTTTTATTTCGTGGATACTCATCAACTGCATACATCCTAAACAAAATCAAATTATAAGTTTCAAAAAAGTTTTGGAACATACTTTTTCATAATTACTTGGAGTTATAAATAGAAGGTATAAGAAACATAATTCCGGAATTTGATGTAGGTAGACAGATTATTCAGTGTCAAAAAAACTAATTATATATAGTGGAATTAGATAAGAGGGTTTAGAGTTCAAATTACTATTGGGAAACGCAGATTGGTTCGAGGCATATTATAGGGTCAAGGTCAGAGAACAGAGTGAATTTACACATGTGGTGGAGAGTTTAAGAGGGTGGGGGTGAATAGTGAAGTAAGTAACAAAAAACAAAAATAAATAGATAAAATAGGATTAGGGTTACCAGGGTAGTGAAAGATTAGTCACACTATCTTTCTGTGTACAGAGGTCTGGTCGAAGTCTCTTGATAGCGATGGCTTCTGCGAAACGAAGTAGCCATGGGTTTCTTTGCGTATTGATTATTTTGAAGGCATGGCTGATTTCTACTGTGTGTCCTGTGTCAATTAAATGTCTGGCGATTGCACTCGATAACACTTTTCTTCCTTTTGTATGGAGGCTCTTAGGAATGTGCTCAGAAAATCTAGTAGATGCTCTCCTCTCAGTCCTTCCTATGTACTTGCTTCCGCAGGTGCACGTGAATTGGTAAATGCAGTTGGAGTTGACGTGAGTAGGGTACTCATCTACTTTTGACTGGGTTAATGAGCACACAGTGTTGTGAAATAGGATCAGTCTGGCAGCTGGAAATGTTCTTTTTAATGCACTTGAGATTCTTTTTTGTGTTCTTGTGGATACGTCTTCACCTTTGTAGGCTAGGCAGATGAAAACTGGTTTCTTTTCAACGGTGTCGGGTTTCGGTTTGTGGGTTTCCTCATTTCTATACTTTAATATGAACTTTCGGGGATATCCATTCTCGATGAGGTTCTTTTCGATGACGGCAAGTTCTTCTTCAATAGTGTCTTCCGAACATATTTCTTTGGCTCTGCTGAAGAGCGTTTTTACTAGACCTCGTTTGTAGCTGGTTGGGCAAAAGCTGTGATAATTTAAGTATTGACCAGTCCAGGTTTCTTTCCTGTAGATAGATTTTTGAATCGTCCCGTCGTTTCTTCTTTTTATGTTGACATCAAGGAAATGGAATTGGTTTTTTTTTTCGTAGTCGATTGTGAATGCAATATTGGGATGAGCTGCATTGAGTTTCTCAAACATTGCGAACGCGTGTTCTATATCATTGCAGACTACGAACGTGTCGTCGACATATCTGCAGTAATAGGTGGTTCTATCTATTTCTTTTTTCATTCGAGTCTGTTCAAGATGAGCCATGAATATGTCAGCAAGAACAGGACCCAAAGGTGAACCCATAGCCACCCCGTCAATCTGCCGGTACAGCTGATTGTTGAATCGGAATTGAATATTCTTTGTGCATAGAAGTAGCAATTTTCGTAGCTCGTTTTCTGGAAGAGGAAGTAGTTCGGACTGTTGGCATATGATTTTAACCGTTTCTTCGATGGGTATGTTGGTAAACAGTGAACAAACGTCGTATGACACGAGAAGTCTATCCGAAATATCGAGTTGATCTAATTCTTGTGAAAACTGAAAAGAATCTTTGATACTGTGAGTTGCCAGCTTTTTTCGAATGGGTTCCAGCTTTTGGGCCAACCATCTGGCCAGTTTGTGACATGGTGATTTCACCATTGATATTATAGGTCTCATTGGTACATCACTTTTGTGAACTTTGGGTTGACCGTACATGACTGGCACACGCGAACCCCTTGGTTTAAGGTCGTTGTAGGTGCTGTTGTCTATTAGCCCTTCTTTAAGTAGTCCTTTAAGGTGCTTGTTTACTTTGTTTTCGAAGGCCGTTGTTGCTTCTTTTTTTGACGTATCAACTTGGAATCTTATTGTATCATCGAGAATGGTATTCATTTTCGAGATGTAGTCTCGGCGGTTCATTATTACGACACCTGAACCTTTGTCCGGTTTGAGAATGACGATGTTTTCATTGTTTCGTAGGTTTTTTATTGCTGTTCTGTGTTCTTTAGTAAATAATTTTGAGTGTGCTGGAGGAGAAATCTGATATTGTTCTGCAATATCGATCATTTTGGACTTAAACCAGACTCTTTTATCCTCGTCTATGGGTTTTAGGTCGGAAAGTTGACTGTATAAATACTCAAACTGCGTTTCTGTATCGATTCTGTTGATAAACGAGTTTGGTACGTGATACTTAAATCCTAAGGACAGAGCTTCAGTTTCAATTTTATTAAGTTTCACATCTGATAAATTGTATATGTATTTTTCTGGGCACTGTGGAAATTCTTCTTGTAGTTGTTCAACTACTAAAGATTTTCTGAGCTTCTTTCCATATGAGTTCGCTGTTTGCGTTTGTAAATCTTGCATGAAGTTAATGAACTTTATACGACACACTAAATTAAGGCTTTCCAGTAGACTGTCGAATTTCACTAGATTTGACCTTAGAGCGGTGATGTGCTTTTGAGATGAGTCGATATGTGATTTAGTGATTCGGCGCAGGTTCTTTAAAGTTGGAGGTAGTTTCGTCGATCTGATTAGTTTCAGGAATTGGCGTGGAAAACAGCCTATCTCCAGACACTCTTCGTAGAATTTAATCTTGCAGGCTTCTCTCGCTATTCTGCAACGTAACTCTCTTCAAACTAATAAAGGGAACCCGTTGTATGAAATAATAGTTTTGTTACTCTGGCTTGATCACAGAGGTAGAACTTGTGATAGCAATGTAGTAAATATTTCATGGTTCTACATCCAAAATGGTGGAACAGCTACGCTTAGTGATAATAATAATTCATCTTTCATAGATAACACAGCTCGAGGTAAAAACCTATCATAGTTTTCTTTGCAGAACTAAACGTGACTTCGATTTTCTCGTCATTTGATTGAACCGAGGTGCTCTATCTCAGGTTGACAAGTTGGCTCCTTATGCAGATGCTCTGACGATGCCTGGTCATGTAACTTGAAGTCAAATGGTGGATGGTGACTAGCATGGGAATTCAGGATGTACATTTCGTTCTATTTGGGACTTTTCACCTAGTGGATGCACCTGCACACCCTAGTCAATGAGTGGTAGTGTTCCCACAAAGGCTTGAACCAAAAGCCTAAACATTATCCATAAGACCATTTGAATCACAACCAATATATGATATGATAAATGAAAACTAAGTAAGGAAACAAAATCACAAGGTGATATCCCCTGACATGAAATAAATATGGAAGTCTACAACTTTTATAACCACGCCTAGTTAACTAACTCGCTAGTTTTCTAGCCGGTCCCAAGCCCAGTTAAAGAGTGAGGTTCGGGAGTGGGGCTACTACCCACACGCCAATAAATCTTTCTAAACGCTAGAGAAACTTCAACACACACAAATACAACTTTTATACGGTGAAGTAAGATTCATGAATATCTTCTTTGTCTTTGCACAAGCAAGTGAACCAATCTCCAGGTAATTTCAGAACTTACATTCTACACAAGCTGATGAAGATGAATCACAAAGGCCATAATAATATATGTGTAAAACTTGGGCACTGTGGTAGTAAGTAATTCCATATAAGTTTGTTTATTAGATGTATCACACAGTGAAACAGTATCACAAGTATAAAATAAGAAATCTAGAGAATAGTTCAGCTATAGCACTACAAGCAGTTACACACAACCATACAATAAGATGGGATAGGATGACAATTTTATAAAGGTTGGAGGGAAAGATTGATAACAGAAGCATTTTTATCGAGTCAACTGCAAATACATGTAATAGGAATGATTTAACACCTGTCCCAGATATCTGGAAAATTCTACTACCCTTACGACAAATAGGAGAAGACAAAGAAAATTATAAAACTCAAGTTTCAAAGTCGTGTGGTTATAGGTGATATGATTATGAACAATAAATTTTGTTCGAAACGTCATCCAGCAAATAATACTGTTTCACTGTGTGATACACCTAATAAACAAACTAATATGGATGCAAAAAGGCAGTGAACACTAGGATACACAGAAAGTCACATAGCATTTGATACACTTACTAATTACTGTTTGAACTATCTGTTTTTCACATAAAGCTCTGATTATTGAGTTAAACAACTGATATGTTTTTTCAGTGTTAAGTGACAATAACCTAAGAATATCATATAAGCGTCTATTTTCCGCGGACTGGTGAAGTGAAACTGATTATTTTTAAATCAAACAGTTGGAGTTGAAGTTTCATTTAAGTTTCTTTAGGAAGCCTAGAATGAGGTGTTAGCCCACAAAGAAAAGAACCGAAAAATGAAACACAAAATCTAATAGAAAACAAGCCAATAATTGATGTGACAAGTCGGATGTTATTTAAGTCAGTGAATATTGCTCAACTGTCGGTATTTTTCATCCTGAAATGTACAAAATATTGAGTAAGTTTTCTACAACACTTTAGTGCTCTTATTCTCATAATAAGATAATAGTGCACATATCTATTATCATGAACATTGGTATGTACATATTAACAAACATATAACAGTGAGGTTCCAATGAAAACGATCCGATTCAAAGTAAATAAATAAACTTTCTTACTTTCTTGTTGTTATTCAGTGTGTCTCCATGAACGTCGGTTTTCACTACACTATCTGTAAGAGAATAAGAAAAGTGAACGTAAAGCTTGACAGCCCATTGTGAAAATTGCTTAAAAGGAGATATTATTAATTTCCTATAATTATGTAAGCAGTTTATGCACACAAACACTAGCAAGTGTTTCTTTGGCAGTTGTATCAGTGTTCAGTATGTGAAATTGAAAATACAAAGGATGCTCATGCACGAAGTGGAACTATAACCAAACACTGACGGCTATACGGCTTACGATTTAATTCATGAAACTGTAGGATATTGAGAACGGTAAGCATAAAATCAACGGAATCACCGGGCGCCAACCGAATCTCGTTTATTGTTAATTAACTTGATAATAAAAGCCTCGTTTTCAGAGAAATTTTGTGTCCTTCTAGTCATGTTTAAATTTCTCTTCTCTTTCTTTCTCTTACTCTTTTATTCTGGAAAACCGAATCGTCTTTTCGTTTTTTTATATCTGTCGTAGTCCTATCCAGATAATCGTTGCTACTAGATATTTTTTCTGAGGATATTTTATTGGATACATTTTAAAAGGGATCGCTTAGTCCCCCTAATACATAAATGAGGAACTTCCTAAATGAGAAAAGTTACAGGCGTAATAATAACTTCGAAACAAAACAGAAAAGAATAAAAAAATACTGATAAATCTGTAAACTTCTTTATACAAAAGTATTACAAACAGTAAACAATTATGAGCCTGTTATACTGTTCGAAAGAACGAAACTAAAAGTTTGAATGAATTATCGACAGTCTTCCAGGGAAACAGTGTTACAATAGCTCTCAAGAGCTATACTTAAAATAAAGAATCAGCCATTATAAAAATAATTAGTGCGACGAGTAGCAGTGGTTTTAAATCGCCCGGAAACTCTAAGTAGCTTATTGATAAACTTAGGAAAATATAAACCTTTATATGTTTTGCAGGTATTCACATACAACAAGCTGCTATTAAAAATTATATAGATAATAAATTTTAATGGTCTGTTATAGATGGTCAAAATTTTTATAATATTGTGTGTAGTGTTAGTAAATATATTGAATACGATTGCGCAATCACTTGTGGGTTGGATGACTTTAATGAACATAGCATTATCCTTTTTTCTTTGTGTAATATCTACAAGTTTTAGATAAACTCCGTTTAGCAACCGTATTAACTGACTGTAACTTTGAGTTTTACGTTTCAAATACTAACGATAAAATATATCTGAGCAGTATTTCGCGTTGATGATTTGGCAGTAGAATTTTCGCCAGCCATGCACACGGTCTGACGTTCCGACCTCCTGCTGACACACTGCTTAACCTTACTTAACCCGTTACAGAGAGAAAGTTGGGTGCAAGGCTAGAAACCTCACTCCGCAAAAGTAAACAACACTGCTAATGAGATCTCGTGGCTTAATCTTGAAGCCCTATGCTTCACTCAGAACACCGAGGAATCAAATAAGCTAATTATTCAAAAATAAACGTCTTACCATATTTTTCTTGTCCATTCTCTCCAATATTTGTCTTTCTTACTTTAACATAGAAACAGGCAAAACTAATTATCACCAGTAATAGGGCTAAACAAACAGCTAAGGCTAATAAATACATAGCAGGTAAAGTAAACGGTTTGGAATGTGTTAATTCTGATGATCTCATAAATGATTTTGACGATAACTTTCCACCTTCACGTCCACCTAATAATGTTTGAACATTTGATTTATAAGCAAAATATTTATTGTTTCCATTTTCTGTATTTTGATTAGTTGTTGAATATTCATGATCACTTTTAATATCATTTTTTCGATTTGATGTTGGTGCATAATTTTCAGAGTACGTATTCTGTATTGTTTCAATCGGATCATAATAAAATATTTGTAAACTAGTTATCGACTGTTCTGGAGTTGGCCCTTTATCCGATACACGTATCAATAATCTATCTGGTCGACGATAGCGTTTTGGAAGATTGTTTGGTGCAGGCGATATCATGTCAGAATAAATTAATCGTTTAGATAAAAGAAGACGTCCATCTGGTTGTAGAGTGAATGTAGGAACACTAGCCGATTCTTCATCACTTCCTCCGCTTTTATGACTTTTTATTTCATTGGAGAAACCAAGTGTCCCTGAGTAAGCCATATCAAAAACAACTGTTCCATTAGGACCATTGTCTGGATCATATGCCTCAAACTGCGACAAAAGAATATAAAAACAATTACTCATTAGTAATATCTTAACAATTTTAGAAAATTCAAATAAATTATGCAAAGCTTTACAGAATAATCTTTATTTTTACTCTCAGACTTACTGTATGATAAAAAATTAGTCACTGTTTATAGAAATATACTCGTAATTTGCTAGGCATAATAGTTATTCAAAAAAGCATGTATGCCTGGTAAACGAGAAATATATGACATTGGAAAATGAATACTGAATTTCACAACGTAGGCATAAAAATATGAGCAGTTGAGGCTAAATGCCCATGGGTGAAAATGTATTAATACTTAATCTATGTGAAAGAAAAAGGCAAATGTCTACAGGGTAAGGTCTTCTCTATGCTAACTGGAGGTCCTGTATTTATTGCTAGCCTGTAAGCCTTCAAATTTATGTGTCATTAAACATAAATCATCCAGCGTATTCCTGCCATTTTGCTCCTCGATCACGGGATGCTGCACAAAACAGTTCGCTACAAACAGGTAATTATTCACTAGTAATAGTTTCCTTATTCTGTTGATTTTGCCCTTTAAATGTTCTAACTTATTAGTTATACTTCTTGCTTCGTTATTTAAAGGTATAACTCAACCTACCCTTTCTGATTTTTGGGTGGGATAAATCAAACGCGAGTGCTTTTTAGAATGCGACGGTTTACCATAGATGCTGGTATTTAATCCACCATCATCTTTTCTTTTTATTTTTAAATCGTTCTGCTGTCAGTCGTGCTATACTGCAATAAATTATGCTCAAAACGTCATCCAGTTATTGGTACTGTATCATCATGTGTTATATCAGATAAAGTAACCTAATATCGATAAGTTTATATGTACAGATTATTGGAATACATAAGAAACGCCGATTCTGTTACATTTGGTTGAATGTAAGCACCCTGGATCATAATTTCGTATTGATCTTATTTTCAACTCCTCCTTTTGTTCTTGCTTATCAGGATCTGCTTGGAAATCACAAGCCCGTCTGAAAAGTTTCCTTTGTGCACCAAGATTCAGGTAGCTATTTGAACAGGAATGAAACCTTTACTTAAAACTGATTTAGTTTTATCAAAGTATTGAATAAGTTATCATTCAACGCCAACCAGCAGTATTTTGGATTTCAATTATGTAGCCTAACAATTTAGATTTTAGAGGCTCTATAGTATGGATCATTAGGAATGATCACATTTATTTGGTAGTTGAAAATTACTTTTAAAAAGAAATAACCATATGTCCCACAGTAACCTGGGGAGAGAAAAATCTGTACTGAAAATTCGTACAGGAAAAATGGCTCTAAGTTATTTAATTATTGGTTTCTAAGTCATTGTTAAGCATATTTTGGAGACAATTTTTTGTAGACTATGAAACATTTTCAGGTTTTTTTTAATTTATTCTATCTGCTTTCAGCTAGAAGAGTGTTCAACAGTTTTAGACGCCTATGACCTACATCTGTAATAAATGAATATTTTAATAAATATTGGTTTTTATTAGTAAGCCTAGTCAGATACCTACTTTAAGTCTGTTTAACCAGGAGTCTTACCTGATAAACTGTCATATATCTCTTCCACTATGCTCGACTTTTTTAATCTATTTTTGGACAACAAACGCTTTTGAGAAAAGACTATTTCTTATGAACTTTTCTCCGTAATGCAGACTTTACAGCTTGCTTTATGATTAAATTTTTCAGTGGATGCATAGCTATTCCGTTAAATGTCTTATTTGTATTGCGTTAAACGTTCTTTATTTGATTGCTTACAAATTAGAGATATGCAGTATTACCAATGATAGTTTGCAAGGATTTGATTGGTTATAGGTTTGATTATGAGCTGAAATCAGTCAGAGAACCATTTGAAGCAGCAGAGACTACTGGACAATTTTACCAGCCCCTAGCTTGAGACTCTTCAGCAATACACACCCACACACCAGGGTTGAAACCCAGAAACTTTCAATGATTTACTAACTGGTGTCAGCTCGTGATCGCACTGGTAACCAATCAACTCTCGGCAAACTAACACTTGATGATTAATCTAATACTAACCAAAGACTGAGTCTATGCAAGAAATTACCTGCGGTTCTAGACAGAAGTCATAACTAGCGGTGTCCACCAACTCAGGTAAGAGAAAATTTACTCACCTATGACACTGGTATGCAGTCGCGCTATATATACATATATATATATATATGTTCCAAAAGTGCGAAATCATTCTACCGAAACAAGTTTACAACTTATCATGCATAATAAGAGACCCAAAAGTTTTTAAGCCTCCTTTAGTAAAAGGTGGGGGTGGGGGATTTGGAATGTTAATTCCTGTTTTAGTCAAGATGTACTGCCCATCTAAATATTAAGTATACGTGTTTCTGTTCCACTAAACAAAGGCTTGTACATATTAATTGTTCTAGTATATTGTTCCTTTGCAGCTGTCTAAGTAGGCTGAAGAAAAGTTGGTTTCCTTATTCCCTTGCTATTGACAGTGACTGCTGATGACATTAGTTATCAAGGGATAATTGTATGCTCAAAGACGACAGAGATAATATTTAAAGACAGGTATAAGAGTAATATATATATATATATATATATATATATATATATAAACGTTTTATTTATTCATGAGTACTTTGAATCAAATATATTGTACTAACTAATCCATTTAATTAAACTATTCCCTTTGGATTTATTTCACATTTTATGTTGTGTTTTACTCTGGGTTTTTTTCATTTTCATTTTCAAATGAGAACAAGAATAATTGAAATGATGCTTTTATGAAAAAATATCTAATATCAGATAGAAGAGGTATCACGCGAGATAGGTGTCTAGTATTATGAAGCTTAGTTAGTACTAGCTGTTAAAAGCTGAATAATTTATAAGGATTATTGTTCTAATCCTTTACCAGAAATAAGAGAATATAGTGTTGTTGTTTTTCTTTTGTATTTATGCCTAATTGATAAGTAGTACAGTACAAAGACGCGTATATATATATCGTGCTAAAAGGCAATCATACAGACAGTAACCAGTACAAAACAAAAACATTTTGTTAATGATCAGTCAGACAATTTCACTAGTCTGTCGCTTTAATTTCAGCTTATTATCAAAACAGAAGTATGGTACCCCTTTTGACCTCTGTAGCATAACATTTGTTTGTTTACATTTTCGCACAATGTGCAGCCAGTTTTTCTGTTTTCTCTCTCACACTGGTCGCCTTATAATATTTACCTGATTTTATCTTATGTTCAACGCTGTCTATAAACGTTTTTTTGGTATACACCTACATCATATTAGAAGGGAATCGGCTTAATCTTCCATTGTTATCTAAAACGCTAAATACATTCCGTTTTTTCGTCAGTAAATACACACCTGTTGCTCGTATTTTATCGCCGTGATTATTCTGGAAGTGTGTACTACTTACCGATGGGGCATATTATCTATTACTTAGACAAATATACTTTCTGAGTATTATAGAAAAAGTAAACTGTAAGCGAATATTTAACTGTCGATCAGTCAATTATATTTGATTAGAAGATAATAGGATTGTGAAAGTTATAGGATTGAAAGGAGTAAATGACTCAGTATATTTTTTTAAAAGCCTACTGTTTCACTAATGTTACATACACTAGCCATTTTAGATGAAACTTAAGCACTACAATTCATTTTACTGGTTTGTAATTTATTTTTAAAAAAATACTTTCTATGTTTCATCTCTGAGTTTTTCACTTTCAAGAAAATCCCAGAGTATATGTTCATTTCTCTTCGTTGTAGATGTGTTATTAGTTACTGTGACCATTACTGTCGGTGATATTTCAAATACCACTACTATATATATTGTTATCCTCTTAGTTTCCGACTGGAACGTAGGGCTTCAACAACACATCCCCACTTTCTTCTGTTTTCTGCCACCCTCCTCATCTGGATCCACGATTGCTCATAATCTCTAATCTCCTCCTCGCATGACAACCTACTTGCCACCTGAGACGACCCAGTTGTCGCTTCTCATTTGGATTCCACTGAAGCTTCGGCATACATTGCGCGCAATGTCATTCGACGGCCTGTCTCCTCAAAGTATGCCTGAAACCTCTCCATTTTCTCTTATATATTTGTTGGGCGATCGGTTATTGGTTGGTTTGTTCCCATAGTTTCTTGTGGCTGGTTCTTTCTTGCCAGCAGGCTATTTGATCTTCAGTATGGAGGGAGCAGATGTTGACCAATGTCTATAAATTGTTGGAAATGCTTTTGGTGACGTTCAGTTCAGGTTTCTGACCCGTATAAAAGAAGTAACCTGACATTTTTGTACTTCTACTATAACTAGGTAAACCACAGCTAACATCAGTAGAACTTTATAACTACAAAAAGTTGTCAGTGTTCATCTTATTTCAAAACATAATAAATCTACAGAAAATATAGAGCAAACTGACTCTTTGATAAGGATTTATATCAGCGCTTCTGTACGATGGTTTTCCTTTCAGTACGAAATCTAGGTAAATTGTTTTCGATTGTGTAGATATTACTCTAATTAAAAGCGTGTGTTGGATAGATAGTATTCGATAACTAAGCGTTCATGATATGGTATCGACAATTATTCATGTAAAGTTCAGCGAAATGTTATTATTATTATCATTATTCCCATTGGTTCAGAGTGGAAGATAGTGTTATGTACTGGTCGAGAATTTAATAGTCCTGACGCAATAAAGACGGAAATCAGAAGACCACTAGGTTTGCGATGATACTTCTATTTTCCAAACACCAGGAGAATCAACGTCACACAAGAGTGTGAGAGAAAAAATATACGAATGTCCGAACAAGTGTGTGAGCGAATATTCAAAATGAACAAATCAATAGACAGTCTTAACATGATTGGCTAATTGTAATGGAATACCGATCCATATATACATACCAAAATATATCAGAGTGTCAAACAAACACACATATTATGTGGATATATATCAGATAGGACCTTAGCAGCACGTCAACATTTCACTTTATTTCTTGCAGTCTATTTTAGATGGCTTTATGATCGCCTAAAAGGTTTTATTTCATCTTCAAACGATCCTGACATCGCTCCTAGGCGCCTGTTACATCGCTTTCTATTCAGGTTCCACTCAAGAGTCTGGAACATGGAGTCAATGAACGGTTTCCCAACTATGTGTTTAATCTATGACTCACGATACATTTGCTAGGCAACAGACTCCTGATTAGTTCGTTCTCAGAGGTTCTTGTTGCTAATTCCTTCTGACTGGCTATTTGGCATTCACTATGATGCGAAGATAGCTCTGAGTGAAAGTCTGATAAACGTTTGAAATGCTAATGGTGATTCGCCAAGTATCTGTACCATACAAAAAAGTGACCTAATATAAGCGTTGAAAATCCTTCATCTTGTTGTTTATAGTAACTGCAACAGATTCCCAAACTGGTTTCAGAATCATGAAGTCATGTCTTGTTTTTCTAATCCTAATTAGCTTTCACACTTTTGTCTTTACTGCCTCCAGTTGGATCTAAGCTGCCTAAATAACTGGAAGTGATGACCTCCTTCAAATTTCCCACGTTGATGGTGACTAATACTTGTTGTTATCTGTGGGTTGTCTTCACCACCTCTTTTCTCTGTGTTTTCTTTAGGTCTTGTATTCTTTCCTAGCCTCTTCTGCTAAACTGTTGATTTTTCCTTATAGACCTTTGATTCTGTATGAAATTAGGCATAAATCGTTAGCCAGGTCCAGGTCTTCTGCAATCCTTTCGTTGGATCAATGTATGTCTGCCTTCCCTTCTCCAGAGTTTGCTGCATAAGCTATTCCATCGCAGTCACATTCCATACTCTGTTATAAAATTCCTGGCTAGTACTTGTATAGTCTCGTTCTGCAACTTTTCACCACATACTTCTTAATCTACTGTGAATATGATGACTCTTCAAAAATAAAAACTGCCTAGTTCGTCAATTTAGTCACATTAATTGGCTTGTTATGCAGTCCGGATTTAAGCTGAATATGGCGCAAATTGTGACGCAAGTCTTTCTTGAAAAAATGAGTCGCAAATTGCAACAGGAACAAAATGGTTTATCCAAAAGCAAAGGTTAATTTATCAAAAAGTATTCGTCGTTTAATAATACTGAGGAAAACGTTAGGTGTTAGATAGTTATTGTGGTACTAGTAACAGACGAATAAATATACCACTAATTACAACACTCAGAAATGATAGGTGATAATGGTATAAAACGTTTAGAAATACAATCTTCCCTGAGCATTTCCTAACAAGTCGCATATTCATCATGCTTTTATTTTCATTGGCTTACACTAAATTGTGATACAAGTCAAATGGTTTACTACTGACACGTTTTTTGATCATTAAAAACTCAGTGGATATAATGACATTACTTTGTAACACTTTTAGTTTTATGGAAATATATTCACTCTGAACTTATAGAAACATGCTGTTTAACTCTGTATCTGAAACATTTATCATGATATCTATGTTTAGTAACTGTTAACCTATCAGATATTACTATGAGACATGCGTTCTATTTATATTTCGTTTTCTGAAGGAGTGTTACACTTTCAGTTAATACAGAGAAAGTAATTCAGAAATTTAGAATGCTTTCCAACCAAAAATGTGGTCAGAAGCTCAACTTCTTGTCGTTTCACTCCTAAGCCTCATCATGTCGGTAGCAAGCCAGAAAAACAGGAAAGGTTAGTCGCTAGGCGACCAAGCACACCTCATAGGAAACAATACTAGCGCCACGGAAACTTTAAGACTCCAAGGTTGAAGCCTCATCATCCAATGGGAATGAGAAAAATTTACAAATTAATTTTTACTAATATCCCAATTCATTAAACTTACCACAGTTAGCAGAGTACCAACATTTGTATCTAAACTTAAGTTCAATTTAAAGCCAGTTACAGGTGATATGAAATTCACATTCGGGTTGTCCGGAACATTTTTTTCTCCATCAGCTTTATTTGTTAACTGAGAACGTAGTGCTGAGGATTCAATGAAACGTGGTTTATTATCATTTAGATCTAAGACATGAACTGTAACAGTCACTGAGTTGGATAGCTTCATAGGAATGCCATTATCTTCAGCAATAACTGTCAGTATAATTACAGGGGTCTTTTCACGATCAATCACTCCATAAACAGTAAGCTTGCCATCATGACTGATCTACAAAGAATGGAATGAAAATAAACAATTTTTAAATCTTCACTAAGCTAAAAAGATGTAAGACATAATCGTAAATATTTTGAAATCGATTTCTACCGTTATCTAAGCATTAAAATCTAAGTTCTGTGTGACTAATAATGCATCCTGGTCTTCTCAGAATCAGGAAGTTATACTTGAAAGAAATGTAAGGTACTTCAGTAATAGTTTATAACGTTAAATTAGTTCTTTTTTAGATAAATCACACAATGAACAAACACATATCTGGTTTACTGTATAGGTCAGAGTAGTGGCTAGTGCCAACTTCATACATATCTGAGTATAAATAAACGATCAAACGATATCACAAAAGTCTTTGATAAATGTGATTACCTGAATTAATCGAGAGTTGAATGCATATGCTGGACCATGGATTTTATTGCCTACTAAATTGTTATGGTTATTATTATTATCTTGTTCGGAGCTAAGTCGATATGTTATTGATCCATTTCTGCCCAAATCCATATCTGTAGCTACAACAGATCCTAGAATTTGATGAATTGTAGACGAACCATAACTTTCCACAATCTGATGCAAAGAAAAGACGAGAAAAAAACGACATTGAAAAATCAAATTGATGGGTGCCTCAATTGTTTTTGCAATAATATAATAATTACTTTAAATTTATTCAAATAATAAAACAATATATAAAACTGAAATGATTATTTGTTTTACTAAATCTAAATTTGTCAGTGAAAACTGTGAAGTGACTACTAGAAAACGTATTTACGCTTTAGTAAATAATACGAAAACAAAACACATTTCATCCTGAAGTAATAAAACATGACAGATTTTGTAAATGTTAAATCTGTCAAACTTCTTGGAGAAAATAAGCAAGTGATGCTCATTCATTATCACGTATCATACGTGGCTTTTGGTATCAAAAATATGGAAATTGAGGTTTGTATATAGTTCTTATGAGGAATACGAAAGAAATATGAGATCACAGTTGTGTAATTCTTGATTATATTGCGTCTATTTGATACAGATCGTAGAAAATACCCATCAGTACATTAGACATTCATATTTAAAGTTTGAACCCTCAGATTTAGTAGTTCTATGATCTTCATCCATGTATGACCTCGTTAACAGACTCCAGGAATTCATGAAGGAATTTCTCTTACAAGTTTTAGATGTCAGTTAAGTGAACAAAATGAAAGGGAAGGTACTAGCATTTAGGGAAAATCAACACACCAGGAAACCTAATCAGAGCTTTGCTAATTTTACGTTACATCAGCGTTCCGATCCACATCTACGCAAGGCAGCTGAATGAACAGAAAGTAGTGAGAGATAAGTAGACAAAAGGAGACCTTCAGTCATTAATTTTCCCCTAGGATATCTTTGAGGATTTCTGTGAGTAGAAAAGGTATTGATTAAGTTGTAAACTATCCATGTTACTTAAATGCAGAGATAAAGTGTAATATTTCGTGTTATTAACACCTAACAATATGAAACTCAAAATCTTAAGTCAATTAAAGACAATCTTAAGTCAACTAAAATCGGGATGAAATTTAAACACAAAATGTCTATTCTGAGATAGACTAATATTCTAAATTCCACTTCAGAACATTTAAAGCCTACATTTTAATGTATTATGAACAGAAATCAGATGAAGTTAACTTATGTGAAACTATGCGCAAGTACACTGATTAAATTATGCTTTTAAAAAAAATTAACTCCATCTCTTAACATCACAGTCCCTACTTCTAGGTCAAGATCATTCCTACCCGATTTAAAAGATATTCAACTTCCTTTTATACCTGATGCAGTGCTTGTTGTATTTGATCTTCCAATGGAAAAGATCTACTTTTATGCATTTCCTAGCGTTTCAAGTGAAACATTCTGCCTCGAACTCTGAGATTCCAGTAACGACGGTGTTGTTTTTAAGGTGTGGGGTTGCTAGCCTCATGCCTAACCTTCCCTCCTTTTTACGCACACTACCGGATAGCAGAGGTTTAGAGGTGCATTGGCCGGGAGTTGAATCTGGACCTCATGTGTGGCAGGCAGGCAACCTACCATTCAACCATTACTTATTAGTTTTATCCAGTGAGCGTTTTCCATAAAGAAATGTTAAACTTCTAACCATTTTCTTATTGAGAATATAAATTATTTTATTGGCAAAATAAAGTAACATAATGTGGTGTTATGCATTCACGCATTATCTAGATTTGTGATGACTCTGACTGATCAACTATGTTAGGAAACGTCTTGAAACTAAGAGTGTACACAAAGTGGATTAAATCAATATAACAGAAGTGAATCTTTTGTAATAGTGTAATGATCAAATGACATCAGTATCCAAACTGTAAAATACGTGCTAAAATTGGCACAAACAAAAGTGCACAGAACTTGTCAAGCGATATATGAACGAAATTTTTAATAAAAACGGAGTGACAGAGGAAATATGACGTAGAAAACCGAGCAATAGCACTAAGTAGTACAACAGAAAACCTAAACGATGAAATGAAACGGATAGAAAAGGTGTTGGTGTTAAATAACTAACACATAGAATTCATTAGAAATATTAAAATAGGTGAAAAGCAAAATCAAAATAATGAGGTAACTAATAATGATAACATAAATAAGAATGAATATAAGGCATCTACAGTTTTACCATATAAGAAGGGGACATCTGAGACCCTTCCTACATAGGATTCTCAATAAAGCAGGAATTAAGGTGGCATTTAAACCAACAAACTCACTCAGAGATAAGCTGTTTAGAATGTGAGTTAAGCCAACTACATAGGTCAAACCAGTAGATCGGGGGTAATCAGATTGGCAGAACATAAGAATGTAGTGAAGGTTAGAATGATAGACTCCACGAAGATAAGTAATTTAGAAAAGTGCTCAGCCATCGCACTGCATGCATTAACACCCAACCACCCCATAGGGTGGGACGGAGTCAAAGTTCTAAGAAGTAATATAGGTAGAGAGAGAGAGACTGACTACTGAATCCCTGGTCCATCCAACACATGCAACAGAAGTGTCTCAACGCAAATACCAGGGATATGGAAGATATTATTACTACCAGTCAAATCAGAGAATAATAAATTGTTAAAATGCATTTCACTTCACATTATAACATTCTAACAAGTTATTTATTTTACTATAAAAAACATCTCATTTCCCATCTTACTGTACTTTTTTGATAACACTAATATTACTTCCAAATGAACTTTATCTTATATTGTTGATTTTATTCAAATGTCTAATCAGTTCCACTCATGTATATAAATGTAGCAGAAAAGTTATGAGTGAGTGCCTTGATATGATTATGAGCAATAATAAATTGTGCTCAGAAGGTGGGCATCAGTAAATATTACTGTATAAGACTGTCTGATTTTATCAAAATAAAATTGTATCCATAATGGAGTTGCGAAACGAATACTTATTTTGGAGAGGAATAGTTAATATTATAGAGGATGTAGAAACCCTTCCACCTATCTAATACACATAGATTTCAATCTTTCGAGGTTTTCTACAACATTAGTTGGCTACCTGTTTATGCAGTTACATATATATATATATATATATATATATATATATATATATATATATATACTTTTAAGTATTGGTTTGTTGTAGGGATATATATATACGTTTAGAACCGCTCATTTGCTTATTCATTTATCGTTTTAATTAGGCATAGAGCACTTCACACTTAGTGAGCGCCATTTTTACCACTGGATTAGAAAAACTGGAATTGATTGATTGGAATTAGATTAGCTGGAGATCCTCTTCTATTTAGCTTCGTTATTATTATTATTTTACTACAAAAGTAGCATATTTTTCCTCTCTGTCTAGTTTGTCTACTGGAGAGAGAATAGCTATCGCAATCTATATACATATATATATATATAATTTATTTTAATATACAGCTGGTTCATTTTCACAAATTCGTTTAATACAAAAAAAGACACATTTTTCATGAGATATGATGAAAAACCTTCATTTCTGTGTTATTTTTTTTTGGTTTCGTAAATGCGGAGAGATTGAAAACGTTAAACTTTATTTACAAAGAAAAAACAAATTATCTACGCACATTCATGATTAGCTCAAACACTTTATGTTAGTTAAGATTGTATAAATAATGAGACTGTACAAAAATAAAAATTGCAAATAAGAGAATCTATAAAGGGGATGAAATTCAGTTAGTTCATATATATGTTTGCCTTTTTTTATTAGTGAAAGAAAACTTCAGTGAACTGACGATATACCATGGCCATTTTATACAATAAGTAGCACATAGCTATTCGTATACACGTTACGATTGATGCAGAAGATGACAAGACAGTTTTAATCTTTACTAGTTAATAATACTGCACCAATTAACACATACATTACAAAAACAGTTTACAATAGACTTTTGTAGACATTTTTATGAAATGTTGCTTTTCTTCTTTACTGGAATTCAGGTGACCGGTCAGAATAAAGCTTTGGAATAAAGCTATTATTATTATTAGTTTTTTAAAAAGAGGGAACTATTAATAGGGAACTCTGCAAGTCAACAAAACAACCAAGGAAACGTACCCTACCAAATGTGCTGCGGAAAATAAAGATGTCTTGAACACACTCCGAAGAGACCACTAAGTGAGTTTTTGAGCCAGACAGACACTCTAGTGCAACCGGGATGTGAAACAACAAGCAAGGTGAGAGTCCAAGAGTAAAGTCGAGGAGATCGTGTGACGGGGAGATAAAAGCTAATAGGCAAACGTGGAGTCAGCTAAAGGGGACTAAAGAGAATAGGGTTGAATAGAGATGCACTGTTGTAGGTTAACGCAATAATAATAAACATCATACAATTCTGACTGTTTATAAAATTGCATAATGAGCTGATATCGGTTAGAAAACCATTGGAAAACATGTAGGGAGCACTGGACAGCTATTTCCTACGTCATGGTTTGGGACTCTTCATCAGTATGCACAGACCATCAGGACTCGAACAAAGTACCTTCTGGTTACAAAGGGAACAAGTAGACAACCAGGACACTAGAATCCGGTTCAATGGCCAGTGAATTCCAACTTCTTCCAATTCATTATATAGATGGATCACTTGCCAATATCATGGTTGGCGAGTATTTGTCCTCACACACAAAACTTTTAATGGTAATTAATTTATTAGTAATGGAATTTGTTGTCACTTTACAGATGAATCATTCCATTTTAACGGAATGTCAAATTTTCTGTTGGTTCAAATAAATTGGGATAACGCTATTGAATATTCAGTGAGTTTGGGTTATTTCAGTCTAGTTTCTTCGTTGAACATTTCCTATTTTACTTCTTCATGCTTGAATTAGGAGAAAGAAAGTTTAAGCTAATTTTTTCATAAAAGACATAAATTCATAATTGTTATTTTTAGTTGTTTCTTGTTCTAAATTCGATAAAATATATTTCACCAACTACTGCCAAGAATAGAGGAAACTGCATGCTACTTTTATTATATGGTGAATGAAACAGTAAGTCAGCGTTTTTATAAAAGTGACTTACTTACTAGGTAAACAGTTTAAGAATAGCACATTTTCAGGCAACATAAATTTTCTGTATCATATATAAAAATTTCTGAGATTACATTTTGTTAGGAGAACATCTAAACTCAACAATTTAGTAGAAGTGAAATGTGAGCAGCATAGAAAACACATTTCATATATAGATATGGTAATCAGGTGAAACAGATGGCTAGAGGCAATAAAACTGATAACTGTATGTGATGAATACCACCAACTTCATCCATCTGTCTATTGTGAAACGTATTTAGATTTACACTAGTATAAGAATGTAATTCTTTTATGAGGAAGTCAAAATTTTGTTTTTATTCCTAAAATGTTAAAGTATTCTTTCATTTGCCATTAGTTTTATAATTTATTTTGCTGAGTGGATTTCGTCCCGTATTAACGTCAACAAATCATTTAAAATGCGAGAGTACTGGATAGAAGGTTTGCTGTAGGTTGGAACTGTCGACCAAGAATAGAATCCAGAATAAATAGTCTCATGAATGCTAGACTTTAATATTTGTAGTATAGGGCCACTGATAAACCACCTCATAGGTGAGTATCTGTCATCATAGCCTAATTTATGGGTCCTAATGGTCGAAACTTGTCATTAGAACTCCCGTATTTAGAAATTAATGGGCAGAAGGTTAAGTTTCAGATCTGATGTTTAAAGAAATTTGATCAATCTCAAAGTAGATCTCGTTAGGAAGTGATTTCCATCGTTCTCCAAATGATGTCGGTTTTTGACGAAATCTGCCTTTCAGTAACTCAAATCTGCACAAAACTAAAAAATTTTAAAATTATATTTTTATCTGACACGACTCTGATACATATTCATTCATTTCGGAATAATTTTAATACGTTGGTAGGGTATATTCTGTTACACTATAAGAAAGCAATATTACTGAATTGTTAAAATTTTACATTCAGTAACAGATTACTGTTATATACTGAAGATATTTCTTGTAAGCGAAGATAAATCAACATTTGATACCTGAATGTTTTTATTGTAGTCAGTCATATTTTTCTCAGTTTATTAACCTCTAATCAGTTTACAAACTGCGTTTGGTGTCACTTATTGTGTTGTGGATGCATTCGAGAGAAAAGTAATTGGGTGAATGAACTGTTTTACTCCCTCCCTACTGATAATTCACTTATGATTTTCTCTTTTAAACTGTATATGTATCCACGGTAATCATTCAAGATATGTGTGGAGGTTGTTTTATTCCTAAAACCATTCAAAACTACTGGATGACACAATGGGTACTAAGATCATTATGATGCTTTCATAATAAATGAATAATAAATAAATATACAGTGACAGTAAATTCAAGGATATCTATCAAAAGGATTTCTAACCGCAGCTATCCCAAAAGTGTTTACGTTACAAATGCCATTTATTGTAGATTATTCACTTATTAGCTTGTAGGGATTTGAGCGGTTTACAGGATTTCATCATGAGCCGGCATCGGTAAGAGAACCATCGGAAAACCTGGAAGTACCCGACAGCTGTTTTGCCCTAGTTTTGGACTCTTCATCAGTACGCATCCACCACCAAGTTTAGACCTCAGTACCTTCCGGTTATAAGGCGAGTGTGTAGACCAATAAGCCACTGGGATCCGATCCGATGGCCTATGAATTCCTATTTCCACCGATTTACGACATAATGCAACCACTGGTGTTGTTGTCACACCCAACCTGCTGTAACTTACTGATCATGACTTCTCAGTGTAATCAATATCATTGGCATAGTACTGACTCATGACTCATGGATAGAAAGTTATAAGGTGAATAACATAATGTACTATGGCTTTTCCAAGCACTACCCACCCGTAATCAAAAACGCTATAAGACTAAATTATACTTTGAAATATGAATTCAACTGAAAGGTGGAAGGATGTTTGTTTTTTATCACAGCTAACCTGTGAAGACTATGATAGGACTATTAAGATGCTAAAACTTAATAAGTTAATTATCTATTGTTTCAAATTACCTTTCGTAATTTTGCAGATATTGACTGATGAATTTCTAGCCTGCTAAGAGGATAAGTTGTTCAGTCTTTTTCAAGACATTCAGGCTATCTTCAGCGATTATAGATAAGTTTAAAAAGACTAATTTCTGAGCAAATAAAGGTATTAATTTCAATAAATCTTCTTCACAGTTTATGCGTTTCTTCATCCCCAAAAATAAATGTTATTGACAACTTTTGTGTTGCTATATAGTGCAGGGACCTGACGTGTGAACAGAAGTATTTCCAGCAGTCTGTAGATTTCTATAAACAGCCGTCTTCACTCTGCACTGAAAATCTGATTAAAGGAAGAAACAAACGAGTAACGGTGAACTCCTGTAACAAATCAACCAAGAACCTATTCCCCCAAAAATATGCCGAAGAAAATGAAGATGGAGAGGAAATTTTCTGAAGAGATAAATGAGTGACCTCATGCGTAAAGCAGGCCCTTGAGTGGAAGTCCAGTGGGAAGCTATGCATTAGGCATGCGACCCTAGGTAACATGGAGGATATTACGTGAAGAGAAAATGATAGCTCTTATGGAATCATTCAGCCAGCTTTCAAAGATAGAAAGGGACAGATCACATTGAAGATGTGTGGGTGAAGCCTTAAGTTCCACTTAGAATTCAAGAAAAAGAGAATATAGTATTAGTCAGCCGAAAAGGTGAGACAGTTGGTCATGAGGACAGAAGTCTCACCTGGTAGAAACAACACCACTGCAACCGAAACTTCAGAGCTTGGAGATTATGTGTAAGTCTTAACGCAAAGAATAAAAATTAATCAAGTAAGTATAGTTATATCACACATTTCTTTGCAAAATGTCGTTGGATTATTATCAATCAGTCTGTTTAAGATCGAATTATTAGGATTGCTTATTTGACGGGAAGTGTAGATCATGGTGTCGTGATTTAATTTAGGAGCAGAAATATAAATGCAATATAAGACACATATATATTTCTATACTCCTGGTCGAGAAAAAAAAACTAAATAAAATGTTACATTGAATGTTGAATAAACTAGTTCCTAAAAGCAGTTATAATAACATCTTCTGTATAGTTTTTTATGGACATATCCTTTTTAACTTGCTTTAAGATGAAGTAGTTATTTAAAACACCAGACGTGTGCTTGGAATAAATTGATTATTAATATAAAAGAAAATTGTTATTAGTCCTAAATTTATCTTTATTAGTGAAAGATGATAGTAAAACATTTACGACTCAAAACAAGTCTACAGTGAATTGCACGCGTTTATCAACTTTCTCACTAAAAATAGCAAAATGTTACATATTTGGTACATGATGAGATTAAAAACAGCGGCCTATAGACTAAAAGGCGGACAACCAAATAAGTGAGGTATGAGACCACGTCTGGAGTCCCTTCAGTTCTGATCCATCACCAGTTTGCCAAGCGAATATTGTCTGTTGACGTCTCACCAGAAATGCTGTTCTGACTATATTTAAAATTTGTCATTCTAAAGGTCCCCTTTTTTATAGTATTCTTAGAGGGAAGGTGGAAGAAGTCTTCGCAAGCGCTTAAATATTTCTGCGTTCTCTCTACAAACAGCAAACAATTTTAAGATTTCATCATGAGCTGACATTAGTTAGAGAACTATTGGAAAACCTGGGAGTACTGGACAGCTGTTTCGTCCTAGTTTGGGACTCTTCAGCAGTACGCACCCACCGGGATTCGAACCCAGGACCTTCCGGTTACAAGGCGAGCCGGTGGGTGCGTGCTGATGAAGAGTCCCAAACTAGGACGAAACAGCTGTCCAGTACTCCCAGGTTTTCCAATAGTTCTCTAACTAATGTCAGCTCATGATGAAATCCTGAAACCAATCAAATCCCTACAAACCATCACTTGAAAAACAATTTTAAGACAAAATTGAGAAAGTTTGAAAAACGCTTAAGTGTTTTATGTTCTGCATTTCGCTAGTGTAGTGTGATTTGCCGGTCAGTTTGTGTCTAATCTCATAATTTTCTTAAATTAAATAGCTCCAATACCCTTTATCTTTCATCAGACAACATAAAAAGTTGAACTAATTTTCGTTTAAATGTGTTGAAAAGTTGTTGCAGATTAGTTTATATTCAAAAGTAACCGTATCACTGGTTAATCAGATAGTCGAATTCTTATGTCTAACATTATTTAGTATGACATTATATCCATCATTTTGCTGAGAGGCATATACTTCATAAAATAATGGTCTGGACTTCTGGATTATTGCATACTTTAATGCATGTATCACATTTACGTAACTTTTGTTAATAGCAACATAGAAAAACAATAAGCAACCGTTTGTTTATTTAGCCCGTTACTGGTTCAAATGTTTCTTCATTTTAAGCTGGCAGCAGCACATTATTACATGAAACTTATTTTTCTAAAGCACACTGAAACAAAAAGTGAACATTTTAAATTATATCTGAACTAATTTTATGACTGAATTCAGTGTTTATACACGCCAAGAAGTTATTTCGTACAAGCGTGTAGGTGTAGGTGAATCATTGAATATTATGAAAACAGTGTTTTCCGAGATAACACGTCAGTGATTTATAATGATTTATTTTTTATGCATAAATTAACAGATTGAAATCTCAAATAAGATTTGGTGTAACTTCTTACACTGGTGTTCCATTTTTTTATTCCTTCACGTTCCCAGTAGAACATAGGCTTCAAGGTAAAGGCTTGAAGTTTCTGTAGCAGTGTTTACTTTTACGGAATGGGGTTGCTAGCCTCATGCCCAGCCTTTCCTCTAAACCAGCTTTACTACTGAGTTAGCGAGGTAAAGGAGTGCGTCGGTGGCCGGGGATCGAACCCAGTACCATGTGCATGGTCGGCGAACGTCCTAACCGCTGTGCCACCGACGCGTAAGTGTTCCATTATGATGCTTAAAATAAGGTGTCGAAACGTTACTTCATTTATCTTACTAAACATATAACGCCTAATTGATACATTTTTCAGGATTTCATCATGAGCTGGCATTGGTTAGAGAACCATTGGAAAACCTCCAGGAAGTACTGGACAGCTGTTTCCTCCGTCCTAGTTTGGGACTCTTTAACAGTACTTACCCGCCGGGATTCGAACCCAGGACCTTCCGGTTACAAGGCGAGCTCGTATACCATTAGGCCACTGGGACCCGATCCAATGGTCCTTGAATTCTAACTTCTGCCAATTCACGACATAGCGCGACCGCTAGCCAATGTCTTCGGCGAGTATTTGTCCTCACACCCGACCTGCTGTACCCTACTGGTCACGAACCAACACTTGATACATTTTTATTGACACATTTAATACTAGAGAGCTACACTGATAGCCATCAAATAATCAGTAAGCATGAACAACCCAGTAAACCAGGAGATTGATCGTGACACAAATAGCTCCTATACAAAGTTTTTACCTCTTCCAATGAGTGAAAACTTTGAATCACTTAGGAGTCATGAAGTTTTCTACTATATATACACGCTTTGTTAATGGTTATAATTTACTAAGAAGCCTTAATTCAGGCACACGCAGCTTTGTTCCGTCCTCAGAATTATGAGTGTCTGTTTTTTCCCCTAAAAAAAATCATGTTTTGTTTTATAGACCGATGTATTTAACAGTCAACTCACAGGTTTCATAGAAAAATATAAGGTTGAGTGCTTTTGAAGCGCTAACCGATCGATGATAATTACTCAGCGTCTCCAGCTGTGGATCCAGAATCTCTGGTTTTTATTATTACCTAGTTATAATATCCCAAAAGGATTCTACGGAATATTCCTTAAATATATGCTTAAGTTTGGATAGCATTATTAGAAGACGGAGGTTATCTGAAAAATGTGATGTATTTGCGCTATACATTTCGAACATTCTGATCATACATTTACTTGTCAAGTCGATATATATGAAAAATTTGAGGGCAATTAAATTAAACCAAGTGAAAAAAAGATTTAAGAATGATCAACACAACGTTTTGTAATCCAGTGAAATAAGGATTATCAAGTCAGGTTAAGAGTAATAACAAACTGTTTTCAAATACACACGGGGGGGGTGCTTAAGTTTATGAATAGCTGTAGCCTCTGCGTATTTCAATAAGCGCCCTTGGTCGTTTTTATTGACGACCTTAAAAGCTGAGTTAACACCAGTCTTATGGTTCATCTCGATTAGATGTTTAGCAATAGACGAAGGTGGTAGTCTGACACCTGCATCTGTTGGTTTTTCACAATTCATTTGTTTTTCTAACCATTTCGCGATATACTCGCCCACCTTCACATGCAAAGCACAATTACTCCTCCCTATGTATGTGTTTCTACACACACACACACACACACACAAATTGGTAAATAGTGTGGCAAGTGACATAATCATTCTTAAATCATTTTTCACTTTGTTGAATTTAACTGCCCTTAAGGTTTTCATATATATCGACTTGACAAGTAAATATGTGATCAGAATGATCGAAATGCATAGCGCAAATACATCACACTTTTCAGATAATCTCCGTCTTCTAATGATGCTATGCAAATTTATAAAAGGGACTAATTGTTTTAAATATGCTTAAGTATTAATTACCGGCCTAAGTTTAAAGGATTACTTAAATTTCAGATTGATGTCAACAAGAGAAGAACTCATGTGAGAAGAAAACTGCCTCTTATGATTCAACTTCTGAGTTAAAGAAATCTCCTATAACATCTTAAATACGAATAAATTTTGCTAAAATGTTAACTCAAAGTAACTGAAAACTCTCAAGACTTACTTCAAATACATAATCTCCAAAGAATTCAGGTCTACAGTCGTTAACATCTTCTATCTTAATTATAACAGTAGCTGTTGATGACAGACGATTCGTTTTTGCATTATCACTCACAACAATATACAATTCATACCGATCCACTTTCTCTCTGTCAACTTCATCTATTAATTGAATTTCACCATTTGCAGCTAGATTAAATACACGATGTGATCTAATATCCTTCCTCTGACCCTCATTGTCACTATTATTATCATCAATATTTTGATATTCCGTTTTTGTCATATTATCAATTTCATTAGGTGACAATAGCATTTTGTTTCCAAAATATGGAATTTGACTTTTCAGTTCAAAATTCAATCTACCATTTTCCCCAGCATCTAAATCAATCGCTTGAACACTACCAATAATTGTACCACGTAAAGAGTTTTCTGGTAGAACAAATTGATAAGTATACGATTGGTCAATTCTTTGTGGATTTGATGATAAATATGATTGATAAAATAATTTTCTATGACTATCTGTATTCAGTAGAGATAAATGAGGGGATTGAGATTGTTGAGAATTCAAAAATATCGGTGGATTATCATTTACATCAAGAATATTTATTGTTATCAGACGATGTGATGTAAGCATAGGTGATCCTTTATCTGAACACTGTAATAATACATTATAGTAGGGTGTTGCTTCACGATCAAACGATGATGAATTCTTTGTTTCTAATCGATAGACAACCCATCTACCTTGACGTGATAAACCATCGTTATTATCAGCTGTTTCACTCTGTTGTCTATGGAATAAAAATCTGCTATTTAAATTCATGCCGTTTGAATTTCGTGGTTCAGATAACTTTGGTCCAGACATAACTTCAACTAGAGATAAATACGCAGTATCATTTAGACTGCACTGGAACTCTGAATTCGGTGATGTAGTCAAGTCTAAATCTCGTACAGTTATCAGACTAACCAACTGTTGATTTCCGATGGCATTTTCTACAACTGAGAATTCAGTGTTCCTCATCTGTAAAATAAATAAAGTAAATAGGTAAATAGATGCATCGTCTAACAATTAAACAAGTACATTTTCCATTATGGTAATTAACAATTAAGACGTGTAACTTCAAAATGGTCCTCAAACACCGAAAGAATATTTTTTCTTCCATATTTGACACCAGCTCAGATTTAAGAATCCCACTCTTGTCATCAAGGCTGACAGCATTTCGCGTTGATGATTTGCAGATCCAGACTGATTAATCCATCATGTTATGTAACCTTCCCGAGCAAATATTTGAATAATAACTACGATGAAACCTACATAATCTATATTTTGATTGTTAATAGAAGAATACACGGTAATTGTTTGGGGAATCCTGAATCTTGAACTTATTTGGTTACTTTAACTAATTTTGTAATTTTTATCCTTATTTATCCTAGACTGCATATTATCGCTCTAACGTTTGAGTATCATATGTTGACTTGTTTCTTATTATTTCTTATTTTCCCTGTTCTAATTCTAAATTAACTGCTGCTCTTTATTGTTATGTGGCGATATTAATAATATACTGTTTCACGATCGCGACTTTGTCTGATTCAGTCAACGTCACTATGAACTTGGACTGCCTGTGGGAACTATTGGTGTGTGATTCATATGGTCAGAGTTCTGATCTCACATTGGTAGGAGCATACTACTTGATCCTAAGGTATTTCTTACAGTCTCTTTTTTGGTGAATTATTTTTTTTTCTATAGCACACGGTTTATAATCAGAAGGATACCCTGGCTGTATGGCTACTTTACAGCACCACTGAGATAATTTCGCGTTTTCGATGCTATCATTGTTGAGTAGAACCGCATAAATATTACGATAAATAACTGTCGTTTTACAGTCTTTGAAGCGTTTTGTTACTGTATATGTCTCAAGGAAGTTTCAGCCAGCAACACAGTAGTACACAGGGATCGTCTTCTCGCTGTCAGACTACAAGGACTCGGTTTCTGTCGCCACAGACACAGATACCGAAACAGATAATTTCCACTTTTCTTTTGGCAGATTGGTCAGAACTTTCTCAGGAAAGTGGTCAGAGTCGCTCCTCACTATTTGCAAAATTACTTCACTCTTTTTGTAGAAACTTGGTATTCCATAGTTAATTCAGTTTACCAGCATCATTCAAATACTACAAGTCCAATAGTAATCATACAGGATTAAAAAGTACTGTCTAACAAATGACACTGAAATCATAGTTAATAGTCAGTAAAAGTAATTACATTCACATCAGAAAATGAAGATCAGAAATGAGACCTAAATTATCTCAGTAATTTCAACAGTAAAAAAGTATAAGAAATCCGGTCATTATTTCTCCAGTGAGGAGGAAAGATATGACTTTTTATTACTTTTTGACCAACAAAAAAGGAGGCACCATAGGTTCAAAAGTCAGCAGCACTCCTCCCCGCCAAGGTTTTGATCTCACCTTGTTAGGAATATTTCCCATGATTCTCAGGTGCTTTATACAGTTGATTTGGTTGACAAATTTTGTTCTCCAGTACTTATTTTGTACTAGAAAATTTTCTGATCTGTATAGCTGCCTAACATCATTGTTGAGGTAATTTTGAGTTTCGACATGTTATTATTATTATAATACATCAAATTTTACTTTAAATAATTGTCCAATCACTGTTGTTAGGGCACTTAGTCATTGTGTATAATTCAAGGAATTTCTGATTAGCTATATAGTAAAATAAAAAGATTGGTTTCCTGCTTTCAGACCGCAACAAGTAAGTTTTGATCCTTACAACATTCAGATAACTACTGCTTACTCGAATGAAAAACTTACACCTGGTTTCATAGTTAATCAACACAACGGGTACAACCAAATTATAGTGTTCAGTTTGTTTTTCAAAAATTGTTACAACTATAATAAATCTTTTATTTTATTCTCTTCAAGTTTATACAGGCTTGAAAAGTTAAAATGCAATGTGTAAAGAGTTATTTGAGAAAAGTTTATTCATTCAATAAATGAACCGTTTTGATTTTTTATCTTGTAAAGGTATCTCTTATTGCATGTACAATTCCCAGTTGACACCTATTCAAGAGAAAAATTAACAATTGTTTCTCACCATTTCTTTTCAAAGCATATCTCACAGTTGTAATCTGTTTTTTTGAAGATGCAGAACAAACACTTCTGAATATATCCTCTCTGTTTTCTCATGACTTCGACATTAGTACAGTAGAAAAATGATTAATAATTATACATATATATCTATATATATCATTTTAATTTTAAGCGTGATTAATGCTTTCCCGAAATAATAATGAATACTCGAAAGTTGTTACATGGTAAGTGTAAGACAAATGATTCCATATGAATGACTGGGATCTTCCCCTAATAAATTTGATGAATTGGTTACGCTAAAACACAGTTCGAATATGACTACTGAATGGTTAAATCTGTGTTTTTATTTATAAGGATAATGTATCCATTTCTATGGGAACTAAGTAGATAAATTAGACAGTGCTAATTTATAATTTTTGCATGAATGCGCTGTCGATATATTCAGACATTCTACCAGTAAACATAAGATACACTGAGAAAACTGTTGGTGAAGTTAATACAGTCAGTAAAGTGTGAATGATGCGAATAAAAATCAATATACATTAAAAACAAAGTTTAGTATTTCGTCATTGCCTAGATTAATAGAAAATCCAATTCTTTCATCAACTCAAGAAGGACAAAATACACTAGTTCATCTCAGTTGTCTTAAAGCTGGTTACAGTATAGATAACACTCCCTAATGTTAAATTAGGATGACTTTGAATGAAGTCACTGGAACAAAACATTTCAGTTATTCCTTTTGGATACATAGCGTGAGTTTGAGCTTTTGCATGGCTAGTGCCTCTGCTATGTCCAGATGTCTCAATTATACTCCTTTTGATAGGTTTGATTGAATCTTGTATATTATTTTGAAGGACTTTCGGAATGGCGTTGAATTTCCTAAATTGACCAGATGTTCTGTCACTGAACTATATACAAGTTTTTGGTCTCCTTTTACTAGCCAGACTGGAGAGTGTTCACAAGCGGGTTTTTGAAGTTGGCTCATGGTACAGCCTATGTACTCAGCTCTGTACGAGCGATTAGACTGTTATATGCACGTTGAAGTAGCCCAATGCGAGAGCTTGTCTTTCGCGTTCTGGCTGAGCATTTTCTTGCAGGAAACCGTCAGTTGTAGGCTCGCGGTGAAGTATATTTTCCTCAGAGGTTTGGAGAGTAATTTACGAAGGATTTCTGCTTCAATGTCACCTTTGACTTCTAGATTTAGTAGAAGTATCTTCTTTCTTCAGTTATTACAAGCTGACTTTTTTAACATGTGACTAAGAGGAATTACTTCAATATTTGTCCGACTGATGTATTAGAAGGTGTCGTCTTTAATTAATCAAGAAACAAACTATGAAAAAAAGGATACAGTATTGATCAGATTGATTAAACAAAAAATAATCTGATCAGAATGTTATTTTGCTGCTTTTGACCCTAATTTGATAGACGTTTACAAAATCACAATAATCTCGGAAAGGCTTATTGTGTAAGTCACCCTGAAGATTATATAGTATCTTAATAGACCATTTATCTGTGTTGGGACTGACACTTTTATTCCCTGGGTAGGTAAGAAATATCACTATTGAGTTAAAGGAAAGAATAAAACTTGTGTACAAAATACACTAATGACTGATAACAACTCAAATGGTAGTTTTTAAACTACCATAAAATAAAATCTATATTTCTTAAGTTGCTTTAGAGGAGTGTATTTTCCTATCTACATTGATAGCTAATGGTTTTCGAAAATTTCGCTATGTGTTGAGAATCCCAAGTTAATTTTTCAATTAATAAAAACTCTTTTGACAGTGATTTAATGAACGAAATCCTTATTCAATATTAGTTTTCCTATTTTAAAATGAAGAAATTATATTTGTCAACTCCTAATGAGTTTTCATGTGTGAATATAAATAGAAATAAATATAATCCAGAAACAGTGTGAAGGTTATTGCGTTGCCTTCAAAAAGTTCTATCATCTTTCTACATACTCAGAAGACTTTATTATTGTTTACCACTATCCCCTATTACTCAATAAGCGCCATAACTTTCGAATTTAATGCTAACAAATTTCGCTTATTAAAAACATGGTTACTTCTTTATGCGGTAGATTCCTTATTTTACTTCACAGTGTATGCACAATGCAAAACATAATTAAATCATCGAGGCATAGTGGTATCAGTTTTTTGATGGTGGAATGCTCTGAAACCAACAACGCGGTTTGGGGTATTCTAGAGTTCTTTTAGTTAGTCGTCCACGTATACAGTCTTCTATAGTTGCTTCTAATTCTACCTACCCGATGAGATGCAGGAAGGATACAGTTGTGTATGGAGAGGATGTTCAGAATCCGACAGCATAATATTTGCTAATTTCTCGCGGGAATCCAAGCGTCTATTCACAATAGTATTAATGAGTTGGTTTAGCAACACTTCTCCCGCTCTATTGACGGCTTTTAACGCCCTACGCAGTATAACAAAGTTTTCCTTAAATAGCCTAAGAAGGATTAAAGTGGAGAAGTAAAGAAGCATAGGCAGAATTCAAAAATTAACATACTCAGAAATCAGAAACGGAACGAAACCAGATCGTCTTAACTCTCTTACATAGAACGTCAAACGATATATCTTTCTGGAAACTAACATGATGTGGGAAGACCAGGAAAGATGAGAAGAAATACACAGTCTAAGGTATTTAACATTCTATTTGGTTTCAACTTCAGTGCCATCTATGATAGTGGAACTGTGCAAACTAACCAGTTTACGTAAGTCGGTCTTGCATCTGAAAATGAAATTATTTATCCAGATATTTGGAGGAATTTAGTTTAAGAGCATTCGACAAGGACCACTGATTAATTTGTAATACAAAGTTATCCACTTTGGAGCAATCTGACTGAAAAGTAACAGACATTAAAACAGCCAGATCGTCAGCGTACTCAACAAAATTGGCTCCGTCAAAATAGGATAAGTCATGTAAGAAGAAAGGAAACAGAAAAGGAGAAAGAATGGCTCTCTGAGGGACACCAACTAGAGTAATTAAAGCAGTGTACTGCTTCTTATCAAAAAAGTAAGAATGAAACCACTTACTAGTCCAGCACTCTGCTTGTGTCACAGCAAGCTTGTTTAACAGAAGAGCCTTATGTGGAGTCGAGGCAGATGAGTAATCTAGGAAGGCACACCAAACATATTTGGCTCCTCTGTCTAAACTAGAATCACCACTACTACATAAGACAACAGTGGTATCTAAAGTACACTCATTATATTTATAAGCAATTATTGATATAAATAAAAAACTTGGGCACTATGGTAGAGTATAACTCCATTATGGATAAGATTTTATTTTGATATATCACACAGTGTTGTACAGTTATATTAACTGATAATCAGTTAAAAGCCTTCGTTAAAGGTTCAAGGCTGATTAAAAGCAGTCTTTCCATTATTTAAAAAAACTATGAAGTAATGACAATATGTGTAAACTTAACACTTGATGATTTGGGTACAAGAATAATTTTAATGTCTTTCCAAGAACCAGTCACAATGTTAGGGGAAAACCTATATTGATTATTTCATGATATTCTATTTACTCTGTTCTACTTTCTTTTTGCGCAAACCATCCACAAAACACAACACGAATGCAGCCATATAATAAGTTATCACTGTCATCAACTTCGTACACTTTCGTAACTGAATTCAGCTCACAACATTTGGCATGAAGCTATCGTCTATCCTCTTACTATAGACTTTGAAACTCAGTTGATGTCAAGTCTGTAACCAAATCTTACGTAAGAAACGTATTGGTTATTTTCAAGTACTGGTTTGTAGGGATTTGATTGATTGGTTGCAGGATTTCATCATGAGCTGACATCGGTTACAGAACCATTGGAATACCTGCAGGGAGTACTGGACAGCTGTTTCGTCTTAGTTTGGGACTCTTCACAGTACCCACTCACCCGACTTCTCCAACCGATGTCAGCTCATGATGAAATCCTGTAACCAGTCATTCATATCCCTACAAACCAATAATGAAAATCGATGAGATGTTCACCAGCGACTGGCCTATTCAGGCAGGCAGTTACTTGGAGTTCTAGTGGGAAGTAGTGACCAGTAGGGTACAGCAGGTCGAGTGTGGGAACAAATACTGAACGAATACATTGTCTAGCTGTCGCTCTATGTCGTGAATTAGCAGAAGTTGGAATTCATATGCTAGCCATTGGATCGGGTCCCAGCGGCTTAATGGTCTACGAGCTAGCTCGCCTTGTGACTGGAAGGCTGTGGCTTCGAACCCTGGCGGTTGTTGCGTATTGATGAAGAGTCCCAAACTAGTGCAAAACAGCTTTCCAGTGTTCCCGGGTTTTTCAGTGGTTCTCTAGCCCACATCAGCTCATAATGAAGTCTTGTATTCGTTATTGTTAAAATGAAAACAGATCTTCTCTCACAACAGCAAAAATCTGAAGGAAATTTTCACTAACGAATAGTCATGGTTTAGACAAACCTTTCACAATAATAAATATTTAAATTATTTCTTCTACTGCTGAACACCGTGTGATACAAAGAATTACATGAATAAATAGTAAAGTATGGAAATATACTTAAAATTATACACAAAGTTTGTGATATCAGTATATCAATGGTGAAAACACGATAACTCTGGATGCAACTTCATTGTTTATAAATGTTACCTTGACAGTAAGGTTTGATTTCTTATGTGAACAGCTGAATGAAAAGTAATATGTATTCGAATTCCTGCTAAACTTTACCATGATTACAAATTTCATATTTCAAACAGATCCTCACAAACATATAAGCATAACACTATGGATTTTCTTATCGTCGTTTTAATATACAGAATTGATTTTCACTAAACTAGAAAATACTCCGTTGAACGAGTTCTTGAGAAAATTCACATAATGACTTTGTACAGCATGGGAACAAACTAAACAGATGAAAAAGATCACTGAGTGCAACTGGCACTTAAATTTCAAAGGTGAAATAGACTTTCTAGATGTTTCCTTGTCAGGCAAAACAGATGGATACAATTAAGAAAGACTATTTTCAAAAAAACACGCTTTCTCATTTTTGTCCGTATTCAGTACATACAAAAACTCGATGAGAATCTTCAGCTATGATTTCAAGAATAAGTTTGAATATTATGTGAAAATGCTATTGCGATACCTTCATAGGAAAACACAATACTACTGAAGTACAAAAGTAATACGTTTCAGTTGTAAAAAAAGGGCCTTTTTACAACCATACAATTCAGAGAATTTTTATTCAATGAGGTACTAATCCAAAGATTTCAAGATTTTAGAGTTCCTAGAAATTGCAACAATTATGTCTACTAGGTTCAACTTTGATATCCAGAACAGATGATAGATTATTGAGGCATGATGTTTCCTTTTATGTTGGTTAATTCAGATATTTCGGGAGTCATTAACGATAACTGTAGTCATAATATAAAATTTTTCCACATAAAAGAATGATTTAACGATGGAAGAGTTTTATGACTTAATTCTATCCCCAGAGTAAGAAAAACAAGGACGATATGAAATGTGCACGTCATATTTTAAGGCCCCTCTTCAACTGAAGACAGACTGAAACATGCACTTTTTCCACTTCGCCCGCTCCAAGTGGAACACATTAACGGTGGTGTTGTTTGTAAAGGGATGAAATTTCTGGTCTCACAATCAAACGTTCCACTCTTTTGAGTCTACTAACGGCTGGCAAGCTACCGCGAGGTTTAAGAGTAAATCATCTGTGAAACAAACCCGGACTTCCTATTTGCCTGACAAGCATTCTACCACTGAACTACTGACGTATGAAATCTATGCAGAACCAATGAAATAACAGCATACAACTTTTCTACCCAGAAATCAGTTATGAATATCGCGGGTTTATGAAGAAGAAGTGTAAAAAATGTGATGCCATTCTCATGGCAAGTGATACAAAAAGAATCAAGTTCCCTTCTTGTTCATAATGATAAATGAACTCCGAAGAAGAAAAGAAACCCTGCTTTACTTCAGTTTGCTAAATCTTTTGTTATCGAAGGACTCAGATCAGCTGGTGTATACTGATAGAAACTATGATTATTGTCATTTTATACTAGTAACAATTACCCCACTTATTACATAATTATGTATTATTTTTTTCACTACTACTAATACCATTACTATTGGTACTGTTATCATCCTTTTGATTCACTGATCTCAACCCACTTAAATGACTTCATATGACCTCCAAATGCTTTGTCATATGTGATTAAGCAATCTTTCTCCTGTATTTTAGCAGTTAACGACGTTTTCTTCTTAAGCCATATGCCTAAAACTCTCAAATCCTCTTCCAGAAGTCTGATAATTAACAGTTTTCATCTCAGTGCAGTTGTAATGATTGTGTTACGACATTTCAGTCGCTATTGTTTTCTAAATTTCCGCCCAATAGAATATAAAATATATGCTCTTATTTCATTAATCCTACGTATATTATAGGCTGTTTGAGGCTGTGAAGTTTTGAAGTAAAATGAAAACTTTACTAGTTACAGGATTTCAACATGAGCTGACATCAGTTAGAGAACCATTGGAAAACCTCCAGGAAGTACTGGACAGCTGTTTCGTCCTAGTTTAGGACTCTTCATCGATACGCACCCACCGGGATTCGAACCCAGGACCCTCTGGTTACAAGACGAGCCAGTATATCATGAAGCCACTGGGACCCGATCCAATGGCCAACCCATGAATTCTAACTTCTGCCGATACACGATATGGCGCAACCGCTAGCCAATGTCTTCGGCGAGTATTTGTTCTCACACCCGACCTGCTGCACTCTGCTGGTCACGATTTCCCACTGGAACCCAGGTAACTACCTACCTGAACTGATATCAGCTCATGATGTAATCCTGTAACCAACCAACCAAATCCCTAGAAACCAATACTTGAACATTTTACTAAGCAAATTATTTTATTCTTACTTTGTCGAAGACATTCAAAGGAACAAATTGTTTGAGTCTAAACAGATCATAGACGAATTATTGGCATCATCTGTTGCATGTGAAATTACCAAAATTATTCAAAGCCCAGAAATTACAGTAATTGAATAGCCACGACTGAATATGCAGATAAAACAAGTGAAACTACAGCTACTTCTTTGGCGTGCTCTTAATTCAAAAACACTCTGTTTGACGTAAACACTATCATTCATTTCCACATATGTTTCTCAACAGTTAATAAGCATTAATACATCAAATTACTGCTACAGAAATTACCTAACAGCTTATTTGCCTATCTAATTGTTATACTAATAGTTAAGCCATTTATTTTCTCATTATATGCTTTCCGTTGTTATTAGATGGTTGGGTGCAATCGGAATGTAGTCTGCGACCTAAACGTAGTGCACTCATCAATAGGGCTTATTTGCAGCTTTGAAGGAAGTCATACCCCTCCTGATATTCGAATCCGTGTCACCCAGCGCTGCGGTGGGAGATTTCACCACTGAACTGTTTGGGTTATTTGTTGACCTAGTGACTAGTGTCACGTATCTAGTCATCTGTTCGGTGCAGACTAAACTGTGTCAGTCAAGTTTGCAATGTGTTAAGTGGCTTGCCTACACGGCTGACTCTGAATTGTGGATATCAGATGTCTGTCTGGAAGTGGAGGGAATTCTTGGACCCGGATATACGAAACTAGTTAATAACTACTGTCCAGTCAGGGTGATTTAAGTTGTGATGGTTATCTTCAGGTCCTAAACGTCGTATGTGGCATTCTCATAAATGAACATCAATCATAATTCTGAATTACTTCACAACAACTTAAACTGCGTAACACAAGATGCTTGCCAGACACTGAGGTCAATAAGATAGTTTTACCAATGAAAGAAGGTGACACTGTAATAAAATATTTTTTAGAGTCAGTGTTATCATATAAAGGAAAGAAAATTACTCACAATGATCATTGGTTTGTGGTCATTACAGTCTTGCACTAGAAGATGAATCCATGCATCACTGCTTCTACCAGCACCATCAGTTGCTGTTACAATTAATGTTAAATTTGCTTGATTTAAGTCTTTTAATCCTAAATCAGTTAGGTAGATATATTCTCCTGAAATAAATAGTCGTTGTCTTAGTTGTTCAAAGTTTTGTGTCTGATCACTGAGATGATATGATACTCGACCGAATTCACTGTCTGCCTCATCCATATCATTTGCATTCAGACGTAACAATTGTCTTTGATTAATACACTCGGGAACTTGAAAAGAATATTTAACAATCATTCTACCTTGTCCAGTTTCTTCCAGCATCTCTTTTGGTTTTGAAGTGATCCTCTCTGATCCTATGAACAATAGGCTGCTAGATGATAATCCTGTCTCAAGTTTATCTGGCCACAGGGAGCATGATCATTGATATCTCGAATTACTATTCGTAAAACTGTTTCCCCCTTTCTTCCACCGGAATCAATAGCAACAAGTTTTATTGCATAACGTGATGCCTGTTCTCTGTCAAGCCTACCAATTACTCTTAAACATGGTACTAAAGGAAGTGAATCCTTGTTTATTTGTTGATTAGAATTATACGTATAATTTAATGCATATACTTCATTTGCTGTCATCTCTTCACATTGAATTCTTAGCCCTCTAAACTGTGCGATTTCAAATAATTGCATTACTTCGCCTGGTGTAGAAACTGGATGAAGTTCATACCTTACAATACCATGTTCAGTTGAGTCTATATCATTAGCTATTGGTAATGAGACCATTGTTCCAATAGGACATTCTTCTTCAATGGTTATAATCCTTGGATGATTTTCAATTCCAGGCACTTGTGGAAAATATGGTGAATTATCGTTTATATCCAGTAGAGTTATAATTAATTCAATACATATTAATTCCTTTTTATGTTTGTTATCGTTCACATTCATAGGAGATTCCTTTTCATTCGAAGTATGCATTTCACTTTGGTCCATAGCTTCATTATTTATTTTATAAGCTGCTATGAGAATAGTGATCTTACACTGTTTATTAGTATTCTGTAAATCATTACAAATATATTCTCGATCTAACGGTACACCAAATTTCAGAATTCCTTTAATTGGATGTAAATCAATAAGATTAAGTAAATTGTTCTGATTTCTTTGTTTATATGCAGTCAGTAGATTAGCGCTAATATCAAGTATTTCAAAATTCATAACTTTTGAACTACTACTACGTTTTTCTGCTTCATCAATCGACGTCTCTAATAGAATACCATGATTATGCATAATTTGACTTAGATTTATTAAATCTGATTTGATAACTGATGATTCTGATATACTTAACAGAATTTGATAAGGTTGTGTTAAATTAGCCTGTTCACTGAATTTATCATCACTGGTTTCAAATATTTCTGGATACAAATGTCTGTTAGAACATGACGGTATTATCAGGACAGCAAATATAAGGAAACAGATATTCTGTTGTTGTAGCTGTTGTCTTCTCCGCATTCTAATATTCAAGACATTTTATAGCTTTCTTGAAGATTCATTGAAACACTGAAATAATCAGAAGAAATAAAAAACAATAATGATAAATGTTTTACAAAATTAACAAATTTGAAGCAAGCGCGATAGTCAATTTAAGTTTATTCACTAAAAGAAGAAAGTTGTCTGTAGGAAATAATCAAGCGTAAATCCTACTCTCTTTTTTTGACAAAATTGTTAATTAGCATTCTATTCTTCTATTAGATAATATTTTACAACCCAAAGTTGAATGACACCATAAGTAAAAAACTAATTTAGCTGTCTTGCAGTTATCATCAATCGCCTTGCATTTAAATGGCATCAACTTTTTATGATGTCATTTATTCGTGTATATGATGCCAGCATGCTATAATATTTTCAGAAGTAGTTTTCAGACTTCTCTTCTGAAGTCATGAATTATGAATGAAAGTTGTCAAAGGCATTTTGTTCAGGCACGAATGAAGTACATAAGGAAGATTTTGTTGTATTCAACTCTAATGAAACTTCTATTTTTAGATAAATGCTTTCTGAATTTAGTTAGCATTTCGATGCTTATTTCCTGAAGCTATTGAATATAATGTTCAAAATTGATGCAATTTAATTGCATGGGGGATTTCACCATGAAATGTCGTCAGTTAGAGAACCACTGGAAAACCTGGGAGTACTAGACAGCTGTTTCGTCCTAGTTTAGGACTCTTCGAACCCAAGACATTCTGGTTACAAGGCAAGCTCGTAGACCACTGAGCCACTGGGACCCAATCCAATGGTCCTTGAATCCTAACTTCTGCCAATTCATGACATAACGCGACCACTTCGAAATGTCTTCTTCGATGAGTTACTGCCTAATCTTCGACCTGCTGTACCCTATTGGTCATAGCTACCCACTAGAACCCCAAGTAAACTGCCTGATTACTTGATGCAGTTTAGTTTGGTGCTAGTGCAACAACTCTCTCTCTGATGCAAGTTTTATCACTATGCAGTTTAACCTCTTTACTTTTCCATTAGAAAGTGTGATTTGATAAAAAAGTTATCATTGTGATACATATGAGCGACAAATACCTCTAAGTCTTTTTATTTCCTATGAAGCAGAATGATTGAAAATAGAATGATCAACCGAAAAATTTATGACTGAACTAATGAAAATAGAAACTGATCTCTATGGTATCGTACAGTATAGTTTTAGGTAAAAACCACGAGACAAAAATACATAACTAACGTTGAACCTCACAATGATTTTAGACTTCATGAATTCTCATTAAGAACTTATTACCACTAATAGTTAGAAATGCTTCTTGAAATAAAGTCTAGACTGACGTTGAAAATTTCGCAGAAATAATGAAAAATTCGGAAAGTAATACGTATATCAAGGATTTGTACAACTGATGGTGTGAATATTGTTCACTAAAGTTTAAAACAATACAATAACGATTCAATAAATAAATTTTAACATTTGAGATTATCACTTCTTACTGGAAATATCATCACAGTGTATATAAGTAAGTCGGACTGATTCTTGTGCGTTAGTCGTACAGTGGTAGAATACTCGCCAAACACGTTTATAGTTCAAGGCTTCATCCCTGGATGACTCAATTCCAAACCTCATTAAGCCGGTAATAAAACCAGTTAAGAGGGAAGGATGCTTCCGAAACTTCAAAGCTCTAGCTTGAAGCACTGTGTGCTGCTAGAAACGAAAAGGAATGAAATAAATAAGTCAAAGGATTGATTCTACCTTGATGAGTGAAAGCGTACGTACAAACTTCATGACTGTCTAACGGGTAGTGATACTAAACATTGACCTGACGACTTATAAAATTTATTTAATGTACACCATTTTCCCATATAAGTCATTACATATCACATTTTTTAAGTCATTTAGATGAACTGAATCAACTGTGTTTGATCCCAACTCATTCTAAAGTAGATTCTTGATGAAAAATGACTTGTTAATGTATAATATAAAACCAAATGTTCAAAAGTTATAGTAAAGTTTCGTTCGCTTAATTTATCTCCACCTATGCTAAGAAAAAGGGGTACCTAATCTGTCATATACTCTGATGGTGTTCTCGTGACTTTTGTTGCCAGATCCGCCAAAGACGATGTTATAGTATGCGATCTGATGCTTTTGTGCAAGGTTTAAAGAAGGCTGTGTGCTATATCCATGCGCCTTGCCCTGATAATGTCTTGCCTTGGTGGCACAACAGTAGAATGCTCACCGACCACGCATGTGGTCCGGAGTCCAATCCTCGCTCGACTCACTCCTTCACCTCACCTCGCTGAACCAGTAATAAGACTGATGAAGACGGAAGGTTGGGCATAGGGTTAGCAACCCCATGCTGTAAAAATAAACACCTGTGAAACAGAAACTTCAAGCCACTATGAAGCCCTATGTTCCACTGGTAAAGTGTAGGAATAAAAAATGCAAGGAAAAAAAAAATTACAAGGTCATGAAAATTGCTTTTCTTCAAAAATTCTAGGATTATTGTTGATATTTTAACATTTACTTCCGGAATATTCCCTCGATAATACTGGGAAAATATTTAATTTGAGCAAATAACTACTATCAAGGTCAGCATATATGTAGATTTGAATTTCTAGTAAAATACTTTGGTCATTGAGAATACTGACAGACAGTAAATCAACATACATTTGTCAAGAAAGGGACTATATACCATCTTCTTTGTAAGAACGGATAATTAGATGAAGATAAAGGAGAATAATACTAATGACAATCAAGACGTTGAAGTGTATCACTACTCATACGATTGTTTCACATGTCTGAAATGCAAATAAAACATTTGATGACTGTTTCTATAGATATTTTCTACAGACAAAGTGATGCAGTTCCTTGTAATAAGAACGACGTGACATGAAACAGTCACCGACACTAGGTGCTTCTAAATATCAATATCTTTCCTGGATATAAGTTATGACAGAGGGGGTTAGGCACTGTTTAAACAGTTGTGAATGCAGAAAATAAAAGGAGTACCTCTATTCAGAATAAATATACAGTGGTGGATACGATTTTGAAAATTGGGACGACTTTTAAAATGGAAATTAGACAACTATTTAGGTGTCATCATATTGAAGCAAAAATCTCAGTGTTGCCTTTCTGGTTGAATTTTTGCACGAACAGCTTCAATCACTCATGTAAATTGTGTAATGCCCGAAGTCCCAGGATTTTGAGACGAGTGCAGCTAGAAAAACTCATACAAGACTTAATGAAAATGTTCTCGCGGTTCATATCACTACATCTCTTCCAGACAGGTCTGAAATGATACTCTTTTACCGGTTGCTTATATAACTTCAGATTGACTCCCATATTTACCTTCAGGCATTTCTTTCAAACAATCAAAGCAGTTGCCATAAGAAACCGTAAATAGTTATATCAGAAACCTTTATTCAAACTTTACTCCAAATTATCTTGTTTTCATTTCACAAATCCATGTATGTATAGACTATTTTGTCTCTGTTGATTTAGGTTCTTATACCACCCAAGTCACATACTTATAACGTGATGTGAAGTCAATATCGAATCTGGTATTCGTAGGCACACAGATTAGTCGCCCAGAGATACTTTGTTTATATGATGTATTAAATTATAATTTCAATTGGTTGTTGGGTTCAACTTAACCCTACTTACAAGGAGATTCATATCCCCACAAATCTTTACGTATCATTTTCTCATATTTTCAAACGTGGAAGAATTTTCAGTTTAGCTATACTATGATACATGTAGGATAATAAACATCTAACATACTGAAAATAGTCGAGAAATTATATGGACGTAATCACTTAACTCATAGGTTCCCTGACCTGTTATTTTATTTCTCATGAAGACATTTCGATTCCACTTATCTTCTCTACAACTCTTATTTGGTGTGAATTTGACCGGTTTCAAGTTTGTTCACAGATTGATATCAGTCAGAGAACTACTTAAAACCAGAGAGAACAAGACATTTGTGTCGTCCCGGTTTGGTACTCTTCAATAGTACTCACCTATCACCCCAACTAGGATCGAACCAAAAACTCTCAGGTTACAAAGGAAGCCCATTGGCAGTTCAGCCACTGGAATGGAGTCCAACGGCTCATGAACTCTAAATTCTATGAATTCGCGATTTTCAGCACCACAGATATCTAGTATCATCAAGTCCTCACACCTGAGGTGGTAGACTTCACTGCAGTGATTATGATTTTACATTAGAAAAGCAGGTAAAACTACTTCCTGTAGGTAGTGACTACTAAGCATCAGGCTAAGTGTTACTTTGTAGAAATTTGGGTGGTTTGAAGTCTGATCTTCATTTTGTTGAGAATTGAAGATCTTATCTATCTGTCTCACCTTTTGCTTATTTTTACTAATACTGAGGACAACGAGACTGGTAAGGACAGATTTCTATTCTTCATCATGACGAAATTCAATAGACATTGAAAAAAATAAGCACTGAGTCAACTACGCTTACTACAAAAGAATATCAACCATTCAGTGTCGGGCATGTTTTGTTCTTTCACATCTATCAGTGAATGAGTCCTACTCAGAAGTGTAACCTTTTATTTTGTGTCGCAAAAAACGACAACTCTACACATCAGCATCGAACAAAGCATGGAATGGCGATCAAACCTCTACCTCAACTTTATAGACTTTGAGAAGGCCTTCGACAGCGTTGACCGTGAAGTAATTTGGAAATTACTCAAGTACTATGGCGTACCCCAAATATTCATCAACCTTATTCAACAGCTGTACGACAACGGCACATGTCAAGTCATCCACAACGGAAAACTCAGCGAGGTGTTTGGAGTACACACAGTAGTCAGACAAGGGTGCTTATTATCACCAATGATATTCCTAATTGCGGTGGACTGACTGGATTATGCGTCAGACAGTGGGAAACGAGAAACGGGACAGGGATATCCCGGACCGATGTGAAGAACCTAGAAGACCTGGATTTCGCGCGTGGATGATTTATGTTTGATGTCACTGTCACACAATCGAAGACTTACAAGCGAAAACCGACAAACTGGTCGAAGAAGCAGCCGGCGAAGACAGGACTCCAAGTGAACATATACAAGACGGAGGTGATGAAAGTAACCAACCAACAACAACAGCAGCAGAAACGTCCAGCGTCAATCACCATCAACGGGAGGGGTTTCAAAGAGGTTACTTCATTCACTTATCTAGGAAGCATTGTCACAACTACACGCAGTCGGAACGGATGAGGATGTCAAATCGGGCAAGAACCAGGAAGGCGAGAAACATATTCATCAACCTGAAACCAGTCTGGAAATCTTCGTCACTCAGCCATCATCAACAACAAAATCCAGTCGGATTTTCAATACAAACGTCAAGTCAGTCAGTTCTTCTATACTGATCAGAAACTTGGCGGCCGGGTCACAAAGAATATTTCCAACAGCCTGTTGCAGACGTTACCTTTATCAACCAACAACTGTCTCCGTTGGCTCTACACTGAAGATCAGATGGCCGGGCCGGAAAGAATCACCAACAAGGAACTATAGGAACAAACGAACAAAACAAGAACCAATCGCCAGCCAACAAATATGCAGGAGAAAGTGAAGAGATGGATTGGACACTCGCTGAGGAGACCGCTGGATGACATCGCGCGTCAAGCCCTCCAGTGGAACCCGAAAGGGAAGTGGCGAGTGGGACGTCGGTGCAAGGGTGACATGGAGGAGATCGTGTGAAGAAGAGTTGAAAGAGTATGGACCAACTAACATGGGTGCAGGTGAAAAGTACAGCAGAAGGAAGACGGAAGCAAATGGAGACGTGCAGTTGAAGCCGTATTCTCCACTAGGAACCCAAGGGAGCAATAATAATAATTTTGTGTCTCATCTTTAATAGCTGTTTTAATTTAGTTGTTAATTATCACTGCTTACTTAATGAAGCATATTCTCTTTGTACTACCCATATCTACTTATAAGTAATGCACGCGACAATACTACCGTTAATATAGACTGAATTCTTTATATAGTGAAAATCACAAATTCATAAAATGAATGAATAAATATAATGAAAATAAGTAAAACTAGAACTAGTAACTAAACTCACAGTGGTCCACTGAAAACATGATAACTGAAATTGGCACAGGTTTTAAACATCTGTTGGCTTACTTAATACTTTAATTGTTACTTCAGTCACTGATTTGATAATAATCGAAATAATAATAGCAATAAACAATAACAACAACAACATAACACTACAATAGGGAATAAGACAAACAAAGTAGTCCAGGTTCAGATGACATAAATAAGTCAGCTGTTGTAAACTTTAGAGACAAAAATAAAAATTAAGTTCAAAATGTCTGCCTTAATTCTAGTGCATTAAAACAAAAATAAATATGATATAATTCTTTTTTTCTCCGCCTAATAAACAAGTTATTTACACTGATTACATACCCGTCAACACTGAACTGCTAGATAATGGATTGTAGTCATTGCAGTCTACTTTTGCTTTGTAGTAGAAGTTGTAGTTGTTGGGAAAGTAAACACATGTGATTTTTATCTCATAGCTTGATGCTTATTCATAAATGTGTCTGTATATTAAGAAGGTCAATAATCTAGTCGTTATGATCGCATAATTACTTACTTAACTGTATGATATTTGTAATGCATTTGTCTTATTTCGCCTTTAAATTTCACTGTAGTCATTAGTCATCGAAATGTTTTAACCAAACGAACAAAACTGCTTTAAATTAGAATTATTTTTTGTTCAAAATCGTTTTTTATGTCAAGGTGATTCTGATAAAAAAATAGACCATTTCCTTGTGAATGACTACAAGTAAACAGCAACCAAGATAATCTACAAGATTATTAGATAATTTTATTTATACAGTGTTAAGCGGGATAATTAAAAGTTTAGAAAATTTGCTTTGTTGAACAACTAGCTGAAGTAAGGAAGGAAACTAATGGAGCACTACTTATTTAGGAGCTTAAGCTCACATTTCAAATATTAAAAGCCAGTTTAACCTTTAAAGTAAGTTGGCAGATGATGACTAGTAGTGGAATTCAGGATGCGCATTATGTCCTATTTGAGACTGCATTCTCCTGTGAGTGATGATGTTCCCCTTGAAGCTTGAAACCCTTACCCATCGTTTCAAACATCAAAGCATCCAATCAATGATGGGGAAAGTTAAAATCGAGTTGAAAATAAATAACAATTCGGCCTTGTATATATAGACGTACACAGAGTTGTCTTTCATTATTCTTATAATTTCAACAGTTATATGAACTGATTCATTCATACAATGATAGTAAAAAAAAATGTCCATGGACAAATGACCTTCAAATAAACTGACTTCATTTTATGTAAAAGTTTTTTGACTATATATTTTGATGATTAATAAAAATCCGAATAAATCTGCTGAAGAAGCTGTGGCTTACACGGTGAAACGTTCAGAAAAATCTTGTTCTGATTTTCTTAACACGCTGGGATTAATTTAAATAATTTATAATGATATTATTTCGTAAAATAACTCTGTGTTTGGAATAATAGATGGACTACCACACTTCTTGAAATATACACAGACCATCAACTGGAGAGATTTAACAGAAGTTGCCTCCTTCACTTATCCGGGAAGCATCGTTTCAACTACAGCTAGCGGAACAGACGAAGATGTCAAAGTCAGGATCGCAAAGGCAAGATACGCCTTCATCAACCTGAAACCAGTTTTGAAATCTTCTGTACTGAGTCAGCATGAAGAACAAGAATTGGATTTTCAATACCAATGTTAAGTCGGCCCATCCATGAGGATCAGAAACTTGACTAGCGTGCAACGAAAAGGATTTAAAACAGCCTGTTGCAGACTTTCATCGACAGATGCCACTTCACTGGCTAGCTCCATACTCAAGATCAAATGGCTGGCCAGTAAGAATAAGCAACAAGAAGCTATGGGAACGAACCAACGAAGAGCTGATCGCTCAACAAATATATAGGAGCAAGTGGAGATGGATCAGAAACACATTGGGGAGGCCGCCGAATGACATCGCACGCCAGCTCATTGCTCGAGTGGAATCCAAATCGAAAGTGACGAGTGGGTTGTCCCAGGGTGACATGGAGGAGATCGTGTGAGGAAGAGATGAGAGTTCGGTCAACCGTGGACGGCAGAAAACAGAACAAAGTGGAGATGTTTTGTTGAATCCCCATTTTCCACTTGAAACGCAAAAGAATAATAATAAATTTTGCAGTAACTTAGTTTCTTTCTTGAATGAATTACCAGCTTTCTAGTAGACCTTATGCTAGTTGGAAAGTTTGTAACTATACAGTTTTATTGCATTATTCACTAAGAAAGTACACCATAAGTCGGTTTTCATTTCTGAGGTATTTGTTTCTGTCTATTCTTCGAAATGGTTAAACACTGTTTATTTAACGGGTTATCTACACAGGATATTGCAACTTATAGCATAATTCCACGACCCCTGACTGTTAGATCATAACCAGTCTGGCTACGTAGTCGTTTTACATTTTCTGAGTTTTAGTGAATATTAAAATGATCGAAAGGACTCTTTTCAATTTAAAGTTTACTTATTTTATCTCAAGTGATCTTAGAGACAGGAACATTCAGAAATTTATTACTTGGCTTTATTGATTAAATTATAAATTTTGGCTATATCCTATTTTTGTGACCTTTATTTTCCAATGCATCTATTTTTCAAAAATCAGTATACATTATGTTATGTTTACTGCCTTATTACTTAAAGGAAACAGAAGCTGGTAAACAGTATTTATTACCTCTCAAAATTAACTTATGTAAACAGTTAACACAATACTCTAGATGAACGTGTCTAGCAAGAAGGCAAATGGAAGATTCATGTGATGTTTTAAGGATAGTAATCATTTTTATCCTTGATATAAGTATAAAACTTGGGCACTGTGGTAGAGTATAATTCCATTATAGATAAGATTTTATTTTGATAAATCGCACAGTGTTTACAGTAATGTTTACTGATGACGTTTCGAGCACAATTTATTGCTCATAATCATATCAAGGTAATCACACGACTTCCTAAATTCATTTATATAGTTCCATTGTTTTTCTCTTGATTTTCACTTGATTTGATTGGTAATAGTATTTTCCATATTTCAGGTATGAGTGACGAGTCATTCCTATTGCATGTGTTGGGTGTAGACTCGATGAACAAGGATTCAGTAATCAACCTCTCTCTCCACCTACCTAGATTACTTTTTAGAATTTTAACCCTCTCCCACCCTATTGTGTGGTTGTGTGTTAGCGCATGCATTGCAATTGCTGAGCTTTTTTCTAAATTATTTATCTTCTCGGGGTCAACCATTCTTACCTTAGCTAAATTTTTATGCTCTGACAATCTGACTACCCCTGACCTACTAGTTTGACCTATGTAGTTGACCTCACAGTCATTGCATGGTATTTTGTAAATAATATTATTTTGTCTAATTGGGTCAACTGGGTCCTTTAACCTACAGAGCTTGTCCCTGAGTGAGTTTGTAGGTTTAAATGCCACCCTAATTCCTATTTTATTCAGAATCCTACGTAGTGTCTCAGATGTCCCCTCTTTATATGGTATAACTGTGGATGACTTATATTCTTTCTTATTTATGTTATTATTACTAGTTTCACAATTATTTTTATTTTGTTTTTGGCCTTTAATGATCTTCCTAATGAATTTTATAGGATAGTTATTCAACACCAACGCTTCTTCTATCTGTTTTAATTCATCATTTAGATCTTTTTTTGTGCTACTTAGTGCCACTGCTCGGTTTGTTAAACATTTAACTAAGCCTGCCTTAACAGTTAAAGGATGAGACGAATTAAAGTCTAAATATCTATTAGAATGCGTTGGTTTTCTATAAACACTAGTGTGTAGTTTGCCTTCTTCTATTCTTTTTATCTTACAATCTAACATAGCTAATTCTCCTTGTTCATTTTCTGATTCAAATGTGAATTTTATTCCCTCAACTTGTGAGTTTATATGTGTCAAGAAGCTAGAGATGTGTTCTGTTTTTAACACTGTGAAAGTGTCATCCACATATCTCCACCATATTTTCGGAGTAGGGTTAAATGTATTGAGGGCACTATTTTCCCAGCTGTCCATAAATATGTCTGCTACGATAGGGGATATTGGTGATCCCATTGCTACACCTTCTGTTTGTCTATATATTTTGCCTTGGAACTTAAAGATAGTAGATGTGAGGCATAACTGAATCCCTAAAATAATTTCTTCAATGGACAGCTTTGTCCTATGACTGAGTTCCGGATCCGCAGTTAATTCTTTTTTAACTGCTTCTAAGGCCATATTAACTGGTATATTAGTATAAAGACTAGTTATATCAAAACTAACCATTTTTTCATCATTTTCTAGTTGAATGTCATTTAGCTTACTTTTCATCTCATATGAATTAGTTAGTCTAGAGTTTGAGCGATTTCTAATGGGACAAAGTATTAGAGCTAAGTGTTTTGATAATTCATAAGTGGGGGTATTTCTAAAATCTACTATTGGTCTTATGGGGTAACCTGGTTTATGTATTTTAATAGTACCATATATTCTACTAGTATTATTAGTTTTAGGCATTAAAGTAAACCATTTAGACTCACCCAGTGACGGCTTCATTCTCCGTAATAATTCCGCTGTAGATTTCTTTACCTTATTCATTGTTGTATCTACAGGCTTCTTAATTTCCTCATATGGACCCGTTTCAATATGTTCACTGACTTTCTTGATATAGTCAGATTTATTCAGAACTACGGTGGCGTTTCCTTTGTCCGCTTTTGCGATGACAATGTTTTTATCCTGTTTTAGACTAATTAAAGCTTCCCTTTCTGATTTTGTTAAGTTTGATCTTGCCTTCTTTTGATTTTTCAGGGTTAACGCACATTGTGCTCTAACTTCTTCTGCTGTTGTCTTGTCTATTGAACCTAGTGCTGCTTCTATGTTAGGAATAACGTCCTCTGGTTTTAATTTATTAACTGTTACGTTAAAATTAAGTCCTTTCTCAAGTACTTTTATCTCACTAGAGCTTAGTTCTCTTGATGAGAGGTTGATCACCCATTTTGTTCTGTCGATAGAGGATGAAGTGTTGACATCAATTTCATTTGTTGTGTTCTTTTCTTCCATTAGTTTGTTGAATTTTTTGATTTGTGTGGTTTTTGATTTTCTTAAGGCTGATTCTCTAGCTTTTTCGGATGTTTCAACAACGATTACATAATCTTTGTCATTGACCATACATTTGAGTTTCTGTTTGAGTTTTTCGATTTCATTTCGTATATTATTTAGTTTCACAGTAACTCGATGTAGTTCTTCTCTTAGACATAATCTACTGAGATGTTCAGCTGCTGATGATATTTTCCTTGAAGCGATTGGAGTGCGTATGCGTAAATATTTTGGAATTATATGATTTTTTAGACATCTACTATTAGACATCTACTATTTTTATCCTCTTGTTAACGAATAGAAAATTGTTTTAAACACTGAAGATTTGCAGAATACAGAAGTAACTTGAAATGTTAAATCTCTAGTGTCCGACATCAGGTTAATTTGACCTATACATAACTTTTCCCCTTTTTTGAGAACAATCTGGACTGGTGGTTTCAGTGAGTGAAAACTGCTATGCATTGCTGTTCATAAGGTGAATCACTTTTTAGTACAAAAGAATCCTAGTATTAAACAGATGCTTGGAGAAAATATGTTATCCCTAAAGGCAAAACTGTGAAATAAGTCACATATCAAACAAATAATATTTTAATTGAAAACCTGACTGGAATTTTCTGTAAAATTAAAAACCAGAAAAGAAACACTAGTATAGTGGATAAATCATAGGTGAGCACTTCAAATGTTTCAAGTAAATTAATAACCTAGGCCAATATATTGTTGATACTTTCTTAAATGGATGGTATACTTTCTTAGATGGATGGTATACTGAGCCTGCTTTGTGAACGACCACTCATTGATAACATTAGAATGCTGTTAATTATTGCATGTTGACTAGCAGTAGAATCCAGGATGCGCCTTTCACCCTGTTTGGGACTCGTCATCTGTATTCTACAGTGAACAATGATGTTCCCACTGAGTCTCGATTCAAGTCCTTATAGACCAATTGGATCACAACAGCCACCTCCTGTGCAACAAGTAATCTTAATTATTTAATTGAATTTTAGATTTTCCCGTCGATTGATTGGACCAAAGTGTTCGTTCCAGTGGATAACGCTCTAGCGTTTAAAACTATGGGCACTTGAATCTAGGCTCGGGGGGAACATTATCACTCGCTGTAGAATGCAGATATATCCAGATGACGAGTCCCAAGTAGAACGAAATACGCCTTATCCTGGATTCCACTGCTACTCACCACCCACCAGCTCACTTCTAATTACATGCCCAGACATCGTTGAAGCTTCTGTAGAAGAAGCCGACATGTCAACCTGAGACTGAGCACTTCGGTCCAATCAATCGACGGGAAAATCTAAAATTAAATTAAATTAGAATGGTTTGTCGAAATAACGTGAATGTAAAAAATTAGGATTCATCTACTGAAATTTTAATACCTCTTAGTGTTTTTAAATCAGCTGATTCCACTCTTTTTATTTCTCGGTCTTAGCCAACGTCAGAGAAGATGCCTACAGTAATTATTTTGAGTTCCTGGTTAACCGATTGTGTTCAACTGAAATGCTTAGCTACTGTTGACATATAGGTTAATAATATGGATTTAGTGATGTTTGAAAAGACTAATGTTGAGTTTCAGTCTCACTGAGAACAACATAACTCGCCGGGATAGGATCACATCAAGATGAAACAGTAGGCTATTTATTTAGGCTCTGACAGAAGATATAAAACTTGAGACAGTCACTGAAAAACCTAAATTAGACACTCAGAAGACTAACCCTGAGACTTTATACAATTTCTCAAACTCTCAGCATATGTGTTGCACCTAGTAAGGTTGATTGCAGAAAGCAATAGATTTTATCCTTTGATTATCTTGGACTACCTGACATATCATACATATGAATGATTATTATACCTCTTAATTTTATATCATTACCTGGTTGTCAAACATCTTATTATATTCAACCATGCTAGTTATAACACAATTGTAGGTAAACCATTAAACGATATCACCTCACAGTATTTAACTTGTGAGTGCTTTATTTGAGGTTGAAACTCCTTCTAGAACTTAACAAATAATCGAAGATAAATACCACTTTCTATGAACAAGGCAATTAAAACTAATGGTTTCTGATACTTTTTAACCTGTGGTACACTATAAAATAATGTTTCAGTATTTATACATTACCATTTTAATCGCTTATCGGTCAAAAACAATCGGTTTGACGGGAGATTCTTTCCAAGTTACTCAGTATTGTATATAGTACTATTGACATTATATAATGGCAAACAGAAAGTCTGTTTCAATCGTAGATGCAAGTGGGAAGAGGTAATTATATTTCTAAGAATATTAAAAATATGTTTTCAGATTTTCAATAGATCCGAATCACTTTGCTCGGACACTATGTAGTGACTAACTAATGTCATACACTTAATTCTTCATTTGGTGCAGACTGAATTCTATCAGTGAAGTAAGCAATGTAGTCACCGTACTAGGTGGCCTAGCATCATGATGCACTTTGAATTGTTGTTAAACGGTTGAAGGCAATCAGCAGGAAACCTCGAGTAGAGGTTTTGTGCCTGCTGACACTCATCGGCAATGCAGCGCTAGGTGGACGGCGTTCAAATCTCAGAAGGGACATGAATTCCTTCTAAAGTGCAGATGAACTTTGCTGACTTGTGAGTGATAGCAAGCACGAAACTTTCTTCCAAGGCTTCCAGTCGATTGTCTCCATCCATCTAATAAATCAGTCACAATGCCTATCATTGTCAAACATTAAGACTGACATTTTACAGCTGCACATTTCATAAACCAATGTGTTGTATTTCTTGTAAACAATATCATAAAAAAACACCCGAAAACAAAGAATCACCACTAATTTACAAAGAGACCATAGAGGTACTTGACATTCAGAAGATCAACAAAGAAGAAACTTTTTTCACCTTTTATAATATTGAGAGTTAGTAAAAAAAATGTCTTACAGAAGATATAATCACATAATAAATGTTCATATAAATTACAAAACTTCACTGATTTTAATATTTCTCATCATTGCGTAGATGCATACTATTTTAATTATCCCATAATCTTGATACTTTCGTTCTCTCATTCTTCTTTCCACTGGATTTGTCTTTCCATGCGTGATCATCGTATAATTTTGATACATCTGATGATGAGAATACACCTCCATATCCTTGTATATTTATACTTTATTAGCAAGATACAGATTTGCATTACTTTTACGGGATTTTTATTTGAGTACCTTGTAAATTTTATGACACTTATTTCTTGATTGATTCTAATTTTAGTACACTACTGAATTATATGATTTTCTGTCTTGCTTTACTTTTAATTAACGCGTTCCATTCAACCTAAACAACTGCATTCAAACCCTGTGAATACTTAATGTGTTTGGCGTACACTTCTTTTTATCGGAAATACATATATATATATTTTGTTTGTAAAAAAGGCTCTCCCTCTGTCTCTCATCATACTTTTACAATCAACCTTACGAGTACACTTGAGAGCTTTTTTCCCCTTTACTTAAGATGGACATAAAATAGGACCTAAACGTTTAATCAATCAAATCAATCGTTTCGATTGTTTTCACTGTCTTAAGACTTCAAATTTCTTTGAGAGAGACAATAAGAGTTAGATAGTATTATACAGAGGCAAATTTGTATGAGCAGGGAATTTATTGTGATGAGTTTATCGTCTCCAACTTATCTGAAAGCATTACTTTAACGCCATACATCACATTCCACATTCCTGTGTCCTTTCTTCTGGTACATATATATATATATATACAATCTTCACCCACATTCTTTCCTGGGTTGGTCAAAAACGACCGTGTTATACTTCGTAGGACTCTGAAAACTTTCAGTGTGGCAAGTGATATCCCAATGGGCCATATCGCTGACATCAGCGTTAATAGACACTAGATTTCAAGCAACAAATTTGCTAAAAGGAATTTTGTCAGACTGTTGGAGTATCCACTTTACCCACAGCTTTCACCTTGGGTCTTCTCAGGTAAAACAATAAATCACTTCAAAAGACTTCATGTGCGCACATCTGAGCATAAAAATTCCACGATACCACATCTTGCACTTATTTTATGAGGTGAAATTGGTGTCAGACACGCACTGACTAACCGTTTTTGCACTAGCACATTAACAGTTTTCTCCATCCTTATTCCATCGAGCTATACTGTTATTATTATTCTTATGTTTACAAACCTTTCATCTTTTCGCTCTGTAATAACTGTTAATGTTTCGTTTTCCCCTTCACCATGCTATCTATATCAAGAGAACATTAGATTCAATACCGCTGTAACATGCTAAAATTTTCAAACTGTATCAACAATGCTACCTGAAACAAACCCATTGTTATTATTACCACTATTGTTATTATAGTCATTATTCTCATCTTGTACTTCGCACATTTTTGACTTTATTCCCACCGTAAATGTGGACAGATTTCTGCGGTTAATTTTATTTGCATTTTGAATAAATTCGATGCAATGTTTTGACAAATGCTGAGAATTCCATGCTGTAATATGAGTACTGTTTTTGGAATAAAGCGGATCATTATACATATATTTATATACAACGGCATTGAAGAAAGTTTTGAAGTCTAATCTATTGATTAACGCAAAACTCCACAGATGACAGAACCACTTCACAATGTCTTCCGGAATCATAAAAAAGATAGTCTTCATCTAAATAATTTGTGGATTTTGACAAAAAAGCCTATTTTCACAGTTGGTTATTTTAGTACCTATAGTTTATTGATGTCAATCAAAATGTTTAGGAAACGGTGTGCAGTTACAGACAACATCTCTTCATTTGATTACAAGAAAGACTTTGGAATGGTGCTGCAACAGATGTTTTTGCTGTATCATTTGTTTTAATTTGTTTTAATCTTTTATTCTATATAACAAAGTTTCAGCGGCACAATCTTATTACTACATTTGCCTAGTTTATTAGGCAGTCTTAAGACCAGAAAACACAGGCAACTGAGAATAGGGCTAGTAGCCGTACCTCATGTGGTCAAAAAAGAAAGCAGTTGCTTCTGAAACTTTAAAGCAAGGCAGAGATAAACTTATATTAACCTGCTTGAGTACTTTTTATGTATCTGTCTGGACATTATATTTTACAGCCATTTTTTAAAAATTTTCTTCAATACGAAAGTTAACTTAAATTTCCTCTTCTTTAGAAATTAACTAATGCAATAAAATTGTTACATTTGCACCATTTTATTGTTATTAGTAAAGGCTTTTTTCAACAAAGAAATTAGTTCACTGAAATTTAAATCTAATTTAGCACTTAGTTATGTTCTTGTTGTTAGTATTCTTCTGTAATAGTATAACAGAAATAAAGACCAAATCCCTAAAGATTCTCTATCTAATTGTGTCTATAAAATAAAATGCTTGGAATATGACGCGGTCGGTATACATCGGACAAACATCTCGAGAACTCTAAATCAGAAGAAATGAACACCGTAGAGCATCTGTTCATCCAGCGAGAAATCCGGTTGAACTAGAAAAACTTGAAAAATCATCAGCCATATTTCGTCGACACGCTATAGAATCAGGCCACAAAATCGATTTTGACAATAGTGAAATAATTCAGAAAAACTTTAGAAATCGCAAAGAACGTCTAATATCAGAAGCACCTCGTATCAGGCGGAATTCAAATTGTCTGAATAGGAATGATGGACTAAAACAGAATCTGACCAGGTTACAACACTTCCCTCCCCCATGAAGTGACAAAATCAACACTATGTAAACAAGCACTACTTTTATAATTTTTACACACTGATCAAATGCAACAATCTACACTTGGTTTTGTTACCTCTACCAGTTGACAAACTTGACAGCAAAACAATGACCTCAGACTGACGAACGATGATCAAATTAGTAAACTTTGGTTTGATATCATAACAGATGTACTATTACCTTTGTTATTCGATTTGGTGATCTTCATTGTTATTTTGACTTTCATTATGTCCTTTTAACTTGATCTAAGTCTATTTTCTCACCCCTTAACTCTTTGTTATATATATAATGAGATTTTGTAAATTCTGGTTAGGTAATCATACTTTGATAAAGCTATTAGCAGCATTAAATAGCGAAACATCAGTAAAAACAATATCGTTTTGTTTTCCATTCATTGGGAAATACAAAAAAGCCTTTATCATATTGAATATCATATACCCAGTGCCCAAATTTTTTCACTCTGTTAAAAGTGAACTTGGTTTGGACATATATAGTATAACAGAAACTTTAATAACTCACTGGTCCTAGTTACTTAATTCATACATGTACTTACTTTACTTTACTTCGGCTATCTCCTACGGGAGGATGAACCGGCTTCATGAACATCTCGAATCATCGCTGCCCAGGCGCGGCGATCCAATGCAAGGTTTTGCGACAGGGTTATCCAATTCTTGTTCCACAGACGGAGTCCGTAGACGGTTTGTAGCCCCAGGCACTCCATATCAGCCTTGACTGTAACAAGCCATGTTTTCAGCTGTCCACCCCTGCGACATCGCCATGATGGAAATGGAGAGGGATTTAGAACTGATTTGACCAGATCGTCATCTGGTTGGTGCAGAACATGGCCAAACCACCGAAGGGGACGTTGTTGGACCAGTACTGGAATTTGGTTGATGTTGTAGAAAGTTCATGAAGTTTCATGGGAATTAGGTAGGAGTGATGTCCCCAGGATCGCTCAGCCTTTTGTTTGAGAGTGCAGATCTAGCCTTTACACAACCAAGTGTGACCTACAAGGCAGTAGGAGTGGAGTAGGGAGTCCACTATCCATTGGCAGCCGTTGACCGGAGTCCGGTTCATACGCCTTTTTGAATGGGGCCAGACATCCAGAGCATCCAATAAGCCCTTTGTCCATACGTCTGTCGGTGAGCTCCTGTGAGCTTCATACGCCAGTCGTTGGAGGTTTGGAATCAGGGTTTAGCTATCTCCCCTAGACTGTCATCCAATGGACAGTCAACCCGGTGAAGAGCGCCGGGCATCCGCTTTTGCCCTCTCACTTCGGTGAAAAACACACCTCCGCCACGTGAAGGTAGTGAGTAGGACTTCCTCAGGAAAGGCTATGTAAGACGCCTGGTCATATGGAAGCATTTCAAGAGGTGTACGGAGGGGTGGCCAACCGGCAGCGCAAGGCACCCACCCTCGACCATCCTGAGGCTTTGGAGATGCATTCATATATGTCACTTATTTATACCTAACCTTTCCTCCTTCCAGCTTACTAACGCCTAGGTGAGGTTTAGAAGTGCATCCGAAATTCCTTCTGACATACTCAATACATCAATATGCAAAAACAAATCACTGAAAGTTGCATAGAATTTTTGTTTACACTTGGATAAATGTTCAAAAATACATTTTTGTTGATTTGTTCACATTTGTCTGTAGGATGTAGGTAATAAATTAACTGAAATTGGCTAGATTATGAAAAATATTAGGGGGTTCGGAAAACGGTTTGATATCAGTTAGAGAACCATTGGAAACACCTGTTTCGTGTTAGTCTGTGACTCATCATCAGTACACACTAGATGAGGTGTAAATGAAATTTCACAGCTAATCAAAATGTCTTCACAAGTTGATCCGAATACACTGGTGTGTGTTCTCAGGGTATTTCTGTATTCCACCAGGCATGAAGATATCCTCATAAAAACAAGGTGGAATAGTTGAATATTCCGACGATTATAAATACTTGTTAGTGAACTTATATGAATAATTGTTTTAAATGATAATATCACTAAACATGGAGTTAGAAGTCAGTATTACTAACTACTGAAAAATGAATTTAGGAATCCGCAAAAACGGGTCGGTATCAAAGCACTGCCTAGACTGTATAATTACCAAAAAGTGCCAGTACGTCTGTCTGTCTCTACCAGCACTAAGGTAGCAGATACAGAAGTTTGTAATAATTAATAATAATAAATGTGAATAAATATTTCGATGTGAATAAGTTCCGCCAAACCATTGAAAATAATATAATTGAGTTTTCTTATTAGTGGAAATTCTGAGTTTTGAGTTTAAATAAATCAAGATTTATTCAAGGAAGCTTCCTTCCAACACTAAGCTGAACATGTGCTTCTGACTAGGCAATGAATCTTATTATTTCAAAATGGCTTAATTAATGTCTGCCTAAATTTCAAACATTGAATACTGTTATGGATTAACAGAGATCTCAGTTAATTTTTTTTTGAAACATTATTCGCAAATAAAACACACTCAGGTAGATGTACTAAAAAAGAAATTTTCAACAGACCAACTATCAGAACTTCCGATTAATTCCTGTCCTAACGTCACATTCTTTATGGCTTCCCTTCAACATTCCCATGAGTGAGACCATAGTCAGTGGTTTAAAATATTTTTCCAAGAAACCTGGATCTTACTCGATTGAAATTCCATCTGCAAACAGTGCCATTAAACATATAAGATTTTTAAAAATATTATTCCTTGGTGTTCCAAGCGAAACATAGGACTTCAAGCTTGAGCTCTGAAGTTTCATTAGCGGAAACGTTTAATTTCTTTGCTGGATGGGGTTGCTAGCCTCACACTAAACCCTTCGTCTTTGCCGGGCTTATTCCCGGCTAGTCGAGGTTTAAGATTGCATTGGCCTAGGATTGAACCTCCTGCCAATTTGGTGAGTGGAGTTTATTCTACCACTGTACCACCCATGCAAATCCCGATGGGGATGGAATACGAACCCAACTGGTGTATACCTCAATGGATTATCAGTCCATCTCAGATTAAGAATACAGAAATGTTAATAAATCGCAACAAATCATAAATTTTAACTTACTTTATTCCAAAAAGACCAAAGGAATATTGTAGAAACCTCACTTATAAATTTAATTCCATGTCATGAGATGGATAATCTTTCAAGTAAGTTTTCATATTACTTCAGACCAAACAATCATCATTATCATCATAAATATAAATTATAACAGTAGTAATATTTTAAAATGTTTAATTTTTATATTTTCATAAAAAAAAGAATGCCAAAAATTACAGAAGGTCCATTTGTTCATTGAATAGAATTCAACATATTTATTTATTTATTCAATTATAATTTCATTGTTATAGTTATAGTGTTATACATTTATTCTGTCTAATAGTATTATGTCTCCACATTGGTCATTATCGAGACATAACCATGTGTATATGAAAAACCAATAGAAACTGAATAAGTGAATACTAATAAAGTATAGCTTTCTACGCACAGAACTTGCGCACATTCATATACACACACACACAAACTTATATATGTACATATATATATATATATATATATAAATGCACATTAATATTTCTGTATACCTAAGTCCATGCATTTTTATATAGCTCATCTATCTATGAGTTCATTAATATAGATGAGTGGTAAACCAAGTAATATTATAGAAGCAGGTCACTCAGACGATTTTCAAATAAACAGAAATAATAAATACTACGATTACTTCTTATTAGAATAGTGGAGAAAGGGAGGGAGGGAGTGAGGGAGGGAGGAAGAGTGGGTAAGAACAAGGACAATACAAATTTTCCAATTTCTCATAAATTATTCAGCCATTGTCCAGTAATATACTAAAGTAGCTAACTAGCTGGCTAGGTAATTACAGTAGTCTGTCTTTTGGGAAATATACATATATACTTGTACAGTTCACTTCTATACACCAACCTGAGATGATTCTAAAGGGAATGAAACAAAACTTAGAACTGCAAACATACTGATATAACATGAAAACTTGGTTTCTTAGTAATATATATATATATTGGGAAAAACCATAAATTCATTCAAGTATTTCAGTACTCTGGTTTCTTCCCTTACATATTTGCTTCGGCTATTTGTTAAATGCATTCGAGGGTGTATTTATTCATAAGCAATTCTGAATAAATACTGTTGACGAAAATAATCGACACAACGCCTGAGAAAAATTCTCATATTTATCGAAAAACGGGTATTATCATACATGAGCTACTCATTATTCTTGATTTAATAATGAATTTGAAAAACCTGTAACAGAATATCAATTTGGAAAATCCCTCCTGAATGATGTAATTACATTAAATATGGCTATATTATCATATTATTATTGCTCCCTTGGGTTCTTAGTGGAAAATACGGCTTCAAATGCACGTCTCCATTTGCTTCTGTCTTCCTTCTGCTGTACTTTTCACCTGCATCCATGTTAGTCCATACTGTCTCAACTCCTCTTCACACCATCTCCTCCATGTCACCCTTGCACCGACGTCCCACTCGCCACTTCCCTTCCGGGTTCCACCCGAGGGCTTGACGCGCGATGTCATCCAGCGGTCTCCTCAGCGAGTGTCCAATCCATCTCCACTTTCTCCTGCATATTTGTTGGCTGGCGATTGGTTCTTGTTTTGTTCGTTTGTTCCTATAGTTCCTTGTTGGTGATTCTTTCCGGCCCGGTCATCTGATCTTCATTATAGAGCCGGCGGAGACAGTTATTGGTTGATAAAGGTAACGTCTGCAGCAGGCTGTTGGAAATATTCTTTGTGACCCGCCGCCAAGTTTCTGATCAGTATAGAAGAATTGACTGACTTGACGTTTGTATTGAAAATCTGACGGAATTTTGCTGTTGATGCTGAGTGACGAAGATTTCCAGACTGGTTTCAGGTTGGTGAATGTGTTTCTCGCCTTCCCGATTCTCGGTCGATTTGACATCCTCGTCCGTTCTTCCTGTAGTTGAGACAATGCCATATGAATGTTTCAAATAACTTTATTAGGAATTCATGGGCCATTCAATCGGTTCTCAATGGCTAAATGGTATACGAGCTTGCCAAGGAACCGGAAGGTCCTGGTTTTCAAACCCAGTGAGTGCGTACGGCCGATTAGCCCCAAACTAGGCTGACGAAACAGGTGTTCAGTACTCCCTGGTGGTTTTAATGGCTCTCTAATCCGTGGTCTAGCTTGAAACAAATACAATCTCCACAAACTAATTCTTGAGAACTTTATAATCTCCTAGATTGTGTATCAATATTCTGACATTTGAATAGCACTTATTGACTTAATCCTTATTGTTTGTCTTTGTACTTGTTTAATCTCTAATTATAATGCTTCTCCTAGGAGTTGTGCGATGCACTGATAATTCGTTGTTTTACGATGTGATTTTGTTTGAGTGGACCAAGGTCATTCTGAATTTGAACTGTCTGTGGCAAGTACTGGTGTATGAATCTTGTGGACAGAATTTTGATCTCATTTTGTTGGGTATATTCTACTTGATACTAACGTACTTCTTAAGGACGACTCCAACCACAAACAATCGAACTTTTTTCTGTCTTTGGAGCATTTTGTGACGGTGCGTTTTTCAAGGAAATTTTGATAAAGTATGCAGTAGTACACAGAGATCGGTTTCCTGCGTTCTGGCCACAACAAATCTATTTTGGTCGTAACAAAACCCATGATCGATATTTTCCCGTATTTATGCTATGATTAGTGTTTACGAGTCTGTATTAACTTTTCAGTAATCTTTAAAGCCACCCTAAAATACTTAACTAGCCATCTTTCCATGGCTTAACTAAACACTTCAGCACTTTCACTGTTATTAGATGGTATAGCTAAAGTTTACTGAGCCCAATTTGGTCATGTTGCTTTATAAGATACAAAGATTTCATTTAATTACAAAGTATGACTTCATGCATTTATCCCCCTTGGTGAATTTGAATAAATCAAGAACAACAGTGGTTTGAGCAGAATAATATGGTACCATCATTTATTCCGTTGGCTTCTCATCAGCTGCTAACAGCCTAAATAAATTATGAGGTTTACATACAGAAAAGTTTTAGCATACTTGCAAATTTTACATGTTGTCAGTCGAAAGAAAGTTTTACAATAAGTGAAGTTGTCAAGATCTCTTAGTACGTTTGTGATGCGTTTTTCAGTTGCATCTGTCTTGCCTTTCCGACAGTCATCGACTTTGAACCTCAACGGGTCATTTAGCACGGTTTTCATTCTTGCGATGTAGTCATCTTTATCCATCAGTACCACTCCTGAGCCTTTGTCAGGTCGCAGTATGACGATTTTGTCAGTATTTCTGAGAGATTTCAATGTTTTTTGATGCCCTTCAGAGAGGAATTTGGAATATGACGTTAGTGAAATGAGGTATTGATTCGTAACGTCGGCCAGCTTAGATGTGAACCAGTCCTTCTTGTCCTCATCAACTGGAGTAAACTCATTCAGCTTATAGAATAGGTTTTCGAATTGAGCTGCGACATCGATTCTTTTGACAACGTTATTCGGGATATGGAAGTTAAATCCGAGGGAAAATGCTTCCTTTTCACTGTGGCTTAAATTCAGACTCGACAGATTATACGCAAACTCATCAGGATTTCCTGGGAAGACGTCATATATTTTCTCCTTCGTTAGGGATTTCGCCAGAGTTTTATAAAAAATTGCACTTGTTTTCTGTTAGACCTCTTGAATGAGATTGATGAATTCGATCCGGCATACTATATTCAAACTATTGACAATACCATCAAAGGATCGGTCTTCAGTTCTCAATTTTGAAATCATAGACTCTGTTGATTCAATATGCGATTTCGTAATGCGTCGAAGGGCGGTAATTTTAAGTACGTAGTGACTTCATGAGATGAAAGTATGAACTATATGTGAGGACTTGTTAATCATTATACTTCAGATCAGTCCACCTGAGTAGTACTAAGGTGTAGATAATTATTTAACCTTCATTAACTTCTTGAAAATACCTCTTTTTATTTAAAAAAGAGGGAAAGTGAATAAGTTTCAGAATAGATCATCTTCATTTAGAATTAGGTTCAATGCCTATGCAGTTTAAATGTGGGAGAATTCAAAAATGTATTCTTCCATAAATATGAAGAAAGACTGGCTACTGTTGACAACATCATATGCTTTTACCGAATCCACTGTGCATAAATGTATCCGAAGAAAAACCCGGTAAAACTCATGCGCGGTGGCTACAAATAAGGTTATTTATATTACTGGAATTACAATCATAATTTATGACAATCAGGATAGTAAAAATTCACATTCATAAATGTAGCGTGGTATATTCAACAGAAAAATAATGTTACAACAAGACTTTGGTAGTAAAATAACCTGGCCCACTATCCTAACAGTTTGTAATTACACTTACCGAAATTTTGCAAATGATGATCGGAGATATGTGTAGTGAGTACTGCTAGTATCAAATAACTATCTGTCAAACCTAAAAGTATTCTTTCACTTATCCTAGTAATGCAGTTTTGAAGCCACTTTTTGCGGCTGAAATTATTCTGCATGCTCAAGGTCATTGGTGAAGTGAGACGCTCAAAGGTCGGTTTCGTCCATGTTGGTCGACCATATTGGATTGCAGTTCCGTAGCCGTTCGTTTACACATTGGTTTTTCGTTTATGCTGCAGCTATTCACAACTTGTCTTGATGCGCGATGTTCACAAGTGTTGCGTTTTACCTCACTTTTGTTTCCGTTGCTGTTAAAATTAGTTATTCCGTTGGTTTCGAAAGTTTTTACCACCAGGTCATTGCATTCATTCCATTGTAGTGGTTTCATGCGGCTTTCAGTGTTCTAGTTGTTTTTCAGCTATTTATGAATTAGTACTGTGTAGAAGTTTTGGAAATTATGCACTATCCTATCTGCCTCATTGTAGCGATATTTTTAGGCAGTCTGCCTGAAACACTATTCATTGCAACCAATATGCTAAGGGTGTGTCGCAGTCAGATTACATGACGCGGACACCAGCATAACCAGCCAGAAAATGGGAATTCCTATCAGTCTAGAGAACATATAAAACAATTCTATGAAAATTATTGACAAAAAAATTTACCAAGCAAAATTTCAACAAACATGCCGGATAAGTCCAGCTCTTTTGGCCCAGAAGTTAAAATTCTGCGATTAACCAACTAATAGATATTAAAATTGATGGATGCGGTTCGTTTAAATTCAGAAGTGTGAGAATTAGTCATTCTTTTTGCATGTAACATTGTATTTGTTGAACTAACTTGCGGCTACTTCTTGTCAGTGTCCAGAGGCCATTAGTAACAGTGTAACTGTGACGGTAGAAGACGAAAGACTTGGTGATGAATGTTTATTTGCAATTTGTTATCTCTGTATAGGTAAATGCTGCACACATTTTCTTCAAGATCTGTGCAAACACAGATCTTCCGTGTTGTGCTACTTCTCGCCTTCCTTTACATTGTGTTTCCTTGTGTTTCTTTCATGTCTCCCATGTATCTCCGCAATGCTGTACCGTTCGCTTTCTCTGATATCAAATCTTTCTTCCTGTTATGTGATGTTTATATACCGAAGAACATCTCTTTATATATACATACTACTAACAAATCTTATCAGTAGCTTATGCCACATAACGACCTCAGAAGATGATGGGGGACATTCTTCATTTATCTCCATACAACCTGTCAATGAAAATGGCACATAACAAATATACACACTGAAGTGCTGCAAAGCACAGATGTAGAACATCCGAGGCACTAAACTTCTTGATTTTGTTTACTAGTTCTTAGAGGGCATTCAAACACTTTTGATGGTCCTCTTGTCTATTTTGAAATGTCATACATTCAAAAGAAACTTATTTACTGACAAAATATAATTAGCACATCATTGAAGACTATGGAGAATCAAACTGTATTGCTAAATTTTGACGTCATATAAGGTCGACTATTTTGTTATGAAGTCATATTTTTAGATAGCTGAATACATAATAACCTTGTCAGTAAAATGACAGCGAAGGACAAAGTATGGTGAAATTAATGTTGGCGCCCAATCCGTTTTCAATGTTGGCCAAGCATGCATGTGAACCGAGTTATATTCGAAGCTAACTCACTCCTGAACCTCGTCTGTTCTAATAACTGACTGTGAGTCAAGAAAAGAAGGAAAGTTTGGCTTTTAACCAGGAATCACATTTCGCAAAAGCATTGAAACTTCGAAACATTTTGTTCCACACTGAATGTGAAAGAGTGAGGGAAACAATATTATATTTTCAATAACTCTGTGTTTAATGTTTATTGAGACTGAAAGTTACTCTCATTTAAGCCCAACCTTGTAAAATAAACCTCGGCTCTAATGAGTATACGACAAAGACAATTTATAAGTTGTCCTGTTTTGATATCACATGTGATAAATAATTTTATTTTCCTATGCACTTCAAAATTATATTTCCACATGAATACTAACTCGATTCTAGTACTTATTATCGAGTGAACGAGCAAACTCAAAGCTGAGTTATAAACGATGTAACATATTCTCAGTTACATTTTAGAGATGTTTAGCTTCTCTTCTTTCTATTATCGTTTCAATTTCGCCTGAAAAAAAATCTGCTGTAAATAACTGAAAAAAGTTTTTAAAAAAAACTCTTCATTATTTCAAACTAAACTAAACTCTAGAGAGTCTTTTAAGTGTTGTTATAATATAAAAATACAGTTATAATTAAACTAAGTATTATTGTTTGTGTTAGTTAATACAGTTCATTCATCCTAAATACATAGCTGTATTTCTCCCTCTCATATCTTCATTCCTTTAACAGAATTTCGTTGGCTTCAGTAGTTGACTAATTAATTATTTTGAATATATATTTCAGCAAGATTTATATGTCTACTTGTGTGAATTCGCAGATGATTGATGCCTAATGTCATACAGACACAAAAACTGGAAGGTGAAAATCAGCATACTGGCTGAATGGATGATTCCAGATGATCATAGAGAGGTGGTAGAGGATAATTAACCACCACAAACATCAACAGCACCAATCAACATTAACAGGAGAATTTGACAGAGGTCACTCCCTTCACTTATTCAGCTACGAATCACGGTTTCAACCACATGCCGGTGGAAGGGAGGAAGATTTCAAAGCTAGTGAGGATTGGAAAGGCAAGATACTGCTTCATCAGTCGAAAATCAGTTTAGAAATCATCTGTACTCTGTCCGGATAAATAACAAGATTCAGATTTTCGAAACAAATGTTAAGCCTGTCACTTCTTCTGTATGGGTCCGAAACTTACACTATGCATCACGAAAAGCATCTTCAAATGGCCACTGCAGACCTTTATCAGCAGCCGCTTCCCTTGATGGCTGGCTCCATACTGAAGATCAAATGCCCGGTCGACAAGCGAGAAAGGATTAGAGACAAGAAACTGAGATGATGAAAAAACTAACTGAGCATCAGCCGAATGCTCAGCAAATATATGGGAGAAAAAGTAGATGAATTAGGCACATGTTGAGGAGGCCATCGAGTGACACCGCGCACAATGCACCTCATCGTACTAGTGGAATCCCAATGAGAACCGACAAGTCGGTCATCACTGTGAGGATGCAATGTAGAAGATCATGTGGGAGGAGGAGATTAGAGGTTATGGGAAATCGTGGACACAAATGAAGACAACGGTAGAAAACAGAACAAAGAGATGTGCCCCTGAAGCCCTATTCTTCATTTGGACCCAAGGAAATAATAATAACTGTGTGAATTAGTTTGTTCAATGTTACCTAATCTTTTTCAGGAAAAACTGTTAGAAACTTACTCTGTTAGGTTGTAACTATACATTCATATTGAGTTAGTAAGATTCATACTTAAATTAATGGTTGCTGATATACAATACATTCTGCTGTTCCTCGAATAATGTAAACTCATAGATTTGACACTGAGAAATCACACTTGATGCACTTGTTTTGACATTTAGATAAACAGGGAGATAATTTTCACATATAGTCTGACAAACCTTAAACGACATAAGGTTTAAGTTAATTAATTATTCGACTTTGTTATACTGCGATTATTTTGATAACATTCAATTGTATGACATAAAGTCTCACATTAACAGTATGACAGATAGTCCGAAATGCTGCACTAAATAACATTAACGAACCGATCTGAAAGTAAACTGATAATACGTAATTTTACCTTTTAACTGAAGAAGGCAAACATACTATCGATTTATGCATGATAGGCAATCAAAGATGATTGTTAGTTGCCTGTAGTGAAGTGAATTCAAAGTAAGTTTACAGAATTTACTGCTTTCAAGTGGTGAGTGAGTGAAAGTTGTTACTGTTAACAATCAGAGGTCTCATAGCGGCCTCATTATCTTATTTCATTGTGTGTTTACCGACTGGATTCATTGATATAAGAATTTGAAGAAAATACCAAGTTAGGTTCCTCAGATATTTCTTTCTAGACATTGCTAAGTGGAGTGACATATTTTGCAAACAGATGCAGAATCAAAAAGATAGTTTCAGAAGTTATGTTTCTATTTAAAGTAAACATCCCCTGTAGAAACATTTGCTCCCAAGAGCCCGTTAAATCTGTATGAGTGACATAATAATCTACGCATTCCAGTGTATGTCTCCAACTTCTCTGGCAGAAAAGATTCACCGCCTACTGACAGGACAGCTACTATAATAAAGTTATCTTCTTCTAACTACTATTCAGCGGAGATCGAGTCACGTAATTGACAACATCGTACCTGTACTTTTAATCTTATGGATACTTTTATTCTATGTACTCATCTGAAACAATTCACACTGAACAAACATATCTTACAAGTTGGGAAAGTGCACATCTTTAATACTATCTAAAACTTCAAACATTCTCAAAAAGAAAATATACCGAAGAATTTACTGTATCCTAAAATTATATCCCAATTCATTTAATCTCAAAAATCTAATGACAACCATTGCAAAAGTTATTATTCATTATTTTGTTCCTTTAGGTTTGGGGCGAAACCATAGGGCTTCCAGCTTGAGCCCAGTGATACTGGTGTTATTCTTATTTGACGTGGGTTTGCTAGCCTCTGACTTTTAAACTTCCCACCTTACCAGATTTGCTACCATCTAGGGAAGGTTTCAGTGATCGAACCCCAGAATACATGCGTGTTTGGCAAGACCAAGATCACAAATTAGTTCTAAAATGTTTCACGAGGTTTTAATTTCAGGTTATTAAAAGAGATGGGAGGACTTTGGATCAATACCAAATTACATATGGTGCAACATTTACCTACGATATACCACTTGAAGTATTAAAATTCGATGGGCATTAGTGCGACACTTTATGTCATATAATTAAGTCTTTGAGAACACTTTGTTATTGTTAGCTGAATGTGTTAGTAGACAAACCAATAAATAAAACTATGACATTTAAAATGTCACAACATAAATGCTACGCTGGAATCATACAAGTTAGATTATTAAAGTAATTAAAACTGTTGAAAGTGAATTTGAAAGTAAGATCAGGTGGATGTAATAAGGTGAAAAACAGAACAAATGAAATAACAGCGTAGAATTCAATATTATTAAAATAACGGAGTATCTATCATTTCAATAAACGTTCAGTCATTATTCTCCCTGTAAACACACAAGTTCACATATAAGCCTAAAGAACTGTGTACCATTACACTGATAATTTTCAATAGTTTGTTTGTTGGAATAAGATACGTTTATATGAGTTTGACCACGGATTGATATCAGTTAGAGAACCTTTAAAAGCCACCACTGGAGTACTGCTAAACAGCTCTTTCATCCTAGTTCAGGACAGAGTTTCCTTGAGTTCTAGTGAGAAGTCGTCACCAGTGAGGTCCATCCAGTCAAGTGTGAGGATGGAGTTCCCACCAATGACATTGGTTGGTGGTCACGCTTAATCACGCATCGGTAGAAGTTAGAATTCATTGGATGGCCAGTGAATCGGACCCTAGTGGTTGAATGGTATGCAAGTTTGCGTAGTAACCGTAAGGTCCTGGGCTCGAACCCCGTTGGTGGGTTCTTACTGCCAATGATTCCTAAACTAGGATGAAACAGCTGCCCAAAACTCCCTGGTTTTCAATGGTTCTCTAATTGATAATTTCCTAAGAAAACATGCTCTAATATACAACCACAATCCTTCTTACTTTTAATCAGCTGTATATGGTATTCTACAGGCACAAATTGGTTAATATAATTTAGGGAAAAACTATTAATTAATTTGTTTATTAGATATATACCACACAGTGAAACAGTTTTATTTACTGGATGACGTCGCGAACAAAATTTATTGTTCATAATCATAACAATTTTAATCACACAACTTTGAAACTTCCGTTTTATAGATTTCTTTATTCTTTTCCCTTGTCGTAGGGGAAGTAGAATTTTCCGGATATCTGAGACAGGTGTTGATTCATTCCCATTACATGTATTTTCAGTTGATTCGATAAATAAAGCTTTAGTTATCATTCTGTCCCTCCACCCTGTGACATTAGACTTTAAAACTGTCATATTATCCCATCCTGTTGTGTGGTTGTGTTTAATTGCATGTGGTGAGTGGCCTAGCTGAACTATTCTCCAGATTTCCTATCCTAATAGGGTCAACCAATTCAGATTTTTGTGCTCCAACAGTCTGACTGACCCTGTTCTACTACTGTGACTTACGTATTTGACCTGAAAATCATTGCAGGGTGTTAGATAAACTAAATTGTTTTATTTAATTTGCCCCACAGGATTGGTCCTTTAACCGACGAAACTTGTTTCCAGTTGAGTTTGTGCATCTGACTGCCACTTTTATTCCTGCACTGTTAAGAATTCTCCGTGAGGTTCCCAAGGTTCCTACTTTGTATAAAAATACTGCTTATGATTTATACTCCTTATTGCTGGTGTTGTCATCATTCTATGCTTGTTTGATACGCATGTCGTCATTAATAATAATAGTAGTGATATTGATTATAATAATATTGTGTAATTATAAGTGATATGATTATTACCAATAAATTGCTTTCGAAAATTTGTCATTCAGTAAATGAGGCTGTTTCACTAAGTGATATATATATATATATATATATATATATATATATATATAAATAAAAAAATTAATGTGGAATTACATACAACCACAGTGCTCAAGTTTTGCACACATATCTTCTCAAAGTTTGGTTTCAGGAGTGATGATATAACTGGAAGTACTAACTCTAAAAAAAGACCTACACATGTGTTAAGTTGTTTAACTCTGAATTGCTTCAGTTATGAATATATTCAGTGGAGTTGAAGTAACCCTGTTGTCCTCCAATCAATTTAACCTTCGAGTTTTAATTGTTTACTATTTGAATTATGTTACACGATTTCATCATGAGCTGACATTAGTTAGAGAACCATTGGAAAACCTGGGAGTACTGGACAGCTGTTTCGTCCTAGTTTGGGACTCTTCAGCAGTACGCACCCACCGGAATTCGAACAATTATGTTAACTTCTTTATGTATCCAAAAAGACTCAGCGAAATAAGACAATTTCTATTTAGTTTGTCTTTCCGCTTTGCTTAAATATTTGTATCGAATACGACAAGTAATACGGCAGACATATGAGGCTTGGTCTCTAGTCAACAAACTACCAGTCGAATTACTTTAGCGTGTTAGCTGACATTCGCATCATCAGGAAATAGTCATTTTAGCATAAAATATGTGTGTAAGAGTGTAGTTATGAACAAAGACCATAGTACGCGTAAATTTTGCTGTTAATAAAGTGTCTGAGCTTACTCGTAGTCTAAATAATTACTTTACATGTGACGAAAGTAATCATAGTTCGAATGAATTCTTTTGTGTCACACATGGTTTAATTCATAATTTATAAACCATGCAAGAATGATCAGGGTTTTTTCTAATCAACTTACTTCTTCTATTGTTTTACCATTATATTACTTTTATGTAGCCATCATACAACTGAAAAGATCATTTGTGTTGTATACTTCTCATTTCTGTTAATTATTATTCCTCTGTTTATGGCCCCTATGCAAAAGTTATATTTCCTAATTATTTGAAATTTATTTTCTTACAATGTATTCTACTACTGCTAAGTTGGTGTTTTAACATATAATATTTATATAAATATCTTGTTATTTGATGGTTGAAAGCCATCGTCAGGAAGCCTTGAACCTACGTTACGTGCTAGTTGGCACTTCCCAGTCAGCAAGTATGTGAAGTATGTAACAGTGTGATTGTACACATTTCGTTAGATGTTTAAATCAGAGACATTTTACATGATTTTTGTTTAAAACGATTCATTTAAAAATACATATAACTTCCGAGTACAATTCGAAATACACTATACTGTTGGTAGCTTCGCTTTCTCCCTGACCACTACTGTCTATTTGCTCCACTCATACCGTGTTGTATACTTGGGATTTATTTCAGGAATCATTTATCCTTATCCGAAGACAACTCTACAACCGGTACACAGCTTCTACCAGTAGACACGACTCCAAAAGTGAACGCTTCTGTGGACTATATAAATAGTTTGTAGCAGTGGACTTAAATAATAATAATAATTATTATTTACTTAATTCCAAAAACAGTACTTATAATATAGAATGGAATTCTCAGCATTTGTCACAATAATGCATCTGATTTACTTAAAATATAAATAAAACTAAAAATTAAAGCAAAAGTAAGCAGAGGGATTCATCCACGTTTACGATATAAAGTCAAAAATATTCGAAGTACGAATTGAGATTATTAAATATAAGAACAATAATAACAATAACAGTGAGTTTGTTTCAACCATTATTGTCGATTCAGTTTGGAAATCTTAGTATGTTATAGATTATTGGATCTAATGTTCTGTTAATATAGTATAGTAAGAGGCTATAGAAAATTAACAGTTCTAACACAGCTTAAATTATGTTCACACTTGTGAAAAATAAAAACAAAAAATTGAGAGGATTATAAATATAAGTAATACAATAACAATAAAGTTTGATATTGTGAGGGTGGGAGAAATGGTTTATTTAGTAGTGCAAAGAAGGTTAGTTAGTTCATGTTTGACACTACTTTCATCGCATAAAGTACGTGATAAATATGGTAAAGTGGAATTTTTATACTTAGACGTATGTGCATAAATTCTTCTGTAAAGACTTCTTGTTTCACCTGAGGAGACACAGTATATCCAAGTAACCTTTTTGTTAATATAACTCATTGCTGCACTTTTGATAATATATTGTTACACTGTCATCTCACTGATTTGGATTTTTATTCACATATCTGTGATGTTATTGAGCTCTCTAGACAGTTCCCTACAAGTATCTGCAACCTTGAAAGAAACTCATGTCCCTTATGAGACTTGAACCCTTGTCGCCCAGTACTGCAGTCAGAGACGTTGTCATTGAGCAGGAAACCTAGGTCAGAGTCTCACTGCCGATTGCTTTGAACCATGCAATAACGACAATCTTAAGTGCACCGTGATGGTGAGCCACCTAGCATGGTGGCCACATTGGAAATTTGACTGATATAATTTAGTCTGCAGTAAACGAAGGACTAGAAACATGACATTCGTTAGTGTCCAACCAAAAGTATGAATAAATCTTATTTATTAGTAGAATTATAACTGAAGACAATTATCTCTGTTTTCATTTAATATGTTCAATTTCATAACACATCTAATCTATGCAACTCTTTTAAAAACTTTTTATCATAAAACAAACCTAGCAACCATTTATATCTTAAAATCGTATTACTTTTTTCTTTCCTTCACGTCCCCCAGTGGAACATAGGGCTTCAAGTTAGTGGCTTGAAGTTTCTGTAGCAGTGTTTATTTTACAGGATGAGATTGCTAGCCTTATGCCCAACCTTCTCTCCTAACCAGAATTATTTCTGGCTTAGAGAGGTAAAGCAGTGCGTCGACCGGGGATCAAAACCCGGACCATGTGCGTGGTCGGCGAGCGTCCTAACCGATATGCCACCGACGCAATAATAATATATATTTTTGAACAAAGCAAGAACTACAGTTTTAGCAGAATAAAATGGTACCATCTTTTATTTCGTTGCCTTCTCGTCAGCTGCTTACATGGCAAAGACATTATTAAATATATCTACAACAACAATTTTAACATACTTGCACAGAGTTAAGTTTAAACAAAAATCAATCGATCAATACACTCATACACTAAAAATATATACATATATAAATATGCAATATTAACCACTATTCCGAACAATAATAGTCAAACACAATGGAAACTTTTAGCATTTCACATTCGGATGAAAGAGAGGTGAAATTATCCAGTTACCCGGGCAAAGAAAGGCTGATAACCGCTTCTTTCTGGACGCATAAATCAGGTTTCAGGCGCTTGATGGAAATGGCTTCAGCAAACTTAGGGAGAATTGTTGAGCTTTTTAGCTTATTGATAATTTTGAACGACTTTTCAACGTCCACCTCATGACCCGTGTCGAGAAGATGCCTGGTGATGGCACTGTTTAAAGCATTTGTTCCCTTTAGACGTAAGCTTTTTGTTACATGTTCAGAAAATCGTAGATATGCCCTCCTTCTCATGTTACCTCCAACTGTGTATACAAATTTACATGTATCTGCGGGAGCAGTTACATTGGAAAGACAGAAAGAAGGGCATATTTACGATTTTCTGAACATGTACCAAAAAGCTTACGTCTAAAGGGAACAAATGCTTTAAACAGTGCCATCACCAGGCATCTTCTCGACACGGGTCATGAGGTGGACGTTGAAAAGTCGTTCAAAATTATCAATAAGCTAAAAAGCTCAACAATTCTCCCTAAGTTTGCTGAAGCCATTTCCATCAAGCGCCTGAAACCTGATTTATGCGTCCAGAAAGAAGCGGTTATCAGCCTTTCTTTGCCCGGGTAACTGGATAATTTCACCTCTCTTTCATCCGAATGTGAAATGCTAAAAGTTTCCATTGTGTTTGACTATTATTGTTCGGAATAGTGGTTAATATTGCATATTTATATATGTATATATTTTTAGTGTATGAGTGTATTGATCGATTGATTTTTGTTTAAACTTAACTCTGTGCAAGTATGTTAAAATTGTTGTTGTAGATATATTTAATAATGTCTTTGCCATGTAAGCAGCTGACGAGAAGGCAACGAAATAAAAGATGGTACCATTTTATTCTGCTAAAACTGTAGTTCTTGCTTTGTTCAAATTCATTAAGGGGAATAAATGTATGTAATATATATTTATTTGAAACTATCTGAGACTGTCTCAATTAGTTTTGGGATTGACATATTACTCTTGATATATTAGGTGATAATTGAAAGTGAAGTAAAAATCTGCGTTGCAGCAGGTTTCAAACCACAGGCCTCCAAGTCACTAATGTGAACCTGTGTCAGTTGATCCACGAGACGTGACTGCTTGCTAACTAGATCATAATTTTACTGTTATCATCAAAGATGATGTCTAGATGTTCCCGTTGTCCATTTATTTTCACGCTAATAGCACTCTTGCTAGGTTTTCTTATGTCAGTCCTTTTCAACTTCCTTCCTTCACAGTGCTTCAAGTGTGAATTTTGAAATTTAAATGGAGGTAGTATTACTTTTACGGGATAAGGTCTCTAACCTCACACCCAACGTTCTATCTTAACCGGGCTAACTACTGGCTAGACAAGGCTTAGGAATGTGTTAGCTGTAAATCACACTCGGGTTACTTACGCCGTGGTGCGCAAGCATTCTACTCTTGAACCATTGACCTACTCTGCCAGTCCCAAACATACTGATAGTTTACTATTGATGTGATGCTTGGGGATTGCGGATAACTTGAAAATCTCTGCTTCACAGTAGGGTCTATTTCTTTCTTCTTAATTTTCATCATTTTGTCTGTCTATTCTAATTAGATATACCTAAATATATACAAAATTAATGAAGCTTGTTTTAATGGGTTTTTTTTCTTTCATTCTGTTTCTACCTCTTCAGTGTATCTTGTTAACAATCAACAAAATATGTGTGTGAAGTAAAAGAAGATGAAGGTAATTAAAATTTATTTATTTATTTACTTATTTTACTAATGATAACAATAATTAACGACTTCAGTAGTCACCTGTGCTCTTCTCTCATTGCTATATGGAGAGATTTCACTTCCTGTTTTTGTAGAATTGTCTTCTTTTTCTTTTCAATTATTTAATGATACACAATTTTGTTAATTAAAGATTACTTTCAGTTTTTTCTGACACACTGATATATCTATATATCCCTTATTTTAAGTAAATTAGTAAGACGAAACAATGTAACTAAGAGGAATAAATTGCTGCAGCACACTTTTATTTATAAATTCATTTCATCCTGCTAACCACTAATTTGTTTGATGAATGAAGAATGTTCATAGCAAACCTTCAAATATGTATGGAATGGGTTTGTTTCTCATTAAACTGCCATGTCTGTTCAACTAATAGGCTTATTTATGCAGTGATTTTCTAAAAATCTGAAAGTTTGAAACGCTGTTAAGTAAGCACTGAGATGATAATGGTTGACAACCTAGAGAACATTCTTTGCTACTACATTGTGACAAGTTTTCTGTTGCCATCCAATGTTTCTCAACAAGTCTAAAGATAAACTATCGAATTTCCCCATTTGCTCATTTGGAGAGAAATACATGCGTCGTTCGTAATATTTGATCGATAAGGGGTACTGTAATTGTACTTATATTCAACACTGATCACTCACTGTGCTAGGAGAACTCATTCGAAGTTATCTACAAAGTCAGGAGAAGGCTCCTCCAAAACGATAGGTTTCCATAAGCTTTGTATTATGAAGCTTTAGTGGTTTGAATGAAAGACCCCGATTTATGTATACAAAAGAAGCTTCACTATCTCTTCCTTCTACCTTGGGTATAATTATAAGCTCACCTGTTATCAATATTTTGTTAATAATACTAGTGTGTGCATTTTTTCATGTGTCACTTATTATAATCATTGTAATATCTAAGCTTCTATTTACTTTTATCACATATTACATAATGATCTATTTTGGACACTTGTCTACATGCTGTTTCATTACTACCAAATTTTTTCTAATGATTTTCATATTAAGTAACCTTAGTGTAAACCTACTAATCTTCACAATTTCTTAAATATTTTTCAAATACTTAGATGACGTAAATAATAACCCAAACTAAATTTTATTCATGTTTAACAAACCTAATGTATATACACCTACAAAAAGTAATTACATATAATTGCGATTTTCAAGTATTAGTTTTGTAGACAATCTCTTTTGATTGGTTAAAGGATTTCCCAATAAGCTGACATCGGTTAAATGAACATTGAAAAACCTGCAGGAAGTACTGGACAGCTGTCTTGTCCTAGTTTGGAACTCTTCACCAGTACACACCCACTGGAGTTCGAATCGAGGACTTTCCGGTTACAAGGCCAGCTCGTAGACCACTAATCCACTGGGACACGATCTAGTGGCCCACGAATTCTAACTGAATTCCAGCCAGAAGGTCCTGGGTTCGAGTGCCGGTGGGTGCGTACTGATGAAGAGTTCCAAACTAGGGCGAAACAGCTATCCAGTACTCACAGGTTTTCCAGTGGTTTTCTAACTAATGTCAGCTCATGATGAAAATCCTGTAATTCTAACTGCAGTTGTACATCTAAGTGAATGAATTTGCCAAAATGAGACTGTTCATCACTTAATTGTTTCTTCTTATTTTGAAACGGAGATTGGTTTATTAAAAAACATAGTTGTTGTTTAACTCAGAACTAATGATATTGTGTCCATTTGAGGCCCTGTATACCTGTTGCGTTCAACATTTTTTTCAATAATTTAATAATTCCCATTGTAACATTAAGAACACAATATTCAGAGAAGAGAATCCTTCTAACTGATTCATTATCAAGCTGTACAAAGTATATATTTGTGGTTTTTCTAAAGCAGTTATAACCGGTGTAGGAATTGAATCAAAGGTGTGAATACGTGATATAATAGTAATATGAAATGCAATTAAAATATTTGTGATTATAATCATAGTTAAAGATATCAAGTAGCAAAACAATTAATGTCATACATTGAATAATTCATAAGATCTATAGATGTTGGAAAGGGGTGTTTAAATATAGGATTAGTAGGCTAATAAAAAACCTTACATAAAATGGTGTTAAATTTGATAAGATGGAATCCAACACTAAAAAATGTCTGAATTTAGAATGACAGCTGGGACAGTTGAAATCAACTCAAAGTGAGGATAGTAACAGTAATAGTAATAATAGTAGTAATGAGGGATTATTAAGTATGAGTACCAATAGCTTTAAATTTTGACTTTTCAAGTTACAACTGACCATATCATGTCACTTCACTAGATGACCATATTTCACGACTGCAAAAAAATTCAAAGGCTCTAAGAATTTAAATTCCAAGAATTAAACATGATGTTTTCGGAAACTAGATGAATATCACCGTAACCACTAAGCGACGCTGTTTATGCGAATACAGTTGTAACTAAATGTTGGCAAATTAGAATTCTGAGAAACTAGATTTATCACCTCTTTATAAAATAAATACCAAAGTTCATTCACAAGCCGAAATACTTTATTTTAGTGTATCATTGCAGCATAAAGTGTTTACCCTTACTAGTTTCTTGCAAAAACTGTAAAGAATTTAAATTATCTAAAGCGATTACTTAAAGAAACATAAGTCTAATAGAATTCATGAACTATCTACATCCAGACATCAATGGAAACAACGTAACCAATCGCCCAGATTCCGTGACTAGTATGGTACAGCAGGTCGGGTGAGAGGACAAATACTCGCCATGGAAGACACTGGCTAGCGGTTGCGCTCTATCGTGAATTGGAAGAAGTTGGAATTCATAGGCTGGCAATTGGATCGAATCTCAGTGGCTGAATGGTCTACGAGCTCGCCTTGTAACCAGAAGGCCCTGGGTTCGAACCCCGGTGGATGCGTACTGCTGAAGAGTCCCAAACTAGGATGAAACGGCTGTCTAGTACTTCCTGGAGGTTTTCCAATGGTTATCTAACGAATATCAGCTCATGATGAAATCCTGTAACCAATCAACCAAATCTCTACAAACCAATACATGAAAACAGAACAAGTAGTTCGGTGAATTAATTCACTCAGCTGTATAATCGCTATTATATAAAATTGTTTTTGTATGTGTGTGTACATTAAGTTTATTCGATAAGAATGAAAATAAGTTAGGGTTATTGTTGTCAAAGCATTTCAAAAATGTGATGGCTAGTCCAACTGTAATTAGGGGGAGGGGGCGAAGATTGGTAAGAGAGGAGTAGTGGCGTGTTGTCAGAAAACATATTAACACATAAAAGAAGTTTAATGAGCGTAATACAATTGCGTAGCAAGATGAATATTTTAATGACTGAGTTGTGATTACGATGCACATAGAAACAAAGGAAAATATGGAATTATGTAAAATTTAAAACAGTTAGTTCCCTTTATGAATTTAGACAAAGCAATAAGAAGACGTAATTTGTCTGAATCATGTAATGTGTTTGCGTCACACATTTTGAACAATCTGATCCATCACACATGGACTTGTCATTCGTATATATATATATATATATATTAAATTATTAAAGAGTTAACAGGCTAGACAATAAATTTAGGTCAAGTTAAAAAGACGTATTGAAGGTCAAAATAACAAGAAAGATCACCAAATCAAATAATAAGGGTAATAGTACATCTACCGTGTCTGGTATAAAAAAATGTTTCCAAGGAAGATTTAGTGTGATGACGAATTGTTGCTTTGAACGCATTAAGGTGCAATAAACTTCCTAATTACCAGCTAGGGCTTCCACAAACTTTAGGATGCGCCCCAAACACGTTATATAGATAAGTTTAAAAGACGTGTAAATATCACTTTTATGTCCTGTCCTTTAAACTTTGTTTCGCAATAGAGGGGGTAGGTCTCCTGTCCTCACTATTAATGGGTTCTGAGTATTCTATTTGTTTCTGGAGCTATTTAGGACACATTACGTCTTCTTATCGCTTTGTCTAAATTATATAAAAGTTGTAAAAGAATACAAGAGCTAAAAGGAATAAGAAAAGCAGGCACACAAACGTCAAGTCAGTAGAAATCAACACGGTTGTGTGATTGAATGGTTCTCTATTGTATACATATTTCTAGTTTCTCTAGCAAAATGGCTAAGGCTTCAGCAACACAAACGAGACGAAAGCGTATTGCCTATGGTAGGTTGTTCTTCACTTTGTACGTCATTTTGAAAGAGACATTTGTTAAGATGCAATGACCAGTGTTGACGATATGTTCGACTGTCGCACTCCTTATACAGCCATCATTACCTTTTTGCAGCCATGCGGGATAGCCTTCTTCAACCATCTGGACAGGATACACGTCAAACTCTCGATGTACCTAGCTCCACAAAAACAGGTGAACTGATTTATGCACATAAAATTGGCCAAATGTGGGACCTTGTCTTTAAGGCTTCTGAAGACTAATAGGCGACTGCAGAACACTACTCTTTGCGTTTCTGCAAAGAATGTTCTTTTCAAAGAAACTGAATATCGCAAGCTATATACTCCATTGAAAACCGAACTTATTTTCATCCTATCAGACAAATCTAATAGAATTATCTAGCTATTCATTCATTTGATCAGTTTTGCATGATGTCACATATTGATCAGTGTCGATCAGTGTAACGAATTCATGATATGCTGTCAAAGCTTAGAAAACAATGAAACTCAAAGATGTTATCAACTGTCTACACATTCTTATCTTCTAACGCAGTTTATATAGTCAGTCGATTTCTTTGTCTGCTTTTGTCAGTTGACTGATGCATAATGTATCAAATATAGGTATTAACCCATAATTCACTGGATATAAAAGTCGAAACGGTGAATGTTTAGGCGCGGTTAATTTTTGTTCGAATTTGTTCAGCCCACTGTATCAATCTGTATCAGACACAACAAACTGATAAATAAATGATGAATAATCCACTTGTAATGAATTGCCAGTACTAATTTATACAACGTTAACCTATAACTCCACTATTTGTAATAATTAGTGAAAATCCAAGGTGTGCCTCAATTTACTGACGAGATATAAGCATATTACACAGGCTGAACTATTGCACTACGGCTCAAAACAAAATCATAATGATTTTAAATAACAGAATATTGACTAGACTACCAGAATAAAAAAATAAAGTGGTAGTTTGTGATAACATCAAAATGTTTTGAGTAAATTTTATATATATTAATGAAACGCCCAGTTAGAATACTACTAATAACAGCATAAACCAGAACAAATAATTAGATATCTCAAATAATATACAGTTAGCTGGAAGTTACTCGTTATGCTTTGTATCATCCCTGTTATGGAAAAATTAAACAATGAATTTATTCTAGGGGACTGCCCTGCTTATACTAGATTATTGTTGATTATGAATTACCTACTTGAGAATGGAACTAAATGAGAGTTGGTTACAATCGCATCCCATTCTATCCGTGTATGGGATAAATAATAGAGCATATATTCCGATCGTTGGTACTTTTTGACTTATAACGGTGGCCTTAGAAGCAGTTAACAGCCGCATCACGCGTGGGTGAAATCGTACCATCAGTTAAGCTATGAAGTTCCAAATTATTTGACTTTTTGAATCTGATGTAATGCACTAAATTGTTATTTAAGTCGACTTTGATTTTCATGTTAACGGATTGGATTGAAGTGTTCGGCCCTATCTCGCCCAAGTTGTCTGGCTGATAACGTATTGGTGTTTGAAACGATTGGCACTGAGTGCTAGTCTAAGTGGGAACACAAAGACTGCCCGACGAATGGAGGTACATCTAGCTAACGAGTCCCCAGTGGGATGAAATGAACATTCTAGATTCCAATGCAAGCCACCATCCAGAAAAATAACTTGAAATTATCTTTTCATCACTTATTTTATGGTAGTTAGTATACGCGTTTGACCACGGTTTGATATCACTTAGAGAACCATTGAAAACAAGGAGGTTCTGGGAATAATCGGCTGTTTGCACCCACCGCCGGTATTTGAACTCAGGAGCTTACGGTTACTAGGCAACCTCGTAAACCATTCAGCCATTGGGACCTGATTCAATGGCCATTTAATGAATTCTAACTTCTACCGATTCGTGGTTTAGCGTGACTACCAACCAATGTCATTAGTGGGAACTCCAACCTCACACTTGACTGGATAGACACTTGAACCTCACTGGACTCCAGGAAACTCTGTCCCAAACTAGGATGAAACAGATGTCTGGTAATACTTCCTGGTTTTCAATGTTATCTAACTGATATCAATCCGTAGTCGAACTCGTATAATCGAATCTACTGTTTACAAAGCAAACTCTTGAAAAAGTAATTATTATTTTGAATTTGAAAAATCTAAATATATGCATCACACTAACATGGCCTTTTGCTTTAAATAATCCCTAAATACTTTAGTCGGTTCTGTGAGTAATTATGGAAAATAAGTCATTACTGAGCGTCATGATATAACTAAAGTTCTTTTCAGGTTATTGTATGTTCTAAAAAGCACCAGACAATATTCTGAAGTTAAATGCATATCACGCACCAGAAGCTACAAAAATTACATAGTTTTGTATCGAGTATCTGAATAGTGTGTCGGTGGCACAGTGGTTAGGACTCTCTCCGACCATGCATATGGTCTCGAGTTCGATGCCCTGCCGACCCACACCTGATATCAACGGTTGGCCTGCAAAATTTGCTCTACAGATATCACACGCTGGAAATTTCATACTTGTACCAAAAATACAGTGTGGAATCAAGCTGTAATCAAAAATAAATAAATAAATAAAAGTTATATGAATTCGACATCTAGATAGTAGAGGTTATTTCCAGGTCTAAAAGTGTAGCTTTTTCAAGCTGTATCGTTAATGATTGCCGATAGTGAGTTGTGAAATCCGTTTGGTATGTATTATGTGAGTTAGATGAAGAGAAATAAAGTACTTTTCTATCCCGAGAATTTCCATCGTAACAAATTTGAATGACTAAATTGGATCTTTTAAAAAATAGTCAAAAGTATATAAACTTTATGTTTTCGCTTTCTCTCGCTCTCTCCTCAATCTTTTTAATACGTTTTCTGTTTTAGCAAGCATAGCAAATTCTTTTGCAATTATTATTTAAGGTTTATCAGTCTTTGGTTCAATATTTCGCACATAACCTGATACCCTAGTTCTACTTTGATAATCACTCTCTTGTCTCAAAAGAAAAACTATCACCATCTGCGTCATTAGCATCATCACAATATGTAAGTGAATTAGAACAGCCCTACAAATATCCATATATCTTTACACTTTTAGTGTAAAGATAATTCAGAACAAAACTGTGATTAAAAACAGTTATGATTTTCATCTTACCCTTGGATTTCTATACAAATTCAAGCAAAAACCAAAAAAAACTAAAATGTATTGAAACAAACTGTCATGGCGGATAGTTGACAACAAATTTTACAAATTTTTCTAGTTTTTCAAATATCTTCACACTTTACAGACAAAAAAATAAAAAAAAAATAAAATAGAAACACAACTTCACTAGTCCAATTAATTTGAACAGATAATTTTTGACAAGTAAGGGTAGTTAGTTAGTTAGTTAGTCTGCTGAAAAGCAGAAAAATATTAGAGAATGTATGAAATTAGGAATTCTTTCCATTTTGTAAAATAATATTTTCGAGCAAGAATGTTTTTTTTCTCAAAGAAGGTATGAAAAACAAAGCGTCGAGATAAGGAAACAAAAAGGAAACGGAGTTGTTTTATGTTTGTTTGTATAAATACTTGTCACGCTGTAAGATATATCTCACCCTTTTGTGACATGATTCACCTTCCTCTATTTTTTCTTCTTCATTTCTACCACTGTTACTCGCATACAACACATCGATGTGTGTGGATACTGTTTTCGTTATTAAGGGAAATTAACAAAGTGTTAAGGGGGAGATGAAGGTGACAATATAGACAAATATTTGTCAGTATTTGATAGATGACCTTCACTTCGTTTCTGCTGCTGATTTACCTAATGTTGTTTGGATTCTACATTTGTTAGTTAAGCATAAATCAACTGATTTCTCCTCCTTTATGTGTATGTATTTGCGCTAGTGTAAAGCCGGTTACCTTGAAAGTATAATTAGGTATGTTCATCGTCAAATTTCTGAATATCATCCTGTGTGGTTCGGTAACGGATAATTTGGGTCTATTCGCAGGCGTTGTTTTCAGCTCATCTTGTAGACACTGAACACAAAATCGATGTTACCAAGGTTTTAGAAGCTGTACATCTCGTACGTGTAGCTAAAGATGTTGGAATCTACCTTAAGTTGCGTCCAGAAGACGTTTGTTTAGATGGTTTTACTAACTTGGACATCACTGTCTTAACTATCTTTAGTTATCGCATAAATTTTCTTCTCAGTTTTATCTCATATTCACTTTAGTATCACATTCTTATGCTTATTATCAACTACTTATGCTTGCAAACTGTAATTTCACTGATATTAACAAGTCGACTTTGTTTAAAACCCATCTGCACAGTCAGTAACGATTACTCTTTAAATTATACCACTACTATTCTCTTAGGTTCTAAGTGCAACGGAGGTCTTGAACAGCACACCTCTATGTCATTTAGTTCTCTGTAGGCCTCTTTACTTGGCTTCATAATTGTTCATTTGCTGTCAACTGCTTCTCATACGATCTCCTTTATTTTAAACTTGGCGAATCGACCTTCTCTTTGTTTCCCGTTCCAGTTTTACTGGAAGATCTGTCTGGAGCGCGACATCCCTTTACAGTCTCCTCAGCTTGCGTTCCATACATCTGCATTTTCTTTAGAATATTTAGTGGGTGACAGGTTCTTGGTTGATTCTTCGCCAGCCATATTTCCCTGTTGCCAATCCTTTCTGGCCATCTGATCTTCAGTATGGAGCTGGAAAAGGCAGATGTTGACGAAAGTCTGAGGTTTGTTAGAAATGAAAATATCGACGTGCACGCTAAGTCTCTTAAACACGAAGGACACTTTACTTGAGGTGATTGTTCGAAATCCTAACCTTTTTCTTTATGTTGAATTCAGTAGATTTCAAAATTGATTTAAGAGTAATGAAGGTCTTTCTCTCAACTACGACCTTGGGTTTGACTTTTTCATTACTGCTGCCTGTAGTTGAAACAGTACTGCATAGATAAGTGGAAAAAGTAGCACCCTTCAAAGTTCTGTCGTTTATGGCGGCTGGTGCCTGTTGCTGTTGGTTAGTTATCTCTATCACTTCTGTTTTCTCTGTGTTTACTTGAAGTCCTGTTTTCCCTGGTTCTTCGGTCAACTTACTGGCTTTCGTCTGTTGATCTTTGAGCTTGTATGACATTACCAATAAATCACCGGAGAAGCTCAGATTTTCTAAAGTCTTTTGAGCGATGCAACTCAAGGCCGTCCTGTCATTCATCACTGTCTGCTGAATGATCCGGTCTACAACAGTCAAGAATATCATCAGTGACAGTGAGCATTTATGTCTTACTCGTCTTCACTTGAAATGCATCACTGAATTTTCTGCTGTAAATCACTTTACATGCAGCATCTTTATGCAGGTGCTAAATTGTTGAATATGATAAACAGATAAACTATAGAGCCGGAGGATGAAGTTGTCGCAAACAAAGTTCCTTGTTCAATCTTCTTTTTTTGTCTCCTGAATATCTAAATGGGAGTTTCCGTGATGTTTATCCAACCTGAACAGTGGGTTGTGTGTAGATCGATAATACTTCGGTTGCTCTAAAGAATTTATGTTCCATGTCATATTCACCTTTTGTATAGATTGAGCTTCTGTCTAAAAACTTTAATGTGATATGCAAAAGACTGACGTTTTTCATTTATAGGTATAAATGAATTATTTTAAGCTTGATCAAGGATTTTTATCAGTTAGATAACAATTGAAATCTTAGGAGTACTGGACAGTGGTCTCGTCTTAGTTTAGGACTCTTCATCAGTTGGATTCCATAAGCCATTGGACTGGGTCTCAGTAGCTGAATGGTCTACGAGCTCACCTTGCAATCGAAGGGCTCTGGGTTTGAATCCTGGTGGCGGCGTATTGCTGAAGAGTTCCGAACTAGGATGAGGCAGTTGTTCAGCACTTCCTGGTTTTCACTGTTTTTCTAACTGACATTAATCCGTGGTCAAGCTTGAAGCAAATGAAATCCCTACAAACTAACTACTGAAAATAAATTGTTGTAGTGATTTCTCAGTGCCTGATGAATGTTTTGTTTTTCTCAATTAAACCCGGTTGTAAAAGTCTCTTTTCAACTTGAAGTAATTACAAAAACGACTATGCAATACCAACATGATATAATGAACTAGTGTTTAATAGGAGTAGTTGCAAACCATTCACATCAAACTGTAAGACTTACTAGGCAGATCAAATTCATCATACTACTGGACTACTGTTTCACAACTTTGAAGCAAAACACTACAGCTACCTAGTTGTTACTTCTTCGACTTCTTCAAATATTGATCATCTAAATACCATAGCGTCAGTGACATAGTGGTTAGGACTCTCGCCGACCATGCACATGGTCCGAGGTTCGATCCCCTGCCGATGCACACCTCATATCAACGGTCGGCCTGCGAAATTCGGGCTACCGATATCATATGCTGAAAATTTCATACTTGTACAAAAACACGGTGTGGAATCAAGCTATAATCAAAAATAAATGAATAAATAAATCTCCATACAGGTAGTTGTCAGTCGCAAAATCTGTATATGTTTATGTACTGAAATATAATGTTTCAGGACACTCGATAATAGGCTTTATTTAATATAACCATTACTGAATGAGAATGGTTACACATTTTTATGGGACATATGAAGATTTGCTAGAGTTAGGGTTATTTTCCTAATACACCAAAAGACTGAATTCCTTCCTTTACTTGTAACTGAATTTATCTGGGTATTACTAAACAATCCTTCTAGTTATAGATGACATTTGCTTATTACAATTGGGTCAAACTTCTGAATGACACAACAACGTTGCCGACTTTTCTTGTGATGGTGTGATACAGACAATGTGTACAAACGGAAAATGATTCTCACATATTCCCACAGTTCAATACTGCGTTAGCAACAGAATACGATATATCTATTTGAACATTCTATTTCATGTCGTTTAATGTAATGGATGACGAATAAAAACTGTATATGTATAAACAGTGGTTTGATTGATGAGATAGATACCTTAGCTTCCGTATCTTCCTTCTGTTGTTATAATTTTATTCAATATTTGTACTTAAAAAAGTGAAGCACTGAGACGCGGTCAACCAAAGTATATTAGATGTTAGGATTTAATCATCAAGGTGCTATGATCACCACATGTTTTGTTCGATTTACGATTACTATCCAGATATCTGCAGTCCTACGGACTTCATTAACTTCTAGATTTTAAGCATTATTACTAGGCTTTCAAAATCACAATTCACCTGGTTTTGAGCTAAATGAGATAGATGGAAGTGTTAATTTCTGAATGGTAAATAATACAACTAGTTAGATGTGTTAATTAAAATTCATAGGCCAAGCATGCGCTGATGGGCTCTCAACTTCTGACATTAACACAATGCATTATATTGTTGTGGCATACTATGATACTGCCTGATTTGTTTACAGATTTTGATCAAAATACGTGAAAATAAACAATCATATTAGTTGTCATTGGGACGTTAATTCATGTAGAACTGACAAATCTAGTATATCATTTTGTCATAAGATTATTAAGATCACTTTAAGTAATAATTAAAAGGAAATAGAACTCAGAATATGATTTATCCAGGAGAAATGCATTGATGAATATCCCCTACAACGATTCTGTTTGTTTATCGGATCAAGCTTGTATTTCCTTCTTATTTGTGTTTAAAATTAAAGTAGGCATTGATGATTTATTTTAAATGTTAAGCTTTTTAGTTTGCGACATTTAAGTAAGAGTAAGTTTTATTTTAAGCTCAGACCACGTTGTAAAGTGTCAGTTCGCCTTCTCATCTGACACTTCTTTTTGTGATAGAAACTGAAATTTGGTCCCACATCAATTGGTAAGGCCTTCTGAACTATTACTTTAGAATTTGATGTCCGTTAAATAGTTTATGTTTGAATTATCTAGGTCGAATTCTTATATATTAGTGACAACTTATAAAACGTCGGAAAGGAATGAAACACGCTTCAGAATATGTGTTATTGAATAGCTGTTCTAATATTTGATATCAGCTAAGTGAGAGCTTACGTAACTAATATAGTAATCAGCACTGGATCATACTATCAACCAGAGTGATACACAGGTGAACTGATGGCAGTCCAGTTTACCCTTATTAGTGAAGTAATTATACAACTTATACAAACAATACTCTCATACCTAAAGGCTGAATGAGATTAAATGTAATAAAAACACATTTTCTTAACAGACAAAAATAAATTTTACTCAGGGCTTATTAGTCTTACCTATCCAAACATCCTAACGAATATATTTCCTTTTGCAGTTTATCCATTCTTCTTTTTCGTCAATACTAGATTATGGGTGGACTCACACAAAAAAGTTGGGGATCTGGACTTCACCGACGATGATATATGTGTGATTTCCCACAAACTAGAAGAAATCCAAGTGAAAAGCAACTAGCTGGAAGAACAAGCATCAAAGATAAGACTTCAGGTGAACATAGATAAAACAGAAATGATGAAGATTCCTGGCCAACACCAACAGCAACAACAACAGACAACAATCAGCCGGCATAAATGGGAGGAACCTGGAAGAAACAACCTCCTTCTTCTACCCAACTGGGAATCATCGTTTCAACTACAGGCGGACGGAACTGACGAGGACATCAAAGCCAGAATCGGAAAAGCAAGACAAGCTTTCATTACTCTCAAGTCTGTGTGGAAGTCAACAGCCACACTCAACATCAAAACGAATATAAGATCCGAATTTTAAACTCCAATGTGAAGTCAGTGCCACTTACTATACGGATCAGAGACTTGGCCAGCGCGTCATAAAGAGCATCTCAAACAAACTTCAGACCTTCATCAACAGCTGTCTTCGCTCAATACTCAAGATCAGATGGCCAGAAAAGATCAGAAACAGGGATATCTCGGAATGACCGAACCAATTAGGAACCGATTGTGAAACAAATAGGAAGGAAGGAATGGAGATGGATTGGCCATACACTGAGGAAACCATCAAATGACATCACTAGTCAAGCCATTGCTCGAGTGGAACCCGAAAGGGGAAAGTGGCGAGTTGGTTGTCAGTGTGAGGGTGACTTGAAGGAGGTCATGTGAAGAGGAGATGAAAGCGTGTGGACAGACTTGGAGCGGGGTGAAAAAGTTGGCAGAAAACAGAAGGCAATGGAGAGGCGCAGCTGAAGCCCTATGTTCCTCTAGGAACTAAAGAATATAATAATAATAATAATAAGATTATGGGACTAATACACACTTTATTTTATTTATTTTTTATTTTACTATAGCTTGATTCCACACGGTTTTTTGGTGCGAGTATGGAATTTTCAGCATGTGATATCGGCAGAGCAAATTTATCAGGCCGACGACTGATATCAGGTGTGCATCGGCCGGATATCAAACCCCAGACCGTATGCATGGTCGGTGGGATTTCTAACCGCTGTGCCACCAATACACGAATTTGCAACAAATAAATATTTATTTTCGAGCCGAAAAACTGAACACGGTTGAGTATTAAGTGGCCACAGGAAATGAGAGGTTGCCCTTTCTTTACATAACGTGAATAAAGTGACTCACGAACTTTAAGAAATGAAATACATGTAAGTTTCTACAGAAATAATATTTAACAATCTAAAAGCGATAGGCACAAACTAAGTTATTAAGCATATTAGGTATCTGATCCTAACAGTTCCGATCATTTGCTAATGGACATATCAATCGGAACATTCAATATTACCGCTGGTACAATTATATTTCAAGATTAGGATTGGTGATTCTGAGCAACCACCAATATGTAAACTATATAACTCAAAATTATTTCATTCACTAAAACGGCAATCTCTTCATTCTTGTCACCAGTTTAAAGCGGTGAGTGAATGCTTCTAAGCATCCGGCTTATTTAGTCAGGTCTATTGGATTATATAAATAGCTTATCTATATTATAAATAGAATAAGTAATACCGTGGTAACTAATAGCGAACATCAGTAATCTGAGTAAGTACTTCCTAATTATTCCTACCAGTTTTTAGTTTATCGCAGACGATTATCTTTGCTGCTATTCATAGAGTTTGTCAGACACAACATTATAATACAAACATTTCAGTTTTGCCTTATTACCATATGGAAACCTCATATTGCGGCTCTTTCGGTAATACTTTCCTCATTAGTAATTGAATATCTATTAAAGATATGATTGAATAAAACCAGTGGTCACGACTGCAGATGATGTGTATGAACATCCGAGAACGTGCTTATTTTTTACTCGTAAAACACCATAACCAAATAATTTAACTGTTAGTAGATTTACTACTGAAGTATATGTATATATATATATATATATTGGAGAAGATTTGTAGCTCATGTCGGGGATTTTAATGTAGTTGTGTTTTCTGAGATGGATGGTTTAATTGCGATTCCAATTTTTGGCTAGCTTGGTCGTAAGAACTTTCTGTCTCTGTTCTCTGTGTCTCCAAATTGACAATGTAGTCGTGGTGATCAACACAATTAAACCATCCAGCTCAGAGAGTACAAGTAGATCAAAACATCAAACATCTTACTGTGCCAGATGATACTACAAATATTCAATAGAAAAGGATTTTGAAAGCAAAGAGCTTTTTCTTATCAAATTTACCATCATTCATATGTAAGCTTTGCATTAACTTCAATCATTTTCAATATAAGTCTTTGAAAAAATCTCCTAAAGAAACTAGAAAATTATTAGAAACCAGAAACCTAACTGGTAGAATTCAGTCTGTAACAAATAAAGGACCAGAGACATAACACTGGCCACTAACTAGTATCTGAATCAAAGAATCCAGTACAGTCCTGTAGGAAGTCGATCGCAAGCTCGAGTAGCTCAGTGATAACGTCTCTGACTGCAGCACTGAGTGACGCGGGTTCGAATCTTAGTAGGGACGTGAATCCCTTCAAGGTTGCAGATAATTCTTAATGACTGGTGAATGTCAACTGGCCCGAAACCTAGGTTAGGCTAGGCCTCCTGCCGACTGCCTCCGACCATCCAACATATTAGTAACTCAAAAATCTCACCAGCCTCCTACACAATGAGAAGTGATTGTAGTCCGTTTGATGGAATATGGATCTTTTCATTTGTGTAACTATATTTTTTGACGACAGATTTCATATTTCTTTACTTAAAACATTTTAGTGAGGCATAGAATATCTGATGCAGTACACACTTTAGTGTTATGATCCTAATTCACAAAGATGACTGTATTCATAACGATGTCGATACAGAGTAACTCAAGTAGTAGTTAATTACTCGTTCCTATGATCTTCATGTCATTCTGATTCAAACATAAGACAATAGTTATAAATATGAAGTCTCATCGATGATGCTTTGTTAACTCTATCATGAGGTCTGAACTTGTTTACTGAAAGTTGCAACTGTTCCTAAGAGAACTCTCTTCATTAACCTAGATTTCATAAGTGACACTGAAGCAAAAATTCGTAGGAAACTGCCTTTTCAAATATATATATATATATATATATATATATATATTTCAAGCAGCTATCTTACAAACCACATGATCCAACGAATAGTTAATCCAACCATTCATTTACGGCAGTGTACAGCTTTCCATCACGAGTATTTAATTGATTTTGTGAATCTATCATTGCAGTGAAATACGAATGCATGGCTGTTGCAAAATGATTCATCGAAGAGAAAGGTTTCTTCGCTATCAAATCTCTTTTCGTTTATGACTGAATTGGGGAATTTTTCGTTCATATCAGTAAAAATTAAGACAATTTTATTGTCTTTCGCGAATATGAACGAACCGTGACGTGATCATGGACAGTTTATCTATGCATTTGATAAAACTTTCTATTGTATCTTATAGTAATTTTCATGTCCAATGAATTGAACTTCAGTGATCCAAATCCATTAACACACCTTTCAAATAAGAAGTACTACAAGATGAGAGACATATATGTATATAGAGCCTCAGCAAATACCAAAGATGAACTGACCAATTCAATATGAAATATTTTTGGATGTCCCTAAAAAATACACTGTCAATACCATATTCCGTTTTTAGCATTTTCTTGAATGCAACTAAAACAATAGATTGAAGAATATGATATGCACATACTTTATGTTCAAGATAACAATAAAATCATTACTACTTGATGTATTTCGGTTGCGTGACAGATTATGTAGGTAATTTTCATTTCTTTGATAAGAATATAGATTGTATATATATTTAAAATTAAACATAAATATATTACTAAAATGATAAATATAACTAACAGATACAATATAGAGATAATATTCAATGCATTAATCATCAAAACAATAAGGGGTAAATAAGCTTACTTATAGTTTGATGTTGATTATAAAACTAATAAAACGCATAATATATATATGCCGCTATAAATAATAAATGTTACTGTAACTTTTCAAATAAGCTGCAGTTAGTACAACTGAACTTAAATTACCAATCACTAATATCACTTGGTACACCGGAAAAAATGCCACATAGTTTTTGCGACTTAGCAGATTACCAAATAACTCTCCAGCTTTCTAAACGATAAATAGTGGATTCGAATCTCATTTAGAGTGCTACAACTCAGTAGGATGATAATGCAGTAATCTGATGGGTCATAAACGGGAAATAACAAGCGTTTTGACAGACTGATACATATAAAGAATTGATAAATCCCACAGGTAACGCAAAGAAATGAAGGAAAATAATTTTGAAAACAGTAAACAACTGCCGAATGAATACTTAGCATAACATAACACCTAACTTTCGAGAGAACATATAACGTTACAGCTTTGAAAAGCTCAGATAAACATTAACTAAGATTAATATATACGAGTGACTTCAGTAATCAACTGCAAATATGACCACACATACATAAAACAGCATTATTCGATGATATCTATTATGTAGCACCTCTACCATCCACAGCCACTGGCAACTGTCTGTCTTCAAACCCGACCTAGTGGAGCTCTCTCACCAAATAACTTCATCTAATAGAGAATCACTAATGAGCAGTGAATAATTACCTATGTGTTGGGTTGTACGAATTCGGTTGATTTCAACTCTGAAGTCACTAGAAATTTGGACCCAGCTTAGTGGCTAGGCAGTAAGCTGCTTGCGTAGACTCTCGATTATGAACCTTCGCTAGAATTATTTCTCAGTTTTAATGCAGATCTCTAAACATGGAAAAAATAACTATCTGGCGTTCTTTGTCTTTCAGTTTGATTCTGGAAAAATCCAACGTGAAATAAATTTTAGAACGCCATTCAGCTACAAAGTTCACTCTTGAAATTGAAAACGAATCTAAAATTCCTTTTTCTTGATACTGAACTTACAAGGAGACCTGACGGAACTTTAAGAAGGTCCATCCCCAGGAAACCTACATGGAATGGCCAACTGACAGGGTTCTACAGCTGGGTACCAATCAGTCGAAAAAGAAACCTAATTAAATCTTTTTCCACCCGCTTCCGACGTATCTGCAGCTGTTAAACCCTGGAAGAAGAACTACACTTCCTGAAAGAAATCTTCATACAAAACGGTTACCCATCAAGATTCATAGACAAAAACATCAAACAGAAAATCCAAAAGCAAGAGATGCCATCCGTGCCAAAAAAGACCCTATATATGAACGTCAACTTTAAAGGTGATCTACTCAGTGATGTCATTAGGAGGAGGCTTTCCACTTCTTTAAGAAGAAATTTCTTTGCGTCAACATTGAGAGTGGTGTTCTCCAGTCGCCCGCTGATCTGCAGAATCCCAAAGGACAAGATCCCGCACCTGACGGCCTCTATGTTTATATATCGGTTCACGTGTAGCTGTGGAGCCGGGTACATTGGTCGGTCAACGCGCATCCTGTCAAGAAAAATCAAAGGACACTATCCAGCATGGCTGCAGAAAGGAAGTAATGGCCGTATAAGAAGTGCAATAATCGAACATCTCGTCAACACTGTTCATTCTGTCTCAACACATGCCTCCTTCGTAGCAACCTACAAAGTGAAGAACAACCCTCCAAAGACAACACGCTTCCGTATACTTTGTATTGCAGAAGCCCTAACCGTTCAATTGGAAGAACCGGAACAGTGCGTACAAGAGAAAATTATTCAACCACTTCCACTATCCTGGTAACAAATCCGTCGATTTGACTTAACTTTTGTCTGTATGCTTATTTTTCTAACTACTTGAAACCCTTGCGTAATTCCGTATGTTATTTTATTTCTGTGCACACCCAAAGCACGACTCTATCATTAAACTACTCACGTTATTATGTAACTCTTTTTTAACAATCGCTTGTGACAATTCATCACTTTTGTCACTACCATTTTATATTAACATCGAATTCACCTGAACTTACTAATTGTATTTTCGTTTGACGAATTTAATGTACACACACATACGAAACAACCATATATATATTTGCGATTGTACAGGTATGAAAATGGATTCGCCGAAAATAGACTCTTCGCTGCACTAATGGTCTTCCGTCTAATAAATTTTAGAATGCTCTTCTACTCAGTAACAAATGCTCACTTAATTGGTTTCTTCATCTATCACACTCCTTTATTTCCATAACTGTAATTGTTGGTTCTTTATCTACTTGAAAGATATCTTTTTTCATATGCTTTAACGAGGTTTACATAAACCCTAACTATCACATAATAGAGATTTATAGTTCAGGTGAGTGTAACATATGTTTGTGTTCACTGATCCTGGTAGTTTAATTGAAAACCTATTACTGTTCTTCCTGAGAATATACTTAAGCCTTATTTCAATGTGAAGTAAGTATTTCTAATTCTGTGTAACTTCATATACCGAAGTTTAATATACTTTTATGTGACTGGGGAGTTTTCAATAGTTATACTAAAATCTCAACGCCTAGACCAGTGATACGTTAATATCATTTCACAATCTATTTAAATATTCTTCTGAATTATCCCTGTTGAAGTATTCAGAACTGATAGAATATTAATCAAACCCAAAGCTTGAAAAATTATAAATATATATATATATAAACACCAATTCTCAAGTTCTGAATGGCACATACGGCTTCAAGCTCTGGAGTTTTAGTAACGACAGTGTTGCTTTTTCTGGGTGTGATTGTTAGCCTAACACCCAACCGTCACACTTTTTCGGGCTTTTATGTATAATTTCACGCGAGTTTATGTCCACTGCCCACCAAGCAAACCTAACTCAGTAAAAGACTGTTTTAATAATGAAAGATTAGTTAATAATAAATTTATAACACGTGTAGGCTTAGTTCCCCAAAAGTGCAGTTAGAAATACAATTTCATGCATTTAAGCCCCCCCCCCCCTTATTAATTTGAATAAAGCAGGAACAAAATTTTATGCAAAATAAGATGGTACCATCATTTATTCCGTCGGCTTCATATCAGTTGCTTATATACTAAATAAATTATTAACTGTATGTACACAAAAGTTCTAACATACTTGAAAATTGTACATGATGTTAGTCGACAGGAGGTTTTGTACGTAGTGAACAGTGCTCAGTAAACTACACTTATACAGTTAATACAAACAGTTGAAGTTCAAATAAAATCAGTGTATGCATGAAATGGTAAAAGAGCTACGTAATAAAGACTAGAGATGCGTAATATGATGAGTAACTAATAAAGTGGGTAACAATGTACTGAGCCCAACTCAAATCATAGAAACGACAGACAAACAAAATCACACCACATCTAACAGGGGTGACGTTAAAGCCAAAGATAAGGTAATCAGATGAAAGAGAGAATAAAGATATCCAGTTACCAGGATGGGCAAAGTAAAAACTGATCACTATCTCTTTCTGAACACATACATCGGGTTTCAGGCGATTGACAGAGATTGCTTCGGCAAAACTGAGCAGAATTGAGTTTTTCTTCAACTGATAATTTTCAAGGATTTTGAGATTTCCATCTAACGACCTGTTTCAAGGAGACACTTGATGATAGCATTATTGTGATCGTTTGTTCCCTTAAGATGTAGGCTTCTCGGTACATGTTCAGAAAATCAGAGGTGTGCCCTTCTTTCTGTTCTCCCATTGTATCTGCTCTCCCAGACACACATAAATTTGTATACACAGTGGGAGTTAACATGAAAAGGGTATGTGTTGACCTTTGACTTCACCAAAGAGTATGTTATCCGATCGACGGGAACCAGCTGAGCTACAGAATAGCCTCTGGCTTGTGACATACTCAATCTTCTGTTCACTATTGCTGCAATATTTTCACCCCTGAAATTTGAGTTGGATGAAGACAGGCTTTTTCCCCACTGCGATTTGTTTGATGTTAGAGCCTTCACATCTTCCATACTTGTCATTCAGTCTCTGGGGGTAAGCGTTGTTTTTTTAGGGCTTATGATGCTAACAGACTATTAAGATTACTATCTTAACAAAGTCACATAATTTGGAGGTATAGTAGGAATCCGACAACATACTTTTCCAGTTAGAAGAAAATCTTAGAAAATTTACTACTAAGTGACAGGATAATTACATTATTATTGCTCAAAACGAAGATGTATTCTAATTTTAATAATGTGGTAGAGTACATAATCCAATCGTATTTTATTCCTGCTAGGTCTAAGTCATTATGTTATTCACTAATCACGTCTAAAATATTCTGTTTGTTATATACCTAAACTCTGAATCACCAGAAAACTTACATTTTAAGTTTTTAAGTTTGCAAGTTCTTACTTCTTTAGAATTTCACTACTTTATCTTGGCCTTTTATTTCCCTGCTTAAACCACTTTGTTTTAAGCTTTGTTGAAGAAGTATTTATCACAGTTTTTACCCTTGAAACTGACAAGCCTGAGATGGAATAAAATTGATTAGGCAAATCAGTAACAGTTTGTTTCATATAAACTTATATGAGGCTACAAACAATGTATCGAGTGGAACTAACTAAATTTAGCCATAATACCAAGTGAGAAATATCCGTTCCTCTTCACTGAGTAATCAATAAGCAAGTAATACACATTTTAGTTAGATACTGAATTTTCAACAAAATCTGTCATAAACTATTGTCACATTGAGCAGCTTTGTAATAGTATCAACTGTTTCGGCATTGTATTGATTCCAGTTATCAGTTTTGTTAAAAAGCTGAAATCATTTAAAACCAAGTTAGATTTATTTATTCTTTTTTTCTGTTCAAACGTTTCACACAAACGCCATCAAATTAAGCGAAAATCAGAGTATATATGTATGATTCGGTGAAAATTGTACAGAATCATCATGCTTACTTTGCTAATGCTCAATAATTTAGGTAGTCATAAATACAAAGTGATAAAAAGCACCAGTGAATAGATGCGTTATACAACTGTTGAAGGACTACCAGTAACAGTCAACCAAAAGCCTTTCATAAAATTTATCGAATATCTCAATTTTCATATTTCCTATTTATGGTCATCTTATTTACTTTGAATTAGATTACGTGAAAATTTAATACTGAAACAGTGAGTCTCTTGCAATGATTCTAACTATTTTCAAACAAAACGATGTACCAAATACAATTATGAAGCCAGTAGATTTCGTCTGAATTCTAAGTAGCTGATTTTCTGTACATTAGAATGAAGGTCATGTCCTTCATTTTATAACTGGCATCAAGTACACGTAAGTCTATGAAAGAGAATCAAATTGAGTTGAATAACTAGAAGACCATTACTTTCACTTTTAATTTTACACTTCTTAATCAAGGCAAGGTCATGTCGTTTAAGCCTTAGTGCTTACTGAATTCTCTCATTTAGTTTTACAATGTATTGACCAAGTTAGAGGATGCTCCACCATGTTAAATTATAATTTCATGTTGGATGGCTGGAAATAGTTGCCACAAAGACTTACATCTAGATTTTGTGATTACACCAACTCATTAGCAGGGTGCATTTTAACGTCGAAGTAATGTACATCATTAGGCATCCACTTCTTCAGATTCACAGCTTATTTTTGGCTGCCTTCAACTATCCAATAGTTTTCTAGTTGATATAACTATGTCATGAATATCGTATTCGAATGAAATCAGTGTGATTTTATGCTAACGGATTACATAATTAAGCATAGTGCGTCAGTGTCACAGAGATTAGGGCTCTTGCCGACCATGCACATCGTCAGGAGTTCGATCACCCACCAACGCACATCTGATACCAGTGGTTGACCAGTAAAATTGACCCTATCCATATCACATGCTGAAAATTCCACACATGTACCAAAATATACGGTGTGGAATCAAGCTGTAATCAAAAAATAAAAGTTTAGTATTTTTGATTCGAATACTTGTGTGATACTGTCACTCAGTTTAATCAAAAGAGATTTGACTTCAATGATTACAAAACTCCTAGTTATATATACATCAAAGGTTGTCCGTAGGGCAAGTGGTGTGCAACAAAGTTAGCTCGTTACCGCTGTAGTTGACAAACACTTGAACTATTGGGAGAAATGGTCTAAATCCATAGTGTCCGACCCCCAACAAACACCCTCTCTATTCGCCAGTCTCTTTGGCTTGCATCTCATCAGATAGGACTAGAAATCATTATAAATGATCATTGAAATCAAAAATCATGAAAAATATTCATCCATGCTTCATGAAAGAAAGTTATCAACAAGATACAACTTTAATTCACGAAATAGTCGCCGTCAGCACAAGTGATATGGGTCGAGGGGACTTCGAATACTTTAAAATGAATATCACTAAATACCTTTCAGGTAATGTCTTCATTTCTATGGCCTAAAGTTAGTTTTTCTGTGCATTAATAATAATTATTATTTCCTATAACTTCTTCTGCTAATTTACAAGCATCATATTTCATAACTCAACATCAATTCTTTTTTTATAGATCTTTAGAAGTTAAAAAAAGAATCTATATATATTCAAACCCACATATCTCCCAGCCTGAAAATAAAAAACCCAAATTATGAGGTTGAATTGCATCGGAAGTTATAGGAATTACATATTTTTTTTGTCACAATTCCACATATCCGGTATAAATGAAATAAAACTTGAATTCTTTTTTGGGGGTGCATAGGTACATTCATTCATGTACATTGAATTGTTTAGCTAACTTTATATTTTCAGCTTACATACAAACGTTTAGGTAAACGCCAGCCACACCTGATTTGTTTAAATCCATCAGAATAAATAAAAAAAAGAAAGGTAACATGAACATACACAAAGTAAAAGAAGGCAGATATTTAAATTTTTATAAAAGAAAATAATAATAATAGTATTGCTAGTAGTAATAATAATATTTCCGCACATCCGCACATACAATGAATGGTTTCACAAGCATTATTATTATTATTATAATCCTTACACAACCAACTTACATCCTCAAAGCAAATGTATTGACACTTGAATGTCAGTCATATTATATTATCAATAGTAGAGTAGTTCCGGTTTCTAGAAAAATAGAGGAGGTATTGTTTTGTAAATTGCACACACACACACACACACACATGAAAATTTTGTTTAATGCATTTTTCAACAATCAGTAAGAAGTAATCAATATTTTGAGACACACATATCAGTTTTTCTTCTGATGAGATGTGTTCATTGCTACATTTTTTGTTGCTGTATTTAAGAGCTCTAATCTGAAATTAAAACCATTATGGAATGTAAACCTACTTATAGTAATATTAATAATAATAATAACAATGATATTGTACACCACTTGACTACTAATAGAGCAGAGATTTGTCTAAGTGATTATAAGGGAATAGAAAGGGAATTTATGAAATATGAAGTTATGGTAAGTGAAACAGAGTAATTATAAGTTAGGAATGAATAAGTTAACATTTAAATATACCAATAGTGACTAAAATGAGTATGGAATGAATACAATCCGCTTCTACTGAACTTTTTTGTTAGTAGGATGATTGATACTGAGTAACACTAAATTAGTACATATAATTAATATGTGTAAATGCACAAGATATTAACTGTAACAATGCGATAAAAGAAGCATTGAAGTAATAGTTGCATATATATATATATATATTCATTTGAATGTCAAAGATTCATAATTTTTGTTATTTTCATATTCGCTGATACATGACTGGAGCAGTCGCGCTTGTTAAAGCTTGTCAGTATGGTGTGTCTGTGACCTTAAATGAAGCAATGAATTGTCGAAGATTCAAGCTGACAACACCCGATACTGCTATCAGTAAAGTTATCACTAAGCTTTATGGAATTAAGTCAACTGACAGAACTTATTCAGGTCAAGACACATGCTACTGCTTGTACCCAACTGACCAATAAGTAAATTTTGATGTAATCAATCAATCGTCTGTTATGTTGCATATTGTCACCTAATTTGTGATGCAGAATGACAGAGCATTAGGTTAAAAAGGAGTATCTATCTATCTCATTTCTCTTTAAATCTTGCTGAAACTTTTCATGAACGTTCAAAATAAAATCCAAGGTACTTCCTCTTCAAAAAAAGTGTTAACCTTGAAGTATTTTGGGTCAAGACAAAAGAAGTAATCAGATATCGTAAACTATGATTTAAATATAGTAAGTATACAATTTTTTAAGCGATATATGTTTTAAGATAAAAAATATTAGCAGAACTATTCAAAAGCTGCCGAAAGATAACCAACTTTATGATATTACTGTTATTCTTTTGGGTTCTCGGTGGAACATAGGGCTTGAAAAACATATCTACACTTTCTTCTATTTCTTGCTGTCCTCTCCAGGTAAGTCTATGATTGCCCATTATCCCTCATCTTCTCACCACACAATCTCCTCCATGTCACCCTCGCACCAACGATCCACTTGGCACTCGAGCGATGGCCTGCATTGAGCGCGATGCCATTTGACGGCCTTCTTCCTCAACTTACGCCCAATCAATCTCCATTTTATCCTACGTATTAGTTAAACGACAGGCTTTTGATTTGTTTATTAATCGCCAGAGTTTCTGGCTGCTAAATCTTTGTGATCGGCTGGCTATTTGATCCTCAATATGGAGCCAACGAAGATGGCACCTGTTGATAGAAGTCTGTAGATTGTTCAAAATTCTTTTCACTACACACAGTGCAAGTTTCTGACCTGTATAGATGAACTGATTTACTTGACATTTGTGTTGTAAATCCGAATCTTGTTCTGTATGCTCGGAATGCAGAAGGTTCCCAAACTGGTTTCAGGCTGATGAGAGCGTATCTCACCTTTCCGATTCTGGCCTGCCTTCATATCTTCATGCATTCTGGTTGCCTGTGGTTGGAACGATGCTTCCCAAAAGGATAAGTGAAGGAAATGGCTTCTGTCAAATATCTTCCATTGGTTGTGATTGGTGCTGGTTACTATCGGTGGTGGTTAGTTATCATCGTCACCTCTGCCTTCTATATCTGTTGAATAAGGATGATAACCAATTGTCAAAGTCTTTTAGTATGTTTAAATATGCAATAAAAGCGATTACTAAATCAATCACTTCTCACTCAGCTAAACAAGAGTAACCTGTTGGAATTTACATTAGAAATGATGTATTTTTGTCTTTGTAGCTGTGTTTCCCACGCGATCATCAAAATAGTCACATCCAGAACAATGTTATTATTTATTATACACTTACTTTATATGCAAATACATAAGTTTTATATCGAAGTGATTGACATTAACATTGAATATACGAGTTGACAACTCCACCTTGTTTTACTTTAGATGTATGCACAGTTAAAAATCCCTGAATTGAAACATAAAAAGATATCATCCCTAGTTTCAAGTAACTTCTCTCATCAGCCTTCTAGAAATTCCCTTCAAATAAAAATAAAATTACAAGAAGTAGAGGAATCAAGAAAAATCTGATGCTCGCTAGTAACCTGTTACATGGTGGAGTTTCCTGGAGTTCTAGTGAGAAGTCGTGACCAGTGAGGTCCAATTAGATGTCACGTGTGTGTATGGATGTCCCACCAACGATAATGGTTGGGGTCACGCTAAATCACGAATTGGTAGAAGTTAGAATTCACAGACTGACCATTGAATCAGGTCCCAGTGGCTGAATGGTATAAGAGCTAGCTTTCCTTGTAACCGGAAGGTCCTGGGTTCGAATCCCAGTGGGTGCGTAATGCCGATGATTCCCAAACTAGGATAAAACAGCAGCTGTCCAGTACTCCCTGGTTTTCAATGGTTCTCTAACTGATATCAATCCGTGATCAGTTCATAAAAGCATAACTACCCCTTACAAACCAAACTATAGAAAAAGAGAATTAAGAAATGTTTTCCTGTGAACCTAGTCAGAAAAAAATGTATGATACTACTTCACTTACTGAATGTGTGTGTTCTTTCTGAGTTAAAATGAATATGTGCATTCTGTTTAATTCTTTAGTTTTAGTAAGGTATTTATAACATGATAGACGGAAATAGACAATTTTCATATCTACTTAAATCTAAAATACTTCGAAAGTATATAAATTTGAAATTCCACTGTAATCAGTTTACTCAGACCAATACCTTCTGAATCGATTAATTATAAGTAATTTCATTCCGCCCATTTGTATCTTATCATCTAAATACATCCCCAAATTGAAGAATTGTATGTGTGTATAGACATACGTACGATTACGTAATAACTGTTAGATAGTATAGCTGTAAGTAAATTCGACACATCACTCTTTGGCTTTCATTTCACCATATTTACGCACACTAACAGTATACAGATAATATGTGTATGTAAATATATAATTGAATTTCATATTGAAGACTGACAAATGGAGCACATATGGGAGAGAATTAGATTTGAATTATAAGGTAGTTTTTCTATACCTATGACAAAGTAATATAGGAGAGTTTTTAGTTGAAAATGAATATCCTCCATGTTTTGAAGATGAATGCATAAAACCCTAAATGAACAAGGAAACCCTTTCTCTGTATCGACGAAGATGCTATACATGAATGTGACGTTCAAAGAGAAACGTCTTACCAAGACTCTAAAGAAGAAAATTCCAAAAGTTCTGAAAACAATATTCTTCCTTCTCCATTACGTCTGAAAATTCTATTACCACCCAATGTTCTTCAACAAGTCTAGAGATAAACTCTCGCATTTCACCACTTCTATCTGTATTAACCAATTTGCTTGCTCATGTGAAACAAAATATATGAGTCTTCTGATGCGTGTTTTATTTAAAAGACTTGAAAAATATTATCCTGCTTGACTACAGAAAGGTAGCAGTGGATCAATAAGAAGTACTATAAGTGAACATGTATTCAACACTGACTACTCACTATTCAAAGTGAATTCATTTAAAGTTATGCACAAAGTCAAAAGAAGTCTCCTGAAAATGGTAAGCTTCCATATACTTATTAGTACTGATCAATTTCTGAATTGAACAGATCAGATATTTACTATACCCTGTTGCCAAACATTTTTCAAAGCAACACCGATCTATTAGAATATTAAGTAGCGTAAAATTATCAGTTTTACAAAACATTGAGAATTTTAGCGAATCTTTTCTGAGCTTGGCAACTAGTTGCATCATTCTACACGAAGGATTCTGAGAATTCACATGAAGAATACGAATTTAATATTAATTGACCTTGGAGATTCGAAATAACAGTATATTTTTTTCGATAGTTGGTCTGTAAGGACTAGTTATGTTTTTAAGAGTTGATCACGGATTGATATCAGTTAGTGAACCACTGAAAACCAGAGAGTACTCGACAGCCAGCTGTTTCATCCTAGTTTGATAATCATCGGAAGTACTCACCCACCCCAGAGGGGTCGAGCTCAGGATCTTCCGGTTACAAGGAAAGCTAGCTCTTATACCATTCAGCCAACGGGACGCGACTCGTTTATCATCCAATGAATTATAACCAATGTAATCGGTGGGAAATCCATCCTCACTCCAGACTTGTTGGACCTCACTGGTCACGACTTCTCACTAGAACTCCAGGAAACTCCATCCTGTAGCAGGTTACCAGCAAGCATCAGATTAATTTTCAAGAGCTAATTTGTAAGGATTTGATTTGTTCACGAATGACAGAAGTTAGAATTCATGGGCTGGCCATTGAATCTGGTCCCTGTGGCCGAATGGTCTACCAGTTTGGCTTGCAACTGGCAGGTTTTAGGTTCGAAACCCGGTAGGCATGTACTGCCAATGATTTTCAAACTAGGATGAGATAGCTGTCCAGTACTCCATGCTTGTTTTCAATAGTTCTCTAACTGATATCAATCTGTGATTATGTCGCAAAAGTATATTCTTTAATACGAGATGGTATAAAAGTATTTGTGAGCAACCACTTTAAAGATCTCCTATTCAGTTATTTAAATGAATGCATGGGACCATAGTACAATACGTTTTATCCAAATATTTGCGTCTTCAACTTCATCATATTGAGTGAGTATCCAGGAGAGAATCAAACACGCCAACCTGGATGAAAAACTCCGACTGGAAAAAGCTGGATTCAGGAGAAACAAATCATGTATTGATCAAAACGCCACTTTACGAATCATCATTGAACAAAGCTTGGAATGGCAGTCGCCTCTCTATCTCAACTTCATCAACTTTGAGGAAAGCCTTCGACAGAGTCGATCGAGAAGTAGTTTGGAAACTACTTCGCTACTATGGGGTTCCATTGACAATTATACATCTCATCCAATAGATATACGACAATGCTGCATGCCAAGTAATTCACAACGGGAAACTTACGGAAGCCTTCGAAGTGAGGACAAGAGTGAGGCAAGGCTGTCTATTATCGCCAATGATCTTCCTGATTGCAATAGATTGGATAATGCGACAGACAGAGGTGGGAAATGAGGAAACAGGCATAAAATGGACTCACACAAAAATAGAACTTGGAGGATCTGGACTTCGCCGACGATGATATATGTGTGATTTCCCACAAAGTGGAAGATATGCAAGTAAAAAGCAACTAGCTGGCAGAGGAAGCATCAAAGATAAGACTTCAGGTGAACATAGAGAAAACAGAGGTGATGAAGATTCCTGGCCAACACCAACAGCAACAGCAACAACAACAGACAACAATCAGCCAGCATAAATGGGAGGAACCTGGAAGAAACAACCTCCTTCACCTACCCAACTGGGAAGCATCGTTTCAACTGCAGGCGGACGGAACTGACGAGGACATCAAAGCCAGAATCGGAAAAGCAAGACAGGCCTTCGTTACCCGTACAGTGGTACAGTGGTTAGGACTCTCGTTGACCATGTACATGGTCCGAGGTTCGAACCTTTGCCGACGCACACCTAATATCTATGGTTGGCCTGCGAAAATTGGGCTACCGATATACATGCTGAAAATTCCATACTTGTACCAAAAATACGGTGTGGAATCAAGCTGTAATCAAAAAATAAAGAAGTCTGTGTGGAGGTCAACATCACTCAGAATCAAAAATAAGATCCGGATTTTCAACTCCAATGTGAAGTCAGTGTGACTATACGGATCAGAGACTTGGCGCGTCATAAAGAGCATCTCAAACAAACTTCAGACCTTCATCAATAGTTGTCTTCGCTCATTACTCAAGATCAGACGGCTAGAAAAGATCAGCAACAGGGATATCTCGGAACGAACCAATTAGGAACCGATATTGAAACAAATAGGCAGGAAGGAATGGAGATGGATTGGCCATACACTGAGGAAACCATCAAGTGACATCACTAGTCAAGCCCTCGAGTGAAACCCGAAAGGGAAGTGGCGAGTTGGTTGTCAGAGGGTGACTTGGAGGAGGTCATGTGAAGAGGAGATGAAAGCGTGTGGGCAGACTTGGAGCAGGGTGAAAAAGTTGTCAGAAAACCGAAGGCAATGGAGGTGCGCAGCTGAAGCCCTATTTTCCTCTAGGAACTAAAGGATATAATAATAATAACCCAGGAGATCATTGGCCAAAAATGAAACGAAATGTCTGAAAATTGTTTTAAATTATTTCTATTATGCTGTACAGATATTTCCTGTTGTTTTCTACTTCATTCCTACTTCAAAAAAAGGAAAGAAAGAAAAGTATCTACAGCATATCATCTCTGTTATACAATTATTGCTCATTTTGAAAGAGTTACAAAGAAACTTTTCAAGTAGCATCTAAGATAGATAAAACAGAGAGGAAAGGGGCGAGGGAGGCTGGTTAACAAGCGAGAATACAGCAAACAAACAAACAAACAAGCTAGCTAGCAATCAAGATCAAGGAAATACTTCATACAAACAAAGAACAGGAAGAGATAAGACGAAATGATGACAGGCTAACTGTAAGACCTACAGATGTATACACATATTTTGCTTCTCCACATTCTCATAGTCATGTATATTCTGTTTACCATTCAAAAAGGTTTTACAAACAATCAAACCAGCAAACAATAGATTGGCATCATGTCTTTTATATATATATATATGTTTTTACAAAGTCTACTCTAGAAAAATGTGAAAGAATATTCTTTGAATATTTGTTATAAAATATAAATATGTTTATATTGTTGAGACAGAAAAAGATTTTCAGACGGAAAGAGTTAAAAAGTAAGGAAGAGGCATTATGTTCATGCCTATTTACTACTTACTAGTTGTCGTATGTTTCTATGATTTGATTAGTCTTTTATACCTTAAGGTAAGTAAAGAAATCCAGAATAAAAGACATGCTGATAATACTAGTAATAGCGTTATTACTGAATAAAGAATATTCTTTTCAGTAACTTCCTCTTCATCAGGTCCTACAAATACATATACATAATAGTGAATGAATTAATGCTATTAACAATGCTAATGTTCAAATGACATCAATCCAATAACAATTTCAATGGATATCAGTCCTACAGTGTCAACATACACTGAATATCAAAAAATTTAGGAAAAAAATAGCACAAATTCCTGAATTTACAGTCTGCACTAAAAATCAGTCAGTACAGTAGTAATGGCTGGACTTGCTTCTTCTGCACACAAAAGCACTGGTGTTTTCAGATGAATCGCGACAGCCCCTGGCGTATGCGGCATTTGGATGATGTTGGCAATTTATTTGGTACCTGATAGGTAACCGAGAGGGATTCTTCAGTGCTGGCTTTGTGGTCAGTTTGGACCAGGTGTTCTAATATCGAACTGTTGATGGTTTTTACCACATCTTTACTTGGCCACACTAGTGGATGTTCCTGGTAGAGGATGAAAAATCAAGTTCCTAGAGCAACGGCCGATATTACTCGCTCCACAAGCGCAGTTGAACTGAAAGATGCAGTTAAAGGGGGTTAGTCTAGGTACTTCATCTTTCATTTGAGAAATAACTACAGGTTGCGTGTCACAGCGGTTAGGACTGTCGCCAACCATGCACATGGTCCGAGGTTCGATCCCCTGCCGACGTACACCTGATATCTATGGTCGGCCTGCAAAATTTGGTCTACCGATATCACATGCTGAAAATTTCATACCTGTACCAAAAATACGGTGTGGAATCAACCTGTAATCAAAAATAAATAAATAAAGATAAAATAGGACTTGTAATTACAAAAGTTCTTTGAAATGAATTCCCTGACTTCTTCGTAGTTATTTCGCTAGGAATATAGCCATTGAATTGTAATCTTATATATAAAGGCTTCTTATTCATTGATGGAGAATGGTCTTTTTCTGCTCTCTTTGTCATGTGTTTCTTGATAAATTTGTGGGGATAGATATTTTCAATCAAGGCATCATATACAATCCTTAGTTCACCTTCCCTTAGTTCTTCTAAGCGTATAGCTCTAACCCTGTGGCTGAGGGTCCTTACTAAATTTTTTTTGTACAGTTATAATTCTTTTGAAAAATTGGTAATGGACATTTTTAATCACTAAGAACGTTACTGACTAATACAGAGAGTATTACTTTACATAGAAATATATAAATTAATGTTGGCAAAATGAGACCTGTTAGTAGCAACCTTCCGATTATATATCTTAAGAACAAAGCAAATATGATTTCTATGATGCATTTTATTGAATGTCACTGTGGATGTAAGCATAAAGTGTCAAAATTGGTCCTGTAATATTCGAAATGTTAGTTTAAATGATCAACCATATAAGTTTTAGCATAATGCACAAGATAACCTCTGTTCCTGTTTTAGAATATGCTATGTAGTCAAAAGTTAAGGAAGGGAAATGTTGTACCTTAGTAAGTTACACTAAATAAAAAGGTCAATGAAAGTGATATTAGTGCCGAATATGTGTCTATAAACTTTGATAAGGTGTATGTTTTACTACTGAACATGAAAGAACACAACAGTTGAACATCATTGTGATTTATACCATATTTTAAAATTTAAAAAATTATGTGGACTTAAATCAAATTTGAGTAATGTGTGCATATATCAGTTCATTTGTTCCTGTGGAACCAGTTATTTTGATGGCTTGACGCTTATCGTGTCTAAGAGGGTTCAAGAACACTATCCTACATCTTTGCAGAATACTAACAGTGGCTCTATAAGGAATACGATAACTGAACACCTTGTCAACACAAGTCTTTCTACCTCAACAAACTCCCCCTTTGAAGTGATCTGCAGAGTGAAGAAAAACCCTCTAAAGACAGCATGCTTTCGTCTCCTCCACACTGCTGAAGCTGTAGTCATTCAGATAAAGAAAAAGAGCTTTGTAAACAAAGGAAAATTATTCAGTTACTTTCAGTAAGATGATAACAACCTTGTTGTTTTCTACTAACTTGATCTTATTTGTTTGCTTTTAACTCGACATAGCTCTTATATTTCTTTCACACACTTACGTAATGTTACATTTTCCTTCGTTTCTATAACAACTCATTCATTAAATTATTCATCGTATTATGTAACTCTAATGAACTTATTAAATTCCTTTTATGCACTACTTAATTGGGGGCCACTGAAAATCAGGGAGTACTGGACATCCGTTACGTCATAGTTTGTGATTCATCGGCATTACTCACCCACCACAAGGGGTCGAACTCAGGACCTCTCGGTTACAAGAAAAGGCTGTATACCATTCGATCAATGAGACCCGATTCACTGACCAGCCCAAGAATTCCAACTTCTACCAATTCATGATTTAGCGTAACCCCAACAAATGTCATCAGCAGGAAATCCATGCTCACACTTGACCGTATACAACTCACTGGTGACGCTTTCTCACTCGAACTCCAGGAAACTTTGTCCTGTAGCAAGTCTTTATCGGACATCGGATTAATTTTCAAGAGCTTATTTGAAGGATTTGATATGTTCACGAATGGTAGAAGTCAGAATTCACTGGATGGCCACTGAACCAGGTCTCAGTGGCTGAATGGTCTACGAGCTCACCTTGTAATCGGATGGTACTGGGATCTAAATCCATTGGCCAAGTACCACCGATGATTCTCACACTAGAATGGGACAGCTGCCCAGTACTCAGTGATTTTCAACGGCCCTCTAACTGATATCAGTCTGTGATCTAACCTGAAACGAATACAATCCCTACAAACTAATTCCTGAGCATTGCTTAATATTAACAACTATAATGATGAAAAGTGATCACTTTTGCTACTATCCTCTTTCGTGACAAAATATTGGGTTTTATTTCTCCTTCATCGGTAACAATGATACAAAAGAAATAAATTCTGTAGGTCAGTATTTAACTTTGTTTCAATCCACAGGTCAGCAGACAAATCTGTTCATCAATAAAAGGAACCCGTACGAAACTTCCCCTCTTGAAGCTGATATTCTAACCAGCAATGAAGTGTCTTGCACTAATAGTACCGTTGACAACCAAACAAAAATTGTAAGCTTAACAACTGAATGAGATTTTAAAACTGCTAAACAATCATATCCTTGCAAGCCAATGCTTGAAAATAATCTCATGCCCAATAGCGGCTGACTGTATTCAGGAAGTTACCTGGAGTTCTCCCAAGAAGTCGTAACCAGAGGAGTAAACCAAGTCAGACAAGAGAACAGTTACTCGCCAGTGACACTGGCTAGAGGTTGCGCTACATATGATGATAATAATAACATCTTTATTCTACACAGTACTTATAAACTTTAAAGAATTTTCAGAGGAGTTCATTGCATGATATGTTTCCTTCCTACAATACCTGTAAGTAAAATATTAAATGACAGCATATCCGGTGACACAGTGGTCTCTGATATATCTACTTTGTCTCCTTCAAGAAATCCGTCCACGATATCTGGTTGAAAGCCAATTGTAAGATGATTAGAAGTACGTTTTTAGACCCAAGGACCAAGCTGAAGAATAGTTATTTCATGTATTGGAACAATTTGTCATCCACAGTTAGGCCTTTCTTCAAGTTTAGTAAAAGCTTGAAGCATTTTTAATACACACAAGAGTAGATGATATCATTAGAAGTCATATCTTAACCGACTGAAACAAACAGAACGAGAGAAAATATATGCAATATAGATATATATATATTGGTTACAGGATTTCATCATGAGCTGACATTGGTTAGAGAACCATTGGAAAACCTGGGAGTACTGGATAGCCGTTGGCAGAAGTTAGAATTCATGGGCCATTTGGATCGGGTCCCAGTGGCTTAATGGTCTAAGAGCTCGCCTTGTAACCAGAAAGTCCTGGGTTCGAATCCCGGCGGATGCGTATTGCTGAAGAGTCCTAAACTAGGACAAAACAGCTATCCAGTACTCTCAGATTCTCCAGTGGTTCTCTAACCGATGTCACTTCATGATGAAAACCTGAAGTTTATTTTTCACTTCAAATTCAATTTAACTGAATAACACTTACAAACTCAATCACTTTTTAGTCTTAATAGTTGTTGTTCTTGAGATAAAAAATAAGTGTGTTTACTAATCGTTCGGATATGACAGATGTTAATCTATAAACAGAAGGATATTTTAGGTGGTCTCCAAAAGACTTTTAATTAGTTTTAATACTTCAAAAGTGCACTTTTCGAACAGAACAAATTTCATAAAATCTCATTTAATTTACCATTTAGTTCTCCTAAAAGTGATTACATTATGTATTATATTATTATTTCCTTGGGTTTCGAGTGCAAACTGGGGCTTCAACAGGCTTCTATCCTCTTCAGATGAGTCCACGATTGCCCATTATTCCTCATCTCCTTCTCACCACATGATTTCTTCCGTGTCACCGTCTCACCGACGACCCACTCGTCACTTCCCATTCGGATTCCACTCGAGTGGTGGCCTGCATTGCGCACTATGTTATTTGACGGCATCCCTCCTCGATGTGCGCCCCATCCAGCTCCATTTTCCCCTACATATTTGTTAAGTGATCGGATCTTAGTTGGTTCGTTGCGAGCCAGAGTTTCTTGTTGCTAATTCTTTCTAACTGGCCGGCATTTGATCTTCAGTATGGAGTCGGCGAAGGGAGCAACTGTTGATAAAAGTCTACAGCTGGCTGCAGCAAATACTTTTCGCGACATGCAGTTCAATTTTCTGACCCATATAGAAGAAGTAACAAAATGATAGGCAGCTAAAAATCATACTGATGTCTTAAAAGTTATACATAAGTGGATTTCTCCAGCTTTTAACTACTGTCATATTTATGAAACTTTACTATAATTAGCCCATGTAATTAATTATACTGTTAAATTCCTGTCAAAAACTTTAGCGGTATACATTACGTTAAAATCTTTCATATCACGTCAGTTTGTTGAAAAGTATGTCCGTCAAACTGACTATTTGTTGATGCTGACGTAAACACTTTTCTTAATTAGTAAATGAGGTATCGAGGAAAGGAAGATTATTCAGTGGAACCTTTGGATTTTGCTTACTCCAGAAAACGTTCTGATGCTGGGTCATTTTTTAAACTAACAATTTTACTTATTTAATAAGTGCACTGAAAGAGACATCGATTTTAAGAACTGAATGTTCCCAGAAAAGTAAACTACTCCACCTGGAAGGCACCATCTACAGATATAACAAAAAGAAATATTTAAAACAATTAGTTCCCTTTATGAATTTAGATAAAGCAATAAGAAGACGTAATTTGTCTGAATCGTGTAATGTATTTGCGCAACACATTTCGAACAATCTGATCACACACGGACTTGTCATAGGAATATATATATATAAAAAATTAATAAAGAGGTAAGAGGTTAGAAAAATAGACTTAGGTCAAGTTAAAAGGACATATTCAAGGTCAAAAAAATAAAAATGAAGACCACTAAACCAAATAGCAGAGGTAATAGTACATCTGCTATGGTATCAAAACAAAATTTACCAAGGAAGGTTTAATGTGATGACAAATTGTTTTTGAACGCATAAAGGTGGCTTGAACTTTCTAATTGCTAAGGCTTCTACAAACTTTAGGATACGCCCCAAACACGTTTTATAGATAGGTTTAAAAGATCGGTTAACATCAATTTTATGACCTGTCTCTTTCGAACATGCGAAAAATGGCGTCACATCCCACTGTATTTACCAATTTGAATGTACGTGTGGACACACATACATAGGGAGGACTCATCGATCTCTGCAAGTAAGGGCTTCAGAGCATATTCCAAAATGGCTCCAGAAACAAATGGAATCATCAGAACCTATTAACGGTGAGAACAGGAGACCTAGCTCTTCTATTGCGAAACATATTATAGAGACAGGTCATAAAATTGATGTTAACCGATCTTTTAAACCTATCTATAAAACGTGTTTGGGGCGTATCCTAAAGTTTGTAGAAGCCTTAGCAATTAGAAAGTTCAAGCCACCTTTATGCGTTCAAAAACAATTTGTCATCACATTAAACCTTCCTTGGTAAATTTTGTTTTGATACCATAGCAGATGTACTATTACCTCTGCTATTTGGTTTAGTGGTCTTCATTTTTATTTTTTTGACCTTGAATATGTCCTTTTAACTTGACCTAAGTCTATTTTTCTAACCTCTTACCTCTTTATTAATTTTTTATATATATATTCCTATGACAAGTCCGTGTGTGATCAGATTGTTCGAAATGTGTTGCGCAAATACATTACACGATTCAGACAAATTACGTCTTCTTATTGCTTTATCTAAAAAGAAATATATATAAATATGTTTTGTGACAGTCCTACATGGCTTAAAATAACTTTCAAGAATTGCTTTGTGACGATTAAATTTGTTTCTATGGGTTTGACCACGAATTGATGTCAGTTAGAGAACTATTGAAAACCAGGAAGTACTGGACAGCTGTTTCATCCTAGTTTTGGAAACATGGGCAGTACGTATCCAATGGGTTTCGAGCCCAGAACCTTCCAGTTACAAGGCAAGCTCCTTTTTCAATGGTTTTCAATGGTTCTCTGACTGCTTTCAGTCCGTAACTAAACCCGTAAAAACAAATTTAAGCATTAAAAATTAGCTCTTGAAAATTAATCTGATGCTCACTGGTGACCAGCTACAGGATGAAGTTGCCTGGAGTTCTAGTGAGAAGTCGTGACCAGTGAGGTTCAACAAGTCTGGAGTGAGGATGGATTTCCCACTGATGATATTGGTTGATGGTCGCGCTAAACATCACATATTGGTAGGAGTTACAATTCATAGGATGGTGAACGAGTCGCATCCCACTGGCTGAATGGTATAAGAGCTAGCTTTCCTTGTAACCAGAAGATCCTGAGCTCGAACCCTCTGGGGTGGGCGAGTACTTCTGATGATTCACAAACTAGGATGAGACAGCTGGCTGTCCAGTACTCCCTGATTTTCAGTGGTTCACTAACTGATATCAATCCGTGGTCAAACTCGTGAAAACACTTTCTCAGACTGATTCCAATAATGCATTTCGCAGTCAATAGTGGATCTTTCATTTAAATAACCTTCGATAATCAAAATTAACATTGGTTGATAACAGAAATAATGATTACTCTTCAGTTTGAAGCCATCTTCAGCCATTTTTCAGATGATCCATAGGCAAAAGCTACGTAACCAGGAAATATTCATATAAGAAAACTGGAAAATTCTAAAAGTACAATTCCAGCTCATTTGAGTTCAAAAGCGTGTTGTGGAGGTCTGTAGTTACAGTTACAGCACAGAAAATGTTTTATTGTAAATGTCTACTCATAATAATAAATTTCATTCTTAATGTTTCATACTTAGTATAAAACTACATTAATTGGTGATGTAATGGTGCTTGTATTGCATTCAAATATTTATTTTAACTAACCAGTTCATAAATGTCCCACGAGTACAATTACTTTCTTATTCTGTTTTATTTTAGATGAAGTATAACTTTCCAAATAGCTCGAACAAATTTTAAATTACCTTCATTTGTTCTACGAACAAACCTCCAGATGTTAATTCTAACCCAAAGTACTAATAGAGGAGTTCATACAGAGAATCTGGTTTTAATCCAAAGTCTCAGAACAAGTAAAAGTTTCCATGGTATTACCAGCATTATAAATGGTAGCACACACAACATAGACAAACCTTGTGACATTTGGTACCACTTCAAAGGCTTAGAATATGTACGATAGGTCTACATTTGAAGGTATAGCCTATTCAAAGGTTTATTCTGCATTAAACCAATGCTAAACATAATCTACTTCGATTGTGAGTTGAAGCTGCAAAATTGAATTGGAACAAGGTAGAGGCTTTAGATTCGAGTGTCTACAGAAAACATATTCAAACAAGCACTTGGAATTCCGCTCCCTACTTTTTTTATGTATTGTTGAAACGTTTAAGTACTCTGGTTAGAAATTTAACAAGTAATAAAAAAAATCTACAACAGGAAGTAAAAGATGTAAAATAAGTCTTGTTAATCAATTATTAATTAAGCTGATAAGTCTACCCTGAAGTACATAAAGCACTTAAAATTTCATTAACTGGTTACTAAGATATGCCCAGTCCTAAGTGTTTACTGAATTCTATAAGTGAGTAGTAACTTCACTGATTGCAGCATAGAGTATGATAGAGGTTTCATTAGACTTAAAGTTTAGATCCACGGCTTTCTGTCGATTGTTTCCAGCCATGTAATATCGAAACAGAAAAGTGAAAATCAGGTGAACAGCGAATACTAACACTGCACATATACCAGTGGCACTATGGAGACAGAAATCAAAATAGCCGTGGTGTCGCTTATGAGAAAGTTAAATCCATGTAACCTACCCAAGGATTCACATCACATATAAGAACAAAGCAGCATTTAAACCCAGAAACTCACACTAAAAAAATATTGTGTCTTCTGGGGAGTATAGTTAGGCTTATGATAACAGAAACAATTTAAGTAACATAATACCAAGTAATTAGCATGAGATCAAATACAATAGGCCAGGGGCTAAAAGATCCCTTGAATGACGGATCAATGAGATCTCAACTGATACGCCTTGATAAAACCATAAATGTAAAGAGAAGATTGACTTAGAGGAATACAGTTGGATCACATAAAGTGGTATTTCTGAAACTAAATAACCTGAGTAGAAGAAGACATCAGCAGTTGACCATTTTTTGAATAATTCAATAAAGAAAACGTGCAGTGAAATTAATCCAACACTAATTTTAAGTAACCTGAAACTTCCAATACTCATAAGTTTCAACGTTATCAATTCACAATTGATTAGACTATAAACAATAGACTGTAATCTGAAATTTATCCAATCAGCATTGCTGTCTAGTTATGTGATACATTTAGTAAACGAGATAATCATGTTGCCCAACTTTTCTCCTTATATTAATTAAATTATCTAGATTATACTTTTTTTGTGTATGATTGACAGACTGTCATGTATGAACGGAGATACGTAATATGTGTATGCGTAACTAGTTTTGCTCTATCATAACATTCTACTTAATTAGTGCAAATGATCGTTAATAGTCATCAGTGTTGACTAATTCATCCGGCAATGGGATCGATAAATCAGTCAAATCATCAATCAATTACAAAACAGGTTTCTAATACTTCTGTGTCATCTCAAGTACAACGGAAATTTTTTAGTGTATTTATTATGATAAACTGTTAAAATAATATTTGGCAGACTAGTGTCTACAGTTTTCAGGTCCCACTAGAGAAGTGAATTGAACAATCTTGCTAATGAATCTCATTAAAGGTTATTTTACTTGGTTGATAAAGTCTAGTAGGGAAGTCCATAAAGCACACTTCGTCTTATTCAATGCTCGTCAGCTTGATGTACCAGCATCCCCAAGTAAGTAATGTTACTGCTCAGACTCGAATTCAGCGCCCATCGTTTCAAACTTCGAAGCATTATCTACCGGGTCATGAAAGTCACCTATTGTGTAACGGTTATCGGTTATATATATATATATATATATATATATATATATATATATATATACATATATATATGAGGTCAATTGTCATGATCTGTTGATGATCTCAAAACTAAATCAAAAATAATGGTTTTTCGCCATTCTCTATAGTGAGTAAATAACGTAATATATATTTTTCTTCTCAAAGTCTACAATTTCCACCGTTAGTTGGTTTGTGTGCGTCGGTGGCACAGCGGTTAAGACGCTCACCGAACATGCACATGGTCTAGGGTTCGACTCCCGGCCGACGAACTCCTTTACCTCGCTAAATCAGTAGTAAAGAAGAAAGGTTGGGCAACCCCATCCTGTAAAATTAAACACTGCTACAGAAGCTTCAAGCCACTAGCTTTAGGCCCCATGTTCCACTGGGAACGTGAAGGAAATAAAAAAGGTGGTTTGTTTCTCTGTGTTTTCAGAGGACTGTTGACTGCATAAAAAAATGTATTTTTAATCAATATAAGATAAGCTCTGAAACACATTTCAGTATTAGCGTAAAACTCAATTTTTCACTGAATTATTCGGAATTAGAATGAAGCATGAACAGCAGTCTGCTCACAATAATGTGGTACCATCATTTATATATATGTAAACCTCGGGCACTGTGGTGGTAAGTAATTCCATATTAGTTTGTTCATTAGATGTATCACACAGTAAAACAGTATTATATGCTGGATGACATTTCGAACAAAATTTATTGTTCATAATCATATCAACTGAAATGTCATCCAGTAAATAATACTGTTTTACTGTGTGATACATCTAATAAACAAACTAATATGGAAGTACCATCATTTATTTCGTTGCCTTATCACCAAATGTTTACAGACTAAATAAATTATTAAGTTTATGTACACAAAAGTTCTAAAATACTTGAAAATTGTACACGATGTTAGTCGACAGGAGGTTCTGTACGTAGTGAACAGTGCTCAGAAAATTACGCTTATATAGTTTTTACACAGGGAGTTCAAGTTCAAATAAAATCACTGTATGCATACAATGCAGTTACGTAACAAAGACGATAAGTAAATAATAAATTGGGTAGCAGTATACTGAGTTCAGCTCAAATCATAGAAAAGAAAGACAAGCTAAATTACACCGCATCTAAAAGGGTTGACGTTAAAAGAAAAAGTGACGTATTCAAATGAAGGAGATAGTAAATACATTCAGTTACCAGGGCAAGAAAAGACTGATAACTGCTTCTTTCTGAATATATAAATCAGGTTTCAAGCGTTTGATAGAGGTTGCTTCAGCAAACTTGAGGAGAACTGAGCTTTTTGTTTATTGATAATTTTAAAGGATTTATCGATTTCCATCTTATGACCTATATCGAGGAGATGCCTGATAATAGCACTATTGTAAGCGTTTGTTTCCTTGAGTGGGCTTTTTGTTACTTGTTCGAAATTACGTCAAAGCAGAATAATGGCAAGTGTTTCCTGAAAATTTTGTTAGGTAAATACCAATTTACATAAATAGGTGATTTACTATTTTATCTATCTCCATCATATAATAGTTTTGTCACTCATTGTGTTGTAGCGTTAATCCGCCATATATATCTATGATCATACTAGTTTCAAGAAATCTTTGAATTATATCCTTTATATGTGGAGTTCTTAAGGGGTCTCTTGGAACTTCAAGAATAAGAGTGTAATGTGTTATTCATTTCATCATTAACTCAGTAAGCAATGTGAATCAATAATGTGCTAAACTTAGACGCTATTCTTGTTGTGTAGGTGCTGATCTGATCGACTTCGTCCTAAGCTTTAGCTCAGAGTGACAAAAACTATTCATCAGCTTTAATTCACCTTATTTCAGCAATTATTTAAACAATCTTTTAAACTCAGACACATAGGCAACGCAAACAGCTCAACTGCGTTCAGTTATTCAGATAGAATTTCATCACACAGTCCAACTACTCCTTAATGAAATCATTGAGTTAGAGTTCTCATACCAAGCACTGTCGATCCTAAATGCAAGATGATATATACAACAGACTGATTAATACAAGTAGTTGAGTACCTCATACATCAGCTAGCTATGCTTGCTACCCAAACTGAAGTGATCTGACCATTAAATGTTTCACTCATTTGACGCCCAAATCATCACTGGTGTATCTGGTTCTCTTGCTTTCTTGATCACTGTTTATGACATCAAGCACATCACATATTGCGATCTGAATTATTTTGGTTTTCACAAAAAACTTTGAAGAATTTTCACCTGGAGAATTGCAAGTCACAAAAATTATTCTGCAAACTTGAAATCTGATTATCGAAATTAATAACCAGGATATCTCTGGTTGGACACTAGTAACTAGTGTGATGTGTCTAGTCCTTTTTTGGTGCAGATTGAATTCTCTCAGTCAGGTTTGCAATATAGCCACCATTCTAGGTAGCTCACCATCACGGTGCACATTGATTTGATGATATTAGATGGTTGGAGGCAATCGACAGGAAGCCTTAGACCTAGGTTTCGTGCTCAGTGGTAACGTCTCTGACTGCTGTACTGGTTGACGCGGGTTCGAATCTCAGAAAGGACATGAGTTCCTTCAAGTTTGCAGACACACCTTGCTGACAGGTGAGTATCAACTAGCACAAAACTTAGTTGGAAGGCTTCCTGTCGATTGCCTTCAACTATCTAAAATCAAGATATCTGTTTTCAAAGATCACAGAATCCATTAAAGAGCAGGTTGCTAGTGAACAGAGTACAGGTATTCGGTCGTTGAATCTTTGAAAGCTTGACTGATACTAATTAACTCAATTACATTCAAATTAGTTGTTAATATCTTCATTTGAAATAAATGAATAACTCCCGAAACAAGATTCTTTTAAATACCAATAACAGGTCCACGAAATAGTTTATTAAGTTAGCATTAAAGAAATCAAATGTCCATTCTCTTTCCTTCGTTTCATCCTTTTGTGTTCTAACTAGAAAATAAAGCTTCTAGCATTGAAGTTTCAGTAGTGATTGTCTCATTTTTACAGTATATAGCTGCTAACCTCACATTCAAACCTACTTCTGCTGCTGTTTGACTGAGTCGATTGTGAGTAGAGCCTGGACCTCCCATTTGACTCATGAACATTCACTCCACCATCACTAAACTTTGAATATTCATTTTCTTGAATTTAACCACTACAAAATAAATACAAAAATGATAAATAATGACTACAATTTTAAATTAATACTAATCTGTGTGGACATAATAGCATGTACACATAAAAATAAACCACTCAATTCTTTTGAAATGAAATGCAAACAATAAATTTTTAATTACATTTACAATTCCCCCGTCCGCAATTTTGTGTTTTGATTTTCTCATTTATTCCTCTTTTCCCCCTTCCTTTTGTCTAATTTGATTAAAAATTTATTACACACATTCGGCTGTCTTTATGGATGTGTATGTTCTTTTTTTTCCCTTGGTTAATCACATTTCATTTTTATTTATTCGCTTTATTCTTCTTGGTTGAAATTTTCGATTTCACTAGAAGACAAGGAGAAACTTCGCTTCTTATTTACTTCAGCATTTCTTTGTTTGTTTTTTAAATTATTTTTCTGTTTATGGCTTTCTGATGTCTCTATTTTTGAAAATATACACTTAACACACATATATGCGTGTGTATGTGAAAATGTCTCAATCAGTTGTAATAAATTTGTAGAAGTCAACTTATTTTGTCACAAATGTCCACTTCACGAGAAACCAACTGTTCTTATCAGTAATAAAATGTATGGTATATGGTATAAGGGGATTTTTTTTAAAAAATTCTCGGTTTTATGGGAAATTAGCTTATTTATAATGAAGATTGCAACGGGGATGGGGGGGCATTTGCGTCTATTACAACATGTTACACATTATTGAAGGTTCCAACATTCCAGTAGTACTTGAAATGAAGCTGTTGGGCATAATGATTATAGATTTTATTATTAAATGCTACTCCACAAGGGATTGAAGGATATTTTTTAGTTATAATGGTTATATTTTAAACTAGCATCATAGTTATCCGACAGATTAGAAAGCATGTTGGATATATTAGGCTATACATGATACAACTCTTTAAAAGAATACTTGATTTGGTTGTAAAGATGCCTTCATCTTTGATATGACCATCAGTGAGTGTTTTTGTTAAGTAAAAGAAGTCAGTTTCCGTTATTCAGTATACATTTTATACGTGATAAAATGCACTCTGGTATTTTAACCAGAAGACACATAGAGGCTTTAAAGAAACTGAAAGCAAATGGGAATGTAATGATCTCCGAACTTGGCATAGGCTCAGGAGTCGTTAACATGGATAAGTCTGATTACTTAGACGAAATTATGACTTTATCAAACGATAGTCTTAAATTTCAGAAATTATCAACTAACAGACATACAAAAGAGAAAACTGAAAGCAGTTAAGAGAGTCGTTAAAAAAAAATTAAATAACAATTTTGTATAAAACACTCAATTGTGTCGGTACGGCAACACCCAGGTTGTATGAATTACCTAAGATTCATTAAAACACCTTGCCACTAAAACTAGTTCTCTACGTGTCTACCATTCAAATGTAAAATGGCTGGTACAACTGTTATAGGGGTTGCACACGAAACTCGTAGAAAAAAGCGTAAAAGACAGTTATGAGTTTGTGGAAAGAATTATAGAATGAAATGTGCAGCATAAATGTATGGTATCTCTTTATTCACCAAATTGCCTTTGATAGAAACAGTGGATCCCATATTCTGATTTGATCGAAATCTTTCTTAGCATCATCAAAACTAATAAACTGTGATTTCATTTAGCCTTACTCATTTCTACTTGATTGCATCAGTGGCACAGCGGTCAGGACTCTTGCCGACCATGCAAATGATCTGGGGTTAGACTTCCTGCCAACACACACATAATATCAATTGGTCAGCCTGCAGAATTTGGGCTACTGATATCACATGCTAAAAATTCCATACTTGTAACAAAAAGGCGGTGTGGAATCAAGCTATAGTCAAAAAAGAAAAGAAAGAGCTCAAATTATTTAAATTCTATGTGTCGAAAAAAGCTGAATTTCTTCCGATTAATTTCGTCTGTTTCCTTGAATATTTTGTGTACTTTTATCAGCTTTTCAGCGTAGACACTCTCAGCAAATATTCCTGAATGACGTTGGCTAAAGCGCATTCCATCTAGATGAAACAAGTGTAAATCATAATGACTACACAGGAGATGACTTCCGTGGCTGAATAACCCAATTGACAACTCCTCGTTATTTAAACTAACACATCTTACTGAGAATCTCATTAACCACTATGGTGCAGCTGAAGAGTCACACATATACTTGATTCTAACGTAAACTATTGCAAACATAAGATGTAATTAGTTCTGTTATAGATTACAGAGGTGTAAGATCAAGTTTCAAAATAATGAGGTTATTAACACAAATGTTTCTGGATGACGAGGGAAATGTTGCGCAAATACATTACATGATTCAGAAGAATTATTTCTTCTTATTGCTTTGTGTAAATTACTAAAGCCTTAATAACATACTCTTATTCTCAGTGACGATTTATTCTTACATTTCAGTTTTCCATTAGTCATTTTATACCCAAAATGCAAAGAAACTGAGATGATTTATGCAGCAAGGTAAAACTAAATTACAATTTCAGAGTAAAATATTTGAAGTTAGACATTTTAGAACAAAAACTTTAATAACTATTGCAACAAATTCAAATCTCAGAGTGGCGATAATAAGTTAGAAGGAAAACCTTTGTAACTATTCAGCAGTATCATGGTATTTACTTAAAGTTTGTCTCTTCTCCGGATTCTGACTTTCTGTCGATATCCCCTCCGATGATGACATCCAACAATCAGATCAAATCTTTCCAGTTGCATCTGTAACTAGGCTAAGAATTGGTAACTACAGAGGAAAACCGATCGAAGTCAAAGAGATCCACTAGGTACTTCTTACTTCCAAGAGTTGAAGTGCCTTCTGAAACATTTCAGGACACGCATATATCAATTAATTCTAATTTTCTCCAGTCATTTGGCTGTGTTGGTGGCACGGAGGTTAGCACTATCGCCGACTATGCACATAGCCTGGGGTTCGATCCACTGCAGACGCACACCTGATATCAATGGTTGGCCTGCAAAACTTGGGCTACCGATAACACATGCTGAAAATTCCATACTTGTATCAAAAATATGGTGTGGAATCAAGCTAAAAATAAAAAAATAATAACAAATTTATTTTCAACAGCCTCTAAACCAGAAAACAATCCAGGCTTCATCGAATTTTACGACAAAAAATATTTTCTTTTAAGACAGTTAGCTCCCCTTATGAATTAAGACAAAGTAATAAGAAGATGCGATTTGTCTGAATCGTGTAATGTATTTGCGGAACACATTTCGAACAATCTGATCACACACGGACTTCCCATAGGAATATACACATATGAAATTAATAGAGTTAAGAGGTGAGAAAACAAATTCAGGTCAAGTCAAAAGGACATATTGAAGGTCAAAATGACAATGAAGATCACTAAACCAAATAACAGAGGTAATAGTACACCTACTGTGGCTGGTATCAAAACAAAGTTTACCAAAGAAAGTTTAGTATGATGACGAATTGTTGCTTCGATCGCATAAAGGTGGTTTAAACTTCCTAATTGCCAGCTAGGGCTTCCACAAACTTTAAGATACGCTTCAAACACATTTTATAGATAGGTTTAAAAGACGTGTAATCATCAATTTCATGTCCTGTCTCTTTAATATGTTTCGCAATAGAGGAGCTAGGTTTCCTGTTCTCACCATTAATGGGTTCTGAGTATTCTGTTTGCTTCTGAAGCCACCCCTTACTTGCAGAGATCGATGAGTCCGCCCTATATCAGTGTGGCCACACGTATATTGAAATTGGTAAATATTTTGGAACATTGTAGTTTTGGATTAATTTCTAATCAGTTTTAATGAAGATTTTCGTTATAAGAGCTTTAAATTGAAAAAAGAAAGAGGATCACTATGTTTTCATCATTAACAGTTTAACACTGAGAGACAAAACTCAGTGTGTACTACCTCAAAAGAAAACTCCAGCATGACTGTTATAGAAATAAGTTTACAGATATACAGTTGGTTTTTCAATCTCCATGTGTATGATACGAAATTATCCCATGAAAACACACGTGGTCAGCTCAAGTACTACTCTGTTGTAATTAAAGGACACTATTTCTGAAAGAAATTCACATCTGTATATCAATGACCTAGGCTGGAAATTCCAAAAAAGTAATTGCCTTTCAACTGACGACAGACTGAATTTTAAGTAACTTAATATAATTACTATTCTCAGCTGCAGTAGATTCATCCAACTGAATAGAAATGCAAGATTTACGTCTTTAGGAATAGGTGAACAGTTTACGCAATTCATTGATACTAACAAGTGATAAAAGTTCACGATTACAGAAAGTACTAACTTGTTTAATTGGTTAGTGAATAAATCATTCTCAAAAGATCTGAGTTTGAAGTACTTTTTTCCAGCCACTTTTTCAAAGTACTTTTCACTATATTCTACAATTTATATATCGAATTACAAATATTCTAAGTAGTTTAAATAATTTTTGTAGTGAGCTAACATCTACAGTGACAAGTAAGTGATAAAATTTACCTTTGTTCAGATATGTAATGTAAAATAATAATTTGTGTGACAATTTGATACCGAGAGCATTGATATCTTACTCATAGACTGTAACCACCGTTTTAACAACAGGCGTATTTAAAAAGCCCTAGCGATATGCATTTAATTTCAACTAATAAAATGAAATTATGTAGGATTTCAGTAGCTAAAAAATAATAATTAAATAACCAACGCCTTATTTTTCTTATAGCGGTTTTACACTGTGTAACGTCTAGTTTTTTCATTACTTTCATAATTTACTCGGATGAGGAGAAAAATTAAATGGTTTCGATTTCCATATTTCAATGTAATTAGAGAACTATTTTGTTTTTCTTAATTCACGATAATCTTCTGCGTATAAGGAAAATATGCATCAAACTCTCGAGCTTAAACATAACATCATATTATACTAAAAACCAATTTCACAATCTATTTACGACTGATAATTTTTAGTTAAACCCAAGGTGATGTTATTATTCCCTTTGGTTCTGAGGGGAACATAGGATTTTAACAACACATCTCCACTTTGTTCTATTTTCTGCTGTCCTCTACAGCTAGGTCCACCATTACCCATAACCTCTCATCTCCTCCTTGCCACACGATCTCCTTCATATCACCCTCTCACCAACGACCCACTTATCGTTTCCCACTGGGGTTACGCTTGAGCCATGGCCTACATTGCGAGCAATGTCATTTGACGCCGAGCTCAACGTATGACCGATTATTCTCTATTTTCTCCCACATATTTGTTGAGTGATCAGTTTTTGGTTGATTTGTTCCCATAGTTTGTTGTTGCTAATTCCTTCTCGCCGGCGAGCTGGCCATTTGATCTTCAGTATTGAGTCAACCGGGCGAAGTGGGCTGCTGTTGGCAAAAGTCTGTAACTTGTTGTAAATGCTTTTAACGATGCGCTTGCAAAGTTGCTGACCCATTTAGAGGAAATGGCTAGCTTCAAATTTGTGTTGAAAACCCGCACCTTGTCAGTGCAGTAGATTCCAAAACTGGTTTCAGATTGATAAGGGTGTATCTTGCCTTTCTGATTCTAGCTGGCTTTACACCGTCATCTGTTATTGAAACGATGGTTCCTAGACAAGTGTATATGCGATTGTACAACTTGAGAATAATATCGCCGAAAATAGTAACTCTTCGCTGAACGCCTTTTCTTTTATGTGTGTTTAATATAACAAAGGGGACTTGTTGCGTGTGTAGCTATTCAAGTGATATCACTTCTTGGCTGAATCTACCTTATAATTCATAAATAACAGTCAGCTAGAAGATATGCTGATTACATTAGATACTATTTATATATTTGTTTAACCATTGGACATTGAATAGATTTATACATAATACAATGATGGATAGATTTAATACCAAAGTTGGACATTTTGTTTTTAAATGCTACTTTTACTTACTTTTAACAATTAACTAGGTGAATAGGTGGAATTTTTCCTGATTTTTGTTATTCCTTATTTCCACTCTCAGCTATCACAGAAACAAACAATACCATAATAATCATAATCCACTTAACCACTAATATTAGTCATACTGATACTTGATTTCAGCTTGTTATTTGAAGAATTCTATAGTCTACCTATCTATCTATCTATCTATCCATCTGCCTATCTATTAAGGAAACAGAAAACTGAATAGAGGTTTTACTATGAAAAAAAATTAGAGGGAAATAAAGCTAACAGGAAACAACAAATTATTTCCGTAGCTTTTTCTTCTCCTTATTTATTCACTTTATACTAACACTTATTATAAAAAAATTGTTGTTATTGTTGCCGGATATATTTTACAGAAAAACTGATAAAAATCTTTATATTCAATACGTTTATGTGTGTTTTTTTTAACCCTCAGTATTAAACTAATTCCTCTAAAAATGTGTGAATTCTTTGACGTGTGTAGATAGGTAAAGACAAAATAGTAGACAAGAAACCAACTAACTAACTAACTAACATGAAGTTAAGACTTGTATAATGTCAGTAAACTTTAAGCAAAGAATGCTTTCTTTTGTTGGAAAACTTCTTATACACAAGTGTCTTATCTTTTCAGTATAATCTGCCTCCTTCTATCCTTCACCCTCTTTGTATCTCTTTCTTTCTCTCTCCCTCTCTCCCTCTCTCTCTCTCCCCATCTCTTCATTTCTGTCATTCTGTAGTGTCATTCTTGTTGTCGCTAATGTTGTCGTTACTAGGTTACTACTAGTTAAGGTATTGTAACTAAGTTTTCTCTATAAGAAAAAAAGTAGGTAAGGTGGAAAGAAATATGTACGTATATGTACACACATATACTTAATTAAACATTTGTTAAATTTCAGAATGAATGATGTGTGTGATATAAGATGTTGAATTTAGTTAAAATCCTTTTATCCTCTTAATACAATGTTGCAGTATGTATATATAACTATCCAATCTTAGAATATACGTATATGTATATATATGTATGTATAAACAGATCTGTCAAAATGTCAAGAAACAATTAAGATATCCACTTTGTATTTTCACCGACAAGATTTTTAACCTTATATACATCAAAGTGAAATGTTAAATGAAGTTCACACATTTCTAGGCTATTGTTTAAATTGCGCTTTAAATTCAGATGAAACACACGCACACAGTATTTTCTGTAGCTTGTTGGATCAATTTTTTGGAGAACTGAAAGAGTTTTGATTTCAAATGACAATAGAACAAATACTTCTGTCCTATGAGGACTAATATTATATTTGTTTAAAATAAACTATCAACACAATTTTCCTAAATAATATCTGTGACTTAAATCTAAAATTTCCCTGTTTGTAGAGTTCTAAAAACTAATATTTTGTGGTTAGATAAAGGATTATTGTATATTTATCAACTGAGGGATTAAACTACTAATGAAATTATGAAATCGGAACATAAATGCTCGTAATACTGAGCGTTGATTACTTCTTAATATGAAGGAAGATCACTTCTTAACTCAAAAATTAAACAACAGTCTAAACGTCTGACCTACAAACCAGTAACCTGTTAGTTGAGATTACCACCAAAAACCGACTTGTTGTGTTTTTAACGCAGGAAATCAATCTTTGCATCCTACTATAAAGTCCCTTGAGAGACGAACAGCCCAAAAAACTCTGGCAATCAGATGAATAATAACATCACAATTTCACTATGAAATAACACCGGTTAGAGGAGCATTGGACCTTTTGTTTACAAGGTGAGCTGGTTGACCATTAAGCTAGTAGGATCCGATCCAATGACCAGTCCATGGATTCCAACTTTTTCCAATTCACGATATCGCGCGACCATTAACCTCAAAAGTTCCGTTAAGGTAGCTATACAGACACCATAACTTCCTAATCACAAAAGAACTACTGTAGAACAAAATTAATTGACCAAAATGCAACTGTAAAAAGTACCTCAGAATCAAGTCGAATACTCCCAACAAGGTGGAATCAAAACTCTGCCCAAAAGAATCACATACGAATCATTGCGGCAGATGTCCAAAGTCAGGATCACCTTGATTCACTCAAACAAAATCACATCGTAAAACAACACATCGTAAGTGTAACGCAACAACACAAAGAGAAGCACTGAAATGAAAGAGTAAGCAGGGACGAAGACAAAAACTAAAGGTCATGTCAACATGTGATATGCATACATCGAAACAACGTTATAAAATGTAGGAGGAGAACGGAAAATAACTACAGAGTTATTTTTCAAGAAGTGGCTTCGGAGGGATTTTGCGTTTGATTGCATGGAGGATTTCATCATAAGCTTATATCAGTTAGAGAACTACTGGAAAACCTGGGAGTACTGGACAGCTGTGGGTGGGTGCGTATTGCTGAAGAGTCCCAAACTAGGACCAAACAGCTGTCCCGTACTCCCAGGTTTTCTGATGGTTCTCTAACTGATATCAGCTCATGATGAAATCCTCCATGCAATTACAGAAATAGTTGAAAAGTCCCAATAAGTCCCAATATTATAATTGGATAGTTCGGTAGGGGTTTTCCAAACAGTTTGGTTTGGAGTAAAATGCCTCTCATAGATGTTTTAATAGTTAATTATACTCAGTTTAATAATAAAATCATAAAAATTTACATCGAAAGTAAAACTAAGTGAAATATCTAGGTCATGGAGTACTATAAAATTTTATATGTAACTTTTCTGGAGTTAAATGAGCAACAAAGTTACTTCACTACTTTAACGACAATAGACTTTTAATTTTAAAGAATACTGAGCTAAAAAGAAGATTTAATTATCTTGGGTTCATGATAAAAGTATACCGTAAGCTGTTGGGAAGTAAAAGGAAAAGACATTTTTTGGATTTGGATTGACGTCCATACATATCGCAGAAAACGTTGATATTTTAATAGTCTGAAGAGTTAAATCATAAGGTTTCAAAAATAGGCTATTTCATATGTATATTTGATACAACCTAAATGATTTTAGATGGTTGGAGCCAATCGGTCACAGGAAGTCTTCCAACTAGGTTTCGGGCTATTTGGCATTTACCAACCAGCAAGACGTATCTTCAACGTTGAAGGAACTCATGTATCTTCTGAAATTCAGACCCGTGTTAGCCACTGCTGCAGTCAGAGACGTTATCACTGAGCTGCTCTAGCTCGCGATTGACTTCCTGCAGGACTGTACTGTATACTTTCATTGGACACTGGTAACTAGTGGGATGCGCAGACTGAATTCTGTCAGTCAGGTTGTAATGTGGCCACCATTCTAGATGGCTCGCCATCATGGTGCACATTGGTTTGATGATATTAGATGGTTGGAGGCAATCAGCAGGAATCCTATGACATAGGTTTCATACTAGCTAGCACTCGTCAGCCATCTAATACCATCAAATCAATGGGTGCCATGATGGCTAGCCACGTAGAATGGTGGCCACATTACATATCTGACTGGTAGAATTCTATCTGCACCAATCAATGGACTAGACACATGACACTAGTTACTAGTGTCTACTCAAAGCCTAGATAATTTTCGAGAAAATTTCCAAAATAGTAGTCAATTCCACTAACTTCTAAATTTAAATATTTTTAAATTTTTGATTACAGCTTGATTCCACTATGTATTTTTGGTACACGTATTGAATTTTCAGCATGGATATCGGTAGCTCAAATTTTGCAGGCCGACCAAAGTTATCAATTGTGCGTCGGCAGGGGATCGAACCTCGGACCATGTGCATGGTCGGCGAGAGTCCTAACCACTGTGCCACCGACGCACGTCTATCAGTCTCACGCTTATTTCTTAGTCTGATAAAATACTAGGAGAATTTTCTCAGAATATCTATGACACCTTAATTGTTTCAAAAGGATGAAATAGAAGAATTCATATTCAGCACTTACCACCACTTCTGTGCATCACCAAAAAATTTTTTATAAACTGGCTTCGAACGTTTAAAACTAAAACTCCTCGCTGAAACTCTCCATATTAATTTGCTTCTCAAAATAACGATGTATGGAAGAAATTTTGATATTGTGCCATTGATCGTAGGCATAGAAGAGTGCTTTAAGCTAACTACTGCCTACATTCCTAGTACTTCTCTAGGTGAAGTTAATTTATGATAGGCACCATTTTAGTTCCCCCTATTCCATGCAAAGCTCGAAAATGAATCAATAATATGCACAAGTTATTATGCTTAAATTTACAAAACCACATATCCATAGACTTTGAAAAACTTAATCAAACTTCTCTCATAAGATTCACACTAGTTTGTAAAACTGTGCAGTGACCTGTCTGACTACTCTCATGAATACGGTGAACAAAGCCACTTCCGAAGAATGGAAAAACAAATTACGATGAATTACAAAATGTAGAAGTAGAACTATAACTTCTTCAGACTCACAGGTATACAAAATCTTAAGGCATGTTACTGTTTTGAAATATTTTGTGTTCCCAAAATTGTCAAAACATCATTCTACATTCTGGAAGAAATCAGCCCTTAGTTGCGGTTTTACCGCTTGTTTAATTCAGAGAAAGTCAGTGTGATGCATGAAGTGAAATTTATGCAGTAAACTTTCAAAATTACTGGTACACTGACCTTAAATTTTCTAAAAGAAAACATTAGTATTCAAACCAACAGGTCCTAAAAATGATAAACACGACTCACTCGCACCCGAGACCCTCGTTCATGCATAGTGTCTCAATTTATGATAAAAAACACTCAGAATGATACCACCAAGTGGTTGGAATGAATTCGCTTTAGTCAATAATGTCATTTTACTATATATCCCTGGTACGTTCCCAAAATGTAAAAGCAGAAGGGATGAAATTATTAATTTATTTCAGGATTTCATCATGAGCTGACATCAGTTAGAGAACCACTGGAAAACCTGCAGGGAGTACTGTACAGCTGTTTCGTCCTAGTTTGGGACTCTTCCAGTGGTTCTCTAACTAATGTCAGCTCATGATGAAATCCTGAAACCAGTCAAATCCCTACAAACCAACACTTAAATATTAATTTGTTATTAATAAATGTTCAATCAGTTATCTTGATATAGTTCCCATACAGACTGTGATCAATATCCCTTACAATAATATATCTCTACAATATGGTTCTTCATAACGGAACTTAGATGTCTAGACTCTCTTCAAAGTGAATTGTTCTCACTACTTTTAGTTTTAAGAAGGCGATTAGTCTACTACATTTACTTAAATATTATTCTGTATAGAAGCAATAACGGTAAAACCCTTTCTGAATAACTGAAGTAATTTATAAAATCATTCTTTTAACCCTACGTTTAAATTTTAATGAAACACATCGATATTATTGAAGTTTGTCAAATAAAGCTTAAAATAAACACCTTGAACTTTTATCAGTAATTTTCAAGCATTAGTTTGCAGAGATTTTGGTTGATTCCAAGTTTAGTCACGATATGACACCAGTTAGAAAATCACTGAAAACCACGTCACTGTGAACATCCACTTCATCTTGATTCGGGACTCTTCATCAGTTAGCCCCTATGACTTCAGACAAGAATGAGCCGAGGATCTTCATGTCACGAGACTAGTCCATAAGTTCGGACTACTACCAACTCACGATGTATAGCAACAGTATTTGTTGGGAGACCCCAGCTTTTCAAGGCTTCTCACTAGAACTTCAAGTAACTTCATCACGTAATCGTCAGTAGTGAGCAAGTGCTAGTTTGTAGGGATTCTGACTTACCCTTTTACAAACTGGTATTCGTCAAATGACCAATATCATATATATGGATGATTTTACAAAGAAGTTACTGTTTCGATACAACTTTAAAAGATAACTTGTCTTAACTAGTCACAAAAAAGAAAAATAACTCCATCATACGCCATGAAATTTTTAACACTAATACTGCTTTAATATGAGAATAACAGTTTATAAAAAAAGTATAAGTCCGTGCTTAAAATATTACACTTTTAAAGCTGATGTCACATATTTCTTTAGCAATTTTAGTACTTAAAATAGTGACAATTTACAATCAATCACGTGGTAGGAGAATCATAAAATTAATTCAAACTTTAAAGGAGAATGTACTATAATCATTATCAGCACGCAGGGTGAAAAGTGATGCCTGAAAAGATGCCTCCTATCCGGTTCACGCATAATCTTTAATGAATTTTCGATTTTCAAAATAAAAAAATTGTGATTAGTTGGAGTTATTTAAATAAGAGAAATAGAAACAGAGGACAATACGAAAACTTTAAAAAAATACTTTGATATATCTGAGTCTCTTAGACAGGAGCAGTACTTCAAATGGTACTAACGGCTACTAGACTTCGATTCCAAGTATTTTTTAATGATTAACTTAAACAATATAGTGCAAGACATTCAATTAAATATTTAAGAAATCCCTACAAACCAACACTTGAATATCAATGGGATGTTCACTAGCCACTTGCCCTATTCAGGTAGGTAGTTATCTGGGGTTCTACTGAGAAGTCGTGACCAGTAGGGTGCAGCAGGTCAGGTGTGAGGACAAATACTCGCCGGAGACATTAGCTAGGGGTTGCGCTATGTCATGAATTGGCAGAAGTTAGAATTCATAGGCTGGTAATTGGATCAGGTCCCAGTGGCTTAATGGTATACGAGCTCGCCTTGTTACCAGAAGGTCATGGGCTGGAACACTAGAGGTGGGTGCATACTGCTGAAGAGTCCCAAACTAGGACGAAACAGCTGTCCAGTACTCCCTGCAGGTATTCCAATGGTTCTCTAACTAATGTCAGCTCATGATGAAATCCTGTAAGCAATCAGTCAAATCCCTACAAACCAACACTTGAAAGCCCAATTATATTTATATACTACAGAGACTCATTTGTAGACAAAGGTACAAATAAACAGAGATAAAATGTTTCTGAATTAAACACTGGAAGTCCCTAAGAGAAAATCTTTTCCAAAAAGAATACTTATTTCTAGAAAGCGGAAGATTACCACCATCTTCCCTCTAAGTTGACTTCAAACTGAATACTGAATAAAACAACCTAACTATTGTGCGTCAGTGGCACAGCGGTAGAATGCACACTGACCATGCATATGGCCCAGGGTTTGGTCTTTGGCCACCGACGCATTCCCTCATCTCACCTCGCTAAACCAGTAATAGCGCTGGTGAAGAGCGGAGGTTGGGCATGAGGCTAGCAACTCCATCCACTGCTACTGAAATTTCAAGTCCGTAGCGTGAAGCCCTATCATCTACTGGGAGCGTGAAGGAATAAAAAAATCTATTCGAAAGACCTTTGGGTAAAATTGACCTACTTCAAAATGAAATGGTAATTTATAAACGAAACTTAAATGTGTACAAAGCATTCTGATAGCCTCACTTTTTTCTACACTGTTTAAATTTAGACAAAGTGGAATTATTTTTTGTTGTTTTTGATACCATAGACCTGAAGTTACAAAAACTGATAAAAATAAATGTTATCCAAGAAATGGTGCAAAATTACAGTCTATTCCACATCAAATCTAAATTGTTTATATGATTTCTTGATTTAAAACGTTCAACTACTAACTCGCAAGTTAGTGTTTTAAAAACAATGAAATATGAAACATTCTTTTATAAATAAAAATACTAAAACCATGAAACAATTTATTATAAAAGTTATGCATGGAAAGTTGCCAAGAATTTCATATATGCCCTATATTACTTCACAAACTTCTGACTATATTCGTATGGTCATAAGAACTAAAAGATCCAGAATCTATCATTGACAATACCATTGTAAGTAAGCCGATGCATTTAACTGAAATTCACCTGTGTAATCCTTGAATAAAACAGTGCCTTTAATTTCACACCTAGAATGACTTTAATTAGGTCCTGAAAGATAAGAAATTGTGAGCACACTACTATTGCTATGCTTTCGAGTGTTTTGTGAAGAACGCATACGCTCTACTGAAAATTTGTTTTATCTTCTACTGAACCACTTCGGTGGAAAATAAACTCTTTGACATACTAGTTTTATCTCGGAAACTTTAGGCTTTTCAGTGTCTAGATTAGGATGGAGGTTCAGGTCCGTACCTGATATCATAATTGTCGGTAAAACCCAAGTAATGCTTTCTTCCGTCTGCAAAAAATTTAAGCTTACTTTCAACTAACTATAACTTCCTGAACCTTCGTTCATAAAAAAATTTAGAAGACTATTTGATCCTACATACTTTTTGTCAAAGAGTGTAAAGGAAACTCTGTTGAAAGGCATACTAAACCTAAATGAGGAGGTGCATAAAATGAATTTCATGACTTTTGGAACTGATCATCAAAACGCATCTACAGCTTTGAAAGAAAACTCCATGTTCTCTTAACAATTACCTTGTGAACTAAAGTATACACTGACGAACTTTACTGCAAAGTTATTTAGGTTAATTTTCAAAATACAGTCTCGATAGATAGAACGTGAAATAACGCATTTAAAACACGGAATAGCTACAAAACTTTTTTCCTGACAAAATATGAATAGGTTAATATTTGATAAACTCGCAATATCATAGATTACGTCTCATAAAGATATGATCACATATCGTCTTTTCTTATCATAATTACTACGAATAATTGAGATTTGTTTAAACAACGATATTTTAAAAAAAAAAGTTAAAACAAATTTTAGTTCAGTAAAACCATTTTTCGAGAGAAAAAAAACAGGTCTGAAAGAAAATTGTTTAGTGAGCGAAAACTTGACAGAATAGAATAACTTATTACCTCATTTTACTTCTTCACATTTTTCTAATTAACAACATTTCAGTCTTGTATGACATTAATACAAGGCAGGGTAGAAAGAGAATTTCCATCTCGTAATTACTATCCTACTTTCATTCACCTCACCATCATCCTCATCAACATCATTATTTAGCTGTTTCTTCTGAATAGAAAATTATCATTCACTATACAGAGAAAATCATCCAACATCATGAGAAAACTTTAGACAACAGTGTCCTTATTTTCTCTTCTTAAAACAACGAACACTTAGACAGAGACCTTTCTATCAAACTTTCTTCTTTCTTTCTTTTTTTTATTATGATTGATTGTTTGGTCAAAGTCAATTTGCTAACTATTATCATAGAATAGAAATGTTTTCAAAACACAACAACTATGCAACACATAGAGAAGCCAGATTATTTGTCTCCTTACTTACTTCACTCCCATGAGATAACTTATAACTTCTTTGGAAATTTTGACATAATATGCCAAATTGGTTGGATCATCAAACTAATTCCCGTATTGATTTATGATATTTCTACGAGGAGATCTGAAATCACTAAAAAAATATTTGAGCATTTAATTGTAACTCATTTAATTTTTCTGTTTTTTTTTTCTTTTCTTCTTAGGATTATGGTTGCTGATTCGTCGTTTATTCCATCACCAATAGTTAGAAGCAAAAGTTCATGGAGTATTTCAGTACCATCAAACAAAAACACTGAACTTACTCGTGGATACACACGAATATGGCCCTGTAATGTTAAACTTTCAAGATACCAAACACTGACACATCCTAGCAATTATTATAATTATGCAAGGTTAGATTTTGCTTCTATTTTCAATTTTATCAAGTTTTGAAGTAATCTGATGGGTGATGACTAGTAGAACGCACATTTCGTCCTATGGAGGACTCGTCAGCTAAGCGTGCCTGCATTGAATTAAAAAAACGTTCTAGAGGTTTTTTTCCTGCTGTTTTAAAGTTGTTCATAAGTCCTTTTCCCTACTAACAAGACGTTGCAAATAAAATTGCATTTCTGAACTATGTTTCACAAGATATCAACACCAAGTTACTTCCTTCATCTGAACATGTTAAATCGTTGTTGTTAAGTTCCTTTTTTATTGTAAATGTATTTATCTTTTGAAATTAACTTTAGTAAAATCTGCAACCTTGAATCGAATTCTGACGACAACTCAATTCACATAATTTGCCTTTTAACCACATCACTTGTTGGTGTATGCTTTAAAAATATTCCTAGAACGATTTACAGTAGTGTCTAAGCTTCAGATATGATGGGTTACAAGTATAAGAGTTTGGAATGTACATTTAAGATGTTTTTCATAGCTTAATATAACCTAGATACAAAACAAAACCTAGAAAATGTTTATTACATCGAAATTTCATCATGTTAATTCTTGACAACTAGTACTGCGTTCATTTATGCTATTAGATGGTTGGAGGCAATCGACAGGAAGCGTTCCAACTAGATTTCGGGCTATTTGGTACTTACCAGTCAACAAGGTATCCGTAACCTCGAAAGAACTCATGTCCCTTCTGAGATTCGAATCCGCATCTGCCAGTGCCGTCTGCAGTCATAGACGTTACCACTGAGGTGTTCGGGCTCGCGATTAACTTCCTGTTGGAATATATTGGATATTTTTGATTGTACACTAGTCAGTAACTAGTGTAATATGTCTAGTCCTAACTTCAGTACAGACTGAGTTCTATCAGTGAAGCTTGCAGTGTGGCCACTATGCTGGGTGGCTTGCCATCACGGTGCACTGTGAATTGTTGGTATTAGATGGCCTTGTTGATGAGTCCCAACTAGCACGAAACCTAGGTCCGAGGCTTCCTGTCGATTGCCCCTAACCATCTATTACCAGCAATTCACAGCGCACTGTAATAGTGAGATACCTGCAAGCTTGACTGAGAGAATTCAGTCTGGACCAAAGACGGGACTAGACACATTGCACCATTTACTGACTAGTGTGCAATCAAAAGTACTGCGTTTAATTAATGGCATTTTATCATGATGTACTAAAACTGAACTTAAATAATTTCTCAGCATTTACAGCCCTTACAATTTCATTCATTCAAATATATACAAATCTACAAAATCGATAGTCGTTTAGAAATCTAATCTTCAGTTATTATCTTGTAGTACATTACGATTCTAGATAATTATTAGGTGCCTGATACTTAGACCAGTCTACAATTAACAGACATATTATTATAGATCATATTTATGAGACAATAGAAATCAAATCACGTATACGAAAGTTAAAATATCAGATCGACGAAAAGACTAACGCCAATAGCAAAGAACACTATGACAAGTCAAACAAACCGAGCAGTAGTACTAAGTAGTACAACAGAAAAACTAAAAGTAATGAAATGACGCTGACGGAAGAAGCGTTGGTTTTAGATAACTAACCTATAAAATTCATTAGGGATATCAAAATAGGTCAAAAGCAAAATTTAAAAAAAACGATGAAACTAATGATCGTAATATAAATAAGAAAGAATATAAGGCATTTACTTTTTATCATATAAGGAGGGGACATTTGATACCCTACGTAGGATTCTCAACAAAGCAGGGATTAGGGTGGCTTCCAAATCTACAAACTCACTCAGAGACAAGCTCTCTTGGCTAAAAGACCCTATTGGTAATAATAATAATAAATAATATAATTTACAGAATCCTTTTCAATGATTGTGAGTTAGGTCAACCACATATATCAAGCTAGTTAGATCAGGAAGGAGTAGTCAGATTATCAGAACATAATAATATAGAGAAGGTTAGAATGACTGATCCCACAAAGATAAGTAATTTAAGAAAAAGCTCAGCAATCGCACTGCATGCATTGACACATAACCAAACAACAGGGTGGGTGGGACAGAGTCAAAATTCTAAAAAGTAATGTACGTAGATGGAGAGGGAGATTGATTGCTGAATCTTGGTTCATCGAGTCTACACCCAATACATGCAACAGAAATGAGTCAATGCGAATGCCAGATATATGGAGGACATTATTATACTACAAGTCAAATCATAGAATAATAAATAATGTTAAAATGTATTCAATTCACATTATAACATTCTAACAAGTTACTTATTGTGACTATAAAAACATCTTATTTTCCGTCTTATTGTATTTTATTTATTACGCTAATATTATTTCCGAATTTATTTTTTTCCTTCCCGTTCCCCAGTGGAACATAGGGCTTCAAGTTAGTGGCTTGATGTTTCTGTAGTAGTGTTTATTTTACAGGATGGGGTTACTAGTCTCATAGCCAACCTTTCCTCTGTATAAGCATTATTTCTGGCTTAGCGAGTTACAGGAGTGCGTCGGCCGGGGATCGAACCCCGGACCATGTACATGGTCGGCGAGCGTGTTGACCGCTATGCCACCGACGCCATTTCCGAATTCACTTTATCTTATATTGATTTTATTCAAATGCCTAATCAATTTTTACTCATGTATATAAATGAAGGAAGAAGGTTGTGTGAGTGACCTGATATGATTATGAGCAGTAATAAATTCTGCTCGAAACGTGATCGTCAGTAAATGTTACTGTATAATAGTATGATATAGCTTAGAGAAGGCACAGACTTAAAGAGATATGGCTAAATTAAAACTTACTGTGTTATAAAATTAAATTATCAAATCCACAAAAATATTTTGCACTTCTTGGCTTATACGATGTATTACAATCAGTTTCCCTCATAAACAACAACTTCTAGTTAAGATAGCACTAAGAAGTAGTGCAATATCATATATGAGACCAAAAATCAACACCTCTTTAAATATTACTGATTATCTTGGCTTGAAACAGTCATATGTACAAGGTTATGAGACAGGTGGAAATTGCATACTCATCTGGAAATGAACAACCCAGAAACAATCATTCGCCTTAGTTATGGTATGCAATATCCCAATAGATAAATTAAATACATTTTTAACAATTTCCATCGAAGTACCTCTGAATCATCGTATAAATAACTTAGTCTTTTAGGTTTTGTGATAGTCCATTGTCAGCATCCACTAAATAATAATAATGGTACTCACTTTATTCCAAACAAACTTTTTTGAACATTCACAGTCAGGCTGAAAACTAGAAGGATTAGTAGCTTTTTCACGGTTTCATTCACTATTAGCTGTAAGTTTTTTTCTAAAAAATACCGCCTAAACTTAGTACTTTATAGAGCTTATGTTTCGTTAACTTTTGTATTACGAAACGCGGTTTCTATTTCTTTGTATTTACTAAGATTATAATTCTTCATTACTGCTGTTTATTGATTAAAACCTACTGACCAGAAAAAAGGCTACCTTGTCGAAATTCCAAAGAAAGGTAACTTAAGCCTATGTATGAACTTGGACAGAACCATTCTCTTGTCCACTCGAAGCAAAATATTAAGTCAAATCATCCTGCAGAGACCAAGCAGTAATGTGAATGGATGACAGGATAAGTCTGAAAGAAGTCGTCCTTTTTCAATTACCTCACCAACATTGTTACGACTACAGGCAGAATGGATGAGGATTTCAAAGCCAGACAGGATTGAACAAACGAGACAGGTATTCATAGCTCTGAAATTGGTATGGAAATCTACACCACTCAGTACAAAGAACAGGATCGGGATTTGTAACATTAATGTCAAGTTAGTGCTTCTATATGGGTTAAAGGCTTGGCGTGCGAGTTATGAAAATCGCTCCTAATAGCCCACTGCAGACTTTTATCAAAAGATTCCATCACCCGATACTGAAGATTAAATAGCTGACCACAAAGGACGAGTAACAAAGTGTTCTGGCAATGCAGCAAACCAACCACGAATCTTTTACTGAACAAATATGCAGAAAGAAATGGAAACGAATTAGACGTATGCTGAGTAAACCTTCTAACGACATCGCACTCCAGGCTACTGCGTAGGACCCAAACCGGTAATCGTGGAGTCAGATGGAATTGAAAGAAAATCTAGTGCAAAAGAGATGTACTGCTTAAGCCCTACATTCCACTTAGAACCCAAGGGATGAATAACAGTAATAATAATAACAATAGATCCGCATCAAACATCCATTCTAATGAGAGGACACTGAAACTTACGGTTGACTTTCTCCAATTACTTACTGATTTTCTAAACTTTGATTTGAGGTTTTTCTTTGTAGTGAGTTTACAATGAAATAAGCAAACCAGAAAAAGAAACCATGTTACTGTACAAAAAGACATTCCGGGGATTTCAAATAACAGATGTTTACTATGAAGGCTATGTACGATTTCATTCCATAGGTTCAATTATATGAAGTACTTAGTAACAAATAAAATTCTAACTTCCGCCAATTCACGACATAGTGAGACCCCTAGCCAATGTCTTCGGAGGGTGTGAGGACAAATACTCACCGAAGACATTGGCTAGGGGTCGCGCTATGTCGTGAATTGGCAGAAGTTAGAATTCATAGGCTGGTAATTGGATCAGGTCCCAGTGGCTTAATGGTATACGAGCTCGCCTTGTTACCAGAAGGTCATGGGCTGGAACACTAGAGGTGGGTGCATACTGCTGAAGAGTCCCAAACTAGGACGAAACAGCTGTCCAGTACTCCCTGCAGGTATTCCAATGGTTCTCTAACTGATGTCAGCTCAAGATGAAATCCTGTAAGCAATCAATCAAATCCCTACAAACCAACACTTGAAATAAAACATATGTCGGATTTCTAAAGCCGGTGAATATGGCAGTTAAGTATCTTGTCGTTCAGCTTCAAAAATGTCATCCTTCAGAGCAAAAAGTAATATATGACCTAATAAAATCAGTGCATGTTTTCCTCTTCTGCATAGCTGGAGCTCTAGTTGATAAACGAGATGAACTCTTGCAAACAAACTATTTCAACTCTTCATGGTCCCATTCCTTTAATGTTTAAAAATATACTTATATTCCTCATGGGTCACACCAAGTTACTCAGTATGTATTTATCCTGTTATGCAATCTTTTACTCATAATTATTTTTAATTCAACAATAAATTTCCTTTATATCTTGGCTAAAACTTACCATGGTGTTCGAAGTGAATACAGGAGTGAGGCAAGGCTTCTGTGTACTGTCACTGATGATATTCTTAATTGTGATGAACTGGATTATGCGTCAGACTGTGCCTGGCGAGTGAGAAGACAGGAATGAATACACTGGACCGATAAGAAGACTATAGAAGATGATATATGTCTCATATCACACAAACTCGAAGATCAACAGGTAAAAACTAACAAACTGGCAAAAGATTCCGGTAGTGAATTCAGGATTCCAGGTGAACATATAGAAGATGGATGTGGTGAAGATAATTAAACAATAGCAGCTGTAACAACAACCAGCACCAATCGGCATCAACGGGAGAAACTGGAGAGAGGTTACTTCGGCCATTTATCCTGCTAGGAAGCAAGGGCTCAATCACAGGCAAGCGAAATGAATAAAGATGTCAACAACGAACAGAATCGGAAAAGCAAGATACACCTTGATCAACCTGAAAACAATTTGGAAATCTTCTACACTGACTCATCATAAAGAACAAGATTCAGATTTTCAACATAAGTGTTAAGTTAGTCACTTCTTCGACATGGGTCAGAAAATTGCATCGCCCGTGAGTCACGAAAAGGACTTCCAACAGGTAACAGGGTTTTTTTATCAATAGCTGCCACCTTCATCGGCTTACTCCAAACTGGGTCGTCAGTGCGAGGGTGACATAAAAGAGATCGTGTGAGTTGGAGGAGGAGGTGAGAGATTATGTACAGTTGTGGGCCCGGCTGGAGTGGACAACAGAAACTGGAAGGAAGTGGAGATGGGTTGATGAGACCCTATATGTTCCACTTGGAAGCAAAGAGTATAATAATAATAAACACTCACTGTTCTTAGTAAATTTCTACTTATTTTGCTATTTACGTTTTTTCTTAGACTAATTTTTAATAAACATAATCAAGGAAATGATATTGTACACATTTCCGATTATATACTTGCAGTAAAAGAAATAATTGAAAACAGTCTATTTTTCAGATCACGTGCTTTGAGCTTAATATAGTTAATCGTCAAAGTACAAGGTTTTTTGTATTTTTCAAAACAAAACAACGTTCAATACTATGTAAAAACTCTAAACAACAAAATTAATCCAGTCATTCCAGTAGCACATCAATTTTCGTGTGAAACTGTGGCTTACTGGTCTAGATACGTGACTGCTAGCAGCTGGGAGGCATGGATTCGAACCCTGCTCCACCTCCCAAAGTTTGTGTAGCCAGTTAATTTCTCTAGTCCTGACACAATAGTTGTAACTGATCATCAACTGCATAGAATTGCAAATAATTACTGAATAACATTCCAATTTAATTTCTTATTTACCTCAGTGAAAATATAACCCATACATTATATCATGAAAAACAAAAAAGAATTGAACAGTATCATCAATTTTCTTTTAGTTAATTATTTTTTTTCACAATTTGTTCCATCATTAGTTCATTTTGACTGATTGATTGACTGACTGACTGACTGACTGACAGTGTGAAATAATTACTGTTCAAAAAATTTCAACAATTATTTCTTGTAACCTTCTGCTTCTTTTGTTTTTTGATTTTTTTAATATAAGCAAGTTTATCATGTGATGCCATATACCTTCTCCTTGAAGACTCTTTCCCCGTTTCTATTCTCACCTTTAAATGTCACGCTGTTTGAAGATGATTTAACATGCATACTCTCATCAGTTTACAACAGGTTAATATACCTATGCATGCGCACAAACTGTGTAACGACTTTGATAAGAAAAATATATTATTTGAATACACTAATTATTAGAAAACTACTACTACTACTGAAGTTATACAGATAGTGAATATATATTTTTTAAAAATATCGTGTAAAAACGCTAGAGGAGAAAAGAAAATGATAATGCCTAATTGTATAATGGATATAAACTTTAACTAAATAGACAATAAGATAAAGATGAAACGACGTGATCGAATAACCGACAGCATTTCAGTCGTGCTGAGAGATGAAAACCAAGAAACAACTGAGGAGTGTATTTTCCTGTGAAAACCTTTTCTTTTTTTTCTCGCTCAAAAAAAGGTTATTTAATCTATAATTTGAAAATTTCTCGAGGAAATTTCATGTGAAATCATTCCAATGTATTCGTGTATTCTTTTGTAATAGAAGAAAGAGTTATGATCTGTAAAGGTTAATTTCGTCTACCAATGAGATATAATTACTTGATTATATATTGGATGGTTGTAGGCAATCGGCTACAGGAAGCCTTGTCTGACCTAGGTTTCGTGCTAGTTGGCACTCACCAGTCAGCAAGGGGTATCTGCAATCTTGAAGGAACTCATGTCCCTTCTGAGATTCGAACCCATGTCGCTCAGTGTGTTCTGCAGTCACAGACGTTACCCCTAAGCTACTGTTGTTCGCGATTGACCTCCTGTAGGACTGTATTGGATATTTTTGATTGGACACCAGTCAGTAACTGGTGTAATCTCAGAATCTCAGCAGAGATATGAGTTCCTCCGAAATTTCAGATACGCCTTGCTGACTGGTGAATGCCAACCATCACGAAACCTAGGTCAGACAAAGGCTCCTGCCGATTAGCTCCAACCATCTAATATCGTCAAATCAATGTGCACCGTGACGGCGAGCTACCTAGAATGGTGGCCATATTGCAAAGCTGACTGATAGAATTCAGTCTGCACCAAAGAAAGGACTAGACACATCAGACTAGTTACTAGTATCCAATCAAATTACTTGACTAACGTGTACTTTAATACTAATATTTTTAAAAGAATTATTGAAATGAGTATTCACACTTCAAACAAATGACTACACTGACTCAGTTAGACAAAATAATATAATTTACGCAGTACCTTAGAGTGACTGTGAGATCAGCTACATGGGTCAAACCAGTAGATCAGGGTAGTCAGATATTCAGAACATAAGAATATGATAAAGGTTAGAATGAGTGATACCGCACCGAGTTCATTAACACACAATCACACAATAAGGTGGGAATGGGTTAAAATTCTAAAAAGTAATATAAGTAGGTGGAGAAAAAGATTAATTACTGAATCTTTGTTCATAGGATCTACACTCAACACATGCAATAGGATTGACTCATCATTAATACCATAAATATGGAAAATATTACTACGACTAATCAAATCAAGAGATGAGAAATAGTGGAACCGTATAGACGTAATAGGAAGGTTGTGTGAGTAATTTGATATGATTATGAACAGTAAGAAACTGTGCTATAAACGTCATCTGTAAATATTACTGCATAACACTGTGTGATTTTATCAAAATAAATTTTATCCACAGTGGAATCTAACGACTACATGTTATAAAAAGAGGAATACTATTCCTCCATCATCATTTTACTTCATGAAGTGACATACACAATGGGTATATAGTGCTTAAACAACGAGATTTCCATGATTTAGATGGTGTACCGAAGGAAATGTAATCAAAAAGCCTATATTTTGATACTGGTTACCACTGTACTTTTTACAAGAGATACATTTGTTATTCTAATCCAATGAATTTTAGCCTGAAAGTAAAGTATCGGTTAGACTGACAAGTATTCATAAAGTATTTGATTTTATTTCCTGATAAACAGTCTGTCTAAAGTTACCTTTTTAATAAGATCATTTTGACTCTTTATGACACGATTAAATTTACCCTCTGAATTGTGTCAGTCAAGTATGAAACGTGGTCATCAAGCTGTGTGACTCATCATCATCATCATGGTGTACTTCAAATCAGTGTTAAGTTATTGGGGGTATTCGGCAGAAAGCTGTAGAAGTAGCTTGCGTGTTTCTTTTTATACTCTTCAGCAAAGTATCTCTGCAACCATCAAAGAAATCAATGTCTCCACAAGGATTCAAGCTCTCATGATACAGTGCTGCAGTCAGCAAGAATCAGGCCTAGACCTAAGCTTAGAGCTTTCAAATAACTAACACTACATTTACAATCTACACTGTTGAATTTGCAAGAGGTTTCTGTAAATACATTGCATAATCAAAGTTATAAGTATTTAATTGGTGGATGGTGACTAGCAGTGGAATCCAGGATGCGCATTTCATCCCATTTGGGTCTCGTCATCTGAATTCTACTTCTAGTTACCATCCACCAATTAAATTTTAATTACATGCCCAGACATCGTCCAAGCATCTGCACAAGAAGCCGACATGTCAACCTGAGACCGAGCACTTCTGTTCAATCAGTCGACGGGAAAATCTAAAATTCAATTCTTTTAAAGCAATAAAATGTTTCAAAATGAGTTAATTCTTTCAAACTCACGCTGTCGTCAGTCCTTATTAGATTGTTTAATGCAGCCACATGTGTCTCTTTAATACACTGTTGTAAGGAAGAAATCTATTGCAATTAATATTCCCCCATTTTATGAAAGCGAGTCTAAATCCGTCATTAAAACCTGAGACATTTATGCGTAATGTGAAAAATAAAAATTTAATTCACATTTCTTTTTCTGATGGCTTTTGTATCTCTGTGCGTAGAAATTTCTTAGATAATTAATTCTAAGAAAAGAAGTTTAGATGGCATTATTTTTGTATTTGCTCAATGCATTTCGAACGATCTGATCATACTTTTGCCTGTCAAATCACTTTTTATGAAAAGTAGAAAAATGAAAGACTAATTAAAATAAACAAATTGATAAAGGTTTTATGAATAAGAAGGATAATAATTAACACTTTTCTTGATAACACAAAGAGAGAGACTTAATTTTATACATAGCTGTGGCCTCACTATGTACCCTTTGTGCTTTTTACAGATAATCTTGAATGTCATAGCATTTCATTTTGAGCTGATATCGGTTAGAGAACCATTGAAAAACCTTCAGGAAGTACTGGACAGTTGTTTTGTCAGTCTACTCTGGGACTTTTCGGCAGCACGCACTCACCCCTAGTGTTTGAACCCAGGACCTTCTGGTTACAAGGCGAGCTCGTAGACCATTAAGCCACCGGGTACCCTATCCAATGTTCCATGAATTCCAGCTTCTGCCAATTGACGAAATAGCGTGACCACTAGTCAGTGTCTTCGGCGAGTATTTGTCCTCACACCCAACCTGCTACATCCTAGTAGTCACGGCAATGGCTAGCGGTCACACTATATCGTGAATTGCAAGAAGTTAGAATACATAGGCTGGCCATCGGATCGGGTCCCAGTGGCTTAATGGTCTACGGCCCGCCTTGTAACCAGAAGGTCCTAGGTTCGAACCCCGGTGGGTGAGTACTGATGAAGAATTTCAAACTAGGACGAAACAACTGTTCACTACTTCTTGCAGGTTTTCCAATGGTTCTCTAACCAATGTCGATTTATGATGAAATCCTCTAACACATACTTGAAATTTTTGAATGTTGTTCTGATATTAGACTTTTTCTACAGAAGCTGGAAGTCTGTGTTTACCTAGGCTTTACATTTCAGTTATTTTTTTCAGGCATTTAAATATATTTTTTGCCACCTCTCCGTGCTAGACATGGCTATTCCCCACCACAGACACACATGTAAATAGGTATGTAGTATACCATGATCATTTGTGCAGTGCTGAGGTTTACAGCAGAGTATGTTTCTGACCCTTTCGATGATAATTAACCTATCTGCATAGTAAGTTTTACGGATGATGGGATTTAGTCCCTGTCTTAAAATCCTGTTATATATTTCCGCTTTGAAAAGTAGTTTGCTGTATATGGCTTTCTTTGTGACACAGTAGACTATAGGCCTTGAAACTAACTTACCTCTAAATCGGTTCAGAAACTTCAAAGAATATCTGCTTTTGAGAGGTGTATCCGTCAATATTTTATTCCCATCATCTATATCAACAGATGTACAAATAGACTGAATCAACTTAGATTATAAGATTGGTGATACCAATACTCACCCCATCGTTTCAACGACGTTTTACCAAGACGAGGTCATATACCATGGTGAGCCACCCATGGAATCAAAAAATTAAAGCTACTAGTTAATATGCAACAGTGAATTTATTTTTATACTCCAGCGTTCAGCCAGTCCAGATAATTCAATTAAGTCATTCACTAGTTCTTACATATCTTTATTATGATGATTAACATCCCAAGCTGCAAAGTAGCTAACAAATAGCACGGAGGATTTAGTTGAACTTAGTAGTTCATTATCAGAGAGAAGAGGAAAAGTCATTCTTGAGCGATGGTTTCAAGAACCTCTCCCACCAAATCACCCAGTCATGCACATCATCCTTTAATCACATGTGCATACTGATATATACGCCAAAACCATCATCGTTCCTTAGTATTCCCAAAGCAAGCAGTTCACTGTTCGTAGCTTCTACCCACTGTTCTGGGGTCACTGGTAAATTCGTTAAGGATTACCTTTGAGGATGAAACCCACGTTTTTGTCATGTCCGAACGCCACTTGTGTTCTTATGACTAATTATTTTGCCCCTCATAGGGTAATATTCAGAATCTACTCGTCTATTTTTTGTTTTTAATATGGATCAAACTGCGAGAATTTTCCATCCCGTAGACAAACACACCTATAGGAGGGACATATCAGACGTCTTTGTAAGCTAATCAAAAATTATATCAGCTGAATCTGACACTAATTGAATAGCTTACCTGAATTTAGATTGTTAAATAGTCTAAAAGTTACTTTATCATCCAAGAAAACCTTATTGATTTGGTGAAGATCAATCTTGATAGCAGTTGACCTTTGTGTGTTAGTCTCAGCTGAAAACAATTCCAAGCTAACTATGAGGTTTTCGGTCTTTCCTGTGTCTGCTTATATTGAAACATACAAGTTTGCATTCACAAGTACAGTAGGTATTCAATCATACTTTCTTCTGTTGCAGCTTATAGGGAACTATAGTCTTTTATGAAAGACTGTATAACTACAAAAGCACTAATTCAGTTTGAACATTATAAATACGCTTCAGACTAAATGAGAAAGTCTATACAGTCATTCCTGGGAGTGTATTACTGAAGTAAAATGGCAACCAATACGTATGTAAACGTACACTTGACACGCAGAGCTAACCATCATTCAAGTGAAAATTAATCCCACAAATGAATTAACTGATGTTTAGTCATTGCTAAGGTTCGTAAATTCAACACAGCAAATCAAAGACAGAAAATCATTTTCGTACACTATTCAATAACGTATAGTAATAAATATTGTGCACTAAGAATTGCGTAACTTGAAAATGCTTTGATTTTTCTTGATACAAGTATAGCTTAAGTCTTCTAGCTTGCCAATTAGAAGTTTGCAATCGTATATCCAGTCTCAAAGGATATTAAAACTGTTATCATAAAGTAAATGGGCTTATAATAAAGGTTTTTTGTATTTCCCAATGAATGAAAAACACAATGATTTTGTTTCTAGTGACGTTTCGCCATTTATTACTAATAGCTTTATGTGAGTATTATAAAAGACCAAATCCCTAAAGATTCTCTGTGCACCGGTGGCACAGAGGTTAGGACTCTCGCCGATCATGCACATGGTCCGAGGTTCAATCCCCTGCCGACCCACACCTGATATCAATGGTCCGCCTGCAAAATTTCGGCTACCGACTTTCATGCTGAAAATTCCATACTTGTACTAAAAATACGGTGTGGAATCAAGCTGTAATCAAAAATAAAAATAAAAAAATCTAATTGTGCGTATAAAATAAAATGTTTGGAATGTGATGCGGTATCCATCGGACAAACATCTCAAGAAACCAAAATTAGAAGAATTGAACACCGTAGAGCATCTATTCGACCACCGAGAAATCGAGTTAGTGAACTAGACAAGCTTGAAAATTATCAGTCATAGGTCTACGCACAGTAGGATCAGGTCACAAAATTGATTTTGACGATATTGAAATAATTCAAAAAACTTCAGAAATCACAAAGAACGTCTAATATCAGAAGCACTTCATATCAAGTGGAACCCAAATTGCCTGAATAGGAATAATGGACTTAAACAAAATTTGACCTGGTTACAACACCCCCGCCCCATGAATTGCCAAAATCAACACAAACGTGATAAGCAATTTCGTTAGGTAAACACACGCTGCTTTTATAATTTTACACATTTATCAAATCCAACAATCTACACCTGGTTTTGTTATCTTTACCAATAGGCCAATTTGACAAAGCAAAAATAACCCCATACTAACGAACGATGACAAAGTTGTTGCATATAAACTGAGATTTTGTAAATTCTGCTTTAATAATACTCTGATAAAGTTGTTACCATTAAATAGCGAAACGTCAGTAAAAACAACAATATCGTTTTGTCTCTCATTCATTGGGAAACACAAAAAAGCTTCCTTACAATCAACATCATATACCCGATGTCCAAATTTTTTCACTGTTAAACGTGAACTTGGTTTGGACATATATAAAATGGGTTTATATATATATATATATATATATATATGAGATAGCCTTAAATTGGTGTCATCGGTGTTGACAAAAGACAAAATGAAAACCTGAGTCACTAATGGGAGCCCCACAGTCATACAGTATATCTTATTTGGATGCTTATGTATCTAATGCAGAATGATAGTTGACGTTTCATTTTTAACCGCATATGGAAGAAAGCTGTTGCATGACCGAAAATACTAAAAACTACATCTTTGTAACTAATTTCTCAGAGCAAAATGTTAGAGAAGAGTCTTATCAATATGAGAGTAACAAAAATTAATTCTACATTGAAGTGATAAGTTATTAATCCCTACCACCTTTTTGACTGGAAGTCAGTTAATCAACCAATTTGCATAATTTGATGACTAAACTATCTCAGTCTTTTTTTTAATTAATTATTACATGGTTTATTTATTTGTATTAAATATATTACCCCAATAATTAAGTGTTTATCAAAGTTTCTTTCAATTGCCTAAGTGTATCTTATACAGCATTGTGGGGAATACAAATTACTGTTATAGGAAGACACGACCACAATCTACTGTATATATATATATACGCATATACACCATAGTATCCTTGTTTATTATGTCTTGTGACAAATAATAACAATAAACTTAACTTGGATAACTAAAAAGATATTAAAGATGGATAATTTATTATTATTATTATTATTATTATTACAATAAAATATTATTTATTACATCTTTTAGTGACTCATTTTAAGGCAAATGTTATGCCTTAAGAAAACTGAGATTTAGTCATAACTAATCAAATACTAAGGAGAGAGGAAATATATATCAAGCAAAATCTTACCTATCTATAGGAGTAGTTATCTGATTTAACAGTCATAATAAACTAGTAAATTAAATTACTTTCATGATTATTTAAATTTAGTAAATTATGAAGTAGAATAGTTACATTTCGTTTTTCGTGATAAACAGATAATCAGTATGTTTATGACGGTCAGTAGATATTTATCAACTAATTTATCGTTTCTTTTTGTCAATGTATGTATGAATGTAGACAACAGTAGATTGTTTGGAGTACTACTTTGATTGAACACTAGGTGGTAGGTTATGATTTGAGTTTTTTGTCTGCTGTAGACTGAATTCTATCAGTCAAGTTTGCAATATGGCCGTTATACTAGGTGGCTCACTGTGAATTATTGGTATTAGACGGTTGGATGAAAATGTCAGGAATCTTTGGACCTACGTCTCTTGCTTGTTGGGACTCGCTGGTAAGGCTCATCTTCAATTTTGAAGGAACTCAGGAGGTCAGCCTGCATAGCTCAGTGGTAATGTCTCTGACTGCAGTATTGGGTAGCACGGGCTTGAATCTCGGGGAAACATGGGTTCCCTCAAGACTGTAGGGTGCTAAAAAGCAGGAAACCCTGGTCCCAAGATTCCTACTAACTGCCTCCATCCGCCTAATAACAACAGTTTTCTATACTGTCAAGTATACATAGCCCGACTATAATCTTTCTTTCTTCTTCTGTTTTCTGTTTACAATTTAGAAAATCTGTCTATCCTCGTCATAGTGAAACAATGTGGAATTTAGTTAATAAAGCAGCTATCCAGAATGCTGCTCATGAACGAGCTGAAGCAGAAGATTTACGTTTACAAACATGGCAAAAAATTCAACAAGCTAACAGACAAACTAGAAATCGACAAGCTGAAGTAACAAATAAACTACGTAAGATTATTTCAATTAACTTTATCAGTGTAAGGTACTTTAATGACATCTACTACAAACTCAAGACTTCATAATTACAGTGACTTAGCTTTGGAAACATTTGTTTCTGACAAATACTGTTCTAAAGCAACTTTTAAATTTATCCATACGAAAGACAAGTATTATCTTTAGAGCATATATTCGGGATTCTGTTAAACACTTTTTAGACATCTTCGTAATAAAATTATATTGCGAGTTGCCATCACTTATGACAACCGAAGATTCACATAGCATCTTCAAGAGGGATTAGATTAGTTTCAAATTTGATCACGAGCTGATATCATTTAGAGAACTACTGAAAACCAACAGGGAATGCTGAACATCTGTTTCGTAATAGTTTAGGACTCTTCAGCAGTAAACACCTACCAGGGTCCGAACCCATGACCTTCTACCGACTCGTAATTTTAGCACGACCACCAGCCAATGTCACTGATGAGTACATATCCTCAGGCCTTACAGTAGTCAGAAGCGTAAACATATTCTGTGGAAACCGACTTTTAAAAATAATTGAGAACAGGTCATAGAAAACATTGAATCTGTTGACTTTTAACTTCAAATTAATTTATGAAGAAAACACTAACGTGTTAGGTGGCTGAAAGTGATCGTCGGGAAGCCTTGGATCCTGACTTTGAGCGTAGAATATGTCTCAATCATTCAAACTAACAAACTCATTAGATAGATGACTTTCATCCATTACTTCAAATTTTACAGCTAACTTTGTATCTCAAGAGAAAGATATTATAAGACCAACAGTTATCCCACTATTCAATCTACTCGATATTACTGACCACTATAACATTTTCATTTTAGGATTACAAAATCATGCAAGTGGTTAACATAAAAGATGGTAGGAAATACTAAAAGTTCGTGGAAAATATCCATATGGACATTAGAAAGAAGAGAACACGAAGTTCAGCAAAGATATCTTTTCGGCGATTTCACTCTCAAAACCAGCTGTACAATCGCATTTATATACATTATTTTACATGGATACAATTATTATTTGTTTAATTCCACATAGTAACGAAGGTGATAGTAATTTTCAACTTGATATGAAAGTTTGAAGGTGTGAATATAGATTACAAGGGGCTTAGAGACAAGATTGCATAGGATTAGAAAACAGTTAGAACGTATGCAAAATTAATATTTGATAAATCGAGAAATAATTTTAAAGAAGAATAAAAGGTGACATTTATTTTCAACCTGATATGACTTACAAGAGGCTTAGAAACGCAGGGACAGAACGAATTACAAGTGTGAACAAAATGAGCATAGAAACAAATTGAAATCAAAATTTTTCAATTTGAAATGTTAGTTAGGAGGTAGGAATATATTTTTCAAGAGGCATAGAAACAAAAAATTACACAGGATTAGAATATAATTGTAAAATGGTTATTCTAAACAGATTACAAGTGTGATCAGGAGGAGCATAGAAAAAAAATTAAAATAACTTGTTTTTATAACTGAAAATTTGGAATAATTTGAGTCTAAAATGAAAATTAGGAGGTGTGAATATAGATTACAAAAGCCTTAGAAACACAAAAATTGTACAGGATTAAGATATAATTGTAAAATAGTTATTTCAAAAGAATTATAAATGTCAACAGGAAAAGCATGGAAACAAACTTAAAATAACTGTTTTTATAACTGAAAAAAATTAGGTGGATCTAATGAAGACTGAGGAACTAAGGATCAGACACACAGTGAACGAAAAAATGCTCTGAAGGAAAAGCGAGAACGGAAAAAGACGAAGAAGAAAAAAACGGAAGCAGAGGGAACATACCAAACTAATCCATGGTAGTTGTAGAGGTTGGATTAATTTCTTTTGAACACACAGCTCCGGCTTCTTGATGCATATTGCGAGAGCTTTTGCAGTACAAAGAAGTCGGAAACATACTGCCTTTGCTAGGTTTCTGTTGACTTTGTAAATCACTTTGAAAGAATCAGTTGAGATGTTGTGGGAGGTGTACAGCTTTTGAGAATGAAATAGCCGAAAAGATATCTTTGCTGAACTTCGTGTTCTCTTCTTTCTAATACTAAAAGTTTCAAAAGTGGAATATGTGAATAGCTTAATTTCATTTTGAATTATTTAACCTTTATATAGGAGGACTGTAATGATGTGAAAAGCATCAGAAAGATTTTTACTGTAATGGATTTTATGTAACTGGTGTTTCTCTTAATTAAGTCTTTTAACAGCCGAACGCAACATAATTTTATTCAATTTAATGTGTTATCGTTATTCAATTAAAGAGTGGTTATTTCAGTAGTGTAGCTAGGATCTGTAGTCTTCAATATCAACAGTAAACGTAAGTTAATTATATTCACTTCCTAGAGGTTTTCAGCTACTAGTGAGAAATTATTTTCAAAGTGTCTTGCATAAAAAGAGATTTAAACCCAAATTATTTATTATATTAGACATTACCTCTATAGACCGATCGATTTTTATGGCCAATAAACCTTTTTCTATATGTTTTTCAAACTCTCAATAGAGACTTCCATCCAACAAATTGATAATATTTACGGTGATTTAGTTTGCAGATAGATAACGTTAACAACCCGGAAACAAATTAGAGAAGTAATGAAGATCATGAGGCACTGGAAAGATGATTTCATCATGGCTTTGAACTCTACAGCAGTGCTTACTTGTGACCCCAATAAAAGTCGAAATCCAGAACCACTGAGTTACGAAATAAGCACGTTTATCACTGTATTGGTACTCAACAGCCCATGATCTCTTACTTTCGCATATCCAAAGTTCATATCCATTGTTATACAATGTTGTATGAGTCTAAGTCTTCACACTCAAATTGTCGAATCTTTACGATCACGATTACTCATTAGAAATCCTGAAAATCTATCTCAGAGCTGATATTTTATGAAAAGATCCTGGCTGCACACTGCCCTGGACAAGGGTTTTCTAGAGGTTGACACTAAGCAGAGAGAGACAGGTTATTAACTTTCAAGAATTTCGTATTATCATAAAGAATCGACAGCATGTAACTCACTTGTTAGTAAGCCATTCACATCATCGTTGGCTGCTTGCTAGACTGAACTGTGTATGAAAACAATCAGCAGATGGCTACCCAAAAAGGCAACACTTCTAAGTTTTAGTCAAAATACTTTGACTCCATCTCCTAGGAATACTTTTGTTCTTCACGTTTCATTTCAACAACTGAATGTAATCATTTAAAATTTTGGAATAAAAATGGGTCTTTAGGGAATAATTAACATAATACGTCCAAAGACTTGATATCTCTGTTTTCTCTGAATTGCCTTCAACAGTGTTCAGCACCATCAAATAGTCTATATTTTTCTACATCTAAAGATGATAAGGATACTGTGGTTACTTTCAGCATAATAGTAATAAACATTATTATGATTAATATTTTATTTAGGTGAAAGAGTGGAGGAAATAAGTCACTGGAAAAATGCATTAAACACTGAAATTCATTTGAATGATCAAGAACAAGAAAGATTAAAAGTGAGTGATTGTTTATTTCACTGTAGTTTACTGGACAAACTCCAATTTCTCCTGAATTAATGAGTTGATCTGTAAGGATGTGATTTGTTTTTTCGAGTTAGACCACGGATTGATATCAGTTAGAGAACCATTGAAAATTAGTCTGATGCTCACTAGTGACTTGCTACAAGATGGAATTTCCTGGAGTTCTAGTGAGAAGTCATAACCAGTGAGCTCCATCCAATCGGGAGTGAAGATAAATTTCCCACTGATGGTACTAGTTGATGGTCGAGCTGAAAAATCATGAATTGGTAGAATTTAGAATTCATGGACCATTGAGTCGAGTCCCAGTGGCTGAATGGTCGTCAACGAGCTTGCCTTGTAACCGAAAGGTCCTGAATTAAAACCATGGTAGTGGGTCCGTACTGTCAATGCGTCAGAAACTTTGACGAAACAGCTTTTCAGTACTCCGTGGTTTTTAATGGTTCTCTAACTGATATCAATTCGTGGTCTAACTCAAAAAAAAACAGTGAATTTTATTTATCAATAAAAAACTTTAAAAAGAAACTCGTTAATTTAAGGTAAAGACAATCTTATATATTTCAAGAGGAATTAATGTCGTTTATCATATTTTAAAGTCACTGAGTACTAAGGAAAGTGTAACTCAATAATCTAGAATTCTCCAGAATACTTCTTCAACAGTAACCTCAGTCAAACTGAAAACATTCAGTTGATCACTGAAACAGGCCACCAAGCTTAATTCTAACTTTTGTATTTTTCTACGTTACTACCACATTATAAGTCTAAGTGATTTTTACATACACACCCATAAGTGACCCTTACTTTCACAAAAAAAAACAAAATAAGTTCTTATATAATAATTTCTTTGCTTTTAGAAGTTTCTTCAAATAAACCTACTAAGAAGAGAAGCCTTAATCATAGAAAACTCCTATTCCCTTTAAAATTCTTCCTTATTGTTTTTCTCCGGAGAATCAGCCAATTTCAGAAGCAGATACGAGCGCAGTATCCACCAGTTAATGTCGCCTAATGGAATACACCTGATAGCTAAATAAGCGGAGTCAGTTTTGTCTGTTTAGTTTGTGATGAATCAGTAATATAAACATAACTTCGGAAAGGATGGAAAGAGGGTTTACCAGATCCTGTCGTATCCAGACACCAATATTAAAAATTTTACTAACATAAGTTAGACCAGAAGTGATAGAACTCGTCACCTAGACCTATCACAACTGGATTTAATCTCCCATAGGGTTATGGATGTGAATTGCTCAAAACTCATTAATAATTCATTGCTCCTTGATTTTGAATTGCCTCCTGTCTTATTTTGGCCAATAATGAAATTCGCCTTCATCAAATTGATTCAACCTCCATAAACTCAATGATCATAGTCACTAAAGTAATCGATTTAATTTTTCATTAGTGGTCTTACTATTCTACATTTACTCTGTATTTCTCTATTTCTCTCTCTCTCTCTCTCTCTGTTTATTTCTTTCCAAAATTTCCGTTGTAACAGTAAACAATATAACCTTAAGGCAATAATGACCTTTCATTTAACATGTTACTGTTGTATATATATTAAGCTAATAACTTTCCACTCAGTTTCCTAATTCATTTTTATTAGCGACCTTCTTGTTATATTCAAAATATACCTCTAACCTACTTAAACATTATGTCAGGTAAAAAGGTAGATTTATAAAAATGAAATAAAAAGAAATATTATCATTATTTAAAAGCAGGTTGAAGTCTACTACTTTTTCCTGTTTTTTCCTCTCCTACTGATACTCTGTCCCGTTTGCTTTCTATTCTTTCTAATATTTTCAAACCTTATTTTATTACTGATAACATTTTTCATCAGTATACTCACTATTGCTATTTTTTTGTAATGAACAGAATAGGGATGATGTAAGGGCAAGACTGTCTTTTAATAATATTCTTTTTTTGGAAGTCTAGAAACATACACAGACAGAACGAACTGGTTCACGTTTGAAAGCAAATAGTATTATAATATGTTACACCAGTTTCTGCTTTTATTTTATCTGATAATAAGTGAGACAAAATAAGATTATTGGGATGACTTGATCAGTTGTATCATTTATTTCTTAAATGATTCAATTTGTTTGTTCAATGAATGTTCAATTTGTTTAACTTTTCACAGATATTAATCAGGTTTCAGAAAGTATTTAGTTTGCAGTTTATTACTACTATTATTATTTGTTTATTCCTTTACGATGTCCTTTGAACATAGGGCTTCAGGCTTGAAGTTTCAGTAGCAGTGGTGTTTATCTTCCCTCTTTACCGGTTTTATTACAGGCTAAGTGAGGTAAAGGAGTGCGTCGATGGTCGTTGATCGAATCTCGAACTACATTCGTTGTCGGCGAGCATTCTACTGCTGTACCACCGACGCACAGATTATTAGTGATCTTATCTTTAACAGAATGGTTTGTTGAAAACTATGTATTCAGTTAGTTATTTTAACATGTAACACAGCAATTTAAAGGGCGAATTCCCGCATACAACCACTTCACTGTGCTCCTGTGCAGCTAGATACCTAGGTGGTTCTATGCACTTCCTTTAAAAATGTGTTAGAGAAAACTGCCCGGCACAGCTACAAAGAGACAGGACTGATTAAGTTGGAGGCGCTACAATTCACTACCTTGTCAGCGTCTGTCACAACATCTCAACAGACTTATTATTTAGAGTTATTTACAAAGTGAACGGTAATCCACCAAAGATAATGTTTTCCCGACTTTTTTTTTACTTCAAAAGCCTTTATTATATGCATCCAGAAGCAGTAGTTATGTGTTCAATAGAAACTAGTCCAAACTCAACTTTTACCATGGATCTAGTTCTGCTCGGCTTCTAACTTGTCATTATTTATTCTTCATTACGTTCATTTTGTTTGCCTTTGATTATAAAAACTATTATTTTAGTTTCTTTATATACAAATCCTGTCTACACGTGTTTTCGTTAAAAAGTAGTTTACATATTATATCAATATTTTTTACAATCTTATGTACCTTGTGATATCGATTCATCTTTCATCATACCTTCAAACTTGTATATCAAGTTGAAAATTGTTGGTTTCTTTAATTCCCCCTTCGTTACTATGTTGGTTTAAATAATAATTGTACCTATGTGAAATTATGCATGAAAATGCTACTGCATAGCTTTTAAGGATGAGACCACTGAAAAGATATCTTTTCTGAGCTTCTTGTCCTTTTCTCTACAATGTTACAACTGTTATTCGGTGGCACAGTGGTTAGGACTCTCGCCGACCATGCACATGGTCCGGGGTTCGAGCCCACGCCGGCGCACACCTGATATCTATGGTCGGCCTGCAAAATTTGGGCTACCGATATCCATGCTGAAAATTCCATACTTGTACCAAAAATAAGGTGTGGAATCAAGCTGTAAATCAAAAATATAAAAAAAAAATATGATTATACAGTTAACAACAATTCACCAAACAAAATCTATCATATTAGATGGCTGGAGGCAGTCGACAGAAAGCCTTGCTTGACCTAGGTTTCGTGCTAGTTGATACTCACCAGTTATCAAAAAGGGCAGCCTGCTTAAATTATTGGGATACCGAAATTACTTTCCTCCAAAATGCTTAATTTCATCTGGATTTATCATTGTCTTAATCGTCCAGTTATATCAAATGACCTATACATAAACTTGCGCGATGGTTTAACTTGCTCCCAAGTAAACGCTGTACAATTCTTCAACGAAATGAAGATATACTTCAGATTATTACTTTATATGTGAATCCTGTGTGAAGAAAAAAGTACTTTGGAACTGATTACGCTGAAAATTTTTGTACCGTTTATTCGCATATTGTCTTAAATAAAGCTTTACCATTATTATTATTATTATCAAGTAGTTTCTGAAATCTTGAAGAAACTCATGTTCCTATTGAGTTTCGAAACCGTGTCACTCAGTGTGTTCTGCAGTCACAGAGGTTACCACTGAGCTACTCGGGTTCGCGATCGACCTCCTGTAGGACTGTTTTGGATATTTTTGATTGACCACCAGTCAGTAACTGGTGTAATATCATAAGGGACATGAGTTCCTTCAAGGTTACAGATACGCCTTGACGACTGGTGAGTGTCAACTGGCACGAAACCTAGGTCGGACAAGGGCTTCTGCCGACTGCCTCCAACTATCTAATATCATCGTATCATGTGCACCGTGATAGCGAGCTACCTAGAATAGTGGCCATATTGCAAATCTGACTGATAGAATTCAGTCTGCATTAAAGAAAGGACTAGACACATCGCTTCAGTTACTAGTGTTCAATCAAAAAATCTATCAACTTTTTTCTTCCTTGCCATTCTTTCGATAGTTCTGATGACTTTCTAATTAATTTTGACTGTTCAATGTTGCAAACATGTTTAGACCTAATAAGACTATCCAGTTTCTCAATTGATGGTCTTCACTTGCATAAATGTTCCTAGAAAACTCTGGTGAAGAACACCAATATTTCAGTACATAAGATTTCATTAAAATGACAAATACTCCATCACAATTATTCTTTTAGATGGTATTTGTTTGAAGCAGAGCTTCCAACAGCAATATTCTTCCCTAAATATTCAATGGACTATGAAACTTACAAAATGTTGCTAAAATTTTTATGTGACAATAAGGAATTTGATAATCACTACTAAGCGACAAATTATTTTACGTCGTTTCGAATATAGACTAGGAATGGTCAAACCAAAAGCCTTTGACAATTTCTTTTGAGCCACACAGAGATATGTAGACTGCCTAGTTGAGGCGTTTGAGGTGCTAAGAACCAGCGACAAGAGATTATGGGTGATTTGGCTGAAAAATCGTTGTCAGTGTCACCGATACATCTCCACTCCTTGCGGTCGCTCATAATCCTTTTCCATAGCACAACCATTTCTTTCCCACATTTCCTCTTTTGAATCTCCTTTTTCTCTACTATGTGTGCTACATGGAGTATGACAACTTGATCCACTACGATTTTATGCAGAATTCCATCCTGATAGCCAGTTAGGTAAAAATGTTTTGAGTAGTAAATATAAAATCTTTTTCTAATTGTTGTCAAAGGTAAACTTGTGCCTTTTACTCGACTTAGTCTTCCAGTAATAGATTGATATTATACCATAATTTTGTTGTATCCAACTGAACTGTGCGTCGGTGGCACAGTGGTTAGGACTCTCGCCGACCATGCACATGGTCCGGGGTTCGAGCCCACGCCGGCGCACACCTGATATCTATGGTCGGCCTGCAAAATTTGGGCTACCGATATCCATGCTGAAAATTCCATACTTGTACCAAAAATACAGTGTGGAATCAAGCTGAAAATCAAAAAAAAATTTAAAAAAATAAATAAACTTTATATGAAAACGATTTCTTCATCAACTAATGACTAATTTGTTTGGACATAATGATTCGGTGATTATTGTTTATTGGATTCCTTTATCAAAAGAAGATTTCACTTTGTTGATTCATGTGGAAACAGAAACTTGTTGTTTTTTTTTGCTCTATCTATCTATGGATAATAAAACAGGAAAATCCGTCTCAATTTTTTTTTATTTACCAGTGAAATTGTTTTGGTATCTTGGTTCAAAATAATCACTGTTTAGACGTGAAAAATGAAGTTAGACATCAACTTTTACAAATGCACAGAACAAATAACCGGCAATTACACGATAGATTTTTGATTTAGTGTCTAAAATTACCTTACACTAATAAAGAATAAACTAGTCAGTGTACAATGAATAAATGAGACATTGCCTAGTCCGTGTTTTCATGAAATATATACATGTCTATCAGTTAATTCGTGTGAAATTATTTATTACAAATAGATCGATTATATGCTTATATATACGTATATAAATGCATACTGCTGTAAACAGAAATAATTATAGTGTATTGTGCATTGGAAATAAGTGCTCCGGAAATGATGTTAACATTTAGCGTGTATAAGTGTATTGCAAACCAATATTACTAAAGCGTTTTAAATGAATATTTGAAGATGTTCACACTTTTATGGTATATTTAGCTGTCTTGTAAGTGTGAATCTTTTAGACTAGTGCACGACTAAACACCTTACTAAGAACAGAAATATTCAAAATTGCTCTCCTCATTCTGGATGCTCTGGATGTGAAACTGCCCCCGAAACAAGCTGGATTCAGGAAAAGCAAGTCAAATTACGACGCTTGACGTCATCATTCATCAAATCATGGAATGGTATTCAAATCACTACCTCTTCTTCATCGACCTCAAAAAGACCTTCAACAGCATTAACCGCAAAGTAATTTGGAAACTGCTTCAACGCTATGGGATGCCATGAAGACTAATCAACCTCAGTCAACAGCTAGGATGGTGACGCCAAGTCATTCAAGACGGAAAACTCACTGAAGACTATGAAGAAAAGACAGGAGTTATACAAGGCTTCTGTCTACTATCATCGATTATATTTCCGTTTGTGGTGGACTGAATGATTCAACAGATTGTGGGGAGTGAGAAGACATTTATATGCTGGACCGACAAGAAGACTTTAGAAGATCTGGATTTCGCGGATGACTTACGTCTAGTGTCATACAAACATGAAAATCTACGGAGAAAAACCGACAAGCTGGCAGAAAAGGCAGGCAGAGAAGACAGGACTTCAAGTAAACAAAGTAAATACTGAGGTAATGAAGATAACCAACCAAGAATAACAGTAACAAGCACCAATCACTAACAATGGGAGCAGTTTATCCTTTATCTGGGTAGTATCATTTCAGCATTCATTCAGCACGGATGAGAGTGCCAAAGGCAGGGTGGGGGAGGAAAGATAAACATTCATTAATTTGAAATCAATGTACAAATATACTGCACTAAGCATGAAGAACAAGGTTTGTATTTTCAAACTGACGTCAAGTAGGTTCTCCTACGTGATACACAGCCTTGGTGTGTCATCAGAAGTATTTCCAACAGACTATTGCAGACTCATCAACAGCTGTCTTCGTTCCATACTGAAGATGACATAACAAGAGGGAATAAGGGACAATCAACTTCAAGAACTGATAAACCCAAAGCCTGCCACTCAACGAAAATATCAAAGAAAATAAAAGTGGGTCGGATATAGTTTGAGGAAGGCGTTAGACGACATCACGTGTCAAGTAATCAAGTGGAACTCGAATAAGAAGCAACGAAGTAGTCGCCCGAAGTTGACGCAGAGGAGATCACGTGAACAGGAAGTGAAACCTTTTAGGCAACCATAAAGCAAATTAAATAGGACTTCAGAGAACAGGCTGAAATAGAGATGTTCTGCTGAAGCCATATGTTCCATCTGGAACGTAAGGGAATATTAATTACTATAAATATATACTAATTCTCTGACAACCACCTGATAGAACATATCACAGAGAGAAAACATTAATTAGTTAAGTTTGTATGATTCCGCTAGATAGTCATTGTAAACGAATAGTCACCAAGGGACATGTTCATCCTAATTTTGCAGCACTCGGTACCGTTTGCCTAACCTCTCAGATACGATTGTATACATAACATTCAAGTTACCGTTCAGTTAGTGAATTGGATATAGATAGTCAGCAATATCACTCGCTGCCAGCTTATGAAATACACCAATAACCTTTGAATAACACTGCAAGGTATCCACATAATGAACTGATATAGATTTTGCTTATCATCTATTAATCAATAAATAGAGAGTGAGACTTATTTCTCAAAATTTTTAGTCTATTCTATATGATCAAAGACCTCACTTTTATAATGACTCAATTTTCATGATTCTGTTAGGCTATCACCATTAGACTTCCTCAGTAGATTTTAAACTGTGGGAGATCAGAGAGTTGGTAAAGGAGTGAAATTATGTACATCTTATCTTCAACGCATCATTTGCACATATCTCCCATGTTTTGCTACTTCTGTGCTTCATATTGTATTACTTTGTGTTCCGTTCACGTCTCCTGTGTTTCTCCGTCACACTGAATTATTTGTTTTCTCTAACATCAAATTTACCTTCCTATGCTTGTATACACATGAACGTCTCTTTATATACTACTAACAAATCTTATCAGTAACAGACACAACAAAACATATCAGTTTGATTTCCATGCATGGAAATAATCTCATATACAAGATGCAGTCCTTCTGATAATGTATATATGTTCTTATTTCCACAGATTACACTTTCTGTCTATGATTTCCTTATGAAATATATATATATATATATATATATATATATATATATATATATACAATGACTTCAAGAATCGTTGGTGCAGATATTATGTTGATATGCTGTTAGCAGGGAAACAATTAACAGATAGTTGAATGCTGGGAAGCATCGTTTCAACTACAGACGGACGGAACTAATGAGGATATCAAAGAAAGAGGATCGGGAAAGCGAGGCAAGCTTTCATTTCTCTCAAGTCTGTGTGGAGGTCATCAGCACGCAGCAGGAAAAACAAGGTGCGGGTTTTAAACTCTAATGTGAAGTCACTGCTACTTTATTGTTCAGAGACTTGGAGCTAAATCACCAAGCGCACTTCGAAGAATCTACACACCTTCATCAACAGCTGTCTTTGTTCAACAACACTCAAGATCAGATGGCCAGTCAGAAAAGATCAGTATCAGAGATCTCTGGAAGCGAGCGAACCAACCCAGCAGGAACCAATTGTGCAACAAATATTCAGGAAGAAATGGAGATGGACCGGATTGGCTATACTATGAGAAAACAAGCCATCAAGTGAGTGATATCACACGCCAGGCCATCGCTCGAGTAGAACCCGAATGGGAAGCGGCGAGTTGGTTGTCAGTGCAAGGGTGACATAGAGGAGATGATGTGAAGAGGAGATGAAAGCATATAGGCAAACGTGAAGCCAGGTGAAAACGTTGGTGAAGAAGGGAACGCAATGGAGACGTTTGGCTGAAACCCTATGTTCCCCTAGGAACTAAAAGAAACAATAATAATATAATACAATAATATGGGTGCTGGCTTTAAAGAACTTTTCAACCAAGCATACAAAAATGTTGAACTTTACTTTCGTTTACATTCACACAATCTTCTGTATAGATTTATTATAAAATAAAATGTTGCATTTCGCGTAAGAAATTTAGAAACTTAAAACCGAGTTTATAATGACTCAGAAATATGTGAAAATAAAATAAAGGTGACTGTTTTTTTTGAGTTATGGGAAACAGACACACCTGTACTAGTTTGTTTAATATTCATACATATTTCTCATGGTCCGTCAATATAGATTCTTAAAACTTTTGAGGCATCCTAACCAACTGACCTTCACTTGTCTAAGTAGCTGATGCCAGTATTAACAGGCATTATGGACGGCTTTTAGTCAACTATGTGATATAAGTTTCTTTTAGATCAAGTCGTCTAGGTTTATCAATTTTTAATTTTCTTTTACTGTATTAAAATTTCTCAGTTCACTTCAAAGATAATTCATACATAGATAAGATCTCCATATTTCCCTTCTTTACATCTTTCAAACAGATCGGCTGCTATCCTTGACACCACATTAACTCCGGCAGTATAAACCAATTTTCGGTGAATCTGAATATCACAATTCCAAAATCTCATTTATTATCTTGGATTCTGTACCTATAGAACACACACTGTAGAGTAAACTGTCACTTGAATGAAACGAGAACAACAATGGTTCGTGCAGAATAACATGGTACCATCATTTATTTCGTTGGCTTCTCATCAGCTGCCACTCACAGCTTAAAGAAATTTTGAGGTTTAAGTACAGAAACGTTTTAACATACTTGCAAACTTTACATGTTGTCAGTTGACAGAAAGTTCCACAATTAGTAAACAGTTCTCATAAAATTGCGCTTATATAGTTTTTACATAGGCAGTTCAGGTTAAAACAAAATAAATGTATGCATATAATGGTAAGGGAGTTCCATAATAAAGATGAGATGTGCGTTAGATGCATAGTGACTAATAAGTTAGGTAACAATGTACTGAGTTGAACTCAAATCATAGAAACAAGAGACAAGCAAAATTACAGATTATAAAAGGAGGGTTAGGTTAAAGACAAAGATTACGTAATCAGATGAGAGAAAAAAAGACATCCAGTTACCAAGGCAAGGAAAGACTAATAACTGCTTCTTTCTGAACACATAAATCTGGTTTCAAGCGTTTGATAGAAATTGCTTCGGAAAACCTGAGGAGAATGGAGCTCATTTGTCTATTGACAATTCTGAAGAATTTCTCGATTTTCACCTCATGACCCGTGTCGAGGGGATGTCTGGTACTAGCACTACTATAAGAGTTTGTTCCCTTGAGACGTAGGCTTTTCGGCACATGTTCAGAAAATCGCAGGTGTGCCCTTCTTTCTGTTCTCCTAATGTAACTGCTCCCGCAGATACACGTAAATTTGTGTACACAGCTGGAGTTAACATGAGAAGGGTATCTATTGACTTTTGACTGCATCAAAGAGCATGTTGTTCGATGGACGGGAATCAACTTAGCTACAGGATAGGCTCTGGCTAATGACGTCCTCAGTCTTCTGTTGACCATTTCTGCAATGTCTTCACCTTTAAAATCTAGTTGAATGAAGACAGGCATTTTTTCAACTGTGATTCGTTTGGTATTTGAGCCTTCACATCTTCTAAATTTGTTAATGAGTCTTTGAGGATAACCGTTGTGTTTCAGCACTTTTTCGAGATTCGTAAATTCTTCCTCTAGTTTCTCTGCAGAGCATATTCTCCTCGCTCTGCAGTACAGAGTTTTGACTAGTGCTCGCTTATAGCTATTTGGACAAAAACTATTAAAATGTAAGTATTGTCCATTGCATGTACTATAGAGCGAGGAGAATGACGTTTCTGTACTTAAACCTCAAAATTTATTTAGGCTGTAAGTGGCAGCTGATGAGAAGCCAACGAAATAAATGATGGTACCATGTTATTTTGCACAAACCACTGTTGTTCTCGCTTTATTCAAATTCACCAAGAAGAATAAATGCATAAACTCTTACTATGGATAAACTGGACAAAAGTATCATTTTGAACCATTCTTCATCTGATTTCGTAATGATAAAAAACAGGTTTCTCAGAAACTAAACTATCAGGAAATTCAATTGAATCTATTAGTCATAATATTAGTATTATATTTTTGATTGGACAGTAGTCAGTTACTAGTGTGATGTGTTCAGTCCTGTCTTTGGTGCAGACTGAATTCGATCAGCCAAGTTTTCAGTGTGGCCAGAATGCTAGGTCAGTCGCGATCCCAAAAACCTCAGTGCTAACGTCTCTTACTTCAGAGGGTACTAAGTGACTCAAGTTCGAATCTCAGAAGGGGCATGAGTTCCTTCGAGGCTGCAGATACGCCTTGCTGACTGGTGAATGCCAACTAGCAGGAAACCTAGTTGGAAAACTCCCTGTGACCAATCGCCTCTAACCACCTAATACCAACAATTAGTATTATATATCGTTTATTCAACTGATGGTACTAATCTTCTTTAATAAAATATACTGCTTAAATTAATTCTTTCCATTTGGTCATACTAGGAAATGTTTTAACCTTTTACTATTTAAAAAAAACTCAAATGAAATTTCCTACCAGCGACTATTTTAAAACATAACAAGAACAGCAGCAAAAATAGTCGGACAATACCAATGTTAAAAGTAATTTCTTAGGTGTTAAAACTAGGTGAATTCAACTAAGCTGCTTCAGGCAAAAAGTAAAAACAAAGAATTTAACAGAAACGGAAACATAAAAATATCTCTTTTATTTGATGATGATGATGATGATAATAAAAATTCAGAAATTTATTTATTCATTTATGAATGACATTTATGAAAAGGAAATGTCTTTCAGTATAAAAACGCTTATTTATGACTGATTCATCATTGAAGATTTCTACTGCTTTCCTTTCTAGTGTTTCAATTTAACTATCATACTACATTTCTGTATAATAAGAGCTTCAAGAGTTCAGCATCCGTAAAACAAAATTTCCAGAAGAGCAAACAGACCACTTGCTCTTGTAGAAATATCTAGATGAATTAGATTGGTTGTGACTAGCAGTGGAATTCAGGATGTGCATTTCATCCTATTTGAGACTCGTCAACTGGATATATCTGCATTTCCTAGTGAGTGATGGTATTCCTACCGAGGCTGTAGCTCAGTGTCCATAGTCTAAAACCCCAAAGCGTTATCCATTAGACCCATTGGACCACAAGAGCTACATTTTGTACAACAGGTTTTGTTAATTATTTAATTCAGTTTAGATTTTCTCGTCATTTGAACGGGCGGAAGTGTTCGGTCTCAGGTTGACATGTCGGCTCCTCGTGTAGATGCTTCGGCGATGCCTGGTCATGTAACTTGAAGTCAACCTGAGACCAAGCATTTCGGTCAGATCAATTGATGGGAAAATCTAAATTGAATTAAATCCACAGGGATTATTTAGAATTCACTTATTCCATAATGACCTTTCTATTAGCTTTCAAAAGAAACACCTATAGTTGGATAGTTTTTAGCAATAAAGTATTTCTAAACAGGAAATTCTCAACATGAAACTACACTTTCAAGAAGAAAAAATAGATATAGACATGTTGTATTATTATTACTACTCTCTTAGGTTAGAAGTGGGATGTACGGCTTCAATAGCATATCTCCATTTCGTCCTGTCCTCTGCAGTTCTCTTCAGCTGGCCCCATGATTGTTCTTATTCTCTTATCTCCTTCTCACATAGTCTCTTCTATGTCATCGTTGAATACTCTCGCCCGTCTAGTGGTTTTCTAGTCAGGTTCCACTCGACTCCCTGTCAAGTGATGTAACTCCACAGTCTCCTTAGTTTGTATCCTATCCATCCCCATTTCAGCGTATTTGATGGCTGATTATTTCATGGTTGGTTAGTTTCCAGAATTCCTTATTGCCAATCCTCTCTGGTTACGTCATTTTCAGTATGGAGAGAAGGCAGCTGCTGATAAGAGTTTGAGGCCTTCACGAAATACTTATTTTAGTACATATTAGGGATTCAAATAATTTCTAAAAGTACCTGAATCTTCGGTAAAACCCAATCTTTTACGAAAAACTCTTCTGACAGGTGTATACTTAACAGTTGCACGCCATACACAAATAAAAAATATCCTCAAGTTTACTAAAATAATTATTGATGACTAACCACTGACTTTTCGTTTTCACTTATCCCCTTCATAATTCTCGTCTTTTCAGAAATGTTTTGTTTTCTGAACTCTACACTCTTAATAGTTATTCCACCACATGTGTGACTATGCAATCAGTAATGATTTTTGCAGTTTTAAGATTTATTTTCGAAGAAATTTTGGACGAAGAATCAGCTGTTTTATTCAGTGATCAGTTAATATCTGCCTGGAGTAATTTATAAGCGTTTGGAAGTTAGGCATACAATGATCCAGTCAAAGTACTTTTTCAATAAACTTGCCCAACAAGTACAGACTGCTTTATTTAACCACACGTTATACGCTATGGTGAACACATTTTACATCTGTCCATGTACCTGCATTTGTGTGTGCATAATGGATGTACATAGTTTGAATCTGCAGTAACTTGTTCAATATTAAAGATTTTCTATAGTTTGGTTTGTAAGGAATAGTTTTGTTTTTACGAGTTGATCACGGATTAATATCAGTTAGTGAACCATTGAAAACCAGGGAGTACTGCCATACACCTGTTTCCTCAGTCTTAGTTTGGGACTTGTCGGCAGTACGCAACCGCTGAGATTGGAATCCAGGACCTTCCGGTTACAAGGCAAGCTCGTATACCATTCAGCCTTGTAACTGGAGGGTCCTGGGTTCGAATCCCAGTGGGTACGTACAGCCGATGATTCCCAAATTAGTATGAAACAGCAGCTGTCTGGCAGTACTCCCTGGTTTTCAATGGTTCTCTAACTGATATCGATCCGTGATCAACTCGTAAAAATGTCATATAAATGTTTCTAAAGAACTTGAAAACATCTTAATAAGTGTATTGATTAAAATAAGCCTTGTCTAGTTAAACCTAAAAATTGAGTAAACAAAAAATGCCTATTTAATCATAGACTTTATCTGACCTACACTAAATAATAAATTATGATTCAATAATTGCCTTAGGCAACTATGACCTTTAATTGTTTTCTAATCAACAGCAATACTTATAAATTAAGAGAAGAAAAAATAATTAATGTAATCCAAAAAGTGAGTCATCTGTAGTTACTCTATTAAAATTTAGTAGTAACACAGGTAGGTAAATATGAAAACTTTAAAAATTCATGATTTTAATGTTTCACGTATCTGTGTGTGACTGTTAAGTCAATACTTATTATTATTATTATTATTGTATCCTTTAGTTCCTAGAGGAACATAGGGCTTCAGCTGCGCACCTCCATTGCCTTCGGTTTTCTGACAACTTTTTCACCCTGCTCCAGGTATGTCCACATGCTTTCATCTCCTCTTAACATCACCTCCTCCACTCCAAGTCACCCCACCCTGTCACTGACGACCAACTCGCCGCCCGCTTCCCTTTCGGCCTGGTTCCACTCGAGCAATGGCTTGTCTAGTGATGTCACCCAATTGATGGTTTCCTCAGTGTATGGCCAATACAATACATCTCCATTTCTTTCTGCCTATTCGCTGCACAATCGGTTCGTGGTTGGTTCGCTCATTGCTAGAGATCCCTATGGCTGATCTTTTCTGGCCGGCCATCTGATCTGGAGTATTGAGCGAAGACAGCTGTTGATGAAGGTGTGTAGATTCTTCGAAGTGCCCTTCGTGATGTGACTCCAAGTCTCTGAACAATAAAGTAGCAGTGACTTCACATTACAGTTGAAAATCCGGATCTTGTTTTTCATGCTAAGTGCTGTGAATCTCCTTACAGACTTGAGAGTGATGAAAGTTTACTTTGCTTCTCCCTATCCTCCCTTTGATATCTTCATCACTTCCATCCGTCTGTAGTGGAAACGATGCTTCCCAGGTAGGTGAAGGGGCTGCTATTTTCAGATTTCTCCCATTTATACTGACTTGTCTGCTGTTGTTGCTGTTGGCCAGGAATCTTCATCACCTCTATTTTCGCTATGTTCACCTGAAGGCCAATCTTTGATGCTTCTTCGGCCAACTTGTTGCTGTTCACTTGCATGTTTTCCAGTTTGTGGGAATTCAGACATATACCATCGGCGAAGTCCAGATCCTCCAAGATTTTTGTGCGTGTCCATTCTATGCCTGTTTCCTTTCTGCCCGCCTCTGTCTGTCACATTACCCAGTCTACCATAATCAGGAAAATCATTGGACATAGTAAGCAGCCAGCCAGCCGGCCTTGTCTTACTCCCGTCTTCACTTCTTAGAAGGATTCCGTAAGTTTCCCGTTGTGGATTACTTGGCGTGCAGCATTGTCGTGCAACTGTTGGATGAGGTGTATAATTGTTGGTGGCAATCCATAGTAGCGAAGTAGTTTCCAAATCACCTCCTCATCAACGCTGTCGAAGGCCTCTCCAAAGTCAGTGAAGTTGAGTGAGGTGGAGAGCTGACTTCCATTCTAAACTCTGTTCAGGGATGTTCCATAGTGTGGCGATTTAATCGATACATGACTTGTTCCTCCCGAATCCAGAGTGTTCCGGTCGAATTTTTTATTTTCTTCTCTCCAAGATGATGCGGCTCAGTATTTTGCTTCGGATGGACAGTAGCATAATGGCGGGCCAGTTCTTGCATTGACTTAAGTTTCCTTTCTTTGACAACTTGAGTAAGTAGCCTTTCTTCCAACCCGCAGGTGCCTTGCCCTCCTTCCACACCTTCTCCAGTAGTAGTGTCATCAAGTTCACTGATGTCTCTGGGTTCATTTTCAATGCCTCTGCTTATGCAGCTATTTCCAAATTCATATTTAGGCATTTAGAAAGACAACAGATTGAGCGAAGAAATATATTACTCTTCAGCTAGTTCTTCATTACCAGCTGTTCACTCATAATGTTTCATAAGGACCTTCTAAAAAACTTTCAATGCAGCTAAGCTTTGCTATAACTTCACTAGCCAACCAGTATTTAGTTCAAGAAACAAAGATGAGCTGCTCTGTTTGGCCTCTTCCATATGTATTTACCAGTTTAACTGCTAGTGCAGAGCTAGTTACATCGGGCGTGAGATCAGCCAAGTTCATCATCGAATTTCTGAACAACTCCCATCTTGGTTTGGTAAAGACAGCTCCATACTAGCTCATGTCGTCGATATGACAATGAACATCAAGTTGAATCTAAAAAAGATTTTACAATTATTCATCGTATATCACCCACTCCCTCGCATAGTCTAGTAGTATGACTTTTACATACAGCAGAGGCAATCAGAATTCATCTGAACATGCCAAATCTGTGTGTGTGTTCAAAAGAAATTTGTACAGCCCATTTTTGATTATGTAATAACTTGTTGCTAGCTCCTATGAATTAACTTATCTTGAATTCCGGAATTAATCAGTTTTCACCCTACTCCAAAGCTTAGGTATCTTGTTACTAACATCTATCAGTTATGATGTTTTGATGACTTTTAATCTATTAATTTCACCCGCCCCCCTATACCTGAGACTGATTAACTAAAACAACCACTTGACTGGAAACACTTTGATGTGAAAAAAAAACTATATATTAGTGTGGAGCCAGCCGATGATGAGGAATTAATTGAAAAGGAACATATTTCTTCGCTCAATCTGTTATCAAGCTATCTAAGGCATATTATTTCAAACAGTTATAATTATACAGAATGGAATTTTCAGCATTTGTACATACTACAGCAATTTATCCCCTTTTACATATGGATAAATACATAAAATGGCAAATATAATAAAACCATAAAAAGCTGATAGTTAAATGGAAAAATTATTTACGCAATAATCATTATGGTGGTAATTTGAGGTTTATTTAAAAATTAAAAAACAGGTTTACAAGCTCTCCTTTGACATTTATCTCTTCACACAAAACCCTTGCTAATCAAGGTATGGTTGAATTGTGATATTTTGCTGTACGAGCATAAATTCTGACGAAATTTCTTCCAGTTTTACTTGAAGAGATACAAGGAGAAAGTTACAGATAAACAGGATGTTCAGCATAAGACAAGATGACTTCAGCCAACCACTTGCAAGAATTAAAATGTCTATCAACAACCATGTGAGTTAGTTTAGTCAAAGGCACACCACCATCCCTGCTTATAGCCTTCATAGTCCCATCTAACATAATATGGTCTTTCTTAAAAAGTACGGGGGAAAATAAGAGGGAACAATAAAGAAGAATGGGTGGAATACACGAATTAATAAACTGCAAGGGAAGAGGTTGTATTACTCCAGGACGTCTCAACATCTTTATGTAATATATCAGACGAAAAATATTTTTGGAAATCAATAAGACATAAGACGACCAACAGAGATTAGAAGAGAAACTGATACCAAGGTAGGAGATATTCAACCTACTCCTTATCATAGTGCTGTTAACATTACATAAATCATGGGAGCAAATCAGTCCACGAAAGTCTTTTTCACATCCAAGACTAAAATCAATGGTAAGATACTTAGATTTAGTTTGAGACCATTGGTTAACCTCATATCATCATAACGATCCAGTGCAGAAACCAGTGGGACAAAAACTGTCACATCATCAGTATATTTAATGAAATTAACTTCAAGAGACTACTGTAGGTCATGCAAAAAGAAAGAAAAGAAGGAGGTACAGCACCGTGAGGCACACTAGCTTCCGTAAACAAAGACGTAAAGCGCTTCCTATTTATAACAATTTGTTGTTTCCCGCCTAGAAAATAGGAAGATGACCACCTTGTGATCCAGGACTCAGTGCATAGTGAAATCAGCTTGCTCAGTGGACTGATTGATTAAATTGCCAGTTAATTAGTCAGCATAGCCATGCAGATTCTAATAGATATTCCAACTAAATGATTCTTCACTACTTATTTCTTAAGTTTGAATTCGGATTTATTTCGGAGTAGATTACATCACGAGTCAACATCATTTAGTGAAACACTGAAAATCAGAGAGAACACTAGGCAGTAATTCCATCGTAGTTTTGAATCTGTCGGCTGTGCGCACCAACAGAGCTCCCTCCTTAGAATACTGTTATCGCTGAATAAGACATTAGACTTTGTATAATAAAACAAAAGTATTTCTACTAATAAATCAACTCTATTTTATAAACATTTTTAGACGAGCATACAACTTCTGAATTACAATAAAGACTACATTCGAAAACCATTAGAAATCGCTGAAGGATGCTTGGCAAACAGGGAACAAAGACAAGGTATTGATGAAGTTAAAGATATTGTCGAGAAAGCATTGAGTAAAGTAAGTAAATGATCACAACATGAGAATACAGATAGAGTTTATATTTCTTTACATAACAGATCGTTTTAGTATTTAATGCGTGTCAAAAAGTGGGACATTTTGTTTACGAAATGAAATTATTTTTTGCGGACTGAATTGTTGGATGTTTCTGACGACTTTAAATACCTTGACGCTGGTGGTACAGCACATACTTGGCTTTCTTCGCTACAGCATATTTCATTATCTTGCAATGACAGTTTATGCATAAAATCTTGGCAACTGTTTTGATACCAAACTTATGATTCATACTACGAAGAGTTTTTGGCTATGGATGACCATGATGATTTGTCACCTGAAATAATTAATGTTTAGAAGTTCATCTGACACCTCACCTTCAAATCTTGATTATTCCTCGCTGTATGTTCACACACACACATAAATAGGTATACAACGTAGAATGTAGAGGTATCATTTTTCGAATTTTTAAATCTATGGTAGAGTATATGTTTGGCTTTCTGAGGAATGGTAAGTTGAACTCAAGAGTATGTTCAGAAGTACAAGTTTTCTGCAATTTTGTTCCATGAGTGTAAGACTGAGATGATTTTTAAGGAGTTAAATCTTTCTGGCCGATACACTCTTGATTTGTGTTTGCTCCCTATTGCAATGATATCGGTAATACGCCTCCTATGAAAAACAAACTCAAAAGTGAAATCATAACGTCGAATTTTCAGGACATGATATATGACACGGTCATTTCAAAGTCCTGAGTGAATTGCTTTACACACTCTTTATAATTATCCTAAAACTTAACAAAAACTTCAAGTAACGATGAACGAATGTGATTATAAAATTTAGTTATCATTCATTCTTTCGGATCAATGCCAATTCATGGAGGATATTCTATCATATAGTATCAATAAATTAGAAGGAAAGGCAACATGTAATCCAATAGGACTTCAGAATATTATTATGACTGATGGAGAGAAATTTAATTCTTTAATACTTATGGAATATAAATTTCTAAATCTGTATCCTTTGCCTAAGATGCTTAATTTTGTCTCTATATATCAAGAGTAGTGTCAGTTATGGTTCACCTTTTTCTTGAATGTATTTTTATTTTGTTCATCTTAACAGACTCTCTGTTTATGCTACATTCACCTAAATTTCCCTAACATATAGATATTTAATCAGACCATTTGAAATGTATCGCACAACTACATCGTAAATTTTCAGATAAACTACATTTCATAGAGGATTTCATCATGAGCTGACATCAGTTAGAGAACCACTAGAAAACCTGGGAGTACTGGACAGCTGTTTCGTCCTAGTTTGGGACTCTTCATCAGTACGTACCCACCGGGGTTCGAACCAAGACTTGAAAACTACATTTCGTCATAGATGTCCCCAAATTTATTATGAGGACTAACTGTTTCAAAGCCTTTAAATTATTTACTTAGGTCCTGTTCTCTTGATTTCTTCAGATTTAGTCAGTCACCTTTAAGTTACCAGGAATCACTAGATTAATAACTCATCTTCCACTACTTTGAAATACATAAGACACAAGTAAGATTGAGCATGGGTATATTTTGTTGAATAACTGCTTTTTTTAAATCTCTTGACAAAAATGAAACTAAACTATCAACGTAGAATTTTTCCCAAGGCGCATCTGTTCAATTTATATTACATCGGAAATTTCAAACACAAGAGTAGAGGAAAGATATGTAAAACAACAAAAACAGGTTTGATGCTCGAGAGAAAGAAAAAATAAGTCAGGATTTTCAGAATCTGGAAAATGGCAAACTGGGATTCCATTTGGGTCATTGGAGACAGTTTTGGACCATATCACCAGCAGTCCTAAGGGATGGTTATTAGCATTTTCAGGTTTTTGTCCGCAGGAATGCGAGTGATTTCAAGTTAGATCACGAACTCACATCCATTATAGGATCATTGGAGTCTACGAATTATTGTAGAGCGCTTAGACCCTACTTTGTGACTCTTCAGTAGTATGCGCCCAAAATACTAAGATGGATCTAACGTAGGACCTTTAGATATTGAGGACAGCCTACTTACCAATCAGTCACTGGGACATAATCTAATGGATTATGAATTCTAAATTCTGTCAATATTAACTCTCAGCAACACGAAGATCCCTCCGAGAAAACTCTACACCTTCATATGTGACACAAACCGATGGTCAAATACTTAACGGATTAATGTGCTGTTTTTGTTTAAGTAATCTTAACTTTTAGAATCTAGTCTACAAGAAAGTCGACGAACGGTAATTATAAAGAATATGTATCATTTTAATAATCAGTCGATGCAACGTCGCTATGTTAATCCAGATAACATAGACACTTATTTTATGATTATTCTCGAAAGTGTGAAAAATAATGAGAAGAAGCGTTCATTTTTAATGCTGAGTAATAAAGCCAGTAATGATAAATACATATTGTATCGTTGCTAACTTATTTTTGCTATCTAATCCTTAGCATTATTTAAAATGGAGTGAAACTGACTGAATCTTTAAACAACAATGTACACACTTTAAATTCTCTTACCTTACAATTAACGGTCAAAACAAAACAGTTGCTGATACTCAATAAAGGTGGCAGTATGCTATGAATCCTCAAAAATGGAAAATTATAAACTAGATGGTAAAATATTTACTTTATTGATTTATGATTCTGGCCTGTAAAGATTAAGTCGTGAATGTGTGCTGTGTGAGTGTTCAACACTGTAGAGAAATGGCTTCTTCCTAACATAAATTTCTTAGTAGAACAATAGGCGTCAACTCTGACCCGAAACCAATATATACATTTGGTGGGTACATTACACAATATAATGCACCCAGATACCTAGGACATTTAAATTCAACAGCAACTGTTCTGATGAAATTACAGTGATTACGGATTTTGAAAGTTACTCAGTAACAATAAATTGTTCCATTAATTCCTGACAACATTTCACACTCCGGTGAGTGTCGGTTCAATGTACACGAATAACAAACAACTTGAACATACATCCCCTCGAACAGACTCTCATTCTCAGATATTGTTGAGTTAAAACACCACAGGTTGATTGATAGAGGAATGCAAGCATCATTCTTTTCCAGTTGTTCAAATCAAACTAGATAATAGTAATAATAACAATAATATCAAGGGAAATTCACAGGAGCTGAATGATAATTCAATCTACTCTCTCTATCTCTCTCTCTCTACCCTTCTCTTCGTCTGTTTCCATTCTTTTTGGTGGGTTATTTTCTTCCTAATTTATTCTGTATAATCAATCTTGTTAGCAGTCAAGTTTTTTGAGATAATTTACAAATCTATTTATCTTTCTATCTATTTATTATTATTATTATTAATTTTTCTGTGGAGTAAGTGAACCTTGTCTTTGATGCATCGTTTCCATTAAACAGATGAATATAACTAATAAATATACAGACACTAGCAGATTAGAAACACATAGTGAATACTATTTATGTATATATATATATATATATATGTATTCGCCAAAAAAGCACTTCCCTCATTTGAAATATCTTTAAAAGTGTGTTAAATCAACAACAACACCTATCAAAAGCAACAACTACACCAACAATCCCAGTAAAGGCTACAGTTTCCATCTTGATTTTGCCAACTAGCGCCATAATAAAACAATGAGAAAAATAAAAGGGAACAAAAATCCGTAAAAAGAAAAAACAACAACAAGTGGAATTACAAATGAGATGAATTCATGAATTCAAATAATAATAATAATAACCATAATCATAAAAATAGTGATAACTATATGATAGATATAATAATAATAATAAGGAATATTATAATAATTCATCGAATAAATTGAAAGAAATGATATCAAAAAGATTTTCTTAGTTGATAAATCCAAGATTAGAAGGGGAAAAGAATAATTGTGCAACAGGAAAATATTAGCAAAACAAACAAACTGCGTAATCATTAAACCATAACTAAAGAAGGAAAGAGTAGCTCTGTTTTACAAGAATGAATTGAATTCATAAAACACGATAAATATATCTATCTACACAACTGTTCACATATGCATAGCATCAGAAAGGGAGTTAAACTAGGGAAGAAAGTTTTTAAAAAATGTAGAAAGATGGAAATAAATGAATCTACAATCAAAATTTGTGAATAATTAATTCGAAATAAATCAGAAAAAAAAAGAAAAGAGAAGAAATTACAAGTTAACAAAATAAAAGAGAGGAAGATAGAAAAAAAGAGATTCTAATGAACAACATGTATGCATCATACATGTTGTAGGATATAATAAAACGTTTGCCTATACACATAACATGAACATAGCAAAGGTGAATATATAAAAATAAATCTAATGAAGTTCACCCTGGGTTGTGTTTTTTTTTTCATGATTTCTAACATATACTACTACTATTACTACATTTTAGTTATCTCCTTAATTAAATCTAATAATTACTGGAATAGGGAATAAATCAGTGGGAATGGGGTATAGAAGAGGTTGAACGAATACAACATTACGCAATATATAGGTATTTATATACACATGCATTTTATATTCCTTTTATTTCAGATCATACAGTATATGCATATATATATATATATATATATATATATACAGTATTGAATATTAAAAAGATTTCTATCCTTTGTAATTAGTAAGTAAAACGAAGCAGAATTGGTTAATACTTCAATTTTAAATCAGTGCATAACGTAGAAATCCTCGAATTTTGTTTCGATAATTGTTACTAAGGTTATATAGACGATAATAACGTATTTTAATGTTTAAGCGGTAGTAGAGAAGAAATACTAAATAACTGAAGCATCCAAAATGGAAGCATTATAATTTTCAGTTTAAGTTTTCCTCGTCAATTATGCAGACAAAGGACAGTAAGTTTACTACGATTTCTCAAAGTGATCGCAATCGAACGAATCAAATCAACCAGACTTATAGCATACAGAAAGAGAGTGTGATTAATCTCTCACTGCCTTGGTAACTGAATTTTGATTTTGATTACATTAATTAGTCGTCTAATTCAGTGATCTCAACTCACTGAGTAAACTTCAATATGATAAACTGTAACTGCTTTTGTTCATTGAGTTGCTATGTGAACCTACGAACTAATTTTTTTCTTCCTTCACGTTCCTCAGTGGAACATAGGGTCTCAAGCCACTGGCTTGAAGTTTCTGTAACAGTGTTTAATTTTACAGGATGGGGTTGCTAGCCTCATGTCCAACCTTCCCTCTTTACCAGCATTATTTCTGGCTTAGCGAGGTAAAAGAGACGCGTCGGTAGCCGGGGATCGAACCCCGGACCATGTGCATAGTCGGCGAGTGTCCTAACCGCTGTCCCACCGACGCTAAAAACTAATACTGTTTGCTAATTTTTTCTGTTTTCTGTTTCACCCCTCCACCCTCTTTTCTACTTCGAAAGCGTATAACTTGATGATGAATACTTAAACTAAAAATGTAATCGTTCCATTTCGGATACGTCAGTTTTATAGTATTTCTTCTCTACAACCACCTAAACATTAAAGTATGTTACTATCATCCATATAACCATTGTAATTTCAGGTAGTCTGCAGCTGATGACAACCTGTGAAATAGAATGATATAATTTTATACTGTAAATTTCGTCTTCCTTTCTTTATCTAAATAATTATCAAAGGAACAAAATGTATTAAATTCTTACTAAAAAAGATTATAAGTGATATGACTTTCTAAACATTGATACAAAAATCTTGGTTAGATGTCTCCTTTTTCAACATAAGTGATAAATTTATTAAACTTTTGCATAAGGTTGCCTGGTATTCATCAATGAGACTTTCGTGTCAATAATAATCCGTAAGTGTGACAAAAGTAAACGTGACGTACGCATACCTAAGATGATAAAATTTGAACTATGCATTCTATTGCTTCTAATTAGTATATTATTTCAAAAGCCTTAATTGTGGGATACGCAAAAACTGGCTAGTTTTTTTACTGAACTAATCTGGCGTTATCATGTACGGATCAAATCGAAACATTAATTATCATCATCGAACAAAGCATAGAATGACGGATAAAGCACTACCTCAACTTCATCGACTTTTCAAAGGCCTTCCACAGCATTGACCTCAAAGTAATTTAGAAACAACTTCAACACTATGGAATGCCATGAACATTTATCAACCTCATTCAACAGTTATATGACAATGCCACATACTAAGTGATTCACAACGGAAAACTCCATGAAGACTCTAGAGAAAAAAACAAGAGTAAGACAAGGCTGCTTATTATCACTGGTGACATTTCTAATTTTGGAGGACTGAATTATTCAACAGACTGTAGGGAGCGAAAAGACATGATAACGTTGGATCAATAAGAAGACTCTAGAATATTTAAACTTTATGAACGTTTTATGTCTATCACACAAACTCGAAGATCGACAGAAGAAAGCCAGCAAACTTACACAGGAGGGAGGCAGCGAAGATTTGAATTCAGATGTACAGAAAGAAGACATAGGCGATGCAGATAGCCAAACACTTTCAACAGGAGAAATTGGGGAGAAGTCATTTCTTTCATTTGTCTAGGCAGCGTGGTTTCAGCTATAGACGGAACCGAAAAGGATGACAAAACCAGAATCGAAAAGACAAGACAGACATTTGTCACTCTGAAATCAGTTTTGAAATATTCTGCAGTAGGCACTTAGAACAAAATTCGGATCTTCAACACCAATTATGAGTCGGTCAGTGTTTCCACATAGGTCGAAAATTTGACCAGTGCGTCACCAGAAGCATTTCCAACAGGCTACTGAAGGCTTTTATCAACAGCTAGCTTCTTCAATTCCTTACTGAATATTACATAACCAGGAAGAACAAAGAACTCTGCAAATGACTCAACCAAAAACCTGTCGGCCAGTAAATGTCCCGGAGAAAATGGAGATGGATCGGGCGCATTCTGAGGAGACAACCAAGTGACATAGAGCGCCAGCCATTGAGTGGAATTCAAATAGAAAACAACGAATTTTTTTCCACCTGAGGGTGACATGGAAGAGACTATGGGAAGACGAAATGACAGCTTGCAGACAGTTGTGTAGCCAGATAAAGAGGACTGCAGAAAACAGCTTGAAACGGAGACGTAGTGTTGAAGGCCCTATTTCTACTCAGAACCTAAGGGAATTATAATATATAATAATCTGCCGTTAGTACCAAATAATGTCCATGTGCTTCTCCTGTATACTCTTTATACTACCATCTGGTTTTCTTGTAAGGAAGACCTCTAGGAAGGCAATTCTATTTTGGGATTCCTCTTCGCACGTGAATTTCATAGCAGAGTGTGCTTCATTGAATTGAGTTATTATTGTGTTCCTATTCGAATCATTTTTACAAAGAATAAAAGTGTCATCCATATACCAGCAACAAAATGAGAATTTTCTTATTCGGTTGTTCAAAGGTCGATTATCTCGTTTACTTAGAAAGAAATCTGCCAAAATAGGATCTAATGGGGAGCTCATCGTCACCCTGTTTACTTGTCTGTAAAGTGTGCCATCAAATTTGAAATTTACATTCGTGATACACCTTAACAAAAATTCTTTTAGGATTTCCTTCAGGGTTGCCAATATTTATCGACTAGCTATACACTTGTTCATGTATGTAGTTAACTGTTTTTACTAGAGGTACATTTGTGAATAAAGTTGTTATATCCAAAGATATTATAGTCTTATCCTTGATATCTTTGATTTTGTCTACGAATTTAAATATATCTTTGACGCTATGTTTCACTAACCCGATGATGAATTTATCGAAAAGAATGTTCTTTGTTCAGTAACTATACTTTTGAAAACCCTTTAATGGGCAATTTTTAATCACCATGAGCTGACATCAGTTAGAGAACCACTGGAAAACCTGGGAGTGCTGGACAGCTGTTTGGTCCTAGTTTGGGACTCTTAAGCAGCTGTCCAGTACTCCCAGGTTTTCCAGTGGTTCTCTAAGTGATGTCAGCTCATGGTGAAATCCTCCATGCAATCAAACAAAATCCTTACAAAACCAATACTTGGAAATTTTTTCAATCAGTTAAAATGTTCAAATTTACCAAATATCTGCTCCGGTATTTTCAACAGTTTCATATCATCAACTTTCACAGTAGATTAACCCTCACAACTGTGTTCTAATTACACACTGAAGACAAAAGAAGGATTGAATTTAACGAAGAAATAAAAATAATGCTTAAGGTACAAAGAAAATATCCTTAAACTGAAATAATAAGGATTAGCAGTGTTAATAGAAACAAAAACTGACATTCAATAAATTTGTTTTGTTTTAGATTGACCTTCATTGAAATTTTCTTTCAACATTTACTTTTATCAAGGGAATTAACAAGTTCAAAAATAATGATACATACTTAGTTAAACGTAGGTTTTTCTTAAAAAAAATATTAGATATTTTGTCTACTTGTCTGTTCTATTCTTAAGATAACTGGCAATTAATATGTCACTAGTTTTAATTTGACAATATAATTAAACACTTTTAAAAGATATTTCTTTGGGATTATAATTATTTATAATTTCATATTTATATTTTAGGAAGTACAAATTGTTAATAAAGGCATTGAGCAGATTGATAAACTTATTGAAAAAGCAGATATTCAGCTAAAGTAAGTTCACACTTATATGGTTTGAAGGGATTCAGTTTGCTTATTGTAGGTTTCATCATGGTATAACAATCCCTTGGGTTCCAAATGGGACATAGAGCTTCAACCGCACATCTCTAGTTTGTCCTATTCCCTAAGATCCTCTTCAACTGTCCATATTCTGTCATCCTCTCCCTGAACTATCTCTTTCAAGTCACACTCGGATGCCCCATCTGTCGTTTCCCTTTTGGGTTTCACCGAAGCGATGACTTGGCACTCATGTCACCCAACGGTCTCTTCGATCTATCTCCACTTTCTTCAGGATATTTGTTGGGCGACAGGTATTTGGTTGAATCGTTCCTAGAGTTTCTTGTCGCTAAATCTTTTTGGCCACTTGATCTTCAGTATGGGACTGACGAGAGCAACTGTTGGTACACGTCTGCTGTAGCCTGTTGGAAATACTTCTCATGGTACGCTAGTCAAGTTTCTGAACCATACAGAAGCACTGATCGACTTAAGGTTGGTAGTGAAAATCTGAGTTTTTAATCTGTGCTTGCTGTAAAAGATTTTCAAACAGATTCCAAAGTGATCGTCTGTCTCTCCTTTCTGATTCTTGTTTTGACATCCCCATCCGTATCGTCCTTAATAGTTGAAACGATGCGGCCCAGGTAAGTGAAGGAAGTAACCATTGACAGTGACTGATGCTTGTTGTCGGTGACCGGGTATCTTCACCACCTCCATATTCCCTGTGTTCACTTGAAGTCCTGTGTTTTCTGATTCTCCTGTCAACTTGTTGGTTTTCGCTTGTACATCTTTGTGTCTCTGTGACATTAGGCATAATTCGTCAGCTGAAATCCCGATCTTCTAGAGTCATTTTATCAGGGTATATACATTTACTACAATGATATTAAAAACTTGAATGCATCGGACAGTTTTCCGTTTCAATTATTCATTTACGCAATAATAAGTGTCCATAAATTCTTGCAAGTTTGATTGGAATGATGACTTTTTATCGGAATATATAGATAATGCTTGTTTCAATCATTCATAACATACTACGCATACTGGTATTATGTTTTATAATATGTAGATGGAAAACCTCTTTAAACCCATTAAGGCTATTTTTATATTTCAACAGGTCACCCACAAACAACCTCTACAAATGTCTGTTCTTATTACTCTAACGTTTTCAAGGTGTATACAATATACAGACAAGAATTTACTTAATTTTAAATCAAAAAATAATAAACTAAGAATTCAATCAAAATAAAGTTATTGAGACTCATGATATTACTTTTAGTGTCTAGTTAGACCCAGGTGAAATCCTACAAAAAAGAAGCTCAGTCAAATACCGCTAAGATTGTTAAAGCCTTGAGATTCTGCTGAAAAACTAAACACTTTGAATTTAAGAGAGACTTATATCACCGAAACAATGAAGTAGAAAGGCGTTCACTTGAAAACCTTTTAATAAATAATCTAAATCTGAACAATATATCCTCGTAAACCTACATCCCTGATACTAAAACATGGCACACAACAGTTAATAATTCAAAGTCCAATAGTAACATTATCTAAAAAATAAAAATGAGATAAATATGAATTGGTTCCCTTAGATTACCTATTTCTATGAGAAGAAAATAGTCATTTTCTTGTCAGTGTAATAGGGAAGGCAAGTTATTCGGACAAGCATTCGAACCTTAAATACTAAACGCCCCATCAGTACAAAGACATCATTTGTCTGGAGTCTTTTTAAGAAGGGTTTATATCTTAATAGCATGTAAGAAGGAATCCGAGTGGGTGTGTACTACCGACGAGTCCCCAAACTAGGACCGAGGAAAAAGCTGTCTAGCAGTACTCCCTGGTTTTCAATGGCTCACTAACTGATATCAATCCGTGATCAACTAGCAGAAACAAAACTATTCCTTACAAACCAAACTATAGAAAATTAATCTGATACTCGCTAGTGACTTGCTACAGGATGGAGTTTCCTGGAGTTCTAGTAAGCACTAGTGACCAGTAAGGTGCATCCAGATGTCATGTATGAGGATGGATATCCCACCGACAACACTGGTTGGGGTCGCAATAAATCACGAATTAGTAGAAGTTAGAATTCACAAACTGACCATTGAATCAGCTCCCAGTGGCTGAATGGTATACGAGCTTGCCTTGTAACCGGAAGGTCCTGAGTTTGAATCCCGGAGGTGGGCGCGTACTGCCGATGATTCCCAAACTAGGGCGGAGGAAACAGATGTCTGGCAGTACTCCCTGGTTTTCAATGGTTCACTGACTGATATTAATCCATGATTGACTCGTAAAAACAAAACCATTCCTTACAAACTAACTATAGAAAATATAACTAAAAATCTTAAAACAAATAACTGTAGGATTAAGGTCGTCCAAAAAGAAATAGATTTAAAGGTGGCAGAATAAATACTCCAAAACGATGCGCTACAGCAGGAGACATAACAAATGAAACGTCAAAGTATTTAAAGGTTAATCAACAAAAACTACAAACCAGCTTCATCTACCCAAAAATACAATATTCCTAAGAATTAATTATCCAAGTCCAAGGTAATTTCATCTCTGAGTCTTCTTTGATTGAATAAACACGACATAAGCAGTAATACTTGTCTAATAGCATTTTAAAGTATCCTGAAATGTTTCACACTAATAAAGACGCGAGTAAACACTGTGTGTAAAAGTTTATTGTGTAAATTATACCATCTCCTGTTATATGGTATATAAAGTGTAATTTGAGAAAATGCAAACTGATAAAGATTTTTGCAGTTTCTGTTATCTTGATGTGTTGTCTTTTCTTTTTTTTGGGGGGGGGGAGAACCTGAAAAGACAGTCCTTAAGAATAAATCTTAAGTACCAAATATCTAAGGTAAAATCATACCTTCTTAACGGAATCAGATGTCTCACCAAAATTATGAAATATCATCAGAGGAAAGCCTTATAATATCAAAATTGAATTAAGCATGTAAAAAAATTACTTGAGCCCAGTTATTGTGTGAGTCAGGAGGCACACTGTCACTGAACGATATTCAAACTATGAACAAAATGCAGCGAAAATTGCTGTCAGATCATTAAGGACTGTAGAAACCTGACTGACTACATTAGACTCTAAACTGATAAACAGTCTTTGATTGGGCACTAATAACTAGTGTGATGTGCCTAGTCCTTTCTTTGGCGCAGACTGAATTCTATCAGTCAGGTTTGCAATATGGCCACCATTCTAGGTAGCTCACCATCATAGTGCACACTGATTTGATGATATTAGATGGTTGGATGCAATCGGCGGGAATCCTTGCCTGACCTAGGTTTCGCGCTAGCTGGCACTCACTAGTCACCAAGGCGTATCTGAAATCTTGAAGGAACTCATGTCCTCTCTGGGATTGCACCAGTTACTGACTGCTGTCCAAACAAAAATATCCGGTACACTCTTACAGGAGGTCACTCGCGAACACGAATAGCTCAGTGGTGACGTCTCTGACTGCAGAACACACTGGGTGACACGAGTTCGAAACTCAATAGGAACATGAGTTCCTTCACGATTACAAATACGCCTTGCTAACTGATAATTACCAACTAGCACGAAACCTAGGTCAGGCAAAACCTTCTGCCGATCGCCTCCAACCATCTGACAAAGTCTTTTGAAGATACGATTGCCATAATACTTGGTGTAACTTTTCACATTTCACTGAAATCATATGAAGAAATGATGATGCGAACGAAAGTCAGCATAACCCATTATTATATTGAACTTTGAAAGTTCTATACACCTACAGGATTTTCTTCCCTTCAGTATTCACTACTAAGATTTGAACAATGCAAAGAAATTTGCTAATAAGCATCTATTTTCTAAATTCCCCCCCCCCCCACACTTTACAATATCTCTATCCGGTGTAAACTATTTGTCAATTGACCAGTTTCTTGTAAGGAAAAACAGACAAAACTTTTAAATTTTACTCAGAATCTATTACATATTGGATATATGTATATATTTTACTATGGTTGCTTGGATGATGTGAAGGGAAAAATTGCATACATCGATTCGAAATTGTCCTTCTTTTCTTAAAGAAGTCTGTATAGACACTTTTACAGTATCATGAGATTTTATGTTATTCTTATTTCTGTCTTATATGAAGAAAAATTAATTTTATATTGCCGTTAGCAAAATGATAATAATAATAAAACGAAAGAAAGAAGGAAAGAAACAATAAGTAACATTCATGTATTACATTACATCATGGGAATAAATCACACATAAATAGAATGTGAATGAAGCAGCCTAGAAGACATTTATTCTAACTAGATTAACAAGTATAATAATAATAATAATAATAAAGTTAACCAACTATTAAAGTCCAACCTAAAACATCTGCTTGGGCATATTGTTATGTGCTTAAGAAAAACAACATGGGTAGAAGAAAGCAACACAGACATAAATACATACGTGTAAACTGCTTCAAAGACTCAGACAACAAAAAGCGTCTTTGTGTCATTAACCCATGGGATTTTGTATTGCATAACTGACCACAGTGTAATAGAATTTAAACAGGCTACCGTTAATAAAGCTGCTGGAAGAGACTAATTCTCTTTACTGCGTGAACACTACTCATTTAAAGTATAACCGCATCATATTGTGTCTATTTGACAGATAAGTGCTTCTTAATAAGATTTAAATCAATGCAATATTTTAAGAAATGTGTAACTTTTTTTTTCTCTACAGTCTGAATGAACCACTTCCAGCCAGTAGTTGCTACCTTGATGTGGTGGTCAGGCGTGCATATCCCAGTGACCCGACGAGCGCAAATGACTGGGACTTATATTCCTGCAGATCATACCATGCCATAAAGGTAGCTGGGGATAGCAGTTATACTTAAAATAGTTATAGTCATAATGTAAGACGTTTATACTATGCTGAAGGTCTGAGGGAAAAGTCATACTGCTGGAGAGTACGGATATAACAACAGTCATGCGGCCAGTGTGTCAGAATTTCCTCTCCGGAAAGAATGATTGGCAAACACAGACGCCTAAATGTGTACATTCAAACCTACTTTGCAGTGGTCCGTAGCCAGTGGTAAGATGTTGATACGGATACAACACAAAAAGCCACTTCGAAAAGCCATTTTTAACCAGCCTCAAGCAGTCGACACCTAGGTTCCGTGATCGCAATACACTTATACTTCTTTGTTCCGGGTGCTCCAAGAAAAAATCAACTTCTAGGGTGTAGGTAATGAGGAAGTAATAGCCTTTCATACACTTCAGTAAGCACATAAAGATTTCCAGTCAGAATGAGTCACTTATGTAGTATAATATATCCAGACACGGAGTATGTTTTGCGATTTATAATAGAATTCTTATTCATTAACAACTTTGCGTAAGATTAGTAGTTTTAGAATAAAATCGGAAATTTCAATAGTATAGCCACTTGTTACAAAATGGTTTGTGCTCAACAGTTCAGTTCACTACCTAATGATATATCGATCAATGTGAAATAAGGTTAGTGTAGACAAAGCAGTCCGTGTACCTGAAAGTCATCTTACGATCTATTTCATTCACAGTAGTAAATCACAGATGGTACACAAATCCAATTGTTGTGGATATTTTTCCCTCTCTGAAATGGCTTGATAAAAGGAAGAATTCGGATTGATAAAAACTCACTTAAAAATGCTGACTACAAAGCATTAGCGTCTGAGAAACGTGTTTCACCTTACTAATGGTCTACGCGGTAATACTGAATGAGTGAATAAATTACTAAGGTAGGATTTTGAACTGCATATAAATTTCCAGCAGAGTTTAAGTTGTAATGATATTTTCCGTATAATTTAGGAATTCCAGTACCTATCTCGCGTCAGCGGTTCAGCAATAGGATGCTCGCTAACCATGCACGTGGCCCTGGGTTCAACTTCAAGTCGACGCGCACCTAAACCCCGCCTAAAGGCTAGTAAACCCGGTAATGAGAAAAGGTAAGTTGTGAGGTCAGACACCCAACCCCGTAAAAAAAACTTCACTCGAAACGCTAAGGAATTATAACCTAGGTATTTATCTTTTTAAGCGGAAATAAAGCTGTCCTTCTTTGAAATATAGTGGTTTATTTATAGTGGAAACAATCTTCGTATTCATTACCAAACTTCAGAATTGCCCGTCACAGGATATATTGCCACCAGAAAAATGTTGTCACCCGTATATTCTGATCTAATTCTACCCAATAAAGAATTTTTACCATGTAACTTAACTTCGCCTAGGATTAAATGTTTAACAACGCTCAGCATCATAGCTGTTGTCTTGACGGGTTCATTTCTTAAGAGAATATCAAAAGTAGTAGTATTATGAGTATTATTTTTCTGCCCAAAACATGATTCTCTCTCTGATATTTAACAGCTTGATTCACGAATAATGATAGTTTAATCTGCAACATGAATGGTGATCAACAGCTCAAAACACTAACAGTAAAAATACTTTTAAAATCTTCTTTGTTTCTACAGACTTTTACGTTCAACACAAAATGAGCTACAAAAAGATGCTAATGATAAGAATCATGCTCATAAAATTGATGATCACTTATTTGGTCTGTGTAATTCGTCAGCAAATATTGCTCTTTACGATGGAATTGAATATATAGACAACACGTAAGTTTTCTTTTTTTTCACTATATTTTAACAATCTACGCTGATATCGATTAATACGCACTGTTCCTAGTAAGATTTAAAGTGAAACTAAATACCAATTGTCTATTTCACAGGTATGAATACATCTTAGAGAATGAAGTCCACTAAATGCCTTATACTTAGGTGTCTAACACAAACGATATATATATATACTTATCCCTTGCACATAATAACAACTTCTTCCGTTATGTGAAAACCCAAATGGTTTGAAAAAGGAAACATTTAAACCTGATTCATTAGTTGACTGGGACACATCAACACCTAGCTTAAAAATAGCATGTGAAATGGTAGAGCGTGTTGATGACTTCATTTATTTGGGAAGTTGCATCAGCGCCAGTGAATTGATCGCTGACGAAATCTCAGCACAGATACAGAAGGCTTGTTTGGCATATGCCAACTTACGCCATCTCTAGCGTAGACGTGATACATGGCTGTCTACCAAAGGATGTGTACACTGCTCAGCAGCAGTTCCTTTACCACTATGAGACATGGTCATTGGAAGACATGAGAAACCTCACTAGCTGTCTTCGATCATAGGTGTCTGCATTCTAAATCTCGTGTTAGATGGCTCAATAGGGTAAGTAATTTGTGGTTAGGAATCGGTTGAGTGCTAGGTAAGAAGGGAAAATCAGTCAATGAGGTTGTGAATTTACATTGATTGAGATGGTTAGGACATGTGTTACGCATGCCTAACCATCGACTGGCAACGTTAGCTGACTTAGGATCCATCAGGTTGGAAAACAGACAGGGGTGGGCAAACCAAAACATGACATCATCAGTCAGTGAAATCCATAACAGTTAGTTTAAGCCGGCTACACAGGGAAGTATAGACTTCCTGGTTGGGGTCCTCGGGATGTTAAGAACCAATGGCTGGAGACAATTAATGATATAAGTCGAAGTTGTTTTCATTGGCGCAGATGCATTCATTCTTTGTGACTTGTCATATCCAATAATATTATATTGTTCTTCCATATTACTATTCTTTTTCCCTCACGCTCCTATTTATCTCGCCTTATTCTCTTCTCTTGGTTTGTGTATTACATGGAGAGTGGCCACTCGAACTGGTGCACATCTTTTCAAAGTTCTATTTTGAAGCCAGTCAGTTGACTTAATCTGATCCTCATCATATGAATTACGAAATTGTAAACAGGATAAAACTGTAACTAGTCTCCTGTAACACCATCAGAATAATTATCTTTTATTCTCAATTAAACAAGAGAATGAGATAACTTGATAGACCCACGATATTATTAGCAATATTAACCGATATTTCTCCTTAAGAAATTTTCTTTTCAGAAGATATTTCAAATAAAAGACTTTCAAAACTGTCCTTTCTTCATCACTTAGTACTTTTGCAATGGCTATGATTTTCATAGACTGTTTTGGATTGTAATTATAAACTTTCGTACTGTTAGTTCCACTTAAATAAAATATGCACAAATTAAGCGGTAGATAAGCTTATGATAAAAGCCAACATACAACTGATATAAGTAAATATAATACGGAAGACTAACCACGTGAATGAATATGAGGCGGAACTGACTTTTTTCAATAATGATAAGTAGAGTGTAGAGGAAAAATGAACTTTGAAACTATTGGTCAAGGAGTTACTTGCTCCCAAAATTGTACCAACTGAGTTACAAGACCCAATTACTTAAGACATCCAAGGTTTATTTCCAATAGGGTCCCCTAATACTCAGGTGAAAAATAGGCAACTGAGAGTGTAACAATTATTAGAAGTAATTCTTTGCTGTATGTGTAGTAACCTTTACTATTATTACTATTATCATTCTTGATTAGTTATTTCTCGAACAGTTGCATTTTCTGCGTATATAAGCAGGAATTCTGTTCTGAGAAATGAATGCTAAGAGAGTAATATTCAACCGTCAGTATGTCCTACATTCACTCATTTGGAATTTCGCAAATATTCACGAGCCAACTACAATCAGTTAACTATTCGGGACCTATAATTTTTTATATTTATTTTTGATTACAGCTTGATTTCACACGGAATATTTGGTACAAGTATGGAATTTTCATCATGGATATCGGTAGCCCAAATTTCGAAGGCCGACCATAGATATCAAGTGTGCGTCGGTAGGGATTCGAACCTCGGCCCATGTACATAGTTGGCGAGAGTCCTAACCACTGTGCCACCGACGCACACCTTTGCGTGATATGAATTTCATTATCACACGGTAACAGTGCTACACAATGTATTTCAGTAAAGTTTGAACCCGATATATTCTTAAATATAAAAGGCTTGCATACCTAAGTTTTTACTCTTATATTAAAATCATACTTAAGTTGAAAAAAGAACTACTGGTCACTGAGTCACTGAACTTTTCAAATGTATCCACAAACTAAAAACATCAAATTAAATAACAATATCATCAACGTAGATTTGGTGACGAAGTGATATCAATTTAAATAACTATTCAAAACCACAGGGTGTACTGAACTTCGAGTGCATTAAACTAAGTCTAAGAACAAACACTTAAAATTGACACTGGATGGGAGTTACTCTATATGGCGAATTTGAGGACAGTTAGAATTCATAGGTCGATCCAGTGGGTGACTGGTGAGTGCACCTACTAGCAGTCTCAAAGCAGGACTTAAATCATTTTTCCATGCTCTATTGTTTTCATTGATTCGCTAACTGATGCCGATCCATCATAAAATTCTAAACTGAAATCAGACAAATCGCTACAAACCCAATACTAGTAGATTGAATTCCATTTTTCAACAAGTGAATATCCGTTACTACAAAAGATTTTCTGTATTTCTCAATGAATGGAGGGCAAAACGGTACTGTTTTCACTGATGTTTCTCTGTTTATTGTTCATAGCACTATTAGACCAGAATTAAGAAAATCTCAATTTACATACAGTAACCGCATCATAGTCCTTCGGCATGACGTAATTTCTACGTTGCCAAATCGATGAATTGGTAAAGATAACAAATCATGTCTAAATTATCACACTGCCAATCTATGACGATAACTTTACTCCCTCAAATCAACCTATGCTTATCGGCTGACACAACAAAACTTTTAAACAACACTCAGTATCTGAATCGAATTTTCAGCAAATAAACACTGAATGGATATGATGATATAGTTCATTAATGTGTATACTTTCACTAATCCAATTTCATTTTTCAAAGTATAAATATTCAGGTAAAACAAATGGTTAATAATGGTTCATAAACAGACCAATATAGATGACTAGAGAACCGTTTACCACTGTTAGCAAATATTTGACCAGAGCCTCTCAATTTTCAACAGTAGATGAAATCATACTGAACTATGATTAAAACTTTTCTAATATTAACCTTTTCCATTACTGATTTTTTGATTACAGCTTGATTCCACACGGAATATTTGGTACAAGTATGTAATTTTCATCATGTGATATCGGTAGCCCAAATTATGCAGGCCGACCACAGGTGTGCGTCGGCAGGGGATCGAGCCCCGGACCATGTACATGGTCGGCGAGAGTCCTAACCATTGCGCCACCGACGCACAATCCCTTGTGAAACCATGGATGTCTGCCGATGAAGAGTCCCAAACAAGGACGAAATAGCTGTACAGTACACCCTAGTTACTAATGTTTCTCGAATTTCAGTCAGTTCGTGATTGAACTTGAAGCCAATCTAATCTCTGTAAATTAGCAGTTGAAAACTGATAAATTAATATTTGCATAAACAGAATGCCGAGAAGTTTTCTACAAAAAGTAACAGAGGACACTGTCTTGAAATTCAAAATGCACTAATATTTATACACAATATATAATGTAAATTGTCTGATAATATAAAGTTACAGTTAGAATATATGTACCCAAATAATGCAAATCAATAAATCATATAACACAGGTGGTGGTCACTGTACTCAGTACCATATGATCATTCTTCAAGCAAGGATACGAGACAATTTTTATTCCCATTGATTGAGTAAACTTCAACTCAAACTCTATCAGTAACGTGTACCATCGAAGCATATTCACTTGAAGACTCCCGTGAAGAGTAAGATTTAACTATGGCATATCGAACTCCGAATATCTTATTAACAAAACTGGCCCTAATAATACATATATTGAATAGCTTCTAAAATATCACCAACTACTTCAAAATATGCCTGCATCAATACAAAACTTAAGCCACAGTTGAGGAATAATAGGGTAGACCAGTTCTTTCTGTGAGTACTTCTTTAATCGTCAGCTTAGCTAACAGAATAGAAATACTTGCAAAGACAGTATGCACGTCTTATTCCTGTCATATGGAAAGTGAGCATTTCGAACTAAGCATCAACACTATTCACTATGCATATCTAATTCCTGCTTTTATGTGACTTAAGGAACTAAAAGCAATCCGTACTTTTATTAAAACAAAATTTTCACTTGCCTAATATCTCATATACCCTGCTGAAATTTTCCCAATATAATCTTATCCAGAGGTGAACATAATTTAAAAAATAATAAACAATGTGTAAATTATTTTCCTAAATTAAACTAGACTACTCATACAGGTTATAAGTAGAATAATCACTAACAGTAAGAATTATTTTTATTCAATATGTAACTTATTTTTCAGTCGGAGTAACCCTACTTCATGGATGAAATATACTCAAGAGAATTTAATTCGATCACAAAATCAACGTAATGCATCCGAAAACCTACGTGAGAAAATCGACACTACATTAAGAAGTGTCATCGGAAACGTGCACAGTCAATTTGTCAGCGTAAACAATGCACTCCAAACTCGAATTACGGAGGTAGCCAGTGCAAGAGATGATCTCCGTTTATCCTTGAGAAAAGTAATTCTTCTAATTTTTTAATTGTGAAATGCTTATTAGGTTACCCAAGAATTATATGAAGTGGAAAACTTAATAGATGCAATTAAGAAAACCACAGACGATAAAATGAAACCGCTAAAAGTTGCACAAACGAGATTGAAAGAAAGAACTAGAAGAATAAATGTTGAAAGTTGCTATGACCAACCAATGAAAACGTGAGTTAATATGTATGCGGAAATAAACTACAAGTATTTGCTTTGTTGAAGCAGGATAAAGGATACCTGTTGAAACTTACTGATTCCCGTTCATTTAAAATGAACTTATATGATTAATCTGTTTGGTTATCCAGGCTCCCACAACGGACCCGTGTGACTGATATAAACTTGTGCTCTGTTATATGATGGTTACCAGTGAGCTACAGGGAGTGTTCCAGACATCCTCAAACTCAACAAACTGGAACCTTTTCAATAGGCCGTATGACAACAGAAACTAGTAATTCCGGTTTACTAAAAACAAAGGAGAAATCCACAAGTTTCTTTTGACTTAGTAGCCCAGTAGTGTGTGAAACAGTGGGTGGCGTTCAAATCCTAATTAGGAAACCATGTAAGTATTCCAAGCTAACAAGCCTCAAGTAAGTCTCATTCAATGTTCATCCTGGATCCTGCTGCTAATCATCGCATATTGACTTACACAGCTGAGCAAATAATGACGCTCATAGAGATCGAAACACCGCAAAATTTATAGTTTCTCAACCCTTGATGTAAACTGTAATCATAAATTGCAAGCTTAGCACCACTCGGAATAAACCAAAGCAATAAATTCAAGCAATGTACACACACAGAGTCTCATGCCTAAGTGCAATCAGGTAGAACACAGCATAAAATACTTGGCTTGTAAACTTGAATAAACACAATATCTGTTTCCATCCTATTGGTATCTGACCATGAGAGAGCAGTGAGTTACCACCTGATGCACTAACTCACATTAATCCGGCTACGTAATACACAGTTTAGCTACATGTGAGACGAGTTCTGCCAATATATTTGCTGAGACACATATCTGGTTGATGGGTTCATAAGCTTCACTGATGCAGCAGTTCAACTTGCTCGTCCCTATCACTCAGTTGAAACATACAGTACAATTAACACAAAGACTAGTTAACACATCAAAAGTCAACACAATCCAAGTCAAAGGCTTCCTGCCGATTACCTTCAACCATCTAATATAATCAAATCAATGTGCACCGCGATGGTAAGCTACCTAGAATGGTTGCCACATCGCAAACCTGACTGATAAAATTCAGTCTGCACCAAAGAAAAGACTAGGCACATCACACTAGTTACTAATGTCAAATCGAAATATCCACTACAGTCTGTCTGGATTCAACACATAACTTGGCACCGAAGTGCAGCAGTTCGAGTTGCCACGTTCCAAATAGCACACAAAGGTAGACAAGAAGATGAGTGAAGAGAATCAATACAGTCTGACAAGTATAAGAGTGAAACAGAATGGGTAATGCTAGAAAGGAATATGAAAGATTAAAGAGACTGAATACATCTGCGCTGGCCATTGACAACGATTTTGAGCCATGTCATCTATTGTCTCCAGCCATTGATTCCTAGAGTCCTGAAGGCCCCAACCTGGAAGTCTGCATCTCCCTATCTGACTCAGTTTAACTGTCAAGGATTTCATGGATTGATGCCATGTTTTTGTTTGGCTACCACTTACTCTTTTCCAACCTGCACCTATATCAGCTAGTAATGCCCGTCGGGGGAGGCGATGGTTAGGCATGCGCAGCACGTGACCTAACCATCTTAGTCTATGTAACTTTATAGCCTCGTCGATCGATTTTCCCTCTTTCCCCAACACTCTATGCCTAACGTCAACATTACTTACCTTATTAAACCACCTAACGTGAGAAAGAGATCGCAGACATCTATGATCGAAAGCAGTCAACCTTTTCATGTCTTCAACTCGTATTGGCCATGTTTCAGAGCTATAGAAAAGGACGGAGCGAACTGCTGAGCAGTACACACGTCCCTTGGTTGATAACCAGATGTCACGCCACAGATGATGTAAGCTGGCGAGAGCAGCTCGAGCTTTTTGGATCCGTGCTGAGATTTCGTCGCCAATTAGTCCGTTGGTGCTGATACAACTTCCCAAATAGGTGAAGTGGTCAACATGTCTTGTCACTTCACTCCCTATCACTAAGCTAGGAGTTGACGTAGTCCAGTCCTGTAGCAGCATCTTACATTTTGCAGGGGCGAGTCGCATGCCAAACATACGAAGGTGTTCAGAAGACTCTGCATTTTGTCAGCTTCCTCCCCTAACAGGACTATGTCATCTGCATATTCTAAGTCCATAAGACTATGCCCTGGTAACAAGTCGATTCCTAAGTCATTGCGTACAGTTAAGGATACTTCCATTAGCATATCTATGATGAAGTTAAACAGGAATGGGGAAAGTTGACATCCCTGTCGGACACCACTGGTTGTTATCAATTCAGATAGCAATTCCCCATAAGCCCTTACACGACTACGTGAGTTTGAATAGAGTGCCTTGATTAGCGCAATGTACTTTCTTGGCACTACCTTCACAGTCAAACATTCCCATAATACCTTTCGATCCACGGAGTCGAAGGCCGCCTTTGAGTCAAGAAATATGGCAATTGTTGGACGCCGAAAAGTGTGTCTATGTTCTAGAAGCTGTCGGAGCGTGAAGATATGACCTGTGCACCCTCTACCTGGTCTAAAGCCTGCTTGATTTTCCTTCGTTTGTTCCTCCCGAGTTCTGCTTAGTCTATGCATGATTACTGAGCCTAGGATTTTAGAAACTATGTTCGTTAGGCTGATCCACTACAGCCCTAAAGGAGGTCAATCGCGAATCAAATAGCTCAGTGGTAACGTCTCTGACTGCAGCAGTGTGTGATGCGGATTCGAATCTCAGAAGGGATATGAGTTCCTTCAAGGTTGAAGACACGCCTTGCTGACGATTGCCAACTAGCACGAAACCTAGGTCCAAGGTTTCATGCCGATTAATTCCAACCATCTAATACCATCAAGTCAACAAAATCCTCAGAAACACGATACAAAGTCAGATATATTGCCAACCTGTCTGCTTGCTCTGGCAATCACTTGTTCATTTAACACTGCCTTGGACACCCATACTCTACGAAATCTATCAGCTAGGGCAACTTGATATTGCATAAATGCATTTAATCGTAATGCCAGAAAAATACATGTATTTTCCAAAGACGCAGACTAATACACGTTAATCAAACCGTAACTTCGAGTGGATTATTGATGGAATGCATCTAACCGAAGCCCCAATACGCACCATGTTTACAATACAGAGTGTCATTCACCAGTGTGGCTCACAGTCTTTGCCTGATGAAAGCCAGTGTCACGGGTATGGGATAAAGAAATTGAAGTATCTCACCCTGAACGAATACTAGACCTAACCGCTGAGCTTAATAGTTATATTGTTTCTAATACGAAACCACCTTCCAAAGTAGATTTCTCACTCTAATCAACATAGAAGCTAACCATGACAAGCATTAGTTAAGATGAAAAACCTAAAACCATACACAATGAATATCTATGAGGTACTGGTAAGCCAGTTTGGAAAGCTTCTTACAGTAACTTGTCGATTAGAAATGATCATGTAAATGAAGTCTTAATTAAGTTCTTTCTTCTTTTGCAGCCTTCAGACCGAAGTTCTGGAACTTAGGAAAACAATTGAAGAACTGAAAAACGAAAGAAGAAATGCCTGCTTAACATTAGCTCGACTACAGAAGAGTCGAGCGTTGCTAGAAAAGGAAATAGAAACAAAAGAGAATTCTCTGTCAATCGATCAAAAGTGTTTAAGTATGCGGAAAAGTTTTCCCATAAAAGACAAACATGGATCGTTGTACGCTATTCCAGTTAGCTACTAGACAAATATGACAATTATGTAAGAGAATAACGGCCTACACATATATGTTTAATCCTATATTTTTCGTCAGTTCACTTTGACTGTAACACAAACCACACGGACAGAAAAGCATACCCAGAATGAATATCATAATAGGATTCCACATTATTTTAATGTTCTATCGTAACACCGGGACATAGAAAAAACCTAGGTCTAGTCACTAAGTTATCACATACCACACGTGAAAAACTACTGTCCATGTCGTTACAACACAAATTCGAGTCCAGCAGCGTTGAAGAATAACTAAGTAGATCGGTGGAAATTAATTAGTTGCTGCCACTAGTAACACATATGACCAATAACCAACCGATAAAAATGAAGACGACAACATTGCGGCTATCGCATGGCACAGACTATTTCAATATCACACAATACTAGTAAAAAACAGAATAAGAGTCCCCGTAACAGTGTATTTAGTAATTATTTCTTTCGTGACACACCAACAGTACGACCACGTCGCCCAGTTGTCTTAGTATGCTGACCGCGAACTCGTAATCTGAAAACAAAAATATTGAAAATATCATTTAAAGCAAAAACAAGTGAGGTTCAAAAATCAAAAAAACATCATCTTCCACCTGAAAATGGACAAGGATGATAAATGCGAAGTCCTTATAATATGCACACACAACTTTTGTATCGAAACTGATACAGAAAGCCACCGAAGTAAGGTTTGATCACCACCAATATAAAATAAGAATTGACAGAAAATAATCCATGCAATGGACATATAGTAATTTCAGTCATCACACACACACACAACAGAATCAAGTATGTGAGAAGACTCAGCAACACTCGATAAGTCGCGTAAATGCATGTTCTTCTGTCTGTCTCTTTTCGACATAGAACTTTGCACAAATGTGCGGCAGTTCAAGTCGCCACACTCCGTGTAGCACGCGAAGCAAGAGAAGAAAGTACAAGAAAAGCATAACAGAGACAGTGAGCAGAGGTGTGAGACAAAGGAGTAAGAACGAAGAACAAAACAGTTTCATTGGAGATCATAAGTAACAAGGAGTGGATGCATCTGCGCCACTGAGAACGATTTTGAGCCATGTCACCAATTGTTTCCAACCAAATATTTTTACCGTCCCGAGGACCCCAGCCTGGAAGTCTACACCTTCCTACGTGGCTTAGACCAACTGTTGTGGATTTCATTGACTGGTGCCATATTTTGATTTGACCTCCGCTAGCTTTTCCCCGGCCTGACCCAATATCCGCTAACATTGCTCGTCGAGGGAGGCGATGACTTGTCATACGTAACACATGTCCTAACCATCTCAGTTTTTGTAACTTCACAACTTCGTCGATTGCATGTTCAAAAACTATGTGACTAATCCTACACAAAAAAACAGCTACACTTCACGCTTAAAATCAAGATGTATTAGCATTCCGTTTGAGTTGTGTTAAGTGAAATGTATCAGGAAAAACTAACATATTGGCGAGGATAACAAAAGCCAAAGTAGTTAAGTAAAACCGAGCTGTACATTTCTTGCAAGAAATCTCGAGTGACTGGTTCCAACACAGAACCCCGCACAGTAGGAGCTGCTATACTTGATGACACTCACAAAAGATAACTGTAGGTTCAGCAAAACAATAGTAACATAGAAAGACAATAGGTCTTAGGTATGTCAGATCAAAGAAAGAACGATCTTGAGCTATATCACCAATAGTCGTCAAACCATTAGTTCTCAGTATTCCCAGGACCTCAATCAAGCAATTTCCACCTCCCGAATTGACTCAAACTAACTGATATGGATCTCATTAACTGACCACCACTAACTCTGTTAATTGATTGACTTTCCCTTCTTACCTAACCACAATACCACCCATCCAATTATAGCACGTAGAGGAAAGAACGCAGACACCTATAGTCAGACAGTCAGCCAGTCTTTTCGTGTCTTCCACTCTCAAAAGCCATGTCTCACAGCCATACAGGAGGACGGAGCGAACTGCTAAGCATTATACATATCCTCAGATAGATAACCGGACATAACGTCTGCGCTAGAGATGGTGTACACTGGCAAGTACCACACGAGCTTTCCATATCGTTGATGAGATTTCGTCAGCAATCAACCCGTTTAGGCTGACGCAACTTCCCAACACTTCACCCATATCTAATACCAAATAACTCCAGCGAGCTCTCAAAGACGGCCGAGAACACCTGCAGATACCGAGACTCACCTCCTAGACCAAGGAGTGGTTGCAGACGATTAGGTGTCGCGGCATTTGAACAAGTCCGGAGACGCCAACCACTAAAAGCTAGTTGATGTATCATAGTTAGTAAGTCTTGTCACGAAAACACTGGCATTCAGTGAAGTCAGCTGCTTTAGGTATTACCGCAAAAGTAGCTATAGAATCAAATTTCCTAATGTTCAGTGCACGGTGATTATCGTACACACGGTAATCAAAGACATGAAGCAGTATTTGATACGATACCATTTAAATGCGAAGACCGATGGAAACGTACCCCCAGTAGTGACGAATACCACGGTGAGACCTAATTCTCTTCAATCGCTCGAGATCTTCACGGAGTTTGGTTTCCAATGCACCAGACATCAGTTGGGAATGTTTGCCATCTTCTATGTCTTTCTGTCTATTTAGAAACCAGTCAGGAATTTTGTATTGTCTGGGATTGGCCATTACAGTAACAAGCTTTTCAACTTCATCTTCGGTAAGCTCTCCAGCTCTTTTATTCAGATCAATATCAGCTTTTTTGCAAACAACATTAGCATAGCGTCGACCAACACCTTTGATTGACGTAATGGCATACATAATTTTCAGTTGGCCATCAATGTTCGTGTTCAGCACACGAAGGATGTGCTGAAATTTCTCTGGCAGCATAAGATCCTGAAAGACGGGTCATGTTACCTACTAACTGAAAACCTACCATCGTGGTTACCACACTGAGTCTAACTACCCGGCTAAACTGTCCAATGACCCACGTCTTAATTACTTTAAACACAGTTCAATAAATAAAACTAAAATAGTTATGGAGAACACTGACTTGTTGCTAACTTTGCGTTATCCCTGCTACAGCAATTTAAATCTGCTGCAACACTACCACTTTAATGTCAGTACTATAATAATAACATATATTCTCATTTTCGTACATGAGGGGCGCCAGTTTACAGGCATCATCAATTCCATAAATTACACATACGATTAGTAAGCATATTTAGTAGAAATAATATAATAAGGTACCTATTTTTCCCTAGCTATGTAGGATACACCTATTGCATAGGCATGCATAAATATTGTTCAAATTACATGAATAACGGTTGCTGTCATTTTGTCTTTAGTTTGTGGGAAAAATCTAATAACTAGTGATTCAATAGACCATATCAGGAGATATATCGGGATATTGACTTCTCATTAACAAAAAACCCAAGTATTCGTTGGATGGATTACGGATACTAGGGAAAATAAATAAAGCTTGAAGTCAATTATTGAATTGAATTTTTGATTTTCCCGTCGATTGATTGGACCGAAGTGTTCGGTCTCAGGTTGACATGTCGGCTTCTTGTGCAGATGCTTCGACGATGTCTGAGGATTTGATTTGTATACACATCACTCACTGAGAAATGCAGGTACATCCAGCTGACGAGTCCCAATTAGGACGAAATGCGCATCCTGGATTCCACTGCTAGCCACCATCCACCTTGAAGTCAATTCCCTAATAAAACAATAAAAAGAATCTTATAATAATATACTGTCTTTTAATGCACATGACAGTTGACAGGCATCATCAGTATGGTAATAATGTACACATGGAGTAAGAATGTTTAAAAATATGATAATCAAGTAAACATAAGACAAAATATGAATCAGTCCACCTCCAGTATTTACTCTTCCAAAATCCAATATCGTTTTTACAAGCTAGTATAAACCAATTTGATTTCTTTGTGCTCGCTTCTTGATTGTAAGGTATGGGTTCCTGGTCTTTGGTAAACTTTCGCGCAGCTCGTTCCACCACTCGACTGTCGTAGCTTTGGTTGACTCCCAAGGGAGTAGTGCTGGGATTAATTATATATGGTTTGTAGTATGAGGTGTTTTACTGTTACTATTGTGAGTGGAGTTGATCCTTTCACCAGTTAGTCCTCCGGTATCATCGTCAAAAGGAAAGAGATAATAATAGATATAATTAGTGAAGTTATTCAGACTAACAGACAGAAAAAGAAATAAGAAAACGTAACAACAGTCAGCTGATTAAATCTGAAGAATAACTTGAATTATATATATATATATATATATATATATATATATATATATATATAGGTAATAATGATAATAATAACAATAGGTATAGTTAAAGTTGTCAGCAGAGTAAGACGGGAGAGAATGTAAAGAAGTGAAACGACAAGTTTAATTGTCTACCCCCTGAATGGTGTATGCGATTTTAAAGGGATAGGCCATTTGGATGCAGTCCTTGCGTCGCTGCATGGTTGTCTAGCCTTCGCTTAAGGGCGTCCACAGACGGTACCATAGCTACATCTGCCGATAAGGAATTCCAGGGACGGCAAACCCGCAGTGAAAAGAAGTGGGAGCGCACCCGGGTCCTTGCCCTCTGGTGAACTATCCTTCTGGGATTTCCACGAGGGAGCCTATACCTACTCAATGGCAGAATACCTTTGTTTGGGTGATTCTGGTCATTTGTTATATTAAATGCCCCCTAAGACGTCGGTAGTTAAGTGTCAACAGGCCTAATTTCTTCAGCCTTTCATCATATGGTTTATTTCGGAGACCAACCACTCTTTTTGTTGCCCGTCGTCGGACTCTTTCTAAGAGGTTAGTGTCTCTTCTAAGCAGTCAGGGTGCAATAATATTATGCACTTCGAGGTGTGGTCTGGCGTATGTTTTGTACAACCCTAGAAAGAGCTCAGGAGTGATTGCACCTAAGTGTCTATGTGTAAAGTGTATGACCGCATATGCCCTCGCTACATCCACCGTGTAATTTAAGCTTGTGTCCATTTTTTCCGTTAGAACTAGACCTAAGTCGCGTTCCGATGCTGTGCAGGATAAGCTTTCATTGCACAGGGTGTAACTTGCATTCTGCAGTCTACAGGTGCGCGACTTCACTACTTTGCACATTTTCAGTTTGAAAGTCATGCCACTGGCCACCGCCCAGTCTTCCAGAAAGTTTAGATCTTCCTGCACCCTATATGAGTCCTCCGGACACTTTATCGCCCTCCATATCTTTACGTCGTCAGCGTATAGAAGAGTCGGGCAGCTTAGACGGCATGGTAGATCATTGATAAAAATCAAAAACATCAGTGGTCCTTGGATAGAACCCTGCGACACTACTGATGACGAGCTGTGCCAAGATGGTCGGACTCGATTGACCTTAGTGCAAAATTGTCCTTTAACCATGACAGAAGTGACTTACCCATACCTGCCTGGCTTATTCTGTGTGGGAGGATGTCATGGCGAACGGTGTCAGATGCCTTCTCAAAGTCTAGGAAGACCGCATGGACTGGAATATTCATATCCCAGCATGATGTCCACTCGTCCCAAGCCGAAAGTAGGTTAGTAACGCAGGATCTGCCTTTCCTGAAACCGTGTTGGGCTTCATGGAATATATTGGACCTATCGAGGTATTCCCTGATGTGATCGTCAATAATACTTTCCAGTACCTTTGATACCACTGGGAGTAGAGCTACTGGTCTATAACTAGTGGCATTTCGCCTATCCCCACCCTTGAAGATCGGAGAAAGGATGCCTCTTTTCTACTCCCTTGGCAGTTTCCCCAAATCCATTGAGTGCTGGAACAAGTCGCATAAGGGCCTACAGAGAGCTTTGGCGCACTGCTTCGGAACAGGTGGTCTGATGTCGTCACAACGTGGGGACTTCCCAGGTGTGAGTCGCTGTAGCTTCCTTAGTACTATTGCGGGGTTTGTTTGGGGAGTAGCCACTAGGTCTTCTTCCTGTGAAATAGTAGTGCCACCATTTTGGTCCGTAACGGTAATACCCACATTACTGCTTAGCTGTTTGGCGAAAGCTAAATTGAATGTTTCGGCCATCTACACACTAGTGAGATATTGACTGTTTGGGCCTACTAAGGGGCATGCCCCCTGGTTGGTTGGTTTTATTTCCGACATGAATCGATACAAGTTGTCAGCCACGTCTCGTAAACCGTTAATGCCCAGCTCTTGCTGCACTCGGGCTCACGCTGTCGCTTGGAGTTTCTCAGAAACGCTTAGTAATAACGGACGCAAAAACCAAAACGCCAATTGGCGACTCGAGGATTCTTTATTGTAACACCAACATATAAACAATGTTACAACTAAGGTCTGTGAACAAATATTACAATAATAAATCACAATATTACTTCTGACGGTTGTCTCCTGACTTCTTTCTGAACAGCGACCGATGAGACGATGACTGGCTGATTGATGCCTCCGAGAAAATTGGGGAAGTTGGTTTTGAGCAAACAACCATGAATTGATCGTTCAATCCTCAACTACATTGACAGCTGCCTTTCAAGCGGAGGCTTTTAGGGATATGCTCGGAGAGTCTAGCAAACGCATTCCTCTTAGTCCTTCCTATTTACTTGCTGCTGCAAGTGCAAGTGAATTGGCAAACCCAGTTGGAGTTGACATGAACAGGATACTTATCTACTTTTGACTGGCTTAACGAGCATGCTGTTTTGTTTATTGGAATGAGTCTAGCGGCGATAAGTAATCTTTTCAACGCACCTTCAATTCTGTTTTCTACTCTTGTGGATACTCCTTCAACTTTGTACTCAGTAGAGTAGAATCCACTGGATATAAGGAGTTCGTATTATTTTGAAAGTATGCACCTTCTGTCTTGATCCTCGCAACCTCGACAAGTTAGTGAAAAGCTCTGAGTGGAATTGGCATCCTTTGCCAGCGGCTATCGATGGAGGTATGCTGAAAATGGCTGCATAGTGTTGTAGGAAGGCCTCTGCTATTGTTTTGACAGTAATGTTATTAAGTGGCTCAGTTAAAATGTACCTGATAGACCTGGCAGTGCATTCGAACGGGTAAGTGAACACGTTAGGGTGTGAAAAGGGACATGCCAAACCCAAATGAATATGAGCGGGGCGAGTATCAGGTTAAGTGAATGTTTCTAATGGGTCTGTCAACTTTCGCCCTACGCGTGGTATACACTCCCTTGCCCACTTCTATAGGTTATGTTGTAGATTCGGCCAAATATATCTTGCAGAGATTATTTTAATCGGAGCTCTTGCCTCAGGGAACGATACAGAGTTAAAACTCTTGAATATAGATTTCCTCATAATTTCGGGCACAAAGCGTCTAGGTGAATCTTTACTCGTGCCACAGTATATTAAGTTGCCATTTACATGACGTGGCAATCGCCTTAGTTTGAGGCTAGAGTTGCTTGCAGTGAGAAGATGCTTTGATTCGTCGCCATTCTTGTGAAGATCCGCCAGTGCTCTAAAGTCTGTGGTGGGTTGTTGTACCAAACCCCCATGCATTCTGGATAGTGCGTCAGCCATGCAGCTCTCTGCCCCCTCCATATGTCTTACATCACTAAATAATAATAATAGTGTATTCTCACTTTGTACATGAGGGACGCCAGTTTACAGGCATCATCAATATGATAAATTAGATATGATAAATTATATATACTATTAGCAATCATACTCAATAATAATTTTTTATTAAAATACATATTTTTCCTACCTGTGTAGGACACACCAAATGTACAGGCATGGATAAGCATTATTTAAATTTCATAAATTCGGTTTATGGTTAAATTACATGGTTGCTGACGTTTTTGTCTTTGGTTTGTGGAAACAATATGATAACCAGTCATTCAATGGAGCACATCATGAAATATAGAAATATTGTCTTCGCATTAACAAAACAACCCAAGTATGTTTTGGATGGATTAAAAATACTTGGGAAAAAATAAAGCTTGAAGTAATTCCACAATAAAACTTAGGTGTGTACAAGTCCGAATCTCATTTTTGATGCATATCCAAATTGGGTAATAAGAAAGCTATTTTTAAAGATACGATCAGTTATGTTATAAGTTACAATCGTGACGTTTTATTACAAACTGATACTTTTCCATTGGTATAAGAGTATATTCCACAAATGTAATCCAGGTTGCGTCGTGATATAAAATCGAGGCGGCAAATCTCGTATGGTGAGATTGTGTCAGGTTTTGCGTTGAATATGTAAGTGAGGGTCCTGTGATCCCATGGGTCGTGAATGGCCTGCCTTCTACCATGTGGCGGAAGTGTTTAACGTCTAGGTAGAATCCTTTGTTTCCGCGGAGTTAAGACGTGTAAAAAATAATGAGTGGTTCCCAGCCATTATGAATAAGCTGATTTAGAGCTGCCCCACATCCTTATCAGATGCATCTGTCATTAGCGCAAGGGACGTATGGTGTTGCTTTCTTTGCTAGTTCATCCTTCAGTTGCACTACTGCATCAATTGTTCCTTTTGGCTTTCCCCATGCTGCGTCAATGACAAGCTGTACATATTATGCCTAATTAGGTTTAAATGTCTGCAGAAGTCGATCAACCGTTGTCAGCCAAATCTCATAAACCGTTAATGCCCAGCTCTCGCTACGCTCGGGCCCACGCTGTTCCTTTGAGTTTCAGAAACGCTTAGTAATAACGGACGCAAAAACCAAAACACCGATCTGCCGCTTGTTATTTCTTTATTGTTACACCAACATATAAAAGGAATAAACGAACTAAGGTCTGTAAACAAATATTACAATAATAAATCGTTATATTACTTCTGACGATGTTTCACTCTTCTTTCTGAACAGCGACCCATGAGACGATGACTGTCGTATTGATGCCTCCGCGAAAATCGGGGAAGTTGATTTTGAGCAAACAACCAAGAATTGATCGTTCAATCTTCAACTCCATTGACACTCCCCGGCAAAAAATGGCTCCAACCCTTTTTTCCTTCACGATCAATGCACGTTGACTTGGATGCCATTGCGAGAACCTGGGTCACACGGACAGAGCTGAAATGGAAAACAAACAGGAAAGCCAACACACCACAAGCATACCACCCACAGCACAATCTCACACATCGCTGACGACCTGCGCCTCCAGACAGAGACCTCCTCTTGACATCTTGCAACACAATCGCCACTTACTAGAATGACTCTTGCAGAATGCAACGTGACCATAGCACCACCTCATGATACTCTTCAAGCATCCTCTTTTCTATTCACTATCAATTATCACTGAAATCGTTGGTCACTCATTCTGCCTCAGTTCTAGTAGTGGTGACGCATGCGAGCCTCAGTCGTTTACACTCTTTATCCCCGGCGTGTCGGACCGCAGCTAACAATTATCTCCGTGTGCATTTCATTCTCAGCAATAGCCTAGCCTCCCCGGCGTATACGACCCATCTGCTGTCCTTAACATCAATCAATTCATTCACGGATGCAGAAGAGTGGCCACAACTTCAGAAGTAATCACGACGAAAATTTTAACAAAAATTATGCAATAACAACAAGGTACGAAAACAACGAGTAAACACAATGAATTCAAATAACACCAATTGATATGACACACCACACGTATATACAAACAGTACACACAAACTCGCCGATCATGTCTTGATGGAATTATTTTGAAGAATTGCAGGACTTACACCAGTACGCCTACAAACCTTCACAGGTTGACCATTGTAAGTTGTGGAATGTCGGGACACAAACAGAATTACCAACAGCTAGATGACAGATGATATCAATTCAGTATATACAATGTGAACGTATGTACAAAATCACACACCGAGCACATTAGACTGCTCATTGATGCGCTACCCTTTGAAGAATTGTAGGAGTTACAGCAGTACGCCTGAAACCCTTCACAGGTTGACGATTGTAAGTTGTGGAATGTACGGACACAAACAAGATTAACCAACAATTACATCAATTGGAACTCACACAACTATTTAACACAAACATATGTACAATCAACACATCAAATGTTGTGGATTCTGACACGACAAACTACCCTTGAAGAATTGTAGGACTTACAGCAGTACGCCTACATTCCTTCTCAGGTTGATGATCCAAGTGAAAGTCGTCCGGTCACAAACAGAATTACCAACAGCTAGATGACAGATGATATCAATTCAGTATATACAATATGAACATATGTACAAGATCATACACCAAGCCCATTGGACTGCTCATTGATGCGCTACCCTTTGAAGAACTGTAGGACTTACAGCAGTACGCCTACAACCCTTCTCAGGTTCACGCCCTAGGTTGGGAAATCGTCGCAGAGTTCATTTACTGACTTCCTTCTATCAGCTATATCCTCAAATCTGAACGGCAACACGCCCATATCATTGTATCGTAGAATATAGATGACCAACAAACACACGATATATCCGGTCAACCAAGTATAGAAACAGAGTAATTTACACCAAAGATAATAACATTCAAATAGTAACTTGAAACTAGAAATGCCTTTATTCGTGCAAGTCAATTTTACAATAACTCTCTCCTTTACACTTGGCTTATCCACACTAAACTGACCATTGATATTCGTCCTTTCAAACGAACTGATACTACCATAGTCATTGCACAAGATACTTGAGTTGATGGGTGTCTGTTTCATTGTGGATGACAGCACCAACGATGACTGAGTGACACAAGGTGATGAACTTAGTGGTGGATCAGAAGCTGTTCTTGTTCGGCTCTCAGATAGTTGTCCAACTGCAAGATTACCACCACTGCTGTCTTTCACTACTATTTCGGGTTTAGCACTATCATCTGATGATAGGTGGGCTACACGCTGATCAATTACACTGACTGTCTCACAAGTATGCACACCTTTTGGAACTGCATCTGCGTTCAATTCTACTTCACGTTGTAGTTGTACAGAACCTTTATTTAACTTAGCAGTAGTAGGCATATCCCGCATCTCATAATGATCAACCAAAGACAAATGTGAAGTATCATGATCATTATCACGAATATTCACTTTACCGTCAACTTCATCATTTTCAAACTCTTTAATAACAGAAGTAGACAATTTTGGTTCCTCCTCGCAAATCATAAAAGGTTCTATATCTTCAATCTGTCTAGTAATACCCTGTAAACTTGTAGGGTCAGAACTGCACTCTGAAGCAGTAACTCTATTCTGTGACACTCTATTCAACAATGGCTTACCAGTTGCAACTACAGACTTCTTCACCGCACCGTTATCGTCACACAATTCGGAGTCAGGCCTGGAGTTTACATTTAGCTTATCACTGAACTTGCTCACTGGTTCACAGTTCACTTCTGTATGCACCTCTTGCACACGTGTAAACCACAACCGTGTTTGTCTTGCATCTTGTAACTTATCTGTTGAGGATGTACTACGAAACCTGTTACACTCACTAGGTCTATATGCATTACTAGACATCATGGAGCCTTCTCGATATCCACCTCTCTGAGGCTTATTCGTCATCAATGAGTGCGTTTTACCCTCAGACTGCTCTATTCTAGGGGTGAGATCTAACAGACTGGAAAACTTGCTCATAGATTGATTGACACTAGTATTTACCAGTTTCAGGATATCATCAAACTTTGGCTCGATACCCTCATCCTCCATACGGGAGCTCATCTTCACCCACTTCCTTTGCAGTCGAGTAGGTAGACGTCTTGCTATTACTTCTAGTATAAAACTCGAGTTGAGGTCACTCATTCGATTCATCGAAATCATACCATTCTTGTAAATTAGCAAATTATCCAAAAACTCAGTGAGTGCCTGGGAGTCATCCTGTAATTGACCACCATTACCCTTAACAGCCTCGAATAATTTCCCTGCAATCATCGAAGGTCTTCCAAACCTTTGACGTAATATGCTCATAGCCTCAGCGTATCCCTCATTAGGGGGCATGAGCTTACAGCACTGTATAGCTCTTGAAGCATCTCCAGTGCAATACCTCATCAAATACATCAATTTCAATTCATCACTTAATGAAAAACTACTCAGCATGATCTCAAACTCCTTAACAAACTGTAAATAATCGGCCGGGTTTCCATCAAAACACCGTGGTTCAAACTTAGGGAGTTTGATGTTCCTATTATCCCTGAACGGCGAAACAGTAACATCAACCATGTCATGCTTAACATCAGACACATCGTTACAATTAACAGACAAGTCACCATGACTTACTTTCCTGTTTGTATCCAAGACACTCTGTCCCTTCTTTGACCCAGGCATTGTTGAACTTGACCCAATTCCAAAAAGTTCCAGATATTGCTTGTTCAAAGAGGACTTGACCGGCACCAGGAAAAATGAACGGCGACTATCCAAACTTTCACCAACTGTTTCAATCCGCCAGATCTGTTTCCATCGTCAGAAACTGTCAGCCAAGTCTCATAAACCGTTAATGCCCAGCTCTCGCTACGCTCGGGCCCACGCTGTTCTTAGAAGATTTCTCAGAAACGCTTAGTTATAACGGACGCAAAAACCAAAACACCGATCTGCCGTTTGATATTTCTGTATTGTTACACCAACATATAAAAGGAATAAGCGAACTAAGCAAACTAAGGTCTGAAAACAAATATTACAATAATAAATCTCTGTATTACTTCTGACGATGTTTCAATCTTCTTTCTGAACAGCGACCGATGAGACGATGACTGTCGTATTGATGCCTCCGCGAAAATTGGGGAAGTTGATTTTAAGCAAACAACCAAGAATTGATCGTTCAATCTTCAACTCCATTGACAACCGTAAAAAACTGCGTAGTTGAGTGGGGGAAGTCGGCATTGGTTACTGTCTGGTAGTATTCACCTCTTTGGGCAGTCTTCAGACACCAGTACTATCAGTGACATCCCCTAAAAATTCCGTTGTTCCTCCTTTAATAACGTACTTCGATTGATTGCCAAGCTGTTTTCTCCCGGTTTTTATGACATTGCCTGAAAACGATCTTCATGTGTGTTTATATCCGGGCTAGCCAGGAGTAAGTCATCTGTGCATGCTCTAGCAAACAGTAGGTCGCTCTGCTAGTTACCCATAAGCATTCGGAGAGTTTGTGCAGCATTGCGGAAGACAAATGCCATCCGCACAAAATAATGAAGGCCAAATGGAGTGGTGATGGCTGTTTTAGGTATATCTTTAATGATGTCTGTCTGCGAACCAAATCTGTAAGCAACAGTTCGCGTCAGTGTTTACGTCTTGGATAATGTTCATGAGAAAAAACAAGAACAAAGCATAACCTTGATGAACTCACTAACCAACTTACAGCAAACTTAACGTGGGCAGATACGATTCGCAGACATATGACCAGACTGTCTAAGAAAAGGCAACAAAGAGACGACAGAATAACCTTCAGTAGGAAAACAAACAAGACCCTGCTTCCCCGCTAACAATAAACAATAATACTGTCAATCACGTCTCATAAACCGTTAATGCCCAGCTCTCGCTACGCTCGGGCCCACGCTGTTCCTTTGAGTTTCAGAAACGCTTAGTAATAACGGACGCAAAAACCAAAACACCGATCTGCCGCTTGTTATTTCTTTATTGTTACACCAACATATAAAAGGAATAAACGAACTAAGGTCTGTAAACAAATATTACAATAATAAATCGTTATATTACTTCTGACGATGTTTCACTCTTCTTTCTGAACAGCGACCGATGAGACGATGACTGTCGTATTGATGCCTCCGCGAAAATCGGGGAAGTTGATTTTGAGCAAACAACCAAGAATTGATCGTTCAATCTTCAACTCCATTGACACTCCCCGGCAAAAAATGGATCCAACCCTTTTTTCCTTCACGATCAATGCACGTTGACTTGGATGCCATTGCGAGAACCTGGGTCACACGGACAGAGCTGAAATGGAAAACAAACAGAAAAGCCAACACACCACAAGCATACCCACAGCACAATCTCACACATCGCTGACGACCTGCGCCTCCAGACAGAGACCTCCTCTTGACATCTTGCAACACAATCGCCACTTACTAGAATGACTCTTGCAGAATGCAACGTGACCATAGCACCACCTCATGATACTCTTCAAGCATCCTCTTTTCTATTCACTACCAATTACCACTGAAATCGCTTGTCACTCATTCTGCCTCAGTTCTAGTAGCGGTGACGCATGCGAGCCTCAGTCGTTTACACTCTTTCTCCCCGGCGTGTCGGACCGCAGCTAACAATTATCTCCGTGTGCATTTCATTCTCAGCAATAGCCTAGCCTCCCCGGCGTATACGACCCATCTGCTGTCCTTAACATCAATCAATTCATTCACGGATGTAGAAGAGTGGCCACAACTTCAGAAGTAATCACGACGAAAATTTTAACAAAATTATGCAATAACAACAAGGTACGAAAACAACGAGTAAACACAATGAATTCAAATAACACCAATTGATATGACACACCACACGTATATACAAACAGTACACACAAACTCGCCGATCATGTCTTGATGGAATTATTTTGAAGAATTGCAGGACTTACACCAGTACGCCTACAAACCTTCACAGGTTGACCATTGTAAGTTGTGGAATGTCCGGACACAAACAGAATTACCAACAGCTAGATGACAGATGATATCAATTCAGTATATACAATATGAACATATGTACAAAATCACACACCGAGCACATTAGACTGCTCATTGATGCGCTACCCTTTGAAGAATTGTAGGACTTACAGCAGTACGCCTACAACCCTTCTCAGGTTGACGCTCTAGGTTGGAAAATCATCTATTGTTTCATCCTCCGACTCTCTACTCTCAGCACCTTCCAGGAGACACAGTTTTCTGATATCTCGCACCAACATGCCACAACTAGTTCTCACCTCAACCGTCCTCACCAATCCATCACCACTACAGATCAGCCTTACTACCACTCCCAAAGGCCACCTACCTGTGGCACATTTATCTGCTACTAATACTATGTCACCAACCTTTAAGTTTCGGCACAACTTTTTCCACTTGTCCCTGGTCTGCAATGTTAGAACATACTCCTTAAACCATCTTTTCCAAAATATATCTTTCATGTGCCTGGCTTGTTTCCATCTTTTAATCGTAGGTATTCCTTCCCCGCTTGCGTCCTCTATGCCAGGGTTGCCTCTCAATAACAATAATTTATTTGGGGTTAACACATCAAAATCCTTGACGTCGTCCCTCACAGGCGATAACGGCCGGTCATTTAATATTCGTTCAGCTTCACAAAAAAATGTCTCTAGCGTTTCGTCATTCAAACTCTGGTTTTTAATTATGGAGCTTAAAATACGCTTGATAATTCCTATAAGTCTTTCCCATAGCCCACCTCTATGGCTGGCATGTGGTGGGTTGAAGTGCCACTCGATGTTCCTTTTCAGTAACTCTTCCTGAACTCTCGTTTGAGGACCTTCGAAGTATTCTTTAAGCTCGGCGTGACAGCCAACAAAATTAGTCCCTCTGTCGCTGAACATCATCTTCGGTACACCCCGGCGATTTATAAATCTATGTAATGCTAGCACGAATGAATCAGTAGTTAGAGAATGAACCATCTCAATATGCACAGCTCTCATTTTCAAACAGGTGAATAAACAGCCATATCTTTTACATAGGGTTCTGCCTCTCTTCACTACAAAAGGTCCGAATAAATCCACCCCAACGTACTCAAATGGATAATTCCCTTCAGAAGCTTGCCACGCTGGAGTGGTGCCATTATCTGCTGTACTGGACGAGCATTTCGGAGTTTACATTCCATGCACTTATCAATTATTTTACGGACAGCAGTACCTCCCTTCACTATCCAGAACTTACATCGAATACTTGATAGTACTTGCGAAGTACCCAAATGACCTTCAAGAACATGGTAGTGTCTTATAATGAGATCAGTGACTGGATGGTAGCAAGGTAATAAAGCCGGATGACGGGTCTCATATGACGATTCTAACATTTGTAGACGTCCACCAACTCTAGCGATCCCTTCGGAAACTATCGGAGATAATCTATCTAACCGCACCTTGAAATCTGCGAAATCGGGACTATCCTCCTTGGTAATCTCACCCCACGCTTCCCACTGAGCAGCCCTCAAAATCGTTAACTCTGCATTTCTAATATCTTCGACTCTCAAAGGCCCCACATTCATATTTTCGTATCCCGCAAGATGCATGACCTTTAAATACGTAACATATCGTGTCAGCCACGCAACCGCTTTCAGTAGTTTGTACCAAGAAGAATAATATTTAAAAAGTGGATGTAAACCTGAATGTCTTTCTTGAGTAGATGTTAAACTGACACTTGTCTTCAACTCCAAGGCACACTCGTTTATCGGTGGTTCATCTTCTCTACGAGGCCACATACTATCAGCCCTTAGCAAGAACTCTGGACCTTTCCACCACTTATTTTTAACAACATTCATATCAATAACTCCTCGCGATGCTAGATCAGCTGGGTTTTTTCCAGACGGTACGTACCTCCACTGCTCAACAGTGGTTAGTTCACGAATTTGAGATACTCTGTTAGCTACAAAACATGCATATCTTGCTGACTCGTTGCGTATATAATATATCACAGACATCGAATCAGTCCAAAACGTTACGGGATGCTTGGGGTAATCCAACTCTTTACACACTGTTGTGAATAACTGCGCAGCTAGTAAGGCGGCATTAAGTTCTAATCTCGGAATCGAAACCGTCTTTAGAGGTGCAACTCTGGATTTACCCATCACCAGGCTAACATCTATATCATTCATTAAGGTGGTTCTGATGTATACGGCTGCACCAAATCCAACCTCAGAGGCATCAGAAAAAACATGGAAGTCAATTATATCATGATTTCTCGACGGCTTAAGTGGACGTGAGACGGAATGTAGATTCAGCATTCTTAAACTGTTAACCCACCCCTTCCACTCTTCTCTCTGCCTCTCACTTAATGGTTCATCCCACTGTAACCCTTTCCTGCATGTCTCTTGAAATAACCTCCTAGCCGGAAGTAGATAAGGTGCTACTAATCCAAGTGGGTCAAACACGGACGACAACACAGAGAGCACACCTCTCCGAGTAACTGGCTTATCAATATCACCAACACTAAATCCAAAGGTATCAGAGTTCACATCCCATCGCATACCTAATGTGCGTTCAACTGGTAGAGTATCAACAGGCAAATCTCGTACGGTAGGTGCTCTATCTTCTGGATCTATATGCTTCAAAACGTCTAGGCTGTTCGAGACCCACTTAGTTAGACGAAAGCCGGCCTTAGCTAACACTTCAGTAATGCTTGTTGCAAATCTAACTGCAGACTTATCATCATCGAAGGAGGCTAAACAATCATCCACGTAGAAGCAACAATCTATGACGTCCAGCAAATCATTAGAACCAAATGTGGACACTGCCTTTCGTAGAGCAAAATTAGCACAAAATGGGGAGGATGTGGCACCAAATGGATGCACTGTCATCCTATATTCTGACACCTTACCACAAGGACCGTCATCAAACCACAAAAACCTCAAGTGATCTCTGTCACTCTCTGGCACCTTCACCTGAAGGAACATTTCCTCAATATCCGCCGCGACAGCAACTGTAAACTTTCTGAATCTCAATAGCAGTCCCACTAATGAGCTCACGCAATCTGGGCCACTATACAGATTATCATTTAAAGAGACTCCTTCGTGTTTCGCAGAACAATCAAACACCACACGGAGTTTACCTGGCTTCCTCGGGTTAAAGACGGGATGATGGGGCAAATACCACTTCCCTGGCTCACTTTGATCAACTAGTCTTTCAACGTAACCCTTCACTATATGTTTATCGACGACTTCCTTATATTTGGACCAGAGTTCTGCATCTGACAGGAATTTCTTCTGTAAACCCATTAGTCTCTTAAGAGCAACTTTCCTATTACAAATCAACTGTCTATCTTTGAATCTCCATGGTAGGCCAACGCTGAAACGCCCGTTTTCGTATTTACAAGAGTCCTCGGCTATTTTAACTGCTTTCAAGTCTTCTACAGAACGACCTTTCCCTGGGACACCGCAGTCACAAAACTCCTTGTCATACATATTTTTAATCATAGTTTCTAGTTTGTCCCCATCGTTTGTAACTAATGATGATATGTGGACTATGGGTATAGGTCCTCTCACTGTCCATCCCAGTGGTGTTTTTGTCGCAAACAGATCATCTCTACCTCCAAATCTCTCTTCTAATACCTTGTGGGCTTCTGGCACACTACATCCAATGAGTACTCTCACTCTTCCATCTTGCAATGTTGGAAGAGGTATGTCACACAGGTACGGCTTACCGACAACCGTTTCACGACTAGGTACTATAGCTTCGCCAAGTTTCATACTGGAGGTAGTGTAAGCAGTATCCACTTCCACGGTCTCCCCTGTAGCCAAGGATTCTAACTGAAATGACACTCGCTCACATACTACTGTTTTCGCAGAATTGAAAGTATTTACAACCAAGGGTTGCTTTGGGCCTTTAATACCCAAGCAACCAGCCAGTTCAGCATCTATCAATGTAACGTCTGAACCATTATCCAACAATGCATAAGTCTCTACTGAAGATTTCGGTCCTTTCACCTTAACTGGTAATACCCCTAAGAAAACTTGTGGGATGTCAAGGGGTCTAGAGATACTATTACAATTAACCGAACTCCCAGGTTCGTTCACTGTTCTCAGAAGTGGGTGCATATCCGTTAAACCACTACTTCCTTTATTTGTCGCCTTACAATTCCACTTTGTATGCCCAATCTTTAAACAACTGAAACACAGCCGCTTCTGCTTTGCCATTTTTAACCTTTCTACGGGTGACATAGCGATAAAGCGATTACAATCACTCAATTGATGCATGTTATGGCAGACAATACACTCATCCTTTCTCGTTGTGTCTTGAGACTTCACCACAAATGCCTTCCTTATATTCACTGGTTCCTTAGGTTCTACCTTAGAATGCAAAATGCTGGCGAATTTGCCCATCGCCTGGTTGACACTGTCCTTCACCAGTCTAAGAATATCATCGAACCTTGGCTCGATACCCTCCTCCTCTATACGAGAGCTTATTTTTACCCATTTCCTTTGCAGCCGCGTAGGTAGGCGTCTTGCAATTACCTCTAGGACTGAGCTGGAGTTGAGGTCACTCATGAAATTCATAGAAATCAAGGTATTCTTGTAAGTCATAAGATTGTCTAAAAACTCAGTGAGTGCCTTGGAGTCATCTTGAAGTTGACTGCCATTACCCTTGACAGCTTCGTATACGTTCCTTACAATCATCGAAGGCCTTCCAAACCTTTGACGTAATATGCTCATAGCCTCAGCGTATCCCTCATTAGGGGGCATGAGCTTACAGCACTGTATAGCTCTTGAAGCATCTCCAGTGCAATACCTCATCAAATACATCAATTTCAATTCATCACTTAATAAAAAACTACTCAGCATGATCTCAAACTCCTTAACAAACTGTAAATAATCGGCCGGGTTTCCATCAAAACACCGTGGTTCAAACTTGGGGAGTTTGATGTTCCTATTATCCCTGAACGGCGAAACAGTAACATCAACCATGTCATGCTTAACATCAGACACATCGTTACAATTAACAGACAAGTCACCATGACTTACTTTCCTGTTTGTATCCAAGACACTCTGTCCCTTCTTTGACCCAGGCATTGTTGAACTTGACCCAATTCCAAAAAGTTCCAGATATTGCTTGTTCAAAGAGGACTTGACCGGCACCAGGAAAGATGAACGGCGACTATCCAAACTTTCACCAACTGTTTGAATCCGCCAGATCTGTTTCTATCGTCAGAAACTGTCAGCCAAATCTCATAAACCGTTAATGCCCAGCTCTCGCTACGCTCGGGCCCACGCTGTTCTTAGAAGATTTCCAGAAACGCTTAGTTATAACGGACGCAAAAACCAAAACACCGATCTGCCGTTTGATATTTCTGTATTGTTACACCAACATATAAAAGGAATAAGCGAACTAAGAACTAAGGTCTGAAAACAAATATTACAATAATAAATCTCTGTATTACTTCTGACGATGTTTCAATCTTCTTTCTGAACAGCGACCGATGAGACGATGACTGTCGTATTGATGCTTCCGCGAAAATTGGGGAAGTTGATTTTAAGCAAACAACCAAGAATTGATCGTTCAATCTTCAACTCCATTGACAACCGTAAAAAACTGCGTAGTTGAGTGGGGGAAGTCGGCATTGGTTACTGTCTGGTAGTATTCACCTCTTTGGGCAGTCTTCAGACACCAGTACTATCAGTGACATCCCCTAAAAATTCCGTTGTTCCTCCTTTAATAACGTACTTCGATTGATTGCCAAGCTGTTTTCTCCCGGTTTTTATGACATTGCCTGAAAACGATCTTCATGTGTGTTTATATCCGGGCTAGCCAGGAGTAAGTCATCTGTGCATGCTCTAGCAAACAGTAGGTCGCTCTGCTAGTTACCCATAAGCATTCGGAGAGTTTGTGCAGCATTGCGGAAGACAAATGCCATCCGCACAAAATAATGAAGGCCAAATGGAGTGGTGATGGCTGTTTTAGGTATATCTTTAATGATGTCTGTCTGCGAACCAAATCTGTAAGCAACAGTTCGCGTCAGTGTTTACGTCTTGGATAATGTTCATGAGAAAAAACAAGAACAAAGCATAACCTTGATGAACTCACTAACCAACTTACAGCAAACTTAACGTGGGCAGATACGATTCGCAGACATATGACCAGACTGTCTAAGAAAAGGCAACAAAGAGACGACAGAATAACCTTCAGTAGGAAAACAAACAAGACCCTGCTTCCCCGCTAACAATAAACAATAATACTGTCAATCACGTCTCATAAACCGTTAATGCCCAGCTCTCGCTACGCTCGGGCCCACGCTGTTCCTTTGAGTTTCAGAAACGCTTAGTAATAACGGACGCAAAAACCAAAACACCGATCTGCCGCTTGTTATTTCTTTATTGTTACACCAACATATAAAAGGAATAAACGAACTAAGGTCTGTAAACAAATATTACAATAATAAATCGTTATATTACTTCTGACGATGTTTCACTCTTCTTTCTGAACAGCGACCCATGAGACGATGACTGTCGTATTGATGCCTCCGCGAAAATCGGGGAAGTTGATTTTGAGCAAACAACCAAGAATTGATCGTTCAATCTTCAACTCCATTGACACTCCCCGGCAAAAAATGGCTCCAACCCTTTTTTCCTTCACGATCAATGCACGTTGACTTGGATGCCATTGCGAGAACCTGGGTCACACGGACAGAGCTGAAATGGAAAACAAACAGAAAAGCCAACACACCACAAGCATACCCACAGCACAATCTCACACATCGCTGACGACCTGCGCCTCCAGACAGAGACCTCCTCTTGACATCTTGCAACACAATCGCCACTTACTAGAATGACTCTTGCAGAATGCAACGTGACCATAGCACCACCTCATGATACTCTTCAAGCATCCTCTTTTCTATTCACTATCAATTATCACTGAAATCGTTGGTCACTCATTCTGCCTCAGTTCTAGTAGTGGTGACGCATGCGAGCCTCAGTCGTTTACACTCTTTCTCCCCGGCGTGTCGGACCGCAGCTAACAATTATCTCCGTGTGCATTTCATTCTCAGCAATAGCCTAGCCTCCCCGGCGTATACGACCCATCTGCTGTCCTTAACATCAATCAATTCATTCACGGATGTAGAAGAGTGGCCACAACTTCAGAAGTAATCACGACGAAAATTTTAACAAAATTATGCAATAACAACAAGGTACGAAAACAACGAGTAAACACAATGAATTCAAATAACACCAATTGATATGACACACCACACGTATATACAAACAGTACACACAAACTCGCCGATCATGTCTTGATGGAATTATTTTGAAGAATTGCAGGACTTACACCAGTACGCCTACAAACCTTCACAGGTTGACCATTGTAAGTTGTGGAATGTCCGGACACAAACAGAATTACCAACAGCTAGATGACAGATGATATCAATTCAGTATATACAATATGAACATATGTACAAAATCACACACCGAGCACATTAGACTGCTCATTGATGCGCTACCCTTTGAAGAATTGTAGGACTTACAGCAGTACGCCTACAACCCTTCTCAGGTTGACGCTCTAGGTTGGAAAATCATCTATTGTTTCATCCTCCGACTCTCTACTCTCAGCACCTTCCAGGAGACACAGTTTTCTGATATCTCGCACCAACATGCCACAACTAGTTCTCACCTCAACCGTCCTCACCAATCCATCACCACTACAGATCAGCCTTACTACCACTCCCAAAGGCCACCTACCTGTGGCACATTTATCTGCTACTAATACTATGTCACCAACCTTTAAGTTTCGGCACAACTTTTTCCACTTGTCCCTGGTCTGCAATGTTAGAACATACTCCTTAAACCATCTTTTCCAAAATATATCTTTCATGTGCCTGGCTTGTTTCCATCTTTTAATCGTAGGTATTCCTTCCCCGCTTGCGTCCTCTATGCCAGGGTTGCCTCTCAATAACAATAATTTATTTGGGGTTAACACATCAAAATCCTTGACGTCGTCCCTCACAGGCGATAACGGCCGGTCATTTAATATTCGTTCAGCTTCACAAAAAAATGTCTCTAGCGTTTCGTCATTCAAACTCTGGTTTTTAATTATGGAGCTTAAAATACGCTTGATAATTCCTATAAGTCTTTCCCATAGCCCACCTCTATGGCTGGCATGTGGTGGGTTGAAGTGCCACTCGATGTTCCTTTTCAGTAACTCTTCCTGAACTCTCGTTTGAGGACCTTCGAAGTATTCTTTAAGCTCGGCGTGACAGCCAACAAAATTAGTCCCTCTGTCGCTGAACATCATCTTCGGTACACCCCGGCGATTTATAAATCTATGTAATGCTAGCACGAATGAATCAGTAGTTAGAGAATGAACCATCTCAATATGCACAGCTCTCATTTTCAAACAGGTGAATAAACAGCCATATCTTTTACATAGGGTTCTGCCTCTCTTCACTACAAAAGGTCCGAATAAATCCACCCCAACGTACTCAAATGGATAATTCCCTTCAGAAGCTTGCCACGCTGGAGTGGTGCCATTATCTGCTGTACTGGACGAGCATTTCGGAGTTTACATTCCATGCACTTATCAATTATTTTACGGACAGCAGTACCTCCCTTCACTATCCAGAACTTACATCGAATACTTGATAGTACTTGCGAAGTACCCAAATGACCTTCAAGAACATGGTAGTGTCTTATAATGAGATCAGTGACTGGATGGTAGCAAGGTAATAAAGCCGGATGACGGGTCTCATATGACGATTCTAACATTTGTAGACGTCCACCAACTCTAGCGATCCCTTCGGAAACTATCGGAGATAATCTATCTAACCGCACCTTGAAATCTGCGAAATCGGGACTATCCTCCTTGGTAATCTCACCCCACGCTTCCCACTGAGCAGCCCTCAAAATCGTTAACTCTGCATTTCTAATATCTTCGACTCTCAAAGGCCCCACATTCATATTTTCGTATCCCGCAAGATGCATGACCTTTAAATACGTAACATATCGTGTCAGCCACGCAACCGCTTTCAGTAGTTTGTACCAAGAAGAATAATATTTAAAAAGTGGATGTAAACCTGAATGTCTTTCTTGAGTAGATGTTAAACTGACACTTGTCTTCAACTCCAAGGCACACTCGTTTATCGGTGGTTCATCTTCTCTACGAGGCCACATACTATCAGCCCTTAGCAAGAACTCTGGACCTTTCCACCACTTATTTTTAACAACATTCATATCAATAACTCCTCGCGATGCTAGATCAGCTGGGTTTTTTCCAGACGGTACGTACCTCCACTGCTCAACAGTGGTTAGTTCACGAATTTGAGATACTCTGTTAGCTACAAAACATGCATATCTTGCTGACTCGTTGCGTATATAATATATCACAGACATCGAATCAGTCCAAAACGTTACGGGATGCTTGGGGTAATCCAACTCTTTACACACTGTTGTGAATAACTGCGCAGCTAGTAAGGCGGCATTAAGTTCTAATCTCGGAATCGAAACCGTCTTTAGAGGTGCAACTCTGGATTTACCCATCACCAGGCTAACATCTATATCATTCATTAAGGTGGTTCTGATGTATACGGCTGCACCAAATCCAACCTCAGAGGCATCAGAAAAAACATGGAAGTCAATTATATCATGATTTCTCGACGGCTTAAGTGGACGTGAGACGGAATGTAGATTCAGCATTCTTAAACTGTTAACCCACCCCTTCCACTCTTCTCTCTGCCTCTCACTTAATGGTTCATCCCACTGTAACCCTTTCCTGCATGTCTCTTGAAATAACCTCCTAGCCGGAAGTAGATAAGGTGCTACTAATCCAAGTGGGTCAAACACGGACGACAACACAGAGAGCACACCTCTCCGAGTAACTGGCTTATCAATATCACCAACACTAAATCCAAAGGTATCAGAGTTCACATCCCATCGCATACCTAATGTGCGTTCAACTGGTAGAGTATCAACAGGCAAATCTCGTACGGTAGGTGCTCTATCTTCTGGATCTATATGCTTCAAAACGTCTAGGCTGTTCGAGACCCACTTAGTTAGACGAAAGCCGGCCTTAGCTAACACTTCAGTAATGCTTGTTGCAAATCTAACTGCAGACTTATCATCATCGAAGGAGGCTAAACAATCATCCACGTAGAAGCAACAATCTATGACGTCCAGCAAATCATTAGAACCAAATGTGGACACTGCCTTTCGTAGAGCAAAATTAGCACAAAATGGGGAGGATGTGGCACCAAATGGATGCACTGTCATCCTATATTCTGACACCTTACCACAAGGACCGTCATCAAACCACAAAAACCTCAAGTGATCTCTGTCACTCTCTGGCACCTTCACCTGAAGGAACATTTCCTCAATATCCGCCGCGACAGCAACTGTAAACTTTCTGAATCTCAATAGCAGTCCCACTAATGAGCTCACGCAATCTGGGCCACTATACAGATTATCATTTAAAGAGACTCCTTCGTGTTTCGCAGAACAATCAAACACCACACGGAGTTTACCTGGCTTCCTCGGGTTAAAGACGGGATGATGGGGCAAATACCACTTCCCTGGCTCACTTTGATCAACTAGTCTTTCAACGTAACCCTTCACTATATGTTTATCGACGACTTCCTTATATTTGGACCAGAGTTCTGCATCTGACAGGAATTTCTTCTGTAAACCCATTAGTCTCTTAAGAGCAACTTTCCTATTACAAATCAACTGTCTATCTTTGAATCTCCATGGTAGGCCAACGCTGAAACGCCCGTTTTCGTATTTACAAGAGTCCTCGGCTATTTTAACTGCTTTCAAGTCTTCTACAGAACGACCTTTCCCTGGGACACCGCAGTCACAAAACTCCTTGTCATACATATTTTTAATCATAGTTTCTAGTTTGTCCCCATCGTTTGTAACTAATGATGATATGTGGACTATGGGTATAGGTCCTCTCACTGTCCATCCCAGTGGTGTTTTTGTCGCAAACAGATCATCTCTACCTCCAAATCTCTCTTCTAATACCTTGTGGGCTTCTGGCACACTACATCCAATGAGTACTCTCACTCTTCCATCTTGCAATGTTGGAAGAGGTATGTCACACAGGTACGGCTTACCGACAACCGTTTCACGACTAGGTACTATAGCTTCGCCAAGTTTCATACTGGAGGTAGTGTAAGCAGTATCCACTTCCACGGTCTCCCCTGTAGCCAAGGATTCTAACTGAAATGACACTCGCTCACATACTACTGTTTTCGCAGAATTGAAAGTATTTACAACCAAGGGTTGCTTTGGGCCTTTAATACCCAAGCAACCAGCCAGTTCAGCATCTATCAATGTAACGTCTGAACCATTATCCAACAATGCATAAGTCTCTACTGAAGATTTCGGTCCTTTCACCTTAACTGGTAATACCCCTAAGAAAACTTGTGGGATGTCAAGGGGTCTAGAGATACTATTACAATTAACCGAACTCCCAGGTTCGTTCACTGTTCTCAGAAGTGGGTGCATATCCGTTAAACCACTACTTCCTTTATTTGTCGCCTTACAATTCCACTTTGTATGCCCAATCTTTAAACAACTGAAACACAGCCGCTTCTGCTTTGCCATTTTTAACCTTTCTACGGGTGACATAGCGATAAAGCGATTACAATCACTCAATTGATGCATGTTATGGCAGACAATACACTCATCCTTTCTCGTTGTGTCTTGAGACTTCACCACAAATGCCTTCCTTATATTCACTGGTTCCTTAGGTTCTACCTTAGAATGCAAAATGCTGGCGAATTTGCCCATCGCCTGGTTGACACTGTCCTTCACCAGTCTAAGAATATCATCGAACCTTGGCTCGATACCCTCCTCCTCTATACGAGAGCTTATTTTTACCCATTTCCTTTGCAGCCGCGTAGGTAGGCGTCTTGCAATTACCTCTAGGACTGAGCTGGAGTTGAGGTCACTCATGAAATTCATAGAAATCAAGGTATTCTTGTAAGTCATAAGATTGTCTAAAAACTCAGTGAGTGCCTTGGAGTCATCTTGAAGTTGACTGCCATTACCCTTGACAGCTTCGTATACGTTCCTTACAATCATCGAAGGCCTTCCAAACCTTTGACGTAATATGCTCATAGCCTCAGCGTATCCCTCATTAGGGGGCATGAGCTTACAGCACTGTATAGCTCTTGAAGCATCTCCAGTGCAATACCTCATCAAATACATCAATTTCAATTCATCACTTAATAAAAAACTACTCAGCATGATCTCAAACTCCTTAACAAACTGTAAATAATCGGCCGGGTTTCCATCAAAACACCGTGGTTCAAACTTGGGGAGTTTGATGTTCCTATTATCCCTGAACGGCGAAACAGTAACATCAACCATGTCATGCTTAACATCAGACACATCGTTACAATTAACAGACAAGTCACCATGACTTACTTTCCTGTTTGTATCCAAGACACTCTGTCCCTTCTTTGACCCAGGCATTGTTGAACTTGACCCAATTCCAAAAAGTTCCAGATATTGCTTGTTCAAAGAGGACTTGACCGGCACCAGGAAAATGAACGGCGACTATCCAAACTTTCACCAACTGTTTGAATCCGCCAGATCTGTTTCTATCGTCAGAAACTGTCAGCCAAATCTCATAAACCGTTAATGCCCAGCTCTCGCTACGCTCGGGCCCACGCTGTTCTTAGAAGATTTCCAGAAACGCTTAGTTATAACGGACGCAAAAACCAAAACACCGATCTGCCGTTTGATATTTCTGTATTGTTACACCAACATATAAAAGGAATAAGCGAACTAAGAACTAAGGTCTGAAAACAAATATTACAATAATAAATCTCTGTATTACTTCTGACGATGTTTCAATCTTCTTTCTGAACAGCGACCGATGAGACGATGACTGTCGTATTGATGCCTCCGCGAAAATCGGGGAAGTTGATTTTGAGCAAACAACCAAGAATTGATCGTTCAATCTTCAACTCCATTGACAAATACTGTACATAAAAATCTGTATATATCTGTTGAGTTTCTCAACAAGCGATCTGTAGCCTGACTCTTGTCTTCTGTCGTTTCATATCTTCCTCAGCCAGTGGGTTGTTATGGTAGGCACGAACTATTTTAGAAAGTACTGTGGCGCCGCGGAGCCCTCAATATGGAGCTTTGGGGATCTGTTTGGTACCGTTTGTTTCTTCATAGCCCTGTAATTGCCACAGGGTCGCCAGTCAGTTTGATTCTTCCTGAGTACCATATGCAGTGGTGAAGCCAACTGACTTCTTGAGGGTCAAATGATCCCCAAATGAGGCATGTAGTTGAGCCCTACTTTTGCCGTCTTTAACTTGACTAGAGCTAACCTCCTTGGCTTGGCGAAAACAAGAGGACCATTCGTCCTAATGGTATGTGTAGCCTTTGGACCAACCTAGGAAGTTTGATATATAGTTGCCAATAGAGTAGGAAATCCCACCAGTATTTTCCGGAACCCTTCGGTTGATACTGGTGGAGACTGAACTAGGTTTGGTGAATGGTGATCGCTCACCTCACTATTCGCATATCTGCACGTTTCTTTCAATATTAGCCGTCTCGTCCGAGTATCCACTGGCAAGTTATACTATTCTGGGAAGTCTATGCCAATAATTGCTAGGTCCAGGTCAGTAACAGAAAAAATCCGTGGCAATTGTCCCTTAAACCCTACGTCAAGTGTCAGGGTTTTCTGCTCGAAAGTCACGATTTTGGTTTTGTAAGCAGCTAGTAGCGTGGCGGAGGACATTCTTTGTCCCTGCTCTTCGTTTGCTTTTGATATGATGCTGGATGCAACCCCCGCATCAAACAAGAAGTCTGTGCCAGAGTTCATATCCCTGATGTATAATAAACAACTGCCCGGGTCCATTTTTTTCAGTATTCACTAACTGGAAAAGAGCTACTGGTTTCTCTGTTGATCTGGTTTGCCTAGATCTGCTTCATTACCTAAAAAGTTGTATACCAAGGGATCTAGTTCAATAACCCTGTGTTAGTCGTGGCTGTGCTAGTACTTCGTTAGTGATCTAATTTTGGCTACGGGCTCTGAGATTACTGGGTCATCATACTTATTCGCACAGTTCACTTGTTCCTTCCCTGAGATGTCTGTTCTCCACTATTTGGTCAACAATGCATGTTAACTGCTTAAGAGATGAGTCGAAATCCTGAACGTCTAGTGTATGTTGAACATACTTCGTAATGGCCTTCATTTAGCCTTGCTTTATTACATCCTCTCCAACCGGGATGCCTCCCACCAGTTGTTCTAACTCCAACAGTCTACCCCAGAAGTAATCATTGTAAATGTGGGCTTTTAGACGCGGAAAGGCAATTTAACAATTCGCGCTTAGGTACAGCATCTGATTTCTCTGTCGAAGGATGAAGCATAAGCTCCTGCAGCTTTTCGCTAATGGGATAAGATAGTTGAGAACATACGTCCCTATACCTGCAAGTCAAAGTAGTGCTCAAATTGAATGAATCGCCGTTCAGAATCATGTCTGTCAAATTCGAATATGGTAGTTTTCACGGTTACTGAGGCATCTGTCTCCATGGAAGTAAGGCTTTCTTGAGTCAGATCCCATGATCATCAAATCAGATTTGATGATGAAAGAAGTAAATTTAAAGAACGTACGAATATAAGCAATGAAATACATTAAAATATATGCAAATGAAACATAAAAATATAAGCTATGGCGAACTACACCGAAATAAATGGCTTATTGTGAACTCTTCGGACTTACCGATGCAGTAACTGGCTAAAATATTAAAACGAAAACAAAATTACCGGCCAACTTCGTGAATAGTGATCGAAGATAGCAATCGGTTTTGAGTGTTTATTCTCATAAGCGCGCCGATGGTGGGCGAGTGAAGCAGGGGAAATCTACTCAAACACATAGAAGGGCATTTGTCATCCAATGGAGAAGAAAGATCCTACACATCACGAGGAAGACATAGTTCCTACTTGGCCGCTTGTTTCATCCTGATGTCTTCTGTAATCATCAACGGCGTCTGAGTGATAATAATGTACTATGGGCCTCACAGATTATCTCACATGCCCATCGACGTGGTCCTCCCTCTAGAGACATTCGCAATCCATTAGTGGATGTTGTCACATTTCTGCATAAGGGACGCCTTACTGTCTTCTATAGAAACGACTTTTTCACTGTTAAAATTTTTAGAATGCAATACTAGGGTTTTAATGAGCCATATCTAGCGACTAAAGATTTGAGAGTTTCAATTCAGGATGTACTGTCACATCACCTTTTCGGATGGAGTGCGCCGCACTCCACTGTATCTTGCTTACCTTCTAATCATACCACCTATTCATAATTCAGCAAACCCAAATGACCGAGTGGGAAGAGTCTACCTACTTATATAGGAATAACGTCACTAGCAAGACACTGCTCAATGCACGCTTGTCAGATGTAATAAGGCTTTATTGGGTTAAGTGAGGACAAACAGAGTAAGCCTCAAGACAGACAACATGATGCAAGCGGGACAACAAAGCTTCAGGTGAGATTAGTGGTGTTTTTTGTCGTTGTGTAACAAGTGCACATCATGCTAAGAGTGAATTTTCTGACAGATTAGCACACAGTAGTATAATTCGTGCAGGCACTTGGCAGTTCATACAACCTATCTCTCTTCCAGACTTGATAAACATAACGAATTGTGTTCATAAGATTGCCTAGAGAACTTACTTTCGGTGGAGTTTGCATCATACACAATAGTAACTTAGCTTATAAATATTGTGAAAGATAAAAGACTATTGAAAAGTATTCAGTTTGGAGATTTGCGACTTCCACTTTCTGTCTTCAAGCAAAGCATTGAAAATTGGGCAGAAGTAGCAAAATGAAGTTTGCGGTACCTCTGTTAAGGTAGCTGACTACTGATTAGTTTCAAGGGATTACCATCAGTCGTTTGTTGTCGTGGTTTTTAAAGAAGTAAAAATCGCTCTGTAGTATCCTGTGAATGTAGTCATAAGTACATTAGCTTGTCTATCATAGTACTTAGAATCTAGATTCTTTATTCCCTGGCTTACAAAAATACTAAATTAAAGCTCACAAATTCTGAAGTAGCACTTACTTTCTATAGTGAGTAAATCCGCAAATGATTTGATTTTCCGTACAAAATTGGACTTAGTTCTTTTTCCTAGTATGACTGACTTCACTTTAGCACTCTAGAGTGCTGCTTTCAGAATTGGTTTCGACTTAATATAAGCTCAGGGACCCACGAAGATTAGTTGGAATTTGTGAAGGCCAGGCTGGCTTGATGGGGTGCAGTAGGGAGAGAAATTCTGTTGGTAGGATGAAGGCCCATCGGTAAGAAATGAGTAAGACATGATTTACGATTGCTTTGTGGAAACACTTCGAAGTGTTAGCTGAAGTAGAACTAAGTTGAAAAAGTGTTATGATTGATATAGTCGTAATCTGCCAGCCATTTATGAAGTTTGGTTGTTGTTTTGAGCCATATAAGAAATGTTTGTATGAGGCTCTTCAGGTGGTATGTAGCATATTTCAAAATTATTCACTATGGTGTGGGTGTACTTTACTTTACTTTACTTCGGCTATCTCCTACGGGAGGATGAGCCGGCTTCATGAACATCTCGAATCATCGCTGCTCAGGCGCGGCGATAGTTGTTTGTAAGACAGTTCATGAAGTGGTGTGGGTGTGCGCTCACTTGACGTTATCATACACATTGTAAGAACACCAGTCTTTATCTGAATATTTCCACGTCTGTATATCTTTTCTCAGTGGGGTTTCATTTTATTTCTATTTGCTTTATACATGCACAGTTTTCCTATGTAGTAGCTAAAAATAATGCAATTTGTGTAGATTGCTAAGTTGGTTATTGACTCAGTCAATGAAGTATTATTTTGATGGTGTTTTGTGAGTTTCCTTATAAAATGTTTTTACATTACTTGTCATAATACATTAATTAAGTGTTAGAAAGTTAAGGTTTCTTAGATATTCTGGATAATTACCGAATTTGCAATTCCTCTATTCTGGCTAGCGTGGGCTGTTATACTAGGCTGCTTTATATACATGTGAGTTTCTTAGATATTAAAGCAGTGTTCATTAGTGAATAACCCGAGTTCGCTACGTTTGTCGGTCTTTGCAGTCGTCATGCTAAGGTTAATATTGTTTATGGCTTCTCTGAATTTAAGAATCAGTTTTTGTGAATTTCACTGACGATGCGTTCACTCAACTTGGATGTGGCTGCATACATTGCCTACTGATTCTCAGCACCGGTACTTAATTCGTTGTCTGACGTTTTTGGGCCTCCTAGAGCTCTTTATTCCATTTACAACCTTCAATATTGTTTTGATTTAAAAATTGGGGGGTAGTTAATTTAGGGAGGTCGCTAATACGGGATAAATATAAAACTCCTCGTAAGATTTATGTTTAATGGGCATCATATTCGAATGGCCTGCATATGAATTTACTTTTACTCACTTCCGTACAGTACTGTCTGCATTGGAGGTAGGCTCAGAACCAATCCTAAATGTTCATTTCAGGTGATATAATGCCATCACGTACTTATTTAAATCAAGGGAACGATATGGACTAATTTTTGTTGCTTTAGATACATGAGTGTGGAAAACGGTAAACTTGAATGTTTTAAAAGGACCGAACATTGTCTGTAATGATTCTCTCAGGTATTTTCGATACTAAAGGGTGTAGTGCTCCTAACCTATAATTGAGGTATATCACCTTAGTTATTTAGTGGAAAGATGACTCATTTCTGTCCATCAGTTGTTTCGTGTCAAAAGGGTAGTGCACTTGATATATCCTACTGCTCAAAAGCGTCTCTAATAGTATATAGAATTTGAAATGTTAAGAATTTCTGGTGAACCTTTAATTTTATAATCAGTGGATAAGCAACGTTTTAACTACACCTCTAAATAAAAGGAGTATTTAGTACAATCTATAAGTTACATATAACTGCGTCGTAATGTGTTTGAATGGAATTTATTGCCGAAGGTATAGCAGTTGCGAACTTTTGCTGAAATTTTAATGGAGGAGATAAAAGCCTGTAACCCATCACCTAAAAGTTGTTTGTCTTAACTAATGGGTTTTTTAAAATTAAGAAAAGGTATGCAAAAACTCGTGTTATATGTCTTAGTTATCACAGGAAATTATTAGTAGTAATAACATCCTAATCTCCCTTTCAATTTTTTTTTAATACTTTCAGTTGCATTCATGAAAAAAGTTGCACTAGTGACAGTGATAGGACTTCCTGGAAGTGGAAAAAGCACTTTGTGTGGTCATTTATGCAAGCTGAAGATGGATGAATGTTTTGTTATGTGGATAGAGTATGACAAACTTATTCCATCAGAGATATTCTCTCAAAATCCTGACGTATGAAATGTAACTGAAGTTGATTATTTCCATTAGAATAATTACTGGAAAGATTGGCGTCAAGCTGTTCTTAGCTGTACGGAAAGACTCTTGGCTTCTTGGAGGAGTACTGATTTTGTGCAAGTTTTAAGTGAAGAGGAAAAGGTTATTTGGTTGAATCTAAGCGAATATTCTACTTTAAATGCGGAGAAGATCATAGTTCTACTGGACGATAACTTCTACTACTCTAGCATGCGTCGTGTATTTTACAGCTTAGCAAAAAAGTGTAATTTTAAGTTTTCTAATGCTTTCAGATTCATACAGTTACGCATCAGTAGTTTTCAAGTGTGATGTAGACATTTGTATTCGTAGGAACTGTACCAGAATGAATCCTGTCGATGAACACACCATTCATAAAATGGCTGAAAAGTTCGAATGGCCTGATCCAGTTAACAACTTATGGGAAAAGTACACCATTTTGGTTAATTCGTCTAATGAGGATGATGTTGATGATGCGTATGTGGTTCTTTAATATCATTGTTTTTATTAACAGAAATAATCCACTTAGCTTATTGAACACTTTGAAATCTGTACTCGACTCTCCAATCATAAACGATGATTTTGCAAAGGAAGAAGAGAAAAACAGAGATAGAAGTATCAATCTTGAAAGTCTGCTACATAATGCGGACAATCATTTAAGAAAAGTTGCTAATCATATAATCAAGTCAAAGGGTAAATTTCTTTTTAAAAAGTCTTTCATTACATACTTCAGATCCGTCATGGAGGACTCTATATGCTAAAAGCGTGTCGAAAGTTAAGTTGGAAACTTTGCGAATGCTGCATGATGTTCTTTACAAGGAAGATTCGGTTTGGAGTATCGAAGATTGTCAAAATTTAGCGGAAAATTTGTTTCATGAACAACTTTCTAAAGTTTTCAGCGAAGAATTACTGCCTGATATAAAATGAAGTGTCGTTGTCAGTGTTAAACATTAAGAAAAGATGTGAGATACTTCAAATGTACATTACCCTATATTGTCTTTCCAATTTATTTTTTTCATACAATTGTTCATTTGTACAGATTTTTTATGGTTTAAATATACTCCGAGAGGACGAATACTTGTCTCACTCTGATCCTTGAGTTTTCCTAGCAATTTATGTGGGGCGTCGATTCTAGAATGACTTGTTTTATTGATTAGATTTCACTTTTTCCAATTCTGAAGTTGGGAAGTAGCGCTTAGTAGTATTACCCTATTATTCTGTGTACATGTGGATGTATACGGGACGGCGTCAACGAGATTAAGACAATGGCACTTTATCATTAAAATCATATCTAGTCTTGGTAGGATACCTTCGCCTAATTTATGCAACAGTGGAAGAGGTAGTTAGCATTGTGAGTGTTAGTATAACAAGCTAATATACCTATAAAGTCCTTGTCACCGATTTAAATGTCTCTGCCAACTTGGCAATGTTCCCATCAAGCTCTGTGACGTAACACTGGTACATTGTTCTCCGAAGTTATATTGTAGAATCAAGTATATAGGAAGCTGTGAGCTGTTAGCATTCATCATTCATGCGTGGCTACAATGTCGAAGAAACCTAAGTTTCTTTGTGAGTTTGTGAAGAACCTCTCTCAGTGTTTTAATTTCGTATATCTTATTCTTCTTACACAAGCGATCCGATGGTTATTTATATGTTATCTACAGTATAATTTCATGCTCAATTCATTTTCGGGCTTATCTCGTTGGTCATCCGTGGTGGTGTATTTTCCTAGCTTGGATATACCTGAATGCGTTGTTATTGTATTCTGTGTAGAAATGATCACCGTTTTCGTTAGTTTTCAAATGACTGAAGGTTATTCAGTTAACAATAAGCTTAGATCTACTGGAAATAGAGCTAACTTTTATCTCATGAAAAGGTGAGGTTAAACTGATATGTAGATTGAATCAGAGAGTAAATTTTCTCTGAGAATGGCTACAGTCGAAAGACTTATCTATAGGACATATACTTAGATGTTTGGCTCCTGTCACTTTTTGTGAAATATTTTTTATAAAACTGTAAATTATTGTTTCATCTGAAGTACATGTCGAAAGCAATAGAGGATGGGTCACACTTAACATTTGATACATTTTCTACATTTGACCCGTTGTTAGTAGTTATTGATATATAAGTGCAATTATTACGTTCATTAGTGATAGGAATATTTCCATTCCTACGGGATTTACTGAACTGTAAGGTATATTTCTGAGACCGAAATGGCAGATATTTAGATTACTCACTAAAAAGAAATAATCGGACTCAGCTGTATTAAAGGCCACAGTTCTGCGAGAAAAACATCTAGAAATAACTTCAGATCTGGGGAAAAATTTGCACGATTGTCTGTAATGAATTCCGATCGCAGTAATACTTTAAGGACAATTTATATATCCGGTGTTGTTATGGCTTTTCTGTCAATGTAAGAGTAAAATGTAAGCATAAGGGTCGTATAGCTATCACCAAATGGCTTCATTTATGTTGGAGTGGTGTTGGATTATTCAATAAAGGTTGACTCCTGCTACGCGGTGCACTCTGTTCAACTCTGTGGCTATAAAATATGACCAATAGAGTAGATTTGCTGAGATCTCATGTATTTAACCACATTCACTTTCGTAGATGTTTTTGCGCTTGATAGAATTATCATGTGGGCAGTGTAGGGACTAGGTGTAACCTTAATCAAATCATTTGAAAGCCCAATGAAGAGAGCGATTGGGACATGTGATATACACTTCTAATCACCACCTTCCTCAACGTATAATTAGACTTAGGTTGAAAGTAATGGCTAGGTTAGAAATCTTGTAGCATTTTAAGAGAGGACTAATTGTTCATCTAAACCAAATATGGAAGCTCAGTTTGGTCAGTTGATTGTATATGGTACTTGAAAACAATAGCATATAGTTAAGGACTAAGTGACATCTCTGCAGCGATCTTAGTGATGGAGACATAGTGATCATCTTAATCTTCGTATTACATTTCTTTATAAGTTTTGTCTTTTTTCTATTGTCTATGGTTATTTTTATTCTTTGGTCTTCCTTTTTACTAATGCCTAGATATAAGACAATAACTTGCACTGTTGAACAATAACTTTAGATGGTATGACATCACTGTTTTGCCTTTTTCTTATGTGGTAGTGTATAATTGAAAACAATATTGTTCGCTTATATGTATTGTTTTAAATAGAATTCGCGATTCTTCTGCGTAGTGTTCAGCGACTAGAACTCTTTAGTAAAACAGGTATTCACTGTTTCTGCGAACTCATCTTCGCAGAAGTATTCACGGCAAGGGTTGATACAAGCCCATCAAACTCCTGTTCTTATCACTAAAGATTAACTTTATTATTTAGTGACGTTTGAATATAATGCATTGTTCACATGAGTATCAAATTTATTGATTCGATAACCTGGATCTGAGGAAGCCGTCGAATGACATTGTGCACCAAGACATTGCTGGAGTGGAATCCCAATGGGAAGCAAAGAGTGGGTCCTAGGTGCGAGGGTAACTTAGATAATATCGTGCAAGAAGGAGATGAAAGATTATGGGCAATCATGGACCCAGCTGAAGAGGACAGCAGAGAATAGAACAAAGTGAAGTTGTGTCGTTGAAGCCTTATGTTCCACTCGGGATCCCAGGGAATAGTAGTAATATCTCACTCCTATACCATAAGCCGTATATATATCATTGTTTCATTTTGTAAATATATTATAGCTCATACAGAAATATATCTTTCAGCCCACGTTGTATGTTCTCATTTCAGTAACACGGGCTGGGGGGGGGGGGAGATGTAGCTGTCGTATAGTGTTGTTGGCGTAGTCAAGCGATATTCTTGATCAGCTCGGCGTCCCTATTCAACTCAATGTATTGCAAATATAACATCATAAACATCATAACACTAGTACGACATTCTGTCGAAAGATTTCAGTTAGTGCTTAGTTTATAAGGTCGCTGTTCAAATACATACGGTTTTTAACACATAAGGATCTCCCTTTATACTTTAGATTTTATCCAACCAGATAGTATTATTCAGATCCAAATTAATGATATAATTGATAGTCTACTGTAAGTCGAATTATTTTATGGAGGATTTAATCATGAGCTGACATCAGTTAGAGAACCACTGGAAAACCTGGGAGTACTGGACAGCTGTTTCGTCCTAGTTTGGGACTCCTCATCAGTACGCACCCACCGGGGTTCGAACCCAGGACCTTCCGGTTACAAGGCGAGCTCGTAGACCATTGAGCCACTGGGACCCGATCCAATGGTTCTTGAATTCTAACTTCTGCCAATTCACGACATAGCGCGACCACTTCGCAATGTCTTCTTCGATGAGTTACTGCCTCATCTTCGAATTATTTTATTTAAAAGTCTCAGAGTTAAGCGACAACCTTTATTGGCCTATTAAAGTAACTAGTAAAGCCGGATTTCCAACAATTACATTCAGATATCTATTACATATTCCTTGAAGAAGGCGTCTAACTAAAGCTGAAATCAGAGATAAAAACCTTCAAGAAGTTGAAGAATCGGGACCAATTAGGTGTGGAGTAACAACTTGACAACAGGATGGAATTCAGTCAGTGATACAGTTTCGCAGTAAAATTCGCTTAATGGTATACTGTGATGGGTCAATCGAAATCTTAAACAGGGTAAGGACTGAACACATTTGGAACGTGAGGAGTTTTTAAATACTTTTACGAAGACTTTCAAAATAATAGGGGGAAGCAATAAAAAGGAATGGGAAGAATACAAGAGTTAACAAATTGTCGAAGTACAGACTGAATTGTATCAGAGTGTTTCAGCTTCCATATGTAGAGTGGTATTTTCCTGGAAATTTATGGGATATAAGACGACCAGGGAATCTAAGGGGAAAGATTTATTCCAAGATAGTTAACATCCCAATTAGTTTCTACCTCAATACCCATATATTACAAGAATCATGAGAAGGAACCAGTTTGTTGCGTGCGTTATTTGACTAAACTTGCGTACACGTATATTCTAGTACTTCTTCTCGTTTATTATTGTATCCTAACGTTGTGTTTGCTCGACGTCCACAACGTAAATCAAAAGGCACTTGAGGGGGAGTACGAACGTGTATTATAGCAGTAGTCAAATTCGAAATTGTGTCAAGGTAATGTTCAACAGTAAATTGACAAATGTTTGCGAAGTACATATAAAATCGGTCTGTGCAAATATATACAAGTATACGAATTAGATTGAAAAGCCTGTTTACAGTTGGTTTAGGGGTACTACAAGTTAATATAGACCTTGTTTACGTCTGAATGTGAAATTTACAGTCTAACATTTGGAAGGGTTTAGCCTAATACTATTTATCGAGAAATGCTGGCTAATTTTTGATAAAGTACAATTCATTTTTAAACAACCTGGTCAGAAAGTAACAGGTACAGAAAACTGTCGTCCTGGTTAACTAAATCAGAAATTCCTTCTGTTTCACTACACCATCTCATTTGAATGAACCAAGAATAGTTGATAGTGTAAATAATTTCCACTAATCCAGTTGATAACGAAAACAGATGCTCACTAATGCAGCTGTAATAGGAAATAAGTCGAATATTACCTATCTTGGCATTAGTTCCTCTTCAAATCTCTGTTGGTCATCTCATTTCTTGTTAATTTCAAGGAAAATCTTTAGGTTGACGTATTACATAAGGATGCTAAGACTTTCTAATATAAACTCAACCTCTTTTAAAGCAATTTTTAAATTCGTGTATTCTGCCCATTCTTTTGTATTATTCCATGGGCTTTCCACGACAGACTACGTTAAATTACGATTGGACCCTAACTAGTGCTATGTGTCTAGTAGTTTGTTTACTGCAGACTGAATTCTATCAGTCAGGTTTGCAATGTGGCTACCACGGTAGGTGGCTCGCCATCACGGTACACTCAGAACTGCTGTTATTAGATGGTTGGAGGCAATCGGCAAGAAGCCTTGGACCTTAGTTTCGTACTTTTCGGCACTCGTCAACAAGGTGTATCTGTGAGCCACCTAGCATGGTGGCCACATTGCGAATTTGATTGACAGAATTGAGTCTGCACTGAACAAAGGACTAGACACATTACACTAGTTACTGACTAGTGTCCTATTAAAGTACCTAATACAGTCCTATAGGAAGTCAGTCGCGACCTCAGATATCTCAGTGAAAACGTCTCTGACTGCCAGAAGCACTGGGCGACGCGTGTTAGAATCTCAAAAGCGACATGCGTTACTTCGAGGTTGCAGATACGCCTTGCTGGCTGATGACTGCCAACTATCACGAAACCTAGGACCAAGGTTTCCTGCCGATTGCCTCCAACCATCTAATACGTAGGAGATTGAAGGCTGTAAGCAGGGTTATTCGTGTGCCTTTGACTCAACTAAATACCATTCTCTTTATCATAACTTTCTCCTTATATCTCTTCAGATAAAGCCAGAAGAAATTTCACCAGAATTTATGCTCGAAAGGCTAAATATAAAAATTCAACAATACCATATTTAGCACTTGTTTTGTGTGCAGTGACAAATGTCAGAGAAGAACTTATAAATCTACTTTTTAGTCTGTATATAAACAGAAAATTATAACCAGAATTATGACTGCTGATATTATTGTTCCTTTGTGGTGAGAGCAGGCTGCTGGCCAATTGGTAGACATTAATTTACGTCAATGTCTAGGTCACTAATATTGGCCGTGAGGAAATATGAACAAGGCTGATTCAGCAACAGCAGACTTAATGTGGACAAATAAGATTCGCAGATATATGGCTTAACTTTCCAAGAAACCAGAAACAACCATTCAGAAGACTGTGTTTGTCTGCTTGAATAAACTATAGTAACGTACATGAAATATATATAAATACGTGCTGACTTCCGTAATAAAACGATCTTTTACCGGCCCTTGTCTTCTGTTGTTACACCATTACCCTTCAGTTTTTGCAGCTTTACTGCTTTAAGTATTTATTTATTTGTAAAAGACGACCAATTGTCGCAATATCTGCAAAGCTGGAAGTTCTGCTCTTTGACCATGTCTCAAGGCAACAAATGCTTTCAACAGCGTCATTACCGGGTATCTCCTTGACACGGGTCATGAGGTAGACGTTGCAACATCGTTCAAAATTATCCACAGGCAAAAGAGTTCAGTTCTACTTAAGTTTGTCTAAGCAATCTCTATCAAGCGCCTGAAACGCGATTTACGCCTTCAGAATAAAGCGGTTATTAGTCTTTCCTTGCTCCGCCTGGTAACCGGGTGTTTTCATCCTCTCTCTTATCTGATTACACAACGCAGAAAGATTCCATTGTGTATGATTATTATTTGTTTGGGATAAAGTGATTATTATTACTATTAGCATTGTGTGCATATATTGATTGATTTTTGTTTGAAAATGAACTCTGTGCAAGTATGTTAAGACTATTTCTGTAGATATACTTAATAATGTCTTTGGTCTGTAAACAGCTGATGAGAAGCCAACGAAATAAATGATGTTACCATTTTATTCAGCAGAAACTGTTGTGCTTGGTTTATTCAAATTCATTAAGGGGAATAAGCATGTGAAGTTTCTGGAAAATTATTATTGCAATTTAATCGCTAAACAGTATACCCTACTCATTTGATCGTGAATGTTTGTGTTACTGCTTATCCCCTCAATGTGAAGCAAGCGGATAATTTCTTTTATTCGTTTCCGCATCTCTTTCACATAGATGGATGATAAAACTAATCCAAACTAGATATATTTTTCATAGCAAACTTGGAGTTGAACTCCGTTATAATGAAGAAATTACAAAGCATAAACGAAGGAATGCAAAATTATTACACTTTCACTTTTTAAAATTATTTATTAGCATTTTCATTAATTCTAAAAAATTGTTTTAACACATTTATTGCTTCTTCAACTTCAGGATCCCCGGATCGATTTGATTTAATCAAAAATTGATAAATTTCTTTCCATTTCTTATGAATACGCTTAGAACTTAACATCCTATCGGATCCTTCCACTACTTTAAATTCAACCATTTTAAAAAAGGATATATAAAACCATGAATGCGTTGAACCGAATAGAATAACAATAAAAGACATAAAATCTCGTAGGCTCCAATAATTAAATAAGCGTAATTTCGCCTGTGCTCTTTCTGATTTCATAATATAATAATATAATTCTAAGCTAATCGGTATTTGACAACATCCTCTAATGAGTAGAATCATTGCTAACCAACTTGAATAGACAATCACTAAACTTGTTGTCTTTTTCATACCATTTAAAAATTCACATATACTACTGACAATTTCATTTCGTGTCTTTTTAATAAATGTTAAGGGGTAGAAGTGTAATACAGTATTACATATTAATATATGACGTTTACGTAAATACTTTAAGCACATATAGATTATAATACACTGAAATAATCCATAACCGAAAAGAATTCTATGCACTTCAGCTGTAAATATCAGCAATCTTGGTAAATGAGGACTAGTTGAACATTGCAGTCTTCCATCGAATATCCATAAGGTGTTTACACAATAATCAGGTATAGCGATTAAAACAGAAAAGAATAATACCATGAGAATCATTTTTTTGTTAGATGTTGGTGGTCTATAGGCATAGAATTTTGCATACAATGTAATATCTATAGTATATAGTGTTAAAAGAGTAACTAATAAACAATTGACAAATGTATTCACACTACTATACACTTTGCATAATTGTATTTCACGTAAATGCAAATGTATACCTTTTAAACCAAACCATGGAAATCCACGATTAATGAGTAAATTGCAGATACCTAATACAAGGGAAAGTAGAATATGAGCTAATAGTAAAGAGAAAATATGTAATTTTTGTTTTTTAAACCATGAATTATTAATTCGTGAATAGTACAATAGTATAATTCCCATTAATAATGAATAAATTATAGTTGAAGGAATTAAAGCGAAACTTGTTAATCCTGTGAAAAATAATGGATCACAGACAGCTGATACATTCTGCGTAAATTCTTCATACTCTGTACACTCTTGATAGATATGATCACCTTCTAAATATTCTTGTAGGTAGAAACTACTATCTGTAGACATTAATAATAAACTTGACTAATAAACTGATGAATGAGTCTATAACTGTATATTAATAAACACAAATGAATTGTTTTAAATGAAAATAATCAATAAGTGTAGTTATATTAAGATGTTACTACTACTACTACTTGCTTAACTTCTACTTTGAGCTACATTATCATATGAATAAAATTACAATGTCATAATCAATTAGTGGCGATTACTGATTAAAACTCTTGTTACCAAGGTTGCAGTTATTTTAATAATTGGGCTATTTGAAGTGACTTCCATTTTTGTAACGCTGATGGTTGCATTATTATTATTATTATTATTATTATTATTATTATTATTATTATTATTCCGAGTGGTACATAGGGCTTCAACATCACATCTCCGCCTTTTATTTTCTGCTGTCCTATTTAGCTGGGCCCACGGTTGCCCATAATCTCTCATCTCTTCATCAGACAATCTCTCCCATGTTGCCCTCACACAGACGACCTACTTGTCGCCTCCTGTTGAAATTCCACTCCAGGGTGTGAGTGGCAAGTGATTTCATTCGACGGCCTCCTCAGTGTGCGCCCAATCCATCTCCACTTTCTGCTACATATTTGTTGAGCGATCGGATCTTGGTTGGTTTGTCTCCACAGTTTCTTCATACTAATTATTTCTGACCATTTGATCTTGAGTATGGAGTGATAGTAGCTGTTGATGAAGGTCTGTTGGAAATCCTTTCCTTTACGCGTCAAGTTTCTGACCCGTAGAGAAGTACCGACTTGACATTTGTGTTGAATCTTGTTCTTTATACTGAGTGAGTGAAGCAGAATATTTCCAAACTGGTTTCAGGTTGATGAGGGCGTATCTTGTCTTTCCGATACAGGCTGGCTGGCTTTGACATCTTTATCCGTTCCAACTGCCTGTAGTTAAAACGATGCTTTCTAGCCTGATAAGTAAAAGAAGTAACCTCTGTGAAATCTCTCCGGTTGGTAGTGATTAGTGCTGGTTGTTGTTTCTGTTGGTTGGTTGGTTGGTTGGTTGGTTATCTCCATCACCTCCGTCTTCTCTATGTTCACCTGGAGTTCTGTCTTCGCTGCTTCTTTAGCCAGTTTGTAGGTTTTTGTCTGTAAGTCTTCGAGTTTGTGTGACATTAGACACACATCATCTACGAAATCCAGATCTTCTAGAGTCTTCTTATCGGTGGTTAAATTATTTTTCTCATATAAGGCAGATGGTGGGGAGCAGATAGACAGTCATACGACATACGCACAAGAAAATTCCACCAGGTCTGGACGTTATAGATGATTTAGGTCAAATGTCGCATAAACTTGAAGATCTACAGGTGAAAACCACCAAGTTGTTAGAAGAGGCAGGCAGCGAAGACAGGACTTCAGATGAACACAGAGAAGACCGAGTTAATGAAGCAGCCTAACCAATAACAACAACAAGAATGAATAACCATCAACCGGTGAAATATAAAGAATGTCATCTCTTTCGCTTATCTAAGTAACATTGTTTCAGTTAAAGGCGGTACAGATAAGGATGTTAAAAACAGTGAAGATCGGAAAGGCAAGACGAACCTTTATTACTCTGAAATCAGTATAGAAATCTGTTGCACCCAGCATAAGAAACAAGATTTAAATCTTCAACACTGATGTTAAATTAATGCTTCTGTTCGTTTCGAAGACTTGGTGTGTCACGGGAAGCGTTTCTAATAGGCTAGTGCAAACTTTTACCAATAGCTGCCTTGATATTGAGGATCAAGTGGTTAGGCAGGATAAGTTATAAGGTAGTCTGTCAACGGATCAACCAAGAGCCTATCGCCTAACAAATATACAGAAGGAAATGGAGATGGATGGGAAACACGCCGTGGAGACTGTTGAGTAATATCACTCATCAGGCACACGCCTGAAAAGAATCCGAATGAGTTAGAATGATGAGTTGTTCACCTGAGAGTAAAATGGAGGAAGGAAAAAAAGTTTATGGACAATCGTGGAGCCAACTAAATAGGGCTGAAGAGGACAAGATGAACTTTCGAATTTTCAGATAGTTCCACTTACTAGTTCATGTCTTAATAACACAGATATTTAATTCCATTGTTAAACATACTTAGAGAGTCGCCGGTTCACTTTTCCTCAAGTTGCTCTTTCTTTGAAATTGGTGTGTTGAATTACTACTTACAATCTCCTAAATACCATCCTATTTACAAGCTATACAAAAAGTATGTTTTACTGAGAGATTAAGCCATCTACGGAGAAGTGTTGCTTCAGTATCACTTTTAAATTCGAGGTTAAGCACTAGCATCGTTATATGGGTGACTTGAACGTTCTCCATATCATTCAGTTGCAAGGTGTCTGGTAGAGAATCCGAAGAGGATGGAAGAAAAGCTGTCGAGATAACCTCCAGGACACCTTCGATTTTGTTCATTCAATTAAGAATGTCAGGTTGGCAGATAAAACAATGATCTCCTTAGATTTCGTCTCTCACTTCATCAACTTTCCGTTGACAGGAACTACATGCTTTCTTTGTGACTTCATTCAATCCATTAGTGTAGATGTCCGCATATCAATCTATTATCTGAATAAGCCGTTACTTAGATGTTTTTTCAACGTCTACTTTAGATTCAACAAAGTGATCTACAGGCAAATAGATGGAGTAGCAATAGGTTCCCCTCTAGGACCCCTCTTCTCTGACTGTCTCATGTCTAGCCTACAAAATAATTCCTTATCATCAACTATCAATGAGCTCCATCTCTGCAAGAGATACATTGATGATACTTCCATTGTTTGTGGTGAGAATTTGGCTACACTTAGATTGGGAAACTGATATTGATGTGACGACTAAAGTTGGTTTAAAAAATTAGATAGTGTCAGTGTTCTAATCAATAGCGTCTGAGACACCAACTTAATACCTCCGTTGAATGAATGTGAGGCCCAATTTATAATCAGTTAGCAATCTGATCTTAATAAAAGACAGTTTAACCAGTTTCCATGTGGGCAATAGCATTAACCACAGAACCAGTCATTATAAGGATGTAGCGGTAAATAATTTCCCAAAATTATTGACCTTAAGAATCATCAGTGAACACTGGATGCTAACCCTTAGAGTTTAGGTCGACTTGTTTAGCTGAAGGCACCTGTCAAGCATCCCCGCCATTTGGTACTCCGTCGTTTCACCGTCGTGCACGATAACTAGCTAGCTTAGCTTCCGCTTCATTTCACGATTTGGTTCCGAAATATATCTCGTAGTTTGGACAATCGATCGTGGTCTTTTGCTTTGCCTTTGGTACGCGAGATTCAAATACGTTAGAAGTTGTTGGTATAAGATCTTGCGTTAATATACTCAGCACTGTTCGCGAACGTCTATACCGTCAACCTCTAAAAGGATAATTGTAGCAGTGATGTTTTCATCACTTCTTAAAGTCTGTTGACCATTTAAAATAGTATTGTCAGTAGTTTTAGTAGAATGACACCATCAAATGACCAATGTAGAAAAATCTGATAAAAAAATATAAACCTTCGTTCTAAATGATCCAAATCATTTACTTATATAAATAAGCGAACAATTAATAAATTTGCTTAATTTTTAAAAAGCTGGGAATGCTGGTTTAACTGACAGTTGCAACCTTTTTACTGAAAAATACGGGTTCTGTAGATACAGTATCATTTAAACCTTTTAGCACCAATAAGCGATAGCCACCTCCATTAACTGTCTCAAGATCTTGTTAACTTAAATACGTAGTACTCATGAAATCATTTTTTAGAATTTTTTCCTTGACATTTTAAGACATTTATAACTGGGACCACTACTATCTGACTACGCCTTGCCCTTCAATATCGCTGTTTCCCAGTAGCAATATTGCGGCCAATCAATAAATCTATTAAAGTCCTACAGGAGGGCAGCGTTGAGTTGAAATAGGATAGTGATAACATCTCTGACTCCAGCACTGGATTCTAACCTCAATTTTTTTGTTTTGATTTTTTGATTATACCTTGATTCCACACCGTAGTTTTGATACAAGTATGGAATTTTCAGCATGGATATCGATAGCCCGAATTTGGCAGGCCAACCATTGATATCAGCAGCAGATTGAACCCCAGACCATGTGGATGGTCGGCGAGAGTCCTAAACGATGTGCCACCGACGTGGATTTCTCCAGTACGCATTTCTGACGAGTGCCAACAAGCACGAAACCAAGGTTCATGGCCTACTGCAGTGTTCCTCTTAACGTCCAACACCAATTCCGAGAGTAACGCGATGTAAAGCCACCTAGCTTGATGACAAGACTGTGAACTTGACTAACAGAATTCACGAACTGTAAAGATGAATGCTCTTCCAACACTTTTTTCTTCATATAAAAGTCCGGTTATTCAAACAAATATATCACCTCTGTCACTGAAATGTACATTTGACATTTCGAAAGGATCCTTTAATGAATCTTCTTTTAAAGATTGTAATTATTCATTTATAATGAGGTTTTATAAAGATCAATATGGACATTAGTCTGATTGCTAAATTAAATGATAATCAGGATTCATGGAAAACAATCCACTTCATTAAAGAAAACATTAACCAAACAAACAGCTGGGACTAAATTTTATTTTACATTAACATTGAATTTCCTAGGAGAAAAACAGACAGACAATAGAAAGGTGGACCTAAAGGAATAGTGTTTTCTTACTTTTGCATACTTTGTTTATGTTAGGAAGCGTGTTGATCATCGGAATACAACCAAGTATTTGTTAAGACGAATATTCTGACTACTACAAAGTAGTATAACTTCATTCTCATAATGTTTCGAAAAAATTTATACATATAAAATACTGTTGTGCAAATGACTGTATTAACTTTAATATTCATTATCACGCGAATAAGTGAATAGAAGAAAATTATGTTTTTCTTACAATGAGAATATTTCTTCCACAGGAAAAACTTTAGAAATCGTGGCCACGCTTGTTGGAAGCTAGTTAGAAAATTGTCTTATATTATCAAATATGAACTCGGTGATAACATCAGAAATTTAATTGTTAATCGACTAAAAAGATCTCACATAGGTCACTTAAGACATTTTAGCTGTGTAGATGATAAGTTCGGATATAAAATAGCACGGTAATGTTTTTTTTTTACTGATGTCTGTTTTATTTAGAAAAAAGAAACATTGTTACCCCTCTTCTTTGCATCCTATCCATAAGACTAGCATGTGCCGTGAAGAGATGCAGGGTAATAATTTTATGAGTCTCAGGATGGCGTACTCCTTAGGATTTATAGGGCTTGTGATAGAGCAATTCCAACCATCTACATGTCACGTGTAGTACCATTCACACACCGGCGATGAAACTTCCACATTCTGCATACCGTCCACTCACTACACATAAACAGAAGGTCTGTTATGCACTACTAATCTCCTCTAAAGCTATGTCATTGCTTTTAAGTCATGTTGTTTGGCTTGAGGCATTCCTTATGCATTCCTCCTCCAATATTTTTATTAACCCTGGTAAAACTTGAGTGACTTTAGCTTGTGTGTGATAAGCAAAGTTTTGCTGGGTACATTTTTCAAAGATAGACGGAAGGATGTTTCTCACTCACTGTTTTGGGGTTTATTGAATTATGACTGTGGGCTATTGCAGATAGGAAAGTAATATCAAATGAACTTCAATTCCATCTGTGGGAATGGACAGTCGAGTGCAGCAATGTTCTGTGGACCTACTGAAGTGAAACCTCCACCATATTTTAAGTAACAGACAGAGTTGTATCTGCATCATTACAACCTTTTAGTTGCTCGGTGACATGATACGGTACTTAAAGTTTAATACTGCATTTTCGAATTTTCTATCTAAAATTGTACTGGAAATCCAGGATGTTTAGAAAATAGTAGGCGATAGCTCATTCAGGTAATTTACGACATATAATAAAAGTTAATAAGTAACTTTTCTGTCATAAACCAATAAATTATCACGATTTTCACAATGGCATCTAGAAGGAATTTGTCGATGACTACCATCAAAATGTGCACAAGACCTCTGATACAAATACATATTACTTTACGCTGAGTACTATTTAGATTCATTGCAGTAACCAGGAGACATGTGTTATGTACACTGAGCCACTACCTTCCTCAAAGAGAAATGTTAGGTGGAGCTTGTTAATATTCTGTTTGACAGGCACTTGGACTCATGTGAAAAATGGGCTAAATCCATTTTATCTAACTCACACCACCCTCTTCATTCACAACTCTCCCCTTGTATCTCATCAGGCGAAACCAGAAGCCTGAATAGAAAACTATTTGCCCGCACTAGCAAGTACAAAAACTCAACCATACCCTACTTAGCTCGTGTTCTGTGCGATAAAGAAAGCATTGTAGGCGTGATACCTATAACTTATTAAACAGTCAGTAGAACAACTGGATCTCGTCTTTCCAACTCATATCATTTATAGGTACAACGTTTTTCTTTCTTTCTTCTCCTTTTCCCTTTTTTACTGTTATGTGCTGCTTAGTTTCTTTCTTCCTTAAAAACTCTACTAAAACATTCTTCGTTCTCTCACACTCTGTATATCTCGACCTTTTGTTACCACTTACGCCAGTAAATATGCTAGCATCTACCTCTCTAAAACCTTCAAACACTCTGTTCAATTTTGGCTTTGCTACCGACATGCTAATATATGTTGTTGTCGAAACGAACTGAGATTACCCTTAGTCTCTGTAGAATTTTATTCATTGATAATGTTCTAATCTGGATGCAGTACTGTAGTAAAATGCTGAGAATTCCATTCTGCATTACAAGTACTGTTTTGGAATAAAGCAAATTATTATTACTATTAGAAATAGGTTGGAAAAGTGTTATAGCTGAGTGGTACAGCCGAAATATGTCATCAATCCCTGGAGTTTGATTGCTGGTTTGAACGAAATAGAGATGGGGTTGTTTATTTGGTGTCTTCAAGACTCTAAAAGCCAATAGTATGTGGTATGTCTCAAAATTCTTCATTGTGATGGGGATGTATTCACTATTCTTTACATCTGACTATTAAATTCTTCTTCCATTGTATCATCAGAGCATTTCTGTTCACAACGTTTATATGCAGTTTCCCCGGGTACAGTAACTTGGAATGGAGTAGTTTTGTACAAAATTATACGTTGTTAATTTAATCCGTTATTCTACAGCATTCCAATTTCTTGCTATCAGTATTTCTCCCTGCACGCGATCACAGTAGTCACGAATTCCCATGAGAATTTGGCTAGATCTAGTATACTTATACCCCTCCTTCTCTTAGAGATTCATTCAAAATGAGATGAAAGAATGAATTAAAATAAGCATTATGAAAAATGATAGATGAATATGTATAAACACTTCTAAGTCATATCAAAAGCGGAGAAAATATAACAGCTAGCGTTAAATAAATAGCTGTTTATTTTATCAATCCGGAAACTTCTATTATGAATAGTAATTCCTTCTCTAGATTTATCCAGATATATATGTGTAATGTTTGCATTTCAGATCCACTCTGTCAAAATACTTTTCGATGGCTTATATATGAATGTCTTATTTCTATTCTTTGTTGTTTTCTTCTTCTTGCTCCCCCATCTTCTGACGTAAGATATCATGTTCATCCCTTGATGTGAATGATCAACAGAAGAGATGTGTGAAACTCAACAGGTGCTTGGTTGATGAATTGTTAGTATGTATAGATAAAAACAAAATAACTTTTTGTCATAAAATGATACAATTTTGTAATTATGGAATAAAGTTTTATTCATTTTTTCAATCTTCAGGAATTTACTAAAGAGAATTTTATGAAAAAAAGGAAGAAATGAATAATCCCAAGTGTCAAAAAAATCCAACTATAGATAACGGGTTTTAGATGCATAGTATGATGGTAACAAAGTGTGCTTTGACTTATCTGTGAGGAGTTCCTGTGAGGAACCTGTAGGGCTTTTTGAAATGATATTTGTTTCATCAACATGATTATGCGATACGCTGCTTCCAGTACACACGAATAACAAAAGCTGTAAGTCGTTAAACTGCTGTTTGCTAAGCTGGGCAGGTTGTATGGTTTCAAAGACTGACACAGTTTTTGTACTTTTAGTACAGTGACACATAATTCAAGAGGAATTTTAATGTTTTTTATTTCTATTCATGCCTGAAAAGTGATCAAACCGTTTGGAAAGGAAACTCATGAAAACTGTTTTCTATACATCATAATATTCATAAAAAGTGAATTATTTGTAAAATTACTCATTCTATCATCGAACACATTACAGCTATTAATACACCTGCATTGTTTAAGTATAGCGTACCTATTCAAGAGGTGAGTACTAGTTAAGTCAACTACAGGTGGATTGGATGAAGATGTCAGAGGCAGCCAGAATCCGAAAGGTAAGATACACCTTCATCATTCTGAAACCAATTCGAAAATCTTCTGCACTCAATATAAGAAATGAGATTCGGAATCCTAATAGGAAGCGACAAGTGGGTCGTCCTAGGGTGATGCGGAGGAGATCATTTGACGAGGAGGAGATGAGAGATAGCTGCCAACTATGGTTCGAGCTGAAGAAGATGGTAGAAGGTAGGACAAAGTGGAGATGTGTTGTTGAAGCCTTACGTTCAACTCGGAACTCAAGGGAATAATAATAATACTAGTTAAGCAACTGATATATTGAAATTATGCCATATATTTATAGCTCAATTGGATGTTTTTTCGGTGTAGTTGTGTTCTATGACCTTAGAGATTTAACTGGGGGGGCTTTCATTGTCTTCAAGAACATGGATGTTCTATCAAATTCATCAAAAGATATCTATACTGAAATCAAATTACTAGCAAGACCCAACCTCAGAAATTAGAGGAAATCTGATCCAACAGTATACGAAAAGCATTTCTAAAATAACAACTAGAATACTGGAGCCATTTGGAACAGATATCCCACGCAAACCAACACAATCACTTCAAATGATACCATGCAGACTGAAAGGTGCAACAAGAAAAGAATACAAGATCAACACCATCTACAAAATTAATTACATTAATTGTGAATTGAATCCAAGAATGTAAACTAGCCATTGAAAGACACGACTTGTATTCCTTTATATCAATAAACCTAGGCAACAATGGACCAAAGTTTGACTGAAGAAAGTGTGAAATACTGAAAAAGCTAGGGAATCCCTAGAAATTTGGTACTTAAACCAATAGCTACTGAGTAAAAATATTAACACAGGTCAAATTTAATGAACCTGTTCATTAAATTTAGCAAATATGGTTTGTGATTATATGTGGCTCTAGTTTGCGTAAGTTTATTTCACTGTAGGATGTACACTTACGTAGTTACAGCCTGTGATTGGTCTGACTGACGATTCGATGACTGCTGAAGGCCTAACAAATACAGACGAACTGTTTTTTAAGGTTCGCGTTTTTCGGCTATGAAATGAATTTCACTATTTATAAATTCCAGAGATTAACCATTTTCTTAAAGATACTCCTTGACACCTGAATATCGGTTTTCTGGTTTATCTGGCTTATCTCAAACATCAATGTTAAAAAGATTTTATTTAACCAAAGCTAGGAAAGGTAAGCTATCGCCTGACTCATATATGTATTTAAACAGAGACTTTTGGCTAGCACAAACTTCTCAAAATGTGGTATATAAGTCTAGGAGTTGAAATAAATCTTTATCTTTCTATTCCATAGTAAATTAGAATTTTGGATTGTTTTATTCCTTTACGAACCTAGTGGAACAAAGGACTTCACGCTAGAGTTTTGAAGTTTCTGTAGCAGCGGTGTTTTCACGGGATGGGGTTGTTCAACCTCTTTTCTTTACGAGTCTTATTACCGGCTAAGCGAGGTACAGAAGTGCGTCGACCGGGTATCGAACTCCGAACCACCTGAATGGTTGGCGATAATCCTACAGCTGTGGAACCCGGCCGATAACTGCTACCTTGTCGTGGTGGTCTGGTTTGAATAGCGTAATGACCCAACATGCTAAACTGACTGGGACTCTGTCCTACCATGTCAGGAAGGTTGTTTGGATAGCGGTTAAACTAAAAGCAGTTAACATGGGGCACATGGGCTCCAGTATCCAATCGGATCAAATGGCGTATGAACCCATATGGGTCACCGGAAACCATGGGAGTGCAGCTCCTGACGCTGCTCCGCTGCCTTGCGGATTAGACTCCAAGTCAAAGGCTCGGGGTTGGTCCCTTGATAAAACCACCTACTTCGGTTTGGGTGCCCAGGCAGTATCTCAGCCCTCCTCACACAATGAATTGAATGAAGCAACAAACAATCAATGAAACTTTTCGCTTGCTATTACACGTGTTGCAATTTCCTTCTTTCTTCCCTTCCTGATGATAGTTAACGAATACTGTTTGAACTTGTTAAGCATGACTGTTTTCCTTCCAGATGAAGTTCTTTATCCGTTCTCTACTTATATATATATTTTTTCTCTTCTTTCTTTTTTTCTTTTGATCTGTGTTGTTTTACAATTATTGTGTGGCGCATCCTTCTTAGTGCCATATTATACCAAGTTTTTATACGTTTAAATAAATAAAATAAATACAGCTGTGGAAACGACACATAGATTTCCAGATGAGCTATGTTAGATGTATAATGGGGAAAATAACCATATTGTCCAAGCGGAGGTTAATTTGTTATTAAACTAACCAAAATCGGAATTCTTCTGGTTCGTAATTATTACAGTTATAGTTAACAGTATAAGGCGTGGTGCTAGACTGCTCAGAGACCTCAGAATAAATGTATCCGAATACTGGTTTACTCATTCATATGTGTTTAAACGGCCTTACACCATCCGCTGCAAATATACGCGGTGCTTTTCAGATATAAATTACCAGATTGTGATATGTCTCATTTTGTCAAATGAGTCTTAGTAATTGTTAGAGTAATGTCATAAGGATCCATTAATTTATCATACAGATACTTAATTGGCCCACCGTCCGAAAGATAATGGACGTCTCTCTCACTCTATGATACTTAAATTCTACCTAGATTGATCGTTGTATTTCTGTTAAACAGTAGCACCATTCACTATAAGAACAAGTGACAGCAGAAAATGTTGTTCTCGTAGACAATAAATTTGTGCGGCTCTTTTTGTTCGTATGAAAATGCCAGAAACAAATCTTTTTATTGATAACTTCATTAAAACAACTTTTTCAATTGTCGGATTACTTGGCTATCTATCATATACCATAGATTTTATTCACTATTCCATTTTTTAAAAACTTTTAATGGAAGTCATTAATTCTCAACTGAAGCACAGTCTAGCAATATCCTCTCGTAAAGAGTTTAAATTGAACTTTGAACCAACCTTTACAGACTACGTTAATATGATTTAAACAAGACAGTTTATGCTTCATCTGCACCTTAAGTAGATTTATTGAAAAAATAAAGCTTCAGACTCATTTCTATTGAGTTAGAAAATTGTCTTACATTCACTGTCAATTATTTAGAGACTAATCACGAAAACTACTTACAAATATACTGATGTACAGTACTATTCTTCTAATAATTTAATTATTGTTCATTTAATGACAATATCATTTCCCACCTTTCAAGTATTCTTACATAAATATTTCAAGTTAAATTGTTAAAAGTGACAGCTAATACACACCTGACAAGAATATACCTGAATTATGTCACCTTTCTGATAAATGTAGTCAAATAAATCATTTAGACACAGACTTATGTATGTTCCGTCTGAAGAAAAAATATGTAATTCATTTCAATCTCCTAAGAGCAAGTAGGAGAAAGACTGATTGACTATCGTTATCAGTTTGTGTATAGTTAGACTGTGATCAATAAGAACATAAAATAGCCATTTTAAGGCTTAAAATGCATCGGAATTTGGTAATAAATAGGCTTTGAGTAGAGGTTAAAGCTTATATGCATGTCTTGAAGCCTTGGTGGGTAGTCCTCTCCGAGCTGAATAGTTTAGCTGCAAAGCCTACATCGACCTTCAAGACAACAACAACAACCTCAGGCGCTTACTTCAATGTCAGATACATATATATTTATCGGCAGTCAGGGGGTTTCCAAGCTGCAACTGAAACATCAGTCTTCCAACTACGTATAACTTTATCATCACATATTGAATAAACACCCATTCCTACTTTGTAATTTAATGAATCAAAACCCTTAGGGAAAGATAAAATTAGATTTTACAGTTTACCAATAGTTCCAAAAACTTTAAGAAATAGAAGCACCGAATACATTTTCTCCAATAGTATCAAGCTGTCTATGAAATGGACATGAGATCAGCATATTTTGCCTAGATGGCCATACTCAGAACAGCATAATGGAAAGGAACACATGGAGTGATTAGTGTATTTGTTTCTATTATACCATTATATCATGTCAGTAGAACTAAAAAGTCATTTGGCTTTCTTAGAAGCAGAAGAGGAATTATTTATTCCAATAAAAGGTTGAAGAATTATTATTATTTCTTTGGGTTTCAAGTGGAACATAGGTTTTCTTGTATTATCAGCTCCCAATTCGTCTGACATTCATATCTCTCATGAGGACTTTGATGTCACCATTTGTTCGTAGTTATCTATAGAAATCGTCCTTCTTCTCTTGTTCCCCACTGTTTCATTATGAATAAGATGGAGTTATACTCTACCACAGTACCCAAGTTTTATACTTATATCAATTCACCATTGTTTGTAGGGGAGTGGGATTGGATAGTTGTAGCCTTCTTTCCTTTCGAGTTGAATTTGGCTGTCATGATCCTGGATGATATTGGTTCTCACTACATTAGGGATTTGGCTGCCACTGATGACATCACATCATGATTGCCACTCGCTCTCTCAGTGTGCTCGTAGTTGTCCTCTGGGTGGACGGAGTGGATTACTGACTCACTAGTTGACAGTTTTGATAGTCCACATCCATTCCATCTGCTCTCCCAGATACCCAACACTTCTAAGCCGTATTTTTCCATCTCTTTGGCTATCTGGACAGCCTTCCTGGCCTCGTACACTGGACGGACATTCCAAGTCCCCATTCTTATTCTAGCTTTCATCGAGAGAATACTTATCGGCTGACTGGCTTCCCTAAAAGTTTAACCAACCAACCGTCTGTGTCATTTCGTCTCTCTGACTCCAGGGGAGAATAAGTTTTTCTTTTTTTTGTAGTTTTAATTTCTTTGTGCTTTGAAGTTTCTGTAACAATTCGACTGATTTTCCGGGTAATGGTAGCTAGCCCAACGTCCAACCCTCTCTCTTTTCCCGCGCTTTGGATCGGCTACAAAAATATCAAGCTAGTAAACTAGGCGAGGTTAAAGGTCGAAGAATATACAACCACAATGAAATAAATATTCTGACAACATACTTATCCAGAAAGCTGCATGTAGAGGTCCATGTCAAAACTCAGAAAGAAGATAAAGCAAGGCACAGTAAACAAGGAAACATTATACAGACTCGAAAGTTAAGTTGCATTCAACATATTGATATTTCCAATAAATTAATATTAAGATGCATTTGTTTACAACTGTCTATATAAATTTAGTAAATGAATGACACTATGAAATGAAGCAAATTAAATATGCTGGACTATTTCTAATTCATCTCATCATTTGAAGTGTTAGTTTGTAGGGATATGACCGGTTATAAGTTTGATCACGGATTGATATCTCAGAATGACAGGAATTACAATTTATGAGCCATTGGGTCCAGTCTCAGTGGCTGGACACTTAACGAGCTCGCCTTGTCAACTGAAAATATTGAGTTCGGTACCTAGCGGGGTCAAAGTTGCGTACTGCTAAAGAGTTTCAAACTATGATGGAACGATTTTTCAGCACTCTTTGGTTTCCAGTGTTTCTATAACTGATATCAATTTGTGATTCAACTTAAAACTAATCATTTCAGCAGAAAATTTTAATTATGAGGACAAAATCGGTTTAAATTCTATACTTCTTCATTCAATAAAATTATCCTATGTACTATCTTGTAGTATAGCACAACAGCCCCTGGGTTTTTAATTTTTACGATATCAAAATACTGCTGGTGGAGTGGTCTTAGAACACAGTGAGTTTGCTACATATTCATAAGTGTGACTCATCCAAGGTGGGTAAACATAACTCAGTTCATTTCTCCCTTGGAAAGAATTTAATAATTATCGAGGCTAAACTAGGTGAGTGAAGTACACTAAGCAAGGACAGATTAAAAATATATCCTAGATAAGAACGACTCTAACGATTAACTAATAAGTGAATAAACTGCATTTTATGCCATTTTCTCAGTAGCGAACCAGTAACTTATCATTACTGTTATATGTCTAATATGTACATATATGTGTGTAGAACAACATAATGTATGCATTATTTATCTCTTGGAGTCCTAGATGGAAATGGGACTTCAACAGTACATCTTCATTTCATCCTGTTCTCTTCAGTCTTCCCTAGCTAGCTCTATGATTGCCTGTAGGCTCTCATCTACTCCTCACACGATCTTCTTCGTGTCATCTTTGGACCGATGCCCAACTAGTCATCTATCATTTAGTTTCCACTCAAGGGCCTGACGCGTGGTGTCACTCAACAGTTTTCCCAGAATAGTACAGCCTATCTCCATTTCCTTCTGCATCACCTAGGTAGTCGGAATAATTCAATCAGTTATAACTAAGTCAGTCCTACTTGACTTACTTTAACCAATCACTGTAAAACATTTAAACACACAGGACCCTTTAGAAAACAGGATTCTATACAAAAAGTAGAAAAAAAACAGCAAAGACAAGAAAACATTTCAGGACGTAGGTATTATTTAACTGTGAAAATCAGATAAACATTTCACTCTCAGGTTTGTCATTCAATAAGTGCGGTGGAGAGAAAATTTATCATAATCTATGACGATTTCAACACACAGACTATGGTGATTAAAAATGGAGTGAATCTTTTCTCCTAGAAATAGTAGTGTAAAACAAATTCCTGTATTATATCGCTTTTAACTTTAAGTTGTTTGATTTTTGTTGAATTCTGCTACAGTATACTATCTGCGCACCTTAAGTGTAATTTTTCCAACAATGATCCTGTGGGTGTTTTATAATTAATCAAGAATTCACAAGTTAAACAGAACAATATTTTTATGCATTAGAGTTTTACTGCCTTCTCTAGTGTCGTTTGAAGATAAACCATAAATATATCAGTCTAATTTTACTTCTGTGTTGATATAAAAATACAAAATGAGCACCGCTGAAGAGTACAACTCAAGCAGAGAATGATTTTATTTGGTATAACACATAGTGTATCATTTTGATCACAATTTACTGCTCATAACTCTATCAGATTAGTCACAGAAATTTCAGACTCCTCTGTATTATTTTTTTCCTTCAGTTTTATTGTTGTTAATATTTCCATCTACTTTCATAGAAAGAAGATATCAGTTGGATGACTTCCCGAAGGCTTTTACCAGACCTGCGAAGAAAAAGTTTGAATTAGTTGTGTTCTCTGAGCTGGTTGATTTAATCGCAAATCTTTCATCGTCCCTCTAGACGACATCTTCAGTACAGGTTTTTATATGGAATGAACTCATCTGAATTCTTCATGGATGATGTAACTGTGTCTCCTGACAACCACTGTCAGGAGACAACCACTGATTTACGTTTCTATTGATCATTTTTATTGACTTGGAATTCGAAATTTCTTGTCATGTGATTTACTTTTTATTAGCTGATGGTAAATTTGGTCTATGGTAATGTGTTAGTTAATTGCCGATTCACTTGAGTACCAGGATTCTAGAAATTTCGTGGAATTACTTTCTGTTGTGTTCTGTATTTAAAATTTCCAAATTATCCCAATCAAAGTGGTAACCATAATTATCTATATGTATTGATATAAAAGAATATATATCATGTCTCTTTACAGTCACTTTGTGTTCTTGGATTCAGATTTGAACAGGTTTATTTTTTATATTTCCACTGTGCTGGGAAGTTTTTGTAGCGCCTGTTTTGATTCTCTGGGGTGGGGTATCCAGCCTCGCTCCCATTCTCACCTATTTTCTTGGGCTTAGTAAACTAGACAGCATTGTTGTAGCCATAGATGACATAGGTGAGAACGTCAAGGGAACAGTTTAGAAAGCAAGAAAGGAGTTCATTACTCCTAAATCAATGTGGAAATCTGCCACACTCAGCCACCTGATATCTATGGTCGGCCTGTGAAATTTGGGCTACCGGTATCCATGCTGAAAATTCCATACTTGTACCAAAAAATACGGTGTGGAATCAAGCTGTAATCAAAAATAAAAAAAATAAAATAAAAATAAGGTTTGGATTTTCAGCACTAATATCAAGTCAGTCAGTGCTTCTATGCGGTTTGGAGACTTACTATGTGTCATTGAAGGCAATTTCAACAGGTTTCAGACTTTTATCACCAACCGTCCTCACCAGCTTGATATTGCAAATCAAATGATTAGAAGAGATTAGCATCAAGGGAAACTCTGGCAACCAACTAACCAAGAACCCAATTGTTCAACGAGTATGGGGATGGATTGAACAAGCATTCAGGAGACTTCTGAGTAGCATCGCCTCTGAGGCCGTCAGTTATAACCCGAATGGAACGTGACGAGTTGAACGTTCGAGGGTGGCATGGAGGATATCGTGGGCCGTAAAGGACAAGATGGAATGAATATGTGCTGTTGAAGCTCTATGTTCCACTCGAATCCTAAGGGAGTTACTATAAATAGGATTTCTCTTTCCTCCAATACTGATATAGCTTCACTCCCTATCCTCCTTTTTGGAGTAGATTCGATTAGCGAGGATTCAGCCAATAGCGTTTTCGTCTGCTTAACCATATTGCCTTTTAGATGTGTATCTCCGCTCCATCTTATTCTGTAATTGTTTGTCAATAAATGTAGATTGGCCATTTTTGAACGCCCATAGACACGCATTCTTTCTGTTTCTCTTTCCTTATCCTTGCTCGCTTACTTTAATGATCACTATATACCCATGTCATATAAATTAAAAAGATAAAGATCAACAGATAATGTCATCTCGATAATTTTACTTTACTTCAAAACTGCACAGTTATGCGTAGTGTTCTAAAATGTCATGGAAATGCCTATAAAGATGGATTGTTAATATCAATAGGTAACAAAACGTGGAAAAAATAATGAATAAATCATAAAGCTTAGTTATGCTGTCTTAAGTAATCTAAAAGTATTAAGTAATGAATGTCACTCAGATATGTTTGTCACTAAAACTACAAGCTCTTGGAAACTGAAGTATTGTTCATAAGAGTATGAAAGTCAGAATGTGTATAAAGTATATTTTAAAGTTACAAGTTTGAAAAGCAAGGAGGGGAAAAACAAACGAATATGGGTTAGAACAAGGCATTAAGAAGACAAATTTCGCGAGATGATATCATTTCGTAGTTTCTTTACAACCGCTTTACAACTAACATGGTTAACAATGATAAAATAAAGTTCATGAAAATTACTCAGTTAAATAAAAACAAAAGTACATACTAATGACCAATCATATTAAGATAGGTCATGCAGTCCAGGGTAGGCGAAGATTGAAGTCTATTGATTTTTGTACACACAGTTTAGGCTGTATGTGATTAATCCAAAGTGCTTCCATCACCTTCAATAACCTTGAATTAGAGTTATGTGAAATAATTGTGAAACAGTCATTAATATTTATTTTGTGACCAGACATTAATAAGTGTTTTGCAATGGATGATGCTGGATTTCTATTAAGATTAATCGCGTTAGGATTTTCGATATGATTTACTAGCCATTTTGGAATATGTTCTTTTCGACGACATTGGAACATTCTGTTAGTTCTACCTATATAGGTGTCACCGCAGCTGCAGGTGAACTTGTAGATACAGTTTGAAGTAGAGTCCACAGAATTTCGTCCTTTAATCGTAGGAACAGGGATCGAAAATGTTCGGCAAGTGAGAAAAAGAGATGCGGCGTAGAATGTGCGTTTGATGGCTGATCGAAGTCTTTGAGTTGTCAACTGCATAATCTGGTCGCCCTTGAATGGTAGATTAATAAAGATGGCTTTCTTTGGTACAGAAGCTGTCTTTTCGAGATGTGGTTTTTCTTTGCTGTGACAAGTGATAAAGCTCTCCGGATAACCATTAGCTAATAAAACTGAATGTACATGTCGAAGCTCATCCATCAGTGTGTCACTCGTGCATATTTTTCGGGCCCTTGAGAACAAACATTTCACTAGGGAACGTTTATACTGGATAGGAACAAAACTGGTAAAATGAAGATATTGTCCAGTCCATGTTTGTTTACGAAAAATAGAGCGCTGAATCGTTCCATCATTTCTCCTAATCATAGTAATATCCAGAAAACCGAGTTTGTTATTCGATTCTAGTTCGGAAGTCACTCGAATATTTGGATGAATATGATTAAATAGAGTAATGAAGTTTTCAATAGATTTACTATTATTACCAATAATAAGAGTATCATCAACATAACGTTTATACAGCATAAATCCTCCAAGCATACCTTGCATTTGTTTCTCTAATTTCGACATAAATATATCTGCTAACAGGGGCCCCAGAGGGCTCCCCATCGCAACACCATCGATTTGTTTATATGCCTTTTCTTGGAATGTGAATCTAATATTTTCTGTACACATTAAGATTATGTCTTTGATGTAAGTGACGGGAATGGGTAAGTTTATGCCGTTGCTTGTGATGTAATCGCAAATAAAATCAACAGTTTCATGAAGGGGAACATTGGTGAATAAAGATTCTATGTCAATTGAACACATAACCTTTTCCTTAATGTTCAAGGTGTCCAGCATTTCTGTAAGATCAAATGAACTTTTTACAGAATGATTTGATAATGAGTCTCTTACAGGCGTAAGGACCTCTGTAATCCATTTGGCGATTTTATGATAAGGAGAATTTGACATGTCTAAGATGGGTCTCAGTGGGTTCCCAGTTTTGTGGATCTTCGGAAGACCATAAAGCTGAGGAGTATGTGACCCAATTGGTTTAAGTTGTTTATAAAGTTTTTCATTTATAAAACCATGCATCAGTAAAATCTGAAGCTGACGATTGATCTGCTTTTCCACAAGCAGCACGTTATCAGTAGCATTGTCCAGCAGAAATTTCGACTGATCTTTGAGGATATCGTTCATTTTATTTTGATAATCCGATTTGTTCATAATGACAACGCCTTCTCCCTTATCAGGTTTAAGGATCACAAGATTATCTTTTTCGATTAATTCCTTAAGTGCGGCGTGGTGTTCTTTTGATAAACCATTTTTCTGGTGTATTCTAGCATTTAGAAATTGATGAGAAATGTCCACCAGTTAAACAATGAATTACTGTATAAGTTAAAAGAAGAAGAGTTTAAATTGATATCAGTGAAAAGGATTGGAAAAACCACCATTTTAAATAAAACATTTTGTGATAAGAAAAAGCCCCAAGCAAACAGAATCTGTGGTGATTGACAATTTCTATCTCTGTATTGTTTAAATACTTACTGTTGACTGTTGATATGTTTCTCATATGAATTGCATAATAATTCCGCTAAATACAAATTCCCGAATTCTGCCCTCTCTGTGTTTTGTTTGGATTCTTGTAATTCGGTCATCTTGAAATACTAATACTACGATTACAACAAATTGCTACAAATTGGCGTCACGATGGAACTAAATAACCTGGGAAAATTCCCCATTAATGGGTCTCCGCGGGAGATTGCTGATTATTTGGAATGCTTCGATGCGTGGTGCATTTCAAAAAATGTTCGGGATGACAAAATACCAGCACATTTCATTACTGCTATTGGGCTAGATGCGTATAGCCTAGTAAAGACTCTGTCATTTCCAGAAAAACCAATTTCTCTGCCATATGCTAAGCTCCGTGAACTTCTTATAGATCACTTCCATATAACTACTTTTGAAACGCGAGAGAGGGCTCAGTTCAACAAACTGGTTTGTTCTCCCAACCAGAAGATTAGAGACTTTATTCTTCAACTTCAGATACAGGCTTCAAAGTGCAACTTTGGAGATCAGCTGCATACTCAACTACGTAATCGTCTAATTGCTGGAATCAATATTCCTAAGTTAGAGAAAGAGTTAATCCATATTCCTTCCTGTACCTTTCAAACTGCTAAAGATTTATGTATTACAAATGAAGATGTCAACAGTGAATACTCTGCTCCCACTACGTCAGTATCTGATGTCATGTTGTCCAAAGTCGAAAATACAAGTGGTCATAGAAAGAAATCCAAACTGCCGTCCACATGTAATGGAATGCAGCGAGAGATCAAAAACATTAAACCGTGCTTTTCCTGTGGAAAGTTACATCTACGAAGCACTTGCCGTTTTCGGGGTGCTAAGTGTCACAAATGTGGTAAAGTTGGACACATCAAGACGGTTTGCAGAAGTTCGAATACTTATGTTGCTCAACATTCTTATAATTCTCCCAAGCTGTCTAGTAAAATGGAGTCAATCTGTCTTTCAACTTTTCAAAATACTCAATCTCATCCAATGAAAACCTCCACTACAAGTTCGGCAACTCAAGTGTCAACTGTTTTCAAAAATGGGGTAGCTGAGTTACAATGTGAACTGTCGAAAACACGAAAAGACCTGAATGAACTGAGAGAGCAACTGATTAAAATTGAGGAATTACTTCATATGCATAGACTGCGTCTGTCGAATGCAGAGCATACAAGTACCCGTGAAAGTCCTGCAAAACTTTTCAAATCTCGAATTCTCAAAAAGCATCTGATGTCCACGACTTCTAATGTACATTATTACAAAGATAATAACTATAGACCTTCTGTTGGAATTATACTACAAAAAGTGGGAAATCGAGTGGTGAAGATATTAGACATCAAAGATCACTCAGTTCATAACGGACACCTGGACAAAGTGACAATAAATGAAGTAGGTCGTTCCAATTATTATTTTAATGATTCCGCTAATAATCCTGATTTTGTAGATAATTCAGAAATAGGTCCAGATAATACTGATGAAAATAATATCACAGAATCAGTTAGGTCGAAGCTACTTGCAAGCAAACCGAGACATTGGTATAAATACGCAAGGAGATATTCGAGGTGTGGCGGATGTGGTGATTGACAATTTCTATCTCTGTATTGTTTAAATACTTACTGTTGACTGTTTATATGTTTCTTATATGAATTGCATAATAATTCCGCTAAATACAAATTCCCGAATTCTGCCCTCTGTGTGTTTTGTTTGGATTCTTGTAATTCGGTCATCTTGAAATACTAATACTACGATTACAATAAATTACTACAGAATCCCGGCAAACCAATTCTTGAAAATTATTCTGATGCTCGCTAGTGACTGGGCACAAGACGAAGTTGTTGGAAGTTCTGGTGAGAAATCGTGACCATTGGGCTCCATCCAGTCGGCAGTGAGGATAAATACTCGCCAACCATGACATTGGTGGGTGCTAGAAGTCAGAATTCATGGGGCGGACACTGAGTCGAATCCCAGTGGCTGAATGTTGTATTAGCTTCCCTTGTAACCATAAGGTCTTGATTTTGAAATTCAGTGGGGTGGGTGCATACTTCCGACGAGTCCTTAACATAGGACGAAACGGCTGTCCAGTACTCTCTGGCTTTAAATGGTTCTCTAACTGTGATATCAATCTGTGGTCTAACTTGAAATAAGAAAAATAGGATCAGTAAATGTTTCTCAAGTATTGGTTTTGTAGGGGTTTTTTGTTTGATTGCAGTGGTGTCAGCTCATGACGAAATCCTCTATACAATCAGTAAGTGTTTTTTAAGATTTGAGTTAACAAATATATCTTAAACATAAAACAGTTGCAATAACAGTGATGAAATCCCCAACTTCTGCACTGAGTGACACAGATCTCGTTTCAAGAGAGGGCATTAGTCTTTTAAAAGTTACAGGTAAGTTTTTCATGAGTGTTGGTGAAAATGAAATCTATTTCAGTCAGATTCTTCTACCTCACAACTTCTGTTATCTCATAAGAATTTAAAGTAAACTCCAAATATCAAGTATCTTGTCATTTAGGTAACTGAATACATTGCATGCCTGATCAGTAGGTTGCTATCGTATGACAGCAATATATATATATATATATATATATATATATTGGTTTCAAACGTAGCATGGAATAATTCTTGAAAATAGCATGCGTAAGAACTTGATCTTTATTGGCATACGCTCTACTAGAGTAGTTAATTTGTCGTTCACAGATCGGCTGCGAAGTTTTCAAGTCTCTTTCACTTTCTATTCTCGTTTAGTATGTGTTATTTAGATATTAACGGAGATGCATGACCGTTCCGAAGAACGACTTAATCTGATTTAGATGCATGTTATCACAAACTCGTATTTGTAATGAAAGGTTGTGTAACAGAGCATATCATTACCTCGTTACTGTCACCTTAATTGTCTAGTTGGTCATAATTTAGAAAGAAAATGGAAGCTAAGTCAAACGTCCTACCTGGAACTAGTCATCCAAAACTGTCAGTATCTCTTTTTTTTCTTTCCTTCACTTTCCCCAGTGGAACATAGGACAACTTCAAGCTAGTGGCTTGAAGTCTCTGTAGCAGTGTTTATTTTACAGGATGGGGTTGCCAGCCTGATGCCCGACCTTTCCTCTTTACCAGGATTATTTCTGGCTTATCGAGGTAAAGTAATGCGTCGGCGGGGAATTGAACCTCGAACCATGTGCACGGTTGGCAAGCTTCCTAACCGCTATGCCACCGATGTCAGTATCTCTACTCAAACTTAAATCCAAAACCCAGCTTCACAAATTTGATAGCGGTATTTAGTAACCTACTGGTTGATGTCAACCATCTGATATTGGGTGCACACTGTGATTACCTTTCATTCCATAATTTCCCCTAGTATATATTTTACTAGATTTTAATATGAAATGACTCTATAAATGGAGGAAGCTCAAATTGGAGTCAGCTTTAAACATTTAAATCATTACAAATTTTAAAATGTTTTCAGTTAATGCTTTATGTCAGTTAAATAAATCATCTCTTATTTCTAAATGGTATTCGTGCTAATTTAACTTCCTTATTCTCCAAGGTATATTTATAATAAAAAAAATAACACAAATGAATGTTAGTGTGTCCATCTTCTTCACTTAATTTAATGCCTAACTGCCTACTCTGTGTTGTAGAATTCAACAACAATCTACTTCTAAACAGGTTTGACCACCTAGTAGATTATGACAGAAAGATGAGTGTACAAAGATGATAGGTGATGCTCACTCAGTACAGTGTATTTCCTTGAAAAAGATAGTTCTAATAAGATCTTTTTTTTTGTATCGTGAAGATGACATCTTTAAGCGACAAACAAGTTGATTGACAGGCAAAAAAAAGAAAATTAAGTTGTAGAATATGTAGGTGGGTGAATAGAGCTAGAAAAGTCTGAAAAATAGTTTGATGTATCAAAGACAGATTCTCTATACGTTTATATACATAAATGCTTTGTATTCTTTACGAATTAACTAAATTTCTTATCTGACAAGGATAGAAAAGTATAAGGTACCAGAAAACTAGTTGTCCTGTACATACACAAGCATGAAATCTAAAGGGTACAGTGTACCAGCAGACTACATTCATGATTTTACAAAAAAAACTAAACAGCAACTAATGTCATTATTAATTTTAACAGACGAAAACATGAAAGTTGCACTGTAAAATTGTAACACACAGTGGTTTAAAAAAAAGTGATAGACAAACCAGCCACTAAAATGCTTACATCTATTCCAATGCACTTAAATGCACCAACCATAATTAACTCGGATTAACGGTTGTGCTGTAATAGCATACAATATATTGTGCCTTATTAAACTTCTTATTAATTAACCGATTAGTCTAACAGTGTACTAAATGTCAATAAATGATAATAATCATAAATCTATTAGTACTACTAATAGGAGAAGTAGTAGTAGTATAAGGTTAAAAAACGCCCTCCTAATTAGAGTTTAGACACGAGATTCGTCTTTACTTTTGATTTCAGATAAACAAAACCTGTTTTTAATTTTTGAAATGAATTTCTGTCTTTTAGGTGGTATATAATATATACGAATTTCCAAAAAATAAATCCTATGAAGGCATAGATTAAGTGTTCATATGGTGGTAAATGCACCATTCACTCTCAGGAAGATTTTTTATAACACAACAGGGTACTAAAAAGACTAAAGATTTACTTCTGATATTTAGGGTGAAGGAGACATTTTGGTTTTTTCTTTTATAGCCTTAATATTATCAGTATACGAATAATGCACTACAGAGAAAATGAAAAAGTTCCCCTGTTTGGCTTTCATATGCATTTTGCATAGTCACTGAGCGTGATCAGACTGTTCTGATAAATTCGTTCTTCAAGAGTTCATTTGTTTTGAAAATTGGAGAACCATTGAAAACCAACAGAGAGTATTGGACAGATCTTTCGTCCTAGTTTTGGACTCATCGGAGGTACACACCCATCCCACTTACGTCAAAACCAAGGACCTCCGGGTTACAAGGCAAAGTCGTAGACGATTCAGCCACTGGGACCCAACTCAGTGGCCCGTGAGTTATAACCTTTACCGATTCGTGATTTTGTCGTGATCAACCACTAATGTTATCGGCAAGCATTTGTCCTCATCCCACTGGTCATGAATTCTCACTAAAATTCCAGGCAACTTCGTCCTGTAGCTAGTACTGGCGCGCATCGGATTAATACTTAGAGAGTGGATTTGTAGGAATTTGATTTCAATATAACGGAAATATCCATTCAGACATCTATAAAACACAAAATAATTGAGTAAAGAATATCCTTTTTAATAATTTCCTCTTCTGGCTCTACAGTTACATATACTTTTATATACATAGAGTATTCCAGAATAGTAGTCAGTAACAGTATTAGTGTTTTTTAAATAATATTGATTTGTTAAGCAAGACCAGTGGAATTACAATTCATTAAAGATGCTTAAAATAATAATAATAATAAATAGGTAATAGCAAATAGACTATCAACTAAAATTAGGGAAATCTTTAAGAAAATTGAGGGTCATTCAAACCTAGATAGCGTCGGTGGCACAGTGGTTAGGACTCTCGCCGACCATATACATGGTGCGGGGTTCGATCCCTTGCCGACGCACACCCGATATATCTATGGTCGGCCTGCAAAATTTGGGCTACCGATATCACATGCTGAAAATTCCATACTTGTACCAAAAATGCGGTTTGGAATCAAGCTGTAATAAAAATAAAAATAAATAAATGTCTGAGCTAGCTTCTTTTGGACACACAAATGAGGCTTCTTAAAATGGATCCCAACAGCCTCAGCAATTTGATATGTTTTTTCGCGTTTGACCATGAAGTGACATCATTTATGCCCTCTATTTTAACAATGTAAATGGTTTTAAATTGACAAATCTCATTCCAAACAGGAAAATTTTTATAAAGAAGTATGTTGACATCATGTTGGAAGGTTCTACTAAAAATACTTACATTCTTACCATTACACTCTGGAATTCTGGAACACCAAACTTACTCAAATCATATCCTCAGCACACTTAGATGTTTAAAAATATGTCAATATAATAAAAGTATCAACCAAGTATAACATTTTTAGCTAATAACAAAATAATAATGGGGCTTGTTTGAATCACTGTCCCACTTGGAGTCTTGTTTTCAATAAATAATGTCAAATTTCATTGATCTACGTTACAAGACAGGGTTCTGATATTGATTCATTTGAAACTAACAATAAAACTTTGTGTCTGTTCTAACAAAATAATCCTATGTAAACATACAGGCCTAAGATTTATTGTTCTAAATTGTAGCACAATGAAGTGTCATTAGACATCTGTCAAATGTTCAAATGGATAAGATCCTGAAACTAGTACTGATTCCAGAAGACTAACAGATGCCTCAGAATACTGTTTGTAGTAACCGACGCGAGGATATCAGAAAATCGATTGGCAGTACAAAGATCATTTATTTCATCAGTGACAATGAAGCAGAGCAACGGGGTTACAAGACACAAGGTCTGTGGACAACCGTTAACATAAAGCACATTAGGACTTCTAATAATTTTCTCCAGTCTTCTACCAACCACCGCGCGATTAGGCAGTGGCCGCCATTATTATTTCCCGCCAAATGGATGTCAGTTCGAATAAAGAAACCATTCGTTGCTTATTCAATGTGTGTAAGCCAGGTTCGAATTCCATTCGGAAGGTTCGATGGAATCCAACAGATGACTTCTGAAGGCACGTCTTATGTTCACTTGGTGATCCCTATCAATCATATGACACAAAATAGGACTTTTTATAGATCTTATTTGGCTTTTTCTGGATCATGAAGGAAGGCTGTCAGTAGTACCTCTTCTAACAAGATGTAACGAGTGCAAATTAAGTTTATACTTATAAAACTTCACTTTCTAACCTTTATTGTATATTTTAAATTTCATAACCATTTAGATATTATGGTATCTCGAATCGAGAGCATTATGAGAAAAGGCATATGTGCACTGCAGCTTTATTAAGTCCTTCGTGTCTATTTTAGTCATTCTCCACTTTGTGTTAGTATATGATGATGAAGATTCTTTCAGTGGTAAGTCTTGTGATGCCCGTCAAATTCATATTTGAATAGTACTATTTTCAAGATAAGAAAAAGACTAACAAATCACTAGCTGAAAGCTTTATGGAAGAAAAATGGATTTATAGTTATTTACCAATCCCGTTTACTTAGATTAAACTGATAACCTCGCCTATTTTACTAGACTGCTAGTTTTCTAGCCGGTTTGAGGACCGGGAAAAGAGGAAGGGTTGGGCGTGGGCCTGGTGACCATACCCCAGAAAGTCAGTCAAACTGCTACAGAAAATTTGACGCAAAAGAAAAATATTAAAACTACGGAAGATCTAAAAAACACACCTATTCTTCGTCGGGATCAGAGGGGCGAAATGCCACAGAGGGTTGTCTAGTGAAATCCTTCAGGAAGCCGGTTAGTCGGCCGATGTGTCTCCAACCAATGAGAGCAAGAATAAGAATGGAGATGTGCCAGAGTAGGTGGAATGGGTGGGGATTATGGAAATTTTCGGAAACTTAGCGCGTCACGAAAAACATTTCCAACAGTCCACAGCAGACCGTTATCAACAGCTGCCACCATCGCTGGCTCCACACTGAACATCCAATGGCCGGTGAGAAAGAATTAGCAACAAGAAAGTATGGCAGCAAACTAATCGAGAACCTCAACATATATGTAGGAGAAAATGGAGATGGATTGGGCACACAGTGAGGAGATCATCGAATAACATCGCGCGCAATACAGGCCATCACTCTAGTGGAAGCCAAATGGAAAGCAACGAGTGGGTATTCGGTGCGACAGTGACATGAAGGAGATCGTGTGAGTTGTAAGAAGAGATGAAAGATCATGGTCAATCATGGACCCAGGTGAAGAAGACAGTACAAAATAGAAGAAAGTGGAGTTGTGTTGCTGAAGCCCTATGATGTCCCACTCGGAACCCAAGAGAATAATAATAAGATTAAACTGACCCCATAATAAGGTGAGTTGTTTCTAAGCTGTCTGGTATACATACTGTCTTTCAGACTCAAATATTCACATCTGAAGAGGATTACCTGTTGGACTACAGTTGTACAGCTTTACAACTCATGGTGAAGCAAAATACTATTTGAAGTAAATTATCGTAAATCCTATACAAAGAAGATTATTTTTCTGAGTTCTCTAAAGTTTTTTTTCTCTGTCTTCCTAATAATTTACTCTTTTTGTCACATATATTTTTCGTGCTCACATATATTCACTACAGACAACCTCAATCGTCGTATCTTTGCGTCTTGTTTGTGGACATAGTTTTTTTTCTATAGTTTTCTTTCTTTCTTCAGGCTTTTAGCTTGTTGAAGTGAAATGATGAAATACAACAAAGCAATTACCATCTTTCACTCACACTTATATATATGCATATATTGTTAACTTTAACACGTGTGCATAACACTTAACTAACGTGTTATTGCATCAAAGCAATTCTTTTTGTTTGTTAAGTGTAGCCATACATGTGAAGTAAAGAAAAGGAAAAAAAAGATAGAGAATGATCACATAATTTTACATGTTCTTCATGTTTACCAGGGATATAAGAACTTGTTTGTTCGTTTGTTAATTTGTCTACTTGACGAAATAAACTCGTTAGCCACGAACTGTCTTCCTGTGTGTGTTGTGGGTGTGTGTGTGTGTGTATGCAAAAATGTACAGAGAGAATGAAAGTGAACAGAAGCATAAAAACGACAGTAAAAGTGAATATTATTATTATTACTTAATTGTACAATATAATAATCATTGTTGTTTAAATAAGTCAATTGAATAGATGAGAGAGAGAGAGAGAGGCAAATATAAAGTATAATACAACATCACAGTCTATGCTTATTATAATTTTCATTTGCATTTTCTTTTTTTTTACTGATCTTCCTATATCTTGTTATAAAATAATAAACTCTACTTATTGACAATAATCATACAGAAATATTAGAATTATTATTGTTCCATTGAGTTCCTAGTGGAACATCATAGGGCTTCAACAACACATCTCCACTTTCTTCTTTTTTCTGCTGTCATATTTAGCTGGGCACATGACTTCCCATAATTTCCAATCTTCTCCCCCAACTCACACGGTCTTTTTCATGTCACCCTCGTTCTGGCTATGCATTCGTCACTTCCTATTCGGGTTTCATTCGAGTGACGGTCTGCATTACGCGTGATATCACTCGACGTGTCTCGTCGAAGTGTGCCCTAAACCTGTCTATTTTCACCTACATCTATGTTGAGCAATCACCTCTTGCTTGGCTGGTTTGTTCCCAGACAGTGTTTCTTGTTGTTAATTCTTTCTGGTCGACCGGCCATTCGATCTTTGGTATGGAGCCAGCGGTGGTGGCAGCTTTTGACAAAACTCTGTTGTGGTCTGTTGGAAATGCACTTTGTGATAGGCAGTGCAAGTTTTTGAATCATACTGAAGAAATGACTGGTCCAACAGTTGTGCTGAAAATCCAAATCTAGTCCTTTATGTTGAATCATTTCAGAAGATTTCCGAACTGATTTCAGGTTGATGAAGGGGTATCTTGCCCTTCTGATTCTGTCTGGCTTTGACATCTTCATCCGTTCTGTCGCCTGTAGTTGAAACGATGCTTCCTAGACGGACAAGTGAAGGAAGTTACCTTTTTTCAAAGTTCTTCCGTTGACAGACATTGGTGCTGTTATAGTATGGTGCTGAAGTCATAGTTTAATGCTCTTAAAGCAATAATTCTTCATAAGTTATAAGCCTGGTTACTTCATAACAGTGTTAAAAAAGAGGGATAAGTGATGTATATTCGTTCTGTTTGTTGATTTACTGATTCATTTCAATCGTTATTATCTGTTATTATTAGTTCCTTGGGTTCCAAATGGAATACATAGTCTCGATAGAAAATCTCCATGGTATTCTGCTCTCTGAAATCTAGTCCAGTTGGATTCACAATCTCCCACAAGCTTCTAGTTCAGACTTGAAGGCCTAACTTGTTGTGTTTCATTCATTCCGGTCCTACTCAAGGGTCTGATTTGCGTGTGATATCACCCTAACCTTTCCCAGCACATGAGTTGGCTAAGAGATTGTTTTGTCTGGTTCACTTCCTGAGTTCCTTATTACTCGTTTATCGTTTCTGGTCAGCTGATATTCACTATCACGGCAAGAAAGGCGTCTGCTGATAAAATTCTATAGTCTCTTGATGCCAAAATCAAAACTATTAGTAATATAAAAACATGTACTTAATATTAGTGTTAAAAGTTTGGATCTTGTTGCTTATACTAAGTGCTGTAGATCTCCATATTTATTTCAGGGTACTGAATGTTTGCCTTGCTTTCCTGCGTCCATCCTTTCTGCTAACTGAAGTGGACACAATGATGTCCAGGTGGAGTAAGTGAAAGACACAACTTCCTTTTAGATACCTGCATTGATATTTTAGCAGTATTAAGCTACAGGAACTATGGATCACTAAGTAAAACAAAAAAAGAAACAGGGAATAATGTAACTGCACTAACTGACTCAAAATAGTTGTTATTTTCATAAAACCCAAGATGAAAGATGAAGTTTAATTATATTTATCTATTATTACTATTATTATATCCTTTAATTCCTAGAGGAACATAGGGCTTCAGCTGCGCGTCTCCACTGCGTTCGGTTTTCTGCCAACATTTTCACCTGCTCAAAGTCTGCCCACTTGCTTTCATCTCCTCTTAACATCACCTCCTCCAAGTCACCCCACCCTGTCACTAACGACCAACTCGCCACCCGCTTCCCTTTCGGGTTCCACTTGAGCTATGGCTTGTCTAGTGATGTCACCCAATTGATGGTTTCCTCAGAGTATGGCCAATTCAATCCACCTCCATTTCTTCCTGCCTATTTGTTTCGCAATAGGTTCCTGGTTAGTTCGCTCATTGCCAGAGATCCATCCCTGTTGCTGATCTTTTCTGACTGGCCATCTGATCTTGAGTGGTATTGAGCGAAGACAACTGTTAATGAAGGTCTGTAGTTTGTTTGAGATGCTCTTTATGACGCGCTGGCCAAGTCTCTGATCCGTATAGTAAGTAGCACTGACTTCACATTGGAGTTGAAAATCCGGATCTTATTTTTGATGCTGAGTGCGGCTGTTGACCTCCACACACACTTGACGTGAGTGATGAAAGCTTGTCTTGCTTTTCTGATTCTGGCTTTGATATTCTCGTCAGTTCCGTCGGCCTGTAGTTTAGACGATGCTTCCGAGTAGCTAGGTAAAGGAGGTTGTTTCTTTCAGGCTCCTGCCATTTATGCTGGCTGATTGTTGTCTGTTGTTGTTGCTGTTGGTGTTGGCCAGGAATCTTCATCACCTCTGTTTTATCTATGTTCACTTGAAGTCCTATCTTTGATGAAGTTTAATATGCTCACTAATTTAATAAAGTTGTTCATCAGGATATCAGACCATAAAGAGGTAATCATTTCATATATAGGAACACTGAATCTTCAGAGGGATTCAGTTGCAAACGTTTGAGATGTAGAGCTTGATAACCATCAGTCAACCTGTAAGATACAAGTGATTTATTCATTCTGGTTTTAATTTCATTCACAAACTATTGTAATTACACTTTTAGGTACAGAAGTTAGATATCGTTGTTTTTTAGCAACAGAAATTTAGTGTACTACTCACTTATAAAATGCACACAAACCCATAAGTGACATCTACGAATTATCAACTACAATTCCTTGCATTAAGTGAGAAGCAAACATTGATTTAAGAATACATTTTGGGTTATATGTTTGAGTATAATTGAATATAAAAATAATTTTACTTTTACGAGTTAATCACAGATTGGAATCAGTTAGAGAACCATTGAAAATCAGGGAGTACTGTATTGAACAGATGTTTCATCCTAGTTTGGGAGCCGTCGGCAGTGCGCACCCACCACCAGAATTCTAAACCATGACATTCCGGTTACAATGCAAGCTCGTATACCATTTAGCCAATGGGACCCGATTGAATGGCCACCGCATGAATTCTAACTTCTACCGATTCGTGATTTAGCGCGAACACCGACCAATGTCATCGGTGGGACATTCATCTTCATCCTTGACTGGATGAACCTCACTGGTCATGGCTGCTCACTAGAACTCCAGGAAATTCCGTCCTGTAGCAAGCCACTAATCAGCATCAGATTAATTTTCTATAGTTAGTTTGTGAGGTCCATCCAGTCAAGTGTGAGGATGGATGTCCCACCGATGAAATTGGTTGGTGTTCGCGCTAAATCACGAATCGGTAGAAGTTAGAATTCATGCGGTGGCCATTCAATCGGGTCCCATTGGCTAAATGGTACACGAGTTTGCCTTGTAACTGGAAGGTCATGGTTTCCAATTCTGGCGGTGGATGCGCATTGCTGACGACTCCCAAACCGGGCTGAAACAGCTGTTCAATACAGTACTCCCTGATTTTCAATAGTTCTCTAAATGATATCAATCCGTGATCAACTCATATAAACAAAACTAATCCCTACAAACCAACTATAGGAAAAATATTTTGTGATACAGTATTATTTATTTACTGATAACCTTTTGAGTACAACCTTTTGCTCGTAATCATATTAAATTGATCACAAAACATTGATATATTTCGACTATTTTCTATTCTTTGATTTCACTGGTAACACTCTTTTCAGTAATTCTGATATTCGTATGTATACCAAACTTCTGCAACGGGGAATGACGCGAAATCAATATTCTGAGCAAAGTACACGCCTTCCCTGTCTCTCAATATCTATATGTGTATATGGCATTTTATCTGGGAAATTTTGTGACTTCCATTTTGCTTCTGCAAAACTGCATCATGCCCGAGATTTCCATTAACCAATCATAGAATCGGAAATTCTTATTTGGTTTGATAATTAAAGACAACCTGAAAGTTGAAATCCACGAACTGACCACGTTAAATATCATTTCGTCTGGGATATATTTCATTGGAATAATAGCTGACCATCTTGCTATTCCTTAAGCATAAATAGGAAGATGTATGAAGTCATCAGAAGCAAGAGGTGTTCTCATTCAGTCAGACTCTATATCATGAAATCTAGTCTGTGGTGCTATTCATCTACCAGGTAGCACTACTGAATGTCGATAAACTTCGTCTGTTCAAAAAAATGCAACCAACCTTGTTATCACTATCTTATATAGTGTTTGACTTCTGGTCAAAGTGATCTCGTAAAATTGAACACTGAAACGCACAATGTTTGTTACAAAATTCACCATCTTATAGGTTTTCGTAGATGTAAGCGTTGATTGTTTAGTATATATGAGATAACTGCTAAGTGTTTTCAATGAATTGTGTAGATCTCGAAGTAGAATTCAGTATTTTTGTTATTGAATTTTTGAAATCACTATCAATCAGTGAGAAATTACTTACATGTAGACGAGATAGTAAATCAGCTACAGCACTTTATTCTCCAACTCATTCTGTGTTTAATTTAAGTTTCCATATTGATTCGAGGTATCAAAGTCCTTTGGGAGAGGCTACGGAATATATAAGTTTTCGGAAAGAATACGACCCCTGAAATCCACCATTTCTAGACTCTTAGATCTGTCCAAGGTTTCAAGGTCTTGCTAAATTTTTTTCCCAAACGGTATACTCAAGTCAACTGGAAGACAAGCAGATAAGCCTTGTGTTTTGGATGTATTCGAGTGCTTCTAGTACGAAAAGCTTTTGTTAGAATTTACTTCCTTTTATATATGAAGTGTATGCTTCATGTGATTTCAGAGGTGCCAACAATAGAAACAGCTAAAATCTGTTTAAAATTATGTATTTTAAAGTGTGTCTTGAAAGCGTAACTTAGCTTTAAGGCACTGAGTGATGTGCAGTTGGAAATATGAAATGACAAGACGATCTCTTTCCAGTCTAATACCAACTGATTTCTATATTATAAATTTACCAATAATCGCTAGTATGCTGCGCAGTCAAGAAAAGACCATCAACAGATGAAGACATCCACTTAATGATAACTGTAGGGCATATTTGACCTAATTCTGCAGTCTGTTTTCACTAATTCACTATATACGTTTACGACGCAATAAATTTTACTCCACAGACTGAATGTAAGAGAAATAAATCCTTTGAAACTCGCTATTTGAAACATGAATGCCCAGTGCATTTCACCAAAGGAAAGAAAAATGTGGGAGTGTTTTAAAGCCCTTCAACATTGTTTAGAAGAAAACATTCATAGGCCACTGCAACTGCGGTAAGCAGATGGTTATAAAGTACACCTTTATTTGGCATGTGAGTAACGCCCTTAATGACTGAAGACCTGGTGACTGACTGTGTCACTCTGTTCACTCTATAGATAACCTGATAAGTACTTCTGATCTCTTTAGCTAGAATACTGTAGCTACACTAGTTTTTAGTTAACATTCTACTACCATCCATCCCACAAGTATTAGTACCTTCATAAGGCAACCCTTAAAGTTTTCATATTTATACATAGTAGGGATAGATTGCCAACAATCTGTTCACTAGTAAAGTAATTTTTATATGATCAAGTTTTCTTGTGCATATATTTCGTCGGTTAGATTAAGTGTAATTAAGCTGTATGTTTTGAAAAAGTTTGCATAGATATTTCTACTGGGAAAGTAAAAGGTGAGAAACATACTTTAAAAGCATTAGTATCATTTCTTTCCCATAAACACTGTTTTACTTTTGTTACAATCGCTAAAACAATTTGTCATAATTTCAAGTCGAAGAGGAAAGTTTTCCCCTTTTTCACAGGATATTCACATGTGTAAGATAATTTAATGTGGTTAGATATGCAAGATTTTGTTAGCTCAGTTTAAGCAATATAATTGTCATTAGTCTAAATTCACACATTTGATATCACTTTTATGAAAGGCGTAAAATTATTGTCAGTATTTTTCATACTGTTATAACTGATAAGGCATCAGCCTAGAAAAGCTTTAGAGATAGTCGCTAGGAATCACATACTATTGACAATTGTTCAAAATAACATTGGTAATGAGGAGTACAACGAATATTTTTTATAGATATATTTTAATGGTTGAGTGAGTATTGGATGTATGGATTACCGAATATATTTTCATTCAGTGATCCCTTAGTAAATGTTTCCAGTTGAAATATTATTGCTTATATAGATTTAGGTACTTTTAGGTTGCCTTAGAAGTGTGATTTTGATTGGGTCACAAATACTTATAACGGTTAGACATGGTTTTGTTCAATCAAACTGACCACCTGAACAGTTGCTTTGTTTGTTACAAAGCATAATATTTGTTTATTTGAAAGGTTTCTGTTATTTATTTTTATTTTTTTTTGAACACAGCTTGATTCTACACCATATTTTTGATACAAGTATGGAATTTTCAGTATGTGATATCAGTAGCCCAATTTTGCAGGCAGACCATAGATATCAAGTTTGCATCGACAGGGGATAGAACCCCGGACCATGTGCATGGTGGGCAAGAATCCCAACCACTGTGCCCCCGACGCTGATCCAGCCAATACCAATGAGAAACTCTTCGACAATTTGTTATCTACTGTGTGAATATGTTGAAATTCACCATGTTGTTGTGAAAATATGTTCTACTGCCGGGATACAGTGGCATTGAGTTTTATTCCGGCATATGAGCCCACAGATGAACCGCTGACCGCTGGTTATTCGACACACTCAAAACAATATGACAGTAACACATCTCAGGGAATAAATAATCTGCAGGAAATTTGTATACAGTGAGACAACTTGTTGCGCTCTAGGATGTGACTCCTATTTGCGTTTTCCGTCTTCACCATCTGTAGAGTACCAAACAATGTCTTCGACTAAATACCAACAAAGTTATGTCAAAAATGTATAAGTGAAAATTTAGGAAATTCTATTAAATTTGAATTTTCAAAGTGAGCGAGCCAGAACAAACGGTGTTTGACCGCACCATGTATGACAAAACAATCAAAAACCAATGTTCAGTAGCATAATCTTAAACATTCGCTAAGTATACATAAAGTCAGTTTCCATAAAAGTGTGAGACAGATACATAAACTAGTTTTTAGAAAACTGCGGTTAGAGTTATAAGAGAGGCATAAGAAACTTAGTTTTTGATTAGATTTAAATAACTCAAATCATATATCTCATCTTAAATATTGCAAATCCCTGTTTGTGATACCGCAACAAAGTCCTTAATTCTACGTGTATGTCACTTACTGAAAGCTTATTGTGTCTTTAAGCATAACAGTTTATCTCTTAGATTCATTTCGGATTGTTCTATTACGTTTTAGCTTGTTCTTCATAGAAAGCCATTTCAGTAAAGTACTAGAGTTAGTGGCATCAAACAATATTGTTAAGATTTTCTCTCAGTTATCAGAGTGTATAATCAAGTAGTCATTGTAGAATATCGGCAATAATAATAATATATTCTTGTAAATTCTCGTGTAAATCGACTGAATGTAGTCTTTGAGGGAAAAAAGGAGAATATTTTCTAAAGTCTTGTAAAAATTCACCTTCTGTTGTGTTATTCACTTCAAAATATTATCGGTAAAAGTTAGCGTGGCTTATTTGATCTTAAGTATTAATTTTATGTAGATGTTCTTTTGTCAACATACTGTTTTTGTGTTCAGGTACAACTGTGTAGTGCTCATGCCTTCATTTCTTGTTTAACATCGGCTTTTCTGTTTTAGTTTTAAAAGTTATTATCTTACTCACTAAAATGATTTCACTGAAGAATGAATTAGCAGATGCTTGCTTCATGTTATAGTATATAATATGGCTTAAATGAGAAGATGCCCAAATCCCAGTATAAGTTATCACTTGAAAATGAAGTTACACCATCAATATTTTCTAAGAATTCAAAAGAGTTTGAGCAGTAGAGAGTACTGTAACTATTACTAGTTGTACCATGTTTACCGTTCCATATGTATTCTCCGTTCGGTCACAGTCGAAGCGCTACGTGCAAGTAGTGAACTTATGATTGAAAAACACTTTAAATCTGGAGGCTGTAATCCAAATGGTTACTGAGGTGGCTGGAATATCATAGGAAAAAGAAATACTGGAAGCGCCAAATTTTTTCTCTGTATCTCACAAAAGATCAAGAGGTCTTGTTACGACAAATAAGAATAATATGGAGGGATTTTGATCCCTTTTATCTCCTTTCTACATTGAATAAATCTGAACGATGTGACACAGAAGTACAAAACTCAACAGTGAACTATGTCTGGAGAATTTACTGGTGATCTTAGTGAATAATCATCCTTCAGAACTAAGTACTAGTGGAGGTGATTTCTACATTTTCAATTTACTTTCTCAGTGACGGATTAGAAATTCAGAATGTTTTGTGTATTAGGAAATTTAGGCAGTCTGACATAAAACACTCTTTGCTTTCTCAGTTTTTCAGTTCTTGTATTCTACCCATCCTCCTTTACTGCTCCCCATTAATCTTTCCTGGACAACTTAAGAAAGACTTTGCTTTGTTTAAAAGGGCACTAAAAGCCGTTAGTAGGGCAAGTGAGATATCGTTAAACCAACTGGTTAACACTTTGTGAATAGACATATTATGTCATGTAAGAAACTAGCGAATACAATATTGTCGGACCTCGAGCATCCTCTCTATACGCAGCTGTCTCCTTGCATTTCATCTGGCAGAACTCGAAGCAGCTATAGGCGGCTATATGCTAGGACTACCAAGTACAAAAACTCCACAATACCATATCTGGCACAGCTGTTATGTGATGAGGAATCCGTTAGGTATGACACGATAAACTTACTGCGGCACTCTAACAAATAGTCCCATTAGTTTTTGTTTTCCTATCTTCGTTACTATTACACAGTTGTTCTCATCTTCTATCACACACCAACTTTATATTTCATATCCTTTGGTGCATTGTTTGAAATGTAAACGCTATGCTGTTTTTTCTTTAATTTTTCTTTATCTTTTATTTTTTCGGCGTTGGTTGTTTATTTATTTTTTATTTTAAAAATCTTATAAAATTTATGAGGTAATTAAATGCAATATATTGTAATGCACGCTGAAAATTCCATACATGTACCACAAATACCGTGTGGAATAAAGCTGTTAATATATATATATATATATATATATATATATATTATATTATCAAGTAAACTTCAGCGCCTCCTAAATTCAAATAAAATTCGGAGTCTGTCAGATAAAAAAATCTATAAATATTAATCTCATATGACAATAGTGGGTGATTTATAACAAGACTACAGAGTTTTACAGATGTATGTAAAGGTATGTTATTGTTACATATTCAAAAGGTGTAGAAATCATGCTGGGACTTGAGCATATATGTTTATAAATCGCACGTGTATTGTTATGATAGGCTCAATTATGGTATTCATAACAGAGTTTTTAGAGTTTTCGATTTCATTTCTTTCTTTTTATTGAGATTCGTTGAAGGATTTCATCATGAGCAGACATCATTTGGAGAACCACTGGAAAACTTGGGAGTACTGCCAGACATCTGTTTCATCAGCCTTGTTTGGGAGTATTCAGCAATAGTCTGCAACCGACAGAGTTCGAACCCACGACCTTCTGTTAACAAGGCGAGCTCGTAGACCATTAAGCTATTGAGACCCGATCCAATGGCCCATGAATAGGACCAGTCGCTAGTGAGCATCAAGTCAATATTCAAGTATTGTTTCTGTAGGGATATTTTTTTGATTGGTTGAAGGATTTCACCATGAGCTGATATTGGTTAGAGAACCATCGGAAAAAATTGAGATTCACTAAAATATAATGAAGGAGGTCAGTGTATAGTTCATCTTCCATTTTTTTATAGCTGAAAAATTCTATTGGAACGATGTGGGTACTTGAAGTTCCAATTCCCCTAATTTCGTCAGCTATTCTGGATTCAGATTTTATCTTTGACAAGATTATTACATATGACTTTTAAGTTAAGACAATAATAAGTGGACTTTCGAGTGTTATATCCGTCAAAACTGAAAAAAACATAATAACATAAACACATTTTTTACATGAAGGTAATTCTTTTTCATTCTTTTGCCCTCCGAGTAGAACAAAAAGCTGCAAGCTTCAGCAATGAAGTTTCAGTATTAGTAGCATTGTTTCTGCAAAGTGCGGTTGCTAGCCTCACACCCATACTCCCCTCTTTACTGAGTCCACTACCGGCTAAGCAAGTTTTAGGAGTGCTTCAGCCCGGACCAGTTGAGTGGCCATTCTACCATTGATCTACTGACGTCCCATCTGAAGATTAACACATATATTTTTGATGCATTAACCAAAACAGATGGAAATGTTAGTTACTGTGTGAAAATCATCAACTGAAAATTTTCTTAAAATCTACTGTTGTTCTTCATTTTACATCTGGTGGAAAAGTGAAATTACTGTGTCCATTTGATGAACACACACAAATTTTTGATTGGAATTCATGTAGTTGTATTTTAGAAAATCTTTCAATAACGTAAAACTTGTGTTGCATTATCTTCTTTGTATGTTTTCTTGATTTTTGAGAACTTTAGTTTACTTCTGCAACACCGTGAATATATGCGATGCGAAAACATCACGATATTTTTATGCATCTGTCAATTTAGGATGAAATAGTGAGTCAAGGATTCCTTTAACGTTTTTCAAACTCAACTACTATAGACAGATAATATTACTGAACACTTTAGAATAGAAGGAATTTATACTGATCACTGTCAAAAATTCATCTAAAGTCTACATCTACAGTGTAAAATGTATTCCTCACAAATTCAAAAAGATAAAGTGGAGGAATCCCCACAAAGCATCAGAAGATCTTCAGCAAAACGCAGAAAGACAAACAAGTAATATTTTTAAAGATGAATGAAGGTTAGCAAGACTTTCTTTTTAATCATCAAAATAAGATATCAATGTATTAAATAGCTGGTTAATTTATTGTTTACTTGATTTAAAACATTACAACCCGCTCAATAATACTAACAGCGGAAGCAGAACTACCAGTGGACATCAACCCTCCGACGAGAACAGAAATCCTGAAGGCAATCAAGATGCTAAAAACTGGAAAAGCAGCAGGACCACCGGAATTTCCGCAGAGGCACTGAAAGTGGACCGAGAAACATCGCCGAACTTGATGGCAGCACTACTAAAGGTGTGGAAAGAGGGCAAGATACCTGCGGATTGGAAGAAAGCCTACCACTTCAAATTACCAAAAAAAGGAGACTTAACTCAATACAAGGACTGCTGTGGCATTATACTCCTGTCTCTCCAAAGCAAAATACTAAACCAACTTATCTTGGAGAGAATTAAAAAACCCTGGATGAAAAACCGACTGGAATAGGCTGGATTCAGGACGAACAAACCATGCATCAATGAAATCGCCACACTACGGATCATCATTGAACATATCTTGGAATGGCAATCATCTCTTCGCCACACTCAACTTCATTGACTTTGAAAAGGCCTTCGACAGCGACCATCTAGAGGTGACTTGGAAACTACTTTGCCAACAATTAAACATCTCATCCAACAGTTGTACGACAGTGCTGCATGCCAGGTAATCTACAACGGGGAACTCACGGAATCCTTCGAAGTGAAATAAGACAAGGGAGTAAGATAAGGCTGGCTGGCTGACTGGATGCCTACTATCTCCAATGATTTTCCCGATTGTGTTAGAATGGATAATGCGACAGACAGGGGTGGGCAACGAGCAGACAGGCATAAAATGAACACACACAAAATACTTGGAGGATCTGTAATTCGCCAGCGATGATATATGTCTGGTTCCCCACAGACTGGAAAATATGCAAGTGAAAAGCAACAAGTTGGCAAAAGAAGCATCAAAAATAGAAAGGATTTCAGGAGAACATAGAGAAAACAGAGGTAATGGAGATTCCTGGCCAACACCACCACCACCAACAACAGCAGACAACGGCCAGTATAAATGGGATAAATCTGAGAGAAGCAACCTACTTTACCTACCTACCCGTGAAGCATCGTCTAAACTACAGACGGACGGAACTGACGAGAATATCAAAGAGAGGATCGGGAAAGCAAGGCAAGCTTTCATTACTCTCAAGTCTGTGTGGAGGTCAACAGCCCCACTCAGCATCAAAAATAAGATCCGGATTTTCAACTCCAATGTGAAGTCAGTGCTACTTACTATATGGAGCGTCATAAAGATCATCTCAAACAAACTTCAGACCTTCATTAACAGCTGTCTTCACTCAATACTACTCAAGATTAGATGGCCAGTCAGAAAAGATCAGCAACAGGGATCTCTGGCGATGAGAGAACCAACACAGCAGGAACCAAGTGTGAAACAAATATTCAGGAAGAAATGGAGGTTGATTGGCTATACTCTTAGAAAACCATCAAGTAACATCACACACCATATAGGCTCTCGAGTGGAACCCGGATGGGAAGCGATGAGTCGGTGGTCAGTGCTAGTGTGACATGGAGTGGAGGTGGTCATGTGGAGAGGAGATGAAAGCTAGGTGTAAACGTTGGTGAAGAAGGGAACGCAATGGAGACGTGCGGCTGAAGCCCTCTTTTCCTTTAGTAATTAAAGAAAACAATAATAATAATTACCCGACATACTGAAAATGAATTGCTTTAATTCTGTGCATGCATAACTATGATGGAAATTTATTTAGATGCTTAATTGGGTAAGCGAAAGGGGAACATGGGATAACAGTCAATAACTTTAAACCTATTCACCTCCTGAAGGCTATCAGCAAACGTGTAACGTATCAGTTATTTTAAAAACGAAAACTTGAAATCAAAACTAACCGTAAGCAGAATTTATAATCCTGAAAAACGCTTATATGGCTTGCGAAATGGGATTAAAACATTATTATTCGCACTATTATCACATTTATTCCTATTACTATTGCCGCTACATGTAATTATGGGAGGTTATTATCATATTATAATACATTCCTTATATTTATGCCTCCACGTATGATCTACAATTCATCAAGCTCACCACTTCCCAGCTAAAGTTTCACTCGGCAGTTGGTCTGTCGTGTGATGTAACTCAGAGGTCCCCTCAGCGTATTCACAGCTCATTTGTATTTCCTTCAGTGAATTCATCGAATCACAGAATCGATTCTTCTCTGTTTCGCTAGCTGCCGGAGTACGTTGTTGCTTAACGTTTCCTGCCAGTCATCTGACCTTGGGTATGGAACGAAGGTGGGTGTTGATGAAAGCCTACAGTTTGTTGGAAATATATTTGACGACGCGTGTACGAAATATCTGAACCTTACTGAAGTACTGACTGAATCGAAAATTCTGCTCTTTTTCCATATACTGTCAGCTGCAATCGCCACATTGATTTCCGAGTATTAAATATCCGTCTTGCTGTGTTCGCCTAATCCTAGCTTTGATATTCTAATCACTGCTGTCTGAAGTTCAAACGATATTACCTGTGGAAGATTAAGAGCATTGTAAATAGCTTCACTAAATAGATCTCAGATGACTGACATGCATAATGAACCTTCTTCTTAATATATTCTGTAGTAAGTAACCATAGTTCAGGATTTCATCATGAGCTAACATTGGTTAGAGAACCATTGGAAGACCTGGGAGTATTGCACAGCTGCTTCGTCCTAGTTTGGGACTCCTCATCAGTACGTACCCACCAGGGTTCAAACCCAACGAAATCCCTACAAACCAACACTTAAGCCATAGTTCAGCTTTTTTAAATGCTGAAATACTATTTGCATACCTATTCACTGGCATTTTTCTGACAAGGTAGAAACCATTTTCTTTCCCTACGTACTTTTTTCCACTAATACAGAAATTCTCTTGTTCTGTTATTTTTTACTAGCATCATTACTAGATGGGGAAAAAAAGTGAACGACAATATATTTCCTAAGGGAAATAGAATTTCATTTGTAAATAAGGCATAATAAATAAATTATTATTTCATTATTACAGAGAAAGAGAGACAGATAAAAATATGAGTATACACGTCTTCTGTTAGACTGAAGAAATTTCTAACTTGATATACGTGTGCGTAATCATTCCTCATCGGAGCTATTTAAATTCCCCTCAAATTTTTCTTTTGGAAGATAATAACAATAATAATAATAATGTGTACAACTTGTTTTGAATTATTGACAGAGCTTAGGTAAGTTATTTTCATCACCTAATTATAAAAGGACTATTTTTCTGAAGGTAAATCATTTGGTTTGAAAAAAAGAAGGACTTATATTTGATGAAATATATAAATTTGATTACTTCAAAGAGTTTCGCTCCATTTTAGTGGAGATGAAGAAATTTATTTTTGTAATAAATATAAATATAGAATTTAAAATATTTATTTGGCATAATTGTCCAATAGTTGCAATGCATTCAGTGGACTAAAAAGGAAGCGCAAAGCTAAGGATACAACACTAACAGATGTACGGTATATTAAATCTTAATTGTTGGTTGAGCCAACCGGCGTTTGTTGTACTGCTTTTATGACTCAATGAAGATTGGTCTCCCCATCCTCAAAAGGATGAGAGAAATAAAAGCGCTTGTGCAATGAGATCCAGTCTCCTTCAGAATAAGGCTAGTGAGACTCAACTCAAAAACTAAAAAAAAACTTGCTACTGTCTAATGTTACTTTCCAACAAACAATGCAGACCGAGAGAAGAAGGAGTAATTCTGCGGAAAACTACAAACGGAAACCAACAAAACTTTGAATAGCAATATCAAAGTCCAAATGGATAGTATAAATATCGGAATGGGAACAAAAAACACAAGAAGAGAATTCATTATGGGAACGGAGTATTCTACGTAGACATCTGTGCATTTAGTATTTTCATTATTGAAGACAGAGGATAGAAACACAACACAAGGCGACAGGGATGGACACATCAGACACAAGACAGGTTTCATTTCCAATCTCAAGAGAGTAGAGAAGTAGTCTGTCGGACGTAAAATCCAGAAGAGGAACAGATGTAGCCTCAGATCAATATCTAGTGCAAGAAAGCTTCAAGTTCAAGTTGAACGACTTCAAAACCACTGGAGATTGACCACAGCCAAAGTTCAACACTCAGAAATTGAGGGACGAAATTACAAAGCACACCTTCACTCCAGCCATCTGGGAAACGTCAGACACACTATTTAGCATGTTCAAGGAAACTGGGGTAGAAGTACACAGGACATGTCTAGAAGCGACATGGAGAGTAACCTGCTCAGACGTACTCAGCTATGTGAGGGACTGGAAGAAGGAATGGCCGTTTATAGATACCTATAAACTGATAGAGGAGAAATGAAGCAGAAAAAGAATCAACGCAGACATGAACAGCAAAAAGGAGGCTGAGTACGACCCACAGTACACTGAACAAACAAACGAAGAGTTCTAGAGAAGATAGAATACACTTCTGCAACACACAACTGAAGCAGAACAGGCTGGAGATAGGGGAAACTTGAGAAAACTATCAAATAACCTGGTCATCATCCAGGTAGGGATCAACACACATTTTTAGTGGAGAGGGCGAGAAGATAGGACTTCATGTATCACTCAAAAATGTACAAGTTAAACCAGAAAGTTTGCAAAAAATGGGTTGAAGAGAGGATTTCAAGTGAACACAGAGAACCCGGAGGTGATGAAGATGCCTAAATAATAATAACAACAACAACAACCCGTAACTATCGATGAGAGAAATCTGGAGGAAGTCACCTCTTTCACTTCTGTAGGCAGCATCGTTTGAACTACAGGCCGCACTGATGTGGGTTTGAAAGACAGAATGGGATCGGAAAAGCAAGACAGACTTTGTGGAAATTTGTAGTACTCAGAGTGAGGCACAAGATTTGGATTTTCAACACTAATGTCAAGTCAGTGCTTCTGTGTGGTTCAGAGACTTGGCGCATTTCCAGTTGCAAACTTTCATCAACGGCTGTCTTCACTCTATCCTGAAGATTAGATTGTCAGAAAAGATTAGCAGGAATGAATTCTAAAAACGAACCAAACAATAAACCATCTCTCAACGAATATGCAGGAAGAAGTGGAGATGTATTGGGCGCACACTGAGGAGATCGTTGAGTAGAACCTTATAGGGACAAAACTTGTTATGCATAGACCCGTGGGTGACATGAAGGGGATGGCATTGAGAAAGAACAAAATTGTATGAGCAATCGGCAAGCGGGCTAAAGGAACTGCAGAGAACATAATGCAATACAAGCCTTAGGTTTCACTCCGAAGCCAAGGGATAACCTACTGGTCATTTTGCAGTGTATTCATGGTCTAGTTTTTAAGAAAAACTTAAAGTCTAAATAAAAACATCGAAAAATGAGTTTATTACCAGTAACAGATGTATAAACCAGTTTATGCACTGCGAAAAACAAGTTGGGTACAATTAAGTGAAAGATAATATAACCGAGCTAGATGTAATCATCTTTTCTTATTAGCTTTTATAGTGTGAAATATTCCCATATCATCATTTAAAAGTCAAGATGAACGGAGAATACTCTTTTCAGCAATTTCTCTTCAAGTATTGGTCTTGTAGGGATTTTGTTTGATTGTATGGAGGATTTCAGCATGAGCTGACATGAGTTAGAGAACCGCTGGAAAACCTGGGAGCATTGCTGAAGAATCCCAAACTAGGACGAAACGGCTGTCTGGCAGTACTCCCAGGTTTTCCAGTGGTTCTCTAACTCATGTCAGCTCATGACAAAATTCTCCATACAATTTCTCTTCAGTTTCTTACAGTTATAAAATACAATATTTGTTATCGTTACACTGTGGCGATTACATTTTTTTTAACGTAGATTAACAGAGGAGTTATGGGATATCAAAACAAACAGTATTTGTATGACAAACGTGATCTGAACTGGATTCAGTTAGAAAATATTGTAAAATGGGTGACAATAGTAGTGGATAACGCTTTGGCGTTTGAAACTATGGGCACTGGGTTCGAGCCTCGGTGGGAACATCATCACTCACTGAGAAATGCAGGTACATTCGGAAGCTGACGAGTCCCAAATAGGACGAAATGCGCTTTATCCCGGATTCCACTGGTAGTCACCATCCACCAATTAAATAATAGTAGTGGTTAGTCATCTAGATATGTAGTGTGGGGTAGGAAAATTGACCAGTCAGTTCAAGGTTATAAAAGTTGTCAGGTGAGTGGTTACTACAAGGTAGTGTGTATTAGAGAGGAGATAGTAAGACTGAAATAAAAAGTTCATCAAGAAATAACCAATGTGTAAAATGAAGCAGGTGGAGGCGTATACTGAAAAAAGAGATAATACTACTAATAATAAGTCTGGATTCATTATAATGAAGGTTTTCTGTATTTCCCAGTCAGTGAGGAACAAACGATGTGTTTATGCAGCTAATAGCATCATAATTGAGACTGTGAAGCCAATATATCCGTCTAAGCCCTTTGAACATAGGAGAAATGTTGTCACCTCCCACTGTATTTACGAATTCGAATGCACGTGTGGACACATATATAAGGAGGACGCATCGGTCTCTGCGTGTAAGGGCTGGCTTCAGAGCATATTCCTAAATGGTCCCGAACCCATTATTGGTGAGAACAGGAGACCTAGTTCCTCTACTGCGAAACATATTTTAGAGACAGGATATAAAATTGTTGTTTACACATCTTATAAACCAATCTATGAAAGGCGTTTGGGGCGTATCCTAGAGTTTGTGGAAACCCTACCTGGCAATTAAGAGGTTTGAATCACTCTTATGCAATCAAAGCAAAAATTTGTCATCACGCTAAACATTCTTTGATAAACTTTGTTTTGATACCAGTCAGGGTAGATGTACTGTTACCTGTGTTATTTGGTTTAGTGGTCTTCATTGTTATTTTGACCTTCAATATGTCCTCTTAACTTGGTTTAAGTCTATTTTCTCACCTCTTAACTTTCTGTTAATTTCATATATATTCTTATGACAAGTCCGTGTGTGATCAGATTGTTCGAAAGGTGTTGCACGAATACATTACACGATTCAGACAAATTGGGTCTTCTAATTGCTTTGTTTAAATTCATAAAGGGAACTAATTGTTTTGAAACAATTTTGTTTTTACTGAAATCACAAGAGACGTCTAATATCAGAAGCACTTCATATCAAGTGGAATTCAAATTGTCTGAATAAGAACGATGGAATAAAACAGAATTTGACGTGGTTGCAACACCACCCCCCTTCCCATGAAATGACAAAATCAACATGAATGTCATAAACAATTTCATTTTCTAAACACACGCTGCTTGTATAATTCTATACACTTATTAAATCCAACAATCTACACTTGGTTTTGTTATCTTTTTACGACTTGATCACGGATTGTTATCAGTTAGAAAACCATTGAAAACCAGGGAGTACTGCCAGAGAGCTGCCTCATCCTAGTTTGGGAATTATCGCTAGTACGTATCCACTACCAGGGTTCGAACCAAGGACCTTCTGGTTATAAGGCAAGCTGGTGTACCATTTAGCCGATGGGACCCAAATAAATGGCTATCCCATGAATTATAACTTCTACCGGTTCGTGATTTAGCACGACCACCAACCAATGTCATCGGTGGGACACACATCCTCACACTGGACTGGATAGGCCTCACTAGTTACGACTTCTCAGTAGAACATCAAGAAGCTCCATCCTGTAGCAAATCACGAGTGAGCATCAGATTAATTTTCAAGAGTTGATCTGTAAGGATTAGATTTATTATCTTTACCAGTTGACCTACTTGTGACAACGCAAAAAATGACCCCATGCTGACGAACGATGATGAAGTTGTTATATGTTAACTGAGTTTTTGTAAATTCTGGTTTAATAATAAAGCTATTAGTAGTATGAAATAGAAGAATTTCAATAAAAACAATGTCGTTTTGTTTTTCATTCACTGGGAAATACAAAAAACCTTTATGATAGTGAATATCATTTACCCAATGCTCAAATTTTTTTCAAACTGTTAAAAGTGAACTTGGTTTGAACATATATAAGAAGTCCGGATAGTATAAATGGGAAATTCGACCGTATTGAGAGATTTTAACATATATACATTTTTAACAAATGTATTGAGAGAATGTTTAAATGAAGAGTATAATTTATAACAAAAAATAATAATTGTAATAATAAGCAAAGCAAAAAAGAAAAACCAAGAGGGATAAGAGGAAAAGGCACTCGTGGGTGAGAAGAAGAGACATCCATCCAAGTTTGACCATGGTAGATAGAGCATCTGAACGTGTTCTTGTTGAACACAAAGTCCCTGTTTAATCGATCTTATTGCAACAGATTCAGCTATGCGTAGGAGACGTAGGCGAACTGTACGTGATAACGACCTAGTTTATTTTAAAGAATATTTGTTATTCAATATGCATATAGAAAAATATTTTTTATTTATCATTTCATGGCTTCGTTTACAGTTAGCCTATAGTTTGCTATTGCTTACTTAAACTTCAGGTGTCCAACAATCATTTTATTTCCTTCAATTTAATTCAAATCTTGAGCAAACCATTTTATTTTACACTATAACGTACACTAAAAAGTCGTTCATTGATTAGCTTTATGTGTGTATCTGTAATCTTTTTTTCCGCTTCACGAATTTGTTGAAATCCCAAGAGATTTTTCAAACATCCAATTTATTTATCTATTTTGATTCAGTCATTTTAAATTTGAAAATAAGTTTCCAAGTGAAATGATAATGCGTATCTGAATGACAAAAGCATTAGCGATTTATTCACCAAGTCGAAAATTAGTGAAGAAGATTGAGAACAGACTTTTATTGATCTGGATAATTTGTGTACAAGAGGGGTTATAATTTGTGTAAGAATGGTTGATTTACAAATGTAAGGATATCTTTCTACTCTGTTATATAGAATCCACTTGAAAATTAATCTTCATTGGTTGGTTTGTGGGGATTTGATCGATTTCAAGTTCCGTAATGATCTAACTGCAGTTAAAGATCCGGTGAAAACTAGGGAGTAATGTGTAGTTGTGTTGTCCTACATTGAAACTCCTCAGCAATATGCACCAGTGAAAGCATTGTGGATCAAACTTAGGACATTCAAATCACTAGGTGAGCACTCTAACCATCTAGCCAACGTTGGTGGGATCATAGGTGCCCACCGCTAGTGAGCATCAAAACTATGACGGAACATCTCTCCATTACTCCCTGGCTTTCAGTGGTTTTTAAAGTGAAATCAGTTTGTGGTCCAATTTTGAGTTATAATTCAATTGATTTCTTCATTTTCCAGTCTGTCATAGAAGCAAACACAAGCAAAACAGGATGCATGGGGCTTGAAGAATTATGATGAATTTAATTGGAAACTATTCTCACTCAAGAACAGAAGATGAGTAGTCATATGAAGCTGTTTCATGTGTAGAAGATGTGGAGTACGTAACAATGTGGATTATATAATTAATTTGTAGTGGACTGTTACGAGAGTTCACTAATATTACAAATATGAGAATAATAATCCAAGTCAACGAAATGTTAAATAACAATATATTACCAAAATGCAGTGATGAGTTATATCAATAAAAAGGATTACTTGTACATAAAGTTTAATTCCTCTGCTACAAATTATTTATATAATCCGCGGGAACGTTAACTGTTTGGGGTTGCGTCTGCTGTAGCTGCTGTGTTCCGGTTGTAGAATCGTCTTCGGTTGAGGGTAGTAGACTCCTACAATAAATCCGAAGTATACATCACGGTATGAGTGGAGCAACTAAGCAGAAATAGACAGAGAGAGAAGGCGAAGTTCCCAACAGCAAAGTGTATTTTTCGGTGTACATGGAAGTTATATATATTTCAACCAGAATCGTTTTAAACAAAACTCATGTACAATATCGCTAATTTCTACAAATAACCAAAAAGTGTACAGTCACATTGTTACGAACTCCACAGAGATTTCTTTGCTTATAGTTCCCACATTAACTTTCAAGGACGCAGATATCAGCATGATATTTTATACATATATATATTCCCTCAGGAGGTTGTAAATTGAGTAGCACGAATTTTTCAACGATACAAGGACTTAATAAGCTTATGCTTAACTGAACTGTTAGTTAATTGGTATAAATTATGACACTTTCAGAGGAGAAGCCTAAACTTATATTTCATATATTGCGCAAATATTCTGTCAATGAATAAACACAAAAGTATAATCTCAATGTTGAAACTGCATAACTGGTATAATAAAATCTAATGAAGAAGTTATCTTGATAGTAATACGACAAACTATAAGTTCCACGTCCTAAAAAGGATCAGTACTGACAAAAGGAAAAATTCTGAAATATTCACTGCTTGACTGCACTATGGATCAGATTTTAATCTGATAAATCACACAGTGTGTTGTACAGTAATATTAACTGATGACCACATTCCGAGCAAAATTTATTACTGCTCACAATCATATCAAGGTACTCACTCACACAACTTTCTCGCTCCATTCATAGACACGAGTAAAAATTGATTAGGCATTTGGATAAAATCAACATAAGATAAACTACACTCGGAAATAATATTAGTGTTATCAATCAAAAACAATCAGATGGGAAATAAGATGTTTTTATAGTAAACTAAATAACTTGTGAGAATGTTTATGTGAATTGAAATGCATTTTAAAAATTTATTATTCTCTGATTTGACTGGTAGTAATAATATCTTCCAAATCTCTAGTATTTGTGTTGAGTCACTTTTGTTGCATGTGGTGGGTGCAAACTCGATGATATAATTTCGACTATTTTCCACCCTATTGTGTGGTTGTGTGTTAATGGTTGCAGGTGATTACAAAGTTTTTTTCTAAATTGCTTATCTTCATGCGCTCAATCATTCTAACCTTAGATAAGTTCTTATGTTCTGATAATCACACTACTCCTGATCTACTTATCTGACCGCATTCACAGTCATTGCAAGGTATTTTGTAAATGATATTATTTTGTTTAATTGGGTCAACCTACAGGGTCCTTTAGCCCACAGAGCTTGTCTCATCTTAGTGAGTGTTGGTTTGAATGACACTCTAATTCCTGCTCTGTTGAGAATCCTACGTGGGGCCTCAGATATCCCATCCTTACACGGTAAAACTAGTTTAGATGCCTCATATTCTTTCTTATTTATGTTATCATTATTAGTTTCAGCATTATTTTCATTTTGCTTTTGACCTTTTTTCTGATATTCCTGATGAATTTTATAGGATAGTTATTTAACACCAAAGCCTCTTCTATCTGTTTCATTTCATCATTTAGCGCTTTCTTTGTACTGCTGAGTTGTGTGAGTGACTTCAAATAATTATGAGCAGTAATTTGTGCTCAAAATGTGGTCATCAGTTAATGTTACTGTACAACACTCTGTGATTTATGAAAATAAAATCTTATCTATAATGGAGTTATACTCTACCACAGTTCCTACGTTTTATATTTATATCAATTCACTGCATGATTTATTGAAAGCCACCTGAAATATAACGTTAATTCAATTGAGAAATAGGGTCACATGAAACAAATTAGTGGTTCAAATTTCTTTCTTTCTGATAGCATTTACAAGGACTTTGTCAATGGAGTTGAAGATTGAACGATCAATTCTTGGTTGTTTGCTCAAAATCAACTTCCTCGATTTTCGCGGAGGCATCAATACGACAGTCATCGTCTCATCGGTCGCTGTTCAGAAAGAAGACTGAAACATCGTCAGAAGTAACAACGATTTATTATTGTAATATTTGTTTACAGACCTTAGTTTGCTTAGTTCGCTTATTCCTTTTATATGTTGGTGTAACAATACAGAAATATCAAACGGCAGATCGGTGTTTTGGTTTTTGCGTCCGTTATAACTAAGCGTTTCTGAGAAATCTTCTAAGAACAGCGTGGGCCCGAGCGTAGCGAGAGCTGGGCATTAACGGTTTATGAGACTTTGCTGACAGTTTCTGACGATAGAAACAGATCTGGCGGATTGAAACAGTTGGTGAAAGTTTGGATAGTCGCCGTTCATTTTTCCTGGTGCCGGTCAAGTCCTCTTTGAACAAGCAATATCTGGAACTTTTTGGAATTGGGTCAAGTTCAACAATGCCTGGGTCAAAGAAGGGACAGAGTGTCTTGGATGCAAACAGGAAAGTAAGTCATGGTGACTTGTCTGTTAATTGTAACGATGTGTCTGATGTTAAGCATGACATGGTTGATGTTACTGTTTCGCCGTTCAGGGATAATAGGAACATCAAACTCCCTAAATTTGAACCACGGTGTTTTGATGGAAACCCGGCTGATTATTTACAATTTGTAAAGGAGTTTGAGATCATGTTGAGTGGTTTTCTATTAAATGATGAATTGAAGTTAATGTATTTGATGAGATATTGCACTGGAGATGCTGCAAGAGCTATACAGTGCTGTAAGTTTATGAAGCCAAAGGAGGGCTACGATGAGGCTATGAGCATATTACGCCAAAGGTTTGGAAGACCCTCGATGATTGCAGGGAAATTATTCGAGGCTGTTGAGGGTAATGGTGGTCAGTTACAGGATGACTCCCAGGCACTCACTGAGTTTTTAGATAATTTGCTAATTTACAAGAATGGAATGATTTCGATGAATCGAATGAGTGACCTCAACTCGAGTTTTATACTAGAAGTAATAGCAAGACGTCTACCTACTCGACTGCAAAGGAAGTGGGTGAAGATAAGCTCCCGTATGGAGGATGAGGGTATCGAGCCAAAGTTTGATGATATCCTGAAACTGGTAAAATATAGTGTCAATCAATCTATGAGCAAGTTCGCCAGTCTGTTAGATCTCACCCCTAGAATAGAGCAGTCTGAGGGTAAAACGCACTCATTGATGACGAATAAGCCTCAGAGAGGTGGATATCGAGAAGGCTCCATGATGTCTAGTAATGCATATAGACCTAGTGAGTGTAACAGGTTTCGTAGTACATCCTCAACAGATAAGTTACAAGATGCAAGACAAACACGGTTGTGTTTGACACGTGTGCAAGAGGTGCATACAGAAGTGAACTGTGAACCAGTGAGCAAGTTCAGTGATAAGCTAAATGTAAACTCCAGGTCTGACTCCGAATTGTGTGACGATAACGGTGTTGTGAAGAAGTCTGTAGTTGCAACTGGTAAGCCGTTGTTGAATAGAGTGTCACAGAATAGAGTTACTGCTTCAGAGTGGAGTTCTGACTCCACAAGTTTACAAAGTATATCTAGTCAGAGTGAAGTTATAAAACCTTTAATGATTTTTGAGGAGGAACCAAAATTGTCTACTTCTGTTATTAAAGAGTTTGAAAATGATGAACTTGACGGTAAATTGAATATTCGTGGTAATGATCATGATAGTGCAGATTTGTCTTTGGTTGATCATTATGAGATGCGGGATATGCCTACTACTGCTAAGTTAAATAAAGGTTCTGTACAACTACAACGTGAAGTAGAATTGAACGCAGATGCAGTTCCAGAAGGTGTGCATACTTGTGAGACAGTCAGTGTAATTGATCAGCATGTAGCCCACCTATCATCAGATGATAGTGCTAAACCCGAACTAGTAGTGAAAGACAGCAGTGGTGGTAATCTTGCAGTTGGACAACTATCTGAAAGCCGAAAAAGAACAGCTTCTGATCCACCGCTAAGTTCATCACCTTGTGTCACTCAGTCATCGTTGGTGTTTTCATCCACAATGAAACAGATGCCCATCAACTCAAGTATCTTCTGCAATGACTATGGTAGTATCAGTTCGTTTGAAAGGACGAATAATATTGGTCAGTTTAGTGTGGATAAGCCAAGTGTAAAGGAGAGAGTAATTGTTAAATTGACTTGCACGAATAAAGGCATTTCTAGTTTCAAGTTACTATTTGAATGTTATTATCTTTGGTGTAAATTACTCTGTTTCTATACTTGGTTGATGAGATATGTCGTGTGTTTGTTGGTCATCTATATTCTACGATACAATGACATGGGCGTGTTGCCGTTCAGATTTGAGGATATAGCTGATAGAAGGAAGTTAGCAAATGAACTCTGCGACGATTTTCCAACCTAGGGCGTCAACCTGAGAAGGGTTGTAGGCGTACTGCTGTAAGTCCTACAGTTCTTCAAAGGGTAGCGCATCAATGAGCAGTCCAATGTGCTTGGTGTATGATCTTGTACATATGTTCATATTGTATATACTGAATTGATATCATCTGTCATCTAGCTGTTGGTAATTCTGTTTGTGTCCGGACGACTTCCACTTGGATCATCAACCTGAGAAGGAATGTAGGCGTACTGCTGTAAGTCCTACAGTTCTTCAAGGGTAGTTTGTCGTGTCAGAATCCACAACATTTGATGTGTTGATTGTACATATGTTTGTGTTAAATAGTTGTGTGAGTTCCAATTGATGTAATTGTTGGTTAATCTTGTTTGTGTCTGGACATTCCACAACTTACAATCGTCAACCTGTGAAGGGTTGTAGGCGTACTGGTGTAAGTCCTGCAATTCTTCAAGGGTATTCCATCAAGACATGAAATGCGAGTTTGTGTGTACTGTTTGTATATACGTGTGGTGTGTCATATCAATTGGTGTTATTTGGATTCATTGTGTTTACTTGTTGTTTTCGTGTCTTGTTGTTATTGCGTAATTTTGTTAAAATTTTCGTCGTGATTATTTCTGAAGTTGTTTCGAGTCTTCTACATCCATGAATGAATTGATTGATGTTAAGGACAGCAGATGGGTCGTATACGCCGGGGAGGCTAGGCTATTGCTGAGAATGAAATGCACACGGAGATAATTGTTAGCTGCGGTCCGACACGCCGGGGAGAAAGAGTGTAAACGACTGAGGCTCGCATGCGTCACCGCTACTAGAACTGAGGCAGAATGAGTGACAAGCGATTTCAGTGGTAATTGGTAGTGAGTAATTAAGAGGATGTGCGTAGAGTATCGTGAGGTGCTGCCATGGTCACTTTGCATTCTGCAAGAGTCATTCTAGCAAGTGGCGATTGTGTTGCAAGATGTCAAGAGGAGGTCTCTGTCTGGAGGCGCAGGTCGTCATTGATGTGTGAGATTGTGCTGTGGGTATGCTTGTGGTGTGTTGGCTTTTCTGTTTGTTTTCCATTTCAGCTCTGTCCGTGTGACCCAGGTTCTCGCAATGGCATCCAAGTCAACGTGCATTGGTCGTGAAGGAAAAAAGGGTTGGATCCCTTTTTTGCCGGGGAGTGTCAATGGAGTTGAAGATTGAACGATCAATTCTTGGTTGTTTGCTCAAAATCAACTTCCTCGATTTTCGCGGAGGCATCAATACGACAGTCATCGTCTCATCGGTCGCTGTTCAGAAAGAAGAGTGAAACATCGTCAGAAGTAACAACGATTTATTATTGTAATATTTGTTTACAGACCTTAGTTTGCTTAGTTCGCTTATTCCTTTTATATGTTGGTGTAACAATACAGAAATATCAAACGGCAGATCGGTGTTTTGGTTTTTGCGTCCGTTATAACTAAGCGTTTCTGAGAAATCTTCTAAGAACAGCGTGGGCCCGAGCGTAGCGAGAGCTGGGCATTAACAGTTTATGAGACTTTGCTGACAGACTTCATGATTGAAAATGTATGCTGCACTTACTAAAAAGTCTGTGATTATTTTAGCAGAATGACTAGTCTTAAAATCCCTGCTGAATACAGTCTGCTTACATCATCGGTATTTCTTTTAGTATTTCAGCTAATTTTTTCTAAATTATTACCCCTGTTTGTGTAGCATCATTTCATCATTTGCATGTCTTCTGTCGAGTTACTCCTTAATACTTTCCTTTGTTTTTAGTCAATTCGTATTTTTAATTCCTCACTTGCCTACTGTGTAATGCTGGTTTGTTGATAATACTATTTTAATACTGAGCTCTTCGTTTGGGTGAACCAACATTACGCTACGGAGTAACTTCTTGTCCTTGTACTATCTGCACGAAACATATCTTATTCCACTTGATTCTTGCAGATGCAATTTAAATCCTATTTTGCTGAGAATATCCTTTCTAATCCTCAGGTATTTCATGATTGTGTTTAATCAGTTAGTATTGTTATACAATATGGATTTTGTATCTAAGATACCTTTGAAGGTTATTGTTGAGGTATTTTCGTATCTGTTTTACCAAGCAAGTAGGTTTCAGCAAATACTGGGTCCTGGGTTACAAGGTGTCTGTCTTCTTATTTTTCTGGCAGAAAACAACATACTGTTTCGGTTTGGAAGCCCTCCACTTTGTTGCTGACGGAAACTGGTGAACCTCAAGGTGCCATACTTTCTCCATTTCTTTTTTCTTTCTTTTTGCATGACCTTCCACATTCTTCCAAAGCTAACTTCATTAAATATGCCAATGATCTAACCATTTCTGTCCCAGTAGTTTCTGCTTTGGATTGCTCTTTTATGAGTATATTCTTGTCTGAAGTTAACAAATACTCTCACTTAAATGTTCTTAAACTAAACCCATCTAAATGCTATATTATTGATTTTATTTTCAGATAAGAAAGAGACTTTTGTGGACTAATTCAGTCGCATGATACCTACAATATTGACGGCACTGCGGTAGAGAGTTTATTGAATATCTCTAATCTCGGCATCAGTTTCTCTTCGAACCTGTGTTGGTCATCTCATATCCTGTTGATTTCTGAGAAAGTTTTTCATTTGACTTAATACATGAAGAAGTTGAGACTTTCTGGAATAACTCAACGTCTTCTCTAACAATTTATCATTTCATGTATTCTGCTCATTCTTCTTTATTGTTAGCCATTATTCTTCCTTGAACTTCCTAGAAAAGACTGCATCATATTACATAGAACACTGAAGACTGTAAGTAGGGTTAGTGATGTGCCCTTGGCTCAGCAGACTCACAATATTGTCAATTATTGCAACCAGTTAGCTAAAGTTATCTTTTCTGATACCGAACATCCCTTTTATTTACAACTTTTTGATTGTATATTTTTTCGAGTAAAGCCAGATGAAACTTCAAAATAATTTACGCTAGTACAACTTAATATAAAAATTCTACTATACCATATTTCTGATGGGTTTTGTGTGAAGAAACATATGTGAGAAAAGAACTTATATACTTTTTAAGTCAGTAAATGAACTGCAAAGTACAAAGATTATTATTACGTTTATTATCTATGATATTATCTATATATAATTCATTGTGTCCCCACCAACATTCTATTTTTGTGGTTTTATTATTATTATTATTTTAAATTATATGTATGTACATATTCGTTTAAAAGGAGCTAAATTGTTGCAATATGTAAAAAAACGTTAAAAATTCCACTCTATATAATCATTATTGTTTTGGAATGAAGTGACTAGTACTAATATTATCTCTGATATAACTTATTATTTTATAGTACCCACAGGTTTTGTCACCACCACTTGTGTTTTGATATTGTGTGGAAAATAACTTTTGATTATGCTTGACTCAGTGAAGCTTGACAAACTATAGAGAGGAACATACTGAATTGAATTCTTGATTTTTCCGTCGATTGATTGGACCGAAGTGCTCGGTCTCAGGTTGACATGTCGGCTTCTTGTGCAGATGCTTCGACGATGTCCGGGCATTTAGTTAGAATACAATTGGTGGATGGTGGCTAGCAATGGAATCCAGGATACGCATTTCGTCCTATTTGGGACTCATCATCTGGATGCACCTGCATTTCTCAGTGAGTGATGATGTTCCCACCGAGGCTCAAACCCAGTGCCCATAGTTTCAAACACCAAAGCGTTATCCACTAGAACACTTGGGCCACGAGAGCCACCTTTTGTGCAACGGGTCATATTAATTATTGAATTGAATTCTTGATTTTCCCGTCGATCGACATCGTCGAAGCATCTGTACAAGAAGCCGACATGTCAACCTGAGACCGAGTACTTCGGTCCAATCAATCGACGGGAAAATAAAGAATTCAATTCAATAATTAATATGACCCGTTGCACAAGAGGTGGCTCTCGTGGCCCAGGTGGTCTAGTGGATAACGCTTTGGCGTTCGAAACTATGGGTACTGGGTTCGAGCTTCGGTGGGAACATCATCACTCACTGAGAAATGCAGGTACATCCAGCTGACGAGTCCCAAATAGGACGAAATGCGTATCCTGGATTCCACTGCTAGCCACCATCCACCAACTGCATAGGAAGATACTGATTGGTTCCCTTCATTCAGATTAAAATGCCTGGGTTTTCACGCTTAAATTACAGATATCATTTTGACTTCTTTTTTCCAATGAAGGGAGAAACATTTCGGAGATAACTTCTTTGTCAAAAACTTTATAAATCAGTTAAAAAAGTCGTTACATGTATTCTCTGAAAACTAGTACTTTCTATCATTTCTGTAACATGCTGTTTGATCTGTTGCATAGTGCTAAGCTGTACTATATGTAAGTCAGTTCTTTTAACTTTGGTTCATTTACAAAAAAAAATATTTGCCTGAATATCAGAGGAATGTTCATATCGAAATTTAGGCGCCACCAGTGAAAGTTGCTGCTTGATTCAAATACAAGTTCACTAAATTTGTCGTGAAAAATCAAAAGATTGACACAGATTTGTACTTTGCATCTACATCACGATAATCAGAAATCAAAGTTGACAGTCAACATATTTTAACTAAGTATTTTTCAGGTTCTGGTAATAAGTGAAATTAGGAAGGAGATTTAAATACATCAAAAGTTCAGATTTTTACACGGATTGGCTGTACTTATTTTCACAGCTCATAATGCTTAAAGTCTAGTAATTTATGTTGTTTTCTCTATAAGTAAACACCTTTTATGCTTTGGAAGAGCAGTAGCTTCCATCTATCATAAAAGAGTCACCCAAATACAATATTTAGTACAGATATAAAATAGAAAAATAATGATTTTTTTGCTCAGATGAGACGAAAAATTAGATGGAATTTTGATACTTTCTATACATATTTCCACTTGACTGGACACACTATTCTATACACAGTGAATACTGATAGAATCTTCAGTGATAACATGTCTAAGACGTCACAGTGTATCAAAATTTTATCATTCTTAACGTAAGCTTCTCTATGCGTAGTGTGACGTTTCTCTAGCCACAGTTATCATTATTATAGACGTAATCAACAAACTCTTAAACACTTAATTAATAGTCTCCTGTCAGAAGCTTATCAGTTTTATAGGAGAAAATAAAGTCAGACTATTTTATAAATGGATTATTATTTATTTGTAAGGCAAATAAAGGATTATATAAACCAACACTTGAAAATTAATCTGATACTCACTAGCGACTGGCCCTATTCAGGCAGTTAACCTGGGGTTCTAGTGGGAAGCCGTGACCAGTAGGGTACAGCAGGTCGAAGATGAGGCAGTAACTCATAGAAGAACACATTGAGAAGTGGTCGCGCTATGTCGTGAACTGGCAGAAGTTAGAATTGAAGAACCATTGGATCGGGTCCCAGTGGCTCAATGGTCTACGAGCTCGCCTTGTAATCGGAAGGTCCTGGGTTCGAACCCCGGTGAGTGCGTACTGATGAGGAGTCCCAAACTAGGACGAAACAGCTGTCCAGTACTCCCAGGTTTTCCAGTGGTTCTCTAACTGATGTCAGCTCATGATTAAATCCTCCATACAATCAAACCAAATCCCTACAAAACCAACACTTGAAAATTATATAAATGTGTTTATATTTTTAGTATCATTTTTAGGAAATTACATTCTGACTAATAGAGGCTACTAAAGACCATTTGATCCCAGTTTTGTTTTCATCTGGTTGTCACTTTTACTCAAAGATAAAAGAATATTAGAACAGAGTGGAAAAGTAGCCTGATTTCGTTCAGTTTACAATAAAACTTTCAATGGATTAATTAATACGGGTTCAGTAATGCAAAGATTTCACTGTCAGCCAATGAAGGAAGAAAGCTTATACAGTAGATGTTTTCCTGGTACAACATAGATTAATGCATTCGTTCATAATTTTTGTTTGGCGTCCTATTGTTCGATGGTTTAATTGAGAACATTTCATTATCGTTCTAGACAGAATCTTCACAGCTAACTTTAACTTAGCAATGAAACCATTCAAATCACAGAATGTAACAGCAATAATAATAATAGTTGAAGGATTTCATCATGAGCTGATTTCGGTTAGAGAACCATTAGAAAACCTGGAGGTACTGGACAGCTGTTTCGTCCTAGTTTGGGACCCTTCATCAGTGCGAACCCACCTGTTTTGAACCCACGACCTTCTGGTTACAAGGTGAGCCAACGGATTAAGTGGTCGAGCTATGTTGTGAACTGCCAGAAGTAAGAATTCATGGGCCATTGGTTTGGGTCTCAGTGGCTTAATGGTCTACGAGATCGCTCGCCTTGTAACCAGAAGGTTCAGGGTTCGAGCCTTTTGTGGTGGGTCCATGCCGCTGGAGGATCCCAAACTAAGACGAAACAGCTGTCTAGTGCTCCTTGGTGACCTTCCAACCGTTCTCTAATTCATGTTGGCTCATGATGCAATGCTCCCACTACTCAAACAAAAAACCGTACTAATCAATACTTGAGAATAATAATAGTGAATTTATTCTGAAAATTCGCTTCAATATATGTCTCAGAACTATTGGCTTATTTTGTTGCAAAGTATTTACTCCGGGTGTCCAGTCTTCAAATTAAATTAATAACTGGTAATATTTCATCTGAAGTAATACTGTTCTGTCTTAAACACGCTCTAATAATCACTTATGTTTTTATCAGTTGTCTTCAAAAAATATATAGTGGTAGATTGAATCGTATTTCAAAATAAACGTGAATACAAATTGCAATTCAGGGAGGTAATTGAATAATTAAAACAAAATGAAATAGAGTGAATGGTATACATTGTGATGAATAAAAAATTAGGTAACTCAGTGATTTAAGGAGGCCACTATAAACTCATCTATCTGAGCTACAAATCTTCTCTATTATTTCAACAATTATGGTTCCACTTGCATTTAACCGATTATTTTCGTTAGTTCTGTTAAGTACATACTTGTTTCGGTCAAAGCATAATTATGCTAAGAGAGAATTTTTAATCAGATAGTTATTTGTTAACATATAAGCCTACTTCCTATTGTGATGAATTTCATTAAGATCTTCAAATCAGAAATGAAAAGAAAATATATACTACTGACTGGTTGATTTGAGTAGTTGTAGGCCACTCACCCACATCAACCAGTGGTGCTTGTTAGCCAGATCAAAGTTATGTAAATACTGAACAGCTTTTTCGCTCTTTTGTAGCTGAGCTTATCAATGGTGAATGCGGTGTGGCTCAGCTCAGACAACTCAGGCAGTACAAACCACCCGAATTCTGGCTAGTTACCTGGGCGAACTGGTAACGCCTTAAATTCATAATCTGCAAATTAATTACCCACTTGTAACTTACTCACTTCAGTGAAGTGTAATTCACCACCATGGAAATTATTCCGACTAAAATATGTGATCTGCTCGATACTATAAGTGGTAGTCAAAAAAACAAAGGATAATTGCATGGAACGATATAGTAACGATTGACTGAGATGAGCAGTTGTATACTATCTACCCACATCAATCAGGAATGCTTGCTAGCCAGATAGAGGTGATCTAAATACCATTTCGGTCATTTGCGAATTGTGAGTTTTATTTAAAACATAAATGAAGCCTAAACACATATTATTTACCAGACAGACCATATATTTACATCTACTCAGTGATAATAATAATGATTTACTTTATTCCCGAAACAGTACTTGTGATACAGAATGGAATTTTCAGCAATAATCACAATATTGCATCTAATATCCTCAAATTATAAATAAAATTAATCACACAGAAAATTTTTCCGCATTTACAACAGGGGTAATGTCAGAAACATGCAGCATATGAAATGGAAATAATAATAATAGTGATAACAGCTAGGGTAAAAATAATAATACAAGTGAAAATTACTGTGGGCTTGTTTCACACAGTATTAGCAATGTGGTGTAGAAATCCTAGCGTGTTTGAAAATATGAAATAAAATGTTCTCTTTACATGATATGGTGAGGGGAAAAACAAAGATTGCAGCAGTCATACAGATAAGTTGGTGCTTGCAATTACGAGAGTAAAACAAAGAAGCAACAGGACCATAAATATAATAGAAATAATAAAAGTAAAACTTGAAGGAATATAAGGATGGATGGAGGAAATTGTTTATTTACTAGATGAAAAAAGGTTAGTTAATTCTTGCCTGACACTATTTTCATCACATAAATTACGTGACAAGTATGGTATCATAGAATTTTTATACTTAGACTTGCGAGCACACAGTTTTCTGAAGTTACTTCTTGTTCTACCTGAGGAGATGCAAGGTGAAAGCTGAGGGTAAAGCGGATGCTCCAAGTCAGACAAAATCCCATTAGCAAATTTATTGCGCGAAGTCAAGTGCCTATCGACAACGACGTTAACTATGTGGTCCACTGGGACACCACTCACCCTACTGACTGATAGTCTTCAGCATTCTACGAATTGTGACATAGTCCTTTTTAAGCAAACCAGGAAAGAATAAGGGTGAGCAATAAAGAAGAATAGGTAGGATACAAGAGTTTATGAAATGTGAGAGGAGCGGTTGAATTAAACCCGAGTGCCTTAACTTATTAATGTAAAATGTCAGGCGGAATATTTTACTGCAGATCGCTAAGACATGGGAAGACCAGGAGAGATCAGAAGAGAGAATAAGTCAAAGATACTTAATTTCTGATTTGATTCCTAAATCATTGTCGTCAATTTTACAACTGTCATGAGAATCGATGACTTCTTTTAACTGTCTTTTACACTTTAAGCTGAAATTAACAGTTTGACATTTAGAAGGATTCAGTTTAAGACCGTTAGACTCAGACCATTTGCTGACTCCTGATAGAAAGCTATTTATTTTGGTACAATCTAGCTGGGAGTTAACAGGCATTGACGAACAGTACATTTTCTAGTGTACTAAAAGAAATAAAGTAAACTTCTGACCAACTTGCTTTTTTTTCTTCAATTTATCTATCCTCAGTTAAACTGGTCAAGTCAACTTGACAATATGCAAATATCACGAAAACAAGCCATAAAAATGTACAACAAAAACCCAGTTATCTAGTTAACCATCTTTATTACTAGTATTTCTGTTTCTACCAGTTGTTGTTATTATTATTCCTGTAACTATAACTGGTAGGAAAAATAATAAAAAATCCATATACAAAATTAGCTTCAACGCTATTTAGTTTGACTAGATACAATCATACAAGTTGTATTATAGAAGTACTGTCAGAGATGGTAAACAAAATATAGACAGTTCAGACGGACACAACATTAATATTATTATTATCATTTGTCGTGCATCTATAAATAATATGCATTTTGCGTGAGCCAACGCATTGTCGACTAAGCGAAATGAAAAGAATGTCAATCGCATAAGTTGTCATACCCTGCTTTTCAGTATACATTTGCTAAGAAGTTTTTCCTTAACAAGTGTGAATTCACTTGTCTATTATTATTATATCCTTTAATTCCTAGAGGAACATAGGCTTCAACTGTGCATTGCCTTCGGTTTTCTACCAACTTTTTCACTCCGCTCCAAGTCTGCCCACTTGCTTTCATCTCCTCTTCACATCACCTCCTCCAAGTCACCCCACCCTGTCACTGACGACCAACTCGCCACCCGCTTCCCTTTCGGGTTCCACTCGAGCAATGGCTTGTCTAGTGATGTCACCCAATTGATGGTTTCCTCAGAGTATGGCCAATTCAATCCACCTCCATTTCTTCCTGCCTATTTGTTTCGCAATAGGTTCCTGGTTAGTTCGCTCATTGCCAGAGATCCATCCCTGTTGCTGATCTTTTCTGACTGGCCATCTGATCTTGAGTGGTATTGAGCGAAGACAACTGTTAATGAAGGTCTGTAGTTTGTTTGAGATGCTCTTTATGACGCGCTGGCCAAGTCTCTGATCCGTATAGTAAGTAGCACTGACTTCACAGTGGAGTTAAAATTCGGATCTTATTTTTGATGCTGAGTGGGGCTGTTGACCTCCACACAGACTTGACGTGAGCAATGAAAGCTTGTCTTGCTTTTCTGATTCTGGCTTTGATATCCTCGACAGTTTCGTCGGCCTGTATTTGAAACGATGCTTCCCGAGTAGCTAGGTAAAGGAGGTTGTTTCTTTCAGGCTCCTCCCATTTATGCTGGCTGATTGTTGTCTGTTGTTGTTGCTGTTGGTGTTGGCCAGGAATCTTCATCACCTCTGTTTTATCTATGTTCACCTGAAGTCCTATCTTCGATGCTTCTTCTGCCAGCTTCACTTGTCTAAAGCTGGTCAAATTTATACTTAGCAAAAATACCAGGTGTGATAAAGGAAAATTCTGGTGGTAAAGAATCCCTTGAGATAAATTTCAGTGATTAGTTCGTGTTGAAAACCTGAAACCAATCAAATCCCTGCAAACCAAAACTTGAATATCAATCTGATGCTCACTAGTGACTGACCCTATTCAGGTTCTAGTGACTAGTGGGGTACAGCAGGTCAGATGTGACGACAAATACGCGCCAGCGACGACATTCGCTAGTGGTCGCGCCATATCATGAATTGGCGGAAATTGGAATGCTTGAACTGACCATTGGATAGGCGGATTCTAGTGGCCTAATAGTCTTGTAAACAGGAGGTCCTGGGTTGGAAACTCAGTGAGTGCGTACTGTTGAAGAGTTCTAAACTGAGAAGAAACAACTGTTTTGTAGTAGTTCCGGGTTTTTCAATGGTCCTCTAATCGATGTTAGTTCATCAACATAAATATGTGTCAAAATATCAGACCATTCTAGAACTGTTTTTTTCATTTAGGCTTTAAACTTGGATTAAAAAATATTATAACAATCATCTTTCACCCTCAGTCAATCCCGAATAGCTCAATGGTAACATCTCTGACTACAACGCTGGGTGATACGGGTTGGAATCTCAAAAGGGACTTGAGTTCATTCAAGATTGGAGATATGCCTTGCTGACCGGTGAGTGCCAACAAGCTCGAAACCTAGGTCGAAGACTTCTTGCTGATTGCCTGCAACCATCTAATATTAACAATTCAGATTGCACTATGGTGGCAAGCCACCTAGAATGGTAGTCACATTGGAAAGTTGACTGACAGAATTCAGTCTGCACCAAATAAAGGAATAGATACATTACACCAGTTACTAAAATGTGTCTAGCCAAAGTATATTCTTCTTTACTCAGTACTCTAGGATTTTAACTTCCGATACAATTCATACCTGCTATTCATCCCGAACTCGTTGATATGTAGCTTTGGGGTAAACTTCGTGAAGTTATAATAAGAAATCGTGACCAATAGAGTCATAAAACATGAATCTGAAAACAGTCATTGATCTGGGGCATACTCCTGGCAAAATTAGCATGAAATAAATTTGATGAGCCTTACATTCCTAGATTAATGGACGAATGAAAAGAAGGTCAGCTCATAGTGTGAGAATTTTAGGATTATTTCCTCATAGAGTTGTGTGAGTGTCTTAGATTGTGGAAGAACTATCTGTTTTGTGCTTTCTGGCTTTCTGTGGTTTTCTTACTGAGGCTGACTTCTGGCTAAATTTTCTTTAGAATTAACCTACAAACCCAGAAACTAACCATTCGAAAGTGTTAAGTTCTTCATATTTTTATTAAAAAATTGGTGAATTTTAAGATACTCTTTTAAATCTTTAGTCACTGCTATCTGACGAGTTAAATACTTAAGATATGGAAAGAAAGTTTAAAATAATTTTTATATTTATACCTTAACCACAGCATCCTTATTTTAGGATATCTAATATTTCAGCTGAAACGGATTTGGTTTACTTTGTGAATGAAAAACAGCATTTGAGTAACTAAATGGACTTACAGTAAAAGAGTTTTCTATAGTTTGGTTTGTAAGGGTTTCTTATGTTTTTACGAGTTGATCACGGATTGATGTCAGTTAGAGAACCATTGAAAACCAGGGAGTACTGCCAGACAGCTGTTGTTTCATCCTAGTTTGGGAATCATCGGCAGGACGCACCCACCACATGCATTCGAACCCAGGATCTTCCGGTTACAAGGCAAGCTGGCATACCATTCAGCCACTGGGACCCGATTCAATGGCCAGTTCATGAATTCTAACTTCTAGGATGAAACAGCAGCTGTCCAGTACTCCCTGGTTTTCAATGGTTCTCTAGCTGATAGCAATCCGTGATCAACTCGTAAAAAGCAAAAGAGTTATTAAATTTTTAAAATAATAATTATTCATTGTTGCCTTGAGTTCCAACTGGAACATAGAGTGTCAGTAGCATATTTCCACTTCATCTTCGGCCTTCCCCATGGCCGTTCATAATCTCTTATCTGCTCCTCACAAGATCTCTTCCACGTTACTTTCGGAAAAATGTCCAAGTGGTTGTTTTCCATTCGAGTTACATTCGAGAGCCTAGCACTCATGTCACCCGATGGTCTCCTCAGCGTGTGTACAATCCATTTTCATTATCTCTAGCATATTTTCTGAGCAGTTGGTTCTTGATTGGTTCGTTCCCGAAATTCCTTGTTGCTGATTCTTTCTGGTTGGCCATTTAATCATCAGTATCAAACCAGTGAAGCCAGCTGTTGTTAAAAATCTGTAACAGACAATTAGAAATATGTTTTGCGAAGTATGCGCCAATCTGCTGACCCAGACAGAAGAAGTGACTTAACAATAGTGTTGAAAATCCAAATCTTATACTTTATGTTGAGTTCAGAAGACTTAAAAATACATAATTGCAGTGATTTTGTTACTTTTGATGTAAATACAGTCTATGCTCACTAAAAATTTATATTAGTTAGAGAACCATTAGAAAACCTGAGAGTATCGGACAGGTGCTTCGTTCTATTTTGAAACTCCTTGGCAATACGCGATCACCGGAGTTCAAAGCCACGACCTTCCTGTGAGCTTGTAGATCATCGAGCCACTGGGACCGGATCCATCGTCCCATAGATTTCAACTTCTGTCGATTTTTGATATACATTTAGCTCAGCGCTAGCCTATGTCACAAACGAGTAACTGTCTACTTACCTGACTTGGTTTCAGCTCACAACCAAACCTGTGGCCAATTAAATACCTGCAATTCAAAAATTGAAAAATGCATATTAATAATAAAATCAACAATTTAAGTACCCGTAATTTTTGGGGAGATGCCTAAATGCAACACTCTTTACTGAATGATATTTAAGTCTACTAAAAATTGGAAGGTTTAAAGGTAATCAGATGTATTCAGGAGTTGATTTGTAAGGTTTAGATTTGTTTTTCGAGTTTAACCACGGATTAACATCAGTTAGAGAACCATTGAAAAACAGGGAGTACTACCATACAGCTTCTGTTTCATCCTAGTTTCGAACTCATCGGAAGTACGCACCCGCTGGGTTTCGAACCCAAAACCTTCATGTTAATAAGGCAATGTCGTAGACCATTCAGCCAATGGGACTGGATTAAATTGTCATCCCATGAATTCTAACTCCTATCAATTCTTGATTTTAGTGGGACCACCCGCCAGCCTCATCGTTGGTGAGTACTTGTGTACATTGCCGACTGGAAGGGCCCTACTGGTCATGACCTCTCACCAGAACTCCAGTCAATTATATCCAGTAGGAAGTCACTAACAAGCATCAGATTAATTTTCCAGAGTTGATTTGTAAGGGTTAGATTTGTTTTTCCGAGTTTGACCACGGATTGATATCAGTTAGAGAACTATTGAAAACCAGATCAGATGTGTTAGGTTATATTTTCTTTGCGTTATTTTATGTAGTTTAAGTCTATATGGCGACTAAAAATATTATTCGTAATGTATGATGTTTTGTTGTTCACAGCAATAAGTCCTTTCAAAAGGGATTATCAAGTGACGACTATTGGATTTCTGTCAGATAAAGTTTTATCAACTACTTTTCACAATGTTGTTTTTTTCAAAAATAAAATAATAAAATCACTTCTAACTGCATTTAGCATGCTATGCAAACAATTATATATATATATATATATATATATATATATCAGAAATGCTCTACGTACTTTTAGCGTAGCAGTGCAATGTTGACTTAAAATTTTCGAATTTTCATACAGCAGTATTTGTCATTTTTGACAACCGACGGAACCTTTTTAGCTGAAGAGTAAAAATCATTCTATTGCTCTACGTTATTATCTATTGATAAATATTTTATGTTTTATTTCACTGAATGTAATTTATGGAGGGATAAAATATTATTCATTATAAACCTGGAAATGATATCTGCGAATCTTAGTGATTTAGTGATTCCGTATAAATGAACCGTTATGATTGCGATGAGGTACTTCTTATTAAGTGCGTCATCAGTAGCTCACTGGTAAAGCCCTGGCCAAGTGAGCAAGTGATTCGGAGTTCGATTCCAGGCTGGCTCATTCCTTTACCTCCCTTAGTTGGTAGTAAACCAGGTGACAGAACCGAAAGAGGGTCACATCTCCGATTTTCCGAACATGTACCAAAAAGCCTATGTCTAAAGAGAACAAATGCTTTAAGCAGTGCCATCGCCAGGCATCTGCTTGCCACGGGTCATGAGGAGGATGTCTCAAGATTATTCAAAGTTATCGCTAGGCGAAAGAGTTCAATTCTCCTTCGGTTTGCCGAAGCAATCTTAGTCAAGCGCCTGAAACCTGCTTTATGCGTTCAGGAAGAGTCGGTTACCAGTCTTCCCTTGCATTTGTATCTGATTACGTAATGCTGAAAGTTTCGACTGAGTCTGATCATTATTGTTTGGGATAAGGTGTTTATTATCAAATATATTATTTTTCAATAGTTGATTTGTAAGGATTAGATTTGTTTTTACAAGTTGCCCAAGGAGTGATATCAGTTAAAGAACCATTGAAAACCAGGGAGTACCGCCAGACAGCTGTTTCATCCCAGTTTGGGGATCATCGGCAGGACGCACCCACCACATGCGTTCGAACCCAGGATCTTCCGGTTACAAGACAAGCTCGTAAACTACTCAGCCACTGGGACCCGATTCAATGGCCAGTTCATGAATTCTAACTTCTACCAATTCGTGATTTAGAGCAATTAGTCTGATGCTCGCGTGATTTGCTACAGAAGGGATCTTCCTGAAGTTCCAGTGAGAGGTCGTGACCGATGAGGTTCATCCATTGGGGTGCTTGGATGGATTTCCTTCAGATAACACTGGTTGATGGTCGCGCTGAAAATCACGGATTGGTAGAAGTTAGAATTCATGGGCTGGCCATTGACTCGGGTCTCAGTGGCTGAGTGCCTTGTAACCGGAAGGTTCTTGGTTCTAACTCTGGTTGTGGGTGCGTACTTCCGATGTGTCTGAAACGAGAATGAAACGGCTTTCTAGTACTTCAGTGCTGGCTTCAATGGTTCTATAACTGATGTATGTTATTATTCTATGCATATATTGATTGATTTTTTTTAAAATGAACTCTAGGCGGGTATGTTAAAATATTATATGTTAATATTACGTAACTTCCTATTTTGCAACCTCAACCCCTAACTTAATCACTGAACCCTTACATTATCATACTAACTGCAGTATTTTTACCAGCCCCTCCTTCGAACACATCTCCTCTTTTTATCATTAGCATTATTATTATCACTGTTAATGTATTTGGTAATACCTGAATAATTTACACAATTTAGCGTTTATCACTGAAACACAAATCAGTGTCAATGGCTAAAATTTCAAAAACAAAAAATCTAAGGCTTTTACAATAAAGCTTGATGCAGGTTTGCCTGAAAAGAAATTATTCATTTGTACATCTTATTTTACATTTTACTTTTACGTGACTTAATTCGAACGTGATAACAAGCATTTTGTTTTTCCAAATGTCTTCACAAACATTTTACTTGTAATATTGTTCCGTGAACAGAATGGCAGTATAAAACTGAAAGCTTTACTCGCTTTATCAGTCATTAGAAAACTTTAAGTCGTAATATTTTGCTTAAGGATACAGACAAGCGGTCAATGTGCGATTTTAAAAGTCATGCTTTGCTCTTTGTTTTATCCCTTGTTATGCAAAATTATTAGATAATAGAAATTCAACGATTGACAGTCATACTTAGCATTAGTATGAAAAAAATACCAAGATAACTGTGTCTGCAAGCAAATAATCAAACAGAAATAAGATTGGCAACATTAATTTCTCGATACGAATTTACAACAAGCAACAAAGGTTTAATAAAGCAGGATTTAATGAAGTCATCAAGTTTCGGTATAACTCTTCAGCTGAATACTCTACATACAAGGATATAAGTACTACTAGATATAAATTAGGAGATATAAGACTGATGAGGAAATAAACCACATTGAATTAATCATGCAAAACGACACGTGTGAATGTTTATCAAGTCATGCTCCATGATAAAATAACTGAATTTCCCCGAATCTGCGATCAAAATAAGCTATTTATATTCAACGTGGCGCAGATATCAAAAACCAAAGACACTCATGTTATTAGAGAATATTTTAACGCATTAAAAATACGCCACAATCGGGTGCTTCAGATAGTCTAAGCTTTCAAAATTAGTGTAGAAAATAATTAGCCAGTAATAAAAATTTATCCAATCTCGTCTATCAACCCAGTTTATTAAATATAAATAGTAAGAATCCACTAAGGAATTGATAAAGTTTAACAGAAGTATGATAAAACTATCTTTTGCTATCTTTTACATATACATATCGTAATAACCGGAAATGACAGTCAGTTAAACTGCCCTGTTTTATAAATGTTTTCTAACTATCTCAGTATATATTAAATTATCTTTACTAATTACTAATGCATTTGTATCAAAATATTTACCAGTAAACTGTCTGTTGTGGCATGCGTGCAGTCAGATTTGACAATGGTGTACACACCTAAGTGGAGCTTTTGTCGTGCGAATAAATATTTATCCCTTAGACCGAAATCATATTTTAATGAAACTATAGTAGAGATTAGCATTTTTAAGGATTTTTTTAGATATTTTGTGATCTTATCAACTGTTGGTTTGCCGAAATTTGATTGATTACACATTTGATCATGTGTTGACATCAGTGAGAGAACCACTGGAAAACCTGGGATTACTGAACAGTTTTCTTGTCCTAGTTCGGGACTCCTACATAGGTTCGAACCCAGGACCTTGTGTTATATATATATATATATATATATATATATATATATATATATATATATATATATATATCACGAATTGTCAGAAGCTGGAATCCATGGAAAACTGGACTGGGTCCCAATGGCTGGATAGCCTATGAGCTGGCCTCGTAACCGGAAGGTCCTAAGTTTGAACCCTGGCAGTGGGTATGCACTTATGAAGAGTCGCAAACTAGGACAAAGAGGCTGTGCAGTACTCTCAAGTCTTCCAGTGGTTCTCTAGTTGATGTCAGTTTGTGATCCAACCTGTAATTTGTGATCTATTTATTACCGTTACTATTTGATTCATTAATGTTTCGAATGTAACATAGGGCTTTAAGCTTTGAGATTTCAGTAGCAGTGAAATTTTTATGAGTTGAGGTTGCTAGCTTAGAACCAAACCTTCCTTTTTTACCAGCTTACTGCTGACCAGACGAGGTTTAGGAGTACTTCGGTCCTCAATCGAACTCTTGATCACATGTATGTTAAGCGAGCATTCTACCACTGAACCACCGACTCATTGAAAATTATCAGGGCGAGAAGCGTGCATCTGACATACGGCCTTTGTAACATCTTATACACAACCACTGTTTTACACGCTATCCTACTACGCTTGGCATATCTGTCATGGGAACACCACCACAGCATATAACAGGTTAGATACTTCGCGATCTATTATGTTTCGAAAATGTATTGTGATTTTGGCTTAACCCTGATATTCCCCATGTGCAATACTTTTATTCTGACCAATAATATTTGTGGTACTAGAAATTATAACTATCTTAAGTTCGGTTCTAACTGATTTCGAGATATCCCGCGAAACAAACGGTGTTTTATTAACTTTTTTCGTATTGCTTGATTCAAAAGCCTCTTTTCTTTGTTGTGGCAAAATATGTTCATTGTCAAACACAGATAAACGAAGTTCATTTTATATAGCTTAGAATTATCTACTTTTCTCGTTCCCATTTGAGCTAAAGGCAAATATATCGGTATCATATACTTTTCATCGAGCTTGATCATATAAGATAACATAATAAAACCAGTGCATTATATGAAATGTCTTTATGCAATACCTGGTGATTCTTGGTAAATTTCATTAAGTAATATAGTTCATGTGCTATGTTATAACAAAGTGAATAGGTGAAAATAGTGTTATGTGGTATTGTTTGGGAAAAATATTTGCGTCATTTACTAACTGATGTTTTGTTCACCACGTTAATACATACACAGAATAATATTATAGTTTAATTCACAGCGAAGACAGTATTCATGTAAGCTGTTTTCCCTGCGAGATCACAGAACAGAGATATTATCAGTTTTCTCATTCATCATAGATAAACAAAGTTACTCTATGATTTAACTATACTCTACCAGAGTGCTAAAGTTCCATTCTTATATCAGATTAAGCTGTGGAGCTTCATTCCGATATGTTAAAAGTATTTCATATTTCTAAACATTTAGAAGTTAAAAAATAATGTTTTAAAAACAAATGTCATCCAATGAAGTTAGACTTGTGGGCATATGACTAATTTTAGGGTTCCATTTTTCAGCCGCCAACATCAGTTAAAGAACTACTGAAAACAAAGATACTAGGCAATTGTCCTTCTCGACTTTAGACTCATCGGCAGTATGCATCCGTAATGCCACATTCAGTAAACTGCCTACAGGTTGTGAGCCGAGTTCACTTATCATTCAAGCAGTATGTTTTGATCCACAAATAACTTGTGGATTCTTCATCCAATCCTTGGTAGAGCTGCAGGTGTTCACTAATGATGGATTCTAGACTGTGAAGCAAACGCCTGAAGTCAGCTGGTGGATGGTGACTAGCAGTGGAACCCAGGATGAGTATTTCGCCCCATTTGAGACTCGTCATCTAGATAGGCCTGCATTCCCCGATGAGTAGTGGTGTTCCCAACGGGGCTCTAACCCAGCGCCAATAGTTTCAAACACCAAAGTGTTATCTACGAAAGCACTTAGATCATGAGAGCCACGTCTTGCGCAACGGGTCTTATTAATTATTTATTTCAATTTAGATCTCCCCAAGGAGCTGAAATGTCGACCTGAGAGCGAGCACTTTGGTCCAATCTTAATTGAAATAAATATTGTGAAGAAAGAGCTGCCATTTGCTTTATTAATTCTAGTGGTTCAGTTACTAAATCTACCTTGAACTCACTTAATAAAATAAGTATTTTCTTTTGCAATCACTGGATAAAATTGTTGGTGAGTGAGCTCAGTCTTTTCTGACTTACCAGTCGAATGGTTATATGAGTAATTAAGTGAATTTATAATAATTAGTGGTTTGAAATATAGTCTGATCTGAAGCTGTACCTCAGGCTATGCTTATAAAAAGCATTCTCTATTAATTCAACTCCATAACTTGAATTTATACTGAAGATCATTAATTCATGAAATAATTAGTAAAATGTATTGATTGAGAAGATGATAAACACTAAGTAGAGCAAATTATGCTCTGTACATGTAAATAACAAGATAAGCTTAAGTATAATTACTCATATGGCAGTGTAGAGAGAATCACGCGAAGTAACTTTAAACCATTTACGTCATAAAGTCACAGACATAGTCTGAAGAAAGTGTCACTAGTTAAACAGTTGCAAAATATCCAGTTTATTTCTTTAATTTAGTGTCGAACTAAATGGAAAATCAATGATCTTATCAGTTCTATTTCCCCTATTCACTCTCTTTAACATAAAGATGCGTACAACGAATTGGCATGAAGCTGGTTATTAGGTAATGTCGTTCAATGTATCAAAATATATCTAAATCAATGAGATAACCGATTAAGGTCTCCCATGACTTTTGAGATAGCAGCTGTAATATTCATTAGGACAAATTGACAAATACCATTAATCTTCAAGAGTTGGTTTGTTAAGATTAGATTTGTTTTTACAAGTTTAACCACAGATTGATATCAGTTAGAGAACCATTGAAAATTAGGGAGTATTGGATAGCTATTTCATCCTAGTTTAGGAATCATCAGAGGTACGCACCCACTGGGGTTCGAACCCACTACCTTGAATCGGGTCCCAGTAGCTGAATGGTATACAAGCTTGCATTGTAACCGGAATGTCCTGAGTTCTAAACCCAGTAGATGTGTACTCTTGTTGATTCCCAAACTAGGCTGATGGAAAAGCTGTCTGGCAGTACTCCCTGGTTTTCAATGGTTCTCTAACTGATTGGTAACAACAAAAAGGATTCATAAGTGGAATAAGAGGGAATTTGACAAATTTCAAAAAAACTCTAATCTAATTATAAATCTCCAGCTCATTCATGGATACCTCTTAGATGTTTTGAAGCAGTAGTGAGAAGTCGTGACCAGTAAAGACCCCAGTGTGACAATAATGTGGATGCTCATTGAAGTTATTGATGAGGGTAGCATTATATAACTAGCTGACAGAGTGAAAATCCATGGATCGGTGAATTCAGGTCCAAGTGGCTTCGTCTCGCAACCTGAAGGTCCCGGATTTGATTCCCAGTGAGATCGTGGGTCCCAAACAGTCCCAAACAAGACTGATGTTGCTGTTTACTATTCCTTGGCCTTCAATGATCTCTAATTGATCTTGATTCGTGATGAAATCTGTTTTTGATTTCCACCTCTCTCGAGATCGGAATTAAGAAATTATTACTCAGAACAGTGTAGTATTTATCAGGAGAATGGAAGTGGAATAGACATTGGACGTATTATTTTGAAGAAGCTTCATATGATTTCCTTAAATTTGATAAACACCGAATAATAAAATGCATGCAAAAGTCCATGATAGAAACATGAACAAAAACTGACAAAATGTCCATAATGTTCATAGATGAAGTCAGACTGATGCCTTCATTTTTACCAGGAAAATTCTTGAATGTGCTATTCATTTAGAAAACTTAAAACTGCCGGGTAACTGTTTCTTCAAAATTTGTTTGAAATTCTAAATGCAGCGATCAAGAAAGTGTTAATACCGCCCCTAATTTTGTCTAACTTAAAATAAGGACTTATTACAGGTCAGATTTTACTCAAAAACAGTAAACATAGTATCAACAATTAACCATTATTGTGCAGATTCACACTAAAATTCTTCATAAGGTTTATTAGTTCCAATGGCTTTATCACACTGTAATCTTAGCCGCCACTTTTCACTCAAATTCTTCTATATCAGAAAATCAGATATCTTAAAACTGTGCTAATTAGATAATTGTAGTGTGTGCAGTCTCATCCTGTTTCTTATACGGGTAATTTAATGATTAAAATACGAGAAGTTTATTTAATTTTAGCCAGAATGCAGGAAGTAAGTTGTTTTATCGTTCATAGAGGATTAAAATACAGTGCAGGTCTTAATACAGTACCAAATTAAGCTTTTAAAATAGTCTACCAGGTGTATTTGGAAAAAAGAAGTAAATTCTATAAAATAATGAGTGTTATTCAGGTTTATCCCTGTAGAGCGACAGAAATAATAAAAATATGGGTTGTTGACACTTTCTATAAGTAAATCACTCATTACTGGAGTTGGATAGCAACCATGCATCCATCCACTAAAACAACGATACAATGGCTTCTATGTTTCTAAATTTTTTTTAATTTTCAGCACCAATATTTGTTAAAATTGAAACATTTAACAAAAACAAAATGGTTGTTCTCAAAAGCTCTATTTATCAGTGTAACCGAACAACAAGTCTGACAAATGGAAATAATCAATTATTGGTTAATAGGGATTTGATTGATTGGTTGCAGGATTTCATCATGAGCTGACATCGCCTAGAGAACCAGACAGCTGTTCGGTCCTAGTTTTAGACTCTTCATCAGTATGCCCCATTCAGGTGGGTAGTTACCCGGGGTTCTAGTGAGAAGTCATAACCATGAGGGTACAGCAGGTCGGGTTTGAGGACAAATGCTCGTCAGCGATGACATTCGTCAGTGGTCACACCATATCATGAATCGGCAGAAGTTGGAATCCATGGGCTGGCCATTGCATAGTATCCCAGGGGCTTAATGGTCTATGAGCTCGTCTTGTATCCAGAAGGCCGTGGGTTCGAACCCTGTCGGTGGGTGTTTACTGATAAGCAGTCCTAAACTAGGCTGACGAAATAGCTGTCTGGTAGTAGTACTCCAGGGTTTTCCAATGCTCCTCTAACCAACTTTAGCTCATGATGAAATCCTGTAACAAATGTAACTAAATCCTTCTACAATCGTTCAATTTTATTTATATTCACATTCAACCATAAGGTTTTCACATATCACTTGGTTTTTCGCCAGCAAAATTAACGATGTTAAAAAAAACCAGTTTGAAATGTTACTGTTTCAGACTTATTCTATTGTAAGGCAGAAGCTGTCGCCATTTGCATAAAAAAGCTGGAGCTGTGTGTTCAAACGAAACTAGTCAAGCCTCTACAACTACCGTCGACCTAGTTCGGTATGTTCCCTTAGCTTTCATTACTTTGTTTTGTTCTCTGTGTGAATGCATGTTTCTCTCTTTGTCTTCATTCAATTCATCCCATTTATTTTTCAGTTATAAAATCAGTTATTTTAAGTTTGTTTCCATGCTCGTCCTGATCACACTTGTAATCCGTTTACAATAACTATTTTACAATTATATTCTAATCCTGTTTAATTGTTTCTTCCTATGCCTCTTGTAATCTATATTCACACATTCTAACTTACATTTCAAGTTGAAAATTTCAATTTTAATTTGTTCCCATGCTCATTTTGTTCACACCTGTAATTCGTTCTATCCCTGCCTAATTTTTGTTTCTAAGTCTCTTGTAATTCGTATCAGGTTGAATATAAATGCCACCTTTTATTCGCCTTTAAAATTGTTTCTCCAGTTATCAAATATTAATTTAGGATACGTTCTAACTGTTTTCTAATCCTACATAGTCTTGTCTCTAAGCCCCTTGTAATCTATATTCGTACCTTCAAACTTTCATATCAAGATGAAAATTATTATCTCCTTTGTTACTATGTGGAATAAAATAAATGATAATTGTATCCATGTAAACGTTTTTTTTCCTTCACGTTCCTCAGTGGAACATAGGGCTTCAAGATAGTGGCTTGAAGTTTCTGTAACAGTGTTTATTTTACAGGATGGGGTTGCTAGCCTAATGCCACTTTACCAGCATTATTTCTGGCTTAGCGAGGTAAAGGAGTGAGTCGGTCGGGAATCGAACCCCGGACCATGCTCATGATCGGCGAGCGTCCTAACTGCTATGCCACCGATGCACATCCATGTAAACTAATGTAAATAAATGCAACTTTACGGCTTTTGAGAATGAAATCGCCGAAAAGATATCTTTGCTGAACTTCTTGTTCTTTTCCCTGTAATGTCCCGATGGGTATTTTCCACTTTTTAAATAAAATCGGCGATATTATATTTATTAGTACTATTTAAAATCATTTCACTGGCTACAAATATTCATCTGTGACTATTATCAGTGACCCTTCAGGGTTGAGAAAAAAAACCCAGAATTCTATCACTATTCTTGGAGTAGAACGCATTAAATGAAACTAAACTTAGAACGTCACAGCTTCACGTAAAGTTTATGGGCTTGTTTCATCCAGGCTTAAATTACCCTAAAATGTTGCATCCTGTTCATATTCTATTTCAAGTTCATTCCTCTTCACCAAAAATAGTTGTTATATAGTGAAAAGAAATTCAACCTTAAAACTTTTGCAGTGGTGAAGAATTTGTTTAAAAAAAAAATTTTTTTTTGTTCACATAAGCTTTTATTTTTTGAAACAGGAATTAGTTAATGTTGAAAACACGCCTAAATTATGAGAAATATCCAATTTTTTGCTTACTTAGTGGTTTCTATACACTCACAGACATAAAAATGGTTCTGCTTAGATGTTGACAGTTTGTCACCTTTAAAAAGTTCTTTTGCCAGTGAATTTCTATTTTAAAATAGGTGATAGGGTCGTAATTTTATGGAAGTTTTCCTCCAATATATTTGTAGTTATTAATAGTTATTAGGGTGAATATGAAATCTAACCTGTGTGATTTATGAATCAGCACCGTAGTCACAGAGAACATGTAGTGAATTGTCAGTAAGTTTAAGTTATCCACGTATATGCAAACTGACTCAAAGGCTTTAAATACATTCATTCCAATGTCAGCTATAACAAGTAATTTGGATTTAAATTTCATATCTAGTGAAAATCAGTTATCTCTACAAAGAACTTCTTTAAAAAGTCTGGATGAAAATGACAAATCTGTATACTGATATGTATTTACGGCAGAAGGTTGAAGGTGATTTTCAACCAAACGTGTTCAACGGTTTTAGGAATAAAGAAAAGACAAGACAAGGAATGGCCCGCAACGGATACTTGGAAGCTAATAGAGAAGAGAAAAAATGGTTAAAGAGAAAATGATTCAATGCAAAAACGGCCAAGTGAAAGAGACGCTGAGTTCAACGTACACAGCACTGGACAAAGAAGTGAAGAAGAGTGCTAGGAAGGACAAAATACAATTCCACGACAACCTGGCCACTGAAGCTGAGAAGGCAGCAGGCAAAAAGTACCTGAGGACAGGCACTATATCAGATAACCAAGTCTCTATCCAGGAAGAGATCAACACAAGTGAAACCTATAAAAGAGAGCTAAGGCAACCACATTGTCAAGGAAGAAAGACTGATTAAACAATGGGCGGATCTCTTCAAAGGACTCTTGAACCGACCACCACCTGCAACCCACTCAGAAATACCAACAGCATCACGTAAACAACTGCAAGTTGACACCAATCCTCCAACGAAACTTGAAGTCTTGAATGCAATCAAGCTTCTGAAAGCTGGAAAAGCAGCTGGACCAGATGGAATACTGAGCAAGAACTGGCGAGGAATCATGCTCCTGTCGACGCCAAGTAAAATCCTGAGACGCATCACCGTGGAGAGATTGAAGGACGCACTGGAGACAGAACTCCGACCAGAACAAGCTGGATTCAGGAAAGGCAAATCATGTACTGACCAAATTGCAACTCTACGCATCATCATCACAGAACAAAGCATGGAATGGAAATCAAACCTCTACCTCAACTTTATAGACTCTGAGAAGGCCTTCGACAGCGTTGACCGCGAAGTAATTTGGAAACTACTCGAATACTATGGCGTACAGTGCCCCAAATATTCATCAAACTTATTCAACAGCTGTACGACAATGGCACATGTCAAGTGGTCCACAAGGGGAAACTCCCCGAGGCGTTTGGAGTAAACACAGGAGTCAGGCAAAGGTGTTTAATATTACCAATGATATTACTAATTGTGGTGGACTGGATTATGCGTCAGACAGTGAGTGGGGAACGAGAAGACAGGGATATCCTGGACCGACGTCAACAACCTAGAAGACCTGGATTTCGCGCGTGGATGATTTATGTTTAATGTCACTGTCACACAATCGAAGACTTACAAGCGAAAACTGACAAACTGGTCGAAGAAGCAGCTGGTGAAGACAGGACTCCAAGTGAACATAGACAAGATGGAGGTTATGAAAATAACCAACCAACAACATCAACAACATCCAGCGTCAATCACCATCAACGGGAGGGATTTGAAAGAGGCCACTTTATTCACTTATCTAGCATTGAGCATTGTCTCAACTACAGGAGGAGCGGACGAGGATGTCAAATCGAGAATCGGGAAGGCGAGAAACACATTCATCAACCTGAAATCAATCTGGAAATCTCCGTCACTCAGCCAGCATCAACAACAAAATTCGGTCGGATTTTCAATACAAACGTAAAGTCAGTTCTTCTATACGGATCAGAAACTTGGCGGTGGGTCACAAAGAATATTTCCAACAGCCTGTTGCAGTCCTATCTTTACCAACAACTGTCTTCGCTGGCTCTGTACTGAAGATCAGATGGCCGGGACGAACAAAAGAAGGACCAATCCCCCAACAAATATGCAGGAGAAAGTGGAGGTGGATTGGACATTCGCTGAGGAGGCCGCTGGGTGACATCGCGCGCGTCAGGCCATTTCTCGAGTGGAACCCGAAAGAGAAGCGGTGAGTGGGACGTCGGTGCAAGGATGACATGGAGGAGATCGTGTGAAGATGAGTTGAAAGAGTATGGACTAACTGATATGGATGGAGGTGAAAAGTACAGCAGAAGGAAGACAGAAGCAAGTGGAGATGTGCATTTGAAGCCCTATGTTCCACTAGGAACCCAAGGGAACAATAATAATAAAATAATAATTTACGGTAGAATGAGGGGTCAAGTAGTAATTCCAGCTTATCGCTAAATTTAGATGTTAGTCTGTAAATGGTGACCAGCAGTGGGATTCAGGATATGCGTCTCGTCCTGCCTGGGACTCATCATCTGTATGCACCTGCAATCTCCATTGACTGATTGTATTTTCACTGGTGCTCAAACCTACTACTAATCGTTTCAAAGGCCAAGGCGTTATCCACTAGACCAAACTTGCCTTGACAACCAATCACTCATCTGGAAAATCAGAAGTGACCCAAAATAAATATTATGTAAGACGTTATTTTCTTTCCATACTTTATTGTTGAATGGATTTAGAAAGTGTACATTCCAAAAAAGGGTGACACATTATCAACGCACACATAACACACCTAGAAGTGTGACGGTAAAGGATAGGAACAATGGATTTTCAAAGAATGCTTGTTGACTAACTACCGTTGGCGTGAAACAATATATACACTATTTTTCTGTAGAAAAATAATCTGGTGCTCTTTTTGATGTGGTTATGGTCTCTGAGCTGGATGGTTGATTTGCGAAGCTTTCATCACCCTACTAGGTGACATCTTCAGCGCATACTTCAATTTGAAGTGAGGTTTTAGATTTCTCCACGAGTTTATTGATCATCTCTTCTGGTGACCTTGAACGTGACTGGTTGTTTTTGTGTGTTCTAGGTTTTAACCTAGAAGGTGTGAAAACACAGAAAAACAACCAGTCACGTCCAAGGTCACCAGAAGAGATGATCAATAAACTCGTGGAGAAATCTAAAACCTCACTTCAAATTGAAGTATGCGCTGAAGATGTCACCTAGTAGGGTGATGAAAGCTTCGCAAATCAACCATCCAGCTCAGAGGCCACAACCACATGAAAAATCATCCACCTGAGCTACAAATCTTCTCTATCAAATCTGATGCTCGCTAGTGACTTGCTACATAGTGGAGTTTCCTGGAGTTCTAATGAGAAGTCGTGACCAGTGAGGTCCAATTAGATGTCATGTGTGTGGATGGATGTCACACCAACGACAATGGTTGGGGTCGCGCTAAATGACGAATTGGTAGGAGTTAGAACTCATGGGCTGGCCACTGAATCAGGTCCCGGTGGCTGAATGGTATACGAGCTCGCCTTGTAACCAAAAGGTCCTTAGTTCAAACCCTGGTTGTGGGTGCGTACTGCCGATGATTCCCAAACTAGGATAAAACAGCAGCTGTCTGGCAGTACTCCCTGGTTTTCAATGTTTCTCTAACTCATATGAATCTGTGACCAACTCGTAAAAAATATACTTTATTGTTTGTTTCTTAAGTCACTCACTGAGGAGCGCACGTCCATCGAGATTATGGATCCCGGATTAGATGAAATGAGCATCCTAGATTCCACCACTGGTCACTACCGCTCATATTACTTCAGTATATTAACTGTTATGTATGATTTTATTACAAATGATTCTTGCTTTGTCTTATATGGTTTATCTTATAATGTACTGTAAGCTTATTCAGTATTACAAACCAGTGTGTGTGTGTGTGTAAAGAAAATTGTACACAAGGTTTCTGTACTTTAGCCCTTTAGGAAACTGAATATCACCCAGCGTGGTATCTCTCCTTGTTGTGTATCTGTTCAAAGCTTTGATGTGAATATGAAGTGATTTCAGAAATTTCATTTTGTTTATCTCACCTTTCGTGGGTGGGTGTGTGGATGCGATGTATGTGTGATTTCACTTAATCACAATGTGACAAAACTCATGAAAACTATAAAAATCATGTTCAAACCATAAATTATCATAAGGTATTCTAATAAACTGACAAGGTAATTTTGTTTATATCACGTCAGGTACGTTGTATGAATAAGTGGGAATTCACTTCAACTTATCTTTAAGTATATGACATTTGTTTATAATAAATGATGCTCCTTTGTGTGTAAATAATCGCTGCTTGAATGTTGTGGATATTCACCACTACTCCTTAACTATTAAAATAGTGTCTTTGGCTTTTATTACTTCATACAAAGACGATACTCCTACAAGATTAAATTACTTTCTTTCATTTAAATAAAAATAAAGCAAATTTCGGTAAATACCTATTGAATCATGAAGAGAAGAAAAGACAACTCAGTGATGAAAATTTTCTTCATCGATGAAGTCATCTTCACAGGCTGTACAGGTATATCTCTATTTACCAGAAGTGTATAGCAGTCCACTGTTGAGTTATAGGGTGGCAATAACAAAATTGATATAATTAATCAGAAGTGGCTTTAGAAGTAAAAAGTAAAGGTTGTAAATTACATAGTACTCAATGGGACAAAAGAAAAAAGGGTTAGAAATCTGATAAGGTAGTTGAGTGTCAATTTGACAGCTGTGAAGACGATGCGAAAGTGTACAGAAAGAACATAAAAGAGTGAAAATAGTGAATTAATTATTAAAGTAAAAAAAAAACTAAAAGCAAAATAACAAAATTTACAAGGCACGATTAATGAAGAGGTTAAGACAATGGTAGAATAACAGACTGGGCAAACATTTTCTGCATGCAGAGTTAGGGGTTGTATTGAAGAACTGCCAACTCCTCCGCTATACGCAAATGCTGAAACCTGACGCCCTTTGTACCATTTGGCCTCATCTTGTAGATAATCTTGAAAGACGACTCTGGTGGAGCTACGTGGCCTGAGTTAACCAAATTCTGGAGAATTGAGCTAGTAATTGTCTTGCATTGACCTTTCGCTAACCATGCCGGATAATGTTCAGAGATGCGTTTGAAAAGTGTGCGCTTTGTGTAGCCAATGTGACTAGCTCCACAGGAGCAAGTGTATTTATAAACACATGTTGAATTATCCAACAGTGACAGTTTATCCTTCACCCATCCATTGATCATCTTTCGGCTGTAAAATCTGATCCGTAGCTTAGCCGCAAAGAAGGCTTTACTCAGTGATCTGAATAAGGGATTCTTCAGGAACTCAGCAGTGGGATCACCTTTGAATTCAACGATCATGAATAGCAGTTTCTTCAGCAAATCCCTATCAGACCCATTTTTCTTTGCTAAATAAAGAACACCAATATCACACCTATTTCACTCGAGTATCGAAAAACTGACTTGTATCCAACCGCTCGTATTAATCGATCAGTAGTACATAGAATCATTCACTTACGTCTGCTTTCTTGATTACCGCTTACGGTATCAAGTAACTTGCATATTGTGATGTGAATAACTGAGGTTTCAAAGGAAACTGCAGTAAGATCCCACCTCCTCGAAATGTGTAAACTGTAAGTGGCAAATTAATTTGAAAATTGTTTGATTCAAAATCTATTCATGTAGATCGAAATTTAGGCTAGGAGCTTCATAGATTACCATCGGCAATATTATAGTGAAAGTACAGGTTGAATATATTATTTGAGAAAGCTATCTAGGCTATACAATTTACAAATGAAACCATTGTATTCATCACTATTTCTGATATGGTCAGAGTAAAATTATTTCTCTTCAAGCCCACTTATTATTAACTCCCATTCTCTGGCTAATAATATGAAGAGCACAATACGATTATCTATTTCAGTAATCTTTGGTCAAGTTTATCATCACAAGTGCATGAGTTTATTGGAATACTGAGTAGTCAATCATCAAGGTATCCAGCTTGACTTAGACTTTATGTAGATTCAAATTAAATCACTACAAGTGTCTCTAAATTAAAGGCTTTGCTTACGACATAGGTGAGGGAAACCTTCATGATGTGAACAATCAGATGCCAGGATGACAATCAATATAAATGAACAGTTTCTTTAAAATTTAAAGTGATGATTGTTTAATCTTTAAACTTCCTAATAAGGAAACTCTTCCATTTAATGGTACAATTTTCCATCTGATTAAATGTGATATGTTGTGGTTAAACTTGTTAACTTTATTGAGATTATCATAATGAAAGCCAATGAAAGTTCAAGCATTTTGTAACAATCGTTTCAATTGAATTTTCACTGGTACATTATTCAAACCAGTTGATTTTGCTATGAGAAGAAAGTCACTAAGGGACTTTTAACATGGAGAGATTTATTAAGAGTATTTAGGTACCTAAACAAACCTACTGTCAAAAAGCTTCAAACGATCTCTTGCTTGAATGATGCGCGGTGTTTTTTTCCTGCTTAAAATCGTGGCACATCGGTTAGAAACCTCGCCGATCATGCACATGATTCGGAGTTCGATCCTCCGGCGACACACACCTGATATCTACGATCGGCCTGCAAAATTTAGGCTACCGATATCCCTGCTGAAAATTCCATACATGTACCAAAAAGACGGTGTAGAATCAACCTGTAATCAAAAAAATCTCGTGCATTCTAGTGGTTGATATTCTGAATATGAACACCAAAATAGAAGCCACAAGTATGTAGATATATTCTACCTCAGAATCATTTAATTGGCAAAACACATGAAATAGAGGACAGAAATACAATTAAATTAGCTGAGTAATATTTGATTACATTTGTCATAGACAGGGTGATGAGTAAGTATATCGGTATAAATTGCATTACGAAAAATAACTTGATTGATTAACTCTCAGTGAAAATGATTCAGGATATACATAAAGTATCAGTAAATTTGAGCTGTTATTGTAACACCAAATTAGTGGATAATTTATTCGCCAGTATCAGATTAATTAGTTTTGCTATCACTGGAATGACAGAATTCAATAATCAGGAGGCGTATCTTCAAAAGATCTCTTGGGTTTAAAATAAATCAGATAGATTTTCACGTTTCCAAAATTTTTCATATGGTTTTAAATAATTCATTTCTTTTACCATTTACAAAATTTTCCAGATCCCAACAAATCTGTTTTGCTGCTTCATTAATATACAATGATATGTATTACGACCAAGTTTATTCTATTATGGTCTGAGCGCAAAAAACTGGTTTCTGCGTTCTACTGTATAGCTGAAAAATTTTCACTGACACACGTGCTATCACGAATCGTTCCGAAGGCACGGAAAAGACGTTTATTCTCCAATAGTTTAGCACTTCTATTAAACAACAATAACAAGAAAACTCAGATTCATCTCAACAGTACCATCGGGCAACTAGCTACACATGTAATGTAGGTTTCTAAATACAAAATAAGTATTGTAAGAGAAAATAGTTAACCAGAGTTTTACAGTAAAAAAGGACTTCAGAATGGGTGAGAGTATTCCCAAGAGGGTGGAATCAAGTGGTCTGTCCACAAAAGCAAACATTAAAGTTTCCTGAAGACAGTCCTGGGTCAGAATCATCTTCATTCACTCAAACATACTCATATCGGCGAACAAAATATTGCCAACCACAAGGAAAAGTATTAAATTATTGATTAAACAAGGACGATGGCGAGTAGTAAATGTCAGAATCAGCATGTGAAATGCAGATGTCAAATTATTGATACACAGTGTAGGTGAAAAAACGTATGGTAATTATAAAGTTATTTAAAACGTCTAAGTAAGTATAAATATTATAAATGCATTGTCGAGGAGGGATTTACCCAACAGCCTGTTGATTACAGTATGTATTGTACTATGGATGCAGTGCAGATTTTCCAAAATTTTGAAGTTATTAAATGGGGTAGAAAAATCTAAATAGATAATCAGTAAACAGTCTCTCTGCCAAGTGCTCATCAAAGACTTGTAGGACACTCATTCAATCGCGAACAGCTCAGTAGTAACATCTATGACTGTAGCACTGGGTAATATGGGTTCGAACCTCAAAAGGGACATGAGTTCCTTTAAGATTGCAGGTACACCTTGCTGACTAGTGAGTGCCAACTGGCACGAAACCTAAGTGGAAGTCTTCCTGCTGACTACTTCCAACCACTTAATACCAAAAGCATACAGTGTACCATGATGGTGAGCCGCCTAGCACTGTGGCCACATCTCAAACATGGCTGATAGAAGTGAGTCTGTACCTAACAAAGGACCATTTGCATGGGTGTAGTAACTACCTAGTGTCTAATTAGAATACTTTTAAGCCGATTAACTTAAATATGATTAAGTCGAAAGTAAGCCCACTATAAATGTAGGCATAAAGGAACACTAGTTTAAACAGCTTGAAAAATAAGTTCTTATAATTTTCTAGCCACGGATAACGGACTGTCTTCTTTCATTGTTACAAATGCTCGATTGGCAAATTACAAAGTCAGAGGTGACATTCAAAACAGTCAGGCCAGTATTCTAAATCGTGTTGCATATTTTTTTCCGCCCTTCGAAGTTTTTGTTGCGACTGGATTAATTTTCTGGGTTACGGTCACAAACCTAACACCAAACCTTCTATCTTCTTTCAGGCTTACGATAAGCTGGTAAACAGTTGAACTAATAAACTAGGTGAAGTTCGGAAGAGTAAGACAGACTTTCATTTCCCTGAAATCAGTGTGGATAGGGAACAATTTACGAATCCCCAACAATAACTGCTACTAGCCGGTTCAGAGATTCAGCGTACTCGCTACTATTAGCATTTCCAATAGGTTACTGCAGACTTTCGTCAGCATCTGCTTTCCTTCCACAGTGAAGATCATATGGCTCGTGAAGAAACATAAGCAGCAAGAAGCTATGGTAGCATGGCGAATAAGCTGAGAAACTCTTACTCAACAAATATGTAGAAGGAAATGAAGATTAATGTTTTAAGTGTTTAGGAGAACACTGGCTGGCTTCACATTTCAAGATGGAATCTGAGTGAGAGACAACGAGTTGGGCGTCTGAAGGTGAGAAAGAAATGAAAGGTTATGATCAGCCGTGGAGCCAGCTATAAAAAACTACAGAGGACAGAGTGAAATGAAGATGGGCGGCTAAACTCCTATGTTCCATTCGGAGCCTAAGTGAAAAATTATAGTCAGTATCACAAATGATGATCAAGAAAGCAAGCATAACTGCATGAGAGTATGTGGTACCAGTGGATATTAGCAGTCAGAAACAGTCCAATTTTACCAGTAGTCCTTGGTATTTAGATAAGACTAATCTTAACTTCGGATGGCCATTTGGCTCATATGAATTCTGAGCTCACCAGTGGTGAAGTGGCTTCGATTTAGCTGAGACATCTGGGTCAGTTAAAGCTCTGTCTATCTCTAGTTACTCGAGGGAACTGGTAAAACAAAGAATCGAATTTATGAGGTACAAATCATCATGGTTTACTTAAGAAACTCAAAATATTGCCGATAAGCAATTCCGGTGATTTGACCCAATTGGACTCTCTGAGCTGAATCATGGTGAGTATACCGCTGATGAGCTCGATCTGAAACTAGCAAAACCGCAGTCCGGTGTTTAGAACACCTCTGTCTGGTTAACATTGCAATATTGGTTTAATCAAGTGGTTTCCAACAACTACTGTTGACCAGTAGTACATACCATCTTCAGTTTCATTCATTTTTAAATAAATACATTCAGAAAGTGATCATCCTAAAGAAATTTCAAGTCGGTATTTAACATATGGTAAATAGACACTGAGAGTTTTTGAAGTAGCAGACATTTCTGAATGTAAATGGCCTTTGTCTGTATTTCCATGTATGTGCCTGCGAGTAAGGGTGTCTAAAACAAACCTGTAGCCGGACACACAGTCTACCTAATCTTGATAAGCCTCACTTCTGTAATCTTCAATATCGCATCTTCCTGTTATTTTATCTAATTTTATTTAGAAATTTCATTTTTTTTACATTCTAATACAGACTGATACGATAAGTAAATACATAATTAGATTGTTCACAATATTTTGCGCAAATGCATTGAACATTTCAGATAAACTTGTTCTCTTGGTTTCATTTTGTAATTTTCTGATAAAATGATTCTGAGACCAGGTGCTAAAATTCACACAGATGATTTTCCTGTATCATTCAACAAACACGATGAAAACATTTTTTTATTGATTGAATTAAACATTCGGTCCCCTTGTAACCGCTCACCTTCTTGTTATCTGGATTAAATGTGCATTAAGATACATGCTCTAGAGTTTGCATGCTGGATGGTTTCATCATCACAAACAACAGGTGTTATATTCCCACTCTGTTTAAATAACAAAACAATTCTGTGATTAATTTCAGGAATGCCTATTTTCGAAATAATTTTCTAACTACTGTCTACCACTTACATATGGGTGGATGTCTAGATTTTTAGTGTTTTTAATTCATTTGTATTTTCGATTGCGTTTAGACATATATGAACATTTAAATGTGGTAACTACATTTTATTTAACGTTACCACAGAATTCATCCATATTTATGTGACAAACTAAATGTCCTCATATATACAGTCGATGGGAGACAGAAATTAAGTCTGTGTTCATTAATACACATTTAAAAGTAATGTAAATGATTAACTGAAGGGTGATAATTTTATAGAAGGCATTAAATTTAGCGTATGGCTCCACACACCACGCCTAAACTCGGAAAAACAGGGAATATTTGAAGTAGTGCTAGAGACACTCCTCAGGAAAATCAACTCAGCTGCTACAGAAACTCCAACGTATAGGTGAAGCGTTAATACTAAGTTCAGTCCTTACTGGGATAGGGCAGACAGAATGAAGTGGGTTTGTGAAAGCCTTCGGTAAACCATTCACCCGATGTATCTTTTTTCGATAAAAGCAGAGAATAAGCATGGAGACATGGAATGTTCGCAAAATGTACGAAGCTCAGAAGGCTGCTAAGGTTGCAAAAGACATGAGAGAACAGACGGAATGGAAATGGACAGCAGAGTCAACAGTCTAATCCATTTACCCACATGACAACCACAAACAGAATGATAGAGCAACCATTATAATGTGACTAGTAGCATCGATGGTTCTTATGTAGTGGGGACCAGTCCCCTCCAGGATATTGACGGTAAGATCCGACCAAAAAGAAAGGACAGATATGACCATTCAATGCAATGCACATTACTACAAATAATGTGGAGGTGAAGGAGGAAAACTTCTACAGACAAGCTCAAACAGAAATGGCCGAGACCCTAAATGGTTATATGAACGCCAAACTGAGCGCACGCAACACAGAAAGAGAACTCATCATAGCCGACAATGTATCAGTGAAATGAATCAGAAGGGAGGACTCTATGCAGAGTTCTTTATTATCAATGTTTTCGTGATTGGTGGTAGCATGTACAAGCACAAATGAATAATGAAAACAAAACACGTAGATCAGCGAAGAGTCTCTTTTCGGCGAATTCATTTTCTTAGCTGTACAACCGCAAATATATATGTGTTATTTTGTATGTATGTGTACATTAAGTTTGTCAAACAAAATTACAATTGGTTAAGGTTATTTTAACTAAACAGATGAAGGTTGGTAATTCAAGTCAAGAAAATTAGGTGTTAATGAAACTAGGGTAGTACCAAAGGTGATGAGTTGTCACAAACAGTTGTTAAACGAAGTTATGTAATAATGGGAATAGTTGGATGAGTGAGTTTTACTAAGGATGCACATAGAAACAAAGCAGATAATACGAAATTATGTAAGAGATCTAAATGAATACAAGAATAATAAGCAATTAAAGAACAGGCAAAGAAACAAAATTAAGTCATAAACTTGAAAAACAAGTCTAATCCTTACAAATCAACTCTGGAAAATTAATCTGATTCTCGATAGTGACTTACTACAGGACAGAGTTTCCTGGAGTTCTAGTGAGAATTCGTTACCACTGAGGTTCATCTAGTAGGGAGTGAGGATGGAGTTCCCGCTGATGACGTTGGTTGGTGGTCGCACCAAATCACAAACCAGCAGAAGTTAGGATTCACTGGCTGTCCATTGGATCGGATCCCAGTGGCTGAACGATCTACGAATTTGCTTTGTAACCGGAAGGTCCTGGTTTCGAAACCCAGTGGTTGTGAACCTCAGAGTAGTTCCAAACTAGGATGAAACAACTGAAAGTTATCCTGACTGGTTCACTATACAAAAGTCATTAACTACTAAGGTATTAAAAGCGAGTTTTAATATTCACCTTTATTTCGAAGTCCGTTTGCTTTCCATACTGTTTTCATTTTTTACGGTTGGCTGACTACATGTTATATACATATATATTAATAGTAATCATTGAAGCATAATGAAATAGCGTTAACGGTGAAGTATTTATTGAGCGAGTTACCATTTTTTTAATTTTGAACCACTTAGTGAATGTCATCCATAGTTTATACGTGGAGTAAATAACACAAATTTCTTTTTCATGACATTTTACCCATATTGGATGATTATTCCTCTTGATCATAAAGGATGACTAATTCGACAAAAAAGAGTGTTCACAAAACTTCGAAACATCAAAAGATCCATACCACATTCCAATATTGTTAGAAAAACTTATAACTCTGTAGTATTCACATGGGAAGTTCCTTAGGAAAAGCTGCTTAAGATAATATTATATTCAGGTAAGTTTTTGGTCATCTTAGTATTACATCACGTTAACGTAACATTTAAAGTCAGTTTACACGTCACTTTTACTGCTGCTTCACAAGTAAGTATTCAAATATAAACAATATTTTTACAAAACGGTGATATTTTCATGCAAAAGTAAACTGAAATATTTTTTTACAGGTAATTCGATTAAAGCAAGATAGACTAAATTCTTCGGATGAAATGAAGTCATTTTATTTCACAAGTTCTCATCAAATACTAACTACCTGAAATTTCTGTAGTAATAAAAGACGAAAATCACATAATTCAAACTTTGATTGGATACTAGTAACTAGTGTGATGTGTCCAATCAAAGTATCCACTATAGTCCTACAGGAGGTCAATCGCGAGCCCAAATGGCTCTTTGGTAACGTCTCTGACTGCAGGCAGCAATGGGTGACGCGGGTTTGAACCTCAGAAGGGACATGAGTTCCTTCAAAGGTTGCATATACGCCTTGCTGACTGGTGAGTTACAACTAGCAGAAAACCTAGCTGGAAGGCATCCTGCCAATTACCCCCAACTATCTAACATACTTCATTGCTGGAGTAGCAGCAGAGATATTGTTATAAACTAAGACATGCAAAATGTAAGCATCATAATATTTTAGTTCAAGTCATCATCACTTTACACATAAATTTCAGTGAATTAAGTGATAGGGAGGAGAAGACAGAAAACCAAGGTTAGCTTCTCAGGTTATTTAATAACGTAGGAAAATTATGATTAATAGTACAGTAAATAGCTCAGTCAGCTGAAATCACTAATAAAAAATGATTATGCGATCAAGGTAATCAGAATTTTCAAAAGAATGGATACTGAACAAAGAATACTCTTTCCGATAACCCCTTCTTCATCAGGTTCTACAGTTATATATACACTATAGCGAATGAATTAGTGTTATTAACAACATTAATGGTGTTTTAATAACATAGAATCACTAAAATTAATAGATTACAGTTCAATAGCATCAACATAACAATGCACACTGAAAACCATAAAAATAAGGAAAAATAATAATACAAATTCATGAATTTATAGTCTCTACTGAAGGCCGGCCAGGGCAGTATTAGGGGCTGGCTGGACTTGCTTCTTTTGCACACAAAGCACTAAATGAATCGCGAAAGCCTTTGATGTTTGGAGTATGCGGTACTTCGATGTTTTTGGCTATACGTGTTACAAAATGAAATCAGAGAATAATCATACTTTCTTTATGTATCCCAAAGTTGGACTGAAAATGTTTTTTTGCAGTCTCCTCATTTAAATCATAGTTAATTTAGATATGGGACATATTGTCAATGTCACCAAATCGTTCAGAATATTAAATCTGCAGCCAAAATAAAGGTAACGAGAAAAGAAATATTTCTTTCTCTTATAGTGTAAAAATATAATTCTATGGACCAACTTAATTGAAACATAGACTGATAAACAGAAGATGAAACCATCATATTTTTGTTATAATTAGTCAACAGAAAAATCTGATAGAAGAACCATTTATAGGTAGAATAAAACACATCGTTTATCGGCTGATTTTCACTTCTGCAATATTTATTTAAATACTAGTTCATTTCCACTCACAGCACATTGTCATTTTGTCCAGCATATTTTACTTGTGAAACTATGTAATCAACTGATCATGCCACTGCTATTATTATTTCTTTGTGTTTTGAGTGCAATTTAGGGCTTCAACAGCACATGTCCATTTCAATCTGTTCTCTTTACTCCTGCATGATCTCCCATAGGCTGACATCTCCCTTCTCACGTCCCTCTCTAAGTCACACTCAGACCCATGCTAAACTAGTTGTTTTTCAATTGAGCTCCACCTGAGAGCATGGCAGCTGATGACACTTAACGGTTTCATCAGTGTGTGTCCCATCCATCTCCATTAACTCCGGCTAATTTTTCAGGTGATAGGTGTTAGAAGCACTTACTTCACATTAGTGTTTAAAATACAAATCTTGTACCTCACTCTGAGTACTAAAAATTTCCACAAATTGGTGAAGTTCTGTCTTCACTTTTCCGAAAACATCCTGTCTTCCAAACCCTCGTGAGGCCTGTAGTTGAAACGGTGCTGCCTACATAAGTGAAAGAGGTGACTTCCTTCAGATTTCTCTCATCGATATTGACCAGTTGCTGTTGTTATTATTTAGACATCCTCATCACCTCCGGGTTCTCGGTGTTCACATTTTGAGTGATACATGAAGTCCTGTCTTCTCTCCTTCTCCACTAAAAATATACGTTGATCCCTACCGGGATGACGACCACGTTATTTGATACAGTCTTCTCAAGTCTTACTTAAGTTCAGCGTGTTCTGCTTCAGTTGCAAGTGTGTTGCAGAAGTGTGTTCTATCTTCCCTGGAACTCCTTTTCTTTCATTTGTTCAGTGTACTGTAGGTCATACACAGCCTCTTTGTTTGCTTTTCATGTCTACACTGGCTCATTTTCTGCCTCATCTCTCCTCTATCAGTTTTCACGTATCTGTAAACAGCCATTCCTTTTTCTGGTTCCTCTCATGTCTGAGTATGTCTGAGCAGGTTACTTTCCATGTTGCTTCTAAATATTTCCTGCGTAATTCTACTCTAGTTTCCTTAATCATGCTATACAGTGTCTCCAACTTTTCCCGAATAGTTGTAGTAAAGGTGTCATTTGTAGTTTCTTCCTTCAACTATTCGGTGTTGAACTTCGGTTGTGGTCAATCTGCAGTTGTTCTGAAGTCTTTCAACTTGATCTTGAACCTTCCTTGCACTATATATCTGATCTGCTCTTCCTTTCGATTTTATGTCCAACAAGCTGCGTCTCTACTTTCTTGAGATTGAGATGAAGTGTGTCTAGTTTTTAGTATGTTTATCTGATGATACCTATGTCACTTTGTGTATTTCCTTGTGTTTCAATTCATGGATAATCCCCATCCAGGCATTAATGAAAACAAAACACGTAGATCAGCGAAGAGTCTCTTTTCGGCGAATTCATTTTCTTAGCTGTACAACCGCAAATATATATGTGTTATTTTGTATGTATGTGTACATTAAGTTTGTCAAACAAAATTACAATTGGTTAAGGTTATTTTAACTAAACAGATGAAGGTTGGTAATTCAAGTCAAGAAAATTAGGTGTTAATGAAACTAGGGTAGTACCAAAGGTGATGAGTTGTCACAAACAGTTGTTAAACGAAGTTATGTAATAATGGGAATAGTTGGATGAGTGAGTTTTACTAAGGATGCACATAGAAACAAAGCAGATAATACGAAATTATGTAAGAGATCTAAATGAATACAAGAATAATAAGCAATTAAAGAACAGGCAAAGAAACAAAATTAAGTCATCAATATAATAAAAAATCAAATCAAAACATTGTTACCATGACGGTAGAAGTGGTTGAGTAATGTTCTTTTGTATGCGCAGCTCCGGTTTTTCTATGTGAATGGCCAGAGCTTCAGCAATACAAAGGAGACGAAACCGTATTGCCTTTGATAGGTTATTCTTGACTCTGTATATTACTTTGAAGGAGGCGTTTGTTGAAATGGAATGATCACTGTTAACCAAGTGTTCAATTATCGCACCCCTTATTGCACCAGTATTGTCTTTTCGCAACCATGCTGGATAGTTCGGAGAAACGAAACTTTAATTGCGCCTAAAAACAAACTCTACATGAACTTGGATTTTAAGGGAATTTTAGCAGGTGATATTCTCAAGAGAAGGATCACATCATTTCTGAGAAGACCATTCTTTGCAGCAACGCTAAGAATATTGTTCTCCAGTCGTCCACTGATCTGCAGAATCCTCAAGGAAAAGATCCCGCATCTGACTAATTCTGTGTGCATATATCAGTTCACCTGCTGCTGTGGAGCCAGGTACATCGGTCGTTCAACGCGCATCCTGTCCAAGAGGATTCAAGAACACCATCCACCACATTTGATTTGATTTTTTATTATATTGATGACTTAATTTTGTTTCTTTGCCTGTTCTTTAATTGCTTATTATTCTTGTATTCATTTAGATCTCTTACATAATTTCGTATTATCTGCTTTGTTTCTATGTGCATCCTTAGTAAAACTCACTCATCCAACTATTCCCATTATTACATAACTTCGTTTAACAACTGTTTGTGACAACTCATCACCTTTGGTACTACCCTAGTTTCATTAACACCTAATTTTCTTGACTTGAATTACCAACCTTCATCTGTTTAGTTAAAATAACCTTAACCAATTGTAATTTTGTTTGACAAACTTAATGTACACATACATACAAAATAACACATATATATTTGCGATTGTACAGCTAAGAAAATGAATTCGCCGAAAAGAGACTCTTCGCTGATCTACGTGTTTTGTTTTCATTAATGCCTGGATGGGGATTATCCATGAATTGAAACACAAGGAAATACACAAAGTGACATAGGTATCATCAGATAAACATACTAAAAACTAGACACACTTCATCTCAATCTCAAGAAAGTAGAGACGCAGCTTGTTGGACACAAAATCGAAAGGAAGAGCAGATCAGATATATAGTGCAAGGAAGGTTCAAGATCAAGTTGAAAGACTTCAGAACAACTGCAGATTGACCACAACCGAAGTTCAACACCGAATAGTTGAAGGAAGAAACTACAAATGACACCTTTACTACAACTATTCGGGAAAAGTTGGAGACACTGTATAGCATGATTAAGGAAACTAGAGTAGAATTACGCAGGAAATATTTAGAAGCAACATGGAAAGTAACCTGCTCAGACATACTCAGACATGAGAGGAACCAGAAAAAGGAATGGCTGTTTACAGATACGTGAAAACTGATAGAGGAGAGATGAGGCAGAAAATGAGCCAGTGTAGACATGAAAAGCAAACAAAGAGGCTGTGTATGACCTACAGTACACTGAACAAATGAAAGAAAAGGAGTTCCAGGGAAGATAGAACACACTTCTGCAACACACTTGCAACTGAAGCAGAACACGCTGAACTTAAGTAAGACTTGAGAAGACTGTATCAAATAACGTGGTCGTCATCCCGGTAGGGATCAACGTATATTTTTAGTGGAGAAGGAGAGAAGACAGGACTTCATGTATCACTCAAAATGTGAACACCGAGAACCCGGAGGTGATGAGGATGTCTAAATAATAACAACAGCAACTGGTCAATATCGATGAGAGAAATCTGAAGGAAGTCACCTCTTTCACTTATGTAGGCAGCACCGTTTCAACTACAGGCCTCACGAGGGTTTGGAAGACAGGATGTTTTCGGAAAAGTGAAGACAGAACTTCACCAATTTGTGGAAATTTTTAGTACTCAGAGTGAGGCACAAGATTTGTATTTTAAACACTAATGTGAAGTAAGTGCTTCTAACACCTATCACCTGAAAAATTAGCCGGAGTTAATGGAGATGGATGGGACACACACTGATGAAACCGTTAAGTGTCATCAGCTGCCATGCTCTCAGGTGGAGCTCAATTGAAAAACAACTAGTTTAGCATGGGTCTGAGTGTGACTTAGAGAGGGACGTGAGAAGGGAGATGTCAGCCTATGGGAGATCATGCAGGAGTAAAGAGAACAGATTGAAATGGACATGTGCTGTTGAAGCCCTAAATTGCACTCAAAACACAAAGAAATAATAATAGCAGTGGCATGATCAGTTGATTACATAGTTTCACAAGTAAAATATGCTGGACAAAATGACAATGTGCTGTGAGTGGAAATGAACTAGTATTTAAATAAATATTGCAGAAGTGAAAATCAGCCGATAAACGATGTGTTTTATTCTACCTATAAATGGTTCTTCTATCAGATTTTTCTGTTGACTAATTATAACAAAAATATGATGGTTTCATCTTCTGTTTATCAGTCTATGTTTCAATTAAGTTGGTCCATAGAATTATATTTTTACACTATAAGAGAAAGAAATATTTCTTTTCTCGTTACCTTTATTTTGGCTGCAGATTTAATATTCTGAACGATTTGGTGACATTGACAATATGTCCCATATCTAAATTAACTATGATTTAAATGAGGAGACTGCAAAAAAACATTTTCAGTCCAACTTTGGGATACATAAAGAAAGTATGATTATTCTCTGATTTCATTTTGTAACACGTATAGCCAAAAACATCGAAGTACCGCATACTCCAAACATCAAAGGCTTTCGCGATTCATTTAGTGCTTTGTGTGCAAAAGAAGCAAGTCCAGCCAGCCCCTAATACTGCCCTGGCCGGCCTTCAGTAGAGACTATAAATTCATGAATTTGTATTATTATTTTTCCTTATTTTTATGGTTTTCAGTGTGCATTGTTATGTTGATGCTATTGAACTGTAATCTATTAATTTTAGTGATTCTATGTTATTAAAACACCATTAATGTTGTTAATAACACTAATTCATTCGCTATAGTGTATATATAACTGTAGAACCTGATGAAGAAGGGGTTATCGGAAAGAGTATTCTTTGTTCAGTATCCATTCTTTTGAAAATTCTGATTACCTTGATCGCATAATCATTTTTTATTAGTGATTTCAGCTGACTGAGCTATTTACTGTACTATTAATCATAATTTTCCTACGTTATTAAATAACCTGAGAAGCTAACCTTGGTTTTCTGTCTTCTCCTCCCTATCACTTAATTCACTGAAATTTATGTGTAAAGTGATGATGACTTGAACTAAAATATTATGATGCTTACATTTTGCATGTCTTAGTTTATAACAATATCTCTGCTGCTACTCCAGCAATGAAGTATGTTAGATAGTTGGGGGTAATTGGCAGGATGCCTTCCAGCTAGGTTTTCTGCTAGTTGTAACTCACCAGTCAGCAAGGCGTATATGCAACCTTTGAAGGAACTCATGTCCCTTCTGAGGTTCAAACCCGCGTCACCCATTGCTGCCTGCAGTCAGAGACGTTACCAAAGAGCCATTTGGGCTCGCGATTGACCTCCTGTAGGACTATAGTGGATACTTTGATTGGACACATCACACTAGTTACTAGTATCCAATCAAAGTTTGAATTATGTGATTTTCGTCTTTTATTACTACAGAAATTTCAGGTAGTTAGTATTTGATGAGAACTTGTGAAATAAAATGACTTCATTTCATCCGAAGAATTTAGTCTATCTTGCTTTAATCGAATTACCTGTAAAAAAATATTTCAGTTTACTTTTGCATGAAAATATCACCGTTTTGTAAAAATATTGTTTATATTTGAATACTTACTTGTGAAGCAGCAGTAAAAGTGACGTGTAAACTGACTTTAAATGTTACGTTAACGTGATGTAATACTAAGATGACCAAAAACTTACCTGAATATAATATTATCTTAAGCAGCTTTTCCTAAGGAACTTCCCATGTGAATACTACAGAGTTATAAGTTTTTCTAACAATATTGGAATGTGGTATGGATCTTTTGATGTTTCGAAGTTTTGTGAACACTCTTTTTTGTCGAATTAGTCATCCTTTATGATCAAGAGGAATAATCATCCAATATGGGTAAAATGTCATGAAAAAGAAATTTGTGTTATTTACTCCACGTATAAACTATGGATGACATTCACTAAGTGGTTCAAAATTAAAAAAATGGTAACTCGCTCAATAAATACTTCACCGTTAACGCTATTTCATTATGCTTCAATGATTACTATTAATATATATGTATATAACATGTAGTCAGCCAACCGTAAAAAATGAAAACAGTATGGAAAGCAAATGGACTTCGAAATAAAGGTGAATATTAAAACTCGCTTTTAATACCTTAGTAGTTAATGACTTTTGTATAGTGAACCAGTTAGGATAACTTACAGTTGTTTCATCCTAGTTTGGGACTACTCTGAGGTTCACAACCACTGGGTTTCGAAACCAGGACCTTCCGGTTACAAAGAAAATTCGTAGATCTTTCAGCCACTGGGATCCGATCCAATGGACAGTCAGTGAATCCTAACTTCTGCTGGTTTGTGATTTGGCGCGACCACCAACCAACGTCATCAGCGGGAACTCCATTCTCACTCCCTACTAGATGAACCTCAGTGGTAACGAATTCTCACTAGAACTCCAGGAAACTCCATCCTGTAGCAAGTCACTATCGAGAATCAGATTAATTTTCCAGAGTTGATTTGTAAGGATTAGACTTGTTTTTCAAGTTTGACCACGGAATGATATCATTTAGAGGACCATTGAAAACCAAGTTGGTGGTCGCACTAAAAATCACGAATTAATAGAAGGTAAAATTCATAGAGTGGCCATTGAGTCACATCTCAATGGCTGAATGGTATACGAGCTTGTCTTGTAACTCGAAGGTCTTGTGTTCGAATCCCAGTGAGTGTGCACTGTCAACGATTCCCAAACTAGGATGAAACAGCTGTCCAGTACTCGTTGTTAGTTTTCAATGGTTCTCTAACTGATTTCAATCAGCGTTCATACTCGAAAAACATATCTAATCCTTACAAATCAACTCTTGAAAATAACTTTCACTTGTTTCACATGTTACGTGATGCTTATAAGAATCAATATATTTTCTCGACAACTTATATGCATTATCAAAAATTGAAAAGAAACAAAACATGGGAGTAAAATTGCACTTTAAATGAAGATTATTTAAATGTACTCATTAGTCTTTATACAATGAGAATTGGCAGAAGTTAGATTTCATGGGCTTTTAAGTCGGGTCCCAGTGGTTGAATCTTCTACGGGCTCACCTTGTACCTGGAAGGCCTTGGGTTTGAACCTCATTGGCTGCGTACTGTTAAAGAGTCCCAAACAAAAAAGAGACAGTTGTCTAGTACTCTCTGGTTCTCAATGGTTACCTAACTGAAGTCCGTTTGTCATCAAACCTGTAACTAATCTTTGTGTGTTCAAGCTGAAAATAATCAAATTGGAAACACCTTTTAGTCATTTTAACCATCTGTTAGCTATAGAATATATAAAAATATTTGTCCTTATGCCAAGCTGCTATTTAAAAGTTTTTTATTATAGGTAGACATATTACGCCTACTCCACTGACCTTCTGGTGCTATTCATGAGCTTGGGATTTTATGATTTAAGGTCAATGACATTATCAGCTGAACTGAAAATACCATCGAATCTTTCCCCTATTTTATCGTGGATTTTGACCTTAGATTGAATTGTCTCTTTGTGATAAAATTGTTTAACTCGACTTTTTTGACGATACTTTCTTTTCTTTATGATGAATCTTGATTGAGTATGTTCACTAAACAAAATCATAATATAAGAAACAATTGATTGTTTTTTCATAATATTTTAGGCTGTAACATTTAATACCAGATGAATACTAACATTCTGGGTTGCCCTCTTTAAAAACCAATCGGTACAAATTCAGTATTTGGCATTCGGAGAACTACTTTTACACTTATATACCCGAAAATTGCTTATACTCTTCTCGGACAGATGTGAAAGGCCTATTTTTTCAATATATTTAACTTTTGATAATTCTACTGTTGTCCGACTAACCCCTCGATTTTTGTTGTTAAGATCCAGCTGAAAATCAAAATTAAGGTGTGATCTCGTGTTAAACTTCAAGAGCTCTAGCAGTCTTATTGCTCTATTGCTTTTTACTGACAACCCTGGGGAACCACAGGTTTGGAAGACCATATAAATAACAAAATATGCATAACTTGGATTCCTGTCATTCGCCACAAAATGTAACTCAATTTTCGCTATGCTTAGTCGTTTTCAATGTGTTATCTTGATTTACATGTGAAGCAATGGCATTTTGTACCAAATCTGTTTTAATCCCATTACAGTAATTCATCTTAAGCATAGTCACCTACAGAAAAACTAGCGGAGAATAAGTTTAATTTAAAAAAAAGTAAAAGTCATACAGAGTTTTTTTTACTACATTTATTTTGCAGATACTATAAGTATAATTGATCTTTTAAAAGCCTTAATGTGAGCCTTGCGGCTGTAAATAATCCCAAAAATCGCGAGCATCATGTACAGACATGTCCATAAGAACATGGGTTTTCTGAAGCGCGTTCAGCAGATTCTCCTTTATGACGTTACTATGCCTATAATAGGCACGGACCTACTTGACTTTCGTGATCTACTAGTAAACTTTCGTGGTTGCTGACTGTTGACGAAGCCATTTACTTACACAGGTGAAAGGCTGTCCCTGGTTAAGGTAACCTTAGTTGATCTAACCTTTGTTTCATACATCAACAGTCACGAAGACTCCAGTAGTATCGATCACCTAAAACCGAAATACATGGAATACAGTCCTATTTGATCTCAGCTTGTCTTTCCGTTAGATACCTCACCTACAGAATGCTCTATGGAAGGTGAAAAATAACTAGTACCGCGAATGCATCAAAAGCCTCTAACGAAATACACCGTAAAACTCCTTCTGGTGGAGTCGTAAGGTGCTCAGAACACCATGCATATAATACAGGGTTAGACGAACGTGGCGGGCTTCTTTTAAAAAAATAAGTAATATGTTCTGCTTGTGTTACCTTATTTTATGCATACAGATTGTAATTCATTGCACCCATTGTCACAAATTAAATGTTTTTATGACAGTACATATACCGTGGATGGTTTTAAAAAGTACTAGGGTTTTTTCAATGTCCTACTTTTCTCACGGCTTATACACGTCCCGCAATTCAACAGTTAATTTTGGTAAAGTTTTTCGATATATTCTCAGAATTCTTGCTTTCCTTTTCATGTGCAACGGGCGCTGGACAAAAAATAGATTGAGCACGAGCTCCAACGGATGAACATCAACGAAGTGATGTACATAAATCCCATTACCACAATAAGAAAACCAGCGGGCAATTCATTACCTGAACACCCATCGCAAGGTTTTCACCGAATGATGACAGCGTTATCTGTTTACTTAGAGCTTTTTTCGTCTTAGGGCAATCATGACCCTACTAGGGGGAGTGATCCGTAACGTTAAATGACTCTCCAAAATTATTAGCCTACACCCTTCCTCGCTTAACATAGGTTCCTGACCCTCACTGTTTAAGTGGACCGATTGTGGTGAAGGTTCTCAGTCAAGCATCCACGCCATCTGGTGCGCTGTCGTGTTACGTTAGGTCATTCTTGCACGACCCCTAGCTAGTTAAGCAGTCACCATTGCACTACAATTCTGATCCTGAAACTTTTATATGTCAAATTTTAGATTATCAATTCATCGCTTTGATTTGTCTTTCGTCTAAGCAGAACAAATAGTATAGGAGTTAGGGGATTAGAACTTGCGTTACTTTAAGTAAACCTCAGCATCTCTTTTACCTTAAAATGCTTTTAGAGTTTTTAAACATGGTCATCAGAGAGGCTTTTTCCACTTTAATAAATATCCATACTGTTTTCATTAAAATCATAGATTCTTAGTTAAAATAAGTCACCGCGAAGAAATTGCAGAGAGATTTATTGGATCCTCCAAAAGATGGAAGGGAGAGTATCCCAATTTTGTGCAAACCTAAGCTAGTCCCCCACATGCTGAGATTGTTAAGTTGAATTATAACATGTCAAACAGTCATGAAACATTATTTGGAAGATAATTTTTCATTAAAAGTTATTACGTATTCCATACCTACTATCAAGTAACATAAGTTCACTGTCTAACTTATCTACTGAGCATATTCGTTTTCCCCTACAGAACAGCGTTTCACCAGCCTTCGTTTATACCTGACTGGAAAGAAGCTATTGAAATTAAGGTAGAGACCACTCCATGTATTTTTGCGATAAATTAACTTCCCAATTGTTGCATCGTTTCCTCTCTTCGGGCCGATATTCAGGAATTGGAAACTCCCACCATCTATTTGTTTCAGTGTGAAAGTGATGTTTTAATGTACACTGTTGAATAACCCGAGCAGACACGATGCATGACTCAGATTATTACATGCAATAAATATGTTGTCTGAATATCTGTAGTAGGCTATGGTTTCTTCAGTCGCATATTTAAGCTTTGCTTGTTCAAGGATAGAGATAAACTTTCTGCCAATACAGAACCCAACGGACTACCCATTGCCATTCCATCAATATATTATTGGTTGATGAACTGGGAAACTATATTCTTTGTAATCAACAAGAGAAGTAGCTTAAAATCAAGTTGTGATAGAGGGGGAGATCAGTGTGGTAACAGATGATATCTAAAATTTCATGAAGCAGAGGCTAAGTGAACAGGGAGGTCACATTGAAGGAGAAGTAACAATATACTTTAGTGCACATATTCAGATGTGCTTTTCGTGTAAAACAGAAACCGTGGATATTGTGTTCATTACAATTGACATTTTGGAAGTAAAACCGCATTTCGTAGCATGAATCAATGCGAATTTGTAGAGTACTCACTTCACATGAAAGTGTTAATTCACTGTAATTTATTTAGTGTCGTAACACTAGATTTACAAATTTTGAAAAGTAATTATCCGAAGACAGCACACTGATACTTCAGGCGCAAATACTGTTCGTTTTTTAGTAATTATCATGAGATGATGAAAATGTCATTCGGAAAATCATTTAAATTTGCTCTACTTAATGATTGTTAAATAAAAATGCCGTTAATCTCAGACAGTGGAGGGTAAATCACCTAATGAGTCATAATATCTTTTTATCACTGACCACGAATAGAAGTTATGAGAACTATCGAAATAACAGAAATGAATGTGATGAGATTCTGAATTCGTAGCAGTATTACTCTGCAATATACGTTAATGAAACTCATTTACTGTAGAGGAGTATGTCTTTTGATTAATCTGAAACATTTCTTGAACAAGCAAACAACATAATTCAAAGTTAAGACAGTCTGTACACAGAAATGTTGTTCAGAATTATTGAAAATGGAAAAAACAGACTATGAGCAACAATTCACCAGTTCAATATATTTACTCTTTATTTTCACTATTTATACGACGGGAACACTTAATTTTACTAAGAAATGCAAAATTGCTAATCTTGAGAATACGTTTCACGTCAAAACAAACACACTGAGAATAATGACTGACAATGAATGTACGTAAACTTTCTTTCAGATTTTTGTACAGAAACTGACACTTCCTCTTCGTAGTCTGTTAAATTGAAGGAGACTAAAAGTGTATGAGTGAGTAGGTGGAATACGTCTACTAATTCTTTAAAAAAATGTCCAGTCACTAGGTGTTATCAATGTACAACAACAAAACAGAGTGACACAGATACTAAGAAGACAGACACTTTCACTTTAAGGTTTATTCTTATTTTGTATATAAAGTAAACTATACTTTCTTGTACCCTTTGCCTGACCTGACTATTATATGGTCCTTTCGACCACCAAAAGTGAATAACTGATCTCAGAAGCATTTACAGAATAAAAGAGTGAAGATAACCAATGGTTGGTTGCTATGTATTATTCCGGAAATCAGGATAGATTTATTTAAAACTGCAATTAAGTGGTAACTTCTCTAAGAATTAGTTACCAGTGTGGTTCAACCAGTTCGGAGTGAGGATGGAGTTCCTGTCGATGACATTGGTTGGTGGTCGTTCTAAAATTACTAATTAGTAGAATTTATAATGCATGACATGGCCATTGAGGCGGGTCCCAATGGCTGAATGGTATACGAGCTTGACCTGTAACCGGAAGGTCCTGAATTCGAATCCTGGTGGTGAGTGTGTACCGCCGATGTGTCCCGAACTAGGTTAAAACAGCTGTGGTTCAGTGGTTCTCTAACTGGTATCAATCCCTGGCCTAACCTGGAATTTTCTTCTTCATTCTGTTTACTTCGTTCTCAAAAGCAATCTAAAAGACAACTGAATTCTTCATATGTAAGCATAAATTGATGAACCACTGAAAATCAAGAAGTAGTGGAAAGATATTTTACATCATTCAAAAATCTTCAGCAGGAATAATTGCTCAAGATTGCTAAATAGGTTGCCATTCATTAGGTAGGCAGAAATTCAGAGGATCAAGAATTACATCTACCAAAAACCAGAAATATCACCATTTAAATCCAGTCTCATTACTAGCTGATTGCATTAACTAATACCTCAGTATAACTCACAAAAAGCCCTTATCATTTCACAAGTTCTATTTAGAAGTCTCTAACGGATGATCAATGAACAGAAAGTAGAGTCTGAAGAATAGTTCATTATCATATAAAGTATTTAACGTCACTACTTTTAAGTAAGTGAAGGTCATGAAACAGTTAAATGAACACTATTACTAATATGCTTAGTGGGATTAAAACCAAATTTTATTGGACACTAGTAATTAGTGTGATGTGTCTAGTTCTTTCTTTGGTTCATAAAGGATATTAGTTTCTTCAGGGTTGAAGATACGCCTTGATGACTGGTCAGTGCTAACTGGCATGAAACCTAGTTGGAAGGCTTCCTGCCAATTGCCTCCAACCATCTGATATAATCAAAACCAAATTTTCTTGATTGTAAAGTAATTAAATTTACATCTGCCAAAGTTAACAACTATGATCAGAGTATCCCGAAAAAAATATCTGAAGTATAAAACTATAAAAAGAGGTTATGTACATTTAAATTTGGTGACCAGTGTTGAATTAAATGTGTAACTAATTCTAATGAATGTGAAGAACTGAGCATAGTGAAACAACTTCAAAATCTAAATATCCCTCACTTCGAACCGATAATCCTACAGATATATGTGCATTGTTCCTATAAGACAACTGATTTAATAGCTTTCGTCTTGAAATTTCCCTTGGAGTTACCTCCTCGCTATGCATTACTTATATATTTTTATCTGAATTTTAGTATTTTTCCAATGTTTCCCTCTTTCAATCTACTATTTTCTGATGTCACTAAGATGAAATGGTTTATTTTAAGCAACGACTATGTGTGTTTCAAGGGAAACCATTTGCAAACATTAATATAATAATAATAGCTTTATTCGAAACAGTATTTATATAATTTGCAGAATTTTCAGCGGAGTTTACTGTGTAATATTTCCTCGTAGTCCAAGATCTTCAAATAAGATATTGATTGACAGTAAATCGTGTGACAGAGTTCTTTCTATCTGACCTGAAGCGGAAACCAATAAATTATGATATCTCTTCTTTGTCTCCGAGAAATGCATTTAGTTGAATGCTAGTTATAAGAAGTTCAGGAGTATACTTTGAAAATCAGGGATGCAACTCAGAAACAGCTTTTCGTTCGTTGTGTGTCTGGTCCTTAGTCCCTCAGTCCTATTAGATTCCCCTAATTTTTTCAGTTATAAAATCAGTTATTTTAAGTTTGTTTCCATGCTCGTCCTGATCACACTTGTAATCCGTTTACAATAACTATTTTACAATTATATTCTAATCCTGTTTAATTGTTTCTTCCTATGCCTCTTGTAATCTATATTCACACGTCCTAACTTACATTTCAAGTTGAAAATTTTGATTTTAATTTGTTCCCATGCTCATTTTGTTCACACCTGTAATTCGTTCTATCCCTGCCTAATTTTTGTTTCTAAGTCTCTTGTAATTCATATCAAGTTGAATATAAATGCCACCTTTTATTCGCCTTTAAAATTGTTTCTCCAGCTATCAAATATTAATTTAGGATACGTTCTAACTGTTTTCTAATCCTACATAGTCTTGTCTCTAAGCCCCTTGTAATCTATATTTACACCTTCAAACTTTCATATCAAGTCGAAAATTATTATCTCCTTCGTTACTTTGTGGAATTAAACAAATAAGAATTGTATTCATGTGAACCAATGTATATAAATGCGATTGTGCAGTTGCTTTTGAGAATCAAACCTCCGCAAAGATATCTTTGCTGAACTTTGTGTTCTCTTCTTTCTAAAGAAACAGCTTTCTCATGTACTGGTATTCACTGCACCCCCCACCACCTCAGCACGACTATACTCTTTCTTAGTTTAGCGGAAGCTAGATAATCAGCAGCTTGCAACATATTTTAAATACCCGCGAGAGTAAATAATATCTTTAGAGGTCATATTTTGCTTGATTAAAACAAACTGAATAGGGGAAATTATTTGCCATATACTGATGGAAGTTTACAGTAGCCCAAGTTTTAAGCAGGGCATCTGTTTAAAAAAAATTATGATATGATTTGAAAACTTTAATTAATCATTACGTGAATAACTCACTTTTCAAAAAATCCACTCAAGCATGAAGCATCACTAGACCTAATATGACGTTCATGATTCTATAAATGATAAATTACAGTATGACTAATAACATGAACAGTGAAATTTGGAAAATATTTTCCAGGAAGGTATGTACAAAGCGCAAGTATCATTTTGAACATAAACTTCTGAAATTCAAAAATCAAAATTTCGTTCTATTTACCCTTTTTGCAAATGTTTGTTTATCTGTTATGTAACGTTTCTTAAACATACCATTTCTAACAAAGCCTATAAAATATGGGTGTTTACTATTAAGTACGTGTTCTGACCCATTCAGCCGAACTTCTACTGATCGTCAGTAGCCGAATTAGTCAAGAATAAACACTAGTAGTCATTTCAACCAACCCACCATCAACACAGTATATCAGTCAGTGGTTTCTATAAACAACTATTATTGAAAATTGGGGTACTTGGACGGAACCATATTTTCAAGTGACTAATTGTCCTAATAACTTTTGATACTTACTAACTAATATATTATTTGACTATTTCACCTATAACTTTTGTCTTAATATTTTAGTAAAACTGACTTTAGTTTTTCCAAATGTCGATTATCTATTTGAACATTTTTGTTCAAAGTTTTGTTTTTAACAAGTTTGTTACTTGTAAAATACCTATGTACTGTCTTTTCGAAAGGTACAATTTTTTCTGAAAGTAATAAAGTGAACAGTGACTCATCCATGTAAGGACCCTAGAGATGTAGTGTTATTAAATTGAAACAATTTTTTTAAATCGTAGTGTTTTTTGCTCCGATTAACAACTCTTAATTAAAATTTTCAAGTATTGGTTTGTAAAGATTAGATTTGTCTTTTCGAGTAGGATCACGGATTGATATCAGTTAGAGAACTTCTGAAAACCATGGGCTACTGGACAGCTGTTTTACCCTTATTCGGAAATCTTCGGCAGTACACACTAACCGGGTTTCGAACCCAGGACCTTTTGGTTAAAGAGGAAGATCATAGACCATCAAGCCATTGCGACCCGATTCGATGACCAGTCCATGAATTTTAACTTCTCCCACCATCAAATGTCATTGGTGGGAAATCCATCCTCACACTTGACTTGTTGGAACCTAGTGGTGACAACTTCTCACTAGAACTCCAGGAAACTCCGTCCTGTGGCAACTCACTAGCGAGCATCAGATTAATTTTCAGGAGTTGGTTGGTAAGGATTAGATTTGTTTTTACGAGTTTGACGGAAGGAGAAACTGACTGATGAAATTCTTCGGCTACACTGATTGAGCTGGTTAGTACACGTGTTGCGCATACTAAGTCCCTGCATTCCACATCGAACAATGTTAGCTGATGTAACATTAGGATGGAAAAGTGTTAGGGATGGTCAAACCAAAACATGGAGTTATTCAATGAGAAGCTTGACAACTGATATCAATCCGTGGTCAAGCTCTTGATTAAAAGCTGACAATCACGTTATAAATTGTGAATTCGTATAATTTAGAACTGACAGACCATTGAACGCTTACCCAGTGGTTTAACAGGCGAATAGCTCACTTTGTAATCTGAGTGGTTATAAGTTCGATTTCTCACGGAATCATGGAGGCTTACTGCCAAAAACTCTCAAGCCTGGATGAGAAAATCTATTCACTACTACCTGATTTTCAGTGGTTCTCTCACTGAATTCAGTTCGTGATCAAACTTGATAACTCTAAGTTATTGAACCGGAACCGAATCCGGTGGTTTCCTATTATTTCTAATAGAAAGTCCATCATCATTTACTGTTTTCGTGGCATCAACTTTATTTTATGCCCATTAATCGAATAAGATTATAATGAGATTTCTAAGCTTCAAAACAGTTAATCAACAAATAGCTTTTCATCATTCCTAAAAGGAAAAAGGGAAATAAATGAAAAAATGGTGTACGGCTAACAGTTATTCATAAAGACCTTATGATAAATATTCTGAAATGTTTTTTTTATTTGGTATTTTCTGTATAAAGGCGTTCTTTCACCCCAAGGATAATTGATTCCTTCTTCACACCAAAGCTCGTCTCTACAGACAGGATAGCCAGATAAGCTAGAAGTGAAATTCCTGTATTTAAATACAATTATTTAAGAATATTATGATTGACTCATTAGACAAATGTTATAAATTCTTAGATAGCTTTAGAGATACTGGAAATTTGGTTAAGAGACAGTGTCAGCTGTAACCACGTCAACCAGCAGAAGATACTTTAAGGGATACTACGCATCTGATAAAAATCAGGTGACAATTCTTTCAAGGACAAATATAAGTTAAATTTTTTTTGACAATGGAGATAAACAGATAAACATCAACATTAGCAAAAAAATGTGAGAAAACTGCCGTAAATTATCGATAAAACAACTGTTCACTTATTTTTAACTGGCAACAAACAAATGGTCAACTCAACAGCTGTTGTCCAAACTAAAATTTCACCACAATAAGGTGACTGGAGCAAAAACTACGGTGAATAGTAAACAAGTATTGTGTTTACTTATTTTTTAGCTGATAACTACATATTATTCTTTGACCTAATTACCAATCTAAATATTGTAAAGTACAATTCTATCTGGGAACAAAATGTTTACCGTACAAAATGACCCAGTATTAGTATATTTCATGTAGTTCAGACAAATTGCATATTATTAGTTAATATAATGAATATCGGCTTAGTATTCGTGCCATTTCAAATATCGTTACATATTTCAGAAATAACAGAACGAAAGACAGAAAAATGGTGGTTAAGCGATCTTTGGAATAATGAACTAGAAACCTGATTTTCTTTATATTCTTAACCTAAAAGAGTTAATAGATGCTGTGGCGGTATCTGGTCGTGAAGAGAGTATTGGAAAAGTATACCACACTAATCCAAGTACTCTATTTCAATTCACACAGACATGTAAGAGCTTAAGGAGAGTTAGTGCCAATCAGGGATACCCCCTGTCCCCATCATTGTTTCATTTGGTCATAGGCGTACTAAGCAAACTTTAGTGACTTGTGGATTGCCTTATTATCGGATAGCAGTCTTCTCAGCTTATAGCTTTCAGAAGATGTACTTCGTCTAGGTAAAACACTGACAAAACGCAAAATATTCTGAACGCCTTGAGAAGAAATCCTAGTATGCTACGCATGTTATTCGCCGCTGTAAAATCTGGGATTCAAGACTGGTTTGTAACAACCCCTAGTTTGAAGATAAAGAGTAAATTATCGGCCACTTCATTTATTTAGGGAGTTGCATTATCCCTGATGAGCTAATTGAGGAGGAAATCTTAGCTCTGATACAATAGGTTAGTGTCTCATTCGTCGACTTACATCATATTTGGTGTAGACCCGATATTTCGCTATCGATGAAAAAACTGCACTACAGTTCATCCTATCCTTCTTTGTGTTTGTGAGATATGGATATTTTAATTGGAAGACCTGAAAAGGCTAGTTTTCTTTGAACACATATGTTTATGTTCTGTCTCTCACTTTAAGTGATACAATATTGTGAGTAATATTAAGCCCACAGTGTTAAGTGAGAAGGAAAAACGGACTGATGAAGTTGTTAGGCAACATTGATTGAGATGTCTGGGACACGCATTGCACGCACCAAACCGCTCCACTCCACTTCGAGCAATGTTAGCTGATTTTGCTTTAGGTTTAAAAAATGTAGGGATGGTCAAACCAAAACCTGGAATTATTCAATGAAGTGTTTGGTAGTTCTCTCAAGCCATGCCAAGAGGTTTAGACTACCTGGGTGAGATCTTATGCATGCTCACAACCAATGGCTTGAGACTAATGATGATGTGATTGAAAATCGTTCTCAGTGTCTTAGATGCATTTACTCTTTGTAATCTCTGAGATCCGTTGTACTCACATAGTTCTTCATGTAATTGTTCCGTCTTCCCTATATTTCTGCTCATTATAGTTCCTCTGAATTTATTCTACTTCTTTCCTCTGTTTTTATGTGCTTTATGGAGTGTAGCAACGTGACCTTCTGCAAAGTTCTATACTAAAACTTAGTCAGTCAATTAAAAATGAAGCCAAGGGAAGTTATATGAACTACAAGAACATGTGACTGTATAGAATTATTCATAATTTACTTCGTAACTAAATCAAATTATTTGTAAAATGAAATAAAACACCCAAGACGAAATAGTCCTCAGAAGAAGTCAATTCTGTTTGTAATAATTTACGTATGAAAGTGAAGACGCCAAAATTCTTTTTACACAGTTTGAGTCTACAGCTGAAATCTTAAGTCCTACGAACTGTAGGCCAGGTATAGGTGGTAGAGGTATACTTTAAGCTCATAAAATATATATACATATATATATATGTTTTATATATTGTAATCTTTGTTGGTCATTTTGAAGTAACACTGATATAATATTATGTTTATAGCACAGTGAAAACATACTAAGAAGCATTGTAGTATTTTTGTTCTTAAGCTTCCTATAAACGGAATTTAGTCAGTGATTACTTTTGAATGACACCGTCATTTATTTAGCACAGTGGAGACCTGCTTAAATAACTGGGTTGTTTGAATTTCTATGCAGTATGACGCAGCTACTTTTCTTTGTTTCTTGTTGCCTTGATCATCCAATTATGTCTTTGAACCACAGCATGAACACACACAAATTCTAAATTGGCTTTCAACTTACTTCTCTTTATTTCGAGTAAAGGAGTGAGTCCTGTCACAGACAGAATGATGTTGTTTCATATGACACTCTGTTGGCGAATACGTACTTGAAGATTTCTCAAGAATTTTGTTTTGTGTTTCAGCGTAATTTAGAGAATGGAGGTGATATTATTATTCTTAAAGGTGACGAAAAGATCTGAATCAATACCAGAGACTGAATAGTGCTATTGATTTCCATCCGTTTGTCAAATTTTACCCCTCCCAATCAGCTTATCAACTGATAAGTATTGAAACATATAAATGTCACAGTAGTAGATTACATTTTTTTATAAGTAACCCGCAAGAAACTTGAGAAAGTGATGAAATACAATTCTTACTCGCGTTTGAACCGGGATAACTAAGTGGCTTGTTTTCTTCTGGGTTAGACCCAAACTGATTCCTAGAGGAAATGACTTATTTCCATATTATTTAAGGCTAAGTTTCATTAGTTAGTTTATAAGCTGACTAGTTAAATATTTAAATTAATTGCAAGTGTCTAAGCTGTCTTAGAAACATTGTGCTCTACTGTGGTTCAAATTTATTGAATGCCGCAGGTTGTGATACTTTACATACTATCGAGATTATGTAGTTATGTGATGAGAGCTGACTGCAAGCCGAAATTATGGACAACAATTTATGTCAATGTTCACGTCTCGAATCAGGGTCATGAGAAAAACAATAACAAAGCTTAACCTTGAGAAAATCACCAGCCAGTCACAGAGGAGTTAACCTGTAGAAATATGATTCGCAGTTATATGGCTTGATTTTCTGAGAAACGGCGACAAAGAGATAACAGAATAATCTCCAGCAAAAGAACTACCAATCAGACAGGGTTGTTTCTCCACTAACATTAATGTACATAAAAATCTATAAATACCTCTTGATTTTCCCAATAAACGATCTGTTGCCTGCCCCTTGTCTTCTATTGTTACAGTTATGGTTAGAAGGCTTCACATTATGAAACATTCATCAAAACTAAAAAGCAGAGGGTTTTGTATGCCTATAAAGATTAGATAAGTGGTTAATTAAAAGTATTGAAGTGCTTGCGTCTGTGGCACAGCGGTGAGGATGCTCGCCGACCATGCACAAGGCTCGGAGTTCAATCCATGACTGTCGGACACATGATATCAACGGTCGCCCTGCTAAATTTGGGCTACCGATATCACACGGTGGAAAGTCCATACTTGTACCAAAACACTGTGTGCAGTCACGCTATAATAAAATAAAAATTATCATTTTGGGTTTAGTTTTGAAGTGGGAAATAATCACACGAAATAAAATCTACTATTCATATGGGTATTACATGTGTGAACACTTGACATTTATGCACTGCATCGTGGAAAATTCCCACAATTCCCCGCGATCTACGTACATGCTGATTTTATTCGGTGGGTATATTTAAAAGAGACAGCTCTAAGGAAGAGGTCTGCAAGCCTGAATAGTGTGGACAATACATGTCCTCAAAATTTCTTCATGAATTACTTATCGGTGGTATGTTACGAACGTGGCAGCAGTTATTTTGTTTGATGCTGACTAGCATTTGGAATCCAGAAGGAACATCTCATCCTAAATGGGATACGTCGGCTGGATGTATCTGTAGTTAAATTCATCACCATAAAACAAAGTAACATCATGTCGATCCTGAGAACATCGTCAAAGCGTCCGTAATAGGAACCAACATGTCAGCACAGACGGAGCATTTCAGTCCAATACAATTAATCAGCGGGGGATACAAATGAAATAATAATGGCATTCATTTAAATAAAGGGATGTTGCTTAGATAACATATATAAAATGTCGTAACAATATGCTGAAAGTTTTTGTAATTCATCTCATAATTTCATTTTTTATTTGTAAAGTTATGTAGATTAGAGTTAAGCCCGGTGTGATCTGAAAACAATGCGTTCATTTGGCAATATTAGATAACGAGCTAACATTTCACATTATAATAGTACCCCGTTACAGTTTTCGACATAATTTTCACATTGCTTTAATGGCTTTTTGTATTATAATATTCATGGATTTATAACTGTAAGGCCTGAGGAAGAATTTATCGAAAACAATTATTCACTCAAAATCATTCTGTTCCGACATACTTTTATTTTCGTCTGTCTCAAATATGATGAAACGAACTGTAAGTTAAACCTGATGTACTTTCAGTCTCCAGTCATCTTCAGTTATTAACATTATTATCATTCTCGGCCTATCAATCTAGGAACACCTCGAATGTTCTTACCAAAAACTGGATGTTTCGACGTTGCAGTGGTAGGTACTTACCCAGAATTATAGACCACAGCATTCATCACTGAACGTTGGATGCTGGCCCTCACTAATTAAGTCAGCCTGCTTAACTGAAGGCTTCCGGTCAAGCATCCACGCCATTTGGTACGTTGTCAAGTTACGTTCGTTCATTCGTGCACGATCCCTAGCTAGTTAAACAATCATCTCGCAATCCGATTTGGTTCTGAAATATAACTCGTAATTTGGACGATCATTACTGGTGTTTTGCTTTACCCTTGGTCTACACGGAACAAATACTATAGAGGTTGTGGGTGTTAGATCTTGCGTTAGTATACTTCATACTATCCGTGAACGTCAACACCTTCAACCTGTAAAACATCTTAACTTACAGTTGATATTCTTTTTGGGACCTCTACCTCAGTGAAATAGTGTACTATGGGGTTTTATAGTTAGGCATTAATCGTTTGTTTATACAAAAACTTACAAATATATTATTGAGTAAATTCTACAAAGATAATTTGCAAACTGAAGTACGTAGTTATTGGTGAACATATCAAGTAATATTAAAGATTATAGAGCACAAGTCAATCACTTTAAGCAAAATTATGAGTAGATTGTGCTCATAAGTCTCGCTTCAGTTAACCAACAAAAAATAAAGGAGGGGTAAGGGGGAAGAAATAAGAATTCTTAAATCAGGGTATACTATATATTCTGAAGGTCTCAAACGAACAAAGGGTTGATGAGCATAGGCGTAGGTTTAATTGTCGGCCAAATTTCCAATTTTCTCTTACTTGATAGAAATGTGAGAACAGATGCACATGTATGCAGTCCTTGTAGACAGATAAACAAAGAAAAATTCACGCATTATTATTATACAGTAATGACAACTGTGATGTATCCTTGTGAGTCATTTCATATATAGTTTACAAGAATATAGGAAGTGTATTGTTATCACGGAAATTGTAGACTAAAAAGTTGTTATTTTTGGTAGACACTGTTAGCATCTCTGTCAGTTTGATTCTTACTCATCACGGAAGCATCAGTGATGTTACAGTTTCTTTAATCAACGTTTTTATTAGGCATTATGAATAACTTGTATATATTTGCATGTTTAATTTTTTCTACCATGTAGTTATGATGAACAGTCGACTACTTAGAGACAAATCATAAATGTAAATGACCCATAAGAATTTTAATACATTATTGTCTAATGTATAAATTTATATGACTAATTGTAGATGACAACATATAACTCAACATGTGAATAGAAATTATTCTCGCGTCTTTCATTTTCATTATTTGGGTGATGTTATCCATGAGCGTAGCTGCGCTAATGATTGTTATAAGAGTTTTTGTATTTAATCGGTGAATGGTGACTAGCATTGGAGTCCAGGACATGCATTTCGTCCTATTTGGCCCTCGCCTACTGGATGTCCCTCCATCCCATAGTGAGTGATGATGTTTCCACCGAGGCTAGAACCCAATACCCGTAATTTCAAACGCCAAAGCGTCATCCACTAGACTACTTGGGCTACGAGAGACATCTCTTTTGCGACGGGTCATATTAATTATTTAATTGAATTTTAGATTTACCCGTCGACTGATTGGATCGAAGTGCTTGGTCTCAGGACGAAATACGCATCCTGGATTCCACCGCTAGTCACCGTCCACCAATTAACTTCTAATTACATGCTCAGACATCGTTGAAGCATCTGCACAAGAAGCTGACATGTCAACCTGAGACCGAGCACTTCGATTCAATCAATCGACGGGAAAATTCTAAAATTGAATGAAATAGTTCTGTATTTCCCCCAATGAATGAAAGACAAAACTATGTTGTTTTTACTAAATTTTCGTTAGTTAATGCTAACAGCTTTATCAAAGTTGCATTAAATCAGAATTTAAAATATCTCAGCTCGTATGTAGTAAATGGACCACGGTTTTTTAAAATAAGGTTATTTTTACGTTGTCAAGTGGGGCAGTTCGGTAAAGATAACAAAACCAAGTGTAGATTGTTGGATTTGATAAGTGTATAAAACTATAAAAACAGCTGCACTAATTTGATTGGAAGTGTGACTATTTCATGCCATATGGATTTGAGGGAATTTAATTAATGTTGATTATATTTTTATTTAGCCCTTTTTAATTTCGAATAATTATTCATCCATTGTTAATTTGTGAGGAAAACTGCACTTGTACTTCACTCGGTTTTATCCGTTGAATGGCGTTTCTAACACATTTTTTATTTATTGGTTTTGTAGGGATTTTGTTTGATTGCATGGAGGATTTAATCATGAGCTGACATTTTTTATTGTTCATAAACATATTAAATGTAACATCACAAAATTCAGAAATTGATCTGTGTATTACTAGTTTAAACTTTAACTTTTCTTAGAGGTGATGAATATAAGCACCAAAACTTTTCAATGGACAGAATAAATAAAACCTTGGTGATCATTCTCCTCGCCAGTCTCCATGTTGTATATTTCAGGGCTATCATTTTTCCCATTGTATGACTATCTATGACTACAAGCAGTTCAACAGTTAAGCCTTCCTTCCAGGTTTATTGTCTTACCATGTCTTGAATAACAAGATTTAATGAAGTTCCTGCACTCTGCTAATTTAACTGGTCGATATTTACCATTCTGACTCATTTATATATGTACATATACATATTAACTTCCTACTGACCGCATGTTATTCCACGAAAAGTTTCAGAAGCTGCTTCTGTGCATGGTTGGTTTTGGCTCTCTTTTCTTGGAGTTTCTGTCACACTGCAAGCTGTTGACATTTACATGACTTCCAATTGTCTTATTGGTACTTTTATAATCTGTCGTGTACTGGACATTGTGGCTTCTACTGTTTAGCGATCTTGCATTCTAACTTACACATTTCACCAATGCTGGAATGATCCAGAACCCAAGCAACAATTCAAAAGTGGGCAAGTTTTCTCTAAGCACTTTATTTCATATTAATTTTGCAATCTGACATCGGAAAGCTTTCCTATATAAGTGTTGAACTCGAAAGCGACTCAATTTGCCATTAAATTCGTTTTTGAATACTTTCTTGTATCCATTATAATAAATGAATGAAAAACAAAACGATATTGTTTTTCCTGATGTTTCGCTATTTAATGCCAATAGATTTACCAAAGTATTATTAAACCAGAATTTACAAAATCTCAGCTTATATATAACAACTTAATCATCATTCCTATATCTTCTGCTTTCAACGATATGAACGTATTATCTAAATGCTTTTATCGTAATTATGAGGTGAAAATAAATATCTTAAAAATTGGTTTTTACCTACATATCCAACAAATGGGGATATTAGTATTCTCCTAAGAAATCATGTTTGCCTGTATATTTATAGTTTGAAACTTAGATACAAAAAAAATCAGCTACAGTTTCACTCCTGACGTGAATTTCTATGCTAATAGGTATATTTTAAGCCTCAGATTTTAGTCAGAACCTGTATGGTCCCTATGTTTTTGGTATAATCGGGTACAATGTGTTTACACTGAAGCTAGACATTCTTGTGTTGTCTAATTTTAAATTATATAACTTGTGCTTTACTCTGTATGAATTGACAAGTCTGTATTTTGAACCATTTCCTATCTTTCTGATCAGTATTACTATTCTTCCACTTACGCGTGTTACTCTTGTGACAAACAAATATAGAAGTAGAACTGCACAAACCGATTTTCAAAATTGGCCAGCTGATTTCAACGTGAAACTTTGCACAGATATGCAGCAGTTCGAGTTGCAGAAGAACTATAGAATTTTATTAGATATGATAAAACACAAAGAATGAATGCATCTGCGCGATTGATAATGATTAGAACCATATCGCTGATTGTCTCCACCCACTGGTTTTTACCATCCCGAGGACCCGAACCAGGAAGTCTACACCTCTCTAAGTAGCTTAAACGAACTGTTGTGGATTTCATTGACTGAAGAAGTCACGTTTTGGTTTAACTACCACTAGCTGTTTTCCAGCCTGATCCTATATTAGCTGACATTGCCCGTCGGGGAAGATGATGGCTGGGCATGCGTAACACATTTCCAAAATTACCGGGTTCGAGCTAAATAATTTATTTCATCAAGTCTAATTCACTCGCTACCTGCAGTTTTAGCTGCGTTTGAACTGTATTCTGTTCACGTCCGGTGTAACTACTATTTGTGTGATCTGTTTAAAATATCGTTTACCGAAATCTAACTTCCCAAATATTATTTCCTCTGAATACACTTTTTTCTGCTCTGTATTCTTCAGTTGCATTCAGCTTTTGTAAAGGCCCTTTTTTCTAACAATTATTTCGACAAAGAAAGTTTTGACAATGAGACTGTATATTTCTTAACCGATTTTATCAAAAGAAATGAAGAAGAATTTTCATTCGTTCTGTTTATCTGTGTTTTTGACTCTTTAGTTTTTAACATATCTACGCTGTGGACAATACTCTAATCTTTTATAATCAGCTGGTGTTTTCATAAAATTGATATCATGATAAATTTTATGTTTCGTATACTAATCGGGTATTTCTTTAAAACATATATAGTAACTCCATCAGATTTTATGAAATGTCTACTAATTCAATGATCTCTATCTGAAAATGTCACTCCTGAGAATCACAGACTCTTTTGTGTTATTTCTGAAGCAATGCAAACAGTGTAATAGAAAGGAAGGTAGTTATTACAACTAGAAATGACTGTTTGTGATTTGACTCAGAATTACCTGAACAGTTCCGTTAGACAGCTACACAGATAAGGTAACTTTTTAGACACAAAACAACAACTGTAGAACAAAATTAGTTAACCAGGATTCAACTGTAACAAGTACCTTAGAATCAAGAAGAATATTCTACGGAAGGTGGTATCAAAACTCTGTTCAAACTCACAATTCCTGCAAAATCACCTCAATTCACTCAAACAAAATCACATCGTAAAACAACACATCATCAATGTCTCGCACAAACACAAAGAGAAACATTAAAATTAGAAATTAAACAGGGACAGCGACAAAGAATGAAGATCAAATCAACTTGCGATATGCAAATGTCAGAATAATGATATACAGTCTGTGAGAAAAATGGATGATAATTACAATGTTAGATGAAACATCGATTACATTGTTCAGGGGGGGGGTATTTTACAAGTCACTTTTCCGTTACAGTAGTTGTTTATGTTCTTCACACGTTTAACTTTGCGAAAAAGTGGGAAAAATATAATCATTTTCAAGCATCTATCCATCAATTTGTTTGCTATATAATTATTTTATTTGAGGTAGTTTACAATGTTTTTTACTTTTTTTCCCTGTGTTATAGTAATAACAATGTAACATATCATTATATTTTTGGATTTTCAAGAAATACCTAATTATACTACGTGAAAAGTAGTTTTTTATTGCATTTCAAAGTATACATTAGTTCTTCTGAGTTGCTGGAAATTAAAGCAGTTTCAAAAGCACTGAGTCTGTACTAGACATGTGATAGTAAAATCTTTGTTTAATACATTTTATTCGTATCTTGGAACCAACACCTTTTGCCTTTATTAGATATAGATATTAATTGGTGGTTGGTGACGAGCAGTGGAATCCAGGATACGCATTTCGTCCTGTTTTGGACTCGTCAACTGTATGTACTTGCATTTCACAGTAAGTGATGACGAGTCCCAAATAAGACAAAATGTGCATCCTGGATTCCACTGCTAGTCACCATCCACCAATTAACTTCTAATTATATGCTCAGACTTCGTTGAAGCATCTGCACAAGAAGCTGACATATCAGCCTGAGACCGAGAACATCTGTCCAACCAATCGATGGAAAAATCTAAAATTGAATTAAATAAAGATATAGATATTGCCTATGAAACTAGTGTGTCTAGATGATTTTGCTCCAGATAAGCCCATAAATCTAAGTTCTGTGTGGAGGTCATCCGTGCTAAAAAGAAAAACCGTTATTTTCCTTATAAACATAACATAAAAAGCACGACCTGGTTCTTGGGATTTTCATTATCCGTATTTCTTCTAATGGGAAACTTCACTTCGTATATCTGAATCGACCAGATTTTTGGCAAAACAACATGAAGACGTACTTTATCTAAAACGTGTAAAGTATTCAGCGCAACAGATTTCACACATTTACTTGTCATACATATTTGTATAAAATTTAACAGAGTTTCTAGGGTCAGAATCGAATCAACAGAGGGGAGAATGTTTAGTGGTCAGTGCCACAGGTGATAGCTAAGAGAAATGAGGTGAAAACATTATTGCATGACATACACCTGGGTTTTGAAATTCAATAACAAATGACTTTTGAACACACAAAACAGGTTAAGGACGATAGATGGACAAGGCTTCAATGGATTTAAGTATCTAACTCAAACCTTATTTGCATATAGGTCTAAAAGCATTACTTTATAACCCGTGCTTCATAATATATGACAATTGATTTATTTCTAGGATATAGTTTATTGTGCTTCTTTGTAAAAGACGTGCAATACGTATTTATATCATCTTAAGTATTAGATGGCTGGACCTAGGTTCATGCTTGTCGGTACTCGTCAGTAAAGCCTATCTGAATCAAGCTGTAAATCAAAAAAAATAATAATAATCTGAGAGTTTGAAGGAACTAATATCCTTTAATTGAATTTCAGATTTTCCCGTCGACTGATCGGACCGAAGGACTCGGTCTCAGGTTGACATGTCAATTCAATTAAATTAACATGACCCATTGCACAAGAGGTGACTCTCGTGGCCCAAGTGGTCTAGTGGATGACGCTCTGACGTTTGAAACTATGGGCACTGGGTTCGAGCCTCGGTGGGAATATCGATACTCCCTATGGAATGGAGGTACATCCAGTAGGCGAGGGCCAAATAGGACAAAATACACGTCCTGAATTCCAATGCTAGTCACCATCCACCAATTAAAATGAACTAATATCCTCTTTGAGATTCAAAACCGTGTCACTCTGCATTACAGTCAGAGACATTAACACTGAGCTACTTAGGCTTAAGGCTGACCTCCTGTAGGACTGTAATGGTTTCGTCGACTGATTACTAGGGTCAGAACTTCCTATCGGTTAACTCTAAGCATCTGACAGCAATTTGGAATGCACCGTGAGGAAGAACCACCTAGCATGATAACCTCATTGATTAACAAAATTTCGGACAGCACCGACACTAAGGTCTGAATGCATGGCTTTTAATACACCCTAGTGATCAGTCAATGCTAATCTGAAATATCTTATTGATTTATTAAACCTAGACTTAGTCTGACCATCACATAAAGTCCTGACAACTGAGGTACTGTGCTCAACTAAGGTCAGAAAAGTAACAATATTTATTTTTAAATTTTATTAGTTGTTAAGTGTTTTTCTGTGTACACTGTAAGTCAACAACAGTCGCTTAGAATGAAAAATACACCCTAAATTAATATAAAGTAGAGCAACGAATACATCATCTGAGTCATGTTTAACAAAAAACAACAAACAGGATTTTAAATAAACAAGCTATGTGACCAGATAATGGTCTTATAAATCAAAATCATCTCTGGTGATTCATCAGTTTAATTACTCATATCTGAATACCTTACTTCTATTGAAAACTATACTAAAAAAGTGAACCGAGTAAAGTTTAGGTGTAGCTTAAAGTTCATTCTGATGAACTGTGTTTAAAATATATGGAGAAATAACTCATCAATGTGGTAAGAAGGTGAAATTCTTAAAATCAATGAAAACACTCTAGTTTAACCGGTTGTCTTCAAGCTAAATCAAATATGAGACTGCCTAACCGAAATTCTATGAATTCTAAATTACTCAGTCTCACCAAATATATTATCGTTCATTTAATGAATTCCTGGTAAGTAATGAAAATTGCGTCGGTGGCATAGCGGCTAGGACGCTCGCCGACCATGCACACGGCCCGGGGTTCGATCCCCTGACGACACACTCCTTTACCTCGCTAAGCCAGAAGTAATACTGGTAAAGAGGAAAGGTTGGGCATGAGGCTAGCAACCCCATCCTGTAAAATTAAACACTGCTACAAGAAACTCGAAGCCATTAGCTTGAGGCCCTATGTCCCACTGGGAACGTGAAGGAAAAAAAAGAAAACTGAATTTGTCTGCAAAGCACATCACCCAGTATTTGACATTGTAATACAACTATAATCAAACAGTGAACCTTTGACAGTTGTATTGTTCTCGCTGTGTCAGTACTTCGTTTTACATGCAAAAATATTTTGACAACAATCATCTGATATATGTAATGCTTTTTAGTTTTATAAATAGTCCTGAAGCTGTAATGAGAAGCCGTAACCAGTGAGCTTCACCGTATCGAGGTGATGCTCATCAAAGATGTTGTTCGAGAGAGCACTTTGTTACGAGTTGAAAATGTCAGAATTTATGGGTCAATGAATTCCCGTTAAAGTGGTTGAACGGTCAACTAGCTTGATCTGGTAACCTTAAGGTTCATAGTTTGATCCCTAGTGGGATTATAGTTGCGCACTGAAGAAGATCCCCAAAATAAAATGAAGCAGCTGTTCAGTCCCCCAGGTTTATAGTAATCTCCCTACCTGACTTTGGTTTGTGATGGAATCTAATAACTGAAGTCAAAACCATTGTAGCCTACAAATGTAGTTTGCAAATATTTACCACCATACAGGAGAAAATATATTTTGGTTTATTGCAATGCGTCAGTATTCAACCAAATTTTTGAGCAGGCGACTTTTTTTCCACTAGTGACAAATATGCCGACGATTGAAAAACCTATAGATGAAAATGCATTATTGTACAAAATGTGAATAAAAGCCACCAGGACATCAGAAAGAGAAGTTTACTGAAGTAATCTCTGCTTAACGGTGAAAGAAACTCAACAGTTTTCTGCGGTACTTTATCAAATTCGCCGAAGTAAATGCGAAAGTAAGCCTTACTGAGTTTTTCGTTCCATTTATAAAATATGATGATGATGAAAGAATAAGTTTTCTCTATTATAATCATTCAATGAATGCTTCGCTTGAATAACTCAAAACAACACATTGAGTAAAAAGTTCACTTGACAATAACTTTTAAAATGTCAACTACAGATTCGGTTAGAAGTAGTGAGAAGTTCTTGGCGAATTTCAAAGATAATTGTAAAAAAAAACCTCAGTTCTGAGACGGAATTCATCTTGATAAGCCTTCACAGTAGTCAGTGAAAAAAGACTGCCGATAAATTCACAGAATAAACAGCGTTACTGTCAGCGAAAGCGCTATTATTTATTATTCATCTAAATACCTCAGCGGAATATCTGAATACTGTGAAGAAAAATATAGTCAAAGGTTAGAACAGTATGCCTTATCTTTTCGTACAAGACTAAAAGTATACTAGAATCGTGCCGTGTAAGTTTTAGTAAAATTTGAGATTCAATTCTTACATTTTGAAAAATTATCCCGGTAGACAATTAATCAACTTCATATTGGGTAATTCTCTGAAAGTGATTTTCTATGTGGAGAATTGAAAATGTTTCAACAATAATTTTAATTTCAAAATGATAAGTAAGTAATTCGAGAGAAACTATACCAGAATCACTAAGTTAGTTCTTAATTTATCTTTTACATCCGTCCACTTGATTTTCGCTGAATATAAGGGTTAACTCTTTAAACAGTACTAATAAAAAGTGTCAAAAAGGCATTTAAAAAAAAAAAATTGTGAATGAGACACAGCAACATTTTGGATGTAAGTTCCTATGAAAATTAAGTTAAAGTTCTTTCAGTGATGTTGATGTATTGAAATATATTCATTTCTAACAGTATTTTATAAAAGGAAACAAGGGGAGGTTTTCTCGAGAGTTAGTTCGTAGAGATTTTATTTGTTTCAAGTCTGACCACGGATTGATTTCAGTTAGGAAGTCATTGAAAACAAGCAGGGAGTAGTGGACACCTGTTTCATCTTTGAGTTCTAATGAAAAGTCGTGACCAGTGGGATTCACCGAGTGAGGAATGAGGAAATATACTCGCCATCGATGACATTGGCTGGTGGTCGCACTAAAATCATGAATTAGCAGAAGCTAGAATTCAAAGGCTGGCTATTGAGTTGGCTCTCATTGGTTGAACTTGCCTTGTGACAGCAAGGTTGTTGATTCGAACCTCTGCAGGATCGCAGGTGTGTACTGATGATGAGTTTCGGACCAGGAAGAAACAGCTATGCAGTACTCCCTGCCGGTTTTTCATTGTTCTCTAATTGATATCAATCCGCAGTAGGTTTTCTCATTTTTCAGATAATCGGTTTGTAAAAATTTGAATTATTTTGATGTAGGTTTCGTCACGGTCCAATACTGCTTGGGGAATCGGGTGGTATTAGACCACCATTTCTTAGTACCTTGTTGCACTGATGATAGATTTTGATAAAACATGCTGTTTGGACGCCTATTATGACTTGTGATAATTGTTACTGTTTTTACTGTACTGTTTTTCTCCTGTCATGCTGTCGATTAAGGCTGTGAGACTGTCTTTTCATAGACAACATCAGTTTTTAGTTGAATTGTCACTTTACTAGTACGAAATCAGAAAAATTAAAGACTTAGGTCGTCTTAGGCAAATCACCTGTTACCTTTTAAAACATTTTATGCATGTGGTATGCACTAGAACATAAACTCATCATCTGACTAGCCATTTGAAACTGTACGCTTATTGTGAAAAAACAATGTGGCACCAAATGCTGTTATTTTAGTTTGCAATCCTAAAAGTCCGAATGTGATCCATACAGTCGAATTGAAATTCACATCAGTCAAACTAAATAGTGACATAAATGTGAATGCTTTAGAGAAACAGTAATTGGGATATTATTATTGATCTATAACAATGTTTTTATACAGTATAACATTTTCAAACTTTTTGTATTGTCAAAGATTTACTCCATATACAAATAAGGAATAATTAGATTAGTCGCAGAATAAGAGACTGAATTATGTTCTCCAAATATTTACCTCCCATATGTGGAAATTGAACGAAACAGATCAACAAAGATCAGAAGGAAAACGCTGAGATAATTAATGCTGGAATTATTGACTACGACGCCACCATGATAGAACTGAAATAGCCAGAAATTCTTGTTCGATCCGGAAACTGAAACTAACAGTCACATATTTAGGGAAACTTAATTGGAGAACATTGGTTAGTCTTAGTTAGAGAACTACTTCTTTAAAAACGCTGTCATGCGTAAACAACTGCAAAGGAGACTTATGTCATCAGTCCCCTAATGGCGTTAGCTTTAATGGAATACAGTAAGTCAAGCAAAAATAAATATGATGAAAGTATAACACATAAAAACATATCAGCCATAGAAAGTAATGAGTCTGGAGCGCCACTAACTATTTAATCAGCGTGCTGTACTTGTCTGTAAGTCATGCATTTTTCTGGCTAAGTGAAAAGACTCCAGTCAAATGTTATAAATGGTTTTCTGCCTGATGTCAGCTCATGGTGAAATCCTCCGACCACTCAAACAAAAAATCCCTACAAAAACCAATACTTGAAAATTAATCCGATGCCCGCTAGCTACTGGCACTATTCAGACAGTTACCTGGGGTTCTAGTGGGAAGTCATGACCAGGTTGAAGGTGAGTTTGTAACTCATCGGAGAGGACATTGCGAAATGGTCGCGCTATGCCATGAATTACCAGAAGTTAGAATTCATGGGTTGGCCATTAGATCGGGTCCCATTGCCTTAATGGTCCATGAGCTCGTCTTGTAACCAGAAGGTCCTGTGTTCGAACCCCGGTGGGTGCGTAGTGATGAAGAGTTTCAAACTAGAACAAAACAACTGACTGTCAGTACTCTCTAGAGGTTTTTCAGTGGTCCTCTAACTTATATCAGGTCGGGATGAAATCCTTAAACTAATCAAACAAACAAACCCCCTACAAAAACCAATACTTGAAAATGTTATAAACACGCTACAGTATGAAACCATAAGGAAATTATAACAGTCACGTGAGAAAACAAGCTATTAAATTATAGTTTGTATACCTGAACAATTAAAATGTCTATTTTCCTTTGTGATCACGAAACAGTTAGCAAATGATTATCTGTCGGTTTACTGATGTGGATAAATAAAAGACACCTGGGGGATGAACACTATACCTTAAAGACAAGATTACTTTTTCTTCATAAGCCTTGTATAAAGGAAGTCCGTAGTAATCCAAAACGTGTTTTGCTTCAACACTGATCATTTAAAAGTGACCCAGTTGTCGTTTGTTTGTTTTTTTTTTGGCTTATGGTAATATTTAAACATCCCACCTCAAACATTTTCTAAATATTTTTATATTAAATAGTGGTAAAAAAGGAAATTGTTTACTGTTTATCTCCTCAGGCGAAGTTGGTGTAATATTCTAAATAATAATCATACTATGTCCATATTTCAGCTTAAGATTTTTTTTGATGATGATGAATATGCTGCAAGTATAAATATAATATCTGAGTCATCTTTAAACGGAAACTGTCCACTTGAAGCATCTCAAAATAAAGTAAAAAAAAAAGATTTTTCGTAGTGAAGATGTTTATTTCCCGAAACACTTATAAACCCTTTTAGATTATACGTGTATATATATATATATAAATCCTAACATTTGGGTGTCAAAATTGTTTTTATTTTGGTCATGACAGACAATTTGAAGTGGTTCTTTGTATATACATACAGTCTACTGACCATTTATTATGGTACACATTTGTTGTATGTAATTCTTCAACAAGAAGCGGTTTCAATCTTTTTTCTTTATAAGTTTTTATTCACAAAGAGAATATATCACAAAATGATACCCGTTTCATTTAATCTAATTCGATTTTAATATTAGACCTTCTATGCAGTGAAATTTCTTCAACAAGTATAATACGTTATTTCGCCGAATAAGATTATTTTAGAGAATTTTGGAATATGGAGAAAATATTAACAGTTTTATTTTGAATACAATCAGGTATTTATGGCCTGAGTGGTTTTGTTGAAAGTGAGGCAGTTACACTGGACAGGAATTATATTCAGTAGTAACGGTTTATGGAATTGTGCTTCTCATATTGAAATTTTTTAATAAAAGTCCACCATTTCCCATTATTATCATTATTACTATTAATATATCCTTTAATTCCTATAGGAACATAAGGCTTCAGCCGTGCGTCTCCAACTGCGAACTTTTCCACTCCGCTTCAAGTCTGCCCACATGACCTCCTCCAAGTCACCCCAACCTGTCACTGACGACCAACTCACCGCCCGCTTCCCTTTCGGCCTGGTTCCACTCAAGCAATGGCTTATCTAGTGATGTCACTCAATTGATGGTTTCCTCAGAGTATGGCCAATCGATCTCCATTTCTTCCTGCCTATTTGTTTCACAATCGGCTCCTGCAGGGTTGGTTCGCTCATTGCCAGAGATCCATCCCTGTTGCTGATCTTTTCTGACTGGCCATCTGATCTTGAGTATTGAGCGAAGACAACTGTTAATGAAGGTCTGTAGTTTGTTTGAGATGCTCTTTATGACGCGCTGGCCAATTCTCTGATCCTTATAGTAAGTAGCACTGACTTCACATTGGAGTTTATTTTTGGTGCTGAGTGCTGTTGACCTCTACACAGACTTGAGAGTGATGAAAGCTTGTCTTGCTTTTCCAATTCTGGCCTTGATATCCTCGTCAGTTCCGCTGGCCTGTAGTTGAAAACATGCTTCCCAGGTAAGTGGGTAGGTAGAGGAGGTTGTTTCTTTCAGGCTCCTCCCATTTATGCTGGCTGATTGTTGTCTGTTGTTGTTGATGTTGCTGTTGGTGTTGGCCAGGAATATTCATCACCTACCTCTGTTTTATCTATGTTCACCTGAAGTTCTTATTATCTTTGATGCTTCTTCTGCCAACTTGTTCCTTTTCACTTGTGTATCTTCTAGTTTGTGGGAAATCAGACATATATCATCATCGGCGAAGTCCAGATCCTCCAAGTTCTATTTTTGTGTGAGTCCATTTTATGCCTGTTTCCTCATTGCCCCCTGCTGTCTGTCGCATTATCCAATCTACTGGAATTAGTAAAATCATTGGCGATAGTAAGCAGCCTTGCCTCACTCCTGTCTTCACTTCGAAGGCTTCCGTAAGTTTCCCGTTGTGGATTACTTGCCATGCAGCATTGTCGTATAACTGTTGGATGAGATGTATAATTGTCGATGGGACCCCTTGGTAGTAGCGAAGTAGTTTCCAAATCACCTCTCGATCGACGCTGTCGAAGGCCTTTTCGAAGTCGATGAAGTTGAGATAGAGAGGTGACTACCATTCCAAGCTTTGCTCAATGATGATCCGTAGTGTGGCGATTTGATCAATACATGATTTGTTTCTCCTGAATCCAGCCTGTTCCTGTCGAAGTTTTTCATCCAGGTTGGCTTGTTTGATTCTCTGCAGGATGATGCGACTTAGTATCTTGCTTGGAATGAACAGAAGCATAATTCCACGCCAGTTTTTGCATTGACTTAACTCTCCTTTCTTTGGTAGTTTGAATAAGTATCCTTTCTACCAATCCTCAGGTACTTTGCCCTCTTTCCACACCTTCTCCAGCGATGGCGTCATCAAGTCCACTGTTGTCTCTGGGTCCATTTTCAATGCTTCTGTTGGGATTCCATCTGGTTCTGCTGCTTTTCCAGCCTTTAGCATCTTGATGGCCTCCAAGACTTCTGATTTCGTCGACGGGGGGTCGATGTTCACTGGTAGTTCTGCTTCCTTCGTTGGTCTTGTTGGGCGCGTTGAAGGTGGCGGTCGATTTAGAAGTCTCCTGAAGTGTCCAACCCAGTGTTTTCTTTGCTCCACTTTTTTGGTGATTGACTTTCCATTGTCATCCTTTACTGGCTTAATTTGTGTCGAACTTTTGCCCGATAGGTGCCTAGCTGTTTGGTAGAGTGTGGCGAGGTCTCCTTTGCCTGCAGCTTGTTCTACTTCACTTCCCATGACTTCATAATATTTTCTTTTGTGTTCCCTGGCACTCTTCTTTACTCTTTTGTTCAGCGTATTGTAATTTGCATTCAAATCCTGTTTTTGTTGCTCGTCGGTGCACTGGATAATCTTTTGTTTCACCATCCTTCTCTCCTCTATTAATTTCCAAGTGTCCGTAGTGAGCCACTGTTTGTCCTGCCTCTTCTTTCTGCCTGGAACTTCCATGCAGGTTTGGATTCCCCACCATTTCCCATAGAACACTTGTATATACTATACTTCATGTTTTAATAAGATTGTTAGCATATGGTTTACGTCTAATGGCCTTAAACTAAATCCTTCCAAATGTCAAACTTTTAATTTCAGTTTCCGATATAAGTGAAAGTAAAATGAAGCTGTTGTTTCCTATGACTGTTGCACAATTGATGGTAGTGATATAGAAATCAAGTCTGAAGTTAAGTATCTTGGACTAATTCTTTCTTCTGACCTATCCTGATCTTCCCAAGTCTTACAGATTTCTAAAAGAATATTTCGTCTGACTTTTTACATTGAGAAGTTAAGGCACTCAGGCATAAGTCAACTAACGCCTCCCCTTACAGCTTGTCAACTTGTGTATTTTACCTATTCTTCTTTACTGTTCACCCTTGCTTATTCTTTCCTGGATTGCTTAAAAAAGACTGTGTCATACTTCGTAGAACTCTGAAGACCGTCAGTGGGGTGAGTGGTATCCCATTGGGCCATATCGTCGATATCGCCATTGACTATGAGAACTTGATTTCATACAACAAATTTGCTAAAGGAATTTTTTTCAGATTGTGAGCACCCACTTTACCCACAGCTCTAACCTTGTGTCTCCTCAGGTAAAACAAGAAGTCTTTTCAGCAGACTTTATGCATGTACGTCTAGGTATAAAAATTCCACTATACCATATTTGGCACGTACTCATTGTGATGAAAATAGTGTTAGGCGCGAACTAACTGACCTCCTTTGCACTATTAAATAAACCATTTTCTCCACCCTTAAAACATCAACCTTTATTGTTATTGTACTTCTTATATTTATAATCCTCTCAGTTTTTGTTTGTTTATTTTTCGTAAGTATGAACGTCATTTAAGCTGTGTTATAGCTGTTAATTTTCTATTTCCCCTCACCATGCTGCTATGTCAATACAGCATTAGATTCAATGATCTATAATATGCTAAAATTTCCAAACTGAATCGACGATACTCTTTGAAACAAACTCACTGTTATTATTATTATATTTAATTTTCTCATTTCGTATTTGGAATATTTTTGACCCCATATCGTAAACGTGGACAAATTCCTCTGATTAATTTTGTCTTAATTTTATTTATATTTTGAGTAAATCAGATGCAATATTGTGACACAAAGAATATTTCCAAAAGGTTGCAGACCTTTATTAACAACTGTCTCCGCTCTATACTGAAGATCAGATGGCCGGAAAGAATCACCAACAAGGAATTATGGGAACAAATAAAGCAAGAACCAATCGCCCAACAAATATGCAGGAGAAAGTGGAGATGGATCGGACAATCACTGAGGAGACCGCTGGGCGACATCGCGCGTCAAGCACTCGAGTGGAGCCCGAAAGGGAAGCGGCGTGTGGGACGTCAGTGCAAGGGTGACATGGAGGAGATCGTGTGAAGAGGAGTTGAAAGAATATGGACTAACATGGTTGCAGGCGAAAAGTACAGCAGAGGACAGAAGCAAATGGAGACGTGCAGTTGAAGCCCTATGTTCCACTAGGAACCCAAGGGAGCAATAATAATAATAAATATAATATTGTGACAAATGCTGAGAATCCCATTCTGTATTATAAGTACTGTTTTTGGAATAAAGCTGATTCTTATTATTATTTTTCAAACAAGATATTATTGCAGTAGATTATACGTTCTCTTCTAAGGTAGAATACAAATTTTACTTATTTATTTCATAGGCTCATGAGTCTGTGGTAGAATGCTCGCCAGTCTCACATGCGGTCTCCACTCCAAGTCCGGCAGACACATTCTTAAATCTCGCTCAGTTAACAATAAACCCCGTAAAGAGTAAGGTTTGTGAGTGAGGCTATCAGCTCCACCTCGTAAAAGAAACACTACGGCTACTGAAAATTCAGAGCAGAAGCTTGAAGATTAATGTTCAACCCGGAACTTAAAGGAATTAAAAGAATCTTTGCTCATGTTATCTGTTTAAAAATGCTTCAAACACCAAATGTTAGTAAAACGCACAACTAATCCTTGCATAATACACCTGAAGAGATCCATGAGACTTTTACTCCTTGTTTGTTGTTCATGGCAAATTTACTTCTATGCACGCTGAAATGTCAGGATATGAACTTTATTCAATAGCGAAATTGTTTTTTTTCACAGACGATATAACAGCGATTAACCAAATCACTACTTACAGGAAAGGGTCTAAATCTGACCGTTAGTCAGTGTATTGTTTACGATAGATAGTTAATATACATTTGCTGATGGTGTTATGTCATTTCGAAGAATTATATTTTCGAGAAAGTTCTGAAAATAAGTGTCTCATTCATCATTTGTTCGTATTTCTTAGACTACTCTATTTGCCTATGTCTGTCTTACTTTTCTAAAAACATTTATAATAGCAACACTTTATGTAATATGTAATATAAGCCATGCTTACAAAACCTAGAGATGTATAATCACGCAAAGGTATTGCGCTGTATTTTCCCTTTGAAATACGCCTACAAATGACAGAAGAGACAACTAGTCAGTTTGGAGTGCCTTCTCCTTTTCGTCGCTCCACATTTGCCTAATCAAAGCAGTAGTCTACTTGATTTGGTTTTCCCCCATTTAAACACACTCAAAAGAAAATTACCATATAGTTTAAGTTTTTTTACTTAATACACAGACAAGTGAAAAATGCCTGTGACTGTAATAACAAGCAGTACATTAGAAACCTAAGAAAAATCTTCATATCCCCATGGGACATTTATATAAATTGGATTTTATAGACAAGGAATTTATAAATGAAATTAAAACACCTCCAAAATAAAAAAGCGCACAGCAGATATTCCAAGTTCAATTGTACTACCTACGAAAATAATAATCATAACCGTAGACAATATGTGTTATTCATACATAACTGAACAAGAAGAAAAAACATTGAATGAAAATCGAAAAGGTGGGAGAAATCTCTATTTCTCTTTTTTTACCAAAGTTGCATTTATGATTAAGCGTTAGACAGAGATAAGCACACCTTATTTCTCTTGTCTACCTAGAGAAATATGTTGCTTTTTGATCACATACTTGTAGGTTTAAATGTTTTCCTCATTGTAGTAATTAAAATGAAAGTGGAATGTTTTTCAAAAGCAGTAGCATATTCCGTTTGTCTACATTTAAAAATCTCATTGTTTGAAAATGTAATTTTAACCAGCCTCCGATAAAAATATATTCTTTCTATCACACTCATAGATTTCCAGCTGAGTTATAAAGTGCTTGTAAGAAACACTGATGCTTAAATGTAGTGGTTGGTTATATGATAGTTAGCGTCGGTGGCACAGCGGTTAGGACGCTCGCTGACCATGCACATGAACCGCGGTTCGATCCCCGGCCGACTCACTCCTTTACCTCGCTCGCTAATCCATAAATAATGCTGGTAAAGAGGAAATGTTGGGTATGAGGCTAGCAATTCCATCCTGTAAAATTAAACACTGCTACAGAAACTTCAAGCCACTAGCTTGAAGCCCTAAGTTCTACTGGGAACGTTAAGGAAATCAAAAAAATATGGTAGTTATCACTGGATTACAATGAAGTCTATTGATGTTTGTCTGCCAGCTGCAGTCTTGAATAGTAGGGCAACAGCCATATAAAAGTAAGTTTAGTTTCTTATCACATATTACTGAAGGATTTGGTTACTGCGCAGCATCAGGTGACTGCTTATTGTTCTCTTAAGTGATGTACCATATCCTGAAGCAGGAAAATGTTCACGTGAATCTCCGAGATGGAACTTAACAAAACTGAACAGCATTTCTTTCTCTAATATATAATTATATTACCGTCATTTATGTAATGTAATGAGTAGAAACCACTGAGACAAATGAAAGGCCAGAAATCTCTGTGACAAATGAAAAGGATAATAAAGATGTAAGGGAGTAAGACGGACTAAGCAATTTCTGGAGGAAGAAATTTAGTTTTAATCATAATGATCTTAAATCTTTTCAACGCTGAATGTAATCTGATAAATAATTGACTCTGTTAACTTTTGTTCATGCTTTCATTATTACTTATGACTAACTTGATAAAATGTCTGAAATTCAGTATAAACTGTTGTTATGACATTTCTATAGTAACCAAAAGATAGTATTTCACCTTTTTTGCATATCTTCCTCATCATATTTATAAGCTTAAAATACCGATGTGATAAGTGCAAAATAATCACTTATTCCATCTAATGTAGTCTACTGATAAGATTTATCAGTAGTATATGAAGAGAAGTTCATTGGCATAAAAATAGCAAATAGCAGGGAAATAGACTTGATGCCAGAGAAAAGAAATGATACAGATGCGTAGATAAATGGAAGACGTGAAAAGAAAGACAATATGAAGGCCAGAAGTTGCACAACATGGTAGAACCATGCAAATGTTCATCTGAAGATATTTATTATTATTGTTCCCTTTGGTTCCTAGTGGAACATAGGGCCTCAACTGCACGTCTCCACTTGCTCCTGTCTTCCTTCTGCTGTACTTTTCACCTCCATCTATATCAGCTAGTCCATACTGTTTCAACTCCTCTTCACACCATCTCCTCCATGTCACTCTTGCACTGACGTCCCACTCGCCGCTTCCCTTTCGGCCTGGTTCCACTCGAGCAATGGCCTGACGCGCGCGCGATGTCACCCAACGGTCTCCTCCTCAACGAGTGTCCAATCCATCTCAATCCACTTTCTCCTGCATATTCGTTGGCTGGCGATTGGTTCTTGTTTCGTTTGTTCCCGGCCATAGTTTCTTGTTGGTGATTCTTTCCGGCCCGGCCATCTGATCTGATCTTCAGTATAGAGCCAGCGAAGACAGTTGTTGGTTGATGAAGGTCTGCATGCTACAGGCTGTTGGAAATATTCTTTGTGACCCGCCCGCCAAGTTTCTGATCCGTATAGAAGAGCTGACTGACTTGACGTTTGTATTGAAAATCCGACTGAATTTTGTTGTTGATGCTGAGTGACGAAGATAAGGTGAACATAATTTCTCCATATAGAGATACCACATGGCAAATAAACATTCTTTTACCAAGTCTTTTGCCTTCCATTGTTACACTGCCATGTAATTACCACCCTGTAGATTTTTGGATTCTGATATATTTACATTGGTAAAAACTGAGTTGAATTATACAGGATCCCACCATTTCTATGCAGAATAATTCGATGTGCTGATACATGTTTATTTTGAAAACTAAGATATACTTTATGTAGTGATAGTTTTACTGAAGTAAAATGACATTATTTAACATTTGTCTATAAAGTTCATTCACTGCACCTGAATTGTTTTTTTACTTGAAAGCAGCATTTAACAACATTGTTTGTGTTCAACCTCTACTTTAAAAATATTGTTCTGTGTCCCTATCATATGTAGCTAGAGATTTAGCTCCACATCAGACACTGACAAATGATATATGTATGTATATATGCGATATTTTCCTGACTGTCTGCCTTTGAGTCATTTCTATTTGGACATAAAATCAAAGCAGAAACTCTATAAATAAATAATCTGTTAATCACAGAAGTTTGATTAGTCATGTATTGTGTTTAGTCACTTGTGCATAAAATAAGAATAGACAAGTTTATGTACGATACTATCTGTCATCTCAAAAAAGCAGTCACAGGATGTTTAAAATAGTATGTATGCATTTATACGGGTTGAAAACAAAGAACACACATTAGTTTGGACAGTAGGTTAAAGTATCATAAAAGAATTACACTTATTACAAGTGATAAGATTACAGAATTTGGACAATTTTTTTGGAATACAGACAATTCGATATTTTATCTTTGTTTTTTTAGCTAATGTCTCTTGTTTGTAAACATTTATGCTAATTATGTTTCTAAGAAGTTGGCATAAGAAGCATCAAAGATAGGGGTTCAGGTGAACATAGAGAAAACATAGGTGATAAAGATTATTGACCAACAAGAACAGCGACAACAACAGACAACAATCAGCATAAGTAGGAGGAATCTGAAAGAAGCAACCTCCTTTACATACCTACCTGGGAAGCATCGTTTCAACTACAGGCGGATAGAACTGATGAGGACATGAAAGCGAGGATCGGAAAAGTAAGCCAAATTTTCATTACTCTTAAGTCTGCGTGGAGGTCAACAGCACTACTCAGTATCAAAAATAAGATCCGGATTTTCAACTCCAATATGAAGTCAGTGCTACTTTATAGATCAGATAAGCGGCCAGAAAAGATCAGCAACAAGGATCTCTAGGAACCAAGCAACCCAGCAGGAACCAATTGTGCAACAAACAGGCAGGAAGAAATGGAGGTGGGTTGGAATGGCCATACTCTGAGAAAACCATTAAGTGAAATCACACACCATATACGCCCTTGACTGGAACCCGAATGAGAAGTGGGGAGTTGGTCGTCACTGCGAGAGTGACATGGAGGAGGTCATGTAAAGAGGAGACGAAGACATGTGAGCAGACGTGGAGCCAGGTGAAAACGTTGACATAAAACAGAACACAATGGATATGTGTAGCTGAAGCCCTATGTTCATCTAGGAACATATGGTAATTGATTTTAAGAACAAAAATGTTAAATATTTTCATTAATTTTATTTTCTCATGGTATTTTACTATTCACTAAGAAAATTTATCTTAAGGTTCGTCCTTAAAAGTCTCTATCTTAAATGGTACTAGTAATTGTGTGAACTAGAAATTGTACAGCCCAGAAAGTTACAAAAATTTCCTACTATTATAATATCACACATCGTTAGCAGAACATTTTATCACCTAACGTTTTATTTGTACTATTCTGTTGTGATGCAAACGAAAGTTGAATGAACAAACAGGGAATTATGTACATTTCTATAAATTAAGATGTTAATTGATTTCATTGACAGTATAACAAAAGAAGAGTTTTAAGAACATGATTACTGCACAATATTGGGAAAGATATAAATGGCAAGCCAAACATGATTCAAGTACTTAAAGTTGAAATTTACACACGCTTCCCCTATTATGAAGACATTCACTTTATTTCTAAGGAAGTGATTTTTTTTACTATAGCTTGATTCCACACCGTATTTTTGGTACAAGTATGGAATTTTCAGCATGTGATATCGGTATCCCAAATTTCGTAGGCCGACCAATTGATATCAGGTGTGCGTCGGTAGGAAATCGAACCCAGGACCACTTGCATGGTAGGCGAGATTTCTGACCGCTGTACTACTGACGACTTTATAAGGTAGTACTGAGTAAAGAGTTAATATTGTGACGTCCTTTTATTCATTCAGTTCCATGAGCCACTGTGAAATACTTAGTGTGAACTGATTAGATATATAGATATCCATAGAATAGCGTAAATATTAAAAATTTTAGTACGTACTGCAAAGGAGGTTTCCTAAGTTAAATTCATTTGGCGGAATAAAACTTTAGAATATCCAAACCAGAGAAATTCCAAATGTTATCAGATTATCATACTAGTTTAGGGTTGGAACTACGAGAACACAATTTCGGGGATATAAACCAAGGAAGTATTATTTATACACTGTTCATCTATATTTTTCTCATTATACTTCAATAATACCTATTTGAACTTATACCAGCACAGGATATATAAGCTTCAAAGGAGAGATAACAAAACAGTATTATTTTATGGTGACTAGTGGTGGAATTCACAAGAGGCTTTCATCTGATTTAAGACCCGTCAACGGCATCGCATTAAGTGATAATGCTACAAATGAGACTGGAACCTGGCACCAATTTATCCGGCCACTGAAGTGTTAACCACTAAACTACTGAAACAAGTCAGTCACCTCTTCTTCGTTAGATGTTGTTTCCTTTTTACTGAAGCACTTGATTTTAGTGAAGTGAACAACTCAATTCACAAATGGCACTCACCGCATGAAAAGTGAGTTCAGTGTCTCAGAAGCCCAGTGAGTAATAATGTGGTGTTTACAAGATGGGTGATAGGTTCGAGTCTCAGTGGGCATAACATCCCCCACTGAGGTATGGTTAGATCGATTTTACTGGTTTCAAACAGAATTATAAGTACACCACTGATTCCCCTGCTAGCCATTGTTAATCAGAAACCATATAGTGAGTTACTAGGCATCATCTAAGTGTCACGACCAAAGGACTGACATCGCTACAGAGACTCAAAACACCAGTCAGGTAAAATCAGAAGAAAATTCAAAATAATTCCAATAAATATTAAATATTTCAAAATTTGGGTATCTTATATATCCTATGGGTCTTCCTGTTTAGTGTTTTTCGGAGAAAATTTTAATGAAAATATGCCCTTTATATATGTGATGAATAAAGTTTACATGTGGGAGGGATAATATTAAATTTCTGCATGAAATTCTGTGAGGAAATCGTGTCATACTCCAAGTTTCATTTTACTGTGATATATATAACTTAATAAGCTTCACTGTTGAATCCTGTTTATTTGAACAAAATAAACTCTAAAATACTTTGTATTGTTCCACCCAGTGTCAATCAAAATGTACAATAGAATATATCGTGAAATGTTGACAGAATTTAACATTTTAAGACTAATCAACTGCTTGACATAAAACGCAACTATAGTAACTAAAAAGTTTCCCAAAGTTAATTTTCTCATTACTATAGTATTCACTAGTAGTCGCACCACCTGATCGTTTAATGAATTGAAAAGGCGGATGCTTTTTCTCTCAGTATCGCTTAAAAGTAGTTGAAAAATACATGTAATGGAGAGAAAATAACATTTGCTACTGAAAATTTAGCTCATTTGCAGCTCTTCGCAGCTGAACTCATACTAAGTTTCTCCACAAAACCTATGATTCATGCGAACGTGAAGGATAAGTTACCACTGCTGGCCTCATCAGTGCGTATTTATCAATTCACCAGCTCATGTGGAGCCAGGTACGTCGGCCGTACCCAGCGTTCGCTTTCCAAACGTATCACCGAACACTTACCAACATCGCTTTATAAAGGGGAAAAACGATACCTCCGCAGCTCTATCTTAGAACATATGAAAAAATCCGGACACCAAGCTACACCCCAAACAAACTTCAAAGTCGTCTACAGAGTAAGAAGTAGTCTTCCTAAAGGCGTACGAATCAGACTTCTTCAAACTGCAGAAGCAATGGCGATTCACTTGCTAAACCCTGAACTTTGCATACAGAAGTTCGTTCAATCACTACCCTTACAATGGACTTAATCTATCTTATTACCCGACAAGTAAATTCTACCTAGTCTTTTTTTTCTGTATCTTCATTTGTATTATTTTGTCTTCTCAATTGTAACATTTTGCATTTTCAACCTTCTTGTTCTCTACCCCCACCCGATATAATTTCTATACCTCACTACCACTGTTACTGACTCGACCAACGCTCAATTTCTAGTCATTTATGTTACGTCATCCAACTTAATTGCTCAATTTCAGTTCTAATTTAAAGGGCATTATTATCTACCCCACTTCTACTTAGTCTCTACCTGTAACTACTTCTGTTGCTACCCTGACCTAAGTTGAAACATTTTAGTCAATTATATCACGTCATCTGACTTACTAACTCAATCTTACTTTAGTTGCTGTCTAATTAACCTTGTTTCTATATTAGATCATTCTTTTTTTACTTGATCAATTATCTAAACTTGACAAATTTCATGTACACACACACAAATAATTATATATAAATGCGATTGTACAGCTATGTGAATGAATTCGCCGAAAAGAGTCTCTTCGCTGAACGTCTTCTCTGTTACATATAAAAAAATAACAGTTGTGCTATTGCTACTACATATAATCCTACTTGGCCTTCGAATGATGAAAAATATGTGGGTTAAACAACATAAATATGACCTTAATTAATAAACAAACTAGACGTTTCTGAAGACGTAAGTGATTATAAGGTCAGAAGTTTACGTTACAACAACAAGGTCATAATACAGAGAAGTAAACGGGATAAGAATTGCTCATATTTTAATATTCATATACTTCGGAAAATTCTATCTTCTCTGTATAAGTCATATAAAACAGATAAACTGATTTCTCCAACTTAAAGTTCAACTCTTTAACTATCATTCTATGTGAAATTATGTGTTAGCTGGTTGAAGGTAAACGGCAGGAAGCCCTCCAACTAGGTATTGTGCTTATTGCCACTCACCTGTTAGCAAGACGTATATGAAACCTTGAAGGAACACATCTCCCTCCTGAGATTCGAACCCGTGTCAACCAGTGCTGCTTGCAGTCACAGACGTTACCACTGAGCTATTCTGGCTCGCAATTAACCTCTTGTGGAACTGTGTTGGATACTTTGGTTGGACACTATTTAGTAACTAGTGTGATGTGTCTAGTCCTTTGTTTGGTGTAGACTGAATTCTCTCAGTCAATTTTGCAATGTGGCGCGATATAGTGCAATCGCCAAATAATGCCACCAAATAAGCATCCTCTTTGCACGCAACACTGATGAACTCGACCAGCCACGACTCCTCACTAAAACTTGAGAACTAAAAATTCCCAAAAGTAAATCATTAGTGAATTTTCAAACAAATAAGCTATATAAGTTCTGAGTAGTCTTAGGGAACTAGAACTATTTCATTGTAGATTTCTTCATAAAGCACTGTGAGCTAGAGAACCACAGAAAACCTGAAATCTGAGCATTAATCATCTGTTATTATTATTATCTGTCGATTGGCTACTACTGAACAAAAGTTGTGAAGACCGAATAAGCTGCAGAAGGCACCGAATCAGTGTGAAGTATTTGATCATCGATGGCATTGGCTGGTGGTAACACAATACTGAAAAATAAGTTGCGATTCGGAGACCATTGAATCCGACTCTGGTAGCTGATTGGGGAGCGGGGTAGCCTTATACCCTGTAGGTTAGCGACTCAATTCCTAGCGTGGTCGTTGATATGTGCTGATGAAGAATTTCAATCTAAGACAAAACAGCTGTCCTTAACCCCTTAGTTTCCACTGATTCTCTAAATGATTTTTGTTCGTCGTGAAATTCACACTGAATATAAGCCGTAAATTTTCTATTTACTCATGCAATGCCTTTTTTTAAATCAGTTTCTGAAAAGTAAATATATTTCAAGTAACACAGGCTTTTCATGGCCAATTCATCAATTATTTAATAAAATTTTAGATTTTTCCGTCGATTTATTGGACCGAAGTGCCCAGTCTCAGGTTGACATGTCTGCTTCTTGTGCAGATGCTTCAACGATGTCTGGGGTATGTAATCAGAAGTTAATTGGTGGTTGGTGACTAGTAGTGGAATCCAGGATGCATATTTTGTTCTATTTGGGACTCAGCATCTGAACGTACCAGCATCCCATACTGAGTGATGATGTTCCCACTGAGGCTCGAACCCAGTGCCCATAGTTTCAAACGCCAAAGCATTAACCACTAGACCGCTCACTGAGGAATACATTTACATCCAGGTGACGAGTCCTAAATAAGACGAAACGCGCATCCCGGATTTCACTGCTAGTCATCAACCACCAATCAACTTCTTATTCATTAATTTTGTTATTTGGGAATTATTATTTTATGCTACTTATTAAAAAAACGATTTTAGTCAGCTGGGCCAAACCGAGTTTTTCATAATGGGAAGCCTGCCTCGATTTTACATCTAAATGGATTTTTTATTTCTGTAGTCTTGTAATCTACCAAAAAAGGGAAGGAACCTAACTAGGCAATTGATATTTCCCAATTAATGAATTGTTATAAAAGGTACTTATTTCTCTTATTTAAGGGGACAACTAATTTTTTGACGTTATTGCCTAAATAGAACAAAAAATCATATTATGAATAATCTCCCAATGGAATATAATTGTTATATATATATATATATATATATATATATATATATATATATATATATATATATATATATATATATATATATATATATATATAAAGACTTGCAGCGATAACCAGTTGAACATTTTGACCCTATATCAATTTTAACTGTAGCATAATATATGGGAAATGAATTCAAGTTTATTCTGTTTCACAGTCACAAAACGCTACTCTGCTGTTAACTGAATGAATAGTCCCTTAAGGGATAGAAAATATAATAAGGAAAAATGGAAGACAAGAACTTTACCACTGTTAAATTATTTGTGTTCCCTGAAATGGTTGATTTTTAATTGCAAAGCTTTCGTCGTTCACCTTCTAGACAACATCTTCAGCACAGATTTTAGTATAAAATGAACTCATTTGAATTCTTCATGAATGATGTAACTGTATCTCCTGACAACCATTGTCTTGACAGGTTGTTGATGTACGTCTCTACTGATCATTTTTATTGACCTAGAGTTTAAAATTTCCTGTCCTATGATTTACTTTTTATTAGCTGGTAAATATGATCTATAATAATTAATTCAGTATCATCTACCTGAGCTAAAAATCCTCTTCATCACTTTCTCGCTGTGTCAGAATGTAGCTTTATATTACATACGTCAATCCAATGCATCCTGAAATAAAATTATTTTTGTGTGCATAAATCCAGGGTTTTCTATCCGGATCGCTGAGGTCTCGGCAGTGCAAAGTATACAAAAGCTTACTTTATAGATGACTTTGAATGAATTCTCCGTGCATATTGAGTGACCAATGGTGACTATATGTTCAACTATAGAACTCTTTAATGATCAATACAAAATTCTATAATTGAACATATAATCACCACTGACCACTAAATATTCACTGGGAATTCATTCAAAGAATTATTTATATTGTTATTTTTATTACTTCTAAAATCATAGTCAGCAAATTGTATAACAAATGTGTGGCAATAATTACTACTGTGATACTGTGTATAACAAATAAATACATCTAATGGGTAGCGAATGGAATTTTTTCGTAGACTCCTTTCAGCTTGAACACCAAATAAAACATTGCATATAGTATCAAGTCGGCTAGTAAGCGTTACTAGTTAACGTAGGTGAATCTTAACTACTCACATCAGTTAGGAGTGTATACCATCCTGTCAAGCGTTTTCATTTTATTCCTTGAAGTATGTTTCCTTGTTGTTTTAAAGTTCCTGGCTATAATCAGCTGACAACAACAGTAATGAGTTAAAGTGAATTTTTATTCCACCTAACCTCTGTTTGTATTTATCTGTTTTAGTATTTTTTTAAATTTTTTATACTAATTTTGGAATATTCAAAATTTAAAGAATGAACAGTAGTAAGTGTTTGCATTCTTTGGTTTAAGTGGTTGGGAGACAATCGTTAGGATACCTTCGATCTAGGTCTCGTACTAGTTGGCACTCCCCATTCAGCAAGGCGTATCTGCAACCTTGAAAAAATTCAAGTCCCCTCTGAGATTCAAACCCATGTCATCCAGTGCTGCAGTCAGATGTGTTACCACTGAGCTATTCAGGCTCGCTACTGACTTCCTGTGGAACTGTTTTGTATATTTTTGACTGGACACTATTTAGTAACTAGTGAATTTTGTCTAATCCCTTGTTCGGTGCAAACTGAATTCTATCAGTCAAGTTTGCAATGTGGCCACCCTTCTAAATGGCTTACCATCATCCTGCAGTATGAATCTCATTCTTTACATTTTATCTGTCACTAACAATCAAACGAGTAATTTTTTTCCTTCACGTTCCCCAGTCGAACATAGGGCTTCAAGATAGTGGCTTGAAGTTTCTGTAGCAGTGTTTATTTTACAGGATGAGGTTGCTAGCCTCATTCCCAATCTTTCCTCTTAACCAGCATTATTTTTGGCTTAGCGAGGTAAAGGGGTGCGTTGGCTGGGGATCGAACCCCGGACCATGTGCATGGTCGGCGAGCGTCCTAACTGCTATGCCACCGACGCACTAACGAGTAATTTTACAGCAGAGTAAATCATTTAATCTCAATGTGCATTTAAGAAAGTGTACATAAAGCATTTAAAAATTGTGGAAATGTTCCAAATCTGTGATTTTGTTAAAAATTGGAGTTTTGTCAAATTATTGTTTTGGTTAGCACAAGTTGTTCGACCACCAGGGGAGTACGACTACTGATGATCTGACAGTTTCCCTTCCAGTAGTTTTTACATTGGATTATACCGATGCGAATCGGTTCTTATCTGAAGTTAGTAAATGGCTTCGCTTAAATGGTCGTCAACGAAATCCATCAAAATGTCATACTGTTGAATTTAATTTCAGACGGTACCAGATTTGCGTGGGTTGATTCGTATTATTGAATATCTCCTATCTAGGCATCAGTTTCTCTTCGAATCTCTGTTAGTCGCCTGATATCCTGTTGATTTCGAAGCAAATTTTAGATTTGACTTATTACATAAAGAAGTTGATACTTTCTGGCATGACTTAGTTTCTTCTCTTAAGATTTATTAATTCATGTATCGAGAATTGGAAAGGCGAGAAACACATTCATCAACCTGAAATCATTCTGGAAATCTTCGTCACTCAGCATCAACAACAAAATTCAGTCGGATTTTCAGTACAAACGTCAAGTCAGTCAGCTCTTCTATACGGATCAGAAACCTGGCGGGCGGGTCACAAAGAATATTTCCAACAGCCTGTAGCATGCAGACCTTCATCAACCAACAACTGTCTTCGCTGGCTCTATACTGAAGATCAGACAGCCGGGCCGGAAAGAATCACCAACGAGAAACTATGGCCGGGAACAAACGAAACAAGAACCAATCGCCAGCCAACGAATATGCAGGAGAAAGTGGATTGAGATGGATTGGACACTCGTTGAGGAGGAGACCGTTGGGTGACATCGCGCGCGCGTCAGGCCATTTCTCGTTTGGAACCAGGCCGAAAGGGAAGCGGCGAGTGGGACGTCAGTGCAAGGGTGACATGAAGGAGATGGTGTGAAGAGGAGTTGAAACAGTATGGACTAACTGATATGGATGGAGGTGGAAAGTACAGCAGAAGCAAGACAGAAGCAAGCAAGTGGAGACGTGCAGTTGAAGCCCTATTTTCCACTAGGAATCAAAGGGAACAATAATAATAGTAATTTTGCCCATTCTTCTTTATTGTTTCCACGGTTTCTCAGGAAAGACTATGCCATATTATTTAGAACATTGAAAGCTGTAAGTAAGGTTAGTGGTGTCTCCTCGACCCAATTAACTGACACTATTGCCTACGGGCATTTTAATTTTTGGCTAAATTTAGCAGTCTGATACTGAAAATCCTCTTTATTCGAAACCTTTTTCCTGTATCCCTTTAGGAAAGGATTAGAAGAAATTTCACTAGAATTTATGCTCGTACAGCAAAATATAAAAATTCAACTTGTTTGTATGAAGAAACAAATTTCAGACAAGAACTTATAAAAACTTTCTAAATCAGCAACTAAACTGAAAACTACAACAGGAATTATTATTACATTTATTATTTATTTATAATTATTCATCACGCGCAATTCCATCTTTCACTTTATCACACAACTATGCTACCGCTTAATAATTGTCGTTCAACAAAAGTTTACTTACTTAAACATATAGAGCGTGATTTCGCAACCAAGGTCAGTTATTATGTGATTGTTTGGCTTTTGAATATGAAAACGTTGAAATCACGTTTCTTTGCCTAACGGGCTATTTTATGGTTTGGTTAGCATGTTAAATAAAATTTTGAGTCGAAGCATTGTTTCTTCTCCGTTATTTCATATCTAACTAATACTCCCTACACTAACTATGATATACAAGTCGAATACTACCTTCAAAAGTATACATCAGCTGATTATAGGATTGAATTTTGCTGTACAACGTCACCGACTACTTAAATGTTTGATTATGTCAGCTTCATACTGAACAATTACTAACTGATAATACCAATACTGCCGCCATCTTTTCGACTAATTGGTTATAGAAAAATACTAACACTTTAATTTATGCTCATTGGTCGAATATTGCCAGTTCTCATGTTTAGCCAAACTTTCTGCTTTCTGTTATGCATTTTGACAAAACAAACGATTAGCTACCGATAAGCTGCAACTTGAAACCACTATCACTTACTACCCGTAGTTAATTTGTGATAACATGACCTTTGTTTCCATGTATTCTTTAGTAAACAACATTTATGAATATCTTTTTCTTATATCAGTCAATGAATAATTCTGAAATAAATAAATATTTGTTATTAGTTCAGATATTATGCTTGTTTTACCACCCGTATTATTATATTATTATTATATCCTTTAATTCCTAGAGGAACATAGGGCTTCAGCTGCGAATCTCCATTGCCTTCTATTTTCTGCCAACTTTTTCACTCCGCTCCAAGTCTACCCACATGCTTTCATCTCCTCTTCACATCACCTCCTCCAAGTCACCCCACCCTGTCACTGACGACCAACTCGCCGACCGCTTCTCTTTCGGCCTGGTTCCACTCGAGCAATGGCTTGTCTAGTGATGTCACTTGATGCATTGTTGCCTCAGAGTATGGCCAGCCAATCCATCTAACTCCATTTCTTCCTGCCTATTTGTTTCACAATCGGTTCCTGCAGGGCTGGTTTGCTCATTGCCAGAGATCCATCCCTGTTGCTGATCTTTTCTGACTGGCCATATGATCTTGAGTATTGAGCGAAGACAACTGTTAATGAAGGTCTATAGTTTGTTTGAGATGCTCTTTATGACGCGCTGGCCAATTCTCTGATCCGCATAGTAAGTAGCACTGACTTCACATTGGAGTTGAAGATCCGAATCTTATTCTCTTTTTCATGCTGAGTAGTGATGTTGACCTCCACACAGACTTGACGTGAGTAGTGAAAGCTTGTCTTGCTTTTCCGATTCTGGCTTCGATATCCTCGTCAGTTCCGCTGGCCTGTAGTTGAAAAGATGCTTCCTAGGTGGGTAGGTGGGTAGGTAGAGGAGGTTTTTTCTTTCAGGTTCCTCCCATTTATGCCGGCTGATTGTTGTCTGTTGTTGTTGATGTTGCTGTTGGTGTTGGCCAGGAATCTTCATCACCTACCTCTGTTTTATCTATGTTCACCTGAAGTCCTATCTTCTCTGGATGCTTCTTTTGCTAGCTTGTTGCTTTTCACTTGCATATCTTCCAGATTGTGGGAAATCAGACATATGTCATCATCGGCGAAATCCAGATCCTCCAAGTTCTATTTTTGTTTGAGTCCATTTTATGCCTGTTTCCCTATTGCCGTCTGCTGTCTGTCGCATTATCCAGTCTACTGCAATCAGGAAGGTCATTGGCCATAGTAGACAGCCAGCCAGCTTGCCTTACTTCCGTCTTTACTTCGAAGGATTCCGTAAGTTTCCCGTTGTGGATTACTTGACATGCAGCATTGTCGTATAACTGTTGGATGAGATGTATAACTGTCGATGGGACCCCTTGGTAGTAGCGAAGTAGTGTCCAAATGACCTCTCGATCGACGCTGTCGAAGGCCTTTTCAAAGTCGATGAAGTTGAGATAGAGAGGTGACTACCTTTCCACGCTTTGTTCAGTGATGATCTGTAGTGTGGCGATTTGATCAATACATGATTTGTTTCTCCTGAATCCAGCCTGTTCCGGTCGAAGATTTTCATCCAGGTTGGCGTGTTTGATTCTCTCCAGGATGATGCGGTTTAGTATTTTCATTGGAATGGACAGGAGCATAATTCCGCGCCAGTTTTTGCATTGATTGAATTCGCCTTTCTTTGGCAGTTTGAATAATTATCCTTCTTCCAATCCTCGGGCACTTTGCCATCTTTCCACACCTTCTCCAGTAGTGGTTTACCACCCGTATGTCATTATTATTATTACCGAACCAACACTTCTTATTTCACATATCGCTGGATGTTTTTAAACAACGCCAGGAGACTGAACGTATGCTGAAAGATTGTGGTCATTTACTAAAAGCCTTTGTTTTTTTATGTCACAAACTGCAGTTTTATGCAGCATCTAGTAAATGGAATGTAATTACATTTTTGAGCTAAAAATCTGGAAGCTTTACTTCATATTGCATCACCATCCGAAATAAATCCACTATCTACAGAGTGAAATAATAATAATAATTTCCACTGGAAAACAAAAAATATTTAAGTCATTGATGAGTGATAAATATAGGAAAGAAGATGTAACTGATGCATTATTTATACAGTTGCTCTAGAAATGAAAAACAATGGGTATTTCTAAAGAATATGCAGTCTGTTACACGTCAACCATGAAATCCAGAAGCTCTATGTTATAATTATCAGGTCCATTGCATATCATTTCTTATTAAAATATGGTCTAATCTTCTATAAATTTGTGATAGTTGTTTCCAAAGTCACTAAAAAACTAAGTTAGATGGTAAGTCACATATAAACCATGAGTATTGAACCTTTTGTAGTGAATGCAGAATATTACCACTGCAATCTGTTTACAGTACGAAACAATGATATGTATACATTGTTTTGATGAAAGTCATTTCATTCAAGTCTCTATGCAACGTCATTTCAGAAACAGGTGGCATGGATTAGGATGTCAAAGCTAGGAGTGAGAAAGTAAGACAGACCTTCATTAATATGGAACCAGTGTAGACACTTACAGTACATAGAACGATATTCAGATTTTCAACATCACTGTCAAGTCAGTGCTTCTATATGGATAGTTCAGTGACTTGGCATACGCTTTTCAAACAGCTTATCCAGCAGTCAGCTGAAGGCTTTTATCAACAGCCTTCTCTAGCTCCATAGTAAAGATCATATATGCAAAGATGAGCAGCAAGGAACTCTGACAACCAACCAACCAACTAAGAATCTGATGCCTTATCAATACGTAGAAATAAATGCAGACGGGTTGGATATATGCTAAGGAAAAAGTTGAGTGACTCACTAGCTGCCAGAGAGAAAACCGCACAGAAAACGGCGAGTTCAGCTCCCGGGAGCGATACGGAAGGGATTGTATTAGTTGAAAATAAAAGTTTATTTACAGTTGTGTTGTCAGTTATAATGGCTGCAGAGAATATAGTGAAATGCAGATGTGTTGTTAAATTGACCTAAGAATAGAACTTGTGCAATGTGGTAGAGTATGTTTCCATTGTGGGTAAAATTAATTTTCATAAAGTTTCACTGTATTATACAGTAATATTTACTGATAACCACGTTTCGAGCACAATTTATTGCGCGTAATCATATGACGTTACCCAATCAACTTTCCAACTTCGTCTATATAAATAATGGAATGGTATAAACGAAGTTGGAAAGTTTTGTAAGTAACTTAATATGATTATGAGCAATAAATTGTGCTCAAAACGTGGTCATCAGTAAATATTACTGTATAATACTGTGAGACTTTATGAAAATAAATTTTTACCACATTGAAATGTACTGTTAAAGCCAAATGCTCCATTTTGAACCCACGAGAATTATATATAAACATATATAATTTTGGAATGTGTAATACCAGACAACATTTATCAGAGGAATCAGGCTCCTGTGTGGTCTAATATTTTATCAGAAAAGTGAAGATGTGCTAAGATTCAGGTCTTGTATTCTTCCGCTTATTATCCCTTTCCATAGTAAAGTTTGACGATAAATTTTACGCTTTATGTTGTTGTCGTAAGTGACAAAGTAATATACATGATTATGTCAAAACAATAAAGATTATCATCCCATAGATTAAAATTATCTGCAATGAAGTTGTCATTTCATTTATCTTGGAACTGTCTATAGAGGCATATATTGTAAAGGTTGAAAAATTATACTGCCTTGTGATTACCTTAATTTTATACTGGTAATTTATGTTAGATACAGGAAGAGAAGACATTTTAAAAACCACGCCTAAGATTCTATGTATTCCGCCAATATATTGGTTTCCTGAGTAAGTTTTCTCCATATTTGGATACATACTATAATGTCAGCAGTGTTTTTTTTAAAATAAAATTTGATTTGTACATAAATTTTAAAACCTACACAAACATTAAATTTCAAGATGATAGAGGAAGTTTGAACTACAAAATTAGAATTCAAATGTTTAAATGACCATGTAAGCAACTAAAAAATGAAAAAAATCTCCCAAAAGAAGAACTGTTTGAATTTGAAGGATATTCTTTTGTTAACAGTATTCTGAAGGCTATTTATTCTCTAGTGAACTTTCAATGAGATAGGACAATTCCATAACACACTGAACCTCTTTTTACCCCTTTAAACTTCATGAACTCTAAAATATACTATTAAAATATTTGCGTATTTCTGAAATCCAACTAAAGAATCTATCGCCAAATTATCTGCAGATATCTTTATACTCTGGCCAGTACTGAGTTGATACCAACTTTACTTATCGAATCGGTAAAGCTGAACTATCACAGCCAAGACCACAGTGACCTTGAACAACTAATCAGAAGTCAGATGAAAAAAGTCGCACATATATAGTGACACAGCTAGGTAGCTTATCTTTCACTTGAGCAATCAAAATTGGTCGACTGGAAAATGACAAACAGAAGGTGGCGGCAGTATAAGTCCGTTTTATCGCTCTCGATAATCTCTGATGTAAGACTTCATTAGCCACGTCCCCATTAAATTGCAGTTTCATGAACAGTTGTTTCTTTTTAACTGTTGTCAGTTTTTCTTTATTGTACCTGGTATTCATGTGTCTCCTTACAAATCCACTAGGATAACCCATTTAGACCAACGTATTTGGATGTATCCTAGCTCATTTTCTAGGGAGTCATCTGTACAGATAAGTCTTGCTCTATTCGTGAGGCATCTGACCAAATTGATTTTGTATCGGATTTGTAAAAAGCTGAAGAAATGTTTATATTGTCCTACAGATGTAGGTTTTCTATAGACATCTTTCTTGAGTGTTATGTTCAAATAGTCTTATTTTCTTTCCTTTCTGACAGATATCTTTTGAATGTTTTACCGACAAACGCAAACAAAAGAAGGTTTTAATCTCGGTGGGAACTAGGTAGACAGAAGCATAAGCTGAACACAAGCGTTTTTCAAAAAAACTTATTTAAAATGATTTTATCCCCAGTACTTACTTTGACTAGAACATTTCTAAAATACTGTTAGTCTACTGATTCAAAAAACAATTTAAAGTAGTTAGTTTTCAGGGACTTGATTTGTTTTCACTCTGAAGCATGGAGTTTTAATAAAAATTTGTGACCAGTGGGATCTATCCGGTTGGAAGCAAGGACAAGTACTCTCCAACGATGACATTGGATGGTGCTAATAACGCGCTAAAACCATGAATTGTTAGGAGTTAGAATTCAGTTGGCTGACCATCGGGTCGACTCCTAGTGGCTGAATGCCTTGCAAGCTTGAATTGTAACTGGAAGGTCCTGAGTTCGAACGTCAGTGCGTTGGGTGCGTACTGCAGATGAGTCACCAGCTAAGACGAAATGGCTGTCCAACGCTCCCTGCTTGTTTTCAATGCTTTCCTAACTGATATCAATCCGTGGGCAAATCTGAATCAAAAATAGTCTCTTTTTTTATTAAAAGCTCTTCATCTGGTATTCAAATTGCATACTTCCTGTTTTGACTGACTAGTTAGATGTCTGTATTCTTGATCATGTGGTTAGATATGAAATGATTCTATGCCTAATATTTTATCTATCGCATTTCGTGCATTTTGTAAGTTTTTTTTCTAAAATATCAATATGAATACAACTAGTACAGAAGAAATATATGCGCATTTTCCTTCCTAAATTTTACGCTCGACTTCAGTGTATACGAATATCTTACGAAAACTTATCGTTACGCAGTTGTGGAGTCTAGGGTACAATAGTGTTATAATACTTTTGATAAGCTTAGTGACCACCCTGCCAATACAATCAATAGATTTCAAAGACTGGTCGGCACTAATTACCTACATAAGTTACGTACCATTAGTTGGATATTTTGTTAGCATAGCTCCATTAATAAATAACTAAAGTAGAGATAATTTCTCAGAATAGCACGGTTTTTCTTCCACTACATTTTTAATTTTCCAATAATAACAGATAACATATAGTAAAAACGCATTTGCATCTGATGAACCAAAAAGGTTATCTTACTTAATTCGGTGAAAGAGATACCTGAAAGTCAGCATTTCAATTAGTTTCAATAAGTAGCATATTTTTAGTGTGTAAATACAACTAATATTTTTTCAAATGCCATCAATTCTAAATTGTTATTACGTCTTTGAATCGCCAAATATTTTCTACATGAAGTGTGCAAGTATTAAGTTCCAGATTTACTAACTGTCTAGAGCTGTTTTTCATTCTTTTGCGTCCGCAGTGGAATATCTGGGACTTCAAACTCAAGCTCTGCAGTTTTAGTAGCGGCGGTACTGTTTTTACGGGATATGGTTGCTAAACTAACGTCCAGCCTTCTCTTTTTATCCAGCCTACTACCAGTTAAGTGAGGTTTAGGGGTGCGTCTGTCGAGAATGGGGTCCGAATCACTTGTGTGCTCGACGAGCATTTTACCACCGAACTACCAATAAGGGTATCTACTAACTTTGAGAATTTTCATGTCACTTAACCTTGCTATCACGCTACACAAATGTGAGATGGATTATAATTGATTTCAAGCCTAGACAGTTATACTAATCCCATTTCAGTCACCAAAACTCATAATACTCAGAATAGGCATATCTTTGAGATCAAATACATCGAAAGATTATGTTGCTATGTATTGATCAAACAACTGTTGGGAAATATTTTTTATACAAAACACTTGAGGTTAAAATTTGTCATGAACCGCTATCGAATTCATAATCTCTTGAAAATGAGAATTCTCAGTACACCTGAAAGATAGTTGAAAACATCTTTTCTATGTTATTTCCTAAGGTCCCTACTGATTAGTTGTTACTAAGGCAAAAAACTTAACCTTTGTCAACATGTTAGATAATAGCGGGGAGATGAAGTTTGTATTCACCAGGCTTCTGGTTTCTATGTTATTGGCTCCGGGTTTGAGTTTTAGTGAAAACACCATCATCCACAGGAAGACAGACATTTCTGGTTGATGAATTTCAAACAGGACAAATCGCAAGTTTCTGATTCCTTTGCTAATCCACATAATGCGAATTACATTCAATTTTCCAATATCTGTACAACATATGCGAATTGTGTTGTACATCAGTGTTATAAAACGGATGTTTTAATTAGTTTTTATCTCATTAAAAAGTGATAGACAGAAGTCAGAATACATTTTTGCCATAGCACATTTTTCAGACAGATGACGTGAAAAAAGCTTAATCACTCCTAACCGTTGTGTTTCACACAAAAATTGTTTTTAAAAAAATATCCTTATAACTAACATCTTCCTTCTTTTTATCCTACAGGTATCGTGAGTTTCGTAAATTCAGACTAGAGGAAGAAGATCATGTTTTATACTTTTCAAGGGCTTTTATAATTCATCAAGGACCAGGTGTATAGTTGTTTGGGTAGGTCAGTCATACTAAGGATCTCGAAACTTTTATCCGTTAATTGATAGAGGTGTTAGTTCAGTAATACTTTTCATCGATGTAGTGTACTTTTTTTAAATACATGGTAATACGTTCCGTACAAAGAGATCTGACCGATATGCATACATAAGTTTGAAGTCATACAAAATTTCACCGGCTTTACTGCTCTGAAATGAGTTTCTAAATTAAAATTTCATGTAATTATTTCTCGAAATCATTTAATTCTGTTGACCCAAGAGCATATTTCGCAGACTGCAGTCTATCATCAACGCTTTTATTCACCTAGATGGAAAGAAAAGATATCGAATCAGCCATGAAAGAAATAGAGCTGGATTTGATACACACCTCTGAGACATTATAATAACATCATACTCGAAGCCATCGAGTGGAACCTTAATGGGAAGCAGCAGATATCCTTACAAGGAGAATCTCCAATTCCCTGGAGAAGACTTTTCCGGCAGCAACTCTAAGAGTGATATTCTCTAGCCGCCCATTGCTTCAGAGAAACAGGAAAGACAGACTTCCATATATGACCACTTCACTGTACACATATCAGTTCACCCGCTCTTGTGGAGCTAGGTACGTAGGTTGTTCTATGCGGGTCTTATCAAAATGTGTTAGAGAACATCATCCAGTATGTCTGCGAAGAGGAGGCATTGGTTCAATCAGAAGCGCAATAACTGAACATCTCCTCAATCTCTGTCACAGAATCTCAACTGACTCATCATTCAGAGTCATTCGAAAAGTAAACGAAAACCTACGAAAGGCAGTGTGTTTCCAACTTCTTTGTACTGCGGAAGCTGTCACCATATACATCGAAAAGCCGGAGCTATGTGTCCAAAAGAAGCTATTCCAGCCTTTACAACTACCATGGACCTAATTCGGTATGCTCCCTTATCCCCCAGTTTTTTTGTTTTGTTATCTGTGAGTGCAATTTTCTCTCTTTGTCTTCGTTCAATTCATCCCATTTATTTTTCAGTTATAAAATCACTTATTTTAAATTTGTTTCCATGCTTCTAATCCGTTTAGAATAAAAATGTTACAGTTATATTCTAATCCTGTGTGATTTTTTGTTTCTATGCCTCTTGTAATCTATATTCACACCTCCCGACTTACATTTCAAGTTGAAAATTTTGATTTCAATTTGTTTCCAAGCTCATTTTGTTCACACCTGTAATTCGTTCTATTCTTGTCTAATTTTTGTTTCTAAGCCTCTTGTAAGTCATATCAAGTTGAAAATAAATGTCACCTTTTATTCGCCTTTAAAATTATTTCTCCAGTTATCAAATATTAATTTTGCATACGTTGTAACTGTTTTCTAACCCTAAGTGACCTTGTCTCTAAGCCCCTTGTAATCTATATTCATACTTTCAAACTTTCATATCAAGTTGAAAACTATTATCACCTTCGTTACTATGTGGAATTAAACAAATAATAATTATATCCGTGTAAACTAATCTATGTAGATGCGATTGTATAGCTGCTTTTGAGAATAAAATCGCCGAATAATATCTTTGCTGAAATTCTTGTTATTTTGTAATCAAATGTTCCAATGGGCATTCTCCACGATTCGTAATGGGAAGCGACGAGTTAGGCGTCCAAGGGCAATATGAAAAAAGTCATGTGAAGATGAAATGTAAGCCTGTGAGCAGTCGTCAACCAGTTGGAATTGATGATACAGAACTGAGTGCAGCATAGATAAGCTGCTGAAGATATCTGTCCTATTTGGGAATCAAGGAATGAATTAATAGTAAGAATAGTGACCATCTGTATGTTCCACAGAATTCACATAGAAAGTAGATGCATTCTAATATCTTCAGGATCTACTCTACTTTTAAAGCGAGGTATGTAAGTTGCTTGTCTTATTAGTCAGTAGACTTTCAAATTACTGGAAATTAAACAAGTGATGCTTTTCAGTGACTGTATTTATCATTATCTAAGAGAGGGGATTCTGTTAAATCTGCACATAGCATAACACAGTTTATGATATAATTCTCATAATCTTTCTGTGCACTGAAGTTTCTGTAGGGACTAGGTTGATTTTCCTGGATAGAGTTGCCAGAAACACACTAAACCTTTCCACTTTCTTCAGGGTTAGAACCAACTAATAAGTCATTTAACCAGTAAACTAGGCAAGGATCAGAAAGATAAAACAGGCCCTCATTAGAAAATCAAAACAAGTGATTCAGCGAAGAGACCATTTTCAACGATTTTATTATCAACCTGTACAGCAATATATATATATATATATAATGAAATTTTATCTGGTGAGGAAATTGAATCACCTGTGTGAATACATTAAATAATACCAGTATGAAATGCAACTAAAGTGTTTATGATGATAAACGTAGTTCAGGGTGAAGTGGTAAACAATTAATGTCAAATATGGAATAATTCAAAGGATGTATAGAACTTGGAAGGGGTGTGCAATCACAGGATTACTAGACAAATCTAATAAAAACAAAAACGTTGCGCAACATTGTGTGAAATTCGATAACATAAAGTTTAACATTGCAAAACGAAATTGATTTAGAATGATAAGTGGAACAAGTGAAATAATATCGGGGACAATTCAAAGTGGGAAGAGTAATGGTAACTAACACCTGACGTAATAAAGGAAGAGTATACAAATTGAATAAACAAAATCAAAAATAGGTAGAGCCAAAATATGATTAGGGTTTACCATACTTTAGCATAGAGGGATTAAGACTATGAAAATTGGAGGAGTTGAACGAACTTATTTTGTATACAAAGATCTGTCTTTTCTGTTTCGATGGTCAAAGCTTCAGCAACAAAGATGAGTTGGGTACTTAGTGTTTTGGGCAAATCACTTTTTACCTGGTGGATGATTTTAAAGGCGGAGGCTATAGAGATGAGGTGATCATTTTCGAGATGTTCAATGATCGCACTTCTTGTCGCTCCACTTCCACCTCTTCGTAACCATGCAGGATAGTGTTCTTGCATTCTGTTGGACAAAACTTGAGTCGAAAGACCTAGTTTTACACGAGCAGGTGAATTGATAAATGCACACAGAGCAGATCAACTGTGGGATCTTGTTTTTTAGGTGTAGACACCTACAGCAATAAGCACGAAGAACATTATTCAGATTTTCAACACCACTGTCAAGTCAGTGCTTTTATACGTTTCAGTGACTTAGTATACATGTCATGTATAGCATTTCCAACGGTCAGTTGCTGACTTTTATCAGCAGCTGTCTTCTCTGGCTTAATAGTGAAGATCAGATGACCTGCCAGAAAAGACTAGAAACAGCAAAAACTCTCGCAAGCAACCAACCAAGAGCCTGTAGCCCAACTAATATACCCGAAGAAATTGAGATGAACCAGACACGCGTTGAGGAGACCGTTGAATGACACAATGTGCCAGTCCTTAAAGTAGAACTGACTAGTTGGACGCCGCAGACTGGCGTGAAGGAGGCCACGTAGGAAGAAAAGGAAAACTTATATGCTATCGTTGAGTCAGCTAAAGTGGAGTGCGGAGAACAAGATGAAATGGAGGTGTTCTCTTAAAGCCTTATGCTCCACTCAGAACCCAAGGGTATGATAATAATAAAAATATGATCTGAATCAAAAGTTTTCTAATTATGACATTCCAATATTTTTCAATGCTGCATGCCAAGTAATCCACAACAGGAAACTTACGGAATCCTTCGAAGTAAAGAAGGGAGTGAGGCAAGGCTGCCTACTATCGCCAATGATTTTACTAATTCCAGTAGATTGGATAATGCGACAGACAGTAGAGGGGAATGAGGAAACAGGCATAAAATGGACTCACACAAAAATAGAACTTGGAGGATCTGGACCTCGCCGATGATGACATATGTCTGATTTCCCACAATCTGGAAGATATGCAAGTGAAAAGCAATAAGCTAGCGAAAGAAGCATCCAGAGAAGATAGGACTTCAGGTGAACATAGATAAAACAGAGGTAGGTGATGAAGATTCCTGGCCAACACCAACACCAACAGCAACAACAACAACAACAGACAACAATCAGCCAGCATAAATGGGAGGAGTCTGAAAGAAACAACCTCCTCTACCTACCCACTTACCTGGGAAGCATCTTTTCAACTACAGGCCAGCGGAACTGACGAGGATATCAAAGCCAGAATCGGAAAAGCAAGACAAGCTTTCATCACTCACGTCAAGTCTGTCTGGAGGTCAACAGCCCCACTCAGCATCAAAAATAAGATCCGGATTTTCAACTCCACTGTGAAGTCAGTGCTACTTACTATTCGGATCAGAGAATTGGCCAGCGCGTCATAAAGAACATCTCAAACAAACTATAGACCTTCATTAACAGTTGTCTTCGCTAAATACTCCGCTCAAGATCAGATGGCCAGTCAGAAAAGATCAGCAACAGGGATTGATCTCTGGCAATGAGCGAACCAGCCCTGCAGGAACCGATTGTGAAACAAGTAGGCAGGAAGAAATGGAGATGGATTGGCCATACTCTGAGGAAACCATCAATTGGGTGACATCACTAGACAAGCCATTGCTCGAGTGGAACCCGAAAGGGAAGCGGGCTGCGAGTTGGTCGTTAGTGACAGGTTGGGGTGACTTGGAGTGGAGGAGGTGATGTGAAGAGGAGATGAAAGTGTGTGGGCAGACTTGGAGCGGGGTGAAAAAGTTGGCAGAAAACAGAAGGCAATGGAGATTCGCAGCTGAAGCCCTATGTTCCTCTAGGAATTAAAGGAAATAATAATAATATTTTTCAAACATAATAAACTTGTGAGTAACATTCATTTTACCCTAAATGCTTTAAATGAAAACATACAACAGTAACGACAACTAACACTGCTATCAATGTCATATTTTCAACTCTGTTATCATTTATTTATCTATACTATGAAATGATACCTGGTAATGTCTGATCAGACTGTTTTACTGTTTTGATTTAAACATAAATATTCAGACTGAACTATGATAAATCTACGGATCAATAATTTATTTTCCAGTATATATATATATATGATATGAAACACAGAAGGTTTTGGTCTGGCTATTTGTCACTGACTTTCAACATTTAAAAAGTAGTTGAGAAAACGTTTTTCAATAGTTGGCAGTCATGAAACCCTCCACACACACACAATAACGATATTTCGACATATACAAGTTAATTTTGATGTTGGATGATACATCACATCTCACTGAGAACTTTATATATGGTTATTTTTTTAACAAGGTTATGACTTTTCTGTCCTTTGGTTGATACAAATTTTCGGTATTATCTAGTGGACTCATAGACTTTTTGAATTGTGCTCAGCTAGTCTTAATTTTATGAGTGAGTACAAAAAATAAGAATTTTGAAAATTTCAGTGTAAGTAGTGGGTCGACTATGAGTTGGTGATTCAGTGGTATAGGGTTCTATCCTAGGCCGATGCACTTTTTAATCTCGATTAGCCATTAGTAAGTCCGGTAAAGAGGGGGGGGGGAGACTGAACATGAGATTAGCCATCCCATCTTGCAAATAAAAATAAATAAGCACCATTGCTCTGGAAACTCCAAAGCTCCAACCTGAAGTTCTATGTTCCATTTAGAACGTAATGGATTAAAATAATAGATAACATTCAATAGTTGGTTTGTAAGGATTAGATTTTCTTTTACGAGTTTGACCACAGATTGATATCAGTTAGAGAATCATTGAAAACAAACAGGGAGTACTTGACAGCTGTTTCATCCCAGTTTTGGGAATCATCGACAGTACGCACCCACCATACGGGTTCGATCCCAAGACCTTCAGGTTACAAGGCAAGTTGGCATACCATTCAGTCACTGGGACCCGATTCAATGGCCAGTTCATGAATTCTAACTTCTATTAATTCGTGGCTGACTAGGTTCGAACCCCAGTAGGTGCGTGCTGCCAATGTTTTCCAAACTAGGATGAAACAGCTGTCCAGCACTCCCTGGTTTGCAATGGTCCTCTAAATGATATCAATCCATGATCAACTGGTAAAAATAAGTTATGTAGTAAAAAGTGGATAGATGTTAGCAAGCTTCAGCGTTTCACAGAACCACACATTACACTTATTTCTGTAAATCATACTCCATTTTGACAACAAAAATTGGTTTGAAAGCAAACAGAAGGTAGAAAAAAGCCAAATGAAGTGTAAAGGAAAATAGTTTTTTTCTCCACGTTGCCTGTTGTTTTTGGTCGAAGCAGATTTTACCCTACAAAGAATATTTTGCGTAATTTTCCGAGGCAACAGGGCTTCGGTAAACCAAGGTAAAGCAAGGTCACCAGTGCATACTTCAGTTTCTGCGTCAATAAATATTTAATTACAACATTTTTCACAACAGTTTTCTTGATGAACTGCCGTAGTGCCTATCAGATATCAAGATACGACCTCAGAAAGGTCTTAAACTTTAATTTACTGCTTCTTAGGAAGGAAAATTTGTGATACATAAGGAACTAATATTTTTTCAGTAACCTAGTCTTACAGCGTACAATGTCACTGTTAGCAACATCACCTGCTAATCTATTCACTTTGCTGTTGACTTCCTGGAAGACGAAGTTACGTAAGCAAGCTTTTACAAATATATAAAATTGCAGGAAACTTGATTGGGCAATAGTATCTTATCATACTTTAAGGAATACACTAGGCATATAAAGAATAAATTTTTAACAATACACATAGGAATTAAAGGCTGCATCAGTTATCATTTGGCAAACAGTTTCCATAAAATCCCAAATAGTTTTTTACAAAAAACGATTCACTAGATAAAGTCGTTTATCACAGTTTTAAAGCTACATTTTTCAGCGCTTAAAATTACTTTTACTATGCTAAAGGAAATTCCATTTCTAACTTATGAACTCACCAAAGAGGACTATACATATGAATATCAATGTATAAATTAATGATAATCAGTCTCATCAATTGGATAGTGTGCATACTCGCAGGAAAATATTTAAGAATTTGAAACACCTGCCTGGATGAAATCAATCAACAAATGTTCGGCAATTATGACACACTTTTTTCAACAGAATGGTTACTGAACAATGAATATTCTTGGCGATAACTTCACCATCAGATTCAACAGTTATATATATCCACAATAATGAAAGAATTAGGGTTATTAACAAAATTCATGTTTAAACGACATCGAATCAACAATATCAACAGATTACAGTTCAGTAGCATATGTTAGCGGGATAATATGCATCAGATATCAGACAAATTAGGAAAAATTAACAGTACACATTTCATGAATTCATAGGCTCCATAGAAGGCCAGGGTATTAGGAGTGGTTGGACTTGTTTCTTCTGCACACAGAGCACCGGTTGTTTCAGGCAAATCGTAATAGCCCCTACTGTTTGGAGTATGCGTTACCCCTATGTTTTTGGCATTTTATTTGGTACCCTGTAGATGATGAAAAAAGATTCTTAAACGCTGGCCTTGTGGCCAGTTTGGAGCAGGTGGTCTAGTATCGAACTGTTAATGTCTTCACCATACGTTTATTTAGCCACACTAGTATATGTTTCCAAGTGAGCACGAAAAATTTGGTAGCAGGACAACCGATGAAATATAATTGCATTCTTTTTTCTCAAATATCAGGATACAAATTATGAAACATATACTTTTAAATATTGCCAAGAAGCTGAAATTCATTTCAGTGACCTTTAAAATATGTGGGCACTTACTTCTCCACAATTCGATTAAAAGTAGTTTTAATCTCTGTTTGCACTTCAAACTAAGTATGACTGATTGCTCTTTCTCATCACCTTACGACTTAAATCATTTAAAAATCTTTTATGCATGTGAGTAGAGCCTTCCTCGAGATATATTCTTCATATTTAAACAAGATACCAATAATAAGTGTCAACTGGTTTCTCGTGGGAAGTAACGAGTGGGGGGTTGTCGGTAGCACAGTGGTTAGGACTCTCGCCGACCATGCACATGGTCCAGGGTTCGAGCCCACGCCGGCGCACACCTGATATCTATGGTCGGCCTGCGAAATTTGGGCTACCGATATCCATGCTGAAAATTCCATACTTGTACCAAAAATATAGTGTGGAATCAAGCTGTAAATCTAAAAAAAAAATAATATCGTCGGTTTTTTTTTCTTAGTCACTGCAACTTACTTTTCTCTACTGAATTATGCATTTCAATTACCCGTTAGCATTTCTTTCTAATTCGCTCTTATCAGTTCAAATAATTTACTTGCAAAAGCTTTAATGTAACATTCCTGTTCCTCATTATTTTCTTCCTTTAAGTTTTACTACTCATAATGTAAGTTTTCATTGTGCAGACCGGTGTTTTTTTCAAAACTCTGACATATTTCATAGGATTGAAGTCACTTTCTGCCTAAACAGTCTGCCCCTAAAGTTACTGAGTAGCACAGGTTGTAATCCCATAGAAGTCATCAGTCTACGCGGGAATTAAAATACACGGTGAAAAGGATACCTAGTCCCAGAGCTTTTGGTTGAACGATGTCTCATAATCAGTAGAACAGTGTACATAATCGCAACCTGTATTTCTACAGTCTGTTTATTTGGGCTCGTTCGTGATATCCATAAAACTGGTGGCAAGCTGATGTCCATCTCAGCAGAATATTCGTATTTGACCGTCGTCTATGTAGGAGAAAGCGAAAAGACCTAACTTTTACAGAACTATCATGCCATCATCTTAAAGGTTAAAAATGAATTTACACCCACTATTATTCCCATAATATTGCTAACAGAAGAAATAAAAAGCATTCAAACTTTGTTTGAATGGGGTTATTCCTCGGCAATATCTCCGACTATGGCACTGAGTGTTGTGGACTGAAACCTCTGAGGATACATCTGTCTACTCGAGTTAAGAGATATACCCTAACGAGCAAAACATCCAACAGAAACTTTAAGGTGCGTTCTGATGAAGACTACAGAGTTATTCTGACCAAGAATGTTTGATCAGCAGTACAAAGATGTAACAGTGACGAATCCTTAATAATCAATCATTTTAGACAAAATTTTATACAGATTTGGGTTGAAAACCACAACTTTAGGAAGTTAACTTCCAATTAAAAAGAAGTGCTCTTCCAAAAACAAACAGAACAGCGGATGTATCGAATATAAATAATAATAATTTTTGCTTCACGTTCCCAGTGGAACATAGGGCTTCAATATAGTGGCTTGAAGTTTCTGTAGCAGTGGTGATTATTTTTACAGGATGGGGTTGCTAGCCTCATACCCAGCCTTTCCTCTTTACCGGGATTATTTCTGGCTTAGAGAGGTAAAGGAGTGCGTCGGTCGGGGATCGAACCCTGGACCATGTGCATGGTCGGCGAGCGTCCTAACCGCTGTACCACTGACGCTCATGTATCGAATGATAATCGCCAAAATTTCATTATTTATTTAAGGTGCAGAAGTTTCATAGTTTGACAGCACCGAGCACATTTTTCCTTCAGGTCAATTACGAAAAAAATGATGTAAATGTAATCATTAAACAAAACGAACATTAGACTTTACGTTGATATTTCAATGTGTTAAATTCAAAAATTTACTCAGAGTAACAAATCATATAAACACGCTATTGATTGTGTTTCTTTCTTCAACTGTTGTCCGCTACAATGAAACACTTGTAACCAAATCACCCGACTGAAATTATTATCAACGCTTTCACCGGTAACTTGTAACCTTTAAAAGTAGTTTTCCATTTATCGTATTCCAAATGCGATATATCATTAAATTAGGTTACTAAAAGTGTTTTTTTGTTTCAATTTCGTGAGTTACTGAAGTTTCAGTTCATGGTGGTAAAACCCGTATTATTATATTACTGTTCCCTTGCATCCCAAGCGGAACATAAAGCGTCAACATAACATCTCCACTTTGTCCTGTAACCTGCGGTCCTCTTCATCTGAATCCATGATCATCCATAGGTTCTTATCTCTACCATATCACCCTCGGACACACGCCCAACTCTTCCTTTCCAATTCGAGTTCCCTTGAGGACCTATCTGGAGTATGATGTCATTTGACAGTTCCCTCAAAGTATTTCCAATCCACCTCCAATTCTGTAGGAATATTTTCTGGTTGAGCAAAAAGTTCTTGGTTGTTTCGTTCCCAGGGTTTCTTGTTGCTAATTCGTTTTGTCCAATTGACCTTCAGTATATTTCCAGTGAAGTCAACTAGTGATAAAAGGTTCCTGTGGCCTATTGAAATGCTTTTCGTGATGTGCCCGCCAAGTTTCTGACCCACATAGAAGAACTAAGTAACTTAACCTTGGTGTTGGAAGCCCGAATTTTCTTCTTTATGCTGAGTGCAGAAGATTTTCAAACTGATTTCAGGGTGAAGAATGTCTGTCTGGCTTTTCCGATCCTGGTTTTGACATCCCCAACCACTCCGTATGTGGTTGAAACGATTCTGCCTAGATAGGTGAAGGAAGTGATAGAATTTAATATCTTTATATTCATTTTCTGGCCAACACGAATAATAAAATCAAGTCTAACAGTGTCGCCAAATGCATATATATATATATATGTAGTCGCTGGAACCAACACTTGTACGTCCACTACAAGATATGAAAATCTATGCGTGTAAGTTATGGCAGATTTACGTATACGGATTATCTGAAATCCTTGTAAGACACTGAAACAGATGCCGAACAATTTCTAAAGGAACGTTTTCTTCAAATATTTTTCCACACGTTTTCATGCATCTGGCAAGCTTCCTAAACCGATAAATAAACAGAGAATGCATGAAATATTTGATTTTCATGAAATAGACAATAAGAAATTTATATTGCCCGAGGGGTAACACTATGTATATTCTGTATAAACAACAAAACTAAGACGTCTGATTTTTTTACACCTACTGCAAAATGATGAAGTAAACGGAATAAGATATTCGCCATTTTTCTCTGTTATTTGATAATTTTAATTGCTATATGTCATGTTTTAACTTCCCCAAAAGATATTACTTCTCCAGGAGCTATTTATGTAGGCAGAAGTAATTACATTCAGTCACGATAAGGTCTAGATTTTATCCAGAGCTTTATTGTTTAGCCTTATTTGATCTTTCTGCTGCATGCAATTATAAGTTGTTGTTTTTTCACATCAAAGGGTGTGTTTCACACCGTCACTAACCCCTATTCATGTGAAATATATTCATCATAGATCCCAATGACTTTACTCCGTTTGTGAATAAATAAGGCATAGCACTAGTAGGAAATGCAAAGGCGAAACTGACATACAATGCAGTTACTTGAGTTCAACCTTTAAAAAAAGCATAAAACTTGGGCACTGTGGTAGAGTATAACTCCATTATAGATAGGATTTTATTTTGATAAACCACACAGTGTTAAATAGTAATATTAACTAATGACCACATTCCGAGCACAAATTATTGCTCATAATCATATCAAGGCACTCACATAACTTTTTACTTTATTTCTATACATGAATGGAATTGATTAGACATTTGAATAAAATATCAGCATAGGATAATGTACATTCAGAAATAATAATATGAGTGTTGTTGATCAAATACAATCATATAGGAAATAAGATGCTTTTACAGTAAAAATAAGTAACCTGTTAGAATGTTGTAATGTGAATTGAATACATTTTAACATTATTTATTATCCTCCTTTGATGTGACTGACTGGCGGTAAAAATATCTTCCATATCTCTGGTATTTGCATTGAGTTACTTCTATTGCACGTGTGTTCGGTGTAAACTCGATGAACCAGGATTCAGTAATCAATCTCTCTGCACCTACGTGTATTACTTTTTGGAATTTTGACTCTGCCTACTCTATTATGTTGTTGTGTGTTAATGCATGTAATGCTATTGCTAAGCTTCTTTCTAAATTATTTATCGTTGTGGGATCAATCATTCTAACCATAGTTGAATTCTTATGTTCTGATAATCTCACTACTCCTGATCTACTAGTTTGACCTGTGTATTTGGCTTAACTCACTGTAATTGGAAGTTATTTTGTAAATTATACCATTTTGTTAAATGGGGTCAACCTACGTGGTCCTTTAGCTTACAGAGCGTGTCCTACCTGAGTGAATTTTAAGGTTTGAATGTCACCCTGATTCCTGCTTTATTGAGAATCCTACTTAGGGACGGTCTCAAATGTCCCCCCCCCTATGTGTTGTAACTGTAGATACCTTATATTCTCTCTTATTTATGTTATCATCTAAAAAAAGCAACAGACACATTTGTCTTCTTGAGCAAATCTATCTTAAATGTGTACTAACTAGCATATATTTTATACACCTTAAGTGACAGTTTATTTATTCATTTGAAATGAGTTTCTAAATTTGAGTGCGATGCAATTATTTATTGTACAAAATCACTTAATACATTAGGAGTTTTACTGCTGTTACAAAAGCATTTTCGACCGAATACAGACTACTGTTAATACCCACTTTTACTTGATACTGAATATAAGATGACCTATGTGATAGGATAGGCAACAGTGAACTACGGCAGCACATGATATCCCATAGCAAATATGCAGAATGGAATGGAGATGGGTCTGACATTCGCTGAGGAAACCCTCGAGTAGTAACTGAATGAGAATTGGCAAGTTCACATGATCTTTATCATGTGAAACGTAATTTGAAACTTGTGGACAGTCAAGAAGGCAGTTGCAAGTGACCACAAAGAAGGGATTAGAATGTGTTGCTGAAAACCTATGTTCCATCCAGACAAACTAATAACCAGTAGTGATAGTGGTAATAATTACCATCAGTAGCTCCAGAGAAATTTAAACCGAGTATACACTTATTCTGATATCTGCAGAAATTAATGAATACTTAAAGAAAGATATCTGAGTTGCTCGTTTTATCAGTCAGCAACATATATCCATGCCTTCAAGGATATTCCTTAAACTTCTGTGAATATATTCAAAGAACCAGAGAGGCGTTCGACGTAAATACAGTAGTAAGACAAGGCTGTCTATTATCACCGATGATATTCTTGATTGTAATGGACTGGATTATACTTCAGACAGTGCACACGGAGCAAGGAGACAGGAATACGCTGGACCACCGATAAGACTCCATAAGATCTGATTTATATTAAATGTCACACAAACTCGAAGACAAACAGGCGAAAACTAACAGACTCGTTGAAGAGGATGGCAGCGAAAACAGGACTCCAGATGAACATAGAGAAGACGGAGGTGATTAAGATAACCAACCAACCAACCAATAGCAACAAGAACCAGCACCAATTACCGTCAGTAGTAGAGATTCAACAGAGGCTACTTCCTTCACTTATCCGGCCTAGAAGCACGAAATCAACCACAAGCAGTCGGAACGAATGAAGATGGGAAAGCAAGGCAGAATCGGAAAGGCAAGATACGCCTTCATCAACCTGAAACCAGTTTAGAAATCATCTGCCTAACTTACTCAGCATAAATAACAAGATTCGGATATTCAACACCAATGTTAAGTCAGTCACTTCTTCGAAATGGGTCAGAAAATTAGATTGCGCATAATTCACGAAAATGATTTCTAACAGACTGCAGACTTTTACCAACAGCTGCCTTCACTGGCTCTGTATTGAAGATCAAATGACAAGAAAGAATTTAATAACAAGGAACTCTGGCAACAAACTAACCAAGAGCCAGTCACTCAACTAATAGGTAGGAGAAAATGAAGGCGAATCGGGCTTACGATGAAGAGGTCTTTGAATGACATCACGCGCAGTGGTGTTTATAGCTCCAGTGGAATCCCAGAGGGGAGCGCCGAGTGGATCGTCAGTGTGATGGTAAAATGGAGGAGGTTGTGAGTAGAAGAGGAGATGACATATTATGGGCAGTCGTGGACCCAGGTGAAGAAGACAACTTAAGAATAGAACAAAAGTGGGGACTTGTTGCTAAAGCCCTGTGATCCATTTGGAAACCAAGTGAATAATAAAATTATTATATGTCTAAATGTACTTTGTGTTACTTTTCATAATACTTGAGACTCACCTGAATGCGTCGTCTGCTTGGTAGACGTAATGTTAACAAAAAGGAACTTCAATCTGTTTTATTTCTTTGTTAAAATAGAATTGTACGTATATTGTACCTTTGATAGGTATGTAAGAAGACAAAGTAATTTTTACAGTGTCAAATGATAAGACATTACCAAGATTTGTTAATTTTGGGTTTACTACGGATGTTTATGAATTTATTTTTTTTTACTGTTAAATGCAGTTTTTAATCATATTTCTTAAGCAGTGTAGCAGGAGATAATATGTCATTAAATCTAAAATAGAATAAAAGTCTTTGGAGTGGATGAAGTATCTTTCAATGGTTACTACGTAACAACAATATGTCATTTACAAAATTCTTCATGTAGTGAGAAGTTTTTTTTCAAATTAACGTTATCTGTTAAAGATAAGCAACAGGAAACCTTCAATATAGATTTTTTTGCTTATTGATACACTTTAGGAAGGTATCTTAGCAACCACAAAAGGACTGTTGTCTCTTAACACCCTAGTCATCCAATGTCTCAGTGAAAAGCATTACCAATACAAACTTATGGATGCAGGTTATCTCCTGTGAGACTCTAAGGTATAATTCGTTTCATCATCAACTGATAGCCAATACTGTGTCTTACTTATTCCTAGTGTTGAAAGAACTCTTTCAATCAAGTTTGGAGCGTGATTACATTTAGCTGAGTTGAACATTTAATACTTCTTTAAGTTAAGACTGAACAGAACTTTAAACACTAGACTGTAGTATTATGTCTTGGATCGTTTTCATTTAAAATTCAGCAAATCATTAGTGGAGTTGGCGAGACAACAAATCTGTACTTTAGACAGCCAAGTCAAAATAACTAAGGGGTCTGGTTGAATGTTATTCGTAGTAGGGTGCAGCAGGTTGGGTGTGAGGACAAATACTCGCTGAAGACATTCGCTGGGGTCGCGTTATGTCAGAAGTTAGAATTCGTGGGCCATTGGATCGGGTCCCAGTGGCTTAATGGTATACGAGCTCGCGTACTGTTGAAGAGCCCCAAACTAGGACGAAACAGCTGTCCAGTTTTCCTAGTTGGTTTTCCAATAGTTCTCTAACTAATGTCAGATCATGATGAAAATCCTGTAAATATAACAAAATCAAAGTGAATTAATCACACATTATGATGTTCCTAAATTTTAAAAAAGCTGATACTAAGACATTGTTCACTGTTCCAACAAGGTAAATTACTTGAAGCTTAAAAGTAATAATATGTGATATCAAGCTTTTAAAAAATCAAAATTGCTTTTGAAATTTACTGTTTTAGAAACTTTCCAATTTTTAGAAAGTATAAACATGGAATGATGCGATATGGGTCGTCTCCATGATGATTGTTGTATGGCCAGTCAAAGTAATAGTCATCCCTAACATAGAAGTAGCATTATGTTCAATAGATAAGACGACAGCAGAAGAGGTTCAAACTCGATGTGCATTAACTCTTTTTAGAAACAAAAGAAGGCACAATCAAACTTGACAAAATCGGAAAGATTAACTCCAATCGATCTTAAAAAGAATAAAAACGTCATATCAAAAGTTGATAATGGAAACTCTACGGTAATTTTGGATAAATCTGACTATATCAAGAAAGTCACTGAACACATTAAACGGGTTCACATGAGAGAATTAAGAAGCCTGTAGATACCTTAGTGAATAAGATAAAGAAATCTACAGAGGATTTACTACGTAATATGAGGCTGTCACTGAGTGGGTCAGAATGGTTTAATTTAATGCCTAAAAGTAATAACGCTAGTAGAATATATGGTACTATAAAAATACATAAACCAGGTTACCCCATACGATTATTAGTAGATTTCAGGAATTATCAAAATGCTTAGCTCTAGTACTATTTCCCATTCAAACTCTAGGCCAACTAGTACATGTGAAATGAAAAGGAAAATAAATAAAATTCAGTTAAAGAATAATGAAAAAATGATCAGTTTTGATATAACTAGTCTGTACACTAATATACCAACCAATACGGTCTGAGAAGCAGTTAAAAGGGAACTAACTTCTGATCCCGAACTTAGTCATATGAAATAGCTGCCCATTGAGAAAATTATTTTAGGAATTCAGTTATGCCTCACATCTACTGTCTTTAAATTCAAAGGTAAAAGATATAGGCAAATAGAAGGTGTAGCGATGGAATTATCAATATTCGCTATCAAAGCAGATATCTTTATGGACAGAGGGGAAAATATTGCTCTCGATACATTTAATCCTACTCCAAGAATATGGTGGAGATATGTGGATGACACTTTCAGTGTTAAAAATAGAACATAGCTTCTTCACACATATAAACTCACTACTATAGGGAACACTGGTAGAGGGAACAAAATTCACATTGGAATCGGAGAATGAACAAGGAGAATTCGCTATCATGTTGGATTGTAAAATAAAATGAACAGAAGAAGGTAAACTGCACACTAGCGTTTACAAAAAGCCAATGCATTCTGCTAACAGATATTTAGACTTTAATTCATATCATCCATTGTCTGTAAAGACTGGCTTAGTTAAGTGTCTAACAAACCAAGAAATAGCACTAAGTAGTACAACAACAAAAAATAAATGATGAAATAAAACAGATAGAAGAGGCATTAGTGTTAAATAACTATCCTAAAAAATTCATTGGGTAGATCAGAAAAGATCAAAAGTAAAATAAAAACAATGGTTAAACTGATTATGATAACATAAATAAGACAGAATATAAGGTATTTACAGTTCTACCAATATAAGAAGGGGACATTTGAGACCCTACGTAGGATTCTCAATAAAGAAGGAATTAGGATAGCATGCAAACACACAAACTCACTCAAGTAGGACACGCTCTGTAGGCTAAAGGACCCTGTAGGTTGAGCCTGTGAGTGAGGTCAACTAAATAGGTCAAACTAGTGGATCAGTAGTAGTGAGATTATCAGAACGTAAGAATTTAGTTGCTAAGGTTAGAATAACTGATCCCACAAAGATAAGTAATTTAAGAAATTAAACCAGCAATCACCTGCATGCATCAACACATAACCACACAATAGGGTGTGTTGGACAGAGTCAAAATTCTAAAGAGTAATATAGGTAGGCGGAGAGAGAGAGAGAAAGAGACAGGTTGATTATTGAATCCTCGTTTATTGAGTCTACACCCAACACATGCAACAGAAATGATTCATCGGAAATACCAGAGATATGGAAGATATTGTTACCACCAGTCAGTCAAATCAGAGGAGGATAATAAATAATGTTCAAATGTATTCAATTCACATTACAACGTTCTAACAGGTTACTTATTTTTGCTACAAAAGTATCTTATTTGCCATCTGACTGTATTTGATTGGTACCACTAATATTATTTCCGAATGCACTTTATCTTTTATTGATTTTATTCAAATGCCTAATCAATTTTTACTCATATATATGAATGTAGCAAGAAAGTTATATGAGTTAGTGACTTGATATGATTATGAGCATTAATAAATTGTTTAGTTGGTGGATGGTGACTAGCAGTGGAATCCAGGATAAAGCGGATTTCATCTTATTTGAGACTCGTCTACTGGATGTGCCTGCATTCCCTAGTCACAGAGTGATGATGTTCCCACCAAGGCTCGAATCCAGTGCCCATAGTTTCAAATACCAAAGCCTTATCCACTAGACCACTTGGGCCGCGAGAGCCCCCTCCCTCTTGTGCAACGGGTCATGTTAATTAATTAATTGAATTTTAGATTTTCGCGTCGATTGATTGGACCGAAGTGCTCGGTTGACATGTCGGCTTCTTGTGCAGATTCTTCGATGATGTCTGAGAATGTAATTAGAATTTAATTGGTGGATTCAATTAGATAATTAATAAGAACCCTTGTACAAAAGGGGGCTGTCGTGACCCAAGTGGTCTAATGGATAACGCTATGGCGTTTGAAACTATGGGCACTGGGTTCGAGCCTTGGCGGGAACATCATCACTCTGTGACTAGGGAATGTGGGCACATCCAGTCAACGAGTCCCAAATAGGACGAAATCCGCTTTATCCTGGATTCCACTGCTAGTCACCATCTACCAAATAAATTCTTATTATATTCACACAAAACCTTTTATCACACTACAAAAGACTATCTTTCATTTTTTGAATTATTCTATCTGAATTGGCCATATGCACAATTAACTCCTCTACAACCTCACATTTAAAGGGATGGCTATTTTTAAAAAATCTACACTGAAAGCAACCTGAAAAGACTGTTGTCTCCTAATCCACTTGGAAGAAAAATTTATAAATGTTATAGAATCAAACAACTGATAACACTCTTTAAATGGCAACTACCTATTTCTTATTTTACCGGATTTACTACATTCTTTTCATTATGGGCATTTCGCTAATCATCGAGTGACTGAAATTCTCATCTCTTCTGAAGTATCAATTGAAATATTTCAAAGGATAAAGAAGATATTCTTTTCAATTCATTATTACACTTGACCTAAGTCAGCCTATTTTCAACCCTAATGACAAGAATATGATAATGATAATCAGCTTTGAAGTATTATTATTAAATAATTACTCCAGATATATTATACAAGCGAAATGACCGTAAACTGACTTCATTAATCTAAGAAAAAGAAATTTACTGATCGATATAGAGAAATAATGACAGATTTATTTTCTACTACTGAATACATTTCCAAATATCTCTGTGAAGGTTATTCAGCAAATGAAATTCTTTAACTGTAACTAACTTTAGAGTTAATCTGAATGGGTCACTTCTATATATCCACATTTATTTCCCTTTATAAATATAGGCATCGTGTGTAGTCGATGAGTCTCTGTGTCCTAGGAAATCGACTTTTTTTCCTTCACGTTCCCAGTGGAACATAGGGCAACTTCAAGCTAGAGGCTTGAAGTTTTTGTAGCAGTGGTGATTATTTTTACAGGATGGGGTTGCTAGCCTCATGGCCAACCTTCCCCCTTTACCAGTCTTATTACTGGCTAAGTGAGGTAAAGGAGTGTGTCGGACGGGGATCGAACCCCGGACCATGTGCATGGTCGGCGAGCATGCTAACCGTCGGGCTACCGACGCAGAAGAAATCAACTTAGTAGATGGGTATTTAAAAAGAAAGGAAGTATGACCAGCATCATTGTGTTACACAACGTTTTCTGGAGTATTTAGGAGTGGAATTCAGAACCCATACCCCTTTTATCTATCTCTTAAAATATAACAATCCCTTGATAACTGTGAGTAACCATCCTTATTTTCATCCTTACGCAAGTCAACAACGAACTGTACTTTGATATTATGTCGTTTGAGATGTCCATATTCACAGAAATCTATACACTTCTGTTCTGAACGCAATAACATGTTTAGATTTTTCAAAAACTGCATTAAGTCGAAAACTGTATATAAAACTGTAGACTAGAAACTTTGTATTTGCCTAAGCTAGTTTCTGTTTTACATTATTAATTATAAGTAATATGAAATGCAGGAAATTGCGTTAAATATGTACAACAACGGAAATATAAACATTTGCTGACGTATTCACAAGATAGATTAGTTTATTATATACCCTTTCATGTTAAAAGTTAGGAAGTTCCCATTTCTAATAGAATGTGTTTTGTTATATTCCATGTACTTTTTTATTTTTCACCAGTAAGGCACTCAATAATAATATTTTTGTCATCCATAACCTGTATATTTACGATATGTCCACAAAGAGTGAATCATGAATGATTTCATTCAGTACAAATTATGGTATTATGCATGGAGCTAATATGATATGACCTTTTGATCAGCATAAATGCAAATGCATCTGTCTAAATTAGTGACCGATATTAGATATTAGATTTATATATGAAGATACCTATCTACCCTGGACTGATCGTCAACTGAATAATATAGACGGCTATATATATTCTAGCTATCAATGAGTCATCTAGCTGTCGAAAATGTTTTTTAAATCTCTCCAGTTAACAGATAAGAGTATAAAAACATGTGTATCTTCTCTCCTTTTCTAAAAGCATTTTCAGTAGGTTTAGACCATTGTTGTCACTACCTTATACTTATTTGTGTATGAGTCTACTCAGAGTTTTTATCGTTTATAAGTTTCCATAAGTATTGTTGCGATGTTTTACTACTTATATGTCGAAATTATTTTATACAAATAACTGTTGAGTTTATCATTGTAGTATTCAATGTAAGTTTTTCGTATGGTCCCACAGTTTGCGCTGAACTATTTGTGTTTTAAGCAACGTATCATAGTTTTCAAGTATTGTTTTGTAGGGATTTTGTTTGATTGGTTGGAGGATTTTATCATGAGCTGACAACAGTTAGAGAACCATTGGAAAACCTTGAAGTACTGGCCATTGGATTAAGGCCCAGTGGTTTATTGGTCTACGAGCTACCTCGCCTTGTAACCAGAAGGTCCTGGGTTCGAACCCCAGTGAATGTGTGCACCCGAAGAGTTTCAAACTAGGACGAAACAGCAGTCCAGTACTCCCAAGTTATCATTATTTATTTGAACTACTTAAATTCTATGAATTTTACTCGAAGAACTTCAAAATTTTCTAGAGGGGAAATAAGACAGGGAAAAACTCACAACTTTCTTAGTAACTTTGTTATTTTATTCGAGGGCTCTTTAATACTCGTAAAGAAATATGAAAGCAGAAAGTAGAACCACAGACACCAGTATTGAGTAGAAAAGCGAGAGAAACAATACTGTGTAGAATGAATTCAAATTAACTGTACATCTATCTTACATTGAAGGTTCTAGTTCAGTGGTAGAATACCCATCAGCCACACATGTTTTCCCGGGTTCAATCCTCAGCCAACGCACTCCTAAATCTCTGTGAATCGAGTAAATATGGAAGGTAAGTAGTGAGGCTAGCAACTTCACCTCGTAAAAATAATAAAAACCACTGCTACTGAAACTTCAAGGCTCAAGCTTCAAGCTCATTGTTACACTTAGAACTCGAAAGGGTAAAAAGAATGCAATGAAGGAACCTCAAAAAGTAAAATCACCACAAAATGTCATATTCCTTAATATTTGCAATGATGTATACATTTCACTATAACAGAAAGATACTTCACCAACTTTTATTTTCAAAAGTAATCTTTTTACTAACTCACTTTCTGGTCAGATTTGCAGGATTGTTTTAGAATAACTGAACTCACATATGAAGCAGTCGTAAAAACACGGAGTCGTAGGCGACAGTTGATTTGGAGAGATGTATAGGTGTATTCTCCTTCAGACTCCAGCAAAAAGATAGTAGCATTTAGTAGAGCTTAGTGACTGTTTAAATGTTCCCTGACTGTATTTACTATAAGATTATAAATAATGAGTGCATAATACGTGCACAATCCTTTGCTGGTCACAGACAGACAATAAATATAATGGAGATACATTTAAAGTTTTATATCTGTTCAGAGATCTTAATGCAATGAAATTTATGTATGAATAAAACTCATAAACTAAGTATTTCACTAGGGAATACTGAATATAGTTTTATAATTTTCGTGGATTTATAGTTTATGATCATTGTTACATGAAAATAATCCATCTGATATTTCTCTTCATTAAAGAGGAAAATAAAAATCATTTTAAAGTATAGAGAAGTAATTCAGTAGATGGTAGCTGGAAGTGAAACATAAGCCATGCGATTAGCACCAATTAGGACTTGCGAACTTAGTTTTACTGAACTCTCTGTGAAAGATGGTGTTTCCACTATGTATCACACCCGGCAGTCACCACCTGAAACGCTTAAAGCATTATCCAATGGGCTATTTTGCTGCAATAGTGCAACGAATTTCAGGTGTTATTTGTCGAATTTTTGAATTTAGCATCGTCGGTAGCACAGTGGTTAGGACTCTCGCCGACGATGAACATGGTCCGGGGTTCGAGCCCACGCCGGCGCACACCTGATATCTATGGTCGGCCTGCGAAATTTGGGCCACCGATATCCATGCTGAAAATTCCATACTTGTACCAAAAATACGGTGTGGAATCAAGCTGTAAAAAATCAAAAAAAAAATTATTTATACCAAGGTGTATTGGTAGGCCTTCTTTTCCGATACCCACTCCTATTATAGACGCCTTAATAAATACCTTTTATTTTAATTTTGCAGACATGAAGCTAATGAGGTCTACACTGAACGGAACGCGTGTCATATATCTTAATGTTAGGCACCACTCGTCAAACAATATCAAACATAAATCACAGGCCCCATCAAAGCATCAATATAATGAAGACACACTGTGAAAGATTCCAAGTCTCTTTGGAAGTACAGTCACAAACCTGAGCAATGTGCATACCTCTCATAACAGAAATATTTATTATAATGGTTCACTGACCTTAAATTTTTTTAATTTGTCCTATAATGTATGGGATTTCCTGTTTCGTAGTAAATAATTTGAGTGTGATAAATTCGGAGCCGCTTGAAATAAGTAGCATTTTTCCAGTCGGTCAATAATTATTTGATTCAGTTTCATGACCTGTTGTTATATCACTGTTAGTGACCAGTTATTTAATCGAAAACATGCGTCTTGTTCTATTTTTTGAGATTCGTTGTCTACAGAAACGTTCAGCTTAGTGAGTGAAGATGTTTCCATCGGTCCGGTGAAACCACATACTCAGTCACCAGTTTTAGTGAACAGTTAATAACACAATCTTTTCACAGGTGTTTTAAGTATATTTCAATTGAGAAACACTCACCATAGTTTTTGTAACGGAATAAATGCTTTGGAAATCCCTCCTAAACGATCTAGTCACTAAATTGACCCTTATCTGAATGTGTCAACTAACTTAGTAATTATTACCCGTTTTTCTCACAGACTGCATATCCTTGTTCTAACAATCTCATATCATATACTGACTTGTACCATATTATTTGTCACTATTCCTATTTTTAATCTCCAATTTTATTGCTTCTCTTTGTAGTTGTACAACGTCTTGATAATGTGTTGTTTTATGATATAAATTTGTTTGGATGAACCCAGGTCATTCTGACTTTGAGCTGTCTGTGAGAAGCGTGCTTCTTGTGAATACAGTTTTTGATCCCACCTTGTTGTGAATATTCTGCTTGATTCTAATTATTTGCGTTTTACTCAAAAAAATGAATTTGTTTGTATAGCTGCCCAACGGCACCAATGAAAGCCACACTTAGATTCCAGCCAAGAACAATCTTCCTTTTGCTGTCTTTGGAGCGATTTATGACTATTCATGTCTCAAGGAAGTGTTGTCAGTTATTGAGTAGAACTCAGACATCTTCTTCCTGTGTTCAGACCATAACGAGTCGGTTTTAGTGGTAACAGTCGTGGTATGACAACCGTTATATACATACGATTATTATTGTATTATTGCTCCCTCGGGTTCCTAGTGGAATATAGGGCTTCAACTGCACGTCTCCACTTGCTTGCTTCTGTCTTGCTTCTGCTGTACTTTTCACCTGTATCCATATCAGTTAGTCCATACTGTTTCAACTCCTCTTCACACCATCTCCTCCATGTCACCCTTGCACTGATGTTCCACTCGCCGCTTCCCTTTCGGCCTGGTTCCACTCGAGCAATGGCCTGACGCGCGCACGATGTCACCCAGCGGTCTCTTCAGCGAGTGTCCAATCCACCTCCACCTTCTCCTGCATATTTGTTGGGCAATTGGTTCTTGTTTTGTTTGTTCCCATAATTTCTATATACATACGAACAGGATTTTAATTGAAGTATGTCACACTAAGCTATTAGTCTCACGAACAAAGTTGGTTTGTCTGAACAAGAAGAACAAAATCTGTAGTACAAAATGTACAAAATTTTATTTCAATAAATCCAACTTTACTTTGACTTGATGAATCTGTTATCACCAAGGAACTCAAACCAGACCTTTGTATGTAGAAAGAAATAGTAACTACTCTCAAGTTATCCTGGTAACGATTTTTTTCCACTTATTACATAATTATGTATTCTGTTTTTTTTGTTATTACTATCTTCATTGCTGTTACTACTATAACCACTTTCCGACTAACTGATCTTAATCCATTTGATTTTATATCACTTTCAAAGGCTTACTTGTATATTATTATGTAATCCTTTATTTTGTATGATTTTAGTTTATTGGTGTTTTTGTTGTTAAGCCAATTATTAAAACTTCTCGAGTACTCTTTCTTAATTGAGATAAATAGTCAGTTTGTCTCAATGTTATCTGTAACTTAATACACCTATCAAATTCCACGCATTATTGTTTCTTTAAACTACCTTTTTCATGTCAAACTTCTGCAGAATATAACAAAAAGTGTACATTTTTATTCCGTTAATACTGTGTATATTTTAAACTGTCCGTAGTTGAAGAAAAGCCTTGAAATGCAATGTGCACATTTTATACTACAGATTTTGTTCTTCTCACTTTGGTAAACATGACTGAAGGAACACTTAAAAGTTGATTGGATTAATATACTCATTACATTGTTTTTGTCTAGTGATTCGGTTTAATGCTACTCTTATTTATGTGAATATATCTGCCAACACACTCAATATAGTAATAGTAGTAATAGCTTTATTCTGAACAGTGTTTATAAAATGTGCAGAATTCTCAACAAAGGTTACTGCATGATATTTTTTCTTCGTCCAGTATCTTCAAATAAAAGATCTGATTGACAGCAGATCGTGTGACACACTTCTATCTGACCTGAACCGCGAACCACTTCATCATGTTGATATCTCTTCTTTTTCCCCCTTGAGAATACGCGTTCTTAGGTTGAATGCCAATTATAAAAAGTTCAGGAAAAGGAAACCACTCAGGGACGATCATCTCATGTACTGGGATAAAGTACCATCGAGGATAGTGCTTTCTCACACGATTAGTATAAACTTGTGAATCAGCAGGTGGTGAATGTTCTAAATACTCGTCAGCTTAAACAATATTGTAAGGGGTCATATTTTACCAGATTTAAACAAAATTTTATCGGTGGCATAGGTTTTAAGCAGGCCGCCCAGTAGAAAATAAATAATATCTCATTGTATGTAAGCTTCTCATTTACTCCTCAAATATCTTGGGTACAAGTTCAGGATGACTGAATTTGTCATTATTTGTAATTCAGACACACTATATTCTTCACCATCTACTTCAGAAATGCTATCATGCATAAGCTACTATAAAAACCAAAAGAATTTGTAAGTAATTTGCATTAAAACCTTTTCAATTTTGTAGACGGCTCTATTTTTCCTAGTAAGAGATGAATTTCACTTTGTTTTACTGCTCAGTTGTTTTTTCAAACCTTTGCGTTCCCAGTGGAAAATGCGACTTCAAGCTAGAGCTTTGAAGTTTCAGCAGCAGTGGTATTTATTTTTACGGGATGGAGTTGCTCGCATCATGCCCAAGCTTCCATCCTCACCCCCTTATTACTGGCTTAGCAATGTGAAGGAGTGCGTCGGTCGGGAATCGAACCATGGACCATGTGCATAGTCGGCTAGTGTCCTAACCGCTGTGCCACCGACTGTTGTCTTTTTCTGAACTAAAGATTTTAAAAACAGAACAGAAAATAACATTAATTACTGATGTCACGGTAGAAGACAAGAGTCTTAGTAAAGAATACTTATTTCGAAATGTATATCTCTATATCATCCAAATTATATACACCTTATCTGCAAGCCATCTTTGCGCATATCTTCTGTGTTATAGCTACTTCTGCCCTTCGTATTGTATTTCTTTGTCTTCTGCTCATATCTCCCATGTTTTGCCGCAACGCTGAGTCGTTTGCTCTGTTTGACTTTAAATCCATCTCCCTGCTATTTGACATTTTCATAATGATGAAAGTCTCTGTACATACTACTGATAAATCTTATCAGTAGCATACACCACAATATCACTGATTCACATAAAGATTTTGGACTTTTAAAATAATTAAATTTTTCATATTTGTCATGTTTCCATTGTTAGAGAGGGGGAAACATTCAAAATACTTTAGACATCTGTGCATCAACACAACATATTGCTAAAAATACATTTTTACTAAAGACATCTGAGTCTTCGCATACACGCACACACATACACACCTTGTAAAAGGCTGACAGTGTAAAGCATGTTGCTTGAACACTCAAACACACAACTGTTGAGTGACCTAGAATTTGGATACATTTGTTCTAGCATATCTGAATAGCTTTACATCACGTCTTATTCCTTATACCCTCATAATATCACAGGCAAATATTTGACTCGTTAAAAATGTAATTTTATCACGAATGTTCCACTGCAGTAGTTTTTGAAAAATCTGCTACTACAGCTGTGGACTAGATATTAAAGTGCGAATGGAGAAAGTTTTCAATGCAAAAAGAATCAGATATATATATATATATATAATTTTACTGTTTTTTATAATAAGCTTTTAAGAGCACACTAAAGCACTTTACGAAATTCGTGACCGAATGTAAAATTATACGTTTATACTGTTTCGTCACATCTCCTTAACAGATTTAAGTATTAATATTTTTCATCTGTCATTACGTTCTCTTATATGTACTAGATTGTATACAGTGAAAACAGGTATCCTAAAATGTTTAGATATTCCTAAATACCTTGGTTCACAAAAAATTAAAAAACCAAATAAATGTAACAGTAAAATAGGCAGTGGTAGAAACCTGATTCAGTTATAAATGTGAATGATACTTATAACAAACTAAGTTCAAATATCACATGCTCTAATACCTGTGGTGATGCCTTCTTTTCAGTGTGGGTCATATAACACCTGTCTAGTATTTATCCTTATTCAACTTTTACTTATTCTGAATAGGTCTGTGTAAATTTTCGCTCGATGGTGACTAGGAGTGGGATCCAGGATGGATATTACTTCTCATTTTTTACTCGTTAGCTGGATGCACTTATAATCCCCAGTAGGTGATGGTTTTCCCACTGAGACTCGAAATCAGTACCCATCTTTTCAAACGCCAGAAAACGTTATCCGCTAGGCCACTCCAGCCATGACGGCCGCTTCTTGTGCAACGGGTATTAGTTGTTATTTGTTTAAGCTCAACACCACTCACACTAAATGACAGTCCTTGGAAGCCAGAACGAAGTGATCTAACCACCGGACTGCTGTTTCTCTTAATTCAGTGCCGAGCTCGTCAGTGGCTTCATCAGACACTAGACTGCTACACTATTATCTAAGTCAAATGTAAAAGTATTCTGAAAAATCGATAATACGGCACACATTTACTACTTTTAAAGCATCTGCGGAACTCAAATAGCTGGTGAACACATTCAAGTAGAATATTATTCTGATTGGCAATAAGATAAAAGGAGCTTGATCATTATTACGGATTTAACGAATGAAAAATTCTACTGAGATAAATGTCAACAGTATCTAATTTGAGTAAATATTTTTGTAAAATTCACAAATGTGTCGCTAAAGTGCGATGATACACATGCTTATTTTGAAAATGAATCTTGCTGAAATCTGTTTTAAAAATGGAGTTCTCTATAAAAAAAACTCTAATTATTAAAATAACCCAGAAATGGTGTATGAATTTATTACTCCTCTGTTTTAAATCAACAGACATTGATCCTTAAACTTATCTAATCTGTCATCGACATAATATAAGTAAAAAATTGTTATCTGTCATTACAAATTAATTTGTTGCAGTTTCCGAAGAATTCGTCTGACAATTATTATTATTATTTTATCCTTTAATTCCTAGAGGAACATAGGGCTTCAGCTGCGCACCTGCATTGCCTTCTGTTTCCTGCCAACTTTTTCATCCCGCTCCAAGTCTCCCTACATGCTTTCATCTCCTCTTCACATCACCTCTTCCAAGTCACCCCACCCTGTCACTGACGACCAACTCGCCGCCCGCTTCCCTTTCAGCCTGGTTCCACTCGAGCAATGGCTTGTCTAGTGATGTCACTTGATGGTTTATCTTCTCAGCGTATGGCCAATCCATCTCCATTTCTTCCTGCCTACTTGTTTCACTTGTCTAACTATTAGTTTTTGAGAAATAAAGAATGATAAGTAGATAATGTGATCTCCTTATACTAACAAAAATAACATCAAATTATCTGAATACAGGGAACCTGTTGAAAGACTAGTAACTGTTTCTAGACTTCACATGTGATATATAAAATAGCGCAAATATGTTAAGTTTTATCGCCAAAAGCTTCTACCAGTTGACTTTTATCTCATAATACCGTGAAAACGCTAATACAGCGTGTATCGATGCGAAAGTTTTCATAGGGTACTGAATTTCGAACTGATTGTGTTCTCTGAGCTGGTTGATTTAATTGAAAAGCTTTCGTCATCCACCTTCTAGACAACATCCTCAGCACAGGTTTTAGTATAAAATGAGCTCATTTGAATTCTCCATGAATGATATAACTGTGTCTCCTAACATCCACTGTCATGACCGGCTGTTAATTTACTTCTCTACTGATCATTTTTATTGACCTGGGACTTGAACTTTCTTGTCATGTGATTTACTTTTTATAAGCTGGTGGTAAATTTGGTCTATAATAATTAGTTTGTTAATTGCTTATTCACTTGAGTGCTGAACAGACTTCTAGAAATTTCCTGACTGCAGTTTCAGTGTTTAAATTTTTTAAATTTCTACATTTTACCATTCAAATTGTAACAATAGAAGACAAGGGCCAGGCAACAGATCGTTTGTTAAAGAAATCAACACATATTTAGAGATTTCCATGTACATATTATAGATTATTGTTACCAGAAAGACACAGTCTTCTGATCAGTTGTTTCTCACAGAAAGTTAACCTTGCATCTCTTTGTGGCTGTTTCTTGAATGTCAGATCATCTATATGTTAACTGTATCCGCCTATGCAAAGCCTTTGTTCTCATTTATCTCACGACCAATACTGGGGACCCAAACATTGACGTAAATTGCTGTCTTCCAATTTTGACTAACAGCCAGCTCTCACCACAAAATTAGTGTCCATAATTATCTACATGCATTGGTATGAAAGAATATAACCCATGTCTTTTTACGGTAATTTGTGTTCTTGCATTTGGATTTGAAGACGACGCCAACTTTGATCGATGTAATGTTGATTGGAGTTCATACATGCAGTTCATCTGGTCAATGGTATTAATTTTATCATCTTTTGCTGTTGAATTTCTCGGTTTGCACAATATCGAATGAAGTGATTGTGCTGGCTGGCTGGCTAGCTGGATGGCTTGTGTGCCATATCTATTTCAAACGGTGTTAATATTCTAGCTGTTACTTCAGAGATGATTTTTTTTATATATGATAGGATGAATTTACTTGTAGTCTTTGATGTGGACTCAAGTTGAAACACTTCTGGATGAAAATGTGGGAATATCCATTTTTTAAGACAGTCAATAGATATTTTAATCCCTTATATATTCATCATTCTCCATGTATATGTAACTGTGAATGTATACGAAAACGTATATCTTACACTAAATCACTAAAATACTGATGCTCGCTAGTGACTTGCTACAGGTTGAAGTTTCCTGAGTTCTAGTGAGAAGTCGTCACCAGTGAGGTCCAATTAGATGTCACGTGTGTGGATGGATGTCCCACCAACGACAATGGTTGGGGTCGCGCTAAATCACGAATTGGTAGAAGTTAGAATTCACGAGCCATTGAATCGGGTCCCAGTGGCAAAATACTATTTCATTAGTGGCACAGGTTACAGTATGTGGAATATAAAGTTGCTTGTTGCTTCTGTCTCGTATGATCTCTTTTAATTTGACATCTTCATTATAACAGATGTGACTCTCTTCTCCTTCTTTTTGGATTTCTAATACTTATTATTCCCCTTTTTGTCTATTTTATCTGTGTAAATATGAAAAAGAGGAGAAAAATGTTATTCCCCAGTGTTGTAAGTCATATTATTTATATTCATGAATATAGCAATTCACTGAATTTACTAGCATTCTCAGAAATGATTCACTGAAAACAAATAAATATGTTCCATAAAGTCATTCAAGAATTTTTACATACATTTTTACTCATTTGTTTGTTTACATCTGTGTTTACTAATGACAGTCTCCGAGTTACTGATACAGAGGGAATACTAAGTTTATCATTTTTAATATTATATCTTTGAATATTTCTTTGCATTTGTCTACAAGACAAAGATATGTTTATTGTACCATCTGTAGAGGGAATATAATTGTTTGACAAATATCTCCTGAACTATCTAGTCACAATATCGACGTTTATTTGGATGTGTCGTGTTGTATAATTATCATTATAGGAATATTTAAATTATTTGTAATTAACAACCATTTTTTTTTCATAGACTGTATATCATTGCTGTTCTGGCATCTACATATCATATGTTCATTTGATCCCCATTATTGGTTTTTGTTCCTATTTAACCCTATAATTTTAGTGCTTCTCTTTGTGGTTGTCCAATTCACTGATAATCTGTTGTTTCACGATGTAACTTTGTTTAAATCAATCAAGGTCATTCTAACTTTGAGCTGTCTACGGGAAGCGCCTGTGTTTGCTTCTTGTGAACAGAGTATCGATCCCATCAGGTTGAGAATATTCTACTTGATTCTAAGGTAGTTTTTGTAGTTGAATTACAGTTGATATAAACACTGGTCCTCCTGTCTTAACTGAGGCTGCAAAAGTTGTTTCTAATCTGAAACAAGGCAAAACAGAGGGAATTGATGGAATGACCCCAGAGGTATTTAAGGCCGGTGAATACAATTTACTATCTCAGTTAACTAAGGTGATAGGCAGCTTATCAGAACTAGAGTTTGTCCCACCGGGCTGGCATAAGACATTGGTTATCCCAATATAAAAGAAGAGAGACAAACCTTGCTGTGATAATCCCAAGGGGATTAACTTGACTTATCTGGTATCTAAATTTCTAGGCTCAATAATCATGCGTGGACTAAGTGGTGCTCGGGAGGTGCAAACACGAGAGAGCCAGTCAGACTTTAGACCAGGAAGAGGGTGTATTGATCATATCTTCACCCTCCGACAGATTCTAGAACATAGGAATTCCTACTGGCGTCCAACAATCATTATATTTCTTAACCTAAAGGCACCATTCGATTCTGTCGATCGAGAGGTTCTCTGGCGATGCTTGGCTGTAAAGGGAATGCCGAGAAAATACATTGCACTGATTAAGGCACTCTACTCGTACTCATACAGCCTGGTGAGGGCTTATGGCGAGTTTTCACCTGAACTGGTGACGACTAGCAGTGTCTGTCAAGGATGCCCATTATCCCCTTTTCTATTCAACTTCATCATAGATGTACTAATGGACCTAACCCTAACTGACTTCAGTGACTTAGGTATTGACTTGTTACAAGGGAATAATCTTGCTGACTTAGAATATGCGGATTATTCAGTCCTTCTGGGTGAAGATACCGACAGAATGCGGAAATTTTGAACACCTTGAGCAACAATCTTCGAATGTTTTGCATGAGATTCGCCCCTGTCAAATGTAAGACGATGCTACAGGACTGGACTACATAGACTACTAGCCTAAAGATAGGGAGCGAAACCGCGGGGCGTGTTGGGTACTTCACTTATTTGTGGAGCTGCATCAGCTTAATCAGGTTGGTCGCTGACGAAATCTTAGCATGTATACAGAAGGATTGTTTGGCATTTGCCAACTTATGCTATCTCTGATATAAATGTGATATCTGGCTGGCTATCGATCAAAGTACGTTTCTGCTACTCAGCAGTTCCCTCGGTCCTCCTATATGCCTGCGAACGAGACATAGCCACTGAAAGTGGAAGACATGAAAATGCCAGCAGTCTTTAAACATAGATGTCTGAGTTCTATCTTCCCTATTAAATAGTATGATAAGGTATTATTGAGGTTAGCAGTCGCGTGTAAGTTAAGGAGGGAAAATCAATCAATGAGGTTGTGAAGTTACAGCCATCACCTTCCTCGAGGGTCACTGTTAGCTAACATATGATCATGTTAGAGAATAGCTAGTGGTGGTCAAATCAAACATTTAATCAGTTAGTGAAACCCATAAAAGTTAGTTTAAGTTACGTAGGAGGGGGTGTACACTGGTTGGGGTCCTCGGGATGGTAAGAACCAGTGGCTGGAGATAATTGCTAATGTAGCTCAAAATCGTCCCGAATGACTGGTGCAGATGCATTCACTCTTTGTGACTTTTCATATCCAATAAAATTCTATTATCCTTCCATGCTACTATTCTTTTTGCCTCATTTCTGTTTATTATCTCTCTTTGCTCTCTTATCTTGCTTTGTGTGCTACATAAAGTGTGGCAACTCGAACTGCTGCACATCTGTGCAAAGTTATACGTTGAATCCAGTCAGTTACTTATGAAATCAATTTTTTTCCACCCGTTTTAAAAAATAAAATTCCATCTAAGAAACAAAGATATCTCAGAGACTGCTAAAATATCATATGAGTCAGACTGAAGCAATTTTATCTTTGATTGGGATAGAGCTTCATTAAAAACATATTCTGTTGAGTTTCTTTGGTTTTTGTTTCTGATACAAGTTGATTTTTCTTTCAAATCGTGGAAAACACCCATCGGGACATTAGAAGGAAAAGAACAAGAAGTTCAGTGAAGATATCTTTTCGGTGATTTCATTCTCAAAAGCAGCTGTACAATCGCATTTATATAAATTAGTTTACATTGATTCCACATAGTAACGAAGGTGATAATAATTTTCAATTTGATATGACATTTATTTTCAACTTGTAAGTGGCTTAAAAACAAAAATTACTCAGGGATAGAACGAATTACAGGTTTCAACAAAATGAGCATGGGAACAAATTAAAATCAAAATTTTCAACTTGAAATGTAATTTAGGAGGTGCGAATATAGATTTCAAGAGGCACAGAAACAGAAAATTACTCAGTATTAAAATATAATTGTAAAATAGTTAATTGTAAACTGATTACAAGTGTGATCAGGAGTATGGAAAAAAACTTAAAATAACTGATTTCATAATTGAAAAATAAATGGGATGAATTGAATGAAGACGAAGAGAGAAAATTACACACACAGCGAACAAAACAAAAAAACTGGAGGATAAAGGAACATACTGAATTAGGTCCATGGTAGTTGTAAATGGCTGAACTAGTTTCTTTTGAACACATAGCTCCGACTTTTCGATGTATATGGTGACAGCTTCCGCAGTACAAAGAAGTTGGAAACACACTGCCTTCCGTAGGTTTTTGTTTACTTTTTAAATGACTCTGAATGATGAATCAGTTGAGATTTTGTGACAGAGATTGAGGAGATGTTCAGTCATTGCGCTTCTGATTGAACCAGTGCCTCCTCTTTGCAGCCATACTGGATGATGTTCTCTAACACATTTTGATAAGACCTGCATAGAACCACCGTTGCACCTAGCTTCGCACGAGCAGGTGAACTGATATATGCATATTGAAGTAGTCATATGCAGAAATCTGTCCTTTCCGTCGCTCCGAAGTAGTGGGCGACTGGAGAATATCACTCTTTGAGTTGCCTTTTGTTACTGTGTAACTTGTAATGTGTACTAATCTCATCTAATCAGGTATCATCCTCCATTATCTGCTAACCTGGAATTTGCATATAATTAAATGACTTTGAGATGATATTCAAAAGTGTTGATTTTCAGGGATTTGATTGGTTTCGGGATTTCATCATGAACTGACATTAGTTAGAGGATCATTGGAGAATGAGTGGCTTATGGTCTAGGAGCTCGCCTTGTAATCAGAAATTCCCAGGTTCGAAAATTAATGGGTGCTTACTGAAAAGAGTCCCAAACTAGGACAAAACAGCTATTCAGTTTTCCCAGGTTTTCCAATGGCTATCTAACCAATATCAGCTCATGATGAAATCCTGAGACTTAGAAATGCATTCAAATGTCAAGAAGATAATAATTTAACTGCAGATAAATAAACATATTTGCGGAACATCTCTACTTATAAACACAACATTTTAAAAATTTGTCAATCCGTTACTTAACTCATCTATCAGAAAAACGAATCAAGGTAAAAAATAAAAGTCACAAGATTAGATGTACACATTAGAAGGTAATTAATTATTGCTTACTGTGAACCTTTTCACTTATATTTGATTAGTGTACGGCTGCGGTAGCCTGCTTAAAACTTGGGCTGCCGAAAACCTCAGTCTTTATATTGCATATAATTTGTCTTGTTCAGTTTGTTTCAGTTGATTAAAAGGTAACCTCGAATGGTGTTTTCTACTCTCGTCGGGTTTTGAAGCATCGGTGGCACAGTAATTAGGACTCTCGCCAACCATGCATATGGTCCGGAATTCGATCCCCTGCCGACGTGCACCTGTATTTCAATGGTCGGCCTGCGAAATTCGGGCCACCGATATCGCATGCTGAGAATTCCATACTTGTACCGAAAATACGGTGTAGAATCAAGCTGTAATCAAAAAAAATAATAATAACGTATCTCAATAAACGAGATAACTCTTCCTGTGATTGTTTCAGCATTTCAAGTAAGGCAACATCGTGTCACGCGATCTATTGTTAGTTACTATTATACTTGAAGATTTGGACAAAGAAAAACTATTACGCAATAAATTGTGCTGAAAATTCTGTACATTATGTGATCACCGTTCAGAATAAAGCTACTGTTATTATTATTATTATTATAAATAAATACATAGTTGTGCTAAATCACTCACCATCTAGTCGTTTCCATAAAAGATGCATAATACATATGCATATAGGTATTTTTTAATCCAGATAATAGACTTTGGTACAGTGAAATAATAATGAACCTTGACTGTCAAAAACACTTAAAGAAGTACATTTAACTTGTCTAAACCCCTATGTCCATGTGGTCTGACTTTTAGCTTAGTAAGCATGCTTTGATGTTTAATATCCAGAGGTGATTAAATGGCTGCAGTTTGTCAGTGTTAAAGTAACATGTTTAAACGAGCTTCTAAGCTACTTTTCTTGTTTTATGGCGCCGGTAGTTTTACCAATTACAAAGAGAATTTCATAAATTATATGGCGATTTGTTTATAAATATAAAGCAGTTTTACATGATGGCAGCATAGAGAAGCTAAATTTTCACGTTTAACGTCGTATATTTTTTCATCAGATAATGAATACATCTTGACTTTAAATTTGAATGAATTTTGACACGAATAATAACATCAACACGATTTTGCGTTTCATCCAAGTCACAAAATATAGATGATTTTATAATTAGTATTCTATTACTCCGCAAAAAATATTTGTCGTGTCATCTTAATCTGCACTGTGACGGCGAGCTACCTAGAACTGTGGCTACATTGTAAACCTGACTGATAGAATTCAGTCTGCACCAAACAAACAACTAGACACATCACACTAGTTACCAGTGTCCAATCAAAATATTCAATGCAGTCCTATAGGAGGTCAATTGAGAACCCGAATAGCTCAATGGTAACGTCACTGACTACAGCACTGGGTGACGCGGGTTCTAATCTCAGAAGAAACATGAGTTAATTAAAGACTGCAGATATGCCTTGCTAACAGGTGAGTGTCAACTAGCACAAACCTAGTTTGGAGGGCTTCCTGCCGATTGCCTCCAACCATCTAACATCAGTGATCTGCAATAACACTGAAAATCAGGAGAATTCGATAACAGAAATCAAGAAAATCTATTACAAGTTACGTCATGCGCTAAATTTACTTAGGGAACCACTGACCAACTAGTTCTTTCTAGTTTGGCACTCTTCAGCTGTGCACAGATATAGTCCTACTGGGGATCAAACTCTTCAGATTACGAGAAATCATAGTCTAATTTCCACAATCCAACACTTGAAAATCTATCTCATAATTCTATGGAATTCAGCCTTCCATAACAAAATATGACCAATACTGAGTGAATTAAAAAACAAAACTTGACTTTCAACAACTTTAAGCTCTGAAACAAAAAAAATGTATGTAAACACAATCTCACAGAAGTATACTTGTCAATCATTGTGACTTTTTGTATGTAACTAGCCTAAAATAGTTTTTTTCTCTTCTCTAGTTTTTTAATTCATCTAACCGTCATTTAATTCTTTGCTCCATATTATTTAAGAAATGAGATACCAACATTTTGTAAATAGCAGAAGAAAGTTTGTATGTTGTTTTTTCCAGTGTTATTTGTCAATCATAACGCTACCTCTACAGCTACGTTGATTATTACTATTATATGCCCAAAGGACAGAAAAGGAAAAAAACCAACACTGGAAAGTCAAGCTAACTTCATTCCCGTGTGTACTACTACTGCTACACAGTGAATGGAACAGCTGTTTTCACTTACAATTTAAAATTATGTGGTTGTTCTATTCCCAACACACAAAACAATTGTTTAATTATTGTTTGTTTTTGTTTTTTTACATGCGAATGACTGACTAAACAGTCAATCAGGTCCCCAAGTTTCTTCATGAAGTCAGTCGTGTGTTTTTTAAGCCATATGTCAATTATGAGAAACAATTATTTCGTTAATCATTTCAAAAGTTATTCGGCATTTTCCTTAGTCGACAAATAACGCACTCAACACAGTAAGTTACCCACGATCATGACACTGGAAACATGAACGTATATATCTGTATTAAGAGGACCGCGTGACTCGTGGTCCACTGACATTGTCATCGAAGTCATTCTGATATAGAAATCGTATTATATCATCCACTAATTTGATTATAGCCAGTAGTTTAACGTTTGAAGGAAAAATTCTTTTATTGTGACAGAAATCATTCCATCAGATCTCCTGAGTAAAGTCACACCAGTAGTTACATCACAAACTCTGTGATAACATTTAAAATTATTTGTAGTAATTAAAATAATTTTGTTCGGTGCATCGGTGACTTAGCGATTAGGACGCTGGACGACCATGCACATGGTCCCGGGATACGATCCCTGGCCGATGCACTCCTTTACCTCTCTAAGCGACAAATAATGCTGGTAATGAAGAAAGGTTGGGCATGAGGCTAGCAACCCCATCCTGTAAAATAAACACTGTTACAGAAACTTCAAGCCACTAGCTTGAAGCCCTATGTTCCACTGGGGAACGTGGAGGAATATATAAAAAAAATAATTTTGTTCAGACGTGATTACCATAAACGTGTGGGATGAAATTAGAAGTGTTTCCTTGGCTTTATTTCGTCTTAATCTTAACTAGCACAAAATCGGTTAATCATGCTGTACCATATATTATTATTATATCCTTTAATTCCTAGAGGAACATAGGGCTTCAGCTGCGAATCTCCATTGCCTTCGGTTTTCTGCCAACTTTTTCACCCCGCTCCAAGTCTACTCACATGCTTTCATCTCCTCTTAACATCACCTCCTCCACTCCAAGTCACCCCACCCTGTCACTGACGACCAACTCGCCGCCCCCTTCCCTTTCGGCCTGGTTCCACTCGAGCAATGGCTTGTCTAGTGATGTCACAAAATTGATGGTTTCCTCAGTGTATGGCCAGTACAATACATCTCCATTTATTCCTGCCTATTTGTTTCACAATCGGTTCCTGCAGGGTTGGTTCGCTCATTGCCAGAGATCCATCCCTGTTGGTGATCTTTTCTGACTGGCCATCTGATCTTGAGTAGTATTGAGCGAAGACAACTGTTAATGAAGGTCTGAAGTTTGTTTGAGGTGCTCTTTATGACGCGCTGGCCAAGTCTCTGATCCTTATAGTAAGTAGCACTGACTTCACATTGGAGTTGAAAATCCGAATCTTATTCTCTTTTTCATGCCTAGTAGTGATGTTGACCTCCAGACAGACTTGACGTGAGTAATGAAAGCTTGTCTTGCTTTTCCGATTCTGGCTTTGATATCCTCGTCAGTTCCGCTGGCCTGTAGTTGAAAAGATGCTTCCCAGGTGGGTAGGTAGAGGAGGTTGTTTCTTTCAGGTTCCTCCCATTTATGCTGGCTGATTGTTGTCTGTTGTTGTTGTTGCTGTTGGTGTTGGCCAGGAATCTTCATCAACTACCTCTGTCTTATCTATGTTCACCTCGAGTCCGTCCTATCTTTGATGCTTCTTCTGCTGGTTTGTTGTTTTTCACTTGCATATCTTCTAGTTTGTGGGAAATCAGACATATGTCATCATCGGCGAAATCCAGATCCTCCAAGTTCTATTTTTGTGTGAGTCCATTTTATGCATGTTTCCCCATTGCCCTCTGCTGTCTGTCACATTATCCAATCTACTGCAATCAGGAAGGTCATTGGCCATAGTAGACAGCCAGCCAGCTTGCCTTACTCCTGTCTTCACTTCGAAGGCTTCCGTAAGTTTCCCGTTGTGGATTACTTGGCATGCATCATTGTCGTATAACTGTCGGATGAGATGTATAACTGTCGATGGGACCCCGTTGTAGCGAAACAAATGGTAAATCACCTCTCGATCGACGCTGTCTGTCGAAGGCCTTTTCAAAGTCGATGAAGTACCATATAGTGCATAATTAAATAAGAGGTTGAATATGCCTCAGCGCTCAACTGGCATCTCCTGACTTCTACTCCGTTACCGAAATCCAAACAAATCATCTGTCATTTTGACATGATTAGCAGAAGATGTGACGCTTGAAGTTTATGTGAAATCCATAATCAACAATGATTAGAGCAAAAGCTTTCCTTGTCAAATACAGCTTTCGAATGTGCATGTAAGAGTTGTTGCACGAAATGTCAATGAAGTTGGACAGAATGTGTCGAAATATATTTATATTTTTTTCTAAGTACTTTACGTACGTAAAAATGATATTTGTAAAATCTCGGAAAAATTGAAACGAGTAATTCCAACGTTTAGTTCGGCAAACGGGTCCGAAATTCTTCAGCGAAATTGATCAAAATTAAAACAACACAGGTATATATCTGTATATATAAGGACACCTCGTACCTTTGAAAGCTTTGTCCAATATAATGAGTCAATAAACAGGCATCTAAATATAATAAACAGTCGTCATTCCATATAAAGAAGAGACATCACAAGAGTACTCAATCAGCTCGACATTAAAGTCGTCTTCAAAACATAAGACACACTTCAAAGCAACCTTTTCCATATAAAAGACCAAATCCCAAAAGATTCTCTATCTAATTGTGTCTATAAAATTAAATGCTTGGAATGTGATGCGGTATACATCGGACTAACATTTCGAGAAATCAAAATCAGAAGAAATGAACACCGTTGAACATCTATTTGGTCACCGAAAAACTCGGTTGAACTAGAAAGATTTGAAAAATCATCAGCCATAGGTGTGCACGCTATAGAATCAGGCCACAAAATTCATTTTGATAATATTGAAATAATCCAGAAAGAGCATTTCAGAAATCATAAAGAACGTCTAATATCAGAAGCCAGCACTTCATATCAAGTGGAATCCAAATTGTCTGAATAGGAATGATGGACTAAAACAGAATCTGACCTGAATACAACAACCCCCTCCCCCATGAAGCGACAAAATCAACACAAATGTCATAAGCAAGTTCACTATGGAAACACACACTACTTTTATAATGTCACACACTGATAAAATCCAACAATCTACACTTGATCTCGTTTTCTTTACCAAGCGACCAACTTGACAACGAAAACTGACCCCAGACTGACGAACGATGATCAAGTTAGTAAACTTTATTTTGATATCATTACAGATATACTATTTCCTTTGATATTTGGTTTAGTGATCTTCATCGTTATTTTGACTTTCAATGTGTCCTTTTAAGTTGAACTAAGTCTATTTTCTCACCCCCTAACTCTTTGTTATATATACGCTGAGGTTTTGTAAATTCCGGTTTAATAATACTTTGATAAAGCTATTAGAATTAAATAGCGAAACTTCAGCAAAAACAATATCGTTTTGTTTTTCTTTCATTGGGAAATACAAAACACCTTAATTATAATGAAAATTGCACGAACTGTGATCAAAATTTCATCTCAGATTTTATTTATTATTTTTATTATTGTTAACCATGTTAATTGTAAAGCGATTCTAGAGAAACTAAGACATGATATCATCTCGGGAAATTTATCTTCTTAATGTCCTATTCTATATTAGATCATTCATGTATTACCTAATTAATTGTCTAAACTTGCCAAAACTCATGTACACATACACACAAATAATTGTATATAAATGCGATTGTATAGTTATGTGAATGAATTCGCCAAAAAGAGTCTCTTCGCTGACCGTCTTCTCTTTTTTTTATATGAATCAACGGGGATTTGTAAGCTATTTATTCAAATTTATCAAAGGGTCTAATTGTTTTAATTTACAAATATTGGTCTACTTTTTTTAAACACCGTAAACAGTGTGTCCTTTTTTATCAGAATTGTAGTGATTAACGTTCGACTAAAGCTCATAGTCGTAGATAACTGAATATGAAAAAAATATATATGTATAAGAGGTATATAATGGTATGTGTGTGTGTGTAACAACAGAAGACAAGGGCCAGGCAACAGATCGTTTTATTATGAAAATCAACACGTATTTATACATATTTCACACACATTATTATAGCTTATGCAAGTAGACAAGCGCAGTCATCTGATTGGTTGTTTCGGGATTCCTCGACAAATAGAGTTCTCTATCTGCGAATCATATTTTGCCACGTTAACTTTGCTGTGATTGGTTGTTGAATCAGCCTTGCTCATATTTTCTCACGGCCTGCTCTCACCACACTCGTCCCCCCGTCAAATACGTGCGACTGAAGTCGGCTTGATCTACTTGGTGCAGACGTCATCGTTGGCTTGTCTCTCTGTATCCATTTCTGGAGCTCGCTGACGTTCACGCGCCTCTCATTGTTCGTCATTGCGATTGTGTCCGCGTAATTCTCACGGCCTGCTCTCACCACATGTGCATGTGTATATAGGGAAACAGTTATAAATCATTTGTTGGCCTCTCCATAAGAACATACAGACAATCGGCAATCTAGACCAAGTATGATTAATTAATGATACATAATCCATTCTTATTTATTAATCAGGACTTACCGTTTATCAAGCTCTATTCAAGCACTCGGGACTCACCCAAATATGAAAGGTTTCCGCAGTAATTCTGTACATGAACCAAAAGTTTTCTGTAGAACCTTATTCCTATCAAAGTCATTATTTTTAACTTTGATTAATTTCCCTGAAAAAGTCCAAACCAGTTTACTCAACAAAACGTTGGAATTACTTATTTCAAATTCCCTGAGATTTTACAAAAATCATTTTTATATATTTTTACATACTTCTCACTCGTCGCGCAATTATTTTGGCACTATCCAGTCAATTCTTGATAACAGTTCCGATGAATTGAGTACTTCATCGGCAAAAAATACTATCAAAACGAAAAGTAGTTGTAGCCGAGTTTCTGCAAATAATTAAGCATGTTTTATGCCGTACTTTTCTACGCAACACTTCTATTTTTGATGAAAACTTCGTAAGCCATTCAATCAGAAATAAAAGTTATATACAAACTTAATTGTTTGAATGATGAAAAACTAAGCAACTGAAACCTTGAGGCAACATTTTAATTACATTCTAACTTAGTATGTCTACAGATCAAATGAATTTCTTCATTTTACCGTTTTCTTTCATCCTTTATTTTTGCCGTTTAACTAGAATTTGAAGTTCTTAAAGTATTTATGTCCATTCACAAATTATGGTTAGAAGTTAGGTGTGTCGTAAGAGTGAGATTTTCCTTGAGATAAAAGTTTGGAATAGAAGTTTAATTCATTATCTTATACATTAAGCAGTTTGTAACAGTTTTTCTGTTTGAAGTTTGTTGTTTCTCATTAACATGAAGTGGATGATGATCTAGGTCTTTTAAACATTATGAACTAAGTTTTACAATCGTTTCAAATATTTGCTCTCATTACTCCGTGTTGCCTGTGGTCGCATTTATCTGTGTAAGCTGTTTATTGCAGTTATTATTATTGTTCCTTTGGGTTCCTAGTGGAACATTGGGCTTCAGCTGCACGTCTCCATTTGCTTCTGTCTTCTGCTGTACTTTTCACCTGCAGCCATGTTAGTCAATATTCTTTCAACTCCTCTTCACACGATCTCCTACATGTCACCCTTGCACCGACGACCCACTCGCCGCTTCCCTCTCGGGTTCCACTCGAGCAATGGCCTGACGCGCGCACGATGTCACCCAGCGGTCTCCTCAGCGAGTGTCCAATCCACCTTCACTTTCTCCTGCATATTTGTTGGTTGGCGACTGGTTCTTGCATTGTTTGTTCCCATAGTTTCTCCTCGGTGATTCTTTCCGGCCTGGCCATCTGATCTTCAGTAAAGATCCAGCGAAGACAGTTGTTGATAAATGTCTGCAACAGGCTGTTGGAAATATTCTTTGTGACTCACCCGCCAAGTTTCTGATCCGTATAGAAGAACTGACTGACTTGACGATTGTATTGAAAATCCGACTGAATTTTGTTGTTGATTCTGGCTGAGTGACGAAGATTTCCAGATTGATTTCAGGTTGATGAATGTGTTTCTCTCTCGCCTTCCCGATTCTCGATTGCAGTTACATGTAATATTATTAGTTCATGTTGTTTATATATATATATATATCATCGGGATAGATTTGAGAGAGGTTACTTCCTTCCTTCACTTATCTAGGCAGCAAGCCTGAAACGGAAAGACAAGCAAGATACGCCTTCATCAACCTGAAACCAGTTTGGAAATCTTCTGCACTCAGTCAGGATAAACAACAAGACTGCGATTATCAACACATATGTGAAGTCAGTCAATTCTCCTATATGGGTCAGGAACTTGCACTGCGTTTCACAAAAAAGCATTTCCAACAAGTTACATACATTTGTCAGCAGCTGCCTTCTCTGACTCTATAGTGAATAGCAAATGACCGACTGGCCAGAAAGAATTAGCATCAATAAACTCTGGCTGAGAACAAATCAAGCAATGGCCAAATGCCCAACAAATATGTAAGAGAAAATGGAGATGGATCGGGCATAAATTGAGGAAGCCGTTGAATTACGACGCACTGCAGACCATCACTAGAGTGAAATCCAAATGGGAAGCATCAAGTGGGTCGTCCTAGAGTGACATGGAGGAGATTTGTTGTTGAAGCCATATGTTCCACTTGGAAGCCAAAGGAACAACAATAATATGTTTAGGTGATTGAGAAACACTTTATAAGATTATTACCTTTAACTTGTATCTGAACCATATTTGCTGATCCTAATCCTACACGTTGTTATAAATAAAGATACGCAAAATATAAATTATGAGCATTCATTTTGTCTTTTAATAATAAACACACTCATTGCTTACATGACTTAACCTACTATATCTAGGAGTAACATAAGTCCTAAATGATATAAGTTATTAACCTGTTAAGAGCTAAAAGGATTGACTATTTATAGGATATTTAAACCAATACTTTTTACAATAGAGCCCCACATATGTTTGGGTAGAAACAAAGTTTAACTAGGCAGAGTATAACAATGAAAAAGGTTACCTAACTGCAGAAAGTATGTTTTATAAAACAGCAAAAAAGGGGGTAGGGTGAGTGAAATTCAGATGGGACAGTAAAAACTTAATAAACACGACAGAGGATATTGGAAAAGTTATGGCCTAATGAAATCTATACCTTGTCATTTAAGTTTAATAACCATGGCAGTGCAAGAGTCAGCACTGTCTCTTTCAGCATAGGTTTGATGGTAGTTGCCACAGTAAAATTTAGCGAGCTGGGTTATTTTTGAGTGTTGATTATTTTGACCGTCATCACATTATTCATATTATGATCATTGTTCAATAGATGGTGCACAATCACACCGTTTAATGCCTATGAGCCTTTTAGTCACAGATTATCTGTAATTCACTCTCTTCACGCTACATTCCCATGTTTGTCAATAAACCTCTATGGGTATTTTTTCATAATGGATAACTCTTCCTAGACCTTTCCTTTTGAACAAAGCTTTCTCACACGTTCAGGTGTGTTTTCCGCAGATGCACCTCACAATTTTACTTACCATATCACACTGGATATTAAGGTAAGGGAAATTACACTTATCTTCATTTTTACATCCCGTTGTAAACTTTATCTTCGGATAAGTATTACTCAGGACCTTTAATATTTTAGATGCATCATTAAGTCAATTAGTGATGACAAACGTGTCACTGATATGCCTGACACTGAAATCTGTCTTTCTGATTGTGGACTTCAGTCTTGCTTGTTTCAGATTGCCCATAAAAATAACTACCAGAATCAGACTTAATGGATTTCTTACAGAACATTGTTGAAGGAAAACTGGATGCTGTTGGTACATATCAGAAAAAACAAGTTCATCCGAGAGGTTCAGACCAAAACGAGCATACAAGTTGAGAAAACTTCGTTAAACACCCTGGTTAAAGAAAAGTTATGTGAATTTATTCAAGGAGAATGCTGAAAATCTCATGTTCAACTTGTCTAGTTATAAGCTGACTCAGATAGAAACAAAAGCGCTTCCAGTAAGATTCGAATTCCACATTCTGACGAAATTTACCAACACAACTGAAGTTGAAATCCATTTTGATAGTTGTCTGAATTATAACTAGCTGATGACGAAATACAAGGTTGGTTTAAATCTCAGCTTGTTGATAATGCTAATCAATATATTGTGTCACCAAATCCACAATCTGTATTTTTGCTAAAAGACCAACAAATAGCATTAAGACATCGAATTCACAATGCTACTAATGTAATTCTCCGACATGACAAAAGATCAGGTGTTTCGATAATGGACAGAGATAATTATGTGCAGAAAATCAAATTGATTTTGAGTGGCGCGTCAACATTTTGAATCGATCATTCAAAGAAAGTTCTAACTGAACGAATGGAGAGACGAATTACCTAGTAACTAAGATAACTTTTAATGAGGAAGTCGATTGACAACAACAGATACAGTGAACTGAAGTTTAGAGGATCCAGATTACTTTACTTATTTTGTGCTGTTCCGGTTGTAGGCAGTCCAGAAGATTCCTCGAAATAATACAACATAAGCTATGTTATCCTGGTACATTTGTCTTTCTTGTTTTGTCAAAGTTTGCTAATGGAAAGAATTCTATGAAATTTTTCATATCTTCACAGTCCAGTTGAAGTTTTGTGATAAAGTGATATTTGGATTTCGTTGCAGGATTTCATCATGAGCTGATATTGGTTAGAGAACCATTAGAAAACCTGAGAGTACTGTCAGGCAGCTGTTTTGTCATGGTTAGAGACTCTTATCAATATGCACACATCAACAGGGGTCGAACCCACGACCTTCTGGTCACAAGGCGAGCTCGTAGATCATTAAACCACTGGGACCCAATCCAATGGCCCTTGAATTCTAACTTCTGCCAATTCACGACATAGCGCGACTGCTAGTCAGTGTCTTCGGTAAATATTCGCCTTCACACTCATTCTGCTACACCCCACTGGCCACAACTTCCCACTGGAACGCGATTTAAATGAATTCCATATGAACATAATATTGAGGTTTACTGATGCATTTCAACCTGAACAAAGTTTTAAATATCATACTAACTCACAATCTGGGGATAACTTTTGTGTACGAATGACTTTCTATGAGTCACCAGCACGTTAGAATATGTGCACTCGGTGACACTGATATCTTTTTCGAGTTGCTTTAGAAATTTGAAATTGGGAGCATATTTAAATTATAGCTAAATCATTCTGTGCCGTAACTCTGTGTGCAAAATTCACTTATTATTATATGATTCCAATTCAGATGAAGTATAAGTCACTGAGTCTAGCTAACTCAGTGATTGTTTATTGCTGGGGCAGTTACACCAAGAGAATGACTCAATCAGTCAACCGTCGCTCTTTGAACATCATCTACAGTGGCTAAGAATAAAAATGATAGGGTTTATCAGAAGCTCTTCACTGGAGCTTGTAGGGTTACGGAGCATGATATGCTTCAAATTCAGCTTTCATTATTCTATACGGCATGCCTACACCATTTTTCAAATTTATTCGCCAACGATTGCTAAACACAACTGAAACAGATGCTATGAAATGTTTTCAAAGTAATCTATGCATTCAGAAAATGTTTGTCCAGTTTGTTTCCCTTCTACAGCTTATACCTTCGAAGAAAGTACAACTAGATTAATTTTATTTCCCGGAGACACCAGATAACTGTAAATTTTAAAGTGACAAGCAGTGGAATCCAGGATGGACATTTCATGCTATATGGGACTCGTAATCTGGATGCAACCACATTCCTCAGTGAGTGATGGTGTTCCCACTAAGGCTCAAACATAGTCTCAATCGTTTCAAACTGTAAATATTATCTGTAGTTGGTTTGTAAGGACTAGTTTTGTTTTTACGAATTGATCACGGAGTGATATCAATTAGAGAACCATTGAAAACCAGGGAATACTGTATATGACAGCTGTTTCATCCTAGTTTGGGAATCATCAGAAGTAGGCACCCACCATACGGGTTCGATCCCAGGACCTTCAGGTTACAAGGCAAGGTCATATACCACTCAGCCACTGGGACCCAATTCAATGGCCAGTTCATGAATTCTAATTTCTACCAATTCGTGACTGACTGGGTTCGAACCCCAGTGGGTGCGTACTGCTGATGATCCCCAAAATAGGAATCAACAGCTGTCCAGTACACCAGTGCTGGTTTTCATTGGTTTTCTAACTGATAGCAATCCGCGATCAACTTGTAAATATTATCTTTATTCTGTGATACCTCCCTGTGTCTGAAATCTCTGTTCAAATCAAACATCCACCATTACGTGTGTAGTTACACCGTTTTATTTTTTTAAATATCTGATTCGTTAGAGCAGCAAGTCAGAATAATGTCAGTGTATGCAAGTTCTTCTTCTATCAGTCTTAATTATCATTCATTCTAAACATCAAGTTATACAATATCCTTTTTGACTAGTAAACATTTCTAAATCTCATGATAATTACTGTCTATCATTAAAAATGTCAAATAATTATTTGAATAACAATGTTAATGGAAATAATTGTCCAGCAGAAACCTTTGTTGATTGAATAAGCAGTTTATTTCTCAAAAACACATCACCTTAAAGGTGATTTGTATTCAAACAAAGAGTAATGTGTCCATTAGTTACTCTAAAAACCTTCCCCTCTTTCTCTCATACACAAATATATCCATCACTCTAGCCTGTTGGAACAATTAATTATACTAATGGATATGATCAACTGGACTGCAATAAATTGTTTTCTCTTCCTGAATCACAGCAATTAACTATGTGTATAAATAACACATTTAACTATTCTTTTTTTATGTGATGTAGACTTTTTTCCCTGTTCTGTGCTTTATATTCCACTTCCCTCTCTGTTTTATGATTTCTATCAGGTTAGTTATCTAGTCCAAGAGGACATAAATTTAGTTAGATTGAATAATTAATTTTATCCTATTCTATTCTCATTAATATCATACAATACAATACAAGAATATAAATCATTATTAAGCAGATAATTACTTATAACCTTCACTTATATCCTCTGAAAGAAATTACAAAACCCAACTTGCATATCATCAAATAAAACATTTCCAGGATTGTTGCATTAAGCTTTGCTTCAAGCAAACACACTGTGGTGGTGAATATTAATCACTCAAATCACTGGGAGATTTAATTCAGTAAAAACTGTTTATATGCGATTTCCTGTTCTGTTTTCAAATTGAATTATTTCAGTGTAGGTTAGAATTAGCAGTACTGTTTTCTGTTATAGCACAGTAGTCATAGGAGAGAAAGCAGCCACCTTTATTATTATATATCTTCAGTTTTTAGCAGTCAAGGTGACTTTAACTCATTTATGTTTCTATCACTCAGAGGACAAGATATTGCTTCCTTTAAGTGTTTATATGTTGTATTCACTTGTTATTTGGATATATAAAGGTGTACTTGAAACACTAACAAACAACACTGTGGTGCATATTATTGACAAAAATTTTTAAATAGTCTATTGGTGACGTCTTCCCCAGGAATCTTGAATAGACGAGTTATGTGAAAAAGAGAAATGACGATCAATACTCAGTGATATAGAAATGCATAAAATGAAGGAAAAAGAAGTTGACCTTGAAGTTTATAATGCTCCAAATAATGCTTGCTAACAAATATCATTGTTTCAGGATTTCATCATGAGTTGACATTAGTTAGAGAACCATTGGAAAACCTGGGAGTACTGGATAGCTGTTTTGTCCTGGTTTGGGACTCTTCATCAGTGCGCACCCATCGGAATTCCAATCCAGGACCGTCCGGTTACAAGGCGAGCTCGTATACCAGGATGAAATCCTGAAACCAATCAAATCCCTACAAACCAACACTTAAATATCAATGTGTTCTGTTGTCGCATTATGACAACATACTTCAAGACGTTACCACCAGTGTCAGAAAAATTTCACATTATCTGTTTGTATTTTTCTTTTCGACAGTTAAACATTTAACACGTAAGATTTCCTTGATATATAACATAAATCTCCGTCTGTGGGATATATTTATTATAACTATAGTTACTGTTGACTTAACCTAGGTGAGTCAGACATAGTATTTATATGCGTTTGTGTCACTCAGTCAGTCCTCTTGTTCGGTTCTGCTGACAGAAAGTACAGAAATATTAGCATTACGATATGCTAAGTAATTTCACAGAAATTGCCAAAACATTTTTGCATTATGCATAATAGTTTGAGTTCTTTTTCAAAACTCCATCAAATTGATCATCTGTGAGTGAATCTGTTGAGACCTTCAGCTGATTATTTTACTATATTTATCATTTTGCTGTTATGTAAATAAAACTATTTTTCAAAATTCCAGAATATTTGAGCATGGAGTAAATTTGTGGTAATTTCTTTCTTTAAAGTTCTATATTTCCTTTGGACTGACTTTACAATACCTTGGGAAGTTTGGAAAATGGGTCAATTAAATCAACAGTCGATAGTTCCCTTCATAAAAGAATGCATGATGATAATACATTCTAAAAGACTGATTGCTGAATGAAGAATATTCTTCTCGATAACCTGCTCTTAATCAGGTTCAGCAGTTATATATATTATATCTATAAAAATGAAAGAATTAGGGTTATTAACAAAATTCATGTTTAAACGACATCGAATCAACAATATCAACAGGTTACAGTTCAATAGCATCTGTTATTATTATTATTGCTCCCTTGGGTTCCTAGTGGAATATAGGGCTTCAACTGCACGTCTCCGTTTGCTTCTGTCTTCTGCTGTACTTTTCACCTGCAGCCATGCAAGTCCATACTCTTTCAACTCCTCTTCACACGATCTCCTCCATGTCACCCTTGCACCGACGTCCCACTCGCCGCTTCCCTCTCGGGTTCCACTCGAGCAATGGCCTGACGCGCGCGCGATGTCACCTAGCAGCAGCCTCCTCAGCGAGTGTCCGATCCATCCATCTCCACTTTTTCCTGCATATTTGTTGGTTGGCGATTGGTTCTTGCATTGTTTGTTCCCATAGTTTCTCCTTGGTGATTCTTTCCGTTCTGGCCATCCGATCTTCAGTAAAGATCCAGCGAAGACAGTTGTTGATAAATGTCTGTAACAGGCTGTTGGAAATATTCTTTGTGACCCGCCGCCAAGTTTCTGATCCGTATAGAAGAAATGACTGACTTTACGTTTGTATTGAAAATCCGACTGAATTTTGTTGTTGATCTGGCTGAGTGACGAAGATTTCCAGATTGGTTTCAGGTTGATGAATGTGTTTGTCGCCTTCCCGATTCTCGCTCGATTTGACATCCTCGTCCGTTCCGACTGTCTGTAGTTGAGACAATGCTCCCTAGATAAGTGAATGAAGTAACCTCTTTCAAATCCCTCCCGTTGATGGTGATTGACGTTGGATGTTGCTGCTGCTGTTGTTGTTGTTGGTTATTTTCATAACCTCCGTCTTGTCTATGTTCACCTGGAGTCCTGTCTTCACCGCTGCTTCTTCGACCAGTTTGTCGGTTTTCGCTTGTAAGTCTTCGATTTTGTGTGACATCAAACATAAATCATCCACGCGCGAAATCCAGGTCTTCTAGGTTCTTCACGTCGGTCCAGGATATTCCTGTCTTCTCGTTTCCCACTCACTGTCTGACGCATAATCCAGTCACCACACAATTAGGAATATCATTGGTGATAGTAAGCACCCTTGTCTGACTCCTGTGTTTACTCCAAACGCCTCGCTGAGTTTTCCGTTGTGGATCACTTGACATGTGCCGTTGTCGTACAGCTGTTGAATAAGGTTGATGAATATTTGGGGTACGCCGTAGTACTCGAGTAATTTCCAAATTACTTCACGGCCAACGCTGTCGAAGGCCTTCTCAAAGTCTATAAAGTTGAGGTAGAGGTTTGATTGCCATTCCATGCTTTGTTCGTGATGATGATGCGTAGAGTTGCAATTTGGTCAGTACATGATTTGCCTTTCCTGAATCCAGCTTGTTCTGGTCGGAGTTCTGTCTCCAGTGCGTCCTTTAATCTCTCCAGGATGATGCGACTCAGGATTTTACTTGGCGTCGACAGGAGCATGATTCCTCGCCAGTTCTTGCAGAGTCCTAAGTCGCCCTTCTTTGGTAGTTTCACGAGGTAACCTTTCCTCCAGTCAGTAGGCACCTTTCCCTCCTTCCAGACCTTTTGCAATAATGGAGTCAGCATGTCTGCTGTAGTCTCTGGGTCGCTTTCAGTGCTTCAGGGGGTATTCCATCTGGTCCGGCTGCTTTTCCAGCTTTCAGAAGCTTGATTGCATTCAAGACTTCAGCTCTCGTTGGAGGATTGGTGTCAACTTGCAGTTGTGTGCGCGCTGTTGTTGGTATTTCTGGACGGGTTGCAGGTGATGGTCGGTTCAAGAGTCCTTTGAAGTGATCCGCCCATTGTTTAATCTGTTTTTCTTCCTTGGTAATTGGGTTCCCTTGGCTGTCTTTTATAGGTTTCGCTTGTGTTGATCTCTTCCCGGATAGAGATTTGGTTATCTGATATAGTGTCCTCAGGTCCCTTTTGCCTGCTGCCTTCTCAGCTTCAGTGGCCAGGTTGTCGTAGAATCGTCTTTTGTCCTTCCTAGCACTCTTCTTCACTTCTTTGTCCAGTGCTTTGTAAGTTGAGCTCATCGTCTCCTTCTCCTGTCCGTCCTTGCATTGAATCATTTTCTCTTTCACCATTCTCCTCTCTTCTATTAATTTCCAAGTGTCCGTTGAGAGCCATTCCTTGTCTTGTCTCTTCTTTCTTCCTAGAACCGTTGAACACGTTTCGTTGAGAATCGCCTTCAGAGACTTCCAATGTTCTTCCACGCATGATTCTTCAGTGATGTCGCGTAGTGTTTCCTGCTTTGCTCTGACAGTTGCAGTGAAAGTGTCTTTTGTGGTTGTGTCCTTCAGTAATTGAGTGTTGAACTTGCATTGTGGCCTATCCCCAGCTATCCTCGAGGCTTTTAGTTTCACCTTGAAAGTCCCTTGTACTAGATAGTGGTCTGAACCCACATCTGCTCCTCTCCTTGACCTTGTGTCCAGTAGGCTCCGTCTCCACTTTCTTGAAATTGAGATGAAGTCTATTTGGTTCTTGGTGTTTCCATCTGGTGAAATCCATGTCGTCTTGTGTATATCCTTGTGTTTGAACACACTACCACCAATCACCAAATCATTGAAGGCGCAGAAGTCTGAGAAGAGTTCACCATTGTCGTTCATTTCGCCGAGGGCCTCACGACCCATGGTGAGTTCTCTTCCTGTGTTGTCTCCTCCCAGCTTCGCATTCATGTCGCCCATCAGGATTTTGATATCGCCATTTGGGACGTTGTCCATTATTGCTTGTAGTTGTCTGTAGAACGCCTCCTTCTTCTCTTGTTCTGAGACGTTTGTAGGCGCATAGCATTGAATGACTGTAACTTTCCTTCCTTTTGAGTTGAACCTGGCTGTCATTATCCTGGAGGAGATTGGTTCCCACTGCATGAGAGCTTTGGTTGCTGTTGGTGACATCATGATGGCCACTCCCTCGGTGTGCTCATGGTTGTCCTCTGGGTGGCCGGAAAAGATTACTGTCTCTCCAGTAGGTAGTTGGCACCTTCCAGTTCCGTTCCATCTGCTTTCGCAGATTCCCAACACTTCTATTCTGTACCTTCTCATTTCAGCGGCTATCTGGGCAGCCTTTCCAGTTTCGTACATTGTACGAACATTCCAGGTACCCATCCTTACTTTTGCTTTCATCGAAAGAAGGCACATCGGCTGACTGGCTTCCCGAAGGCTGCTTTCACCAGCCTGCGTCATTTCACTTCCCCGATTCCAGCGAAAAGTAAGGCTATTGCTTATGTTTTTAGAATTTTTAATATATTTATTCGTTGAAGTTTCTGTAGCGATTTGGTTGTTTTACAGGGGTGGAGTTGCTAGCACCACGCCCCAACCCTCCCTCTTTACCCGGGCTTGGGACCGGCGAGAAAACTAGTAAGCTAGTAGCCTAGCAAGCTAGTATCTGGCGAGGTTAGTAGTATCTGTTAGCGGTATAATATGCATCAGCATCACACTACGCTGGATATCAGACAAATTAGGAAAAATTAACAGTGCACTTCTCATGAATTCATAGGCTCTTTAGAAGGCCAGGTTAGTAGGAGTGGTTGGACTTGTTTCTTCCGCTCACAGAGCACCAGTTGTCTCAGGCAAATCGTAGTAGCCCCTACTGTTTGGATTATGCGTTACCCCTATGTTTTTGGCATTTTATTTGTTACCCTGTAGATAATGGAGAAAGATTTTTCAGTGCTGGCTTCGTCGCTGGTTTGGAACAGATGGTGTAATATCGAACTGTTGACGGTTTTTACTACACCTTTATTTAGTCACAATGGTATATGTTCCCAAGTGAGCACGAAAAATCAAGTTCCTAGAGCAACGGCCAATTTAACCCGCTTCATAAGCCCATTTAAATTGGTAGAAACAGTTAAAGGGGGTTAGTCTAGCCATTTCAACCGGTCGTGTAGAAAAAAAGACTTGTAGTTTACCGGCAATGAAAATTCTTTGAATAAATTTTTTTTTACTTGCTCGTAATTATTTTAGTCGTTGCGTCACCCTTAAATTGCGTTCGTATTTCTAAAGGCTTCTTATTTACAGATAGAGAATTGTCCTTTTCTGCTTTCTTGATCATGTGTTTGTTGATGAACTTTTCTGCATAGCTATGTTCAGTGGCGTAAAAAGAATGGATTCTCGATGCTGATTATTTAAACACATGTATTTCTCGCTGTTTCTAGTCACAGTCTTTCATACAACCGGTATAGTCCTTCTAGAGAAAGAAAATTTATGTGTGTTAATGTGTCGGCGTAGATTGGATAATGCGACAGAAAACGGGCAATCAGGAAACAGGCATAAAATGGACTCATACAAAAATAGAACTTGGAGGATCTGGACTTCGTCGGTGATGACATATGTCCGATTTCCCACAAACTGGAAGATATGCAAGTGAAAATCAACAAGCCGGCAGAAGAAGCATCAAAGATAGGACGGACTCGAGGTGAACATAGATAAAACAGAGGGGATGAAGATTCCTGGACAACAACAACAGCCACAGCAACAACAACAACAGACAACAATCAGCCAGCATAAATGGAAGGAACCTGAAAGAAACAACCTCCTCTACCTACCCACCTACCCACCTGGGAAGCATCTTTTCAACTACAGGCCAGCGGAACTGACGAGGATATCAAAGCGAGAATCGGAAAAGCAAGACAAGCTTTCATTACTCACGTCAAGTCTGTGTGGAGGTCAACATCACTACTCAGCATGAAAAAGAGAATAAAATTCGGATTTTCAACTCCAATGTGAAGTCAGTGCTACTTACTATACGGATCAGAGACTTGGCCAGCGCGTCATAAAGAGCATCTCAAACAAACTTCAGACCTTCATTAACAGTTGTCTTCGCTCAATACTACTCAAGATCAGATGGCCAGTCAGAAAAGATCACCAACAGGGATGGATCTCTGGCAATGAGCGAACCAACCCTGCAGGAACCGATTGTGAAACAAATAGGCAGGAAGAAATGGAGGTGGATTGGCTGGCCATACTCTGAGGAAACAATGCATCAAGTGACATCACTAGACAAGCCATTGCTCGAGTGGAACCAGGCCGAAATGGAAGCGGGCGGCGAGTTGGTCGTCAGTGACAGGGTGGGGTGACTTGGAGTGGAGGAGGTGATGTGAAGAGGAGATGAAAGCATGTGGGTAGACTTGGAGTGGGGTGAAAAAGTTGGCGGAAAAGCAAACGCAATGGAGACGCGCTGAAGCCCTATGTTCCTCTAGGAATTAAGGGATATAATAATAATAATGGTAATAAATGTGTCGACGTGTTTTTATCGAACATATGATGTTCGTCAAAAAACATATCCTTCGCATTCCAGAGGGTTGACCATAGCCCATATAGCCTGCAATGCATCTTTCAGTATTGGTTGGAAGACCAGGAGGAACTCGATGGCAGTATTCGTTTCTCATTGAGCAACCATTGATAATATGTCTAATATGAAATCAAGAATTTTAGTACAAAGCAAAATGTACGGTGCCCTTCATTACCTTTGACCTAATTTATTTCAATAAGCACATGCTAAACAAAGCGTTGTACTCTTCTCATTCCATTCACACTTTTTCATTATATTTCATTTTCAATAGAGAAAAAATCCCCATTTAGACATTTAGAAAAGAAAAGATTGAGCGAAGAAATATTTACTTTTCATGGAGGATTTAATCATGAGCTGACATCAGTTAGAGAACCACTGGAAAACCTAGGAGTACTGGACAGCTGTTTCGTCCTAGTTTGGGACTCTTCATCAGTACGCACCCACTGGGATTCAAGCCCAGGACCTTCTGGTTACAAGGCGAGCTCGTATACCATTGAGCCACTGGGACCCGATCCAATGGTATACGAGCTCGCCTTGTAACCAGAAGGTCCTGGGCTTGAATCCCAGTGGGTGCGTACTGATGAAGAGTCCCAAACTAGGACGAAACAGCTGTCCAGTACTCCTAGGTTTTCCAGTGGTTCTCTAACTGATATCAGCTCATGATTAAATCCTCCATGCAATCAAACAAAATCCCTACAAAACCAATACTTGAAAATTTACTTTTCAGTTAGATCCTCATCTCTGGCTCTACTCTAATATATATAGCATTTTTATTACAATACACAACAATTTACCAATCAAGTGGCGATATGTTTGTTAACAATAATTAGTCTGTGTCAAAATGTCAGTGGGGTGATAATTAACGAAGAAAATTAATATATGTATATATATAATTAAAAGGTGGAAATGGTTACAACAAGTGGATTTCGTAATGCATAATTTTGGAAAAATGAAGAGCAATTAAAGAATAAGCGTGTGCACAGGTTGATTAGGTAACAGATTGTTAAAGAAAATAAAACAATTTGGACAATGATAATTTGTAACTAAAGTTGAAGTGGTCATAAGAATAAAATAATTTTTACAAGGATAACACGTAATTAAAGATGAAGTAGTCAGAAAAATAAAACAATTTGAACTATTATAGTTTTTTTAAAAAGAAAAAATATTTTATGGGGAGGGGGGTGAAGTAGTCCGGTTTATACAATCATGTAACGATGGCCAAGGTAAGGAAAGTGGCTGTACAAATTTCTTCTGAACACACAAGTTTGGCTTCTTCAGGTGGATTCCTATTGCTTCAGCTGTATGTAGAAGACGAACTCGTAAAGCAAAATTAAGATTAGTAGGAATGCGATAAATAATTTTAAATGCAGTATTAACGTCAACCTTATGCTCCCTATCTACTGGGTGGGCTAAAATAGAGCTACGAATAGATCTTGTTTGTCCCTTGCTTAACCATCCCGGATGATGTTCGGCAATACGATGTTTTATCACATCATGATGTTTTTATTTTTGAATGACAACATGTCCTTCTGCTTATTATCCAATATACTTTATTTGACATGACAACATCGCATATTCGCATATTTCATTTTCGTCCAATCAGATTAGCTCTACACTCACCTATTTACTCATTCGTCTATTGATCTTCGACATAACCTTGAGTCATTCATATCATTTTCTAATCGATATATGATTCATAACCATCGTAGTCACAATATTATAACATTTTAACATTTCCATGGCAAAAGTGTAAAATTGTAAACATTCTTGTTATCATCTTTTCTAATCTATATGTACACAGAATGAAAATAAAATCACCGCTAGTGAGAATATCCTATCCTGATATCACTGTTAATAAAATGAAATGCCCAAATATATCCAGGATAATTTAATTAGAAGTATAAAAGGTAAGTAATGCCGTTCATCTATATGATTTACTTGTGTTCTTCACGTTAACCTAAATTGTAATTTAATTGGAGCATAGTAACTAGCAGTGGAATCCAGGACGAGCATTTCGTCCTATTTGGGATTCGTCAGGTGGATGTGCCTGCATTCCCCAGTCACGGAGTGATGATGTTCCCACACAGGCTCGAACCCAGTGACCACAGTTTCAAACGCCAAAGCGTTATCCACTAGCCAACTTGAGCCACGAGAGCCATTGTCTCTCGTGTAACGGATCATAGTAATTATTTAACTGAATTGAGTTTTAGATCTTCCCGTCGATTGACTGGACCGAAGTACTCGATCTCAAGTTGACTTGTCGGCTTCTTGTAATTATCATCGAGTGAATATTTGTGGATCGAAGTGAATCTGTACTAACACCTCCAGGAACAAAATACTGAATGGAGATTTATAGCTCAGAGTAACAACAGTGGAAATAGTTTGATTTTCTTCCACCTTCTTATGAGGTTAAAAATAGCTAGTCGTTTGTAAAATATCGCAAAACATGAAAACTACATTCTAACTTCATTCAAAGTCCGTATACTTAGTGAACACATAACTAAGTTACTTGACTTGAGAGCGTAGAATGTTTCTTCGAATATGCTATTGACCTTTTCATGTTACTTACAACTGTGAGAGTTTTACTGGTGGCAATCTGTACTGAATATTATTTTTATTCCTTCCTCGCATTCAGAGTGGAACATGAGATCTTAGCAGTGCATATCTATTCCATTAAGTTCTTTCCCATCCCTTTCAGCTAAATGGCTACTCACAAACTTTCATTTCCCCCTTATATGATCCTCTCCATGTCATTCTAGGATGTCCAAATCGTTGCTTTCCATTTGGGCTCCCATCAACGACCCTCAGTATACGTACATCAATCTCCTTTTGAATATTTGTTAAGCTATAAGTTCTTAGTTGATTCGTTCGCAGAGTTCCTTGTAGCTAGTTCTTTGTGATAAACTGATTTTTAATGGGGAGTGAAGGCAGCTGTTGATATAAGTCTTCAGTGCCCTGTTTAAGATGATCTGTGTGACACGTGAATTTTCTCTCTAAAAAGTGTGAAAGCACTGACTGACTTGACACTGAGTTTCTTGTGCTAAACGCTGTAGATCTCCACACCAATTTTAGAGTAATGAACATCTATCCTGGCTTGTTTATCCAGTCTTGGTTTTGATACCTTCATCTGTATCACCAGTAGTTGGAATGATGTTCACTTGAAGTCCTGTCCTCTTTGCTTTTTTTTACCAACTTGTTGGTTTTCTCTTGTATATCTTCAAGTTTGTGTTGAATATAATTTTTTCATAATAATTGTCTCTTTGAGACTCTTCTTCACTACGCATCCACCGGGGTTCGAACTCAGGACCTTTTGGTCAGAAGCCGAGCTCGCATACCATTAATCCACTGGGACCCAATGCAATGGCCCATGAATTCTAACTTCTGCCAATTCACGATATAGAGCGAGAGCTAGCCAATGTCTTCGGCGAGTATTTGTCCTCACACCCAACCTACTGCACCCTGCTGGTCACGACTTCTCACTAGAACCCCAAGTAACTACCTACCTGAATAGGGAAAGTCGCCAGTGAGCATCTCATTGGTATTCAAGTATTGGTTTGTAGGGATTTGATTGGTTTCAGGATTTCATCATGAGGTGACATTAGTTAGAGAACCACTGGAAAACCTGGGAGTACTGGACAGCTGTTTCGTCCTAGTTTGGGACTCTTCGGCAGTACGCGCCCACCGGGATTCGAACCCAGGGCCTTCTGGTTACAAGGCGAGCTAGTTCGTAGACCATTAAGCCATTGGGGCCCGACTCAAAAATCCATGATTTCCAACCTCAGCCAATTCGTGAAATATATTTAGCACAATCAGCAGTCTATGTCACGGACAAGAAACTGTCCTCTTGCTTGACTTGGTGAACCTCTCTGGTTACGGCTTCTGACTAGAACCCAAAGTACTTCCTGTTAAGGACCACTTGCTAGTGTGCATTAGATTAATTGTCAAGTGTTGGTTTGCAGGGATTCGATTGGTTACAGGATTGATCACCAGCTGACATCAGTTAGAAAACCACTGACACTTGACAATTAATCTAATGCACACTAGTAGCTGGCCCTATAGGGCAAGTATCTTGGATTCTAGTGAGAAGCCGTAACCAGCGAGGTCCATGAAGTCAAGCAAGAGAACAATTACTCGTCCGTGATATAGGCTGATGGTTGCGCTAAGTAATATCACGAATTGACAGAAGTTGGAATTCATGTACCAATATGTTTGGTCACAGTGGCTTATCGGTCTACGAGCTCACCTTATAACCAGAAGGTCCTGGGTTTGAACCCCAGTGGATGCGTACTGTTGAATAGTCCCAAAACTAGAGAGAAGCATCTGTCCGGTACTCCCAGGTTTTCCAGTGGCTCTCTAACTAGTGTCAGCTTGTGACAAATCCTATAACCAATCAAATCCCTACAAACCAACGCTTGACAACTGTCATATAAAAAAAATTGAATATCACGAATTGTTTGAAGCACACATACGAACTTGATCTTGAATATGACCCTAAATGTCATTTAGTTGATTTGTTCATTTCCTGCCTTTATGTCATTTATCAATTTTTTTTAAAACTTCAAACATACAGATTGGTAAAAACAAGAGTAACTCAATTATTATTTGGGTTACTTTTATCTGACTGACTGTTATAAATAAAAGACAGTAGAAGTGAAATTTCATGCGATGGAGTAATAACTACATGGGAAATGAAATTTCAGGAGATTTTAGTTTCTGGATAAGTTTTCTCTATAAGCTAAACTTTTGGTAGAGGCATAGATGATAATGATGAGCACGTATATTAGTCAAATAGTAAAACTTTTCTTTTTTCTATCGAGAACTGTTTGCATTAAAAGTAGACTTTGAATTAATATTTTCTCATTATCATCTATATTCATTCGATAAATAGAAACTCATAAAAATGATGGTTCTATGGCCTACTCTAAATATTTTAAAGCACGTTAAATACTGAAACGTGAATGTTAATTTTCTCAAATTCTCATCTGAAATAAATTTCACTTTAACAGCATTAGAAACACTCTCCAGTCGATTAAACTTCATTTGAGATAGATTCATTGAAGTTCTGAAATTTAACGTAATTAGTTTCCATATTATATAGTCTTTTCTAAATTAATTAATTCACTGATAATACAATGAAAACGAAAACATCTCAAATTCGTTAGCACACTGTTTAGTCAAAATCCACAGTGAGAATCTCTCTTAGTCGATATTTGGTACACTTCATCCACCAGTTATGCTTGCCTATGATGTCAACTGGAAGTAAACTCTTCTCCCTTGGGTTCCAAGTGGAACATAGTGCTTCAGCAACACATCTCTACTTTCTTCTATTTTCTACCATCCTATTTAGCTGGGTCCACGATTACCGAAACTCTGTCATCTCTTACTCTCAAGATCTCCTCCATCCCACCCTAGGACGACCCACTCATTGCTTCCCATTGGGATTTCACTTGAGCAATGACCTGGTGGGCACTGTCATTCGACAGCCTCCTCAATGCATGCCCGACCCATCCATCTCCAATTTCTCCTACACATTTACTGAGTAATAGGCTCTTCGGTGTGCGTGTGGTTATCTTCTGGGTGACACGAGTAGATCACTGACTCACCCGTTGACAATTTGGTGAGTCCATTCCTGTTCCCTCTGCTTTAACATATCCCCAGTACTTGAATTCCGTATCGTTTCATTTCGTTTGCGATCTGGGCAGCTTTGACAATCTCGTACATAGTGTGGACGTTCCATATCCCCACACAGACTTGGCAGAAGAAGCATCAAAGATAGGACGGACTCGAGGTGAACATAGATGAAACAGAGGTAGGTGATGAAGATTCCTGGCCAACACCAACACCAACAGCAACAACAACATACAGCAATCAACCAGCATAAATGGGAGGAACCTGAAAGAAACAACCTCCTCTACCTACCCACCTACCCACCTGGGAAGCATCTTTTCAACTACAGGCCAGCGGAACTGACGAGGATATCAAAGTCAGAATCGGAAAAGCAAGACAAGCTTTCATTACTCACGTCAAGTCTGTCTGGAGGTCAACATCACTACTCAGCATGAAAAAGAGAATAAGATTCGGATTTTCAACTCCAATGTGAAGTCAGTGCTACTTACTATAGGGATCAGAGACTTGGCCAGCGCGTCATAAACAGCACCTCAAACAAACTACAGACCTGCATTAACAGTTGTCTTCGCTCAATACTACTCAAGATCAGATGGCCAGCCAGAAAAGATCATCAACAGGGATCTCTGGCAATGAGCGAACCAACCCTGCAGGAACCGATTGTGAAACAAATAGGCAGGAATAAATGGAGATGTATTGTATTGGCCATACACTGAGGAAACCATCAATTGGGTGACATCACTAGACAAGCCATTGCTCGAGTGGAACCAGGCCGAAAGGGAAGCGGGCGGCGAGTTGGTCGTCAGTGACAGGGTGGGGTGACTTGGAGTGGAGGAGGTGATGTTAAGAGGAGATGAAAGCAAGTGGGCAGACTTGGAGTGGGGTGAAAAAGTTGGCGGAAAAGCAAACGCAATGGAGACGCGCTGAAGCCCTATGTTCCTCTAGGAATTAAGGGATATAATAATAATAGGCTTTTGGTTGGTTTGCTGCCAGAGTTTTTTGTTACTAATTCTTTCTGGTCATTTGACCTTCTGTAAGGAGTGAAGGCAGCTGTTGATGAAAGTCTGTCTGAAGTTGAAACGATGCTTCCTGGCCAGATAAGTGAAGGAAGTTACCTCTTTTAATTCTTTCCAGTTGATAATGAGCAATGCTATCCACTAAAATTAAAAAAAAAGTTACAATAAGTGTTAATTCAAACGTGTCACATGAATATATAATATAATTAAATTTGCATTCTGAAACCGTCATTTACAAAGTCGTACAGTCAATTGTTTTTCCAATAATAGATTACTAAATTATTTACAGCATACAAATATGACACTGGACGGCAGACGGAAATGTTTGTATGTATTTTGTCTATTTTTACGCATTTCACAAAATGTTGATTAGCCATCATAATGTGGTTGTATACTATACTAACCAGACTACATAAATAAAGATCAGTTCCAGTGACTGACAGCAGAGAAATAACTCACTCTAGCAACCGTTGGCTCATGGATGATGTTGTTGAAACTAGCATAGGTGACATAACTCAGAGTTGTTGGTATTGGCTAGAACAATTGATATTTCCTTAATCGCTTTGCCCCGCTTTATGTGACCCAGCCTAACACCATTATTTCTTTTCTTATTATTCAGTATTCTAACTTTTGAAACAAACAGAGTTATCACAATCATTACTCCATAGCATAATTATGCACATAATTAAAGTATTATATAGTTTATATGATAATAAAATTTACAAGGTGATTTTCACAATTATTCAGCACAGGTTAATGTCAGATGTTGTTTTTGACAAGGAATCTTTAGGAGGAATATAACTTGTGACTCATTTATCATGCTTCACCTTCTGATTAGAATGTAAGGCTTTAAGCTTTGGAAATTCAACAGTGGTCCTTTCATTTTCACAGAGTAGGGTTGCTAGTCTCAAGCTCAACTTTCACTTTCTTCTAGACCCATTAAGGGCTTGTAAACTAAATGAGACTTAAGAGCGGGACGGCTGGGAATCCCACCTGGACTGCATGTGCCTGGCGAGCATCCTACCACCGATTTAATTAAAACAAATTGTTTCATATGGTAATATCTTAAATACCTCTTTTCACATTCTTTTTTTCACAATCTCAATCTATAAGTATATCGGGTATAGTCAGATAAAAAAGTAACTCAGTTCGTTTTCCAGTTGATGTACAGTAGGTGCATACTGAAGTTTTTAAAATTTGGAATTTCTTTACTGAATAAGTTTAAAAGGTGTTTTTTTAATAATGATTGCAAATACATTTTGACAACTATATGACTCAACATAAATTCTCAAGCAAGGACGTAGTGATCAAAACTAACGTGCTGTAGTCTAAACGCTCGTATTCAAGTTCTGCTGCGTAGCTAACCGAAAATTCCTTGAGTGAAGCATATTCTCAAGAGTTGGTTTGTAAGGATTAGATTTGCTTTTACGAGTTTTACCACGGATTGATATCAGTTAGAGGACCATTGAAAACAAACAGGGAGTACTGGACAGCTGTTTCATCCTAGTTTGGGAATCATTGGCACTATGCACCCACTACAGGAGGTCCATACCCAGGACCTTCCGGTTACAAGGCAAGCTCGTATACCATTCCGCCACTGGAACCCAATCCAATGGCCATCCCATGAATTCTAACTTCTACCAATTCGTGATTTAGAGCGACCCCAACCAATGTCGTCGGTGGGACATCCATCCTCATACTTGACTAAGTCGACTTTACCGGTCACAAATTCTCACTGGAACTCCAGGAAACTCCGTTCTGTAGCAAGCCACTAGTGAGCATTAGATTAATTTTCTATAGTTGGTTAGATTTTTTTTTTACGAGTTTTACCTCGAGTCCTAGTGGCTGAATGGTATGCGAGCTTGCCTTGAAATCGGAAATTCCTGGGTTCGAACCTCCTGTGGTGGGTGCATACTGCCAATGATTCCCAAACTAGGATGAAACAGCTGTCCAGTACTCCCTGTTTGTTTTCAATGGTTCTCTAACTGATACCAATCCGTGGTCAAACTCGTGAGAAGCATTCTCAAAATGCACCGACGATAGCAAAAGATACAGTCATTTGCGGTCAAATCAGTGGTATTATTTAACAATAATAACATATCAAGCACTCTAAATTGCCTCAACAGTACCGTTAGACAGCTATGCAGATCAGAGAGTTCTCAAGCATAAAATAAATACCGTACAACAAAACTATTTAACCAAAATAAAAATGACTTCCAACAAGATGGAATCAAAACTGTCTTAATGGGAAAATACTCATTGAGTCAAGGAGAAAATAAAAGACAATTCAGCGAAGAAAATTTTCTTTATCGACGAAATCATCTTCAGAGGCTGTACAATAGTATTTGTATTTGCCAAAAATGTTAAGTAGTCCATTATTGAGTAATAGGGGTGACATAATTGATATAGTTACTTAGACATCGTCGAAGCATCTGCACAAGAAGCCGACATGTCAACCTGAGACCGAGCACTTCGGTCCAATCAATCGACGGGAAAATCAAAAAATCCAATACTTAGAAGTAACTTCAAAAGTAAAAATAAAAGTTATAAATTACTTAATACTCAACGGCACAAAGGAAGAAAGCGTTAGAAATTTGATGAATAGGTTAAAGCTGTTACTGAGTGAGAAGAAAGGTAGTTGAGTGTCCATTTAACAAGTGTGAAGAGGGTAAGAAAACGTACAAGCGCTTCGTGAGCTCAAGCCACGCAGTTACGTCAGAGTTGCCTTTCAAAATCAGCTACAAAATAAAGTCATATGGTACAAAGAGCGTAAGGTTTCGGCATATATATGCAGCGGAGGTGATATGTAAACGTCAGAACAATGGTATACAGCCTAAGAGAAAAAGGGATAACAATTGCTAAGTGAGTCGAAACATCTATATGAATATCAGTGTGACGATTGGATTGCTCAGGAGGGATTTTCCAAAGAATTATTCCATTACAGTAGAATTATTTTTTGGAATTACTTGTATTTTCTGACCTGGTTGGATTGATTGCAAAGCTTTCGTTGTCCTTCTGGACAACATCTTAAGCGCAAGTTTTAGCATAAAATGAACTGAAGAATGGTAGAATTCAATGCTAAAATATACGAACTGATAAAAGGAACACCAATGGGATCGTCCATATCAGGATTAATAGCTGAATCTGTCCTGAAAACATTAAAACTAATAACTCCACCTATAATTAAGCCAAAACTCTGAGTACTTTACGTTGATGATACATTTGTAATAATTAAAAGAAATGATTTGGAATATACCCACAAATTAATAAACAACATATGCGAAGACATTATATTCACAAGAAAGAAGGAATTAGATAATAAAATCCCATTTTTAGATGTCTTAATCAGGAGAACCAACACAGGAAATTTAGAAACACAAGTATATAGAAAATCAACGCACACAGACTAAAAACTCAACTATAGTAGTAATAAACCAATTGTTCACAAAAGAAGTTGTTTACAGACATTATTTAAAAGAGTTCAAACACACTGTAGCACTCCTGTGTTGAAGGGAATGGAGGAAACATACCTAATAACCATCTTCAAAAAAGAATGGGTATCCTCACAATTTCATTAAAATGTGTTTAAACTCGAGTCATAACACCAAAAACAAGCCATCAGAAATCATCAGAGAATTCATCCTACCATTTATAAAAAATATCTCTGAAGTAACAGCTAGAATATTGAAACCATTTGAAATAGATATAGCACACAAACCAACCAACCAACCAGCGAGGCAGCCAGCACAATCACTTCATTCGATATTGTGCAAACCGAGATATCCAACAGAAAAAGAAGATAAAATTAATACTACTTACAAAAAGAATTGCATGCATGAACTGCAATAAACATAACATCGGTCAAAGTTGGCGTCCCTTTCGAATCCGAATCGAAGAATGGCGATATATATATATTCCTTCGTATCAATGCATATGCATAATTATGGACGCCAATTTGATTGGGATAATGTCGAAATTTTAAATGGAAGAAACACCAAAAGTGCCAGAGTATTCCTAAAAGCCTGGTATTCAAGTGAATCAGCGATTAACAAACATTAATACAGACCAAATTTACCACCAGCTAATAAAAAGTAAATCACATGATAAGAAAGTTTTAACTCCAAGTCAATAAAAATATGATCATTAAAGGCGTAAATCAACAACCAGTCATGACAATGGTTGCTAGGACATACAATTACATCAATCATGAAGAATTTAAAAATCAGTTCATTTTATGCTAAAACTTGCTCTGAAGATGGTGTCCAGCAGGACGACAAAACTTCTCATTTAAACCAACCAGCTTGGAGAACACAACTAATCGCAATTTTAATGTGTGTGATAGCACCACATATTCTTCATGAAAAAAAAGTAATTAAGCTCACTTGTACTAATGAAATACCAGAACTGTAAATAAATTTCAACATTCTATGATTTCATTATTGTTATTATTATTATTATATTCTTTCATTCCTAGAGGATCATAGGGCTTCAGCTGCGCGTCTCCATTGCCTTCTGTTTTCTGCCAACTTTCTCACCCAGCTCCAAGTCTGCCCACATGATTCCATCTCCTCTTCACATCACCTCCTCCAAGTCACCCCACCCTGTCACTGACGACCAACTCGCCGCCCGCTTCCCTTTCGGCCTGGTTCCACTCGAGCAGTGGCTTGTCTAGTGATATCACCCAATTGATGGCTTCCTCAGCGTATGGCCAATACAATACATCTCCATTTCTTCCTGCCTATTTGTTTCACAATCAGTTCCTGGTTAGTTCGCTCATTGCCAGAGATCCCTGTTTCTGATCCTTTCTGGCTGGCCATCTGATCTTGAGTATTGAGCGAAGACAACTGTTAATGAAGGTCTGTAGTTTGTTTGAGGTGCTCTTTATGACGCTCTGGCCAAGTCTCTGATCCGTATAGTAAGTAGCACTGACTTCACATTGGAGTTGAAAATCCGAATCTTATTCTCTTTTTCATGCTGAGTAGTGATGTTGACCTCCAGACAGACTTGACGTGAGTAATGAAAGCTTGTCTTGCTTTTCCGATTCTGGCTTTGATATCCTCGTCAGTTCCGTCTCATTATTACACATGTAAAATGAGAAACGAAACAGCCCATGATGATAATATTATGATTCCGTTAATTTTTTTATCTTATCCAAACCTAGTAGCTATTAAATTCATATGTAACATACGTATTCTATTCCGTGTTACAGTATGGTTATTTTGGGGGATTTATCCAAGCAAATAGAATTATAATGAATTGCATAACATGTATTCTATTGAGAATAGGATATTATTTCCTTTACATTATCATATATTAACCCTTGCTTAATAATAAATAACAAAATAGGATGCGTTGTCCCCCCCCCCCACACACACACACACCTTGTTTTTTTTCAGTTCTTTCCCACTTGTAATTACTTGTTGTGTATGAGTAACCTTTTTTTAATTTCAGAAAGTAATATTTCGCTACAGACATTTAATTCCTTAGGGATTTTAAGCTTATGATGAATTATAGTTGTGCGTTGTGTGGAATGTATGTGACAATCATAACAATTGGGTGATCCTAGTTAACGGATACTCACGCATAAGAGATACCCATTGGCATAATCTGTGTTTTTTTCTATAGCACAGCATTTTGACTTTTAAAAATGTGCGAATCTTCAACAGAAGAGACGCTAAAAGTACCGGAGAATCCTCAGAATCTTAAACTCAGATAAACCTACAATTTTCATGCATTGGTTTACAGGGATTTGACTGGTTACAGGTTCGATTACGAGATGAAACCAGTTAAAGATCAAATGTGTGACCAGTCAAGTTCTTGAGAACCAACACATGAAAATTAGTCCGATGCTCACTAGCAACTGCCCATATACAGGTAGTTACTTGGAGTTCTAATAGGCAGTAATGATTGGAGGGGTTAAACTAGTCAGGTAAGAGGACACTTACTCGCTGATAACATTAACTGGTAGTTACACTATACTATAGATCACGAACTGATAGGAGTTGAGATTCATGGACGATAGGATTGGGTCCCAGTGGGTGAATGGTCCAAGAGCTCGCCTCGCAGTTAAACCATTTAGACCACAGAACTGAACGGTACAAGAAAGGAATACTGTCCATTATCAATCATCTACACCATTAATCTCCTACTACTTTGTTTTTCCTTGCCGACCTAACTATTCTCTGTTTCTAAATCATCTATAGCACCCTGTATCAATTTTATTATTAACTTTCTGTATTTACTTACTAAATAATCAAATGATTAAAAGTCCTTCATTTCAGAATGTAGACATTCTAATTGTGAATTGATGACTTTCTAATGACTTTCATTCATGATTTCTGTATGCCTTCATGTAGACTGAAATGTCATGGAATATGCTATAGACATAAAGTGTGCACTGAAAAATTTCAGAGACTTGGAACTTCACTAGAAGTATCTCCATCACCTGCCTTCCTTCGATACTGAAGTTTAGATGATCAGGAGGGAAGGATAAGCATTGAGGAATTCTGGCAGTTCACTAAACTAGCCAAGAACCCAAAGACTAACTAATGTGCAGAAGGATATGGACATCACTGTGCTAATTCTCTACTGCAACTCGAATGAGAAAAGACGAGTTGTCTGTGTGAGGGTGACATAGTGGAGGTAGTGTAAGGAGGAAATGAAAGCTTCTGGGAGACCTTGAAGCCAACTAAGAAGGACTACACCAAACACAGTGAAACGCAGATATGTATCGGCGAGCATTTGTCCTCACCCCCAATAGCATGGCGCCACACTGATTACGATTTCTCACTAGCACTCCAGGAAACTCCGTCCCCTTTAGCCAGTCACTAGCGAGAATTAGATTAATTTTTAAGAGTTCGTTTGTACGGATTGGATTTCAAGTTTGACAAAGGATTGTTTTCAGTCAGAGAACCACTGAAAACCAACAGGGAGTACTGGACAGAGCTGTTTCTCCCAACGAGCTCGCCTTGTAAATGGAAAGTCCTGGGTTCGAAACCCCGGGGGGATGAGTGCTCCCAATGAGTCCCAAGCTAGAGGGACGAAACAACTGTCCAGTACACCCTGGTCACATTTAAAAAACAAATCAAATCCCTGCAAACCAAATCTTGGAAGTTATCAGAGTAACTTTTTTCCAATTCCTTAGATAAATATATTTTAGTTAGGCTCTTTATCTATTAAGAATTTGACAAATCTAGTAAGTGACATTATATCCACCTTAGCCTAGTTATTAGCTGTACACTTTATCCAGTTATGGGCTTGATGATAATTCCCATAGGTCTTAATTACATCTTTAAGATAACAAGTAGCAAAGAAATTCTGACATTTTTATAATGTTATATATATTAAGAGATGAACTATTGTCAATTTAGTCCTTTAAAGCCATTATTTTACATGCATTCCTTAGTCACCCTCCCTCCCTCTCTCGCTTACTTGATATCCATGTATGTTATGCACCAGTCAACTGGATAAAGATAGACTTAATGTCACACATATTGTCATGTTCCATTTTACTGCCCAGGCAAAGTAAGCTTCATAATATATCTTAGCATACACTAGTGTACATATATGTATACGCTATGAACAATGACATGAACATTTCTACATACGGACAACCTTATAACTGTATATGTGTGCGTGCATACAAACAAATTCTTTGTTGTATTTACGTGTGAATAACAACTGCAACTGCTTTGTATTATTAATGCATTCATCTAAACTTATCTGCTTATCAGCTGTTGCTGTGTTTCCTCTCTTACTTTTACATTGGTTGTTTTATTTTTCATATAAGATTTACTCTAACCTGTGGGATATATTATATATATATATATATATATAATATATATATATATATATTATATATAATACTGTTTGACATCTGATTCCTGTTTCCACTCTCTCCCTCTCCCTCACCCTCAAACATACACATACACACACTCTCTCTCGCTCGCTAATTCTTTCTCACACTAGTCCATCTGAGAATTCGTCATATGTATATGGTATTTATATACATAATGTTATTATTACTAATATTAATATTAATACATATATTATTAGTTTTAATGAAAGGGGTTTTTAATGGTGTGAGACACACAGTGGACATTTAAAACTAGACGACAAACTCAGGTGTACTGTGTGTATGTGTGTGTAAGTGGTGTAGACTAATTTCTCTTCATATGTGCTTTCTAGGCTGAACACATGTGCACAGTGTATGTCTGTCTTTACGTATGTTGGTATCTATCTTTGTATGTTTGTGGGGAAACAGTTATATCCATTTTTTTTGTATGTCTTTTGTCATTTTTTTTCTTTTTCTTCTTCTCTTACTGGTATGATGACGACTGCCCAATAGGATACAATTGGACGTATATTCATAACAGAGGAGAAAAAAAGAGAATAATGAGCAGGAACTTACGCGTACTTATTTATTTACGTATTCATTCATATATCAGACACAAAATAACAGCTCATGGTCACATATCAGATATTTTTATTTGCAAACAGTATTAATAAATATGCACATCATTTGTGATTACTGTTATATATTGATAACATTATCATGATCACATTACATTTATCATGATTACAAGGAATTAATTAATATCTGGAAATCAGACTCTTTTGAATATCTACATAAATTTAAATTGGTAAGTCATAATTACTATATTCACGTATCAATTGATTAACTTTTTGAAAACATTTATTTTCCGATACAAATTTAAAACAAACAATAAAGGTTAATAGAGCAGGATTTATTGAATTGATCAAATTTCGGTAGAACTCGTCAGCTGAATACTCTACATACACGGATATATATATATACTTTTGAAATTACATTGGGAGTTATAAGACCGATAAGTAAACAAACTACATTGAATTAGTCATGCAGAAAGACACGTGCGAATGTTTTCCAGGTCATGTTCAAATAGATAAGGGGAGAGAGAGTATGAGAGATCAAAATTAAGATAAATTGCATTACGCTTCAATTACACCACTTAGATAAACAATTAGCCGCAACAATTAGAATCGCAAACAGACTAATATCAATAGTAACAGTTATAATAATAATAATAATAATAATAGTGTTGAAGTGAGTTAAGATAATCTTACTGATAAAGCATAGTTTTGAGTGAACCAATAATAATAATGATAATAATAATAATAGTAATAATAATAATGGTAACAATAATAATAAGAAGAAGAAGAGGTAGAATAATAGTAATAACAAGTAGAGAATAATAAGTAAAAGGTATTACCATGGTAGATTCAGAGTCACGACCATCTCCTCTTGTATACAGAGAGCTGGTTTATAAATTCGAATTGCACAAGCCCCTGCAATTGCAACCATCTTCTTGTTTCTTTGTTTGTTGACAATGGTGAATGACTTGACCGCATCGATATCATGTCCGTAATCCACAAGATGTTTTGTTATTGAGGATTTTGGCACTTTGAACTCAGCTGTTTTCAACTTTTTACCTGTGAAATTATAGTTAATGTGAAGAGTAGAATTTGATCATTTTGATAGAATATAATTCCTTTATTAGATAAGTTTGTGCGTCGTCGGCATAGCGGTTGCCGACCATGCATATGGTCCGGGGTTCGATCCCCAGCCACTGACGCACTCCTTTACCTCAGTCAGCCAGAAGTAAAGCTGGTGTGGTGGAAAGGTTGGGCATGAGACTAGCAACCCCATCCTGTAAAAATAATCACCCCTGCTACAGAAACTTCAAGCCATTGGCTTGAAGCCCTATGTTCCACTGAGAACCTGAAGGGAAAAAAATTTGATAAATTTATCTGATATAAAAACACAGTGATACAGTATGAATAACTAGATGACATTTTGACCTTTCAATCGGATAGATTCGATTAAGAGAAAAACAAAATGATTTACCAAATACCATGCAGTGACTATGAGGTCATATACTTAGGTCAAACTGATAAACTGGGGGGAATATGATTCATGCATAATCCCCATCCAAATAATAATGGAAAATAAAACATGTAGTTAAGCGAAGAGTCTCTTTTGGGCGAATTCAACTACTTAACTGTGCAATCGCAGTTATATTCAATTACTTTTGTATGCGAGTGTACATTAGATTTATCAGACCATTGGTTCATTGGTCTTCAGATCTCTCATTTGACCACCTTTTTATTTTTTTGCATATTTTTCTTTCACGTTCCCCAGTGGAACATAGGGCTTCAAGCCAATGGCTTGAAGTTTCTGTAGTAGTGTTTATTTTTACAGGATGGGGTTGCTAGCCTCATGCCCAACCTTTCCTCTTTACTAGCATCATTTCTCGCTTAGCGAGGTAAAGAAGTGTGTCTGCCGAGGATCGAATCCCGGACCATGTGCATGGTCGGCGAGCGTCCTAACGGCTATGCCACCGACGCACCAGTTGCTAAATGGTCTACGAGCTCGCCTTGAAACCAGAGGCCATGGGTTCGAACCCTGGCTGTTGGGGCGTACTGATGAAGCATTTAACCACTTCTATGTGTATATCATCAGTCTACCGGTTGCAGTGCAACCAGGTACATTGGTAGCTCGACGTGTATCCTGCCCAAATGGGTTCGAGAACACTATCCCTCATGGCGACAAAAAGATATTAGTGGCTCTGTAAGGAGTGCAATGATCGAACACCTTGTCAACACTGACCATTGCATCTGAACAAACGTCTCTTTCACAGTAATCTACAGAGTGAAGAATAATCTATTAAAGGCAATACTCTTTCGTCTTCTTCGTATTCCTGAAGCCTTAACCACTTCTACTATCATGGCGACAACCGTGTTGACTTCAACTGACTTGATGTCTGCAATCCTACTTTTCTTACACCCTATAACTTTTGTATTTCTTCACAGCTCTTACTTAATTCCATATTTTTCTTTGTTTCTATGACCATCCTAATCAAAACTCACTCATTAAATCATTCATCTCATTAAGCAACTGCAATATTGTAATTGCAAAATTGCAATGCTTTCATTTGGGATGTGTCAATTTTATAGTATCTCTTTTCTACCACCACTCGAACATTAAAGTAGTCTGCAGCTGATGAGAAACTGTGAAATAGAATGATATCATTTTATACTGCAAATTTCGTCTTCCTTTCTTTATCGAAATTTATCAAGGGAACCAAATGTATGAATTTTTTGAAAAGACGCCTCCCTGCCCCAACTATTAAGTCACTGAATCAGGTGGTGACCATACGATGCAGAATATCTAGAGAATCAACAAAGATCAGGTTCTATGAACAGTGTTTGCAAACTGGTTGTTTCCCACGGCAGTTCCTGAAACAAGTGCGATCCGCTAAACTCCCACCTTCTCAAAAGAATCTCCGTCGAATAACTAAATCTCACATCGAATCGTCATACCAGTATATCTCCGAATTGAAATCTCGTCTGGCTACCTATGATACCCTACTAAGTGAGCTTAATATTATCTGCTGGCTTAAATTCATGAACTTTATCAAAGAGCTACAATCAAAAACATCCGAGGATTATGAAACTCAGCTGACAAAAGCGTTGGTGAAAGAGAAGCTAATTGAAGAATTCCCAGAAGCACCTGAACGCTACGTTTGTAACCTATCAAAATTACAATTAAACAAAATCGAATTAGAAGCCTTATCTCTAGGATTCAAGTTTCACGTCCCCAAGAAGCACATCAGTCGTATAGACACAGAAGCACAATTCGAGCACTTATACCATCAACTCTACGACCTGAAGCCCTTAGACGAAGATAAAAGAGGATGGCTAAAGTCTAAACTTGTTGATATTGCTAACCAATACCACATATCACCAATGGAGAAGCAGAAGATGCTGACCGAAGAGCATAGAATAGCTCTGAAGAAACTATATGAAAACGATGAAATCGTCATATTTAGACCTGACAAAGGCTCTGGGGTTGTTATAATGAACAAAGCTGATTATATACATAAAATGATGACAATTCTAAACGACAAAGAAAAATTCCAAGTAGACAACAAAAAAGATGCCACAACGTCATTTGAAAATAAAGTTAATAAATGTCTCAAAGAACTTCTAATGAAGAAACTAATCAACAGCGAAACATATAATAAACTGAAGTCAAAAGGTGGACGCCTGCCGTCTATGTACGGCCTACCAAAAATTCATAAAGCAAATGTGCCATTAAGACCAATCCTGTCAATGATTGACTCACCATGCCACAAGCTAGCTCGATGGTTAGCTGATTCTATAGAGCCCATTCGAATTAAATTTGCAACCCACAGCCTGAAGGATAGTTATCAATTTTCCAAGGAAGTTGACAATATCGACATATCAGACAAACTCATGGTATCGTATGACGTGACCTCCTTGTTTACAAATGTACCACTGATGGAAACAATTGATATAATTTGTAAACAAACGGATCTACTACCATTACCGGAAACAGAGATGAAGCGACTTCTACTGCTCTGCACAAAAGATATACAATTCAAATTCAACAATCAACTTTACCGACAAACCGATGGGGTCGCGATGGGTTCGCCTCTGGGACCTATCCTGGCTGATATCTTCATGGGCTACCTTGAGCAGACACAACTAAGTTCTGCTATCAATGGAACTACTTACTATCGCCGATATGTTGATGACACATTTGTTGTTTGCAACGATATGGATCACGCATCGGCACTATATGATCGCCTAAATGAGATACATCCAAATATCAAATTCACCATGGAATATGAACATAATAATGAGTTCAATTTCCTGGATCTAAATGTAAAAAGAACAAACGAAGGCACGGTCGAAAAGTCCATCTATAGAAAAGAAACCTGGACTGGACAATATCTTCACTATAACAGCTTTTGTCCCATAAGCTATAAACGTGGATTAGTGAGGACTTTGTATGACAGAGCCAGGAAGCTATGTTCACCAAACAGGGTCGAAGAAGAATTAGTTTTCGTCGAGAAATGCCTAAGGGAAAATGGATACCCTAAGGGATTTATTCAGAAGTACAGCAGAGAAAAAGATGAGAAAGAAAAGCATCCAACTGTAGAAAAAAAGTGTTTATCTGTCTACCATACAAAGGAGATGCAGTGTCACAAAAGATTGAAAAAAGACTGAAAGGTGCAATAAATAGAAGCTTCCCAGCAGCAAAACTCATAACAGTATACAGCACCACTCCTTCATTAATCCACTCAAAACTGGATAGATACCCTGCTGATGTCACCTCCAACTGCGTTTATGCAATGTACTTATTCAACTTCTCGTATGCACTCACTAACATTAACAACTATTTTGTGACAACTCATCCCCTCTATCCTATAACTAATCTTCACACCCACCCCCGTAGTTACAATTTGGTTATTCATCACCTTTTCTGAAATATTTTGATGAGGTAAACAGCAACCCTAAGTAATTTTTATTCTTGTCTGAACAAGTCTTATGTACACACACACACACGCACAAATAATTAAATATAATTGAGATTGTGCAGCTAAGTGAATGTTATCGCCCAAAAAGAGACTCTTCGCTGAATGACGTGTTTTTTTGTCAGTAAGATTATCAGAACATAGGAATTCAAGAAGATCAAGATTGATTGTTCCTGACAAGTGAAGTCATCTAGAAAAAAAGCTTGGCGAGTGCAATACATTCATTTGTTTGTAATCCCACAGCAGAGTGTAAGTATTAAAAAGTAATATAGTTAGGTGGAGAGAGAGAGAGAGGTAGGTTATCCAATCTTTATCCATCGAATCAACACCAAACACGTGTAATCGAAATGATGATGCAACGCCTATACCAAATGTATAGCAAAATTACAATAAAACACTGCAGGGAGTAATATTAGCTTAGGCAAAGTATCAAGCAGTATGAATGTATTGATATGATCATGACCAATCAATTGTGCTCGAAACGTCATCCAATAATTAAACATGTTTCACTGCGTGTTTTATCAAATAAACTTTTATAATATGAAATAAAATCATGTTGTTGATAATTTCAAGGAATTATTCTTACCTTGCCTAGTTATGTATGCACTACAATTCTAACTATGAGAAACCCAGCAGTCTTCATTTAGTTTATTTTAGCTCATAGAAATAATAGTGAGTAATAGTAGGACTTCTTGTATAAATAAGATGAGATAGGTAAAGCGTTTCTGAGTGAAAAACAAACTGGAGTTATTTAGATTTTTAAAAATCTTATTAAAGCGATACATAATATAGTTTGTTGTTGCAGAGCTTCTTTGGTTATCTGCATGCATGCGATGTTTATAGGATGAATATTAATTTTCAAGAATTAGTTTGTAGGGACTCTATTTGTTTCAGGTTTGACCATGGATTGACAGAAGTTAGAGAACCAGTGAAAACCAGCTGTTTCGTCCTAGTTTGGGATTCATCGGTAGTACCCATCTACCACCAGGGCTCGAATACAGGACCTTCCGGTTACCAGACAACCTCGTATACAGTTCAGACACTAAACCTCGATTCAATGGCCCACAAAACTCTAAGTTCTAACGATTCGTGATTTAGCGCGACCACCAACCAATATCATCGGCGGGAACTCCATCCTCACTGACAACTGGATGGACCCCACTAGTCACTTCTCACAATTTGATAGAAATTAAAATTCATTGGACATTGAGTCAGATCCCAGTGGCTGAATGGTATACTAGCTTGCCTGGTAACCGGAAGGTTCTGGGTTCGAAACCCAGCGGGTGCGCACCGGGTACATAAGTACAACGGATATTGTAACAGTTTGGTACTACAACGTTTTATCTCAAAGAGTATATTGACACTTTTTAATCAAACTGAGTGGTTCAAAGTTCAGTTTTAATTAAAGACAGTTAAAAATAAACTTAAAAAATCTACTGTGAAACTAATCAAAATCTCCAGATCAACACTAGCTAATGGATAGATGTCCTAAGGTTATAACGAAAAGTTGTGACCAGTGGAGCCACTATGTTAGGATGAAGTGGAGGTCCATTGATGGCAGGAGTTGCCAGTAGTGGTATACAGGGAATTGGCAGAAGTTAGAATTTACTGGTCATTGAATTTCAGTCTAGTGACTGAGTAGTCATAGACATTGGCCTGACAACCTGTAGGTCCTGAGTTCAGTACCCCGGGAAGACAATGACTAAGAAGAAACGGTTTTTCAGTGATTCCTGGTTTTCAATCATCCTTTAACTCTTGTTGGTCAAGGAAGAAATCTACCCTGAAATTAAATAAAATGTTAGTTTTTACTGTACAACTACTAGATGAGTGAGACATTTGTTAAAGGATAAAAGCCCCATCCATACCTTTCACAGACTCAATATTCATATCAATTGAAACGACTATGGAAAACTCTTTGGCTTCAAAGTAGTGTTCATCATGACTTGTTATCACTTAAAGTCACATTGCAAGCTAGGAATTCCTCAGCAGTAAACGCCTATAGTTTCATGCAGATTCTAATCTAGAAACAATGATTTTCTTAACAAGAATAATGACAACCACTCATTGGGACTTCGAAAAAAAATGACTGAGTCTGAATGTAGATCTGTGTATATTCTGTTATGACGTCATAGCGCAGAGCCAGTAAGCTCCTTCATTTTCAGTGACTCCTATATGTAACATTGATTAGTGATAATTTCAGTTTATTTACCCGTCAGGTTGTCCAACAAAATGTACCCTGGTTTCTTCTGATATTGTTGATATTTTCAACATTTTTTGCTCGTACCAGATTATCTACACTCGAAATTGGTATTTTTTCAAGTGTCTGCCTCGCATAATGCAAAGGAAGTAACAAATATCAGGACCATAGATTTTGCTAATTTTTTGGTGTTATTTTTAGCTTCACTGCATCGGTGGTTCTATGGTATAGTGGTCATCAACCACTTATGTGGTCCGGGAATCAATCCCCAACCGAAGCACCCCTTAACCTCGCTCAGCTAGCTGTAGTAAGCTTAGTAAAGAAGGAAGGCCGGGTGTGAGGCTACCCACCTCGTAAAAATAAAACAGCTGCCAATGAAACTCCAAAGCTGTAGCTTAAGGCCCCATGGTCTATTCGGCACGTAAAGGAATAAAAAAGGCTGGCCTCAATTTGGACTGACCTCAGTCAACTGAATCTTTAAACACCCGGAGAATATACCAAATAATTTCATGAAGCTAACATGGTAAAATAGTGTAAACTATTCCAGTAAAGTCACTGAGTTAAAAATATTTTTACTATCTTCACTCACATTTGTTTATTACAAAAGACGTAGAAGTTTTTTTTTAAACCGTGTACCATGAAGCTTTTAGTGAAAAACATCTTACAAAAGCACTAAAACACAATTGATTTTTGTGTGTGACATTTTTGTGATGAATCAATAATGTGAAAAGAACACAATAAAGGCAAATTATCTTTGTCATCAAACAGATCGTGTGTGTTATATGGTAATGGCTACTTGGCAATTAATATACAGATCCCTTTGTTTCATTGTATTGATGTATACATACATGTATTTGTGTAGCATTCATTACATGTTTTCAATAGTGTAAGTTTTCCTTTGAAAAACCGTAATGAAGAGACAACTTACATGTTCAATGTTATTGTAAAACATGCATTTTAAATCAATAAAGAGGTGAACTATTATGCTTAAATAACTTAAATAACTTTGACCCTATTTTAGATCATAGTTATTAAACTGTAATTGGTTTTCAAAACATAGTGAATTGTTGACAAAAGTAAGAAACCTTGGAAAATGCTTTGAAGTAATTTTTTGTTTTAGTTCATGGGACAGTTGAACAGAATCAAACAAGCCCTGGATGCAAAACTCCGACCGGAACAAGCTGGATTCAGGAGAAACAAGTCATGTATTGATCAAACCGCCACACTACGGATCATCATTTAGCAAAGCTTGGAATGGCAGTCACCTCTCTATCTCAACTTCATCGACTTTGAAAAGGCCTTCGACAGCGTCGATCGAGAGGTGATTTACCAACTATTTCGCTACTACGGGTGCCATCGGCAATCATACATCTCATCCAAAAGTTATACGACAATGCTACATGTCAAGTAATCTACAACGGGAAACTTACGGAAGCCTTCGAAGTGAGGACGCGAGTGAGGCAAGGCCGTCTACTATGGCCAATGATTTTCCTGATTGCAGTAGACTGGATAATGCGACAGACAGTGAGCAATGAGGAAACAGGCGTAAAATGAACTCACACGAAAAACTTGGAGGATATGGACTTCGCCGATGATGACATATATATGTCTGATTTCCCACAAACTGGAAGATATGCAAGTGAAAAGCAACAAGCCGGCAGAAGAAGCATCAAAGATAATAAGAACTTCAGATGAACATAGATAAAACAAGGGTGATGAAGATTCCTGGCCAACACTAACAGCCACAGCAACAACAACAGACATCAATCAGCCTGCATAAATGGGAAGAACCTGAAAGAAATACCCTCCTTTACCTACCAACCTGGGAAGCATCGTTTCAACTACAGGCGAACGGAACTGACGGGGATATCAAAGCGAGGATCGGGAAAGCAAAGCAAGCTTTCATTTCTCTCAAGTCTGTGTAGAGGTCAACAACACTCACCATCAAAAATAAGATCCGGATTTTCAACTCCAATGTGAAGTCAGTGCTACCTACTATACGGATCAGAGACTTGGCCAGCGCGTCATAAAGAGTATCTCAAACAAACTACAGACCTGCATTAACAGTTGTCTTCGCTCAATACTACTCAAGATCAGATGGCCAGCCAGAAAGGATCAGAAACAGGGATCTCTGGCAATGAGCGAACCAACCCTGCAGGAACCGATTGTGAAACAAATAGGCAGGAAGAAATGGAGATGTATTGTATTGGCCATACACTGAGGAAACCATCAATTTTGTGACATCACTAGACAAGCCATTGCTCGAGTGGAACCAGGCCGAAAGGGAAGTGGGTGGCGAGTTGGTCGTCATTGTGAGGGTGACTTGGAGGAGGTGATGTGAAGAGGAGATGAAAGCATGTGGGTAGACTTGGAGCGGGGTGAAAAAGTTGGCAGAAAACCGAAGGCAATGGACATTCGCGGCTGAAGCCCTATGTTCCTCTAGGAATTAAGGGATATAATAATAATATAATAATAAATAAAAACCGTCTTCCTGATTGTTTTTAATAGTCAAAAATCCTACCGAAGTAAAAATGCTGTTTTTTTAAAAATTTTCTACTATTTTGTTTTATTCATTTACGTTTCAAGTGGGCTTCAATCTAGAGCTCTGAATTTTCAGTAGCAGTGGTATTTATTTTTGCAGGATGGAGTTGCTAGCCCCATACCCAACCTTCCTTCTTTGCCGGCATCATTATTATTATTACTTTGGTGAGATTTGAGAGTGCGTCAGTGGCCGGGGATCGAAACCCGGACCACATGAGGTGTGGTTGGCTAGTATTCTACCGCTGTAACACCGACGCACACTCCTCCATCTCTAAAATATGCATTAATCGTCTGTATTCGAGATCAAATATACTCGATTATTATAGAAAATAGTTCATTCGGAAGAGAGAAAGATTAGTAATTTGGAGACGGCTTGTACAAGTCCTATAGAGACCCAGATTTTCACTTCACCCTCAGTCATCACCCAATACACTAGTAGTAATCCGTTTATCTAATTCTATGCTGAACAGTCTCACGATCACAACGTTAATCTTGTGTTTTCTTTTGGTAAGCGAATAGTTCGACATAAATGGACTGAGTTTCCACGTTTTATTGGGGTGATTAGGAGGAATAATATAATTAAAATAGCTAGACAAAGCACAATTACTCCTCCAATGTTTGTGGCTACAAATATATACTGAAACCTCTTATATAAAAACTTTCCCAAGCTTGTCTTATATTGTAATGGACAGAAACTATTAAAAACTTAAATATTATACTGTCAAGTAGGCTGTTTATAAATTGACTACTTTATTGAGCTATCTTCTAACTGACTCAAAAATATGTCTAGAGGTGCAAGTTGGTTGCAACTTTCTTATTCACATGTATGACTCATGCGATTTTGTAAAGAGTTGAGTCTATTCAGTAGACGACCCGCATCTTAATGATAATTATACATCAAAATAATGTCATCAGTGTATCTGCTATAGAAAGGCATTTTAATAATGAAATCAATGGACAGGTTTTCAATGTAAGATATAAACATCAGCTAATAAAGGTCTAAATGAACTCCGTAAAGCAATACCACCGACTTGTTGAAAGTGAAATGGACTTTGTCAGTACATAATAATAATAATAATAAATCTTTCAAACAAGTTAAAGGAATAGCTTAGCGCGTCGGTGGCATAGCGGTTAGGACTCTCGCCGACCATGCACATGGTCCGGGGTTCGATTTCCGGCCGACGCGCTCCTTTACCTCGCTAAGCCAGAAATAATCCCGGTAAAGAGGAAAGGCTGGGTATGAGGCTAGCAACCCCATCCTGTAAAATAAATACTGCTACAGAAACTTCAAGCCACTAGCTTGAAGTTGCCCTATGTTCCACTGGGAACGTGAAGGAAAAAGAAAAGGAACGGTTTATGGTAGACAATTAGACTATATATAATCCCAAAGAATGTCAACAGTCTTAATCGAAGGTACATTAGTGAATAAGAAATTAACATCACAGGAGTACATTTCCATATGTTTAATAGTCATGTCTACAAGACAGTCAACAAGTTCAAATGTATCTTTCAAAAAAGACTTAGGAAATACGTTGCTTACTGAGCTTAAAAATATCTGCTAATCACTCCCACACAATTTATGTGTGGGAGAATGACACATTGACAGGAACTGGACATAATGGATTGTCAACTTTCTGAATCTTGCATAATCCATAAGTGGCGGGAGAACATTTCCCCAAATGCTTAGAAAATAATAATAATAATAAAGCTTTATCGCAGATAATATGTGAAAACGTAGCACACAAAATTTCAGCGTATTCATTTCCAAAATATTTCCTCTTCGTATAGGATTTACACGTAAAGTAATAATCTGAAGTATATCACGTAACTTTACATATGTTACATATGTAGACAGAACCAATTCTGTAAGTTTTATGTTAATTTACTTCAACAGTTGTGCAGCATTTAGTTCAAAGCTAATTAAATCTACGCGCGATTTCACATAGTGATCATTTGGTACAATTACATGATTGAAACAATAAGAAATGCAGAAGAGTTTAGGTATTTTGATAGATAGAAATTCTGATAGCCCAATAATTTAAACAGGCCGCCGTGATGAAAATCGATACACTCAAGTGGAAGACTACCAACTTTGTCTCTAGCTGAATTCAATTGTGAGTTATAACAACGATTCGTTATTAAAATTTGTGGAATATATCAAAAAAGTAATTGAAATCACTCTGATAAAGAATTTTACTTGGTTTTAGATGGTTGGAGGAAATCGGCAGGAGGCCTTAGACTTAGGTTTCGTGCTAGTTGGCACTCATCAACACGGCGTATCTGCAAATTCGAGGGAACTTATGTCCCTCATCACCCAGTTCTGCAGTCAGAGACGTAATCACTGAGTTATTCAAGCTCGCGATTGATGTCCTGCTGGACTGTTTTGGATATTTTTTTTTGATTGAACACTAGTCAGTAACTAGTGTAATGTGTCTAGTCTAATCTTCGGTGCAGACACAGTGGACCGTGATGGCGAGCCATCTAGTATGGTGGCCACATTGCAGGCTTGACTGATAGAATTTAGTCTGCACAGAAGATAGGACTAGACACATTACACTAACTACTGGTTAGTGTCCAATTAAAAAAGGACTTTATTTGTTTGATAAACAGCAGAAATATTTTTCATTTCAGACAATTAATATTAATCTATTTTTATTATTGTAAAGTGGTTTCCTTAAAAGGTTTGAAAAAATTATTCAGCAATAGTCATTTGTATTTGGTTTCCACCTCAAAAGTACACCGTAGGTATAATTTTTAGCCTACACGAGTATTTTCAAAATAGTGATTAATCCAATTAGACTGAGGTATACAAGACACTCAAAATATAATTTATCCTAATAAATGATTTTAGTAATTTACAGATAATTATTCATTTTCAAAAAAGAAGTATTTTTTTTAATCATATGCTCACAGCTATGAAAAGTAACCAAAATGGATTTTACGTATCACTGTGATTAAGGTGCATTTTCCCCAGAGAGGTTTTGTATAAATACAGTTTGGTTTCTCTTGTATATTTACAATGAACACTACTAATTAATATTAGATAATTGGAGGGGATCTGCAGGAAGACTTCGACCTACGTTTCGTGCTTGTCGGCACTCACCAGTGCGTATGGCTTATGTGCAGTCTTGAAGGAACTGATAACCTTGTGAGGATCGAACCCAAGTCACCCAGTGTTTCAGTCAGAAATGTTACCACTGAGCTATGCGGGATCACGACTGTAACAATGTATTGTAAACTTTGGTTGAATAAGTGTCTAACCAGTCTTTGATGAGCACTCATAAGAAAGACTTCGTTTTCTGATTATCTATTTAAATATTTTTATCCAATTTGATTACTTCAAAATTTTGGAAAATATGGACTCCATCTTCGCAATAATGCATACCGTGATTGACAGACTATCTAGAAAATTACTTCTGGATAATCCATTTTTGATATTTCTACTTATTTAGGCGTTCCAACTAACTCTGTAGTTATTATACGTTCTTCTCCAAAACTAGGTCAGTTGTGATCCCGAATAGTTCAGTGGTAACCTCTCTGACTTCAAGCAGCACTGGGTGACGAGGGTTGGAATCTCAGAAGTGACATGAGTTCCTTCAAGATTTCAGATGTGCCTTGTTGACCGGTTAGTGCCGACTAAGACGAAACTTAGGTCGAAGTCATCTTAGCAACTGTTTCCAGTCATCTAATCGCAGCAGTCCAGTGTGCAAAGTGATGGTGCCTCACCTAGTATGGTGGACACATTGTAAATTTTACTGGCAGAGTTCATTTTGCAACAAACCTAGGACTATATACATGACACTAGTTACCACCTAGTATCCAATCAAAGTGCACTACTAATTTCTATATATATATATATATATATATATATATATATATATATATATATATATATATATATATATATATATATATATATATATAATTAACCAATACTGAATGCAAGCATCGTCTCAACCTTATATAATGTCATGCATTAATGACTAGTATACTTCTTAAATCTGTTCAATTAGTATATGCTGGGTTATTTTTCATTCATTTGCTTTTGTAGTGGAAAATAAGGATTCAGGTTTGAGTTTTGCATTTTCACTAGTAATAATGTTTTTCTTGCAGGAGTGAGGTTGCCAAAATTACACTTAGCTTCCCTCTTTACTGGACTTATGACCAATTAAGCGACATTTAGGTGTGAGTCGCCGGGAGTCGAACACGGGCCACATACGCGGTTGGTTAGGATTCTAATCTTGAACCCCCGACTCATACGCTCTGTTTTCTCTCTTATGTGTATATGCGATATAACAGCATTATAGCATTTAACTTTTTTATTTTCTTACATATGTCCAAAACCAAGTTCACTTTTAACAGTTTGAAAAAAATTGGGCATTGGGTATATGATATTCATTATAATAAAGGTTTTTGCATTTCCCAATGAATGGAAAACAAAACGATATTGTTTTTGCTGAAGTTTCGCTGTTTAATGCTAATAGCTTTATCAAAGTATTATTAAACCGGAATTTACAAAATCTCAGTATATATATAACAAAGAGTTAAGGGGTGAGAAAATAGACTTAGATCAAGTTAAAAGGACATATCGAAAGTCAAAATAACAATGAAGATCACTAAACCAAATATCAAAGGTATATCTGTTATGATATCAAAACAAAGTTTACTAACTTGATCATCGTTCGTCAGTCTGGGGTCAGTTTTCGTTGTCAAGTTGGTCAATTGGTAAAGATAACGAGATCAAGTGTAGGTTGTTGGATTTGATCAGTGTGTGACATTATAAAAGTAGTGTGTATTTACATAGTGAACTTGCTTATGACATTTGTGTTGATTTTGTCGCTTCATGGGGGAGGGGGTTGTAGTATTCAGGTCAGATTCTGTTTTAGTCCATCATTCCTATTCAGACAATTTGGATTCCACTTGATATGAAGTGCTGGCTTCTGATATTAGACGTTCTTTGTGATTTCTGAAATGCTTTTCTGGATTATTTCGCTATTGTCAAAATCAATTTTGTGGCCTGATTCTATAGCATGCACACCTATGGCTGATGATTTTTCAAATCTTTCTAGTTCAACTGAGTTTTTCGGTGGTCAAATAGATGTTCAACGGTGTTCATTTCTTCTGATTTTGATTTCTCGAGATGTTAGTTCAATGTATATCGCATCACATTCCAAGCATTTAATTTTATAGACACAATTAGATAGAGAATCGTTTGGGATTTGGTCTTTTATATGGAAAAGGTTGCTTTGAAGTGTGTCTTATGTTTTGAAGACGACTTTAATGTCGAGCTGATTGAGTGCTCTTCTAATGTCGTCTGATGTATATATGGAATGACGACTGTTGAGGTCCATATTTTCGGAATGTGTTTTCAGCCACACTTAATGCCTGTGTTGATTTTGTTGATGAAGTTCTTTGGGTATTTGTTTTACTTGAGAGTTTCAGTAATGTTTGATATTTCTTCTTCTTTTTCTTTCTCATCCGTTATCAGAGGGCGTGCTCGTCTAAGAAGACTTCAAACAATTGAAATCTTTGCACTGATGGGATGTAATGATTTGAAGTCTAAATATTTATTGGAGTGGGTTTTCTTCCTGAATATGGATATACTAAAATGTTCGTTTTCCCTCCTCCTACCTAGGCAGTCTACAAATGGTAGTTCAGCGACATCTGATTCTGCTTCCGAAGTAAACTGGATTCTGGGAGATAGACAGTTTATTTTCTCTAGGAATGAATTGTGTAGATCGCGTTTTAGTACTACAAAAGTATCATCTACATACCTTAACCCTATTTTATTTTCTGCCTAATGGATTCACATTCATTTCATAAAATTAACACACAAACGCACACAAAACCGCAATCTCATTTTTTTGTAGAGGCCTACAAACGAATTTATATAACTACTTTCATTTTAAATTTAAGTTCAAACTTGGTATTTCTTTTCTTTTTTTTTTCAAAAATGGGTGAAATTTCGTCTTGAAATATCTTCAAACGATTTAACTAATTTTCCTCGTACATGGGGAAAGTGACCTATTTTAGAATAAATCTTGAATGTATTTTTATAGCATAAAAGCTTATATAAGGGGCGTTTTTTATTGCCCGCACTGGGAGTTATATGCAGGCGGTGAAGAGTACAAAATTGTTTTTTTTTTTACAATGAACTGTTTTGTCTTGTTGACTAACAGAGTAAACAAGTTGACTGTCATTTAAAAGTACACTTATTTATATATTATCCTACCAGATAGAAAATGGCAGGAAATCAAAAAAAGTAATTAGCTTGGTCTCTTGGCCCAGATGATAGAGCACACAACTTGCGACTGTTCTGAGTTTTATTGAGGCCCGTATTTTCATTTAACTTTCACTCATTTAGTCATTACAAGAATTCTACCTGAAAATCTTTAATATATCAGCTCTCTGATTAGACACTAGTAACTAGTGCGATGTCTCTAGTCCTTTCTTCGGTGCCGACTGGATTCTGTCAGTCAGGTTTGCAATGTAGCCACCATTCCAAGGTAGATTATCATCGCAATGCACATTGATTTGATGATATTAGATGGTTTGGAAGTAGTCGGCAGGAAGCCTCGGACCTAGGTTTCGTGCTAACTGGCAAGCCTTGCTGACGAGTGCGAACTAGCACGAAACCCAAGGTTCAAGGCTTCCTGCCGATTGCTTCCAACCATCTAATATATCAGTTCAAAATAAGGTACAGTTAAGTAGACATGTTCGTTTTAGTACATTTCCATCATTTCTAAATATTTGTTCGATTAAAACTAGCGGAAAGTTGATTATGAAGTTGGTAGTCGACAAAATGAATAGTGAGTACTTTTATAGACTTCTATCATTTCAAACTATAGCAGTGGAATGTTAGATAAATTATAAAATAAAACTATTCAGTAGTTAGTGTAATTACAGTTTAGATAGAATGGAATCTTATCACATATAATTAAGAAGAAAAAACAAAACAAAAAGAAATCATTCACACCTTTGAATTAAATAATTGTAGGTTGTTTTTAATCTCTCTAACTTAACTTTTTATTTCATTTTAGAATGAAAATTAGACATTTAAAAGATAAATTTTCTAACTTTAAGAATACCCTTTTCTTGTTACTTCACTTGCAATACTACGTTAGTTTTTTAAATAATTGTTGGTTTTTAAAGTAAAGTATGCTCGTAGAATAAACGTAGGAGTAATGTTCATTACTACTCAATTTATATTTCATGAGTTTTATATTTTATTTCTTTGAGTCCCCAGTGGAAGGTGGGGCTTTCAGCTAGTTTAAGTTTTAAGTTTCAGTAGAAGTGGTGTTGTTCTTTTTTCATGGAGTAGAGTCGTTAGTCTCATATCCAAGCTCGACTCTTCACCAGGCTTACTACCGCTTAAGCGAGTTTCGGGACTTAGTTGTCCGGGAATCGAACCCAGACCACGTGCATGTGTGTAGTTGGCCAACTTCTTATTCCTGAACCACCAACTCATTATTTTTTTAACATTTAATCAATAAATCTCAGTTCAGTAGATGCGAACAGTTTAGATTCAACGTATTAGCTCTAAGTGGGAAAGAATGTATACTGGCAGCAGTTCTACTCTGTTTTCCGTCAATATCATCTAGAGGTATATTGACTAATATCAAAAAATGTTAACACTAGAATTACTATGCATGTTGCGAATACACTTACCAGAAAAAACAAGCGAATAATTTAAACTCAGGTATTCACTAAACAAACTTCTCAAGAGTTACTGAACAAAATATTTACAGTAGACAATAAATTCTTCAAAGAATTCTTTTACCACCATGCAGTCTTCTGTTAACTTCAGCTGGCACCAAAAAAACAACATTTGCGATAGTTACAAGTAGACAAGAAAAGCAACAACTGTTATAAATTCTTTGAAGTTTAGCCACAATTTTTCTAAGAAAATAAACACTGTTTTACTCCAAAAGTTGAAATGAACAATAGTAAAGGTAAATATTTCAGAGACATATTTGTTTTAAAGCAACTACTGTACTTTGTTTTTGTTTACTAGATTTATTTTTAGCAGAAAGTTAGTTTTTCAACACGTTCTCTAGAAGTATTCATATTTTCTGGTGATTATTATAAAGTGCGAATGAAATTCATCGTAAACATTCATTGTTAGACGTGATTCCAATGATACCGATCCTCTGCGTACTGAGATACTGTTAGGTCTGATTGTAAAGTGGATTCAGTCTTGCTTAGTTGTCATTGACAGTTCGCAGAAAGTGTTGACATTAGTATTAGTCTGATCCTCACCAGTGACTGGCCCTATTCAGGTTGGTAGTTACCCTGGTTCTAGTGGGAGTTCTTAACCAGTGAGGTACAACATGTTGGGTGTGAAGACAAATACTCTCTACGAATGAAATTCGCTAGTGGCCACATCATATCATTAATGGGCAGAAGGTGGAATTCATTGACCGGCCATTAGGTCGGGTTCCAGTGGCTGAATGTTCGGTCTACCAGCTCATTTTGTAACCAGAAGGTCGTGAGTTAGAACCCTAGTGGTGGGTGTGTACTGATCAAGAGCCCTAAACTGGGATGAAATGACTGTCTGGCAGTTCTCCCATATTTTCCAATGGTCCACTAACCGATGTCAGTTAATGATGAAATCTTGAAACCAATCAAATCCCAGCAAACCAACACTTGAATATTAATATAATTATTTTTGAGATTTGAGAAGAGGTTTTTTGCGAAGTGTTGTATACATTTTTGAAATCACTGTTAGTTTTAGACAGTCAAACAGTGGTTCGTTCTTAGTTAGTGAGGATTCGTAAAAGCGTACAGCTACGGTTTCCGTTAAATTATGTAAATTACTCTAAACGAGGGACAATAACTTTTCATGCATTGTAATATGATATTGGATATTTAGTTCAAGTCTTCTACTCTTAATTAACGCGGAGCCTTGGTACATCACTTCCTGTTCATTGACTTCTTTTGATGCAGTATTTACAGTATTTAGAAGTGAAGTATGATTTAGTTTAGTTGTCACTCTCAATTCCATATGGCAAAGATTTAATCAGAAATTTGGGATCAATAATGTACACTACCTGATGAGCAGTTCGCATGAATATTAATTTGGTTCAAACTTTCTTAATAAATGAATAACCTCTGTAAATAAAAGTGCTTTTCCTGGTGTTGTTTTTGTGGATTTTGACAAAATTCATATCTTATGTAGAATTTTGCACTCTGTACTTATACAAGTGAAATAATATGTACTGTACTGTATTTCTGCATTGGTGAACATATTTTTATCTTCAGGTCGAGGCAAAATGAGATTTTCCTTGTGTTATATAATTTTATATACATTTCAGATTGGATACTAGTGTCTTGCATTTAGTCCTTTGTTTGGGGAAGACTGAATTCAGCCAGTCAAGTGTGTAATGTGTCCACCGTGCTAGGTGGCTCGCCATCATGGTGAACTTTGAATGGTTGATACTAGATGATTAGAGGCAACCGATAGGAAGTCTAGGACCTAGGCAACATTCTTGTTGGCAATAATATGCAGTCCTGAAAGAATTCATGTTCTTTCTGAGATTCGAATCTTCGCCACTTATTGCCGCAGTGACCACATCTCAAAACTGATTGATAGAATTCATTCTGCACTAAACAAAAGACTAGACGGATAACACAATTTTATTATTTTTTTTATTTTTTATTTAAAGCTTGATTCCACACTGTATTTTTGGTACAAGTATGGAATTTTCAGCATGGATATCGGTAGCCCAAATATTTCAGGCCGACCATAGATATCAGGTGTGCGCCGGCGTGGGCTCGAACCCCGGACCATGTGCATGGTCGGCGAGAGTCCTAACCACTGTGTCACCGACGCACAAGTGGCTTGCTACCTAGTTTTCAATCAAAGAATCCACTACATTCCTTCAGGAGGTCGACTGTCTGCCCGAATAGATCAGTGGTAACGTTTCTGACTACAATACTAGGCGACCTGGACTAGAAGCTGAGGAGGGAGATGAGTTCCTTCAAGATCACAGGTATGTCTTACTAACTCATGAGTGTGTCAGCAGGCATGAAACCTAGTTTGAAGTCTTTCTACCGATTGTCTCCAACCCTTTAATGACAACTATATATTTAGCTGTTAATGATCAAATAATGCAGACTTGTTGACCTACTTTTCATTCATACATGCAATGCTACAGAAAAGGGAGTCTTTCAAGGTACTTATCCTAATACTTAGTAAATGCTTAAAGTATGTGTGTTAAAATGAATGTGCAGAATAGACTTTTGCTTATTTTTCATCGAAATTTTATGCATCGACTTATAAAGGTGTACGGTACATTTATAAGTCTGACAACTTCGTCCTCTGGGAAATTCTTAAGTGAGATCGCTTTCCCACCTAATTTTATACAGGAACATCTAAATTAGTAAGTGTACTACCAATCAAAAACTCTGTTTACGCACACATCGGGAGAGAAAGACAAGGGTTTAATCAGTCATTTCATGAAGAACCAAGACATATCTTTGATTAGCATCACATTCGTGACTAATGACCAAAGCTGAACCAGAGACCGAATATGCCTATTAGGTAGTAGTAACCAATTAGCATTTCATGTTTTGAATACAAAACTCAATTGTAATTTGAGAGAAAAGCTATACACTAGTTATTCCTTATTATAATGGTTCACTTGTTACAATTTGTCTAACTTTGCATTAATTAATTTCGCATTTTTAAGCATGAGTAAGTATTAATTCTTGCATATATCACATTCGAAAATTAGAATAACGAATAGTTCAAATCTAGTCGTATTTGTATCATATGCCCAGCTGCTTTATCAAAACGATAGAAGACATAACTTTAATTTTTAAGAAAAGATGATGCTAGATACTGACAAATATGTAACAGGGTAGAAAACGTAGCACAAGACGACAAACAATAAGGTTTATTTATGTGAATAAGACTTTTGTTACTGAACATAATCATTACTAAATTAAGACTGTACAACTCATCTATGTATTCAAATAAAGAACTGACCAGTGAAGCTTTAAGATTCCTTTAATAGACACCGAAATAGCGATTGTGTTTATTTCAAGTTTGACAACGGATCGTTATCAGTTAAAGAACCACTAAAAACAAGCAGGGAGTACTGGGCAGTTGTTTCGTACCAGTCTGATACTCATCATCACTACATATTCTCTGAATCAAACCTGAAACAAATCGAAACCCTACCGGCTAACTCTTGAAAATTAGTCTGATGCTTACTGACTACCGGAAGAAGTTGCCTGGAACTCTAGTGAGAAGGCATGACCAGTAAGGTTCACGCGGTCGGGAGTGAGTATAAATACTCGTTGATGTCAATGGTTGATTTTCGCGCTAAAATCACTAATTAGTATAAGACAGAATTCATGTAGTGGTCATTAGATTGGTTCTCAGTGACTGAGTGGCTTACGAGTTTGACTTGTGACTAGAATGTTCTGGATTCGAACCCCAGTAACTACGCAGTACTGACGAGTCCAAAACTAGGACGAAACATCTGGCTGTCCAGTACTCCCTATTTGTTTTGTAATGTTTCTCCAACTCATATCAATCCGTGGTCAAGCTTGAAAAGACTAACTCTCGAAAAAAGACTGTGTAGTGACATATCAACTGTTTCGCTCGAGAAAAAAAGGAAATACTTAATGTGCTATGATAACTAGTAGCTCTTCTAATAAACAGAGATGTAACAATGAAACAAAAATGTGTTGATAAACAAGAGTGAAATAGTCTATTTTCTGTACACATTATGCTAATCTCTTATGAAGCTGCTTACATGTACGAAAGATTAGAGTAGAATATATGTATACATACATATAACTATTTTTGTTTATCTTTGTTGTCCATGTTCATGTTTACTAATCATGACATCTGTTATCAACTATACCCAATCCCTCATCGTCAAAAATAGCAAAAATCATATTAATTATTCCTTTATCTATCTATCCAACATTATTATTCTCTTATAAATAGACCATTATTTATTATAATTCTGCTAAAAGGAATACAATTTTTATACTAGAATAACAAAAATTAATTATGTTAATGATTATTATAGTATGTATATATACATATTTATAAAGAGAGTAGCTTTCTTTTGTATTCCTTACTCTTGTACCTCATGAAAAATACAAGAGTACTGGATTTTTTTCCCTTGTTTTCTTATAGTATGACTCACAAATAAGTAAATATTCTTTAGTATAATTGACAATGTTGCTTACTATTGCCTATGTGATGCAGGCTAACCCACCCAAGTTATTTTTGTTTGTGTCCTATTGAAAGTGCTTTTTCTTAAATACCTTATATAGGTAGGTGTATTCTGTGAATGGAAACGTTGTTTTAGGTAGATATTCTGTAACAATTTCCCCCCTTATGGAGTTACTTTCTGTTGATTTGTGAATAGTAAGGAATACTACGTGATTCTTTGTCTTCCACAGTTTTTTCTCTGTCTCTGTCACTTAATTATTTCTACTGAACTACTACTACGGTAGTGAGTGCTACTTATAATCAGGTATAAGTAGTATATCAGTAAACGAGTTCAGAAAAGCAACAATATGTTTCCGATACTGGAAAAAGCAATCGATGAACAGAACTATGAGAAGAATGTTAACAAAATACTGTGCATAACCCAACAAGCTATAGAATGTGGCGATATCAGACCAATTTGTAAGTGATATGCAAATAAAGCATAGGAGATATGGTATACCAAATTTATATTCCTACAGTCAATCTTTCCTATCTAAAACTTGTTTTAGCCTCATCGATCTTATCTTCCTTACATTACTACTAATACTACAGAAACTGTTTTCTGTTGACATCAATCTTACAGTTCATCTCGATTAGATGCGGGGAATAGATGAAGTTGATAGTCTATTGGTTCTGCACAATTCATTTGTTTTTCCAACTATTTCGAGATAGGTTCTCTCACCCTCACATGCAAAGGATGATTACTCCTCCCTGTATATGTGTGTCCACGCACACACGAAAATTAGTAAATAGTGTGGGATGCGACATAATCACTTGTGCACTTTTGAGGTGCATATTTTTGCCTTTTTCGATAATTACAAGCCGGGTTGCATAATAGATCCTACAGATGACCGAGTTCAACTTTTGACTCAAAATCCTAGTGTTTATTTCCCGGTATATGGTAATTTGATGAAGACATTTTTCTTAGGGGCGGTATGGATTGTAGGTTTAAAGGCTAATTGACATCTACACCTGTTTAAAATTTTTAGAGGATATCCGTTTTCAACAAGAGTATCCATCAATATTTCATTTTCTTTCTCTATAAAATCAGCCGTGGAAATGTGTTGAATCCTCTTAATTAGACATTTTACCGAGCCTCTCTTATACTATAATTAACAGAAACTGTGAAAATTACGATACTGACCTGTCCAAGTGGGCTTTCTGTAGATTAATCGTTTTATTGAACCATCATCTCTTCGACTCAGAAGTATGTTTAAAAATGCAAGCTAGCTGTGACTTTCTTCCTCGCATGTAAGACTAATATAATTCTGTACAGAGTTAAGTCTATTTAATAGACGACTTGCGTCTTCATTTTTGTCACATATCAAAATGATGATATCATCTACATGTCTTTTATAGAAGGGCAATTTAAAAATGAAATCAAGGGACAAGTTCTCAACATAAGACATGTAAACGTCCCAATGGACTCCCTATAGCCACACCAACCACTTGTCGAAAATGTTCACCTTCAAACGTGAATTGGACTTTGTCAGTACATAAGAGTAATAAATCTTTCAAATAAGTGCTTCTTGATTTATGCTGTTTTTTTTGTCAATTCATTAGTATGTTGTACAATCTTGTAACAGACGTCTCCATTTACATTAGTCGTCAAATCACAATATATTTATGATTTTTGAAGGAATTAAAGTCTAGGGGACATGGAATTAACACGGAAGTGAGTTATTACAAAAAAAACGCTGAGATATACTGAGAGGAAGTTTAGAGCAGTGTAAAAAAATGGAATAGATTGTTAAATTCTTCTTAATTTGAAGTTTACATATTACAGTCATTTTTTCTTTACTACGTCTAAATTCTTTAGCCTTAGGACCATTTGCTTGAACTGTTTTAAAATTATCGTCCTTTGAACGCTTGGGAATGCACTTAACATAACAAGAATAAAAAATTGGGAATTCAGATTTGAATTACAGAAGTTTATCAAACAAAAGTCAAACAAGTTTTTTCCCACTTAGAGTGCAGACTAAAATTCTCATATAGAATCATTTATCAGTCAAAACTTCATAAATTCAGACCTGAATATTATTAGTTTACTCATGTGAGAAGACATCAAGTCTTGCTTTAAGAAAATGGGTTTCAAACATAAATCCTTTGCTGACTGAGTTACAAGTCTGAGTTAATTAACGATTTATTTAAAATAAAGGTGCACTTCGCTAATTAAAAATAAAGATACATATTGGATCATAGGAATTATTAAAAAGACGGTTGCAGCGAAGAAAATTTTCTTTTCGACAAAGTCATCAACTAGATGGCTGTACATTCGTGTATTTATAAAAAATGGATGGGAAAGTTTCAGAATAATTTCCAGTCAAGGGTCAAATTAATAAAATTACAATTAAGAATAAAAATACCATAATAAACAGGGGGACGAATAAAAGGAGATCGAAAATGTGTATATAGTTCAGTGACAGAACATCTGGTCAGTTCAGGACATTCAACGCCATTCAAAATAATATACAAGATTCGATCAAACCTATCAAAGGGAGTGAAATTAAGACATCTGGGCATAGCCGTGGCACTAGCTATCCAAAAGCTGAAACCCACACTATATATCCAAAAGAAATACGTCCAACCCTTGTCCCTGCAATGGCCATCGTAAACAGGTAATTCTTTTGGTAATGACCATCCCATTGCCTTTCGTATCCATACTTCCTGTCTATTTTGTCATTTTATTATTTCTACATTTCTAACCCCTAAATGCACAATATGTCAGTCTTCTCAGTCATTCATGATGCTACTTTGTTTGATTTTTACCCGTCCCCCTGTTTTTTATGGCATTTTAATTCCTAATTGTAATTTTATTAATTCGACCATTGACCGGAAATTATTCTGGAACTTTCCCACCTATTTATCATAAATACACAAATGTACAGTCTAGTCGATGACTTAGTCGAAAAGAAAATTTTCTTCGCTGCAACTGTCTTTTTAATAATTATATAAAGATACCTGAAAACATTGCTCATACTTTCCATTTAAGCAACTCAAAATATGAATTAGACATTTGAAGTTAACCTAGTTATTTAAATGTACAACTCAAATTGAATTGAATTTTTGATTTTCCCGTCGATTGATTGGACCGAAGTGCTCGGTCTCAGGTTGACATGTCGGCTTCTTGTGCAGATGCTTCGACGATGTCCGGGCATTTAGTTAGTATTTAATTGGTGGATGGTGACTAGCAGTGGAATCCAGGATGCGCATTTCGTCCTATTTGGGACTCGTCAGCCGGATGTACCTGCATTTCTAAGTGAGTGATGACGTTCCCACCGAGGCTCGAACCCAGTACCAATAGTTTCAAACTTCATCACTCACTGAGAAATGCAGGTCCATCCAGATGACGAGTCCCAAATAGGACGAAATGCGCATCCTGGATTCCACTGCTAGTCACCATCCACCAATTAAGTACAACTCAAATGTTTTGCAGTAATGTGAAAAGTGTTGAAGCTGTTTGAAAAAGTTTTGTATTATACTCTCCAATAGAACACTAGACAAAAAATTGTGCCTGTAACTTAGATTGAAATAATAATGTATGGTTCTCAGGAGTATTTGAAATAATAAATTTACAACTACTGAACATATAGCATGCTAACTTAACTCTATTTGAAGAATTTCCATTCCCACTACATTATTGCATGTTATTTTAGACTCCTATATAAGTGATAATTACATGAAATCAAAAGAAGATAAAATCAGAGTTTTATAACTCTTCAAAATTCATACGTTTCACCCAGTGAAATTGTGACAAGATGTGTGTTTCTCCTCCTTCTAACAACTACACGTCTTGCATGTCATGAATTCACTCACTTGCTACGGGAATCTAAGTGCTAAACAAAAGTTTACTAAGAAAAAATGGGAGGCAGAGAATTTGAAAGCATGACAAAACCAGTAGTATAAGCTGACTATTTTCTTTACGAAGAGGCAATCGACTTCACTGGGGGACTAGGATCGGCTAGTGAGAAGCTAGAAGTGACTTAATAGGAAGTAGTTATTTCATAGTTTAAGATGAAGGTGATGCGTATCTACGACCATATGGGACATTCAACTAGGCCCGTAATTTTCTTGGATGAAGACGATGATGAACCATTCAATTTCGGCTGAATGGCTTTATGGTAAATTTTGCAGTCTTAGGTTTATCACTGACAAGATAACAAATGAAAGATCAAAAGCAGTGTAAAAGAATATTCACTAGTTTTTAAAGATTATTTCTATTAGTTCCCCGGCCGATATCTGTTCTTGATCGAATTTACCTTGATACTGTATTGTTGATATTGTGTGAATCTCACATTCCAGAATTACCCAATATTTGCCATACAATAACCTATGTTACTATGAAACTTATTAATTAGAGATGATAAATTTATAAAAAGAGGCTAAGTTGACTATACATGTAATACATGGTATTAGTAATGATATTACTAACACAGCATTCTAAATTGTTTCTTCTTATGCGGCTTTGATAAACTTCTGGAAGTTTAAAGGTTTCTAAGTCAGTGGAAGATATGAAAAGCCTGGCTAGCTGTCTTTGATCATAGGTGTCTGAGCTCTATCTCTTGTGTTAATTAGTATAATAGAGTGGGCAATACTGAGCTTAGGCATAGGTTGAGTGTTAGGTAAGGAGGGAAAATCAATCGACGAGGTTGTGAAGCTACACCGACTGAGATAGGACATGTGTTACGCATGCCTATCCTAGCTGTCACCTTCCTCGACGGGCAATGTTAACTGACATAGGATCAGCTAATAGTGGTCAAACGAAAACATGGCTTCATCAGTCAGTGAAATCCATAATAGTCAGTTGGAGCTAGCCACACCAGAAGGTGTAGATTTCTTCGTTAGGTTCCTTGGGATGGTAAAAACCAATGGCTGAGGACAATTGTTGATATGGAACAAAATCTTTCTCAATAGTCTAGATGTATTCACTCTTTGTGATTTATAATATTCGAAAAAATTTCTGTTGTTCTTCCATTTTACCATTCTTTTTGCCTCATATTTCTTTTTATTATCTCTGTTTTTGGTCTTTCTTAACCCACTCCTCTTGTTTTGTGCGCTACATGGAGTGTGGCAACTCAAACTGCTGCACATCTGTGCAAATTCCTCCGCAGAAACCAGTCAGTCAGTTATGTTTTATACCAGCAGAAAAATGAATTTTGAAGTATGACTTTGTAGGAATTTGGTCGGTTTCAAGTTTGATAACGGTTAAATATCAGTAACAGAACAGTTGAATACTAAGAAGTACAGACAGCTGCTTCGTCCTTTTTTTTTTGAGATTCTCGATTAGTACTCATTCAAGATCCCAGAGTGGATCGGACCCAAGTTAAGAGGTGAGATCGTTGGCCATTCAACCACTAGGATTGAATCTAATTACCCATGGATTTTAACTTCTATCAGTACTTGATTTCAACACCACTTCTAGCCAATGTCATCGGAGAGTATTTGTTTGCCCACCTGACTCAGTGGAATTCAATGGTCACAAATTCTCATTAGAACCACAGACTGCTTCGTCTTGTAGCCAGTCAGTAGTGAACATCGGATTAACTTCCAAGTATTAGTCTTTAGGGAGCTGATTGGTAAATTAATGCTTAAAGAATTCTTTGATTAGACACTAGTAACTAGTGTGATGTGTTTAGTCCTTTCTCTGGTGTAGACTGAATTCTCTCAGTCAGGTTTGCAATGTGGCCACCATTCTAGGTAGCTCGTCATCTTGGTGCACATTGATTTAATGATATTAGATGGTTGGAGGCAATCAGCAGAAAGACTTGGCTGATGGTTTTCACGAGTGCGAACTAGCACGAAACCTAGGTCCTAAGCTTCTTGCCAGTTGCCTGCAGCCAACTAACAGCATAAAGAATTCTATTAGACATTTGTTCATTCTATATTGTTTGTGCTTATATTTCTTATATGTTTCTTTCGCAAGTAATGAAGTCTTAAAGTATGAATTGTCTTCTAAATCCAGTATGGTAATACATTTTTAAGTGGCATTCAATAGTATCATGCAATTGTACTGAGTTATTTCTCAGGGTAAACTGTTAATTTAATACAAGGCTTTAGATTTATTTGCATTAGTAACGTTTGTATCAACAATAACTGGTTTTAGTTTTATCACTAGAATTACTCATAAAAGCAAATAAATTAATGCTGAAATATTTGAGTACGTGATAGATGACGCTGTGAATAATTCCTTCGACAGAATTTGTATGTCGTAGTAAACATGTAACCTGACTGATAGAATTCAGTCTACACCAATCAGAGAATTAAACGCATCACACTAGTTACTAGTGTCAAATCAAAATATCCACTACAGTCCTAAAGGAGGTCAATCGCGAGCTCGAATAGCTCAGTGGTAACGTTTCTGACTGCAGCACTGGGCGACGCGGGTTCGAGTCTCAGAAGGGACAAGAGTTCCTTCAAGGTTGCAGATACGCCTTGCTGACGAGTGCCAACTAGCACGTAACCTAGGTCCAAGGCTTCTTGCCGATTGCCTCTAACCATCTAAATATGTAATGTTTATATTTAAATTATTGCAGGTTAAATCTAATTGTGTCTTTAAATGATGGGGTAGGTTCTTTAGACTTTTATTTTCAACACAAGCATTCTTGATAAGTTACTAAAGTCCCCATAAAGTTTTCGCTTTTTGAGATACTTCCTTTCGATTTAATTTGTAAGTATGAATTTAATTCAATCATCGTATTTTTTTCTTATTACCTCATATAGGTGTCACTGAACTCAATGTTTTTTGCAATTCTGCTGTTTATTTCGTGCGTGAATGTAATGGAGTCTACAGGAAATTCTGTTGTGATTGATGTAATAGAAGATGCCAGAGCTGGAACAGTTATCATAGACAACTTGGAACACAGATTTCCGTCATTTAACACTGGAGAATTTAAACAGCATTATATTGCGATAGGAAATCCATCAAGTCCTGGGATTAACAACCTGGAAATACGTCATCACAGATTTGATGGTTCCGTTCAACTTGTCGTTAAAGATGGGCACAGTGGTCCAGACCGCGAAGAACTTTGTGGAAATCGTGAGTCTCATTCTGACTCACAAACGCCATTCTGTGATATTCCATTGATTATTTTACATGGGAAACGCCATGAACCATCCTATGGAAAGCTGACACTACGCATTTTGGATAGAAATGATAACAGTCCTGTGTTTACAAAGAAGGAAGCAGTTGAACTTCGTATACCAGAGAGTATTGAAAATTTCGAAACAGTGGGCAGTAACGTCATGCGACCTTCTCATATGCTACATTCCAACAGCAAACCAAATGGAGTAAATCCAACTAGTCTAGAATTACCTAAAGCTCATGATATAGATTTACCAGAAAACGGGGTTAAAACTTACCGACTAACAACTGTCTCCGGACACGAGGTAGACAAATCACTGTTCAACTTGGTTGTGAGTACTGAAAATGAAAAGATAGGTAACGGTCAGCCTGTTCCTTCATTGAGGATAGTAGGCTTACTTGACAGAGAAAAACAGGACGAGTATTGGTTTCACTTACTAGCCATAGATGGTGGCAATCCTCAAAGGACGGGTACTCAGTCGGTTCACTTAGTAGTTACAGATATCAATGATAACATTCCAAAATTCAGAAAACCAATTTATCATTTTCCAACTTTTGTATCATCAGCTGATTTATACGGTCATATTGGTTCTCAGGAATTCTTAAAAATATCCGAAACTCAAGCACCTGGAACTCCGATTGTAACATTAGTAGCTGACGACGAAGATCGTGATTTAAATGGTCAGATAACATATCGTCTTAAAGAACCTTTAAGCAATGATCAGAATGCTGCCTCATTCCAGTGGTTCAGCTTAGAAAATAAGAACGGATCTGCTATCTTAAAAGTTGCGAAGAAAATGGATGCAGATGATCGTCATGGATCTACCTGGTTTGATTTGAACAGGGAACACAGTGGTCGTTTAGTGAAATTAGTTGTAGAAGCTGTAGATGCTGGATCTCCATCACTTACAGGAAGCATTGAGTTATTTGTTTTAGTAGAGAATGTTAATGACAACAAACCTGTAATATCCGTACAATACACCCAACCCTATCAAACGGAATCTGAGGTTCACAGTAGTATTAAAACAAATATTGTTGGTAGCATGGTAGAAAATCAGAATGAACAGTTGACGGTTGCACATCTGACTGTAGAGGATGGTGATATTATACAAAGCAATGCTGGCACAATTTCAAACACTCAAGACGTTCATTGTGAAACGAATGATACACGGTTTGTGTTAGACAAAGTTTCCAACTTAAATTATGGCGATAGAACTGAGGGTTATGGAATGAATTTTGCTGATTTCGGTTCACCATTACTTTTCTACAAAATGTCATCTTTGAAATCAATAGACCGAGAAGCAAAACCATGGGTTTTTGTAAAAGTTATTTGTGTAGATCAAGTGCAGGTTAGTTATACATTGAATGCTTATCAGAGTATTGGAAAGTCAATCCAACCAAACAGATTAACTGGAAGTACAACAGTCACTATTAAAGTTTTAGATATAAATGATAACGTGCCAAGATTCACCCAACGAAACTATCGGTTTAGTGTATTTGAAACGCCATCTATATTAATGAATTCTATCAAGGATATATTTGATGATCACTCCAAAGTTGAAGTTGGTCGCATTAAAGCAGATGATCAAGATGAAGGCATAAATAGTGAAGTGAGTTATAGTCTACTATCAGGGGAAACAGATGCATTCAAGATTGATGAAAACACTGGAATATTATGGAGAACAGGTTTTATAGACAGAGAAAAGATTTCTCAAATCGAACTGATTGTTGAGGCCAAAGATCATGGAAATCCAACGCTAAGTAGTACTGCACTGATTAGAGTTGATATCCTTGATGTAAATGACAACCCACCTTATTGGATAATGTCGTCTTCTGACGACAAAGAAAATGATATTCGCCGTGGTGGACCCGAAGATGGTGTATATTACTTTTCTTTAAATGAGGATGCACCAATCGGAAGCATAGTTGGAACAGTAAAAGCTGTGGACACTGATGGTGTGGCTGAAAGCGAAATGATTGAACAAATTATGGAAAAACAAAGTCCATCTAAAATGCAGAAAGTAAGTGCTAATAATTCACCTGGAACTTCTTCTATAGTCTATCAGTTGGAAAATGAAGGTGATGGTAAGATATTTTCAGTGAATCCAAGAAATGGAGATATACGTCTCAACCAACAACTTGATCGTGAAGTACGTGCTCATTACGAATTTCGAGCTTTTGCAATTGACGGTGCTTCAACAGCTGCCAAAAGTCTTCCTGACAGTGCCCACTTGACTCATAAATGGAAACATCAATATACAGCAACAGCTACAGTTATAATTACAGTTTTAGATATCAATGATAACCCACCAATATTTGAAACACCACTGAGTGGTCAAGAATTTCACATAGAACCTGGTTCTTCAATGGCTACAGCTGGGACAACTTTGTTCACTGCTAAAGCTCATGATCCAGATGTAGGCGACAATTCGATTGTAAGATACTCACTAGACAACAATGGTTATGGATTAGTAGAAATCGATCCAACTACCGGTGTTTGTTACTTTCGTGAAACAGTACAACATGCTTTAATGAATAAATTAATTGCTTCAAATGAAATTCCAATAAGTGGAAGAAGTTCAAATTATTTGCATAGTGGTAATTTAATATCCTCTGAAAATACAATTACAAATCGTGCTCATGAATTGCATTCATTTACTTTGGGTTTAACTATTATTGCACGTGATTTAGGCAGCCCACACTCACTGAATAATTCACGTACAGTAAAACTTGTATGGACATCAGAAGCTCAACTGAAAGCATTGAGTTCATCAACAAACGAATTATTGGATAGGGGTGTATTTGGTGCATCCTCTGGATTCTTATCTGACAGTCGTATATCTATAGATAAATTAATTATCCCTTTAATTATTGGTGCTATCCTATTGATACTTATTATATTCTTGATATTATTTGGGATATTTCGTTGTCGTAAACAGGCGAACAAGACATCACCTTCAAATAAACAAATATTTATTAATGCATCCTATCCATCGAAATTTAATAAAGCAAACAGTAGAATAAGCAAAGACAGTATTAACCGTATAAATCACAACGATGCAGATCAAAGTTACTGGTGTTTGTGTATAAATAAACACAGTGGTGGGCAATCAAAGAGGAGATTATCAAAACAAGAGCGTATTGAAGAGTGGAAGAAATCAATACAAATTCTTGACCATACTACTAACAGTAATTTCACCATGAACAGTAAAAATGACCCTAATAATTCACATAATGATTACATTGTAAATAATTATGGTGAATTCGATACAAGAAATCGAGAGAATTCTGAAAAACTAATGACGCGAATAAGAAATACACAAGCTGAAGTTTCTTTGAAGGCATGCTTACCAGGTAAGTGTTATAAAGTTGGTGGAGTAACTGATTTTTTTTCAGTGATTATGGTTCTGTAATAAATTATATCTGAAATCTACGTCAAAGCTGGAGGAGAAGAAAGCTTGTAGTAGAAAGTATTCAAATTTAGTTAAGCGAGTTCTCTTCACTTGTAGACAGCCTAAAGTATACATGACATTGACGAGATGACAACCTGCTTCTTCTAATCGATTAACAGAAGTTTGGTACGACGATCGTAGTATGCTCAAACAACAGTGAGTGAAATGTGATGGCATAATCAGTTACAAATAACACTGAGAGAAGGTCATAAGTTTGGAAGGATATTCGATGGTTGACTAAACAACGAAAACACCAATTGACCAGCAACAAACAGGTCAAGTGATTATGTAATGTTACACAAGTAAGCATTTGGAGGTAATCTGAAATTAACTAATAGAACTAAGATCAATGGGTCAGGAAAAATAAAACGGAAATAGTAAGGAAGTAGAAATCGAAAACAGAATGCACAACTATGTAATAAGTGGAAAACATTTTTCTGACCCACTTATCTTGTGTCTATTAGCTGATTTCAAATCAACTCCAAATGCTTACTTGTATAATGTTACATAATCACTTCACCTGTATGTTACTGGTCAATTGGTGTTTTCGCTGTTTAGTGAACCATCGAATATCCTCCCAGGCTTATGACAAGTAACTGCCTTCTTTCAGTGTTATTTACAAGTGATTATACTATCACATTTCATTCGTTGCTGTTTGCTCACACTACGATTGTCGTAACAAACTTCTGTTAATGGATTAGAAGATGCATGTTGTCATTCCGTCAATATCATGTATATTTTAAGCTGTCTGCAGTTGAAAGGAAGAGAATTATTTATTATACCGGAAGTCTTCTTCTTCATTTCGTGATTCAAGAGATATACGTTGTATGAGTTAATATCTGTAACAGATCAAGATAAATTTAACCTGCATGTTGTAAAATGACTTCATTTTGTAGTGAAAGTCGAAAATCAACTATAGACTGTCAGGTGTTTCATTTTGGAGAAAGCAAGTCAGAGGAGATAGTCTACGTGATTTGAATATTTTGGAGTGAATATATGAAAAATCCCTTTAGAAGGTATTTGAATCATTTCTCCATTGGTAGACCTTAGCCTCGCCGATTCCCTTTAATAAATGAAGTATATTTACGAAAGAATGGTTACTGAACACAAAGAATATTCTTTTCGACAACCCCTTCTTCATCAGGTTCTACAGTTATATATACATTATAGCGAATGAATTAGTGTTATTAACAACATTAATGTTGTTTAAATAACATCGAATTAATAATAATAATAATAATAATAATATGAATGGATTGCAGTTCAATAGCATCAACATAACAATACACACTGAATATCATAAAAATAAGGAAAGATAATAATACAAATTCATGAATTTATAGTCTCTACTGAAAGCCAGGGCAGCAGTAGTGGCTAGACTTGCTTCTGGTTGTTTCATAACGCGAATTGTGATAGCCTTTGCTGTTTGCAGTATGCAGTGCTTCGATGTTTTTGACAATTTATTTGGCACCCAGTAGATGATAGAGAAGGATTCTTCAATACTGGCTGGATTTGTGGCCGATCTGGACCAGATGGTCTAATATCGAACTGTTGATGGTTTTTACTACACCTTTACTTAGTTGGTTGGTCTGGCGTTGGGAGTTGGTCTGAAGCACGAAAAATCAAGTTCCTAGAGCAACGGCCGATATAACTGGCTCCACAAGCGCAGTTCGATTGGTAGATATAATTGGAAGTGGCTAGTTTAGGTACTTCATCTTTCAGTCGAGGAATCACCATCGGTCGTGTAGAGAATAAGACGTTATCAAAAAGAGTATCATTTGTTAAGTAACCATTCTTTTGAAAATTTTAAAAGGGCATTTTTAAATAGTTGAAGTCTATTTTTCACATTCACCTAATTCGTAAATTAATTTTTCAAAGCACACTCCAGTCACTCCTATGATACTGCATAATTTCGACTGAAATATTATCGTACAGTGAGTACAGAAATTTAACTGAGATATTAAACTAAATTTCTGAAATCCTTGTTGATAAAACTGGAAATCAACGTTTCACAGCATTAATTCTTACACTTCCACTCATCTTATGAAACAATATGTGTACTTTTCTCTCACAAAATTCTTTCATTATTACGCAGAACTTTTCTGATATCATAGATCAATAGACTCTAACCATCTGGCGACCGATTCATGTACATTCATGTTTCTTAATTACATAGATTCGTTAATGATTTCAGTCATGCATGCAAGTATTTAGATACCCGCATATATATATATATATATATATATATATATATATATATATATCGACGTAAATGTAGTGTCTAACGAGCAAATAAACAATGTTAACTGATAAGCCAGGAAGCAGTCTTCGTATAAGCAATGAAATGAACCATTTATCTATAACCATGAATGCATATGTTTCAATAGTCTTACAACTGTTCTTACTGTTACTGTTCTAATGAATAACAGTCGTTTAAAAACGCTTTGTCGATGTTTTCTCTTACTTGTTGTCTCATCATATTTGTGCAATCTTTTACGCCAAACTAATAAATACACCAAAGACACAGAATGTACAAAAATGTGTTAGCGTTTCTGTTTAGTTTGCCTTACAGAACATCATACTCCTGAATGAATTTATGTTGAAGATATAAGAAATCAATGAGCTGAAAAACTGTGCTCTTATTTATCATTAGACAGTTTGAACCATAATACTGCATACAGAAATAACCTCATATCCACAGTAACGTGAATCTTTCCGCCTAAAATCTCAGACATGTGCGTCGGTGGCACAGTGGTTGGCACTCTCGCCGGCCATGTACATGGTCTGGGGTTCGATCCCCTACCAATGCACACCTGATATTAATGGTCGGCCTGAGAAATTCGGGCTACACGCTGAAAATTCCATGCTTGTATTAAAAATGCAGTGTGGGGTCAAGCTGTAATAAAAGAAAGTTTTTATTTTCGTCATTTATTGATGTGAAAAGGTTGCATCTATAGTTTACCTCTTATTCTGTGACCATGAAGTTTCAGAACTATAAGAATAATAGATGATGAGTTATTGCTAACAAGAAATTTAACTAGTTTACTTGTTAAACAAATAAGACAGCTAATCAACACCTTAAATTGCCTTCTTTGTTGAAATCATGCTAAGAGTAAAGTGGGATACACGATTATGACAACAAGCAGCAATTCAGTAGTATCATACTATATCCCAGTGACTCTGTTGGCTTGTAACTCCCGATAATAATAATAATAATAATAGTAATAATAATAATTTCTATAATCTCAGTAATCTTATTCCGTATTTAGATATGAATGATATGTCATATTTACTCCCATAGTAAGCCATCATAAGTACGAAGGAAAAACCTATAAATCTCAAACTTTTTGCCGATGTTGATGAAAGACAATGTTAATCAATGAACCGCCTATTATTATGCATGACTCATTCGACAATTATTAACAACGCATGCTGCCTTCTTTGACTATATTGCGTGAATTCAACTTATAAGCTCATGTCACACTGTAAGCGAGCAAATTAGTCTACTGCGTAGATGCTCAGTACACTGTAATAGCTTAATAAAAACCACGTTGTTCTATAACATGAAGAAAGTTACTGAAGGGTTTTACCTAGCTGCCACAAAGAAGTGAATATTTCCTCCATTTTAAGTTTCGATTTCTCCAACTACTTCTCGTTGTTAAATTTGCAATAACAAAGAACAGTGAATAATATTTCAATAGTTGGTGGTTAGTACTTCACTCCAGAATGCGCTGCACAGTTTCTTTTTTCGGGCACATTATCTGTATTAAGAGAAAGAAATAATCGTGATTTCTACGAGCACCTACGACCTAGTTTCTAACTTCTTCGCAAATAATGGTGAAATTGCTCGTTTTATTAAATATTAGTTAAAATAGGAGTTAATTAGTGGATGGAGACTAGCATTGAAATCTATGATGCGCATTTCACCGTGTTTGAGACTTGTCACCATCTACTAATTAACTTCTAGTTACATGACCAGGCATTTGCACTTCAATCCAATCAATCGACGGGAAAATCTGAAATTGAATTAAATATTTAAAATAGTTGGTAAAGACTTAGAGAAAATTACTGTCACAGGAAATAAGTGTCTATTTTATTAAAATCAAAGGGATGTACTTATTGTTTAAAATTCGTTTGACTTTATCAGATTCAGATTAGCAAAACAAACGGATTGCAAGTCTTGCAACAGAAGCACTAGTAAAATTATCAACCGACAAAAAATAAAGACTTTTGCTTAAAAGCTGTATAAACCCCCACTTTATATAGCAGCTTTTATCTGAACCTATTCTGTCAGTTTATCACCTTTCTTTATCTTCATTCAGACTGTGTTCCGTCAATTGTTGGAGGACAATCTGAGCAAACATGGAATCGTCAAGACGAAAGAATAAATTTCAAATGGGTGAGTTTCAAAGAATGAAAAATATTCAACTGATTATAGTTGATAGACATAAACTACACTTCTTGTTAGATAAGTATTATAAGTTAAAACATATGGCGACACAGCATTTTTAATAGGTTGATGTCTCAAGTATTACCCACTGACATTATGATATTCACAGAATTTCCTAACTCGGTTCAAATAACCTTACTAATTCATTGGGAAGTCCAAATTAACTACACAAATAGTAAATGATAACCATTGCACAGATAGTGGGTGGTTCAGTTACGAGGCTTTCATTTTCCTCCCGGACAACTTCTCCAGCAATTACTTCATTGTTGAATGAGTGTTTCGCAGATCTCCATGAATGATATAACTGTCTTTTCTGATGATTTTGGATGCGTTTAGTTGTCTTCTGTGGTTTTCATATCTTTTTATTAAGTCGTATTGATGTCGATATTTTCGTTGAACTGGGATTTGATGTTTTCTCAATTTCCTCGGTGTAACTTAATTTCAAGATTGGCGAATCTGATCCATTTTCACACCTCTATTCAATGAAGATTGATCGCAGTATCAAACTCTTAGGAATTCTTTTCCATTTTTAGCATTCGCACTATTTAAATTGTTTTCACATTTTCCCAATCAAAGTAGTGTTCATCTTGATGGGAAGGAATATATATATCCTGTCTTTTGACAGCTGTTTTATACACTTGGACTCGAATTCTAAGGGAATGTTGGCTATGACCGATATGTAGCTTTCCACAAAATATTCAGTTAATTTTACAGACGCTGATGACCGTATTTTCTAGTGTTTTTGATTCTTCTTACTTACAGTGAATGAAGTGATTCTGCTGGTTTGTATTCTATTCTATATCTATTCTAAATGGTTTCACTATTCCCTCCGTTATTTTAGAAATAGTCTTTGTATGCGGTGGGATGAATCTTACTGTGATTTCCAATGATAACGTTTCTCCAGTAATTTGATTTGAGTGTAGACACCTTTCGATTAAGTTGAGAGGATATCCATTATCGCACAGGATGATTAACATGTATCTTTTGTATTCTCCTCAGAAGAGGGAAGCTGTTGTGCGTCTTGGCGTTTCTGAATAGTATTTGTACATATTTTATTTTGTGTACTTTTGATTTATTGCTGTTGTTATTGAGTATTAGTTCTGCTGTCTGTAAGTTGACTTTTCGTATACTTGTTTCCTTGCGTTGGTGGCATAGCGGTTAGTACGCTCGCCGACCGTGTACATGGTCCGGGGTTCGATCCCCGGCCGACTCACTCCTTTACCTCGCTAAGCCAGAAATAAAAAAGCTAGTAAAGAGGAAAGGTTGGGCATGAAGCTAGCAACCCCATCCTGTAAAATTAAAAACTGCTACAGAAACTTCAAGCCACTAGCTTGAAGCTCTATGTTCTACTGGGGAACGTGAAGGAAAAAAATACTTCTTTCCCTGGATCTCCTGTGCTTGTCCATCTAAGAGAAGAAAATCGTTGTCTGAAATTTCTTCTTTCGTGATTAAGCTCTCCTTAGCTAAGGAAAAATCTTTTAATACTATCGCGTGGTCCCACCCTATTGTCTTGTTTTGTGCCAGTCTAGCCTTACCAATAACGATGTTTTGTAAATTCCATGAACAACACTGGTGTAATTATGAGTAATAAATTGTACTTGAAGCGTCATCCAGTTATTACTAATGAATCACCTTGTATGACATAAAATAAATTTAACTAACATGAAATTATACTCTAACATTAAATAAATCCTACACAATTTGGAGATACATTTCTTTACTACAATTATAAAATAGTCGAAAAATGACATATTTTTTCCAAGGCTTGATAATATTGTGTAGGTGTTGAAACTTTTCCCAGTGAAGTGTATTCTGAATGTATCGTCTGTTGTGCTTATAAATTCACTCAAAATATTACCATCTTTAAGAATTGCAAATTTGGAGTTTCATTCGCTAAGAAATATTCGAAGCCATCTAACCAAAACAGTAGGGTTTGAATAAAGCAAGAACAACAGTGGTGGTTTGTGCAGAATAATATGGTACCATCATTTATTTCGTTGGATTCTCATCAGCTGCCACTTACAGCCTAAATAAATTATGAGGTTAAATACAGAAACGTTTTAACATACTTGCAAATTTTACATGTTGTCAGTTGACAGAAAGTTCCACAATTAATGGACAGTGCTCAGAAAATTGCACTTATATAGTTTTTACACAGGCAGTTCAAGTTAAAACAAAATAAATGTATGCATATAATGGTAAAGGAGTTACATAATAAAGATGAGATGTGCGTTAGATGCATAGTGACTAGTAAGTTAGGTAACAATGTACTGAGTTGAGCTCAAATCATAGAAACAAGAGACAAGCAAAATTACAGATTACAAAAGGAGGGTGAGGTTAAAGACAGAGATTACGTAATCAGATGAGAGAGAAAAGACATCCAGTTACCAAGGCAAAGAAAGACTAATAACTGCTTCTCTCTGAACACATAAATCTGGTTTCAAGCGTTTGATAGAAATTGCTTCGGAAAACTTGAGGAGAATGGAGCTGCTTTGTCTATTGATAATTTTGAAGGATTTCTCGATTTCCACCTCATGATCCGTGTCGAGGAGATGTCTGGTAATAGCGCTACTATAAGAGTTTGTTCCCTTGAGACGTAGGCTTTTCGGCACATGTTCAGAAAATCGGAGGTGTGCCCTTCTTTCTGTTCTCCCAATGTAACTGCTCTCGCAGATACACGTAAATTTGTATACACAGTTGGAGTTAACATGAGAAGGGTATCTATTGACTTTTGACTGCATCAAAGAGCATGTTGTTCGATGAACGGGAACCAACTTAGCTGCAGGATAGGCTCTGGCTAATGACGTTCTCAGTCTTCTGTTGACCATTTCTGCAATGTCTTCACCTTTAAAATCTAGTTGAATGAAGACAGGCTTTTTTCAACTGTGATTTGTCTGGTATTTGAGCTTCCACATCTTCCATATTTGTTAATGAATCTTTGAGGATAAACGTTGTTTTACAGCACCTTTTCAAGATTCATAAATTCTTCCTCTAGTTTCTCTGCAGAGCATATTCTCCTCGCTCTATAGTACAGAGTCTTGAATAGTGCTGGTTTATAACTATTTGGACAAAAGCTATTAAAATGTAAGTATTGTCCATTCCATGTGGGCTTTCGGTAGATTGATCTCTGGAGACTACCATATTCTAGGCGTTGCATGGCGACGTCAAGGAAATGGAACTTTCCATCATTTTCATGTTCCATAGTAAATACAATATTTGTATGTGCGTTATTGAATAGTCTGAGTAGGTAGGAGGCATGACTTTCGTTGTTGCATACTACAAATGTGAGCTTACTGCTGGTATTACACTTTTGAAATGGGTTCTTCGTGCCATCTTCACTTCAGAGTATTGTGTTTTTAAAAGGTGTTAACTGTTGGCAATATAAAACTACTTTTCTTTATGTAGATCTGCATTTTTTTTACTTGGAGTCATTCATTAATTAAATTATGTGAATTGGATTCGGTATACAACGTCCTGGATGGCTTAATGCCACCGCAGCAATATGAAAGCAATCAACTGTCTTTTTGAAGTGTTTCATTCTGACGGTTCTCTGCAAATTAAGTGACAGGATTTTCGCAAAGCTAAAGAGTTCTGACACCTGCCGATACTCTACTATTTCACAAGTGATGTACGATAATTTGGCTTTACTCCTAGTTCATTAAGTTATTTAGGTAGGTGGAATTTGATTATATTATTCAGTATATTAGAGAAAAAGAATAATGACTGAATTGAATTTTTGATTTTCCCGTCGATTGGTAGAAATAGTGACGACTAGTTGGACGAAAATGCTTCGAATAACAAGACTTTCATGTTTACTCAGGATAATTATCAACAACATAATTATTACAACGTAGTGTCCGCTTATAGTAACTTAGATAAGATGACTTCATCTTATGATTTCAGAGAATTTTATGTAGTAATTACAAATAAATCAAATTTATTTGCTTTCATTATTTTCAGAATGAGCTACAATCATTTTATCCAGATGGTGTACGAAAGCCACGTCTACCAAACAAATCTCTAACTCGTACATTTTCAGACGACTCAATGGCAAATATTCGACAATTTGATGGTGAGTAAATTCATGCAACTTCTTATTATGTTTACTAAAGACTTGATGAGGTGCAATTTACGCCTTTAATGATCAAATGCAATTATATTTAATACTGATCACTTGGGAGGAATTTTATTTGAAAGCTTTTCGATGTTATCTCTTTCAGCAAACAGGTCCTTGATGGTGTTTAAATTCATGATGGAGGATAAGTGTATGAATTTTCCACTAGCCAGTCTTTATTTCATAAGACAAAGGTATTTGGAACTATCCATCTGTTAGATAAGATCTCGTTTTTTACACTTTGGGTGGATTCTGAGTTTGATGAGTCTAACCGACAATGCCATTAACTTCCCATTTAAATGTCCAATAAAAAAAACAGCATATCTTCCATGAGAAAGACAATGAAATCATGTGCTTTTTAATTAAAATGTCATGCTGAGTGATGCAAAAAAAGTACTGGACTTGACAGAATAATGAATTGAGAGAAACACTTCAAATGCTTAAAACATTCATAAATTACTTTTCAGAAATATCTGGGACTATCTTTTCTAAAGTTCATTGTTTGATAAATTATATACAAAGCCAAAACTTTTAAAGTTTCAATGCATGCATGACTGTTGTGTCCTGACTGAGTATAGCTGTGTTCCTATGTAATGCTATTATCCTGTTGAAATTATAATCAGGGAACTAAACTATTTGGTACTATAGGCAACCTAAGTATTGGGATTAAATTGATGAGATTAAAGGTTTTCTTTTTCTTAAATATCTATAATAATAAGGGAAACACAAGAAACCATTTTGGGAACCATAAGAACCAATATATACTACTGGCTGGCTGAGATGAGTAGTTGTATACCACTCATATCAACTAGTAGTGTTTGCCGGCCAGATCTAAACGCCGGGCAGGCATTTTGCTCATTTGGAGCCAGGCTCATTAGCAGCATACCTGGTTTGGACGAACTGGTGATACCATAAATTAGATTCACAGTTTGTAAGCTGGTTAGCATTTTGCGATTCGAACACTTTACAGAAGTGAAATTTCACTGCATTTTTGAATATTAGGAATGGTCGAATCGCTAACCAATTTACAAACTGTGAATATGATTTATGGTATCACCAGTTCACCCAATTAGCTAGCCAGAAATCGGATGGTTTCAACTGATTCGACTCTCTGACATGAGTTAAACTGGATACATTGGTGATGAAGTCAGCTTCAAATGACGGAAACAGCCGTCCGGTGTTTAGATCACCTGGATCTGGCTGGCTAACAGTATTAGTTGATATGAATCGTATACGACTACTCATATTAGTCTATTGGTAGCATGTAGTTTTATGCAAATTTGTTTGCTTTCTTGATTACCATTTGTGGTATGGTACAGATCACAATATATGGTCTGTATTAATCTGGTTTTTTAAAGTAAACTAGTGAAGATTTCACCTTTTAAACCACATACATGGTAAATTACTAACCAGTTTGCAAAGTGTTAATTTGAATAGTAAGGAGCATTAAGATATCCTCCACTAAAAGAACCAAATTACATACGAAATATGATCTAGAAGCATCAAAACTAAAGCGAGCAACTTTGGTGAAATACAAAAAATCAACTTCTTCTGACATGAGTCAGAGCAGATCCACATTTTTTATTCCTTTACATTCCCAGTGGAACAACCTAGGGCTGTGAAGTTTATGTGGCAGTGGTTTTACTTTTACGGGATGGAGTTGCTAGCCCCATGCCCAACCTTCGCTCTTTACCAGTTTAATTACTGACTTAGCGAGTTTTGGGAGTGCGTCGGCCGGGGATCGAATGCCGAACCACATGAGGTGTGGTTGGCGAGCATTCTATCTCTGTTCACAAAATTAATGACTTATTTTTATTATCAAAGATTGCGCATAGTGAGTAACATTTTAAAGTAAAATAAAGATGAAACCGTTCACATACTCTTTGTCGTAGCATTTACACGAAACTGAACGAATAATTTGTTGAACTAAAAGCCGGATACAGCTAACGAACACTAGATCAATCTTTGACAAAACTTTATTTTAAAGAAGTGAACTTAATTTTGTTGACATAACAAGTATACATGGTGAACTGTGTCACTTTTTGAATGCTGTTGACTTCTTGCAGAATTTTTCATCTTTTTGTGTGTCGGTGGCACAGCGGTTAGGATACTCGCCGACCATGCACATGGTCCGAGGTTCGATCCCCTGCTGTCGCACACTTGGTATCACTGGTTGGCCTGCAAAATTTGGACTACCGATATCACATGCTGAAAATTCCATACTTGTACCAAAAATGCGGTGTGGAATCAAGCTATAATAAAAATAAATAAATAATAATGAGTTTGATATTAGACAACTTAATGAGTTATTAAAATATACGAATACATCTCATTGAAGAATAAGTTTCAACAATGTTCCTTTTGGCTGGAATTACCAGCAAAAGTATTACGGTTGATTTATCTAGTTAAGTGGGCATTATCTGTAAGGTACTACTCTGAATAAATTTCTTGAGTGTATTTTGAAATCAGTTGACAAATTATATGAACACTGTTGTCAGTAAGTATTCACTGTATTTTAACACCTTCAAATCAATATGTATAAAACAATTCGGTTCTCTAACTTATGTCAACTCCTCCAACAGATCAAACAAAATCCTTTCAAAACCAGTATTTGAAAATTAATCTGATACTCACTAGCGACTGGCCTCATTCAGGCAGTTGCCTGGGGTTCTAGTGGGAAGCCGTGACCAGTAGGGGGCATCAGGTTGAAGGTCAGGCAGCAACTCATCGAAGAAGACATTGAGAATTGGTCGTGTTGTGTAATGAATTGACGGAAGTTGGAATTTATGGACTGGCCATTGGATCGTGTCCCAGTGGCTTAATGGTCTATGAGATCGCTCGCCTTGTAACCAGTAGGTTCTGGGTTCGAACCCCGATGGTAGGTGCGTGCTGATTAAGAGTCCCAAACTGGGACGAAATGGCTGTTTCTCAGCACTCTTAGGTTTTCCAATGGTTATGTAACTGATGTCAGCTCATGATGAGATCCTTCAACTAATCAAACAATGATGTCTACAGAACCAATACTTAAAAATTCCGATACAGTTTAAAAATACTGGTTTTTGGGAAAAACTTTTCAGTACAGAAAACGCTTAATAACTGCACAGGTGTCTTTCAGATTCTCTTCTCCAGTTAAACAGAACCTGTGACTTGCAAATGCTGTTTTAAGTGTAGGGAGATAATTTTTGATCCTTAATGGTCGATACAAGTTTCTTAAATGTGGTTTGACGAATAACGAAATCTAAACAACCGCATAACGATCAGTGTGTATTTCAGCTGCCAATAATGACAAAAATTGGAATGATTTTAAGTAATTGAAATCTAGTTAAAACAGCGTGAGACTGCAGCATTTATTTCACAATAAGAATTTTAAAACATACATACAACATACGCTTACTTCAGTATATGGCTACTGTGTTTTTTTCATTCATGAAAGCAATGTGATATATATTAATTATAGGGTTTAAAGCAGTTCAAAACAAGGATATGAGATATATCTTTGATTATGTTGACGTCTAACACGAATCCAATGTCATGTTCAGTAAATAAAATATTAATAATGTATGTGAAGAACTTGGGCACTATGGAAGAATGTAATTTCATATTAGATAAGTTTATTTTAATAATCACACAGTGATGCAGTATTAGTAACTGGATTACGTTTCGAGAATAAATTCTTGCTCATAATCATGTCAGTTTAGTCACACGGCTTCAAAATTTGTCTTATATATTCTTTCTCTCTTTCTGTCTCTCCAGCTTCACTTTGTTGCTTGTTATCACTTTCCATATCTCCAATATAGGTGTCATTCCGATTGCACTTCTGCGGTGCTGATACGATAAATAAAGCTCCAGTGATTAACCTCTCTGTCTCTCCACCTAACTATATTACTTTTTAATAGTTTAACCCTGTCCCGCCCTATTTTGTGATTATATGCAAATGAATGCAGTGCAACGGATGGACTTTATTCTGGGTTATTTAATTTAGCATGGTCAATTATTCTAAGTCTAGCTAAATTTTTATGTTCCAGTAATCTAATTGAACCTGACCTACTAGTTTAACCTACGTAACTGACCTTACTGACAGTCATTAAATGGTATTTGCGAAATTATGTTATTCTTCGTAATTGGATCTGTTGGGTTTTTAAGCCGACAAAGTTTATCTCTGAGAGAGTTGTTAAGTTTGAATGCCACCCTAATTCCAGCCTCGCTGAGAATCCTACAATAGGCCTCAGACATTGCTACCGTATACGGCAGTACTACAGAAACTTTGAATTCAATATTATTGGTTTTGTAGTCCACATTTCTAATCTTACTTTTCCTGTGGTTCTTCATACATTTCTGTATTCCCTAGTAATACTTCCTTTATTTGTTTGATTTCATCCTTTAAATCTTCTTGCTTACTCGTTAGGCTCTTGGCCCAGTTATACAGAGATGTTTTTTTATTCTTTTACGTTCCCAATGGAAAATATGTCTCCAAGCTAGAGGCTTGAAGTTTCTGTAGCAGTGGTGATTATTTTTACAGGATGGGGTTGTTAGCCTCATGCCCAACCTTCCCTCTTTACCAGTATAATTACTGGCTTAGCGAAGTAAATGAGTGAGTCAGCCGGGGATCGAATCCCAGACCACCTGCGTGGTCGGCGAGCACTCTACCGCTGTACGACCGACACACATAAAGACATGTAACTAAACCTACCTTCACCGTTGCTGGCTTGGATGAATTCAAGTCTAAGTATACAATTATATATAAATAAGTATAAACAAGACAAATTGTCAAACCGTGCGACTAAAATTGGTATGATTATGAGCAATAATCTATACTCGAAACGTAATCCAGTTGTTAATGCTGCATCACTGTGTGGTATTTAAAATAAGCTTATCAAATATGAAATATTATTCTTTAGAATGTTCATTTCTCTGATTTCTGTTATAAGGGTAACAGGAATAAATTCGCTTTGGTGACACTTAATGAATGCATCTTTGGAGAAAACCTTGAAAAAAACCCTGAATTTTTCATTAAAAACATTTATTTCCCATATGAGTAGACCTGACTCATAAATTCTTATTTTGTGCAGATGGTACAGTAATTCGTGGAATGCAAATGATATGTGTTTTGTTTTCTACAGTCTATGCTATGCTTTTGTCTGTCCACTAACTAAATAAACAAGTATGACCTTGTTGTCACATGACATTAAAACCAATCATGTTAAGGCTGTCTATTTATTGGATCATGTGTATTAGTCGTTTTCATATATACTTTTGTACTGTATACTTGTTCCCACGTTTCGTACACTACGTACCATTTCACTCACACTCTGGTGTGACATTTATTTTCCTTGTCTGGAAAATACAAGTATCATCGTAAACCTGGTGGTCTTCTGCTTTCCCTCTTTTCGCGTCAGGACTATTAACTACTCGACGAGTACATAACATAATTGGCGACGGGGAAAACTCTAATAACTCACTCAGCAGCAGGACATAACAGTAACACCAAAAGCAGTCTCTAGCACAGAGGTTGATTATTTTATTTATTATTAATTCTGTATATAATAAAAGTTTCAGACAACGAAATTGCTGTTATCACACACACTAATTGTTTGTGAAAACCGGTGCATATAGTACATTTTTGCTTAACAAAATATTTCTTAACGGTGAGCTTAATAAAGTGACTTTGTAAAGAATTCTAATGTAGTAACTTGGTTCCAACGCCTTAAAATTAACTTATCTTGCATTCCGTAATTAAGTTTCACCCCACCTTTAAAACTTAGATGTCTTGTTACTAACATTTATTAGTTAGTTGTGTGTTGATGACTAATTCTCATCATCCTTGAGAGAATGGAAGATGCACTGGATACAGAACTCCATCCGTATCCGGAACAAGCTGGATTCGAGAAAGGCAAATCATGTGCTGATCAAATAGTAGCTCTATGCATCGTGATCACAGAACAAAGCATAGAATGGCAGTCAGATCTCTGCCTCAACTTCCTTCATCTAATTTGGAAACGCCTTCAACAGCGTTGACGGAGAAGTAATCCGGAAACTGCATCAATACCACGGCGTACCTCAATTCTTTATCAACCTTATTCAAGAGCTATATGACAGTGCCACGTGTCAGGTGATCTACAAATAAAACTCAGTGAAGCTTTTGAAGCGAATACAGGAGTAAAACAAGGCTGGCTGCCTACTACTATCACCGATGATATGCTTAACTGTGGTGGACTGGATTATACGTAAGACTGTGTGTCAGTGAAAAGACAGAAATACGTTGAAAAGATAAGATGGCTCTAGAAGATCTGGATTTCGCAGATGATTTATGTATAATGTCATAAAAACTCGAAGACTTGCAGGCAAAAACCCACAAACTGGCTGAAGAGGCTTATAGGGAAGATAGAACTGCAGGTGAACATAGAGAAGATAGAGGTGATGAAGATAATTAACCACCTCCCACAGCAACAACAACAATCAGTACCAATCGCTGTCAACAGGAGAGATTTGACATAGGTTACATCTTTCACCTTTCTAAGATGCACAGTTTCAACCACAGGCACTCGGAACGGATGAAGATGTCAAAGCCAGCCAGCCAGCCAGCCAGAATCAAAAAGGCGAGATACACCTTCATCAACCCGGAACCAGCTCGGAAGTCTTCCACACTCAACATAAAAACATTATTCGGATTTTCCACACAAATGTCAAGTCATTTCTTCTATACGGATCAGAAACTTGCACTGTGTGTCACGAACAGCATTTCCAACAAGTTGCTGCGAACTTTATATCAACAGCTGCCCCTCTTCGCTGGCTCCATACTGAAGATCAAAGGGCCGGCCAGTCAGCCAGAAAGAATTAGCAACAAGGAACTCTGGTTGGGGACAAACCAACCAACTACCGATTGCTCAACAAATATGTAAGAGAAAATGGAGGTGAATTAAACATACATTGAGGAGGCCGTCGAATGACATTGCTAGAGTGAAATCCCAGTAGGAATCAACGAGTGGGTGCAATTAAGCGAAATGCATTCGTAATTATTAAGAAATTGTATTTTAGTAAAATGCTCCCTCTTATCACATTTTCTACAGACTTAATACTTAGTCAATCCACATTATATAATGAACAATTCCGAGCTGTTTAGATAGTAATAATAAAATTAATTTATGTCACAGTAAAATGTGAATGACATAACTTAGTCTCACTTTTCAAGGGGAAAAAAGTCTTCAAAAGAATCTAAAATTGTAACGAATGAAATTAAAATTATCCTAAATAACCGACATTTTTACACTGTTACTGAATTCCATCTTCCAAAAGTAGCATATGATAAATGTGAACAGAAGTCATTTCCAGGACAGTGATTCAAAATGTTAGCCATCATTGGATCAGAATATATCAGTTCCTGCCTAAGAAATATTATGTCACTGTTTACTTACTTTGGCGATTGTAAACAACAACAGAAAATTTATGTTTATTGATAGTTTTCAAATCCTAAATTTTAATTATAAAATAAAACTATCCTAAGGAATTCTTCTGGTTCTAATAAAAACTTTTTTTTATACTTTACTTTCCCAGTGGAACATAGGTCTTCAGGTTAGAGCTTTGAAGTTTCAGTAGCAATGGTGTTTATTTTTATGGGAGAGGGTTGCTAGCCCCATGCTAAAGCTTCCTTCTTCAACAGTCTTATTGCCGGCTTAGCGAGATAAAGGAGTATGCCGGCCGGGGATCGAATCCCAAACCACATGAGGCGTAGCTGGCGAGTATTCTACCGCTTTGCCACCGACGCACAATAAAATCTTTAGTTTACTATTGTTGTTATATGACTTTTACACTTAAATAAACAAAACTACCAAGCAGGTTGTAGGTCAGTGGTACGTGGTCAGCCACGCGCGTGGTTCGGGTTCGATTTTCAGTTGATGCACTCCTAAACCTCGTTCACTCTACTGCCTGGTAGTAAGCCAGGAGAAGAGTAAAGTTTGACTGTAAGTTTTTTTCTTTGATTATAGCTTGATTCCACACCGTATTTTTGGTACAAGTATGGAATTTTCAGCATGTGATATCGGTAGCCCAAATTTTGCAGGCCGACCATAGAAATCAGGTGTGCGTCGGCAGGGAGTCGAACCTTGGACCGTTTGCATGGTCGGCGAGAGTCTTAACCAATGTGCCACCGATGCACAGCGCTGCTGAAACTCCAAAGCTTTAAGCCTGAATGTCGTATGTTCCACTCGGAACTTGAAGGGATAAAAAAGTAGCTCAAATAAGTAACATATTTATTGGATATCCTTCAATAATAATCGTACCTAATAAGTTATATTTGAATTGCTATTCAAGTGTTCGTTTGCAGGGATCTGATTGGTTGCAGGATTTCATCATGACCTGACACCGGTTAGAAGGTCATTGCAAAACCTGAGAGTGCTGGAAGTCGCGACCAGTGAGATACAGCAGGTCGGCTGTGGGGACAAATACTTGCCACCGATGACAGTGGCTAGTGATCGCGTCAGATCATGAATTGGCAGAAGATGGAATTCATGAACTAACCATTGGGTCGGGTTCCAGTGGCTGAATGGTCTACGAAATCACTCGCCTTCTAACCAGAATGTCGTGGGTTCGAGCCCTGGCGGTGGGTACGTACAGTTGAAGAGTCCCAATCCAGGCTGACGAAACAACTGTGTAGAAGTACTCCCAGACTTTCCAATGGCACTCTAACCGCTATCAGTTTAGGATGAAATCCTGAATTAATATTGTTGAATGCCTTGTTTCAGGTGTATCTATGATTCTGTGAAATTGTATAGAAAATATATTGTGAGGTAAGTCATGCGAACATAGATTGAAATCCAAGTAGTTTTTCTCAGTTTTACGTATTCCACTATGATATAAAGTGACTGGCCCTATTCAGGTAGGTAGTTACCTGGAGTTGTAGTGAGAAGTCGTAACCAGTAGGGTGCAGCGGGTCGGATGTGAGGACAAATACTCGCCGAAGACACTGGCTGGGGTCACGCTATGTCGTGAATTGGCAGAAGTTAGAATTCATGGGCCCATTGGCTCGGGTCCCATTGGCTTAATGGTATACGAGCTCACCTTGTAACCAGAAGGTCCTTGGTTCGAATCCCGGTGGGTGCGTACTGCTGAAGAGTCCCAAACTAGGACGAAACAGCTGTCCAGTACTCCCTGGTTTTCCTATGGTTCTCTAACTAATGTCAGCTCATGATGAAAATCCTGAATATGAATTTCTTTTCAATTTAAAGGTACAATATCCACTAATTAATAGACTACATGAGTCGTAAGTGATAACAAAGAAAGAGAAGTATAGACGATTTCAGAGAAGATTAAATGTAGGCATACAATGGATTTAATACAACAACAAGAGGAATTAAGATTAATAATAATAACAATAATAAATTGCCACAAACTGCATAAATTAATTTTCAGACAATTATCGTTATATAAATGGATAAAATAATAAATCTGTGACCTATCGAGTGTTTTTGTTTAATGATTATTTATATGTTGAGGTCATGTTTATTTCATTTTCACTGGTTTTCTCATCATTGAACGAATCTAAACAATCATTCTCTAGGTGTTAACTTAAGATATTGCTCATGTAGTTACGACAACATTAATGTGAACGAAGAGGAGACATCTTAAAGTATAGTTGTGCTTTGGACATCAGAGAATACATTATTAGTAGTATCGGATACACTTTTAGATCAGAGTATTATTATGACATAACATAAGATTGTTTTGGTTAATTGAGTGAAATGCTAATACATTAGAATGACACTTCATCTGTCCTTGAAAATATACCAAGACCCAAATCCATACACACTAGGAGAAAGACATTAATAATGTACATATCTTTACTCTGTAGACTTTCGTTGTTCGGGAAATTTAATTTGTTTATTTTATCTTCGTTTATTTGCTGAACCCATTTCTTAAACACGCTGGGATTATTTTAAATAATTTATAATAATTCAGTCTGACTCAGCGCTCAAAATTCTTCCAGGAAATTAGTAACATCTTAGATGATCGAAAGCAATCGTCTGGAAGCCCCCAACTAAGTCTCGTGCTAGTTGGCAGTCACCAGTCATCAAGGCGTATATGAAACCTTGAAGGAGCTCTTATCCCTTCTGAAATTCAAATCCGCGTCACCAAGTGCTATCTGAAATTCAGAGACGTTACCACTGAGGTACTCAGGCTTGCGACTGACCTCTTGTAGGACTGTATTGGATACTTTGATTGGACACTAGTCAGTAACTAGTGTAATGTGTCCAGTCCTTTATTTTTGGTGCAGACTGAATTCTCTTAGTCAAGTTTGGAGATTGAGCACCATTCTAGGTGGCTGGCCATCACGGTGCACTTTGAATTGTTGATATTAGATGGTTGGACGCTAGGGGCACGAAGTCTCGGACCTGGTTTTCGTGCTATGGTATGGATACCTATAATCCATTTCAGATCTGATTAGTTTGATTTTAGACTTTATGAACAACAAACATTTAGGATGAAACTACTGAAAACCAATCTGTATACAAATGCTTTTTCACCTTAGTCTAAATACAAATCTGAGAACAAACCTTAGTAACAAAAGTTAAAAAGCAATCATTCAACCACCAGGTTAACAAATTGGGACATTAATTGTTTGAAAGAACCTAGCGATTATCTTACCCTCTAACAGCAAGTTATTTCACCAAAATGTTGGAAAGTTTTTTGTTAACATTTCCGTAAAATTAAGGGGATATTTGGATATGAAGCGGTAGTTAATGTTATGTCAGATTTTTTCATTTTCTTTGTATCGCAAGTGGAACATAGGGTTTTAAGTGTGAGCTATGAAATCTCAGTATCGGCAGGGTTGCTTTAACGGCATGGGTTCGTTAACCACACACCTACAACCTCCTCATTACTGGGTGTCATTTACGAAAACATCAGCCAGGAATTGAAACTGGACCATGTGTATGGCTGACGAACATTCCACCAACCACTGAAGCACGTCACATTTATGAGTTGAACAAAGAGATATATTGTGTTATGAATTAGTTGATCATGACTAGCAGTAGACTGCAGAATGCTCATTTCGTCCTATTTGGGACTCGTCAACCGGATACACCTGCATTACACAGTGAGTGATGGTGTTCCCACCAAGATTTAAACCAAGTGCCCATAGTTTCAAACGCGAAAGCGTTATTCACTAGACCATTTGGGCCACGAGAACCCCGTTTGGTGCAAAGGGTCTTAATAATTATTTAATTCAGTTTAAATTTCCCCGTCGGTTTGGTTATATTTGAAATCTAGAACGGAAAACACTATAGTGCTTGATGCTTCACTTCATAAAATACTAAATTTTACAACGTCGTAAAACGGAATATAAATCATATTTATTACAAGCATTCAAAAATCTTAAAATGATAGCAAATCTAAAAGGCGAATGTGTCCTTTACGTTTAACTTTACACTAAATTAAGAACCAGTGTGGTGAGTGCTACTGATAAGATTTATCAGTAGTATATAAAGGGACGTTCATTGGCATAAAAGCATCAGATAGTAGGGAGATACATTTGATGTCAGAGAAGGCATATGATACAGTGTTGCGGAGATACGCGGAAGACGACGTGAAAGGAACACAAAGAAACACAATTTTAAGGAAGGTGAGAAGTAGCACAACACGGAAGATCTGTGCAAACGGTGCGCTCAAGATAAAGTGTACATAATATGGCTATATAGAGATACCAAATTGCAAATAAACATTTCTTTACCAAGTCTATCGTCTCCTACCATTTCACTAGCGCTGGAAACAGTACATGAATGTTGCATGGAAAACAACGGTTACTTTGTGCTATGAAAGTAACCCTTTATTTTTATTTATAAAAGTGGAAAAAGATTCTTCTTGAGGCGATAAAAGCATTTGTTATTAGTAGTAATCAGTAGTAAGAATATAAGATTAATTATTTCTTTATTTCTTTTACATCTTTTTCAGTTGGGTATACAGCCTTATGCGCTTATCCAAATTCCCCGTATAATCGGTCTCAATTTATCCCAATACAACCAGATACAAATATGGATTCTTATTATACTGACGACAGGATAGCAAAACACCCGATATTTAGTCCATACTTGAACAGAAAATCTCAAATTCCCAGTAACAGAACAAATACCTTTAATGCTTCAAAACTTGTACCACACTCAACAGTAACCATGACATTACAACAACCATCTAGTTTATCAAATGGAGTTACAATACTTCCGCCAGGATCATGTTTTGAATCAACATCTTACTATAGTCCTTTAGGCATAAATAACACATGTCATATATCTAACGCATCAGTACAACCAATAATATCTTCATATGACATAGGACGAAATCTCAATGAATGGTCAGATAAATATGAAGACTTTGAAACTGATAAAGAATTGGCGATCTTGTCAAAGGCAACAGAAAAATCACGTCATGGATGGAAACCGAAGCTAGCAGATGCTTATGCAGAAAATTCTTTTGTTTGATGAATTGATCATATGATTTGTAATAACTACTTCTAATATATATTTTTTGTTCTTCCCTTCCACTAGTATCATTTGTAATTAATTTCTTTTCATATTAAAATTTGAAAACACCCACTTTAAATTCATTTGCATATCTAACAAAAAATGCAAGAGAAGTGTAAAAATTCAAAAAGGCATTTAATTTCTTCATATGGAGTCATTCTTTTATACAATTTGCTTATTTATTGAAGGATTATTTATATTTATTTTATTGTATATACATGTAATAAAGCTGATAAAGAAACTAGCGGTTATTTCTTTATGATAAGAATGTGGTTAATACTGGAAGTTATATCATCAAGAGGCAGATGTAAAACAGGAGGATAAATCCCTACCACCGATGGATTTATGCACTTGTACTTCTTCATTTTGTCATCTTATTTTTCAGGGATTAAATACCCTACGATGGTAAATATTTAGACTTAAAAACGATAATAAGGCTGCCTAAAGTTCTAGTGAGAAGTCATGATCTGTGAAGTTCATCAGGTAGGGTGTGAGGATAAATACTTACCAACGACATTGGCTGGTGGTGGCTCTGAAATCGTGAACTGACAGAAGCTGGAATTCACTGGTTATTGAATTCCGATCCAAGTAACTGCATACTCAACAACTTGGCCTCTTAATCTTTAGATCCTGGTTTTAATCACAGGTGGGATCGCTGGGTGAATTATTTTTATTATTTTATTATTATTCCCTTGGGTTCCAAGTGGAACATCATAGGGCTCCAACAACACATTCCCATCTTGTTCTGTTTTCTGACGTCCTCTCCAGCTGGATCCACCACTGACCAAACTGTCTCATATATTTCTCACACGATCTGACCCATGTCACCCTCCATCTCACCCACTACCCACTTGTCGTTTCCCATAGGGATTCCACTCGAGCGGTGCACTGCATTGCGCGTGATGTCATTCATCGGCCTCCTCAGCGTATGCCCAATCCATCTGCACTTTCTCTTATTTATTTGTAGAACGATCGGATTCTGGTTGGTTTGTTCCCATAGTTTCTGATTGCTAATTCTTTCTGTTGAAAATGCTTTTCATGACACGCAGTGCACTTTTCTGACATGTACAGAACAACTGAGTGACTTCACATTTGTGTTGAAAATCCAAATCTTGTTTCTTATGCGGGCTGAGTGCAGAAGATTTATTAACGGGTTTCAGGCTGATGAAGGCGTATCCTGCCTTTCCGATTCAGGCTGACTGGCTTTGACATCTTCATCCATGGCGTGTGCCTGTAGTTGAGACGATGCTTTCTAGATATGTGAACTGAGTAACCTCTTTCAGATTTCTCCCATCGATGTTGATTGGTGCTGGCTGTTGTTGCTATTGGTTGGTTATCTTCATCACCTCTGTCTTCTTTGTTTTCACCTGCAGTGCTGTTTTCGCTACCTCTTGAGTCGGTTTGTTTGTTTTAGCCTAACTGTAAGTCTTCAACTTTGTGGCATTAGACAATATCATCTGCGAAATCCAGATGTTCTAGAGTCTTCTTATCGCTCAGTCAGCGTATTCCTGACTCCTCGCCCCCACCAGTCTGACACATAATCCAGTCCACCAGAATTAATAATAGGCAGCCAGCGTTGTCTTACTCCTGTATGCAATCCGAACGCCTCGCTGAATTTGCCGTGGTGGATCTCCTGACACATGGTACTGTCATATAGCTATTGAATGAGGTTGAAAAGACTTGAGCAATGCACACTGTAGTGTTGAAGTAGTTTACAAATTACTTTTCAGTCTACGCTGTGGAAGGCTAGGTGTCGCTGCGTGAATACTAATGAATAGTCTCGAACTAAGACGTAACAGATGCCTGATATCTCCTGGTTTTCAATGGTTTTCTGACTGATATCAATCCTCAATCAAACCTTAAACCAATGAAATCCCTACAAACTAACACATGAAGATAATGGGGTAGTTGAAGCTAAAATTTAACTGCATACAATAATTTGTACTCACAAAAATATTGACTATTTTGAAGTTAACTACTTTAATGCGAGAAAGCACTCGGAGAGAGTTTCATTCATTCTTCTGAAGCAATGATATTTATTTGACTTTTGAAATGGTATAATATACAAATATCCAAAAATGTATCACTTTCTGGATATATGTGAATATATTTAATAAGAATCAACCGATTATGAACGGGTTTAATTTACTCAAGTAAATTAGGAAAACGTAAAATGTCAATCTGTACGTATTCAGAGTATTTTACTAAAGACTTATTTGCTTCTTGAACAGAATCACAAACCTTTTTATTATGCGTTTTCAAAATCTCTCATCTCGGTATTAACGTTAAAATCACCCCAAAAGGTGAACACACAGATGAGTGTCGATTAATGGAAAATATTATCCAACAATATCCTGATTAGGGAATTCAGTTAACCAGTTTTCAAATGAAGTACCCACAGTTGAGTATTACATAAATTAATAATATCAAGATAAGTTTATTGTTAAAGTTTCGATTAGAACTTGGGATTGAATTTCAACACCGTTCACTGTATGACAGTTTAGTGTATGGGTTTGAGTTCACGAATGTTAGGGAAAAATAATTGACAAAATTGTGACATAAATAAGCAGTTGAAGTTTGACCATTTTTCTGAAGTTATGAAGTTGTGAAAAGCTACTATTTATTGCAACGATCACATCTGACTTGCTATGGTCTGGAATCAGAAGACCAGTCTTTGCGTCCTACTGTATAGTGGACTGAAACTTCCTTGAGACAGACACAGTTACAAAATGAATCAACGATAGCAAGAAGACGGTTATTCCTGGTTAGATCTGTGTGGTTCTATCCAACAATAATAACACATCAAAAACTCAAAATTACCTATTAGTGCCGTTAGGCAGCTATAAAAACAAGAGAGCTTTCTAGTACAAAACAACTAGTGTAGAACAAAACTAGTTGATCGAAATTCAGCTGTAAGAAATACCTGAGAATCGAGTAGAATATACCCAACAAGGTGGAGTCAAAAGTCTGTCCACAAGAATCACACACCAAACAATTCTCGTAGATAGTCCAATGTCAGATTAACTAACTCACTCAAACAAAATCACATCGCAAAACAACACATAACCAATATATGCCACAACGATTTAAAGAAGCATTAAAATTACAGATTAAACAGGAACAAAGAGAAATAATAAGGGTTAAGTCAACATATGATATGCAAATGTCAGAACAATGACATACAGTCTGGGAGAGAAAAGCCTAATAATCACAAAATTATTTCAGATATCCAAATGAGTATCAACATCAGTGTCAGGTTGGTCATTCTATACCAGCCAGAAACTTGACCAGCGTGTCACCAAAGGGATTCTCAACAAGTTGCAGACTTATATCAACAGCTGCCTCCTTCTCTGGCTCCATACTAAAGATCAAATGGCTGGCTGGGAAGAATTAGGAACAACAAACTCTGGAGATGAATAAACCAACCTATAGTCAGTTGCTCAAAGAATATGTAGGAGAAAATGGAGATGGATGGATCGGGCATACGTTGAGGAGGCCACCGAATGACATCACGCGCAATGTTGTTCATCGCTCGAGTGGAATCCAATGAGAAACGAAGAGTAGATCGTCAGGGTGACGTGTAGGTTATCGTGTGGTGAAGAGGAGATGAGACACTATGGTCAATCCTGGACCCAGCTGTAGAGGGCTGCAGAAAACAGAACAAAGTGGAGATGTGTTGTTGGAGCCCTATGATGTTCCACTTGGAACCCAAGGTAATAATAATAAATGCGTATCAGTATTGTGATTGAATTGTTCACAGGAGGAATTTTCCAAACAACTGTCCCATTACAAATTCTGCTCTAGCAGTATGAATCAACTGTAATGTTACACTGGCCTCCTAAATTCTTTGAATTAGTGGCTACATGGTGTTAAAACATCAACAGATGTAAATTTATTTAATATCCTATAACCATTATGCGTGATCTTATTCCAGGTCGTTTAAACATGTTTTCAGTAGGTAGTTTTGAAATTCTGTTCCTATTGAAAAAAAGAAGTATAAACCATCTGTTCAGATTCACAAATGTTTCGAATCTACTACAAATTTTAGCATAACTTGTGTGCATAAGCAAATATTTGAAATGTGTATTTTATTGGCATAATTTATCTCATAACATCTAATGAATTCATCAGTTTGTATCAGAAATGTAATCAGTTGAGATTTTAATACATCAATGACATGTGTTCCATGATTCCCATAATGTTGTTTCACTACTAAATTTTAAAAATTATTTTTTTTTTTTGCTTGAATATTTGTTAATCATATTCTACAGAATTGGGTAAAGTTAGGATTTGTAGACCAGTGAAATCAGCACTACTGAATTATTTCTAAATATGCTGAACCCGTGAATTGATCACTGATGAAATCTCACTACTGTGGTGTCTGTGATCAAAACTGAATGTTTGAAGGATTTCATCATGAGGTGACATCAGTTACAGAACCATTAGGAAACCAGCGAGTAGTCCCAGACAGCTGTTTCGCCCTAGTGTGGGTATCTTAATCAGTGCGCACCCACTAACAGGGTTTGAACCCACAACCTCCTGGTTACAAGGCGAGCGATCTCATAGACCAATAAGGCACTGGAACCCGATCCAATGGCCAGACCATGAATTCTAACTTCTGCCACTTCATAAAACAGCTCGACCGATTCACAATGTCTTCTTCAGGGAGTTGCTGCCTCACCTACAACCTGATGCACCCTACTGGTCACGGCTTAACACTAGAACCTCAGGTTAACTGCCTCAATAGGGCCAGTTGTTAGTTAGCATCAGATTAATTTTCAAGTACTGGTTCTGCAGGGACTGAAAAACCAAAACAGCTGTCCTGTACTCCCAGGTGGTTTTCCAGTGGTTCTCTAACTGATGTCAGCTCATGATGAAATCCTCCAATCAATCAAACAAAATCCCTACAAAACCAATACTTGAAAATTGAATGTCTTTGAAATACTCAATGATTCTGTGATGAACTCTATCTTCACATCACCTTTTGCTACTGGTCCATGATGAGATTGGTTGTCTACCACTCAGCAAGTGAAATATCAACTAATTATTTTAATTAACACTCACCATCTGCGGTTGAGTATCAGATTATAAAATAGGAATCTGCAGACTTTTGTATATCTATCTACTAAGAAAACGAGATTTTTTTGGTGGATATAATATTTTCAAGCATTTGTTTGTAAAGATTTGACTTCCGTGTATTAAATATTCCCATAGTAAAATTTAGAACAACACATTTAAGCGAACAATATTGTTTTCAATTAGATCTCATCAGGCCTAACTCTAATATATATAAGTTTACAAATAAAAATTCAAATATAAACCAATCATGGTGTTTTGCCTATAGGATGGGTGAATATAAATTGTGTAATTAGTCATAATAGTAGTAATGATAATAATAATAATGGTCATATCAATAATAGTTTTGCCACGTCTATGTGTGTTTATCAATTCAACTGCACCTGCGGTGACATTTATGTTGGGCGTGCTACTAGATGGGTTAGCCAATGTGCTAGTGAACTTCTGCCATCGTGGTTTGTCAAAGAACAGACAAAAACAATCCATAGCTCAATTCTGTCACATTTAGTTGATAGTGGTCATGTAGTGGAGAAAACGAGAGCCTTCAAAATAATTCATCGTATCCCACCGAATCTTTTCAACAGACTTCGTATTCGTCTACTGCACACAGCTGAGGCGATAGGCCTTCGAAATATTAAACCTAAACTATGCATTCAAAAGAAGTTCGTACAGCCATTATCCCTCCCTTGCTTGGCCTATTAAGACATAACCAATTAATGACTTCTACACCACCCCTTATTTATATTTTCAACTCCTTTCTTATCATCCCTTAATCTTATCTTCATTATAAATGTGTTTCATTCCCTTCCCTTACATTATAACACTACTTAATCGGTTCATTTGTTTTACTGGCCTTTATCGACTACTTCCACCTAAACAATCGTTTCTTTAATCATACTGTTTTTCATTATTGGTGTTATCACAGATTGCCTCACTTTTTCATCCTTATTATTACTATTATTATTATTACTACTATTATGACTAATTGCACAATTTATATTCACCATCGTATTATCCTATAGACAAAACACCATGATTGGTTTATATTTGAATTTTTATTTGTAAACTTATATATATTAGAGTTAGGCCTGATGAGATCTAATTGAAAACATTATTGTTCATTTAAATTTGTTGTTCTAAAGATTTGATTTGTTCCAATTTTGATCATCGATTGATATCAGATAGAGAACTATTAAAAACCAGGTAGTACTCTACTGGACAGTTGTTTCGTCCTAGTTTTGGACTTACTTGCAGTACGCATCCAACACCAGGGCTTGAAACCAGGACCTTCTGGTTACAAGGGAAGCTCGTAGACTATTCAACAACTAGAACCCGACTCAATGGTCATTTTATCAGTCTTAAATTTCACCAAATGGTGATTTTAGCGCAACCACCTGCTGATTTCAATTCATGAGTATTTATACAATTGTACCGTATAATTGGATCCAAAGAAGGATCCGACGATTGCATTTATTTCTTATATTATCATATAAATATATATCCTAAACTATGTTTCATCTTCAATCTGAAAATGTTTTTAAACAACCTTTAATTATATGTCCGAAAGGATTATTAAATCTGTCATGAATAATGAGGTGAATCAAGGTTAAAAGTGAATCGCATTTAAAACGAACTAATGAGGAAAAAAAATGTGATGTTCTAATTTTAATTTCAGTGTTGCATGAAACACTTTAGATCATTATCAGTGACAGCCATTATGCGTATCTTTTCAACAAGAGATAATACCCTATTTAGAAAAAGCAAAAGGTCAGAATTTTGGACATTTGAATTCAGCATTATTTAATTTCTATCATTATTTTGGGGTAAGTTTGAAGCAGGAAAGATAAAGAAAAATTCATCGGTTTCAGCGTCATAATGTGCTCTCCTAGGGAGAGAGGAAATAGAGATTTCCTCCTTCACTTATCCGGCTAGGAAGCATCGGTTCAACTACAGCCGGAACGGACGAAAATGTCAAAGTCAGAATCAGAAAGGCAAGATACGCCTTCATCAATCTGAAACCACCATAAAGAAACACAAATGCGAAATCAGTCAGTTGTTCTATACAGGTCAGAAACTTGCACTTCGTGTCACGAAAAGCATTTTCAACAGGTCACAGCAGACTTTCATCAACAGCTGCCACCTTCACTGGCTATGGGAACAAACCAACCAAGAAAGAGCCGATCGCTCAGCAAATATGTGAGAGAAAGTGGAGAGGGATGGATCCGACATACATTGAGGAGGCTGCCGAATGACATCACACTCAATGCAGTTCATCGCTTGAGTGGAATCCCAATGAGAGACGACGAGTGGGTAGTCGGTGAAATGGAGGGTGACATGGATGAGATTGTGTGAGAAATATATGAGACAGTTTGGTCAGTGGTGGATCCAGCTGGAGAGGACGGCATAAAACAGGACAAAGTGGAGATGTGCTGTTGAAGCCCAAAGGAATAATAACAGTAGCTTAGAACCTTCAATGTTCTAGATATGCTTTGCTGATAAATACCAAAATACACGAAATCTAGGTCCGGGGTTTTCTGGTGATATATATATAGTGGATTTTATTAGATATTCTAACTCATTGGTATAGCAGTTGAATATTTCACGTCTTAACTCGGTCTAGAGGAAAACTAGTTAATAGATCCTACGCTGCATTATTTCAGTAGCATCCCCAATGAAGCATCATCGCGTTTTAGTTTCAAGCTGTTAGTTATCAATATTTTGATATATATCTTATATCACAATATGTGGGCTAACAACAGCCTAGTTAAATCACTGGGCTATCAGAATTTCTATCCATCAAAACGCTTAAACTGTTCTGTATTTATTATTGTTTCAATCATGTCATTGTATCTTAAGATCACTACATGAAATTGCGCGTAGATTTAATTAGCTTTGAATTAAAGGCAGCGCAATTCTTAAGGAAAATTAAAAGAAAACTTACAGAGTTGGTTGTACTTCAGACTATTACTTTACGTGTAAATCCCTCCTCTATGAAAAGGAAATATTTTGGAAATGAATACACTGAAACTTTCTGTACTATGTGGCCACATACTTTGTGAAATAAAGCTTTATTAGTATTACTATGACTATTATTATTATTTTAATTACAGCTTGACTTCACACAGTATTTCCGATACAAGTATGGAATTTTCAGCATATGATATCGGTAGCCCAAATTTAGTAGGTCGACCATCGATATCGGGTGTGCGTCGACCGGGAATCAAAACCCGGACTATGTGCATGGTCAGCGAGCATCCTAACTGCTGCTCCACCGATGTATCAATAGCAAAAGTATCAGCTACTTGACAAATTATCTATACGATATGTTGATTGAAAGCTTCGAACATCTGACTTTCCAAATGTGTGTCAAGGTTACTACTCCACAGGATGACAAATAAGAGCTAATGGTCAGCGCATTATTTTCAGGAAGCATAACACCCCAGAACCAGTAGTCATTAGACACCAACTGCTACACTTATTTGATCAAACTTAGCGTTGTTGTTTTAATGAAAAAGACAATAAATTTGTTTTGACTTTATCAACTTTGTTATATAATTTTATTTACCGCACGTTTGTCAAACTCTGTATGCATACAGATTAAGATGACCAGTAAAGCTTCTAACTAATTTTCCCAGTTCATTTTAAATTAACATTGATTTATCTATCCCATGGGACAATGAACTATCCAGTCATCTAAATCTTTGGCTAAAATATCTCATATATAAAAATAGAGAGAGACAGCAGCAGTTATCATACGAATGATTGAGTGAGAAATGTTGATCTCCTTGAAAATTTCGGAAAATTTTTATGGTTATTTTGGTTATCTGACTTCTATAATATTGTTTTGCTTTTTATTTTCTCAGATAACAATTATTTTGTAATAGCGAAAATAATGATCTCATTCATCTTTTTTCTATCCCATCAAAAAGACAATTTCGACTAATTGAGGTCAAGCATAACATTGAAGGGTAAGAGGAAAGAAATAATGAGTTCAATGGATGAGATAATTTTGATGTATAATCAGATTTAAGTAATAGTCAGAATGTAGCCATTCAGATAACCAAAATGTACTCTTTTTCTTGAAAAGTTAGCTCAATATTTGTAGAGGAATAAACTATCTGTTGGTATTAGATGGTTGGAGGGAATCGGCAGGAAGCCCATAACTAGGTTTTGTGATAGTTGGCACTCACAAGTCAACGAGGCTTATCCGAGACCTTGAAGGAACTAATGCCTCTTCTGAGGTTCGAACCCACGTCACCCAATGCTGCTTGCAGTCAGAGATGTTACCATCGAGATATTCGGACTGACGATTGACCTCCTGTAGGAGTGTGTTGGATACTTTGACAGCGCACTAGTCAGTAACTCGTGTAATGTGTCTAGTCCTATCTTTGGTGCAGAGTAAATTCTATCAGTCTGGTTTTCAATGTGGCCAGCATTTCATGTGACTGACCATCACGATGTGCCGTAAAACTTTGGTATTAGATGGTTGGAGGCAATCGGCAAGAAGCCTCGGACCTAGGTTTCGTGTTAGTTGGCACTCGTCAGAACAATTCAAAGTTCACCGTGATGGCAAACCATCTAGGGTGGCGGCCACATTGCAAAATTGACTGGCTGAATTCAGTCTGCGCCAAAGATAGGAGTAGACACATTACTCTAGTTACGTACTAGTGTCTGATCAAAAATAAAGAATACACTATCTATTAAAGAAGATTGCTTACTATGAATCCTTCTAAATATGTTGAGATTTATGAAATTGTCATCCTTGCTTGAGGTTAACGAATGAATGAATTTCATGTTAGAAATAAAATTCACAGATTAATTCAAATAAAGTTGGACACTTTCCTGTGAAGATTCACGAAACATTGAACAAAATCAAGATGTTACTGTTATGGTGCTGAAGTAAATACAGATGAAAAATGTGATTCGCTGGGCACGCAGACACTATGCTGTAGTCTAAAGCATACATTTATCTTCGACATTACGCAATCCGGAACTAACTTTAGTTGTCCCTGTACCCTTCAAAAAGTCCATTACCTTGTAAGCGAAATTGAACCTGCCTTCTTAGTACTATTTTCTGATTGAGATTAATAGATCTGTTAGGTTAAGTGGCTTGGAAGAATTCTCGGTTGTTGTTGTTGCTGTTATGCGTGCACCCACATGCATTCATACTACAGGACAGGTCAAGATAAATAGAGAGGGTAATCATTGAATCTTCATTTATTGAATCAATAGCTAAAACGTGCTATAGAGACTCAAAATCCACTCCTGGATTTATGGTAAACCTTATCAAGAATAGGAGGAAGTAGAGCTATGTGAACCAAATTATGATTGTAAGCAATAAATTGTGCTTAGAAAATGATGCAGTTAATATTACTGTATTTAACATAGAATACCTATATACCATTCTGGCCTGTGTGCCTCATTTGGATATGACAGCGTTGCGAACTCTTCCACAGCGAAGTAAAAACAGGCATGGATTAGAATTTGAAACTCAGCCTTCTTGCTAAAACATTCCTAAACAATTATTTAATTTAATTTAGATTCTTCCGTCGATTGATTGGACCGAATTGCTTGGTCTCAGGTAGACATGTCGAGTCCTTGGGTGGATGCTTCAATGAGCGTAACTTGTAGTGTAACTTGAAGTCACTTGTTAGATGATGACTAGCAGTAGAATCCAGGATGTGCATTTCCTCCTATTTGGGACCATCTGCACAAGCAGCTGACATGCCAACCTGATAGTGAGCTCCTCTGACCAGTCAATAGACGGGAAACTCTAAATTGAATTAAATAATTAATAAGACCCATTGCACAAAAGGTGTTCTAGTGGATAACGCTTACGCGTTTGACAATACGGGCACTGGGTTCGAGTCTCGGTGGGAACACCATCACTCACTGTGGAATGCAGGTGTATCCAGTTGACGAGTCCCGAATAGGACGAAATGCTCATCTTAAATTCCACTGCCAGTCACTATCCACCAGTTGATTCCTAAGCAATTATTCAGACATGCTAAATTTTTCATAAAACTAACAATAAACCTCACAAATGCAAACAGGAAGTTAATATCATATATTAATACAGAATTTGGAGTAGTTGTTTCGAATATGCACATCACTTGTATCAGATGTAGGAAATGTATTCCATTCAAATAATATGGTTTATATTTGGCGAACAATAACAACTAGACAGTCTAGGTGACTTTTAAAGTATGGACCAGTTAGGTATGAAAAAAAGGTTGAATAGGTGTTTTATCCTTCCACTTTATGGAGTCACGCCACTGCTGTTGAAAATGTTGAAAATAAATCTCTGACACAAAAATAAGTTCTCAGAACATTTGTCTGTAGCTTCTCGTTGTGATATGATTTGATATAAGCTATTGAAACAGATTCACTAGAACACAGTCTTTAGTTAAGGGTAAGATACGAATCCATAATGCTTTGATAAGTTTACGTTTTAATTGTGTTACAGCTAATAATTTTATTGAAGGGAGAATTCTACATCATATCAGATGTACCGTTTGAAACAAAACCATTATTAATACATGCTTCAACTATACTGTAAACTAAGGCGAACTACAATTCTGTCATGCAGCAGTTTTCTAAGTATTTTTTCCAACACCCAAGTATTTCAGTCTGACCTCAAGGAACCAGTCGATATGTTCTTTTGTATAGCTTTTCAAGCTTCTGCATGTCACATACAATCGAAATTTATATTTCAACAATACCGGAACATGATTTAATGGACAGTAACAACTCATGTAAAAAGTGTTAAATTAATTCAACTATGCCGTCCAGCAGCCATACTGTCTAAAAGTTCCTCAGCTAGAAAATACATGCTGTGTAACAAAATTAAATAATTAAACACGACAGAAAAATATCTGAGAATTATTCAGAATGTTATCGACAAAATGGGATTAAAACTGTGTTTACGAGGATGAAGGAGAATGAGTGCATTTCCTGCAGAGAGTCAAAGGTTAGACAGTCACTCCATGGCATAACCATAATCTAATCCAAAAACAAAGCCCAAAAATCAGCATCCCACAACAGCGAAGAGAATTACAAAAAAAAATGTTGACAATTCGAGACAAGCATAAATATCAGCGACTAATTCAAAGAATGATATGCAAATCTTAGAGTGATGATATAAATTATTATTATTCCCTTGCGTTCCGAGTGGAACATCATAGGGCTTCAACAACACATGTTCACTTTGTTCTCTTTTATGCCGTCCTCTTCAGCTGGATGCACGATTGACCAAGCTCTGTCATCTCTTCCTGACTCGATCTCCTCTATGTCACCCTCTATTTCATGGACTATCCGCTCATCGCTTCCCATTTGGATTCCACTTGAGCGATTAACAGCATTGCGCGTGATGTCATTCGGCGGCCTCTTCTATGTATGTCGGATCCATCCCTCTCCACTTTCTCTCACATATTTGCTGAGCGATCGGCACTTTCTTGTTTGGTTTGTTCCCATAGTTTCTTCTTGCTTTTCCTTTCTAGCCACTTCATCTTTAGTATTGAGCCAGCCAGTGAAGATGGCAGCTGTTGATGAAAGTCTGCGATAGGCTGTTGAAAATTCTTTTCGTGACACGCAGTGCGTTTCTGACCCATATAGAACAACTGACTGGTTTGACATTGGTGCTGAAAATGCGAATCTTTTTCTTTATGCTGGTTTCAGATTGATGAAGGCGTATTTTGCCTTTCCGATTCTGACTTTGACATCTTCGTCCGTTCCAGCTGTAGCTGAAACGATGCTTCCTAGCCGGATAAGTGAAGGAGGCAACCTCTGTTGAATCTTTTCCTTTGATGGTGATTAGTGTTGGTTGTTGTTGTTGTTGTTGCAGTTCGTTGGTTATCTTCATCACCCCTCCGTCTTCTCCGTGTTCGCCTGTAATGCTGTTTCCGCTGCCTATTCAGTCAGTCTTTTGGATTTCGCTTATAAATGATGATATAAAGGGTAAGGAGTAAGAAGTAATTATTAAGAAATTAGTTGAAATATTCATAGAGGTATCAGTATTATGAAAAGGAAGTTGATAAGGGGATATTCAAACCAATTATTCTGCTGTAAAAATAACGTTATGAAATATTTGGCGTTCTTTTTTCCACACATTTTACTCTTTTATCAAAAATTACCACATATAAGGATGCACAAAATGAACATATGGAAGGCATGTGTCTGCAGCTGAATAGCTGAACAATTCTGCTTTCAATAAGCAAAAACAGATTACAAGTTAACTGGATGGACGTCAGTTTGAAATATAAAAGTTTTGAAAATGAAGCAGAAATGTTTACAGGAAAATAAATAGTGATGGATGAACGTTGTCATTAAATGCGTCGGTAGCATAGTAGTAGAATGCTCACCAAGCACTCAGGTGGTCCGGGGTTCGATTCCCGGCAGACGCACTTCTTTACCTCGCTAGGCTAGTTACTAGACTGATAAAGAGGGAAGGTTGAGGATGAGGCTAGCAATCCAATCCTGTAAGAATAAACACCACTGCTAGTGAAACTTCAAGGCTCTAGCTTGAAGGCTTATGTCCCACTGGAAACGTAAAGGAATAAAATAAAATAGAAAATAAACATTTTAATTAAATAGCAGGGCAGAATACATAATACTCGGTCAATGTATACATGAGAAAATAATCTTGACAAACAGTCACGTAAAATTGTTATTTTTGTAAAACTCCACATTGTAAAAGTTTAAATGAGACTTCTTAAGATATTTTCCATTTACGTGCAAAAGACGAGAGAGGATACTTTACACTAATTCAAGTATAACATAGAGTTAAAAACGACATTTTAATAAAGGAAAAATAAATGGCTGCTGTAGAATATGCTTATACGATTGATTTTCTTTCGTTGGTTTCCTGTCGGTTGAAAACAACCTGTAAATTCCGGGCAAATACGCTTCAAATGACAACATAATATCAGTTAACAGGAGACTCCAAAATGAAGCACAATCTATACTCCGTTACACTTACATACCATATACACTTTTAAAAAAATCTACTTTTGAGAGTCTGGATTCCTTGAGAAAGAAGTTAACTGAGAAAGTTTGGAATTGGGGAAGCTGTGGTAAATAAATAAAATGTTAAAAAGAGAGTTACAGTGAGGAAAATTTTCTTTTCGATGAAGTCATCAACTAGGCTGTACATTTGTGTTTTTTTATTAAATGTATGAGAAAGTTCAAGACAACCTATCGCATGGGGCCACTTCAGCACGCATATACCAGTTCACTTGCTCTTGTGCAGTCGAGTACATTTGCTGTATTATGCACCCATTTGTAAAACGCGCTCGGAAACACTACCCAGCATGATTAGCAAAGGGAGAATACAAAGGTGTATACACTTTAGTAACAGAACATCTGGTGAATTCAGGACATTAAGCTTCATCACAAAACACCTTCAAAGTCATATACAATATGAGATTAAACCCATCAAAGGGAGTAAAATCAAGGCATCTAGGAACAGTTGAGGTATCGGTGAACCAAAAGCTTAAGCTCACGCTATGTGTTCAAAAGAAATACGTCCAACCGTAGTCCCTACCGTGGCTATGACGAAAAGTCAATCCCATCAATAATGATTACCCTATTACCTTTCTTATCCAACCCTCCTTTTATTTCTGTTATTTTTTATTAATTCCTATCTGCATTACTAGATTTGGTTGCTGTTTTTATTTTTATATGCGCGAACTTTCTACCTTTTTTGTCAGTACTACATTCCTAATCCGTAATTATAGAAACTGACGAGTTTTCCAGTAATTATAATCTTATTATATCTTTTCTATCCGATCTTCCTGATTATTACATATTATAATTTTATTAATTCGACCTTTGACCTGAAGTATTTCTAGAATGGTACTACTACTACCTATCTTCTGTTTATTACACTTAGTAATTTTATTAATTTAACCTAAATGTGAACAATCTTTTAAAGAGTAATAGTCATGTTAGTGGACAGTTGAGTTCAACTAATCCATTACGCAGAAATGTCATGATATTATCCTGAATGTTATTTTCTGAAGCAAGTCGTCAATCGTATAATTTTTAACTTATGAAAAAAATAACTGATGAATAAAAAAAGGTTTTGTATTGCAATGAAAATTCAAAACAATACGCGAAAATCTTAACATAGGAAACTGCAGTCCTGACTCATCTGATAGCTATTTCACCATCCCGACTTTTGTGAATGACTTAACAGATATCATTTCATATTCACAGTATAAACTAGCAGAATATAGGTACTTTAAAAATGTGATTTAACCATATGTATATATATATATATATATTTCTGATCCTTCCAATTAATGTAAGAATAAATACAATCACCTCCACACTGATGGTTCAATAATAATAATGATTTACTTTATTCCAAAAACAGTACTTGTGATACAGAATGGAATTTTCTGCATTAATCACAATATTGCATCTAATTTCCTCAAATTATAAATAAAATTAATCACACAGAGAATTTTTCCGCATTTACAACAGTAGTAATGTCAGAAACATGCAGCATATAAAATGGAAATAGCAATAATAATGATAACAGCTAGGGTAATAATAATAATACAAGTGAAAAATTGCCGTGGGCTTGTTACACACAGTATTGTCAGTGCAGTATAGAAATCCTAGCATGTTTAAAAATGTTGAGTATAATGTTCTCTTTACATGGTATGGTGAGGGGAAAAACAAAGATTACAGCAGTCATACAGATAAGTTGGTGTTTCCAATTATGAGAGTAAAACAAAGAAGTAACAGGACCATAAATATAATAGAAATAATAAAAGTAAAACTTAAAGGTATATACGGATGGATGGAGGAAATTGTTTATTTACTAGATGAAAAAAGGTTAGTTAGTTTTTGCCTGACACTATTTTCATCACATAAAATACGTGCCAAGTATGGTATCATAGAATTTTTATACTTAGACTTGCGAGCACACAGTTTTCTGAAGTTACTTCTTGTTCTACCTGAGAAGATGCAGGGTGAAAGCTGAGCGTATAGCGGATGCTCCAAGTCAGACAAAATCCCATTAGCAAATTTATTGCACGAAGTCAAGTGCCTATCGACAACGACGTTAACTATGTGGTCCACTGGGACACCACTCACCCTACTGACTGATAGTCTTCAGTATTCTACGAATTGTGACATAGTCCTTTTTAAGCAAACCAGGAAAGAATAAGGGTGAACAATAAAGAAGAATAGGTAGGATGCAAGAGTTTATGAACTGTAGGAGGAGCGGTTGAATTATACCCGAGTGCCTTAACTTCTTAATGTAAAATGTCAGGTGGAATATTTTACTGGAGATCGCTAAGACATGGGAAGACCAGGAGAGATCAGAAGAGAGAATAAGTCCAAGATACTTAATTTCTGATTTGATTCCTATATCACTGTCGTCAATTTTACAACTGTCATGAGAATCGATGACTTCTTTTAACTGTCTTTTACATCTTAAGCTGAAATCAACAGTTTGACACTAAGAAGGATTCAGTTTAAGACCGTTAGACTCAGACCATTTGCTGACTCCTGATAGAAAGCTATTTATTTTGGTGCAATCTAGCTGGGAGTTAACAGCCATTGAAACCGTTAAATCATCAGCGTACTTCACAAAGTTTATTTCATCAGAGTGAGGCAAGTCATGCAAGAAGAAAGAAAAAAGAACATCTAGAACATCCCCTGAGAATTACAGCAGTCAGCGTGATTTCAAAACAAATATATTATAGACAAAACAATAAGAAGACGTAATTTGTCTGAATCGTGTAATGTATTTGCGCAATACATTTCGAACAATCTTTTGCATAACACACGGACTTGTCATTAGAATATACATGTATACAATAAAGAGTTGAGGGGTGAGAAAATAAATTTAGGTCAGAGCATATTCTTAAATGGCTTCAGAAGCAAATAAAATCCCCAGAACCCACTTATGGTGGGAACACGAGACTCAGCTCCTCTATTGGGAAACATATTATAGAGACAGGATATAAAATTGATGCTTACACATCTTCTAAACTTATTTATAGAATGTGTTTGGGGCATATCCTATAGTTTGTGGAAGCCCTAGTCGGCAGTTAAGAAGTTTAAACCACGATTCAGACAAATTAAGTCTTCTTATTGCTTCATCTAAATTCATAAATGCGACTAACTGTTTTAAATATACTATAACTTCAGTGTAAATTTTTCGTCGTGAACCGATATCAGATAAAGATTAAGCAACATTGGATAGCTGTTTGTTTTCTTAATTTGAGACCCTTCAACAGTAGACGCTCAACTAGAGGTCGAATCTAAAACGTTTAGACTATCAAATGAGAAAATTTAGCATTTAGTCAGTGCCTTAGAATTCCATGATTCATACATGGGTCCGATTCCTATCACTGTCATCAGTATGTATTGCTGAAGACAGCCAAACCAGGGAAAACTAGCCCTCCGATATTGGTTTTTTCCCCTATTTTTCTCTAAGTGTGACTAAATCCATACTGAGATTAATCAAACCCTTACAGACTCCTTATCCGAAAATAATTTTCGAAGTTGAGCAGTGATACTTAGTTGGCGATAGAAACACTCATCTGGGGAAAAAAAGAGAAATGTTGCTAGGTGAATTCCAGGTGTGCTGAGAAAAATAGCGAATAAATGATGATCACTACTGTAGATAATATTAATGGAATAATCGAAATGACTGTTTATTTTAAAAAGTATAAAAGTAAATTTGACATTTTAGCTAATTCATATGTGATGTTTAATAAATTATGATTTCTTCAAATGACATTTATTATTCTTCATTAAATAACCTTTTCGTTATTAGAAGAGTTATCTATTTTACGACTGGGATATATTATCTATATTGTATGTGTAAATTAAAAAAAAATATTTCAGTCACTTAATCCTTTTTCTTTCTTTGATTATATTTAGATGAATAATATTTTAAGGTCATGAATGTTTAAATGTTTAAATCCAGTTTTAGTCTTTGGTGAAAATGTTGCAATGAAACATTGAATGAAGTGAAGATAATAAATTACGAAATAAATCTGTATATTTGTGTCTTCTTGAATAGAGGAGACCATATGCAGAGAAAATTAAAACTCATGGGCATTTATAGAGCTAGTTGAAAGAGCGTACAGGACCGAGTGCGATACTGAAGCCCTATGTTGAACTCGGAAAGCAGGGAATAAATATTATTAATAATTTCGTTGTCATTTAATATTTATTTAGTCATAACATAAAGCATTCTGTAAATGAAATCAAACGATGTGGTATCATGCATCGTTTAAAGCTCGATTATTCTTTCTTAAGTGGAAGCAAATTCTGACAATGCAAGTATTTCAAGCATCCTGACATCTGATCAAGGGTCCCTGAAAGCCACCCAATTTTACTTTAATTACTGATAGCATTCCCGGTAAATATTGATTTGTGACTAGCTACAGGATGAGAGTGCCCATAGTTTTACTGAGAGGTTGTGACCACTGTAGTCAATCAGGTCAGGTATGGGGACAAATACTCCTGGATGTCATTGACTAGTGGTTGTTCCGAAGTAGCGAATTAATAGAAGTTAGAGTTCATAGGCCTTTGGATTCCAGACCAAGTGGATGAATTGTCAATGAGCCTGGTTTCATAACTTGATGTTCCTGAGCTCGATCTCTCATGGGTTCGTGAGTGCATACGGATAAAGAGTTCAAAGCTAAGAAGAAACATCTGCCGAAGACACCCTGACTTTAAGTGGTTCTATTACTAACATCAATCCGTGTTGAAACCAAGTCCCTACAAACTAAGTCTTGAAAACCAAACAAGTTTCCCAGTATGTGTGAAGTTGTGAATCTAAAAACTTTTAAAGCTTTAGTCAGTGTTACTGAAAAAGTAAAAAGAAATTTAATCCTGCTATTCTCACTAAGAATGTAAACATTTAATGAATGGTTAAATTCATTAAAGGTTGACTGAAATCAACCACTTGAGGTCAAAATAATTTTAGTAAATCTATATAGAACTATTCGTTGGGCATATGGAATCACACCTAATTTGTAAGAAATAGTTATATTAATTGGCTTTCCAAATCTAGGTTAGATTTCCTCGAAAAACTAGTCATACACACACGCACACCGCGAAAAGTATACTCTTATGTCTTTAATGCTAGCGGTATCAAGATTACCAAAACTGCCATTGCAACCCTGAGGGAAAATATTGTTATTGCAGTTGAAACAAACTATAGCCAAATTACCCTCAGAGATTCATTAACAAATATGAAAAATTTGAAGGCTTAAATATCACGGAAATCACAGTGGGAAAAAATTTGTCTTCATTCAACTTGATTTTAGAGGTGACAATATTGAGGCAATAGACAACAGGAGATTGAGTGCGTCACTAGCCAGAGCCCATCCTACAGCTAAGTTGGTTCGCGTCTATGGGACAACATGCTCTTTATTGCAATCAAAAGTCAACAGACACCCTTCTTGTGCTAACCCCAACTGTGTATACAGGTTTACGTGTAACCGCAGGAGTATTTACATTGGGAGAACAGAAAGAAAGGAACATATTCGATTTTCTGAATATGTGCCAAAAAGCCTACGTTTCGAGAAAACAGATGCTTACAACAGTGCCATTGCCAAACGTCTCATCACAAGTCATTAGGTGGAAATCGCGAAATCCTTGAAAATTATCAATAAACCAAAAAACTCACTTCCCCACAAGTTTGCAGAAGCAATCTATATCAAATACCTGAGACTGGATTTATGTGTTTAGAAATAAGCAGTGATCAGTCTTTCTTTGCCCATCCTGGTAACTGGATGTCTTCATTCTCTCTTTCATTTGATTGCGTAATCTATGGCTTTAACCTCACCCCTTTTGATCGAGTATAATTTTGCTAGCTTCTCATTCCTGTGATTTGAGTTGATCTCAGTACATTGTTACCCAATCTATCAGTTAGTCACCATGTTACACACCTCTCGCCCTTATTACGTATCGCCTTTACCACAGTATGCATACTCTGATTTTGTTTAAACTTGAACTGCCTGTGTAAAAACTATATAAGAGTAATTTTCTGAGTACTGCTTATTAAGTTTGGAACCTCCTGTCAACTAACATAATGTGAAGTTTGCATATCAAAACTTTTCTGTACATAAACTTAATAATAATTTATCTAGGCTGTAAGCAGCTAATGGGAAGCTGACGAAATAAATGATAGTACCATCTTATTCTGCACAACCCACTGTTGTTTGTACTTTATTCAAATTCATAAAGGGGGGAAATAAATGTGTGGAGTTTCGGAAAAATCACCTTCCCTCAGAATAATTTATCCTTATTTCTCGAATCTTAAAGTGATTTGGTAGTGGAGAGACAACGTCACTCTGAAAGGGCTTGAATGCTGTCTTCACGGCATCGTTTTATTATTTCAGTAATTATATAACCACGAAACTGCAGTCTTAAGAAAATCAACCTTCTTATGGTGGCTTAAATGCTCACTTTTGTCATCTCCGCCAAGTAATTCTCGGATAATCTACTGTCTTAGAATTTTTAAATAATCATGTGCTTTCTTTACACTGATTTCCTTGATGTAAGTTTCTTTTCTTCGAGAATTCTTTTAAATATTGTACAAATATATAAGTAGCTCTGCCTAGCAATAACTGGTTTAGAATACTCAGCACCACAAATTTTTATTTTATCCTGTGTGATACTTCTTTAAACTAGTCTATGTCAGACAGTTTTATGAGCAGTATCACTGTTCACCTATTTTTTTGATGAGCTTATCTATTAACATTTAGGGATAAAGATTTCTAATGTACTGAAGTATAAATATAACATTTCTATTTGATATTACTAAGATGGTTTTCTCCTATTGCATCTTTATCACAACTTGAGGTAAAATGAATGCAAATGTTTATCATGTGACGTATTTTTCTTTTGTAAGTACTGCTAATCTCTTATAATGATCTTTTTCTTCTTGTTAAAAAAGAAGCACAATATACTGCAACCACTAGCCAATGTCATCGGCAAGTATTTGTCCTCACACTCCACCTACTGTACCTCTCTGGTCATGACTTCTCACTACAACCCAGGTAACTATTTATCAACCCAAAATTGTCTAGTGGTGGCACTATATCGGGACTCATGAAGCATTGGATAGGAACCCAGTTGCTTAGTTGTCTAAAATCCCGCCATGTAACTGAAATGTCCTGGGTTCAAACTCCACAGTGTGGGTGCATACTGATAATGAGTTCCAAAGAAGGAAGAAACAACTGTTCAGTACTCTCTAACGGTTTTCGAATGGTTCTCTAAACAACGCCAGCTGATGATGAAATCCTGTAACCTGTCAAATCCCAGCAAACTAACACTAAGAAAAAAATGTGTCTCTAGTGGAAACCATCGATCATATCTGCAAACAGATTATAGAAAGGAAATTGTGCACTGATATTCCTATTAGTAATCTGAAACAACTACTTGTTAAATGTACAACAAATCTTCAGTTCTTTTTTAATAATGAAGTGTACAGACAGGTTGATGAAGTATCCATGGGATCCCCACTGGGACCTATTTTCGCGAACTCATTTCTAGTAAAACTAGAAAATAGTCCGTTGAAAGATGATATAACAAAAATGGAAATGTATTGTCGTTACTTGGATGACACCTTTGTAGTGTACGATGAAGGGTTGAGTAGTGATTTGTTTTGAGCAACTTCAATAATGCTCACCCAGCAATCCATTTCACCTACGGAGGCGAATACAACGACTCTCTACACTTCGTCGACGTCCTACTGACGAGAAGATAGGGTGGTTCCATCAAAAGAACCATATTTAGAAAGCAAGATACAAAAGCTCAGTATGCACACTTCCTTAGCTTCGTATCGATGAAATACAAACGTAATCTGATCAGGATCTTAGCATTTAGAGAGAGGCTCATTTGTTCCGAAGACTGTGTAGAAAAAACTCCAGGTCATCCGAGATATTCTCAGCGAGAACGGATATCCAGAGAAGTTGATTAAAGCCAACATAGGTTTTAATAGTCGTAAACATGAACTGGCAGCGGTTGAGAAAAAGCCTCTATTTTTACGTCTACAATTCAAGGGAGATACTCCTGCGGAGATTCTATCGCAATGTTTAGCCAGGGCGATCAAGAAAACTTTCTACTCTGCAAGTCTATCTCTATCCTTCAGTAGCCGTCCATTGTTCACCCAGAAACTCAAAGATGTCTTACCTAACCTTAGCTCTTCTTCATGCATATACCATTTCAACTGTTCCTGTGGTTCAAGTTATATAGGACGCACGATTAGGCAGGTTCGTATACGGGTTCAGTAACATTTATTAGCTTGGTTCAACAGGGAGGAAATTAAGTGCATAAAAAGCTCGATCCTCTCACACTTGGTCGATACCGAATTCCAGAATCGTTATCACGCACAACTCGTTTACGTCCTATACACATAGTTGAAGCTGTTGCAATAAAGTATAATTATATTTCAATGGTTTTCACTGTGTGTAAACCCCTGAATTATATTTTATTTGATATATTCCACAATGATCGAACTTTTTGCTGTTGCGATAAGATCAACTAAACAGGAACTTTGTATCCGAAATGAACACATCCGGCCGCTGTTCCTACCGTGGCCAAACTTGGATTGATGATTCTTCTCACCACACGAGTCCTTCTTCCTCTCAACCCTTTTGATTTTTTTCTTTACTTATTACTACACTTATTATTATTATTCGTTATAATTTATACCCTTCATCCAAACATTCTCACAATACTATCGAATTTTCAATTTATATTATCCGGACTTACTGTTGGTAATGTTATCTCTTTTCCCAATATATGACTCCATCTGTTTCATTTTACACATTCGTCATTTCATTATGAATTTTTTATTGCAGTCTTACTATCTCCTTTTTAATACATACCTTGTTTGTACTAGCCACTCACCTGACACCTCTTATAAACTTGAACTGACTTGTCAGTTTTTCCTACCCCACATTGTGTGAATCTATTATGACTAATCACCATCATTGTCCCCCATTTAACAATATTTTGTAATTGAATTCAGCCTAGCAAGTTTGTCACACAAATACGACTATTTATTTCGACTCCCCATAACTAATCTGTTATTCTATTTAATTGAATTTTACATTTTCCCGTCGATTGATTGGACCGAAGTGCTCGGTCTCAGATTGACATGTCGGTTTCTTGTGCAGATGTTTCGACGATGTCTGAGCATTTAATTAGTGGATGGTGACTAGCAGTGGAATCCAGGATGAGCATTTCGTCCTATTTGGGACTCGTCAGTTGGATGTACCTGCATTTCTCAGTGAGTGATGACGAAATGTGCATCCTGGATTCCACTGCTAGTCACCATCCACCAATTAAATACTAATTAAATGCCCAGCCATTATTGAGGCATATGCACAAGAAACCGACATGTCAACCTGAGACCGAGCACTTCGTTCAATCAATCGACGGGAAAATCTAAAATTAAATTAAATTTATATGGCCCGTTGCACAAGAGGTGGATCTCGTGACCCAATTGGTCTAGTGGATACGCTTTGGCGTTTAAAACTATGGGCATCTGGTTCGACCCTCAGTAGGAGCATCATCACTTACTGAGAAATGCAGGTACATCCAGTGAGGAGTCACAAATGGGAAGAAATGCGCGTTGTCCCGAGTTCCACTGGTAGTCACCATCCACCAGTTGATCTGTTATTTTACGTTAAAAAATGAATTCGCCTCATAACTTGCTATTACTACTATAATAACAACAAATATTATATTTTCTAACTGTAAGAAGCTGAAGGGAAATTATTGAAAAGCGTATTCTTCGTTCAAATTGACTTTTAAATAAGTATACCATTAGAAGGAAAAACCTTACAAACTGTTTAGTGAAATATATTACTTGACGAATGTTTTATGTTGTTGGGTAAATACGAAAAGTCTGCTTCCAGTTGATGACATTCGAAAAAGAACTTGCCGTTTAGAAAAAAATCGAAGTAGAATTGATATAGGAACACAAGAGCTTTTTCTTCGGAATTCTAATGAAAGTCCTAAAATGCCATTAAAACATCTTTTAAATGTGTTGTCATGACCTTCAGTTTTTTTAATTCGAAAACTAATGGATTTAAATTTTATGTTTCATTTAATCTTTTTCACCTCTACAGAAATTTCAATTTCTTGACTAATTTTACTCTACAAAATGGAGTTGGAATATCAGATCTATGAAATGTGCTATATATATTCACTTTTAATCTCAAGATATGTGACGAGAAATATGAGAACTTTGAATAAGACCTTATTTAGAAGACAAATTTCGCGAGATGTTACCATTTCGTAGTTTCTTTAGAACTAACATGGTTCACAATAATAATAATAACAATAATAAAACAAAATGCATGGCAGTTACTCACTTACAGGATTTCACCATCAGCTGACACTGGTTGGAGAACCATTGGAAAACCTGGGAGTACTGGACAGCTGTTTCATACCGGTCTGTGACTCTTCATCAGTACGCACCCACACTGCGGGGTCTGAACCCAGGACCTTCTGGTTACAAGGCAACTTGCCCTATTCAGGTAGGTAGTTATCTGGGGTTCTAATGAGAAGTTGTGACCAGTGGGGTGCAGCAGGTTGGGTGTAAGGACAAATACTCGTCGAAGACATTGGCTGGGGTCGCGCTATGTCGTGATTTCTCAGAAGTTAGAATTTATGGGCCATTGAATCAACGGGTCTCAGTGGCTTAATGGTATATGAGTTCGCCTTGTAACCTGGATTCGAACCCCGGTGTGTACTTTGTGATGAAGAGTCCCAAACCAGGACGAAACAGCTGTCCAGTACTTCGAGGTTTTCCAATGGTTCTCTTACCAATACTAGCTCATGATGAAATCCTTTTACCAATCAAATCCCTACAAACCAAAACTTAAATTGTTTCGTCTCTTTGTAAAAATAAAAGAGTGCCTGAATGTATGTGAATGACCAACCTTTCTGTTTTCAAGAATGAAACACCGCTTGTTTATATACTTGTGAGATTCACCTCAAACCCATCAAGGTTTCTTTTTATGTATTTGAATAGCATAAATATATAAATATATACTTCTCAGTAGTTGGTTTGTAAGGATTAGATTTGTTTTTACGAGTTTCACCACGGATTGATATCAGTTAGAGAACCACTCAAAGTACTGTCAGGTAGCTGTTTCATCCTAGTTTGGGAATCATAGGCAGTACGCACCCACAAACAGGGTTCGAACCCAGGGTTTTCTGGTTATAAGGCAAGCTTGCAAACTATTCAATCACTGGAACCTGATTCAGTGACCAGTCTGTGAATTCTAACTTCTACCAATTCATGATTTAGCGCAACCACTTACCACTGTCATTGGTGGAAAATCCATCCTCACACTTGACTGAATGGACTTCACCGACCCCTGATCTAATTTATCGTCATGTTTTACTGTAGAGTTAGAGTATGTCTATGTTAAAGCACATAGACTTAGAATTTCTGTAGACAAATTAATAAGATACTATATGACTTATCAGTTTCATAATAACCTAAGAATCGTTTATAAATATCCTGACCGCAGATATTGAGATTTTCCTAGTACCAATTGAGCGCTAAATCTGACTGAAGCAGCATTTTTGGAAACACAAAAAACAGACCTTTCTGTAGGTTTCGTTGTGTAAGTCATAGTTTCTTCTATAGAACTACACAAATCCGCTAGAGGAATTACTGCTTACCCAGAAAAATATTCAAAACAATCTTGTTTTGAATTTCTAAACTTGCTGGGTTTATTTTAAATAAGTTTATAATGATACTGAGCCATAAGGTTTTATTATCAACAAAAAATGTATTACACACTGCATAAGAAAACAGCAATAAACTCATTTCATAGCCTAATGTTGCTGACGGTTATGACAACAATTCCACGATAGATAGATAGATATAAGCACATTAACGCCAGACATAAAAATGACTTCGAAAAATGAATAAATGATATTGTAAACGGAAATAAACAGTAGGAAGTGAATTAACACTGATGTAATCAGGTGATGAATGTTTATACATTTTATGTTGATAAATGTATGTAATACTGGTACTACCTAGATTGTTTGTATACACATATTTATGTATATTTTATGCCTGACTTCTCTGACTGATCTGCATAAATGTTTAGTGTTTTTAGTTGAGAAAAGGAATAAATGTGGATTTCAAAGAATGCTAACGACGGCACTGTTTATTAACTGAAAAACTGTATAACTTTTAAACACTTATAGATAGATATTCATTGAAACATTATGATCACCTTTAGAAGTAGAATAAAATGAAATGGAGGGAGATTTTCTACGGCATACTATTGACGATTCTTCTTCAATTAACTAGAAAAGAATTCCGTTGAAACGGCAGCTAGTTTCTGAATGATATGCTTGTTTCACAGTGAATCCGGACGATTGTTATTATTACATTGGGTTCCAAGTGGATCATAGCGATTCAACAACACATCCCCCACTTTGTCATATTTTCTGCTGCTCTCTTCAGCTTGCTTCAAGACTACCCATAATGTCACTTCTCCACATCCAACTTACACAGTCTCCTTCAGACAGTGGCGATAGAAACTATATATATATATATATATATATATATATTTATATATATATATATATTTATATATATATATATATTTATATATATATATTTATATATATATATATATATATATATATATATATATATATATATAGGTAGATAGATAGATAGATAGATAGATAGATAGATAGATAGATAGATAGATAGATAGATAGATAGATAGATAGATAGATAGATAGATAGATAGATAGATAGATAGATAGATAGATAGATAGATAGATAGATAGATAGATAGATAGATAGATAGATAGATAGATAGATAGATAGATAGATAGATAGATAGATAGATAGATAGATAGATAGATAGATAGATAGATAGATAGATAGATAGATAGATAGATAGATAGATAGATAGATAGATAGATAGATAGATAGATAGATAGATAGATAGATAGATAGATAGATAGATAGATAGATAGATAGATAGATAGATAGATAGATAGATAGATAGATAGATAGATAGATAGATAGATAGATAGATAGATAGATAGGTAGGTAGGTAGATATATGGATATATTTTATATACTGATCAGGTCGCATCAACTGACGACAAGCTAAATTTTTAATGTAATCTGCAAAAATCGATCACAATTTGGTTTTGAATAGTGTTAAAACACAGAATAATATATCATGAATCATATTATTTTTATCTGATTCCTCTATAATATCGTTCTGAATAAATTCTCTTTTACAGTAGACATCCTATAAACTGTCCTAACATTCAGCCCTTCCTATCTTAATTGACACATGTATTCTACGATGTGGACACTAGTACATTAAAAAAATTCAAACTAAAAAGCTAAGAGTGCAACGAAAAAGAAACTGTCGAACAACACAGCTATGTGGAATTACATTATTTTTCCATAAAAATTTATATTTAGACAAGAATTTTTTCCTCCACACCAGATAGTGATAAAATAACAACACCATTCACTAACTGTAGACATATGTTCAACTTATTTGGTTGGCATCAATCGACTATAAGTGCATTTTTTTGAATGAACCTTAGATAACTCCTCAGACGTCATTCTGTTCAGAAGCTAACGGCTGTACATCTTTTGTGAGTATAGTATGGTTAAGAAGTACTATGATTTCAATAATTCGGTGACCTTCCCCAAGGTTTGTTACAACAAAGTGTGTTGATATTTCACTTCTGACAAAATAAAAATCTAATTAGATAAAAACTGTTCGACATTAATGTTGATTGAATAATCCTAACAAAGAAAGAAAGAATGTAGTTACAGGGGGGATTTTCTTCAGCTGCATACATCCTAAACAAAATCAAATTATAAAATTACACATTTCTGAGCATACTTTTCTCTAAGTAACTTCAGGTAATAGAAAGAAAGCGTGAGCAGTATAATTCCATAAATGATGTAAACAGACAAATTATTAAGTGCTAAAAGACTAACTGTCTATAGTATAATTGAACAAGAGGAATCGGGGGCAGAGTTCAGATTTCGCATGGGAAAAAGGATTGACTGGAGAAAAAATACAAGATCAAAAAACAGAATCAATTTATACGTACTATGACAGAGATTTCAAGAGGGTTGGATTGGACAGTAAAGTAAAAATTTTACAAACGGTTAATTACGTTTGTAAGCCTAGTGATTAGTTCAACTCTGTATGTGCAAATCAAAACTGAGTGGAATGTTACGCAGCAGAACAAAACAATTACAGTTACCAGAGTAGTGAGGGATTAGTCATGCTATCTTTCTTTTTACAGTAGTTGGGTCAAAGTCTTTTGATAGAAATGGCTTCTGCTAACCACAGTAACTGTAGTTCTCATTGTGTACTGATTACTTTGAAAGTTTGACTAATTTTCACTGCCTGTCACGCGTCAATTGGAATGTCTGGCAACTGCACCTGAGGACACTTGGCTGCATTTCACATGGATACTTTTGTGGGTGTTCTGGGAAAATCTAATAAACGCTCTCCCCTCAGTCCTTCCTACGTACTTGCTGCTGAGAATGCAAGTGCATCGGTAAATACAGTTGCAGTTCACATATGCAGAATATACGCCATTGAAGAGGATCCACAAGATAAATTGAGTTCATATTATCTTGCAAACGTGTTTGTTCTTCCTTTGTTCAAAGTAATAATTAGAACAATTCCTACTCAAAGTTTAATTTACAATCACACGTTGGTGCTGAAAAAACGTGAGACAAAACAGTCACCATTAAATTGAAATTAGAAACACAGTTGAGACTGTCCGTTTTTTAGGAAAGCGAATAAAAGTAAATATCCTATACAACTGAAACGTTAAAACATACTGGCGAGTGCTATCACGATTAAGCAATTTGACAAATACCTAATAAATTTTAGATTTATTTTCTTAAAGAGTCTATCGTTAACTCTACATGGATACAAACATAAATATTGTTGCCAAAATACTCTTCTTATATACATTCACTGGAGGCCAAGAAAGTTGATCCGAAATTAAGCTTCTTGTAAAATTATCTAAGAGTTTCCTAAAGGTGTATCTATAATGTGCTTCTGTTTCATGTTTATTTTTAATCCATATTTTATCACTAATTGTCTCCAGTGTAGCATGATCATTCTGTTTAATTTCACATTAAATGCAATAACACAGTATTGGAGGAGAAGTAAGTCCATACACAATTTAGTTAGTCTAAATCTTTCTTTGTAACGTGTATCCGGATTTCATACTTTTAGCGAGTATGGTACTGTTGTTAGCTTAAGTAAACGAATGGTTCTTAACTGGGTAACAAACGAACTTGTTGTTTTCTTTCAGTGAGATTATACGGAACAGCTCTCACTAAGCAAACTGTCATTGAGTTGCTGAGTCTGTCTGCCTGTCTGTCTGTTTTCGACATAGAACTTTGCACAAATGTGCGGCGGTTCAAGTCGCCACACTCCGTGTAGCACGCGAAGCAAGAGAAGAAAGTACAAGAAAAGCATAATAGAGACAGTAAGCAGAGGTTCGAGACAAAGGAAGAGTAATAACGAAGAACAAAACAGTTTCATTGGTGGAGATCATAAGTCACAAGGAGTGGATGCATCTGCGCCACTGAGAATGATTTTGAGCCATGTCACCAATTGTTTCCAACCATAGATTTTTACCGTCCCGAGGACCCCAGCCTGGAAGTCTACACCTTCCTACGTGGCTTAGACCAACTGTTGTAGATTTCATTGACTGGTGCCATGTTTTGGTTTGGCCGCCGCCGCTAGCTCTTTTCCAGCCTGACCCTATATCCGCTAACATTGCTCGTCGAGGAAGGAGATGACTAGGCATACGTAACACATGTCCTAACCATCTCAGTCGATGTAATTTCACAGCTTCGTCGACTGATTTCCCCTGTTTATTTAGAACTCGACGCCTAACCTCAATATTGCTTACCTTTTGATGCCACTTCACACGGAGATAGAACTCAGGCACCTATGATCAAAGGCAGCTAATCTTTTCATGTCTTCCACTCTCAGTGGCCAGGTCTCACAGCCATAAATGAGGATGGAGCGGACTGATGAGCAGTACACCCGCCCTTTGGCCGATAGTCGGATATCACGTCTACGCCAGAGACGGCGTAAACTGGTAAGTGAAGGTGAAGTGTTGATCTGGTCGGTAGGTGGATCTCGTAGGCCAGCTGATGAAGTTTCAGTATACTATTCAGGGAAATTCTGGTTTGACCCCGTCACAACCCAGGTGTTTTACTTCACATTCAACCAATACATACTACATAAGTTAAGCTGCGTATTCTTGCTTGTTATAATGAAGCTATTGTTTTTATATGCAAAATGTACCTGTTTTGGTTGATTAAGTGCTATTACAAATCTCAAACTTTGGTGTGACAGTTTGGCTGCAATCACCTTTGTGAACAAATGTACAGATGTGACCAGTAGAACATGTTAATTGTTGATGAAACTGCATTTAGACATGTAGAAGACAAAAGGACCAAAAGAGATATTTGACTTTAAAAATTAGATCCTGATTTTGCCTCTTGCACAAAAAGTTACCGGTCTAGTGGTGATAAATTCGTTATAAGTTATCAGCCTGTATCAACATGCTGCTACTTCAAGTGAACATAGAGAAGACAGAGTTAATGAAGAAAACCAACCAACAACAACAAGCAGCAACCATTATCAAGGTCATTTACTTCACTTATCTAGGAAGCTTTGTTTCAATCACAAGCCGAACGGATGAATATTTCAAAGTCAGACAAAATCAGAAAGGCAAGATACACCTTCATCAGTCTAAAACCTGTTTGGAAATCTTCTGCATTCAGCATAAAACACAAGATTCAAATTTTCATTACGAATGTAAAGTCAGTTCATCTATATGTTCCAGAAACTTGTCGCGTCACGCAAAATATTTTCAACAGGTTGCAAACTTTTATCAACTGCTGCTGTCCTCTATGGCTCCAAACTGAAGATAAAATGATCAGAAGGAAATAGCTACTAGAAAGTCTGGGACAGAACCTACTGAAAACCTAATGCTCAACAATTACCCCAAAGAAAATGGAGATTGATCGAAAAAACGCTGAGAAGACCATCGAGTGGCATAGCGCCTCAAGGACATTCTAGAGTGAAATCAGAGTGGGTAACTATGAGTGGGGTATAGGTGTGAAAGTGATATGGAGATCGTGTGAGAAGAGGATGAAAGCTTATAGGCAATCACGGGACCATCTGAAGAGGACTGTAAAGAACTAGGCAAAATGGGGACGTACTGCTAAATCTATATGTTCCACTTGTAACCCAAGGGAGTTATAGTATGATAAGTAATAACATTTTCAAGAAAGTGATAATTAACCGAGAAAATTAATGCAACAATTGATGGGTAGAAATAAGTGCAAAAATTAAACAAGCGGATTGCGTGGTTCATAATTACAAGAAAATAAGAAGTAATTAAGAAATAAATGAGTGTCCAAATTGATTACATAACAGGTGGTCAAAGGTGAGGTAGTCTGAATAATAAAATAATTAAGATAATGACAACCTGCAAAAGAGGAAGGTCCAGATAGGGAAAGTATCTGAACGAATTTCCCCTAAACACACATGTCTAGTTTCTCCAGATCGATTCCAATGATTTCAGCTGTATGTAGAAGACGAACACGTAGTACAAAATTAACTTTAATCAGAGTGCAATAAATAACTTTCAATGCTTTATTAATATCAATTCTATGGTCACCAGATTAATCATTCCCAAACTATTCACAACGCAATCCACTCGTTTAATTATTACAATTATATCTACCTTTTAATTTTTGTTATAATTTTGTCGGTTAATTATTACTCTCTTGACAGACTGATATTATTGTTAACAGAGTTTTAACCATTTGACTGTGCCGCAATGGCACAGAGATAGAATGTTCGCCAACCACGCCTCATATGATTCGCGGTTCGATCAACGGCCGATTCACTCCATTTTTACCCCGCTAAGCTAGTAATAAGACTTGTGAAGAAGGAAGGTTGGGCATGATTCTAGCAACCCAATTCCGTTAAAAATAAATACTACTTCTACTGAAACTCCAAAGCTCTAGCTTGAAGGCTTATGTTCCACTTGAAACGTCTAGGAATAAAATAAATAATATATTTACATATACTACCGTAGAGCCACAGATAAGGACCTAGTCGAAAAGTAAATATTTCTTCTCTCAGTCCTTTGTATATATATATATATATATACTACATGTCCGAGATATGTGAGGTCATGGCAAATACTTTAAATATAAACAACCGGAAGGCGCCTACTGGTTCTTTCTTATACTCTAATCAGTTTTATCTCTATGGTTAATAACATCAAATATCAGTACCTCTAAATTTAATATTTATAAATATACATAAAATTCCAAATATTTTCGCCATTTTTTTACTCACTTCTTTCTTCTACGGAAATTGACACACCCTTTTACATTCTTTAATGTAGGGAAATTTAAGTCAAAACTTCCTCCTGAAAAATTCTTATTCGTATTTTAGTAGTTTTAAGCAGCATTCACATTTCTTCGTGTGTTTCCGGTTATTGAACAAATAAATGTACAGGTAAACCACTGGAAATGATAATCACCATCGTTTACTGCGTTTTACTTTGTGTATGTGGTTATACCTTATTCTGTTTGTTAAAATAACATACAAAACTATATTGATTAGCATAATTTATACTAACTAGTTGTAACCTGATGAAAATTAGAAAGTCTTTCTTTTACAGAATTTGTTTTACAACTGGTTAGAATTGACTCTTGATAGTGGTGTAGTTCTTCTGACTTTGAGTTATTGGATTTATAGCACAAAGCTGTCTGAGAGTGCGTCGGTGGCACAGCGGTTAGGACGCTCGCCAACCATGCACATAAACCGTGGTTTGAACCCCGGTCACCGACACACTCCTTTACTTCGCTAAGCTAGAAATAAAGCTGGTAAAGAGGAAAGGTTGGGCATGAGGCTAGCAACCCCATCCTGTAAAATTAATCACCACTGCTACAGAAACTTCAAGCCACTAGCTTGAAGCTCTGCGTTTCACTGGGAACGTGAAGGAATAAAAAAAATACTGTCTGTAGTATATCAGCATACTTAACTAGGTCTCACCTTATTCTGAAATAATATTCTAAGCCAAGTTGTTTAACTATTCACATGATATATAAGCTGTTATACATACTGACTATTATATAGAAGAAAAGGCGTTCAGTGAAGAGTTGCTCTTTTCAACGATATCAGTCACTGGTCGTACAATCGCATACACTTAACAAAAACTTATTAGAACCAATCAGGGAGCAAGTTTCCTGCCAACTACTCCGAGACTTCTTCGATTTTAACTACTCTTTTGAAAACGTCAACATTTTTAATCAAACCATGTTTTCACTAGATGTGGTATCACTATTCATAAACTTCCCACTAACTGAAACAATATGCTGAATATGAATATCCTGAACTTGTTTAAAAGCTGTCAAGCAGCAATTCAGTTCACACTAGAGAAGGAATCCGTCACGAACAAATCTTTTCTGGACGTCAAATTAACAAGACGTGAACAAGATGGAACACTAAAAAGATCCATATTTAGAAAGCTGACATGGAACTGACAATTCACTAACTTTAATGGTTGGGTGCCTCTATATACGAAACGAAATCTGATCTGTTCACTGAGCCATAGAATGCGGAGAATTTGCAGTCCTGAACTATGGAGGAGAAACTGGATACTCTGAAAAGAAATCCTCTGGAAAATGGCTGCGCCATAACGAAATCCAAGAACTCCTAACCACTAAAACCGTCCACGCTTTCTGCTCTCCAAAAAACATCTCTTTTTGAATCTACAATTCAACAGAGACTCATCAATAGAAATACTGAGAAACCCACAGTCCCGTTCACTGAAGAAAACCTTCCTCGAGGCTGAACTCCAAATAACCTTCTCTATGAAATCACTGATACTTATGAAGACAAAGGATAAGCTACCACTGTTGGTCTCATCAATGTGCACCTGCCAATTCACCTATTCTTGTGGAGCTAGGCATCTCTGCCATACCCACAGTTTGTTATCCAAATGTATCATTGAGGACTTACCCCCATGGTCTTACAAAGAAGAAAAAATATCCCACCGCAGCTCTATTCTCGAACACCTGATCGAATATAGACACCAAGCTAACCCACAAAGGAACTTCAAAGTTATCTGCAGAATACGTGGGAATCTCTCTAAAAGAGTACGAAACAAACTTCTCCAAACCTCAGAAGCAATGGTGATTCACATGTTAAATCCTGAACTCTGCGAACAAAAGAAGTCTGTTCAGTCATTAAATCTACAATTGACCTGATTTATCTTAACACCAAGTAGGTGATTTTTGTTGTTTTGCTTCTGAATTGTTTTATTTTTTTCCCAACCCCTTACTGAATCTCTATCCCCTTATTACCACTGTTCTTAACTTGATTCGTTCAGATTTTAGCTGAATTCTACTCAATCCCATCAGTTGTATTACGTCACTCAACTTATTTAATTCTTAGTTTCTACCCGATTAATGCTTACTACTCTACGTAATTTGTTATCTAAAATTTACAATTCTGGTGATACATCTTCATAAATATTCCTTTTGTTTTTAAGACAATTTACTCTATGTATGCGATTGTTCAGCTTGAGACTGATATCGCTTAAAAGAGTAACTCTTCATTGAACGCGTCGGTGGCACAGTGGTTAGGACTCTCGCTGACCATGCACATGGTCTGAGGTTCGATCCCCTGCCGACGCACACCTGATATCTATGGTCGGCCTGCAAAATTTGGGCTACCGATATCCATGCTGAAAATTCCATACTTGTAATAATAATACAGTGTGGAATCAAGCTGTAATCAAAGATAAAAAATACAAAATAAATATATGACTCAGTGGGGATTCCAATTATAGTGCTAAAAAAACGGTTACCTGACTGCTCTAATGAGTCCGTAATCTTGAAAATCTGAAGCTGTTTTTTTGTATGTAAATTCGTTGACTCCTATAGCCATCAGGCGATCTTGTTGTACCCGTATGTTAACTCCAAATAAACACTTGTTGAACTAGTTTAGGTGCCCTTATTAAACTTTTACTGAAAGTAATTTTATGAATAGTTACTGAATAGTTGCCAATTATAATTAAATATTGGTTTTCGATTGTTTTATATATACGGCAAGTACCGCTGGTTTTTGTTCGTGTACTTTAAAAGTTCGATTTCGCTAACAATACACTTTCTCAAGTTTTCAAGTGTGCATTTTAATACAACGTTGTTGGTATTTGGTTGTACGTGGCGTTTAGCACATTATATTAAGCGAAGACGTGATTGTATTATAGCATATAGACCTGAGTCGGATACAGTATGCAGCAATCTAGCATACAGAGAGTTCATTTTCCAAGAGTGGCACTGCCTATACTACATTTGGTTTCAACAAGTGCTTCCACTTTCAGGCAAAGCGTTTTTACACGGTGCTTAATATAATATATCACTATAAGATACTTCATACACTAACATTTCTGACAGTGGATCAACACATTTATGATCTCTTTTCATTTGGTTAAAACTGTCGACTTCCTGGGTGAACTGGATGCTTATGATAATAACCACATGAAATCGATGAAATTAGGACATATTACAATTACCAGTGTAACAAAGATTATATTGGTTCACTGTACTGTAAACAATTTTTGAGAATAACTTACCTACTTACCTAAACACTCATGCCCTGATGAGTTTGACAAGTGAATATCTTGTTTCTTCAATGAGTTCTGACTGGATATATTCTTCATAAACTATGAGTTTTCACCTAAAATCTCTACTGGTCAGTCATAAAGGCGACTAAATCTACCTCAGACAAAAATAACATTAAACACTTTGAGTAAAATTTACAGCGTCAACACGACAATCGTGTTGTCTTTTTATGAGTTGATCACGGATTGATATCAGTTAGAGAACCATTGAAAACCAGGGAGCACTGGACAGCTGCTGTTTGGGAATCATTGGCAGTACGCACCCACTGGGATTCGAACCCAGGACCTTCCGGTTACAAGGCGAGCTCGTATACCATTCAACCGGAGGGTCCTGGTCCCGAGTCCCAGTGGGTGCGCACTGCCGACGATTCCCAAAACTAGGATGAAACAGCAGCTGTCCAGTACTCCCTGGTTTTCAATGGTTCTCTAACTGATATCAATCCGTGATCAACTCGTAAAAACATAACTAACCCTTACAAACCAAACTATAGAAAAAATAATCGTATTGTCTCCTAAGTGAATTACCAACAACGACAAAATAACAATTAGGCCTTCAAGTCTTCTTAGTCATATAACAGAAGGACTATGAAGTACTTTAAGATATCTTTTCAGGAATTTCTAACAGAATTAACAGTTCACATAATGAAAACAGTTAGTTCCTTTGATAAATTTGAATAAGACATTATGCACTTGACAGCTGAAAGACTTCGGTCAGCCATCAAAACGCGCATTCTATGCTGCATCTCTTTCCCTCACATCTCGAACATTTTCGATCCCTGTACCTACGATTAAAGGACAAAATTCTGTGGACTCTACTTCAAACTGTATCTACAAGTTCACCTACAGTTGCGGTAACACTTATAGAGGTAGAACTAATAAAATGTTGAAATGTGTTTGAAAAAAAAATGTTCCAAAATTGTTATGAAAACACATAGGAAATCCCAATGCAGTTAATCTCTGTAGAAATCCAGCATTGTTCACTATAAAGCACTTATTAATGACAGGTCACAAAAACAATATTAATGACCATTTCACAATTATTTCATATAACTCTATTTCAATGCTACTGAAGGTGATGGCAGCACTTTGGATTAATCACATATATCATAAACTATGTGTACAACAAACAATAGACTTCAGTATTCGTCTAACATGAACTACTTGACCTATTTCAATACGATTGGTCGTTAGTGGGTAATTTTCTTTGAAATAACTGAGTAATCCAAGCTTTGGTTTGTAGGGATTTAATTTGTAAAAGGATTTCATCATGAGCTCACAATAGTTAGAGAACCTTTGGAAAACCTGGGAGTAATGGACAGCTGTTTCGTCCTAGTTTGATACACTTCATCAGTACGCACCTGCCGGGATTCGAACCCAGGACCTTCCTGTCCCAAGGCGAGCTCATATACCATTAGGCCACTGGGACCCAAGCCAAAGGTCCTTGAATTCTAACTTCTGCCAAGTCACGACATAGCGCGACCCCAGCCAATGTCTTCGATGAGTATTTGTCCTTACACCCAACCTGCTGCACCCCACTGGTCACAACTTCTCATTAGAACCCCAGATAACTACCTACCTGAATAGGGCAAGTTGCCTTGTAACCAGAAGGTCCTGGGTTCAGACCCCGCAGTGTGGGTGCGTACTGATGAAGAGTCACAGACCGGTATGAAACAGCTGTCCAGTACTCCCAGGTTTTCCAATGGTTCTCCAACCAGTGTCAGCTGATGGTGAAATCCTGTAAGTGAGTAACTGCCATGCATTTTGTTTTATTATTGTTATTATTATTATTGTGAACCATGTTAGTTCTAAAGAAACTACGAAATGGTAACATCTCGCGAAATTTGTCTTCTAAATAAGGTCTTATTCAAAGTTCTCATATTTCTCGTCACATATCTTGAGATTAAAAGTGAATATATATAGCACATTTCATAGATCTGATATTCCAACTCCATTTTGTAGAGTAAAATTAGTCAAGAAATTGAAATTTCTGTAGAGGTGAAAAAGATTAAATGAAACATAAAATTTAAATCCATTAGTTTTCGAATTAAAAAAACTGAAGGTCATGACAACACATTTAAAAGATGTTTTAATGGCATTTTAGGACTTTCATTAGAATTCCGAAGAAAAAGCTCTTGTGTTCCTATATCAATTCTACTTCGATTTTTTTCTAAACGGCAAGTTCTTTTTCGAATGTCATCAACTGGAAGCAGACTTTTCGTATTTACCCAACAACATAAAACATTCGTCAAGTAATATATTTCACTAAACAGTTTGTAAGGTTTTTCCTTCTAATGGTATACTTATTTAAAAGTCAATTTGAACGAAGAATACGCTTTTCAATAATTTCCCTTCAGCTTCTTACAGTTAGAAAATATAATATTTGTTGTTATTATAGTAGTAATAGCAAGTTATGAGGCGAATTCATTTTTTAACGTAAAATAACAGATCAACTGGTGGATGGTGACTACCAGTGGAACTCGGGACAACGCGCATTTCTTCCCATTTGTGACTCCTCACTGGATGTACCTGCATTTCTCAGTAAGTGATGATGTTCCCACTGAGGCTCGAACCAAGTGCCCATAGTTTCAAACGCCAAAGCGTATCCACTAGACCACTTGGGTCACGAGATCCACCTCTTGTGCAACGGGTCATATAAATTTAATTTAATTTTAGATTTTCCCGTCGATTGATTGAACGAAGTGCTCGGTCTCAGGTTGACATATCGGTTTCTTGTGCATATGCCTCAATGATGGCTGGGCATTTAATTAGTATTTAATTGGTGGATGGTGACTAGCAGTGGAATCCAGGATGCACATTTCGTCATCACTCACTGAGAAATGCAGGTACATCCAACTGACGAGTCCCAAATAGGACGAAATGCGCATCCTGGATTCCACTGCTAGTCACCATCCACTAATTAAATGTTTGATGTGGTTTTGTTCTCTGAGCTGGATAGTTAGTTTGCGAAGCTTTCATCACCTTACTGGGTGACATCTTCAGCGCATACTTCAAATTGAAGTGAGCTTTTAGGTTTCTCCACGAGTTTATTAATCATTCCTCCTGGTGACCTTGGACGTGATTGGTTGTTTATGTATGTTTTCACAGTTCTCTGAGCTGGATAGTTAGTGTGAAAACATACATAAACAACCAATCACGTCCAAGGTCACCAGGAGGAATGATTAATAAACTCGTGGAGAAACCTAAAAGCTCACTTCAATTTGAAGTATGCGCTGAAGATGTCACCCAGTAAGGTGATGAAAGCTTCGCAAACTAACTATCCAGCTCAGAGAACAAAACCACATCAAAATTATCCACCTGAGCTACAAATCTTCTCTATCATAACTAATTAAATGCTCAGACATCGTCGAAGCATCTGCACAAGAAACCGACATGTCAACCTGAGACCGGGCACTTCGGTCCAATCAATCGACGGGAAAATGTAAAATTCAATTAAATAGAATAACAGATTAGTTATGGGGAGTCAAAATAAATAGTCGTATTTGTGTGACAAACTTGCTAGGCTGAATTCAATTACAAAATATTGTTAAATGGGGGACAATGATGGTGATTAGTCATAATAGATTCACACAATGTGGGGTAGGAAAAACTGACAAGTCAGTTCAAGTTTATAGAAGGTGTCAGGTGAGTGGCTAGTACAAACAAGGTATGTATTAAAAAGGAGATAGTAAGACTGCAATAAAGGGTTCATAATGAAACAACGAATGTGTAAAATGAGACAGGTGGAGTCATATATTGGGAAAAGAGATAACATTACCAACAGTAAGTCCGGATAATATAAATTGAAAATTCGATAGTATTGTGAGAATGTTTGAATGAAGGGTATAAATTATAACGAATAATAATAAGTGTAGTAATAAGTAAAGAAAAAAATCAATAGGGTTAAGAGGAAGAAGGACTCGTGTGGTGAGAAGAATCATCAATCCAAGTTTGGCCACGGTAGGAACATCGGCCGGATGTGTTCATTTCGGATACAAAGTTCCTGTTTAGTTGATCTTATCGCAACAGCAAAAAGTTCGATCATTGTGGAATATATCAAATAAAATATAATTCAGGGGTTTACACACAGTGAAAACCATTGAAATATAATTATACTTTATTTCAACAGCTTCAACTATGTGTATAGGACGTAAACGAGTTGTGCGTGATAACGACTTTGGAATTCGGTATCGACCAAGTGTGAGAGGATCGAGCTTTTTATGCACCTAATTTCCTCCCTGTTGAACCAAGCTAATAAATGTTACTGAACCCGTAGACGAACCTGCCTAATCGTGCGCCCTATATAACTTGAACCACAGGAACAGTTGAAATGGTATATGCATGAAGAAGAGCTAAGGTTAGGTAAGACACCTTTGAGTTTCTGGGTGAACAATGGACGGCTACTGAAGGATAGAGATAGACTTGCAGAGTAGAAAGTTTTCTTGATCGCCCTGGCTAAACATTGCGATAGAATCTCCGCAGGAGTATCTCCCTTGAATTGTAGACGTAAAAATAGAGGCTTTTTCTCAACCGCTGCCAGTTCATGTTTACGACTATTAAAACCTATGTTGGCTCTAATCAACTTCTCTGGATATCCGTTCTCGCTTACAATATCTCGGATGACCTGGAGTTTTTTCTACACAGTCTTCGGAACAAATGGACCCGTCTCTAAATGCTAAGAACCTGATCAGATCACGTTTGTATTTCATCGATACGAAGCTAAGGAAGTGTGCATACTGAGCTTTTGTATCTTGCTTTCTAAATATGGTTCTTTTGATGGAACCACCCTATCTTCTCGTCAGTAGGACGTCGACGAAGTGTAGAGAGTCGTTGTATTCGCCTCCGTGGGTGAAATGGATTTCTGGGTGAGCATTATTGAAGTTGCTCAAAATCAAATCACTACTCAACCCTTCATCGTCCACTACAAAGTTGTCATCCAAGTAACGACAATACATTTCCATTTTTGTTATATCATCTTTCAACGGACTATTTTCTAGTTTTACTAGAAATGAGTTCGCGAAAATAGGTCCCAGTGGGGATCCCATGGATACTTCATCAACCTGTCTGTACACTTCATTATTAAAAAAGAAGTGAAGATTTGTTGTACATTTAACAAGTAGTTGTTTCAGATTACTAATAGGAATATCAGTGCACAATTTCCTTTCTATAATCTGTTTGCAGATATGATCGATGGTTTCCACTAGAGACACATTTTTTTCTTAGTGTTAGTTTTCTGGGATTTGACTGGTTACAGGATTTCATCAGGCATAAATAACAATTATACTGGATTAATTACCTTAAAAAGAAAGTATTTCCATTCTCTGTTGATACAACTAAATAGACAAACTTCACTTTATTCTTGCTTCTGGACGACGACTAAACACTTCATATATAAATGCAATTGTTGTCAAGTTATCAGCAAATCCGTCTGCTATTGTAATCGTGGTTTAACACTTACTGCATTGAGAAAATGTCACTGTTATCTAAAAGTAGTAGTGAAAATATGTAAGGCTACTTACTTCACTCAATCAGTTTGACACAACAAAAGAAGAAATCAACACGACGCATAACAGATCAGCCGACATTGTGGCAAAAATACAATGTAAGCGCCTATTGCTTTTGTCGAAAAGAGAATTCATTGTCTTTGCATAAAAACATGTCATTGTTCAATAAAACTGACAGGTCTACGCTAGCAAATATATATTTTGGGTGTAATCTACCCTCTGCTGCGAAGGTAGTATATTTAAATGTCAACTTTTCTGTGTAATCTTTGCGCCAAAATTTTTAAAAGTATTGTTTAAAGTCTATATAAGTTTGGATAAGATGTGAAAAGTATGAAATATATTAGATACTAAATTGACATCTGCTAAGATTGTTATTACTATCATCACGCTGTGAAATAATGAATTAGAAATGATCTTAGTGGGATAATCAACAATAAAAGTAAAGCATTTGCCTTTTAATTTACATCACATTTTAACAAATTCGTAGATATTTTTAGAAACAAATTAGTCATTTAGTTTTAATACTTGTTTTTTTTGGATAGTGTAGTGATATTTTTATTGAAAAGGTGATTGCACATATATTCTTACACTGTTTTAGCTAATGCACCTCGATTTTTTTCTCCCGATGGAAATACACAAATGGTTGTTTTCCTTTGTTCTTATATCCTGCAGAAACAATGAATCTTCTTTGTTCGTCTAGGTATCTACATGAATTTACTATCTGTTTTTGTCAAAAAAATGTTTTTAGAAGCATTTTCTGCGAAAGCAAAGTATTTGCAAGCCGTAAGTAACTTTGTTCACCTCTTCTACAACTGTCAATATGATAGTTGGGGAGATTACATCAATAACGGTATATCAGCTCGGCATCACACAGTCTGTAGAATCAGCATTTAAAAGTAAAATTTAACATAATAATGGAGAAGATTTGTAGCTCAGGTGGATGATATTGAATCAATTGTGTTCTCTGAGTTGGTTGATTTAATTTCTAAGCTTTCGTCGTCCTTCTGGATAAGATTCTTAGCGCAGGTTTTAGTATGAAGTAAACTTATTTAAATTCTCCATAAATGATGTAATTGTATCTTCGGGCAATTACTGTCTTGACTAGATGGTAATTCATTTCTTTATTGATCACAGACTTGGAATTCGAACTTTCCTGTCATGTGGTGATTAACTTTTTATTAGCTGGTAAATTTGATCCTGTCCATTTCAAGCAAAATACTAAGCCGCGTCATCCTGGAGAGAATCAAACAAGCCAACCTGGATGAAAAACTTCGACCGGAACAAGCTGAATTCAGGAGAAACAAGTCATGTATTGATCAAATCGCCACTCTACAGATCATCATTGAACAAAGCTTGGAATGGTAGTCACCTCTCTATCTCAACTTCATCGACTTTGAAAAGGCCTTCGATAGTGTCGATCGGGAGGTGATTTGGCAACTACTTCGCTACTACGGGGTCCCATCGACAATTATACATCTCATCCAACAGTTATACGACAAGGCTGAATGTCAAGTAATCCACAACGGGAAACTTACGGAAGCCTTCGAAGTGAGGACGGGAGTGAGGCAAGGCTGTCTACTACGGTCAATGATCTTCCTGATTGCAGTAGACTGGATAATGCGACAGACAGCAGAGGGCAATGAGGAAACAGGCATAAAATAGACTCACACAAAAATAGAACTTGGAGGATCTGGACTTCGCCGATGATGACATATGTCTGATTTCCCACAAACTGGAAGATATACAAATGAAAAGAAACAAGTTGGCAAAAGAAGCATCAAAGATAGGACCACAGGTGAACATAGATAAAACAGAGGTAGGTGATGAAGATTCCTGGCCAACACCAACAGCAACAACAACAACAACAGACAACAATCAGCCAGCATAAATGGGAGGAACCTGAAAGAAACAACCTCCTTCACCTACCTGGGAAGCATCGTTTCAACTACAGGCCGACGGAACTGACGAGGATATCAAAGCCAGAATCGGAAAAGCAAGACAGGCTTTCATTACTCTCAAGTCTATGTGGAGGTCGGCAGCAGTCACCATCAAAAATTAGATCCGGATTTTCAACTCCACTGTGAAGTCAGTGCTATTATACGGATCAGAGACTTGGCGAGTCATAAAGGGCATCTCAAACAAACTTCAAACCTTCATTAACAGTTGTCTTCGCTCAATACTCAAGATCATGTGGCCGGTGAGAAAAGATCAGCAACAGGGATCTCTAGCAATGAGCGAACTAACCAGGAACCGATTGCGAAACAAATAGGCAAGAAGAAATGGAGGTGGATTGGATTGGCCATACTCTGAGGAGACCATCAAGTGACATCACTAGACAAGCCATTGCTCGAGTGGAACCCGAAAGGGAAGCGGCGATTTGGTCGTCAGTGTGAGGGTGACTTCGAGGAGGTCATGCGAGGAGGAGATGAAAGCGTGTGGGCAGACTTGGAGTGGGGTGAAAAGGTTGGTAGAAAAATGGAGGCAATGGAGATGCGCAGCTGAAGCCCTATGTTCCTGTAGGAATTAAAGTATATAATAATATTATAATAATAAATTTGGTCTTTGATAATGTGTTTCTTAGTTGCTTACTCACTTGAGTACCAACCAGGCTTCTAGAAATTCCCTGCCATTCCAATGCATTTGCTCTATTTAAATTTCTACATTATCCCAATCATATTGGTGTTCATAATTATCCACCTGCATTGATACGAAAGAATATATATATCTTGCCATTTTACAGATAATTTGTTTTCTTGGATTCTGATACGAAGAGGAGGCCCACTTTGACCAGTGGAATGTTTATTACAGCTCATGCATGCAATTTATTTTAGTAAATGGCATTAATTTTATCTTCTTTCCCTGTTGGATCTTTCGGTTTGCACAATGTCGAATGAAGTGATTGTGCTGGCTGGTTGGCTAGCTGGATGGCCAGTGTGCTATATCTATTTCAAATGGTTTCCATATTCTAGCTGTTACTTCAGAGATGTTTTTTTATATATGATACGATGAGTTTTATTGTGGTTTTTGATTATGGCTTGTTGTTGGTGTTATGACTCGAGTTTAAACACATTTTGATGAAATTGTGAGGATACCCATTCCTTTTTGAGGACAGTTATTAAGTATTTTGCTTCCATTCTCTTCAACAGCAGGGTGCTACAGTGTGTTTGAACTCTTTTAAACAATGTCTACACACCATTTCTCTTGTGGGAGATCGGGTCATTACTACTATAATTGAGTATTAGATCTGTGTACCCTGATTTTCCGTATACTTGTGTTTCCATATTTCTCTGTTAGTTACCAACTAATAAAAGGTGAATCACATAACAAAAAAGTTGAAGTCCCAAGTCAATAAAAATATGATCAGTAGATATCAACAACAGAGACGCAAACTAACAACCAGTCACGACAGTGGTTGTCAGGAGGTACAATTACATCATTCATAGAGAATTCCAACGGGATGATTTTATACAAAAAACCTGCGCTGAGAATGTTGTCTAGAAGGACGATGATAGCTTGGCAATTAAATCAGCCATCTCACAGAGAACACAACTAATCCTATAATTTAACATAATTTACCAGTATTTGCAATATACTTCTGAATTTTTTTGTGATGGAATTAGCAACAGGATAACCTTTATAACGATAACTATCTGCTTTCTAACTGTTATCTAGGCAAAATAACAGGACAGAATCTTTAAAAGTGACTTAAATATTGCATTCCTGTGACTACAGAATACAAAACATTCAGATCTCATTGCATCTTCCTAACCAACTGTTGGTCTCACTTCCTTCCGGAATGAACTGCCCTATTTATCCTATTACAGCCCTTTCGTAATGTGTTAATAATGTCTTTCTGCAGAGCCAGAGTAAGGCAAAAGCCATAAACTTAAACTCCATTTAGCCTATCCTAGTGCATTGAATGTTGTTGTTGCATCAACTACTTATTAAATTTCTAATAAAATAGTAATAAATGTAATAAAACAAAACTGAGGAAGCCTCAGTGATGAGTTTATCACAAGGGTAAGACACAGTTCACATCCAAGTGGAATTATGTAAAGTTACGTTGTATTTGATTTGACGTTTTTCATTCTTATTATATTTTTATTCATTATTTCGATTCTACTCAGTATTAAGTAACGACTGTGACAGTTTTAAGTTTCTCACCAGTCACCACTTTTTGTTTGTTTTTCTGTACTGCTGATTTTCCTAGGAATCTGCTCTATAACTTGACCTATAAACTCTTCAAAAAAATCATCTTGCTTCAATATGATAAATTTCAGAATACCAGAATTGTAAGGTAATAATATGTCTGACTTTCGAATTCATGTAATAGAAGAAAATTTCTGAAAAGACTAGTCCTGTAGAAGGCAAATAACCACTTAGTTCGTTGACATATTCTTTAACGTCAGCTTGAAAAGCCCCATTGAGTCATATAAAAGAAAAGGAGTCCAGAAAAGAGTTACTGTTTTCAGTGATATTATTCTCAAGCTGTGCAATCGCGTACACACTGTAAATTCTCTGAGCAACAAAAGGATGATTTCCAAAGATATTTTCAACAGGTTGCAGACCTTCACCAACAACTGTCTTCGCTGGCTCTATACTGAAGATCAGATGGCAGGGATGGAAAGAATCACCAACAAGAAACTATGGGAACAAACGAAACAAGAACCAATCGCCCAACAAATGTGCGGGAGAAAGTGGAGATGGATTGGACACTTGCTGAGGAGACCGCTGGGTGACATCGCGCGCACGTCGGGCCATCGCTCGAGTGGAACCTGAAAAGGAAGCGGCGAGTGGGACGTCCAAGGGTGACATGGAGAAGATCGTGTGAAGAGGAGTTGAAACAGTATGGACCAACTAATATGGATGCATGTGAAAAGTACAGCAGAAGACAGAAGCGAGTGGAGACGTGCAGTTGAAGCCCTATGTTCCACTAGGAACCCAAGGGAATAATAATAGTAAATATATCATCAAAAGTGCAAATTTTAAATAAAAAGTTTTTTAGTTTGGAAAGGGTTAATCGGGTAGAAAATAAAATAAGATTACATAAGTAAGTTGAGTGACATAATGTAATTGATAGGGTTGAGTAGAATTCAGCTCAAATCTGAATCAGAGTCAACTTAATAACAGTGTTATATTACATATTATATTACGTCAGTCAACTTAATAGTTTAATTTTATTTTAGTTTCTACCCGATTAACGCTTACTACACTAAGTAGTCTGTTATCCAAAATTTACATTTCTAACGATACATCTTTGAAAATATTCTTTTCATGCTAAAGCAGTTTACTATATGTATGTGATTGTACAGCTTGTGAATAATATCATTGAAAAGAGCAACTTCTTGCTGAATGCATTTTCTTCAACTTCCATAGTTAGTGATGCAGGTTGGAATATGAACTTACTCAAGGCTACAGAAACGGAGGGCTCTACGAGCTGATTTCCGAATTTTAATGCAGAAATAAAGCTTATCTCTATGTACAGCAGTACTGCTTCCTTTAGCATGATATCTGCACTCAGTGTTTGACCAATGCAATTTAAGCACTACCTAAAAATAAAGGATGTTTTCAGGTATATATCGGCTAAAGTATTTATATAAATGAAGTCAACAAATCTCGATTTCTTCCTTGAAATTTATGCTCCCTACAATGCCTAATTTACCTTCATATCTGCAAAACAGAACATAGAATTTACAAAATTTAAGATGAATATAAGTTCTTATCGGTTTAAATGGCTAAACACTGACTACATATCAGATGTTTGCTGATGACGGAAACAAATTAATCCATTGTGGTAAGCTGATTTAGCGGGCGTTATTTACGTTATATACTTTAACTCAGAGATTCAATTCTCGACAAGGTAATAAATGTTGTTGAATTGAAATTTTGATTTTCCCGTCGACTGTTTGGACCGAAGTGCTCGGTCTCAGGTTGACATGTCGGCTTCTTGTGCAGATGCTTCGACGATGTCTGGGCATTTAATTAGTATTCAATTGGTGGATGGTGGCTAGCAGTGGAATCCAGGATGCGCATTTCGTCCTATTTGGGACTCGTCAACTGCATCTACCTGCATTTCTCAGTGAGTGATGACGTTCCCACCGAAGCTCGACTGAGCACTTCGGTCCAAACAATCGATGGGAAAATCAAAATTTCAAATCAATAATTAATATGACCCGTTGCACAAGAGGTGGCTCTCATGACCCACGTGGTCAAGTGGATAACGCTTTGGCGTTTGAAACTATGGGTACTGGGTTCGAGCTTCGGTGGGAACGTCATCACTCACTGAGAAATGCAGGTACATCCAGATGACGAGTCCCAAATAGGACGAAATGCGCATCTTGGATTCCACTGCTAGCCACCATCCACCAATTGTATACTAATAAATGTTGTTTTACTCTTGTGTTTCAGCGTTACCAGTGAAAATATTAGTAGCGCGAAGCGAAACGGTAAGGCGTATCTGCAACCTTGAAGAAACTCATGTCCCTTCTGAGATTCGAACTTGGGTCACCCAGCGCTGCAGAGATCCACTGATGATGAGTGCCAGATGACACGAAAACCTAGGTCTAAGGCTTCCTGCCTATTGCTTTCAACCATTTAAGATGTTACTAATTTACTGGAATAACTTGAGCGCTAAATCAGACTGAATCATTTTAAATTATTTAAAATAAATCCAGAGTGTTAAGGAAATAGGTTCAGTAAATAAATGAATAAAGAACAAATCAAATCTCCCAAACAAAAAAAGTCTACAAAGTAAAGATATGTACATCTGTTACTGTCTTATTCCTAGTGTAAATGGATTTTGGGCTTGAAATATTATCAGTGACAGAGGAAATGTCATTCTAATGCATTAACTTTTCAGTTGACCTACCAAAACAATCTTATGTTTGATTTCAAAGTGTATACGGTACTACTGATAATGTATTCTCTGATGTCCAAAATATAACTGTATATTTTACAACGTCTCCTCTTCTCTCGCATTTATGTTGTCATAACTACATGAGCAATACCTTCTTAGATTTACACATATAGGAGGATTGTTTAGATTCGTTAAATGATGAAAGAACTAGTGAAAATGAAATAAACATGACCTCAACGAGTAAATAATGTAAGCATACCATAACCAGTAAAGGCAATTTAGAATCATATCAGAAATGTATTGTGGTAATCGATTTACAGGAGCTTGACTACGTCTTCTATCAATAGCCGAAGCCGTGGCAATCAATGTCAGAAGACTAACTGTCTGTATACAGAAGAAGAATGTTCAACCTCTATGTTTACCTTGGCCTACAATAAGGGCAACAAATCCTCCATACACATTAACACCTTAAGATCCTATCACAATTTTTCATTTCATTCTTCTGTTCCTTTGTTTCATTGACAAACGTTCATTTCTGACCTTTTATGATTTCACAACCTTTCTTAGGATTCCTGTTACTTTAGGTGTGAGTAATACTTTTCTATCTTTTCATGTTTACAAAATCCTCTTCACTTTACTTCACTATATCCATTATTATTATTATTTGGTAATCGTTCACGAATAGTATTTATAAGTTTACACCATATCATGGTTATTATTTCAGAATCATTTTTATTGTCATTATTTTTGACCTTGAACTTGTGTCTAGTCCACCCTATTCTTTGGTGAATTTTCTTTAGTATTCAAATAGAGTCCCACACACCACGGATTATACTCATCTTCGAAAGCTGTATTTTTGGTGATGATATATATATATACATCATTAAATTATTTCATCTCATTTCATCTCATGTTCTCATTGACTATGCATTTTTAAAAACTAATTGACTATTGTTCCACCCCATCTTATACTTGTTCGACGATACATTTTTGATATGATTCTAATTTGTTCGAACTAATGGATTTATAATTGTAGAGCCTGAAGAAGAATATACTGAAAACAACTGTTCGCTGTAACTATTTTGTTCTGAATAAATTTTGAGAATATTCAAGTCTTTAATAATGCAGTAAGCACTAATCTTAAAGTGAACTTAAGCAAAAAGACAGAAGAGTATAATTTGACTATTTAATTGAATTTTGTATTTTCCCGTCGATTGATTTGATCGGTCTGAGGTTGGCATGTCACCTTTTTGTACAGACACCTCGACGATGTCTGGTCGTATAATTAGAAGTTAATTAGCGGACGATGCCTAGAAGTGGGATCCAGGATACCCATTTCTTCCTATTTGGGACTCGTCATCTGGATGCATCCGCATTCCCCATTGAGCGATGATGTTCCCACTGAGGCTCGAACCCAGTGCCCATAGTTTCCTAGATAGGACGAAGTGCGCATCCTGGATCCCACTGTTGGTCACCATCCACCAATTAACTTATAATTTGACTGTTTAAAAGTTTGACAAGCCAAATTATCTGCGCGAGAACTATGCTACTTCGTTAATAGCTGCACAGACAAAAGGGAATTTTCGCATTACTGCTATTTTAAGTTATAAACATCATTTACAAAAATAAATAGATAAATTGTAGGATATTCAGAATAAACAAATATTCTAGGTTAAGCTCTTATTCACACATACGCATAGATTACATTTCTAAATAGTTTTGTATCGAAAAATAATGTGAAAACGAATGAAATGAAAATATTTGAATATGTGTCTCATGAGATTTGAACAAAACTGTTAAGGTAGGAAAATAACTTATTTTGTTTTACTTGCACAGAAAAATTCATTGTAAAATTTATTATTTGCATATGTTAAAACCTTTCTACCCATTACGAAGACTGTAAACTGCACTGTAATATGAACATTCACAATTATATATATATATATATATATATATATATATATATATATTAAATTCAACTAGAATGCAAAATATTTGAGTCAATGGATTGAAAAGTTAGTTTTAGCATATTAAGAGCAGCGCAATTTTTTAAATTCATTTATCAATTATTCAACAAAAAAACAAAAAAGATATCTGGGTATTTCTGAATGAATGGACTTTAATCAAAGCTTTCATACTTATATGAACATCAGAATATTTATCATTAGAAATGAACCAAGGAGTAATCACCTGTGTAAAGGCTTTTTAGTAAACACTTACAGTTAAATAGTACTTTTGGATTTTAACTTCTACAATCTAATTTCCTAAATAAACAAGAAAAAAAAACTTTTCTTCGTAGGGAATAAACTAAACTTTGTTAAGTGAATGGACTCGTAAAACTTTGTATTATGGATTAACTAACTAACTGACTGACTGAACAATGATGTAGTTCAACAAACAGTCTCTTTTCGGCAAATTGATTTTCTTCTTTAGCAGTACAGTCAAATTTATATATATATAATTTTTCGTCATGAAAGAGGCTAGTAACAAAAGGGATGAGTTGTCACAATCCCAGGCAGTGCATAAGAGGAGCTGAACTAGTCTACTACAGTTTATCAATAAGATACACAAAGAAACAAAAGAAAATATAGGATTGTTTAAGAGATGGAAAACAAAAATACAAGAGTTATAAAGAGTTAGAAAAGCAGGCACAACACATCAACTTCAAGTCAGCAGAAATCAACACTTTTGCATACATAACTGTGGTCTCTTCAACTGGATGGCTAAAGCTTCAGCAATGCATAGAAGATGAAAGTTTCTGGCCTTCGGCAGGTCATTCTTCACTCTGTAAGTTACTCTGAAGGGGGCATTTGTTGAGATGGAGTGGCGAGGGTTGACAATGCGTTTGATAATGGCACTGTTTACAGAGCTACCACTTCCTTTTTGCAGCCATGCAGGATAGTGTTATTGAACCCCTATAGACAGGACAGGAGTCGAGCGACCAATTTATTTATATAGAGTAATGGACTACTTGATAAACTAGTTATCCTATGACTGAAGAAGTCGGTGGAAAGCTCAATGTTAACGATTCCAGATATAATCCTATCATTCACTATTGCATTTTAAAAGGAACTTATTTGCCTTAAAGTTTATCAGACGAAATACTTCAATGAACAAAATCTTTTATTCACTGAATAAAGAACCTAAGAGATTGTCGGAGCTGATCAAATAGGGCATGAACAGTAGCTAAAGAAAAGGATTAGTCAGCAGCCCTAGGAGTAACTTGGTTTTCCATTCTATTAGAATAGACTAAAATTGTACTCGACAATATGCATTTGAAAACTTCGACTACTTGTGCTTGATTTCAGGTTGACATATCTGCTCCTTATTCAGATCCCTCGACGATGTTTCGTCATGTAACCTGAAGTCAGTTGATTGATGGTGACTAGCAGTGGAATCCAGGGTGCGCATTCCGTCCTATTGGCGATTCATCAGTTGTGTGTACCTGCATTCCTCACTGAGTAATGATGTTCCCACCGAGGCTCTAACCTATCAACCAGCATCTGCACAAGGAACCGATATGTCAACCTGAGACCGAGCACTTTGGTCCAATCAATCACCAGGAAAATCTGATTTGAATTAAACTTTATAAAAATGACTGGCATTTTCCTTTCAGGAAGAATTTCAACTGTACTTTATTTATATGGCAATATAAGACCTTATCACAAGAAATCCAAGGAACAGCATTCATTTTACTTCATCGTCCATGATTTTTTTTATAATAAAACATGGACCAGTGATATATTGCGCTTCAAAAAGACACTGGTTCATTACCTTCATCCGATTGTTTGCTTTTTATCAATACAGCCGATTTAGTTTCTTTTTCAAGCTGTCAGTACTGACAAAACGTTTTTACATTCCGTATGGAACATAGAGTTTTAAACTGTAAATTTTCAGTAGCTGTGGTGACGTATCTAGGAGGTGAGGTTGCTAGCCCCATGCCCAACCTTCCCTCTTTTCCGGGGTTACTACCAGCTAGTACACTGGACAACGTATATTTAGAATCGTGGAAAATAACCATCAGGATATTCGAGGGAAAAGAACAAGAACTTCAGTAATGATATCTTCTCTCGGCAATTTCATTCTCAAAAGCTGTACAATCGTATTTACACATAAGTTTGCATAGATGCACCTATTATTTATTTAATTCCACATGCAACGAAGGTGATTAAGGGTCATAATAATTTTTTAACTTGATATGAAAGTTTGAGGGTGTGGAGAAGAACACGAAATCAAAGCCAAAAAGAGATGAGTGCACTTCAATGCCAAATAAAACACTTTATTTGAATCTGGAATTCAGGGGGGACCAAGCAGCAGATATCCTTAAAAGCAGAAATTCTAGTTCTCTGAAGTAGACTTTTCCTACACCAACTCTAAGATTGATATTCTCTAGCCGGTTACTTCTTTGGAGAGATGTGAAGGACAGACTTCCACATATGAACACTTCAGTGTGCATACATCAGTTTACCTGCTTTTGAGGAACTAGGTACATAGTTTGTTCTATACGGGTCCTATCGAAACATGTTAGGGAATAATACCCAGATGGCTGCAAAGAGGAGGCACTGGTTCAGTTAAGAGCGTCATAATTGAACACCTCGTCAATGCCTGTAACAACATCTCAACTGGCTCTTCATTAAGAGTCATTTACAAAGCAAACAAAAATCTACCATAGGCAGTGTGTTTACAACTTCTTTGTACTGCAGAATTCCTTGCCATATACCTCGGGAGACTGGATTTGTGTACTCAAGAAAAATCACTCAAACCTTACATTTACCATGGATCTAGTTCAGTTTGTCTCCTTTGGTCTTGTTTTGTTATCCCCTTCATTCCCTTCTATTTTCCAAATTTTCAAATTATTATTCTTTCAACTTGTTCGCATGCTCATCACATTCACACCTTAGTCGTTAGGAAAACTATTTTCGAATCCTGTATAATTTTGTTTCAAGCCCCTTGTAATCTCTGTGGAACGGTGGTTAGAACTCTCACCGACTATGCATATGATCCGAGGTTCGATCCTCTGCTGACGTACACCTAATATCTATGGTCGGCCTGGGAAATTTGGGCTACCGATATCACATGCTGAAAATTCCATACCTGTACCAAAACTACGGTGTGGAATCAAGCTGTAATAAAAAAAAATATTCATACCTTCAAACTTTTATATCAAGTTGAAAATTATTATGACCCTTAATCACCTTCGGTACTACGTGGAATTAAATAAATAATAATTGCGTCTATGTAAACTTATATGTATAAATGCGATTGTACAGCTTTTGAGATTGAAATTGCCGAAAAGATATCTTTTCTGAACATATATTTTATTTATTTATTTATTTATAAAGGAAGATCTTAATCCAGGAATATAAATGTTTTTTTCATATTTAAGCTGACTTCTGCATCTTATAAACTATTACAATTTGCAACTGTAATAGTTATTGTGTTCAGTTGAAACAACCGAAAATATCAAGTCAGCTTGTCAGCGGTTATACGAACTGTCATTAAGCAAGAAAGAGAGTTATTAATTTCAGTTCCCACGAGATATTTACCTGATACTGTTTCTTAATCTTACCGCAAAACCACTTCCAAAATAAGAAATAGAGTCGTTCTGTATGTCAAAAAAAAGGAAAATGATAACTCGCAATAAATAACAAATAAACAAAAGACATGCATACAATGAATGATGAAGAGTGTTGATAGTTAATTATTTTCTTTGGGAACAAGAGTAACTACAGAAGAAACAATCGAGAACTTGAGATTTCAAGTCTACGTTGTAGCAGAACAAATCACTGTACAGTACAATAAATGTTTTATTTCTGTGATCAGGCTAGTAACCTGAATTGAAGACCAAGTTTTGCATTCAAAGCTTTAAACTTTCTTGACAAGTAGTCAAGGTTTCTGTCATATAACGAAAATATAGGTAAATTTCTTTTAAAAAACTCTTTCTCTTTTTATATATTATTGTGATAATACATTTTGTGTATACTTTTCAATTTTAAAGAAAAATAAACTTAGGAATTTAGCTTTCAGCAGGCTTACACATTGCTCTTTAGGGAACCCCACCGGTAAATATTTGTGGTGACATTTTTAAAATATTTTTGTAGATAGACCGATTTATTGACATGGGTGGATCGATGCAGTGACATTTATGTTGTCAACTGAACGCTTTCACTTCTGGATATTTAGGTTAACTGAAATATCCATGTGGGAGGTGATAGATTTTATTCGAGTTACTATTATATTTAAGTATTTTCGTTCATAAATTTAGCATACACAAGTACATTTTTGGCGATATTTGATTCCAATAAGCCATCAGACTCTACTAAATTAGACGGAATTTCTGCTATAAAGTATTCTGATTTTGTTTTTTAATCTTTCCTCCGTACGTGCAATATATGGCTGTAATGTCATAGATAACAAACAATATTATCTTTTGCCTATCATAAAGGTAAATCTGGAATAAGTACTGAGAACCGTACTATATTAAACTGAACTTTGAAGTAACCTACCAGTCATTTATTACAAAGTTTTCACAAATTTTCGAACAAAAAGCTTATTGATCAGTGTAGATAACCTTTTGGTAACTTTTTTGATAGAAATGTGTAAAAGCGTCACATGTATGCTTTCTGCAAACCTTATACACACACTTGTGGTGAGAGCAGGCTTCTAGCCAATTGGTTGACATTAATATTCGTCAATGTCTAGGTCACTAATATTGACCGTGAGAAAATACGAACAAGGCTGATTCAACAACCAATCACAGCAAACTTAACGTGGGCTAATATGATTCGCAGACAGATGGCTCGACTTTTCGATGGTTATCCGAAACAACCAGTCAGAAGACTGCGTTTGTCTGCTTAACTTCCGAGAAACAACCAATCAGAAGGCTGCGTTTGTCTACTTGAATAAGCTATAATAATGTATGTGAAATATATATAAATACGTGTTGATTTCCGTAATAAAAGGATCTGTTACCGGCCCTTGTCTTCTGTTGTTACACACTGACTGTAATACCAGGGTCGATGAATTTCAGATACATAATTTTGAAGTTAACAGATATAGACTCTATGTTTGTACCACTACGTTGTTGCTACACGCCCTACTGAAAATATCTTCAGTTTCTGTGTAAAAGGATGCTAACTAATAGAAATGTGAAGTTTGATAAAGCTGTTATCCTAGAAAATCAATAGATTTCTTGATTATTAACAATATGTAGGAATATGATCATTATGGTTAGTCAGCTGTTGGCTAATGAATCTTTAATTTTTGATATTATTCACCTGACGTATATCGATTTTATCAGATATATGAATACATAAACTATATGTAGTCGGTTTATTACTTTCTTCACGTTTATCGTTAATCAGTGACTTGTAAAGTTACTTAGCTATTAGTCGTGTATATAAAAATTAAAATATGACCCTTATGTCTTTGGTGAAAAATATGAACTGTTGTCATTTGTTTTTAAACCAACACAGCAACATTACCTTTACATGCATGACAAAATAGAAACAATAAGCCAAGTACAACTGTGAATAACAGGGATGAGTAAAACGAAATGTGCGGCTACTTGCCTTATGTGCTGAAAAATTAACAAGTCACTTTTGTATTCATTATTTAAATAACTTATGGGAAATATTACGACTATCTTCTGCTTAATAAATCTGAACACTTATTGCTTTTATTCTCACCCACTAAGTAATACTCAAAAGTTGATGGATAAGTTATGAATAGAAAAATGAAAACTGTCAGTTATGTTACTTTATTATGCAAGATAAATTTATTTTTCCCTTGGGTTTTGAGCGGAGTATAGGGCCTCAGCAAGACATTTTGACTTCGTCTTACTTTCTTCTCTCCTCTTTGGCTGGAGCCACGAGTGCCCATAATTTCTCATCTCCTCCTCGCACGACTCCCTTCATGTCATCCTTGAACGATCAATTCATAGTTTCCCACTCAGGTTTCGCTTGAGAACCTTCCTGGCGAGCAATATCATTCGATGGTCTCCGGAGCGTGCATCCTATCCGTCCATATTTTCTTCGACATATTTGTTGAGCAATCGGTTCTTAGTTGATTTGTTCCCATAGTTTCTTGTTGCTAATTCTTTCCAGTCATCCATCTTATCCTCAATTTGGAGAAACAGAAGTGGGGAGCTGTTGTGCTTGGAAGTGCTTTTCGTGACACGCAGAGCAATTTTCTGGCCCGTATACAACAACTGACTGAATTTACTTTGTGTTGAAAATCCGAATCTTGTTCTTAATGCTTTGGGGTGCAGAAGGTTTACTAACTGGTTTCAGGTTGATGAAGGCGCATCTTGCCTTTCTGATTCTGGCTGGCTGGCTTCGATACCTTCATCCATTCCCCATTGTAGTTGAAACTATGCTTCCTAGATAAGAGAGGGAAGTAACCCATTACAAATTTCTCCCGTTAACAGTGATTGGTGTTGTTTATTGTCGCTGTTGGCTGATTATCTTCATCACCTCCGCCTTCTGTATGTTCACCTGGAGTCCTTTCTTTGCTGCCAGAGTCTTCTTCAAGTTTGTTGGTTTAGAAGCGTAATGCATATTGTCCTAATTTTAATCTCTTATACTCCTTTCCTCTTATTTATTTGAACATCAGCTGAAAAATATTCACATGTGTTGTTTTGCATGACTAATTCAATGTAGTTTATTTGTTAATCCAGTAATATCTCCCAATATATTGAGCCGAAGAGTTTTATTGAAATTTAATGAATTTATTAAATCTTGCTTTATTAACTTTTGATGCTTGTTTTAAATTCATATTTCTAGTCCTACAAATAATTCAACAGTTCTTCTTTTTATTCCTTTAGGTTCCATCTGGAAAACAGAGATTCAACATTTCAAATCCATTCATCCTGTTCTCTGCAGTCCTCTTTAGCTGTCTTCATGATGGTCTATAGGCTGTCATCTCCATGTTACCACCCTCAGAGCCAAACTGAACCCTTCATTTCCGGTTCGAGTTCTGACATCAGGGGATGACACATGAGTTCACTGGACAGTCTCTGTAGTGTATGCTCGATCTATCTTTATATTTGTTGGACTATAGGTTCTTTGTTGGTCATTCCCAGAGTTTCGTGTTACCAGTTTTATCTGACCATTTGATCTCCATTACGGAGCCAGCTGTTGATAGAAATCTACAGTAACCTGTCAGAAATGCTTTTAGTGATATGTCAAGTCTGTGAACCATATAGAAGAACTGATGGACTTCACATTTGTGTTGAAAATCCAAATCTTATCCTTCATGCCACAAAGTGCATAAGACTTCCAAACTGGTTTCAGAGTATTTAACTTCTGTCTTGCCCTCCTGTAGTGAAAAATAAATTTGAAATTTCAGATATACCCATGTATTTAGTAAACACAAATTACCTTAAATCTCAGTTATTTAAAAAGAAAATAATTATAAACAGACTTTAATTAGGGAGGAATATTCAATTGCACTGGATAATTTTATCAAAACCATAAGGACTATAGTTTGCTCCACACATGAATGACTCATATCCTGTTCCACTTTTTTCTGTGCTGCATCTTTGAAGTAAACATTCAACATTTTTCCCCTGAAATATCCAGTTACAGCTAATATTTAAGCAGTTCTAAAGACAAAGGAAATTTTGTTCAGAATAAATAAATAATTCATGTGAGAACTAATGTACAGCAGATGACTAAAACAATCAACTAGACTTTTGTATGACAGTAGAATTTCCTGCCCTGTTGAAGTTTTCACATGGGTAAAAATCAGTATTTATAAACGCTTAAACTAACTACAGAATTACAGAATTATGTTGTCTCTCATTTATATTTGTTTAACTTGAATACGTTTTAAAATTTTAAAAAAGGCGCCAAAATACCTCCCATTCATTTCTTAAACAGAAGGTTTAAGAAAATAGTTTTCGAAGAGAGAGAGCTATGTTTTTATGAATTAGCTAGTGTTAAAAAAAGCTAGAAAGAATGAGATCATTAATGGTTTTTTTACAAGTATAAGCCTCAAAATAATATTTGTTAAATTTGATATTTTGTGATATGTATTCAGCTTAATATATACATATATATATATATATATATGCTGTTTTTCATCATTATTTTGCCGATTGTCACAAAATAACCAGTTCATAAGTCTGATTTTAAACCTATTTTTTAATGCGTTGACGACGACACAGTTCGATAAAGATTCGGACAATACTATCATCTTGTGTACAAATTAAAATAGTGTATATTAAGCTGAAGAAGGCTCCTTAATAAGCCTATGCTTTCTACTTTTTATGCAAGTTTTGTTCTTCCTTTGTTCAGTTATCCCATGATCTGACTTGTATTTTTAATCTACGATTCTGATGAGTACAACTTCCTCACGTGTTGCGAGTAAAGTGACTGTGTCATCCATACAATGTAATGATTATCTGCTGTAATGACGAAACTTGAGTATTTTGATCTAAATTTAGGGAACTAATTGATGAATTCGTGTGTTTAACTGACCAAACTACCACAAGTGATTTGTAATACCGAAATTTTTCTACCATGACAAAAGCACCCAGTTTAGATAGGATAAAATCTATAGTTTTGTCAAAGAATAGTAGCACATCAGATATGCAAAATTACGTCAACAGTGCTGTTAGTAAACTATACAGCCCAAGAATTTCTTATGTGTTAAATAAGTACTGTACAACAAAACTGATTAACCAAAAAACAACCATAAGAAACATACGAGAATCGAATCGAATATCTTCAACAAAGTAGGATCAAAACTGTGTCAGGATGCATCAAATGCATCAAATAATTCGTTGGTATCTTCCTTATTTTAAAACTTTTCATAATATAACTTACATGTTGGTCTAATTGGTTAATAGAATTCTGTCGGTTGACGAAGTTAGACTATAGGGTACCAGGTGTATGAATGCTCTATTGAACATTGAATGCATGCTAGTCGTTGGCTAACGACACTTGTCATTATTACAGCGCAAATATAAACTCTATTCACTAACTAAGGAGCAAATTTCACTAAGATCACGTTTTTAAGTACTGATTGGACAATGTGTTAATAGATCGTTAGGGCTAGGATTAGGGTTAAGGTAGGTATTAGGGTTAGGGTTAGGATCAGGGTTATAATTAGGATTAGGCTAAGGATAGGGGATATTATTTGGTTTAGGGTTAGGATTTAGCTTAGAGATATGATAAGGGATAGATGTGGAGTTGGTATTATTTATTTAAATTAGTTTGATTATCTTCATTTTCTCAATAAGAAGTCGTTGATCCTCTTACTAGAAACAATAATAATTCACCTGAGGTATTTTGAGAAAGACTCAAAAACAGTATAAGAGCGGTAAACGGGTCACAGAGAAACTCACCTTAAGTCATCTCGATGAATATATGTACAGAAACTGGTCTAACTTAAAAGTGATACTCTTCATTATAACTGGGAAGTACTTCTAAGTCATGTCAGAGAAAGATACCCTGTGTTAGTGTGTTTTCATGCATTTTCTTGTGAATAAACGTCATTTTGGTGCAAAAATCACTTATTATTGGTTGGTTTGATCGAGGTTACTCGTGCCCTCCCATCCCTTGGGACCCTATAGTTTACCTTTGCACTGTCGGTCTAATGTTTCTTATCATTAAGTTAAAATACAAGAAGTTGGATCACTAAAAGGAAATCCCTTACAGATGGTGTAACACATTAACATGAAACAAAATACCAAAATAATTAAATCTAAAATAGACAGCAACTTTATTCCAGTTTTATTTTCACAATAATATCACAAATCTCTTAAACAAAGTGTAAACAATGAGTTTTATAATTGCACAATGCATATTTCTTTTGCAAACTTTTTTAAATTATTAAACCATCAATCACCAAACACACCTTGGAAACCAAAACACACAAACCTTATACTCTCAAAATAATAAAAAAGTGATGGAATGTCATCAAAGCTCAAGAATCACTATTATTCTCCATCCCATGATTTCCAAATGGAACGTAGGACCTCAGAGACACACCTTCATTGTATTTCGTTCACTTTGGTCAGTTTTAGCTTGTTTTTAGATTGCAAGCAGGCTCCTGTTCCCTTTTCAAATCATCTCTATATCACTGTCAGACATCCAACTAATTTCCTCTTATTCAGCTTCCAGTAGAACACATGGTGTATGATTTCACTCAGTGATCTCGCCAGTTTATGCCTTAGTGATTTCATTTAGGTTCTGCATGCTTGTTAAGGGTTAAATTCATGCCAAATTTCAAAGTAGTGAATGCCTACCTTGCTTTTCTAACACGATACAAGTTTGGTATAACATACCTGTCCGTGCCACCTGTAGTTAAATCGATGGTGTCCAAATAAGTGAAACAGTCAGCTTCCACCTGTTTTCATTCGATGATGGTGATGGTTACTTAAGAATCACTGACGAATAAAAGCTGCCAAAATGAAATCTTTCTTTCTGATTAGAGTCTACCAGTGGATTTTCAGTTGTATCATCATTGCATGGCCGTTATATCATTCAATAAATAACCTATATCGGTTCATGATGAAATCCCGAAACCAACCAAATCCCTGCACACCAACACTTGAATATTCTAAATAACCTGAATTTCGATAGCATTTTAACCACCACATTTTGGTACTTTTATTCATATTCTTCATAAGGCTGTTAGACGTCACATAATGACAATTGTTCCCTTTACCTTTCTCTATACATTTAGCGTGTTTTTACCGCTGCAGGCTTTTCAATTATTCTTTCTTATTCGCTTCAGATAAATAAAAGTTATAAAAGTATAGTGTTGATGACTCTTATAGATTATAGATTTTCAAAAGAAGAGAATCCCAAATGTACATTTTGTTGTATTTCTTTTCCACATTCTGTATTTCTTTTTCTTTCTCATAAGATATAAATTATTTAAACATCCCCATGGGAAGACAAAATTTACAGATGCTTAAACTTATTTTGCTTCATTTTGGAATACTGGAAAATAACGGAGAGAAGAAGAAGAAGAAATACTCTATCGGTTTGATTGTATTTCAGGTCTGCAGCATTTCTCCACCCTCACTATTTTAAGTAATTATATGAAAAATAATGTGAAGAAGTGAATCACAAAACTTTAAATAACTATTCATGCATATATTTATTTGTAAGGTAAATTGAAAAAGGGGATTGTGACAGTAGTCAGCATATTTGGTAAATCGACAACTGTTGTGGAACACTTTTTTCTATTGCTCATTTATAATTAACTACTGAACGAAGATGTCTGAAGTTCCACTAGGAAGTCGAGACTGATGTGGCCATCCAAGTAGGGTGTGAGGACAAATACTATCCACTGACGTTGACTGGCAGTAGTGTTATATATTGTGAACTGGCAGATGTTAGAACTGATGGGTCGTTGAACTCCATCTTAGTGATTAAGTGGTCAACTAGCTGGCCTTATAACATGAAGGTTCTGCTTTCAATCCCTAACGGTGAGGTCATGAGGGCCGATTGCTGAATACTTCCATACTAGGAAGAAATAGATGTGTAGTACTCACAGGTTCTCAATGTTCCTCCAGCTTAGTTTACTTCCTGATTAATTTTGGAAGGATTTTCCTCTATTTATTTATAGTAAAATACACAGTGTTGAAGAACTAGTCAAAAATAAGGCGTAAATATTACTATAGTTTATTGAAACATTCATGATATCATTAAAAAGGGAACTTATCCAAATTTCCTAGAGAAACAAACCTATTATAGGACGAAACAATAAAACTACCTTCAGTCTAAACAAAGAATATAGTTTTCAAAACGCTTTCTCTTCAAGGTTTTCAGAGCTATAAAATAAAATTTATGATTACAATGATTCCTGCGTGTGGCGAATACATTTTTACATTGAATAAAAATTATGGATTTAGAATTAGATCAGTTTCAAACTGTAAGGTGAAAAGATAAACTGTAATTTGGGATAATCTTGGGGAACTTGATTCAGTTACCAAATAGTATTGAATGAATGAAGATGAGCATTGATTTTTGACTTTAATTTTATTCCCTTGCGTTCCATGTGGAACATAAAGCTGAAAGTCTGAGCTATGAAGTTTCGGCATTAGTTGTGTTATTCTTTTTTATAAGGTGGAGTTGCTAGCCTCACATCCGACCTTCCCTCTTTAGCTGACTTACTACAGGTGAGTTGTTAGAATCCATCCTCAATGACTGACTGATCAACAAACTTCGGTTTTTATCCTGAATGAAATGCGCTCGATCCCTGGTGAGGTCATGCTAAAGAGTCCCAAGCTAGGACAAAACAGATAACCTATACTTCCTGGTCTCCAGAGGTTCCGTAGATTATGTCAGCCTGTGGTCTGACTTGCGATCAGCAGAATTATTAGAAATTTGTTTTTTTTGCTAATATCACTTTCCTGTTTGAATAGTGTTAATAATCTTTACAACGGTAACAGTTATATTTTACCAGAAGTCTCTACTGAGGTTTTAATAAAGAAAAAAACATTTAAGTCATATGTTGACCTTAGTAGCACCTGTATCTCATACATCAATTGAAAGGGCTTCATGGAACTGGTAAGATTGCAGAATTTATATAAATACTCTTTATAACTCCTTTAGGTATGGGACAATGCCGAAAGCTTTATGACAAAAGTTAATTTTAGCAAAATCCACTAATATGTCAATCTTTCATAGGTCTAATCATAGACACATGGTTTTGAGTAAAGTTTAAACTTATAGTTAAGAAATCAATGAGTACGTATTTTCTAACAGTATGATTGTCAATGAAATCTGAGCGAAGGTGGAGCTAGTTGCATTAAAACTGAATGGTTGTCAGTTAGTAATTGCTATGAATTTGATGAAAACGATTATCTTGATGAGAGGTCAAAGTTCATTGATAGTTTAGAATAAAAAATACTTGTAGAACTAAGACGTTACTTTTAGGAAGAATGTGTTTCTCTCTATCATTCCAAGTATTAGAAACTCAACAGAGTTGAGACTGTTACTTAACACTCAGGGACAAAATGTTTAACCGAATGACTCAACGTTTTCATTGTTACATTAAGCCAAACATAATTTGACAACTGTATAGGCAAAATATTTTAGGGCCATTTCACTTGAAGGATTTTCATGTTTTACATACATAGTAATTTACCTGTGCAATAACCAAATTATTCTTCAGCAGGAAACCTAGCATCAACGCCCTGACTCTTCTTCAATCTCCACTTTCAGTGTCCATTTTTTGAAATTACAAAGAATTTAGCAAGACTGTTCTGTTCATTATCCAGGACTTGAACTGTGCGTCATCTATTACTCGACAGGATTACTGAATGTTTTTTCTCATTGGTAATTTGCATTTAGGATTCCAAATACTTATTAAAGCAACTTTTACTAGAGAAAATTCTGTGTATGCGAATGGCTTATCCTGAAGTTTTATTACTCCTGAACAATTTGATGACGGTTCTTCACGTGATGCAACTACAAAAGGCTAAGTATTACATCATACATATATCCAAACATCAGCTATACTTTTTATTTTACGACATAATTCATTCGTCAACCACTAACGTGAACGTCGTTCTTATGAAATCGCCAATGAGTACCCAGATTTCAGCAAATATATGATAAATACTGTGCTGAAGTGTCAATGCTTTTAATAATAATTTTCTGCTTTATTCTAAAAACAGTACTTATAATAGAGAATGGAATTCTCAGCATTTGTCACAATATTGCATTTGATATACTCAAAATATAAATAAAAATTAAAACAAAAGGAACCAGAGGAATTTGTCCACGCTTACGATGTAAAGTCAAAAATATTCGAAGTACGAATTGAGAATATTTAATATTATAATAATAATAACAGTGAGTTTGTTTCAAACAGTATTGGCGATTCGGCTTGAGAATTTTAGCATGTTATAGATTATCGGATCTAATTTTCTGCTGATATAGTATAGTGAGGGGAAATACGAAATTAACAGTTATAACACGGCTTAAATGATGTTCACACTTATGAAAAAATAAACAAAAACAAAAAATTGAGAGGATTATAAATATGAGGCGAACAATAACAATAAAGGTTGATGTTGTAAGGGTGGAGGAAATGATTCATTTTATAGTGCAAAGAAGGTTTGTGAGTTCATGCCTAACACATTTTTCATCACATAAAGTACGTCCCAAATATGGTATAGAGGAATCATTATACTTAGACGTACGTGCATAAAGTCTTCTGAAAAGACGTTTTGTTTTACCTGAGGAGACACAAGGTTGGAGCTGTGGCTAAAATGGATGCAGAAGGTGAACACTTTTAAAATATATCTCATTAGCATCATAGCTATATACTTGAATCTGTAGCCCCAAACATCACGGAAAACTTCACAAACATTTCAGTGGTAAAACCTAATGCTTTTACTTTCATTCATTTCTACCCTTAACAAATATATGAAGCTTTATTAGTTAAGTCGTTTATTGGTCATGTTTTATCTAGTCTTTCAATTTTCTAATGCTGCAGTTTCACAACAATATAAATCAGTTCATGTTGATCTACACCAGTGAATACTCGTCAACAATAAATCCTTTTCGGTGATTGTATTACTCAGTTCACCCAGCATTTTGTTTTGTTATTGTACTTTCTTCTGCGTTGTTTATGTATGCTGCAAGCAACTGACATCATTCTAAAACAGGAAACAAAGCATGACCCATATAATCATGATAATCACAAGATTTAACTTATTGGATGTCAGCAATAGTTTTACCATACATAAGAATAAAGTTATACAAAAGTACTTTGAAATACAAAATAGTTTTATGTCTGCCACAAAAATGACTCATACAAAAACAGAAATTTTTGTGAAGGATAAACATATCTGACTGAGAAACATAGGACATATAAGTAATAAATAAGCTAAGAACTTCATGAAATCCCGAAAAACCTAGATTGGTTAAATTTTCCTTTTCATAAAGCATAACAGAGAGAGAGAGAGAGAGACAGATTCCATTACAACATAGATTAAAACGCATCTATTGAGAACACCAGGGCGTATACTGTTTGTAATATGATGAAATCTGTTATATTTTCTGTTGTGTAACAGTATAACCTCTTGGCTGCAGTAAAATAAATGTCTTTTTTCATAATCTCTAAAATGCACATGAGGAAGACCATAGTAATGAAGAAACCTGACCGCATACTGCTGTAAAAGGTACTCATACACATTTACTTACACCATCACTAAGAATCTAAAGAATAAAGATGTATTTCTTGAAAATACTGAGAACAGACAATAGTCGACATATTCTCTTTCTTCGTTAGCTCTAATTTACTTGTAGATGCTGAAGCAGATATACTGGAAAAGCAGAAAGAAAGTTCCAATTTAGACTCCATAAAAACGAACTAAAATGTCTGCAGTTAAGAAAAAGTAGATCTTTGAGACATTTGACTAATGCAGGACGTCAGGTAGACATCAAAAATTCCTTCAAAAGAGTAAGCGAAATAGGGAAGCTCAAATCTCTTGAAGTTTGGAGAGGCAATGGCTATCACATGATTAAAACCTCACTTATGTATTCAAAAGGAAGCGATAGTAAGTCTTTATCTGGCTTGGTAGCTCAAATTTAAACTTCCTATAATTCATTCTGTCTATTAGGACCTAATCAATAAACAATTCATTCTTATAATTTATGTACCTCAGTATCATTTTGTTACCGCAACTCCTCACTTTTTGTTTTGTTCGAGAAACTTTGATCATCCTACGTATATAGGCAGAACTATATTTTAAACTTTAGTAATTTATTATTCAGTTCATCTACATAACACGAACATTCTTACTACTCGACACTTCAACACCAATGAAGTAAAGTATATTAAAATAATGTTAACAAGTTTGATAATTTATTTTTTTAATAGTCAACGTAATACCGAAAGAATAAAACGGACCCGTTTTATCCCACTTCATGTGTCGTTATTGCTTCTTTCAAGGTAAAACGACACCTTAAATTGGCTTTACACAATATACTAAACAGAGAAGCTTCACAAATTTTTCGTCTGTACTGTCAATAAATCTAATATTGGGAAGTAGATATTTGATGATTTTTTTTGTTTATTCATTTTACTCCTTCACGTTTCTAACGGAACATAGGGCTTCAAGCTAAAGCTTTAAAGTTTCGGTAGCAGTGATGTTCGTTTTTACGAGATGGGGTTGCTAGCCTCACGCCCAGTCTTTTCTCTTTCCCTGTCTTATTACCATCTTAGCGAGGTATAGAATTGTGATGGCTGGAGATCGAACCCCGAACCACATGAGGCGTGGTTGGCCAGTATTCTCCCTCTGCGCCATTGACACATATTTGATGAATTAATTCCCGTGAATGAATTTAAAATTTAACCTTCAAACTGAGAACTCCATGCACATGTTAGATTTACAAAATTACACTTAGTAATTTTGTTAATATGACCTCTGACCGTAAATAATTCTGGAACTTTCTCGCACAGCCTAGTTGATGACTTCATCGAAAAGAAATTTTCTTCGCTGCAACCATCTTTTTAAAAAAGAGAAATAGTGGTATTCACAAGTTGAACAAATTGACTGAAATATTTCAAGTTTTGAAATAATAAGGCTGCAAAGTCATTGTACCACGGTTTGATTCAAGATAAACGTTGAAAATGAAGATTATTCGTGCCTAAAATCAGATCACATATGAAAACAGTGATAAACTTTATGTTCACTTGATCCTTAAGGCTAATAAACATCTAATCCCTAGTGAATATGAATTAAGATAAGGCGAAACAACAATGATTTGATAATCGATAGATCTCCGAATACTTGCATAAAACCAGTAAAATATTCATCAAGAATGACAAAATTTTTAAAATGTTTGCAGTGTTGATACCAAAACACCTAACGACTCAGTTGAGTTTAAGTTTATGGTGTCATGAGACTTTGCATCGGTGACACAGCGGTTAGGACGCTAGCCGACCATGCACATGGTCTGGGGTTCAATTCCCGGCCGACGCACTCTACCTCGCTAAACCAGAAATAAAGCCGCTAGCTTGAAGCCTTATGTTCCAGTGGGGAACGTGAAGGCAAAATTAATTAATTTAATTATAAGACTGATAAGCTGGATACTTAGTTTGATGTTATTACTAATCAAATAGTTCATCATTTATCGCCTGATTTTTCTTTAGAAGTACTCTGAATAGTTTTCCGGTTGAATAAAGTATCCTTGACTTTCTTTTGAATAAGGTGCTTAACAGTAACACTCCAATCCGCATTGTTTGCTATATTCGCATAATTTCACTTATTGATCACCCTTTTCTACTCTCTGTTAAGAAATTAGGTATCCTCATTTTACTAAAAATTGTCCCGTTATTAAAATCTGAACATCTTATAGGATATTTGAGGCACTAAGAAATCTGCGAGCATTTCTGGTTACTCAGCATGCTTACTACTAACTGAAGCTTGTGGTAAAAGGAGAAATAAAACTCAGTTAGTTAGTGTGTATGGTAAAAACAAATGTAATTCTCTTCTAGCTCCCTGGAAATATTAAATATTCAAAAAATTAACTCAGAGAATCTACGTTTTGTGCAAAATGATCATCTTTCTTGGCTTTAAGACACTTCAAAATCACTACTGAAATTTGACCATACTAAGGAATTCATATGAGCGATTTCATGAGTCAGGTTTAGTTAATTGCTAAATGATTAATTCAAAATTCGGCTTTAACCACTATCTGTTTCAGTCACAATCATTGTTTTAGCCAATCAATAGTCACTAGCAAACTCAGTCAATGCAAAGTTCATTAAAATTCTGATCACATAATGATTTCAATCAGAGAACCATTGGAATTCGGGGAGTACTAGAAATTTTAGAAATCTTTAGCAGTATGCACCCATGACATCTTCAGGGATCGAACCCAAGTTGTTCAGGTTAAAAGACGATTTTGTACACTATTCAGCCATTGGGACAGAACCCAAAATTTGATCTCAGGAGTTTCAAAAAGATGATTCCTTCTGTAGGGTTCCTTACTCCACTAATTAAGTTGATACACTGTTCATTTTTGTGGATTCTAAGCAGATAATATCATAAAATCGTGTTTTAGAATAAGTGAATATTTTATCAAGTGTTCGGTTTTAAGAATTTGATGGGTTACAGGATTGATTGTGAGCTGACATTAGTTAGAGAATCATTGGAAAACCTGGGAGTACTGCTAAGCTGTTTCTTCCTAGTTTGGGACCTATCATCAGTACTCACTCACTAGATTTCGAACACAGAAACCTCCGGTTACAAAACAAGAGACCTCACAGACCATTAAGCCACTGAAATCCGACCCAACAATCTACGAATTCCAGCTTCTGTTAATTTGTTACTTAATTAGGGCAACCGCCAGCCAACGTCATAAGCGAGTAAATGTCCTCTTGCCTGACTTAGTGTGAGACGCTGGTCACGACTTCTCACTAGGAATCCATGTAACTTCTTGTATAGAGTCTGTCATCAGTGAGCAACACATTAATTATCAGGTGTTGGTTTGCAGGGACTTGATTGGTTAAAAAACTGATCACGAGACGACATCAGTTTCTTTACCAAATATCAATACTGACAGTATATTATTCACTCGTATTTATTCAGTTTGAGAACCCCTTCTACAGTCTTTTCTAACTTTTGAAAATTATTTTACAATCGTAATATTTCATGCTCATGCATATTTATACTTCATAAATTCTAACGTGTGTTCCGTTACCACTTAGCAATTATAAATTAATCAACTGATTTACTTGTTTACTAATGGAATCGTCGTTCGTACACGAATTTCTGTGAATATAAAGCCTTAATGCAAAACTTTGGTGCACATGTACGCCTAAAAGTATTTTTTTTACTATTTTTGTACAAACAGCTTGTCACATTTTTGTTTATAAAAACAGGTAGTGTAAATAAAAAGTGGTGCAATTTTGTGTCAGTGGTACATTTTTTCATTTCCTTTGTTCAGAAGGGAGCAATGGGCTTCAAACTTTGAAATTTTAGCGAAGGCGGTGTTTTTGTTTGCTAGCCCAATACCTACCTTTTCCTGTTTTCCAGTCTTACCACCTATTGAATGAGGTGTAGGAGTGCGTCGGCCGTCAGTCAAACCTGGACCACCTGAGTAACTGTCGACCATTCTACAAATAAACGACTGTACCAGTAACGTTTCATGATATTAATCTACTTTAACTTTGTTACCCTAAATATTTATTTAAGATTTGATAAGTTACATATGCAAAATAGTGTAAACTAATGGCTGAAATGAAAGTATGCAGCGCTTTTCTACACGACAAAACTCTATGTCCTGAACTTAGTGGTAGCAAAATTACCTGTAATATTTTTCTGTACTCAAAAAAATTGCCTTCATGAGCGTAAAGGTTGATGCTTTTCATAAAAGTTGCTTTTAAACTTTAGTCTTACTGAAAATAATACACAAATATCGTCAACGTGTGATGAGGTATTACAATTGAAGTGGTTCATCAAAGTGAAAATACTTGACGAAGTTAATTTACGGCAGCCACGAGAATACATGGCCTTCGACAACTAATTAGATTCACGCCTTTAATCAAGCCAAATGGTGCCTACTGTTATGGATGTGCTTAACGAGTTCCAGAAGGGTCAAGTTTTGATAAATGAATTGATGAGAGTTATTAAAAAATACATATACGGTGTGAGCTTGTTAGGGATAAGTGATCTACTGGGAGGAATGGATTTTGGAATCGAACAGAGAACAGAATCAGAAATTTAATATTATATAACATATAAATATTATAATCTATATTCGTCTGTTTAACAATTTCGTGGATTTTAGTGCTACTTAATTCTGATTAGTTTTTCAAGGGTAGTGAAAATATCGGTCTGCATGGCTGCTTTAGCTTGACTTCCTCGAAAAGTATTCACAGTTCCATATTTTAGACAATCAAACTCTCAAGGACATGAATTTCATGAACTTAAGCTGAATCTCAAAAGTGGATGATGGAAAGAGGTTTAAACGAACTTAAACAGACCCGCACTAGATAAAACAGGCCTTGACAGGATTAAACCACTATGGAAAATTTCAGCCATTGGGTTGAGGCAGGGTGTTTATTGCATTGTGATTCCACAACTCAGAAGCTCAACCTTATGCAACCAATTTGATTGTCACTTGTTAGCTTAACTTTTATAGTAAAATTGAAATGTTCTCACGAGCACAGACTAGTCTGTCTTTTATCCTCATTTTCATGGGTTCTGAGGGTATGTAGTCGATCATCAGTATTAGTAATGAACTCACAAAGTCAACAGTACTATTATATCAGCACCGGTATAACGACATAAGCAGTGAAGTAGGTAGGAAACTGTTGCTCTCTCAAGCGATATCAAAATACCTTACATCTCCTTCATGCAAATTTAGTATAAGAATATTATAAACTGTTGTTAGCTTTAATTAGTGTGTAGTTATCGAGCAGTAGTTTCACCTTCCTTACTGGTTGAAATACGCCTAATCAGATTTCTACACTTGTAGGCTATATGTTTTTGATAATGCTACAGAGTCATGAAAACGAAACAAATTTATTCCTATGCTTTGAAATCTTATCTTGTTTGAATAAAATGTGAAAATCAACCAGTATTTTGATGCCCTTATGCACAACCTGTGATTTTTTACAGTAATACATGCTTTTTTATTTCTCACAGCTCTCCGGGACTTCAACATTTTGTGTTGGATTCTAGTTGGATATAATTTCCGAATTTTCCTGGCTTGCAGTATGGAATTGATGAGTATCTGGGTCTCATATCCAGCTTGAAAAAGGATAATTGGTCACACTTTCTCAATTAATCTTGTTCGGTTTCAGTGTTGATCTGATCACAGTTTTGAGATATTTGATCGTAAGGAGTAGGCGATACACAGTTAATCATGACAATATCATGAATAATAACAAGTGAAGGTAAAATTTCATGAATAGTTCATTGATAATTTTCTTTGTTGTAGAAACCTTTTATTATCTCACTTTTTTAAAACTTTATTCCTTTTACGTTTTGAGTGCAGCATAGGACTTCAAGCTATAGCTCTGAAGCTTTGGTAGCAGTGGTTTCATTTTTACAAGGTAGTTTCGCTAGCCTCGTGCCCACCCACCGCCTCACTGAAGTTTAGGATCGCGTCGGCCGTGGTTCGATTCCCGGACCACATGCGTAGTTGGCGAGCGTTCTAGCGCTGAACTACCTATACGCAGAGAATATATATATATATATGCCATTTCGAACTGAATCTTATGATGTACAGTGGTGCCTGGTACACTGTCGGCCTGTTCAATCACATTGAGACAATTGACTTAAGACTTAATATTGTTCTAAATCTTCGATATATAAGTAACGTCAGGACACGGGAACCACAATCGTCATGTAAACAAGGACATTAGTCTTATACAACACTTAAAAACCAACACTTGATTCCCCCTGTAAAGCTGTTTAAGTTGACAAGAAATCTTATACAGTCATCAGATATATTTCCTTACACACTGGACATTACACTCATGATATCCACATGCTAAGAAGGCCGAAAACTGACAACTATTGGGATCTCTTAGGCATTATTACAACTGTATTTTGTTTTGAGTGTTTCTCAGTCGCTTTTATGTTAACCTGCTTGTATGAAAAAATAAATAAATTATGAGATAACATTTTATAGATTATGAATTTTCGGTAACTTGATTAGATTTCAAGCAATCTCTTGACATAATGACATTAAAATATGTATCTATGTACACATACATACATGAACAAATGCAGAATTCATAAGTATGTGTTTCATAGAAATATTGTAGCACTTCAATGCTCCGTGTACTTACTCTGTTTAATAATAACAATAATAATGCATAAATATAACTTTTCTATATATTTTATTATTCATGTTTTATTCATATCTATCCATTTATCATATCCGTACATAATTTCTTTTATTTATTTCCTTACAGTTCATTTCATAGCTGTCCTAAAGCATAGAAATAAAATATATCAAAAAGTAATAATAATTATTGATAACAAAACCATAGACTTAAGCATCTTGATGCACTCTGAATTATTTGCGATAGACAAGTCGACTTAACCCTCCTTTATGCACTATATCAATTTTTATATAATCTTGTATACATGAATGAATAGTGGTTAATCTTTGTTTATTTTAACACTGTCACATTTTTCACTAAAACTCAGAAACATGATGACGACGTCAATAGCAACAAAAAATGTTATTTCAAAAGACGAAGCGATAAATAAAGACTATTCTTTTCGATAACTTCTTCATCAGGTTCTACAGTTATATGTCCAATGTGAATTAACGAATTATTATTACTGACAAGAGTTATGTAATATTAAAGAGACTCGGAAAAATAAGATATTAATGAAAGAATATGGAGATAAATGTTCTTAATAAATTATTTCATAATTAGAAAGAGCAAATAAAGGTTTAGTTCAGAAAAAGATGTTACTAGAACTCCCTTATGGGTAAATTTTGTTTTGATAAAGTCTCACAATGTTATGCAGTAATGTTTACTGATGACGTGCTTCCTAGATAAGTGAAGGAAGTGACTTCTTCCAAGTTTATCCCATTGATAGGGACTGGTACTGGTTTCCAGTGCTGTTGGTTGGTTATCTTCACCACCTCCGTCTTATCTATGTTCACCTGAGGTAATGTCTTCTCTGCCATCCATTTCTGCTACTTTGTTGGTTTTTGTCAGCAAATCTTCGAGTTTTTGTGTCATTAAAGATCTTCTAGAGTCTTCCTATCGGCCTAACTTATTCCTGTCTTCACATTCTCTGTGCACCGTCTGATGCATAATCCAGTCCATCTTAATTAAGAGTATCATCCGTGATAATAGGCGGTCAGCCTTGTCTAACTCCAATATTCACTTCAAACACATCGCTGAGTTGTTCGTTGTGGATCACCTGACACATGGCATAGTCATGTAGCCGGCAGCTGAATGAGGTTGATGAAGACTTGGGTACTGCACACCATAATGTTGAGGCAGTTTCCAAGTTACTTCTAAAAAAAAATTAAATGAACAAAAAATCAAAAGTTTTACCGTGATACTTTCCATAATTTTAAACATACTGATAGCGTTTAATTAGAAACTAAGATATTTCCTTAAGTCTGCCACACGCAACTTAGTATTCATTCAATCAAGTTAATTGCACACAATTGTCCCAATGTATATTAATCTTTTCCCATCTGTTTCACATCCAGGGCAACAGAACTGTAGGAACTCTCTGATCTTAGGAATGATGCTCATAATTTGATGCGAATCTCTTAAGATTATTCTCATAGTGGAGTAATGTTTGATTATCATATCACATGTGTCGAATGGCATTGATGCTCAACAGCTTTTTGAGAGCCTATTTACTTCAACTTGCAGATGAGTACAGGTCAACTTGAGCTTCTCAAAACATGTATGTATATATACATATTAACTTTGTTAGTTGAAAGATTTTGGTCAAATATATATTACATGGAGGATTTAATCATGAGCTGACATCAGTTAGAGAACCACTGGAAAACCTGGGAGTACTGGACAGCCGTTTCGTCCTAGTTTGGGACTCCTCAGCAGTACGCACCCACCGGGATTCGAACCCAGGACCTTCTGGTTACAAGGCGAGCTCGTAGACCATTGAGCCACTGGGACCCGATCCAATGGTCCTTGAATTCTAACTTCTGCCAATTCACGACATAGCGCGACCACTTCGCAATGTCTTCTTCGATGAGTTACTGCCTCATCTTCGACCTGCTGTACCCTACTGGTCACGGCTTCCCACTAGAACCCCAGGTTAACTGCCTGAATAGGGCCAGTCACTAGTGAGCATCAGATGAATTTTCAAGTATTGGTTTTTTCTAGTGGGAAGCCGTGACCAGTAGGGTACAGCAGGTCGAAGATGAGGCAGTAACTCATCGAAGAAGACATTGCGAAGTGGTCGCGCTATGTCGTGAACTGGCAGAAGTTAGAATTCAAGGACCATTGGATTGGGTCCCAGTGGCTCAATGGTCTACGAGCTCGCCTTGTAACCAGAAGGTCCTGGGTTCGAATCCCGGTGGGTGCGTACTGCTGAGGAGTCCCAAACCAGGACGAAACGGCTGTCCAGTACTCCCAGGTTTTCCAGTGGTTCTCTAACTGATGTCAGCTCATGATTAAATCCTCCATGCAATCAAACAAAATCCCTACAAAAACCAATACTTGAAAATATATATTAGCCAAGTCGTGAAATTTTCAGGAGAAAGCATAACCAGTTGAGTTTTTAACATGAAAATGTTTAGCTTCAATAGTTTACTTAAACACGAGGATATGTCTACAAGGGTATATATTAGATTTTTATTTTAAACGGAAAACATCATATCCACTCTTATAACCTTAGCAACATAAATAATTCATTGTCAAACAGTCAAATAAAAGTCAGCCTTTACTAATATGAAGTTTAGTCAACCGGAAAATATAACTTATTAGTGTACGACGAACATATATTTATACATGTTTGTTACTAGTATTGTTACAATCCTTGTAAATATAAAAAAAATTTAAAAATATTTCTGTTTTATGACATACAAAAATATTCCTTTGATAGTTCTGATGAAATAATGTAACATTATTAAGAAGCCGCGTTGAATTATCCTTTCAGATACTCATATCAACTAATGGTAATTACTCTATTTAAAACAACCAACAAATTCAAAAAAGGGGTTTTGAATTAACTACGTGAAAGAAATAGTTTCAACCACTTTATGGTTTAAGAAAATTAGCCCCTTTAAACATTTTGAATGGTGTTATTAAATTCCATGTTAGATAAGTTTATTTTAAATATCACTCAGTGATATGCTATTAGTAACTGGATGACGTTTCGAGGACAAATTAATTCTCATATCAATCATTTCAATTTAGTCACACGGTTTCATAATTTGTCTTGCATATTTAATTCAATTTTAGATTTTCCCATCGATTGATTAGACCAAAGTGTTCCGTCTCAGTTTGACATGTCGGCTCCTTGTTCAGATGCTTCGGGGATGTCTGTTCATGTAACTTGAAGTCTATTAGTGGGTGGTTTGAATTGAATAATTAATAAGACCTGTTGTACAAGAGGCGGCTCTCGTGGCCCAACTGGTCTGGTGGATAATACTTTGGCGTTTGAAACTGTGGGCACTGGGTATGAGCCTTGGTGGGGACACCATAAATCACTAGGAAATGCAGGTACATCCATCGAGGAGTCACAAATGGGAAGAAATGTCCGTTGTCCTGGATTCCGCTGCTAGTCGCCATCGGCGAATTGTCTTACAAATGTTTTTCTTTCTCTCCCTCTTCCCTCTGTTGTTTTTTGCCATTTTCCATATCTCTGGTATAGGCATTGGGTCATTCCAGTTGCACGTGTGCAGTATTGAATCGATGAACCAAACTTCAGTGATTAACCTCTCTTCCCGCCTAACTATACTACTTTTTAATACTCTCACCCTGTCCCACCCACCTTGTATTTATTTAACATGGTCAATTATTCTAGGTCTAGCTAAATTTTTATGTTCCAGTAATTTAACTGACCCTGATCTACTAGTCTGACCCATGTAACTGACCTTACTGACAGTCATTAAACGTTATTTGGTAAATTATATTATTTCTTTAAATTCGATCTGTCGGGTCCTTAAGCCGACAAAGTTTATCTCTGAGATGGTTGGCTGGTTGATTTAAATGCCACCCTAATTTCACCCTCATTGAGAATCCTATATAGGGCCTCAGATGTTCCTTTTTTATACGACAGTAATACAGAGGCTTTGAATTCTATATTATTTCTGTCACTTTCATTTCTAATCCTATTTTTTAATGAGTCTTCATACATTTCTGAACAAACTCTGGTGAGTAGTTATTCACTAGTAGTATTTTCTTAATTTTTTTTTCTTGACGGAATTTATCTGAGATACTTGACATTTTCTCTCAACACATTTCGAACAATCTGATCTCACATTCACTTACGAAAACAAATTTATGGAAAATGGAAAATCAGTTAAAATTAACGAAATAAAATTGAATTCAAGAGTAAGAAGGATAATCGTTAACATTATTCTTGGCAATATAATCAGGTAAGTATTACCAAGGTAGGTTAAAGTATTAACAAGTCGTTTTTGCACCCATAGGGGAGAACATTTTATCGATAACTGTTGACTCATCATATTTTGGCATGTGACTTTGATGTGTCCCTAGGAAATAGTGAAAGCCGTTTCGATATTATTGTTGTAATTCATATCAATTAAGTGTTTTGCTATAGACGAAGATGATAGTCTGTCACCTGCTTTTGCCGAGACTTCATCCACCTGAGTTACAAATCTTTTCTATTACTTCATAGTTCTTTTATTTTTCCAGGCATCTAGGTATATGTTCCCCATTCTGATGATTAATTCTCCCTATGTATATGTGACCACATATATAAATTGGTGTTCGATACTGGATGTAACAAACGTTGGTGCAATGTTGAGGCTGTATAGCAAGTTTCGCCAATGACTGAACTTATTCTGTCTTAAAATCCTACTACTTATTTTCCGATTATAAGGTAATTTGATGAAGATATCTTTCTTTGGGATGGAACAAACTGTAGGCTTTGAAACTAACCAACCTCTACACTGGTTCAAAAGTTTTAATGGATAACCAATTTCAAAAAGTATATTCGTCCATATTTTACTTCCATAATCTTTAACAGCAGCTGCATAAAAACTCTGAATCAGTTTGAATAAGCATTTAGTCAAGCCTCTTTTATATTTCCAAAAGTTGGTTTGTAAGGATTAGATTTGTTGAAACGTGTTTGACCACAGATTGGTATCAGTTAGAGGAACGTCGAAAACAAACAAGGTGTACTGCCAGAAAGCCGAGAATCATCAGAAGTACGCCCTTACAACCAAGGTCCGAACCCAGGACCTTCCGGTTACAAGGGAAGCTCTTATACCATTCAACCACTAGGACCCGATTCCTCAATGGCCATCCCATGAATTCTAACTTCTACCAATTCATGCTTTAGCTTTATCACCAACCAATGTCATCGGTGGGACATCCATCCTCACACTTGACTGGATGGATGTAATTGGTCACGACTTCTCACTAGAACTCCAGGAAACTCCGTCCTATAGTAAGTCACTAGCGAGCATCAGATTAATTTTCAAGAGTTTGGTTTGTAAAGGTTAAATATGTTTATACGAGTTCGTGAAAACAAAACTAATCCTTACAAACTAACTATAGAATAATAAATTTGTTTGACAATTTAACGTGAACTGACTTTAAATGACATTTTGCTAAATCATTCAAAGGACATAGGATTATGAAAGAATTAGTATTTGAACACATTTATTCTAATGTATTTGAATAGCCTAGCAACATGTCGGTTGATTTCAGTTGTAAACATGTAGTCAAATCATTCCTAATGTGTTGCACAATCACTCTGTTATTATTTCATTTATATCATTTTATCCCATTTGATTACCTTTGAATTCGAATAGGATATTGGTGTTTTGTGAGAAAAATAATTAAATGTTAAAGTCTAGTTGAATGGAGTTAATCTGCTAAAATGATGTAACGTTGCTGTATGTGAGAAGTAAACCAATTTTGTAGGCTTTTTCTTCATTTCTTTCAAGAATTGCATAGCGTCTAGTAGGAAGTCAATTAAATAGGCACCTGTGAGTTCACGTAGCGTTCATATAATATAATTATACTATTACAACAACAAGAAATGCAGAAAAGTATAAGCATCTTGATGAATACGAATTCTGGTAGCCCGATGATTTAAGCAGGCTACCGTCATTCAATTAAGCACCTCTGTTTTTTTCTTTCCTTCACGTTCCTCAGTGGAACATAGGGCTCCAAGCTAGTGGCTTGAAGTTTCTGTAGCAGTGGTGATTATTTTTACAGGATGGGGTTGCTAGCCTCATGCCTAACCTTTCCTCTTTACCTGAATTATTTCTGGCTTAACGAGTTAAAGGAGTGCATTGGCCGGGGATCGAACCTCGGACCATATGTATGGTCGGCTAGCGTCCTAACCACAATGCCACCGACGCACCTCTGTGACTACTGAAAATAATATGTAACGATGTAGAAATACAAGCAGACAGAATACCAAGCCTCTGTCATTCAAAAACATTAATAAAATATGCCTACCTCGCTGAGCCGGGAATAATGCTGGTTAAGAGGAAAGGTTGGGCATGAGGCTAGCAACCTCATCCTGTAAAAATAAACACTGCTACAGAAACTTCAAGCCACTAGCTTGAAGCTCTATGTTCCACTGGGGAACTTGAAGGAAAAAAATATGATGATTGAATAATCTCATAAGCAAATTCATACACAAATAAAATACAGCCCTGGTGGACTGAAATAGTCTTTACTGTGGAAAAACGGTTTACATATAAAAATCTGCTCATTCATTTGTCATTTACTAAGCACCAACCAACATGAGCATGAATAGAAATTAATAATGATAATGATACAAAATCTGGGAATTAACGTTTAACAGTTATTCAATCAATTTCCACTATGAGACTTCAAAATGACATGCAGATATAAGATCTTTCCACTGTTTGTTTAGCCAACGGGCTGATGGAAACCCAAAAGTGCTGAACAAATATGACATGATAATTCCAGGGATTTCAGTAATGCACTTCAGTAACCGTTGGGCTAAGATTCAGCTACTGAACTGGTTAATAACTCGTGGCAGTTCACAATTTAGTGCCATCATCATTCGATGCTATCATCAATAAACTGTTCTCTTGTTTTATACCCAGATGCTTTTAGTTTTATAAATTTGCAGATTTGTTCTTTCAGTTTTTCAGTCACAATAGTGGCAGTATGTTAAATTACTACATCTAATGAGTTTTTTTGAAATGTTGACATTAAGTTATGCGAAACCTGCATCGTAGCCTTAATCTACACACATATCAGATGGAAATCAGGGATCTTCTTAACATTAGATGTAAAATTCTGGTCATTCAACTCAGCTGGAATGTGTCTTTATAAACTGATCAAACGCAGTTTATCTTCTACGAGTTTAGTAAGAACTTATTTTTTAAATGTTAACAGTATTTACAGAAGCGATTCACTGAAATTCAGTAAAAAGCCTTTATCTGTTGATAAATGTATTGCGGATAATGCTCAATATATCTGCGTTGTATGTAAAGGAATAATCGTTTGGCGAATCCCTCCTGAAAGATCCAATTTCAATACTAACTAACTTTGTTATTATTTTACCTTTTTCTTCTGGACATCTGCATATCACACAATTATTTGTTTCTTAATGTATGTCTCTGTCGCTGTTCACTCTCTAATTCCAATGCTTCTCTTTATGCTTGTGTAATATTGTGTAATATTGATAATGTGTCGCTTTACACCTGCTATTTAGTTTGAGTAAGTCAAGGACATTCTGATATTGGACTTTCTAAGGGAATTGTTTGTGTGTTCCTTGAAAACACAGTTTTGATCCCACCTCGTTGTGCACATTCTACTTGATTGTAAGGCACCACTTGTAGTTGAATTTTAGTTAACTAATTTTGTTCTACAGCAATTGTTTTGTGCTTATAAACTCGCTTAGTCTATATAGCTGCCTAACGGCACTGTTGAGGTAAACTTGAGTTTTTGGTGTTATTATTGTTGATAGGAACCCCATAGGTCCATGGACGACAGATAATCTTTTACTGGCCATTATGGATAAAAAAATTACTTTGATCAAGTCTCATAGTGCTATACAATGATATTTACTCATGATGTTTGGAGCACAATTTATTGCTCTTAATCATGTCAAGTTACACACAACTTATAAACGAAGCTAGAAAGTTGTGTAAGTAAAATAAAAATATTGTCTCAATAATGGAATTATACTCTACCACAGTGCTCAAGTTCTAGTCTTATTTCGTTTTTCTGTCTTCAAAGCGTTGCCTAACTATGAGTGTCTCAAGGAGGTTTGGGACAGTTATATAGCAGAAAGGAGAGATCAGTTTCCTGCTTTCAAATGACAACAAGTCAGTTTTGGTCGTTACATCGTATTAGCTTTCAGCCATTATTACAGCATGTCTCAAATATAAACCTGCTATAAAATTTTCGCATCTATTTTCAGTCTGAAGTTAATAATATTAAAGCTTTATTTTAGACAGAATGTGAACAAATAGTACAGAGATTTGCAAAGTATTTGGCTCCCATATATTTCTTCTTTGTACAGGATTTACACATAAAAACACAACCTTAAGTCTATCATATGGAGTAGTGTTGTTGCATATAGAGACATGAACACTTTTCTATACTTTCTCTTCATTTTCTTCAGGGATCGCAGAGTGTTTCATTGAAATCTAATCAAATGTGTGCGCTCAGGTTCACGTAGCGATCGCCTGATATCACTGCATGGATTCAAACAATAAGGAATGTTGAAGAGTTTAAGCATTTTGATGGACGAAAGTTCTGGTAGCCCAGTTATTCAAGAAGGCCACCGTATTCCTAAAACCTCTCCCATCAGCATTATAGGGAATTATACTCATAACCATAAATATTTCATCAACTCATTAATGATGTTTCTGGAGATTAGTCGAATTTTTAGCGTCGACCGAGAACTTTTATGAACTAATTATCAAGTAAACTAAATTTCTTACATAAAAACCGTCATCGTTTACCGAATATAAAGTTTATAACTGTTATTACCGGTAAATATTATGAAACAGTGTTTTCTTGATATTCGTAATGGGTGATCTTCGAAGGTAATTATGAAAAGTGGGTGCGTAATTGTTATTTAACTTTACTATCAAAGCTGATGTTTACATTTAAACGTCTAACTATTCCTGTTTAAAATCTGCTGGACTATAGATAGCTGAAAGTGTTTTGACCACATTTCAATGACTCAACGATTAATCCAATGAAACCAAATAAAATCTCCCATGTGGCATATGTAATAAAAGCTGCTGTCTTCTGTGAAGCAACCTGAGTGTTTATCCATCACTTGTAATTCCCAAACTAACTTTAAGATGGCATAAATTTTGCTGAGCTCACTTCCTTGCAAATTCGGTTTGTATAGAATAATAGTTTTCATGATATTAGATGGTTGGAAGCATACGGCAGAAAGCCTTCGACCTGACTTGCTACTCACAAGTCACCAAGGCATATCTGAAAACTTGAAGGAACCCATGTCTCTTCTGAGATTCAAACCCTCGTCACCTAGTGAAACGTTACCACTGAGATATTCGGACTGACGATTGACCTCCTCTAGGACTGTATTGGATACTTTGAATCTCAGAAAGGGGAAGGGGTTCCTTCAAGGTTTCAGATACGCCTTGCTAATTGGTGAGTGCCAGTAAGCATGACACTTAGTTCCAAGGGGTCCTGCCGATTGCCTCCAACCATCTAATATCCCCAAATCAATATGGACCTTGATGGAGAGCTACCTAGAATGGTGGCCACATTGCAAACCTGACTGAGAGAATTCATTCTGCACCAAAGAAATGACTAAACACATCACAATAGTTACTAGTATCCAGTCAAAATACAGAATACCAGTATTTATTCAGACTTTGTTGTATATGAAATAAATTTTAAACAATGCGGATAGAATTGAATGTGACTAATGATTTATTGAGAACCTGAATTTACCAAAGCACGGAGGCTTTCCTACTAAAAGTGGTCCAGATTAATTTTAAAACACGTATTTATTATCTTTAGGAATACATTTATGTTTTTAGAAAGTCAGAATATAATATAACAGGGAAATCATATGAAATTAATTGAGTCATTAGCAGATAAATTCTTCTAATGTTGAATAACTTATTTATCTTATCCACTTCACAATCCCCCTAAGGGTAAATTCATTGTAATGAATTTGAAGTGAACATGTTAATGTCATCTTTTAATCGACGCAGTAGAAGAAAATAAGTGAAAATCTATTCATTTTTATCTCACACAAACTGAACTAACTAACGCTTCAAATTTAGAACCATTGTTCCAATATTAAAATATTTTATGTCGTTAATGCAAATCTAATGTTTTAGAAACACTCTGTAAACGATTTAGTTGGAAAACCTTCATCAGTAAATGTTTAAAATATCCATACCTCATTACATTACATTCGTCGGGTATTAGATAATTGGAGGTGATCGGTGTGAAGCCTTTGAGCAAGGTTCCCAGCTTATTAACACTCATCGGCAAGGCGTATCTACAACCCTAAGAAAACTGACATCCTGTCTAAGAATTAAAATCACATCATCCAATACTGTAGTCAAAGACGTTATCATGGCGCTATTCGAGCTCACTTTTGATCTCATGTAAGAGTGTAATGTCTAGATTGACTGGTCACTAGGGTATAGGCAATGCAGTGCATCAAGCCCTTGTTGTTAGTGCAAATGGAGATCTACCAGTCAAGTTTGCATTTCGGCCTCCAAACTTGGTCCAGAGCTTACTGGAGATTGCCCTCAGAGGTCTTGAAGGCAAGTTGTCCAGCTTGGTGACCAGAATACAAACTGAACTGATAGAATTCAGTTGGAAGTGACAAAAGGGTCACAAAGAATATTTCCAAAAGGTTGCAGACCTTTATTAACAACTGTCTTCGCTCTATACTGAAGATCAGACGGCCGGAAAGAATCACCAACAAGGAATTATGGGAACAAACAAAGCAAGAACCAATCGCCCAACAAATATGCAGGAGAAAGTGGAGATGGATCGGACACTTGCTGAGGAGACCGCTGGGTGATATCGCGCGTCAGGCCTTTGCTCGAGTGGAACCCGAAAGGGAAGCGGCGTGTGGGACGTCCAAGGGTGACATGGAGGAGATCGTGTGAAGAGGAGTTGAAACAGTATGGACTAACTAGCATGGATGCAGGTGAAAAGTACAGCAGAAGACAGAAGGAAGTGGAGACGTAAAGTTGAAGCCCTATGTTCCACTAGGAACCTAAGGGAGCAATAATAATAATAGAAGTGGCAAAAATAATCAGACATATGACTATGGTTACGCTTTAGTAACCGATCAGCATATACATGTCAAAGAAGTTACGCCTCTTTGTTGTCTTGCCGAATTGATTACTTTAGAAACCATAACACTACCAATCTTTCGAATTGATTAAAACTGATAGAGAATTAAAGTTCTTCGGTATTATTTGGTTCATTTGTGATGATAAATCAATGAAAATTAGATTGATCACAATTAAAATATTAAAAGCAGTTAAACTACGTTATTTACACAGCGAAACAGTAGAACTTTAATCATAACGAAGTAGCTGCATGTACAATAAGATTACTGTTTGAAATTCTCGAAACTGTTCTATGTATTTTCACTATTTATAAATATTTGAAATTCCCTGAGCAACTCAACTGATGAATAATATCGATGGAATTGGTACAGCCCTTCTAAGAATTTAGCTACGTTCTAAAAAAACGTGTTTAGTACACAGACGCAGAAAATTCTCAAGTAAGATATTATTCAGCAACACTTTATGAACCGTAACCTTTGTAATTTTGACGTCATGAAGAAATTACTAAACCATGAGGACACACGGCAGGACAATAACATATTTTCGATAGTGATCAGCTATTATACTATAGAAATGACGAGGCGACGAAAACTATAATAAATTAAAGGTTTACTTCACTTCTTAATAGTGAAATATCTTGACCACCAAGAAATATTCGTATTTTAAAAAACCAGCCAGTAATTTTCAAGTATTGGTTTGTAGGGATTTGATTGACTGGTTACGAGATTTCATCATTAGCTGACATTGGTTAGAGAAGCGTTGGAAAACCTGGGAGTATTGGACAGTTGTTTCATCCTAGTTTGGAATTCATGGGCCATTGGATTATATCCCAGTGGTTAATTGGTCTCCGAGATTGCTAGCCTTGTAACCAGGAAGTCCTGGGTTCAAACCCAAGTGGATGCATGCTGCTGAAGAGTCCCGAGCACTATGACGCAACAACTGTCCAGTACTCCCAGGTTTTCCAATGGTTACCTAACTGATGTCAGCTTATGATAAAATCCTGTAACCAAACCAGTAATTTTTGCAAATCCATAATACTTAGCGTCAAAATCAAAGATTTTACCCTCAGAAAGACATTCACTAAGCTCTTAAAGTGTTAGGATTATTTACTTAAGTATTAATTTACTGAGCAACCCAAGAGAACCATTTCACTGAGCTTGGCACTGATGGTTTGTTTTTACTGTATTTATGCTATATACAAAATTCACTGTATACATTGCACTGTCAATATGGTAAAACTTGATATTGCCAACAGTAAAGAAGATATTTTTGATTAACAGAGAATACCTTCTAAAATGAATTCATTCTTAAATTTCAGAGTTATAGTTTTTTTAATGGGTGAAAGGAAATTCATAATTTCCCAATACTAATGAACTCCACTTTCGCCATCAAAGGGAGAAATTTGAAAGAAATCACCTCTTTCACTTATCCAGACAGGATTATTTGAACTACAGACAACACGGATGAAAATGTCAAAGCCGAAATCAGAAAGATGAGACAGGCTTTCATTGATCTAAAATCACTTTGGAAACCTGTTGTACTCAGTATAGGAAACAATATTGGTATTTTAAACACTAATTTCAAGTTAATGAATGCATCTGTATAGGTCGAAGACCGTGCGTCAAGGAAATCATTTCCAAAAGGATATAGGCTTTCATCAGTAGCTATCCATTTGGTTTGGTACTAAAGATCATATGACCAGAGAGGAGTACCCACAAGAAACTATGGCAGCGAACTGGCCAAGAACTTGTAGCCCAACAAATTTGTCAAAGAAAATGGAGAATCATGGGATACGCACTGAAGAAACGATTCAATGATATCACCCACCAGGCCGTCGAGTGGAATCTGAGTGCAGTAGAGTGAGTTTAGCGTCTGAGAGTGACAAGAAGGAGATCTTATGAGGAGGAGATTAGATTTCATGGGCAATTTTGAAGCAAAGAACAAAATGAGATATCTATGTGGAGTTGGAGACATATATGTAATTAAGAACCCAAGGGAATAATCATAAAGTGAAAACCACCGCCAAACACTTAAATTTAGAACGCAATTCAGTCTTGAATGAAGCTCTTTAAAAAGGTGCTGCCTTGGTTACTTACGATGAGACAAATTGTAAAGAATTTCATAAATGATGTCGTCCATGTGGGATTTATAAGTTGTATTACAAGCAATTGAATTGGGTTTTATGACAGTATGTTACATTATTCATATACTAACTGAAAATTTGTTACATTACCTTTTTGCAGTTTTTCAGTTTAAGTCATTATTTAACTTTAATTTTTCTCAGTTCACCAAAGTAATGCCAAATACGGAAAAATTAGGCAGGTAAGAAGTTGCCTTTTTATAACTTTAAAATTGATATTACAAGTGGAAAGTTACAATGAAGACTTAAGAAAGGTCAAATATTCTGTATTTAAAACAAACATACGAGTTTACTTTGGATAATTTAAGATGTATTTTTTTCAGTTAGTATCTTAGCAACATGTAAATCAACTGTATTCAAAGCGAAATTAAGCATGATATACAAGTTAAATGAACTATGACAAGTTAAAAAGGTCTGTTTTCTACACAGAAATAATAGTAACTGCGAGAAAACAGAAAGTTGCGAGTTCTTTTTCATGAGAATTATTATCATGAAGTCTTGAAAATAAAAAGACTTATAGCATCACTAAAGATTTAGAAAGCAGTGTGACAGCAATTTATAATTTTGATGTTTAATTTTACTTTATTTTTGACAGAAACGATTTTTCACTGTTCGTGAATATTCAATGAACAGCACATGGTTTGTTTATTCAAACTGATCTCCATTTGGTGTCCCTATTGCTATTCATAGGAGGGAAAACACATTTTCGGAGTTGTGCTGAAGTTCAATAATGTCTGGGTCAAAGATAAGATGACGAATTCTGGAGGCGGACAATAAAGTGGATTCTGGTGAGTTGAATAATGTTTGTGATAAAATCTCTTTGGTTGTGGTTGATAAAACGGATAATCATGTGCTTATAATTAAGGAGAGAAGATTTCTTAAATTTCAATGGGAATCCAGTGAACTATCTGCGCTTTTTGGAGTGGTTTCACAGTTAACGACAAAATAAAGTTGATGTATCTGTTAAGGTATTTCACCGATGCCGCTACCACCACCGAAAAATGCTGTAAGTTCTCTTTTCCTAAGGATGGGTATACTGAGACCATGAGCACTTTAAGTCAAAGATTTGGAATTCCATCCATGACTTTTGAGTGAGTGTATGATATTGTCAAAGGCAATGGACCCCAAGAGTAATGAAACTAAAGACCACGTCTCTTTTGCAGAGAGTCTGATGACGCATAAAAATGCTTTGACTTCCATAAATTGAGTAAATGGCTTGAATTCAAGCTTTGTTCTCTCAGTAATAACCAAGCGCTTACCCACTAGATTACAAAGAAAGTGGGTCAAAATCAGCTCCGGTATGGAAGAACCAGGCTGACAGCTACAGAATGACCATATTTTAAGACCGGTGAGAGATAGTGTCAACCAAGCAATGACAAAGTCCCACACATGAAATAGAGAATTCAGTAAGCAAGGGGAAATCATTTGTGCTAAAAGGCTCTCAAGGTAGTGGATATCCAGGAAAGTGCATAATCTGCCGTAATTTTTTTTCCTTCCCGTTACCAGTGGAACAGAGGGTCTCAAGCTAATGGCTTTTAGTTTCTGTAGCAGTGTTTAATTTTACAGGATGGGGTTGCTAGCCTCATGCCCAACCTTTCCTCTTTACCAGCTTCATTTCTGGCTTAGCGAGGTAAAGGAGTGCGCCGATGGGGGATCGAACCCCGAACCATGTACATAGTCGGCGAGCGTCCTAACCGCTGTGCCACCGACATACAGCGTAATTTACACCAACTTAATGGGTGTAACAGTTTCCTAGGAATCATCCCATCACACGGATTGCAAGGTGAGAGACAGAAACAACTATGTTTTATCTGTTTGAAAGATGGATACACAAAAGCGAACTTTGAGGCAGTGAGCATTGTTGGTGGTAAGAAGGTAGTTGGAAAAGCAACTTCGTCGAGTTCCGACTCAGATTCCAGTGATCATGGAGGTGCTTGTGCAGTGTAGAAGCCTGTGGTTGTAGCTGGTAAGCCATTTATGAATGGTGTGCTACAGAAAACACCTCATTCTGTGCAGAAGAAGAGGGTTGTAGCTGTAACGTCCAGTTTTGTTTCAAACTCTAGCAATGATAAGCCAAATGTACGCTTGAGTATCTTAGAATTAAAAGTAGCTGTTGAACTGACTTACACGAATAAAAGGCCTTCAGGTCTCGATCTACTATTTCAAGTTTATTACTATTGGTGTAAGCGAGTCAGTACTGTCACTTGGTTGGTAAAGATATACCATATACTTGACATCAATGTGGCACCAGTGAGAATTTCAAATGTAGATGACGGTAGGAGGTAAGAGAATGGATCTCTTAACGATTTTCCATAATTTTTTGTCTTCGTTCTACAGCTAAGATCAGATGTCATGGCTGGAAATGATAAACAACAAGGAATTCTGTCTGTGTAGCACTTAAGTAAAAAACGTTACTTAATTGAATTTTTGATTTTCCCGTCGATTGATTGGACCGAAGTGCTCGGTTTCAGGTTGACGTGTCAGTGGGAACATCATCACTCACTGGGAAATGCATCTACATCCAGCTGACGAGTCCCAAATAGGACGAAATGCGCATCCTGAATTCCACTGCTAGTCACCATCCCCCAACTAATTAAAGAACCTTACTGCCTAAAATATGCAGAGGGAAATGGAGGTGGTTCGGAAACACTGCGAAGAAATATTTAGGTGACGTCGCATAATATACTGGCCCTCTAATGGAGCGCAGCCAAGAAGCGAGGGGTAAGGTGTCCGAAGGTGATAGTGAGAAGATTATGTGAGTGGTTGTGGGGCAGGTTAATAGTGACAACAGAGAACTAAGTATAGTGATGATGTGTCGTTTAACCACTATGTTCCACCTGGAGGACGAGCAAGGAATAACAATAACAATTTCGCTTTATTCCAGAAACAGTACTTGTGGTACAGTGTGGAATTTTCAGCACATATCTACAATATTGCATCTAATTTCATCGTACATTTAAAAGGAGTATTATAAAAAAAAATTTAAAAAATCAAAAAAAAACAATAACAACAAAAAACCAAAAAAGAAACACAGAAATAACAAAAAAATGCAATAAAAATACCAAGTAAAAAGGAAGATAAACACAAATAATGAAAAAATATTTCAGTATTGGTTAGTGGAAGCTACGATATGAGTATGCGTGGTGAACAGTAACAGCTATAATCATACGGGAAATTATGAGATGTTCTTAAAAAAATGTTTATAGCTAAGATGATCAGTTAATTTGATTGAACAACACTAAGCAATCATAAGATAAACATTTCAGGTTGTGTTTTTTTTTATTGTCAGCACTAATGCAGTGTTTGTAGTGGTAGTGTGAGGAATCATGCATAATACAAAATTTTTTAAGATGGTGATAGTGGCAATAACAAACAAGATTGTCAGTTAAATAGTGCCGAACAAAGAACAACCACAAAACTAATGTTACATGATGGTTAATGACGGGACAATTTTTAATAATCATAGTGATAATATAGTCGGACCCAGTAGATGTATAAAGAAGGAATAGAATAAAGAATAAAAATGTAAGCCAATGATAATAATTTTAAGCAGCTAAGTATGTTTAAGAAGGTTGTTCACTATAGAGTACAAATAAGAGAGTGTAAGGGGGAAATAACAAGGGCCAAAATTATGTTATTAACAACAAAGCAAGTCATAGGTTTCACGCTTAACATTGTCTCTGTCACTTAGAACACGGGCCAAATATGGTATCGTTGAGTTCCTATACTTGGTTGTACGAGCATATATTATTTTGTACTGATTTCTGGTTCTACCTGATGAGATGCAAGGAGAGAGTTGGGAATAGAGGGGGTGTTGGCAGTCAGAGAGTATGGTTTTAGACCATTTCTCACATGTATTCAGATGCTTATCCACTAATGTTGTGACGAGCTGACTGAGTTTTACACCGCTAGTCCTACTAACTACCTTCAACATCCTTCTCAGGATGGTATAATCCTTTTTCAGTAACCCAGGAAAGACTAACGGGGAACAGTAAAGTAGAATAGGTAGGATACGAGAGTTGACAAATTGTGAAAGCAGAGGTTGAGGGACTCCAGTTAGTCTGAGTTTCTTAATGTAGTAGGTTAGACGAAACACTTTCTTGGAAATCATTTGGATATGAGATGACCAGGTAAGGTCGGAAGATATAACTAATCCGAGGTATTTTGCATTAGACTTTGTTTCAATTATAGTCCCCTCAATTCTACAGACATCATGAGTGCTTACTAGTGTTTGTAGATCTCGTTTGTGCCTAAAGGAGAAGTCGACAGTCTGGCATTTTGAGGGATTCAGCGTTAGGCCATTTAGTTTAGACCACTGACTGAAGAGTACTACTAAACTGTTTCACCACGCTGTTGAGGATCACCACAATGAAAGTAACAGTCTCCACCATATTTCTAAGATGTCGCTACAGAAATGGTGCTTAATACATTCTAATGAACAATAATTTGACGACACAGAGTCATCACCAGGAATTCAAATAGAAAATTAATATAATAAAGCTGTGATTCAATTGATTTTATTACTGTCTCTTTCCCAAAGACCACCATTAAAACTATTTACACATGGGTCACAGTTACAGGATTTTATTATCATGTTTATTTTATTGAAAACTTTAACACAGAAAGAAAACTTAATTTTAACATCTATTTTATTGCCATTTATTCTATACTAAAAAGAGACTATTGTGATGAATCAATCTAATTCTGTAAAGCATTTCCTTTTTAACTAATTACCAACCCTTAAGGCTAAATGTTACGCTTTCAAGGAAAAAGTGTTTGAAAATTCCTAAACATTTCTGGAATAGTTAAAAAATACACTGATTAGCTGAGTAATTAAGATAATAATAAAAAATTGATTAGTCGTTTTAATCAAATGAGTCATCGAAATACTAAGAGCTAAGTGTATAGACTATCAGAGAAAAGTTAGAGTATTCAAGCTTTGGTTTGCAGGGATTTGATTGGCTTAGGGAGTTCATGATGAAGTGACATCGGTTAAAAGACTATTGGAAAACCTGCAGGGATTAATGGACAACTGTTTCATCCTAATTTGGGACGTGACCAGTGGGATACAGCAGGTTGAGTTTGAGGACAAATACTCGCCACGGATGATATTTGCTAATGGTCGCGGCATATCATGAATTTGCTAAAGTTGGAATTCATGAACTGACGATTAGATCGGGAGTCAGTGGCTGAATGGTCTACGAGATCGGTCGTCTTGTAACCAGAGGATCCTGGGTTAGAACTCTGGCAGCGGGCGCATACTGATGAAGAGTGCGAAACTAGGACAAAACAGCTGTTCAGCATTCCCAGGTTTTCCAATGATGCTGTAATCGATGTCAGTTTAAGATGTAATCCTGAAAAAATGGAGCAGTTTCCTACATTTTTACCTCAATAAATATTTTATAGTGAAATAAGTTTCAAACAGGTGACAAATGACAAATCTTACGGGATTCAAAATAATGAACAATGTTAAAATTCTTTAGACTGATGTAAAACAGTGGAAACAGACTTGAAGAGAAGAAGTGAATGGGAGAATAAACCGAATGCTGAATTTTCCAAAGTTTAGACTTGATTTTACTGTATTTTTTATAAGATGAAATGTAAATTTAAGAACCAGAGGATGTCAGATTCGTCTCCTTGGCTTGATTACTTGCCAACAACACATAAAAAAATGTTTTTTAATATAACTCATCGTGAACATCGAAGCTTCGATTTCTGAAAGCAGCAGCAGCTATAAAATGCAGATTTTCTGATATAAACATTTGAACGACCTTGGGGGAAATGCTGATTATTAAACTATCAGCTAAATGTGCTTATATATATATATATATATATATTCACAAATAAAAAGGATGATAAACCGCAACTGACTAGTTGATTTTGTCGCCAGTTTTGTTATTCTATTTAATTTTTTTATTGCATTTTTGATTACAGCTTGATCCCACACTGTATTTTTGGTACAAGTATGGAATTTTCAGCATGGATATCGGTAGCCCAAACTTAGCAGGCCGACCATAGATATCACGTGTGGGTTGGCAGGAGTTCGAACCTCGGACCATGTCCATGGTCGGTGGGAGTCCTAAGCACTATGCCATCCACGCACATAGGGATATAACATGAGGAGACAGTAATACGTTAACGAGCATAATATATATATATATATTCAAGTGTTGGTTTGCAGGGACTTGGTTGGTCTCAGGATTTCATCATCAACCGACATCCGTTAGAGGACCGTTGGAAAACCTGGGAGCACTGGACATACGTTTTGTCACAGCTTGAGACTCTTCATCTGTACGCAACCGCTGATGTTCATTATATATGTAATATATATATAATTCGCATTAAGTACACACAAATCTATTGAAATAGCAGTTAGCCAGTGCAATGCACAACAGTCATTCTAATTAAGATCTTTCGTATAATTAGTGTTCCATGGATTTTCATATTTACTTCAATGACTTGAAGAAATACGATTATGGAGCATCATTGTTTTAAAGTGATCAGGTATCAGTGCAATGGGTGACGATCGAAGGAGAGATGAAGATCTGAGTGGCTGCACTGTAGGAATCCGTGGCCTCGGGATTGCTTTAGTCATCAATCATTATATAAAATGATAGTCTACCCACACATGTCTATCCCAATTGATCTCACCATAAAGCAAAATAGTTTCTGAGTAGAAAGTGTATCTTAGTGATTCATACTGAAGCTCTAATTTTATTGAAGTAAACTATTTAATTACTTTCAGAAACATCTTGAGTTTTCATTGTCTCTATTAAATGTAGAGTTTTTACAACTTAAATGAAGACTGATTCACTGTGGAGCAGACCAGTAGCCATCTCGTCCAGAACATGTTAATTAAAACCTATCAGTCACTTGATAAATGGGGTCAGTAATCCAAGTAAGATGACAGTTTTGCATAGTTCGTTCCATTTTAATTTGTTACCAATTGTTGAGAGACGACAGTCACTGACTTTTGGGGAGGGTCCCTAGCCGTTATCAACCTCATCCAACATGAAGACGTCACATTTTAAATGATGCACAATGGAAAACTCAGTCTTTGAAATGAAGTCAGGGGCAAGACAATACTGCCCATCATCACTAATGATGTTCCTGGTTGTGGATAGTGGGACAAACCATGAAGATCAAGGAGACAGGTATATGTTTGACCGATGAAAACGTTCTAGAGGATCTAAACTTCTTGGATGATTTATATCTGATGTCATACAAACCCAAAGAGTTGCAAGAGAAATCCGAAAGGGACTGTCAGATGAGGCGGCTAAAAAAGGATTTCAGGTTAACATAGATTAGGCACTGGTGATGGAGATACCCAACAACATTAAACACCATTCTCCATCACTGAAAAAAATGTAAAGTAAGCCATCTGTTTCACTTACCTAGATAGAGCCGATCAAGCTACAAGCGGTATGGATGAAGATGTCAAAGCCAGCTAGGATCGGAAAAGCAAGACTTATTCATCCCTTCCAAATTAGTGTGGAGATCTACAGTACTTGGCCTGTGGAACAGAATCTGACGTTTCAACACTGACATCAAATGCGTTATGGCGTCTACGCGATTTAGAGTCTAGGGGCGATCGTCACCAAACTATTTTCAACACGTTAAAGACTCATAAGCAACTGCCTTCACACCACAGTGAAGACCAGATGGCTGTCCCGAGAAGACAAATGAAATCAACCAGAAACTTATCAGAGTTAAATGAGGATGGGTTGGATATATGCTGCAGAGACCGTTGAATGATATCATACACCAGGTCACCTAACTGAACCAACCAATAATGTATGTCAATCAAATCCATGTGGTTTCAATTCACTTATTTCAGTCGGTTGACATAAGAATAATCACTAAAGTGTTAGGGAAAAACTGAAATTTGGCGCTGCTAATTTGAATCCTGTCTAAATTCAGCATCTCATTTTAGACCCCATTCATCACATATAGTATGAAATCAAAATCTACGAATTAGATGACAAACTCAGCAACACAAAAACAACTGATATAATCTAAATTAAAGTAAAATAGTTTTTAGATTCACATTTTTTTGTTGGGCATTATTTATTGTTCTTGAAAAGGTTTACCAGATGTCTAAAAGCCGTGTAATAAAATATTATTTACAAAACACATACTTTACGGTAAAAGACAACATTAAATAAATTATCTATTTGGATGATATTAGATAGTTAGAGGCAATCAGAAGGAATTTCCCCAAACTAGGTTTCATGATAGTTGGCACTCACCAGTAAGCAAGGCATATCTGCAATATTAAAGGAACTCATGTCCATTCTCGGATTCGGACCCGCGTCACCTAGTGCTACTTGCAGTCAGAGACATTACCACTGAGATATTCGGGTTGACGATTGACCTCCTGTAGGACTGTATTGGATATTTTTGATTAGACACTAGTAACTAGTGTGATAAGTCTGGTCCTTTCTTTGGTGCAGACTGAATTCTAACAGTAAGGTTTGCAATGTGACCACCATTCTAGGTAGCTCTCCATCATGGTGCACAATGATTTGATGAAGAAAAAGAGATAGTGCGAAGTTTAATGGCATATTCATTTATTAAAATTACTCAAGCCGACGAAATAATTGTTCCGAAAATCCTTCCTGAACGACCCAATTACAATATCATTATTCATTTTGGATATTTCAAATAACTTTGTAATTATTATTCGTTTTCCTCCTAGACTATATTATAATTGTTCTGACATTTGCATGTCATATGTTGACTTAGTCCTTATGATTCGCCTTTGTCACCGTTCATTATCTAATTTCAATGCTCCCCTTTGTCTTTCTGTGATATTATTGATAATGTGTCACTTTACAACTGCGGTTAAGTTTGAGCACATCAACAGCATTCTAAACTTGGACTGTCTGCAGAAATTATTGGTTTGTGATTATAATGGACGTAGTTTTGATCGCCGCTCGTTTGGAATATTCTACCTGATTCTAAGCTACTTCATACAGTTGAATTTCAGTTGACTAACTTTCTTCTACAGTATTTGATTTGTAATGGAAACTTGTCTTATCTGTGTAACTGCCTAACTGTATTGTTGATATGATTCTGAGTGTTGTGATGTGTTATTGTTGTAGGATAGAATCACATAGATCTGTCAACGAATAACCGTAATTTTACTATCTTACGAGTTTTTCGTGATTGTGTATCTTGTCAGCTATACAGTAAGACTCAGAAATATGTTTCCTGTATTCAGAAGATAACGATTGGATTTCGGTTGTTACATTTACATCAATTTTCTCCTAAACTCACAGGCTAGAGTTATTCTATCGAACTGTCATTGTTCAACCTAGGTAAAAAAACACGAATTAGAATTTTGTTAGAAAAGCTGTATGAAATACAATAAGTATTTATAAAGTCACTTTTCCTGTGTGAACGCTATTACTCAAATGTGACACACTAGGGCTTCTTATAAATTCTGTATTTCCTTCCTTTGGTCACAAAAGAAAGTCTTCAGAAGTTCATCTTCGATTAGACACTAGCCAGTAACTAGTGTAATGTATCTAGACCTATCTTTGGTGCAGACTAAATTCTGTCAGTCAAGTTTTGTGATGTGGCCACCATGATGGGTGGCTCACCACAACGGTGCACTTTGAAATGTTGGTATTACATGGGATATGAGTTCCTTCAAGGTTGTGGATACGCCTTGCTAACCAGTACCAACTAGTATGAAACCTATGTCCAAAGCTTCCTGTGGACTACCTCCAACTATCAAATAAATAGTAATCCATCAGTCAAAGTTGTCTAGCTTTTTGCCACTACCAAAAGACCATTTAAATTTTTAAATGTATACAGAAGTAAGTAGCCCAACTGAGTAACTTATCCTTGATGTGATCAGTGATAATTAGTCGGTTGGGAAATTATAGAAAAAGTATATATCTAGACAGTCTTTGTTACAGAACTTTACTTATCATGTTCTCATTGAATTGGAGCTTCGTGAATAATTGTGACTAGTTTGACTTTGTCGCAATCTATTACGATTAGCCATTAACAACTGGACGTAATTCGTTGTTGTGCAGTAAACTCTGGGATCGGATCGTTTGCGTCCATTTTTATGAAGCATTTAACTAAACTAATTCTATGGCGAATGGGTAGAAAGCCAAAGTAATAGATGTATGTTTAGCAAACCAAATATATTTAATGAACCAATCTGCTTGTATATTTCCTTTAGAAGTTTGAAAATACCTAAAAGGTTAAACTTGCAGAGAGGCAGTGAAAAGCCTTTGCTGAAATTTCGATCAACAGTTAGAAGATGAACTTATAGTCAATATATGTATGAAATGTATTCACTGGAGAAGAAAAAACAACAACATTTTTATTACCATTTTTTCTTATTGATTCTATCTGTGTGTCACAATTTCAGATTTATTTTATTCTTTTTCTTTTCAAATCTTCAGTATGATAAAAAGAAAATATATGTGGCACAACTGTTCTTAACTGCTTAGTTAAGAATAAATTTAAATGATATAAATGTGATTGATGGAATGGATGAAATTCATGCAACATGTGTTTCTGCCACATTTTTATTTCCCCTGTACACAGTGAGTGTGTGAGTTAAAAATTTAAATTAGAGATTTAGTTGGGATTTTTATTATAACATTTAATAAATCATTAGTAAGAAGGCGGTATTATTCTGGAAGATATGCAAGTGAAAAGGAACAAGCTGACAAAAGAAGCATCAAAGATAGTAAGGACTTCAAGTGAACATAGATAAAACAGAGGTGATGAAGATTCCTGGCCAACACCAACAGCAACAACAACAACAGACAACAATCAGCCAGCATAAATGGGAGGAACCTGAAAGAAACAAATTCCTTTACCTACCCACCCACCTGGGAAGCATCGTTTCAACTACAGGCGAACGGAACTAACGAGGATATCAAAGCCAGAATCTGAAAAGCAAGACAAGCTCTCATTACTATAAAGTCTGTGTGGAGGTCAACACTCAGCAATCAGCATCAAAAATAAGATCCGGATTTTCAACTCCAATGTGAAGTCAGTCAGCGCTAATCTATACGGATCAGAAACTTGGCCGGCGCGTCATAAAAAGAATCTCAAACAAACTACAGACCTTCATTAACAGTTGTCTTCGCTCAATACTCAGGATCAGATAGCCAGAGTAGGTAGGCAACAGGTATCCGTAGGAGCGAACCAACCAAGAAACGATTGTGCAACGAATTTGCAAGAAGAAATGGAGGTGGATTGGCCATACTTTGAGGAAACCATCAAGTAACATCACACGACGGACTGCCTCTCAAGCGGAACCAGAATAAGAAGTGACGAGTTCATCATCAATGCGAGACTGACATGAAGGAGGACATGCGAAGAGAAGATTAAAGCATGTATGCAGACGTTGAGCCAGATGAAAACGTTGACAGAGGACCGAATGCTATGAATATGTGTGGCTGAAGCTCTATGTTCCTCTAGGAACTAAAGAAGATGATAATAATAAAATAATAATTAATGAGCATCTGAAGTATAGCGCAAGGCTCAGTGAAACGAAGAAGTCTTAGATTTTATCCAAGAATCTAATCTAACGTAAGACTTACTGGGAATCGTTATGTCTTTCTGCAGTACAACCAAAGGCAAGAACGTTTAAACGTCATGCTCTCAGTCGGATAGACTCTGTGAAATCACGTGAACTGACTGAAAAGGGATACACTTATTCACCGAATCTTTTTTTCTAAATACATAAACTGGAATCTGGAAATTACTGAAATCATATGGATTTCACTCATAATTAGTGTGAATATTCGTTTATATTTCACACACAATTTGAAAGAATCTGATTACTGCTAAATGAATGAAGACCGCCATTATTATAAAAAGAATATAAAGGAACTATTAGCTTATCTCAAAAATGCAATAAAATTTCAAAAATCACTAGGGATTACTACAATGTTGTGGTTGATTTTATCACAAAAGAGATTAAACATTCCTTCATAGATAGTTCCATTAAAAACCATTAAAATACATTTTCTGTAGATAGAATACTAATGTGCGACTACAGAGGTAGAGAATAAAATGCTAATTAATTCTAGAAAGACAAACTCCTTTTCGTACTTAAAAGATAATAAAAAGTACATTAGACATTCGTGAAAACTGGAAGATAAATGCGGATAAATAACGGAAAGAATTTCAGAAATTGATAAAATGTTTGTAAATGAAAGTATGCTACTTATATACAAAATAGTAGAGTACTTGTATAATCGAAAAGGTATTTCAGATCTTTTTTTTTTATTTACAGCTTGATTCCACACTGTATTTTCGGTACAAGTATAGAATTTTCAGCATGGATATCGGTAGCCCAAATTTTGCAGGCCGACCACAGATATCAGGTGTGTGTCGGTGCGGGCTCGAACCCCGGACCATGTGCATGGACGGCGAGAGTCCTAACCACTGTGCCACCGACGCACAGTACTTGAAATAAACATCATTTAAGCTTCTCAAATATAAGAGAATTCTCATGGACAAAGAAACAAATATCAGATCAGTGGATTGATTGGTACTAATACAGGATAAGAAAAACTCCAGAGGTAACTAATCACACTCAAAATCGCCCGGAGACACTCAATTAGAGTCCTAAAAGATCAATGCGTTTTGAAGCCAGCACTGTTGGGGATGTTTCCTAAAATGCACTAAACCCTAACCACTTCAGCTACAAATCTTCACCATCCTTTCTATATTGTAATGTTTGTGAAAGCATTCTTCTGCCAGTAGGCATTTTTGAAACAAGTAATCTCAAGAATCAGTACAATCATTAAACACCACGTAGTAACGCATGCAGCACGAAAAAAAACTACTTTAGGTAAGTTAAACATGGAACAGTCACTGTCATCTAAATCTCTGCAATCCACTGTTCAGATAAGGATAATAAATGAGCTCAATTCACTGAAATAATTTGAATTTACTCATATGTTTATCAGAACTAATCATCTGAAAGTACTAAACTCAGGAGCATTCACAAGTTAGAGTACTTTTTGAATAAGAAGACATTTTGGTCTAAGTATTCAAATACGAATAACGATTTATGCATCACAATTGACAATATTTCGAAAGCAATTACTCTTTGATGAAATATTTGTTATTCCAAGGAAACGAAGTTTTTATTTGCATTAATATTTACTTTTCAAATAACATTAGGAAACAATCTTGGTATTTATTCAACGATTTTAGAAGAACTATGACCAATATAAGCAGTTACAGTTTTCAAACGAAAAATACATTAAAACTAATATGGTGGCTGGTGACTAGCAATGGAATCCAGGGTAAATCCAGGGGATGAGTCTTATTTTGGCACTCACGTCCTGAAATCCACTGCTAGCCCACCAAATTACTTTAGATTATTTCTTGGACATCAGTGAAGCATGGAACTTGCATCCGGGACATTTCGATCCAATCGGTCACTCGGGAAAGTAAAATACTGTATCAAAAACAAGGAAAATGCTTTAGTTTGTTTTCTTCAGTGAAAGCACGTCTTACCTTCGAAAACAGTTAGAAGCATAGTTTTAGACGTGCATAAGAAGATGTATGTAAGTGTGTATGTGAATTCTATTCCTTGTAACAATTGTAGAATAAATGGTGTTTTTGAATGCATTGTAAATTCTTTTATTGAGACCGTTTCTTGTTTCAGTCAACCGTTTCTTAGCAGAATCATGTAAAATTAAGCAAAACCTGAAAGTGAAGGTGTCTTCTGAAATGGATTGCAACTCCATATCATGAACGCATCGAAGATGTACACTCATTGTTTGCATAAGATTTTCACTATTTTGTTAGCATGAATTAATTGAGGCAACAAAGTATCAATTAACCATCTTACTGGACTCATCAAACACAACTCTAGTGGTTATTGTGTTTACATACTTGGTAATGTGTAATTCTTGTGCTAAAATATTTTATTGAAACATAAATATACCACATTTGACATAAACCTATCCAAAGTTCAGTCAAAAAACGTGGACTACTCATAAGTAGACAAATCGTTGGGCGAAAGTTTTTAGAGTGGTAAATGGTAATTGTTGAAAATTTACGCAAACCATTGCTTACAAAAAATTACGACGACCTTTTTCTTTGGTAATAAAACAGTTGATATTTTAACAGTCTCCTGTTTTGCATATCCCCATCTCTGCTGTAAGTACTCGTATAATAGAATGTTTCAGTTGGTAAGACTGTGACGTTTGCGGAAGGCACAAATGAGTGGGGTAAAAATTAAGAGAAGTCTTTTTCGATCGCTTTTGCTGCTACAATGTGAAATATTTTAATTGAATCACTCCCCTGCAATATTTACACTCATCTTCCACGTCATGTGTAAGACCCCTGAAATGTCAGATGACTTGAGGGTGTGCTTCAACAACACAGTTTTTGGAGATTTTAGTATGAAGCTGTTTAAAATCTTCAGGGAATGTGACAAGTCCAAATCAAAATAATAAAAAGATTTTAGAATAGATTAAGAGTATGATTAACAGAGTAACTTTTGTCGATTAAGAAGAAATCAGTATAACTTACAGGAAAGTGTAGAAGAACGAAATGATTCCGCCGAACAATACATCTAAAAAATCAAAAGCAGTCTAATCCAAACAACCAAAACAATACTATTGATTAATATTCTATAATTTAAAAAAGTTTGAAATGCTGTAAGAAACCTGATTCTGTTTAATAACATATAAATTACAGAAAAAAAAACATCTGAAACAGGAGACAGAGACAAATGATGAGCTAATCAGAGTAACTTTATCTGCTACGTCCCAGGTTAACTTGATGATGAATTCGATTGAGCGAAATCCGTCATGTATGTAGTACTGGTTAAAGAAATGTATTTCTTGTGGAGACCAAAACGCAAGTGTTTCGCCGTGAAAACAGCGAGACAGTTGACGCCTTCTTCGATATAGCTAGTCAAACTGTCATGAGTCAAGCACAATCAAAGCTTATATTCCATCAATATCAAAATATGTTTTTGCTTGGTAAAATCTATGCAACTATTCAACATTAACAACTCATTAATGCAGCTATGCAATCCAAAATATTTTCAGATACAAAACGCTTAGTGCATGATAAAACTAACTGACCAGACACAAATACAAAATTACCTGAGAATCAATAATAGCAGTCTCAAAAGTGATGGGAGCAAAAATTTTTCTTCTTCAAATCCTATGGATAAACCAAGGTCAAGTAGTCACTTCACAGAGAAAGTAATCTTGAATTTAATCAAATAAAGTTACAGTCGTAAAATCAACACATTATTACCATCATCAACAAACAATAAAAAGAGATGTATTGAACATAGGGAAAAACCAAAATCAAAGTTAAATAATAATTAAGTCAAAAAGATACTCAAATGATATACAGCATATGGGAAAACGGCATGTGTATCTGCCAATGTGACTGCTCCTGTGGAGACAGCTACATAGGTCATACAATTAGGCGTGTTTATCATCGGGTTTTCGAACACCATCCTGCCTGGTGCTTAAGTAAGGGAGAAACAAAACCCATTCATAGCTCTATTCTATCTCATCTCGAGGATACACAAAAGAAGATTGATGTTGACAAGGTGGCTTTCATAGTCATCTACCGCATACTAACAAACCTTAATTTCACCTTAGGAGTTCGTCTATTACGTATTGCTGGGGATGGACGTTTGGATCTACATTAGGAAACCTAACTTACTTATCCAAACGAAGTTGGTTGGTTCGGACACTGTCGTTATCTCGACTGTCAATCAAGGTTTTAATGATCCTCAATTAGTTGTGGAAATATCTTTAATTTTATTTGATATTCTATTTGTGACTACTTTTTCGTGCTTATTATAAGTTAAGGGTCTTTCTTGAACTGTAATTCCATTGATCTCACTTTACAAATCGATAGTATTTAAAAAACACAAACGTTGTTATTCACGATTGTTCTAAAATATTCTATATATATAATTGTGGAGCCAGAAGAGAAAATTATCGAAAAGGATATTCTTTGCTCATTTTTTTCTAAATGTCTGAATGAATATTTTCGTTGTATTACAAAACTAGTTGAAATATCCTAATAAGTATCAAAAATCTATGTTAACTGTTCATGGAGAGGCTTTGACGGAACGATTGCTGTTCTACATTTTTAGAAACATCGTTTTATGCTTAGAATACGTGAAAAAGGATATTGATACTTCAGAACATTATCATTAACCTGCAAATTTGAATAAATTGTAATGTTTTTACTCATTATGCGTTTATATAGCGCAAAAGTTTTTGAAAGTCAAAATACATGAGTAGGACAATCGATTAAAGATACACGTATACGTATATACTTTTGGATGGAGGAGAATTTCATTATGAGCTGACATCAGTTAGAGAACCATTAGAAAACCACCTGGGAGTACTGGACAGCTGTTTCGTCCTAGTTTGAGACTCTTCAGAAGTACGCACCCACCGCCGGAGCTCGAACCCAGGAGCTTCTGATTACATGGCGAGAGATATCGTAGACCATTAAGCCACTGGGACCCGATACAAAGTTCATACATTTAACACTGATTTTATTATCTCATAGATATTTTAAATTTAAGATACACCTCAAAGAATAATAACGAAGAAATAAACAATTTGAAATATCTTGGATGACCAGTTATAAATCCCAACACAGAACTTCAGAACTTTTGAATCTTCCGCAAAATTTCAAATTTAATTTAGGCCAAGTAGTACTCTAGTTAGTTCATCTCATAAGTTACCATTGAATATATCAAGCATGATGCAGTTTATCAAACAAGTTGATTCCAGTCTTTTAACTACTTATAGCTTATATGAACTAGTGTCTGAGAAATTCCTAACAGAGTGAATATCACTTTTGAGGTATTTCATTTTCATTGACGACTTTTCTTCAGGTAAGACAAATACGTTTGTGATGAATACAGGAAAATCAGCTCAACTGGTATACTGCCTGAGATATAAGAGCCAATAGTCATCCAAAGACCAAACACACCTCTGGCAACAAACCCAAGATAGGCGAGCAGATTTCGGGTTCAAATGAAGATGCATTTGTCAAAACTTCACATTTCAAAATTTAGACATCACAGAATACTACAACCGCTTGATTTCATTATCTGCAAGGCGATTTTGACTACACCAAAGGACAGGTTTCTTGCTATGTCCAGTTAATAACCGAGTGCTGAGGAATGCTTATAATTTTGATTGGACACTATTAATTAATGTGATGTTACTATTCCTTTCTTTGGTGCAGACTGAATTATTATCAAATATCATCAAGTCAATGTACACCGTGATGGTGAGCTACATAGAATGGTGGCCACATTGCAAACCTTACTGTTAGAATTCAGTCTGCACCAAAGAAAGGACCAGACTTATCACACTAGTTACTAGTGTCTAATCAAATTACCCAATACAGTCCTACAAGAGGTAAATCACGAGCCTGGATAGCTCAGTGGTAACGTCTCTGGCTGCTGGTGGCACTAGGTGACACAGGTTCAAATCTCGGATGGGAAATGAGTTCCTTCAAGGTAGCATATACGCCTTGCTTACTGGTGAGTGCCAACTAGCACGAAGCCTAGGTCGAAGGCTTCCTGCCGATTGCCTCCAACCATCTAATATCATCAAGTGCTTACAATATCTACTGCCTTGCTCAAACTCACCTATATATGAAAGACGACAATGAGAGATGGTATCTGAAATGAAGACAATATTCTGATTTTAATATTTTGAATGTTTTACTATCGCTTTGGAAAACTGCATAGATGAAGCGCAATACTTTTAAGTTATGTGAACATTTATGAAAATAGGTAGCGTGATTTGAATACTATAGCATAATTTACGTGGTACCGTGGTGAGAGCTGGCTGCTAGCCAAATTGGTGGACAGTAATTTACGTTAATGTTTATGTCCTCAGTATTGATCATTAGAAAAATGAGAATAAAGACTTTGCATAGGCGGATACAGTTAACATATAGATGATCTGACATTCAAGAAACAGCCACAAAGAGATCCAAGGTTAACTTTCAGTGAGAAACAACCAATCAGAAGACTGTGTTCTTCTGATAACAATAATCTATAGTAATGTACATGGAAATCTGTAAATATGTGTTGATTTCCTTAATAAATGATATGTTGCCTGGCCCTTGTCTTCTGTTGTTACAGTATGACACTGTATAATTATTATCCTCATCTTCATATAATCTGAATACTTACCTTCAAGAAAGCTTGGTTAAACAGAGATAACTATTATGCGGACTTTTTTATGCTATATCTGTTGAATCATGTTTCAGCCTTAACATTGTACACTGATTAGAAATAATGTTCAGACTTTTTCACTGGAGACAGTATATCTTGCATGTTTCCACCTATAAAAAACCGTGATTGTCTCCCAGACTTCATTTTGACACATAATATGAGGAAATTTAGAACAACACATTTAAGCGAACAATATTGCTTTCAATTAGATCTCATCAGGCTCATCATCAGGCTACGGATGAGTAAAATCATTACTAGTGGAATTCGTATAACTAGATAAATCTAAACACCATATACGGAAAGACAGGAAATTTTTGTATTTTCGCATCAATTAATGGCTAAAATATAACGTAGGAAGTAAATTTAATGGAATAATTGTTTGGAGAATCTCTCCCGAATAATCAAATTACAATATTGCTACTCACTTTGATGTTTCAAATAACTTTGTAATTATTATTCGTTTTCCTCCTAGACTATATATCATCGTTCTGACATTTGCATGTCATATGCCGACTTAGTCCTTATTACTGTTTGTGTCTGTTCCTCTTTAATCTCGAATTTCAATGCTTCTCTTTGTCTTTCTGTGATATTAATGATAATGTGCCACTTTACAACTGCGGTTAAGTTTGAGCACATCAACAGCATTCTAAACTTGGACTGTTTGCAGAAATTATTGGTTTGTGATTATAGTGGACGTAGTTTTGATCGCCGCTCGTTTGGAATATTCTATCTGATTCTACGCTACTTCTGACAGTTGAATTTCAGTTGACTAACTTTCTTCTACAGTATTTGATTTGTAATGGAAACTTGCCTTATCTGTGTAACTGCTTAACTGTATTGTTGATATGATTCTGAGTGTTGTGATGTGTTATTGTTGTAGGATAGAATCACATAGACCTGTCAACGAATAACCGTAATTTTACTATCTTTGGAGCGTTGTGTGACTGTGAGTGTCTCAAGGAAGTTTCGGACAGTTATAGAGTAGGACGCAGAGATCAGTTTCCCGAGTTCAAATGACAACGGGTCGGTATTGGTCGTTACAATAAACCATTTTAAAGACATTCTGATGTTACTTTTATAATGCCAGAAAACACAACTGTATAGGTAGTTCATATGTATCTTAAATTATGCATGAAACTCTCTTTTCTATTAAATCATAGGCTAACTTTCCACACTCCACAGATAATAAGGCTTGCTAAACACTCAGTTTTAGATTTTATTTTTGATTACAGCTTGATTCCACACCATATTTTTTGGTACGGGAATGGAATTTTCAGAATGTGATATCGGTAGCCCAAATTTGGCATCCCAACCATAGATATCAGGTGTGCGTCGGCAGGAGATCGAACCCCGGACCATGTACATGGTCAGCGAGAGTCATAACCACTGTGCCAGCGCTAGCGTCATCGTTTCCTTCAGAGATTCAAATATTCGGACTGAATTGTGTATTCTACTTTATAACAAAAAAGCAACTGAAGTTTTAAAATAATATACACTGTTGATTGAAATGAGTAGCTGAAAAGATTACATTTTGCCCAAACTCTTAACCCTCTCACTACTGGAGTAATTGAAGAAGAGCTTTGCCTTCAGTACAAACTAGCTTATATCTTTATTTCTTTGTGGTTTTATATGCGTTTAAACGTTACACAATTAAGTTATAAACTAATTGTCAGTTTTCTTTTCTAGCTTCATTGATTCGCCACAAGCCGTCATTTTTTTCCAACTCATAAGTTTTGCTTGAGTTTGATATAAATAGGATATTAGCTAGAAGTACATTGTCTTCAATGTAATGACTTGTAATAACTCTGGATTCTCCTCATTTGCGGATAAATTTTTCGTCTTTTACTAAGGATTTCCGTGAGGAGGCACAATACAATCAATGTTATGTCACTTTTTTCAGCTCTGTCTTCTGACAGATTACTCTTTGCACTGGTGGCGCAGCAATTAAAGACGCTCGCCGACCATGCACATAGTCCGGGGTTCGATCCCCGGCCGACGCACACCTCATTTCAGTAGTCGGCCTGATAAATTTGGCCTACCGATATCACATGTTGAAAATTTCATACTTGTATCAAAAATGCTAGGTGGAGTCAAGCTATAATAAAATATTTTTTTAAAGATTTAACAAAAATTTATCTCTCACAGACACAATTATGTATTATAAAACAAGAGATTACAATAAATGGCAGTTTCTTGATTAGAAATAGGCTTCAATCGCATTATAGGATCACAAGAAAAAGTGATTAGAGTGTTTTCCCAAAAACACTTTATCTTCTTCAATGTACACAAAACACACAAGTGGTTGGGTTTTTTCTACATTAAAATACTTAAAGTGTTTAATTTCTACATTCTGAACAGACATAACAGCTGGTTGCTTTTATGCACTAAAGGAAGACATAGTATCGTCCCTAACTGGGATACATATATATATATGTATATATATATGTAAAGCAAGAAACTGGAAAAGAAAGCTGTCTAGGATTTAAATCAATACCTTGAAAGAAAAACCGATTAAACTCTCCCACTTTGTAGAATTTAACACATTTCTCTTCTCACTGATTTTCACTGGTCTCAATATACATACGTTTTAACTATAAATAAAGATAATTTGAATAAGCGGGAATTTTTCGGTAAAATTTATCCTGACATTTTTCAGCACTATGTGTGGTTTTATATGTTCTAATATGCTGCTTATATAAGCATCAAAAGCGCATACGCGTACACATTCAGACTTATAATTACTAAGTATAAATTCTTTACTACAGTGTTATAATTGGCTTACTACAAAATGGCTTACCCGCGTTTCTTAATGCTACAAAATATAGCCAAAATTATTGCCTTCTGTAAGTAGTAGGCTTAATCATGTTTCTTAAGGACGGGGGAGGCTGAGGTTGACTAACAGTGGAGACCAGAATGTGCCTTTCTTCAATGGGAAATACAAAATTAACCAAAACAAACTGATTGCATTTCATTGTAAGATGGTAGTGTTATCTAAAATACATATCTCATCCTATTTTTGACTGGCTAAATTGGTGTACATGGATTTCGGAAATGGATGGAATTCATATAAACAGTCATACTCAGTACTGCTGGGAATCACCGAGTAAGTTTCTTTGTAAAAGTAAGATACTACTCAGCCATCCTTTCAGAGATACCTAATGCCAAGGAGATATACTAAGATCGTTTAGAAATAGCAGTGGACAGTTTCAGGTGTAACGTTGAATTATATGAATTCGACATCAATGATCTGTTGTGGCTCAATAATCTACTGAATAAAATTTTGGCATTTTTGCCAACAAACTGGCTGAAGAGGCAGCGAAAACAGGAGTGCAGGTAAACACAGAGAAGACGGAGGTGTTGAAGATAACCAACTACCGCCAACAGCAACAACAGCAACCAGCACCAGTCACCACCAACGGGAGAGAATTAACAGAGGTTGCCTCCTTCACTTATCTAGGAAGCATCGTTTCAACTACAGGCAACTGGAACGGATGAAGTTGTCAAATTCAGAATCGGAAAGGCAAGATACGCCTTCATCAATCTGAAACCAATTTGGAAATTTTCTGCATTTAACATAGGTAACAAGATTCGGATTTCAACACCGATGTCAGGTAGGTCCTTCTCTACGAGTCAGAAGCTTGTACTGCACATGTGGTGAGAGCAGGCTGCTAGCCTATTGGTAGACATTAATCTATGCCAATGTCTAGGTCACTAATATGGGCCGTGAGAAAATATGAACAAAGCTGATTCAACAACCAATCACAGTATACTTAATTTGGGCAAATATGATTCGCAGATAGATGGTTCGACTTTTCGATGGTCACCCGAAACAACCAATCAGAAGCCTGCGTTTGTCTACTTGAATAAGCTATAATAATGTATGTGAAATATATATAAATACGTTTGATTTCCGTAATAAAACGACCTGTTGCCACCCCTTGTCTTCTGTTGTTACACACATCATGAAAAGCATTTCTAACAAGTTGCAGACTCTTATCAACAGCTGCCTTCAAAGGCTGGCTCCATGCTGAAGATCGAATGGCCAGAAAGAATAAACAACAGGAAACTATGGGAACAAACCGACTGAGCAAGAGCCTAGTGCTGAACAAATATGTAGGAGAAAGTGGAGATGGATCAGGCATACATTGAAGAGACTGCCGAATGACATCGCATGCCAGACCACTGCTCGAGGGGAATCTAAGTGGGAATCGACGAGTGGGTAGTCGGTGCAAGAGTGACATGGAGGAGATCGTGTGGTGAAGAGAAGATGAGAGATTATGGTCAATCGTGGGCCCAGCTGAAGAGGACGGCAGAAAACAGAACAAAGTGGACATCTGTTGTTGAAGGGAATAATAGTAATATCATAATATTTTCTACCAAATGGATATCATGCTGAAAATTGAAACAGTTTAACAAGTTTCATTTCAACAGCTTACAAATTAGAAAGAACTGATGGATTTAGTCAAGAAACACCAAGAGAAATCCACAAGGAAATATATAAACAATACCATGTTTCATTATTCCTCACCTCGGTATTCATTTATGTTCTTCTCCCATTTCAGGATCTTCATATGTGTCGCTCGCCGACCATGTACATGGTCCGAGGTTCGATCCCCGGCCGACTCACTCCTTTACCTCGCTAAGCCAGAAATAATGCTGGTAGAGAGAAGAGGTTGGGCATGAGGCTAGCAATCCCATCCTGTAAAAATAAACACTGCTACAGAAACTTCAAGCCGCTAGCTTGAAGCCCTATGTTCCACTAGGGAACGTGAAGGAAAAAAATATGTGTCATGTTACTCAGCGTGACTGCATAGATACAACAAATCACAGGACTAGAAAATTACACTGATTGTCATTCGATGACCAATTCGTATACTTTAATCAATTCAACAGACAATCAATTTTAACATAAGCACTTTAGTGTTAAAGCTGTCACAATCTAAACTAAATGATCAAAGTTCCGAACGAGAAGGGATAGTGTATGTGTATGAGAGTGCAGATGTGTCCATTAGATGAACGCTAACTGGTACAGCATTGAATTTCAGAGTTCTCTACCCATCAGATCTTAATATGTACTATCCATTTGCATAAACTGATATTAGACTCTATGATATGTATGCTCGTTGAGAAATCAAAACGGTCACAAAGTTAATTGACAAGTAACTATTGTCGAAACTGCCAGCTTACATACATTATTAATATTTCTTAAAGTTACTGATAAAGCTTAGTAATAACCATGAAATTTTTCTACTCCTTTACGTTCCCAGTGGAACATAGGCCTTCAGGCTAGAGGCTTGAAGTTTCGGTAGCAGTGGTATTTATTTTTACGGGACAAGGATGCTAGCCCCATGCCCAATCTTCCCTCTTTACCAGTCTAATCACTGGCTAAACGAGGTAAAGGAGTACCTCGGCCGGTAACTGAACCCCGAACTACATGAGGCGTGGTTGGCGAGCATTGTATCTCTGTGCCACCGGCGCACCATGAAATTGTAATTAATACCAAATAGTTTGTGAGCTCGCTTTGTAATCAGGAGGTCCTGGGCTCGAAACCCAGTGAGTGCAAAATGTTGAAGAGTCGCGAAGTAGGACGAAACAGCTGGTTTTCCAAAACTTCTCGAACTGATATCAGCTCATAGTTAAACTTATAACCAATCATATCTATGCAAACCGACACTTGATGATACCAAATTATTGTAGTTCTTCCACACTCCCTTGACTCATTCTAATAAACTTGTGTAACGCGTTTTATTTGTAAAAATGACTTTGAAACTTTCTAAATCATCTACTTGAACAATCGTGTCTCCAAATGTATTCAAGAGGGTTTTTTAACAATCAGTTAAAAATGTTCAATCAATAAATGATCACTGATAGTAACTTTGTGTGTGTATATGTAAAGGAATGATCAGTCGAATGTACTTTTTAAGGTTAAAAAGAAGAAAAGTAACTTTGAGGTCGAAATGGGGAAGGGTGGAGAATAGTATTGTAAAAAATGAGATTATTCAGTAAAGCTTAGTTAATTGTCAACGAATAATTATTTAAAATTTAAATGAAAGAGAAAAGCGTAATAAAATGAACTTTTTAAATAATATTATTTCAAGTAAACTGAAAAAATGAAAGCTTCACAAGATCATTCGACAACGCCTGTATTATGGTTTGCGACAAAAAATTTGTATAACTTGGAAAATGGTATGAATCTGCTGTAAGGTAAACTTACAAAACAGTGATTGCATTTCAACTGATCGATAGTGATTGGCAGTGGAATTTTGGACAGCGCGTATTTCGTCCTATTTGTAACTTGACACTGGATGTACCTGGATTCCCCAGTGAGTGATGGTGTTCTCATGGGAGCTCGAATCCAGTGCCTATAATCTCAAACGCCAAGGCCTTATCCATTAGACCACTTGGGCCATGAGAGCCGCCTCTTGTGCAACGTGTTTTATTAATTACTTAATTCAATTTAGATTCTCCCGTCGATTAATTGTACCAAAGTGCTAGGTCTCAGCGGTTAAGACGCTTGCCGACGATGCACATGGTCCGAGGTTCGATCACCGACCGACTCACTCCTTTACCTCGCTAAGCCAGAAATAATACTGGTAAAGAGGAAAGGTTGGGCATGAGGCTAGCAACCCCATCCTGTAAAAATGAACACTGCTACAGAAACTTCAAGCCGCTAGCTTAAAGCCCTATGTTCCACTGGCGAACGTGAAGGGGAAAAAATTGCTTGGTCTCAGTTTGACATGTTGGCTTCTTGTGAAAATGTTTCGACGATGTCTGATCATGTAACCTGAAGTGAATGGGTGGGTGGTAACTAGTGGATGACGAGTCCTAAATGGGACAAAATGCGCATCCTGGATCCCACTATTAGTCACCATCCACCAATTGGCTTCAAGTTACATGACTAGTCATCGTCGAAGTATCTGCACAAAGAGCCGACATGTCAACCTAAGTCTGAGCACTTCGGTAAAATCAATCGATGGGGCAATCTAAGTTGAATTAAATGAATATGTTTCTTTTGTGTTTATTTTCGCACAATTATGATGGAATTGGTTGTACAAGAATATATTTATAGAAAGTTATATGTCACATATTTTGTAAAACACTTATCTCCTTTGAATCCAATTTCTTGGAAGGAATATACTCTCAGCATGAATACTTCCTCTATGCATTACCAAGTGCCCCCAAAACAGATACCCATGGAAGGAGGGCACAGAGTTCGGTAAATAAAACTAAATTCGTTTAAGAACTACAAGTACTAAATCTTTAAACTTCCAGAGAGAATCAGTTCGTTTGACTAAGATCACTTTTGAAATTAAAGTCTAGGAGTGGATTACTTAAAAAATGTATAACTCACTACTTAGTAAGTAGCAATTAAGTAGTGTCTGTCTACAACATAGTTTCTTATCTGAAATAAGTTATGTACTGCCTGCTTATAATTTATAACACAAACATGTTTAGTGCTTATTCTACAGTCTAAGTGACGTGTTAAGTGATGATGTTAATGATAAACTTGCCAGCACAATATTTCGACAAAAAGATCAGATTAATTGAACTTTAGATTTCCCCGTCGATTGATTGGACCGAAGTGCTCGGTCTCAGGTTGACGTGTCGGCTTCTTGAGCAGATGTTTTGATGATGTCTGGGCATTTAATTAGTATTTAATTGGTGGATGGTGACTAGCAGTGGAATGTGCATCAACCAATTAAAGATCAGATTAAGTGACAGAAAAACAGGCCAAAAAAACATTGTTTTGTTCATTGAAGAACTTAATTTATTACGTAATCATTCACACAAAAACATAAATGATTACATGTCATTTTGAAGATAACTACCAATAAACTAGAATTAGCCAAATGATATTAGGTGGCCTATGTGCTTAGTTCTCGATAGGTGCTATCCACGACCGCTATGCCATTTTATCGCTGTTGGGCTAATACAGTTCACAAGGAGAATTTGTTTAGTAATTTCTGTGTAGTTTTATTCCGAAGCTGCTCATTAAAAGAAATTATGAGAAATTAAATAGCTGGGATTTCTAGGTAAAGGTATCTGGATATGGTCCACTTCGAAAAATAATTTCTTTTTTGATTTGATGGGAAGCACTCGTTTTTAAGATCGAAATTGAAACCAGTCAGATCCCCACAAACTAACACTTGAAAATTGAGCTAACGTCCGCTGGTGACTTACCATAGAATCAAGTTACTTGCAATCCTAGTGTGAGTTGATGAGCAGTGGTGTCCACTAAATGGCATATGAGGAAAAACCTAGGAGAGGACATTACCTAGAAGTAATACTGTGTGTTGCAAATTGATAGAAGTTCGAATTTATGGGTTGTTTGATTCCGTTCCACTGACCGATTGGTCAAAGAGCTTACCTCGTTACCTGAAAGTTGTGGGTCATGGGTGATACTGCCGAAGAGTTCAAAAGTAGAGTGGAACAGTTGTCATTTTTTAACGGTTTTCTACTTTACAGCAACCCGTGACTAAGATGTGAGATCGCAAAAGTTAATGAAAGTCTTTAGCATAAATGTATTCTACACACATTCACGAAATCTCCAACAATATGTCAAACTGAACAATAAAATAACATTGCACTGTTTAATACAATAGACTAGGTGCCACATGATTAAGATAGTAATTATAAATTTCTATCTTATCTACACAGTTCTTCAGAAAACGTATTCTGGTGTTGCCTTTGACAAGGTTGACAGAAAACGTCAGAAAGGCATCGATTTTTTCATTATTATAGGGTTCTTGCTCCTTTTCAAAAAGCCGAAAATACCCACTAAGTCATGAGGGTTATAAGAGACGTATCAACAAAGAAAGCTTGACTTAATCAACTTCAGAGTCCGTGCAGTCGTGTTTACATTCACCAAAGACGTATAGTAGTCTTTTACTAACCTATAAGAGATGACACAATTAATGCGGTTACTCAGAAGTGGTTTCTAAAGATAAGGAATTCAGTAATAGTCAATTATACAATGGAAGTAAAGGTTCGAAATTCGAATGGAGAAAACTGTCATCGGGTGAGAATCAAGGTAACTGGGTATCCACTTGACGTATACGAAGAACATGGAAGAAAAACTAGTAAAATGTACAAAAGGAACATGTAGGAGAGATAAAAATGAATGAATCATTGTTCACTTAAACTACCGTTTTTTTGAACACCACACGCTGAATGTAATTACGACCTCTTATGCTAAGTGACCTACTATTTGAAGAAATACCTCATTGTTTCTGAACTCAAAGCATGTTATTATTCTCCTGAGTTCCGAGTGGAACGCAGGGCTTCAACAGTACACCTCGATTTCACCCTCTTCTCTGCAGTTCTCGTCAGCTGGCTCCAAGATTCCCCATAACATTTTATCTCCTCCCCAAACGCTCTACTCCATGTCAATCTCACCCTTTTCCCATTCAGGTTCACTTCAGGGTGTGCCTGACATGCAGTATCAATCAACAATTTTCTAAGCGTGTGTCCGATCCATACCACTTTCTTTATGATTTTGTTGAGCAATAGGTTCTTGATCTGTTCATTCCTAGAGTTTCTCGCTGATTATTCTTCCTAGCCATCTGATCTTTGGTATGAACCGAAGGCAGCTGTTGGAAATGGTTTTCCTGACACGCCAAGCATATGAACCATACAGAACAACTGACTTGACGTTAATGTTGGGAATTCAAGTTTTGTTCTTTTCGCCTGGTGTGGTAGATTTCCAAACTATTCTCAGATAAATAAGAGTGTCTGTTTGTTTTCTAACCCTCTTTTTGACAGCTTCATCCGTTCCAACTGCCTGTGGTTGGGACATTGCTTCCTTGATAAGCCCAAGAGATGACCTCATTCAAATTCCTCCCGTCAGTAGTGATTGTTGCTTATTGTCGGTGGTTGATTATCTTCATCACTTCCATCCTCTCTATGTTCACCTGAAGTTCTGTCTTTGCTGCCTGCTTCCTCCGCCAACTTGTTGGTTTACACCAATAGATCTTAAAGTTTGCATGATATGAAGTATTAAATCATCCACGAAATCAAGGTGAACTAGAAGTAAATAATACAGATTATGTACACGTGGAATGTTACGTAGAATAATAACTGCTTTTAGAAGAAATATATATTTTTAGAAAGTGTTAATTAAGCTTAATAAGGAAATACTCCTTTCTGTGAATCATATGACTAATGTTTCTCTAGACATATCACAATATATAATAATAATAATAATAATTGTACACTAGAAGTATTTCTATGCAGACTGCTTAACTGTCAGAATATTTCTTTTCAAAACTGATCTTCAAAATCATATGACTTAAAATATTTACTGAGGCTCACAAATTTCACTTTTCTTACAGGCAGCTGAATTCCATTAAACTGTTTGAAACTAGCCTATTAGCCCTTCATTTTCGTAGATTTTGGTACGTCAATGAATGTTTAGCAGAAGATTTTCATGAAAAATGTCTGAATTCCCATCATTGGACAAATCATCGACATTGAACAAAGATTTGAGTTATTTTTGAAAAAAAACAAACAAGCCGAGTTTTGAAGATATAAAATTTCCCTGAACAGTGAAGGAACTCAGTGACTTCTGCGTTGGTTTATCAAAGTCCCTACAGTGAAAGAGGACGTTCGTTTTCATCTTCAAAGCCCTGGCATGCTTGAGGGTAGGAAAAGATTATTCTCTCACAATGTTTTTATGTATCAGTGCATTCGTACCTTATTAAAGGTAAAGGTATTAACTGCCCTCAATCACTTGAAGATGTTTCAACAAATTTACGACATATGGATCGATGTGCTTGCCAGATAATTAGTCTCTAAAGAACGTTCATCATAAACTGAAAGAATAGATTGGCTTCAGTTGCAAAAATGGTCTGCTAAAATCATGCAAATGTGAAGAAGACTTCACGTTAAAGAAGTGATGACTGGTTTGCCGAAATCAGGGCTTCATTTGATTTTGGCAGTCAAGCAATACCTCACCCTTAAGTCGTATTATTAAATAACCATGGAAATGAGCAAATAGAACTTTTATCTAACAGTCTGATTGTCACACACTTTTTCAGCATCATGAGCTGGTCTTGAGTCCCTCAAAATTCACATCACTTAAATGTGAATAATCATTATGAGTTGGTTGAATAGTGAAAACTCCATAATGTCTACGACAAAAAAGGTTAGTAATGAATATATAAGCCAAAAGTGGTCAATATCACCTTGGAAATTTTGTGGTGATTAGAAAACTTGGGCACTATGGTAGAGTATAACTCCATTATGGATAAAATATTACTTTGATAAATCACAGAGTGTTGTACAGTTATATTAACTGATGACGTTTCGAGAACAAACTATTCCTCATAATCATATCAAGTTTAAGTTGAACTCGCCTTGTAAGGTCCTGGGTTCGAATCCTGATGGGTGCCTACTGCTGAAGAGTCCCAAACTAGGACGAAACCGCTGTTCAATACTCCCAGTTTTTCCAGTGGTTCTCTAACTAATGTCAGCTCATGATGAAAATCCTGTAGTCTACTATATTATTAGAATCACAATTCGCACATATACTCGGTATTGTGATATTTTTAACTTGCTTTCATGTTTCCCCTGCTGTTTCACAAAAATCGCCCATTAAATCCATCTCTTCGCTATTTGATACTCCTGCAGAAGTTGCACGTATTTATATGTGTATCCCAGTACTACTTATAAATCTTGTCAGTAGCACACACCAAACTACCAGTAGTAGTATCAAAATTAAAGGGTAATCACAAGACCGTTAGGCAAAGTTGAACTTTAAGCACCACTAACTATCAATCAGCAAATGACCTCGGAAGTACCAATCACGTGAAGGAGACATTTTTGTATATGGAATTCATATATGAGAAAAAAATGTATGAAAACTGTAGAAAAATGTTACAGAGGATACCTTCTTCCCACATGTGATAAAAACAGATCTCAGTTTTAGGCTGGTGTATCAACATGGTATAATTCCATTGTGGGCAAAAATTATTTTGATAAAGTCTCAGTGCAATACAGTTATATTTACTGAGCAATAAATTGTGCTTGTAACGTCATCAGTAAATATTACTGTATAACACTGTGAAACTTTGTCAAAATAAAGTTTACCCACAATGGAACTATACTCAACCACAGTACACAAGTTTTATTCTTATATCAAAAGAGTAGTTTAACCATACTCTATGTGTGTAATTAATTAGGCCTTCTAACCCTAACAATAACCCTGATGCTTCCTGATCCTAACCCTAACGTGAAAATGTCCCTAAACTGTAATCTTTTTTTATATTACAGTTTGATTCCACACAGTACGTTTTGGTAGAAGTATGGAATTTTCAGCATGTCATATCGGTAGCCCAAATTCTGCAGGCCGACCATTGATATCAGGTGTGCGTCGGCAGGGGATCGAACCCCGAACCATGTGCATGGTCGGCAAGAGTTCTAACCACTGTGCCACCGACGCAACCTAATGACGCCTTTATTAGGTTAACCAAAGCCTAACTTGTGCTTGGCCTAAAGAGTAACTTAATCTTTCCCAAACCTAAGCTGAAACTTGCCAAATATTCCATTAAATAGCATAACACTTCGATTAGCATATTTTATTGATGATGACAACATTATTTGCCGGGTTTCACTAACTTGCTTAGTGAGCGCTTCAAGGTCACTGGTGCGGCCGCACTCCAATGGTAGTTAGTGGTCCTTGAAGCTTAACTTGGCCGACTGTTAAGACAATAAAAATTGCATTATTAAAGGATATCATGGTAAAAGACTATTTCGAAATTCCGCTTCACTTTTGTACAACTCTGATAACCGTATTCAAGTATAAAATATGTATATATATATATATATATATATAATAGCAAGTTAATTCTGCCCTGGAAATATTATGTGACAAAATAGCTCAGTCCTGATTTTTCGATACGCTTTGTGTTATACTAGTAAGCAACCAAATGATCAAAACGAAGACAGATGAAATCTGATAAAGTACTCCAGGTAAGCCAGACATCATTCGGTTTTTCTGAATATTGGATTCTTCAACTGACTTGTTTGTGAAGAGTAATCTTTAGAATCATGTGTAAAATTTCTAAATGGCGGAGAATACTCAGCAATTCTATATCCTTGTATATGAAATATACACAAGTACCCTTCTCGATAGAAAAATTGTTTGCAAAATCCGTCCTGGACAATCTGTTTATAATAGTTATACTTATTTAGACCTTTTAACTGACTTTTTAATTACAATGAGTTTCTCATCTAGACTGCATATCACTTGCATACCACATGTTGGCCCTGACCTTCACTACTCGCCTTTGTCCTTGTTTATTCTTTAATTTATTCCTTCTTTTTGTCGTTTTGTGCACACTAACAATGTGTTGCCCAACGATATTAGTTTGTTTGAGTGAATGAAGGTGATCCTGCCTTGGAAATATCTGAAGGAAGCCCTGGTGTGTGATTCTTGTGGACAGAGCACTTGATCCAACCTCCTTGGAACTCTGGTTAATTAATTTTCCCTTAAAATACTTGTTTTGTATTTAGGAACCTACACTACCTGTATAGCTAGCTGCCTTACGACATTGTAGAGGTGAATATGAGTTTTGATATTAGTATTGTTTAATAGAAGTTCTGAAATATTGAAGAATAATCATTTTTCCCCTGAATTTGGAACGTTTAGTGATAATGCGTGTCTCAACGAAGTTTTGCCGGTTATACAGTAGAATGTAGAGACCAGTTATCTGCGTTCAAACCATAACCGAATAAATTTAGTTAATACACCTTTCTTGAATGAAATGAATTCTCTTATGAGTTGCAATAAATAAAATTGAGAAAAGCATTAAACAGATGTATCAAATTAGTACACCTTGATATAAAGACATTCTGTCATCTTTCTCATAACCACTTCTAAAATATGCAACGTTGATACTCGGTTCAGTAAAGTTCACCGTTGTCGGGATGTATCTCCCATTGTGATGTGTGCTACTGCTAAGATTTGTCAGTAGTATATAAGGAGACGTTCATCGACACACAGAAATATCAAATGGCAAGAAGATAGATTTGATGTCAAAGATAGAAAGTATTTCAGCGGTATAACAAAAAAACATGGGAGATGTGAGAAGGAAGACAAAGAAATACATTTAGAAGGACAGAAATGGAAAAACACGGAAGATCTGTGCAAACTATGACTTGGAGATAAGTGATAGGATCCCACATATTTTGGTATTGACTGTTTAAACTTGCATAGATGGTATGTTATCATTCTCACACATTTTGGTATTGACTGCTAATTTTGTATATTATCATTCTCACGCATTTTGGTAGTGACTGCTAATTTTGTATATTATCATTCTCACGCATTTTGGTAGTGACTGCTAATTTTGTATATATGGTGTATTATCATTCCCACACATTTTGTTACTGACTGTCAATGTCGCACATATGGCATATTATCATTTCTCACACACTTTGTTATTGGCTATTAAGGTCAATTATTTCAAATGCTGTTAGCTGTCCATATTGTTGTAAAATGTATAAATACCATGGCTTTCTTTATCGTTGTTGCACTTCAATACACAGTCACAGTCCAGCCTTTGTCTTTTGATATTTGCGTGCTTTACTAAGTCGGAAGGTACGACAAGCAGATAGACAGATTAGTTCAGGCGCAGACAGAATAAGGTGAAAACGTCTATCATTCAATTCCCCACAGTTATAACAAATTGGCGACGGGGTTTACTTTAATTCAGTGCAGTTATAACAATTGGCGACGGGGTTTACCTTAATTCATTGCAGTTATAACAAGCAAACGACGACAGTTTTTATTCTGTTCAGCGCAACTATATAACATATAAGTTCAGGCGCAGACAGAGCAAGATATAACAAATTGGCGAACGGGGTTTTACTTTAATTCATCGCAGTTATAGCACGCAACGACGACAGTTTTTATTCTGTTCAGCGCAACTATATAACATTTTTGACTGTGTAAATTACAACCCAATTATAATGTCTATCTCTCTGGACGATCTTCCGGTGACTGCAGTTGAGGTTGCCAGACACACACTGCGTGATCCAGTTTTACAGCAAGTATCAAAGTTCATCCGATTTGGCTGGCCTCCACATGTTCATTCAAATGTTTTAAAACAGTTTTACCAGCGACGCAAATCCCTATCCATCGTTAATGGATGCATAATGTTTGCTGATCGTGTTGTCGTTCCAGCTAATCTTCGTGACCATGTGCTTCGGCAGCTTCATATATCACATCCTGGTGTTGGGAGAATGAAGGCGATCGCTCGCAGTTATGTTTACTGGCCCAACATCGATGACCATATCGAAGACCTCGTTCGCAAGTGTAGTAAATGTGCTCAAGCATCAAAGTGTCCACGCAAGACAGAACTATGTTCCTGGCCACGACCGGACAAACCATGGTCCCGTGTTCATGTTGACTTCGCTGGACCGTTCAATAGTATGCATTTCTTAATATGTGTCGACGCGTTTTCCAAATGGCCAGAGATATTTCCTATGCATTCTGCCACATCAATTGCAACAGTGTCCCTCCTACGTCAACTATTACTGAACGTTTCGTCGACACCTTTAAGCGTGCTTATGCAAAAGCGAAGGGGGAGGGAACAACAGAAAACATTTTGGATAAATTCTTGCTGCATTATCGTACGAATGAAAAAGGACAGTTATGTGGCAGACACACAGATCACGCTCTATCCAGTACCACGCAAAGGTCAACTCGACAAAGAAGAGCTCCGAAACCTTTTCAAATAGATCCAAAAAGCAAGTCCTACACTCTTTACGGGGGGAGGTGATAGGATCCCACATATTTTGGTATTGACTGTTTAAACTTGCATAGATGGTATGTTATCATTCTCACACATTTTGGTATTGACTGCTAATTTTGTATATTATCATTCTCACGCATTTTGGTGTGACTGCTAATTTTGTATATTATCATTCTCACGCATTTTGGTAGTGACTGCTAATTTTGTATATATGGTGTATTATCATTCCCACACATTTTGTTACTGACTGTCAATGTCGCACATATGGCATATTATCATTTCTCACACACTTTGTTATTGGCTATTAAGGTCAATTATTTCAAATGCTGTTAGCTGTCCATATTGTTGTAAAATGTATAAATACCATGGCTTTCTTTATCGTTGTTGCACTTCAATACACAGTCACAGTCCAGCCTTTGTCTTTTGATATTTGCGTGCTTTACTAAATCGGAAGGTACGACAAGTAGATAGACAGATTAGTTCAGGCGCAGACAGAATAAGGTGAAAACGTCTTCATTCAATTCCCTACCGTTATAACAATACGGTATACATATTTTCACTATACAGAGATAGCAAAGTATCTTGGCTGCTACCGTTACACTATGATATTCTGTTTACAGCATTACATCTTTTAAATTTTAACACAGATGTTTATTCACTTTCCACTGGGTTTTAAAACAGCCTGTGAGAGATTCAGCTACTGAAACTGAAAAGTAGCCTCGTATCAACAGTCCAGTGGTACCAGCACTGTGGGGACATCTCATCTATTTGTCTTTCTAGCATTTTGTGATTGTTCGTGTCTCAAGGAAGTTTTGTCAGCTATATAGTAGAACGCATAGATCAGTTTCCTAGGTTCAGACCACAGCAAGTCGGTTTGGATCGTATCATTCTTTTCATAAAAGTTTTCATGAGTACGAATATCTAAGGAACAATCTAATAATAATTAAAATGTATTTCATTATATATATATATATATATATATATATATATATATATATATATATCCTTACTGTACTGACTATAACTCAGTGAGCTAAATATAGGTGCTTATTTGTACATTTCCTAATTTTTTTCTTTTTTTCCCTTCACGTTCCCAGTGGAACATAGGGCTTCAAGCTAGAGGCTTGAAGTTTCTGTAGCAGCGGTATTTATTTTTACTGGATGGGACTGCTAGTCCCATGCCCAACCTTTCCTCTTCACCAGCTTTACTTCTAGCTGAGTGAGGTAAAGTAGTGCGCCGGCCGGGGATCGAACCCCGTACCATGTGCATGGTCGGCAAGCGTCCTAACCGCTATGCCACCGACGCACACATTTCCTAATAAAACACTGATATTTTCCTTAAGGAAACAATACACAAGAGAATTCATTACAGGCAGAAAGTGTCCACTTGAAAACTACTAATACCTGATGAATTCAGCAGAAAGGAGTTAAGTGAGCTGCTAAAATTCTCAAAAAAACCCTAAAGTATGTAAGCTTTAGCTTTAAGGTGACAAAAATTTTGTCAAAATCAATTTTGTACTAGATCTTTTGCTATCACGATAAAATCTCTCTTTTTGTATTACGCTTCAACCATAATTACTTGGTTTCTATTTATCTCATTATACTTATCTTAGTTATAAAATTTACTTATCTCATGGTCGAAATACTAGAATGAATAAACTGTCTTAAAACTGGTCCAGAATGACAAATTGAAGATAACTCGGAAAAGTATTAAATTTAAAATGATAGTAGTTATCAGCAGCCCACAGTGTGAATAGTGTAGAAAAATGACACATAATTAAATTATCATTCAGACTACTCACTATCTGTAAAAAGAAACCTCTTTATATACGACTACAATTCATGGGCGATATACCAAGCGAGATAATTGCGAAAAAATTAAGAAAATCAGTTCAAAGAACTTTTAATCCTGGCGAACCACGCGTCTTATTCTCTACACGACCGATGGTGATTCCACGATTGAAAGATGAAGTACCTAGACTAGCTACTTCTAACTGTATCTATCACTTCAACTGGGCTTGTGGAGCCAGTTATATTGTCCGTTGCTCTAGGAACTTGATTTTTCGTGCTCGAGGACATCTCCCAGCATGGCTAAGTAAAGGTGTAGTGCAAACTATTAACAGCTCGATATTGGAATATCTGGTGCAAACTGGCCACAAAGTCAGCTTAGATGTATCCTTCTCTATATTATACCGGGTGCCAAGTAAATAAAAAAACACTTCAAGATGAATTATATCTTTCGGTTAGCCAATACAGGACGATAGCTGTTATACATCAAGTTAGGAAACATAGATAACTGAACTCCAACCGATAGAAGTATATCTATCAGCTCACTTTTGCATGCACTATCACACATGCTAAATAACAAGGATTTAAATCACTTGATGTGCTGGGATAGATTTAAATCCATGCGCTTAACGGACTAAGACACGTTCGCACCTCACTAAACTACTTCTGCTTTTCTAAAAGCTGAAAGGATTTTATTAACAACTATTTAACCAGAACAGTTTTAAATAGTCATTCTATTCCAGTCCTTGAATTTCAGCCTAAGATTGTTGCATTATAACTCTGAAAAGTGCTTTCAACTCTGAAAATCAATTAAGAGGAATTTCAAGACGTCATCTCACTAAGAATCTGTCAAAATTCCAATACAATGACGTCTAGATTTTAAGTATACAGGACTTGACTGTTTTGCCCTCGAATGGTAGGCATCTAAGTAATTTGGAGTCGATACATTTGGTTCTCTTGATAAATTTCGATAAAGAAAGGAAGACGAGATTTGCAGTATTAAATGATATCATTCTATTTCACAGGTTTTCATCAACTGCAGACTGCTTTAATGTTCGAGTGGTGGTAGAAAAGAGATACTATAAAATTGACGCATCTAAATGGAAGCATTACATTTCATTGTAATGCAAACTGGTTGTTTCCCACGGCAGTTCCTGAAACAAGTGAGATCGACTAAACTCCCACCTTCTCAAAAGAATCTCCCTCGAATAACTAAATCTGACATCGAATCGTCATACCAGTATATCTCCAAATTGAAATCTCGTCTGGCTACCTATGATACCCTACTAAGTGAGCTTAATATTATTCGCTGGCTTAAATTCATGAACTTTATCAAAGAGCTACAATCAAAAACATCCGAGGATTATGAAACTCAGCCGAAAAAAGCGTTGGTGAAAGAGAAGCTAACTGAAGAATTCCCAGAAGCACCAGAACGCTACGTTTGTAATCTATCAAAATTACAATTAAACAAAATCGAATTAGAAGCCTTATCTCTAGGATTCAAGTTTCACGTCCCCAAGAAGCACATCAGTCGTATAGACACAGAAGCACAATTCGAGCACTTATACCATCAACTCTACGACCTGAAGCCCTTAGACGAAGATAAAAGAGGATGGCTAAAGTCTAAACTTTTTGATATTGCTAACCAATACCACATATCACCAATGGAGAAGCAGAAGATGCTGACCGAAGAGCATAGAATAGCTCTGAAGAAACTATATGAAAACGATGAAATCGTCATATTTAGACCTGACAAAGGCTCTGGGGTTGTTATAATGAAGAAAGCTGATTATATGATTAAATTGTTAACAATTCTAAACGACAAAGAAAAATTCCAAGTAGACAACAAAAAAGATGCCACAAAGTCATTTGAAAATAAAGTTAATAAATGTCTCAAAGAACTTCTAATGAAGAAACTAATCAACAGCGAAACATATAATAAACTGAAGTCAAAAGGTGGACGCCTGCCGTCTATGTACGGCCTACCAAAAATCCATAAAGCAAATGTGCCATTAAGACCAATCCTGTCAATGATTGACTCACCATGCCACAAGCTAGCTCGATGGTTAGCTGATTCTATAGAGCCCATTCGAATTAAATTTGCAACCCACAGCCTGAAGGATAGTTATCAATTTTCCAAGGAAGTTGACAATATCGACATATCAGACAAACTCGTGGTATCGTATGACGTGGCCTCCTTGTTTACAAATGTACCACTGATGGAAACAATTGATATAATTTGTAAACAAACGGATCTACTACCATTACCGGAAACAGAGATGAAGCGACTTCTACTTCTCTGCACAAAAGATATACAACTCAAATTCAACAATCAACTTTACCGACAAATCGATGGGGTCGCAATGGGTTCGCCTCTGGGACCTATCCTGGCTGATATCTTCATGGGCTACCTTGAGCAAACACAACTAAGTTCTGCTATCAATGGAACTACCTACTATCGCCGATATGTTGATGACACATTTGTTGTTTGCAACGATACGGATCACGCATCGGCACTATATGATCGCCTAAATGAGATACATCCAAATATCAAATTCACCATGGAATATGAACATAATAATGAGTTCAATTTCCTGGATCTAAATGTAAAAAGAACAAACGAAGGCACGGTCGAAAAGTCCATCTATAGAAAAGAAACCTCGACTGTCCAATATTTTCACTATAACAGCTTTTGTCCCATAAGCTATAAACGTGGATTAGTGAGTACATTGTATGACAGAGCCAGAAAGCTATGTTCACCAAACAAGGTCGAAGAATTAGTTCTCGTCGAGAAGTGCCTAAGGGAAAATGGATACCCTGAGGGATTTATTCAGAAGTACAGCAGAGAAAAAGATGAGAAAGAAAAGCATCCAACTGTAGAAAAAAAAAGTGTTTATCTGTCTACCATACAAAGGAGATGCAGTGTCACAAAAGATTGACAAAAGACTGAAAGGTGCAATAAATAGATAATAACAATAATGATTTACTTTATTCTAAAAACAGTACTTGTGATACAGAATGGAATTTTCAGCATTAATCACAATATTGCATCTAATTTCCTCAAATTATAAATAAAATTAATCACACAGAAAATTTTCCACATTTACAATAGAGGTAGTGTCAAAAACATGCAGCATATAAAATGGAAATAGCAATAATAATGATAACAGCTAGGGTAATAATAATAAGAATACAAGTGAAAATTGCCGTTGGCTTGTGTCACACAGTATTGTCAATGTGGTATAGAAATCCTAACATGTTTAAAAATATTGAATATAATGTTCTCTTTACATGATATGGTGAGGGGAAAAACAAAGATTACAGCCGTCATGGAGATAAGTTGGTGTTTGCAATTATGAGAGTAAAACAGAGAAGTAACAGGACCATAAATATAATAGAAGTAATAAAAGTAAAACTTGAAGGTATATAAGGATGGATGGAGGAAATTGTTTATTTACTAGATGAAAAAAGGTTAGTTAATTCTTGCCTGACACTATTTTCATCACATAAAATACGTGCCAAGTATGGTATCATAGAATTCTTATACTTAGACGTGCGAGCATACAGTTTTCTGAAGTTACTCCTTGTTCTACCTGAGGAGATGCAAGGTGAAAGCTGAGGGTAAAGCGGATGCTCCAAGTCAGACAAAATCCCTTTAGCAAATTTATTGCACGAAGTCAAGTGCCTATCGACAACGACGTTAACTATGTGGTCCACTGGGACACCACTCACCCTACTGACAGTCTTCAGTATTCTACGAATTGTGACATAGTCTTTTTTAAGCAAACCAGGAAAGAATAAGGGTGAGCAATAAAGAAGAATAGGTAGGATGCAAGAGTTTATGAACTGTAAGAGGAGAGGTTGAGTTATACCCGAGTGTCTTAACTTCTTAATGTAAAATGTCAGGCGGAATATTTTACTGGAGATTGCTAAGACATGGGAAGACCAGGAGAGATCAGAAGAGAGAATGAGTCCAAGATACTTAATTTCTGATTTGATTCCTATATCATTGTCGTCAATTTTACAACTGTCATGAGAATCGATGACTTCTTTTAACTGTCGTTTACATCTTAAGCTGAAATCAACAGTTTGACACTTAGAAGGATTCAGTTTAAGACCGTTAGACTCAGACCATTTGCTGACTTCCGATAGAAAGCTATTTATTTTAGTACAATCTAGCTGGGAGTTAACAGCCATTGAAACCGTTAAATCATCAGCGTACTTCACAAAGTTTATTTCATCAGAGTGAGGCAAGTCATGCAAGAAGAAAGAAAAAAGAAAAGGAGAAAGAACAGCACCTTGAGGGACACCAGCTTCAGTAGGCAATGAAGTGGAAGACTTCCCTTTATATACGGTGTACTGCTTTCTATCTGAGAAATAGGAATGCAACCAGTTAACAGCCCAACATTCTGTTTGACTAGCAGCAAGTTTATTTAATAAGATGTCCCTAGGGACCGAGTCGAAAGCAGATGTATAGTCTAGGAAGGCAACACGAACAAATTTAGCCCCCTTGTCTAGACTGGAAGCAATGTTATGATATAAGACGGCAGCTGCATCTAAAGTGCTTCTACTGTGCTTATAGGCAAATTGTTTAGGGTCATTAAAGGATTTAAGCGAAGGTACAAGACTAAGTAAAAGTAATTTCTCCATAGTTTTCAAAAAAGGAGAGGTAATAGCAATGGGTCTAAATTTGACACATGCTCCAGTAGATGATTTAGGTATGGGTACAACTTTAATGTCCTTCCAAACGGCAGGCACAATATTATCGGAAAAAGATTTGTTAAATAGATCAGTAAGAGGGTGACACAGAATATCAGAACATTTTTAAAAATAATACTAGGTACATAATCGGGACCTAAGCTCTGGGAAGGGTTTAGAGACTTGAGGCACTTTTGAACATCATTTGTGTTAAAACCTGGAAAGGGGCTATTATTAACACAAGTGATGCTGGGAAGCATGGCATTTGAGGGAGAGTAAATAAAAGATTTGTTAAGAGTACATACATCAAAAGAATATGGAATATTGTTTATCTGCTTACCACCAGTGATTTCCTTAAATAGTTTCCACATATTAGAAGGATTTTTGCAGGATATGAATTTCTGGTTATATATTACATTCAACCTCTGCATTTCAGACTTAATTAAGAAGTTAGTTCTTTTTACACCACTTTTATCTTTCATCTTATACAGTTTTTCCTTCTCTCTACGAAGCTTTTTAAGTTGAGGCGAGGAGAAACGGTCAAATTTGACGAATAGTGTTTCTTTTGGACAACAGATTTCAAAACAGAATTTCAGATAGGATGTAATATTAGAGATATTGTCATCAAGTGAATCATCATTAAACAAATCCCATCTTGTGTCACTGAGCATGTTTCTAAGATGATGTACGTTCTCATTTGAGTAGCATCTGTGAACAACTTTCTTAGACAAGTTTGAGAGGGCTTTACTGTGTAACTTTCCGTAAATTTTGGGTAAGACTCGTACAATACAATGATCAGAATTGAAGAGCGGGGCTCTTTTACGAGCTTCGTATATTCCAGAATCATTTATAAATACTAAATCAAGTGAAGTATTTTGTCGAGTTGGGAAATTAACAACATTTTCATGGCCCAGCAATGTAATAAAACTGCAGTCGCTGGAGTTGAAGTCGCCAGTCACTATAGATAAGGAGTTACCAAACGAAGCAGCAGCAAAAATAGTGAATTCATCAGCGAAGATAGATAGTTCTGAGGGACTGCAACAAGGTGTGATATAGATATTTGTGACAAAAATGGAGCTATACTTAGGTAAGTGTTTAGGTCGACATTTTACAGTTATACAGTCAATATTGTCATTTGAGAATTTGAAGCAGACGTTGTTGGCAGTAGACCACTGAGAATTAATAAAAGTGGCAACACCACCACCTCTCTTCTTCTTTGAGCTGCATCGGTCTTGTCTGTAGATTGTGAACCCACTTAAGGAGACTAAATTATCGTCATATGAATCATGGAGCCAAGTCTCTTGAAGAGTGATTACACCAGTATTACAATATACATTTGAGTATAATAGAGAATGCAAGTAGTTAATCTTGTTCGATAATGACCTGCAATTTGTGCTCATAATCACAGGAACAGTCATCTGATGCATTGGAGTACACTTTAATGATCTCTGCCAACCTCCATGATGCTTTTTCTTAACGTTATTATATACTCGTAAATCAACAGGTTGAAAACATTTTAAATAATCGCGAGAGTAAGTAATGCGACTTGGATACATAATTGAATAATTAAAACAAAATAAATCCGAGGAAATAGATGCAATATGTAGGATGGAAATTTTGGTAGCCCAAGATTTAAGCAGGCCGCCTTAGAAGCTTCCCGGCAGCACAACTCATAACCGTATACAGCACCGCTCCTTCTTTAATCCACTCAAAACTGGATAAATACCCTGCTGATGTCACCTCCAACTGCGTTTATGAATTCACCTGCACTTGCGGGAGCAAGTACATTGGAAGGACAGAAAGAAGAACTTCTATCCGGTTTTCTGAACATATTCCCAAAAACCTGTGCCTGAAAGGAAGCAGATATTCCCAGAGTGCAATTACCAGACACATTATTGATACCGGACATCTCGTAGAGATTTCTAAGTCCTTCAAAATATTAAATAGACAAAGGACAGCAAATTTACTACGGTTTGCTGAAGCAATCGCAATGAAAAGACTTAAACCAGACTTATGCATACAGAAATAAAGTGTGATTAACCTCTCACTCCCTTGGTAACAGAATTTTGATTTTGATTAGTCATCTAATTCAGTGATCTCAACTCACTGAACAAATCTTAATCTCATAAACTGTAACCGTTTTTGTTTCTTGAGTTGCTATGTGAACCTACAAGCTAACACTGTTCTGTTAATCAATTTTCTCTGATTTCTGTCCTACCCCTCCCCCTCTTTTCAACTTTAAAAGCGTATAAATTGATGATGAAAACTTAAACTAAAAACATTGCATTGCTTTCATTTAGATGCATCAATTTTATAGTATCTCTTTTCTACCACCACTCGAACATTAAAGTATGTTATTATCATCTATATAACCATTGTAATTTCAGGTAGTTTGCAGCTGATGAGAACCTGTGAAATAGAATGATATCATTTAATACTGCAAATTTCGTCTTCCTTTCTTTATCGTAATTTAGAGTCATATACAATATCCAGAAAAATGGTGGTGTATTCTAAGAATTACCATTTGAAACAAATAACCATCCATCTGGTTCAACTATTTTAACCTGATGCTTGACAATGAGAATGATGATTCTAAAACACTGACAGGTTTTCTCCTACGTATTTTGATGAATAAAAATGCTGTGTTTTGTCTCTACATCGAATTAGAAAGTGTCAGTTTCGTCTTGTTTTTTTTTCTACATCTAATCATATGAATCTATCACAAGATCTTGATATATACAGAAGAAGACAGCAAACATGAAATAACATAAGTGAATTTTTAAACCATGATTAGAGAATTGTTTTTAATGAATCAACGAAGTGTGTGTGTGTATGGCTCATGTTTGAAGAATTTAATAACACTAAATTATTTTCTATAGTTGGTTTGTAAGGATTAGTTTTGTTTTTTACGAGTTGATCACGGACCGATAGCAGTTGGAGAACCATTGAAAACCAAGGAGTACTGGACAGCTGATGTTTCATCCTAGTTTGGGAATCATTGGCAGTGCGCACCCATCTCATTTTATCTGTCGCTAGGATGGAGTTTCCTGGAGTTCTAGTGAGAAGTCCAAACCAGTGAGGTCCATCCAGTTAAGTGTAAGGATGGATGTCTCACTGGCGACATTGGTTGGGGTCGTGCTAAAATCACGAATTGGTAGAAGTTAGAATTCATGCGATGGCCGTTGAATCGGGTCCCAGTGGCTGAGTGGGAAAACGAGCTAGCCTTGTAACCGGAAGCTCTTGGGTTCGAACCCTGGTTGTGAGTGCGTACTTCCGATGATTCCCAAACTAGGACCGAGGAAACAGCTGTCCAGTACTCCCAGGTTTCCAATGGCTCTCTAACCGATGTCAATCCGTGATCAACTCGTAAAAGTAAATTATTTTGCAAAAGTTTAATGATAACACAATTACATAAATTAATACTCCTTTGTTCATTTTACAGTAGCTATCAGAAATAACAAGAAATGGTTCATTTTCAACAATATCACTTAAAGTTATCTGTTTGTTGGTTGTAGTTCATCCCGAGAGGCATGTTTGAACTTATTTTGGACTCGTCATTTTGGATGTACTAACTTTTCACTGAAACTCGAATCTGAGGCCCATCGCTGTGAACGTTAAGGCCTTGTTCACTGTGACATGACACCCATCTTTTCTCCAACGAGTATTATTTGAAATTGTTAATTACTATTTGTGATTTCACATTAACATATCCGACCATATTCATCAACTTTAGTTCGGTTTGTAGTAGGCGTCTTGAACTGATGTCTCGATATTACCAGGATTAGGAACTTGGGGTTAATACTTTATTTAAATCTGAATTCTTATTTTGTTTTAGTGATTTCAAATTCACAATGGTGTTTTATGTTGCTGAACTGAGAAGACTACATGTATGTTATGCATAAATAGTTTAACTTATTTCGATAGAAACCTCACAGTTTCAGAGAGAATAACGTTTAGTTTAGTGGGAATTTCCACTTATGTGCTTACAAAAACATGGCTGATTCTGTTTCAGACAACTGTAAGTTCATAAGGCATTACTGTTTCTAATAAATCATCAGATATAAATAATGATGGTGTGATCGCAAACTAGTTGGCAAATAGCATCATGCATCTAGTCCCTAGTTCCATGCGGATTGAATTTCATCAATCAAGTTTACAATGTGGCCACTATTCTAGGTGGCCCAACATTAAAGTGATTTCTTAGCTGTTGTTGTTAATAGATGGTTGGAGGTAATCAATAAGAACCCCTTCATCTAGGTTTCGTGCTTATTTGCACTCACCAGTCAGCAAAGCGTATCTGCAATCTTGAAGGAACTGACCTCCCTCCTGAGATTCGAACCTGTGTCACCCAGTACTGCCTGCGGTCAGAGACGTTATCACTGAGCTATTTGGGATCACAAGCAACTTCCTGTGGAGCTCACCTGAGTTTGCTAACCAACAAGCATGGTGGTTACACTGAAAACTTGATTGATGAAATTCAGTCCACATCAAACAAGGGACTAGAGGCATGATACTATTTCCCAACTAGTGTCCAATCGAAGTATCAAATACAGTCCTACAAGAGGTCAATCACGAGTTCGAATAGCTCAGTGATAACGTCTCTGACTGCAATATAGGATATATGGATTTGTATTTCAGGAAGGAGATGATTTTCCTAAAGATTGCAAATATGCCTTGCTGACTGACGACTGCCAAAAAGTACGAAACTTATTTGGAGGTCTTCTTGCCGATTGCCTCCTCTCATCTAATTAAAAGTATAATAGTCTTTGCAAGTCAGCAGTTAAGTCTTCCATGCTTTCATTCAGTTTTAAGGATCAAAACTGAAGTCTGAAATCAAAATGTATCCAGACCATTTATTGTATGTTTCACACAACTAACTAACCGCCATAATTCACTATGCTTCTACATAATAAGAAATAGCTTTTTTTATACAGATCTTTACTACAAAAGACAAACTGAGACATCACGCGACTACTGAAATTGAAAGAGGGGCAAGGATATCTAAAAAAATAATACTAACTGAACTGCTGTATCTTTTTCGTCTGAATTACACCTGAAAGGCTGCCATTCAGGCATTCTTTTAAAAAATAATTAATTAAAATATCATAGTAGTCTATTACAGTAAAACAACAGCTAGACAAGACAACTAAATATCAACTTTTAGCATGATATTACTAATTTAGATAATACTCAGAAAGCGAAACTCTGATGGTGTTTTCTACTTTAAAATTAGTGTATTGATAACTGATGACATTAAATAAGAAGAAACTCTTGAACTGCATAGTACATACTACTACAAAACTAGAAGTAGTGTTAAATCATTCATACAGACAAGTAGTTTTCAAGTGATGGTTTTGCATGAATTTGATTAATTTCAAGTTTTGACACGAAATGACATCATAGAAGACTGGGGAGTACTGGGCAACTGCTTCATCATAGTTTGGAATCCTTCAGCAGTACTCACCCATCACTCCACTTACGATAGAATCCAGGGTCCATCCCTAGAGTTAATTTGTTGCTTACCAGTAACTGATCATTGGACTAAGGTGCTTCGAGTCCTGGTGAGGAGTCATGACCAATGAGGTCTGTTAGGTCAGATGTGAGGACAAATACTAGGCCAGGACGGCGGCTGGCGGTGTTGCTGTAAATCACAAAATGACAGAAGTTAGTAGTCAGCGAGCATTAAATCTCGTCTGAGAAGCCGGACAGTCAGTGGAATTTCCTGGGTTCGATCCTCGGAGTGGCTATAGATGCGTACAGAAAAGGAATCTTCATCCAGGATGAAATGGTCTAACAGTACTGCTTAGCTTTCAGTGAGTTTCTAAAGGATGTCAATTCGTAACCTAACTTGGTATCAAACGGGTAGTGATGACCAACTACTTTTCATATAGCAGTTTTACCCCTTTTGCATTTTAGAAAAGATTCATTTCGTGGAATCGAATGAAATGGAACGTAGAATCTCACAAATTAATGAAGGCGAAAAAAGAAGGCACATTTTAAGTAGTTCAAAAACTGAATCGATAGAGAGGATTATAGATAATAAGTTAAACAAAAAAATGATTACAAGGGCTGGTAAATTATAACCAAGATTTGATGACAACTGTCACCTAAACGGAAGAAAAGCGTTATAGGTTTAAAATCTTACAAAACCAAAATAAACTGTTAACATATTTCTCATAATTATTTTGAAATCCAAAATCATGATTGGTGCTGTAAACCATGGGTGTATCTGATTTACTTCGATTTAGCTATCAGACAACTGCGAACAGTTAACAGGAGATCCGTGCTCCGGTAGCTTAGTTGGTTATAGCGCCGTACTTATAATGTGGAGGTCGAGAGTTCGAGCCTCACTCGGAGCACGGATTTGTGCGTCGGTGGCACAGCGATTAGGAGGCTCGCCGACCATGCACATGGTCTGAGGGTTGATACCCCACCGACGCACTCCTTTACCTCGTTAAGCCAGAAAAAATGCTGGTAAAGAGGGCCACTAGCTTGAAGCCCTATGTTCCACTAGGAACGTGAAGGAAAAATTAAAATTATTATTAACAGTAGATCCTGAACCCAAGTTATTACTTGTTTACTGGCATCCATCAGCCTATCCGCGATTTTGAAAGAACTGAGCCGTCTGCTAATGTTCAAGCTCACATCACTTAGTGCTGCAGTCACTGATGAGTAATGATAAACATGAAATTAAGGTTCCGGGCTTCCCGTTGATTACCTTCACCCATCTGAAATCAATTCAGTCGCACTGTGGTGGTGAGACATATAATTTGATGACCAAAATTAACTGATATAGGTGAATTAAACTGGCCAGTTTGCAGTTTGATGGTATTTACTTACTGGTTTCCTTGGGTTAACCACCACTGAATAAATGATACCTTAATAAAATCCAACTAAATATAAAGGGATTAATTCAAGAAGTCCTAGTGAACAACAAGGAAAATATTTTCTCTAACAGACCAAAGTAAATAATATTATTAAACAAAAAGTGATTTTCAAACCTCATTGGTTATGTGAATATCTCCTTGATATCTAATCGAATGGATTGAAGGAACCAGTCACAACGACAGCACCAATACCATAGTCAGGTTATGCGTTAAAAGTCATGTTCAAAGTAATCATCCCGCAAGTTTCAACTCAATAGCTGATTTTGCCGCCATACAAACCTGACAATTCCAGGTTAAGTTTCTTACTGGATAGTAGATGCTCACTTCTGATTGGTTGACCAGAAAGAACTAGCGAAAAGAAACTCCCAGGACAAACCAATCAGGAAGCTAATAATAATAATAATTTTTCCTTCACGTTCCCAGTGGAACATAGGGCTCCAAGCTAGTGGCTTGAAGTTTCTGTAGCAGTGTTTAATTTTTACAGGATGGGGTTGCTAGCCTCATGCCCAACCTTTCCTCTTTACCAGGATTATTTCTGGCTGAGTGAGGTAAAGGAGTGCGCCGGCCGGGGGTCGAACACCGGACCATATGCATGGTCGGCAAACGTCCTAACCGCTATACCACCGACGCAGGAAGCTACTGCCTAACAAATATTCCGAAGAAAATAGAAACGGATCAGAAACACTCTCTAGGGGCCGTCGGGTGACGTTGAGTACCAGTCGTGTGAGTGGGACCCAAATGGGAAATGATGAGTTGGGTTTGCGATGTTGACATATAGGAGATCGTATGAGGAAGAGACTAGGGCTTATAGGCAACCGTGGGGCCAGTTGAAAAAGACTGAAGAGGACAGGACACGACGGAAGCCTTACGTCCCACTTGGAACCGAAATGAATAATAATATTTGTGAAATGTATTAAACAGAGATAAAACATTAGATAAGTTTTTCTGTGTTTTAATAGCACTCCAGTTAATATTATTCCAGTGAGATAAGCACATTTGAAAACACGTTCACTGAAAAACTGCTTGATATAGTTCTGATTACTTTCTTATTAATTACTTCACATTAAATTTCAAGCTGAATATGTTATCCAGTGTTGATAATGAAACTGTCGCAATTAAATTATCAAGCTCACAGTAAGCGACAAATTAATAATAAAAAACCAACACTTGAATACCAATGAGATGCTCACTGGTTACTGGCCCTATTCAGGTAGGTAGTTACCTGGGTTCCAGTGGGAAGTCGTGACCAGTAAGGTGCAGCGGGTCGGGTGTAAGGATAAATACTCGCCGAAGACATTGGCTAGCGGTCGCGCTATATCGTGAATTGACAGAAGTTAGAATTCAAGGACCATTGGATCGGTTCCAGTGGCTTAATGGTCTACGACCTCGCTAGCCTTGTAACCAGAAGGTCCTGGGTTCGAACCCTGGCGGTAGGTGCGTACTGATGAAGAGTCCCAAACTAGGACGAAACAGGTTTTCCAATGGTTCTCTAACTAATGTCAGCTCATGATGAAATTTTGTAACCAATCAACCAAATCCCTACAAACCAACACTTGAAAACTTTATTTGTAAATCCACTGAAAGAATATAAGTATCACATAATGTAAATATCTATAATTTGATCAAATCTATTTAGATTTCTATGTTCCAGGTAACACAGAATGGTATCTGAAATGTTTAATCTAGGCCATTAATAAAACTGTGTATTTTTGCATGTGTGCATGTGTGTGTGTGTTTCCGTATATAACCATACATACATATTTACAGTGGAATATGAAAACGTAGGTTGACCCAATTAGGTAATCGATAGACTATTTTTTGTCGTCAGCAGTTATGTACAAACAGTAATTCAATACACTGATGTAATTTTTAACTAAAATACCAGAAAAGACGAAATGCCATGAATAAATTATAATGATTTTGATTGTAGACGATAAAATTACAGCATAAAGCGTCAATTTTCAAACGTATAACTGATATTAGATAAGCAGTGAAATGAGCAAAATGCAGGAGAGAATGCATAATTAAATTTATAATCTATAGGAGAAAATAAACTACTGAATGATGCTTAAAAGTAATCCGGTTTAATATCAACTATTATATTCACCAAAGGTAAACGTGGACAGAAATAATGCCATTGTTGAGAAACCTGGTTAGTTTAGAAAGTCAATACTGATTCACATAGTTATTAATATATGGTGATTATGTGGTTGCTTTGAGCACTCAAGAACTGTTTAAATTAAAGGTGAGGTCTGCTTCCAACACCCATTTAGAAGCATCCGTAAGCATGCTAACAGACTATGGGTAGTTGTCTTAGTTGAAGGATTTCATCGTCAGCTGACATCAGTTGGAGAACCATTAGAAAACCTGCAAGGAGTACTGCTAGACGGTTGTTTCGCCCTAGTTTTGGACTCTTCATCAGTACGCACCTACCACTGTGGTTCGAACCCAGGATCTTCTGGTTGCAAGGCAAGCGATCTGATAAACCATTAAGCCACTCGGACCCGATCCAATGGCCAGTCCGTGAATTCCAACTTCTGTCATTTCACAACATAGCGCGACCACTTCACAATGTCTTCTTCGATGAGTTACTGCCTCATCTTCAATCTGCTGCACCCTACTGGTCACGGTTTCCCACCAGAACCGCAGGTTACTGACTGAATAGGGCCAGTCGCTAGTGAGCATCAGATCAATTTTTTTCCAAGTATTGGTTTTTTGGGGATTTCGCCTGATTGGTTGAAGGACTTTGCCGTGAGCTGACATCAGTTAGAGAACCATTGGAAAACCAGGGAGTACTGGACAGTTGTTTCATAAGCCTAGTTTGGGACTCTTAATGTCTAGAAATTCTTGCGTGGAATAATGGTTTTTGGATCCAAATTAACGGTTCAGTTATGCAGTTGTGTCACTTATACTAACTATCGTAATGGTGTCATTTATCATTCTGTGTGATTCGGGGAATCATTATCTAACATTCATACATGAAAGCATTTGGTCAAAACTTGTCATTTAATTCAACGACTAAGCTATTAGTCTGATTAGTCAATGAATCTAGATATTGAGTTTGCGGAGATTTATCGAGATTCCTTACTAAACGATATCAATCAGAGAACACGTGAAGGCGAAACTGCACTGCACAGCTATTTCACCCTAATTTAAAACTTTACAACAGTCATTATTCATAACCCGACAGAAGGCAGAGAAACGAGGATCATTAGGTTATAAATCAGTGCATTACCAATCAAATGAACGAATCGGAATAATATAACTGGTCAGTTATTATAAAGTTACAAAGTGAAAATCGATATGTGTGATCACACAACCATTTGTTATGTATGCATTCACACTTTGACTAGTTTTCGCGGACAATAACAAAATTATGACCTCTAAATAATTGTACAAACAAATTAGACTCAGGTTACTACATGCATAGACCACTGGATTGACAATGGTATAAAAAGTCAGTTTAGTTGCTTTCTGAAAAATTGCCGAATATAGATTGTGTTCTTTTCGTTCAAACTGTTTATTCATTTCGAACGGAAGTCAAACTGTTGTTCATTTAATCCGTTTGCGTTTCGAGTGGAACATCCAACATCAATCTAGTGTTTTGAAGTTTCAACAGCAGTAGCGTTCGTTTTTAAGGGATGAAGTGACTAGACTCATACCCAGCCTCCCCTCTTTACCGGGCTTAATACTAGCTTAGTGGGATAAGAGTTTTTAGGCCGAGAGTTGACCCTGTACTACGTGCGCGGTTGGCAAGCATTCTTTCATACCGTCAGCATACATGAATATTTGGTGACAGAATTACTCGTTGGCAGCTCTCTGTACAGTTTTAAACCTCAGTGAGCAAGGTCTAACTCTGTGATATAGATTCTTATCTATGAGCAGGATCGCAACTCATGTATCTACCAAACATACTAAACATACTTCTTTACCGTTCGTTTGCAAAATGGAATGTACTACCTTCCCTCGGTCGCCCCCAATACTTATAGTCTTATCCGGCACACATTATACTATCTGACGTTTCCCTTTCCCTCTGCCCAGGCAAGGCTTCCTGAAGTGTTCTGGTTCGCCATGTGCAAAGCACTGGTTTCTTCTGGCCATCATTCGTGGCACCATAACCTCCAGCTGAAAATCTTTGATTTTCTGTTCCTTCTAGTTCGTTCTGGGCGGCTCATTTGCGAATATGGTTGCGCTCAGTGACCGCCTGGTTATGTCTACGAGCTCACCAGTGTCTATAGGTTGTGTAAAGTCAACTAGTAGTTGCTGAGAAGTGTGCTATGGAATATTCTCGACAATTTGATAGGCCAATAACTTCTCATACTCCTCATCAAGTGTGGGAAGCACACAACGAAGTGGAATCTTCAGCTCCACTACCAGCATTTCTCTGTCTGGTCTCAGTTTGGCGACACGGAACCGCTGGATTTCTTGCTGTATATCCTTTGAGCTGTTGAACTCCACGACAAGCCACTCAGCTAATAACCTCCAAGTCTTCTGCCTACCTGACAGAGCCACACTGTCGTATGCTGCGATTGTCAGACCTCTCGGCAGTGTCCCCAGCACGACTGTCCTCTCCGTTGGATCTTGGGCGCCCACTGACTCAGCAAAAGCATCGAAGTCCCATAAGAAGCTCCGTATGCTTCCTTCTTCAAAAACTGCAGGCCACGGGATCTTGATTATCTAGAAGTAGAGACACAAATACAACGACAGAAAACAAGAGCATATGACAAGGGAATTATTTATTGGCAAATTGAATCACAGATATAGACAAAATAGGTCTACCATATATTAGAATCACAATTTGCATACATCTTCAGTATTGTGCTACTTAGTTTTTCCATACTGTGCATGTTTCTCTTCCTTTCATATTTCTCATGTTCATTTCGTCTCTTCACCATGGAATCCAACTTTCCACTGTTCGATGTGCTTGCAGATAATATGCATATTTATATCTATCTATCTATCCAATACTTACAAATCTTCTCAGTAGTACATGTCACGGACGCATTGTATGAGATCAGTGATTCATTGGTTATAGCCTAATGATCATTGATGATGACATTTAGTGATATTTATTTTGCATATAGTTTGTTAGCTATTATGGACATTTGATCAAGCAAAAATCAGCTCATGATGAAATCCTGTAACCAATTAAATCCCTGCAAACCAACATTTGAACATCAATCTGATGCTCACTAGTGGCTAGCCCTATTCAGGTAGGTAATCACCTAGGTTCTGGTGGGAATTCAGGACCAGTGGGGTACAGGAGGTAGGTTGAGATGGACTAATGGTCAGGTTATATCATGAATTGTCATAAGTTGGAATTCATGAATCATTGGATCGGGTCCCGTTGGCTTAATGATTTACGAGCTCACCTTGTAAACAGAAAGTCCTAGGTTCAAACCCCAGTGGGTGCGTACTGCGAAGAGTCCTGGGTTTTCTAATAGTCCTCTAAGTGATGTCAGCTCATGATGAAATCCTGTAAAAACTCATAATTCCAGGAAGTTTGTTAAAGAAGGCACATTTGTGTAGACAGTCTATTCAGCACAAAGTGTAGTACTATCCGAGGACAAAAATAATCAAAAACCGAAAAATGTTGTCAGACTAATTTTGAAGAATCGACTACATTTTCCCAAAACTTTCATTAAAATACCACAGGTTATTTCACAAATATTTACAGTTATGTTAAATATTTACATGAGATGTTGTTATTCATATTTGTATTAATCTTACAGTGCTATTATTTACTTACTGTGTTTTAGATTTTATTGAAGAAGACTAAACCACACAACTCAATGAAGTATTAATTAAAGTGATTAGATTTTAAACATATCCAGGCTTAGAAAAAAAAATAACAGTAATAATAAAAGATTTCGATTCGCAATAAGAGACTATCTAGGATAATCATGCATAAGCAAGCACATGACAATTGATGCAATCAGTAATGACATTTAATAAAAAATTATTTATTTGGAAAAGAAGGTCCTAGAAAGATCACAGTCAGCTGGATGGAGACCCATGCATATTGATCAACTAGACATTTAAAAAGAAGTTTATTTTACTCTCACATTAGCAAAACAAAAAAAACGAAAAAAAACTAGAGTGGAAAGAGGCCTTTCCTAGTTGAAATTTCATCAAATTTATTTTTCACTTATACAACAACAATTTCACAATAGATCGAAAACAACAACAACACCAAAATACATCAAATATTTACATAAATTCAAAACCACAATAATTAGACATTTGTGATGTCAGCTAATCTACGGATTAAAATATTCTACAACAATCCAGTCTACGAAAAGTTCGATAATCAATTAAATCGATTTACAAGAGTTTAAACGAGAAACCCTTTCCACTTGTAGTTTGTTTGTAAACTATTCCTAAAACATGAGATAGTATCATCACTGGGACAGAGATTTCTGCAACTCAAAGAGTGAAGAAATCAGCCTTCATGTGGTAATTGACGATATCTATCTTTGTATTGTTTATATACTTACTGTTGTTTGTTAATATATTTCTTATATGAATTGAATTATAATTCCGCCAAATACGAATTCCTAAATTCATCCCTCTCTGTGTTTTGGTTGAATTCCATTAATTTGGTCATTGAGAAATACAAATACTACTATTACAAACAGTTACAACATTTTGGCGTCGCGAGCAGCATTAAATAATCTTGGAAAGTTTCCTATGAATGGTTCACCGCGGGAAATCGCCGATTATCTTGAATGTTTTGACTTGGTGCATGGTGCATGTCGAAGAATGTTCGTAATGACAAACTTTCAGCTCATTTTATTACTGCTATTGGGCTAGATTTAAACACCCTTGTGAAGACTCTGTCATTTCCAGATAAACCAATTTCTCTGTCATATGATAAGCTTCGTGAACTTCTAATAGATCACTTCCATATAACTACTTTTGAAACACGAGAGAGGGCTCAAATCAACAAACTGGTTTGTTCTCCCAACCAGAAGATTAGAGACTTTATTCTTCAACTTCAGATACAGGCTTCAAAGTGCAACTTTGGAGATCAGCTGCATACTCAACTACGTGATCGTCTAATTGCTGGAATCAATATTCCTAAGTTAGAGAAAGAATTGATTCAGATTCCTTCCTGCACTTTTCAAACTGCTAAGGATTTATGTATTACAAATGAAGATGTCAACAGTGAATATTCTGCTCCCACTACGTCAGTGCCTTATGTCATGCTGCCCAAAGTCGATAATACGTGTTCATAGAAAGAAATCAAAGCTGTCGTCCACATGTAATGAAATGCAGAGACAGAGAGAGAGTAAAAACATTAAATCTTGTTTTTCCTGTGGAAAGGTTCATCTACGAATCACTTGCCGTTTTTGGGGTGCTAAGTGTCATAAATGTGGTAAAGTTGGACACATCAAGGCTGTTTGCAGAAGTTCAAATACTTATGTTACTCAGAATTCTCATGATTCTTCCAATTTATCTGGTAAAACGCAGTCAATGTCTCTTTCAACTTTTCAAAATACTCAATCTCATCAAATGGAAACCTTCACTACAAGTTCAACAACTCAAGCGTCAACTTTATCACGTGTTTTTAAAAATGAGGTGGCCGAGTTACGATGCAATCTGTTCAAAACACGAAGAAAAAATGTTAGAGTTTGAAGAGAGCTTGAAAAGTAGCAATGAATTGGTTGGTTGTTTACAGGCGACGAATAAAAATCTAACAGTTAAACTTTCAGCCGCTGAGAATTCCTGCTTAATGAAGGAGAAGGCAATCTGCAGACTGGTAACTCAAATCGTTAAGCCGGAATCTGAGAATAAGCGAAGTAGTGATAGGATCCGCGAACTTAAATGTTTTGTTGAGTCAGCGTCAGGTGTGCAAAAGGATTTAGAACATCAGTGTGGAGTGTTTCAGAAAAACGTGAGTGAAATGGAGGCTGGCTGGTTGTCCATTCGTCAACAGCTGACTGAGACGAGAGAGCAACTGATTAAAACGGAGGAACTGCTGCATATGCATAGACTGCGTCTGTTGAATGCGGAGCATACAAGTACCCATGAAAGTCCTGCTAAACTATTCAAATCTCGAATTCTTAGAAAACATCTGATGTCTGCAACTTCTGATGTACATTATTACAGAGGGAATGACTATAGACCTTCTGTTGGAATTATACTACAAAAAATGGGAAATCGAATGGTGAAGATATTAGACATCGGAGATCACTCATTTCATAACAGACACCTGGATCAAGTGAGAATAAATGAAGTAGGTCGTTCCGATTATAATTTTAATGATTCCGCTACTTACCCTGATTTTGTAGATAATCCAGAAATAAGTCCAGATGATACTGATGAAAATAATATCACAGAATCAGTTAGAAGATTGCAGAGACTGGCAAGCAAACAGAGACATCATTATAAATACGCAAGGAGACATTCGATGTGTGGCGGATATGGTAATTGACGGTTTCTATCTCTGTATTGTTTATATACTTACTGTTGTTTGTTAATATATTTCTTATATGAATTGAATTATAATTCCGCCAAATACAAATTCCTAAATTCATCCCTCTCTGTGTTTTGGTTGAATTCCATTAATTTGGTCATTGAGAAATACAAATGCTACTATTATAAATAATTCCAACACTTCATCTAATCATAAGCATAGGAGAAATAAGAATGGCTGGTAGAATAAAAGATAACCACACTGGTGTTTCAACTGTCTACATTCTGTTCTTTAACAAATAGTTAAACCTCAGAAATAGTCAAATAGTTTTCCTTTATAATGATACAGAAATTTCATGACTTTTGCTCAGCTAAATGCAGCCTTAAGTGCTACTTAACGGCGTTCTTTGAAACTAATCTGAGGGAAAGTATCACCGTGAATTAATAACAAAGTAATTTTGAGTATCATTTGTATGTTTTAGTGAAAACTGTTCATTGACGGTAAATCACATGAACGTGTATGCCCATTTCGGTCATGGATTGAGAGAGCCCATATAGCCAACCAATGAATAATAATAAATGGCAAAAGCATAATCGGCATTATTTAAAAAAGTGGAAAATCAATTGGCAGACTAAGTACCGGACTTATATCGCTCTCCCCTTTCAAAAGAAAATTACCTGAGGTAAGCTAGACATTCACCGTCTGCTTCCTGCACATCGCTAATCGACATTCAGGTGGTGGTTCGTCCCATAAGCAGCTTTCTCAGCTCACTTTCTGGGTGGTATTCCAAAAGTTTCTAGCAGTAAGTCTTTTGGAAAACTGATGGTTGTTTTCTTTTTGTCCCAAATCCTAGGACATCGTAGTTGGTTCTTTTGTCATGTCCATGTCTCTATTTCAATATTAGTACTACATAAGACATTACCACATCTGTCACTAATCAATTCTTCTATCCATTTATTGTAATCCCTGGTAAACGTGTGTGACCCAACCTAGAAGGAATCTTGAGAAACTGAAAACTTAGCTACAGGTGACTTAGGTATCAAGGTGTCATGCACAGTTAAATATTTAGCTTATCAACTGATTGTACATTTTGTAAGTAACAGCGACGTTTTGTGCCATTACTATTATGCAATAATTGAAATACTCGTTACTATATATATTTCCCTGTCTCTATTTCTCTCGACCCCTGATTATCGTGGCCAGCATAAGTGATTCGAATGTTATCAAGCAATAATTTGAGGAAAATGTAGGAAATCACATTTTTCATTATCAAGACCACCAATTAAATGTTAATTGAGCATAACATTGGCTAAATAACATTTGTATGACACACAAATACAGTGTACTGGATGAATCTAGACCCTACACAATTTCATCTATTTCAATGTTTGACCTTAATTTCTCATGAAGTAGTGTTCGTTTGTTATTAACTAACACTGATTGCATAACTTTGTCATGCTGTCAATTCATGTTTCAACAACAAGTGGAAAGAGTTTTTTTTACTTTTAAACTCTTGTTAATCCATTTAATTGATTATCGAAGTTTTCGTAGACTGGATTGTTGTAGAATATTTTAATCTGTAAATTAGTTGACATCACAAATGACTAACTATTTTCGCTTCGAATTTATTTAATTATCTGATGTACTTTTATGTTTTGTGGTCATTTTATATGTGAAGAATATGTTGACGTGTATCAACAACTGTTTCACATTTATAGCTGTTAGTAATTAACCACTATACTCTCATATGAGTTGTCCAAATAGCAACGTTCACAGCGATGGTTATTCACACAACTATATTGTGAAATATCTTTGTAAATCTTACTCATTCATGCTATAGATTGGTGATTAAAATAAATTGGTAAGAGAAATGCTATGCACCGATGACTGCCATCTGACTAAGTAGCTCTTTTTAGCCGATTAGACTGTAACTCAACAAAGCGTCTCTACTGTAACCTATTTTAATAATGAGGTTTCCCAATAGCATTCCAATGGTTTGGTGTCTCATTGCTGAAATAATGTATTCTTGGACATTGTATATTGATTTTGCTTGTTCTGTCTCTCTCTGTCTTTGGATTGCAACTAGTGACAGAATCTTCACAAGGTATTTATTGGTACAGGCTTCATACTGACTCATTTTATTACCAAAGTTTTCATGCTCAATTATCAATATCATTGTAGTGTTGAACTGTAGAGCCTGATGATGAATTTATCGAAAAGAGTACTCTTTGTTCAGTATCCATTCTTTTGAAAATTTTAATGGGCATTTTTAATCAGTTAAAATGTTGTGAGCCACCTGTAGGGTTGAAGGTTCTCAATGAGTACCTGAAGTATAACGCTAAGTTCAGTGAAACAAAGGCTACATTGAGATTGATTAACAATTGCATCGAGTCAAATCACTGTCCTAAAGTTTATTACAAGTCTCTACATCGAAGCAGAGTTCATCCCAATAGGAAGACGCTGAAACGATATGCACTAAAGACTCTTTATCTACATTCATACAAGAGAATGAAATGAATATCGCTCGCAGGCAATATGCGGTAGATGAACTACCAGAAGATCTTAGAACACCTTTTATGGAATACGTTACTCAACTTAGTGAACGAAGGGCACAGAAGAAGCAGATAGAGCTTATGAAAGGACTTGAAAGGAAGCCAGAGGCTGGTAAATTTCTAGCAGATCCTAAAAAGTACGTCTACAATTATAGTAGTGTTGAACTGTAGAGCCTGATGATGAATTTATCGAAAAGAGTACTCTTTGTTCAGTATCCATTCTTTTGAAAATTTTAATGGGCATTTTTAATCAGTTAATATCATTATATTTATAGCATCGAGTAAATTCTAATGTTAGTAGCAGTTTTCTGTATAAGGATAAATGCTTTCCTTTATCTGTTACTACTTCTCTGAAATGCTTTTGTAGGCTGGAACTTGATTTCCTCCATGCCATATATTTTTATTGTTTTAATGCCCTTTGAAGTTTCAGTAGTGGTGGGTTTTGGAGTCCCTGACCCCACTCTAAACATCCCCCGTTTCCTGGGCATGGTAGTAGACTATATGACGCTGTGTCATCTATGTTTCATCAGAATACAGTTGTGGTAACAGTATATCTATATTTCAGCTAGTTACAGCCAAATGATGAGTCAGCTTATCAACCTAATAACTTAATTTCCCAAATATTCCTATCCTAAGTCCTTGTTTTCCACCCAAAACAAGTTGGATTCAGAGAAAGCTATTCACATGCTGATGAAGCTGCTACTCTACGCATCATCATCACAGAACAAAGCATAGAATGGCAGTCAAACCTGCCTCTACCTCAGTTTTATCGACTTCGGAAAGGCCTTTCACAGCTTTGACGGAGAAGTAATCTGGAAAATACTTCAACACCACTGAATGCCATGAACATTTACCAAACTCATTCAACAGTTGGCTTTATGACAGTGCCACGTGTCAAGTTATCTACAACGGAAAACTCAGCGATGCCTGTCTTCGAATTGAATAAAGGAATAAAACAAGTCTGACCGCCTATTGCGACCAATGAAATTTTTAATTGTGGCGGACTAGATTAGGCATCAGACTGTGGGGAGCGAGGAGACAGGAATACACTGGACCACTGATAAGAAGACTCTAGAAGATCTGGATTCCGCTTGAGAATGATTTATATTTAATGTCACATAAACTCGAAGACTTGTAGGCGAAAACCAACGAAATGGATGAGGATGCGGTCAGCGTAGACAAGACTCCAGGTAATGAAGATAACCAACCAACAGCAACAGTAACAATAACCAGCACTGATCACCATCAACGGGAGGAATTCGACAAAGGTGACTTCCTCTACTTATCTAGGCAAGATACTCCTTCATCAATCTAAAATCAATTTGGAAGTCTTCTGAACTACACAGAATAAAGAAGAAGATTCGGATCTTCAACACAAAATTGAAGTCACTCCTTCTATATGGGTCGGAAACATGTGGCATCAGGAAAAGGATCTCCAATAGCTGCCTTCGCTCCATACTGAATCTCATATGGCCAGCTAGAAAGAATAAGCAACGAGAAAGTATTTGAACAAACTACTCAAGGACCTACAGTTCAGCAAAAACGCAGGAGAAAATGGTGACGAATTGGACACATGTCGAAGAGGTCATGGAATGATATCACTCAAGTGGAACCCGAATGGGAAACGATAGGTGGAACGTTCAAGGATGACACAGAGTAGATCATGTGGCGAGGAGGAAATGAGAGATTATGGGGAGTCGTGGGCCTACCTGAATAGGACATCAGAGAATAGAACAAAGTGGAAATGTGTCGCTGAAGCCATATTTCCCACTAGGAACCCAAGGGAACAATAATAAGCTGCTTTTTTCACTTCTGCTGTTTAAAAGCTTTGTTAATAATGTTGCCATCACCTTCGGAATTGAAAAAGTGAACACAAGGTGACTGATATCTTCAATAATACTTACCGAAATTTCCACAGTATTTTTAGCGTTTCACACAAATTTTCAAATACACTCATAATTTGGCAACCAAATTTTTCCAGTTTTTAATTATCGACTGAAGATTAGTATTTTGAGTACCATACTCAAACAGATTATCCTTCTTTCTGGCTTTTCTTTTCTAAGTTTCACTAGCTACTCTTATGTTTTAAGTACCTTTTACAACATTTCGTCATCCATCCTCCAAGTTTCATCATAAATATACGCTCATTTCCATATTGTCTGTGATTTCTCACAGCTGATTTGAAACAGATGAGACATGAAATTTATACTACCTTAGTATCCTAGTAACACATCATAAGAACTAACTTCTTGTGAAGTTGACCCATATTGAGACTTTTTAAGAACTTTTTACTTTACTCAGGTAATTAATAACAAGGAAATCTGTTTCATCTATAGTTTGTTTTCAGTTGGGCATATGATACATTAATTTTGAAATGACTTGGTTGCCTAATATGAAAGAGAATCTTGGTAAACAGGTTTAATCCCCTTTTAGGTATGTGTCTGTGTATTCTGCATCATTTTCTTTAAGGTTGAAATGAATCACACATATAATGAAACATAATAGCTTACTCTACTTTCCAGGATATATTGTCTTCTTTTTACATTAGATCGTTATAAGATAAGGGGAGAGAAACTTGGATCTCAAATTATCTATAAACTAGGTTGACACTTGAACAGACCAATGAAATAGAGTGAGAGTTTTGGTAAGAAAAACAAATTTATGTTAAAAGATAAATTCAGTATAATAAACTATCTTAATCACTCAAAAGCATCATTCAAATCTCAGTTGACATTGTCAGATAAAAGACTAACGTGAAAATGAGAAATTCTAGTGTTATTTCAAAATAATTTATTAGTGACAAGAAGTCTGTCATCTTCCGAAATAATTTATGTCATGCATAAATGTCTTAGAATTCGTACTTCGATAAAATTGACTCATATACTGATTTCATATTAATCATGAGTAAATAAAACCAATGAACCCTTGAAGATTTTTAAAATGCTTTAATATAAAAACAAAATGTTTAAATATTTGCTTCCCGTTGAACACAGTTTCTTTTAAATGTAATCAAAAATTCTTGGGCCATTGGATCAAGCCCCAGTGGCTTAATGGTCTATGAGACCACTTGCCCTGTAACCAAAAGGTCTTAGGTTCGAACCCTGATGCGTGCAAACTGATGAAGAGTCCCAACTTACGATGAAACAGTAGTCCAGTACTCTCTGGTTTCCCAATGGTGTCATCTCATGACGAAATCCTCCAAGTAATCAAAAAAAATATTTTTGTTCAGCGAAGAAATATCTCTTTCCGGCGACTTCATTTTCAAGCTGTAGAGTCGTATTTATATTACGAAAAAAGGGTATTAAGTGACACCAGAAACTGCTCAGTCAATATTGCACATATAATAAGAACAAAGAAAAGTTAAATGCTGTACTAAGGGGGTGGAGTTGAAGTGGATGAATTACAAAATTTCTAAAGATTATTAAATAAGTGAACTGGTATAAAGATTTTAAAATTGTAGGTCAGGTGTTGTGTAAAAAAAACTAAGAGTACAATGATGACAACAATAAAGACGGCGGCAGTGAAGCGGAATGAATTCAGATGGTAAAATGGAATAAAATAAAAAGAAAACTACTGTGATCAAGGTAAAGAAAGAGGTTTAACAAAACGTTTTGAAAACACATTATTTAGGTTTTTGTCCATCTATAGCTTAAGCTTCGGCTATGCATAAGTGGAGAAAACGTAAGCTTTTAGGAGTGATTGGATTGGATCCTATAGATAACTTTAAATGATAAATCATGAGGGGCAGAATGACCTGACACCAGAAGGTGTTCATAGATTGAAGACTTTGTTGTCCTTTTCTTACCTTTCATTAACCGAACCGGGTAGTGTTCAGCTGCGCGTTTACTGAGATTACGCTTACAACGTCCAATGTAATCAGCTCCACGCCAGCATGTGAATGAGTATATGCACATAGAGGTGGACATAAGCGTTAGTTTATCCTTGATGCATTGTCGAATCATATTTCGGATGATAAATACTAAATGTAAGTCAGCTGTATGAAAAGAGTGTTTAATACATTTGATAAAGGACTTTTAATTACTTCAGAAATACTGTCACCTTTGAAAGCCAGACTCATATATAGTGTCTTCTTAGGTACTGTGATTTGGCTAAGGACGGTTTCTTCCTTGATGTTTCTGTCAATCAACCTTCTAGGATATGCATCATTTAAATGAGTTGTACGAAAGCTTTCTAATTCTTAGTCGATCGTACCTACAGAGCAAATTTTCTGAATTCTGGAGCATATAGAACGGATAAGATTTCTCTTCCTGCTCAGAGGCAACCAACTGTTGAAGCTAGTGTACTGCGCTCTACATGTTGGCTTTTGGAAGATCAACCTTTTTAACGTACCATCTTCTCTTCTATCAATCACCACATCTAAGAAGTGAAATGTGGAGTTCGACTCTTCTTTGATAGTGAAAAACATAGATGAGTGAGAACCATTAAACTTTCCAAGAAGCTCGGCAGCTGAACAGTTTTCATTGCAAATAATAAAGGTGTCATCAATATATCACCTATACATATGCAGACTTGAGATTGTTTCTTTCAGTGGTCTCATCTCCAAGCTCTCTATAAATACATCCACTAGGACAGGTCCCAATGGAGACCCCATCGCTTTGGTTATAGATGACATCATTATATCTAAACTGAACATTAAGTATACGTCTCAATAAGAATTGCTTCAGATAGTTAGTCGGCACTCCAGTATTTATGCATTCTAGTTCAGTGTAATCACATAAATAACAAACACTTTCTACTAATGGTACATTTATAAAGAACGAACAAACATCTGATGAAATTATATGTTTACCGGTAACATCAATTCCATCAACGCAGCTGAGGAAGTCAAAAGTGTCGGAAAGACTATGTTTACATAGACTTGGTCTTACTGGTTCAAGGATCTCGGTGAGCCATTTGGCTGCATGATAACAAAGAGAGTTAAGCATGTGAAATATAGGTCACAGAGAGACACCATCTCTATGCACCTTAGGAGGACCATATAAACGCGGGACAGTTGAACCAGACGGCTTGAAATACTTGTACATATACGAAGTAATAATAGGTTCCAGGATTTCATCATGAGCTGACAATAGTTAGAGAACTATTGGAAAACCTGGTAGTACTGGACAGCTGTCGAAATTCTGAATAGAGGAAACACCAGACAGTAATACCAGGGAATTTCTAGAAGCTTGGTACTCAAGTGAATTAACAGCTAACAAACACATTATCATAGTCCAAATTTACCATCAGCTAATAAAAATAAAATAAATCACGTAACAAGAAAGTTTGAATTCCAATTCAATAAAAATGATGAATAAAAACACAAATTAACATCGAGTGGTGACCATAGTTGCCAGGAGATACAATTGCATCATTCATGGAGAACTTGAATAAGTTCATTTTATACTCAAACTTATGCAGAGGATGATGTCTGGAAGGACGACGAAAGCTTCGTGATTAAATCAACCAGCTCAGACAACACAATTAATTCAAGACCTTACGTTAATTGGTAAACATTGTTGACAGTGACTCATATAGCTTGTTCTGATTAGCTCAGTAAGTGTGTGTTATTACTTAACTTTATTATTTGTTTGGTTTTTATTATATAATGTTCTGATTTTACTTTAAGTTTTAGGCGAATAAACACCTCCTTCTGTTCATTATCTAAGTAAATAATTCTTTCGATTTCTAGCTCCTTGTACTTGTAGAGAAATCTCTTGGGATGTTAATTTTTTCCTGCGGCACTACTCAATTAACTAAACTTTCCTTCTAAATTATTTAGTGGACATAAATCCCTCGATTTATTGTATATATAGAGAGAGAATAAAATCGAATATCTCTTCTAGATGTTTCTTTACTAAGGGCAGCTTCGAATGTCTCAATATTCTTCAAGTTTACATATAAGAAGTGACATTACTTGATCTGCGCATATGCGGTCACAAACTTAGTGTTGGCGAGACTGGACACCAGTATACCCATACTAAGTTGTTTGTTGCTCTTGCGTATAAACGAAACCTTATCAATAACTTGAAATGTCGTACTAGAAAAACCTGCACAACCGACACTCTAGACGATGAAATAAGGAAAACAGAAGACGTTTGATACGAGAACACATGCCTCTAAAAATTTGTTAAAGTTTCAGTGAAGAGAACAGACAGGAAAAAAGCCTGCAAGCTGTGAAGAAGAAGCACATATTCATGACTTTACCGACTTTACCGTTTAAAAAAGAATCAGCAAATGAATTGCTGGCATCGAAACTTCGGAAAATAATGAAATAAATAATAATAATAAGACATTCTTTGCTGCAAAATTATATTTAAAACTCGCCACTCATTGTTATAAATGTGACTATTCATGTGGAGATGATTACATACGTACAACAACTCGACAAGCCCACCGTCGCCTTCAGTATCAGTCTAGAACGTGGTTAATTAAAGGAGTCGTAAAGTCAGTCAGAAGTTCCATACCGGCACACCTAATGGATATGAAGCACAAGATTGACAAAAATTCAGCTTTTATAATTCTATACAGGGTGCTACCTCAACTCCCTAGTTTGCTACGTCTTTAGTTGGCTGCTAAGCTTAACTGGGGCAGTTACCATAATGATTTTCCAAACCAGTTTGTGAGTTTGTTCAATCTGTCTCCCTCCTTTGACCTTCGCCCCCAATCTAAAATATTTACCTACTCTGGTGACACCAGTTAACTGTAAATATTATCTTATCATAGTTTTATTTTATTTGTAATGCTAAATGTATTGCCATAAACACGATTTGCTATAGTTGTACATCTTATTCTCAATTTCACAATTTATTATTATATTATTTAATCTCTATGTGACAATAGTTAGATTTCCCCTCTACCCCAACTAGCATACACATTCTACGTATAAACTTACCGTTGCCTGGATCATATAAACACTTGGATGAATCTATTCTTGTTATTATTATTATTGTTATGATGATTACCTCGATTGTTATCTATTAATTCACACCCCTCAACTCTGATCCCTGATATTTTATTAACCTCTATTAATTCAAATGCCTATGACAAAATATTTCATCATTATGTAAATGTGTAATTAAGCCTGATGAGAATTTACCAAAAATACGTATTTGCTTGCTTAATTCGTGTTGTCTAATTTATTAGTTGCCTTTGGTTTTCTTGAGCAAACTTCACACCATTTCACTTAAAAGAAAATATCTGTGCTAACTGATTTAGAGGAATTGTAAGAGTAAATCGACTTAAGCATTTATGAAACAAATTTTAAAAGCTAACAGAAACCATCGATTAAAACAAAACATAATACGAAATAATGAAAGAAGCTCATATTGTGGTAAGAGCTAGCTAGCTGTCTGCAAGCCAAAATTCTAGACAACAATTTACGTCAATGTTCACGTCCCGAATCAGGGTCATGAGAAAAAAACAATAACAAAACTTAACCTTGAGAAAATCACCAGCCAATCACAGTGGAGTTAAAGTGTGGAAAAATGATTTGGAGATATATGGCTTGATTTTCTGAGAAACGGCCACAAAGAGATAACAGAATAACCTTCGGCAAGAAAACAACCAATCAGAAGAGGTTGCTTCTCTGCTAACAATAACTCTAATGATAATGCACATAAAAATACGTGAATACCTATTGATTTTCTCAATAAACGATCTATTGTCTGGTCCTTGTCTTCTGTCGCTACAATGTGATGACACAACTTCATCCGTTATTACTGTAAACTTAACAGTGGAGAAAACTAAACTTCTCTAACAACTACAACCTTTCAGAAACTATGTTTATAAGTCCCAGAAGCACCAGTAAATGTTCCAATGCAAACAATAGCTCAGTAAAATCTGGCTAGTGTACCCAGTTGATGATTATCACGTGATACCACTATTCAATAGAAACTCGACACAGTGGATGAAAATTTGTTATCTGTTCTACTATATGATTTCACCAAAACTAAATTTACGAAAAAATGACCTAGTTTTAATATGTATTACATTTACACATAATATTTGTATACTTTAAGTGACATCAGAATATATTTGAGAGTGATAGGCCTATCACATGTCGAACTTTAATTTTATCCATCTGTACAATTAGAATGAAATCTTTCACGTGTTAAATATGTGACGCTTTCAATTAACCTATTATTTTGTTATTCAAAGTTTTGGCTTTCTACCAATTTCATAATTTTCGATCAGTTTTTCTGTAGTACAGAGTGCATCAAATATTAATCACATTCCAGCTGATTGTTCTATTCTCGATCTATCATACAATGAGAGTTACTTCTAATAGTATTGAGCTGGTACACTTTCCTTCTCTACTTTGGACCAATTTAATTTATTTGGAAGGCTTGTTTACTACACTATTATTAATCACTTAATTGCCTTCCGAGTGAAATAGAAGGCTTTAACAGTACGTCCCCATTCCACTCAGTTCTGTGATATCACTTTCAACTGAAATTATGACTTTCGTCGGTTTTTTGTTTTTTTTCTCCACAAGACCGTCTCCATATCGCCTTCAGATGGTTGACCAGTCGCTTTGTATTCCGGTTCAACTCCACTGCCTGATGTGTGATATCACACAACCGTCTCCTCAGTGCATGTCCAATCCATCACAATATTTGTTGGGCAGTGAGTGAGTTGTTGGTTGAATCGCTGCCAGAGTTTCATTGAAGCTTCTCATTTTCGGCCGGCCACCTGATCTTCAGTATGAGGTAAAGGCACTGGACAATGGAGATCTACAGTCTGTTAGAAATGTTTCTGGTGACGGGTCAAGTCACTGAATCACATAAAAGCACTGAATGACTTGATATTATTGCTAAAAACTCAGATTTTTTCCCTTCACGAAGTGCTGTAAATCTCCACACCGACTTTAGAGCAATGAAGACCTGTCTTTCTTTTCGTATCTTGCCTTCGAAATCCTTATAAGTGATGCCTTCTGTAGTTAAAATGGTGCTACCAGGTCAAGTAAACGAAAGTGACGACTTCCTTTAGATTTCTTCCACTAACGGTGACTGATGCTTGTTGCTGTTTGTCGGGTATCTCCATAAACACTGTTTTTCTTATGTTCACTTGAAGTCCTGCACTCTCTATCTCTCCTAACGATTTGTTGGTTTTCACTTGTAACTCCTCGAGTTTGTGCTACATAAGACATTAGACATCTACTAAGTTCAGAGCTTCTAGGATGTTCTCGTCAGTCCACAATACGCTTCCCCTTCCATTCCCCACAGTCTGACGCACAATCTAGCTCACCACAATCAGGAATACCGTCTGTGGTAATCTTATCTTACTCCTGTCCTCATTTCAGACTCTCTGACGAGCTTTCTTTTGCAAACCACTTGGCATGCGGCGTTATCGTATAGCTGTTCAGTGAGGTTTATAAGTGTCTGTAGCACTGCAGTCAGTATTGTTGAAGTCACTGTCCAATTAATTCACGTTTGATGCGATTAAAGGCACTATGAAATGAAATCTGTCTGATGATGATGTGCAATATTTCAATTTAGTCTGTTCATTTTTTCCTAAATCAAGCTCATTCTGAGTAAAGTGAAACATCCAAAGCCCAGTATTTCGCTCAAAGAGGACAGAAGCGAAATTCCACAGCAGTTCTTGCATAATCACCTTTCCTCAGCAGCTTGAAAGGATAACGATTCTTTTAATATTTGAGAACTTCCCTTCTTTTCAGAAATTTTACAATAGTGGTGTGAGCATATCCACTGTCGTCTCTGGATCTGTTTTCACAGTTTCTTAAGGAATTCCATCTGGCTCTTCTGCTTTTACGGATTTCTATAACTTTATAACTTTCTCTTTTGTTGGAGGATTGATGTTCACTGGTAGTACTGCAACTGCTGGTGGTATTTCTGAATGAGTTTTAGGCGGTGGTCGGTTCAAAGGTCCTTAGAATTAACCACATCAGTGTCGCCTTTGCTTCCCCTACTTGGTAATAAGGTTCTCTGCATTATTTTTCATTACTTTTATCTGTGTTGATCTCTTCCAGGATAGCCACCTGGCTACTTGCCATAATGATCTGAAGTCCTTCTTACTCGTAGCCTGTTCTGCTTCCGTTGCCAGTGTATCGTGGGATTGTCTTCTTTCCTCCCTAGCCACTCATCTTCACTTAGTCAGTGCGTTGTACACTGAACTCAGTTTTTCGTACTGTTGTCCATCTTTGTACTGTTTCACCACCCTACTCTCCTCTATTAGTTTTCAGGTGTCCGTAAGGAACCATACCTTTACTTGCCTCTTTTTCCTTCCTATAAGGTTTCCCTCAGTTTCACTGTCAGAAAGTTCCAGTCTTTCTCCATACAGGTTTCCTCATTTGTGTTACATGATCTCTCAGACTTTGCTCTGATAACTGCTTTGAAGGTGTCTTTTGTAGCTTCGTCCTTCAACTTCTGAGTGCTGAACTTGAATTGTGGTCTATCTTACATCTGTTTGAAAGCTTTCAACTAGGACTTGAAAGTTCTCTTTGCTGGGTAGTGATGTGAGCCTCCTCTTGTCGATCTTGTGCCCAGAAACCTACATTTCCACTTCCTCCAGAATAAAATGAAGCCTACGTGATTTTTGGTTTGTCCTTCAGGTAAAATTCAAGTTGTGGATAAGATTTTATTTTTATTAAATCACACAGTGTTGTACATGATTATGAGCAATAGTTTGTGCTCGAGACGTCATCAGTTAATATAACTGTACAACACTGTGTGATTTAATAAAAATAAAATCTTATCCATAATGAAGTTATACTCTACCACAGTGCCCAAGTTTTATACTTATATCGAAATTCAAGTTGACTCGTGAACATTTTTATGATTACACACACTGGTTCCAGTCAGCAAATCACTGGAGGCCCACATATCTGTGAAGACTTTTCCTTTTTCATTCATTTAACCGAGGACCTCTCAATCTATAATGTGTTGTCTTCCTTATCCATACGAAATTTGTTCAAGATTTGACTCAACAATTCTAAAATAATTGGGCACCGTATTGTCGGCTCCCACTTTAGCACTCATTTCATTCATTAGGATTTTGAAATCGCCATTTTAGATCTTCTGTATTAATGTCGGCAGTTGTTGATAGAAATCTCCTTTCTTTTCATCCATCATTGGAGGTCCCTTCTTTTCATGTTCTGAATTGTCTGTAGGTGAGTGGCATAGGATAATTGTAACGCTACTTCCTTTTAAATTTAACCTTGTTGTCATTATTCTGGATAGGATTGGTTCCCATTACATTTTAGCTTCGGATACTGCTGGTGACATCACAAAAGTCGTCTAGGTGACTGGGGGTAGATTATTAACTCTCCAGTTAACCATTTAGAGACATACTGAATAGTATTCCTTAGTTCGTTAGAATAATTTCAAGTTAAATTTCATTACAAAAAAAAAGAAACCAGTTGGAGAACCACTGAAAATCAAATAGCACTGGACAGCATTCTTGCCCTAATCTGAGGCTGTTTATTAGCATGAACTCATGACGCTGAAAAGAATCCAGCCGTGGTCCTTTTGTTTGCGAAGCGAGCACGTTACCATTTTATCAACTGAGGCTCAAACCAGTATTAGACAGTTGTTATTCAGTACTCAAAAGTTTCTTATGATGTCTTCATTGATGATGTTTCCCGGTAAATTCCTACTTGAAACTAGTCCAATCCCTAGAAATTAATACAAGAAACTTCAAAATAATGTCTGGGAAAAGTGTGATCTGTGTGTTATTTGACTGATGTTGTTGTTCATGATTATTTTAATGACACACACATGAAATTTCGTATGTTGTTCGCTGTTTTACAGGACTAAGATAAATTAAAGCATTTTCGAAGAATTTATCAAAACATTTCCTGCTAGAATTTTGGAGAAATATGTTTCCCTGATAAATAAAACCTTAAATTTATCGCCGTCTAAGAATCCCCAGGGGTAAATTAAATCTGTCTGATGTTGAGTAATTTCAAATAAAAGGAAATATGGTTGCATCATCTGAACGTTATACTGAATACAAACTGATACAGATAGACAGACAGTCTCAAACAAATTAACGCATAATGTATGAATACTTCATACTAATTTTTGACTACATAGGCTGATTGGAGGATATCATCATAAGCTGACATCAGTTAGAGAACCATTGGAAAACCCAATGCTCACTAGTAACTGGCCATATTCACGCTTTTACCTGGTGTTCTAGTGGGAAACCGTGACCAGTAGGAAGCAGGAGGTTGAAGATGAGGCAGTAACTCATCGAAAAAGACAGTGCAAAGTGGTTGCGCTATCTCGAGAATTGGCAGAAGTCAGAATTCATGGGCCATTGGCCAAATGGCCTAGGAACTTGTCTTGTAACCAGAAGGCCTTGGGTTCGAACCCCGATGTCGGGTGCGTACTGATGAGGAGTCCGAAACTAGGACGAAACAGCTGTCTGGCAGTACTGAAAGGTTTACCAATGGTTCCCTAACTGATGTCAGCTCATAATGAAATCCTACAATCAACCAAACAAAACCAATACTTGAAGACTATGTAGGTGTAAAGAATTGCAAATCTTGTCTGAGTTAAACACGGCCGCTTTAATTAGATGACACTGCCTCTTATATAATGTCCCATTACTTACCTCTTAAAGGCCAACATTACTACAGAAACTGCTACATACACCTAGTTTTGTCATATTCTGCCTCAAACCTTAAAACAGCTATTTTGAGGAGTTATTGCGCACTGACGCGAACCCTTTGTTTTTCCCTCTGTTTGGATTGCTGGATTTCTATTTGCTGCCAATACTTTTAATGCATCACTGAATTACTGCATTTCCAAAGTCATTCTAACTATGTATATAGAGAGTTTTTGTCCAGTATTTTGACTTTTTTTTGAGACAGTAAAAGCTGTCTTATCGACGTCCAGTCTTTTCTTTGTCTTTGAGTGCTGGCGGCGTTATTGTTATTGGTGACGTACGATTAGGACGGATAATCCAGAGCGTTAAGTTTGTACTCGCTCATAGGGCAAGAGTTAACTATAGACACCTAAGCTGGATAACACTGAATGAACCAATCAGTTCACGTAGCATTATAAATGGATGATGCTCTTAATCTTCGTTGCAAGTTTCACCCAGATTTGACTTTTCACTTCCGTGTGGATACTGAGTTGACAGTGAGAACTAAAACCTGCATATGTGGAGGTATAATGACTCTGCAAAAGTATTACCTAGCTACTGACGGTTATGCATTCAGATGCAATCACTATCATAGCAGGAAGTCTGTAAGAGTCGGTAAGTTGTACATCATGATGATTTTGTAGGTACTTTCTTCATGAAATGGAAACTCCCTCAGTGAAATTTTCAGTATATGCCATAATTGACTCCTGAGATGACCAGTGTCTGTTGCAGCTGCAGAAACAGAGAATACTGAAATATCGACAGTGCATTGGTATCACTACTGTAATGATATTGCGTCACAAGAGCTCAGTGGAATTATTTATGTACTTGGAGAAGTTGGTGTCGTCGTTCATACTGACGAAACGGTACTTGTTAAACGAAGTGAATCATGGTAGGAGTAAAGCAAATCACGTTTGGGTACTGGGACAGTACGACACAAATCCTCGTAAAAGGCTTGTAGAACGCATCCCGAACAGAAGTGTTGATGTCTTAATATCAATTATACAACGACTTGAACCCCATGCACTGCCATTCATACAGATAAGTGGCGAGGTTATTCGCAATTACCATTAGTAGGTTATATTAATCACAGAGTCAACGATTCTTCGTATAACTAGAATCCATACAAATTCTGTTGAACGATTCTGGGCCCACCCGAAAGAAACGTATCAGAATGGTAAATGGTTCCCGAAATTATATGGCATATAGTCACTTAGATGAGTTTTTGCATCGACATTGGTTTAATATATCTACAACCACTTCTATGAGAAACTGGGACAAGTTTTTGCAGCATACTAGAGACATATACGCCGTATGATTCCTCTTTATTACATATGTGTATTATAAATACATCTTTTTGTGAATAAAATGCCCCTTTTCACCTAGAAGAATCTGATTGGTTGCTTCAAGGTCGCCTGAAGTTGGTGTCTATTCTTTACTGTTACCCCTCATAGTATATTGGTCGTAAATCGGGTCATAACATACACTCTTTTTTTATTACAAAACGGCGAAATTAAAGTATCATAGCCAGAGTCAAGGTCTTTCAAAAATTGACATTTAAGAGCCGATTAGATACGAGGAGTGTTATAAAATCTCATTTTAAATCAAATGATGTCTGCCATTTTGGAATTGAAGAGGGTAGATATAGTATTCTACGTATTTACTAAGTACTTTTTCTGCAATCTATAGTATTAAGTAGGGTTATGGCTTTTTAGATTAAGGTTTAGGGTCCAGGGTTAAAGTTGGGGTTAGGAGTAGGTTGAAGAACAGTGTAAGAAATATCAATCAATCTCAAAGTGCCATGGCCTACAGTCATCTGGATGAATGCATATATCGCACATGGTAAGATTTATTCATAGATCATCTGTGTAGTGACTGGGAGACATTCTTATAAACACATAAACTACAAATATACAGTGTAATACCATGTTTGCAATATATTTTAGTGTAATTTTCAACAATTATATGGTTTTCTTTGCATCTCAATTCGGATTTGTCGTTCAAGGTCGCTGTAGTTTCAGCTATTCTAGATTAACTTTACCCATAAAACTCAAAAACTACTGTAACTGAACAAGAAGGCGTAATAAGGTGTATAGCATAACAAGCTAACCTTGTATGAAAGCACTGTCACACATTTGAGTCTAACTATTCCAATACATCTGCTAAAATGATTATATTAGCCCAGATTTGCTTAAATGCTTAAATCATCGGCAGTACGCACCCACAGGGGTTTGAACCCTGGACCGATGATTCCCAAACTAGGATGAAACAGTTGTCCAGTACTCTCTGCCTGTTTTCAATGGTTCTCTAACTGATATTATTCCGTGATCAGCTCGTAAATACCAAAACTAATCCTTACAAACCAACTATAGAAAATAAATGCTTAAATTCCCCAAATTTCACCTTCCCAGTGGAACATTGGGCCTCAGGCTAGTGACTTGAAGTTTCTGTAGCAGTGTTTAATTTTACAGGATGGGGTTGCTAGCCTCATGCCCAACCTTTCCCCTTTAACAGCATTATTTCTGGCTTAGCGAGGTAAAGGAGTGCGTTGGCAACCGGAGATCGAACCCCGGACCATTTGCATGGTCGGCGAGCGTCCTAACCGCTGTACCACCGACGCAAATTCCCAAAATAATAACAACTATTCGAATTAAAACACTATAAACTCACTTTAAACAAAATTATTCTTTTTTCCAGTTGAAGATAATTAACGTGATCACAGAGTAAATATTTATTTATTTATTTGGTTAACTAATATAATATAATAAAACTGAATATCTCTTGTTTCTTAGACGTGTTTGCCAAATATATTCTATCCTGAAAAGACATTCAGGATAGAATAACCCTGTTTACCATTTGAAGTTACTGCCAGCATAACGAAAACTTGAAAATTAATCTAGTCAGAAGGTAGATAAGACCAGAATAGCTTGTTGTTGTCGCTGCTGCTGCTGCTGACTGAAACGTCTAGTGATAAAACGTTTTGAATTATTTTCCAAGAATTTGTTGATCTTTCTCAAACTAATCAACATCACACCAAGCATAATTTTGTCTTATTCTACTATCTGTCTACATGAAAACATGTTTGGTTCTTCTGTTTGCAGTTAGAGATAATGCTGTTTCTAACTAAAACAGCTCAATTAAATACACCTACGCAGTATTCTAACAGAATAACACTGATGAATAGAAAAAGTGGCATGTTTAGTCACCATGTTTTTAACCTGTACATTTTGGCACTAATACAAAGCATTTAGGAATCATGATACTATCTAGCATTTGGTAAATTTGTATTTATGACTAATACTCTTTGTAGAGAATACTGAGTTGTCTTTGTTACCCTCGTTTTATTTGTGGACACAGTCTAATAAATCTGAATTCTATACTCTTTTTTCATTCATATGGATGGTATTTGGTTATATAAAAATACTTCAAATCAAAAATGTTTCTTTTGTGCTAAATATGATTCAATCTAATATATTGTTCAATAGAAGCAACTAATTTTGTTTACTTCATCCTTTTGAGCACATTTATGAGAATGAAAATTTTATTAAGTAAATTTCGTACTGACAATATTTTGAAGAAGATAAATTGGATATGACTTTAAGTTATTTACATAAGTGAATCCTTCGGAGTGTAAACGAAAGTAAGAAAAGGTTGTTTACTATCTCCAATGATTTTCCTGATGGTGGTAGACTGGATAATGCGACAGACAGCAGCGGGCAACGAAGAGACAGGCATAATATGGACTCACACAAAAAACGAACTTGGAGGATCTGGACTTCGCCGATGATGACATATGTCTGATTTCCTACAAACAGGAAGATATGCAAGTGAAAAGTAACAAGTTGGCACAAGAAGCATCAAAGATAGGATGGAGTTCAGGTGAACATAGAGAAGACAGAGGTGATGAAGATTCCTTGCTAACAGCAACAATAACAGACAACAATCAGCACAAATAGGATAAATCTGAAAGAAGTAACCTTCTTTACCTACCTACCTTGGAAGCATCGTTTCAACTGAAGGTGGACGGAAATGATGAAGATATCAAAGTGACAGTCGGGGAAGCAGGGCAAGCTCTCATTACTCTCATGTCCGTGTGGAGATCAACAGTACTCACCATGGAAAATAAGATCCGGATTTTCAACTCCGATATAAAGTCAGTGCTATTTACTATACCGATCAGAGACTTGGTGCCACGTCAGGAAGGGTACTTAGAACAATCGACAGACCTTCATCGACAGCTGTTTTCATTCAATAACACTCAAGAATAGATGGTCGGACAGAAAAAATCAGCAGAAAGGATCCCTGGAAGCGAGCCAACCAAGAACCAATTGTGCAACAAATATGCAGGAAGAAATGGAGGTGGGTTGGTGATTCTCTGAGAAAAGAAACCATCAAGTGACATCACACACCAGGCCATCGCTCAAGTTGAACCTGAATGGGAAGCGGCGAGTCGGATGTCACTACGAGGATGGCATGAAAGGGGTCATGTAAAGAGGAGATGAAAGCATGTGGGTGGACTTGGAACCATATGAAAAAGTTGGCGGAGAGCCGAATGCAATGGAAACGTGCGCCTGAAGCCCTATGTTCCTCTAGGAATTAAAGGAAATAATAATGAATCACTGGTGCATTTACTTTCTTAAAAGCCTAATAAATAATTTGAAATATGTAGCACAGGATCTCATCACAATAACTGGATTACTGTATAATTACCTAAAAAGGTGACGTTATGCCACAGTTCTTTTCGGTTGACTGTTATTTGCTAGTGGTCTGTGGTGCTTCATGACACATACTGGTGAAATTTAATAGTTGCAAACTTTTAGGATGTCATTCCGAAGCTATCAGACATGCTAATTAATCTATTGTAGACAAAAATCAATAGTTCAGCTACAAATACCATGTTTGGTCCAAATCCTATATGCCCGAAACCTACGACTTACTATGTTGGCTCTTTATTGTCTCCTATTTGTAATATATGCTGACACTGTTTCAATTAAATTATAATTTTAGCTATTAACATTATTATCATCATTTTAACTTTTCTGTACATTTTTGACATCATTACAAATACTGAAAAAGCCCCTATTATCAGTCCTGTAATATTATTTTCTTATTTTTGTTTTGTTTTGTTAAGTAGATGCAGTGTTGTACCGAATGCTGAGAACTCCACACTGTACCATAAGTACCTTTTTTGAATAAAGCAAGTTATCATTATTATTTCCGCCCTAGGCCGGCGCCCCCCTTCTTAGTCGACTTGGACAACCCGTCCTCCGACAGGTCTTCCATAGTGGCACCGTGCCTTCCATGGACGCCCAATCAACATGGGCACCCTTAAGCCAGAACTCCAGGTCTCGCGAAATTCCGCACTCTGTCCTCCAAGTGTGGTGAAAGCAGACTGCTAGCCAATTGGCTGACATTAATCTACGTCAATGTCTAGGTCGCTAACACTGGCCGTGAGAAAACATGAACAAGGCTGATTCAACAACCAATCACAGCAGACTTAACGTGGGCAAATAAGATTCGCAGATAGATGGCCTCACTTTCCGAGAAACCCGAAACAAGCAATCAGAAGACTGTATTTGTCTACTTGAATAAGCTGTAATATTGTATATGAAATATATATATATATATATATATATATATATATATATATATATATATACGTGCTGATTTCCATAATAAAACGATCTGTTACTGGCCCTTGTCTTCTGTTGTTACACAAGTAGCTAGACTACAGGCACACGCCACCAAGCCCAGCGTTAGCGACGCAGAGGTAGAATGCTCGCTAACCACTCCATACTGTAAAAAAAAATAAACACCACTGCTACTGAAGCTTCAAGCCTCTAGCTTGAAGCCTTATGTTTCACTGGGAACGTAAAGGAATTTTTAAAAAATCATTATTATTTACGTGGTTGGTAGTGACTAGAACATTTTTTGCCTGCATCTTCGTTGAGTTACGGTGTTCCCGCTGGCACTGGAAGCCAGCAGTGAGAGTGTTTCAGGGGAAAATCACCGGTCACTCTACATGAAAGTAAATCCAGTTGACGCGTCCGAAACATATTTGGACTTGAGTTTTGGATTCTATCACCAGTTACCACCTAAAAGGCAACCACTTAACATTGTTAAATATTAAAAAGGCCCCTTCTCCTCGAACTTCTTCAAAAAATTTAAAATATTTTCTAATTTATATCATTCATAAAAGAAGAAATGATTATTATTATTATTCTCGTATGTTACAGTAAGTGAACAATAGTGTATACAATTTCCATCAAAACAGACTAAACTGCTAAATACTGAAATACTTCTCTGCAAAGCCTAAAATTTATATTGGATGCAAGATTTCATCATGAGCTGACATCAATTAGAGAACCACTGGAACCCCACTAGCGAACGGCCCTAATCAGGTAGGTAGATAGGGAAAGCCGTGACCAGTAGGGTACAGCAGGTTGAAAATGAGGCAGTAACACATCGAAGAAGATATTGCAAAGTGGTCGCGCTATGTAGTGAATTATCAGAAGTTGGAATTCATGGGCTGGCAATTGGATCGGGTCCCAGTGGCTTAATAGTAAACCAGCTCGCCTTGTAACCAGAAGGTCACGGGTTCGAATCCTGGTGTTGAGTGAGTACTGCTGAATGATTAGTCCCAAACTGGGACGAAACAGCTTTCCCAGGTTTTCCAGTGGTTCTCTAACTCATGTCAGTTCACGATCAAATCCTTCATCCAATCAAACAAAATCTCCACAAAACCAATAATTAAAAATTATATTTTTATATCTAAAATTGAAAATTTGCAAAACAGCCGTAAAATATTCGTATAACTTCAGCTTATCAGTGTTGATAAAACGTGAATAGTAGTTATACCTTACAACTAATATTTCATTATTAATGTCTACCTACATAAATGTCGCCACTAGTAATGTTATAAACGTTTTTCAACTACATTTAATGAAGACAGATGTTTACTGTGTGATAATTTAACAATTTACTTCACCTTACTTTTTCCCCTTTCTTTAGGTTGGTCAGTAATTAGATTCAATACAAGGCCAGTTTTAGTGTATTTTTGTAAAACAGTATACACATCTGGATGGCTACTACATGAATATAACTGTCAGATGAGTTAACTCTTACAAAGCGATTCAATTCTAAACTCTTATAAAAATTTACTACACTCTTCAAAAAACTTCAAAGCGTTTTCCATACAAATATCTTTTCTTTTAAATCTTCTCGTACAGAAATATACATATGTAACCTCAGTAACTACCAGAGTTGCTGATTGGTTATGGGACTTCATCATGAGTTGAATTCAGTTAGGGAACGATATTAAAAGCTCGGAGTACTAGATAGCTGTTACGTCCTGGTTTAGAGCCCTTTGTCAGTACAAATCCACCGCCAGGGTTAGAATCCAGGACCTACCGGTTACAAGGTGGCTGGCACCAGCCAACGTCATTGGTGAGTATTTGTCCTCACACTCGACATGCTGGCTAGTCGCGCTGCATCATGAAGTGGCAGAAGTTAGAATTCATGGATCATTGGATTGAGTCTGAGTGGCTGAATGGTCCACGAGCTTGCCTTGTGATTGGAAGGTCCTGGTTCCAACCCTCGTGGTGAGTACAAACTGATGACGAATCCAAAACTAGGATGAAACAGCCGTCTAGTACCCCCAGATTTTGCAGTGGTCCTCTAACTGTTATCGGCTCATGATGGAATACCGTAACCAATCACTGTAAACCAACACTTGAAACGTTGCTGTTATTTGAAAAATCAGTATGTTAAGAAAACCTAAATAGATGTAAGATATAGTCTAGTTCTCTCAGTACTTGCTTGTTTTTGATGTAAGTTTAGTCTTCCTAGTGTATCTCATAGTACTGTCTTGTTAATGGTGCCTAGCCGGAGAACACAGAACGCACGTTTCGTCGTATTTGAAGCTTGTCAGCTAGACATCTAATTATCCTCAGTATGTGATGACGTCCTCATTGTAACTATTGTATTGATTTCAGTATCTTATGGTACTTACTTGGGTCTCAGTGGCTCAATGGTCTACGAGCTCGCCAGCCTTGTAACCAGGAGGTCCTGGGTTCGAACCCGATGGGTGTGCGTCAGTGGCACAGCGGTTAGGACGCTCGCCGACCATGCACATGGTCCGGGGTTCGATCCCCCATCGGCGCACTCCTTTACCTCACTAAGCCAGTAGTGAGACTAGTAAAGCGGAAAGGTTGGGCATGAGGCTAGCAACCCCATCCTGTAAAAATTAACACTGCTACAGAAACTTCAAGCCTCTAGCTTGGAGCCCTATGCTCCACTGGGAACGTGAAGGAAAAAAGTAGTACTTACACATTATAACACATTCTTAGTGTTAAAAGAATTTGAGGTTTCAAGCAGTCACGATGTTTAAGCATTATAATCCTTACTATGTCAAAAAACAACAGCCTAGAATAGATAAGGGGAATTTATTCCAGCTTCAAAAATCACTTTTAAACTATTTCTTGAAGTTTAAATGACTTATCGGAACTTGGTTACCTTAAAGATCACTTTCAAATTGTAGAACTAACACAAATGCATTTAGCGGTTGACGGTAGTTCTCATTCCACTTCATATGATATTTGAGAAAGTTTAAGCGCATTCACTGGAACTAAAATTGTTCACCTAACAAAGTTTAAAAAATACTGAACAATATTCACTCTCTATAAACTTGTTACCCTTTTGTGAATTTAAATAAAGCAAGAACAGCATTTTTTTCAGTGGACACTAGTAACTACTGTGACGTGTCTACTCCTTTCTTTGGTGCAGACTGAATTCTATCAGTCAGGTTTGTAATGTGGCCACCATATTCTAGGTAGCTCGCCATCACGGTGCACATTGATTTGATGATATTAGATAAAAGTGATAGAATTCAGTTTGCACCAAAGAAAGGACTAGACACTTCACACTAGTTAATAGTGTCCGATGAAAATACCCACTACAGTCCTACAGGAGGTCAATCGCGAGCCCAAATAGCTCAGTGGTAACGTCTCTGACTGCAGGCAGCACTGGGTGACGCGGATTCCAATATCAGAAAGGAAATGAGTACCTTCAAGGTTGCAGATACGCCTTGATGACTGGTGATTGCCAACTAGCACGAAACCTAGGTCCAAGGCTTCCTGAATATTGCCTCCAACTATCTAGTAAGAGCATTGTTTGCAGAATAATATGGTACTAACATTTATTTCGTTGGCTTCTTATCAGCCGCCCACAGCCTAAAGAAATTAACAAAGTTTATGGACTCAACACTCTACCAAACAACTAGGCACCTATCGGGAAAAAGTTCGACACAAATTAAGCCAGTGAAGGGTGACAATGGAAAGTCAATCACCAAAGATATGGAGCAAAGAAAACACTGGGCTTAACACTTCAAAAGACTTCTAAATCGATCGCCACCTAAAACGCGCCCAACAATACCAACAACGGAAGCAGAACTACCAGTGAACATCGACCCCCGACGAAATCAGAAGTCCTGAATGCAATCAAGATGCTAAAGGCTGGAAAAGCAGCAGGATAAGATGGAATCCCAGCAGAAGCTTTGAAAATAGACCCAGAGACAACAGCGGACTTGATGACACCACTACTGGAGAAGGTGTGGGAAGAGGGCAAAGTACCCGAGGATTGGAAGAAAGGATACTTATTCAAACTACCAAAGAAAGGGGATTTAAGTCAATGCAAAAACTGGCGTGGAATTATCCTCCTGTCCATCACAAGCAAAATACTAAGCCGCATCATCCTGGAGAGAATTAAAACAAGCCAACCTGGATGAAAAACGTCGACAGGAACAGGCCGGATGCAGGAGAAACAACTCATGTATTGATTGATCAAATCGCCGCTCTACGGATCATCAATGAACAAAGCTTGAAATGGCAGTCACCTCTCTATCCCAACTTCATCGACTTTATAAAGGCCTTCACCTAACAGCATCGATCGAGAGGTGATTTGGCAACTACTTCGCTACTACGGGGTCCCATCGACAATTATACATCTCATTCAACAGTTATACGACAATGCAGCATGTCAAGTAATCCACAACGGGAAACTTACGGAAGCCTTCGAAGTGAGGACGGGAGTGAGGCAAGCTGGCTGTCTACTATCGCCAATGATCTTCCTGATTGCAGTAGATTGGATAACGCGACAGACAACGGGAAATGAGGAAACAGGCATAAAATGGACTCACACGAAAAACTTGGAGGATCTGGACTTCGCCGATGATTATATATGTCTGATTTCCCACAAATTGGAAGATATGCAAGTGAAAAGCAACAAGCTGGCAAAAGAAGCATCAAAGATAGGACGGACTCGACCTGAACATAAAGAAAACAGAGGTGATGAAGATTCCTGGCCAACACCAACAGCCACAGCAACAACAATCAGCCAGCATGAATGGGAGGAACCTGAAAGAAACAACCTCCTTTACCTACCCACCCACCTGGGAAGCATCGTTTCAACTACAGGTGGGCGGAACTGACGACGGTATCAAAGCAAGAATCGGAAAAGCAAGACAAGCTTTCATTACTCACGTCAAGTCTGTGTGGAGGTCAACAGCCAAACTCAGCATCAAAAATAAGGTCCGGATTTTTAACTCCAATGTGAAGTCAGTGCTACTTACTATTCGGATCAGAGACTTGGCCAGCGCGTCATAAAGAGCACCCCAAACAAACTTCAGACCTTCATTAACAGTTGTCTTCGCTCAGTACTCAAGACCAGATGGCCAGAAAACATCAGCAACAGGGACCTCTAGCAATGAACGAACCAATCCAGCAGGAACCGATTGTAAAACAAATAAGCAGGAAGAAATGGAGGTGGATTGGATTGGCCATACGCTGAGGAAACCATCAAGTGACATCACTAGACAAGCCATCGCTCGAGTGGAACCCGAACGCGAAGCGGCGAGTTGGTCGTCAGTGCAAGGGTGACTTTGAGGAGGTCACGTGAGGAGGAAATGAAAGCATGTGTGTAGACTTGGAGCAGGGTGAAAAAGTTGGCAGAAAACCGAAGGCAATAGAGACGTGCAGCTGAAGCCCTATGTTCCTCTAGGAATTAAAGGATATAATAATAATAGTAATATAATGTAGTGGACTCAACAATTACAACGTACTTGCAAATGTTACATAATATCACTTGACAGGAGACTCCAAAATTAATAGACAGTGCTCAGAAAATAAACTTTAAATAGTTTAAACCTAGAAAGTTCAAGTTTCAACAAAAATAAACGCTTGTATACACTAGCGAAGGAGTTGTGCAATGAAGATAAGTGGTGAATGACATATTGATTAACTATTAAGTGGAGTAACAGTGCGGTGGATTCAACTCAAATCATAAGAATAAGAGACAAGGCAAGTTACATCATATCAGAGAAGAAGAGGTTAAAGCCAACGATTACGCGGTAAAATGAAAAAGACATTAAGTACATCCAGTTACCAGGATTAAGAAAGACTGATAACTGAGTCTTTCTGAACACGTAAGTAAGGTCTTAGGTGTTTAATAGCGACTGCTTCGGTAAACTTGAACAGAATTGAATTATTTTATCCATTGATACTTTTAAAGGATTTCGTGATGCTCATCTCATGACCTGTATTGATGAGATATTTGGGACAGTGCACTACTGTTTGATATTAATGTTTCATCCCTTGAGACGTGGGCTTTTTGGCATATGTTCATAAAAATCACGTTATGAAATCACCTGTGTTAAAGTCTGTGAAATAAAATCTCTTCCGTTAGTTCTTGACGCTGATGAATTTAATTACTTAGACAACTTAATAATTATGAGTTCCAAAATAAGGAGATAATTGGCTTGCACTTGCTGTTTTCTAGTAGTTCCTTGAAAGTTATTAAGTAGGATAAAAAATAATACCTATACTCATGAGTGCGTCGGTGGTATAGCGGTTAGGACGCTCGTCGACCATGCACATGGTCAGGGGTTCGATCCCCGGCCGGCGCACTCCTTTACCTCACTGAGCCAGAAGTAATGCCGGTAAAGAGGAAAAGTTAGGCATGAGGCTAGCAACCTCATCCTGTAAAATTAAAAATGAACACTACTACAGAAACTTCAAGCCACTGGTTTGGTGCCCTATGTTCCACTGGGAACGTGAAGGAAAAATTATTTATTATTATTATTATTATACTCATGAAGGGAATCAAATTACTGATGTAAACAATATTCCAAATGGATTTATTTGTTATTCTTCATAAACTAAATGCGTTTTTATAATAACAAGAAGTTGGGAATCACAAGGAGTTGGATTGGGTCCCAGTGGCTTACTCTGTAACCGGAAGGTTATGGGTTCGAACCCTGGTGTGTGTATACTTTTGAAGAGTCTTACAGCTGTGAAGTACTTCCAGTTTTTCCAATGGTTCTCTAACTGGTGTAAGCTCATGATGAAATCCTGAAAGCATATATATATATATATATATATATATATATATATATATATATAGTTGTGATGGTACAGCTAATTGAATGAAATTATCCAAAAGAATCCTTTTTTTGAAATAGTCGTTCTTGTATTCAAATGTAGATCGAATTTCATTATTTCAACACATCGCTGATATTTCCAAGTGTCAGTTAGTAAGGATTGGACTGATTTTAAGTTCGATTCAGGATTGATACCATGAATTGTCAGAAGCTAGAATTTGTTGTCCTCTGGATTCCGCACCAATGGTAAACCTGCTCGCCTCGTAACTTAAAGGTCACAGGTTCGACCACCAATGGGATCATCTGTGCTTCCCGTCAAGAAGTCCCAAACTACGATGAAAAAGATGACCAGTACTCCCTGGCTTTCAGCGGATCTGTAAATTCTGTCTCTTCAATTGAAGGAAAATTAATACCCCAAAAATCTTCAGAAATAGAGTTCGTAAAACGATAGAATTCGCATGGCTTTATTTATTACACCACCTAGATGAATTTCTCATATATATATATATATATATATATATATATATATAGTGAAATCTGGCTGCTAGCCAAATTGGTAAACATTAATTATCGTCAATGTTTATGTCCCAAATATTGGTCGTGAGAAAAATAAAGACAAAGACTCTGCGTAGGCGGATACAGTTAGCATATAGATGATCTGACATTCAAGAAACAACCAGAAAGAGATGCAAGTTTAATTTGTGTGAGAAACAACCAATCAGAAGACTGTGTTTTTCTGCTAACAATAATCTGCAATAATTTACACTAAAGTCTATAAATATGTGTTGATTTCCTTAGTAAACGATCTGTTTCCTGGCCCTTGTCTTCTGTTGCTACATATATACAACCAGGTAAAAATAGACCCTACAGTTTATTTAACTGCTTTAGGATAAGAAAATCCGATTAATGTATGAGTATAAGTAAAATTGATTTAAGCAGGAATAGAAAACCTGAACAATAGCTGTATTTTTCTTTAGTGATTACATATTTAATATTTTTAGATGACTTCTAAACTGTAACAAAGTCTCTTTCGAATCTGGATATGTATGCGAAGAAGTCGGCTAAGTTGCACAGGCAGTACCGTTTGTATTTCCTAGATTCCTTCATTGGATAACCAAGATAGATACTAGTTTAGTTTGAACTGTTATCAAGAAGACAACTGTAATGTAAAACTCAATCAGTACATCCAGACGACGAGTCTCAAATAGGACGAAATACGCATCCTCGATTCCACTGCTGGTCATGATCTACCAATTGACTTCCACTTACATGACCAGACATTATCGAAACATCTGTACAAAGAACCAACACGACAACCTGAGATCGAGCGCTTTGGTCTAATCAATTGACGGGAAAATCTAATATGAATTAAATAATTATGTAATGTAAGTTGTTCACTAATTGTTTATGATATTCAGACTAAATTAATAAAGTCATCAGTTAGACGGTGAACCGATTTCACAGTATTTTTCAAAACAGAGATACTCATATTACTATATAATGAATTCATTAGGTAGCGTAATTATTCTTTCCTGAAAGATATTTGACATCTGAAAACAAGAGTATCAATAGATATTTCTGAGATAATTTCACGACGGAAAATACAACAGTGTAATCATTATGCCACCAAGTTGACATGAGTCCAATGGCAAAATTATACTTCAGTTTTATCATAAAATGAAGTCACTTAAAGAATTATTTAAAGCAAGAGTTCTGTGGACAGTTGTTTCACATCCTAGATTGGAGTTCTTTAGCACTTTGTAACTATAACTCCATCAGAGACTGATCGTAGAATCTTCATATCTAAAAAGGGTGCGATCCCGTCCAGTCATTGGTTTGAAATCGAATGGCTTGTAAATTTAGACTTCATTAGACAGGAGATACAACACCACCACCGCTTTCACGCAGGACTTGTTGAGTCCCAATTATCATGAATTCTCTTTGAATGAATTATAATATGTTTTTACTTCAGTCTATAGGTCAATGATTAGATTCCTGATGGATTTGTAAGAGGAGATAGCTAAAGAGACCACAAGTAGAAAGAAAGACCTGCCTGGAGCTCTGACATTTTAAGCTATTTCCTAATTCATACTGTTTTTTGATGAAATCCATTAATTTTCTATAGTTGGTTTGTAAGGATTAGTTTTGTTGTTACGAGTTGGTCACGGATTGATATCAGTTACAGAACCACTGGAAACCAGCGAGTACTGGACAGCCAGGTGTTTCATCCTGGTTTTTGGGGATCATCGGAAGTACGTAACCACCACCAGGGTTCGAAACCAGGACCTTCCGGTTACAAGGCAAGCCAGCTCATATACCATTCAGCCACTGGGACCCGATTCAGTGGCCAACCCATAAATACTAACTTCTACTAATTCGTGATTTAGCGCGACCCCAACTATATCAATCTGTGATCAACTCGTAAAAACAAAACTAATCCTTACAGATCAACTATAGAAAATTAATCTGATGCTCGCTAGTGACTTACTATAGGATGTAGTTTCCTGGAGTTCTTACGAGAACTCGTGACTAGTGAGGTCCAATTAGATGTCACGTGTGAGGATGGATGTCCCACAGACGACATTGGTTGGGGTCGCGCTAAATCACGAATTAGTAGAAGTTAGAATTCATGGGTTGGCCACTGAATCGGGTCCCAGTGGCTGAATGGTATACGAGCTAGCTTGCCTTGTAACCGGAAGGTCCTGGTTTCGAACCCTGGTGGTGGGTACGTACTTCCGATGATTCCCAAAAACCAGGATGAAACAGCAGCTGTCCAGTACTCGCTGGTTTCCAGTGGTTCTCTAATTGATATCAATCCGTGATCAACTCGTGAAATCCATTAAGTTCCAGTAAACTCAATTTCATAGTGGCTTTAGGCGAAGCAATCAAAAGTGTTTGCAGTAGCAGCTGATATACAGTCTATATGGAATAAGGTAAAAAAAATAAGTAGATAAAGTTAAGCTTAAATCCATTTGGATGATTTTCTTTCAAAGATATTACCGGAACTCCTGTGCAAGAAAATATAGAAATAACCAATAATAAAACAACCTGTAACACTGAATTTCTCGAGGGAATGATGACAGCTACTAAATGCCTGTGACTCCAGTACTCTTTTTATTATCTGTGATGATTGTATCATTCGCATTCTTCATACAGATAAAAAAAACTCTCACTCATGGTATAGTAATACGAATATTGCTGAGATGTACTTTTAACATCCACTTTAACTTCAGTCACCTACTATATGGAGAGAAGGACTGGATGGCAGGTCACCTCTAACTTTCTATCTGCGATGAATATTGCATATTATAACTGCGGTAGTGTATCAGCTATGAGAATTGTGGTGAGAGCAGGCTTGCCAAAAATGGTAGACAGCATTTTACGTCAATGGGTATATCGTAAATATTGGTCGTGAGAAAATATAAACAAGACAGATTCAACAACCAATCACAGCAGACTTTGCATAGACAGATACAGTTAACATATAGATGATCTGACATTCAAGAAACAGTCACAAAGAGATGCAAGGTCAACTTTCTGTAAGAAACAACCAATCAGAAGACTACGTTTGTCTGCTTGAATAAGCTATAATAATGTACATGAAATATATATAAATACGTGTTGATTTCCTTAACAAACGATCTGTTTCCTGGCCCTTGTTTTCTGTTGTTACAGAATGTTCACAAAGCAGCATTACGAGTTCATTAAAACATTTTATGAACATATTTAAAATCCAAAGAAGATTAAACGTATGCAACCTAATATATCTTATTGTACAGAAAGCAATATGAGGCTTGTTTTTTTTTTAACTTCTGATGCAAATAAATATCCATAATAACATAAATGTAACATCACTTAATTGTAGAGGGATGAGAATTCAAAGAGAAATTTCTCCAGTTCTATAACCAATTCAATTAATATTCCTGTCAGTGAAGCATATCTACGACTATGTGATATGACGTCTCATTTTTAATAGACTCGAAGCGAAAGCTTTTATTTTATTCATTTACGTTCCCAGTGGGACATAGGGCTTCAAGCTAGAGACTTGTAGTTTCGGTAGAAGTGGTGTTTATTTTTACGGGATAGGGTTACTAGCTACATGCCCAACCTTATCTCTCTATACCACTCTTATCACTGGCTTAGCGAGGTAAAGGAGTGCGTCGATGTCGGGGGATCGAACCCTAGACCACATGAGGCGTGGTTGACGAGCATTCTACAGCTGTGCCACTGACGCACTCCGAAGTGAAAGTACTTCAGCTTAATTATAAACACGAATGAATTTATTAATTTACAAAGTGTAACTAACTGCTTCTTATATTTGCACAAAACTACTTTAAAATAAGCGAAAACAATAAATGAAACAGATTAAGGTGATATGATTATATTTCGTCGTTTTGTTGTCAGCCGTGTACCATTTACAATTACTGTTATATTTTGTTCTAAAAGGTTATGCAAGTGCCTCAACACTTTTACATAGAGGTACTATCATTTATTACTTTGACGGTAGTCAAAAGGGCGTCTAGTTTCACTTAGATATTATCAACCGAAATGAACTTTCACATATCTCTTTGCTAGTCAAAATTAAGCAAGTAACAAGTGAATAGGCCCCGTGCAAACATTTAGACTACTGAAAAGATCTGAATTACAGGTTCGATCACGAGATGACATCAGTTAGGGAAACATTGGAAAACTAGAGAGAACTGCACAGCTGTTTCGTTCTAGTTTAGGACTCCTCAGCATTACTGCCAACTGGGGTTCGAACCTTCTGGTTACAAGGCGAGTGATCTCGTAAACCATTAAGCCACTGGGACGCAATCCAATGAACAGTAAAACAATTCCAACTCCTGTCAATTCGTGAACTCCAGAGGGCATGTACTGATGAAGAGTCCAAAACTAGGACGAAACAGACGTCCAGTAGTCCTAGGTTTTCCAATGCTCCTTCAGCTGATATCAACTTGTCATCAGTACTGTAAATAACCAAATCCCTGCAAACTAATACCTGACGAGAAATGAATTAGTTGAATTTGAATGCTTTCAGATGATTTTTACCTTAGCCAAAGTTGAATAGATATATTGTTAGAGAATGCTGAAAAGTATGAAAGTACAGGAGATTTACTACAGTTCAAAGGCATTTTGAACTAACTTGCGAGATCTAATGTACTATGTTTTAATTATAAAACAAACAGTGTATGCACACTGCTGAGAAGTCTAGAATCATAGCGAAAAACTATTTAACGTCACTTATTCCTGAATAGTTCCTCAGATGATTCCTGTTCATAATGAAGTTTCGACTGAAATCGATGATGATTTTGGGAAAAAAAAACTATGTAACAAGTGCAGACATTTGCTTCGTGTGGAAATATGTCATTGCATAATAGTAATTAACTTGGTATTTTCACACGTCAACTGGGTTACAGTTCCTTTTGCGTCATTTTTATAAATTACAATCTCTAATGCGAAACAAACTTGTTAATAATTATAAACGGTTCAGTGTATAAATCACTATTTCTCAGTCAAGTAACGCAATGTGACATGTGTATATACAGGGTTAAAGTAATCAGCGTAAAATAATCTTGTGATAAACCTGGATGGAATATTAAAGTGGTCTCAAGGCAACAGACTTAGGGTGGTAAAGAAAACCCCAATTAACAGTAGTAATATTGTGATGAGAGCTGTCTGTTAGTCAAAATTGGCGGACAGTAATTTACGTCAATGTTTATGTCCCAAATATTGGTCGTGAGAAAAATGAGAACAAAGACTTTGCGTGAGCGGATACAGTTAACATATAGATGATCTGACATTCAAGGAACAGCCACAATGAGATGCAAGGTCAACTTTCTGTGAGAAACAACCAGTCAGAGGACTATGTTTTTCTGCTAACAATAATCTATAATATGTACATGAAAGTCCATAAATATGTGTTGATTTCCCTAATAAACCATCTGTTTCCTGGCCTTTGTCTTCTGTTGTTACAATATAACTTCGAGAAAATAATTAAAACGAAAAAGTGGACGGAGAGTAATCAATGGACCTGTCTATTTTTCTGAGTGTACTGCTAGAAGTATTTGCATCAAGGGTGCAGTGAAATCGATAGCCAAGCCAAAATATATGAAATAAATGAGCACTGTACTGTACCAAGGCTTGATATTAAATTCAATTCATATTGATGTGCTGCTATGACAATATCACATCACTCAAAAAATAGACAATTTGTGCAATTTTTCTCACTTCCTTCCGCTCCAAGTACAATACAGGGTGGTGGTGTTTTTCACAGGGTGAGGTCTTTAGTCTTATCCTTAACCCTCCACTCTTTTCCGAGCTTACTATCGGCTGGATGAGATTTAAGAGTACGTTGGCAAGGAATCAAACTTAGACCATTTTCATAACTGGCAAGCATCCTATTTCTGAACCACTGATGCACTACTTTATGCAATACGACAGCATATTTCAGTAGTATTTCAGAAGTCAATACTATACAGTGCATGAAAAACAACGAAGAATGCATTAGACAAGTACAGTTTTTCGTTTTAGTACTTTATCGAGAGTAAATTATCTACCTCCAACAAAACGTATAATTTCTACTGCAATATCACCACTGGATTTGCACACTATTTAGAAGTCAGTCAATCTGAAAAATACTTCAGAAACTAACATATATCATATTGATAATCTAATATTCTAAGTTCATGAGTGAGAAACTCTGAAGAGTCCCAAATCAGGGCAAAACCAGTGTTCCATATTTCCAATAGTTTTCTAACCGATACTCTTTCATGACCAAATCTAGCTTGAATTTATACAACTGCTAAAATCTCAGCACTCACGAAATTCATTTTACTATAGTCACTCCCTTCCACATACTTCTCCTAGTATTGGAAAATTAATTATCTCAATATGTGCCTTTTTGTTATCTTTCAGTAGGTTCCTCTTTGTCAGTGGCAAATTATCTTTTAAAAAACGGATGATAATTGAAGATTAAATGAAAATTCGAAGTAGTGGCAGGATTTGAACCAGTCACCTGCGAATTATCACTCCTCAGAGATAGTCTCAAAATGTACATGATCTGTGGAATTTAACTGATTCATTTTATTCTACAAATGCTCACCTAGTTTCACAACGTAGAAATTGATTAGGAAAAATATAAGTTTTAGGAATTTCTATCAATAATTAACCAAAGTAGATTTTAATTTATACATATAATATATATGCCAATAAGCTTAAAATGACTGTCTTTGGGTATCCAGGTAAAGCTGTTCACTGGATAGATTGATCGATTTTACTTATTTGTATAGTAATGCTAGAAGATAAATTTCATTGGCTCATTTGTTAATAATTTTCCTATCCCAACTTTAGATTTCTGAAGTTACATACATTATCAGTAAATAATTGTTGACGTCCAACTTTTTATTTATATATTATCCAAACGAGAGGAAAAAATGTGTTATATTATTCGACTGCTGAATATTCACTGGTCGGTCAGTGTTGTGCTGGTAAAGCCGTAACACTGACTGATACTTTTTTTTGATGAAATTCTCATTTAGGCTAATAAATATACTGATTCGACATAATATTCGAATTGGCAGAAGTAAGAATTCATAGACAGGCCATTGGATCAGGTGAATGTGGCTTGATGGTCTACCAGCACGCATTGTAACCAGAAGGTCCTGAGCTCGAATCATGGCAGTGGGTGAGCATTGATGAAGAGTCTTACACTAGGCTGACGGAACAGCTGTCCAGCACTCTCAGATGGCTTTCCAACTCATGCCAACTTATGATGAATTCCTCCAAACAATAATGTTCGGAGTTGAACAAGTCACCATCAACACTAAGCTATAATCTGATGATAACACTTAACAAGTAGGTTTGGCTGCAAGCTCTGAGGAATTCATGATTCCTGGATGAACTAAAAGACAACATGCAATGGTATAGAGTAGGAGCAATTAGGACATGAAAGCTATGGTCGCCTCTGTGATACTGACTGATGTCAGTTTTTAGGAACTGGAACTGTTTGTTAAAGAGAAGTGTACCTGAGAAATTTGTTAACATCTTGAAAGCCCTATACACAGACACCTAACTGTTCCCAACCAACAGTGGGGTTAGACAGGGTTGCCCAATCTCTCCATTTCTCTTTAACTTTGCCATCGGTGACATTCTGGAGTCAGCTCTGAAGGATGTGCGTCAAGGTGGTGTAGATCTGCTACCTGGAGATGGACTTTTCGACCTCGAGTATGCAGACGATATCGTCTTACTGTGCAATAGCATGCAGGCTGCCCAAATCGCACTTAATTAGTTGGCGATTAGTGTCTGTAAGTATGGTATGTGCTTTGCGCCGTCTAAGTGCAAACTACTGTTACAAGATGGGCAGGAGCCTGTACCTGCACTCACTGTTGCGAGTGAACCGCTTGAAGTTGTTGATAAGTTTTTGTATCCGGGTAGTTGTATGAGTGCTGGCAGAGGGGTGACGGATGAGATTTCCAACCGTATAATGAAGGCTCGGGTGGCATACATCAACTTGAGCCACCTCTGGCGCCATCGCGACGTTAGCCTGGCTGTCAAACGTCGGGTATAGAATGCTTCGGTGCGGGCTGCCCCGCTCTACGCCTGTGAAACCTGGCCTCTCCGAGCTGAGGATGTGTGGTGACTCTGCGTGTTCGATCATCGCTGTCTCTGTAGGATTGCTCGCGTTCGTTGGCATCATCGCGTGAGTAATTCTGAGGTTCGGCGGCGTGTGTTTGAACACAGTGGAGATCACCATTCATTGAGTGTCGTCATCTAGAAACACCGGTTCCGGTGGCTTGGACATGTGCAGCGAATGCCATCCCAGAGGCTTCCGTACGGGTCTCTGTTCGCTAGCCCTGGGACGGGATGGGAAAGGCGGAGAGGTGGTCAGTCCATGACGTGGCGTCGTGGGATGAAGGATTTTTGTGCTAGATTAGCATCGCCTGGTGAGCCACGACTCCCTGGTTGGGGTCCGCGAGGTAGCTCGAATCGATGGCTCGAAACGTTATCGAATATGGCCAAGAATCGTAATCAATGGCGAATGTGTTGCAATTTCCTTCTTTCTTCCCTTCCAGATGATAGTTAACGAATACTGTTTGAACTTGTTAAGTATGTCTGTTTTCCTTCCAGATGAAGTTCTTTATCCGTTCTCTACTTATATTTTTTACTTTTGATCTATGCTGTTTTATTATTATTGTGTGGCGCATCTTTCTTAGTGTCATATTGTACCAAGTTTTTTCTGCGTTTGAATAAATAAATAAATAAGTTTTTACGAGATGATGTAGAGATGTTGACCTCCATGAAAAGTATGATGTATACAACGTAAGTTTTTATTCCCCAACGTCTAAAGTATATATTCTGTTTAGACCAAAGATAAATCAAATCACGAAATTGATTGTCCAAAAGACGAGATATGTATTTAGGGTTCCGAATTGTATTGCGATGACGATCGTTTATCTACCTAGGGACTATAGACAAACAAGCGAACATAACATGACAGTGTATCAGACGGTGTGGATGCTTAAACGCGAACCTTCAGCTTAACTAATCGACTTGAACAATGATGAATGCTGTAGGTTAATAGTTTTCGGGAATCCTTTACCGTTACAAGTTTAAATCCATAACGAGTCACAAGTTGGTTATTAGCAGGTATTGGAAGTTGAGCAAAATGTGTAAAATGCACCATTATGAATAGAATTTTATCTTTATAAAATCACACAATGTTATCCAGTAACGTTTACTGATGTTAAATAATTATCCTACAAAATTCATTAGGAATATCAAAAAAGGTTACAAGCAAAATAAAAATAATGGTGAAACTAATAATTATAACATAAATAAGAGATAATATAAGGCATCTACAATTCTACCATATAAGGAGGGAGAGAACATCACAGACCCTACATAGGATTCTCAATAAAGCAGGAATTTGGGTGGCATTCAAACTTACAAACTCACTCAAGAAGGCCATGCTATGTAGGCTAAAGGACCCTGTAGGTTGACCCAATTAGACAAAATAATATTATTTACAAAACACCACACAATGACTGTGAGTTAGGTCAACGACATATGTCAAACCAGTAGATCTGACGTAGTCAGATTACCAGAACATAAGAATTTAACTAAGGTTAAAATGATTGATCCCACCCGCCAAGATAAGTAATTTAGAAAAAAGCTCAGAATTGCACTGCATGCATTAACACACAACCACACAATAGGATGATGGAACAGGGTCAAAATTTTAAAAGGTGATATAGGTAGGTGGAGAGAAGGACTAGTTGATTATTGAATCCTCATTCATCGAGTCTACACCCAACACATGCAACAAAAATGCCTCAACGCAAATACCAGAGATATGGAAGATATTATTACCAGTCATATCAGTGGATAAAAAATAACGTTAAAATGTATTCAATTTACTTCATTTTTACTCCAAAAACAGCTTATTTCACATCTGATTGTAATCTATTGATAACACTCATATTATTTCTGAATGTACTTCATCTTATATTGATTTTATTCAAACGTCTAATCAATTTTACTCATGTATATAAATGAAGGAAGGAAGTTATGTGGGTGAGTACCTTGATATGATGATGAGCAATAATTGTGCTCGAAACGTGGTCATCAGTAAATATTACTTTATAGCATCACTGTGTGATTTTATCCACAATGGAGTTATACTCTAACACAGTGACGAAGTTTTATCCTTATATATGTAAAACACACTTCGATAACTTTCTAATGATTGTATACAAGCATTCGGTCTACACTGATGTCAATAAAGGGATTTGATTTGTAAATTTAGTGGATAGTATTTAAAATCCTCAGAGTCTATATCAATAAACAGATTTTCATACTCCATTTCTATTAGAATTTTCATAACTATCAACAGGTAGGATGGAATGTAATTTTCAACGTTAAGTTCAAATATGATTTTTCAGCAATAAGTATAAACTATACCAACTAAAATCTACTATTAAAAATAAATCTAAATTTACTCATTAATGTCTTGCTTAAAACTGTTGAGAGGTAATTACATAAGCACAGTCACTTATTATTATTACTCCCTCGGGTTCCAAGTGGAACATACAGCCTCAACAACATACCTCCACTTTGTTCTATTTTCTGCCGTCCTCTACACCCGACTGGGTGCACGATAGCGCGTAATCTTTCATCTCTTCCTAACACAACCCCTTGCATGTCACCCTCTCACCGACCACCCACTCGTCGCTTCCCATTGGCAGTTCACTCAAGCGATGGCCGGCATTGCGTGCAATGTCACTCGACCGCCTCCTTCTTCAATGTATGACCGATCCATCTCCATTTTCCTCTACATATCTGTTGAGCGATCGGCTCTTGTTTGACCAGTTCCCATCAAGAGTTTCTTGTTACTTATTCTTTCTGACCATTTGACCATCAGCATGTGGTGAGAGCAAGCTGCTAGCCGATTGGTTGACACTAATCTACGTTAATGTCTAGGTCACTAATATGGGCCGTGAGAAAATATGAACAAGGCTGTTTCAACAACCAATCACAGCAAACTTAAATGTGGACAAATATGATTCGCAGATAGATGGCTCTACTTTCCGAGAAATATCGAAAACAACCAATCATAAGACTGTGTTTGTCTGCTTAACTTCCGAGAAACAACCAATCAGAAGACTGCCTTTTTCTGCTTGCATAAGCCTTATTAATGCATAAAATATATATAAATACGTGTTGATTTTCGTAATAAAACGATCTGTTGCCAGCCCTTGTCTTCTGTTGTTACATTTGGTGTCGCTGCCTCCAAAAAGATGAAGATCCCGTGGCCAGCTGCGTTTGAAGAAGGAGACATACGGAGCTTCTTACGTGACTTCGAGGCCGTTGCTGAGCTGGTGGGTGTCAAGGAGCAGGCGGCGAAGGCAGTTGTCCTGGGGACGCTGTTGAGAGGCCGAGCGAAGGCTGCATATGACAGCGTAGACAGGTCAAATGGCACAGCGTCTTGGAAGAAATTGGTTGAACGACTAGTGTCCGAGTTTGACAGCGAAACAGACAGACAGCTAGCAATGCAGCAGTTCCGGTCAATGAAGCTTGGACCTGATGGAGACCCGCTAGTGTTGGCGGTGAAACTGACTAATCTACTTCGACGCGCGCTTCCCACTTTAGATGAAGAATCAGAAGCGCAGTTACTGTCTTCCCAATTCATCGAGAGTGTCCCAGACCACATTTCTCAGCGATTACAACTGGTTAACGCAACGCAGCCGATGGATATTAGTGAGCTGGCGAAGGTGACCAGACAGCTGCTGAGCACAACGGTAGCCGCTATAGACCAACCAAAACCAAACGAATATGAGCAGAAAATTGAAGCATTGCAGCGGGAAGTGGCGGCGTTAAAGTTGGCTGATAGAAAAGACCGGTGTTTTGAATGCGGTAAGCCGGGACACTGGAGAAGATACTGCCCAGAAAGGCGAAAAAGAAAAAATTTCAGACGGTATAATGCTTGTTCTTTCTTTCGTATGAACCTAGATTTAGTGGGGGCTATTGAGAAAGGGCTCTGTATTCGAAGTTGCGAGTGAATGATCGAGAAGTAGTATGTTTGATAGATACAGGGGCGGCCGTGTCGTTAATAGATAAGAATTTATGTAAGAGTGTTAGCCCGTGTTCATTGACAGTACAAACAGTAGGCGGGTATGTGTTGCGTATCACGGGTAGATCGAACTGTACGGTCGTTGTTGGTGGCTGCGAGGTGACGTTTCCTTTCATTGTTGTACCCGAACTACAGCGAACGATATTAGGAGCGGATTTTCTGCGTGAGATTGGTGCAATAATCGACACGCAAGCGAACGTGGTGATCACGAAATACGGGCATATCAACATGTATGAGACCAGCGAGATAGCAGCGATTAAGCTGTCGACGGTACACAATGTGACAGAGTTAATTAATAAATACGATCATCTGTTCACTGGAGATGGCGACCCATACGGTTATTGCGATAAGGTGAATCATGAAATTCCGTTAAGTGATCCGAAAGTAAGGTCATTTTTAACGCGAAGAGTTCCATGTCATCTGGAAGGCGAAGTGGAGCGACAAGTGCAAGAGATGTTAAAAGATGACATTATTGAGGAAGCTGATAGCCCGTACAACTCTCCAGTGCTGTTAGTAAAAAAAGCGAATGGGAAGTATAGATTCTGTGTTGATTTTCGACAGTTAAACAGTATGACAGAGTTAAGACCGTGTGCCATGCCAACAGTGGTAGAAACTTTAGATCGCCTACAAGGTGCGAATGTGTTTTCGGTTCTCGATCTTCGCTCAGGATACTGGCAGATACCGATAAAACAAGGTGATAGAGATAAGACGGCTTTCATCGTGGGTCAGACACAATATCGATTTAAACGCATGCCGTTTGGACTAGCAGGTGCACCGTTTACGTTCAGACGACTGATGAAGCTATTACTTAGGAACTTGAAAAACGTGGAGGTTTATGGTGATGATCTCGTCATATACAGTCAAAACGAAAACGATCACGTCAACCATGTAGAAGCCGTGCTGCGACGCATCGAAGAGTTTGGACTACGCGTCAACAAAACCAAGTCTCAGATAGCCAAAAAGAATGTTACTCTGTTGGGACATAAAGTGGGAAATGGTGAGATTAAACCACTGCCGGAGAAAATTTTGACGATTAAAACGATTCCAGCCCCGAATTCAAAGAGAAAACTGAGACAATTCTTGGGTAGAGCAGCGTTTTATAGTCGCTTCGTGAAGAACTTCAATGAGATAGCAGCCCCTCTATACAGGCTACTAGGTGAGCCAAAGTTTGTTTGGTCGGAAGAATCGCAGAGGACATTCGACAGAATTAAACAGCTGCTCGACCACCAACAAATGACGCTAAAACTACCTGTCCCAGGAAGACAGTTCACAGTGTGCACAGATGCCAGTGACTACGCTATAGGTGCGGTCCTAAGACAGGACGAGGGAATCGTTGAGTATGCCAGTAGGGTTTTGACCCTCACAGAGAGAAAGTATTCAACGATAGAGAAAGAATGTTTAGCAATGGTATGGGCAGTCGACAAATGGAGACCTTATTTACTCGGCCGGCGGTTCCACATCGAAACTGATCATAAGCCGCTACAATTTTTGAAGACAGCGAGAGACCCACGGGGGAAGTTGTCACGGTGGATGTTGCGTCTTCAGGAGTACGATTTTACGATCTCACACGTTCCTGGAAGTGAAAATGTCTTGGCAGATTTGTTATCGAGACCAGAAGATGAGTCTGAGTTGCCCGAGGTCGCTTACGGAGTGCATGCAGTAGAACAAGACCCACTAAGACTTGCACGTAGGCAGAGGTTGGACGATACGCTGAATACAGTAATACAGGTGATCACCAACGGAATAGAAGTGGATCAAACTACGGCGAGTAAGGAGCTAACCACACTACTCAGACAGAGGGATCGACTCAGAGTGAATGCCTACGGGACTCTGACCTGGCGAGAGAACGACGGAAGCTGGCTGGCTGTCATACCTCAATCGTCGCGCCACGACATGATAGAAGAATGTCACCAGCTAGCGCATACAGGCGTGGCCAGAACGACCGACCTCCTAAGACAAAGTATGTACTGGCCAGGTATGAGAGAAGACGTAGCAAGATACGTACTTGGATGTCCACGGTGCCAGCTGATGAAAGGTGACCGGTATATACGACCACCACTTCAGTCGATTCCAGTTACCGCGATAGGTGACTTGTGGTCCGTAGATGTCATGGGTCCATTTCCTCAGACATCCAATGGTAATCAGTACCTCTTGGTGATGACGGAACACGCGACACGATGGGTAGACGCCGTAGCAATCCCAGACCAACGTGCAAGAACCGTGACAGATGCAGTAGTTAGACACATTGTTGCAGACCACGGCGTACCGAAGACAATACTGACAGACCAAGGTCCCTGTTTCGAGAGTGAAGAGTTTACTTCCCGTTTGCAACAGCTGGGCATCAAGAGGATCAGAACGACCCCATACCATCCACAAACGAATGGCCTAACGGAGAGAAACAACCGTACACTGAAGGAGTGGCTGGCCTCGAAGGGCGGGAACTGGGAAACGGAGCTTCCACTGATTTTACTAACACATCGGGCTACCACTCAGGAAACAACGAAGAAGTCACCCTTCCAACTGATGTATGGTAGAAAACCACGATTACCGGTACACAATGAGACCTGGCCCATGCACCAAAAGTGGAGTACGACGAAATTAAAAGCAGAGAGGAAAGAGGCAGTCAAGAATGTAATACGGAAGCAGCGCAGTGATGTCGCGAAGTCTCAGATGAAAGAAAGGACGCAGTGCATTACCTTTGCAGTCGGGGACCAAGTGAAGTGTAGAGACAGGAGATATACAGTTGGAGGCGGGCTAGGTTCACGGAAACTCCTTCCAAAGTGGGAAGGACCATACACAATCACAAAAAGACGGGGTCAAGTATATACCATCCGAAGAGGTGATAAACAGAAACGAGTTAACGCCAGTCAGCTCCAAAGATGGGTACAGTGGGACAAGCCGGTCAGTAACAATCCTCAACTAGAGGATGTAGCACCCAGAAGGTCGGAACGTCTGCGCACGAAGCTATTTGACGGGGGGACGAGTGTGGTGAGAGCAGGCTGCTAGCCGATTGGTTGACACTAATCTACGTTAATGTCTAGGTCACTAATATGGGCCGTGAGAAAATATGAACAAGGCTGTTTCAACAACCAATCACAGCAAACTTAAATGTGGACAAATATGATTCGCAGATAGATGGCTCTACTTTCCGAGAAATATCGAAAACAACCAATCATAAGACTGTGTTTGTCTGCTTAACTTCCGAGAAACAACCAATCAGAAGACTGCCTTTTTCTGCTTGCATAAGCCTTATTAATGCACTAAAATATATATAAATACGTGTTGATTTTCGTAATAAAACGATCTGTTGCCAGCCCTTGTCTTCTGTTGTTACAAGCATAGAGCCAGCGAAGTTAGCAGGTGTTGATGAATGTCTGCAACAGGCTGTTGTATATCCTTTTCGTGACCCGCACGCAGTGCAAGTTTCTGACCTGTACAGAAGAACCGACTTCACATTGTTATTGAAAATCCAAATCTTATTCTTTATGCCTTTCCAATTCTGGCTGGCAGACTTTGGATATCTGCATCCGTTCCAGCTGCCTGTGACTCAAACCGTGCTTCCTGGATAAGTGAAAGAAGTTACCTCCGTCACATCTCTCCCGCTGGTGGTGATTGGTGCTGCTTATTGTTGTTGTTGCTGTTCATTGGTTATCTTCATCCTCTCAGTCTTCTCTATGTTCACCTGCAGTCCTGTCTTCGCTTCCTGCCTCGCCTCTTCTGCAAACATGTTGGTTTTCGTCTGTGTGACAGTAAATATAAATTATTCCCCCGCGAAATCCAGATATTCTAGGGTCAGTGCAGTGTATTCCTGTCCGCTCGCTCCCCACAGCCCAGTTTACCACAATTAAGAATACCATCAGTCATAATAGAAAGCCCTGTCTTAATCCAGTATGCACTTTGAACGCTTCGTTGAGTTGCTTGTAGTTGATCACCTGACACGTGATACTGTCATATAGCTAGCTGCTGAATGAGGTTGATAAATATTTGGACACTGCATTCCGTAGTGTTGAAGTAGCTTCCAAATTACTTCTCACTCAACACTATCTGTCGAAGGTGTTTTCGAAGTCGATGAAGTTTAGTTAAAGACAAGTTTGACTGACATTCTATGCTTTGTTCTGTGATGATGATGCGTAGAGTTGCAATTTGATCATCACATGATTTGCCTTTCCTGAATCTATATTTTACCGGGTGGAGGGCGGAGTTGTGCATCCAGTGCATCTTTTACTCTCTCCAGGATAACACGATTTAATCTTTAACTTGGAGTGGATGGACAAGACCATTATTCCACGCCAGTTCTTAGAGAGAGAGGCGTAAGTCGCGCTTCTTGGCAGCTTGACAAGGTAGCCTTTCTTCCAATCGGTAAGTACCTTTCCTTTTTTCCAAACATTTTTCAATAATGGCGCGGGCGCATCTGCCGCAGTCTCTAGGTCCGTTTTCAGTAATTCGAGGGGGAATTCCACCTGGTCCTGCTGCCTTCCCAGACTCCAGTAATCTGATTACATTCAAAATTTCTGCTTTCATTGGAGGATCGATGTCCACTGGCAGGCAGTTCTGCGAACACTGTTGGTGGTGTTTCTGGGCGAGTTTCAGGTGATGGTCGATTCAAGAGGCCTTTGGTTTCATCATCTGGTTTTATCTCTTCTGGGATAGAGACCTGGTTATCTGGTTAAATGTTCTGAGGTCTCTTTTACCTTTGACTTGCCTGTTCTGCTCCAGATGCGGGCCAGTGTATAGTAGATTTGTCTTTTGTCTTTCCTAGTACTCTTCTTCACTTCTTTATTCAAAGCAGTTTACACTGAACTCAGCTTCTCCTTCTAATGTGCATCTTCGCATTGAGTCATTCTTTTAGTAAGCCTTCGGAAACTTATTCATTTTAAATACAAATTGCACTTGATATCTTCAGTTTATTCTACAGTTTAACCTTATCATAACTACAATTTAACTTTTTGTACACAAATTTTATAGTGATATACTGCACTAGATTGACCCGGTTTATAGTTTTTTAAAACAAAACTAAAAATGTTATAGACAGTGCTAAAAAATTGATCATTGCTTCAGTCTGTTTGTTCATTACTGAATTGACTATAACATCATTCCTTGTTTGGTGATAACCGGTAGTAGAATTCACGAAGCAAGTTTCGTCCCACTTGTGTCTCGTCAGTCTGTTAAACCCCAATTCCAGTAAATAGGTTTGAGTATCACTCGAAACACCATTACTCACATTCATCCATGCAGTCCTAGATAGAATGATAAACATTGCAGATTCCTGCTAGCTGCAACTAGACACATCAGAAAAAATGATTCATTCCAGAGGAATCCATTCAGGCAACCTAACTGGCAAAAACGAATATTAACAATGAATTTTCTTGATCTAAAAAATATTTCGGATTTCAACAATAATCCCATTGAGTACAATGTTTATGTGAATATTGTAGTCACTTTTTTGTGTTTCTATCACTGAATAGACTGCTTTCAATCAGTTATAAGAAAGACTTCAGTGAGTGAATTTACCTTCTTTGTTGTTGAATATACAAATACAATCACTATTTTTTACATTGACTGACAAAATGTCAAGACAGTCTGTGTAATTTCAATTCGCGTCAAGTTATAGTTTGAAAATTAACATGAAAATGCAAATTACGTAAGATTTGCTGAAATATTTCACAGTGTATGCTATTATTATAGTAAAATATTTATGGGTTCAAATTAAGAAATGAAGAGTATGCAACAAGATTACTGAATAGTTGTCATATATCTATAAAGAGAATTTGAAAAATAAATACTTTACATAAAAGAGAAGATCCCGGGCGATAACTGCTACCTTGTCGTGGTGGTCGGGCTTGAATACCGTAATGAACCAACATGCTAAACTGACTGGGACCTGCCCCTGCAGGTACTACCATGTCAGGAAGGTGGTTCGGATAGCGGTTAAACTAAAAGCAGTTACCATGGGCTCCAGTATCCAATCGGATCAAATGGCGTATGAACCCATATGGGTCACCGTCAACCATGGGAATGCAACTCCTGACTCTGCTCCGCTGCCTTGCGGATTAGACTCAAAGTCAAAGGCTTGGGGGGTGGTCCCTTAATAAAACCATTTGCTTCAGTCTGGGCGCCCGGGCAGTATCTCAGCCCTCACACAATGAATTGAATAAAGCAACAAACAATCAATGAAACTTATCACGTCCTATTACACGTGTTGCAATTCCTTCTCTCTTCCCTTCCCGACGATAGTTAACGAATACTGTTCGAACTTGTTAAGCTTGACCGTTTTCCTTTCAGATGAAGTTCTTTATCCGTTCTCTACTTATGTATCTTTTTCTCTTCTTTTTTTCATTTGATCTATGTTGTTTTATTATTATTGTGTGCTGCAACCTTCTTGGTGCCATATTGTACCAAGTTTTTATGCGTTTAAATAAATAATAATAAAGAAGATGGAAAATATCAGAATTTAATTACTGAAGTAATAGAAAGTAAGTGGAAAAGTTGTCTTTGAGTTGGATTTCCTTGTTCTAAATCTCCATAACTTCATAGCAATGCCAACAATAAAATAAACGTTAAGCCGTCGCAGAAGATTGATTCTGTTTGACCTTGCATATGGAAACAAACGAATTTTCTTGAGATGCCTTCACTATCAATTGAATGTTATGTGACTGAACTGCTGCTCTACTTTGATTGGCTGCTTTGGGAGCTGTTTTTGGGAAATGTTTTTGTGCATATTCAATAACCTATCGTTAAATACAGTCTGTGTATCTAGTTTCACAGAAACAGATAAATTATAGCATCAACAGTCAACTAGTAAAAAGCAATGGCTCGTCACATTTACTCGTGTTCATCACCAGGTGGCTAGTATAGACAATATGCAGTATCGCTATATTCGATGGTTTTTTTTTCTTAAGATTGTCTGTCACTTTGCTCTTTAGTGAAGCATGTGCTCTGTGTCTGGGATGCAGTCAATAGAAAAGCAGCTAATTTCCTTCGCATTTTCGGTCCCTCGATAATTAGGGCATTTTCGGGTGTTTCCTTCTAAAGGATGTCATTCTTTTAGCGTTTAAACTGCTATAATTTCAAGGGAGCAGAAAAGTGACTTGCTGTTTTATTCAAGGATAAGAAGTTAGGCGTGAAAACTGATTATTTGTAACGTTTTTGTGGGATTACTTTCGTTAAATCTTCTATGTATTTATTCTCTCCTTGTTAAACATGAACTACGCAAAAAACTATCTGAAAAACATTGTATGTCTGTCTGTTTCCGACATAGAACTTTGCACATATGTGCGGCTGTTCAAGTCGCCACACTCCATGTAGCACACAAAGCAAGAGAAGAAAGTACAAGAAATGCATAATAGAGACAGTAAACAGAGATGTGAGACAAAGCAATAGTAGTAACGAAGAACAAAACAGTTTCATTGAAGATCATAAGTCACAAGGAGTGGATGCATCTGCGCCATTGAGAACGATCACTTTGAGCCATGTCACCAATTGTTTCCAACCATTGGTGTTTACCGTCCCGAGGACCCCAACCAGTCAGGAAGTCTACACCTTACTACGTGACTTAGACTAACTGTTGTGTATTTCATTCACTGGTCCCAAATTTTGGCTTGACCACCACTAGCTCTTTCCCAGCCTTACCTTATATCAGTTAACATCGCCAGTCATTCAAGGAAGGCGATGACTAGGCATACGCAAAACATGTCCTAACCATCTCAGTCTTTCTAACTTCACAACTTCGTCGATTGATTTCCCCTGTTTACCTAGAACTCGACGCCTAACTTCAATGTTGCTCACCTTATTATGCCACTTTACACGGGAGATAGAACGCAGGCATCTATGGTCAAAGACAGCTAATCTTTTCATGTCTTCCACTCTCAGTGGCCAGGTCTCACAACCATAAAGGAGGACGGAGAGGACTGATGAGCAGTACACACGCCCTTTGGTCGATAGTCGAACATCTCGTCTACGCCAGAGACAGCGTAAACTGGCAAATGCGAAACTAGCCCTATTTATCCCTGCTGAGATTTCGTCAGAGATCAACCCGTTGGCACTGGCTGATTGTACTTCCCAAATAAGTGAAACCGTCAACGTGCTCTACCACTTCACTTCCTATATATAAACTAGGCCTCGATGTAGTCCAGTCATGTAACAACATCTTGCATTTGGCGGGAGCGAATCGCACGCCAAACATTCCTAGATTGCAGCATACGGTGTTTAGAAAACTCTGCATTTTGTCACCGTCCTCGCCTAGAAGGACTATATCGTCTGCATATTCAAAGTCAACGAGATTATTCCCTGGTAGCAAGTCAATCCCTGTGTCTCTGAAGTGAGTTAGGGTTAAGTGCATCAGTACATCTATGATGAAGTTGAATAGGAATGGGGATAATGGGAATCCCTGACGGACACCACTAGTCGTCACCACTTCAGATGACAACTCGCCGTAAGCCCTCACCTGGCTGATGGCATGAGTACGAGTAGAGTGCCTTAATCAGTGCAATGTATTTTCTCGGTATTCCCTCTACAGCCAAACATCGCCAGAGAACCTCTCGGTTGACAGAGTCGAAGGCCATCATTAGGTCAAGAAATATAATGACTGTTGGACGCCGGTAGGAATGACTATGTTCTAGAATCTGTCGGAGGGTGAAGATATGATCAATACACCCTCTTCCTGGTCTAAAGCCTGCCTGACTCTCTCGTGTTTGTGCCTCCCGTGCACCACTTAGTCTACGCATGATTATTGAGCCTAAGACTTTAGATACTATATTAGTCAAGCTAATCCCTCTGTGATTATCACAGGAAGACTTGTCCCCCTTCTTGTATACGGGGATAATCAGTGACTTACACCAACCCCATGGGACTTCTTATGATTCCCAGACGCTTCCTAGTACCTCAGTTAATGCAGACAGTCAACTGTCTCCACCGTACTTAAATACCTCTGGAGTCATTCCATCAGGTCCTGCTGCTTTGCCTCGTTTCAGACTAGTGACAGTTTTAGTAACCTCAGTTAGGGACGGAGGACCTGTGTCTATATCCCATTCAGGGAGGTGTTGGATGTTCGGAAGGTTGAGTGTGGCTGTGGGCTAATTCAACCGCTCTTGAAAAGGATTAGTTTTTCTGTTATAAAGCTGACAGCATTTATTGAAAAAATGAAGGAATTTTTAAAGAGAAATTTTGCCTCATTAAAATTTCATCCCTCCAGTAACTTAAGTCGATAAACTTTTTTCTAATTCCCATATGGAGAATGGTGAAAGAGAAGGTAATTCAATGCAAAACTGACAACAGAAGGAGAGACTGAGCTTCAGTATACATCATACTCAAAAAGAACAGTGCCAGGAAAGACAAAAGATAATTCTACGACACACTGGCCGGCATCTGAAGCAGAACAGGCAGGTCGCAAGTAAAAAAACAACCTCAAGACATTATACCAGATAACCAAGTCTGCATCCAAGAAAAGATCAACACAGAAGAAACCTATGAAAGACGGTGAAAGGATCTTAATTACCAGAGAAGAGAGACAAATCAAATAATGGACTGATCACTTCAAACGACTTTTGAATCAACCATCACCTGAAACTCTCGCAGAAATAACACCAACAGTGTTTGCAGAACTGCCCGCCAGTGGAAACCAATCCTCCAATGAAAGCAGAAATCTTGGACGCAATGAGGCTACTGAAGTCTGGGAAAGGTAGCAGGATCAGGCGGAATTCCTCTTGAAGCACTAAATAATAATACTATAATAATTCGTATATGAATATGCCTGCTAGCAGTTAACGTGATATGTATTAGATAGATTTTACAGAAACTAAATTGCATATCAATGTTGCGTATTGAAAGAAATGCTTTGAGATAGGTACTTCAGAGATATTCTGAAATCCAACACAATAAATTCAATGGAATTGTACATAGCACATAACTTTCTAACTAGTCAGTCGCTTATAAGCAGATCAGAGCTACTAAATTATGATCAAATATTTTTCAAAACACCAGGATTGTGTGACAGACTGCTAAATTCACACCCATTACGTAAGAAAGAAATAATAGAAAACTTGCTCGCATATGAATTTAACTGTCTGGTCACCAACACCGTGAAGATTTTTAGCATTCATTAGTATTAAGCAATAAAAAATACAACTTAAGAATATAAGAGTATTTTCTACTATTCTACTCAAATGGTCAGTCAATGATGTGAATGAAAATGAATGGCATTCATGACTGACAAACAAGTTGATGTAACAGACAGGAGGATTTTAGATGATTGACTGGTTTCTATCAGGTAAAACAACACTAAGGATAACTATTAAATTACTATCTTAAGTAATATTTTACATTAAGAAATATGAGTTTTTATAAAAATAGTAGCACTGTATATTTTTACACCTCCGCACGGTGAATAAACTCAATACTAGTTGAAACTTTAATAAGAGCTAAGAATGCAGCTTGATATGAATTAACATTCAGTTGCTTTTTTTTAACAGAGACTACGAGCAAACGTGAGGCCAGCTGAAGAGAACTCCAGAAAATCAGACGAAGTGGAGACGCGCTGTCCTGCTCGGAACCCAAGGGGACAATAATAATAATAATAGCCTTAAACTTGCTACTAACGTACCCATTTTCGCTTGCCTTTCAAAAAGTTATTCAAAAGTCTTTATCTTAATTTAAGATTTACTCTTGCATAAGAAGCCGGAGGTTCAAACTAGTTTTCCCTTTTAAGCTTCTCTACACTTCGCATTTAACATTCTACACGAATTTCCAATTTTAGAATATGTAAATCTAAACTAATCAGAGTCAGTTTGATCACACAAATTACACAGTCTTTACTTCCTTAAATTCTCAATCTTTGCAAAGAAAATCAAGCTATTACGATGCATATTAGGGGATTTTGAGACAAAAAAGATAGAGATATAGCTGAAAATGATTTCGGTGGTCGTGCATCAGCTTACATCACCGCTTCGCTGTCACATTGAACTATTTAGCTCAAAAGGTATAAAACTACTAGAAACATCTAAAATCATTCCTGTTTTCACCTGTATTTACACCGTTAGCCCTAAATTTAATCCACAAAGTTAATTAATCCACGTAAATCTTGTATGTTTATAAGTCTCTGACTGAAGCACTGAGTGATGCGGGTTCGAATCTCAGAAGGGACATGAGTTCCTTCAAGGTTGCAGATACGCCTTGCTGACAAGTGCCAACTGGCACAAAACCTAGGTCCAAGGCTTCCTGCCGATCGCCTCAAACCATCTAATACCATCAAATCAATGTGCACCGTGATGGTGAGGTAGCTAGAATGGTGGTCACATTACAACCTGACTGATAGAATTCAGTCTACACCAATCAGAGGACTAGACGCATCACACTAGTTACTAGTGTCAAATCAAAACATGTTATAAGATAGAAGTGAATCAGTGGACGGTGACTAGCAGGGGAATCCAGGATACGTGTTTCATCCTATTTGGGACTCGTCATCTGAATGTACCTGTATTCCACAGTGATCACTCACTGAAATGAGCATCCTGGATTCCGCTACTAGTTACACCACACACCAAATTACTTTATGGTAAAGTATACTTTATATTTAATTATGGCTGAAGAGGAACCACAGAACACAGATCAATATAGATAGAACATACAGTTTTTTAACAAATGTATCAAAAATACAATACTGACCTCAACGTAATTTGTCAGTGTTTCATATTACTAACTGTACAATATCTGAATCCCCACTGAAACAAATGTACATGTCCTCAGAAATGATAAACCATTTTTACGAAATTCAAACTAGGAACAAGTTGTTGGCTTTTTTGCTTCTGATGATGTGACTCCATTAGCAAACATCAAACAACGAGTATAAAAGTCAAACCGACAACATTTTCAATTAAGAATCATTTGGAATTATCAAGCTTTATAAATTAGGTGTGGTTCATTATACTTATATATGCATGAATATACATCCGTATCAAATTACTCAAATGAATTTATTTTATCATTAAACACGACTAAGCCTACACACATGATACTAAGATTCAATTCAATTTGTTAAACAGATATTTCATTATGAGTTGCTACTAGTTAATTTGAAAATATACCAAACATTTAACGCATAATATTTCAGATATAAGGACAGTAATTGTTGGTATTAGATGGTCACAGGCAATCGGCCACAGAAAGCCTTCCAAATAGGTGGGGCGGGAGACATATTGCTCTTAATACATTTAATTGCATTCCAAAAATATGGTAGAGATATGTGGATGCGTCGGTGGCGCAGTGGCTAGGACGCTTGCCGACCATACACATGATCCAGGGTTCGATCCCCGGCCGCCAACGCACTCCTTTACGTCACTAAGCCAGTAGTGAGACTGGTAAAACGGAAAGAGTTGAGCATAAAGCTAGCAACCTCATCCTGTAAAAATTAAAACTGCTACAAAAACTTCAAGCCTCTAGTTTGAAGCCTTATATTTCACTGGGAATGTAAAGGAATAAATAATAATAATAATAATAATAAAATGTGGATAAAACTTTCATGGTGTTAAAGACAGAACATATCTCTCTCTCTACCTTCTCAACACATAAACTCACTAGTAAGCGAGTAAAATTCACATTGGAATCGGAGAATGAACAAGGAGAATTAGCTATGAAGTTAGATTGCAAAATAAAACGAACAGAAGAAGGTAAACTGCACACTAGCGTTTACAAAAAGCCGATGCATTCTGCTAATAGATATTTAGACTTTAATTCATATCATCCATTGTCTGTAAAGACTGGCTTATTTAAGTGTCTAACAAACCGAACAGTAGCAGTAAGTAGCACAAAAAATACCGAAACGATGAAATGAAACAGATAGGAGAGGCGGTGGTGTTGAATAACTATCCCATAAAATTCATTGAGAATATCAAAAAAGGTCAAAAGCAAAATAAAAATAATGGTGAAACTAATAATTATAACATAAATAAGAGAGAATATAAGGCATCTACAATTATACCATATAAGGAGGGGACATCTGAAATTTTACGTAGAATTGTCAATAAAGCAGGAATTAGGGTGGCATTCAAACTTACAAACTCACTCAAGTAGGCGTCGCTATGTAGGCTAAAGGACCCTGTAGGTTGACCCAATTAGACAAAATAATATTATTTACAAAATACCGTGCAATGACTGTGAGTTAGGTCAACGACATATGTCAAACCAGTAGATCTGACGTAGTCAGATTACCAGAACATAAGAATTTAACTAAGGTTAGAATGATTGATCCCACCCGCCAAGATAAGTAATTTAGAAAAAAACTCAGCATTGCACTGCATGCATTAACACACAACCACACAATAGGATGATGGAAAAGGGTCAAAATTTTAAAAGGTGATATAGGTAGGTGGAGAGAAGGACTAGTTGATTATTGAATCCTCATTCATCGAGTCTACACGCAACACATGCAACAAAAATGCCTCAACGCAAATATCAGAGATATGGAAGATATTATTACCAGTCATATCAGAGGATAAAAAATAACGTTAAAATGTATTCAATTTACTTCATTTTTACTCCAAAAACAGCTTATTTCACATCTGATTGTACTCTATTGATAACACTCATATTATTTCTGAATGTACTTCATCTTATATTGATTTTATTCAAACGTCTAATCAATTTTACTCATGTATATAAATGAAGGAAGGAAGTTATGTGGATGAGTACTTTGATATGATTATGGACGATAATTGTGCTCGAAAAGTGGTCATCAGTTAATATTAATGTACATCAATGTGTGATTTATGAAAATCAATTCTTATCGATAAGGAGGTGTGATGGTAGTTAACAGTTGTCAGCAAGACGTATCAGCAACCTCAAACCCAACTCATTCAGCGCTGAAGTCAGAGATGTTACCATTGTTATATGTGGGCTCACGACTGACCTCGTATAGGGCTGTACTGTATTAGTACTGGGTGACGGGGGTTCGAATCTCAGAAGAAATATAAGCCCCTTCAAGGTTACAGATACGCCTTGCTGACTGGTGAGTGCCAACTAGTACGAAACCTAAGTCGAAGGCTTTCTGTCGACTGCCCTTCAATCATCTAATACCAACAAGTCCCACTTATCTTGAAACATCATATTCAACAGCTTTATGAGTCAACAAATTGCACAAAATTAGCACAACCTCAAACGAAACAAACCATTGACATAATCCCAAGAATAAACTCAGGGAACAAAGTTTAAGTATTGACTTTCTTTAGCTAAATCTCAGGGACACACTACATTATCATCTATAGAAAATGAGAAGCTTTAAGATTACAGTAGTATTTTTTTAAATGTTAACTGTGCTTTTTGAGAAAAAACGCTACATAGTCCTAGACTGTACACAAAATAAAAGCAGAAAAACAAATACTAGATAACTCCGCGTGGTAATACAAAAAGAAAATGAAGTTAGTAATTTTAATTAGTCTTACTTTTATTTAACGGTGATATACAAAAGAAAAGAAGAACAAAAAATTAAACTGCAGACAATAACAACTAAATCAACTAATAAAACAGATCCTAATTAACTGGCGGGTTCTTTTAAACGCAGACGTAAATAAGTTGAGATATAAGAATTATTATATCAGCTATGCACCAGCAACATGTAGACATATAACCAAGTTCATTAGATTCCCGTATGCATTCTCCTATATCTTTACTTTGTCTCAAAAGCCGAGATGTCACAGCTATCTAGGAAACCAACTAGTTAGGCTGCTTGAGTGGCTTCAAGCTCGCTTCCGGTTGGCTTTAACTAGAAATTATGCTTATGACTGCTGTGTGGTGATCTTCCCCGCTAGAACTGAGCTTCGGCCTCCACTACCAGCTAACTCTTTAGCCTGGTTCACCTAACCTGGTGGCCATATTGTTCCTAACACACCCTCAACTAGTGAAGGGAGAATTTAACACTTACGGAGGCTTAAAGGCGTATTCATTAACCATGATATGAAGAGAGCCATACCACAATCCAGCCATCTAGATCTTGTCTTTTGAAAATCCAAAACTGTTCACCATGTTGTTATCTGTACAGATAAAGGGAATGATTGTTAAAGGTTCCATTGATTTGGCGAACTTCATTGATCCTCTACAACCTTATGAAACCAAAAAAAATTAGACCTCTTCTATGTTTATAGAAATGTTGAAAAGTAAGCATCTCTAACTGAGTGTACATGATGTGTAGTTCATTGCACAGGCTTTCATTTGGTACTTTAAATGACTTATTCATACCTTCGAGCGTTTTACCACAAAAGACAGTCGTCAATATCAATCACAAAATGGAAATGTTAGGTTATTAATAAAATTTCCAAGAGTTGATTTGTAAGAATGTGATTTGTTTTTCGAGTTAGACCACGGATTGATATCAGTTAGAGAACCATTGGAAATCACGAAGAATTAGACAGCCAGCTGTTCCCCCCTAGTTTGTGACTCATCAGCAGTACGTACCCACTGAGCTTCGAACCCAGGACCTTCCGGTTACAAAGCAAGCAATCCCGTAAACCATTCAGCCACTGGGACCCGGTTTCGTGGCCCAGAACCCCCTGTTTTCAATGATTCTCCAACTGACATCAATAAAATATTAATTCCATCACGTTATTCCTTACAATTCACACTATTACTTTTGAAGTTGACGTCAAGCAGTGATATAATTATATGCTCTGATTCGGAGTTCTAGTAGTACACTATACGACACAACACAGAGATTATACACCATCTATCTTTCACTTCCATCTTCTTGATAATACCCTCCCAGGTAAGTAAAGGGAAGAAATAAGATCAAATGACAACCATAATGCAGTTTATTTTAAATCCCTTTGTCTCAAGTTTCAATACCTTCAAGCGATTTTAACACAACTCGGATTTAATATCAATCGTTAGATTCTCATCACGGACTAACATTAGTTGGAGAGATCAGTGAAAATAATGGAGCACTGGACACCTGTTTAGTCCTATTTCGGGACTCCTCAACAGTGCGAACCCTCGATTCTTCCAGGAATTGAACCTGAGACCTTCAGGTTACGAAACCAAGCTTTTTGATCATTCAGCCAATTGAGATATACTTTAATAATCCCTGAATTCCAACTTTGTCAACTTCTAATAAAGGTTTTTGTATTTCCCAATGAATTAAAAACAATACGATATTGTTTTTCATTCATTGGGAAATACAAAAACCTTTATTATAATGAATATCATATATCCAATGCCCAAATTTTTTCAAACCGTTAAAAGTGAACTTGGTTTGTACATATATAATTGTCAACTTGTGATATAGCGCTGCCCTCTTACTGACTTTGATTCGTGACAAAAATCTAACAATTGAAATTAATTCAAAAGCTCCATAAATTCTACAATCTGAATATCAATCGCCAGGTTACTGGTAGCTGATGCATGGATGCATGTGCGTCGGTGGCACAGTGGTTAGGACTCTCACCGACCATGCACATGGTCCGACGTTCGATCCCCTGCTGACGCACACCTGATATCTATGGTCAGCCTGCAAAATTTGGGCTAACGATATCCATGCTGAAAATTCCATACTTGTAACGAAAATACAGTGTGGAATCAAGCTGTAAATCAAAAATTTAAAAAGAATTTCCTGAAGCTGTGATGAGGAGTCGTCATCAGTGAGGTCCACCCTGTTAAGGTGAAGTGAGTACTCATCGGAGGTATTACTGATGGTAATGCTATGTCACGAGTTGACAATGGCCGAATGGTTAGCGAGCTTGGTCTCTTAACCTGAAGGTCCCAGGTTCAATTCCTGGAAGGGTCGGGGGTTCGCACTGCTGAGGAGACTCGAAACAAAACCAAACAGTTGTCCAGTGCTCCATGGTTTTCAGTGATCTCTCCAACTGATTTCGGTCCGTTTTGAAAATCTAACTACTGAAATTTAACATAACTGCTTCAGTTGTAAATGTTAGATTCCCTCACTGTGTAGTGGCAGAACCGAAATTATGTACACTTTATCCTCAACACACCATTTGCACAGATCTATGTTGTGCTACTTCTACCCTTCCTTCATATTGTGTGTGTTCCTTTCACGTCTCCTATGTATCTCTCCGACTCTATATCATTTCTTTACTCTAACATGAAATCTATCTCTCTGCTATTTGATATTTTTATGCCGATGAACATCTCTTCACACATACTACTGATAAATCATATCAGTAGCACGCGCCACACCTGGAACTGATCTTTAAGTGAAAAATCCACAATGCGTCTGAATTTAAAGTAATGGCAACTAAAATTCTTAGTTCATATTTGTGTTTCAATGAGGATAATAATTTATCCAAATCTGCAATCATTTATGATGTTTACGATTTCTCCTGTCTTGTTTTGTTCATTTAAACAGTAGACTAAAAACAGATCATGAAATGAGTCATAAATTAACTTTGAAAGAAAATTACAGGAACACAACTAATAAATATTACAAATTAAATTCAGAAAAAAAACAGACTGAGAAAGTAATTATAGAGATATTGAATATTGAATACATAACTGATCGACTTTATTTATGCCCATCTTTGTTAAACTAGAAATTTTACTCTATCATGTCTTGTGATAAAATAAATGAGCTGTACAAATTGACTCACACAATCAGCTCTGTGACTTTACAAATGTGGAAAACGAAGCACCTAGACTAGCGGCTTCTCCTTGTATCGATCAGTTGAACTAGACCTGTGGAGCCAGTTTTATTGGCCACTGTTCTAGAGGCATAGTTTTTAGTGCTCAGGAACATCTGCCAATGTGACTAAATAAAGGGTGTAGTAAAAACTGTCAACAGTTCGACTTTAAACCACCTGGTTCAAAAATCCCCATAAAGTTATTAGTGAACAATATTTTTCTTTTATCTATAGTGTACCAAATAAATTACCATAAGTCTCGGGATACTGAATATTCTAAACAGCAGAGGCTATTCTAATTTGCTTAAAACAACCGGAGCTCTGTGTGCAAAAGAGACAGGTCCAAGAAGTATTGCGAACCTGGCAATTTACGGAACCTATGAATTCATAAATTCTGTATTATAACTATTATTATTATTCCCTTGGGTTTCGAGTGGAACATGTGACTGGCTTCAACAACGCATCTACACATTCTTCTGTCTTCTGCTGTCCTCTTCAGCTGGCTAGCCCTACTATTGACCATAATCTCTCATCTCCTCCCCCCCACCCATACGATCTCCTCTATGTCACCCTAGGACGACCTACTCGTCGCTTCCCATTTGGATTCTAGTCGAGCGACGGCCTAGAGTGCGCGCGATGTCATTCGAACGCCTCCTTCTTCGACGTATCCCCGATCCATCCATCTCAATATTCACCTACTTATTTCTTGAGCGATCAGCTCTTGGTAGGTTTGTTCCCATAATTTCTTGTAACTGATTCTTTCGAGCAATTTGATCTTCAGTGTGTAGCGAGAGCAACCATTGATTGATAAAAGCCTGCAACTTGTTGAGAATGCTTCTTGTGACACCCTGGCCAAGTTTCTGAGCTATACAGAAAGACAGACTTCACATTGTTATTGAAAATCCGAATCTTAATCTTTATCCTAACTGAATGCAGAAGATTTCCAAACTCGTTTCAGGTTAATGAAGGCGTATCTTGCCCTTCCAATTCTGGCTGGCTGTCTGATTTCGACATGGAACTTTGCACAAATGTCTGTCTGTCTGTTTTCGACATAGAACTCTGCACAAATGTGCGGAAGTTCAAGTCGCCACACTCCGTGTAGCACACAAAGCAAGAGAATAAAGTAAAAGAAATGCATAATAGAAACAGTAAACAGAGATGTGAGACAAAGGAGTAATAACGAAGAACAAAACAGTTTCATTGAAGATCATAAGTCACAAGGAGTGGATGCATCTGCGCCATTGAGAACGATTTTGAGCCATGTCACCAATTGTTTCCAACCATAGATTTTTACCGTCCCGAGGACCCCAGCCTGGAAGTCTACACCTTACTACGTGGCTTAGACCAACTGTTGTGGATTTCATTGACTGATGACATGTTTTTCTTCGACCGCCGCTAGCTTTTTTCCAGCCTGACCCTATATCCGCTAACATAGCTCGTCGAGGGAGGCGATGGCTTGGCATACGTAACACATGTCCTAACCATCTCAGTCTTTGTAGCTTCACGACTTCGTCGATTGATTTCCCCTGTTTACCTAGAACTCGACGCCTAACCTCAATGTTGCTCACCTTATTATGCCACTTTACACGGGAAATAGAGCGCAGGCACCTATGATCAAAGACAGCTAGTCTTTTCATGTCTTCCACTCTCAGTGGCCAGGTCTCACAACCATAAAGGAGGACGGAGCGGACTGATGAGCAGTACACCCGCCCTTTGGTCGATAGTCGAACATCTCGTCTACGCCAGAGTCGGCGTAAACTAACAAATGCGAAACGAGCCCCTTGTATTCGTGCTGAGATTTCGTCAGAGATCAACCCGTTGGGGCTGATGGTACTTCCCAAATAAGTGAAGCGGTCAACGTGCTCTACCACTTCACTTCCTATTTTTAAACTAGGCGTCGATGTAGTCCAGTCCTGTAACATCATCTTGCATTTGGCGGGAGCGAATCGCATGCCAAACATTCGTAGATTGCGGCTCAAGGTGTTTAGAAGACTCTGCATTTCGTCAGCGTCTTCGCCTAGAAGGACTATATCGTCTGCATATTCCAAGTCAACGAGATTATTCCCCGGTAGCAAGTCAATCCCTGAGTCGCTGAAGTCACCTAGGGTTAAGTCCATTAACACATCTATGATGAAGTTGAATAGAAAAGGAGATAATGGGCATCCTTGACGGACACCACTGGTCGTCATCAGTTCAGATGACAGCTCGCCGTAAGCCCTCACCTGGCTGTATGAGTACGAGTAGAGTGCCTTAATCAGTGCAATATATTTTCTCGGAATTCCCTTTACAGCCAAGCATCTCCAGAGAACTTCCCGATCGACAGAGTCGAATGCTGCCTTTAGGTCAAGAAATATAATGACTGTTGGACGCCGGTAGGAATGCCTATGTTCTAGAATCTGTCGGAGGGTGAAGATATGATCAATACACCCTCTTCCTGGTCTAAAGCCTGCCTGGCTCTCTCGTGTTTGTGCTTCCCGAGCACCACTCAGTCTACGCATGATTATTGAGCCTAAGACTTTAGATACTATATTAGTCAAGCTAATCCCTCTGTGATTATCACAGGAAGACTTGTCTCCCTTCTTGTATATGGGGATAATCAGTGACTTACACCAACCCGATGGGACTTCTTCTGATTCCCAGACGCTGCCTAGTACCTCAGTTAATCCAGACAGTAAGCTGTCTCCACCGTACTTAAATACCTCTGGAGTCATTCCATCAGGTCCCGCTGCTTTGCCTAGTTTCAGATTGGTGACAGCTTTAGTAACCTCAGTTAGTGACGGAGGACCTGTGTCTATATCCCATTCAGGGAGGTGTTGGATGCTCGGAAGGTTGAGCGTGGCTGTGGGCAAATTAAACTGCTCCTCATAATGCTCTTTCCAACGATCCAGTCGTCTATCCTGGGAGCTAATTATAGTGCCATTTTTTTCCGAGATTGTCTCACTAATGATTTGTCTTCTCCCACCCGTTTCCCTGATGAGTCTAAAGAGTTGCCTGGTGTTGCCTATCCTCAAGCTTTCTCCATCTCTTTGGCTTTTGTCGCCCACCACTGTTCACGGTCCTTGCGGAGACTTTTCGTAAGTTTCCTCTTGTGCAGCTTTCGCTCCTCATTGAATTCGGAGCTCGCCGGAATAAGTCTTCTAGCATCTATCAGTTCGGATGAGGCGGTGGAGATCCAGTGGTTTTTACTCACCTTTGGGTTTACCTTATTCACAGCTTTTACAGCTGTATCTATGGCTGCCTGGATATTTTTCCAAGCTTCTTCAGGGTGAGCACAGCTGTCGAACACAGATATGTGTTTAGCTAGTTCTTCCTCAAATACGGATTTAGTTTCCTGATCGAGCTGGGGACGTGATGGTTTTACCGCCAGCTGTTTCCTACGTCCGTTCAGTCGTAAGCACACCCGAGCGCGGACCAGTGCATGGTCGGTATCTACGCACGTGTTCCAGAAGGAGCGACAATCTCCTACCGACCCACGCCAACGATAGCTTATTGCTATGTGGTCTATTTGTGTCCAGCGTTGGTTTGATGAAGGGGGTCTCCAAGTCAAACAGTGTCTCTCCTTGTGTTTGAAGTTAGTGCTTACAAGAAACAAATGATTATCAGAGCAGAACTGTAGGAGACGGTCACCGTTGTCGGTTCGCTGGCACGGAACTCCATAGGTGCCACCGACATCCTTCTCAGATTGACACAATTTCCCTACTTGAGCGTTAAAGTCACCAGCTAGAACGACTATGTCTGAGCGTTTAGCCTTTCCACCAAACTAGACAGCTTTTGGTAGAACTCATCCTTCGTTTCATCTGAACTGCAGTCAGTGGGGGCGTAGGCGGAGATTACGAAAAGGCATCGGCGAGTAGTGCAGTCCTTCCTCCTTCTTACTGATCCGTTCAGGCGGACAGCACACATTCGGCTATCTACCGGGATCCAGTCAAGCAATGTCTTTTCTGCCCTAGTACTCAAAGCTATCCCTACGCCAGCTAATCCTCGTGAACTAGCTGTGGCATCTCCTGACACCCTCAAGGTGAATTTTGCAGATTCAACCTGTTGGCCAGGTGGGGTTAGGTGAATAACCACACTTGGGTCTTGTATGCGTGTTTCTGAAACACAGCATACATCAATGGCTCGTGATGCCAGGGTCTTGGCTAGTGATGCTTGTTGTCCTATTTGGCAAAGTGTCCTAACATTAAGAGCTCCTATATGAAATTGGTGGCGCGGCTTTAAGAGGCTGTCGGTGGTGGTTTTTTGGCTTCCATCGTTTTTAGTGGACGCAGAGTGGAGAGGAAGTGGAGAGCTATCAAGTCGAGGAGTTGCATCAGTGGAAGGAAGGCAAGATGATAGAGATGAAGATGAAGACAAAGATGAGTGAGTAATAGAGAGGTTTCGTGTGCATTTCGGATTGTGAGGGCGATTGTTACTTCCCGGCTGCCCACACCGTGGAAGTTGGTTGCGTGACCGCAGAGCCCAGGGGACAACTGCTTGAGGCCGGTCACACGCGGCCTGTTTTTGTTTGTTTTTTTTGTTTGGTGTGTCTCAGTAGCATATTTATCACTCCTGCCCTGTGACACGGCAGCAGGAAGCGCGGTCGTTGTTAATCCGGGCCACGGCCGATCCGGCATGAAATTTTGTGAGTTTGTATTGCACATAGTATTGGATTGGGTAGCTGCTTTTTGTTTAACCGCTATCCAAACAACCTTTCTGGCATGGTAGGACCTCAAGAGACATAAGTCTCAACCAGTATAGCTTGATTGGGACATTGCGGTGTTCAAGCTCGACCACCACATCAAGGTAGCAGCTTTCGGTCGGGTCTGGCTGGCTGGCTTTGATATCTGCATCTGTTCCAGCTGCCTGCAACTCAAACCGTGCTTCCTGTATAAGTGAAAGAAGTTACCTCCGTCGCATCTCTCCCGCTGGTGATGATTGGTGCTGCTTATTGTTGTTGTTGCTGTTCATTGGTTATCTTCATCCTCTCAGTCTTCTCTACGTTCACCTGCAGTCCTGTCTTCGCTTCCTGCCTCGCCTCTTCTGCAAACATATTGGTTTTCGCCTGTAAGTTTTGGAGTTTGTGTGACATTAAATATAAATTATCCCCTCGCGAAATCCAGATATTCTAGTGTCTTCTTATCGGTCAGTGCAGTGTAGACCTGTCTGCCCGCCCCCCACAGTCCAGTTTACCACAATTAAGATACATCATCAGTGATAATAGAAAGCTATGTCTTATTCCTGTTTGCACTTCGAAGACTTCGCTGAGTTGATAATCTGATACGTGGCATTGTCATATAACCAGCTACTGAATGAGGTTGATAAAGACCTGGACACTGCATTCCATAGTGTTGAAGTAATTTTCCAAACTACTTCTCAGTCAACGCTGTCTGTCGAAGGCCTTTTCGAAGTTGATGAAGTTGAGATAGAGACAGGTTTGGCTGCCATTCTTTGCTTTGTTCTGTGATGACGATGCGTAGAGTTGCAATTTTATCATCACATGATTTGTCTTTCCTGAATCCAGCTTGTTCCAGGCGGAGTTCAGTATCCAATAAAGAAGAGTTCTAGAAAAGACAAAAAACAATTCTGTATTATTTTTCTTAAATTATCTGGCATTCAGTTAAATGTCATATTACAGATGTTTTTGAACAATACCCTACTTATCTCATCAGTTTGACGTTATTTAAAACCTTAGTGTTGTTAATAATAATAGTAATAATTCCTTAACTATTATCGACATTTTTTATTGCTTTACGTTCCCAGTGGAACATACGGCTTCAAAGTAAGGCTTGAAGTTTCAGCAACAGTGGTATTTATTTTAACGCGATGGGGTCGCTAGCCGTATACCCAACCTTCTCTCGATACCACTCATATCACTGGCTTGGTGAGGTGAAAGAGTGCATCAACCAATGATCAAACCCTGAACCACCTGCGTGATTGGTAAGCATCCTACCGCTGTGCCACCGACGCACATTACCGACATAAAACTGTGGAATTTGATGAAAATTTTATCAAAAAGCATATTCTTTGTCCACTAATCAATCTTTTGAAACATAATGGGCATCTTCAATAAGTTAAAAATAATATTGTTTATTCATGATAACACTGTGTTTAGGGAATATTGAAACTTTCAGTAATTAATGTCTATTGAACTGTTTAACTATGTACTTAAAAGGTGTGTCTATACATGTATTACTTTTTAGAGAAATTTTTAATTATAACAAAATAGATCAGTCTTTAATTAACCTAACTACTTCTTTAACCCTTATCGATTAGATGCACTCATATCCCATTAAATTGTTTTATTCCTAATAAAACTTAAACCTATTAGACAGTAATATAAATAAACAAGTTCGAATTAATAGTAGTGCTGAGGTGTTCATACAAGAAGCTTGTAGAACAAAAACAGATCAACTAGTTCAGTTCTGATAGTAAAAACAACATGCAAACTTTACAATCCCAAAATATGAATATATATATGTATCATATTCATGTATAATAATATTTATCTGATCAAATCATTTCCGTTTACAAAAATTTGTTTGAACTAATCTAGTTGACAGGAAACGCATAGTAGACGCTGTATAAGTTCATGCAATTCTTTCTAATGATTAAACCTAAGCACAGTAAGAATAACAAAATATGGCAGGATAATATACGCTAACTATCATTTCGGATTATTCTCAACTGCTTGTATATCACAAAAGGGTTTAAACCAAATTCACATAAAACTATTGGCTGGAACCACCACAGTTGACATAATTCAGAAATGATGAGCGTATCGTTGATGTATCAGTGGTACAATGACAGAGTGATATTCAAATGTTAGTTTGCAGGAATTTGATTTATTGGTTTCAGGATTTCATCATGAACTGACATCGGTTACAGAACCATTGGAAAACCACCTGGGAGCAATGGACAGTCAGCTGTTTCATCACACTAGGTTGGGACTCTTTAGCTGTACGCATCCACCACCAGGATTCGAACCTAGGACCTTGCGGTTACAAGGCCAATGGGACGCAATCCAATCAAACTCATTGTCATCCAGGTTCGATACCAGGCCAACAACAAACACTCTTTAACCTCGATTAGCCGGTAGTAATCCCCGAAAAAATGGGAAGATTTGGGATGAGGCTAGTAACCGTACACCAAAGAAAATCACCGCTACTAGAACTTCAAAAGCTTAAAGCCATCTGCCCACCCCCTCCCCAAGAACGCAAAGAATGAAAAAGAAAAGTTAAATTTGTTGAAATTACTACGTATTAAAAAACTGAACAATTGTATAAAAATCACATGAATGTTCTTGTAAAAATTAAGCTCAACACTTGGATAGAGGCAGCGCTTAACTAGACAGAAGTAGTGCGTTAGCTTAAAAAACTACATAACTAGAGAAAATGTTTTACACTGGCAAAAATAACATGATTGACGTACAAACGGAAATCGGAGACATAACAAATGTGATAAAGGGAATTAAATGACGTAGTAAGTAAATATGTCGTATGACTTTGTTCTATAAAATGTAATCATGAAGGTAAAAGTAAAAAGAGATCAACAGCTATCTCCTTCTGCCTACACAGATTCGCTTCTGAACATTGTTTATAGCACTAAATCCATAGTTTGCAGCTTAATCATCAAAACAGCACTAGACAACATTAAGTTTATTGAGCAATGAGTTTGTTGTTATTTTCCGACTGGGAAAACATCCTGGTAAAGTGATGATAAGTAAAGAAAACTATGTACACAAAATCAAGTTAAGTCTGAGTGACACATTAGAGTAATTCGAAATAATCATTCGGAGTAAAATTCAACTGTGAACTGATGATAAAAGCAAATTATGAAGAAATCAAAGTAACTGACAGTACAAATACTTGAACTGAAGTCTAGACGATTAGTCTTTACAAACTCAACACTTCTATTGACAGGGAATTCCCTGTGTCTCAAGATAGTACGGTGGTTAGCGAAGCGACTGTGACCGGTTCATGCTGTCATTTGTTCAGTGTGAAAGACACCTGATTCGCAGAAATATTAAAGAACATGTTAAATAAATTTAGATCATAGGATTTGTGGGAATTCGGATTAATTTCAATTGTTAAACCTCGTCACCAACCAATATTTTATTTATTTTTTTAAATTTCTTTTTTTGATTACAGCTTGATTACACAGAGTACCTTTTTTGGTAGAAGTATGGAATTTTCAGCATGTGATATCAGTAGCCCAAATTTTGCAGGCTGACCATTGATATCAGGTTTGAATCGGCAGGGGATCGAACCCCGGAACATGCGCATGGTCGGCGACAATCCTAAACAATATGCCACCGACGCACAGGGACCAATGGAAACCAGGGGGTACCGAACATCTCTTTAGTTCTATTTCTGGACTCCTCAGTAGTGTGAACCAGGAACATATACGTTAGGGAACCACACTTGGACTGGAAGTGAATGACCCCAACATCAGTTAGAGAGATCATTGAATACCGGAGAGCACTGAGAAGCTGTTTCGTCCTGTTCTGAGACTCTCTGGCAGCGAGCACCCACAACTCCACCACCAGAGGTCGAACTCGCGACCTTCAGGTTACGACACTAACCTGGAGTTTAATGACCGATTTGACAAAGTTAAAATTCATAGGTTCAGTGCTCCCTCATTTTCAATAATTCTTCTAAAACGACGTTACTTCATGACGAAATCTAACAGTTGAAATTATATTAAATAAACCCATGATTTCGTTTAACGTATTGTTCCTATTTATAAAGATCTTACTAAAAGAACCGCGGGAATTACGTCTTAGAATCCTGACCTTCATAATCTCTTAAACTAGCATACTACTTTTATTTCGACCTATATTTTCAACTCCCAATTTCCAAGAACAGTCATTTGATTATTATAGAAACAGACAATTTTTCACAGTACTTCATTATTTCATCTAACTTTACCATTTGCATCATTCTTGACTTATGCTATATTTTCTAGTATTGGTTTGTAGGGATTTTGTTTGATTGGTTGGAGGATTTCATCATGAGCTGACATAGGTTAGAGAACCATTTGAGACCAGCGGAGACTACTTAGCAGCTGTTTCGTCCCACTAGTTTGAGACTCTTTATGAGTACGCACTCACCGGAGTTCGAACCCAGGACCTACTGGCTGCAAGGTAAGCTCGTAGACCATTAAGCCACTGAGACGTGATCCAATGGCCCATGAATTCTAACTTCTGCCTATTCACGACTACTTAGCAGTGTTTTCGATGTGTAACTGTCCTCACCTTCGACCTGCTATAAGTGTGGTTCCTTTCAATCACTATTTATGAAGATGATAAAAGTTACTTTAAACTTTGCTGTAATTTATATTTCGATATTATTTAGTTTGTAAGCAGTTGAGAATAATGCGGAATGAGTACATTGAAATTAGTTCTTCTTACTTCATTCAAATTTACAAAAGTTGAAGGCAAGATTTACTTCACAAATAATTAAACTTGTCTGGAAACCAATAACTCATATCATGTGGACTTGTTTGTCAAAATGTGAAAGGAATTTCCCATTTGTTTTACAACACCCACAACTCATCTTAGGATGGCAAAAAAATACTACTTCAAGAAAAGAGTCCTCATATATCCGTGCAGAATACAACTCTAAATTCATTCGATTACGAAGCCAATTACATGAAGGTCATTAAAAAACTAAAATTGGCAGTAAAATAATGATACTATTGGGAAGAGACTTCTACTCATCAGGGATGTCTGTATCCCAGCTGTCATAAGTTACTTCTCTATTCGAGAACACAATTCTTCAAAATAATCATTTGTCTATAAAACTAATTTTTCTAGCATATCGCTGGATCTCAATGGAGAAATAAAAAAACTTGAATGACGCTAAAAATGACTCAATGCCACCTGTTTTCCATTTTACCTAATCGAATCACAATTTTTTTGAGATATGAGGTTGCAGCAGTTGGATTTATAGATTCAGAATTAATTTACTCATATAACTTTAAAAAATGACGCGTCAGTGGCACAGCGGTGGAATCCTCGCCAACCACGCCTCATGTGGTTCAGGGTTCGACATCGACCACCGACTCAATCCTTCACCTAAGCCTGTAATACGATTGGTAAAAAAGTTGGGCATGATGCTAGGAACGCCATCCCATAAAAATAAACACCAGTGCTACCGAAACTTTAAAGTTCTAGCTTGAAGCCGTATGTTCCACTCGCAACGTAAAGGGACAAAATAAAAATAACAAAATACTTCAAAAAATAATCTTATAGTAATCAAGATCATTAGAGCACACAACGTTCCAATTAAAGAAAAATTCTTATAGAATAATGTAGCATTAAATTCCACCCCATTCGCTGCATAGCGTGCTTGCCTCCTAATCAAACTCTCTACTGCTGTTACTACTGAACGTAAGTGGCACTGATTCATCATCCTAAATCCTCACGGATCATGAAATTCTAGTATAGGGCTAAGTGGTCAATAAACAAACACCATTTAAGAACATCCAAAAATCCTTACCTGATTTTTTTTTCAAAAACCAGTGGTCAACAGTATTCAAGATCCATAATCCCTTATGTAAACCGTAACTCAAATCCGACCTGCATCTACTTCTATTAAATACAGACAATTGTAACGTTTTTTTTATTCCTTCACGTTCCAAGCTAATGGCTTGAAGTTTCTGTAGCAGTGTTCATTTTACAGGATGGCGCTGCTAGCCTCATGCTCAACCTTTCCTCTTTACCAGCTTTATTTCTTGCTCAGCAAGGTAAAGGAGTGCGTTGGCGGCTGGGGATCGAACCCCGGACCATATGCATGGTCGGCGAGCGTCCTAACCCCTAAACCACCAACGCCTCTATTGTAACATAGTACAAATTAATCCATTATGTTAAATCTTCATACCTAATTTAAAAATTTTTATGAGATGTCAACGTGTTAATGAAGAGAATACATGAGAATGTGAAGGGGGTGGGTTGTTAACGCCTGACGAATTTGTGTGACCTCTGTAGAATGACTCCTACACTTCGTGGAATTCACTATCCACTTTCAAGTGAAGAACAATTCCCACAAACTGGAAGATATGCAAGTGAAAAGCAACAAGTTGGCAGAACAAGCATCAAAGATAGGACTTCAAGTGAACATAGATAAAACAGAGGTGATGAAAATTCTTGGCCAACACCAACAGCTACAATAACAGACAACAATCAGCCAGTATAAATGAGAGAAACCTGAAAGAAACAACCTCCTTTACCTACCCACCCACCTGGGAAGCATCGTTTCAACTACAGGCCATCGGAACTGATGAGGATATCAAAGCAAGAATCGGAAAAGCAAGACAAGCTTTCATTACTCTTAAGTCTGTGTGGAGGTCAACAACACTCAGCATAAAAATGAAAATAAGATCCGGATTTTCAACTCCAATGTGAAGTCAGGGCTACTTACTATACGGATCAGAGACTTGGCCAAGGCATCATGAAGAGCATCTCAAACAAACTTCAGACACTCATTAACAGTTGTCTTCGCTTAATACTCAAGATGAGATAGCCAGCCAGAAAAGATCAGCAACAGGGATCTCTGGTAATGAGCGAACCAACACAGCAGGAACCGACGGTGAAACAAATAGGCAAGATGAAATGGAGATGGATTGGCCATACGCTGAGGCAACAATGCATCAAGTGACATCACTAGACAAGCCATCGCTCGAGTGAAACCCGAACGCGAAGCGGCGTGTTGGTTGTCAGTGCAAGGGTGACTTGGAGGAGGTCATGTGAGGAGGAGATGAAAGCATGTGTGTAGACTTGGAGCGGGGTGAAAAAGTTGGAAGAAAACCGAAGGCAATGAAGACGTGCAGCTGAAGCCCTATATGTTCCTCTAGGAATTAAAGGATATAATAATAATGATAATAATAAAGGAGAATTCTTTAAAAAGAAAGAAAAACAACTCGAAATCTATAAAAAATGAAAAACACATTAGCATAATTGTTGTTGTATTTGAATTATACATTAGCATACACACACACACACACACGTATGAAATCACCAAATAGGAAAACAATAAAAACTTATATTACGAGCCAAATAATAATTTGATAAATATTTGGTTGTGCAACAACTTTTGAAAATTAGGAAGAGAAATATTTTTATTTTGAATAAAAGACAAAATATATAAATGTGTGTGTATATAAAAGCTTTGATAGGTAGATTGTTGCAGTCAATTAAACTTTTGCCAAAGTGTTTTAGTAGCTAAGTTATTCAGAAAAGCAACCAAAGTATTAAAAAATACAAACAAACAAATAACAGAAGAAGTAAAGAGAAATATATGTACACACAGAGATTAAGTCAATCACTGAAAACATTGATGTCCTTTAAGGCTTTAAACATGAAGCCAATATATATATATATATATATATATATATATATATATATATATTGTAGCCATGAGAACAAAAGAAAATGCCATTATTCAATTCATATTACTTAATTATAATTTTTTTTGAAGGTTCGGGGCGGGGGGCGCGGTGGGGCTCAAATCAGTAAGAAAAACACTGACAGAAAAGAGATCAAGTTGTCTGTCTCATGGCGGCGAATGAATTTACAAAACGCGATCAGACTTTTTAAAAAAATACAATACATTAAAAAACAAAAAAAAGTTGGGTAAAGCAGAACTATTTCAAATTATTGTTTGTTTGTTCGCTGGTTCATTTTTCTAAAAAGAAAAAAGTGGCTTCATTGGACTTCATTAGACTTCACAGAAAAAACTGAAAAGAACCATAAGTCATACAAAATAAAAGAGTAGTGCAAACAAACTAGATTTCAGAGCGCTTGTATGTGTCTCTGTGTGTGTGTGTGTGTGCGCGCGCGCGCGTTCGTGGACAACATAACCAAAAGAAAAACTAGAAAAGAACAAAAAGTAACTTTCCGGTGGAGAAAAAACTGCCACAGCAGATGCAGAATTATGCTAAATCAGATGAGAAAAGGAAAAATAATAATAATGTGAAAACCGGACAGTGAAAAAGAGTCCAGCATACACAAATATAATAACTAGCATTATCATCGAAAAGCTCTTCTTGATGTATCTGATTTCAGGTATTATTCAGACAGAACACTATTCGCGTCAGATATTATAACGAGAGATCATTCATTGTATGCAACATTTTCGTTTGCGCTTCTTACGATCTTTGCCTTTCTTCTCTTTCTGAAATATAATTCAAAAAAACATTCATGTAAAAAGGTATCTGAAGGTTGTTTGTATCACAATAATAACAATAATAATAATATGAGGTTTTTCTATAGTTTGGCTTGTAAGGGCTAGTTATGTTTTTACTAGTTGGAGACTTGACATCGCTATGCAACGCCTAGAAGATGGTAGTCTCCAGAGGTTAATCTACCGAAAGCCCACATGGAATGGACAATACTTACATTTTAATAGTTTTTGTCCAAATATTTATAAACCAGCACTATTCAAGACTCTGTACTATAGAGCGAGGAGAATATGCTCTGCAGAGAAACTAGAGGAAGAATTTACAAATCTCGAAAAGGTGCTGAAAAACAACGGCTATCCTCAAAGATTCTTTAACAAATATGGAAGATGTGAAGGCTCAAATACGAAGCAAATCACAGTTGGAAAAAAGCCTATCTTCATTCAACTAGATTTTAAAGGTGAAGACATTGCAGAAATGGTCAACAGAAGACTGAGAACGTCACTAGCCAGAGCCTATCCTGCAGCTAAGTTAGTTCCCGTTCATCGAACAAGATGCTCTTTGATGCAGTCAAAAGTCAATAGATACCCTTCTCATGTTAACTACAACTGTGTATACAAATTTACGTGTATCTGCGGAAGCAGTTACATTGGGAGAACAGAAAGAAGGGCACACCTGCGATTTTCTGAACATGTGAGAAATGCCTACGTCTCAAGGGAACAAACTCTTATAGTAGCGCTATTACCAGACATCTCGACACGGGTCATGAGGTGGAAATCGAGAAATCCTTCAAAATTATCAATAGACAAAGGAGCTCCATTATCCCCAAGTTTGCCGAAGCAATTTCTATCAAACGCTTGAAACCAGATTTATGTGTTCAGAAAGAAGCAGTTATTAGTCTTTCCTTACCTTGGTAACTGGATACCTTTTTTTCTCTCATTTGATTACGTAATCTTTGTCTTTAACCTCACCCTCCTTTTATAATCTGTAATTTTGCTTGTCTCTTTGTTTCTATGATTTGAGTTCAACTCAGTACATTGTTACCTAACTTATTAGTCACTATGCATTTAACGTATATCTCATCTTTATTATGTAACTCCTTTACCATTATATGCATACATTAATTTTGTTTTAACTTGAACCGCCTGTGTAAAAACTATATAAGCGCAATTTTCTGACCACTGTTTACTAATTGTGAAACATTCTGTCAACTGAAAGCATGTAAAATTTGTAAGTACGTTAAAACGTTTCTGTATTTAACCTCATCATTTATTTAGGCTGTAAGCAGCTGATGAGAAGCCAACAAAATAAATGATGGTACCATATTATTCCGCACAAACCACCACTGTTGTTCTTGCTTTATCCAAATTCATCAAGGAGAATAAATGCATGAACTTTATTAATTAACTGACTATTATCGCTCGCATATGTTCCTTTTAAACATTTTCACATTTGTTAAATTGACACTCAACTACTTTTATTCTCAAAAAACAACAATTCTCATCTTATCAAATTTCTAACCCTTTCTTACTTTGTGCAGTTCGGTGCTACATAATTTATAACTTTTATTTTTACTTCTAAAGCTACTTCTGAGTAATTGTATCAATTATATCATCCATCCCCTATTGCTCAATAATAGACTATTGTACATTTTCGGTAGACATAAATACGACTGTACAGCCTCTGAAGATGATTTCGCCGATAACGAAATTTTTCTTCGCTGCATTGTCTTTTATTTTCTTCATGACTCACTGGGTATTATTATTCCTATAGGTCCCGAGCGGAACATAGGGCTTCAACAACACATCACTTTGTTCAATTTGCTGCCGTCCTCTTCAGCTGGATCCACGATTGCCCATAATCTTTCATCTCGTCCATGTCACGCTTATTTCTACAATCAGTGAAATCACCGTCTAACTGTCAAGGAAGTGCTCAAATTGATGAACAATTGATATTAAGCCAACCCTCCAACGATACCTAAACATCATAATATCAAGTCTTAACATAAAGAACACTCATAATTTGGCTTGCATATATTTACCACTGTTTACATGCAAGCAATAACCAAGTGTTTTCAACATATACACGTTCCCCTCTTCAAAAGGTGATAATAATCTAACTTAAGACCAACCAGATACCACAAGTGATAAGACAATTTTACGGATTTGTAAACTAGATATGAATGAATAACACAACTTGAATCAGAAAACTATCACGAATTATTGTTTGAACAACCGAGTTACCTGACTGTTATAACTATGTTACTATTTCGGACATCCGTTAGTCAAATTAATACTTTCACACAAGGTCAAGTTAGTCAATGCCCCAGACGGATGTTATACACGATTATTAATATACATTTTTCTAGAAAATCATTTAGTCGACAAAAATCCTATCAAGTGTGTTTCCCATGCACTTCTAACTATAATGTCTTTTATAAAATATTACACAGTTAAAACAAGCTCTTGTCAAACAGAGAAAATAGTAAACGATTTATAATACACTGCACGTGTCTTTTTTAGTCCAGAATTACACTCCAATAAATATAATCCTAAAGAAGCGAAGAATAGGGTCGACTAATAACTGTTAAATCTTCAAAAGAAAGTTGAATGGTCATATTTAAGATTCGTAGCATATATAAGGTACAGCACGAGGTAATTACGTGAGACTATAAGGAAATCCACTCAGTAAACTAATAGTTGTTGCAGAAAGCTGTAACTCTACCATCCTGTGAGTATCTCATAGTGATACAAGAAAGATATCTATAGTCTGATAACCAGTAGTCTAGATAGTGAAATACGTGTTCTATACCTTTTCAAATTACTATAAGCCGAAGTTATTCATGCGACGGTTATCATGGCTGCCTTCTAAGCAGTCGATCCGGGTTCCACTCCCGGCGGTCGCAAGCGGCTTTGCGTCGATGGCACAGTGGTAGAATGCTCGCCGACCACGCAGGTGGTTCGGGGTGGGATCCCCGACCGACGTACTCCTTTACCTCGCTAAGCTACTAATAAGAGAGAAGGTTGGGCATGAGGTTAGCCAACCTCACCCCGTAAAAATAAACACCACTGCTACCGAAACTTCAATTCTCGAGCTTGAAGCCGTATGTTCAATTGGGAACGTAAATGAATCAAAAAAAATTGTTCATATGAAAGTGTGTGCCCAAAGACTACTAACGTGCTGGCTTGATTTTAATTTCGATTGGAGGATTCTTCAGTGACTTGTTTTGAAGATAACGGTACTAGAGACAAACTCAAGAGAGAACTAGTCACGGAAAAACAGACGCCACTTTGTAATCGCTGTAAAGATAGCCTCAGAGATCGAATGACCTTTAGGAAAATGTTTACAGAAGACTAGATGATCTTAGTGGTCTAGTCCGAAGCAATGGATTAGTGAAATCACGTTTCAGCAAACTCCAATCACAGTGAAAAGATAAAACAGATTTAAGTTAGATAACTGAAAGCTTAGATAGCGATCATTCTAACGGTGAGAGATGAATGCTGAAGAGACTGAAGGCAGTGGTCACGAATAGCGTCAGAATTAACAAAAAAGCTTTATATGAAAGTATGATTTGACTGCGGTCCACTTATAAAAGAGGCAAAGAATCGAACAAAGTAGGGAACACTAACTGACCTCTGACTACTTCTCTTGTTCACTACTGATTTGTAGTTGAAATAGGAAACTAAGGACTGTTCCTAAGGTCAGGGCTCTAAATAACCTCTAAGGAGGGAGATGGACAGGTTTGATAATTTGAAAAGACAGTTATGTAAAAATAGCCAACTGATTTAATTGTTAAGAAATAGTATTAACAATCAGACTGTGGAGGTCTGGCGTGATTGTCCCCATAAAAGATAATACTTATTAACGCCTTCAAGTCTTAGTAAAAAAAAAATTGTCTTCACTAACATACTGCCTCCCACATTCCGGATGGTTTAGTGTTTTCCATATCAAGATAGCAACTATTGGTCGGAGTTCGTTGCATTAGTATGCTATATGTGTATTCTCCTTCGCCTACTTTTCGAGTCGTGGCAAGTTGGTGCATCTGTTTGTTTATATGTACATGAGACTGAGAGCCACTATATACTTATTTCAATAGTGAAATATGATTACATCTAGTAAACTGGTTTCCAACATAATATTTTCCTATTATTTTATTCAAAACACAAAACCTGGTACAATATTGACACCAATGTGTTATTTTGACTTTAAGTTAAATCATTTATTTTGCAGTAAAAAAGGGAGTGATTAAGAAAGCGATCGTAATTCCTAAGTGTAGGTTTTCCAGATGAATAATACTCTAGTGTTTTCCCTGATTTTTCGACATTTATTTCCTACCTTAAGTATAGGGAGTGAAGTGGTAGAGCGTGTTAACCATTTCGCTTATTTCGGAAGTTACATCAGTTCCAACGGGTTGATCGTTTACGAAATATCAACATGGATACAAAAGGCTCGTGAAGCATATCCCAACCTGCATCATCTCTTGCATGGACGTGTTGTCCGACCGTCAATCAAAGGAAGTCTATACTGCTCAGTAGTTTGCTTTATCCCCCTTTATGTCTGTGAGACATGGCCAATGAAAGTGGAAGACATGAAAAGGCTAACTGTCCGATCACAGGCATTTGCGTTCATTTTAATGTGTTAAATAGTTTAATATGGTGAGTAATACTGAGGTTAAGCATCGAGTGTTAGGTGAGGGAAAATCAGGCGGTGGGTTTTTTAAGCTTCATTGATTTAAAATCGTTGAAACACCTGTTACGTATGCCTAACCATTGCCTTTCTCGACAGCCCAATGTTAGCTGGCATAGTCTGTCTGTCTGTTTTCGACATAGAACTTTGCACAAATGTGCGGAAGTTCAAGTCGCCACATTCCGTGTAGCACGCGAAGCAAGAGAAGAAAGTACAAGAAAAGCATAATAGAAACAGTGAGCAGAGGTGTGAGACAAAGGAGTAATAAAGAAATACAAAACAGTTTCATTGAAGATCATAAGTCACAGGGAGTGGATGCATCTGCGCCACTGAGAACGATTTTGAGCCATGTCACCAATTGTTTCCAACCATAGATTTTTACCGTCCCGAGGACCCCAGCCTGGAAGTCTACACCTTCCTACGTGGCTTAGACCAACTGTTGTGGATTTCATTGACTGATGCCAAGTTTTTGTTTGACCGCCGCTAGCTTTTTTCCAGCCTGACCCTATATCCGCTAACATTGCTCGTCGAGGGAGGCGATGGCTTGGCATACGTAACACATGTCCTAACCATCTCAGTCTTTGTAGCTTCACGACTTCGTCGATTGATTTCCCCTGTTTACCTAGAACTCTACGCCTAACCTCCATGTTGCTCACCTTATTATGCCACTTTACACGGGAAATAGAACGCAGGCACCTATGATCAAAGACAGCTAGTCTTTTCATGTCTTCCACTCTCAGTGGCCAGGTCTCACAACCATAAAGGAGGACGGAGCGGACTGATGAGCAGTACACCCGCCCTTTGGTCGATAGTCGAACATCTCGTCTACGCCAGAGTCGGCGTAAACTAACAAATGCGAAACGAGCCCCTTGTATTCGTGCTGAGATTTCGTCAGAGATCAGCCCGTTGGGGCTGATGGTACTTCCCAAATAAGTGAAGCGGTCAACGTGCTCTACCACTTCACTTCCTATTTTTAAACTAGGCGTCGATGTAGTCCAGTCCTGTAACATCATCTTGCATTTGGCGGGAGCGAATCGCATGCCAAACATTCGTAGATTGCGGCTCAAGGTGTTTAGAAGACTCTGCATTTCGTCAGCGTCTTCGCCTAGAAGGACTATATCGTCTGCATATTCCAAGTCAACGAGATTATTCCCGGTAGCAAGTCAATCCCTGAGTCGCTGAAGTCACCTAGGGTTAAGTCCATTAACACATCTATGATGAAGTTGAATAGAAAAGGAGATAATGGGCATCCTTGACGGACACCACTGGTCGTCATCAGTTCAGATGACAGCTCGCCGTAAGCCCTCACCTGGCTGTATGAGTACGAGTAGAGTGCCTTAATCAGTGCAATATATTTTCTTGGAATTCCCTTTACAGCCAAGCATCTCCAGAGAACTTCCCGATCGACAGAGTCGAATGCTGCCTTTAGGTCAAGAAATATAATGACTGTTGGACGCCGGTAGGAATGCCTATGTTCTAGAATCTGTCGGAGGGTGAAGATATGATCAATACACCCTCTTCCTGGTCTAAAGCCTGCCTGGCTCTCTCGTGTTTGTGCTTCCCGAGCACCACTCAGTCTACGCATGATTATTGAGCCTAAGACTTTAGATACTATATTAGTCAAGCTAATCCCTCTGTGATTATCACAGGAAGACTTGTCTCCCTTCTTGTATATGGGGATAATCAGTGACTTACACCAACCCGATGGGACTTCTTCTGATTCCCAGACGCTGCCTAGTACCTCAGTTAATCCGGACAGTAAGCTGTCTCCACCGTACTTAAATACCTCTGGAGTCATTCCATCAGGTCCCGCTGCTTTGCCTAGTTTCAGATTGGTGACAGCTTTAGTAACCTCAGTTAGTGACGGAGGACCTGTGTCTATATCCCATTCAGGGAGGTGTTGGATGCTCGGAAGGTTGAGCGTGGCTGTGGGCAAATTAAACTGCTCCTCATAATGCTCTTTCCAACGATCCAGTCGTCTATCCTGGAGCTAATTATAGTGCCATTTTTTTCCGAGATTGTCTCACTAATGATTTGTCTTCTCCCACCCGTTTCCCTGATGAGTCCAAAGAGTTGCCTGGTGTTGCCTATCCTCGAAGCTTTCTCCATCTCTTTGGCTTTTGTCGCCCACCACTGTTCACGGTCCTTGCGGAGACTTTTCGTAAGTTTCCTCTTGTGCAGCTTTCGCTCCTCATTGAATTCGGAGCTCGCCGGAATAAGTCTTCTAGCATCTATCAGTTCGGATGAGGCGGTGGAGATCCAGTGGTTTTTACTCACCTTTGGGTTTACCTTATTCACAGCTTTTACAGCTGTATCTATGGCTGCCTGGATATTTTTCCAAGCTTCTTCAGGGTGAGCACAGCTGTCGAACACAGATATGTGTTTAGCTAGTTCTTCCTCAAATACGGATTTAGTTTCCTGATCGAGCTGGGGACGTGATGGTTTTACCGCCAGCTGTTTCCTACGTCCGTTCAGTCGTAAGCACACCCGAGCGCGGACCAGTGCATGGTCGGTATCTACGCACGTGTTCCAGAAGGAGCGACAATCTCCTACCGACCCACGCCAACGATAGCTTATTGCTATGTGGTCTATTTGTGTCCAGCGTTGGTTTGATGAAGGGGGTCTCCAAGTCAAACAGTGTCTCTCCTTGTGTTTGAAGTTAGTGCTTACAAGAAACAAATGATTATCAGAGCAGAACTGTAGGAGACGGTCACCGTTGTCGGTTCGCTGGCACGGAACTCCATAGGTGCCACCGACATCCTTCTCAGATTGACACAATTTCCCTACTTGAGCGTTAAAGTCACCAGCTAGAACGACTATGTCTGAGCGTTTAGCCTTTCCACCAAACTAGACAGCTTTTGGTAGAACTCATCCTTCGTTTCATCTGAACTGCAGTCAGTGGGGGCGTAGGCGGAGATTACGAAAAGGCATCGGCGAGTAGTGCAGTCCTTCCTCCTTCTTACTGATCCGTTCAGGCGGACAGCACACATTCGGCTATCTACCGGGATCCAGTCAAGCAATGTCTTTTCTGCCCTAGTACTCAAAGCTATCCCTACGCCAGCTAATCCTCGTGAACTAGCTGTGGCATCTCCTGACACCCTCAAGGTGAATTTTGCAGATTCAACCTGTTGGCCAGGTGGGGTTAGGTGAATAACCACACTTGGGTCTTGTATGCGTGTTTCTGAAACACAGCATACATCAATGGCTCGTGATGCCAGGGTCTTGGCTAGTGATGCTTGTTGTCCTATTTGGCAAAGTGTCCTAACATTAAGAGCTCCTATATGAAATTGGTGGCGCGGCTTTAAGAGGCTGTCGGTGGTGGTTTTTTGGCTTCCATCGTTTTTAGTGGACGCAGAGTGGAGAGGAAGTGGAGAGCTATCAAGTCGAGGAGTTGCATCAGTGGAAGGAAGGCAAGATGATAGAGATGAAGATGAAGACAAAGATGAGTGAGTAATAGAGAGGTTTCGTGTGCATTTCGGATTGTGAGGGCGATTGTTACTTCCCGGCTGCCCACACCGTGGAAGTTGGTTGCGTGACCGCAGAGCCCAGGGGACAACTGCTTGAGGCCGGTCACACGCGGCCTGCTTTTGTTTGTTCTTTTTGTTTGATGTGTCTCAGTAGCATATTTATCACTCCTGCCCTGTGACACGGCAGCAGGAAGCGCGGTCGTTGTTAATCCGGGCCACGGCCGATCCGGCATGAAATTTTGTGATTTTGTATTGATCATGATGTTGGATTGGGTAGCTGCTTTTTGTTTAACCGCTATCCAAACAACCTTTCTGGCATGGTAGGACCTCAAGAGACATAAGTCTCAGCCAGTATAGCTTGATTAGGACATTGCGGTGTTCAAGCCCGACCACCACGTCAAGGTAGCAGCTTTCGATCGAGAAGTGTGACCCATCGATCTAGGAATTCAGCTTTATACCGATGGACCGAGAATTTGAAGTGCACTGCACATACCGAAATTTTGGCATTTGGGTGATAATATTAGTATTTAGCATGAAAGTGCAGCTCATTGTCAGTGGATGAATGCATATATGGTTGTTGAAAAAAATATTTGGGTTTGAGGTTGAAAAACTGTTAATTCCCTACTTTTTCTTGATTTATTCAAGTTTACGAATGAAAAGAATTTCATATAGCTCCAATAGTTGTCTATATCAGAAATGCACGTAACAAGACAAAGAAGCGCTGACCTGATTGACTGAGTTTTAACATAGAACTTCCCGCAAAAGTGCAGCAGTTCAAGTTGCCACACTCTAAACAGCACAAAAGAAATTCAGGAGAAACGACAGTGGCATGGAAACACGTGATAGTTTAATGGATAAGGGAGACCACAAAGAGTGAATGCATCTGAGCCATTGAGAACGATTTCGAGCCTTATCACCAATCGTCTCCAACCATTGGTTCTTACCGTCACGACGACCCCAAACAGGAAGTCTGCACCTCCCTACATGGCTGACTGGCTTATACTACTTGTTGTAGATTTCATTGACCGATGAAGCCATGTTTCGGTTTGACCACCACTAGCTCTTTTCCAACCCTATTCTATATCAGCAGCTAACATTGCCCTTCGAGGAAAGCAATGGCTAGGCATGCATAACACATGTCCTAACCATCTCAACCGGTGTAACTTCACAATCCCACCGACTGATTTTCCCTCCTTACCCAGCACTCAACCGATACGTAACCTCAATATTGCTCACCTTATTATACCACTTAACACGGGAAATACGTGCGTCGGTGGCACACTGGTTAGGACTCTCGCCGACCATGCACATAGCCCAAGGTTCGATCCCCTGCCGACGCATACCTGAAATCTATGGTCGGCCTGCAAAATTTCGGCTACCGATATCCATGCTGAAAATTCCATACTTGTATCAAAAATACAGTGTGGAATCAAGCTGTAATCAAAATAAATAAAATAAGATAGAACGCAAGCATCTTAGGTCAGCCTAATCATATCTTATACTTCCAATGGTCAAGCCTCACAGACATATAGGAGGACGAAAGAAACTGTTGGGCAATGCATACGTCCTCTGATCGACAGTTGGATATCACGTACGTCGGAGATAACGTAGGTTGACGAGTGCCACACAAGCCTTTTGTGTTCATACTGAGATTTCGTTAGCAACCAGTCCATTGGGGCTGATGTAACTTCCAACCACCTCACTCCCTATCTTAAGACATGTTGACCACTCATCTACAAAGTGATAAGCCTGATGAGCTCGGAACTGGTGACATTTCGATAAGGATAAGAAACAAAAAAGCTAGTAAGTGTCAAGTATTGTCACTTCTAGTGTCCAGGAAATATTTGTAAACCCTTAAAGCCTAAAATTTTAATCGCCACGATGCATAATATCTTCCTATGTCTGTGAGAAGCAAGAGTGAATAAGGACTTGAGAAGGTTATCGGTACTTGACCATTATTTCTTTCATATCAAAAAACAACCAGTCAGGTAATACTAATATTGTAGCACATTGGCCTATGCATTTGGACCTCACTCCACTCAGTTTAACCTGGACGGTCGAGCCACATAGTCGTCACATGCACACTCAGCAAGCTTCATCGTTAAGTATATAAACATCATACTAACCGGGTTGCGTAGGCAATACAAAGACAAGCAGTGTCACTTATGAGAGACAAGCTCACTAAATGAGCAGTAAACTTTGTTAGAATGAGATAACTTGAATGTTCTACATGAAAGACAGCCGCATACTTCAATCTATTACATAATATACAACCAATACGATCAGATTGGTGAAAAGTCTAAACACAGCAATAATTTATGAAGCCTATCTCCTTTTGAGTCGAATACATAAATGTAAGCCTTCCTGCAGTGAAGTGAAAGATAATAGAAACTGAAATCAAAGGCAGTAACCCACATAACTCTCCATATACTTGTAACATAAATACACCTATGGTCTCCTAATCTTCCATTATTTGTCCAATAGTTTGTAACAAACAATATTGTCAACTTCGCTTTCTATGAACTTTCTCGTTTATGGGACGTACGACAATCTTGTCACAATACCTAAGTTCTTTTTTATGTAAAGTAGGACAACTTAAACCAATAGGCAGTTAGTAACTTTATTTTTTGGTGTTTGTTGGAATTTCACTATAACCGATTGTCATATAACAACCCTTAAAAAAGGGTACTCACAAATATATATATATATATATGACAAACATACATGTAAAAGTTGGATTTGTAGTCACACAATTATTATGTTACCAAACTCCAGGTTTCCGGTACATGACAATTGTGGAATTTTATGTCAAAAGCTCGTTGATACTAAGCGAGAAAAGAGGTAGTTTAGCTACGGTTTAACGTTATTTGCCTACACTTATTGATAGTAAATGACTGACTGATTGGTTTCCACATAGAACTTTGTACACGGTTGCAGTAATTACAGCTACCACACTCCATATTGCACACAAAGGAAGACAAAAGAAATTCCAAATAAAGATAACAAGCGGAAATGTAAGGGAGAAGGAATAGTAATAGAAAAATAATAGGGTTTAAAGGGATATGGTAAATCAAAAAGAGTAAATCTATCTGAGCCACTGAAAGAGATTTTGAGCTACAACACCAACTGTCCCGAGTCATTGGTTTTTAGCATTATGAGGACACCAACCAGGAAGTCTACACATGCCTCTGCAGCTTAAAGTAAATATCAATGGTTTCAGGGACTGGTCTCATGTTTTGGTTTGACCACTACTAACTATTTTCTAACCTGATTCTATGCCAGCTCCCAACCGAAAGCTGCTACCTCGACGTGGTGGTCGGGCTTGAACACCGCAATGTCCCAACAAGCTATACTGGCTGAGACTTATGTCTCTTGAGGTCCTACCATGCCAGAAAAGTGGTTTGGATAGCGGTTAGACAAGAGCAGCTACCCAATCCAATACTATGATGCAAACAAACTCACAAAATATCATGCCGGATCGGTCGGGGCCCAGATTAACAACGACCGCGCTTCCTGCTGCCATGTCACAGGGCAGAAGTGATAAATATGCTACTGAGACACATCAAACAATAAAGAACAAACAAAAGCAGGCAGCGTGTGACCGGTCTCAAGCAGTTGTCCCCTGGGCTCTGCGGTCACGCAACCAACTTCCACGGTGTGGGCAGCCGGGAAGTAACAATCGCCCTCACAATCCGAAATGCACACGAAACCTCTCTAATCCTCACTCATCTTTGTCTTCATCTTCATCTCTATCATCTTGCCTTCCTTCCACTGATGCAACTCCTCTACTTGATAGCTCTTCACTCCTCCTCACTGTGTCCACTAAAAACGACGGAAGCCAAAAAACCACCACCGATAGTCCTAAAGCCACGCCACCAATTTCATATAGGAGCATTTAATGTTAGGACACTTTGCCAAATAGGACAACAAGCATCACTAGCCAAGACCCTGGCATCCCGAGCCATTGATGTATGCTGTGTTTCAGAAACACGCATACAAGACCCAAGTGTGGTTATTCACCTAACCCCACCTGGCCAACAGGTTGAATCTGCAAAATTCACCTTGAGGGTGTCAGGAGATGCCACAGCTAGTTCACGAGGATTAGCTGGTGTAGGGATAGCTTTGAGTACTAGGGCAGAAAAGACATTACTTGACTGGATCCCGGTAGATAGCCGAATGTGTGCTGTCCGTCTGAACGGATCAGTAAAATGGAGAAAGGACTGCACTACTCGCCGATGCCTTTTCGTAATCTCCGCCTACGCCCCCACTGACTGCAGTTCGAATGAAACGAAGGATGAGTTCTACCAAAAGCTGTCTAGTTTGGTGCGAAAGGCTAAACGCTCAGATATAGTCGTTCTAGCTGGTGACTTTAATGCTCAAGTAGGGAAATTGTGTCAATCTGAGAAGGATGTCGGTGGCACCTATGGAGTTCCGTGCCAGCGAACCGACAACGGTGACCGTCTCCTACAGTTCTGTTCTGATAATCATTTGTTTCTTGTAAGCACTAACTTCAAACACAAGGAGAGACACTGTTTGACTTGGAGACCCCCTTCATCAAACCAACGCTGGACACAAATAGACCACATAGCAATAAGCTATCGTTGGCGTGGGTCGGTAGGAGATTGTCGCTCCTTCTGGAACACGTGTGTAGATACCGATCACGCACTGGTCCGCGCTCGGGTGTGCTTACGACTGAACGGACGTAGGAAACAGCTGGCGGTAAAACCATCACGTCCCCAGCTCGATCAGGAAACTAAATCCGTATTTGAGGAAGAACTAGCTAAACATATCTGAGTTCGACAGCTGTGCTCACCCTGAAGAAGCTTGGAAAAATATCCAGGCAGCCATAGATACAGCTGTAAAAGCTGTGAATAAGGTAAACCCAAAGGTGAGTAAAAACCACTGGATCTCCACCGCCTCATCCGAACTGATAGATGCTAGAAGACTTATTCCGGCGAGCTCCGAATTCAATGAGGAGCGAAAGCTGCACAAAAGGAAACTTACGAAAAGTCTCCGCAAGGACCGTGAACAGTGGTGGGTGACAAAGGCGAAAGAGATGGAAAAAGCATTGGCGATAGGCAACACCAGGCAACTTTTTAGACTCATCAGGGAAACGGGTAGGAGAAGACAAATCATAAGTGAAACAATCTCGGAGAAAAATGGCACTATAATTAGCTCACAGGATAGACGACTGGATCGCTGGAAAGAGCATTATGAGGAGCAGTTTAATTGGCCTACAGCCACGCTCAACCTTCCGAACATCCAACACCTCCCTGAATGGGATATAGACACAGGTCCTCCGTCCCTAACTGAGGTTACTAAAGCTGTCACCAATCTGAAACTAGGCAAAGCAGCAGGACCTGATGGAATGACTCCAGACAGTTTACTGTCTGCGTTAACTGAGGTACTAGGCAGCGTCTGGGAATCAGAAGAAGTCCCATCGGGTTGGTGTAAGTCACTGATTATCCCCATATACAAGAAGGGAGACAAGTCTTCCTGTGATAATCACAGAGGGATTAGCTTGACTAATATAGTATCTAAAGTCTTAGGCTCAATAATCATGCGTAGACTAAGTGGTGCTCGGGAGGCACAAACACGAGAGAGCCAGGCAGGCTTTAGACCAGGAAGAGGGTGTATTGATCATATCTTCACCCTCCGACAGATTCTAGAACATAAGCATTCCTACCGGCGTCCAACAGTCATTATATTTCTTGACCTAAAGATGGCCTTCGATTCTGTCAATCGAGAAGTTCTCTGGCGATGCTTGGCTGTAAAGGGAATTCCGAGAAAATACATTGCACTGATTAAGGCACTCTACTCGTACTCATGCAGCCAGGTGAGGGCTTACGGCGAGTTGTCATCTGAAGTGGTGACGACTAGTGGTGTCCGTCAGGGATTCCCATTATCCCCATTCCTATTCAACTTCATCATAGATGTACTGATGGACTTAACCGTAAGTGACTTCAGCGACTCAGGGATTGACTTGCTATCAGGGAATAATCTCGTTGACTTTGAATATGCAGACGATATAGTCCTTCTAGGCGAGGACGGTGACAAAATGCAGAGTCTTCTAAACACCGTAAGCTGCAATCTAGGAATGTTTGGCATGCGATTCGCTCCCGCCAAATGCAAGATGTTGTTACAGGACTGGACTACATCGACGCCTAGATTAGAAATAGGAAGTGAAGTGGTAGAGCACGTTGACCCCTTCACTTATTTGGGAAGTACAATCAGCCAGTGCCAACGGGTTGATCTCTGACGAAATCTCAGCTACGGATACAGAGGGATAGTTTCGCATATGCCAGTTTACGCCGTGTCTGGCGTAGACGTGATATCCGGCTATCGACCAAAGGGCGTGTGTACTGCTCATCAGTCCGCTCCGTCCTCCTTTATGGCTGTGAGATCTGGCCATTGAGAGTGGAAGACATGAAAAGATTAGCTGTCTTTGACCATAGATGCCTGCGTTCTATCTCCCGTGTAAAGTGGCATAATAAGGTGAGCAACATTGAAGTTAGGCGTCCAGTTCTAGGTAAACAGGGGAAATCAATCGACGAAGTCGTGAAGTTACAAAGACTGAGATGGTTAGGACATGTATTGCGTATGCCAAGTCATCGCCTCCCTCGACGAGCAATGTTAGCGGATATAGGGTCAGGCTGGAAGAAAGCTAGCGGCGGTCAAACAAAAACTTGGCACCAGTCAATGAAATGTACAGCAGTTAGTCTAAGCCACGTAGGAAGGTGTAGACTTGTTGGTTGGGGTCCTCGGGACGGTAAACACCAATGGTTGGAAACAATTGGTGACATGGCTCAAAATCGTTCTCAATGGCTGGTGCAGATGCATCCACTCCTTGTGACTTATGATCTCCAATGAAACTGTTTTGTTCTTCGTTATTACTATTCCTTTGTCTCACACCTCTGCTCACTGTCTCTATTATGCGCTTCTTGTACTTTCTTCTCTTGCTTCGCGTGCTACACGGAGTGTGGCGACTTGAACAGCCGCACATTTGTGCAGAGTTCTATGTCGAAAACAGACAGACAGACTATGCCAGCTAACATTGGGCTGTCGAGAAAGGCAATGGCTAGGCATACGTAACACGTGTTTCAACGATTTTAAATCAATGAAGCTTAAAAAACCCACCGCCTGATTTTCCCTCACCTAACACTCGATGCTTAACCTCAGTATTACTCACCATATTAAACTATTTAACACATTAAAATGAACGCAAATGCCTGTGATCGGACAGTTAGCCTTTTCATGTCTTCCACTTTCATTGGCCATGTCTCACAGACATAAAGGGGGATAAAGCAAACTACTGAGCAGTATAGACTTCCTTTGATTGACGGTCGGACAACACGTCCATGCAAGAGATGATGCAGGTTGGGATATGCTTCACGAGCCTTTTGTATCCATGTTGATATTTCGTAAACGATCAACCCGTTGGAACTGATGTAACTTCCGAAATAAGCGAAATGGTTAACACGCTCTACCACTTCACTCCCTATACTTAAGGTAGGAAATAAATGTCGAAAAATCAGGGAAAACACTAGAGTATTATTCATCTGGAAAACCTACACTTAGGAATTACGATCGCTTTCTTAATCACTCCCTTTTTTACTGCAAAATAAATGATTTAACTTAAAGTCAAAATAACACATTGGTGTCAATATTGTACCAGGTTTTGTGTTTTGAATAAAATAATAGGAAAATATTATGTTGGAAACCAGTTTACTAGATGTAATCATATTTCACTATTGAAATAAGTATATAGTGACTCTCAGTCTCATGTACATATAAACAAACAGATGCACCAACTTGCCACGACTCGAAAAGTAGGCGAAGGAGAATACACATATAGCATACTACTGCAACGAACTCCGACCAATAGTTGCTATCTTGATATGGAAAACACTTAACCCTAAAGCAGAAAACTCACTCCTCGACTTAACCCCAGAAGACAACCGTTTGTGTATTGTCCCGCTGAATCAGTCTGCGAGAACAAGGAAATATAACGATACTCATCGATATCTTTACGTAATCTTCCACTGAATGCAGTTCATATGAAGGAAACGATCTTTATTACAAGCTTTCCAGTCTGCTCCTAAAGGCATAACCTTCATATATACCCATATTAGTAACTGACCTTTTTGTTCAAAGAAGAAAGCTAAGCCAAAAAGACACATTGGAGGTATCTATGGAGTACCGTGCCAAGAACCAACAACGATGATTGCCCTTTACATTCTGTTCCTGCGCAGCACTAACTTCGAACATCGCTTTGATCCTCTACTACCGACAATGAGTCTAAAACTGTCACAGACTGCCTTGTATCGATGGAGAGAACCAATGATAGTCGTTTCCTCTAAAATTTAGTGGGCTCTGATCATGCGCCTGTGTACACCTCACAAATAAGTTGACATAAACCATCAGCGATAGAGCTCTTAAATGACTAATGCAAAACAAGTGGGGACAACAAAACGTGAAGGTCAGACTTCAAGTGTTGGTGATGGTTCATCGACCATGCCAAGTAAGATACTAGTTGTCTTTGAGATGGCCCTGACAGGTTGGTGCAGACAATTGGTCACCCCGGCCTATAAGGGAGCAATTCTTGTAATAACCCTGGTGGCATAATCTTGACTAAAGTATCTGAGATCCTAGGGTCCATAATTATAAGACAATTAAGTGGGATTCAGAAAGAGGACACCTGTAAGAGCCAGGCAAGTTTTAAAATGGCAAGACTACATTGACAGAATCCCCACCCCTCTATATAATTTGAAATGCTAACTAGCATCTAACATTTGACCTCTTTCTTAACCTGAAGTGACAACAACGAATAGTATCCGTCTAGTGCCACCTTACTTATTTAACATTATTGTAAATGCAGACTTGCTACCAGGTGAGCAAACAGACGGCATAGCCCATTGGAGGGAAGACTTTGAAAAAATTAAGCTTTTGGAATACTAAGCATATGTTGGCATAGAACTCAACCTTATCAGATGCAAAATGATGCTGCAGAATCAGTCTGCATCGCCTTTTAGTCTAGGGATACAAAGTGAAATGACTGAATGTGCTGATCACTTCAACTATGTGCTAAATCACATCAGTCCCAGGAGACCGGTTGCTAACGAAATCTCGATGTAAATACAGAAGACTCGTTTAAAGCATGCCAACTTCATGACGTCTGGTACTGATGTGATAATTAGTGCGTACTAACCAGCAGCATACTTCGTCCTACACTGTAACTGCAGCCAGTGAAAAGAGACATTTAAAAGTTAAAGGTTTCCAAAACAGATGACCTTGTTTAACTGCTCACATCAGACGTAAAAACATAGCACTCAAGTCATAATGATGTTAAATGCAGGGTGATTGGTAAGGAGAGTTTGTAGCTGTGAAATAATATCTACTGAAGTAGCTAGGAAACGTGCTGCATAACTCTGAGTTAAGAATCATTAGATTCGAAAAAATGAGTGGACTGACTACAACACGGCATGAATGCATAGAGACACAGAATGCGTTATGTATGCCTAGTTATCGCCTTCCTCGACGGGCAGTGTTAGCTGAAAAATGGTCAGGCCAGAAAAGAGCTAGCGGTGGTCAAACCAAAACATGGCTTCATCAGTCAGTGAAATCCACAATAGTTAAAGCCACGTAGGAAGATGTAAAATTCTTGCTTGGGTTCTCCGGGACGGTAAACACCAATGGATGGATACAACTGGTGATATGGATCAAAATCGTTTTCAATGGCGCAGATGCATCCACTCCTTGTGACTTATGATTTCCAATGAAACTATATCGCTCTTCGTTATTACTATTCTTCGTCTCATAACTCTGTTTACTGTCTCTATTTTGCATTTCTACTTTCTTCTCTTGCTTTGTGTGATACATGGAGTGTGGCGACTCCAACTGTCGCACATCGGTGCAAAGTTCTACGTTGAAAACAAACAGAATTCCACTTCGAGACACGTAAATAAAAGTTGGTTGTCTGGCTAGGGTTATTGGGATGCTAAAGCCTAGTGGGTGGAAACTGTAGGTGACCAGACGCAAAGTTGTGCACGGTAGCAAAGATGTACCTTCTGTATTTCACTAAATTGCGTTCTCGCCCATGCTTGTCTATTGGAATATCACTAAATAAGACAGTATCTGTTTATCTTTTCTCAAGATTGACAGTACCCAGTTACATTTATTAACTCACGTCGTCTGGCACCATAACATAATAACGTAGTCGGGTACAAAAAGTTCAACTTTAAATCACACCGCGTAAAACTGAGTGGTTTGGTGGCTTTTGTATTACAACTGCAGTAAACCTAAGAATAGTGATACAGTATGAAACCTGAACATAAACTGGTGAGTTGGTTATGACAAACCAAATTGTAAGCTAAAAAACTATCAAATCAAGGTCAACTATTACACAAAATCCTGCTTTTAAATACTAATGCATTAACCCCCTAAAAATGTGCACTTGGTACAAATAAGTTGGTTGCACTGCTTTCACTAGGAAAAACTTGATCTATATGACAGTGAGTATGCAGTTAAACAGTTTAAACGCTGGACGATCAGTCTTGTCATATACATACTGAAAGAACGCACACAAGCAAAATAATCTGATAAAGCTTATTAAAAGTTTTAAAGGAAAGAATGAACATTTACGGTATAAAAAATTGAGACCTACTTACATATTTCCTTATTTCCCGAACAAGTGTATAGAAAGCATCCTCGACACCTTGTCTAGTTTTTGCAGAAGTCTCGACGTATGGAATATTATATGAGTTAGCTGACATTTTTGCTTCGTTTGTGCACACGCTTCGGTTCGTGAGATCGACTTTGTTTCCAACAACTGAAACGAAATTTGAAACAGAAAATAACATCAACTTACGAACCATTGGGACTTCATCAGCATCTTTGACTCTTTTGATTTGCTCTCGGTACTGATTTATGTCTTCATAGCTTTTTAAGTTATTCACAGCGAATACACATAAAAACCCTTCCCCCGTCCGCATATACTGATCTCGCATTGCACTGTTTAAAGTATATTTTCATACACAAAATTACCTGTATTCTTCCTGGCCAGCAGTATCCAGTATGTCTAGTAAACATATCTCCCCATCGATAACTACTTGCTTTCTGTATGAATCCTCTAATAAAACTTATATGAGAAATCCATTTAAAATATACCTATAGTTGGGTCATATTCCTCAACAAAACTAATTTATAGTTAATAAGTTGAATGGAACTTACTGATTCTGAATAAGCTGGATCGTAAGAGCACTTTTTCCAACTCCGCCAGCTAAATATAAAGCAATCTAGGTTGAAAAGGACCATCTTACCCCCAACCACAACCAATTTATACTCCGTCATACGAAGATAGCTCAGCACGTAAAGCCGACGCTATAAGCTCAGATGGCCTTGAGGTGTGCAACTAAACAATCTGATTTACATGTGAGCAATGAACTATACAATGGCCTTACTCTACCATTTCAGATATATTGCCTCCGATATATATTTCTAACATCTCGCCCATGTTGTTATGATACTTAAGTGACCATGTCAAAATTCCCATCACTATTTTCAAAAATTGCTCTAGCAGTAGGTAATTCCAAAAAATTATTGGCCACAGCATTCGTCACTGAACATTGGAAGCTGACCGTCAATGTTTAAGTCTACTTGTCTAGCTGAAGGCTTACGGTCAAGCTTCCACGCCACTTGGCACGCCATCGTGTAACGTTCGTTTGTTCGTGCACAGTCCCTAGCTAGGCAATCATCCCGCACTCCTATTAGGTCCCGTAATATATCTCATAATCTTGACGGTCAACTTTGGCGTTTCGCTTTGCTTCGGCCTACGCAGGACAAATTCTATAGAAGTTGTGGGTATTCGATTTTGCGTTGGTAAACTTTGTACTATCCATGAACGTAAACACTCTCAGACTCTTAATAGCTCATAAATGCAACCAACTACCAAGTATCACAAAGCTAGTCGGATTTTTCCTCAATAAATTTTTTTGCTTTATTCCAAAAACAGTAATAATGATACAGCAAGGAATTTTCAGCATTCAGTACAATATTGCATCTAGTTTACTCAAAAACGACAACAACAAAAAAAATTAAAAATACACATTACACAACAGTAATAAAACGATTGTTATAGCAGCTACATATCAAAATACTGTATGCCATACGGAGAAAATATGCATAAAGTACAAAACTGTAGTAATAATAGTAATACCAACTAAAATAAGATAGCAGAGTAACAATTAAACGATAGAAAGTGTGACACCATAAAATACAGAAAGGTGAACGATGAAAGGGTCGATTCACTGTGTTAATTACATTATAACTTGTAAGTTTCACGTCTAACAGAGTCTTCGTCACATAAAGTACGGGCTAAGTAGGGTATTGTAGAATTTCTGTGCTTAGTGGTACGATCATATAACTTTTTATATTGACTTCTCGTCCTACCTGATGAGATACAAGGGGACAGGTGTGAATAAAGGGGGTGCAGAGGGTCTGACAGTATAGCCTTTGCCCATTTCGTACAGGAATTTATATGCCTCTCGACTATAGCATTAGCGAGCTCATGCAGTGGGTGACCACAAGCTCTACTCACAGCATTTAATACTCTTCGTAATATGATATAATCTTTTTTGAGCAGCCCAGGAAAGATTAATGGAGAGCAATAGAGTACAATAGGTAAAATACAGGAGTTTAAAAATTGCAAAACTAAAGGTTGGTTGATACCTGATTGTCTTAACTTTTTAATGTAGAAGGTAAGACAAAACATTTTCTTAGAGATAGATAAGACACGGGATGACCATGAAAGGTCAGAGGAAAAAACTAATCCAAGGTATTTAATGCTTGATTTGGTTTCAATTTCCGTGCCATCTATGCTACAGGGATCATGCGAGCTAACTAGTTCAAGTAAGTCACATCGATGCTTGAAAGTAAAGTCAAGTGCCTGACATTTGGAAGGCCTTAATATAAGACCATTTGATTTGGACCACTTGTTGATGTCCAACAGAAAGCTATTAAGTTTGGAGCTGTCAGACTCAGAAGTGATAGGCAGTGATACAGTCAGATCATCTGCATATTTGACAAAGTTAGTTTCGTTTGAATGAGGTAGGTCATGTAGGAAGAAAGAAAAAAGAAAAGGAGAGAGGACAACACCTTGTGGAACACCGGATTTTGTAAGCGAGGTAGAAGAAGATTTGCCGTTATATAAAGTATACTGCATTCTATCAGAAAAATAGGAATGCAACCAACTCTTTGCCCAGGATCCTGTTTGTGTCAACGATAGCTTATTTAACAAAAGGCCGCTAGGTACAGAGTCAAAAGCAGATGTGTAGTCCAAGAAAGCACTAGGAAGATATTTAGCACCTTTGTCTAAACAAGAGACAACATTGTGATATAAGACAACCGCAGCATCCAAGATACTTCTACCATGTTTGTATGCAAATTGTTTAGGATCATTGAAAGGTTTCAATGAAGGTTCAAGACGAAGTAAAAGTAATTTTTCCATCAATTTTAAAATCGGGGAAGTAACTGCAATAGGCCGAAATTTGATATCAGGACCAGAAGATGCTTTTGGTATAGGGGTAATTTTAATGTTTTTCCATGCAAAAGGTAGAACATAACCGGAAAAAGAAGCATTAAAAATGTTAGTAAGAGGATAACACAAAATATCAGCACAATTCCTGAGGAAAATGGGAGGTATGCCGTCAGAACCAAACCTTTGAGAAGCATAAAGAGACCGGAGACAGTTAAGGACATCAAGGGATGTCAGCCACGTCTCGTAAACCGTTAATGCCCAGCTCTTGCTACGCTCGGGCTCACGCTGTCGCTTGAAGTTTCTCAGAAACGCTTAGTAATAACGGGCGAAAAAACCAAAACACCAATTGTTGACTCGAGGATTCTTTACTGTTACACCAACATATAAATCACGTATGACTAAGGTCTGTGAACAAATATTACAATAATAAATCACAATATTACTTCTGACGGTTGTCTCCTGACTTCTTTCTGCACAGCGACCGATGAGACGATGACTGTCGTATTGTTGCCTCCGCGAAAATACAGGGAAGTTGGTTTTGAGCAAACAACCAAGAATTGATCTTCAATCTTCAACTACATTGACACTCCCCGGCAAAATACGGGTCCAACCCCTTTTTTCTATCAATACCAATACACGTTGACTTGGATGCCATTGCGAGAACCTGGATCACACGGACAGAGCTGAAATGGAAAACAAACAGAAAAGCCAACACACCACAAGCATACTCACAGCACAATCTCACACATCAATGACGACCTGCGCCTTCCAGTTAAAGGCATCCACTTGCAACACAATCGCCACTTGCTAGAATGACTCTTGCAGAATGCAACGTGACCATAGCACCACCTCACGATACTCTACGCACATCCTCTTATCTACTCACTACCAATTACCACTGCAATCGCTTGGCACTCATTCTGCCTCAATTCTAGTAACGATGACGTATGCGAGCCTCAGTCGTTTACACTCTTTCTCCCCGGCGTGTCAGACCGCGGCTAACAATTATCTCCGTGTGCATTTCATTCTCAGCAATAGCCTAGCCTCCCCGGCGTATACGACCCATCTGCTGTCTCTAACATCAATCAATTCATTCATGGATGTAGAAGAGTGGACACAACTTCAGAAGTAATCACGACGAAAATTTTAACAAAATTATGCAATAACGACAAGGTACGAAAACAACGAGTAAACCCAATGAATCCAAAAACACCAACTGATATGACACACCACACATATATACAAACAGTACACACAAACTCGTGGATCATGTCTTGATGGAATTCCCTTGAAGAATCTCAGGACTGACACCAGTACGCCAAAGCTGTTGTTGCTCAGCTTTCAGAAAGTTGTCTACCTGCAAGACCACCACAACTGGTGTCTCTTACTATTAGCTCAGGTTTAACACTAGCATCTGATGATAGGTGGGCTACATGCTGATCACTCACACTGACGGTCTGACAAGTATGCATGCCTTCTGCAACTGCATCTGCATTTATTTCCACTTCACGTTCGAGTTGTACAGAAACTTTGTTCAACTCAGCAGTAGTAGGCATATCCCTCATCTCATCATGATCAACCAAAGACAACTGTTGAGTATCATGATCATTATCACGAATATTCACTTTACCGTCAACTTCATCATTTTCAAACTCTTTAATAACAGAGGTAGACAATTTTGGTTCCTCCTCGCAAATCCTAAAAGGTTTCATAACTTCACTCTGACTAGTAATACCTTGTAAACTTGTAGGGTCAGAACTGGACTCTGAAGCAGCAACTCTATTCTGGGACACTCTATTCAGCAATGGCTTACCAGTTGCAACTACAGACTTCTTGACCTCACCGTTATCGTCACACAATTCGGAGTCAGGCCTGGAGTTTACATTTAGCTTATCACTGAACTTGCTCACTGGTTTACAGCTCACCTTTGTATGCACCTCTTGCAAACGTGTAAAACACAACCGTGTTTGTCTTGCATCTTGTAACTTATCTGTTGAGGATGTACTACGAAAGCTGTTACACTCACTAGGTCTAAATGCATTTCCTGACATCATAGAGCCTTCTAGATATCCACCTCTCTGAGACCCTTCCGTCATCAATGATTGCGTTTGCTCTCAGACTGCTCTATTCTAGTGGTGAGATTCATTATACTGGCAAACTTGCTCATCGATTGATTGACACTATCTTTTACTAGTTTCAGGATATCATCAAATTTTGGCTCGATACCCTCATCCTCCATACGGGAGCTTATCTTCACCCACTTCCTTTGCAGTCGAGTAGGTAGGCGTCTCGCTATTACCTCTATGGCTTAACTTGAGTTCAAATCGATCATGGAATTCACCGAAATTAATGCATTCTTGTAAGTCAACGGATTATCCAGAAACTCGTTGAGCGCCTTGGAGTCGTCTTGTAATTGACCACCATTACCCTTAACAGCCTCGAGTAATTTCCTTACAATCATCGAACGTCTTCCAAACCTTTGGCGTAGTATGCTCATAGCGTCAGCGTGTCTCTCATTAGGGGGCATGAGCTTACATCACTGTATAGCTCTTGCTGCAATTCCAGTGCAATATCTCATCAAATACATTAACTTCATTTAATCAGTTAATAAAAAACCACTCAACATGATCTCAAACTCCTTTACAAATTGTAAATAGTCAGCTGGATTTCCGTCGAAACACCGTGGTTCAAATTTAGGGAGTTTGATGTTCCTATTATCCCTGAACGGCGAAACAGTAACATCAACCATGTCATGCTTAACATGAGACACATCGTTACAATTAACAGACAAGTCACCATGACTTACTTTCCTGTTTGCATCCAAGTCGCTCTGTCCCTTCTTTGACCCAGGCATTGTTGAACTTGACCCAATTCCAAAAACGTTCCAGATATTGCTTGTTCAAAGAGGACTTGACCGGCACCAGGAGAGATAAACGGTGACTATCCAAACTGTCACCAACATTTCAAAACCGTGAAAAACTGAGGTCGTACCGTCAGAAAGTATCAGGCACGTCTCATAATCCGTTAATGCCCAGCTCTTGCTACGCTCGGGCTCACGCTGTCGCTTGAAGTTTCTCAGAAACGCTTAGTAATAACGGGCGAAAAAACCAAAACACCAATTGTTGACTCGAGGATTCTTTACTGTTACACCAACATATAAATCACGTATGACTAAGGTCTGTGAACAAATATTACAATAATAAATCACAATATTACTTCTGACGGTTGTCTCCTGACTTCTTTCTGCACAGCGACCGATGAGACGATGACTGTCGTATTGTTGCCTCCGCGAAAATACAGGGAAGTTGGTTTTGAGCAAACAACCAAGAATTGATCTTCAATCTTCAACTACATTGACACTCCCCGGCAAAATACGGATCCAACCCCTTTTTTCTATCAATACCAATACACGTTGACTTGGATGCCATTGCGAGAACCTGGATCACACGGACAGAGCTGAAATGGAAAACAAACAGAAAAGCCAACACACCACAAGCATACTCACAGCACAATCTCACACATCAATGACGACCTGCGCCTTCCAGTTAAAGGCATCCACTTGCAACACAATCGCCACTTGCTAGAATGACTCTTGCAGAATGCAACGTGACCATAGCACCACCTCACGATACTCTACGCACATCCTCTTATCTACTCACTACCAATTACCACTGCAATCGCTTGGCACTCATTCTGCCTCAATTCTAGTAACGATGACGTATGCGAGCCTCAGTCGTTTACACTCTTTCTCACCGGCGTGTCAGACCGCGGCTAACAATTATCTCCGTGTGCATTTCATTCTCAGCAATAGCCTAGCCTCCCCGGCGTATACGACCCATCTGCTGTCTCTAACATCAATCAATTCATTCATGGATGTAGAAGAGTGGACACAACTTCAGAAGTAATCACGACGAAAATTTTAACAAAATTATGCAATAACGACAAGGTACGAAAACAACGAGTAAACCCAATGAATCCAAAAACACCAACTGATATGACACACCACACATATATACAAACAGTACACACAAACTCGTGGATCATGTCTTGATGGAATTCCCTTGAAGAATCTCAGGACTGACACCAGTACGCCAAAGCTGTTGTTACTCGGCTTTCAGAAAGTTGTCTACCTGCAAGACCACCACAACTGGTGTCTCTTACTATTAGCTCAGGTTTAACACTAGCATCTGATGATAGGTGGGCTACATGCTGATCACTCACACTGACGGTCTGACAAGTATGCATGCCTTCTGCAACTGCATCTGCATTTATTTCCACTTCACGTTCGAGTTGTACAGAAACTTTGTTCAACTCAGCAGTAGTAGGCATATCCCTCATCTCATCATGATCAACCAAAGACAACTGTTGAGTATCATGATCATTATCACGAATATTCACTTTACCGTCAACTTCATCATTTTCAAACTCTTTAATAACAGAGGTAGACAATTTTGGTTCCTCCTCGCAAATCCTAAAAGGTTTCATAACTTCACTCTGACTAGTAATACCTTGTAAACTTGTAGGGTCAGAACTGGACTCTGAAGCAGCAACTCTATTCTGGGACACTCTATTCAGCAATGGCTTACCAGTTGCAACTACAGACTTCTTGACCTCACCGTTATCGTCACACAATTCGGAGTCAGGCCTGGAGTTTACATTTAGCTTATCACTGAACTTGCTCACTGGTTTACAGCTCACCTTTGTATGCACCTCTTGCAAACGTGTAAAACACAACCGTGTTTGTCTTGCATCTTGTAACTTATCTGTTGAGGATGTACTACGAAAGCTGTTACACTCACTAGGTCTAAATGCATTTCCTGACATCATAGAGCCTTCTAGATATCCACCTCTCTGAGACCCTTCCGTCATCAATGATTGCGTTTGCTCTCAGACTGCTCTATTCTAGGGGTGAGATTCATTATACTGGCAAACTTGCTCATCGATTGATTGACACTATCTTTTACTAGTTTCAGGATATCATCAAATTTTGGCTCGATACCCTCATCCTCCATACGGGAGCTTATCTTCACCCACTTCCTTTGCAGTCGAGTAGGTAGGCGTCTCGCTATTACCTCTATGGCTTAACTTGAGTTCAAATCGATCATGGAATTCACCGAAATTAATGCATTCTTGTAAGTCAACGGATTATCCAGAAACTCGTTGAGCGCCTTGGAGTCGTCTTGTAATTGACCACCATTACCCTTAACAGCCTCGAGTAATTTCCTTACAATCATCGAACGTCTTCCAAACCTTTGGCGTAGTATGCTCATAGCGTCAGCGTGTCTCTCATTAGGGGGCATGAGCTTACATCACTGTATAGCTCTTGCTGCAATTCCAGTGCAATATCTCATCAAATACATTAACTTCATTTAATCAGTTAATAAAAAACCACTCAACATGATCTCAAACTCCTTTACAAATTGTAAATAGTCAGCTGGGTTTCCGTCGAAACACCGTGGTTCAAATTTAGGGAGTTTGATGTTCCTATTATCCCTGAACGGCGAAACAGTAACATCAACCATGTCATGCTTAACATGAGACACATCGTTACAATTAACAGACAAGTCACCATGACTTACTTTCCTGTTTGCATCCAAGTCGCTCTGTCCCTTCTTTGACCCAGGCATTGTTGAACTTGACCCAATTCCAAAAACGTTCCAGATATTGCTTGTTCAAAGAGGACTTGACCGGCACCAGGAGAGATAAACGGTGACTATCCAAACTGTCACCAACATTTCAAAACCGTGAAAAACTGAGGTCGTACCGTCAGAAAGTATCAGGCACGTCTCATAATCCGTTAATGCCCAGCTCTTGCTACGCTCGGGCTCACGCTGTCGCTTGAAGTTTCTCAGAAACGCTTAGTAATAACGGGCGAAAAAACCAAAACACCAATTGTTGACTCGAGGATTCTTTACTGTTACACCAACATATAAATCACGTATGACTAAGGTCTGTGAACAAATATTACAATAATAAATCACAATATTACTTCTGACGGTTGTCTCCTGACTTCTTTCTGCACAGCGACCGATGAGACGATGACTGTCGTATTGTTGCCTCCGCGAAAATACAGGGAAGTTGGTTTTGAGCAAACAACCAAGAATTGATCTTCAATCTTCAACTACATTGACACTCCCCGGCAAAATACGGATCCAACCCCTTTTTTCTATCAATACCAATACACGTTGACTTGGATGCCATTGCGAGAACCTGGATCACACGGACAGAGCTGAAATGGAAAACAAACAGAAAAGCCAACACACCACAAGCATACTCACAGCACAATCTCACACATCAATGACGACCTGCGCCTTCCAGTTAAAGGCATCCACTTGCAACACAATCGCCACTTGCTAGAATGACTCTTGCAGAATGCAACGTGACCATAGCACCACCTCACGATACTCTACGCACATCCTCTTATCTACTCACTACCAATTACCACTGCAATCGCTTGGCACTCATTCTGCCTCAATTCTAGTAACGATGACGTATGCGAGCCTCAGTCGTTTACACTCTTTCTCACCGGCGTGTCAGACCGCGGCTAACAATTATCTCCGTGTGCATTTCATTCTCAGCAATAGCCTAGCCTCCCCGGCGTATACGACCCATCTGCTGTCTCTAACATCAATCAATTCATTCATGGATGTAGAAGAGTGGACACAACTTCAGAAGTAATCACGACGAAAATTTTAACAAAATTATGCAATAACGACAAGGTACGAAAACAACGAGTAAACCCAATGAATCCAAAAACACCAACTGATATGACACACCACACATATATACAAACAGTACACACAAACTCGTGGATCATGTCTTGATGGAATTCCCTTGAAGAATCTCAGGACTGACACCAGTACGCCAAAGCTGTTGTTACTCGGCTTTCAGAAAGTTGTCTACCTGCAAGACCACCACAACTGGTGTCTCTTACTATTAGCTCAGGTTTAACACTAGCATCTGATGATAGGTGGGCTACATGCTGATCACTCACACTGACGGTCTGACAAGTATGCATGCCTTCTGCAACTGCATCTGCATTTATTTCCACTTCACGTTCGAGTTGTACAGAAACTTTGTTCAACTCAGCAGTAGTAGGCATATCCCTCATCTCATCATGATCAACCAAAGACAACTGTTGAGTATCATGATCATTATCACGAATATTCACTTTACCGTCAACTTCATCATTTTCAAACTCTTTAATAACAGAGGTAGACAATTTTGGTTCCTCCTCGCAAATCCTAAAAGGTTTCATAACTTCACTCTGACTAGTAATACCTTGTAAACTTGTAGGGTCAGAACTGGACTCTGAAGCAGCAACTCTATTCTGGGACACTCTATTCAGCAATGGCTTACCAGTTGCAACTACAGACTTCTTGACCTCACCGTTATCGTCACACAATTCGGAGTCAGGCCTGGAGTTTACATTTAGCTTATCACTGAACTTGCTCACTGGTTTACAGCTCACCTTTGTATGCACCTCTTGCAAACGTGTAAAACACAACCGTGTTTGTCTTGCATCTTGTAACTTATCTGTTGAGGATGTACTACGAAAGCTGTTACACTCACTAGGTCTAAATGCATTTCCTGACATCATAGAGCCTTCTAGATATCCACCTCTCTGAGACCCTTCCGTCATCAATGATTGCGTTTGCTCTCAGACTGCTCTATTCTAGGGGTGAGATTCATTATACTGGCAAACTTGCTCATCGATTGATTGACACTATCTTTTACTAGTTTCAGGATATCATCAAATTTTGGCTCGATACCCTCATCCTCCATACGGGAGCTTATCTTCACCCACTTCCTTTGCAGTCGAGTAGGTAGGCGTCTCGCTATTACCTCTATGGCTTAACTTGAGTTCAAATCGATCATGGAATTCACCGAAATTAATGCATTCTTGTAAGTCAACGGATTATCCAGAAACTCGTTGAGCGCCTTGGAGTCGTCTTGTAATTGACCACCATTACCCTTAACAGCCTCGAGTAATTTCCTTACAATCATCGAACGTCTTCCAAACCTTTGGCGTAGTATGCTCATAGCGTCAGCGTGTCTCTCATTAGGGGGCATGAGCTTACATCACTGTATAGCTCTTGCTGCAATTCCAGTGCAATATCTCATCAAATACATTAACTTCATTTAATCAGTTAATAAAAAACCACTCAACATGATCTCAAACTCCTTTACAAATTGTAAATAGTCAGCTGGGTTTCCGTCGAAACACCGTGGTTCAAATTTAGGGAGTTTGATGTTCCTATTATCCCTGAACGGCGAAACAGTAACATCAACCATGTCATGCTTAACATGAGACACATCGTTACAATTAACAGACAAGTCACCATGACTTACTTTCCTGTTTGCATCCAAGTCGCTCTGTCCCTTCTTTGACCCAGGCATTGTTGAACTTGACCCAATTCCAAAAACGTTCCAGATATTGCTTGTTCAAAGAGGACTTGACCGGCACCAGGAGAGATAAACGGTGACTATCCAAACTGTCACCAACATTTCAAAACCGTGAAAAACTGAGGTCGTACCGTCAGAAAGTATCAGGCACGTCTCATAATCCGTTAATGCCCAGCTCTTGCTACGCTCGGGCTCACGCTGTCGCTTGAAGTTTCTCAGAAACGCTTAGTAATAACGGGCGAAAAAACCAAAACACCAATTGTTGACTCGAGGATTCTTTACTGTTACACCAACATATAAATCACGTATGACTAAGGTCTGTGAACAAATATTACAATAATAAATCACAATATTACTTCTGACGGTTGTCTCCTGACTTCTTTCTGCACAGCGACCGATGAGACGATGACTGTCGTATTGTTGCCTCCGCGAAAATACAGGGAAGTTGGTTTTGAGCAAACAACCAAGAATTGATCTTCAATCTTCAACTACATTGACACTCCCCGGCAAAATACGGATCCAACCCCTTTTTTCTATCAATACCAATACACGTTGACTTGGATGCCATTGCGAGAACCTGGATCACACGGACAGAGCTGAAATGGAAAACAAACAGAAAAGCCAACACACCACAAGCATACTCACAGCACAATCTCACACATCAATGACGACCTGCGCCTTCCAGTTAAAGGCATCCACTTGCAACACAATCGCCACTTGCTAGAATGACTCTTGCAGAATGCAACGTGACCATAGCACCACCTCACGATACTCTACGCACATCCTCTTATCTACTCACTACCAATTACCACTGCAATCGCTTGGCACTCATTCTGCCTCAATTCTAGTAACGATGACGTATGCGAGCCTCAGTCGTTTACACTCTTTCTCACCGGCGTGTCAGACCGCGGCTAACAATTATCTCCGTGTGCATTTCATTCTCAGCAATAGCCTAGCCTCCCCGGCGTATACGACCCATCTGCTGTCTCTAACATCAATCAATTCATTCATGGATGTAGAAGAGTGGACACAACTTCAGAAGTAATCACGACGAAAATTTTAACAAAATTATGCAATAACGACAAGGTACGAAAACAACGAGTAAACCCAATGAATCCAAAAACACCAACTGATATGACACACCACACATATATACAAACAGTACACACAAACTCGTGGATCATGTCTTGATGGAATTCCCTTGAAGAATCTCAGGACTGACACCAGTACGCCAAAGCTGTTGTTACTCGGCTTTCAGAAAGTTGTCTACCTGCAAGACCACCACAACTGGTGTCTCTTACTATTAGCTCAGGTTTAACACTAGCATCTGATGATAGGTGGGCTACATGCTGATCACTCACACTGACGGTCTGACAAGTATGCATGCCTTCTGCAACTGCATCTGCATTTATTTCCACTTCACGTTCGAGTTGTACAGAAACTTTGTTCAACTCAGCAGTAGTAGGCATATCCCTCATCTCATCATGATCAACCAAAGACAACTGTTGAGTATCATGATCATTATCACGAATATTCACTTTACCGTCAACTTCATCATTTTCAAACTCTTTAATAACAGAGGTAGACAATTTTGGTTCCTCCTCGCAAATCCTAAAAGGTTTCATAACTTCACTCTGACTAGTAATACCTTGTAAACTTGTAGGGTCAGAACTGGACTCTGAAGCAGCAACTCTATTCTGGGACACTCTATTCAGCAATGGCTTACCAGTTGCAACTACAGACTTCTTGACCTCACCGTTATCGTCACACAATTCGGAGTCAGGCCTGGAGTTTACATTTAGCTTATCACTGAACTTGCTCACTGGTTTACAGCTCACCTTTGTATGCACCTCTTGCAAACGTGTAAAACACAACCGTGTTTGTCTTGCATCTTGTAACTTATCTGTTGAGGATGTACTACGAAAGCTGTTACACTCACTAGGTCTAAATGCATTTCCTGACATCATAGAGCCTTCTAGATATCCACCTCTCTGAGACCCTTCCGTCATCAATGATTGCGTTTGCTCTCAGACTGCTCTATTCTAGGGGTGAGATTCATTATACTGGCAAACTTGCTCATCGATTGATTGACACTATCTTTTACTAGTTTCAGGATATCATCAAATTTTGGCTCGATACCCTCATCCTCCATACGGGAGCTTATCTTCACCCACTTCCTTTGCAGTCGAGTAGGTAGGCGTCTCGCTATTACCTCTATGGCTTAACTTGAGTTCAAATCGATCATGGAATTCACCGAAATTAATGCATTCTTGTAAGTCAACGGATTATCCAGAAACTCGTTGAGCGCCTTGGAGTCGTCTTGTAATTGACCACCATTACCCTTAACAGCCTCGAGTAATTTCCTTACAATCATCGAACGTCTTCCAAACCTTTGGCGTAGTATGCTCATAGCGTCAGCGTGTCTCTCATTAGGGGGCATGAGCTTACATCACTGTATAGCTCTTGCTGCAATTCCAGTGCAATATCTCATCAAATACATTAACTTCATTTAATCAGTTAATAAAAAACCACTCAACATGATCTCAAACTCCTTTACAAATTGTAAATAGTCAGCTGGGTTTCCGTCGAAACACCGTGGTTCAAATTTAGGGAGTTTGATGTTCCTATTATCCCTGAACGGCGAAACAGTAACATCAACCATGTCATGCTTAACATGAGACACATCGTTACAATTAACAGACAAGTCACCATGACTTACTTTCCTGTTTGCATCCAAGTCGCTCTGTCCCTTCTTTGACCCAGGCATTGTTGAACTTGACCCAATTCCAAAAACGTTCCAGATATTGCTTGTTCAAAGAGGACTTGACCGGCACCAGGAGAGATAAACGGTGACTATCCAAACTGTCACCAACATTTCAAAACCGTGAAAAACTGAGGTCGTACCGTCAGAAAGTATCAGGCACGTCTCATAATCCGTTAATGCCCAGCTCTTGCTACGCTCGGGCTCACGCTGTCGCTTGAAGTTTCTCAGAAACGCTTAGTAATAACGGGCGAAAAAACCAAAACACCAATTGTTGACTCGAGGATTCTTTACTGTTACACCAACATATAAATCACGTATGACTAAGGTCTGTGAACAAATATTACAATAATAAATCACAATATTACTTCTGACGGTTGTCTCCTGACTTCTTTCTGCACAGCGACCGATGAGACGATGACTGTCGTATTGTTGCCTCCGCGAAAATACAGGGAAGTTGGTTTTGAGCAAACAACCAAGAATTGATCTTCAATCTTCAACTACATTGACACTCCCCGGCAAAATACGGATCCAACCCCTTTTTTCTATCAATACCAATACACGTTGACTTGGATGCCATTGCGAGAACCTGGATCACACGGACAGAGCTGAAATGGAAAACAAACAGAAAAGCCAACACACCACAAGCATACTCACAGCACAATCTCACACATCAATGACGACCTGCGCCTTCCAGTTAAAGGCATCCACTTGCAACACAATCGCCACTTGCTAGAATGACTCTTGCAGAATGCAACGTGACCATAGCACCACCTCACGATACTCTACGCACATCCTCTTATCTACTCACTACCAATTACCACTGCAATCGCTTGGCACTCATTCTGCCTCAATTCTAGTAACGATGACGTATGCGAGCCTCAGTCGTTTACACTCTTTCTCCCCGGCGTGTCAGACCGCGGCTAACAATTATCTCCGTGTGCATTTCATTCTCAGCAATAGCCTAGCCTCCCCGGCGTATACGACCCATCTGCTGTCTCTAACATCAATCAATTCATTCATGGATGTAGAAGAGTGGACACAACTTCAGAAGTAATCACGACGAAAATTTTAACAAAATTATGCAATAACGACAAGGTACGAAAACAACGAGTAAACCCAATGAATCCAAAAACACCAACTGATATGACACACCACACATATATACAAACAGTACACACAAACTCGTGGATCATGTCTTGATGGAATTCCCTTGAAGAATCTCAGGACTGACACCAGTACGCCAAAGCTGTTGTTACTCGGCTTTCAGAAAGTTGTCTACCTGCAAGACCACCACAACTGGTGTCTCTTACTATTAGCTCAGGTTTAACACTAGCATCTGATGATAGGTGGGCTACATGCTGATCACTCACACTGACGGTCTGACAAGTATGCATGCCTTCTGCAACTGCATCTGCATTTATTTCCACTTCACGTTCGAGTTGTACAGAAACTTTGTTCAACTCAGCAGTAGTAGGCATATCCCTCATCTCATCATGATCAACCTAAGACAACTGTTGAGTATCATGATCATTATCACGAATATTCACTTTACCGTCAACTTCATCATTTTCAAACTCTTTAATAACAGAGGTAGACAATTTTGGTTCCTCCTCGCAAATCCTAAAAGGTTTCATAACTTCACTCTGACTAGTAATACCTTGTAAACTTGTAGGGTCAGAACTGGACTCTGAAGCAGCAACTCTATTCTGGGACACTCTATTCAGCAATGGCTTACCAGTTGCAACTACAGACTTCTTGACCTCACCGTTATCGTCACACAATTCGGAGTCAGGCCTGGAGTTTACATTTAGCTTATCACTGAACTTGCTCACTGGTTTACAGCTCACCTTTGTATGCACCTCTTGCAAACGTGTAAAACACAACCGTGTTTGTCTTGCATCTTGTAACTTATCTGTTGAGGATGTACTACGAAAGCTGTTACACTCACTAGGTCTAAATGCATTTCCTGACATCATAGAGCCTTCTAGATATCCACCTCTCTGAGACCCTTCCGTCATCAATGATTGCGTTTGCTCTCAGACTGCTCTATTCTAGGGGTGAGATTCATTATACTGGCAAACTTGCTCATCGATTGATTGACACTATCTTTTACTAGTTTCAGGATATCATCAAATTTTGGCTCGATACCCTCATCCTCCATACGGGAGCTTATCTTCACCCACTTCCTTTGCAGTCGAGTAGGTAGGCGTCTCGCTATTACCTCTATGGCTTAACTTGAGTTCAAATCGATCATGGAATTCACCGAAATTAATGCATTCTTGTAAGTCAACGGATTATCCAGAAACTCGTTGAGCGCCTTGGAGTCGTCTTGTAATTGACCACCATTACCCTTAACAGCCTCGAGTAATTTCCTTACAATCATCGAACGTCTTCCAAACCTTTGGCGTAGTATGCTCATAGCGTCAGCGTGTCTCTCATTAGGGGGCATGAGCTTACATCACTGTATAGCTCTTGCTGCAATTCCAGTGCAATATCTCATCAAATACATTAACTTCATTTAATCAGTTAATAAAAAACCACTCAACATGATCTCAAACTCCTTTACAAATTGTAAATAGTCAGCTGGGTTTCCGTCGAAACACCGTGGTTCAAATTTAGGGAGTTTGATGTTCCTATTATCCCTGAACGGCGAAACAGTAACATCAACCATGTCATGCTTAACATGAGACACATCGTTACAATTAACAGACAAGTCACCATGACTTACTTTCCTGTTTGCATCCAAGTCGCTCTGTCCCTTCTTTGACCCAGGCATTGTTGAACTTGACCCAATTCCAAAAACGTTCCAGATATTGCTTGTTCAAAGAGGACTTGACCGGCACCAGGAGAGATAAACGGTGACTATCCAAACTGTCACCAACATTTCAAAACCGTGAAAAACTGAGGTCGTACCGTCAGAAAGTATCAGGCACGTCTCATAATCCGTTAATGCCCAGCTCTTGCTACGCTCGGGCTCACGCTGTCGCTTGAAGTTTCTCAGAAACGCTTAGTAATAACGGGCGAAAAAACCAAAACACCAATTGTTGACTCGAGGATTCTTTACTGTTACACCAACATATAAATCACGTATGACTAAGGTCTGTGAACAAATATTACAATAATAAATCACAATATTACTTCTGACGGTTGTCTCCTGACTTCTTTCTGCACAGCGACCGATGAGACGATGACTGTCGTATTGATGCCTCCGCGAAAATACAGGGAAGTTGGTTTCGAGCAAACAGCCATGAATTGATCGTACAATCTTCAACTACATTGACAAGGGTATGAAAACCACTAAAGTTATTGTCAATATGATTTGTATCATTTGGAATTGTATCAATAGAAGAGCGTATGAAAGGTTTTTTAGTGTGTCAACTTTAAGAGTTGGAACAGAAATACATCGCTTACCGTTAGTAATTTCTTTGAAATGTTTCCATAAATTAGAAGGGGTTTTACATGACAAAAATCTTTGATTATATAAAACATTTAGTCTTTTCATTTCCAGTTTTATCATAATGTTTAACTTTTTTACACCATGCTTATCATTTGTTTTGAACAACAGTTCTTTATCTCTGCGTAGCTTTTTGAGTTATTTGGAAGATAAGCGATCAAATCGAATGAACAATGTTTCTTTAGGACAACATATTTCGAAACAGAATTTAAGATAATCGGTAGTGTTTGTGATTGTTACATCTAATGTTTGTTCTCTAAATAAGTCCCAGTTAGTGTCTTTCAACGTGTATCTGAGCTTGTCTAGGTTGTCTTGTGAGTAGGATCTCCGTTGAACCTTGCTGTAGAGGTGAGAGAGGACACTTTTGTGTGATTTTGAATATATTTTAGGCAGTACACGTATGATGCAGTGGTCAGAATTAAGTAGAGGAGCACGTTTGCGAGCTTCATATATGCCAGCATCATTAATGAATACTAGATCCAGTTTTTTACCAAGACGGGTGGCAAAGCTAACAATATTGTCATGACCAAGTGATATAAGGAAGGAGCAATCTCTTCCATTGAAGTCGCCAGTTACTATTGATTAAGAGTTCTCGAAGCAAGCTGCAGCAAAAGCGGTGAATTTATCAGCGAACATAGATAAATCCAATGTGGTACAGCCAGGAGAGACATAAACATTAGAAATATAAATGAATTTGTATTTTGACAGGTGTTTCGGGCGACATCTCACAGCGATGCAATCAATGTAGTCATTCGAGAATTTGAAACAAACTTTGTTAGAAATGGACCATTTTGAGTGAATAAAAGTTGCAACACCTCCGCCACATTTTTTCTTGGAACAAACACGGTCTTGTCTGAAAACATTAAAGTTGTTTAGAGACACAATATTGTCATCGTATGAGTCATGGAGCCAGGTTTCTTGTAGAGTGACAATACCAGTATCGTGGTAGGTTCCGGATGACAACAGGGACTGAAAATCCAGAATTTTATTAGGCAGGGACCGGCAGTTGGTAGTAATGATAGCTGGAACTGTGGTGTGAATATGTATGGTGAAAATTATCCTCTTGTGGCGACTTCATGAGACTTCGCGAGTCTGAGTACAGGGAACAGTCCTACTCAACATGCAAACACTAGTATACTGGTATCTAACTTTAGCCCGAATAATTCTACCTGTAAACAATGTTGCTTTTGTCTGTGCCAACCGTGTTTTATTCTCTTGCTTTTGGATGGACCTCTCTTCTTCGTCCGAAAACTATTTTACAACCGGTGCTCAGCTTCTACTGGTAGACACGATGCCAGCAGTGAAATATTCTATGTATTATATTATTAATTTGCAGCAGCAAACTTTAACTGTATCACCAAGTAGCCAACAATTTCTATAACTCGTTAACTATATTTTTCATAATATACTGTTACAATATTATTGCATTACTTTAGATATTTACTCTAGTATTTATTCCGTTACGGGGCTGTTTGTTAAGTTCCTTACAAACTAATTGGTGAGCCTGACTGAACATTTTAGTTCTATGAACTTATGTTGCTATCATTTTTATTTTTGACTGCACAATTTGAATATATTTATGCATCTGTGTGTCTGTTTATCCACATAATAATCATGTCTTCACCCACCTGTTCAGCTATTGCATCTGGAACTAATGAGGAAACACAAGATTCAGGAATAAACGTAATAGTCGACCTACGTCTTCCTCCATTTGGTTTGACTGAGCCTAGGATTTGGTCCGGTATCACTTAACCCCTTTCCGCTGCCACAGGTATTAAGTCACAGATTGCAAAGTACGGATGCGTCTTAGCTGCACTACCAGCAGGGTTACTCAAAGACATTACTGACCCAGTCGATAGTGCTCCTGAAGACCACCAACAGGATGGCATCAAATTGTTGATCAAAAGAAGCATTGTCCCTGACATGTAAAGGATCTAGAAATTACTCACTGAGTGTGAGTTAGTTTAAAGGGTGACGTCTCAGCTCCTCAAGAATATGAGTCGACCAATAAATCCACATGAGACCGATGAGGAGATCTTACGAAAATGTGTCTGCAACGGCTACCTAGGCATATCCAACAGACATTGACGATGTCATACAAACCATTGTCAATGTAGTTGAAGATTGAACGATCAATTCATGGCTGTTTGCTCGAAACCAACTTCCCTGTATTTTCGCGGAGGCATCAATACGACAGTCATCGTCTCATCGGTCGCTGTGCAGAAAGAAGTCAGGAGACAACCGTCAGAAGTAATATTGTGATTTATTATTGTAATATTTGTTCACAGACCTTAGTCATACGTGATTTATATGTTGGTGTAACAGTAAAGAATCCTCGAGTCAACAATTGGTGTTTTGGTTTTTTCGCCCGTTATTACTAAGCGTTTCTGAGAAACTTCAAGCGACAGCGTGAGCCCGAGCGTAGCAAGAGCTGGGCATTAACGGATTATGAGACGTGCCTGATACTTTCTGACGGTACGACCTCAGTTTTTCACGGTTTTGAAATGTTGGTGACAGTTTGGATAGTCACCGTTTATCTCTCCTGGTGCCGGTCAAGTCCTCTTTGAACAAGCAATATCTGGAACGTTTTTGGAATTGGGTCAAGTTCAACAATGCCTGGGTCAAAGAAGGGACAGAGCGACTTGGATGCAAACAGGAAAGTAAGTCATGGTGACTTGTCTGTTAATTGTAACGATGTGTCTCATGTTAAGCATGACATGGTTGATGTTACTGTTTCGCCGTTCAGGGATAATAGGAACATCAAACTCCCTAAATTTGAACCACGGTGTTTCGACGGAAACCCAGCTGACTATTTACAATTTGTAAAGGAGTTTGAGATCATGTTGAGTGGTTTTTTATTAACTGATTAAATGAAGTTAATGTATTTGATGAGATATTGCACTGGAATTGCAGCAAGAGCTATACAGTGATGTAAGCTCATGCCCCCTAATGAGAGACACGCTGACGCTATGAGCATACTACGCCAAAGGTTTGGAAGACGTTCGATGATTGTAAGGAAATTACTCGAGGCTGTTAAGGGTAATGGTGGTCAATTACAAGACGACTCCAAGGCGCTCAACGAGTTTCTGGATAATCCGTTGACTTACAAGAATGCATTAATTTCGGTGAATTCCATGATCGATTTGAACTCAAGTTAAGCCATAGAGGTAATAGCGAGACGCCTACCTACTCGACTGCAAAGGAAGTGGGTGAAGATAAGCTCCCGTATGGAGGATGAGGGTATCGAGCCAAAATTTGATGATATCCTGAAACTAGTAAAAGATAGTGTCAATCAATCGATGAGCAAGTTTGCCAGTATAATGAATCTCACCCCTAGAATAGAGCAGTCTGAGAGCAAACGCAATCATTGATGACGGAAGGGTCTCAGAGAGGTGGATATCTAGAAGGCTCTATGATGTCAGGAAATGCATTTAGACCTAGTGAGTGTAACAGCTTTCGTAGTACATCCTCAACAGATAAGTTACAAGATGCAAGACAAACACGGTTGTGTTTTACACGTTTGCAAGAGGTGCATACAAAGGTGAGCTGTAAACCAGTGAGCAAGTTCAGTGATAAGCTAAATGTAAACTCCAGGCCTGACTCCGAATTGTGTGACGATAACGGTGAGGTCAAGAAGTCTGTAGTTGCAACTGGTAAGCCATTGCTGAATAGAGTGTCCCAGAATAGAGTTGCTGCTTCAGAGTCCAGTTCTGACCCTACAAGTTTACAAGGTATTACTAGTCAGAGTGAAGTTATGAAACCTTTTAGGATTTGCGAGGAGGAACCAAAATTGTCTACCTCTGTTATTAAAGAGTTTGAAAATGATGAAGTTGACGGTAAAGTGAATATTCGTGATAATGATCATGATACTCAACAGTTGTCTTAGGTTGATCATGATGAGATGAGGGATATGCCTACTACTGCTGAGTTGAACAAAGTTTCTGTACAACTCGAACGTGAAGTGGAAATAAATGCAGATGCAGTTGCAGAAGGCATGCATACTTGTCAGACCGTCAGTGTGAGTGATCAGCATGTAGCCCACCTATCATCAGATGCTAGTGTTAAACCTGAGCTAATAGTAAGAGACACCAGTTGTGGTGGTCTTGCAGGTAGACAACTTTCTGAAAGCCGAACAAGAACAGCTTCTGATCCACCGCTAACTTCATCGACTGGTATCAATCAGTTGCCGTTGGTGTTGTCATCCACAATGAAAAAGACGCCCATCAACTCAACTATCTTGTGCAATGACTCTGAGAGTATTGGTGCATTTGAAAAGACGAAAGATATTGCTCAGTTTAGTGAGGATAAGCCAAGTGTAAACGAGAGAGTAATTGTTAAATTGACTTGCACGAATAAAGGCATTTCTAGTTTCAAGTTACTATTTGAATGTTATTATCTTTGGTGTAAATTACTCTGTTTCTACGCTTGGTTGACCAGATACGTCGTATGTTTGTTCGTCATCTATGTTTTACGATACAATGACATGAGCGTGTTACCGTTCAGATTTGAGGATATAGCTGATAGAAGGAAGTCAGCAAATGAACTCTGCAACGATTTTCCAACCTAGAGCGTCAACCTGAGAAGGGTTGTAGGCGTACTGCTGTAAGTCCTACAGTTCTTCAAGGGTAGTTTGTCGTGCCAGAATCCACAACATTTGATGTAGTGATTGTACATATGTTTGTGTTGAATAGTTGTGTGAGTTCCAATTATTGTAATTGTTGGTTAATCTTGTTTGTGTCCGGACATTCTACAACTTACAATCGTCAACGTGAGGATGGTTGCAAGAGTGCTGGTGTAGGTCCTGGGATTTTTCGAAAAATTAAATCGAGATATGATAAGCGAGTGTCAATGTAGTTGAAGATTGAACGATCAATTCATGGTTTTTTTTGCTCAAAACCAACTTCCCTTTATTTTCGCGGAGGCATCAATACGACAGTCATCGTCTCATCGGTCGCTGTTCAGAAAGAAATCAGGAGACAACCGTCAGAAATAATATTGTGATTTATTGTTGTAACATTTGTTCATAGACCTTAGTTGTAAAGCTTAGTTGTAGATTGGCTCTATGTTGGTTTTAGAATAAATAATTCTCGAGTCACCAAACCGGGTCCTGGTTTTTACGTCCATTCGTACTAAGCGTTTCTGAGAAGCTTCGAGGAACAGCGTGAGTCCTAGCGTAGCAAGAGGTAGGCATTACCGGTTTAAAAGACGTGGCTGACACCCGTCAACCTAAAATGAACTAAGGTAGCCTGTAGACAACATTCTAGACGTAACACCTGACGCCAGTGTCTACAAAGTATCAAAGCGTATTGAGTCATCAGTTCAGGTTGCGTCTACTCCGGTCACACCAATATTATCAGCCCTTCTGGCCTTAGCAAGCAATATGGAAAAGTTAGCTGTTGAACTGTTCAGCCTATGCTTACTATGCGATAGACCACACTTCAGGTCAGTGCAATCTTGAAGTTCTATTACAAGACGGCCGATCAGGACATCCCCTAATACCTGATACATTTGCCGTTATCATGGACAGTTTGAACATCAAGTCATTCGGTCCGTAAAACCATGCAATTTCAGTAGTGGTGACTCGTTTATGGAAACATTCCGGTAAGACAGTGATGGCTGTTACTGGTAATCACTCAAGTCAATTTTTCTACGTGAGGGATAAAACCACAAGCACATTATTCTTCGTGGGCATGGGAGCCGAAGTAAGTTTATTACGCCCTTCACTATCTGAGCGACTTTCCAACACAGCAGGGAAACTTTCACTTAGTTTGTGGCACAGTGGTTAGGACTCTCCCCGGCCATGCACATGGTCCGGGGTTCGAGCCCACGCCGAAGCACACCTGATATCTATGGTCGGCCTGAGAAATTCGGGCTTCCGATATCCATGCTGAAAATTTCATACTTGTTTCAAAAATACGGTGTGGAATCAAGCTGTAATCAAAAATAAAAAAATAAATAAATATTAAAATAAAATAAGCTAGCCAAACGAGCATACAGAACAGTCGCTTATCTTGGAACTTGGTTTATGCCTTTGTTTTAAATGGATTTTCATGGTGGCTGATGTTCGTCGTCCTATACTCGGTGCTCGTTCTTTAAGTAATTTCGATCTTTCGGTTGATGTCAACAAGAAAAAAATGACTGATAACTGCACCCAACTTCAAATCCATGGAATCATCTCAGAATGCTCCGCTTGTGATATTTGCATAGAAAAGCCTGATGATTGCATGCTTTCTGCATTATTGCATCATTTCCCCGAAATTCTAAAGCCGTCTCATAATACCGAAGACTATGCTCATTGCGTCACGCACAAAACCCTCACAACTGGTCAACCTACCCTAGCAGATTCTCGTCGATTACCATTTGAGAAGCTGGTGGCAGCTAAAGCTGAATCTGAACACATGGTGCGGCTGAGCGTCCAACCCCCAAATAGTTTTCACCCTTAAATGTGGTACCAAAGCCTGAGCAAGAGTGGTGAGCGTTCGGGGATTACCGACACTTGAATAATGCTACCGTCCCACATCATTATCCTGTTCCCCGCTAGCATGATTTCTCTCTGACATTGTATGTTAAAACTGTTTTCTCCAAAGTGGATTTGGCCACAGCTTATCGCCAGATACCAGCCGCTCCACAGGACATTGAGAAGGCAGTCACCATAACGCATAATACACATGTAAAACATCACAAAATGCTTTGTATAAACATTTATTGTAGAAATGTGGGTAAATAAATACCTGGAGAATTTTGTAACCAATACGTAGAGAGTTGGTGAGCATTATCATGTAGCTGAATATGTTGAAAGGCGGAAAATATTACTTATTGACATCCTGAGACACCAGTAGGATGAAAACAAGCGATAAGTTGCAACGATAGTAAATTGTAAATTTTATGCACCGTTTATTCCATAATTCATTGATACGAAGTTAAACCAATATTTCGCAATATTCTGATGTTTCGTTTGTAGCTTTCTCTTCTGAGCTTGTAATTCACGCCAACCTGCTTCTCACAATTATCTCTAAACTCACAAGAACGAAAGCAGCTGAAATTTCAAGTCCCATGTCTCCAGGAAAGACGTATAAATTCTTACTGTCCAGCTTTTGCTACGCTAGATCTCACGCTGTCTCTCGAAGACATTCAGTAACGCTCTGTATCAACCAACACGAAAAACAGAACACTGATTGGCGACTCAAGAATCCTTCATTATTACGCCAACATATAACCAACAATAATGTTATTACACGAGGTCTAAGAATGAATGTTATAACGGTAAATCATGATAATACTTCTGATAGTTTTTTTATCTTCCACTGGACAGCGAACGATGAGACGATGAGTGATGGATTAATGACTACCACGAAAAATATGCGGGAGTTGGGTTTGAGCAAACAACCATGAATTGATCGTTCAATCTTCAACTACATTGACACTCCCCGGCAAAATACGGATCCATCCCTTTTTTCCATCACGACCAATACACGTTACCTCGGATGCCATTGCGAGAACGGGGGCCAAACGGAAAAAGCTGAAATGGAAAACAAACAGAAAAGACAATATACCACAGGCATACCCAAAGCACAATCTCACTCATCGATGACGACCTAGATTAAGTCCTACAGTTCTTCAAGGGTAGTTCGTCATGGGAGAATCCACCACATTTGGTGTATTGACTGTACAGATGTTTGTGTTAAATAATTGAGTGAGTTCCAATTAATGTAATTGTTGGTCATTCTTGTTTGTGTCCCGACGTTCTTCAACCTACAATCGTTAACCCGAGAAGGGTTGCAGGCGTGCTAGTGTAAGCCCTGGGATTCTTCAAAGAATTACATCGAGGCATGTTCGGCGAGGTTATTTGTACTGCTTGTATATATGTGTGGTGTGTCATATCAATTGGTGTTTTTGGCTTCATTGTGTTTACTTGCTGTTTTCGTACCTTGTCATTTTTGCATAATTTTGTTAGATTTTCGTCGTGCTTACTTCTGTAGTTGTTTCTAGTCTTCTACATCCGTGAATGAATTGACTGATGTTAAAGACAGCAGATGGGTCGTATACGCCGAGGAGGCTAGTGCTGAGAATGACATGCACACGGAGATAAGGATTAGCTGTGGAATCAATGATTGAGAATGAATGTTTCTGTTCAGGCTGTGGTCTCACACGCCGGGGAGCGAGAGCGTAGACGACTGAGGCTTGCATACGTCACCGTTACCAGAACTGAGGCAGAATGAGTGACAAGCGATTGCAGTGGAAATTGGTAGTGGGTAGATAAGAGGATGTGCAAAGAGTATCATGAGGTGCTGATATGGTCACGTTGCGTTTTGCAAGAGTCATTCTAGCAATTGGCGATTGTGTTACAAGAGGACGCCTTTAACTGGAAGGCGCAGGTCGTCATTGATGTGTGAGATTGTGCTGTGAGTATGCCTGTGGTATATTGTCTTTTCTGTTTGTTTTCCATTTCAGCTTTTTCCGTTTGGCCCCCGTTCTCGCAATGGCATCCGAGGTAACGTGTATTGGTCGTGATGGAAAAAAGGGATGGATCCGTATTTTGCCGGGGAGTGTCAATGTAGTTGAAGATTGAACGATCAATTCATGGTTGTTTGCTCAAACCCAACTCCCGCATATTTTTCGTGGTAGTCATTAATCCATCACTCATCGTCTCATCGTTCGCTGTCCAGTGGAAGATAAAAAAACTATCAGAAGTATTATCATGATTTACCGTTATAACATTCATTCTTAGACCTCGTGTAATAACATTATTGTTGGTTATATGTTGGCGTAATAATGAAGGATTCTTGAGTCGCCAATCAGTGTTCTGTTTTTCGTGTTGGTTGATACAGAGCGTTACTGAATGTCTTCGAGAGACAGCGTGAGATCTAGCGTAGCAATAGCTGGACATTAACAGTTTGTTATACTTGGCTGGCACACCTACTTTCGGTGACAACTTTTTGTAATATACACAGGATCTATTTTTCAAGAATCCACGTTGTAAGCTTGTTCGAATATCTTCCCTGAATCGGTAGTCTGACAATTGATCTTTTACAACTTTCTCCTGGATTTGTAAGACACACCTACTCCTGGTGATATCTTGTTGTACAATGTTTTCTTCACGACACAATCCCAGTCTCCACCTATGTTTGTTTTAGATTTCCCAGTAGTGACCATGGAATTTTAGTCTGCTCTCTGCCTTTCTCACCACAATATACAGGAAACAAACAATATTCAAGGAGCATGATATGCCGTAGTTATAAACACGCAGATTGGGGATTAGTCGGAGAACTCATTCGACTCTGTCAGTAGGATGACCATTTTACCACTGATTTCCTAGAGGCTGTAATGTCTCTATTTTACAGAAATGTTACCCTTTATCTATATACTGTTGCTCCTAAGAAAATAGTGAAATTAAGTAGACACCAAGCTGAATATAATCCAAAGATACGCCGCAATAAGTTAGGGAATTTGAAGAAACAGTGCTATTGCACCAAGGATATATCACTACTGCTCTCAATCCACGAGTCTCTTGAATCTGTCAAGCGCCTACGCTATCAAAAGGACCTCGACGAAGAGTTAACGGCACTTGAAAGTACCTCTTAAGTTCATAACTTAACAGCACTTCTTAAAAAACGAACGCAATCAACGAGGGGAATCCCCTACTTACTTCACGACAAAGCGATCTACATTGAGCCTGCCACCATCTGTGAACTTTTCAGTGATTGGTTTGCAAACTTTAGTTTAGAAACGCGCATGCCTGGTGAAACCGCCCCACTAACTAGCTCTTCCCTCGAAAACATTGTGTTTACCAACCAATTAATAGAATAAGCATTTAAAAGCCTTAGAACTTCTACTAGCAGAGCGACTTTATTGCATATCCCCGTAATGACGCTTGTTGCTATGTTGCTATTGGTTTCAATTGGCCTTGGCTTTGGGAGAAGATTTAACTGATGTAATATTGCGATTTCGTAGACATAACTCAGGCTCATAGGTGAAAAAATTACAATCCTGGAATAAGGACAAATTGTTCAGAAGGTAAGGAGGACATTATTTTTCAGTTTATTTGTATATATACTATTGTGTATCGAGTTGCGTTGAGTTCTTAGTGCAACTGTATGCAACTGCATTTACATAAAGTAAAACATTACGAATTCTCCTGTTTTTAGAACAAAAAACATGATCCTTTTCATTAAGTTTAGTAATGAAGAATGGAATTTCTGCTTCCACATCAGTGTTATTTAATTGAAGTTTCAATCCCTGTAGGCCTTTAAAGGAATAAATTCGGCACGGAGAACTCCTATGGAAACCGAAAATACTTTTGGTTTACTAAATCTTACTGACTTCCTGTATAAATTTGATATCTGTCAAGTGTTTATGTAAAGTATGCTGGAGTATTCAGTAAGGTAAAAGTTGTAGTGCATAATTCCTAGACTTGTTGTAGTCATTGGTATTCCTAAGATACCACTTGCTCGCTTTATGGGGCCGAAATATCTAATTCTCACTTTATTGAGGAAACACTATATTTCCTGCAAAAGTAGTGCGTCAGTATCTGAGTTTCATAAAGCCTACAGAATGTTTTCTATCCAGTGATTACTGTTTGCGAATTATTCGATAAAACACATACCCGAGTGGGATGTAACACAAGGCTGAATTCTTAAACTGTCATTCTTATATCAGCTCAATTCAATCACATGTATATTAGTTGAATAGTCTGTAATTGACTTTAGAGACTTATCAGGGAATAGTCTCATCAACTCACAGTTTGCTGATGACATTGTCCACCTAGACTATGAGAAGTAACCCCTGATGCTGTAAAATATGAAAATAATACCGGTGTTTGATTACAGGTGTCTGTGTTCTATCTCATGAGTAAAGCAGTATAATATGGCGAGTACCGTTGAGGTCACGCATAAATGTTTAGGTGAGGAGGGTAAGTTAGTCTTCAAGGTAGGGAAGCTGAATAGGTTGAGATAGCTAGAACACGTGCTGGCATACCAAACCATCGCCTTCCTCGAGGGACAATGCTAGCCAGCACATGTTAAGGTTCAAAATGTGTTTGGATCGGTCAAATGAAAAACTGGTATTGGTTCATAAAATCGTTGACGGTCAGCCAGAGGAACTGCTGGAGATATAACTTCAAATCTTTGTTACTGGCACAGATGCATTCACTCTGTGTAATCTCACGTATCTATTCAACTTGTGTTTTTCATTGTCACTATTTATTCTCCCTCACATTTTCGCCCGGTAAACTTCCATTTAGTTTTATGTCTCTACCTTCGTGTGCTACATGGAATGTGGTAAATTAAACAGGTGGACTTCTCTGCAAACTCATCCTGAAAGCTAGTCAGAATGAAACAGTCTGGGCATGACTAAATGCGAAACATTGAATAATCTCCAAAATTTCAACAAATGATAAGTGTAGTTCTTAGTCTTGTTCGTTGCTAAATGAAAAATAGATAACTTTCAGTAATCTCTTCTATCATCCGGGATTCACCTCGTACTTTGCAAGTGTTTTTGTGACTTGTTACTTTTGTGCTAGGCTTTCAGTCAGCGTATGCCGTTGTTGTTGACTCAGGACATAGATGACTTTAGTTGAATAAGGTTTCATTCGTGCAAACACGGGTCCTGGGTAGTTGATTGGTTGCATTATCATTTCTCAAATGGAATGCAGCATACTGTATATTAGGGTAAATCTTCGGCCTCGCTTGCCGAAGCTGATGTTCCTCAGGGTACTGTTACCTTTCCTTTGTTTTTCTCTCTCTCGTCTTACATGAATTCTCTCTTTCTAATGAGAGCAACTTCGTCAGATACGCTGGTGGCCTGACTGTCTCTTTTCCTGTCACGTTACAACGTGACTGCAGCAAACTTAACTGCTTCCTGTCTGTAGTCTTAGTACATGGTCTTACGTTAAATCCCTCTAAATATCAGGCAGTTAACTTTCCCTTCACTCATAAGCGTGAACTACAAGAACTGTGTCGTTCACAAGATGCTTGTATCAAGGAGGACACTGTAACAGAAACTAAGTCTAACGTAAAATACCTTGGAGTAGTTCTATCCTCTGGTCTTTCTTGGTCATTCTATATCTTTTAGATTTCTAAGAAAATCTTCAGTCTAGCTTACCACGTTATGTAGTCAAGACAGTCAGGAATCATTCAACCTCTCTTTTTACAATTTGTTAATTCTTGCATTGGTCTTTACTGCTCCCCCTTATTCTCTCTTGAATTACTCAAAAGCGACTCTGTCGTATTGTGCAGGGTATTAAGGCTGTCAGTAGGGCAAGTGGTGTACCATTTAGTCAACTCGTTAATGCCCTAGTTGAAAGAAATGGTCTAAATCTATACTGTCTAACCCTCAACATCCCCTCTATTCTCAGCTCTACCATTTAATTTCATCTGATGGTGTGGTGAGAGCAGGTTGCTAGCCAATTGGTAGACATTAATCTACATCAATATCTAGACCACTGATATTGGCCGTGAAGAAGGTGAACGAGGCCGATCCAACAACTAATCACAGCAGACTTAACGTGGGCAAATATAATTCGCAGATAGATGGCTCCACTTTCCGAGGAATTCCTAAACAACCAACCAGAAGACCGCGTTTTTCTAAATGAATGAGCTATAATAATATATGTGAAATATATATAAATACGTGTTGATTTCCGTAATAAAACGATCTGTTTCTGGACCTTGTCTTATGTTGTTACAATGGAACCAGAAGTCAGTATAAAAGATTATATAATCGTTCTTGGAATTACGTAATTCCAAAAATTATTGTCATTTACATTAGCAGCAGTTCACTGCCTATTGAGTTTACGCAAGTACAATGCTCATTTCCCACTTTACTGAGGGGACATCAACTAGGATTCTAGAAAAGTAGTAAGTGAGTATGTGAATTTTATGAATCTCTAGACTGCATTCCATTCACTCAATACTGAAACTTAATGACGAGGGAACTGATATTTCCAAGAAGGATATAATACAAGGCTGATTTCTACAACTGTCGTCTTTATTTTAGTTCATTTTCATCATGCATGTATTAACCGAATTGTCTGTCACTCACTTTAGGGACTTACCAGGGAACAGTCTTGTCAACTTAGTGTTTGCTGATGGTATTATCCACTTAGGCTGCGACAAGTGACCACTGAAACTGGAAGATATGGAAATACTACTGGTTTTTGATCGCAGTTTCTGTACCTTTTCTTCTGTTTAAGTAATCTAATATGGTGAGTAATATTGGGGTTAAGCTATGTGTTAGGTAGAAATGTGATTCAAAACGTTGTTGATGACACAGATGCGTTCACTCTGTGTAATCTCACACTTCTAAGCAACCCTTATATTTTCTTTTTTCCTCTATCTTTGTGTGCTACATGGAATGTAATAACTTAAACGGGTGTACTTGTGTGCAAGCTTCTATGTTGAAAGTCAGTCTGTCAGAATGATCTATAGTCCAGGTATAATGACTTACCAAAACGTGGGTAAAAATAAGCAAAATGTCAACAAATGATAATCGTATTTTTCCATTTGGTTCTTGTCTAACTGAAAAAAGAGTTATCTTACAATAATTTATCCTCTTACCCGAGATAACTCTCACACTGTGTCTCGTTATATCTCATGAGTTAGTTTATTTTATTCCGTAGCCCAAATAATAATAATAATAACAGCTTTATTCCAAACGGTATTCGTGGCACAGGTATATTTAATTTTCAGCGTGCATTACAGTATATTGCATCTAATTACCTCATAAATTATACAAGAGTTTTAAAAATAAAAAAATAAAAATCTAACGCCAAAAAAACAGCTAAGAGTTTACATTTCAAACAATGCACCACAGGATATGAAATGTAAAGTTGATGTGTGAATGAAGATGAGAACAACAGCGCAATAATAACGAGGAAAGGAAAACAAAAACTAATAGGACTATTTGTTAGGGTGCCGCAGTAAGTTTATCGTATCATACCTAACGGATTTCCCATCACATAACAGCTGTGTCAGATATGGTATTGTGGATTTTTTGTACTTGGTAGTCCTAGCATATAGTCTTCTATAGCTGCCTCTAGTTCTACCAGACGAAATGTAAAGAGACAGCTGCGTATAGAGAGGATGCTCGTGGTCTGACAGTATAGTATTCGCTAGGTTCTCACATGAAATTATATGTCTATCCACAATAGTGTTAACCAGTTGGTTTAACGATATCCCACTTGCCCTACTAACGGCTTTTAGTGCCCTTCTCAACAAAGCAAAGTCTTTCTTAAGTAGTCCAGGAAAGATTAATGGGGAGCAGTAAAGGAGGATGGGTAGAATACAAGAATTGACAAACTGAGAAAGCAAAGACTGCTTTATGCCAGACTGCCTAAATTTCCTGACGTAGAACGTTAAGCGAAACATCTTTCTAGTAACTAGCAAGATGTGGGAGGACCAGAAAAGATCAGTGGAAAAACTCAGCCCAAGGTACTCGACATTATATGTATTTTCAACCTCTGTGCCGTCAATGATGATGGGGCCATGTGAGCTAACTAGTTGTTGTAGGTCACATTTACGTCTGAAACTGAAATTGACTACCTGACATTTAGACGGATTAAGCTTAAGTCCGTTTGAAGAGGACCACTGACTAATTTCCGACAAAAAGCTATTTAATTTGGAACAATCTGACTGAGAGTTGACAGGCATAGAAACCGAGAGGTCATCGGCATATTTAACAAAAGTGGCTACATCAGAATGAGGCAAGTCATGTAAGAAAAACGAAAACAGAAAAGGATAAAGAACAGCACCTTGAGGAACACCAGCTAAAGTAAGTGAGGTAGTGGAGGACTTTCCATTGTAGACGGTGTACTGCTTCCTTTCAGAAAAATAGGAATGCAACCACTTATTTGTCCAGCTTTCAGCCTGTGTTGCAGCAAGCTTACTTAGCAAGAGAGACCTGGGAACAGAGTCAAATGCAGATGTGTAATCAAGGAAGGCACAGCGAACGTATTTTGCTCCTTTATCTAAACTAGAGACTATGCTATGGTGAAGGACAACAGCGGCATCTAACGTACACCTACTATGTTTATAAGCAGACTGGTTGGAGGGAGGGTTCAAGATTGAGTAAAATAAGCCTTTCCATCACTTTCAGAAAAGGTGAGGTAATAGCAATGGGTCTAAACTTAACATTAGGTCCACTTGTTAACTTAGGCACTGGAACTATCTTGATATTTTTCCATGATTCAGGTATAATACTTTTGGAAAACGATTCGTTGAAAATGTCAGTTAATGGGGAACACAAGACGTCGGCACACTTCTTAAGGATAACAGCGGGAATACCATCAGGACCAAGGGACTGAGTAGGTTTGAGAGATTGAAGACACTTGAGGACATCATTCGTATTAAAGCATGAGAAGCGGTCATTATTTACACTATTCGAGGAATCATAACATTTGCTGGGATACATATAAAGGATTCATTAAACATGTTAACATCTACAGAAATATCATTCATCATTTGCTTACCACCTGTGATTTCCTTTAATAACTTCCACATATTTGATGGGGATTTACATGAAAGAAACTTCTGGTTATAGAGAGCATTCAATCTTTGTAATTCAAGCTTAATCAAAGTGTTCATTCTCTTAACACCAGATTTGTTTTTCATTTTGAACAACCTTTCTTTTTCACGGCGGAGCTTTTTGAGTTGAGAAGAGGAGAAGCGATCGAATTTTAAGAAGATTGTCTCTTTTGGACAACAAACATCAAGACAGAAATAAGGATGTGTTATGTTGGCAATTGTGTTATCAAGAGCTTGTTCAGTAAATAAATCCCAGTTAGTGTCTTTTAACATGGACCTTAGATTCAGTATGTTGTCATGGGAATAACATCCATGTTGTGTTTTCTTTCCAGGGTGTGAGAAGACCCTTTTGTGCTGTTTTCCATATACTTTGGGCAATATTCTTATGATACAGTGATCTGAATTTAGTAGTGGGGCTCTATTTCGAGCTTCAAATATTCCTGTGTCATTTGTAAACACAAGATCAATAGTGTTATCCATTCTAGTCGGGAAGTTGACAATGTTATCGTGTCCAAGTGAAATTAGGAAGCTATGATCACTAGAATTGAAATCACAAGTAACTACAGACAAGGAATTTTCGAAGGAGGTGGCAGCAAGGGAGGTATATTCATCCGCAAATAAAGATAATTCTGTGGAGTTGCGTCCAGGAGCAATATAAATGTTCGAGATGTAAATGTAGCTGTACTTAGACAAACGTTTAGGTCGACACTTAACGGTGAGACAGTCGATATTGTCACTAGAGAATTTGAAACATACGTTATTGGACGTACACAATTGTGAATTGATGGAGATGGCGACACCGCCACCGCGCTTCTTGCTGGAGATACACCGATCTTGTCTGAATAATTTGAAATTATTAAGATAAACTAGATTGTCATCATAATGATCATGAAGCCGTGTTTCTTCAAGTGATATGATCCTGTCAGCCACGTCTCGTAAACCGTTAATGCCCAGCTCTTGCTACGCTCGGGCTCACGCTGTCGCTTGAAGTTTCGCAGAAACGCTTAGTAATAACGGACGAAAAAACCAAAACACCAATTGTTGACTCGAGGAATCTTTATTGTTACACCAACAAATAAATCACGTATGACTAAGGTCTGTGAACAAATATTACATCAATAAATCACAATATTACTTCTGACGGTTGTCTCCTGACTTCTTTCTGCACAGCGACCGATGAGACGATGACTGTCGTATTGATGCCTCCGCGAAAATACAGGGAAGTTGGTTTTGAGCAAACAACCAAGAATTGATCGTTCAATCTTCAACTACATTGACACTCCCCGGCAAAATACGGATCCAACCCCTTTTTTCTATCAATACCAATACACGTTGACTTGGATGCCATTGCGAGAACCTGGATCACACGGACAGAGCTGAAATGGAAAACAAACAGAAAAGCCAACACACCACAAGCATACTCACAGCACAATCTCACACATCAATGACGACCTGCGCCTTCCAGTTAAAGGCATCCTCTTGCAACACAATCGCCACTTGCTAGAATGACTCTTGCTGAATGCAACGTGACCATAGCACCACCTCACGATACTCTACGCACATCCTCTTATCTACTCACTACCAATTACCACTGCAATCGCTTGGCACTCATTCTGCCTCAATTCTAGTAACGATGACGTATGCGAGCCTCAGTCGTTTACACTCTTTCTCCCCGGCGTGTCAGACCGCAGCTAACAATTATCTCCGTGTGCATTTCATTCTCAGCAATAGCCTAGCCTCCCCGGCGTATACGACCCATCTGCTGTCCTTAACATCAATCAATTCATTCATGGATGTAGAAGAGTGGACACAACTTCAGAAGTAATCACGACGAAAATTTTAACAAAATTATGCAATAAAAACAAGGTACGAAAACAACGAGTAAACCCAATGAATCCAAAAACACCAACTGATATGACACACCACACATATATACAAACAGTACACACAAACTCGCGGATCATGTCTTGATGGAATTCCTTTGAAGAATCGCAGGGCTAACACCAGTACGCCTACAAACCTTCACAGGTTGACGATTGTAAGTTGTGGAATGTCCGGACACAAACAAGATTAATCAACAATTACAATAATTGGAACTCACACAACTATTTAACACAAACATGTACAATCACTACATCAAATGTTGTGGATTCTGGCACGACAAACTACCCTTGAAGAGCCGAAGGACATACAGCAGTACGCCTACATTCCTTCTCAGGTTGATGATCCAAGTGGAAGCCGTCTGGACACAAACAGTGTCAATGTAGTTGAAGATTGAACGATCAATTCTTGGTTGTTTGCTCAAAATCAACTTCCCTGTATTTCCGCGGAGGCATCAATACGACAGTCATCGTCTCATCGGTCGCTGTTCAGAAAGAATAGTGAAACATCGTCAGAAACCTTAGTTCAGTTATTATTTTTATATGTCGGTGTAACCATAAAGAAATCTCTAGCGGCCAATCGGTGTTTTGGCTTTCGTCCGTTATAACTAAGCGTTTCTGAGAAACTTCAAGGAACAGCGTGGGCCCGAGCGTAGCAAGAGCTGGGCATTACCAGTTTATGAGACGTAATTGAAAGTTTCTGACGATAGAAACAGATCTGGCGGATTCAAACAGTTGGTGACAGTTTGGATAGTCACCGTTCATCTCTCCTGGTGCCGGTCAAGTCCTCTTTGAACAAGAAATATCTGGAACATTTTGGAATTGGGTCAAGTTCAACAATGCCTGGGTCAAAGAAGGGACAGAGCGACTTGGATGCAAACAGGAAAGTAAGTCATGGTGACTTGTCTGTTAATTGTAACGATGTGTCTCATGTTAAGCATGACATGGTTGATGTTACTGTTTCGCCGTTCAGTTCAAACTCCCTAAATTTGAACCACGGTGTTTCGATAGAAACCCGGCTGATTATTTACAATTTGTAAAGGAGTTTGAGATCATGCTGAGTAGATTTATATTAAGTGATGAATTGAAATTGACGTATTTGACAAGGTATTGCACTGGAGATGCTTCAAGAGCTATACAGTGTTGTAAGCTCATGCCGCCTAATGAGGGATACGCTGACGCTATGAGCCTAATACGCCAAAGGTTTGGAAGACCTTCAATGATTGTAAGGAACGTATTCGAAGCTGTCAAAGGTAACGGCAGTCAACTCCAAGATGACTCCAAGGCACTTACTGAGTTTTTAGATCATCTTATGACTTATAAGAATACCTTGATTTCTATGAATTGCATGAGTGACCTCAACTCGAGTTTTATACTAGAAGTAATAGCAAGACGCCTACCTACTCGACTGCAAAGGAAGTGGGTGAAGATAAGCTCCCGTATGGAGGATGAGGGTATCGAGCCAAAATTTGATGATATCCTGAAACTAGTAAAAGATAGTGTCAATCAATCTATGAGCAAGTTTGCCAGTATAATGAATCTCACCCCTAGAATAGAGCAGTCTGAGAGCAAACGCAATCATTGATGACGAAAGGGCCTCAGAGAGGTGGATATCGAGAAGGCTCCATGATGTCAAGTAATGCATATAGACCTAGTGAGTGTAACAGCTTTCGTAGTACATCCTCAACAGATAAGTTACAAGATGCAAGACAAACACGGTTGTGTTTTACACGTTTGCAAGAGGTGCATACAAAGGTGAGCTGTAAACCAGTGAGCAAGTTCAGTGATAAGCTAAATGTAAACTGCAGGCCTGACTCCGAATTGTGTGACGATAACGGTGAGGTCAAGAAGTCTGTAGTTGCAACTGGTAAGCCATTGTTGAATAGAGTGTCACAGAATAGAGTTGCTGCTTCAGAGTCCAGTTCTGACCCTACAAGTTTACAAAGTATAACTAGTCAGAGTGAAGATATAAAACCTTTAATGATTTGTGAGGAGGAACCAAAATTGTCTACTTCTGTTATTAAAGAGTTTAAAAATGATGAACTTGACGGTAAAGTGAATATTTGTGATAATGATCATGACAGTGCACATTTGTCTTTGGTTGATCATAATGAAATGGAGGGAATGCCTACTACTGCTAAGTTAAATAAAGGTTCTGTAGAACTTGAACGTGAAGTGGAAATAAATGCAGAAGCAGTTGCAGAAGGCATGCATGCTTGTCAGACCGTCAGTGTGAGTGATCAGCATGTAGCCCACCTATCATCAGATGCTAGTGCTAAACATGAGCTGATAGTAAAGGACAGCAGTGGTTGTGGTCTTGCAGGTAGACAAATTTCTGAAAGCCGAACAAGAACAGCTTCTGATCCACCGCTAACTTCATCGACTGGTATCAATCAGTTGCCGTTGGTGTTGTCATCCACAATGAAAAAGACGCCCATCAACTCAACTATCTTGTGCAATGACTCTGAGAGTATTGGTGCATTTGAAAAGACGAAAGATATTGCTCAGTTTAGTGAGGATAAGCCAAGTGTAAACGAGAGAGTAATTGTTAAATTGACTTGCACGAATAAAGGCATTCCTAGTTTCAAGTTACTATTTGAATGTTATTATCTTTGGTGTAAATTACTCTGTTTCTACGCTTGGTTGACCAGATACGTCGTATGTTTGTTCGTCATCTATGTTTTACGATACAATGACATGAGCGTGTTACCGTTCAGATTTGAGGATATAGCTGATAGAAGGAAGTCAGCAAATGAACTCTGCAACGATTTTCCAACCTAGAGCGTCAACCTGAGAAGGGTTGTAGGCGTACTGCTGTAAGTCCTACAATTCTTCAAAGGGTAGCGCATCAATGAGCAGTCCAATGTGCTCGGTGTGTGATTTTGTACATATGTTCATATTGTATATACTGAATTGACATAAACTTTCATCTATCTGTTGGCAATTCTGTTTGTGTCCGGACGACTTCCACTTGGATCATCAACCTGAGAAGGAATGTAGGCGTACTGCTTTAAGTCCTTCGGCTCTTCAAGGGTAGTTTGTCGTGCCAGAATCCACAACATTTGATGTAGTGATTGTACATATGTTTGTGTTAAATAGTTGTGTGAGTTCCAATTATTGTAATTGTTGATTAATCTTGTTTGTGTCCGGACATTCCACAACTTACAATCGTCAACCTGTGAAGGTTTGTAGGCGTACTGGTGTTAGCCCTGCGATTCTTCAAAGGAATTCCATCAAGACATGATCCGCGAGTTTGTGTGTACTGTTTGTATATATGTGTGGTGTGTCATATCAGTTGGTGTTTTTGGATTCATTGGGTTTACTCGTTGTTTTCGTACCTTGTTTTTATTGCATAATTTTGTTAAAATTTTCGTCGTGATTACTTCTGAAGTTGTGTCCACTCTTCTACATCCATGAATGAATTGATTGATGTTAAGGACAGCAGATGGGTCGTATACGCCGGGGAGGCTAGGCTATTGCTGAGAATGAAATGCACACGGAGATAATTGTTAGCTGCGGTCTGACACGCCGGGGAGAAAGAGTGTAAACGACTGAGGCTCGCATACGTCATCGTTACTAGAATTGAGGCAGAATGAGTGCCAAGCGATTGCAGTGGTAATTGGTAGTGAGTAGATAAGAGGATGTGCGTAGAGTATCGTGAGGTGGTGCTATGGTCACGTTGCATTCAGCAAGAGTCATTCTAGCAAGTGGCGATTGTGTTGCAAGAGGATGCCTTTAACTGGAAGGCGCAGGTCGTCATTGATGTGTGAGATTGTGCTGTGAGTATGCTTGTGGTGTGTTGGCTTTTCTGTTTGTTTTCCATTTCAGCTCTGTCCGTGTGATCCAGGTTCTCGCAATGGCATCCAAGTCAACGTGTATTGGTATTGATAGAAAAAAGGGGTTGGATCCGTATTTTGCCGGGGAGTGTCAATGTAGTTGAAGATTGAACGATCAATTCTTGGTTGTTTGCTCAAAACCAACTTCCCTGATTTTCGCGGAGGCATCAATACGACAGTCATCGTCTCATCGGTCGCTGTTCAGAAAGAATAGTGAAACATCGTCAGAAACCTTAGTTCAGTTATTATTTTAATATGTTGGTGTAACAATAAAGAAATCTCTAGCGGCCAATTGGTGTTTTGGTTTTTTCGTCCGTTATTACTAAGCGTTTCTGTAAACTTCAATGAACAGCGTGGGCCCGAGCGTAGCAAGAGTTGGGCATTATTGGTTTATGAGACGTGACTGACAAACAGAATTGCCAACAGATAGATGAAAGTTTATGTCAATTCAGTATATATAATATGTACATATGTACAAAATCACACACCGAGCACATTGGACTGCTCATTGATGCGCTACCCTTTGAAGAATTGTAGGACTTACAGCAGTACGCCTACAACTCTTCTCAGGTTGACGCTCTAGTTTGGAAAATCGTTGCAGAGTTCATTTGCTGACTTCCTTCTATCAGCTATATCCTCAAATAATAATAATAATGTATATTCTCATAATAACATATTAATTCACATGAAAATGCATGCCATTTTTACAGGCACGATCAAGTATCATATAATATCAAATCGTAGATTGTCTACAAGTTAATAATGTTTCAACAGTTAAATATTTGATATATATATAAATACACATTGTCTGAACTAAGCTGTATAGTTATTGAATTGTACAATTGTCCTCCAGATTGAGCGGGAGAATCGACTTCGTTTCGTTTTCATCCCGTGGTTGTCGGCATACGATAACCAACCAATATTGAGGTAAGTAGAACGTTTACAAGGGATTGAAAGCTGTTTTAGAAAAGTAAAAGTGCTGAGGTGAATCATCAAATTGTAATGAAATGGGTAAGTGCAAGTATCATTAATAAATGCATTAAAAAAAAGAAAACTCCCTAGGCTGACAACGTTCATTTGCAATGTATAATGCTACACGTATATCTCGTACTATCATGATGTCCACTTTTGGTTTTAATACATTTATCCTCAGTTGTGCCAGTTGTTTTTGTTTTATACCTTTTTGTGCATTTAATGTACAACCGTACCCTTCAGAGAGTAGGAATATAATAAGCCATAAAGAGCTGTAAAATGTTAGGTTTAATGGGATATAATGGGGATCAAGTAAAGACGTTATTGGAAAATGAATGAGATAAGACATTGTGAAGTGGTATTTAAAGATCAGTCAATGGACAGCAAGTTAGTTTATAAGATGCCCCATAAATCTGTGCACATCCCACATGGTCGCATCTCAACAATAGGCTGGGCGAATAGAATATATTTAGAGGTAGAAGCATGATCTGTCAAGGCGTTCATTATTATCTTTTTCAAGATAAAGATCTAAGCCCTCATAAAAATCAGAAATATCTCGAGCCTTTAATTTGTATATTGCTGTTCCCGCAGAATGAGGCGATTCACCTTGGTGACCCCCACCATACCTACTGATCAGCTAACGCAACCCTCCCTCCTGAACGGTAACACGCTCATGTCATTGTATCGTAAAACATAGATGACGAACAAACATACGACGTATCTGGTCAACCAAGCGTAGAAACAGAGTAATTTACACCAAAGATAATAACATTCAAATAGTAACTTGAAACTAGGAATGCCTTTATTCGTGCAAGTCAATTTAACAATTACTCTCTCGTTTACACTTGGCTTATCCTCACTAAACTGAGCAATATCTTTCGTCTTTTCAAATGCACCAATACTCTCAGAGTCATTGCACAAGATAGTTGAGTTGATGGGCGTCTTTTTCATTGTGGATGACAACACCAACGGCAACTGATTGATACCAGTCGATGAAGTTAGCGGTGGATCAGAAGCTGTTCTTGTTCGGCTTTCAGAAATTTGTCTACCTGCAAGACCACAACCACTGCTGTCCTTTACTATCAGCTCATGTTTAGCACTAGCATCTGATGATAGGTGGGCTACATGCTGATCACTCACACTGACGGTCTGACAAGCATGCATGCCTTCTGCAACTGCTTCTGCATTTATTTCCACTTCACGTTCAAGTTCTACAGAACCTTTATTTAACTTAGCAGTAGTAGGCATTCCCTCCATTTCATTATGATCAACCAAAGACAAATGTGCACTGTCATGATCATTATCACAAATATTCACTTTACCGTCAAGTTCATCATTTTTAAACTCTTTAATAACAGAAGTAGACAATTTTGGTTCCTCCTCACAAATCATTAAAGGTTTTATATCTTCACTCTGACTAGTTATACTTTGTAAACTTGTAGGGTCAGAACTGGACTCTGAAGCAGCAACTCTATTCTGTGACACTCTATTCAACAATGGCTTACCAGTTGCAACTACAGACTTCTTGACCTCACCGTTATCGTCACACAATTCGGAGTCAGGCCTGCAGTTTACATTTAGCTTATCACTGAACTTGCTCACTGGTTTACAGCTCACCTTTGTATGCACCTCTTGCAAACGTGTAAAACACAACCGTGTTTGTCTTGCATCTTGTAACTTATCTGTTGAGGATGTACTACGAAAGCTGTTACACTCACTAGGTCTATATGCATTACTTGACATCATGGAGCCTTCTCGATATCCACCTCTCTGAGGCCCTTTCGTCATCAATGATTGCGTTTGCTCTCAGACTGCTCTATTCTAGGGGTGAGATTCATTATACTGGCAAACTTGCTCATAGATTGATTGACACTATCTTTTACTAGTTTCAGGATATCATCAAATTTTGGCTCGATACCCTCATCCTCCATACGGGAGCTTATCTTCACCCACTTCCTTTGCAGTCGAGTAGGTAGGCGTCTTGCTATTACTTCTAGTATAAAACTCGAGTTGAGGTCACTCATGCAATTCATAGAAATCAAGGTATTCTTATAAGTCATAAGATGATCTAAAAACTCAGTAAGTGCCTTGGAGTCATCTTGGAGTTGACTGCCGTTACCTTTGACAGCTTCGAATACGTTCCTTACAATCATTGAAGGTCTTCCAAACCTTTGGCGTATTAGGCTCATAGCGTCAGCGTATCCCTCATTAGGCGGCATGAGCTTACAACACTGTATAGCTCTTGAAGCATCTCCAGTGCAATACCTTGTCAAATACGTCAATTTCAATTCATCACTTAATATAAATCTACTCAGCATGATCTCAAACTCCTTTACAAATTGTAAATAATCAGCCGGGTTTCTATCGAAACACCGTGGTTCAAATTTAGGGAGTTTGATGTTCCTATTATCCCTGAACGGCGAAACAGTAACATCAACCATGTCATGCTTAACATGAGACACATCGTTACAATTAACAGACAAGTCACCATGACTTACTTTCCTGTTTGCATCCAAGTCGCTCTGTCCCTTCTTTGACCCAGGCATTGTTGAACTTGACCCAATTCCAAAATGTTCCAGATATTTCTTGTTCAAAGAGGACTTAACCGGCACCAGGAGAGATGAACGGTGACTATCCAAACTGTCACCAGCTCTCTGAATCCCTCATAAACTGACACCGTATCGTCCAAAACTGTCAGCAACGTCTCATAAACTGGTAATGGCCAGCTCTGTTTCAAATCACGGAAAATACCCATTGAGTCATGAAGAAAATAAAAGACGGATTCAGCGAAGAAAATTTTCTTTATCGACGAAATCATCTTCAGAGGCTGTACAGTCGTATTTATACTTAGAAGAATGTATGGTGGTCTATTATTGAATAATAGGGGGTGACATAATTGCTGTAATTAATCATAAGTGGCTTTAGAGGTGAAAATTAAAAGTTGTAAATTACATGGTACTTGACGGAACAAAGATAGAAGTTAGAAAAGGTTAAAATTGCTCTTGAGTGAGAATAAAGTTATTAGAGTGTCAATTTAACAAGTGTGAAGAAGGTGTGAAAATATATGAAATTGATAATAGTGAATTAATTATTAAAGCAAAAGCAAACTAAAAGTAAAATTAAAGATTAAGAACAAAATCAAAAATATTTTTTAACAGGGAAGGATAAGTGAAGAGGTTAAGACCAAGGTAGAATAAGAGACTGGACAAACTTTTTCTGTATACAGAGATCAGGGTTGTATTGATGTATTGCCAGCGCCTCCGCCATACACAAAAGCCGGAACCTGACGCCTTTTGTACAATTTGGCTTCACTTTGTAGATGATGTTGAAAGACGACTCTGGTGGAGCTACGTGGCCTGAGTTCACCAAATGCTCGAGAATTGAGCTAGTAATTGTCTTGCATTGTCCCTTTGCTAACCATGCCGGATAATGTTCAGAGATGCGTTTGGAAAGCGTGCGCTTTGTGCGGCCAATATAACTTGCTCCACACGAGCATGTGAATTTATAAACACACATTGAGGTGGCCCAAAGCGGCAGCTTATCCTTTACACATCCGTTGATCATTCGTCGGCTGTAGAAATTGATACGTAGCTCAGCCATAAAGAAGGCTTTCCTCAGTGATCTGCGTAAGCGATTCTTCAGGATCTCAGCTGCAGTATCACCTTTAAATTCAACGCTCATAAAGAGCGGTTTCTTCGGCACAGTCTGAATTCTTTCGGGCTTTTCTCTTAGCTTCATGTTTTTCTCGATGAATCTTGGAGGATATCCATTCTCTAAGAGAACTTGTCTGAGTCGCTCCAATTCCCCATCGATTGTATCACTTGAACATATCCTCCTTATTCTTGAGGATAGGGAATGGATCAAATTTCTCTTTCTTCTTAAAGGGACCCAGCTATGGAAATTTGTGTACTGACCATTCCATGTTGGTTTCCTGTAGATCGATCTTTGAAGAGAGCCATCAGATCTCCTCTTTAGAAAAACATCCAAAAAGTGGAATTCCGAGTTAATCTCTGATTCCGACGTGAATTTGATGGCATGATGGCAGCTGTTGAACTCATTAGTTATCAATTCGACGTCAGTATTGTCGTCACATCTGTACCTAAGATACATGGATGATACCTTCATCATATGTGACGACAATACTGACGTCGAATTGATAACTAATGAGTTCAACAGCTGCCATCATGCCATCAAATTCACGTCGGAATCAGAGATTAACTCGGAATTCCACTTTTTGGATGTTTTTCTAAAGAGGAGATCTGATGGCTCTCTTCAAAGATCGATCTACAGGAAACCAACATGGAATGGTCAGTACACAAATTTCCATAGCTGGGTCCCTTTAAGAAGAAAGAGAAATTTGATCCATTCCCTATCCTCAAGAATAAGGAGGATATGTTCAAGTGATACAATCGATGGGGAATTGGAGCGACTCAGACAAGTTCTCTTAGAGAATGGATATCCTCCAAGATTCATCGAGAAAAACATGAAGCTAAGAGAAAAGCCCGAAAGAATTCAGACTGTGCCGAAGAAACCGCTCTTTATGAGCGTTGAATTTAAAGGTGATACTGCAGCTGAGATCCTGAAGAATCGCTTACGCAGATCACTGAGGAAAGCCTTCTTTATGGCTGAGCTACGTATCAATTTCTACAGCCGACGAATGATCAACGGATGTGTAAAGGATAAGCTGCCGCTTTGGGCCACCTCAATGTGTGTTTATAAATTCACATGCTCGTGTGGAGCAAGTTATATTGGCCGCACAAAGCGCACGCTTTCCAAACGCATCTCTGAACATTATCCGGCATGGTTAGCAAAGGGACAATGCAAGACAATTACTAGCTCAATTCTCGAGCATTTGGTGAACTCAGGCCACGTAGCTCCACCAGAGTCGTCTTTCAACATCATCTACAAAGTGAAGCCAAATTGTACAAAAGGCGTCAGGTTCCGGCTTTTGTGTATGGCGGAGGCGCTGGCAATACATCAATACAACCCTGATCTCTGTATACAGAAAAAGTTTGTCCAGTCTCTTATTCTACCTTGGTCTTAACCTCTTCACTTATCCTTCCCTGTTAAAAAATATTTTTGATTTTGTTCTTAATCTTTAATTTTACTTTTAGTTTGCTTTTGCTTTAATAATTAATTCACTATTATCAATTTCATATATTTTCACACCTTCTTCACGCTTGTTAAATTGACACTCTAATAACTTTATTCTCACTCAAGAGCAATTTTAACCTTTTCTAACTTCTATCTTTGTTCCGTCAAGTACCATGTAATTTACAACTTTTAATTTTCACCTCTAAAGCCACTTATGATTAATTACAGCAATTATGTCACCCCCTATTATTCAATAATAGACCACCATACATTCTTCTAAGTATAAATACGACTGTACAGCCTCTGAAGATGATTTCGTCGATAAAGAAAATTTTCTTCGCTGAATCCGTCTTTTATTTTCCTAATGGCCAGCTCTTGCTACGCTCGGGCTCACGCTGTTCCTTGAAGTCTCTCAGAAACGCTTAGTAATAACGGACGAAAAAACCAAAACACCAACATATAAATCACGTATGACTAAGGTTTCTGACGGTGGTTTACTCTTCTTTCTGAACAGCGACCGATGAGACGATGACTGTCGTATTCATGCCTCCGCGAAAATACAGGGAAGTTGGTTTTGAGCAAACAACCATGAATTGATCGTTCAATCTTCAACTACATTGTCAATCCCAGTATTATGATATATGATTTAAGACACCAACGATTGAAGACAGTTAATTTTGCGAAGTCGAAACACATCTGATGAAATATGTTTTGCTTATTACCAACTAAATATAATATTTTTCAAGTGTGGAATGTGGCAAATTGAACTTCTGCACTTCTGTTGTGAGTTCCATGGTAAAACTCAGTCAGTCACCTTTGTCACTGCAGATGCGTAGTGTCACAACTCACTAGTGTTAATTAGCTAAAACAATTATTCATGCCGTTTCCTAAGTACTCTATGCATTTCCCAATTCCTTCAATTATCCAGATAAAGTGCGCCGAAGAGAGAAACATAAACCAAAAGTCAGTAACACGGACGTAAGAAATAGTATGAACAGAAGTGAATGAGATGAGTGACCTTTTATCCCTGTAGTACGCTTAACTAAAATACTCAATTGTATGAATGAGGCAAAAACTTGTGTGACTGACTTGATATGATTATGAGTAATAATTTGTGCCGGAAACGTCATCAGACAATATTGCTGTACAACACTGTGTGATTTATCAAAATTAAATCGTATCCATAATGGAGTTATACTCTAACACAATGCCCAAGTTTTGTACTTATATCAAAAATACTTATCTTGTGCTTTATGTGTCTCCTAATTGTTTCATTTTTGTCTTCCTCATTGCAGGTTGTCAGTCCTCGTAGACATTCTACTAGATGTCGTCATACGCAGTGTCTGCAAGCAGTCTTTCAGTTCATCTCCCTCCCGCAAAGTTGATGTTACGATGCCTTTAGATTATTTACACTTGGCTGTAATACAATTGGTATGCTAATATTACTGATGCAATGACATGCAAAACTTGTTCATGTTACTGTGAAGTTTGCCTGTAATAACATTCCCTTCATAATCACTAAGACGAAAGGCTGACGAAATGCGATACCTTACACACGCACCTTCAGATGTAGGCATGTGTCACTTCACATGAACTCTGGGTCATATCGAGTAGGCATTCCTTTAAATCTACCCTAAGTTGTACCCTCAATTATTGTTCGTATATATGTGATGACTTGGTGCGTTTTCTAGTTCGCCTATAATTACGGAGTGTACATTATATTAAGTAACACAAACGGATTTTGTGAACACCAGTGGTGTTCCTTCCCTAGTCTTAACTGATATCACATTGCTTGACACGATTAAAGGAACAGATTGTAACGCGGTATTTTCTGTAGCTGTGAAACGTAGTTACCTGGTTTCGAATTAACATCATGCGTCTAATCCTATTAACCTATGGATGTAGTTCTTCCTTCACGATATCTAGAAGTCAGTGGTACATTGTCTCTGACAGATGTAGTTTTACTTTTTGGCTAATTGGTGAGTCACCCGGTGTTGTGGTGGTAAAAGAAAACAACTCCGAACCTAAGTATTTTCTAGATATGAATGTATTTACTTACTTTGGCGACAGTTTAATCTTTGTATCAAGAAACCCTTAGGGATATCAACCTTTACCCAGTAATTTGGATCCGAAAGTAAACGCCATGTTACTAAGTTATTCAAAAGAAAGAATGATGGGTAAAATAGCACTCGGATACTTATTCTAAAGAAACCGAATAATGATAATCATTTAGCCCTCCAATATACCGTTTACTTTCAGTTTTAATTCAAAGACAAATTTACTCACTAAATTAATAGTTTAAGAAGACTGTTCTACTCATGTCTTCGAAATATTTTGCCCGATCGTGATTTACTTCAAATATGTGTATACTGGCCAGTTGATGTTGCTTATCCAGTTATATTGTTTTTCAGTTACAATGTCCCACCTATTTCTTATCAAACAAAACATCCCTTGAACCATCAAAAAGTTACCACCATTTCTAAATAAATAACCTTAAATATTCGCATATAAATGCTATAAATGCCATATATAAGATGCTATAAACTCTATCACCTATGTGATATGTCAACTTCCGGTTGATCAGTTTTCCCTTACATCAGCACCTGTTTCAATTTTAACGGATAGTTCTAACCTTTTACTACTGCATTAGTACGATTGGTTATGTACCATCCTTACGAAGTATAGGCACTGATAGTAATTACTGCCAACAGATTTGTCACGAGAACGAGAATGTACTCCATATTGGCGACATTATACCTCAGGGGCGGACGTATCTTCTAACCGCACTACTCAATACAACACATGACCCTAACCCCCTAACTCTGTAGCTCACAACATTCTATAAAGTTATTAGTGACTATTAACAAGCAGAATGCCTATTTGAAGTATAGAGAGTACATTTTTCAGTGATTCAACACAAAATACAAAATCAACGATACTGGAAACCACTTTCTTCAGCAACGAATCCCACAAGGTCACTGGAAATGCATATTTCATAAAAAAGGCGCTCACAGCATGTATACATGAATATAACAACCAATATAATATTAACGAGATAGCACAGTAGGAATTAATGAAAGATTATATCAATGTGCGATTGCATCGATCACAATATTTGACAAAAGTGGATTGTCAGTGAAGTTGAAGATTGAACGATCAATTCATGGTTGTTTGCTCAAACCCAACTCCTGCATATTTTTCGTGGTAGTCATCAATCCATCACTCATCGTCTCATCGTTCGCTGTCCAGTGGAAGATAAAAAAACTATCAGAAGTATTATCATGATTTAACGTTATAACATTCATTCTTAGACCTCGTGTAATAACATTATTGTTGGTTATATGTTGGCGTAATAATGAAGGATACTTGAGACGCCAATGTGTGTTCTGGTTTTCACGTTCGTTAATACAAATCATTACTGAATGAATTCGAGGGACAGCGTGAGGTCCAGGGTAACAACAGAAAGATAATAACAGTTTATCCGACTTCATTGAGAGATTATGATAGTTTCTTAGAGTTTGGATAGACTCATACGTCTTCCATGGTGGCGGCAAAGTCTTATTTGAACAAGCGTTATCTGGAACTTTTCTGGAATTCGGTCAAGTTCAACAATGCCTGGGTCAAAGAAGGGACAGAGCGTCTTGGAAGCAAGCAGGAAAGTAAGTCATGTTGACTTGTCTGGTACATTTAACGATGTGTTTGATGTTAAGCGTGATATGGTTGGTGTTAATGTTTCGCCGTCTAGGGATATTAGGATTATCAAGCTCCCTAAGTACGAACATCGGTGTTTCGACGGAAACCCAGCTGACTATTTACAGTTTGTAAAAGAGTCTGAAATCATGTTGAGTGGTTTTTTATTAACTGATTAAATGAAGTTGATGTATTTGATAGGGTACTGCACTGGAGTCGCTTCAGGAGCTATACAGTGCTGTAGGTTCATGCCCCCAAACAAAGGATACTCTGAGACTATGAGTATACTGCGTCAAAGATTCGGAAGACCTTCGATGATTGTCTGGAAATTACTCGAGGCTGTTAAGGGTAATGGTAGTCAATTACAAGACGACTCCAAGGCACTTACTGAGTTTTTAGATCATCTTATGACTTATAAGAATACCTTGATTTCTATGAATTGCATGAGTGACCTCAACTCGAGTTTTATACTAGAAGTAATAGCAAGACGCCTACCTACTCGACTGCAAAGGAAGTGGGTGAAGATAAGCTCCCGTATGGAGGATGAAGGTATTGAGCCAAAATTTGATGATATTCTGAAACTGGTAAAAGACAGTGTGAATCAATCTATGAGCAAGTTTGCCAGTATAATGAATCTCACCCCTAGAATAGAGCAGTCTGAGAGCAAACGCAATCATTGATGACGGAAGGGTCTCAGAGAGGTGGATATCTAGAAGGCTCTATGATGTCAGGAAATGCATTTAGACCTAGTGAGTGTAACAGCTTTCGTAGTGCATCCTCAACAGATAAGTTACAAGATGCAAGACAAACACGGTTGTGTTTTACACGTTTGCAAGAGGTGCATACAAAGGTGAGCTGTGAATCAGTGAGCAAGTTCAGCGGTTATCTAAATAGGAAATCAAGGTCTGACTCCGAATTGATAAGAGGATGTGAGAAGAGTATCGTGAGGTGGTGCTATGGTCACGTTGCGTTCTGCAAGAATCACTCTACAAAGTGACGATTGTGTTGCAAGATGTCAAGAGGATGCCTTCATCTGGAGGCGCAGGTTGTCATTGATGTGTGAGATTGTGCTGTGAGTATGCTTGTGGTGTGTTGACTTTTCTGTTTAATAATAATAATAATAATAATAATAGCTTTATTCCAAACAGTATTTGTGGTACAGGTATGGAATTTTCAGCGTGCATTACAGTATATTGCATCTAATTACCTCATAAATTATATAAGATTTTTAAAAATCAAAGATAAATAAATAATAATAAAATAAATAAGTTATAAATAAATAAAATAAATAAATATTAGAAATTAAGAAAAAAAACAACGTAGAGTATTTCATTTCAAACAATGCAACACAGGATTTGAAATATAAAGTTGATGTGTGGTAGTAAATGAGAACAACAGTGTAGTAGTAACGAGGAAAGGAAAACAAAAACTAATGGGACTATTTGTTAGAGTGCCGCAGTAAGTTTATCGTGTCATACCTAACGGATTTCTCATCACATAACAGCTGTGCCAGATATGGTATTGTGGACTTTTTGTATTTGGTAGTCCTAGCATATAGCCTCCTATAGCTGCTTCTAGTTCTACCAGATGAAATGCAAGGAGATAGATGTGTATAGAGAGGATGCTTGGGGTCCGACAATATTGTATTCGCTAGTTTCTTACATGATATAATATGTCTATCTACAATAGTGTTCACCAGTTGGTTTAACGATATCCCACTTGCCCTACTAACAGCTTTTAGTGCTCTTCTCAGCGAAGCAAAGTCTTTCTTAAGTAGTCCAGGAAAGACTAATGGGGAGCAGTAAAGGAGGATGGGTAGAATACAAGAATTTACAAACTGAGAAAGTAAAGACTGGTTTATGCCAGACTGCCTAAATTTCCTAATGTAGAACGTTAAGCGAAACATCTTTCTAGTAACTAGCAAGATGTGGGAAGACCAGGAAAGATCGGTGGAAAAACTCAGCCCAAGGTACTTGACATAAGATGTATTTTCAACCTCTGTGCCGTCAATGAGAGTGGGGCCATGTGAGCTAACTAGTTGCTGTAGGTCACATTTACGTCTGAAAGTGAAATTGACTACCTGACATTTAGACGGATTAAGCTTAAGTCCGTTTGAAGAGGACCACTGACTAATTTCCGACAGAAAGCTATTTAATTTGGAACAATCTGACTGAGAGTTGACAGGCATAGAAACCGAGAGGTCATCGGCATATTTAACAAAAGTGGCTACATCAGAATGAGGCAAGTCATGTAAGAAAAACGAGAACAGAAAGGGAGAAAGAACAGCACCTTGAGGAACACCAGCTAAAGTAAGTGAGGTAGTGGAGGATTTTCCATTGTAGACGGTGTACTGCTTCCTTTCAGAAAAATAGGAATGCAACCACTTATTTGTCCAGCTTTCAGCCTGTGTTGCAGCAAGCTTACTTAGCAAGAGAGACCTGGGAACAGAGTCAAATGCAGATGTGTAATCAAGGAAGGCACAGCGAACGTATTTAGCTCCTTTATCTAAACTAGAGACTATGCTATGGTGGAGGACGACAGCGGCATCTAACGTACTCCTACTATGTTTATAAGCAAACTGGTTGGGGTCGTTGAAAGGTTTTAAAGAGGGATCAAGATTAAGTAAAATAAGTCTTTCCATAACTTTCAAAAAGGGTGAGGTAATTGAAATGGGTCTAAACTTAACATTAGGTCCACTTGTAGATTTAGGCACTGGAACGATCTTGATGTTTTTCCATGATTCAGGTATAATACTTTTGGAAAACGATTCGTTGAAAATGTCAGTTAGCGGGGAACACAAGATGTCGGCACACTCTTAAGGATAACAGCAGGAACACCATCAGGACCGAGGGACTGAGTAGGCTTGAGAGATTGAAGACACTTGAGGACATCATTCGTGTTTAAGCATGAGAAGCAGTCATTGTTTACACTATTTGAGTTAGGAATCATAACATTTGCTGGGATACATATGAAGGATTCATTAAGCGTATTAACATCTACAGAAATATCATTCAACATTTGCTTACCACCTGTGATTTCCTTTAATAACTTCCACATATTTGATGGGGATTTACATGAAAGAAACTTCTGGTTATAGAGAGCATTCAATCTTTGTAATTCAAGCTTAATCAAAGTGTTCATTCTCTTAACACCAGATTTGTTTTTCATTTTGAACAACCTTTCTTTTTCACGGCGGAGCTTTTTGAGTTGAGTAGAGGAGAAGCGATCGAATTTTAAGAAGATTGTCTCTTTTGGACAACAAACATCAAGACAGAAATTAAGATAATGTGTTATGTTGGCAATTGTGTTATCAAGAGCTTGTTCAGTAAATAGATCCCAGTTTGTGTCTTTTAACATGGACCTTAGGTTCAGTATGTTGTCATGGGAATAACATCTGTGTTGTGTTTTCTTTCCAAGGTATGAGAAGACCCTTTTGTGCTGCTTTCCATATACTTTGGGCAATATTCTTATGATACAGTGATCTGAATTTAGTAGTGGGGCTCTTTTTCGAGCTTCAAATATTCCTGCATCGTTTGTGAAAACAAGGTCAAGAGTGTTGTCCATTCTAGTCGGGAAGTTGACAATATTATCGTGTCCAAGTGAAATTAGGAAGCTGTGGTCACTAGAATTAAAATCACCAGTAACTATAGACAAGGAATTTCCGAAGGAGGTGGCAGCAAGGGAAGTAAATTCATCCGCAAATAAAGATAATTCTGTGGAGTTGCATCCAGGAGCAATATACATGTTCGAGATGTAAATGTAGTTGTATTTTGACAAATGTTTAGGTCGACACTTAACGGTGAGACAGTCAATATTGTCACTAGAGAATTTGAAACATACATTATTAGACGTACACCATTGTGAATTGATGAAGATGGCGACACCGCCACCGCGTTTCTTCCTGGAACTACACCGATCTTGTCTGAATAGTTTGAAATTATTTAGATACACTAGATTGTCATCATATAGTTTGTTTTCCATTTCAGCTCTGTCCGTGTGATCCAGGTTCTCGCAAAGGCATCCAAGTCAACGTGTATTGGTATTGATAGAAAAAAGGGGTTGGATCCGTATTTTGCCGGGGAGTGTCAATGTAGTTGAAGATTGAAGATCAATTCTTGGTTGTTTGCTCAAAACCAACTTCCCTGTATTATCACGGAGACATCGGTACACCAGTCATCGTCTCATCGGTCGCTGTTCAGAAAGAAGTCAGACGAAAACTGTTAGAAGTAATATTGTGATTTATTATTGTAATATTTGTTCATAGACCTTAGTTGTAAAGCTTAGTTGTATATTTGATATATGTTGGTGTTAGAATAAATAATTCTCGAGTCGCCAAACTGGGTCCTGGTTTTCGCGTCCGTTCGTATTCAGCGTTTCTGAGAAGCTTCGAGGAATAGCTTGAGGCTCGGCGTAGCAAGAGCTGGACATTAACGGTTTTTATGACGTGATTAACACTAGTGATTCAATGGATCACATAAAGAGATGCAGAGATATTGACTTCGCATTAACGAAAATTATGAGAACCAACATCTCACAGCGAATCGTGGAATACCGCGTTTCTGCCCTATCCGGTTTATGGCTAGCATGTGCTATTACTTGCACTTACCCATCGAGCATCACCTGTGATAATAACGCTCCTGTCTCCTGCGCACTGGTATGAATATGCAGGATGAAGGCACTGCTGCTAGGCGATGTGTCTGGAAGTTCTGAGACAAGGTAGGATTTTAGACATATTTTAGTGATATCAAATACCACCTGACGCTCATCATTCCAAACAAATTTCGTCCCCTTCCCGTAAATCGATGAATGGAGGCTGCCGTAATGACAAAATTGGGAACGAAGCCACGGTTTTATGAAGCAAGCCTCATGAAAATGTATTCATCTGCCGTCGATTATTGGGTAGGCCAGTTTCGAATTGCTTGACCTTGCTTCTGTCTGTACGAACTGCCTGCGGAGTAATCTCATGATCGAGGAACGTGAAAGACTTCTGCAGGAAATGACGTTTAGAGGCTTTCAGCCTAATGTCGCTCTCGTGCAAACTTTGAAACTTGGCTCGTAGGTTGGTGTGGTGTTTTATAGAGACTGCGCGAACACAATAATTTCGTTCAGGTAGATGAGTCACTGTTTAAGCACAAGCCTGTGGATAGTTGGGACATTTGTGGGGATAAATAGCAAGGTTCCGAATTCAAGCAATCCGGTAGGCACGACGAAGAGAGTTTTGGATCCTTATACCCGCCAATCACCGGAGGCCATGTCTGAACTGGAGAACCATTGGTCATCACCCAAAGCGTCTAGTGTCATGTCTATACTAGGCAGTGGGGGGAACCCAGTTAAGTGAAAGTACTTAAGCAAGGATAACCTACGCACAGGGAGTGAGCCATCTTTTTCCTCAACATGGGCGATGGGGGATGCCTTAGGTGACACAGACAGCCTCATCACGCTCTTATGCAACTTTTCGGCCATCATCGTAGCTGTTGTTGACAATGAATTGGCACTCATCTGAGTGGCATCCTAGATGGCAGGTTATCCCCCGTCTTCGTCGCGTATAGGACAACACTAGTTAGGCCTATAGCATGACCATCGTCAAACACGTCGCTAAATTCCTAAAATGGAGTTAGGGTGTCGGCTCCGTCTTTTGCAGCTAGCTGGAGTTTTGCACTGATGTCCACCGTAGTCACCTGTGGTAGGGCACAGCTATTGGCATACTGTTTGTGACTAACAGATCGGCTAACCACGAGGTTATGTGCCCCAAGTGAATCCGCAGACGCCCTAAGCCGGTGGCAAGGGTTAAAAATTGGCGTTCCATTGTATCACATCACAAACAACAATTGCGTGAGTCCAGGTGAACCTTTGTATGGCCACGGGAAGAGCAACAGTACCACTGAACTTGATAGGCGCCCCATTCACGCAAGCTTTCTGGAAGGAGGATTACGGTTAGCCCTCAGTCGCTCTACGAATCCCCTGAAGACAACAGGAGACGATACCATGGTATCAACCACGAAAGACACGTCTACCCTGTGTATCGTCCCATCAAGAAGGGGTGGTGATTTCCGGCAGTGATTGAAAGTAGGTATATAAGAAATGGTCCACCTGAAGGTATTTATTTATTGCGACAACGTCCCCATGCTTTGCGACAAAATCAGAGACAGTAGTAGCATCTGTAAGGGGTAACGTTTGGCTAGCAATATGGCGCGTACATTGCTTACGCCTTTGTCAAGTAATCCTGCAGATATTATTCCACTAGCTTATCTTATATATATGTATATATAATAATAATAATTTTTATTTTCATATAAACATAAATTTACATGAAAATGCATGCCATTTTTACAGGCACGATCAAGTATGGTATAATGTCAAATCTTAAATTGTCCACAAGTTAATATTGTTTCAACAGTTAAATATTGGATATATTTATACATATATATATATATATAAATTACACTCATTGTCTGAACCAGGCCGTATAGTTATTGAATTGTACAGTTGTCCTCCAGGTTGCGCGGGAAAACTGACTTCGCTTCGTTTTCATCCCGTGGTTGTAGGCATACGATAACCAACCAATATTGAGGTAAGTACAACGTTTACAAGGGATTGGAAGCTGTTTTAGACTAATTTAAAAACGCTTACCCCATGTAAATATTGTAATATTGATGATGCCTGTAAACTGCAGTCCTTCAAGTACAGCAAGTGCGAATATATTGTTATTAATGGTTGTTTACTACATCATCGGGAAAGGCACTTTTGGAGGAGTCAGTAAGACTATAGCCTAGCATCAGAACCTAAATTTTATACCTCCGTTCCTCGAATATGGAAGCTACCACAGGTCACATGGAATTAAGCAAATGAAGCACGAACGGGTCATGTCGCACGACGTGCGAAGAGTAGGGGAAAACTGTTTTCTTCTGAAATCAAGGCAGGACGGGAGAACGCAATTCGCACACCTACGTAGATTATGTGGGTCACTACATTAAACACCTTGTATAGAAGTTTGATCATTCTTTCCAAATTAGACGAGTTACCTATGTGTGAAATAGTAGCTCAGTACAAAGTAAAAGGCCAAGTAAATTAATATCATGTATTCAGTGACAAAACAATATATACCAGGTACGTTGTGCGATAGTCGCTGTTACAATCATTACGCAGATGGCTCATGACGTGGATGCGAATGAAAACAATAAGAGAATGGGAGAATCAGAAGTTATTACAGCTAGGGCAACATACCAGAAGCATTGCGGACTCCCTGTGGATTATTCTGCATGGCAATTATATAAATTAGGTGCTTGATAGACTTCCACTTTTATAGCCAATTGGTATCAAAGCGCACTAAATGACTAGGCATTATCAAGGAAGTAGAGAATTCTACGAAGAGTGATGGTAAGTTATTCTTATACCTGATTGAAATCTTGATAATGGACGAATCACGTGGAAACATTGGTCATCAGGCGCAGTCCTTGAAGCATCGCGTCTTCAGAAGTAGGCAGCAATGGGTGACATAGGTCATGGCCACCTTAAAAGGATGTTTTCTTTTAGAGGATTGCGAAGGTGGAATATGTGGTATTTCTTGGCGTATCCAATATTTCACTTGAAATCAGAAGACCGACTCGCTAAAATCGACTAAAACTAATCCTTCTTCAGAGTCTCTGCTGTGCTAAGTGTATTAGTATAGGACATCATGAGGACGTCGTTTGCTGAATTCTTCGAAGAAGTTGCGGTTGAGAATGCCGGTAGGTGTGGACTTCATGCAACCGGGGTGGGAATGAAGACGTTATGGACAATTCGGAATTTTCCGCTTCTTCTCCAAATCAATTTCTTACTACTTTTATTCATCATGATCTCTTTCATTGTTTTCCAAATACTCCACAACTAAAAATCATTGCTCGCCTTTGCCCAATTCACTCTGGATAAATCATACCACATCTGTTGCAATGGCTGAAAACCTCCTGACTTTCTAACCACATAAAGCAAAATTAGACATACTATGGAGAGCGATTATCTCGAGAAAATTAAAATCATTAGCCAACAGTGGTGTACAGGAGCAACAGCAAAGATAAACTTCAAGACCAGGATGTACAAGTTTCAATTTTATTCACAGTCGAAGATGAATGAAGGATCTACGAATGGAATTTACGATATTTATAACGTATTTTACGAAAATCTAACTATGGAACGTAGGGCTTTTAGAGGCTGAAGGTATTGATGTTCATGGATAGTATGAAGTATACTAACACAACATATAATACCCACAACTTCTGTAGTATTCGTTCCGCGTAGACCGAAGGCGAACCAAAACGCCAGAGTTGACCATCCAAATTATGAGTTATGTTTCGGGACCAAATTGGAGTGCGAAATGATTGCTTAAATAAAAATTGCTCAAATAAATGTGTTAAGCTGAGAATCGTGCACGAATGAACGAACATAACACGACGGCGTACCAAATTGCATGGAAGCTTGACCGGAGGCCTTCAGCTAGACCGGTAGGCTTAAACAGTGACGGTTAGCTTCCGATGTTCAGTGATGACTGCTGTGGCCAATAATTCTGGGAAATTACCTGCCACTACAGGCTATTTAGAGAGCCATTTCAAGGGGTTACCTAACCATGTATTCCTGATAGCCTAGGAAGGATCTTGCATCAATCTTTGATAAGGATCTGTAACCTTTCCTTCAGTAGCAAGGAATGCAACATAATGTCTAGTGAACTGCCATATAAGAAAACTTTGTGATGGAGACGTATCACTTCATGGGGAATAACATGACCATAGGATAGACCAACACTACAGAACAACCGTACCGCCAAAGTAGACGGCACGCTGGAAAATAGATACTCATGCGACCTTCAAGAGACATTCTACAGTGTAACATGTGAGTTCTTGCCTAGTCTAAAAATATCTCCGCATGAGGGATATTTTAGAGGTTGACGGAATCTCTTACACAGCAATTTCTAACTTATTAATTCTCGCGTACCAGAAGCAAAGCAAAAGCCAATATTTGATCGTCCAAACTACGTGGTATATTTCGGGACCAAAACAAGCCGTCAGACGAACGCTTAGCTGGCTAGTGATCGTGCACGCACGTGACACGACGGGGTACCGAATGGCGGGGATGCTTGACCGGAAGCCTTCAGTTAAACAAGTCGGCTTAAACAGTTGTGGTCAGCATCCAATGTTGAGTGATTGCTGTGGTCAATAATTTTGGGGAATTATTTACCACTACAGCTCACTCCCCCCCTAGTGGGGCGGTCAGGACCCTAAGACAGAACCAGCCGGAAGTAAAAAACTCGATGGTTCCCTTTCGGGTGAAAAAATCTCCCGAGAGGCTTGGTGGGGTGCCTACTGGTTTGTCTACCTATGCTAATAGGGTGTTTGTACGTAGCTTCCTTGAAGTTGTTCGTTGGATCCCGTGCTTCGTTTGTTTCCTGTCCAGTGCCCGTCGCACCTGGAAAAGAAAACAAGAACGCTAAGAACCATGTCGAGGAAAATATACCAAATCAGCTATTTTGTTTAAAAAAATGATGTGCATTTACTATACAGTAAAATAATGCTAAGTTCAGAACATCGAAAAAAAATACGTCTAATTGATTTTTTTGTGCATGTTACATGTAGTGTTGAATAAAAAATTTACTTGTGCTTAGTGATACTGTATATAAAAAATTTATACGTATAAAAAATAGTTAGTACAACAAACGAATGAGTTGGGTGAATCACACGACTTCGTTATGTTAAATATGTGTGAAGATATTCTGGGAACCTTACGGTAAGTCCAGAACGAGTTTTTTAGGGGGCTCGACAGAAGATTCAGTAGCTGTCGCCGTGCTGGTGACTTCATCGAGGTCTAAACGATCTTCGGTTACTTATGGATCATGGGGTACGTTGAGCTCAAAGCTAATAGGATTACCCTCCAAGTAAGCCGGTTTCAGACGGTCAGTGCTGACGGTGTCCTCGCGGCCGTTTTTGTCCAGTACAAAGAATTTATCAGAACGTTTAATTACCTTATAAGGTCCGTCGTATGGGGGTTCCAGGGGTCTGCGCACAGAGTCGCGACGAACAAATACATGCGAAGAAGTTTTCAAATACGGATGAACGAAAACATCAATGGACTGTGGGCGAAGGGGAGCAGGTTTAACTGAACGCATTGCGTTTGTAAGCCTGCTGACGAATGAAGCGTGATCTACCACTGGTGAGAAGCTCGAGGGAGAAACAAATTCACCAGGCAGTCGTAGTGTCGTGCCATATACTAGCTCGGCGCTAGTACAACCAGCATCGGTTTTCAAGGCGTTTCGTATCCATAGGAGAACTAGCGGAAGGGATTCAGTCCAATGGGTGTTGTTTGCAGCTGACAGACCAGCTTTCAGCTGTCTATGTAGACGTTCTACCATACCATTAGCTTGAGGATGGTAGGCTGTTGTTCGAAAACGCATACAACCTATGATTTTAGTCAGGGCGAAGAATAAGCCACTTTCGAATTGCCGCCCGCGATCAGTTGTTATGGAAGATGCGCATCCAAAGTTAGCAGATACTTCCTTGATGGGTACTGCTTCCGGCCATCGTGTGAATCGATTAATGCAAGTTAAAATATAGGTATATCCATGGGATTCAGGAAGGGGTCCAACCAAATCTATATGGACGTGTTCAAAACGAGCGTCAGGGAGAAGAAAGGTGCCAAGTGGGCTTTTGGTGTGTCTTATCACCTTGCACTTTTGACAAGCTAAGCACGTGTGTGCCCATTCCCTTACTTCTTTATTAATGCCAGGCCAACAAAACCGACTAGTTACGAGCTTGACAGTAGTTCGAATACCTGGGTGAGATAAGCCATGCAACGTATTGAAGACGTTACGGCGATAACTTTTAGGCACGATGGGGCGAGGAGTACTCGTGGAAATGTCGCACAGAATAGTATCTCTTCCCATACCTAAGGGTTTCTCAGCTAATTGTAGAGTTGTTTTCGACAACTCATGTTGAAGCTCGGCATCTTCTTTTTGAAGACGAGCCAGTTTTACAAGGTCTATGCCGTCGATTTGGGTGAGGGAACAAACGCGCGACAAGGCATCTGCCACAGTGTTGTTTACTCCGGATACATGGCGAATATCTGATGTAAACTGTGAGACGTAATCCAGTTGTCGTGATTCCCTGGGTGAATACTTATCTGAAGGTGAGTTCAGAGAGTACGTCAGAGGTTTGTGATCAGTAAAAATTATGAATTCACGACCCTCTACTGAATGTCGAAAATGTCGTATAGCACAGTACATAGCCAGAAGTTCTCTGCCGAATGTGCTGTACTTCGTTTCAGCTAATTGAAGGCGCTCGAGAAAAAGGCGAGTGGTTGCCACTCTTTGTCAACTAGCTGTTGTAGAACTGCGCCGATTGCAGTGTTTGATGCATCAACCGAGATACTTAACGGTGCCGTTGGATCCTGATACATCAGAAGTGTGGCATTCGCAATAGCTTTTTTAATCTGGGTAAAAGCATTTCGAGCAGACGCGTCAAGTTCTATGGACTTGTTATTCCCTCGAAGGAGGTCTGTCAATGGCTGAATCAGAGAGGCACAGTTGGGAATAAAGCGTCGATAATAACTTACTAAGCCGTTAAAAGTGCGGAGACTTTTCACCGTCTGTGGCTCTGGAAAGTTCAGTATAGCCTCGACCTTAGTAGCCAGTGGGCGAATGCCCTTGCAGTCAATAGTGTGACCCAGGAAGTCGAGTGAGTCAACACCGATTTGACACTTTTGAATATTAATGGTAACACCATGTTGGCGTAACCTTTCAAATGCCAAGTCCAAGTGCCTAAGGTGAGTTTCCTTGTCTGGACTGGCAATGAGGCAGTCGTCTAAGTATGCGTATACAAAGTCGAGACCGCGAAATACTTCGTCAATGAAGCGTTGGAATGTTTGGGCTGCATTCCGAAGACCGAATGGCATACGTAGAAATTCAAAAAGTCCGAAAGGCGTAATGATAGCCGTTTTCGGGATATCTTCTGTTGCCATCGGGATTTGGTTATACGCTTTAACCAAGTCGATTTTGGAGAATATAGTCGCGCCAGATAAGGTTGCCGTCAAGTCGTGTATATGAGGCAACGGGTAGCAATCAGGGGTTGTTTTGGCATTCACTCTCCGGTAATCACCGGTGGGTCGCCAATCATTGCTATCCTTTTTCGGAACCATATGAAGTGGGGATGCCCATGGGCTATTCGAAGGTCGAATGATGCCAAGGGTAAGCATATGGTCAAATTCATTCCTGGCGATTCTCAGTTTGTCAGGAGCTAATCGTCGTGCTTTAGATGTCACAGGTTGTCCTGTGGTAATGATGTGGTGCATAACATTGCTGGTTATGCACGGTAGGTCGTTCGACGGGCAATTAAGTTCCGGATACTTGTCAACAATAGGTTGAAAAGTTGGATCAAGGATTGCCTTTATCTTAACGGGTGACAAGCTGGGGCCTATGTAGGTGATGCCTTTGATAGACAGACTAGTAGTATTGTCAATCAGTCGTTTTCGGCGGACGTCTACGAGTAAATCATGATGATTAAGTAGGTCCGTGCCAATGATGGGCATTGTAACGTCAGCGAGAAGGAAAATCCACCGAATAGGTTTGCGTAAACCTACGTTCAGATAGACGTATTTCCTACCAAAGGTTGCGATTGGTTTTCCATTTGCAGCCTGTAAGTTGAAGGTAGGTTCCTTCTGTCGATCTGCTGCTGTAGCAGGAAGGACGCTGACTTCGGCGCCTGTGTCGACTAAGTATCGAGTCTGGCTTATCACATCATGGATGTAAAGTAGGCGGCTAGTGCCACCGGCGACGGTTGCCGCTAACGCGTGCCGGCGGGATAGTTTCCCACAGACTTTGAGACATTTCCGAAGTTACAAGGCTTACGGCAACACTTCGCTTCTTGGCCATAGGTGTTGTGGTACCAGCACCAGTCAGGGTTTTTCAGAGAACGTGGTTTGGACTTAGATCGACCACGTGAGTTCCTGCGTTGAGGAGATTTAGGACGACGGTCGGAGGAGTTAGAATGCATGTTTGACCTAAACATCTGTTGAATGGAGTTGCATAACTCTATCATTGCAGGATCCTTACTCGAAGTCTGCTTAGTCATCGAGCATATTTCGGGAACTGACCGTTTAGTTATTTCTAGAATCTTATCTGCAGTAATAGCTAAGTCATCTATTACAACGCCCTGAAGTGTCACAAGTACGGTCTGTACAGACTGTGGCAGCTTGGATAAGAAGAGTTCTCTAAATAGTCCTTCGTCGAACTGACTTTGGCCAATAACTTCTCTCATTCTTGTCAGCATGCTCACGGCTGACTGATCTCCTAACTCGATGTTACGAAATAATTCATCCAGACGTTGTCGGTCCGTGAGAACGTTTCTCCTGAGGAGGAATGCTTTGAGCAACTCGTACGAGTTACTTACCTCGGGACTCAACATCTGTGATGTTACGTACTTGCTGAATTCCCGCGGTAGGGCGTGAATAACTGCAAGTAACTGTGAACGGTGATCGGTTATCCCATGCTCACAAAAATCTGCTTCAGCCATCTGAAACCACGTTTCAGCATTATCTGGCCAGTATGGTACGAGCTGAATGGTTTTAGGAGTTGAGCGGATACGAATGACCTTGGGACTAAGATCACTCATGACGAAAATTATGTCGAATAATATATGGTACAAGAACAAATACAAAATGGAACGAACTCACCGGGGTTATCTGCGGATTTATCGTGGATGAAGTTCGCGGTTGGGCTCACCAGTTTAGAGGTTGACGGAATCTCTTACACAGCAATTTCTAACTTATTAATTCTCGCGTACCAGAAGCAAAGCAAAAGCCAATATTTGATCGTCCAAACTACGTGGTATATTTCGGGACCAAAACAAGCCGTCAGACGAACGCTTAGCTGGCTAGTGATCGTGCACGCACGTGACACGACGGGGTACCGAATGGCGGGGATGCTTGACCGGAAGCCTTCAGCTAAACAAGTCGGCTTAAACAGTTGTGGTCAGCATCCAATGTTGAGTGATTGCTGTGGTCAATAATTTTGGGGAATTATTTACCGCTACAATGTCATTACAGGGGTCATTCGTGTATGTGTATTCATGCCGAAACTCGGCGTTCGTAGTATAGCAAACAGCTGTTACGTAAGCTCAAGAAGTTAGACACCATGAACAAAAATTGAAGTGTGTGAATGATGAGACTGAACACTGGAATTTTTGTTCACTGCCACGCGGAAAACAGAATAAATAGACCAATTTGTTTAGCTCTACTTTCGACAAGTAATCAGATATGTTGGATAAACCTAATCATTAATGAATAATCCTGATACTATGCCAAATGACTGTATAAAATTGAAATGCGAAAAAGCTAAATTCTTGTAGTAAATGACAGACATTACAAATTTTAACTTGATGAAACAGTTGTATTCGTATGGCAGATGACTCAACTTGCAGTCGATTTAATTATATACATGAGTAACAGAAAGATGATTACAGCCACTAGAAACCGAAACCTGGTTGATGTTGGCTGTTTTAATTAGGTTTTGCAGATAAACTTCTTTACAGTTTTGTTTGACTGGATCAATTGATGGGTATAAGAAGCTTTGTGGATTTTCAATTGGTTAGTAACAAGGTGAAAATGGCATTTGCTGATGATGAGCTTATGGTATGCTTATTCCTAATACGCGCTTATAAGAATAGGCTAATGCATTTTATTACATAAGGGAGGGTTATCCTCATCACGCTTACACCAAATTAGAGGCTGCTTGTAGAAGATATCCGAACGATCCAGTAATTAAACTTCACATAGCTTCTTTGCGTGTTGTAGAAGGTCTGATGGTTCCCTGTTTAATAAAGGTTTCAGGATGTTTGCAAGATGCCTTGAAACTTTTCGACGAGCTCAAGGAGAAAGATGAATTTATTCTGGCTTCTCTGATTGCGATTGCACATATAAATAAGAAACTACCCGAAATAGGTATATTAAAAGCATCACATTTTGAAATTTTCGACACGTTTCAGATCAGGATGTGGTTAAATGCTGTGAAAATAAAATACGAGAGCTTCGCAGACACGTGTCTGAAAGAGTAGTTCACGCTTATTTCACATGTGCTAATAACTTCTCTCTAGTCTCTTTATTTTGCTGCGTTGGTACTTTTTTTCTTCCAAAGATATGAGAAAGCCAGAGAATATGTCGAAAGGGCCCTCAAAGGCAATCTGCTCTTCAAGGAGGTAAATAAAACCATAAAAATTTATGTTCTCAAAATATATTCAGGCTTTATGTCTCAATGGATGGATTGATTTAATGGGCAGTGATGAAGGTCTACACAAAAAGGCTGTCAAATACTTCGAGGAGTCCACCCAGTAGGGAAACAAAATTATCTTTTATTTCAGTATAGTGACGAAGAAGCTATGTCAGTTGAATGCCTAATGGGTAAAATAAAATATTTCCAGGTGTGCAAATCATTTTCATCAGCTATGGATGTGATTAACATTGTGATTGTAAACTTCCCAAACTACGCTCCAGCGCTAATTGAAAAGATGAGGCTACAACTTGTATTTCAAGACTGGGAGCAGGCTTCAGACACAGCTATGAGGTATTCAAATGTATACTATCTCCTAGCTGATTTTCAGGTGTTTAACAGTTGATCCAACATGCATTGAAGCACTGAAACTTCAGCTTTTGTCTTCACTTTGTTACGAGGGAAACTACGCTGAGGTAATTTTACTAATATAGTGACACCTTTAACAGGCTTCGAGAAAGCTTGATGAACTTAGTAAGACGCTTGAAAAGTCGGAGCCGAGGTCCTCAAATCAGTACTCTCTAATTGCGAAGCTTGTTTCAATTACTGTAAGTCTTTATAATATTTTACTAACTTATAGACTCAGCGTGTCTACGAATATCATTCAATGCTATTCGAAGCATTTTTATGAGTCCATTCTATATAGCTTTACTCAATTATTACAATTAATTTCAATTTACAAATCAACACAAATAAAAAGAAAATCAGTATGCTGCAAGATCGAATTTTTCAGAACATCACTTTTGTGCGTATTTAAACACTGTGATAATAAATAAGATACTGTGGGATTTTTATGCAAAATGCTGTGAAAATCGTATACTGTTTATTATGAAATAACCGACTATACATCACCAAGCACCGAAAATATTTTGAACTCATTTAGGTATTATTTGTTGAGCAAAACAGAACAATCAACCATACGTTCAATTGTATAGCGTAGGAACCAAGGCTCAAATTGCTTGCATTTAACAACCGATGAATATCGGTACACGAAGGTTTAGAAAGTATAAAAAGAAACACTGGTTTTTTCCTGTTTTTATGAATGTTTAAAATCATAACTGTTTGACATTTTTATGAAAGTGTCAGCTAACTACATGGTATAATAATGCAGTTATGAGCAACTTTTCGTGATAACTCGACAGTAAAAAGTTTTTAAATTCAAAACCCTTGCTTTGTCAAGTCACTGAAAAGTATTTCAAATGTGCCTTAGAATAGTGGCTGTTAATTTTCACCTATATATTTTAGTGCGGTCGTGATCCCACACTACTACAAAAGGTTCAAGAACTATGTGAACGCGCCGTTGAAATGACTCCCCGAAATCACCATTATTTGATCAACTTGGGTCACATTATTTTGCTGCAGGGAAAGCCAAAAGAAGCTGTTCGCCACTTCCGTAACGCATTAACTCTTTGTGAAACAAGCATTGAAGGCCTAGAAGGTAAATCAGCTTCAGATATATTAATGATGTAATGCTGCACTCAAGTAATTAATTTCTTCAAGGAATTTCGGAAGTTATTTGATATGCTTAAGTTTATTATTTTTTTTATATCAAGCATTATTTCACAGGTAACTTGGAATTATGAGATCATTATTTAGTAGAGATTTTATGAATTTAGTTGTTCGACAATCTCTATAGCTTGAGGTTTCATGACCAGTGTGTAGCAGTGATAGCTAACGTTGACAATCTTGTAATATAAACAGTAAATGAGATTTTTTAATCCCCTTTCTGGTTAACTGTATGTACTGAAAAGAATGAGTTTTCCCTTCTACTTCTTAAAAGAAATTTCACTTTCATGCACTTGAGGAAGATTGCAAGAAAATAAGAGCGTTTATTTTTGCTAATTTTGGAACTTCCACTAGTGAATTATCTGTATCTGATTTGAAACTTTTAGGGTATCTTTTATACATTTCTTTGAAGTAAAGAATTTTGGCCCTACTTGAATTTATTTGCAAAACTTTATTCATCATTATGAGAGTAGTTTGTTGAAGGATACACAATACAGATAATCAGAATGATCAAACTGACATCGTGTAGAAAATGAACAGTTTACGTCATCAGTTATATAACATTAAACAAAAGCATCTATAACTAATGTATCTAAACCTTAAGGTTAATGAACACTGTGAATATATGACCAGTGAGCTGTCATTCTTTATTCACAAATGTGAAAATTTCTGTCTTTAAATACCAGTAAATAGTTGTACTGGATTATTTTTGTTTGGTGTATATATTTGGTGAGAACTTGACAAGAATTGAGTTCATTTCACTATACTGCGCTTAAAATCCACATGGTTGTGGCAGCTCCTTTACGTTCAACAATGTACTGAACCTGTTATATTTAGATGGGGCGAATCATTTTAAAACACTATTTAACTTTTAAAAAGTGTGCTTAATACAGCTCTTTCTGCAGCATTATATCTTAAGGTTGTGAACGCAGCACTGTTAACTATTTTTCGAAGGTTCTCCTGAGAATAGACTATAATTTTTCGTCATTCTTACTGACTATTGTTTATCTTTAATTAGTAAATACAATTTTAGCTATTATATGATAAATTCGTTACTCTGTATGCATATAAATCTGTTGTCATGTCATAAAAACATTTGTATTGCTTGTATATTGTGGAATAAAGTAGAAAGTAATCGCTATTCAGTAATTACTCAATTAAATTAGATTGTTCCTGATGTTGCATAGTTTTTCATGCCATTTCATACCTTAATGAATCAAATTTAATCCATGAATGATTAAACTTTTTAGCCATTGTCAAATGTCAACTGGTTCAGAACAATCTACAAGAAGCTTCAACACAATTAGAATTCTTGAATGAACTGCAACCGACGATTGGAAAGTCAGCGGTATGTAAAGCGTCAAAACATTTTTTTTTGGAAAAGTCGTTACTTCCTGTTCATTTCTTGGTGTGAGAGTTATAATTTTAGGGTTTAATTCGAAATTATATCTACTAACGGAAGTTTTGGTAGATAGATGGTGTCACTATTCTCCGAAGAAATAGGAGTTTCAGAGTTTATTTTCAACAAAAACACATGAAGTTATCCGGTGGGAAGTTGGTTTCAGTTTCCTCTAAACAGAATTTTATCAAAATACATTTAGGACTTCATACATTTGGTTCCCTTGATAAATTTCGATAGAGAAAGAAAGACCAGATTTGCAGTATAAAATGATATTCTATTTCACAGGTTTCCAGATGCGTTCACCTCATAAATTTTTTCCTCTATTACCTTTCAAACAATGAAGTATGGCATATTATTATTTATAACCATTGTAATTTCAGGTAGTTTGCAGCTGACGAGAACCTCTGAAGTAGAATGATATCATTTTATACTACAAATCTGGTCTTTCTTTCTCTATCGAAATTTAAGACTGTTAATTCTTCTTATTATTATTAATAAATAATATAGCAAAATACACAAATATCTATCACATTTATGTGATGTTCATAGTCTCCCCAAAAACCTATAAAGAGACTTCTAAAAAGAATGTTAGTGTAAGCAAGCATTTGACTCGAATCATACGGAATAGAAGTTTCAACTCACATGGATAAAACTCATTGGACCAGTCAAGAGGTCAATGGTGCGTTCACACTCTATTGGTAGTTAATGGCACTTAAATGATTTGGGACGTGAACATTTGCATAATTTGTTGTCTACAATTGTTTAGCTTGCAGCCAGCTCTCCCCTTATTATAAGTCACAGTAATTCAGTTTCAATTAAACGATTAAGAAAAACCAGAATTGTAGAAATTGTGGGATGATTTATACTCAATACAAGTTCCCATTACTGGCTTAAATCGTGAAATTAAGCATTAAACTACCTTTGTTTGGAAGTAATTCGATAAAATTAAGACCTGTGTTTCACCAGCTGCTTATTCTATGGTTGCTCTTCCATTTCATTTTATCACTATTATATCTTTCTAATGATATATTAGCTATCCAACAAATACTAAGAGTAATTGGATAGAAATTAGTGTTTCATACAAATGCTTAGAAGAGCCAACGGTTGGAAGAACCAAAGTAATTTATCGTCAATATGGGATACTAATTTTCTATAATGTAATGGGGACTGTGATCAGAATAAGATATGATGAACTGTACTATAACTCACTTGTATGTTATAAGATACACTTGATTTTTACTTGATAATAATTGAAATGTTCGGACAACTTTGATTCATTTATTTCTCGTTTTACTCGACAGGAAGTAAATTATATGACTGCTGTACTCAGAAGTAAGCAAGGATTACCAATATCGGAAATATTACCGCCTTTAAATGAAGCGATGGAATTACATCTGCGTAAAATTCAAGTAAGTAACCAGTTAACTGTATTCAAATGTGCATATTAGGTGCACATTTTGTGTAAATTCTTTAACTATTGTTTAGTTGGGAAGGGGAGGTAAATGTTGTCAACACAGGACCCAGTATTACTGGGCATTGGTTCAGGTGACTACACCCCATATCTACGCACCATGCAGAGAAAAGGAGAAACAGCCGTAGGCTGCTACAAGACGAAGAAATACGACGCTTTCAGCAAAGTGAACATGCGTAGAAATGTGTCTGTACCAGTGGTATCTATTGTGAGACATGCTACTTATAATCTTCAGTCGTAGGTTTCGGTAGTCAAATACATGCCATTTAGCCTGAGACAAACATTTAGCGACTGTATAAATTGGTGACATATCTCCACCCGATGGTGTGCCATTTTCTTTCTAACTTATCTTGCATCTGATAATGCAGGGTTGTGATGTAAAGACAAATTCTAAAATCTTCAAGCAGTGGAGTCTCATAATTTTCTCGACTGATGCAACCATCTTAACTAAGAACTTTACACGTAACCCACATACTGCTTACGATGAGCTTCCACCAAATGCAAACAGTACTGAGAATGCAACGATAACCGAATTTGTGAGACACCTGTAACTTCCCTCCAACTTTGATGGCTGTTTCACAAACACAGCGTTGGGTAAAGCTCACTCCTGAGCGCTATATGCAGGTATTAATAGGTAATTAGATATCCTGCCTGTCAGTAAATGGATAATTTTGGCAAAAGTCGAATGGGGTTTTTGAAAGTCATCCTATTAGTTAAGCCATTGCAGACTTTTACATTAAAAATACTAGTTATTCCTAAGGTTGTCTGGTTAAGAGTGTTTAAAGTAGCGTCTCACTGAACAAATTGAATTCATGAATAGATGTTTCAATTAAACTTCCAGCAAGTCAGTCCAGAATATTAACTCATAAAGAGATTGCATAGATCTCAAGTATGACACCTGAGCATTTGTTATTAGAATTATACCTTTTTGAAAATCAACATAACTTTTATTCAAGAGATTTGACATTTGACGAATAACTGGATTGATAAATTGAATATAGTTAATTAAGGTTAAAAGAGGTATACAGATAACTTATGAGTTTTGCATGTTATCTTACTGAATCGTTGATGAGTTTCGTCCTGTTTGGGACTCGTCAGCTCGGTGGGGACATTATCACTCACTGAGGAATGCAGGCACGTCCAGATGGCGAGTCCCAAATAGGAAGAAATGCGCATCCTGGATTCCACTACTAGTCATCATCCACCAATTAAATTCTAATTACATGCCCAGACATCGTTGTAGCATCTACACAAGAAGCCGACATGTCAACCTGAGGCCCAGCACTTCGGTCCAATCAATCGACGGGAAAATCTTAAATTCAATTTTAAAAAAATATGTATTCTGGAATTAGTTGTGTTCTCTGAGCTGGATGGTTTAATTGCAAAACTTTCGTCGTCCTTCTAAAAAACATTTCCAGAGCAAGTTTTAGCATAAAATGGAATAATTTGAATTCCAAATCATCCGCCTAAGCTAGAAATCATCTCTATTATTTCAGAATACATATTCTCTTCAATGTTTCAATCATGGAGATAACACCATAAATTAAAACGCTAACATTTTCAATGTAATTTCTTACTGCTATTCCATATATATTTAACCTTTTCTCTCCCTACAGAATATAATATAGAATAATATACAACATAGTAAATCTTGAGTCTACTGTGACCTACGACATTCATTTCTGAGCCAATTTATGTAGAATACCCGGCCACAAATTTGTTTTCATTCTGTGAACTTTTCTTGCTGGGATAACACTTCTCTGTTTTTCAGCTAGGAACTTCGCCAGAAAAAGTTTCCTTTTGGTTTTTATTGCAGTGACGTCTTCATTAACATACTCCTTCCTCAAACATTCTTTCACTTGAATGTAAGTGATGGTTTGTGCTTTGCAACAAATGGGACAATAGATCATGTTGCTTCTTGAAGTTGAAAAACTCCTAATGGAGTATACTGATCTTTTTATGTTCAGATTTTCTTTCTTATTCTTTACACAATAGGTGAAAATCATGAGTGGACTAGGAATCAACTGGTTTTCTATTATTTAATTAAGCAGTGAACATCACATTATAGGCTGGGGAATTTCCTTATAAATTTATATGACTCAATCAAACTACTTATTAGTAGTAGAAAGGCACATGATAATTTTTTAAAGTGGGATTTTGTTCTATTAAAATATCCTAACAACACTACCACAACTTTCTGTTTTAGGGTGTTAGTTTGAGCCCTGAATATTACGAACGTTTAAATCCAGACTTTCTGGTTCAACTTGTCAGTGAGTACTTGCTTCATGCTCCACCTCAACCTCCAAATATTGGTAGCACGTTTGGAGTATCAAATGATGGAGTGTGTACAAATCATCAGGATGATTCAGTTCTCATGCGATGTCTGCGTATATTAGAACCGTTAACTTCTGCAGCACCAGGTTTTCAGAAAGGCGTATATCTCAAAGCTTATGTCCATTACATGCTGGGAAATACTTCGGTTGCTTTGGCTAATATTAAATCCTGCCTGGAAGTTAATCCGTCATTTTTAGAAGGCTATATACTTATGGCACAAGTAAGTTACAGAAATTGACATCTTTTTATGTGACTGTTGGAAGCCAATTAGTGCGTTTTCCATGGTTAAATACAAGTGAAACTTTTTCATCGAATTCTCTGGTGTTTAATTAATCCCTAAATGAAGATGTTATCAGTAGTTACTAAAATCTGTAATGCAAACTGTGAAATACGTCTTTAAAATTTCGAAATTTTTTTGGCGAAGTACAAGAATAGCGTCCCAGGAGTGCGAACGCCTCAATGACCTTGAACGCATGCTAGTCGTTGGCTAACAGCACCTATTATTATCATAGCTGAAATATCAACGCTATTCATCAAATAAGGAGCAAGTTTCACCCAGATCTGTCTGTTTTCGACATAGAACTTTGCACAAATGTGCGGAAGTTCAAGTCGCCACATTCCGTGTAGCACGCGAAGCAAGAGAAGAAAGTACAAGAAAAGCATAATAGAAACAGTGAGCAGAGGTGTGAGACAAAGGAGTAATAAAGAAATACAAAACAATTTCATTGAAGATCATAAGTCACAGGGAGTGGATGCATCTGCGCCAGATAACGCTTTTAATTACTGTTTGGGATTAGGGTTAGGTTTACGGCAGGATAAGGATTGTCATTGGGGTTAGGATAAAGGTTAGGGCTAGTGTGAAATTAAGGATTAGGTTCAGGATTAAGGCTAGGGTGGCGATTAGGAATAGATTTGTCGTTTATTTCAACTTGTTTTATTACCCTTATTTTCCTTGACGAAGTTGTATGTAGTCATCAATGCTCTTGCTGAAACCATAGTAATCTAACCGAGGGCTTGGGAGAGGACTGCACAGCAAGAGGAGAGAGATGAACGATTCATAAAAACAGCCAATCTTCAGTCACTTTGGTGAATACATCTACAGAAACTAGTCCAACTTAGCAACTGATAATCTTCATCATAACTGGGACGTATTTTTAAGTCCTGTCAGAGAAAGATAATCTTTTTAATGTGTTTTCATACATTTTCTTGTGAATATACGTCATTTTTGTGCAAAATTTCCTCGTATTTTATGATTGGCAGGCTGAAGGTCACTCGTGCATTCGCATCCCTTGGGACGCCGTTGTTGAACTTTGCCCTTTTTTTATTTACAGCTTGATTCCACACCGTATTTTTGGTGGAATTTTCAGCGTGGATATCGGTAGCCCAAAATTCGCAGGCCGATCATAGATATCGAGTGTGCGTCGGCGTGGGCTCGAACCCCGGACCATGTGCATGGTCGGCGAGAGTCCTAACCACTGTGCCACCGACGCACACACCTGTGGGATTATAACTTAATTCGTTCATTTCATATGTTATGCAGATTGACAGCACCTAAAGTTATTGGAATAGTGGCGACTTCAGCATGATTCAAAATGAGTTAGACAAACCAATGGAATCTGAACAAAGTATGAACGACATAAGTACCAGGATAATCTGAGCTTATTTTTTCTCATTATTTCATGGATTGTTCTCACCTGGTGACAACCTGAACATTACCAAAATTATAAATTAAATTAAAAATCTCAACATGCCTTTTTACAATCATAAGGAGTAACTAAGAGTAACATTAGTCAGGAATATGATATAAGTTGTTTAATAATTAAGAGTGAAAAGACTGACTATTTATAAAAGAATTCCATGATTAAACTTGGAAACAAAAAGACAGAGTTTGACGGATGTTTTGTGGGTAGAAACGAAGTTTAACTAAAAAGAGTATGAAAAGTTATGGGTTACGTAACCACAAAAAAAGACACGTTTATACAAAATAGGCAAAAAAGGGGGAAGGTTGAGTCATGTTTAGACGAAAAACCCAAGGTTTCTAAACCTGATAGAAGATGACGTAGTGAAATTTGCATGCTTTGATATCACCAGGGCAGTGCAAGATTCACCACTGTCTGGTTCTGCATACATAGATTTGGTTTTAGCCTTTTGATGGCGACTGCCTCAGCAAAATCAGCAGGCTAGGGTTATTTTGCCTGTTGATTATTTTGAACGCCTTCAGATCGTCCATAACATGGCCAGTGTCCAACAGATGGCGTGCAATCGCTCTGTTCAGTGCTTGAGGGTCTGTAGGTCTCAGGTTCTTTGGGATGTGTTCAGAGATGCACACAATAACTTCACTCTCTGTTCTTTAGATGTGCGTGCTTTGGCACGTAGATGTAATCTTGTAGACTCAGGTGGGAGTTTCTCCACCGTTTTAGATCACTTGGCATACTGCGTTATCATTTAGACGTTGAGCGAGGCTCGTAAAGGTTTTGGGCACTAAACTCCGTTGTGTTGACTCAATTTTCAAATCAGATGGAGGTCAACGCCGCTAAAGCAGTTTGTAGAGTCAATGAAATTGAGGTTGAATGCTACTCTAAGCTGTGTTGGGTGATGATGCGTTGAGTTGCAATTGGATCCACACATGATTTGTTTCCTGAATCCAGCTTATTCTGAGCGAAATTGTGCATTCGGAACGTCCTTAGTGTGGACAAGAGTATGTATCAGTACCATTTCTTGCAAAGGCCTAAGTCGCCCTTCTTTGGTATTTTGACAGGGTAATCTTTCTTCCAATCAGTAAGTTCCTTTCCTTTCTTTCAAAACTTTTCGCAATAGTGAGGTGAGTATATCAGAGTCTGCGGATACGTTTTCAGTGCTTCAGGAGGAATCCCTCCTCGTTCTTCTGCATTTTGAGTCATTACTAGCTGTAGTGCATTCAAAACGTCTGTTTTTGTGGAGGACCGATGTTCACTGGCAGTCCTGTGGCTGTTGGCGGCGTTCCTAGACGAGTTGCAGATTATGTTTGGTTCGGGAGTTGTTTGAAGTGATCAGCTCACTGTTTTGCTTTGTCTCTTCTCCTTGGTAATTAGGTTCTCTTCACTGTGTTGATCTTTTCTTGGATAGGCATCTGGTGTTCTCAGGCCTTTTTTACCTGCGACCTGCCTGTTTTGCTTCAGATGCAGGCCAGTGTATCGAAGAGTTGTCTTTTGCCTTTTCTGGAACTCTTCTTCACTCCTTTATTCGGTGAGGTGTAGGTTGAAATCAGATTCTTCTTCTTCTGTCTTCTATCTATGCATTTGTTCATCTTCTATTTCACCAACCTCCTCTCTTGCATTAGCTTCCAGATGTCTGTACAGAGCCACTCCTTGTCTCGCCTCTTCTTTCTTGCCAAAACAGCTATACAGTCTTTCCTGATAGGCATTCAGGTTTTCACTTCCCGTTCTTGCATTAAACATAATTACTATTGATAATTCGGTTGATATGTTTTACATTTTACACACCACATATATTTCTACATATTTTCAATTTGTCATCGACCAATACTATTAATGACGGTATAAATGAATGTGGTCCAATGTAAGCGTATAAGTACGTGAATATGTGCGTGTGTGTTTACCATTAATATCAATAATTGTGTCCTAAAATAAGTTACCCATTGAAAATACAAAATGATAAAATAATTAAATGCCTACAGTCAGTTGCATAAATTGATTTAGAGAATAGTGGCTTAGCCTTTAGACAATATTCTCTTGAAAGAAATTATTATTATTGCCGCATGCCAAGTAATCCACAACGGGAAACTTACGGAAGCCTTCGAAGTGAGGACGGGAGTGAGGCAAGGCTGTCTACTATCGCCAATGATCTTCCTGATTGCAGTAGATTGGATAATGCGACAGACAACGGGCAATGAGGAAACAGGCATAAAATGGACCCACACAAAAATCTTGGAGGATCTGGACTTCGCCGATGATATATTTCTGATTTCCCACAAACTGGAAGATATGCAAGTGAAAACCAACAAGCTGGCAGAAGAAGCATCCAGAGAAGATATAGTGAATATAGAGAAAACAGAGGTGATGAAGATTCCTAGCCAACACCAACAACAGCAGACAACAATCAGCCAGCATGAATGGGAGGAACCTGAAAGAAACAACCTCCTTTACCTACCCACCCACCTGGGAAGCATCGTTTCAACTACAGGCCAGCGGAACTGATGAGGATATCAAAGCAAGAATCGGAAAAGCAAGACAAGCTTTCATTACTCTTAAGTCTGTGTGGAGGTCAACAACACTACTCAGCATCAAAAATAAGGTCCGGATTTTCAACTCCAATGTGAAGTCAGTCAGTGCTACTATACGCATCAGAGACTTGGCCAAGGTATCATAAAGAGCATCTGAAACAAACTTCAGACCTTCATTAACAGTTGTCTTCGCTCAATACTGCTCAAGATCAGATAGCCAGCCAGAAAAGATCAGCAACAGGGATCTCTGGTAATGAGCGAACCAACCCAGCAGGAACCGACTGTGAAACAAATAGGCAGGATGAAATGGAGATGGATTGGCCATACGCTGAGGAAAACATCAAGTGACATCACTAGACAAGCCATTGCTCGAATGGAACCCAAACGCGAAGCGGCAAGTTGGTCGTCAGTGCAAGGGTGACTTGGAGGAGGTTATGTGAAGAGGAGATGAAAGCATGTGGGCAGACTTGGAGTAGGGTGAAAACGTTGGCAGAAAACCGAAGGCAATGGAGATGCGCAGCTGAAACTCTTGACAGACTGTAAAGTTGAACAAACTTGATTTCATGTTGATATCTTCATAAGTACTAAGACCTACTGCTGGCCAACCTTGAGTTCAGCTGGGTGAAATTTTTGATAGTTCAAGAGAAATACAACATCTGGTTAAAATGTGATTAACTTGGGCTGGTTCCACTTGGAAGCCTCTGATATAAACTTCATCGTGACTAAGATTTTCTCTTCAGTTTCAGTCATCATCCAGTAAGACAAACATCATTCCCAAGTAGACCTTCTAACAAACACACTTATTAAGGAATTTGGTTTACTTAAACGTGTAGCGTATTTCAGTTCATTTGTATTAGAAAGTTTTGATAAGTTCTCTTCAGTATTCTCAAACAGTGAAAGTTTACTAGATATATTCGATCAACTAACATTAAACATAGTTGTATGGTATTTAGATAATTGGAATGATAGAATTCCATCCAGGTGGCATGTTACCTTCAGTGATAAAAAAAAACACATATATGATGCATTTTTAAAAACCGTATTCTTGGCGAACAATAAGTATTAATAATTGTAATGATAATAATGTCAACTGCGACAAAATAACTGCGGTTATAAGGAAAGTCAAACAAAGAGTAATAAAGGAGAAGACTATGAAATATATAAAATTGTACTATGCTGCTCAGCAATTTGTTTTGCCATTCTATATGCCTGTGAAATGTTGTCATTGAAAGTGGTAGACTTGAAAAGACTTTCAGTCTTTGACCATGGATATTTACATTCCTACATTTAGTATTATATAGTGAGTAACGCTGAAGGTTTGGTGTAAACTGTTAGACAAGGAAAGAAAATCCACTGAAATGGTTAGGACTCGTACTGCGCATACTGAGTCACCGTTCTCCTCCTTGTCCAGAAATATCAGCTAACATGAATATGAGCTGGAAATGAGTTAACCGTGGTCATTCCAATGCATAGCACTTATCCATAAATTCTTTAACAGTTGGTTTCAACTATTAGCAGGGAGGTATATTGCCTGACTGGTGTCTCTGAGACGCTAAGAATCACTGGTCAGAGACCGCTGGTGTGATACAATTAAAAATCATTCTCATTGATGCAAATGCATTCACTCTTTGTTATCCCCCCCCGCACACACACATCTATTAAGTCCTCGAGATTCTGTAGGCAGTTGTTCTTCTTCCTGTATACTTCTGTTTACCATAATTTCCTCAAGAGTGTATGTGTATGCACTTTTGTGCAAGAATTTATAGTTTCATTGGTTTTGTAGGGATTTCGTTTGATTGGTTGGAGGATTCCATCCTTATCTGAAATCAGTTAGAGAACCATTTGTAAACCTGCAGGGAGTACTGGATAGACAGTCGTTTCGTCCTAGTACTCTGGACTCTTCATCAGTACGCACCCACACTGTGGGGTTTAAACCCATGACCTTCTGGTTACAAAGCTAGCGAGCTCCTAAACGGTTAAGCGATAATTTCTTATTTAATTTTCACTTTATGTACGCATGATTTACTTCTACACAATATATAGTACACAGATGAAGTATTTTATATATACATATTGAATAGCAGAGGGAGTATGTGAAAAAGATAGAGAGAAAGAAAGAAAGAAAGAACGAGGAAAGAGGGAGACGATGAAGGCAAAGAGAAAAAAAAAGGAGAAAGCAAAAAGACAGAGACACAAATATGTGGTAGTTCATACACACAGACATAGGACAGATAAAGAACTTTATTATTGATGGTATTGTACACTGTCAACTTCTACTTACTACCTTTCGCTATCACCTATATGTCCTGTTATCAAGATATATATATATATATATATATATGGATTATCATTGTGATAATTTTAGAAGTTAAATAATCGAGGATGAAAATGATAGTCTTTCTTCTTTCTAGTCTCTACTGACCAATTGATAAAGATAATTTATAGTTCAAGGTTGAATAGTTCTGGTTCAATGTTCAATTCAAAGTGGAAATGATGATTATATTAAGATTGTTACTGTGATAGGATTTACCTAAAGAAGATTATCACCATGGTGAAAGCGTCAAACAAAATCTTCCATGGATCATTGGAAAACAAACAAAATTGAAGAATGCAAATAGTTGGGCGTCAAATACACATAGATGAACATCATATAAGCCAAACTTCAAGATTTTAAATATGTATGGTTGATGCTATTTCAAATGTACTGATGATGATGGACGCTGGTTAACATAACCAGATGTTTAGATATCTACCCAATGAATTACTCTGAGATGATTTACATTAAAACTTTGGAAGAGGTTTTTGAAAATAGTATCATACTGACATCTAGAATAATTTGTATAATAGATAAGTAGTTGTGCAGTACACTAATGGAGAATCATTCACACAGACAAAGTTTATGGTCACTCTTTCACTATAAATAAATATATGAATCGTGGTAATAAATTTATCCATATCTCTGTATAAATTAGAAAAAACTTGCTTCTTTCGGTTACATAAACAGATTCCTGTGCCTAACATCAGGGATGACTGATTTGATAAATAAAATCTATGAAATCTATCGTAATGATCATCCACAATCCTAAATTGACACTTTTTACAGGTGGTGTATTAATCATAGAATCTATGAGGATCAACCGGCAATAAAACTAGATGACCTTTTATCTTTTGTATTAGCGTGTATGGTGAGTTTTTCTAACCACATTTTTGATATGGAGTACCCCTTTCATCTGAAAGTATAGGAATTTTTAATAAGATTCAAAATAAAATTCCATTAGTAAACAGTTAGGAACAGATTCACTGATCAGTGGGAGCAACGATTTTCTCCAAACTAACCAAGCGAATTAATTATCTGACATGTTGGCACGAAACAGCATTATATTTTGCATATACATTGTTTGGACACTGACTGACTGGTTTCAACATAGAACTTTGAACCGATGTGCAGTAGTTCGAGTCGCCACACTTCACTCAGCATACAAAGCCAGAAAAGAAAGTAAAAAGAAAAGCAAAATAGAGACAGTAAACAGAGATATGAGGTAAAAAGAATAGTAATATCGAAGAACAATATGGTTTCACTGGGTATTATAAGTCACAAGGAGTGGAGGCATCTGCGCCACTGAGAAAGATTTTGAGCCATATCATCAATTGTCTCCAGCCATTGGCTTTTACCATCCCGAGGACCCCAAACAGAAAGTCTACACTTTCCTACGTGCCTGGCTGAAACTAACTGCTGTAAATTTCATTGACTGATGAAGACATGTTTTCGTTTGACCATCACTGGCTCTTTTCCAACCTGACCCTATGTCAGCTAACACTGCCCATCGGTAGAGGAAGGAGATGGCTAGGCATGCGTAACACATGTCATAACCGTCTCAATCGGTGTAATTTCACAACCTCATCTATTGATTTCCCCTTCTTACCTCGCTTACTACTGGACCGAAGCCTAACCTCAATATTGCTCACCTTATTATGCCACTTAACAAGGGAGATAGAACGCAGGCATCTATGATCAAAGACAGCTAATCTTTTCATCTCTTCCACTCTCAATGGCCACGTCTCACAGCCATAAAGGAGGACAGAGCGGACTGATGAGCATTACACACGTCGTTTGATCGATAACCGGATATCACGTCTACCCCAGGAATGGCATAAACTGGCATATGCGAAATGAGCTTTCTGTATCCGTGCTGGGATTCCATCGGTGATCAACCCTTGGCTCTGGCTGATGCAACTTCCCAAATAAGTGAGTGGTCAACGTGCTGTACCACTTTACTCCCTGTTTCTAAGCTAGGGGTCAGTGTAGTCCAGTCCTGTAGCATAATCTTACATTTTGCGGGAGCGAATCGCATGCCAAACATTCGTAGATTGCAGCTCAAGGTGTTCAGAAGACTCTGCATTTTGTCAGCGTCCTCACTTAGAAGGACTATATCATCTGCATATTCTATTTCAACGAGATTATTTCCTGGTAAACAAGTCAATCTCTGAGTCTTTGAGGTGAGTTAGGGTGTTTGAACACTATATAGTAATTAGCGTCATGCGACCAGTTCTTTGTTTGGTGCAGACTGATTTCTGTCAGTCAAGTTTCTAATGTGGCTCCCATGCAAGTTGGTTACCATCGCTTTGCACTGTGAATGGCTATTATCAGATGGTTAGATGCAGCCAACAGGAAGCCCTATCAGGACCTAGGTTTCACCATTGTTAGCACTTATTGAATTCACACTGTACCAAACAAAAGACTAGACTCATGACACTAATTACCTACATCCTATCATCCAGTCGAAGTATCCAATACATTTTTATAGGAGATCAATCAGTAGCCCAAATAGCTCAGAAGTAACCTTTCTGAATGAAGCACTGGGTGACACGCGTTAGAATTTCAGAGTGAACATGAGTTTCGTCAAGAATGGGGATACTCCTTGCTGACGAGCGTCAACATGCATGAAACCTAGATCCAATGCATCTTATCAACTGCTTCCAACCAACTAATAATATTTTGTATAAGTTTATTCGCTTATGCCATTTTCTAGACGTCAGGCAACAGATCGTTTATTGAGAAAATCAAGAGATACTTATGAATTTTTATGTAAATTATTATTAGCGTTATTGTTAGCAGAGAAGCAACGTCTTCTGATTGGTTGTTTCCTTGCTGAAGGTTATTCTGTTTTGTTTGTGACCGTTTCTCAGAAAGATAAGCCATATATCTGCGAATCGTATTTGCACACGTTAAGTCTTCTGTGATTGGTTGGTGAGTTCCTCAGGGTTAAGCTTTGTTATTGTTTTTCTCATGACCCTGTTTCGGCACGTAAACACTGACGTCAATTGTTGTCTTCAATTTTGACTAGCAGACAGCTCTCATCACAACTGTAAAGGAATATACAGTCATTTACAACCAAACAGTTTGCTTAAACTTTGGACTACTAAAATATCCTCTCCCATCGAACATTATATTACTTCTAATTACTATTGTCATTTCCTTTTTATTCTATCAATGCTGTTAACAAATTACATCAGTTTAACTCGCATATATTCAAAATCATTTCACACCGTTGCTATTAGTGTTTCTGCATCAATTTGAGAGAAAACATCAAAGAGAATAGCAACCAGTGATCAATCATGGAAACATAAGTCAAGTGTTTATCTCTGAGTCAGTTAGCGCAAACTGAAGATTTCATGGTTATTTCTTTGAATTTCTCTTGTATTACTACTATTCCCTTGGGTTCCGAGTGGAAAATGGGGCGCCAACAACCCATCTTCACTTTCTTCTGTTTTTCTGCTTTCCTCTTCAACTGGGTCCATGACTGACCATAATCCCTCATGTCCTCCAACCCGAAACGATCTCCTCGATGTCACCAACTCACCGACTACCCACTTGTCGCTTCGAGCGATGACCTACATTGCATGTGATGTCATCTGACGGCCTCCTCAGTGGCATGTGTTAGAACCATCTCTATTTTCTCGTACATACTTGTTGAGCAACCGGCTCTTGATCGGTTGGTTTGTTCCCAGTCAGAGTTTCTTGTTGCTAGTTCTTTCTGACTGCCCAGCCACTTGATCTTCAGTATGGAGACAGCCAGTGAAGGTGGTAGCTATTGACAAAAGTTTGTAGTAGCGTGTTAAAAATGCTTTTCATGACACCCCACGTTCCTTACTCGCATAGGAGAAATGACTTCACATTTGTGTTGGAAATCCGAATCTTGTTCTTTATGCTGCCTTAGTGCGTCTGATGAAGAGTCACATACAAGGACGAAATCGCTATCCTGTATTTTCTTGTTTCCAATGGTTCTACAAGTGAAATCAATTTGTGATTAATCTAGAAATTAATCAAATCTCTGCGAACCAACACTTGAAAGTTTAGTTATTATGTAAAATCAAGTCAGGTTATTTCTGATAATGGTATTGAAACATTCACTATCATCAGTATTTTTCGAAATATTTGAAACTCAAGACTATGAAGTTTTAGTCAGTGTATAAAACCATACTAACTCTTCCGCCTAGTTTGAACTCTCAATACGTTACACTGTGAATAACAAGCAGTTCACTACTGTTTGATGCCTGAATTACTGTCAAAATAATTTTAGCTTAGAAAAACAATAAGATTGTTTACCTTCATGTATTTTTGTCCAATATTCAATATTCGCGCTAACTTTCATGGAAGGCACTTAACCTTAAATTTCTTCTTATATTCTAAAAAATAATTTTGATATGTATTTCTTTTGGAGGTCAGTGCTATCAACTAGAAAAAATAACCTTGATAACAATTTATTATTATTGGCTTATAAATAATATCTGCCATACAAATCAAGTAAACACAAGATATTTTAGTAATGTAACCTGTGAATTGTTCATTCTTTTTTTGTACGATTAAATAGATACAAACAGCTACATTAGCAACTGAAATAATAGTTTAAAAAAGTTATAATCTATTTATTATTTGGCAGTAGTATGTTACTGTGCTTTTTGAGAACAAAAAGTAATAATATCCTACCAGTAGATTTGAACCTGTAGAATCTAACACCACATCTATACAGATTTATTGGATTCATATGTCTTTTCTTTCATTCCTTACGTTAGAGAAGTGGGACATAGCGTTGTAACGGCAGAAGCCGAAAGACTTGGTAAAGGAGTGTTTATCTGCAATTTAGTATCTCTGTATGGCGAAATTATGTACACCATGTCTTCAGCGCACCATTTGCACATATCTCCCGTGGTGTTGTACTTCTGGCCTTCATACTGTGTGTTTCTTTGCCTCCCTTTCACATTTTTCTCCACAACTCTGTATCATTTGCTTTCTCTGACATCAAATGTACCTCCGTGATACTTGATGTTTTTATGCCGATGAACATCTCTTTATATACTAATGAAAACTCTTATCAATAGCACACGCTACAATAAGGCTTAAGCATCTGAAGTGTCAGTAGCGGTTGTGTTATTTTTACCGGATGAGTCTGCTAGCCACACTGCCAAAACCTTCCCTTATTTCCGGGCTTACTTGGTGCAGAAGTGTTTTGGTCAGGCATTGAACCTGGAGCACTCGCATGGTTGACGAAAATTCTGTTATTCAATCATCAATGCAAAAGATATTTGATTTCTCAATCATTTATCAAGTTAATTATCTCAGGATGCCATCATGAACTGACATTGGTTAGAGAACCAATGAAAACCAATAGGGAGTACTGGACAGTTGTTGACCGTCCTAGTCTGGAACTTTTCAACAGTACTCACCCACCACCAGGGGTCGAACTCAGGATTTTTTTTTGGTTACAAGGCGAACTATCTCGTAGACCATTAAGCCACTGAGACTCGATCCAATGGCCAGCCCCTTGAATTCCAGCCTCCGCCATTACATAATCTGACGCGACCACTAGCGAATGTCATTGCTGGCGAGTATTTGCTCTCCTCTGTTGTTTCATGGTTTCATTCAAGGGAAAACTAAATTATAAAAGACGGGAAAACATTTTTACTATACTTAGGAAGGTATTTGTCTGTGTGAAAAAAAAAATATATATATACAACAGTTTACCATTTCCCTTCTACTACTTTTCATCACACAGTTAATTCTTGTAGGTATTTTTCTTAGCACAGTTAAAATATTCAATGATTTAAAAGGCATATATAGATTACTTTGTCAAACACAGTTTAGTTTCTGTCAGTATTCACTCAATCACTGATTCTTTTTTAAAAGAAGTTTATGAGATATTTAAGAATAGTTCATGTTTACAGATATAGTTAAACAGGCTTTTACTGGGTTTATTTTTTAACATTTACTTCAGGAGACTTTTCCATGCTAGTAAAAACAGATATTTAAATTTTAAAAAATACATGGTGAAATGCGAGACAGCATTTCATGTAACTGCAATACTCTTCAGAGTTGAATAAATGCATATATATATATATTGTAGTTTAAAGCAAAGAATGCCTTTTACTGTGTTTCACATATTCAGTCAAGAAAAAGTATTTAGGACAAAATAGACATTCCATAAATCTTGAATGATTTGTTATTTTTCCCTTGCTAAACTTTCACAGTCATCATCTGTTCAGCTGGATAACACAAAAATGTACTAGACAGTATATTGATTATTTGAAAATTCTAAGTGAAATGGATAGTTTATCAGAGTGTTTTGCTTTTTTTTTGAACTAACAGCTGGACAATCATTCTCATGGAAATCAAAACTATGACAAAAATTAGTTTAAAAAATGGTTTCAGGCAATCTTCAGGACGCCTTGGACTTAGGTCTCGTGTTAATTGGCACCCACCAGTCGGCAAAGTATATTTGCAACCTCGAAGGGACTCGTGTCCCTTCTATGATTCGAAACCGCTTCCCCCAGTGCTACCTGCAGTCAGAGGAGTTACCATTAAGCTATTCAAGCTTAGAAGGGAAATGAGTCCCTTCAAGGTTACAGATACGCCTTGTTAACTGGTGAGTGCCAGCTAACACGAAACCTAGGTAAGGCAAGGCTTCCTGATGATTGCCCATAACCATTTAATACCAAGAATTCACAGTGTACCATGATGTCAAGCTACCTAGTGGCATGGTGGCCGTATTGGTAACTTGACTGATAGAATTCAGTCTGCACCGAAGATAGGACTAGAAACACAGACATACATTACACTAGTTATTGACTAGTGTCTAATGAAAGAAATTCGTTTTGAAAATATTCTTAATTTTCTTGAGGCTTCTCAACCATCAACTCAGTTGCTTCATATGTTTATCAGTAAAGTGTGTTGAAACATACTCTACCAAATTCTCGAAACAATTCTGTCAGCAAGGAACTGTTATGTAATTTCTTGTAATTGTGAAATTATTTCTTATTCATTAGTATAGGGGAAGAAAAGTAATTCTCGTTTGTTGAAGTTCTAGTAGCCGTGCTTAATGAATAAGATTTAAAAGAATGCATATTGACTGGTTAAGTCGATGGCTCAATTCTAGTCATCATTTTGACTCACCTTTGATCCCCATTATATGGCTGATATGTAGTGGAAGAAGATACGAGACCTGGTAACAGAACTTTATCAAGGGAAAATACATCATATCTATACACTATTAACCATATTAAAGTTCAGCTAGGTCAGAAGAGAATAAATTGTTCTCATTGGTAGACAACTGGCCCAGAGTTAAACAAGTCATCCAATGAGTTTATTTCTTGTCCACTACGTAAACTAAATCCAGATTTGAATATTAGACACTTCCGTCTCTACAGCCATTGACTTAAAGTGCTAATTTCAGTTTCGGTAGCATCCTATCAATCTGTGTCATCACACCGCAGATACAAGTAAAGAGGTATAGAATTAATGAGAAAGTTGAGAAAATATATCCATAAAATCAATCAACCTTGAGAACTTGACAATATTTCTAATAATAGTATAATGCAATTTATGCATTTTCTAATTGTCTTTACTTTATTTCATTTAGATATATCTTTATATGTCAAATTTGAAAGCTGCAGAACAAACTTTAGAAACTGGTGTTGGCAATAATTTTGAAGTACGCAATCATCCATTATATCAACTTGTTCGAGCTCGTATAATGAGTAGACAAGGTTCAGCTAAAATAGCAGTACAGATATTAAAGCAAGCAATTGCAAACTTATCAAATCTGCAACATCGTTCCCAGTCTATGAAATCTAATAATCTAGGTTATTTCCAGAATGATTTAACACTAAATGAAAAACTTTCATTATACATTGAACTTGCTGATGCACATCGTAATGCAGGTGAACAGGTAGGCGTGCGAAAAAAATTATTGAGTCCTATTTTGGTAACTTCTGCTTGTGTATATTGATTTTGGAGAAAGTATTTGTATATATTTGATGATATTAGATGGTTGGATGCAATCAACCACAGGAAGCCTAGCACCTAGGTTTCGTGCTAGTTGGCACTCACCACTAAGCAAGGCATATCTGCAATCTGGGAGGAACCCATGTTCCTTCTGAGATTCGAAATGGTGTCACCCAGTGAGTAATGCAATCAGAGACTTTACTACTGAGCTATTCAGGCTCGCTATTGATCTCCAGTAGGGCTGTAGTGGATACTTTGATTGGACACTAGCCAGCAATTAGTGTGATGTCACTAGTCCTTTGTTTGGTGCAGACTGAATGCTATCAGTATCTGTAAATAGTAGGGTTATTTAGAGATTTCATTGATTGTTATAGCTTGATTTTATTTAAGAAGTGAAACCTTGAGAAGTGAGTTGTTACTGAGTAACAACAGGAAACTTGTATTATTGTTTATGCTTCACGGCTGTGTGTCTATGCTTTGATCCCGGTGCCGCTGTTAAGACCCTCAATGATATCAGTATTAGATGCACCGAGAAAGACACACTTATTTGTAATCTGTTCTCAAACCTGCTAACAGACTGTGATGTTGTCCTGTGCATCAATAAGACACCCCTGATTTATGCTGTACTACGCTAACAAGTTTCACAGCTGTACAGTGTTTGCTTGAATCAATGGGCATAATATCTCATATTTTTGCTCTAATTCTTATTGTCTTAATCAATCAGTTATATCCTTGAGTCGCAAAATGTACTCACACACATTTTCCGTTGGATTTCAAGCTACTAGTGCACAAATCACAGAAACGAAAGAAAAATATCATAGGGGATTAGTCTATGCTTCAGATCTTAAAGCAATACGTTACGTGATATACCTTTCTGAGTGCTCTACATTCGCAGTGGGAAACACGGCTTCAAGCTAGGGCTTTGAAGTTTAGGTATCTGTGGTATTTATTTTTACGGGGTGGGGTAGTTGGCCTCATGTCAAACCTTCCCTCTTTACCAGTCTTATCACTGGCTTAGCGAAGTAAAGAGGTGCGTTGGTCGTCAAGATCAAGCCGCGGACCACATCAGGCGTGATCGGCGAGCATTTTACCACTGTGCCATGCCACCGACGCACAACATGTTTTAGTTTGCCTCAAACGAATAAATCATATGCTTAAGCGATAAGAAAATACAACATAATACAGTATTTAATTTCATGTAAACCAGTTCTCCAAGCATCATGTTGGTAAGGATTTTATAGGTTATCAGTTTCTATCATAAACTTTTCTTCAATTATGCTACTGATGGCTGAAAAGTGGAAAACTTTTAAGTTAAGTTACCTTGTCTACTGCTTACTTAAGAAATACTAATTAGTATAGGTTCGGTCCGGGTTCGGTTCCTTTCCAATGCACTGTAGACTGCTAATTTGCTTGAAGACTCTGGATAAGCAGAAAATATTATGCAATAAACTGCGCTGAGAATCCTGTATACTGAGTAAACGTTTTATTGACAATCAAGCTATTTCTATTTATAAAAAAATATTTTAATCACCTACTTTTAACCCTCAGTAAATTGGGTTTTTTAACAAGTTTTTCACAACGCTTTTGTTTGCATTTTACAGCACGAGGCTACAAAAGTTCTGCAGGATGCTTATTTAGCATTTGCTGGTACAGTAGAAGTTGCTCGAGTTACTATAGCTATGGCTAATCTGGCTTTGGCACAAAATGACCATGAAACTGCTTTAAATACACTAAGACAAATTCAACCAGATCATCCATATTATATAACTGCACGACAAAATATGGCGGATATTTATTTATACCATAGAAAGGAAAAGAAATTGTTTGCTGCATGCTACAGGTACTATACATTGTTCTCTTTTTACCGAATTTTTATAACTTTCAACCACCACACAGTTAACTGAGTAGAATAACATGGAAATTTTGAAAAGAGATAATAATTATCTAAGGGTTTATGTGTCCGAAGTATATCTTTTATTTTTGAATGACAGTTCACAGTTCTTCCAGACCGACTATTACTTTGAAGCATTACTTAGTGGTTGGTGATGAACTGTCTCAGCCATTGAAGAAGTAGTTTTATTGAATGTAAAAGTAGGCTAATTGAACACACTAACCTTCCCTCATATATAACAACTGATATGCTTAACTAATTTTGTAATTTATACCCACGCGTATTGTCTACGAAGTCCAAAACAGTAGTCATTATCAAGCACTCACTTAAAGGAATGTTTAGAGGTTTATTTTGACAAGGAAAAATTCTCAAGAGAATTTCAATCACTTCCAACAACTGAGATTAAAGTATCCATTCCGACCTATGGTCTCTCCCTTGATGTGGTTATGGGGCTTGCATATTACAACTACCCGAAAACATATACTTTTTGAGACTAATGTTTCTGCAGGTTACACCATGCTAGAAAGGTAGTTTGGATAGGGGTTAGACTAAAAGCGGTTACCATCGTAGTGTAAGTCGTTTACTCTACGTTGAGGTTATGTGGGTGAAGTGGTACTGCTTGAAGAATAGGGGTGTAACAGCAGTAAGGTATTTCCGTCCGAAGACCAGCAAACTAGCTACGCTGCTTATTTGTCCTGAAATGGAAAGGGGCAAGACAAAGTCGACACACAAGAGTATACGTTGCGACCTACCTTGGGGTGTGATAGGATCTCACTCATTTTGTTACTGGTCAATTATTTCGACGGCTGTTAATCTCGCATAAATGGTATATCATCATTTCCCAAGCACTTTGTTATTGATTATTACGATCAATTATTTCAAATGCTGTTAGCTGTCTCTATTGTTGTAAAAATGTATAAATACCATGTGTTGTTTCCCAAAATAAGTTTCTTTGTCGTAGTTGTTGTACTACAATATACAGTTACAGGCCAGCCTTTGTCTTTTGATATTTGCGTGGTTCACTGAATCGGAAGGTACCACAAGCAGATAGGCATATTAGTCAGGCGCAGACAGAACAAGGCGACAACGTCCTCATCTAATTCCCTACAGTTATAACACGGTGGTCCATAGTCAGCGGTAAGATCTTAATGCAATGGGTATCAGGCATCAGCCAGTCGTCTCTTGAGCTCTGCTGTCACTCAATTCCAATACTCCTCCTGTTTTACTATTTACCATTAGTTTGTTTCTTTGCGTTCTGAGTGTAAAATAAGGCTTCAGGCTTCAGCTTTGCAGTTTCAGTAGGAGAAGTGTTTATTTTTTAACGAGGTGGGGTCGTAAGCCTTACGTGCAACCTTCCCTCTTTATCGGGCTTACTACTGGTTAAAGTTTAGGAGTGAGCCGGAAGCCGGACTCAAGGCCACATAGGTGGTTGGCGAGTGTTCTACCAGTGAACCGCCGACTCACCCTTCTGTTTTAGGTATCCCAAAACGAAATCAACTTCCACCCTCCACATACTTCACTATGAGAACAGAGCTTTCCTGATCGCCATCCATCTTCCCCTCTGCTTCCTTCCTGTCCGTCGTTGTGGACTTTCGGTCTGTACTTAATACAATTCTACTAATATATTTAGAAATGACTGTGTGTTTTAGGTAGATTTTATGAAGGATTTGTTTGATTAATTCACACTAAGATAAAAGCATTACTAAATAGAAACGTAAGTATGCGCTTCTTGAGGACCCATAATAAGCCAATGTGTCAAAATATTTTTATTATGACCCGGGAGACAATTATGACATATAATTATCATGTTTTGAACCAAATAACTATTTTAATTTTGCCTAATTTTTAAATAATTTTATTTGATTCTAATAGAGATTTAGCTGAAAAATTAGGTACAAATGAAGCTTATCTATTACTGGGTGAAGCTTATATGACTATTCAAGAACCAGAACACGCTATTGAAATCTATGAGTCTATTCTACGTAAAAATCCAAATGATTTACGTTTAGCCAGTAAAATTGGTCATGCATTTGTTAAAATTCATCATTATGCTAAAGCTGTATCGTATTATGAGACGGCTGTAAAAACTGGTCAAAATGGTCTCCGTTTAGAATTAGCCGATTTATTGATTAATATTAAACAATTTGAAAAAGCTAAACGTCTACTTAATTCAATGTTAACAGATGAAATAATAGATTCAGGTAAGCTGAATTGTAGTTAACATGTTTCGATCATACAAAGTGCTGTTTTCTTTTCGTGAAATAATCAATATTATCTTGAAGCATCAGAATCGGTGGCTTAGTGGTGGGAAACTAAGCAACCACGCAAGTGGTCTGGATTTTGGTCCCTGGCCAACGCACCCCTTTACCCCACTTAGCCAATATAAGACTGGTAAAGAGGGAAGGTTGAGTGTAACTTCAGCAATCCCATCCCGTGAAAAACACCACTGCTAAAGCAGCTTCAAAGCTCTAGCTTGAAGCCGTATATTCCACTGAGAATAAAAATGAATAAGAAAAGCCAGAGTCTATGAAAAGACAACTGTTATGCAAATTAATAGTACTTTTATCTTTCAGTTTGTTGCCTTTTCGTACAAGCAGACGATACACTAATGTCGGTTAATCAGTTCGATCTTATTTAAGTGGCAAAATGAAGCCTCAGCATCTGATAATAATTAATACCCCTAGAAGTGTGGACCAGTTTAAACTTTAAGCACCGGTAAGTACTAATGGAGTGCGAAGCAGCAATGGCATTGAAACGCCTACTAAGCAAATTAGTGGAACCTGGAAAATAATATTTTAATCATGAATAAATTATGCTTAGTGAAGTGTTATGTTATTAAATGGGATATCTGATAAGTGTCAGGTTAGGTTTCGGAATTAACAAAGTTTAGGCTGAGGACAGACAAGTTAAGGGTTAGTTTAGGGATAGTTTTACACTAGAGTTAGCTTAAGAAAAAATAAATGTTATTTTTGGGATTAGAAAAAACATGGGTGATGAAGATTCCTGGCCAACACCAACAGTTACAACAACAGACAACAATCAGCATAAATGGGAGAAATCTGAAAGAAGCAACCTCCTTCGCCTACCTACCCGCCTGCGAAGCATTGTTTCAACTACAGGCGGACGAAACTGACGAGGATACCAAAGCAGTGAGGATGGGGAAAGCAAGGCAAGTTCTCATTACTCTCAAGTCTGTGTGGAGGTCAACAGCACTCAGCATCAAAAATAAGATCCGGATTTTCAACTCCAATGTGAAGTTAGTGCTACTTATTATACGGATCAGAGACATGGCACCGCGTTTTGAAGAGCACTTCGAATAAACTTCGAACCTCAAGATCAGATGGCCAGAAATGATCAGCAATAGGGATCTCTGGGAGCGGACCAACCCAGGGGGAACTGACTGTGCAACAAATATGCAGGAAGAAATGTAGGTGGAATTGGCCATACTCTGAGAAAACCATCAAGTAAAATCACACGCCAGACCATTGCTCGGATGGAACCCGAATGGGAAGCGGGGAGTTGGTCGTCAGTGCAAATGTAACATGGAGCAGGTCATGTAAAGAGGAAATGAAAGCATGTGGGCAGACGTGGAGCCAAGTGAAAACGTTGTCAGAGAACCGAACGCAATGAAGCCCTATGTTCCTCTATGAATTAAAGGAAACAATAATATAATATTAATTAGTGTTAGAATACCTAGACAGGTACATGTTTAGAGCGTGATTATATTACTCTGTTGACACCCTAATCCAGCACTGAGAGGCATTTTCGGTCAAACGTTTGAGAGAAGTATCTTGTGTAACATTATCATGTCGCTTTAATTCATTATATTCATGAATATATTGAATTGGATTTTTTTGATTTTCCCGTCGATTGATTGGACCGAAGTGCTCGGTCTCAGGTTGACATGTCGGCTTCTTGTGCAGATGCTTCGACGATGTCTGGGGATTTGATTTGTATACAATTGGTGGATGGTGACTAGCAGTGGATAACGCTTTGGCGTTCGAAACCATGGGTACTGGGTTCGAGCCTCGGTGGGAACATCATCACTCACTGAGAAATGCAGGTACATCCAGATGATGAGTCCCAAATAGGACGAAATGCGCATCCTGGATTCCACTGCTAGTCACCATCCACCAATTGTATTCATGAATATATTTTACACATGAAAATCGCCCTTATCGTATGATTGGTTCGTCCAAGGTCATTTGTGGTATTTACTGGTGCTTAAAGTTTAACTGCACCGAAGTGTGCCCAACCACCTAGTACAAATGCTCGAATGGACTACAAGTGAAACAGTTAACTTTTTTTTGAAGAAATCACATATGAAAGTTTAGTTACTAATCTACAGGATGAAAAAAATATTTGTTTTTGACTTTATTTTGTACTTATTTTATCCATTTGAAGTATTTATCACAAGATGAAAAGAAGTTAAATTTGATATTTTTTAAAATATACTCTTTGGGTATATGAATTAAAATCAATTTTAGTGAAAGTCAGTGAAAATATCGACAAAAGACATAACACAATGAATGGGATTTTATTCTAGTTTCATTTTCATTGGTGAACTTATTATTTTGTGTTATTGCTTGGTACTCCTAATCTTTGAATACTTTCATAAGACTAATTACTGAACAAAGAATATTCTTTTCGATAACTTCGTCTTCATCAGGTTTTACAGTTATGTATCCATCCATAATAATGAAGGAATTAGGGTTATTAACAACATTAATGTTTAAATAACATCGAATCAGTTAATAATATGAATAGATTACGGTTCAGTAACATCTGTAAGGGTGATAATATGCATCAGCATAACACTACACTGAATACCAGTCAAATTAGGGAAAGTGATAAAAGAGAATTCATGAATCTGTGGGTGCCACACAAGGCCAGGGCAATAGTAGTGGTTGCTATACAACACTATGTGATTTATCAAAATAAAATCTTATCCATAATGGAGTTATACTCTACCAGCACAGTGCCCAAGTTTTATACTTACATCAATAGTACGAGTGGGGGGACCTGTTTCTTATTCACACAAAGCACTGGTTGTTTCAGGTGGATGGCAATAGCCTCTACTGTTTGAAGTCTTTGGTACCGTAATGATTCTGGAAACTTATTTCGTGCCCGATAGATGATGGAGGGGGATTCTTCAATGTTAGCTTTGTGGCTAGTTTGGACCAGGTTGTCTAATATTGAGCTGTTGATTTTTTCCACCATACCTTTATTTAACCACATCGGTAGGTGTTCTTGAGCACAAAAAATCTAGTTCCCAGATTAATGGTCAGTATGACTCGCTTTACGAGCGCACTTGAATTGGCAGATACAATTAGAAGCGTCTAGTCTAAATACTTCATCTTTCAGTTGAAGAAATCACAACCGGTCGTGTAGAGAATATGACTTGTAGTTTACTGGCATCAAAAGTTCTTTGAATAGTTTTTCTTAAATTTAATTGAATTTTAGATTTTCCCATCGATTGATTGGACCGAAGTGCTCGATCTCAGGTTGACATGTCAGCTTCTTGTGCAGATGCCTCGACGACGTCTGGGCATGTAATTAGGTGGGTGGTGACTAGCAGTGGAATTCAGGACTCGTCAACCGGGGAATACAAGTACATCTAGCTGACGAGTCCCAAATAGGACGAAACGCGCATACACTAATTATATTTTCTTAAATTTTTAGTAATTATTTCACTCGGTACGTCATCTTTGAATTGCATCCGTACGTATGAAGGCTTCTTATTTGCTGATAGAGAATATTTCTTTTCAACTTTTCCGAGCATAGAGCTCTGACGCTGTAGCTGAGTGTTCTTACTGGGGAGGAACAAAGCTATGAAAATGTCTATATTGTCCTGTTCATGTGCTTTTCTTTAGCAAATTTTTGTTTATACTACCATCTGGTTTTCTTGTAAGAAGGACATCTAGGAGGGCAATTCTATTTTGGGATTCCTCTTCACATGTGAATTTCATAGAAGGATGTAATTCATTGAATTGGATTGAATTATTATTATTATTGTATTCCTGTCCGAGTCATTTTGAATACTTTCTTATAAGAATATTAAAATTTCATTGATTTCTGTTGTTGTATGCATTATTTCCAAATGAACATTGGATATTGAATTTAGACAATGAAATATGAAGCAATACATAAGGCTGGACATTTTCGGGATTCAGTGCAGTAGTCAATGATAGGAGAATGATTGTGCTATGCTATTTGACTTAACAGAAGCGGAAAAACTATTGTATATTTAGAATCTAATCTGACTTGAATGATTGGATCTATCCCCCATGTAAATATCTTTACCTTTCTTCCACCTCAAAATATCACTAGGGTAATTCTCTGCATCCTGAAGAAATCGAACGTTAATCTCTCAGACCCATCTTTAAGTGTTTGCTTACCTCTGTAGCAAATCCTGAAGTGAATTTGTATCTTTTTTGTTTGTAACAAGTGTGGCTACATCTAAAAGGCAGGCTGCCTTCCAACGACAGTTCACCTGATCATAGTTCTCAAAGAGAATTAGACCAAACATTCTATACCAAGACTAATATAGTTGGGATTGTCATTGAACATGCAATAAGCGCACTGTAGCACTATGACTCATGGTATTTAGCTTATCATTCTATAATAATGAACAGATCAGTCCTTCAACTGTGTGAATTCCACAAACTAATAAGTTTTCTTATTCCATAAAATATAGAGAAAAATACTATATTAAACGAAATAGAACTGTTAAATGTTAAATGCCATTCCTTGAAAGATAAGTTTGTTGTGTTGGCCATGACCTATTCACATTTGAAAGAAATACTTCTTCTAATTTGTAATATATATATGGATAACTGAGGAAATGATCCCATATACGAAGACGGGAAAGTAAAAAGAAGTATACACAGGCATTATTTTCGATAAAAAAAGAGTTATAAGCATATAAAAGTATTGTTTCTCTCTCTCTCTCTCTATTGAAACAAGACCAACTGAACATACTTGGAAATTACTGTTTACGTCAAAAGGTGTTTATTGCAGTTACATCAATAAAGCAGACAAATAGCTATTTTTGCAACTGAGTTATGGGTGAAGTTCAGAAGAAAGTCGACCCCCCCCACTGAGTTCTTTTGATTTGACTATGAGATTCAACTACTGACTCGACTATTATTTCATGTAAGTAAGTAAGTAAGTACAAAAATTCAACCATCCCCTACTTAGCTCGTGTTCTATGACATAAGGAAAGCATTAGGCGTGATACCCATAACTTATTAAATAGCCAGTAGAACAATTGGATCTCGTCTTTCCAATTCATATCATTTATAGGTACAACGTTTTCTTTCTTTCTTTTCCTTTTCTCTCTCTCTCTCTCTGTTTTTCTCTCTTATGTGCTGCTTTGTTTCTTTCTTCTGCTTACGCCAGTAAATATGCTAGTAGTATCTACTTTTCTAACACCTTCAAACACTCTGTTCAATTTTAGCTTTGCTACTGACATGCTAATATATGTTGTCATCATAATGAACTGAGATTTCCTTAATCTATGTAGAAATTTATTTATTGATAATGTACTAACTGGATGCAATACTGTAGTAAAATGCTGAGAATTCCATTCTGTATCACAAGTACTGTTTCGGAATAAAGCAAATTGTTATTGTTAAAAAAAGGATGAAATATTTTTAATTGTCTGAACATCAGCATTGAATTCCCAGCAGAATCAGTTCTTCTCATCCCAAATAAAATACTTTGGCCTCATAGCCGTTTGTGGATCAGTCAATTGCTTGTACCTCACGAGTTGGGACACCGTTAATTTATATTGTCTAAAAGTGTACTATTAACTTCATAAACGCTTGTTTAAAAATAGTTGCTAAACAAGGAAAATATAGGAGGGGGGAGGAACTATGAGTGACGAGGGCGAAACATGACATTACTTCATGATTCAAATGTCTGTTCGTTTTCATTTTGGATATGAAGTAACATATTTGTTTCTTTCACCCTGAAAGAGAATTATGTGACTGTAAGAACCTGGTGTTTGTAATGTGTATGGATTTTCTTATTTGTCCTCCTTTATATATTCTGAATTTTTCATTTTAAAGAAGAGTTTCTATGTCTACTTGAGTTTTTTGAATTTGTACTGTTCTGAAATACATACATCCTAATATAAGTGATACTGTTCTATCTATCAATAATTCAAACAAAATTATGAAAATCTGGGAGTACTGGACAGCTGTTTCCTCCGTCCTAATTTTCGACTCTTCATCAGTACACACGCACTGTCAGAATTCGAACCCAGGACCTTCCAGTTACAAGACGAACGATTTCATAGACCATTAAGCCACTGGGACCCGATCCTATGGCCAGTCAATGAATTCTAACTTCTTTCAATTCATGACATAGCGCGACCGCTTCGCAATGTCTTCTTCGATGAGTTACTGCCTCACCTTCAACCTGCTGCACCCTACTGGTCACGGCTTCTCACTAGAACCCCAGGTAACTGCATGAATATGGCTGGTTGCTAGTGAGCATCAGATTAATTTTCAAGTATTGGTTCTGAGGGAACTTTGTTTTGATTGGTTGGAAGATTTCATCATGAGCTGACATCAGTTAGAGAACCACTGGAAAACCAGCATGGAGTACGGTACAGCCGCTATGTCCTAGTTTTGGTTTTCCAGTGGTTCTCTAACTGATGTTAGCTCATGATGAAATCTTCCAACCAATCAAAACAAAGTCCCCGCAGAACTAATACTTGAAAAAATCATGAAAACTAAAAGCCATAATCAGAATAATTACTTTTTAGTTTTATATACTATCTACGCTGTGAAATACAATTTTTAGCTTAAAATTAGGTTGCTTTATTAAATTTATCAACTATTCTGTAAAGTATTCACTGTATTACAACCTTTACTTCTATATTTACAACATTAAGTCTCTGAGGTAAGTGAATTGGAAGAAATTCGTCGGGGATTAAAACTTTTGATAAAACTACAAATTGCTGAAGACGATAAACTCAGTGAACGAATCGACACTTTAAATCGTTTAAAATCAATTCAAACAAGATTGCTTATGCGTGTACAAACTTGTGAAGTTGGCGATATAGTCAATGAACAAAAAATCAATATGTCAGAGTAAGTTAACAAATGTTATGAAACACTTAAGTCTTTAAGAAAAAATGTCTTGATGGTAAATGAAATGCCACCAATCACATGTTTTCGTCATTTATTCAAATATAACATGAGATTTACAAAATTATCGTGCATGAATCCAAAAGTAGGTGTTTAATCAGTGGAATATTGAAAGCGCATAAATACAGGAATGTAGAATACATTTCAATGCATGGAAAATCTTTTAATTATAATCCAGAAGCTAATCTGTGAGTTCAGTTGAGAACTGCATTTATATGTGCATATGTAACCCGCAGGTCTTTATTCAAACAAATTTCGACATAAATTGCTGACTTCCAAAATACTGATTCAGTGACGTCAGTGTGCTCCTCCGATGTAAGCCAAAAATGAAACAAATGTGGGAAATATTATTATATTATTATTATTTCCTTTAATTCCTAGAAGAACATAGGGCTTCAGACGCGCGTCTCCATTGTGTCCGGTCTTCTGTCAACGTTTTCACCCCAATCCAAGTCTGCCCACACGCTTTCATCTCCTCTTCTCATCACCTCCTTCAAGTCACCCTCGCACTGACGACCAACTTGCCGCTTCCCATTCGGGTTCCATCCTAGTAATAGCCTGGGGTTTGATGTCACTTGATGGTTTCCTCGGCGTATGGCCAATCCATCTCCATTTCTTCCTGCCTATTTGTTTCACAATCGGTTCCTGCTGTGCTGGTTTGCTCATTTCCAGAGATCCCTGTTTCTGATCTTTTCTGGCTGGCTATCTGATCTTGAGCAGTATTGAGCGAAGACAACTGTTAATGAAGGTCTGTAGTTTGTTTGAGATGCTCTTTATGACGCTCTGGCCAAGTCTCTGATGCGTATAGTAGCACTGACTGACTTCACATTGGAGTTGAAAATCCGGATCTTATTTTTGATGCTGAGTGTTTTTGGGAATTGCTCCAAGTAAATCATGTTAGCGGACCTAACCAGTCACTCTGAATAAAGTTCACCTCAATTCTCACAAGCTGTATAACCTCGCAAAGCCATATTTTAATGTCATCCACGCTTAGTAACTGCATATGAATGGGTTATTTGAATGGGATGAGTACTATATATTTTTTGATGATGAAAGCAAACCTGAGAAAGATATATCCGGTTAGACGAGTGAGCATTTTCTCCGACATTCTGTCGCTACTTATTTGGTTTACGCGGGCAACCAAGAATTAATAGTTAGAAATAAAATAAAGCGTTTCATCCCTCTCTCATTCTTAAGGTATACATTTATCTGTTCGGGATCAAATAAGTTACTAAAGCATATGGTATTATTCTGTTTTTATTATTTGTTGTTGTGAAGAGCTACCTGTTAAATATCAATAAGTGCAAAAAATCTTGAACTTATGGCTCATGGTAGAAATTACAGCTGTCAGTGAGGTGTATCACCATTCTTGTGAGTATTTGTCATCTACAGGTTTCCAGCCTTGAACCTTCAATGTTGAAATTCAGGTTATCTTATGATAAAGACGTTCACATCGGGTATAACCCAAGGAAATGTTCACCTTTATTTATTAAGTCATTAAACTTTTTGAAAAGTCAGTCATCGTTTTGTTTAATGACCTAAGTTCAATGACTCTTTATATAATACTTTACTTTAGATTTTCATAAGGACAGTCCTCCGACTTTACTAATAATATCATCCTTTTGAGGATCATGTGTTATTTATAGAAATCTGCTTACAATTATTTATAAAAAGATGGATATTTTTGTGAATTGTTTAGTGCTTGTACCTTTTTGCTGATTGTCTAAAATAACTGTTCTCATCTACTTGAATTTGTAGTGTCCTTCTTCAGTTGGCAGCTACATATATCGATGAAATTCGATTACAATGTGGTGATCATTTTAACGCTAATCGTTTCAGAAATGATCATGAAAAACCTGCTGGTGACTCAAGTAATACATCATCATCATCATCATCAAAGACATCATTAACACAACATTTAGCTATGATCATCAGCTTATGTCAAGATGCAATAAAACAAGTGTCAACTGTTACTGGTTTAAAAACACCGCATTCTGGGCATCAAATCAATTTAAACAATTCACAATTCAGTGAAGCAGAATGTAGTCAAATTAAAAAATCAGCTATACATATTGAAGCTAGAGCTATTGTTCAACTGATTCACTTATACTTGTATACACAGGACTACGTGAACTGTGAACAAGAAATACTGAAGTTGGCTCAACTACAGGTAATCAGTTGCATTGGTTTTCTTTTATTTGTATACATTTCATTAAGCAATAGCAAGGTTATTATGTGTTTTTTTTCAGAGGAGTTTATTGCGTGATATTTCCCCTTTTCGTACAATATCTTCAAATCAAATAATAATTGACAGTATATCCTCTGACAGACACAATGGTCTCTGAGCTGGAGCACAAACCATTCCATTAGGATATCTCTGTTTTATCTTTTTCAAGAAATCCATCCTCGATATCTGGTTGTAAGCCAATTGTAAGTACATTTTCAGACCCAAGGATATAACTGATCAACAGTTATCTCATGTATTGGAAAACGTAGCCACCCAAAATCAGGTTATTTCTCCAGCTTAATAAGAACTTGCAAATCAGGATCTTGTAAACAGTTTAAATACACACAAGAGTAGATAATACCACTATATTATAGTGAGAGCTGGCTAAAAGCCAAAATTGTAGACAACAATTTACGTCAATGTTCACGTCCCGAATCAGGGTCATGAGGAAAAACAATAACAAAGCTTAACCTTGAGATAATCACCAGCCAATCACAGCGGAGTTAAAAGTGTGCAAATATGATTCATAGATAAATGGCTTGATTTTCTGAGAAACGGCCAAAAAGAGATAACAGAATAACCTTTAGCAAGAGAACTACCAGTCAGAAGAGGTTGCTTCTCCGTTAACAATAATATTCATGAAAATCGGTGCGTTGGTGGCACAGTGGTTAGGACTCTCGCCGACCATGCGTATGGTCCGGGGTTCAACCCCCTGCCGACGCACACCTGATATCAATGGTCGGCCTGCAAAATTTAGGCTACCGATATAACATGCTGAAAATTCCATACTTCTACCAAAAAGTACTGTGTGGAATTAAGCTGTAATAAAAAAGAAACCTCTTGATTTCCTCAATAAACTATCTGTTGCGTGACCCTTGTCTTCTGTCGTGACACTACATCACTTCTTAACCGATTAAAACAAATCAAATGAGAGAAAATATATGCAACACAGAGAGAGAGAGAGAGATGGAAGTTTTTTGTAGCCCAAGTTTTAAGCAGGCCACCGAGCAATACTGCTACTCTTGGGACTATTTCCTTAACCTGTGTATTTATACATTATCTATGAGAAAATTACGCTATGACATTCACTTGGATTTATCAATGTATCATAATATTCTTTCGTATAAATTCGGTTAGTACTTGTTTGTTGTATAAGTGAATATATGCCAATATACATATTTTGCACTGTAGTGAGAGAGAGAGACAGAGAATCTTCTTCATTGATTCGCACTTTTGCTAGTTCTTTTTTTATTTAGACAATCTGAATTTCTAAATTGATTCACACCAGATTGTGAATAAATACAACGTGCCAATGGTAACAAAACCGATAAGTTGAATAAACATGATTAGTTTATGTAGAAAACGGATCCATAATAAGAAGAAAGAAAACAATTAATTAATTCTCATTATTTGTGTACACATGCAATGTAGAAAGAGAATATCGGAAAGAAGAAGTGAGAGGGAGAGAACCGAGGGTAAACTAGAAGGGTAGAATAGAAGGGAAAAGCATAAAATAGGTATAATAAGGTTAAAGTGAATGCAATATATATATATATATATATATATATATATATGAATGACATTTCATTTGACGCATAGGAAAAAAGTCTATGCCTATGTAGGTACACATAAAATCGAAAAAGGGAATTGAAATTCTGACCTTTCATAGCATAGGGTAAAGGAATGTTGCTTAATAAAAAAAAATTGGAATTCTTCTTCCTCCTGTTAATCTCTTTTTCTTTTTCCTACCCTCTTCTGATAAATACAGTGTTACGCTTAGCATCTAGAAATAAGTATCGTGTCATTTCACCTTTAATAACGATAGCTGTTTTTCTTATTGGCACGGAATGAATACTAGAAACTGTTTTATATATATGTGTTGGTCACTTATTTCTTTAAGAATTTTGTAAATTCTTCCAGTCGAGTTTTAAGTCTGGCATATGACATCTGTAACCCCACCTCCACTGTATTCTATTCTCCGCAGTCCCTTTAAGATGGCTCCACAGCTACCTACAAGACTTCATTCCCTGCTCATATCACCCGAAAACACCTAACCCTTACGATTTCCATTCGACGGTATGTCTTGTGATGCTATCTGGAAGTCTCTTCAGAATATGGAAAACCATCTCCATTTAGGCCATAAAATCGCAGTACTGCCAGAATGCCTTGTTAACTTATCGTTTTCAGATGCTCATACTATCATAAGTGTCGAGTCAATTGTTGACGAAACTATGCAGTAGACAGTTGGAAATGATTTTGATGACCTGCATGCCAAAATCTCTGAAGTATATATAGAGGCATTGATTTGACACTGGTGTTTAAAATTCAAATCCCCCTCCCTTTGCTGAGTGTTGTAAGTCTCCACACTGATTTCAGAGTGTTAAAGACTTGCCTCGCCTCTTCGATATTCACTAGCTTTGACATCTTTATTATCCATACTGCCTGTCTATAGTTATAAGGATACTGTCAAGTCAAGTAAGGGAAAGAGACAACGTCATTTAGTCTAGATGCATAGTTGTTTTGTTTCATAACCACTTTGTTTCTAGACGTCGATTTCATTTTCAATTTTTTGAGAAATACATATACTAGACGCCAAGTATTATCATGATGAGTGCTTTATAAAAAACTAATGGGCAAAATAATTCATGTAGTCATACTTTATTCAAACCCTATTTACCTTTTCCCCTTTACATTTTAATGCCCTATTCTGTAGTCATAATCTTATTCGTGTGTCTTTTGTATACAGTACTTTTCTGATAAAAAGGTTATGACTGCAGTGAATTAAATGGACCCGTTGCCAATTTGTTATAACTGAAATGAGCTGAATAAGTCCGTTGCTACTTTGTTATGTCTGCACTTGTTAATTATTATAACGGTGATGAACTCGACTGGCACACTAATACGTCTATTTGTCAGTTGCACCTTCCGATTCGCTGAACCAGGCAAGTATCAAAAGACAGAGGCTTGTCTGTGAATTTAAGATATTGTATTTTGTACTTTATAATTTGAGAAACAACACATGATATCTATACATCATCTTCACAACAATAAAGTCGGCTCACAACCGTGAGAATGGATTGCTGTTATTGTCTGGAGGTGGTTATTCTCGCTAGTTGGCGATCCGAAAAAGATCAAAGTGAGACAAAACACGATGATGAGTTGATCACACACCAAATGACAATATGCGTGAGAAATGACAGATCGACATAACAACTCCATCACGAGATAAATCACACGATTCGTGAGAAAGGAGGATATACTAGTTTATACTGGGTCCTATCATAACACGAGTAATGAAGAGTAATAGGATGATTTTTAGCAGAAATTGAATAGTATTTCTTAAGTAGTATTAGTACTTTGTTCATTCCTTTCACGTTCCTATTGGAACATTAGGTTACAAGTTTGAGCTTTGAAGTTCAAGTAGTAGTAACGTTGTTTTAGCCTGGATGGGGTTTCTTCTATCAAGCTTAGAAGTATATCCGTCAGGAAACGAAGCCGGAGAACATGTGTGGCTGGCGAGCATTCTAGTATTTGCTTCAGTTAAATAAAATGAAGATGTAGCCCACTGACTTGACCATTTCGCTCTAAGTCAGAAGGCTATGGTCTCAAAACAACCCCCCACACAGTAGGTATAGTTCATAACTCGGCACTTAAAAAATCTGCTCCGATTAACTCAACCTTATCTTTAGTCAGCTGCTTTAATACAAGTATTCATTATATGAGAAGTGAAGATAACTTTAATAGTGACCGAGTTGAAACCAAAATTGCAAGTCTATAGATTCACTTCTTGTCATCAATGATAACCGTAAATACTGCAGAATCCCTATATTTAGTGCAATATCACCTACAGAAATATCTGTGCAGGATAATGATTAGTCTAACTGAATTAACTGATTAGTTCAACTTTCCTTCTCTTTTTCTTCTGCATAATCTAGGTAATAAGTTAAGATTGTGAATACTTTGCGGAGTCATAATGAATGAAGAATGTTTACTTACCAGCTGTGCTTGCTAGCCAGATAGAGTTGATCAGCTCTCTGAGTTGAGTCAGACGGGATAAACCTGCAGTGAGGGCGATACCAAATCAGTGAGATGGGCGTTCGAAGTTTAGATCACCTCAGTCTGGCTAGCAAGCGCTACTGGCTGGTATGAGTGGAATGTAGCTACTCATCTCAATTTATCAGTAGTATATAGTTTTATGCTTATTTATTTAACAGACTAAGAAATAGTTGGAATGAAAGCTTTTGTGTAAAAACTTCTTGTGTTAAATGTAGCTTATTTTTACTGTTATATATATATATATATATATATATCAGGTAATCATACGTGTGTTTCATCCACTAATTAGATGAAACAAGCTCAATTATACAATTTATATACACCTGTTGTCAATCTACAGTACAACTGCTACTGATGTTCATTCTTTTCAAAAACTGTAACTACCCGGAAGACTTAGTGTACTGTGTTTTGTGCTGAAGCAGTACACTAAAGATATCTATTAATGATTTGCACTTCTGCTAGAGGAAATATTGAAAAAGACGCCATCTTTTTTATATCTATTTAGGAAGTATACTTTATTACTATTTAACTAACTAATTTTACCAGTTTGCTAATCTGTTCACATGCTCTATAAATAAGTTCTGATCTTAACTAAAGAAGACAAAGTGAAAGCTTTTAAATAGATAGAGATACCTAAGTTAATCTTGTACCATTCTTCTGGAGATATTTTTTTCTGTCTCTTCCAGTTTTGAATGCAAAAACAGCAAACTTTAATTAGAATTAAAAACATTTATGTAAAATGCAATACCCTAATAAAGTATTACTCCATCCAACATGAGAGAAGTAAGGATAATTAGCAATCTGTATTATTCGCCTATCTATGTGCATATATATATATATATATATATATATATATATATATTGCGTTTGTGAATATATTTTGTTGTTGACGTAATTACTTATCTTAAAACTTCCATATAATTCCTATATTTCATTCCTAGAATCTGCTTTTCTTTAAGAAATATTGTTAGGGTATTGGTGATATCTCACTCAGTATTTCATTATAGTGAAACTTTATGACAAGGGTCGGGGTAGGGAAGTATGCTGTGGGTGTTCTGGTCCACAGTATGGCCATGGGTTTAAATCCCTTCTGTAACACACACGCTCTCTGGGTCGACGGTTCAGTGGTAGAATACTCGCCAACAACAAATGTGGTCTGTGGTTCGATTCCCGGCCGACTCACTCCTTGACTTTGCTTAGTGGGTAATAAGCCTGTTAGGAAGAGAAGGTTTCGCATGAGGTTAACGATCCCACCCCGTATAAAAGTAAACACCACTGCTACTGAAACTTCAGAGTTCAAGCTGCAAGCTCTATTTCTCACTAGGAACACGAAGGATTAAAATCTTTTTAGGTTGAGTAATCTTACACGAGATGGTAGTGTAGTGTATTTCCTACGTGGTAGCTGCTTGGTCAGTGGGCTTGCTTTGTAAATTGAAGGTAATGGATGGATACTACTGAAAAGTCCCGAACCAGGATGAAACTCTTGCCCAGTGCTCCTTTGTCTTTGATGCTTTTTTTAACTAATGTTGGTTCATGACGAAATCTAATGTTAAATGTGTTTATCATCGAGTATCGACATGATTATGGGTGACAGAACGTTAAAGTTAAGATTGAATATGTATTCATTCCTTATTGTATTACTCGAAAATGCGTTTTACTGTGCTACTAACACATTACTACGTGGGATATTACGTTTGAAATATACATGTTTACATATAGCTTGGTTGAAATTGTTGTACCTTAAGTACACAATGTATTCGTCTAAAAAAATGGTTAAATATGTATAAATCCCGGAGTTTTATGTTAGTGAGCACCATATGTTATGATAATACTACAGAACTAAGAGGCTAATGGAGGCGTATTGAAAAAAACGTCTTTCTCAGAAACAGAGATATGAAACTGCCGCATACAGATGTAAGAAATGATATGGTTTCTAGCTATTTAAAGTGATAACGCTCATGGTAGAGCAAAAATATATTTACCATGATTCAGTTAGACAGGAATAATTGTGCTGTTGTATGACTTGACTAATTAGATCTGGTTCATTAGTCTTGTACACAGTAAATTCTGTCTAAAAACTATGAAGATGACTGAAAATGCCAGGAATAAACAGAATAAGGAATTATGGAATCTGGATAGTTACAGCTCAGCAGAGTTACAAAGCAAAAATATATCCGAAAATAATAGTGGATTGTCAGGAAAAGGAAGTTTTTTCTTATGTTCCGTCCACTGACTTCACACTGAATGTTTTATAATAAGATCAACATTAACAAATATCACATAAATACTGGAATTTTTAATATTATTGAAGCAGACAGCTACAGGGATCGCTGTGTAAGCTTTACACTAATGTACATACGTTCATAATGTCTTACTTTCCAAAAAGGAGGTGAATTGGAGTGAAAAAACAAAAGGCAAAATGAAAAGAAAGGAAGATAATTAATTTAAGGCAATTAGAAATTTTAAAACTCCACAAGTGAGAGTGAACATATCTAAATAAACCAGCAGGAACCAATTGTTCAACAAATATACAGGAAGAAATGGAGGTGGATTGGTCATACTCTCAGAAAACCATCAAGTGACATCACACACCAGGCCATCGCTTGAGTTGCACTTCACTGGGAAGCGTTGGGTTGGTCGTCAGTGCTAGGGTGACATGGAGGAGGAGGTCAGGTGAAGAGGAGATGAAAGGATGTGGGCAGTCGTGGAGCCAGGTGAAAAAGCTGTCAGAGAACCGAATGCAATGGAGACGTACAGGTGAAGCCCTATATTCCTCTAGGAATTAAAGGAAAAAATAATAATCACAATAAAAATAGACACATCTGGTGTCGATTTTAGATGTCATATGGAATCCCTTAACCAGTAATTTTTAACATCTTGACTACTTCACTTAGGCAATCTGGATATTCCTGAATTTTTCAGACAAACGTTTAGAAAACTTATGGGTTTGTGTTATACCTTTAGTCTAGCTTGTCGTAGATACTTTTCAACCAAATCTTTTTTCAGCCAGCAATAATGACCCTAAAAAAAGAGCTACTCAGCATCTACAACATATCCCTGCTATGTCAGTTAGCAAAGATTTACATTCTCATTGATGTGGTCATGTTTGTTTCATTTAGGAAAAAAGACTCAAGTGAACTAGAAATCACTTCTACTGTAGTAAAATTCCAATACTGTTTTCCTTAGAAACAGTAGACTCAAACCGCAGTATATGCTTTGTTTGATAACATAAATGGTATCGAAGTTGAGATCAGGAAACTAGCTGTATATAATTTTGGTTTATATGAGTAGTTGTGAACCACTAAGTGACTATGTCGAGGTGTTTTGGGCCATGGTCTCAAACAATGTACCCAAATCGGTTTAGGTTTAGGAAGGCATCAGTTAGGAATGTCTTAATTCTTAGCCCTTACTTTGGAGGAATAGAATATATAGTACTGAGTCATGAAGCGATTACAGATATCCATGTAACTTGGAGTTTTACGCTTGTGACATCACAATTCCAACCTACTGTTGAGTAGGTATAACAGTAGGTTTTCACTGATAGTATTAAGTATGTATGCGTTGGTGGCACAGTGGTTAGAACTCTCACCAACCACGTACATGGTCCAGGGTTCGATCCTCTGCCGACGCACACCTGATATCAATGACCGGCCTGCAAAATTTGGGCTACCGATATAACATGCTGAAAATTCCATACTTGTACCAAAATTACGGTGTGGAATCAAGCTGTAATAAAAAAAGACAGTGGGGGTATATCATGGACTGATACGAATTGGTTGGTGACTTGTGTTCCTCGTAATGCCACGAACGTATATTCTATTCGTCAGGATGGTATTAATGTATCAGTAACGAAAGATATTAAATTATGACCAAAAGCTGTCGATATCCCTTCATTTCCAGTGGTTCTTTCGTATAATGTCAGTTCATTGCGTATTCTACCTTGAAATCAGTTGTGTTCCAAGAAATCTAACAACTTAATCCCTATAATCGACATTATAAGGACTGAACAAGTTTAGCTTGTTTAATAAAGGCCTTTTGCTGGCAGGTACATTTTACTGAGTGATCTCCTTAGAAAATGTCTTACGCTCAACTTCAAAATTACTGGTCATTGAAGAAATGGAGTACTCACAGAAACGGATAAACTGAAACAAATAGAAAAGACATTGATCTTGTAAAAAATGATGTATTCTAGTGTACTTCAAGCTGTACTAGATAGAATTTCCAACTAATCATTCTTGCAGACAATAGATCTTCAATTCAGTTGGCTTATGACAGGGAATAGAAGTTAAGGATACAGTGTACTGATGTCTTGTTCCGGTAACCGACCTAGGTTCTTCACTGGCTCATCAGGATACGAGGTGATCTGGTTAACCATTAAGCCATTGGGACGGTCCATGAATTCTAACTTGTGCCTACTCGCGATATATATAGCGTGGCCGCCAGCCAATAATCTCATGTGGTGGCACTGTGTTGTATTAAGAATCGTTAGAAGTTAAGAATTCATGCACCTTTGGATCCCGTCCCAGTGGCTGAGTGGTTAACGAGATCGCCTCGTATCCTGAAGATCTTTGGTGGTGCTGGGAATCACGGATGTGTACTGTTGGAGAGTCTGAAATAACCTCGAAACATCTCACCAGATGCTACCTCGTTTTCAAAGGCAACCCAACTGAATAAAACTAGCTGAAAATTGTCTTGGTGATGAATAACCGTATATTGGTTTTAAAACCATTTCATCGCCGGTAATAATAATAATAATAAGCCAGTAATAAGACAGGTAAGGGGGGAAGGTTGGGCATGAGGATGGCTAGCAACCCCATTCCGTAAAAATAAACACCACCGCTACAGAAACTTCAAGCCTCTAGCTTGAATACCCTATGTTGCACTGGGAACGTGAAGGAATTTTAAAAAATGTATAATTAAATATTTATCATGGACATTTGAATTACAATTCAGGGATGTGAATTACTGGTAACAACAAGGATACATTCATTTAAGGGTTTATGTAATCTAGGTAGTCGTGAATTTGTGTATACTAATGTAGGAATAGAGGGGAAAATAACTATTGTCAAATAGCGATTAAATAAAATATTGATAACAATAAAATGTGGAACTAAGATTAAAATATGCCACTATAGCACAGCATGATATTGGTAATTAAGTTAGCAGTACAAATAATATTTAGAGTTATCTGACGTCACCAGGAAAGGTAACTATTCTAGGTGTTGGCTTTGTGAAAGCTATAGGGGTGGAGAGGGACTAAACAAACCTTTTTTCTGAACACAGAGATTGCCTAAGCTATGCCTACCTATCGAAGGCGTATTAACTTGTGGAATGGGAGTGGCACCTCGTATGCAATTTCTAAATTCTGAATTCTTATCAATCTCGTGCACCGTATCTACATTGTAGGCCAATATACGGAACTCCTAGTTGACTTTGCGACTCCTTTGAACCATCATTCTAGACAATACTCAAAAAGGCGATGGTGAACTTGCCCCGAGATTATGGCTCATTGGCATCATCACTTGATTTTCAGCCATTTGGTTGTGGATTGTAATTCATCTGCAACCTAATTGGTCCCGGATAATTAACTGGTTCGTATCATCGACTATAACACAATAAGCTTGTAACATACAGTCTAGATAAATGAGAAATCTAATCCTGCGTCGGTAGCACAGCGGTTAGGACGCTCGCCTACCATGCACATGGTCCGGGGTTCGATCCCCGGCCGCCAACTCACTCCTTTGCCTCGCTAAGCCAGAAATAATGCTGGTAAAAAGGAAAGGTTGGGCATGAGGCTAACAACCCCAACCTGTAAAAATAAACACCACCGCTACAGAAACTTCAAGCCACTAGCTTGAAGCCCTATGTTCCACTGAGAACGTGAAGAAAAAAAATCTTATTTTATCTGGTATGGAAAATAAGTGACCGGGATTTCGTAATTTTTTTATGTAATATCTAACGCTTTAATTTGCTTTGAAGCATACTTTATCAGTCTGTGTCATAGAATTACAGTTTGCTGACGATGAGTTTAGGAAATTGTAGCTTTCATAGAGTTGATATTATATTTAAAAGTTGTTGAATATCAACCTGACCCAGATAATTATTCTTACCAGGAATTGGTGGTACTTTTTTTCATCTGATGCATTGGGGTTCAGTGGTCTGGTGTTCAAACCCAGGTCGACTCACTCTCGAACTTCTCTTAGCTGCCAGTAGGTCCGGTAAAGAAGGAAGGTCAGATATCAGACTAGCGATCCGATCCTGTGAAAATAAACACAAGTGCTACTGAAACTTTAAACCTCAAGCTTGAAGCTTCATGTTTCATTTAGTAGGCAAAGTAATAAAATAAATTGTTTCACCTAATATATCTTTTTGCTCCAACATTAACCATTAGCAAACATGAAACTTTTCTCGTAATAATTTGTTTGGTATTTCAGGAAGAAATAGAATTGAGCTATTTAAATACAATAGAAAAACAGGATTCTTCTACAGATGTAAATTCATCGAAAATTGTATGCATTCCACTGAAACAGCAACATCAACAACAACAACAGCAACAGCAACAAAAGGATAAAAAGGTGCACAATGCATATTTATTATGTAACTGGTTGCCAAACATTCCACTGGCTGCTATTCTTATGTCTAAGCTTATGGTGGCAATGGGTGATTTTGAAGCTGCAAGTAAACATTTAGAGAATGTGTTAAATAAAAATCCATGTAAGTTGTTTATTTTTTACTGGAAATAGCACTTAAAACTGTGCACAACACTAATCATTGATTTGAGTTATTTATGAAGTATCCTGAAAATTAAAGCGTTTATAGAATATTCTTATTTATTTGTTAAAGAATCAAGCAGTCTGTTTTACTGGAGAACGAAGTGGATGATTTCAGGAAGCTGACATTATTGGTAGTATGCGAAATTTCCTTTATACTTGTTAAGCTTATTTATCTGAAAATTGAATTTTTAAAAAACCCAGTAGAACGCTTATGCTTGATTGAATTTTCAGAGACACACATTACATACTAAGATCCATCTTTGATTCTTGCATGCATTTTTGAATGTTAAATATCTCTTGGTCTGTGTATTTCTTCTGATCACCTTTCCTGGGATTCCCGCCAATCATGTTAGTTTCCGGAAAGATATTTCTTTTAACATTCTGTGTAGGGAAGTTAAGACGATCTGATATTATTTTGTCTCCAATATTACTGTTTGTTAATTCTTGTATTCTGTCTATGCTCCTTTTCTGTCCCCCCCCCATAATCCTTCTCAGGCTACTTACGAAAGATTTTTTTATACTGTGTAGAGCACTGAATGGATATCCAATAAATTTCATCAAAAGATATATACCCCCAAACCAACCTATCAAAGCAAAAGCCATCAAGGGAAGAACAAAGAAAATCGCCTTACCATATATAAAGGATATCTCAGAAATCACTAAAAGACTCTTCAAACCTGTGGGAATTGACGTCTTACACAAACCAACAAAGTCGCTTCACTCAATTCCATGTCAACCAAAAGACTCAACAGTGAAAGAAGATAAAACCACCATCATCTACAAAATAAATTGTAATAACTGCGAAAAACACTACATTGGTCAAAGTGGACGTCCCCTTCGCCTTCGTTTCCACGATCATAAGCTAGCTGTGAAAAGACATGATATCCACTCCCTCATATCACTACACACAGACAACCACGGTCATCAATTCGACTGGGACAACGTTCAAATATTAGACAGAGGAAACAACAAGAATGCTAGAGGATTTTTAGATGCCTGGTATTCCAGTGAATCATCAATCAATAGACATATAGAGATAGACAAAACTTGTCAACCGATAAGAAAGAAACTTCACACACAAAGGGTCAAAGTTCAAGTCGAAGAAACAATCAGTTCCAATACAAGTAACCTAGAAGGTATGGAAACGCACAAAAACAACCAATCACGTCCAAGGTCACCTACCAGGAGAGATGATTAATAAACTCGTGGAGAATTCTGAAAGCTCACTTCAAATTGAAGTATGCGCTGAAGATGTCACCCAGTAGGGTGATGAAAGCTTCGCAAATTAACCATCCAGCTCAGAGAACACAACCACATCAAAAGCACTGAAGGCCGTCAGCAGGGCGAGTGGCGTGTTGCTAAACCAACTTATTAATATTAATGTAGATAGACACTTGGATTCCTGAAAGAAATTAGCAAATATTATCCTGTCAGACTCTGAAAATCCTCTCCGCACACAACTCTCTGCTTGCATTTCATCGGGTAGAACTGGAAGCAACTATAGAATCATAAGAAAAGGAGGCGAGCAGCGGAGAGAATTTTCTTTTCGACAATTCATTTTCATGATCTGTACAATCGTAATTATATTTAATGAAGAATTTATAAGACCATTCAGATACTGGTAGGATTTGTCCTCGAGAACTTATTACGTATTGTAAGGTGTAGTCCAGAGGAAGACTGTATGCTCAGACTACTAGGTACAAAATCTCTACAATACCTTATTTAACACACACACTTTATGTGATGGGAAAGGTGTTAGACAAGAAATTACCAACTTGCTGCCGAAATTAAAGTAAACGGTGCTTTTCTGTTCTCACTGGCGTTAATATTTTCACCTGATTTAATTTTATATTCATTACTTATTGAAAATATCATTAATGTAAATACCCTGTTTTAATTATTGGTCCTGTAATGAGAAAATTAGATGCAATACTGTACTACTACATCCTGAAAACTCCAAACTTGTATCATAGGTACTATTTCGAATAAAGCTATTATATCAGAATTAATAACTGAAGCCGTCATGCAAAGATTAGAATTAATAAGCTGATTATACATTTGTAATAATTAAAAGAAATGATTTGTAATATACCCGCAAATTTGATTTGATTTTTGATTTTTTGATTTTGATTTGATTTTTGATTACAGCTTGATTCCACACTGTATTTTTGGTACAAGTATGGAATTTTCAGCATGGATATCAGTAGCCCAAATTTTGCAGGCCGGTCATTGATATCAGGTGTGCGTCGGCAGGGGGATCGAACCCTGGACCATGTGCGTAGTCGGCGAGAGTCTTAACCACTCTTGTGAATAAATGGATATTTTTCGTGGTTTATTTGATTGCTGACTGGATGCAGAAATGCGAATGCGCACAGCGTTATGTCACATATTCATCATCTGAATGTGGTTGGATCTCAGTAAATAATGAAGATATTTTAAGAACGCCAAACTGATTACCCATTAAACAACCAAATATCAGAGGAAATTTTATAAAATAGTTTCTTCTAACAAACCAACAAGTTTTCGTCCGTGGCTTATTTCAGCTGTTTGAGACTATATCGACATTTAGGAAATGAACCAGGATACATCCCAAATGCCCTAGTTCAGGTGGATTTGTAAGGAGACATTTCATTACTCTGTGAAACCGACCACAGATAAAAAGAAAAAGTTGTTTTTTGAGACTGCAATTCAGTCAGGGCGTGGCTAGTAAAGTTCTACGTCTAAGACTATCTAGAGCAATAAAGCGTAATATGGTTTACTTTAAGTTATTAAAATGTCGAACTATTCTCTATCTAAGGTCAGTGAAATCTGATAAACAATATATTTGAAGACATCAAAATCAATGGAACAAGGAGAATTAGATAAAAAAATTCCATTCCTAGGTGTCTTAATCAAAAGAACTAACAAAGGAAATTTGGAAGCACGCGTATATAGAAAATCACCGCACACAGATCAAATACTCAACTATACTAGCAATAACCCAATTATCCACGAAAGAAACTGTGAAAAGATATTGTTTAAAAGAGTTCAAATACACTGTAGAGCACCCAAGCGTTGAAAAGAATGGAGGAAAAATACCTACTAACGGTCTTCAAAAAGGATGTGGATATCTTCACAATTTCATCAAAAAGTGTTTAAAATTGAGTCACAGCACCAACAAGAAACTGTGTACGTCGGTGGCACAGTGGTTAGGACTCTTGCCGACTATGCACATGGTCCAGGGTTCGAACCCGCACCGACGTACACCTGATATCTATGGTCGGCCTGCGAAATTTGGGCTACCGATATCCATGCTGAAAATTCCATACTTGTACCGAAAATACAGTGTGGAATCAAGCTGTAAATAAAAAATAAAAAAAAATCCAAAAATCATCAAAGACTACAAAAAATATTCATCCTACCATATATAAAAAATATCTCTGAAATGATAGCTAGAATATTAAGACCGTTTGATATAGATATAGCACACAAGCCAGTCAAATCACTTAATTCGATATTGTGCAAAGCGAAGGATCCAACAGAAAAGGACACAAAATTAATACCGTTTACAAAATAAATTGTATGAACTGTAACAGACATTACATCAACCAAAAGGGGGCGTCCCCTTTGCATCATAATCCAGGAACACAAATCAGCTGTGAAAAGACATAATATCAATGCATATAGATAATTATGGATATCAGTTTGATTGGGATAATGATGAAACTTTAAACAGATGAAACACTAAAAGTGTAGTCAAAGAATTCCTATCAGCCTGGTACTCAAATGAATATGCGATTAACAGATATGTTAGTATAGACTGAATCTACCAGCTAATAAAAACTAAATTATGTGAGGAGAAAGTTTAGAATCCAAGTCAATAGAAAATAACTAATACATATGTACAGTTGGTTACCAGGAGACGCAATTCTATCACTCATGAAAAATTTAAATCAGTTCACTTTATGCTAAAAATTACGCTGAAGATGTTGTCCACGAAGACGACGAAAGCTCCGCAACTAAACCAACCAACTTGGAGAACACTACTATATGTAAATCATCCACCTGAGCTACAAATCTTCTCTATTATTATTATTATCATCACTAACTTCCGGAAGTATTGATCCACGCCTGCATTCTCATTTAACACATTCAAAATGCAATTGTCTCTGTTAGTATTTTACTGACTCGATAAAGGATCAGCGCTAAAGTTAACATCAGAGTTCATTAAAGTATAGAAAATACCAATGTAATATGAGTTAAAAAGCCACATGTCACTAAGGAATATATGTTTCGTAACTTATCTTCAAAACTGTACATTTAAATATTGTTCTAGGAAGTCATAAAAATACCTATAAAAATCATTCATTAATGTCTTTTGATAATAAAACATGTTAAATTACTTATCTAGAAGAAAGAGAAGTTCTCATCTGTACATCGTCTGTATACAAAAATGCCCCGAACTGTGTACACTAGCGTCACCTGAAACTTCTTTATTATTGTACAGTAATTTGCTACGTAATCCATCTTTCTAATTTCTTCTTCATTGTTTTTCTGATGTGTAGATTCACATTTTGCTACTAGATGACTCTTGTTGGCATTTCTATGACATTTCGGAACATCATGTAACCGTGTATTCTTGATAAGAGGTTAGGAAAAGGCTATTATTCAAATTTACCACAGGTCTAATAAGCACACATAAGATTGTTAAGTGGAAATAGAAAGGTCCTACGACAGATAAATATAAATATATAGGGAAGACAGTACCTGAATGAAGACTAGTGAATGTGTACAGAATATTAGAGGTAATACTAAGTGAATACATATGCACTCTCCGGAATGATTTTCTATCATTTCACTAGTAACCCCTAAACACCCATTTGTACGATCCCTATAACTCGAACCATGCAGCTTACACCTCTCTACATGTCTTCAGAAGTAAATGAATTCGTGGGTTGATGATTACATTGAAACTTTAATTAACATTATTCTAAGAAGTGAACTTGCGTTACTGATAGAATTATTTACTTATTTTCGTTAGTCTAGTCTATTTTAACCAGTAAACTGTTATACTCATATTCTGTTTTTTTTTCCTCATTTTTATATATTTCAGTAAATTATGATGCTCTGTCAAGCTTTATTGAAATTCTTCGAAGATCTGGCTCACTATCGCGTATTCCAGAGTTTCTAGATAAAGCCAAGGCACTCGATGCTCAAGGTGAAAATTCATCTGGTTTGAATTATTGTCGTGGATTGTATCACTCGTAAGGAGAGAAAAAAGAAAGCATTCATTCATTAACATTTTTAGCGTATAAAATTAACCTCTGACTAATCTCTTAGGGCCTCTCTTATCTTCTAATCATTTGAATACTTTTCGAATTGTTGGTTTACTTCCTTCCTTCCTTCTCGGTTATGAGAGGTTCCATTGGATATATACAACAATGAGAAGAATAACAAAACTATATCAAAGTCAAAAAAATATTCTATTTCAGATGAAATGACAGTTGTTGAGTAATCGTCAAACAATCACTTCCTAAATATCATAAAGGTTAAATGAGCACACTAAACTGAAAGTATTTTATGATGAGAACGTCAATATATATTACGAAACACTTTGGGTGTGTTTTACTTTCGTCATGAATTAACAAGTTTGCATTGAATGACAAAAATGCAAGTAACTCATCAATACGATAATGTAAGATAACTGGATTTACAAAAATGGCGAAAAATCCAACATCTTACACATACACACAGAACACAAGCTGGTGAAGAGTGTAATAATTATTATGAATTCTAGCTGTCACGATGCTATTTAAAACAAGTAATTCCAAGCGTTGACATCAGATACGAGGCTCTAAATGATACTCAGACTACTCCGGTCACTATGTGAATTCACCTACAGAAGTAGAAGTTTTCAATATAGCGCAAATATTCATTCGAACATTAAGAAAAAGTAAAAAAAACTTTGTCAAAGAATATCCTTTTCGATAATTTCCTCTTCTGGCTCTACAATTATGTATATATATGTTTATATACATAGAATATACTAGAATGTCTTAATGAAGAGCTCACTATTTTTAAACAGTTCCTGAGTGAGAACGGCTACCCGGAAACATTCATCAATAAGAATATGAATCAGAAGTCAAGGTAGGCCAAGGTGCCAACAGTTTGGAAAAAGGAAGGTCTTCTTCTTACAACTTCACTTCCTTGGCGATAACATCAGTGAGATATCAACACATCTCCTAAGAAATTCAGTGGTAAAGAGCATTGACTGCTGCTGAATTATGCTGTGCCTTCAAAGCCACTCCTATCTGACGTTCGGGAGTAGTTGAAGATAAACTGCTGAATTTCGCCACTTCTGTGTCTATCAACCAATTTGATTGCTCCTGTGGAGCCAGTTATTTGCAGAGGCTGTACAATTAGGGGTGTTCATCGTCGAAGTTTCAAACATCATCCCGCATGATGCTCGTGGATACAGAGCACAAGATTGATGTGATCGAGGCGGCTTTCAAAGTGATCTTCCATATACTAGCTGATCTTAACTTCACCTTAAGAGTTCATCCACTACATACTGCTAAGGCTAACTGTTGGGATTCACATTAATAAACCTAATTTATGTATCCAAACGAAGTTGGTTGGTTCAGACACTGTCCCTACCTTGATCGTCAATCAAAGTTTTTGATGATCCTCAGTTAGTTGTGGAAATTTCCTTAGTTTTATTTGATATTCCATTTGTGATTACATTTTTATGCCTATTATAAGTTAAGCGACTTTCTTGAACTGTAATTCTATTAAGTTAAGTGAAAAAACCGATAGAAATTACAAACACCGATATTGTTAATGAGGATTATTCTATAGTATTCAGTGCATATATATATATATATATATATATATATATATATATATATAATTTTAGAGCCAGAAGAGGAAGTAATCGGAAAGAATATTCTTCACTCAATTTTTTTTATAGAAGTGGAAGTTATGAATGTCGATTTCATCTTGTTCTTAATAGACAATTCAGCTCTATAAACAATAGAGTCATTTCAGTAAATGTAACTAGCTGGTTTTTTACTGTGCTATCAACTATGGATATAGTTTATCTAAATATCACTTGACATTTTATCTTCTTATCGTTTCTTCATGCATGTTTAGATTGTATTATATATATTTACTAATATTTTATTTTCGAGTTTTTGTTCTTCAAAACATTCAAATACTAAGATATAGCCAGAATTTTTCAAGTAATGAAAAAAGCTTCAGGTTTATGATTAATGATAGCTGCCATCGAGTTGGTGGTTTTGATAGTTGAAAAAGAAGGACTATCAGGAAGAATTAAGGTTTCATACAAAAAAGAATTCAATTAATTTGACTGTCTACAAGGATATAATGAAATTCATATAAAAAGATTTTAAGACGTATAAATAGGAAATGGGATTCAATGCATACCCCTTTTAGAATGTTTACTAAGTTAGTATTATCTCATGTTAAAATTCTTCAGTAGGTGTATTGACCGATTTTTCTTCATAGTTCACCAGTTGTAAATTTCAAGGTGGAAGGTACATTTCTAATATATCACAGCTGGTGAATTGTATGCGTAAAGAGGGAACCAGTAAAAAAGAAAGAGTACTAAAGTTCTGTCTAGACTAGACCGTGTGAACCGTAATGCCCTACACAGTTAGAAGGCAAGACAATAACACTATCCTTTAGTCAGTAAACTGCTTCTAAACTGAGCCAGTCAGATGACTGCTAGTACACCACTCAGTAGTCTAAATCTACAGGGGGACGTCTATCCAGTGCACTTTAGTTTTAAGCTGCCTTCAAGCAAATGCAGGTTCACGACCACAATAACTGAGAATAACTACATGATATTTATTGCTTATTTAATGTGTTATTCAGATTAGTGTTACATTTCAAGTTAAGCATACATGTAAAAACGTTTGAAAGTAAATGAAGAATTCAGTATCAGAAGAAACAATTTTTAATACTTGTTCTGTTTAGATTCACAGGCGAATCAACAGTATCTCTTGATCATTTCAATCGTTGTCGAAAAGATCCAGAATATATGGAAGAGACAATCTATCGAATGGTTGAAATATGTATTAATCCAAATAATCATTTATTTGGTACTGAAACAGGTTCACAACTCAATGATAATACTAATATAAATTCAAATAATTCGAACACATTGAATTCTGGTGACGAATCATCGAGGAATTCTACTGTTGGCTATGAAACAGCAGAGCATTTATTAAAGGTAAGCATATTGTATGTGGGTCATCACATTTTAATACTAGTGGTCTATTGTCCGCAATGTTATAATCTGTTTCAAAGTTATTTACACTTAAACTCGTTGTCAGATTTATGCCAGTTGACATACACCTGTTCTCTACGTCAAGGTTAAGCAGAAATATGTCTCGGCAGAAGCACTAACGGCTAGTGAACTTGGAGAAGAATAACATATTTCTGCTGTACTTTATCCCCCTTAAGAACCAAGAGTTTATCTAAAGTTGATCGGATACACAAAGCCTTACCGAACATTTTGTGCAAATATTTCCACTTCACTTAGTCTTATGCCACTGTGCTTGCATCCGAGTAACCTTATTTTCCTGTTTCTAATGCACTAAAACCTTATTAGTTTATTAAAAATAAGGCAAGAAATGTTAGTTCCTCTTCAATGGTTTTACGTTTACCATATGGATATCTGTAATAAAATGGTTTATAGAATAATTTGCTAGGAATTTATGTAGAAAAGACTTAAATCTGATTTTGAAGTGACACAGTCATTTTCAAAGTTTTAAGGAACCTAAATATATACACAAAACTACATGAAAATCTGAGAGATATCCAAAGTATGGGAAGATAGACAGTCTGATGCGTGTAATAAAGATGTTATGCGTAACTACATGATGACGATTTCTTGATTCATGATTTCAAAATTTGGGATGACCAGAGATAGACGTTCTCGGAAGAAACTTAATGTACACAGATGATATATTTCTACTAGGTGGACAAGATGATAAAATACAATCTTCTGAATGAAATTAGATGGCAGTTTGAGTGTTTCCAAGCACTGATTTACAGGGATTTATAGAACACGATTAAACCAAGCAAATACGTATTTTCGGTAAATTCTCATCAGGCTTTACAATTACATGAAAAAGGTATTAGTCATAGACATTTGAAACAATGTGGATCAACAGAACCAACTGGTAGGGATAGAGGGGAATGGATATGCTCAACTCGCCGTATCACTCTACCGCTAAATGGCTTGCGGAAATTCTGCAACCAATTAGATTAAATCTATGTAAACATAGTCTTTCCAACACTTTTGACTTTGTCACTTGTGTTGAAGAAATTAATGTGACCGGTAAGCATATGATTTCGTTAAATGTTTGTTCATTGTACACAAATATACCACTAGTAGACACTATCTGCTATCTATATGAGTATATTGATTTAAATAGCATGAACATTGGCTTACCAACTGATTATCTTAAACAACTACTATTGAGATGCACACTGAATGTGCAATTTAGAGTTAATGATGTCATCTACAATCAAAGAGATGGAGTCGCCATAGGGTCTCCTTTAGGACCGCTCTTAGCGGATGTCTTCATGGCAAGCTTAGAGAATGGTCCACTAAAGGAGGCCATCGAGAGTTTATTTATGTATAAAAGATATATAGATGATGCCTTCATTGTCTGTGAGAAAAACTCTTCAACTGCCGAACTGCTTGGAATATTTAATGGCTCTCACCCATCTTTGCGTTTCGCGATCGAAGAAGAGTCGAATTCCTTTGTTTCACTTCCTTGATGTTAAGCTAGATAGAAGAGAGAATGGCACGTTGTTAAGGTCGATTTACCGAAAGCCAACATTCACAGGGCAGTACACTAACTTCAACAGTTTGGAACCTTTAGGGAGAAAGAGAAATCTTATTCATTCCTTATGCTCCAGAATTTGTAAAATCTGCTTTACGGAGACGATTGGCAGTGAACTAGATGACCTTCGATCAAATCTCCTTAACAATGGATATCCTACAAGATTTATTGAACGTAACATCAAGAAAGAATCCGCCTCTAGACAAATCACAGTGCCAAAGAAAAAACTGTTCATGAGTCTGGCATTCAAAGGTGACACCATTTCTGAATTGATTAATACTTGTTTATCTGAATGTATTAAACGCACTTTTCCTTCAGCTGACTTGCAAGAAGTTTTTACCAGCCAAAACATGATTACACAATGCGTCAAGGATAGATTACCACTTATGTCCACATCTATGTGCATTTAATCTTTTACCTGCTCTTGGGGAGCCGATTATATTGAATGTTGTAAGCGTACTCTCCGAAAACGTGTAGCTGAACACTATCCGGCTCGGTTAATGATAGGCGAACATAGAACTGCAAATTCGTCTATTTGTGATCACCTGTTAGAGTCTGGTCATTTAGCCCCACGTGACTCATCCTTCAAAGTTATCTACGTGGCAAAATCGAATTGATCCAAAAGTTTACGTTTTCTTCACTTATGCATAGCCGAAGCTTTAACTATACATGAACAGGAACCTAAATTATGTGTTCAAAAACGTTTTGTCAAACCCCTTTCTTTACCTTGGTCATAATAATGTTCTTTCTAGTTTTTATTTTATTTTACCACTTGAATTCATTCTACTTCACTTCGCATCTTTATTCTTATCACGGTCGTATTCCTAATTTTTTCAATTTTTAGACGACGCTTGACATTTTTCTTTTTAAAAATATTTTTGGTATCAATTCATTTATAAAACAATCTTTAACAATTTTGTAATCCATCCACTTCAACTCTACCCCTTTTAACATTTTAATCATCGTTATTCTTATCACTTATATATCCATACTGACTGAGCAATTATTTAGTGCCACTTAATAAACTTTTCAGGTAATATAAATACGACTGTACAGCTTGAAAATGAAGCTGTTGAAAAGAAATTTCTTCGCTAAACAAAAAAACTGTGTTTTTAGTTAGGAAAAATATTGTCACCTAGAGATTAGTGAATATAAACAATTGACGTAATAAGGAAGAGTATACAAAATTGAATAGACAAAATGAAAAAAAATGAAAAATTGGTAGAGCTAAAATATGATTGGGGATTACCATACTTTAGCATAGTCGGATTAAGACCATGAAAGTTGGAGGGGTTGAACGAACCTTTCCAACTTTCATTGTCTTAATCCCTCTATAGCACAGCATCATGGTGATAATAAAGTTGGCAGTATAAATAAAATAATATTTACAGCTGTCCAGTGTCACCACCAGGAGAGATTTGATTGGTTTCAAGACTCCAGTTAGAAAACGATTGAAAACCAGGGAGCACTGGACAGCTGTTTCGTCCTTCTGTAAGACTGTTAAAAAAACAACCCATAACTCCACTAAGGATCGGATCCATGATCTGCAAAATCAATAGGCAATTGGATGAGCCAGCTTATCTTGTTGTCAAAAGGTCCTCGGTGCGTACTGCCGGAAAGTCTCAGACAAGGACGAAACAGCTATCCAGTACTCCTTGCTTTTCGATAGTTCTTTGATTGCTTATTAAAAATTGAGCTTACAGTGTGACAGTTTGCTTTGTTCTAACCTACGGTTGTGAAATATAACCACCATAGATAGAATGCAGCAATAACACTTGATATGAATTTGAACACAGGATAAACAATGAAGAACAAACAAAAAGAGTTATTTGCTTGGGTATAAAAGAATATAGAGGTCAATTTTAACAAGCAGCAAAAAATGCATGATTTTTCTCTTCTATCTTGATATACGCCTCACCAAAAATTTATTTAAGTAGTCCTTTTAAAAGTATGCAAAACGCCTCATCATTCATTTTTTTAAAACTAAAAGCGTTTCAATATTTTACTATTCTCTAAATCTACATTTGCCCCTAGTCAACACAACTTGGATAATATTTTGACTAAAACACAAAGGGAAGCCCTAGATATTCTCCCAAAATTGAAAACGTAGCAGTAACGAGACCCGATGAGGGTTCAGGAGTGGTTATCATGAACAAAACGGATTACTTCAAGAAGATGAATACTATTTTTCCCAATGACAGTTTAAAATTCCAAAAAATCTCAGCTCTGGATGAGGTTAAAAATTCAGAGAAACAGTTAGCTGAAACATTGAGAAGACTGAAACAACAAAGTTTTATCTAACAAAGTCAGTATACATCAGTGAAACCCAATGGGATATCCACATCGAGATTACATGGTTCGCCGAAAGCGAAGAAAAGTGGTTTATCACTTCGACCAGTACCAGATATGTTAAATTCATCATATCATCCCATAGTCAAATGTTTAGTCAAACTCTTAAAGACTTTACATTATTCAATTTGTCAAACACGGCATAAAAGACACATTTGAATTTGTTAAAAGGATAAAAGTTTTAAATGTCGACAATAAATTCGTGATATCCTTTGACGTGTATTCCTTTTTTACTAATGTATCACTTATGGATTAGTAGAATTTGTGTGCGAAGAACCCATAAGACGAAACATCGATGTCGGCATTCCTACATCTTTTATAAAAGAGCTTCTCTTGGAAGGGACAATGATTGTGCGTCGGTGGCACAGTGGTTAGAACTCTCGCCGACCATGCACATGGTCCGGGGTTCGAGCCAACGCCGGCGCACACCTGATATCTATGGTCGGCCTGCAAAATTTGGGCTACAGATATCCATGCTGAAAATTCCATACTTGTACCGAAAATACAGTGTGGAATCAAGCTGCAAATCAAAAAAAAATTGTTCACTTTCTATTGAAGAAAAAAAAAGACAAACTGATGATGTGACAACAAGGTCACCACTAGGAGTCATACTAGAAGACATTTTCCTTGCAGAACTAGACAAGAGGCCTTTGAAAGATGTAACTGATGAACCAGAATTCTACTGTCGGTACATGGATAATACATTTTTGATCATGAAAAATGAGGATGAAGCAAAGAACATCCTGGAAAAGTTTAACGATGTTCATTTTCCAATCAATTTTACCATCGAGAAAGAAAGATACTCTAGTATTTCATTCTTAAACAACCTTATGACTAAAAAAGAGGACGGTACAATAAGAAGAAGTGTATATAGAAAACCTACATCAACTGGTCAGTATACTCATTTTTTCAGCTTCGTACCTCTGAAATAAAAACTCAGTCCAATAAAGTGCTTGGTCCACCACAGATCAAAATCAATTTGCTCTCATGAATATCTTAATGAAGAGCTTAATATTATTAAACAGCTGATGGTTGAGAACGGTTACACAGAAAAATCCATGAATAAGAATATAAATCAAGGCAGGTCAAGGTACCAACAGTTCCGGAAAAGAAAGGTCTTGTTCTCACAACTTCACTTCCTCGGGGATAACATCACTGGGATATTAACACAACACATAAGGAATACAGCGGTAAAAAGAGCATTTAATACTATACTGTGTCTTCAAAACCACCCATATCTGGCGTTCGGGAGTAGTTGAAGATAAACTGTCTAATTCCGTCTCCCCTATTTGTATCTACTAGTTCGATTGCTCCTGTCGAGCCAGTCAGTTACACAGGCTGAACAATTAGGCGCGTTTATCGCTGAATTTTCGAACATCATCCTGCATAGTGCTTGAATAAGGGAGAAACGAAATCCATTCATAGAATGATTCTATCTCATCTCGTGGATACAGAACACAAGAGTGATGTTAACGAGGCGACTTTCAAAGTGATCTTCCACATACTAGCTGATCTTAACTTCATCTTAAGAGTCCGTCTAATGCATACCGCTGATACTAGCATTAAGAAACCCAACTTATGTATCCAAACGAAGCTGGTTGTTTCAAACACTGTCCCAACCTTGGTTGTCAATCAAAGTTTTTGATGATCCTCAATTATTTGTAGAAATTGCCTTAATTTTATTTAATATTCCATTTGTGATTACATTTCTATGCCTATTATAAGTTAATCGTCTTTCTTGAAGTGTAATTCCGTTGATTTTTTTGATTTTTTTATTTTATTTTTGATTTACAGCTTGATTCCACACTGTATTCTCGGTACAAGTATGGAATTTTCAGCATGGATATCGGTAGCCCAAATTTTGCAGGCCGACCATAGATATCAGGTGTGCGCCGGCGTGGGCTCGAACCCCGGACCATGTGCATGGTCGGCGAGAGTTCTAACCACTGTGCCACCGACGCATAACGAATCGACAGTAATTTGAGAAACCATTATTGGTGATAACTTTTTTTTAGGATATTCTATGTGTATAAACTTATATATATATAATTGTAGAGCCAGAAGAGTAGGTAATCAGAAAGGATATTCTTTGCTTAAATTAATTTGTGTTTACTAAATATATGAATGAATATTTTCACTATACTTAAAAATGCATTTGTTTGATTTATTTCGAAGACGTTCATGCTCATTTCCGTCTTCTTCTTCTTTTATGTCTAATGTATATTAATAAATAGGAAGTGAAAGCGATAAGAAATAAAAAACGATTTCGTTTCATATCAACTTTATTATTATTGGCAACAAAATCAAAGTCGAAATTAGAATCTGCTTTAGAAACATTTGCTCAAATGTCACAAGAAGATGTAAGAGAACAAGAAGTTATTTTGTTCAATATTTTCTTAATTGTTATCATCTACTTATAACTTCATTTAAACAATATTAATGGGTGCTTTTGAGCTTTTGAATACTATTTCAGATCACAAAAAAATAAATTATTTCAAAATGTAACCACCAACGAATCTCTACTGTAAATCATAAAACGACTGTGATAGCTGAAATATGTCTAACTGTCAAGTAGATAGACGAAGTGTAAAATGAAAATATAGGCTTATTTTGGAAACTAAAAGTCTTTGGAGAAACAAGTGTAGTTGGTTACTAACTAATCATATGACCGAGTATTTCCGCTGATACTGCTATATTACTGTTCTCTTGGGTTCCGAGTGAAAAATAGGGCTCCAAGAGTACATCGCCACTTCATCCCCTTCTCTTCAGTCTTCCTTAGCTAACCTCATGATTATTACCTAAAGTCTTTTACTGCCTCCTCGCATGATCTCCTTCATGTGTCATCCTCGTACGCTTCACTCGTCCTTTCCCATTTGAGTTCCACTCGACGGTGTGCCTGGCATGTAATATCGCCTAACGGTCTCCTCAGTGTCCCCCCGATCCATCTCTGTTTTCTTCGGAATATTTGCTGGTTGAGCATAGGTTCTTGGTTGGTTTGTTGCCAGAGTTTCCCGTTGCTAATTTTTTCTGGCCATTTGATCTTTAATATGGAGCCAGCAAAGATAACTATTGATAAATGTATGCAGCAGTCTGTTGAAAATGCTTTCCATGATGCACGTAGTCTCCAAACATTGTAGAAGAACTGCCCCTACTTGTTGAAAATCCAAAACTTGTGGTTTTCTACGGAAGATTCCCGAACTTATTTCAAGTTGATGAGGGCCTGCCTTGCCTTTCTTGTTCTGGTCTGCTTTCACATCCTCATCCGTTCCGCTTGTGGCTGAAGTCATGCTTCCTAGATAAGTGAAGGAAGTTGCCTCTGTCAGATCTCTCCTACTGATGGTGATTAGTGCTGGTTGTTCTTGGTGCTGTTGGTGAGTGGGTATCTTCTACACCTCCGTCTTCTCTATGTTCACCTGAAGTCCTGTCTTCTCTGTCTGCTTCTTCTGCCAACTTATTGGTTTTCGCTTGCAAGTCTTTGAATTTGTGTGATATTAAACATGTGAAACGCAGATCTACTACAGTCTTCATTTTGGTGGTCCGGAGTATTCCTATCTTTTCGCTCCTCACGTACAATCTGATATATAATCCTGTCCACCACAATTAGGAATATCATCGGTGACAATAGAAAGCCTTCCTTGTCTTACTGATGTATTCACTTCGAACGTCTCACTGAGTTTCCCATTGTGGATCACCTGATATGTGGTACTGTCATATAGCCAACTGTTAAGTGAGGTCGATAAAGACCTGGGTATTGTACACTACAGTGTTGAAGTAGTTTGTAAATTACTTCTCGGTCAACACTGCCTGTCGAAGGCCTTTTCGAAGTCGATGAAGTTGAGATAGTTGTTTGACTACCATTCTGCTCTTTGTTCTGCGATGATGCTTAGCGTTGCTATTTGGTCAATACATGATTTGCCTTCCCTGAATACAGCTTATTCCTAAAATAGTTCTGCATCCAGAACATCCCTAGTGTGGACTAGAGCATGATTCCACACCAGTTGTCTCAGAGGCCAGTTCCGCCTTTTGGTATAAAAATGTATGTGTTATATTTTACAGTTATTTTACAAAAGGTTTAATTTGATAATTTTGAGTTTGATGTGAAAGTAATCATCAGAAAAGTCAGTAGTAAATGATATCTTCAGAAATGCGATGAAACAAAAAAGTAAACATGTAAAGTTTTGTATCCTCTAGGAAACGGGAAATGAGATGGTGTATCCCTAAAATACATCAGTTTGAATGGGCGCCACTTTGTAAACAAACGGTAATATAATGTACAATAATACTCCGGAGCGTATTTCTCCAGTCTTCTGGCAACGAGAACACGATTAATCAATGACAGCCTTCCTGTATCCCGCCAATATGGAGACCACTTTGAACAGGCAAACGATTCAATGTTTATCAATACTGACAACGTTTTTATTGAAACTAATGAATTTAGGGGCATGCTTTAACATCGCGCCTGGGAAACCAATGCCTATTTAAATAAATTCTTTCAACTACTTTTTTACTGATATATTGCACTTCGTAGGAAACAAGACGTTGCGAATTATACTCCTGGTGTTAACGAGTGACCACCAGTATCACCTGCGATTAAATATAATGGAGTATATTTTCCATAGGTAGTTATGTTATTATTATTATTATTACTGCTTCCTTTAGTTCCTAGACGAACATTGGGCTTCAGACGCACGTCCCAATTGCGTTCGATTCTCTTACAACGTTCTCACCTGGCTCTGCGTTTGCCCACATGCTTTTATTTCCTCTTCACACGACCTCTTCCATGTCACCCTTGGACGACTATCTCACCGCTTCCCATCCAAGTTCCACTCGAGGACCTTGATATAATAAATATGCAGGTTGATTGTTAGACATTTCCTTTTAGTAAATTCATCGGACCATTTTGTCTGTTTCATAGAAGTCAGAAATCCATAAGACGATCATCTCTTGATGTCTAATAGGCTTGTAAACCGTAGAAACTTATAGAAACCTATTATTAACTACCGACATTATGTGACATTAGTCCGCGAGTCTTAGTTTCTTTTTAAACAGTTATATGTAATGTGGTTAACTTTATTAAATACTTTCACGCTTATCTTTCAGCCGGACAGTGTAGCACCAATTTATGGTGCAGCTGCTTGTCACATGATTTTAAAACAAAGTCAAAAGGCGAAAAACCAGCTGAAAAGACTAGCCAAAGTACCTTGGAATTTTCAGGTAAATTAACTTTTTACAAATATTTCTTTTTTAAACTTAAAATTTGAAACATTTGTTCGCTAATATACAAATAGAAAGTGATTTTTTTATTGCTTACAATACCCTTGTTTTCATCTTAACACTGAAACATTAAATTTTCAAAAAGCTGTATATACTGTTATCATACCAATAAGGAATGTCATTGAGGTTACATTAAATTTCTAATGTAATTGAAACTTTTGTTGATATTCAAACTTAGATTTCACTCAGCTTTGAGCTTGACTAATTTTTAACTCCTATAGACTAGATTGTGCGTCGGTGGCATAGAGGTTAGGACGCTCGCCGACCATTCACATGGTCTGGGGTTTGATCTCCGGCCGACTCACTCCCTTACCTCGCTAAGCCAGAAATAATGGTGGTAAAGAGGAAAGGTTGGGCATGAGGCTAGCAACCCCATCCCGTAAAACTAAACACTGCTACAGAAACTTCACGTTCTACTGGGAACGTGAAGGAAAAAATAGACTAAATAAAATACCACAGATCATTTCATTGAATATTAGACGAAGTCTTTAGAGTCAAGTATGCTGGCTAAAGCAGATGGCTCATGTTAAACGCTCTGAGAGATTATAAGGATTTAGCTTAACTTACTCGTCATCAGTGACAAAGGAGACAGCTAAGCATTGCTATCCACCCACTGATGTAAAATGTCACAACAGGATGGAAGGTATAACATTCTTAGAGAGAGAAAGAAGTTGCTTACTGAATCTCAGCCGCATCATCCTGGAGAGAATCAAGCAAGCCCTGGATGAAAAACTTCACCCGGAGCAGACTGGATTCAAGAGAAACAATCATATATTGATCAAATCGCCACACTGCGGATCATCATTGAACAAAGCTTGAAATGAGAGTCACCTCTCTATCTCAACTTCATCGACTTTGAAAAGGCCTTCGACAGCGTCGACCGGGAGGTCATTTGGCAACTACTTCGCTACTATGGGGTGCCACCGGCAATTATACATCTCATCCAACAGTTATACGACAATGCTGCATGCCAAGTAATCCACAACGGGAAACTTACAGAATCCTTCAAAGTGAGGATGGGAGTAACACAAGGAAGGCTATCTACAATCGCCAATGATTTTCGTGATTGCAGTAAATTGGATAATACAACAAACAGCGGGTAATGAGGAAACAGGTATAACATGAACCCACACAAAAAACTTGGAGGATCTGGACTTCGCCAATGATATATGTCTGGTTTCCCACAAACTGGAAGATATGCAAGTGATAAGCAACAAGTTGGCGATAGAAGAAGCATCAAAGATAGGAAGGAGTTCAGGTGAACATAGATAAAACAGAGGTGATGAAGATTCCTGGCCAACAGCAACAGCAGCAACAACAACAGACAACAATCAGCCAGCATGAATGATAGGGACCTGAAAGAAACAACCTCCTTTACCTACCTACCTACCTGGGAAGCATCGTTTCAACTAGAGGTGAAACTGACGAGGATTTCAAAGCAAGAAGCTGAAAAGCAAGACAAGCCTTCACTACTCTCAAGTCTGTGTGTACGTCAACAGCACTCAGCATGAAAATGAAAATAAGATCCGGATTTTCAACTCCAATGCGAAGTCAGTGCCACTTACTATACGGACCAGAGACTTGGCGCGTCGTAAAGAGCACCTCAAACAAACTACAGACCTTCATTAACAGTTGTCTTCGCTCAATACTGCTCAAGATCAGATAGCCAGCCAGAAAAGATCAGAAACAGGGATCTCTGGAAATGAGCGGACCAACACAGCAGGAACCGATTGGGAAACAAATAGGCAGGAAGAAATGGAGATGGATTGGCCATACTCTGAGGAAACCATCAAGTGACATCAAACGCCAGGCTATTACTAGAATGGGACCCGAAAGAGAAGCGGTTAGTTGGTGGTCAGTGCAAGGTTGACTTGGAGGAGGTGATGTGAAGAGGAGATGAAAGCGTGTGGGCGGAACTGAAGCCAGGTGAAAACTCTAGCAGTGAACCGAACACAATGGAGACGCGCGGCTGAAGCCCTATTTTCCTCTAGGAATTAAAGGAAATAATAATAGTAAACTGAATCTCTATTCATAGTATTAACAATAGAAACGTTCCATGAAAATAGCTTACTTCATCATCAAATATTTCTAAACGTTTTCTGTTTATAAAATTACAGAATGATGAAAAGCAGGTCTTAAGATATGGCTATGAGTGCTACGTTAGATTCTTATCATTCTTATTCTTATGCAGGTATATGCTCCAAGGTCCTGAGTTTTCTTTTTACATAAATAATTAGTAAATCATCTACAGTTCATAAGAATCTTTTCCTGTTTGAGATGTTTCTAATAAATTTAGTGAAACATAGGATGATATCTTCAGCTCAAGTTTTAGTATGGAATTTCATATTAAAACGTGTGCTGAAGATGTTGTCTAGGAGGTGGACGACAAAAGCTTCGCGATTAAATCAACCAGTTCAGAGAACACAACTGATTCAAAATCATCTCCATTATTTCACACTAACATTGATTTTTTTTTTGTGTGTGTGTTTTTTTACTCATGTACGTTCCCATTAGAACATAGTGCTTCAAGCTAGAGACTTGAAGTTTCGGTAGCAGTGTTATTTATTTTTACAGGATGGGGTTGATAGCATCATGCCCAAGCTTCCCTCTTTACCAGTCTTCTTGCTGGCTTAGTGAGGTAAGGGAGTGCGTCGGCCAAGGACCGAGCCCCGGACCACATGCGTGGTCGACGAGCATTCTACCACTGTGCAACCGATGCGCCATTAAAAAGGGTTGGTACAAGAAAGTGTACAAGCTAAAATGCTTAGGCATCGCCTATTAAACATGACCACAATAACCATGCATTGTGAAAAGATAATCGGTATAAGAAGATAGATCGCTTCGAATAATAGCACACATTTGGTTGAGCGACGGAGTGTTTAATTTTCTAGTTAGATGAGTGTAAGGTGAAGGGATGACAATTGATGAAGCACTTACATGAAATCCAATGTCATACAGTACATTTGGGTAGCATTAAATTTACCCAAATTCGTACGTAATTTCCTACATGTTCATCTGATAGCTTGAACAGTTCATATAGGTAGATGATGACAAACAGAAGAGTATAACACTCCTAATTAGTATTGAACACTTACATGTCTGATAAAATGAACAACGAATCCCGGTGGGTGCGTACTGCTGAGGAGTCCCAAACTAGGACGAAACGGCTGTCCCGTACTCCCAGGTTTTCCAGTGATTCTCTTACTGATGTCAGCTCATGATTAAATCCTCCATGCAATCAAACAAAATCCCTACAAAACAAATAGTTGAAAATTAATCTGATGCTCACTAGCGACTGGCCCTATTCAGGCAGTTAACCTGGGGTTCTAGTGGGAAGCCGTGACCAGTAGGGTACAGCAAGTCGAAGATGAGGCAGTAACTCATCGAAGAAGACATTGTGAAGTGGTCGCGCTATGTCGTGAATTGGCAGAAGTTCGAATTCATTCACTTGCCATTGGATCGGGTCCCAGTGGCTCAGCGGTCTACGAGCTCGCCTTGTAACCAGAAGGTCTTGGGTTCGAACCCCTGTGGGTGAATACTACTGAGGAGTCCCAAACTAGGACGAAACAGCTGTCCAGTATTCCCAGGTTTTCCAATGGTTCTGTAACTGATGTCAGCTCATGATTAAATCCTCCATGTAATCAAACAAAATCCCTACAAAACCAATAGTTGAAAAATATAAAGAAGTTTAAACCTAGGACCTGGTTACAAGGCGAGTAATCTCGTAGACCATTAAGCTATTGAGACCCGATCCAATGACTTATGAATTAGTAGAAGTTAGAATTCATAGGCCATTGGATTGGGTCACAGTGGCTTCTTGGTCTACGAAATCGTTCGCCTTGTAACTGGAAGGCCCTGAGTTCGAACCCTGGTGGTGAGTGCGTACTGCTGAAGAGTCCCAAACAGGGACGGAGGAAACAACTCTCCAGTACTCCAGTACTGGTTTTCCAATGGTTCTCTAACTGATATCAGCTCCTGATGAAATACCCCAACCAATATTACAAAAATATCCTTAAAATACCAATACTTGAAAAGATAAAGAAGGTAAAGTTTCCTAGATGAAACGTGCTAAGGTGTATTTTTCTTGTTGAAATATCATAATACCATCTCATATCGTACTAAATGCCTATGCAAAACTAAGACTATTGGATCCAATCCCAAAAATTAATATAGTCTGATCTTCTGTGGTATGAAACAAAACTGTGAGTAGGAAATACCAGTCTGAATGTGGGATAAACTACGCAATGAAGAACCAAAGGAAAATAATTAATTCTTATCTTTTTTCGCACTGTAATTTTTATTTATTTCTTCTTTCACTTTACCTTTTTTCCACAGTGCTATACGATATTTGACGATATTATTTCCATTTTCTTTTTATCTCTTTTATATTCGTATTATGTAGGATGTTTATATATTAGGCATAGTCACTTTGTCCACTAAGTATTGCTGAATCATTTTATGTTGACCATTATCCAACTGTCTGCTTAAACAAATTATGCAGACACCCGTGAAATAATGGTGTAAATCAGCTAATTTGGGCTTTTAGAATCTGTGTTCTGAATTTCTTTGCGATTTTCGATAAAATCATTTGTTTCAGTTTTGATCAGGGACATCTAGACGGCTGTTTCGTCTACATTTAGGGCTCTTCGACATCATGTGCCCCTTGCCAGGGTACATACCTAGGACCTTGAAGATACAAGGAAGGCTAGTTGATTTTAACTCGAATACCAGCCAGTTTCATCGATAATTGTTTTTCCTCGCTCCCGAAATGGTGGACCCTAATGGTCACGAATTTTCACTAGAACACATAGGAACTTCTTTCTATATCCAGTCACTGGTGTGAAGTTGTAATCAGTGGAGTCCACCATTTCAGGAGTGGGAAAAAATACTAACCGATGACAATGGCTAATGGTCGCACTAAAATCACAAATTTATATAAGTTGGAATTCATGAGCCGGTCATTGGATCGGGTCCAACTGGCTGGATCGTATATGAGCTTGCATTACGACAGGAAGGTCCTAGATTTGAACCCTGAGCGAGGCATGCACTGCTGAAGAGTCCCAAATTGAGGCGAAGCATCTTCAACTGGCATTAATCCGTGGTCAAACTTGAAGCAAATCGAAATCCTGCAAACTCACTCTTGAAAATTCTTTATCTTGGTTTAAGTAACTACTTGATTAACTTAGACTACTGATGGCCACAATGTTTGAAATTTATATATATATATATATATATATATATATATATATATATATGACACTGATTGGTAGCTTTCACTTTAGTTTGTAATGTGGTCACCAAGCTGAGCAACTCGTTGCCCATATCCTGGTGATTGCATCAAACCATCTAACACAAGTACAGTGACCTGCTTAAATCAACGGGCTATCTAAACTTTCTAGCCATTGAAATCCTTCGTTCTTACTCCATTTCAAGCTGTTTTAATTTTGCCAATTACCACAAAGAGTGACAATCTATACTTGCGTAAAAGTTCAAACAACTTTCTACTTAACTCTTGGAATTTTTCGAAAGAAAGTGAGGAAGGACATCGGGTAGTAGCGTTGAAGCATACTTTGGGGGGTGGGGAGGGGAACAATATTGCTTCGGAAGAGATTTATAATCAATTATTCTTCTATTTGAAGATTCTACACAAGAGGTTGTTAATTGTGAAATGGAACTTGCTGAAAATCCCGCGCTATGTTAAACGCCCTTTTCGGAATAAAGCTTATATATATATATATATTCATAGGTAAATAATGTTTTGGATGATACTCTATAGCTTTACATTCCCCATGATCATTTAAAACACTTATGTATATGTTTATATTTATTTGTTTTTATTTACCATTCAGTAAGGGTTCAGTATTTGTTGTCTTATTGTTTTAAGATTTCTAGTTTTTTTCTTTAATCAGTTTTATGTAAACATGAATTCTGCCTAACTCATTCATTCACAGGAATAATTCCTTCGCATTGTTTCTCTTTTCTACCTCCTGAGATCGTTATTTATTACTCTCGACGATGGCTGAATCGTGAAACAGTGAATTATGCAGGAAACATTTGTTGTTATGATTATGATTATTATTATTATTGGTAATAGCACACCTCTGAATTCAATTGATGATTAGATCCTTCAGCATAATATTCAGTCGTAAGAAAAAATGCCTAAATGAAAATAACTCAGCTGTTTGCATGAATAAATCATGTTACCACCTTTTTTTTACCTTTCCTTGTTCTTTATTAGTTGTTTATTTTTTCTTTTATTTTCATTTGACCTTTTCCTTATGCATTTCGGGTTAGGAATGAATAATCAACATGCATAAGAATTTATTTACATTTACTGTACTGACAAGAGATTCCTGATTTTTGTTTGTTTGTTTTTTATTAACCTTTAATAAAACGATCCAACTATTTTCCTCTGTGTGTGTGTGTGTGCAAAAGGCAAATCATGTGATTATTTTCTATTGGTTGGTATATTTTTTGCTTAAAATAGAGGGAAATTTACCATCGTTATAAAGAAGTCGCCTCATCTTTACATATCATAAGGTAACTACTAATTATCTGGATACTTTTGTTAGTGTCTGTTATCGACTGTTAATTCTTACTGGTCAAAGCTTAATTAACTCTTCTTGTTGATGTGGCGTGTTCTACTGATAAGATTTATCAGTAGTATATAAAGAAACGTCCATCGGCTTAAAAAAAGAGCATCAAATAGTGGAAAGATAGATCTGAGGTTACGAAAAACCGTGAGAGACATGAAAGGAAGACAAAGAATCATACAATACGAAAGACAGAAATATCACTATAGGGAAGATCTCTGCAAATGGTGATTTGGAGATAAAGTGTACATAATTTCGCTGTATAGCGATACCGAATTCCAAATAAGCATTATGTTACCAAGTTTCTTGTCTTCTACTGTTCAACTGATCAATTGATTGTTAGTTCAAACTGATTCTTATTTTATTCACCTGTTCTGTATCTGATACTCTCTCTCTCTCTCACACACACACCAGTCATGTTGCATTCATGTTTAGATTTGATGAAGTTGACAATACCTCACCTTCTTACATTCTAATATATTAGTGGGGCCATTTAGATCTTTAAAATTCCATTAATGACGCTGATTAGTTCATTTTGAAAAGTACTTCATTGAAATAAAACTGATACAGTCGTTGACCAATCATAGTGACCACAGTGTACATTACTGAGGCTTTTCTTAAATTATGAATACTTGTTCGTTGGTAGGGTAGTTTTATACAAGCAAAATGAAACATGTGGAGATTATTCTGTCATCGAGATCTACCCCAATAAAGTGGTGTTTTTCTGTTCATGATTAGAACCATCTTAGTAGTATTTTTAGATGATGAGGTTAGCTTTGAACCAATGGCCTTCAAATTATTAGCCTTGAGCTTTACCGCTTGAACTTCTAGATCCAACTGCCAGACTAATTTTGAAGAACACTTCACGATAATGAGTTCCAGACGTGGCAGGCCTGAATAAGTTTGTTTTTCTTTTATCGATACCTTATTTAGTATTTTATAAGCTAAAATTATGGATCACCTAAATTTCTTAAAATGAAGTCTACTTATAAATCTGCTGGAATCCATTTTGTCTCTTTAAAGTTCTATTATAATCTACAAAAAATTGATTAATATGTAAATTTGCACATAGATATTGGTTCGTTAATTTTAGGAGAGTTTAGTGAAAGAAAGGATAGTTATAACATGATTTTAGCTTGCTACTTTAAGCTATAACAATTATTATTCACGTAACTTGATTTGATTGGTTGGAGGATTTCATCATGAGCTGACATCAGTAAGATAACCATTGGAAAACCAGAACTGGAGTATTGTCAGACAGCTGTTTCGTCCTAGTTTGGGACTCTTCATCTGTATGTACCCACCAGGATTCGAACCCAGGACCTTCTGGTTACAATTCGAGCTCGTAACTCGATCTGTATCCCATTGATATATAATGGTTGGACGCCAACAGTGTGAAGCCTTGGGCCTAAGTTTCGTGCTTTCTGACTTTCACCTTACTGACAAGTACCAACAAGAACGAAATCGTGGTCCAGGGCTTCCTTGTTGTTGCCTCAAACCACCTAATATCAACTCAGAGTGCACTATGATGATACGCCGTCTAGCTTAGTGACAAACGTGATGGACGGAATTCAGTCAGAACCAACTTTAAGGCCTAGACACGACATTGATTATTCTTTGGTAACCAATTACTCAAAGAACACAGTTTCATTAAACGGATTATTACACTATTGATGTGTACATTAACTACTTCAGACAATTTATTTAAAGATAGTATATTTTGTGAACTAATTATTGCCAGTGTGACAGTTCAGTTTTTCACTGATTATCTTAATTTATAAGGAGGGATCATCCTGCCTACCATAATATCTAAAGTTCTAGGTCTAAAAATCACACATAGACTGAATGATACTCAAGAGAAAAGAAAACCATGAAGAGCTAGCAGGCTTTAGGTGTAAATGAGGGTATGTTGATCTTACCTTCACCCTTTGAAAGATTCTGGAAATTGCGGATGATATTGCCCTCCAATGGTGAAGATGTTAGCGAAATGCAGTCTTCTGAGCACCTTGAGCAGAAATCTTCAAATGTTTGGCAGGCGATTCTCTGCTATCTACTGTGAGATGATTCAAAAAGACTAAGTGAAAGAAAGGTGTGAAGTGATACAGCATGTTGACTACCTCCCTCCCTTATATAAGAAGTTGTATAAACCCTAATGAAAAGTGTTTACTGTGAAAATCTCAGCACTCGCCAACTTATATCATCTCTTATGTAGACACCATACCTGACTATTTATCGAAGGAGGTGAGCTCTGCAGAGCAGTTCACCCTGCCATTCTTTATGTCTGTGAGACAAAGCCGTTGAAAGTAGTTGATGATGTCTTTGACTGTAGCTGTCTGTATTTTATCTCCCGTGATTTGGTATGATATCGTGAGTAATACTGAAGTTAGGGCGCATAGTATGGGGTAAGATGGGAAAGTCAGTCGCTGAGTTTGTAATTCAGCATCTATTGAGATAGCTAGGACTTGTCTAGTCTATATCATGACAAAGTCTTACCCAGGAAGCAATATTAACCGACATTAAGTTGGGCTGTAAAAGAGTTATAGGTAATGAAATTAAACAATGGAAGCAATCCATGAAGTGTTTGACTGCTGATTTGGGCCATATAAAGAGGTCTATACTGCCTGATTGAGGTGTTTATTCTTTCTTCTTTGAATTTTTTATTCGCTTACCTTGCATGCTTGCTGCATAGACATTGGTAACTTGAACTTCGGTAATTTGTGAAAATTCTATGTTAATCATTCTACGTTTGCTGGAGTTTTGCACGATTTTATGTTTAAAAATGAATGTAATCATACCAGGATAAGAATGCAACACGTGCTTCATTTTTGGTTTCTAAAAGAAAAACTTAATAGTTGCAACCAATAAAACTTATAAACTAGAAAAAATTGAAGATGTATAATTAACTTGTTGTACTTTCTTCCATGTTATTTAAATTGAATTTGTCTTCACTTATCTCAAATTTTGCATACTTTTATTTAAAAAGAGGATAAAATAAATTAGGCGTTGTGTACTTATGGACGATAGCCTGTGAAGTTAAACCTTTAAGGATTTTGCTACACTTCACATGGCTAAATGTTTGTTTTTTTTTTGAAAAAAATTAAGAATAACTGAAAGAAACAGTGAACTATTGAACTTTTCAGCAGTTAATATCGATATGTGATAAGAACTAACCTAGGATAACAAAGAACCACACTTCCAACTGAATAACAATGTATACTTACTACTAGAGACTGTTCAGTGTTAAACAATTACATTTATGAAGGTGATTACAAAGGGGAACAGATCAAAATATTGAAAAATAAGTTAAATGAAATGAACTTTATTATGCATACGGACGATCTAACTATTTCAATGTCTGGTAACTCCCAGCTAGACTGTACTAATATGAAAAGCTTTCTATCAGCAGTTAGAAAATGGTCTTCGGCTAATAGCCTTACACTACATCCTTCCAAATGTCAGACTGTTAATCTTACTTTCCGATGTAAAATAAGGTTAATTGAAGCTTTTGGTTCCTATGACCGCAGCAAAATTGATGATAGTGATATAGAAATCAAGTCAGAAGTAAAGTATCTTGGATTAATTCTTTCTTCTGACCTATCCTGATCTTTCCATATCTTAGCGATTTCTAAAAGAATATTTCGTCTGAGTTTTTACATTAAGAAGTTGAGGCACTCAGGCATAACCTAACCAACTCCTCCTCTTACAGTTTGTCAACTCGTTCATCTTACCTATTCTTCTTTACTGTTCACCCTTGCTTATTCTTTCCTGGATTGCTTAAAAAAGACTATGTCATAATTCGTAGAACTCTAAAGACTGTCAGTTGGGCGAGTGGTATCCCATTGGGCCATATCGTTAACCTTGTCACTGATAGGCACTTGATGTCAAGCAACAAATTTGCTAGAGGAATTTTATCAAACTGTGAGCATCCACCGCAGCTTCAACCTTGTGTCTCCTCAGGTAAAACAAGAAGTCTTTTCAGAAGACTGTATGCACGCATATCTAAGTATAAAAATTTCACTACATCTTATTTGACGGCACCTATTTTATGTGATGAAAATAGTGTTAGGCCTGAAATAAATAACCTTCTTTGCACTATAAAATGAACCATTTCCTCCACCCTTATAACATCAACCTTTATTGTTAATGTACTTCTCATACTGAGAATCTTCTCATTTTTTGTTTCTATTTGTTTATTTTTTCATAAGTGTGGACATAATTTAAGCTGTGTTAGAACTGTTAATTTTGTATTTCCCTCACTATACTATATCAACAGAACATTAGATTCAGTAATCTATAACATGATAATATTTTCAAACTGATCGCCAATACTGTTTGAAACAAACCCACAGTTATTATTATTATATTTAATATTCTCAATTCGTACTTCGAATATTTTTGACTTCATATCGTAAATATGGACAAATTCCTCTGGTTAATTTTGTTTTAATTTTTAATTTTTTTAACATTTTGAATAAATCAGATGCAATATTGTGACAAATGCTGAGAATTCCATTCTGTATTACAAGTACTGTTTTCGGAATAATAATAATTATTATATTCTGTAATTCCTGGAGGAACATAGGGCTTCAGCTGCGTACCTCCACTGCCTTCTGTTTTCTGCCAACTTTTTCACCTCGCTCCAAACCTGCCCGCATGCTTTCATCTCCTCCTCGCATGACCTCCTCCAAGTCACCCTTGGATGACCAACTCGCCGCTTCCCTTTCGGGTTCCACTCGAGGGAAATAAAGTAGATTATTATTATTATTAAATAAATCAGTACATATGCAAAATTAGTAAGGTATAATTATCAAAAGTCGACAGATATCCTTCTCATGTTAACTCCGACTGTATATACAAATTTACATGTATTTGTGGGAGCAGTTACACTGACAAAACAGAAAGATGGGTGTACGTCCGATTTCCTGAACATATACCAAAAAGCCAATGTCTAAAGGGAACAAATGCTTTCAACAGTGCCAGAGCCAGCCATCTCCTTGACACAGACCATGAGGTGGACATCACAAGTTCGTCCAAAATTGTCAATAGTCAAAAGAGTTCAATTCTCCTTAAGTTTGCCAAAGCAATCTCCATCAAGTGCATTAAACCCGGTTTAGACATTCAGAAAGAAACAATTATCAGTCTTTCCTTGCCCTACCTGGTAACTGGATGTTTTCATCATCTCTTTCACCTGATTACGTACCGCCGAAAGACTCCATTGTGTACGAATATTATTGTTTGGGATAAAGTGATTATTATAATTATTAGCATTGTACGCATGTAGTGATTGATTTTTTGTTTGAAAATTAACTCTGTTCAAGTATGTTAAAACTGTTCACTATAAATAAACTTAACAATATCTTTGGGTTATAAGCATCTGGCTGATGAAAAGTCAACGAATCCCAGTGGGTGCGTACTGCCGATGATTCCCAAACTAGGATGAAACAGCAGCTGTCCAGTACTCCCTGGTTTTCAATAGTTCTCTAACTGATATCAATCCATGATCAACTCGTAAAAACATAACTAACCCATACAAACCAAAACTATAGAAAACCATTTTATTCTGTAAAAACTGTTGTTCTTGCTTTATGCATGTTCAAATTATCAAAAAATTATCAAACAAACATAGGAGGCTCTCTTTCAATAATTCCGAGTTAGGAACTTTTAATTCATTTTAACAATCAAGTTTATTTGAACAAAGAAAGAATGAATATATTTGTAGGATAATAAGACCTCTTCAACTGCGTACATCCTAAACAAATTGAAATTATAAGTTACAAAATGGTGTCTGAACATACTTTTTCACAGTGATTTAAAGTTGTAAACAGGAGGTACAAGCAACATGATTCTATAAATGAAGTATGCAGATGAATTATCCAGTGTTAAAAGAGTAATTATTTATAATATAAATAAATAAGGAAGCAGAGTTCAGATTTCACTAGGAAATTATGAATAGTTACTCTTTTAACACCAGATAATTTGTCTGCCTATATCAATTTTGAAATTATGTTGCTTATACTTACTGTTGATAACTAGAAATCACTATGAAAAAGTATGTTCAGGAAATTTCGGTAATTGAGAATTTCATTTTGTCTAGCGTGTATGCAATTGAAGAGAACCCATGTGGTGGAACGAGCTCGAATCATCCTACAAATATATATTCATTCTTTCTTTATTCAAACTAATAAACGGAGCCGGCTGTGTGAAACTAGGTTTGTAATAAGAGTAACGCTTGATAAGATGAAGAATAAGTCAATAAGAAGTGTCTTGAAAGTTTGTAATCATGAAGATATAAGGATTGTAACTTAAGCTTGAACAAAATTTCTTCAAATACATGGAGAAATGAGTTTCTATGCTTTATTCACAAGGATTTGTTTTTGTCTTCCTTAATGGATTAAGAATGAAGGTTTATTGGGTAATATTTAGTAGAAACGGCTATCCAACTAAATTCATGAAGAAACAGAAAGTACACAGTCAAAGGTGCCAACTGTCCTCAAAAGTAAGTCTTCCTAAGATTACAATTCATGAGTGATCTCAATAGAGAGATCTTAATACAACGTCTGAGAACGACATTCAAATGGACCTTCAATGCAGCTAAGTTATGCTGCATATTCACTAGCCAAGCATTACTTAGTTCAAAAAATAAAGACCAACTGTCCTGTTTCGCCTCTAACATGTGTAATTACCAGCTTACCTGCTCGTGTGGAGCTAGTTACATTGGGTGTACGACCAGACAAGTTCATCGCCGAATTTCTGAACAACTTTCACATTGGCTTAGCAAAGGTCCGAATAAAGCTGCTATACGCAGCTTAATACTAGCTCATCTCGTTTACAATGGACATCACATCGACTTTAACAAAACTTTCAAAGTTATTTATTGTATATCACCCAACCTCTTACATGGTCTACGATTAAGACTTTTACATACAGCAGAGGCAATCGGAATTCATTTGAACAAGCCAAATCTGTGTGTTCATAAGAAATTTGTACAGACGCTTTCTTTGCTATGGCCAACTACATAATATGTATCAAGTTTTTAAAAACGATATTTTTCCTTCCCTTGTAACTATCTTTTGATTTTGTTAATTTTTACAGTTCTAGATAATTCTATTAACTTGTTTGTTATTAAGAAGACAGTCGCAGCGAAGAAAATTTTGTTTTCGACGAAGTCATCATCTAGGCTGTACATTCGTGTGTTTTTTTATATCAAATGGATGGGAAAGTTCCAGAATAATTTCCGGTTAAGGGTCAAATTAATAAAAATTACAATTAGGAATTAAAATGCCATAATAAACAGGGGGATGGATAAAACTCAAACAAAGTAGCATCATAATTACTAAGATGATTGACAAATATTTAAAAAAATTTTGTTATTTCTACATTTCTAACCCCTCAATCGCACAATGTTAATCTTCTTAGTAATTATGGTGCTACTTTGTTTGAGTTTTATCCATCCCCCTGTTTATTATGGCATCCTAATTCCTAATTGTAATTTTTATTAATTTGACCCCTGACCGGATATTATTCTGGAACTTTCCTATCCATTTGATATAAATACACGAATGTACAGCCTAGATGATGACTTCGTTGAAAACAAAATTTTCTTCGCTGCAACTGTCTTCTTAATAACTCCTATGACCAAATGTGTATATTCTGCAACTTGTTTTTATTTCGCGTAACTCTCCTGAGTCATTCTATTCTTCTTAGTCATAATCGCTATTTTACAAATTTATTGGTTATGTAATAACTCGTTGTTAACGCTTAAGAATTAACTCACCTCGAATTCCGTAATTAATCTTCACATCTCCTTCAAAACTCAGATATCTTGTTACTAACATCTATTAGTTAATTGTTTTGATAACTTTTAACCTTTTAATTTCACTGCCCCTCAATACGTAGAAATGATGGACTAAAATAGCCATTCGATTGGTAAAATGCTTAATGAGTGTAGAGCCGATCAATGATGACGAACTAATTGAAAAGGAATGCAAATTTTTTCGCTCAGTCTGCTGTTTTCTCTAAATACGTAAATGGGAATTTGGAAGTGTACTTTTATGAAACTGACACACAAATCACATGTGAAATACATCTTGAAAATCTGATCAGATCAACTCAGAGTAATTTCTGCATGATTCAATTGTATGCTTTGTATTCATAATTGTATTTATTGAGATTTGATTGATTTAACTTGCCGACATCATTTATCATTTTGAAGAAGAAATCCTAAGTTAAAAACTTCAAATTTTCTGGCTTTTTTCTATTCAGTCTTATTCATTTTGAATGTATATTTCAATGTAAATTCTTTTCAGGATGCAGAAGAATTAGAGAAATCATGGTTACTTCTAGCTGATATTTATTTACAAAATGGTCGAATGGAACTTAGTCAAGATTTGTTGAAAAAATGTTTACAGTATAATAAGGTAAGTTTATATTGTCCACTTATTCATACTTTCAAAAGCCAGATTTCATCAAGAACCACTCGATATCCTTTAGAAAGAACACTGAAAATCAGAGAGTACTGAGCAACTGTTTCCGCCTAGTTTTGTACTCCTCAAACGTAAGCGCACATAACTGCCGCAAGGTTGGCAGTACATCTGTTCACATTCTTTTGAATTGCGATTCGTAGTAGTAGAAGTGGTATTATCCTGCTACAGTAAATTATTTACCACTAGATGAAGTAACGCAGACTGGCATCAACTATAGAGCAATGAATTGTCGTATACAAATCAGTTACTTGATTGTAAATCACATAGGTGAATGCTGATTCATCATTAGTTAATGATAAGTATATTAAGTAAATCTTTAAAAATCCTGATGACGATTCGGGATTTATTTGATCTTTCTGAATAGAAATAAAGAATTTCTAGATCTAAATTTAGGAATTATTGTCATTCGTCAGCACAACGTACCTGAAACTACGAGAAGACTGATCCCCCTCCAAACATTCAATCCTTCAGGAACTTTATAAAGTAGCATTAATCGACTGAAGCAGAAAATATGTACATCGGTGTGTTCTTTACTTAATAAAGAAAAACTGTTCTGCACTTGACTGTTTTTACATTGATGAATAATAAACTGTGTAGGGAAGTTAAAACAGCTGATTTATCACTTTAGATTTCATATTTTATGTATTATTTTGTTAATTATTTTATATATGTATCATCGCAATTCACATTACTTTTGTGTCATGAGTGAGAATAAATATGTAAAGTGATATTTATAAGTATTTGTCCTAATTCTTAAACGATAGAAATAGAAAAATTGATCTGACGCTCACTGCCGACTGGCCTTATTCAATAAGTTATCTGGGGTTGTAGCGAGAAGGCATGACTAGTAGGGTGCAGCAGGTTGAAGGTGAGGCAGCGACTCATCGAAGGAGACATTGCTAATTGGTCGCCCTGTCATAAATTGGCAGAAGTTAGAATTCCTTCACTGGCCATTGGATCGGGTCCAAGTGACTCAATGGTCCACGAGCTCTGTAGTCTTGTAACCAAAAAATCCTGGGTTCAAGCCCCGGTGCGTGTGTACAGACGAAGAGTCCCAAACTAGAACGAAACGACAGTCCAGTTCTCCAAAGTTTTCCAATGGTTCTCTAACTGATGTCAGCTCATGATGAAGTCCTCCAACTAATCAGAAATGTATATCCTGTTTTATTACACTCTTTATCGACTTCGATTGTCATGCAGTCATCCCTAAGTTAAGTAGGCGATTCACTAATAGATTCAAGAGCACCTATTTGACAACCTTTAAACTGATATCCGTGCGTCGGTGGCACAGCGGTTAGGACGCTCACCGACCATGCACATGGTCCGGGGTTCAATACCCGGCCGACGAACTCCTTTACCTAGCCAAGCCAGAAATAATGCTGGTAAAGAGGAAAGTTTGAGCATGAGGCTAGCAACCCCATCCTTCAAGCCGGTTTCTTGAAACCCTATGTTCCAGTGGGAACGTGAAGGAAAAATAAAAATACTGATATCCATTTATGGAGTTACTTGCTTATTTTAACTCCTATAGTTAAAAGAGTGGTTTGCCAGAGGATATTACTCTCCATAGGTCTTCTTTTTAAAATATTCATAAAGCCAGAAACGATCCTTTATTTACACCGACTCCTGCTGCACCACTCTTTTATGTTCAAAATAGGATGAGGAATTTTATGCCGGCGTTGTACTAGGCGTTGGTAGCCTACCCGGACTTTGTCCAGCGAAATAGCCTCTTCCATGGGACAGATATTGTTCGTCTCAATCACTCTTCTAGCTTCCATATTATTTAATCAAAAATTTCATCACTTTATATTAGTTTTACTTCTGTATTTTCAATAGCATTCTAGTCTACGGCTTTTGATGTTGAAACTTTCGTTCTGTATAAAAATCATTGTTTGGAACAAAGTGATTATTATCACTGTGGTTGAACCACCTTTTTTTCCAAGCTTTCAGGGTTGAGTGATACTCATTTCTTTTAACTATACTGAACCATTCAGCCTTGTAACTTCATTTTTAAAAAAATTGTTTTTAGTCAAGCGCTAAAGCATCTGAATATTTGGGTTTAATAATGGAAAAAGAACAAAATTACTACGATGCTGCAAAGTATTATGAACAAGTTTGGAATAATTCAAATCATCAGAATCCTGTTATCGGTAAGAAAAAATACTGTATTGCTCAAATGTACAGTTTATTAGGTTAACTTTACAGTTGATAAGCAACGTTCACGAATCTCAGTTTTATAAAATAGTATTTAAGTACTAATTAATTACATAGGATTTCATTTTAATGACCAAAAGGTAAACTCTTAGACACTAAATTTAACAACGTATCTCTAGATGAATCTGAATACTGGGCAGGAAGAACTTTGAATGATTTGACCATACTAGAAATATCCAATTCTCATTATGTCCACCTGTTAAAATAATGAAAAACCAGGATTTAAGTTTTCTCATTCCTTGAGTTCTAGCCGGGATGTAGTGGTTCAATCTTCAAACTATGAAGTTTCAGCAGCGGTGATGTTGTTTTTACTTGTGGGATGGAGTAGCTATCCCCACTTTTAACCTTCCTTCTGTTTATGGCTTACTGACGGCTAATGAATTAGGCAAGGCTTGGAAGTGTGTCAGAGAGGAATTGAATCTGAGCCATGTGTGTTGCTGGTGATCATTTTATTCCTGAGTCCCCGTTGCACTAAAATTTCATTATTACTATATCGCTGTACAAGATAACACAACAAAATTACTGTGTTTAAACAGTATATGGCTTCGATTTCTATTGAAGATATTACATTACTATCTCAGAGTTATTAAACTAGTCAAACCATATAGAATTGACTTGACAGCAGAACTATAGAAATAAAATCCTTCTAATGTACCACATCTTTTAGAAACACATTCTATTGAGTGGTTTTCATCGACTAATTTCAATAGTTCGGTATCAAACTAAATGAATTACAATGACGCTTATGCCAATCTATACAACATATCATCTTTTTTATCTCATAAACTTCAAATGGCATTGACAAACAGAGAGAAACGAAAGATATGTTTGCATTGAAGACTGATTTGAACACTGCGACAGATATTCATATGATGCTATTAGATAGTTTAAGGCAATCAATAGGAAGCCTTGGACCTAGGTTTCGTGTTTGTCGTCACTTGTCAGCAAAGCATATCTACCCTCTTGAAAGAATTCATATCCCCCTCTGCGATTCGAACCCGTGTCATCCAGTGCCGCAGTGATAGATGTTACCACTGAGCTATTCAGGCTCAGGACTGACCTCCTGTAGGACTATTTTAGATGCTTCGACTGGGCACTGGCTAGTAATCGGCATCATACGTCTAGTCCCTTGTTTAATGCAGACTGAATTCTATCAGTCAATTTTTCTATGTGGCCACCATGCTAGGTGGCTCACCATCGTGATGCACTACACTGTGAACTGTTGATATTAGATGGTTGGGGGGCAGTCGACCTTGGACTAATCCCCAACCATCCAGTAACAGTACACCGTGGTGGTGAACCACGTAGCATAGTGGTCACATTGAAAAAAAATTAACTGATAGAATTCAGTCTGCACCGAACAAATGGCTCAACGCAAGATACCATTTACTAACTTATGTCCAATCCAAGTATTCATTTGGTTTGTCTGAAGGTAGCCTCTGTCCGCTTATCTATACTGCATAAAAAGTTGTTTCCAATATCAATCTATGTTTGACTGAGATTCAAATGTGATGTGTACACCTTCTTAATATAACTTAGAGTTGCATTCTAAAATATTTTCAGATTACTTACCTTTCGCCTATTACTTTTTTATATTTGTCAAGTAAGCTAGAAGGCAATGGTATGTATTTCTTAGAAAATGTCATTTATTACAAGTAGAAATGTTGATTTTTACAAAGAAGAAATGGAATAGCTTTCTACTATTGAAAATTTCACCTAGGTTAACTTGTAATAATAATAATAATCCTTTAAACATAACTATTATTCCACATTACAGACATTTAAATCCTTCTCTTTTCCCCCTGTATTGTAAAGAAATATGCTATTTAGATTATTTGGAAAGAACCAACATTAAAAGGAAAACTTGTGTGACACTTTGAAGTTAAGTCTACAACTAAATATGGGGGAAATAATAGAGCCTAAGACGATTTTGGAATTCAGTTTTTTTGCTTTTCAAATTAAACAGTACGAAGTGAAACTTGACTACAGTTTTCGGTGTTTAAAACACTCTGGCATAATTAGCAAGCACTACTGATTAAAGTAAATTGGATGCAACTACTTGTATCAACCAATCAGTAGTATACATCGCCAGCCACTGAAACCCTTTTACTGAAAAAATTGTCTATTGTGACAATTAGATTTACTTATCATTTGCTGTGTCTTATACAAAGCATTAGGTGTTAAAATGTTAATAGTTGGAGATCATTTACGCAAGCCTGTAAATAACGAGGAGTAACGAAATCTCTAAACATTATTTCCTAATTTTATGACTACACTGCAACTAGCCTCCAGGTCAGTGTATCCCATCCGTTCTATAACCTGTAATATTCAGCCAGCTTTCTAGCTTCGGATTTCAGTAAGTAACCTAAACATCATTGAGAATATAGGGAATTGACAATTCCCATTCACGCAAATATGTCTTTTAGATTGAGAAACCGATGTATTTTAACATCTGATTCAGTTATGAACGAGATATTTGACACTTTTATGGTGAAAACCCCGCCTAGTTGTTTGATATTATAAAGAATACTTTAGTGACAAATTATCCTTTTGAACAGTGTTTCAAAAAAATAACTCTAATCACTTTCAGTTTGGATTTAGCGTAATAAGTGTATTAAATTCTGTCTATCACGTTTTATTTGTGTTATGACCAATAGTAGGACCTAGTAGACTGCTAGATAAACGAACATAATGAGCTAACGAAACCACTGTAATTCGTAAATCACAACGTTGACGACATTTACAACACTACTATGGCTACGCAAAAACAAGAAAGAAGCCTGAAAGTTAGAAAGAGAGCTTTTATCGTCTCAAACAATTGTCAAAACGATTTACACCGCTATTGAATGTTAATGTTTTGAAGGATCTTAAATAGTTGAAAGAGTTAGCAACCAGGGATGGGTCAGGTTTCACAAAGACTGGGAAATACAATAGCGTTATGAATGAGCGTTAAATGCACACTGTAAATACTTTAGGGTTACAGGTAAAGATTAGGTAAAACTGAGGATATGTTACAATTAATAGAAAAAAAGTTTTATAATTGAGGCGGACGATTTTGATTGGGTTGTGTTCTCTGGGTTGGTTGGTTTGACTGCAAAGCTGTCGTTGTCGTTTTAGACAGCATTTTCAGCACAGACTTTAATATAAATAGTATACAGAAAATCAACACATTCAGATCGAATAACCAACTATAATAGCAAAAACCCGTTGACTCATAAGAGAAACTGTGTGCAAATATTGTTTACAAGGATTAAAAGACATTGTAGTACTCCAGCACTGAATAGAAGAGAAGTATCTACTAACTGTCTTCAAAAAGAATAAATACCCGGACAATCTCATCAGAAAACGTTTAAACCCAAGTCATAATACCAACAAGAAACCATCCTCAGAGACAACAAGAAAATTCTTTCTACCATACATAAAAAGAATATCTCTGAAACAACGTCTAGAATATTGAAATCATTTGAAAAAGACATAGTGTAACAACAGAAGACAAGGGCCAGGAAACAGATCGTTTATGATGGAAATCAACACATATTTATAGATTTTCATGTACAGATTATAGATTATTGTTAGCAGAGAAACACAGCCTTCTGATTGGTTGTTTCTCACGGAAAGTTGACCTTGCATATCTTTGTGGCTGTTTCTTGAATGTCAGATCATCTATATGTCAACTGTATCCGCCTACACAAAGCCTTTGTTCTCATTTTTCTCACGACCAATATTGTGGACATAAACATTGACGTAAATTACTGTCCGCCAATTTTGACTAACAGCCAGCTCTCACCACAATAGCACATTTACCAACTCCATTACTTCATTCAGTTCTGTACAGACCAAAAGATGCAACACTTACAAAATAAATTGCATAAACTGGGTTAAACACGACACTGGTCAAAGAAGGCGTCTCCTTCGAATCAAAATCCAACTCCATAAATCAGCTGTGAAAAGACGCGATATGTAACCTATCACATCAATGCATGCAGACAGCTAGCCCGTTTTGACAAGTACCAAAATCACAGAGAAACAAGTTCGAAACCTTCCCCTGCATGCTTTAAATGATCAAGATTCCTTACATACCACTGAGGAGTGTAATATGTTGACACAAAGCAGCAACAAATACGTTCGACTTCATCTTCTAAATAGTTATCATATTTCCTTAAAATATTACTGTTTATAGCATATACTATATCTCAATCCGTTTTTTGTGTAGAATAAGCTGGTTTCTTTTTTTAAGTTAAAAACTACTTAAATAGTAGTGTATTCTACACAATATAAATTGACATAATTATTTTTACAGATATATATAAAAACTGTATTTTGCCCTCATTACTTATGATGAGAAGAACAGATAGAACGTTTAAAGCACAAGAAGTATATCTTATTTTTTTATTCTTTTAAAAACTGCTATTAGTGGTAAATGATATAAGAGTAAAGGAATTCATCTGCACCTTCTCTGCACAGTGAAAGAGCTACTATCATCAAGTCTAATACAGCTTTGATATCCGACATCACGTTGTTTACCAGTTCATTTCATTTTCTTTGTGAAAAAAATATTCATATTAGCCAAAAAATGAAGTCTTCAGCACCTATCCCAATCTGTCAATTTTTATTTCACTCAAATTGGGATATTTTCTTTCATAAACCATAGTGCTTTTTATGCACTTGCATAAATATCATTGTATAATTAATGCTACTATTATTACACAAGGCCGTAAATTAGGCATGTTTACCGTCGAATTTCCGAACATTATCCTGCATGGTGCTTAAGTAAGCGAAAAACAAAATCCTTTCCTAGCTCTATTCTATTCCTTTTTGTGGATATAGAACACAAGATTGAAGTTGACAAGGCGGCTTTCAAAGTCATCTACCACATACCCACCAACTAATCTTAACTTCACCTTAACAGTTCGTTTCCTACATATAGTGCTTAGACTGGCTGTTAGGGTCTACGTTAAGAAATCTAATCTACGTATCCAAACGAAGTTGGTGGGTTCAGACACTGTCCTTACGCTGGCCATCAATCAAGTTTTCGATGGTTCTCAATTTGATGTGGAGGTTTCCTCAATTTTACTTAATATTCTACTTACTATTACATTTTTTATGCCTATTATAAGTTAATCGTCTTTCTTGAAGTGTAATTTCATTTATCTTACTTAGCAAATCGGTAATATTTAAAAACATCAATACTGTTAGTGACGATTATTCAAGAATATTCTATGTATATCATGCATTCAAATGCTTGAAGAGCCAGAAGAGGAAATTATCAAAAAGTATATTCCTTTACTCAGTTTTCTTTCTAAATGTCTGAGTGAATATTTTCGATATATTATTGAATTCTTATATTTTAAATATTTTAGAACTACAAATTAGAATTTTTATTTCTACCGAACACTACTATGATAAGATGTTTATCTCAACAAAAAGATGAACATTTCATTCATGAGTACTCAAAGTTCAAAGTCTTTGAGACTAAGCAAACTGTTATGAATAACTGTAACTTTATAACCATGTTTTCTTGAATGTGACTAGGCAGAATGTTTAAAATTTTTATCCACATAGTATAATAATCTCATTACTATAAATGATATAGTAGATTTGTTTATGGAAAAGTAGACTAGAAAAATTTCAAGACATATTACAGATGGTTCCACATCTTCTAGACGTGTGATAAAAAAAACCACAGTAGAAGTGAATAGTGTGACATAATTTACACGACTGAGAAGAGGATCAAATTGAGGTTGTTGCTGTCATTAGGAGTGGAAATATACTAGTGGGAAGACAGAACAATGTGATAAAATTTAAAGAGACTAGTGTTAAAAGACATAACGTATCGTTTTATATTATTTTTCTTCATATTTCACAGTGGACTGATATAAGTTAAATAAACATTGAAAATCACGCAGTACAGGACAGCTGTTTCGTCCTAGTTTAGGACAAATCGGAAGTAATAACCCACTGGGCTTCGAACCTAGGACCTTCTGATTGGAACTTATGGGCCATTAAGACAGGTCTCAGTGGCTTTATGTTATATGAAATTGCTTTGGTATTGAAAGCTCCTGGCTTCGACCCCTGGAGGATGCACACTGCCAATAAGGCCTAAACTAGGTCGGAACATCTGTCCAGTACTCCATGGTATTCACTGTTTGTCCAGCTGATATCATTCCATTGTCAGAATTGACACAAATCAAATCCCTACAAACTAACTTTTGAATATCATTATTCTATTACTAACATTAGATTATTATTATTCTATTTTCCCACTGACATATTTCTATTCCTGATCACATAGATCTTAACTTGAGTTTTACTCAGTCTTGTCACTCAACTTATCTATGCACCTTAATTTTAGTCTCTTTCCCGATTAATGACCTCCATAATACGTGATTGTTATCTGAAACTCATCAGAAATGTTGTAGTTTAAACTCATGCCGTATCTATAATTAAAAGTGAAATGCTTAAACTATTCATGGATTACTAAATTGTAGATGAAATCTGATTAAATCATTTGGTGAATAAATTTTTTATCAGAAGGGAACAATATTAAATGTTCTGTTTGTGTAATAATTGGCTTTTCAGAATCCACCGCAGCAGTCAATATTTGAAGCTCTCATTTCAAGCTGTTTGGTTATCCCAACTTCATATTTCCGGTTACAGGCTATGGTGTAACGTAGAACACAAGACACCTGGTATTAATATTATTTTTCCCCTGGGTTTCTAGTGGAACATACGGCTTCAACTCCACGTCTCCACTTACTTCTGTCTTCTGCTGTACTTACTGTTCACCTGCATTCATGTTCGTCCATACTGTTTCAACTCCTCTTCACACCATCTCCTCCATGTCACCCTTGCACCGACGTCCCACTCGTAGCTTCCCTTTCGGCCTGGTTCCACTCGAGAAATGGCCTGACGCGCGCGCGTTGTCACCCAGCGGCCTCCTCAGCCACGAGTGTGTGTGTCCAATCCATCTCCACTTTCTCCTGCATATTTCTTGGTTGGCGATTGGTTCTTGTTTTGTTTCTTCCCAGTTATAGTTTCTTGTTGGTGATTCCTTCCGGGCCGGCCATCTGATCTTCAGTATAGAGCCAGCGAAGACAGTTGTTGATAAAGCTCTAGTCTGCAACGGGCTGTTGGAAATATTCTTTATGACCCGCCCGCCAAGTTCCTGATCCGTGTAGATGAGCTGACTGACTTGACGTTTGTATTGAAAATCCGACAGAATTTTGTTGTTGCTGCTGAGACCTGGTAAAGGAATGTTTATTATGAATTCGGCACCTCTATGTAGCGTAATTATTTCTAAATCACCATTTACACAAATCTTCCGTCTTGTGCTATTTCTGCTCTTCGTATTCTGTTTCTTTGTCTTATTTTCGTGTTTTCCATGTTTTTTCGTAACACTGGTTCATTTACCCTCCTAGACTTCGAATCTACCTTTCCGCCATATGATATTTTTGTGTACCGATGAACGTCTCTTTATATACTATTGATAAATTTTATCAGTAGCACAAGCCATAATGGTATTAAAACCTGTCTTTTTCTTATCGTCCTTTCATTTTTAATATTTCCTCTTGTCTCACTCATTCTCCATTCTTTTCACTTTTCACATAAGATGACTTGACAAGCAAAATGTGATCAAAAACTGTTTGAAATGTATTGCGCAAACACATAAATTCCGATTTCTCAATAATCTTTAAAAAAAAACGACCAAATGATATTGCCAAAAGAAAATGCTGTGCATAGGTGCATCCTACATCCTGTCTGTTGAAACAAAAATAAGTCGCTGCTAATTAAATACTGTTTACAAACTTTTGCTAGTCATCATTATCTTTCAGTTTTACTAGTCTGTGCTATGCTTTCGACACAGTCACCTTTGCCAAATGTTATTATTATTTTATGTGACATTTATCCAATGATTGTTACAGATCTAGACCTTAACCTGTTTGGTTTAATGTTCTTTATCGTCTTTTTTCCTTCCATTTCCATTTTTATAAAGGTTTATTACGTAATCACTTTTCTTTCTTTCATTGATTTCATGTGTCAGGGTAGTTTTTGTCTTCTTTATTTGAAGGGGAAAAATGTTATACATGTGTAATCTGCTTACAGTGTGATATTTAACTGTTCAGGTATTTTATTTTATTCTGAAGAGAACATGATAGTACAGAAAAATTTGCATTGTGTTCGTAGCGATCAAAATCTACGTGTTATGATCTGATTGACGGTTACTAATCTGAGCGATCTATTGTATAACTAGTCAATAACTTCCATGAGTTATTCACAGCCACAAAATACCCCCCAACGATAGCGAAAAGATAGTTATTTGCGATAAAATCTTCGGTACTATTTAACGATAATAATATATCAAAAATTCAAATTAACTCAAGAACGCAATAAGTAAAGGAGAGGCATTTAACAACAGAGTTACTGAACCGAAACCAACCATATGAAGTAACTGAGAATGAAGAAGAATATCCTTAACAGGGTGGGATAAAAACTTCATCGGCAAGAATCACATACCAACCAATTCTCAGAGACAGTCGAAGATCAGAATAACTTTCATCTACTCAAATAAAACCTAAGTCGTAAAACAACTCACTAACAAAATCATCACAGAACTACAAAGAGAAGTATTGAAGCTAGAGGCAAAACAGGAACAAAGATAAATAATAAGGATTAAGTCAACAGATGACATACAAATGTGACAACAATGGTATACAGCCTCGGAGGAAAAAGTATCATAATTATGAAGTTAGCTGAATTGTTTGAATAAATAACAGTATCGTAAATAACTCGTTCAGGAGAGATTTTCCAAACATTTATTCCTTTCACAGTATTCCTCATTAATTTACAGCATATTAAATGTATATTTCGACTCTGTTAGCTTACTTATACCTTGTATGATATTTCGGTAAATACAGTATCTTATTTTTGCATCAAGCATATAAGCCACGCTTACAGTGTTTTGAGTCGCAGACTACTACTATTCTTTATTGATCTGATCGAAAAACCTTACAAAGCCAAGTTAACTTAAGGAACAATTAATTAGAAGTGAACAATTACTCTAAAATGCTGTGGCGACTTCTGTGTCAACTGTAACTAAAATAAAAGGGACCTGAAGTCTAGAGACGATAAACATTTCAAGAGTTAGTTTGTAGGGATTCGATTTATTTCAAGTTTGATCATGAAGTGACATCAGCTAGAGAATCATTGGAAAACCAGAATCTAGCGTGACCGCCAGCCAGTTTCCCATCAAACCTGATGGACCCAATTGTGATATTCGCGTTATTAACACGACGCTCTAACCGACTGAATTGTGAACCAGAGGGATTCACTGCGTTAGGCATGAGTACAAATACCCACCAATAAAATCAGTTAGCGATGGTGCCAAAAACAAGAATTGGTAGAAGTTTTAAACCACAGGCCATTTGATTCCGTTGCCCAGGCTGAATGGTACACGGGCCTGCCTAATAACCTAAAGGTCGTAGGTCCAAACCCTGGTGGATGCATACCGCTTAAGAGTCCCAAAATGAGGTGAAACAGCTGTCCAGTAGTCCTTGGCTTTCCCACTGGTTCTCTAACTTATTTCAGCTTGTGATCAAACTTGAGACAATGAACTATTAACTAGTTGATCATGATTTTACTTTCTGAAATAGTTCAGTAGCATTCTTTTTTCAAATTAATCTCAGTCATAATGTGGATTGTGCTACTGATAAGACTTATCAGTAGTATATAAAGGGAAGTTCATCGGCACACACACACAAATATCAAACAGCTGAAAGGTAGACTGGAGGTCAAGCGGAGTATATGAACCAGTAATGCGAAAAACACGCGAGATATGAAAAGAAGACGGAGAAACACAATACGAAGGGTAGAATTAGCACAACACGGAAAGTCTGAGTAAATGACGATTTGAAGATAAGATGTGCATAATTCCAATATATAGAGATACCAAATTCCTAATAAACATTCCATTGCTGTGTCTCTTGTCATCCACCGTTACAATAACCCTTATTTTGAGTCTAGCAAGAACTCTACGCGGTGAGGTTGACATTCATTTACTCCTTAAAAATCACTTGCAATAAGAACAGAAAGTGACTGTTACCTCAACCTACTAATGTGTGTTTATTAACCCATTTAAATTTTGATTCCAAAAAGACATTTTGTTTACTGTCTGCGTAGCCACACCGTCGCTTTTTTGTGAAAGCTTCTATTCTAGGCATTTGAAACAGTGAAATAATTTGAAAGACTGATTAGATTAGTGAACAAAAATTATTCTTTGCGATAAATTCTTCATCAGGTTCTACAGTCAAATGACCATAATAATTTATTGTCATAAACAACATTAATATTTTAAATTAAATTGAATCAATTACATAGATTAATTAAATTTCAAATACATTAGTATAACACTAAACAGAATATCAGATTAATTGAGGAGAGTGTTTCAGAATTTATAGGTCGGACAACAGGACAATAGGAGGTTAACAGCACTCAGCATCAAAAGTAAGATCCGGATTTTCAACTCCAATGTGAAGTCAGTGCTACTCACTATACGGGTCAGAGACTTGGCCAGCGCGTCATACAGAGCATCTCAAACTAACTTCAGACCTTCATTAACAGCTGTCTCCGCTCAATACTCAAGATCAGATGGCCGGCCAGAAAAGATCAGCAATAGGGGTCTCTGGCAATGAGCGAACCAACCAGGAACCGATTGTGCAACAAATAAGCAGGAAGAAATAGAGATGGATTGGCCATACTCTGAGGAAACCATCAAGTGACATCACTAGACAAGCCATTGCTCGAGTGGAACTCGAAAGGGAAGCGGGTGGCGTGTTGGTCGTCAATGCAAGGGTAACTTGGAGGAGGTGATGTGAAGGGGAGATGAAAGCGTGTGGGCAGACTTTGAGCGAGGTGAAAAAGTTGGCAGAAAACCGAAGGCAATGGAGACGCGCAGCTGAAGCCCTATTTTCCTCTAGGAATTAAAGGATAAAATAATAATATACAACAGACCAGGTTAGCAATAGTGGGACCAAACCTGTTTCTTTCGCAAGCAGAGCTCCGGTTGTTTTAACCGAATTGCAATGAATTCTGTTGTTTGGAGTGTTTGGTATCTGGTGGCCTCTAGTAATTTATTCGATAGATGACATAGAAAGACTCTTCAATGACCTTTTGGACGAGATGGTCTAATACGGAAGTGTTGATGGTTTTAACAACACCTTTATTTAGCCCCATTGGTAGGTGTTGCTTAGCACGAAAAATTAGTTTCCTAGAGCAACAACCAATACAACTGGCTGCACAGGAGTAGTTGAGGTGACAGACACAATAAGAGCTTACTAGCCTGATTTTTAGTTCAACGCATAGTGGGGTTATGTGTGGAACTGCTCAAAGACCTAGAACTGGAATAAAACAGCTGCTATACAGTAAACCTGGTTATCAATGTTACCTTAACTGATGTGAGTTAGGGTAAAGAAAGCGATACAAAGTATTCTTTTCAATTTCACTGCTATGTATTGTCAAACAAACTGAATATATATATCAATTTTTTACAGTTATCTTAACAAAGTCTAATCAGAATTCATTAGACTTTCAATATATTATTACTGTCGTTTTTTTAGTAGATCAAGCTTATTTCAGTCTTTTTTTTGTTGTTGTGATTTTTTGCTTTTTCCAATTTTTATTATCATTGCTACAAAACACTATTTGCACTTAGCAATTAGTTGGTTACCGAGTTTAAATTTCTCTGTTTTTTTTTTATAGGTTACAAGCTGGCGTACAATTATTTAAAAATCAGACGATATTTTGAAGCAGTTGAAGTTTCCCTACAGGTATGCTAATCAGTTTTTAAGCCTTATATACATTTATGTAAAAATTATATTTATAAAATCTCAGCCAAATTGAAATGAATAATTCCAACGTTTCGTTCGACAAACTGGTCTGAACTTCTTCAAGGAAATTAATCGAAATTAAAATAATGAAGGTTTATATTTTCAAGAGTTGATTTGTAAGGATTTGACTTGTTTTTTTTGAGTTAGACCATGGATTGATATCAGTTAGAAAACCAAGTTAAAAACCAAGGAGTACTGGCCAGCCGCTTCATCCTAGTCTGGTACTCATCGGCAGTATGCAACCACTGGGTTTCGAACCCAAGGCAGTTCAGTTACAAGGTTAGTTCGTATACCATTCAGCAGCTGGGAGTTGTTTCTAGTACTGCCTGGTTTTCAGTGTTTATCTAACTGATATCAATCAATGGTCAAACTCAAAACAGATACATATATGTATATGACATCTCTTGCTTTTAAAAGGTTTGTTCAGCCATATAAGTCCTGAAACAGGTATCAAAATATAATAAATGAAATTGCGTGAAATGTGATCAAAATTTGACCTCAGATTTAAAAATATTAGACTACTTTTTGTTGAGCACTGTAAATAGTGTGTACGTTTTGATCAAAATTTCAGTGATTACGTTCGATATGCCGTTGTACACCGCATATCCATAGTCAGTTATCCACGACCATGAACTTTAGTCGAACGTAATCAGTAAAATTTTGATGAAAAAACTAAACTCTATTTAAAGTGTTGAACAAAAGTAGACCAATATTTGTATGTCTCCGGTCAAATTTTGATCACAATTTATGCAATTTTGTTTATTGTATTTTGATTACAAGAGGTATTCCTTTTTATATATTTTTTTTAATTTCCCTGAAGGAGTTTGGACCAGTTTGCTGAATGGAACATTGGAATTACTCATTTCAATCTCGCTGAGATTTTACAAGTATCATTTTTACATATGTCTACTTCTCACTCGGCGCCCAATTATTTCGGAACTATTTCGCTAAAGTCTTGATCACAGTTAATATCGATTCTTAAATAATTTTCTTCATTTGTTAATTGTCTTTTCTTCTCTAATAATATTCCTTGTGTACTCTGTAGGAAAATGAATCCTTTCTAATTATTAAAAATACACTTATGCGACTGTGATTTTTGGGACTTTTACAAGAGACTTATAAGTTGATGAGTAGAGTCTAAGTGAATGTATTTCAGAGTATTTTGAAGCACAACCAGTTTCTTCTCAGTGACTAACGGAGGTTAGAGTCACTCTAGCTAGATGATGAAATGTTCAATTTGTAACCAGAAGGCTTCAGTAGAATCATGAGTGGCTGTGTAAGGTATATTTCCAGTCTATTTAAAAATATTGCAACCAGAGTATCAAAATCCAAATTCACTTACAACCTAACTGTTTGAAGAGTTAATAAAGTGCTTTAGACCCACTAGCCTGCATATTGTTAAAAATTGTCAAACTACAAGTAAACTACCGTTTAGTGCACCTTGGATTTCAGTGGTTTCTAAACTGTGGTTTCACAGAACCAAATACCAAAGTCATTCATACAGATAACCTACGATTATATTCACATAGAAACTCGCATATACACAATGAAGATTGTAGTATTCGACATGATCCAAGAAACAGTGAAATTAGCATATGACAAGAGAATTATCTGCGAACCCAAAGTTCGGATAAAATTCACATGCAAGTTTTAGTGAGTCATTTAGGTGGATGTCTAAGTAATCAGTGTTGAATAGAGGAAATATCAAATTACACAGTATTTTGTTTTTAGTTAAAAATGACTAGCTTAACTTAAGACAATAGAAGATAACATCTTTCGTTAGTTTGAATTATTCCACTAATGCGATACCTTCAATTAACACTTCTTCTCTGAATTTTCACTGGATTACACGTATGTTGCATCTTCGTAGTCATCATGATTTCCATGTGAAAACTCTGTTTGAACAACTCAGAATAACGAGGGAAATTGTCCTCTATGGTTAAACGCAGATATTAACGCTTCTGAAAATAGAACCATCACACCGTTAAGGTTCATTCATAATAGAATTTGTTTCTCAATGATATCATAAATGCTTAGCTTTTCAACTTCGTGGTACTTTTCTTGAAAGATACAGTACAGTATAGACAAATTTAACTGCAGATCATCGCATTAGAGTATGTAAATATGTATATGAACTAAAAAGACAGAGTCCTCAATGATATTTTGTGTCATTCATGATCAATATAGATTCTAAATTATTTGTCGAATTTACCACTTCACTTAAACAAATGATAACTGATTAAGTGTCAGGTTGTAGACGCATTAACTCAGTTTTCCGGTCATCAACTGCTATAATTTTTGGTGGGCAATATTGCCGATGATATCTTTCGTCTTTTTATTTCCTTACGTTCACAGTGGAATGTAGGGATTCTAGCTTCAGCTCTGAAGTGTCAGTAGGAGTGATGTTCATCTTTTTATTTAGTGGGGTTGCTTACTTCACACTCAACCTTCCCCCTCTACTGGGTTTATCACCGGCTAAGAGGGGTTAAGGAGTGAGTCATCGGGTGGGTGAACAGCAAACCATTTGCGAGGTTTTGCGAGTATCCTACCCCTGAACCACTGATGTGCATCTTTGCAACTAACTACATAAGTTATAGTTTTCAATTGTTTTTCAAAAGCTTTTCTGGATATTACAAAACAATTTTTATTTGAATTTCATTTTTATTATAAAACAGGTCTTATCAATGTATCCAAATTACCCAAAAATACAAAAAGATATATTGGATAAGGCTAGATTACAATTACGTGCATGAAGAATATTCAAATAGTGATGACGTTGTACAATGAAATATCTTGTGTATACATACATCCCTGTGAAATAAATGCTCAAGTTGAATAATCATTTTAAGAATAAAAAAATTATAATAAATACACGAATAGTTTTCTTTTGTATGTTTAAAAATAGTTTGCAGTCCACTCCTCCAAAGATAAATTATACTTCTGAAGAAAATGGAGGATAATTTTAGCGAGATAAATTTCTTCTACTGACGAAGTCATTATAAAAGACTGTACAACTGAATTCATATTTACTAGAAAAGAAAGTATAGCAGTATACTAATCAGTAAAAGGGAGGAAGTGGCATAAGTGATACAGTAACTCAGTAATGGTTCTCAAATCATGTAACGACTACCGATATAATGGGAGTATGGGTCTGAAATTTGATAATGTGAAAAATATTACTAGATGAGAAACAAGATGGTTGAGTGTTTACTTGATAAGTGTAAAGAATGTGGGAGTAAAACTGTCAAAATAAACAAGATGAATGTGTAAGAGTGGCAATAATGAATAACTTATTAAAAATAAAGCAAACAAGTAGAAAGAAGTTTAAGACAGTGGTAGAATGAAACTATATAGATCTTTTCTGCACAAAGAGTATGGGATAACATTGACGAATAGCTGGCGCTTCAAGTATTGGTTTGTAGGGATTTATTTGATTGGTTTCGGGATTTCATCATGACTTAGTGCCTCAGCCATACACACGTATTGAAACATAACACCTCTTTTACTCTCCGGCTTTACCTTATAGACAATTTTAAAAAGTACTCTGGTAGAGCTGCGTAGCCTGAGATGATCAGGTGCTTGAGAAATGAGCTAGTAATTGGCTTGCATTGCCCCCCTAATAATCATTTTCTTCTGTGTGTTTGAAAAATGTGAATTTTCTGGAGATAGTATAACACTTATGATCTATTCAATTGTGCGAGATTTTGACTGAAACATATACGTTTGAATTCAGTTGTTCAAGCGACTTTTTATCTTTCTGTAACAGGAAATAATACAAGCTTTCAGCTTCTTTCCAGATTATGTTCGATAAAAGAAAACTTGTGAAACTTTCATTACATAATTAGTCTTTAAATTAGTGGTAGATCTTTTAGTCAGTGTTTGAGTAGCTAAGAAGGCATCACATCAGTTCAGTTGAAAGCGTTGTCAACCACTAAATCTAGATATATCTCAATTGTTTCAAACCGATTTCCAATCAGTGATAAGTGGAATAAAAAACCTTGTAGAACGATAAACAACTCTTATGAATATCGTGTTGTTGCGTGATGCAAGTTGATAGGAAGTCAATGACTGCAGAGCTTGAAGTGTTTAGTCCTCAAATCTGGATTTAGTTTACTTTGTGAACATGAAACAATCTCATTGGACAGCTTGTTTTCAACCTTGGGACAGTCATGAACCAATCAGAACAATTTACTCTCCTGCGATCTGGTCGAAATTTAATGTGACTTAGAATGTAGAAAATATGATGTGATTTTCCTTAATAAAGATTCGTTACCCAGTCTGTGGTCTTCTCCTGTTAAACTACAACAATTTTAGGTGCTCACTTTAGGTTATTAAATTTAAATAAAAAGAAGACAGTGTAACTCATACTGCATTAATTTCACATGAATGAGTTTTGATTAGTCGATGTGTGAAAGTGTCAAAACCAACCAGACATACAGACACTTTATCGTTATAAATCAAATATCAATTATTCTAGGCCTAATGTGTAAACGAAATGGCAAACAATTAGCTTTAACCAGTCAGTTACATCCCTACAAATCAATACTTGAAAATCAATCAGATGTTCACTACCGACTGACCCTATTCAGGCAGGTAGTTACCTGGGGTTCTGGAGGGAAGTCAAGACCAGTAGGGTACGGCAGGTCGAAAGTGAGGATGAATACTCTCCGAAGACATCGGCTAGTGGTCGCACTAAGTCATGAATTCGTAGAAGCTGGAATTCATGGACTGGCCATTGGATTGGGTCCCATTGGTTTAATGATCTACGAGCTCGTTAGCCTTGTTACCAGAAGGTCCTGGGTTCGAACCCCTTGTCATTGTGTATGTACTGATGAAGGGCCCCAAACTAGAGCTAAAAAAATGTTCAGTACTCCAATGGTGGTTTTCCAATGATTCCCTAACCGATGTTAGCTCATGATGGAATCCTGTAACCGATGAGCTGGAAAGAAAGAATCCCGATTACCACCCATTTTAAAGAACAGCCCGATCTTCAAATTTAATCGTCCCAGAATATAAAAAATAAGACAGCCCATACCTGTTGACCTCTGTGGAATGATCTATTTCAAAGAAATACATATTAGACTTACAGATCAATAAAATGTGTATTTGTAATTTTGGTAAAATTATTCTGAACAGACCAATTAAGCCTTACTCGTCTTACCAGTATCGTGCTACTTTACCTTTTACTAAGGCTGTCTGTCTCACACTCCTATGCCTGTCTTGATTATTATTTTTCTTATCTTTATTCACTTTATGAACGTTAACATACCAGAGATGCTGATTGGTTAAATATCTTATCGTAAATATCACCTTCACATTTGACCAGTATTTAACACATTATGTCTGAATGTCATTTTAAATATTGTTTTTCACAATGGTATAAAAACTGTGGGTGCACACATTTTGTTGTTGTTTTTTGTCTTCTATTTTATCGGGCAACAAACGATTGATTGTGTAAAAACCTGTATAGGTAGTAAGAATAATCATAACCAAAAGGCATAAACGCAGATTAAGAGTCCTAATAACAACATACTTCGTATTAATCACCGCCTATCAGTATATAAAAACACAAGCAATCGACTATCTGATTGCTATATCATAATAAAGTAAGGCCTACCTCGTAAAGATTCACATAGAAAGTATACATAAATGCCAGTAAAAAGAAAAGTGGCTTGTTTGTACATCTCTTTAGTAGTACAGATTCCTTGTCAAGGCCGAGAAATGTTATCAGTGTAGTTTTTCTAAAAATGACCTCCCGTTAGATTTTCATCATAATTTATAAACATTTACGATTCATTGATGAGTCTGATTCATTTTCCTTACTGTGTCCAGTAAGTGTCTTGACTGAATTTTACCTGGAAAGCTTCCTAATTCTGTTTATTTTTCATTAGTTTCTTTACTAAATTGATCTTATTTTAATGGTGTCCACTCGACTTCCGTGCTGAGGTTTTGAAAGCACTCGTTGTTGTGTTTAGTTATTTTCTGTTTGGTAAGTGAAATGATCTGATTAAATCGTGATACAGTCAACAAAAAAGAAGCTTTATGGTGAGATAACAATCAAAAAGTGATAAGAACACGATTTCAGTCAGCTAAGATTTTGGTGGAAGAAATAAGAACAAACTGACAACAGCTAATTCCTGTCAGTTATTCTACGTCATTCAATTATATTATTATTGTTCCCTTGGGTTCCTAGTGGAACATACGGCTTCAACTCCACGTCTCCACTTGCTTCTGTCTTCCTTATGCTGTACTTTTCACCTCCATCCATGTCAGTTAGTCCATACTGTTTCAACTCCTCTTCACACCATCTCCTCTATGTCACCCTTGCACCGACATCCCACTCGCCGCTTCCCTTTCGGCCTGGTTCCACTCCAGCAATGGCCTGACGCGCGCGCGTTATCACCCAGCGGCCTCCTCAGCCACGAGTGTGTGTGTCCAATCCATCTCCACTTTCTCCTGCATATTTCTTGGTTGGCGATTGGTTCTTGTTTTGTTTCTCCCCAGTTATAATTTCTTGTTGGTGATTTCTTCCGGCCCGGCCATCTGATCTTCAGTATAGAGCCAGAAAAGACAGTTGTTGATAAAGCTCTGGTCTGCAACGGGCTGTTGGAAATATTCTTCGTGACCCGCCCGCCAAGTTCCTGATCCGTATAGAAGAGCTGACTGACTTGACGTTTGTATTGAAAATCCGACAGAATTTTGTTGTTGATGCTGGCCAGCTAGCCAGCGAATTTGGTAGCTGTTGGTAAAAGTCTGCTGTGGCCTGTTGAAAATGCTTTTCGTGACACGCAGTGCAAGTTTCTGGCCCGTATAGAAGAAGTGACTTACTTGACACTTGTGTTCGAAAATTTCAATCTTGTTCTTTATGCTAACTGAGTGAAGTGGAAGATTTCCAAAGTGGTTTCTGGTTGATGAAGTTGTATCTTACCTTTCCAATTCTGGCCCACTTCGACCTCTTCATCCATTCCGCTGGTCTGTGGTTGAAACAATGCTCCCTGAATAAGTGAAGAAAGTAGCCTCTGTCAAATCTCTCTCCCGTTGTTAGTGGCTACTGCTAGTTGTTGTCGTTGCTGTTTGGTGCGTGGGCATCTCTTCATCACCTTAGTCTTCTCCATGTTCACCTGGAGTCCTGTCTTCACTACCAGAGCCTCTTCAGTCACTTTGTTGGTTTTTGCCTGCATGCCTTCGAGTTTTTGTGACATTAAACATAAATCATTCACATGGGAAATCCAGATCTTGTAGAGTCATCTTATCTGTCCGACCCTACTCGTATCTTCCCTCACAAGATGTGCCGCATAATCCATTCCACCACAAATATGAATATCATCATTGATAATATGCAGGCCACCTTGTCTTATTCCTGTATTCACCTCAAACGAATCACCGAGTTTTGTGTTGTGGATCACCTGACACATGGAATTGTCCTTTAGCCAGCTGTTGGATGAGGTTGATAAAGACTTGAAGTAGTTTCCAAATTACTTCTTCGTCAGCGCTGTCAAAGTCGATCAAGCAAATTGAGACAGAGGTCTGACTGCCATTCTATGCTTTTTCTGGTGATGATGTGTAGAGTTGCGATTTCATCAGCATCTGATTTACCTTTCCTGAATCCAGCTTGTTCTGGTTGGTGAGTGGAGTTCTGCATCCGATGCATCTTTTACTCTCTCCAAGATGACGCGGCTTATTTTTCATAGCATGAAGAAGAGCATTATTCAACTGCAGTTCTTCCAGACGCGTAAGTCGCCTTTCCTTGGTTATTTACCAAGGTAGCCTTTCTTTATTTAAAAACGGCTGGCCTAAATAACATCTCCATTAAATAAGCTATTTTAAACAAAAGTACAATGGTGAGAAAAACTGGAAATAAATACTAAAATGAATCATTTGTCACATACAGCTTAACGAATTATATAATGTCTCTCAGCAGGAGAAAAACAACAACAACAAAATAACATCCTTTCAGATAACACTACTAGTTCTATTTATATAACACTGACTCTACAACTAAATCCAGCTGTTTAATAAAACTAAGTTAAGAAAAGTAGGTGAAGAAATTACCAGAATTTTTTGTACACGTCTTATGTACATACACGCATACAAGATCCGTCAAGAATTTAGATTATTTTTGTACAAATTTATTATTTTTAGTAAGTTGTGAAATTTTCTTTCAACCAAAAAAAGGCAATCAATGTCCGATGGTTATTTGGATTTTTGAGCATACATGCAGACACTTAGAGAAAAAAACTGATCAGAGAATACCCTTTCCGATAATTTCCTCTTCTAACTCTACAATTACATTTATATATATATAACAATATCCTAGGATAATCGTCACTAACAATCTGCAGGAGCATTTACATTGGGAGAACAGAAAGAAGGGCACACCTCCAATTTTCTGAACATGTGCGAAATGCCTACGTCTCAAGTGAACAAACTCTTATAGTAGCGCTATTACCAGACATCTCCTCGACACGGGTCATGAGGTGGAAATCGAGAAATCCTTCAAAATTATCAATAGACAAAGAAGCTCCATTCTCCTCAAGTTTCCCGAAGCAATTTCTATCAAACGCTTGAAACCAGATTTATGTGTTCAGAAAGAAGCAGTTATTAGTTTTTCCTTGCCTTGGTAACTGGATGTCTTTTTTTCTCTCATCTGATCACGTAATCTCTGTCTTTAAACTCACCCTCCTTTTATAACCTGTAATTTTGTTTGTCTCCTGTTTCTATGATTTGAGCAAACTCACTACATTGTTACCTAACTTATTGGTCACTATGCATCTAACGCACATCTCATCTTTATTATGTAACTCCCTTACCATTATATGCGTACATTTATTTTGTTTTAACTTGAACTGCCTGTGTAAAAACTATATAAGCGCAATTTTTTGAGCACTGTTTACTAATTGTGGAACTTTCTGTCAACTGACAACATGTAAAATTTGCAAGTATGTTAAAACGTTTCTGTACGTTAGTTAACCTCAAAATTTATTTAGGCTGTAAGTAGCAGCTGATGAGAATCCAACGAAATAAGCAGTGATGGTACCATATTATTCTGCACAAACCACCACTGTTGTTCTTGCTTTATTCGAATTCATCAAGAGGAATAAATGCATAAAGACGATTAACTTATAATAAACATAAAAAAGTGATAGTAAATAGAATATTAAATAAAATTAAGGAAATTTCCACAACTAATTTAGGATAATTAAAATCTTGACTGACGACCTAGGTAAGAAAAGTGTCCGACCCAACCAACTCCCTTTGGATAAATACATTAGATTTCTTAACGTAAACCGTAACAGCCAGTCTCAGCACTATGTAGTAGACAAACTGTTATGGTGAAGTTAAGATTAGTTGGTATGTGATAGATGACTTTTAAAGTAGCCTCGTTAACATCAGTCTTATAAGGCGAGCTCATAAATCATTGAGCCACCTGAACCCAATCTCTAACTGATTTCAGCTCATGATGAAATCCCCCATCGTTTCAAGTATTTGCAAAATGTAACGAAAATTTCACGCTGAATTTTGTCTCAACTGTTTGATTTCCGTCATGAACCAACATCAGTTAGAGAGGTCTCTGAAAACTAAGAAGCACTCGACAGCTGTTTCGTTCTACTCTGGGACTTCTTAGCAGTGTATACCCACAACTGTGCAAGGGACCGAACCTGAGACCACCAGGTTATGACACTGAATTCGTTGATCACTCAGCCACTCGAGGTGGAATCCAGTGACACCTGAATTCTGACTTTGTCAAATTGTGTCATATCACTACTGCCACCAATGCCTTTGATGAGCAACCACTTCACCTTGACATAGTAGACCTCACTGGTCATGACTTCCTACTTCACTTTCGAGAAGTTTATCCAGTAGTCATTAGTGAGTTGACGACTGACATTCAGATGATGGGATTTGTGGGGGAAAATCCAACGACCGAAGTTAATCCAGAATCCCCATTACGTGACGTTAATTCAGAGAATCAATAAAAGTCGGGCAACATTGATCAGCTGTTTCACCCTGCTCTAGGACTCTCCGGAAATATGAATGAACCCAATTAGTTTTAATGAAGTAAATATATAACCATTAGGTTTCTAGACGCCAATGCTTGCAGTTAGTGACTGAGTTGAAATTCACTATTTCATGGTTCTTTTTAGTTGAAGTTTCTGTAGCAGTTTTATTGATTTTTCGGGGTAGGATGGCTAGCCCCACGCCAAGTCCTACCTCTCTTCTTTTGCGAAAAGATCAACGCAGATTAAACCCAATAATGATGGCCAAGAGAATCCAATTACTAAGGAGGAGAGATAAATGAAAAAAATGGGCTGATCACTTTGAAGGACTCTTGAGTCGACTGTCACCTGCAACTCGTTTAGAAATACCACCAACAGCACGCACATAACTCCTGCCACTAAACACCAGACCTATAACGAAAGCAGAAACCTTGAATGCGATCAAGCTACTGAACGCCGGTCAAAAAGCAGAAGAACCGGGCGAAATTCCCCCGGAAGAACTGAAAACAGTCCCAGAGACTGTGGCAGACGTTCTCACGCCATTATTGAAAGAGGTATAGAAGGAATGAAAAGTGCCTACTGACTAGAATAAAGGCTACCTTGTCAAAATATCAAAGAAGAGTGACTTAGGCATTTACAGAACTGGAGTGGAATAATGCTGTTATTCATGCCAAGTGAAATACTAAGTCTTGTCATCCTAGGGAGAATAAAAAATGCACTGGATGAAGAACTCCGCCAACCGGAACAAGCTGGATTCAGGAAAGGCAAATTATGTACTGATCAAATTGCAAGTTTACGTATCATCATCATCATCGAGATGAGCTACCGAAGCCCCACGTCCCAATCATAACCCAAAGGAACAACAATAATAATAATTTCATGGTTCTCATTTTCTGCTAGTCTACAATATATGCACGTCTCCATTTAGTCTAAATGTCATGGGTTTGAACCATTAAATGTTTGCATATTAACACTGTCAGTCTTAATAATGAATAAAGTAGGATTATAGTGATTAGTGATTTTCGTTTATTTCATGGATGCTGTCTGTTTACGAAATCTTAAACGACCCATTTTCATTCCACCACATTTCGAGCAGAACATAAAGTTTCAAGCTTTGACCTTTGAATTTTTAGTAGTGCATATATTGTTATTACTGAGTGAGGTTGCTACTTCGCTTGAATTTATTTTCGCATAATTTGATCTCGTTTCCCAAATAGAAATATAAGTAGAAGTAGTAGTAGCAGTAGAAATAATAGTTCAAAGCTGCGGTTTCTGAATAAATTAATTAATTGTGATTAAGCCTACTTTAGGAAATACTATGATACTATGATATCCCAGGGAATCTCAACAAATCTATAGATAAACGGAATAAGTCAATGTATAACTTGACCTTATGAAGATGAAACAAAGTACAGGCAAACTCATATACTATTCAGCCAATGGAATGGAATCCAATAACCCATCAATTCCAACTCTGGCTAACTTTCCAATATAGACTATCGCCAACCGACGCCATAATACCTAGCTTGGCGGACACCACCTGTCACAACTTCCTACTAAAACTTCAGGCATTTTCATCCCATAGTGACTCACTTTTCAGTAGTAGAATAATTTTCAAGTGTTGGTTTTCAGGGATTTGATGGGTTTCAGTTTGGATCACGAATTTGATCAAGTACTGCTAAAAGTTAGAACAGATAGCCCACTGAATCCCTTTCCAAAGGCTGAATAATATATGAATTTGCCTGGCAATATGAAGGCCCTAGGTCAAATCCCTGCTAGGGTTATAGGTACCTACTGTTGAACAGTCTCAGACAGGGACGAAACATTTGTCTAGTACTTCCTGGCTTTCAACTGTTCTCTGAGTGATATCAATTCGTGATCAAAACTGAAATCTATCAAATCCATGCAAACCAAAACTTGAAGGGCACAATAACCTCCCCAAAAGGTGACTTATTAAATCTTAATGAATCTGAGAGGAATGAAGTCAGGAAAATAAATCAAATGAGCATGAAACTCAAGTTATTTTTACTCAAAAACTTTTGTAGGCGATCATAAATTCACAGTAAGGCACTGTTCTGAAATCGATACCACACTCTTCCATAATATCATTCAAAAACTGTCAATAGTATGTTCAGTGACACAGAAGAAATGACATAGTCTTAGTGAGTTTTTTTTTCTATTTCATAGTTGTTTCCACCTCAAATAACCCAAACTTAATCAAAGATACTCTGTTAGACCCCCTAAATAACATTAAAACCCTACTACATACTACAAAGTAGGTGTTAAGGTGGATGAAATCCAATAGTGATCATCTTTCAACAAATTCCTATCACAAAGAACAAATACATGTGGAGACAAAAGTAATCACAAACAAATCCTCAGTCTGTTAACTTTGCGATGAATTACCGATGCGGTCCTACCAATTTCCAGACCACACTGATGGATTTCAAACATAATAAAAACTTCTAATTCGTCAATTAACAATAATTCTCATTGCTTAATTGGTATTATGCCCACAGCTATAAACTATATAAAAAGGCGAAACTACACATAGTGGGTGTCCCAACGCTACTGTTACAAGAAGTTTGGAAGGAAGGGAAGGCACCGACTGACTGGAAGAAGATCTGCTTTGTGAATACACAAAGGAAAAGTAACTAAAGCTTATGCAAAAACTGGCGTGGAATCATACTGTTGTTCACAATTACCAAAATATCAGGCCGCATCACGCTTGAGGGACCAAAAGGTGCTCTAGTTTGCAAAGGCAAATCATATGAGGGATCAAATCGCGATGCTAAGCAACATCATCGAACAGAATATAGAATAGCCGTCAAATCTCTACCCGAACTTTATAGACTTCGATAAAACCTTTGACAGAGTTGACAGCGAAGAAATTTAGAAACCATTTCAACACTACGTATCACCCCAGACCTTCAACATCTATGTGAAAATGTAAGATGTCAAGTGACTCAAAACACAAAGCTCGGCGAAACGTCTGGATTCAAGGCGAAAGTGTGACAAGGCTGCCTACTATCAGTGATGACTTACCTGATTGTGGTGGAGTGGATCATGAGTCAGATCGTAGGGAATAAGTAGACAGGAACACCTTTGGCTGACAGGAAAACCCCAGAGGGTTTGAATTTCACGGATGATTCATGTCTTATGTCATAAAAACTCGAAGACTTTTAGGAGAAAACCAAAAGTTGGCAGAAGAGGCTGGCAGCGAAGGCAGGGTTTCAAGTGAAAATATAGAAGACAGAGGTGATAAGATGACCAGTCAACGACAGCGGGCACCGATAACCGTCAGATGAACAAGTGTGAACGAGGTCACTTCTGTCACTGATCTAGGAAGCATCATTTAAACAACAGGCGGCACGGGTGAAGATGTCAAAGCAAGAATAAGAAAGATAAGACAGATGTTTATCACTTTGAAATCACTGAGGGAATCTGCCGCGATCAGCATAAAAAAAAAGATTAGAATTTTTAATATTGATGTCAAGTCACGGATTTCCTCAACAGCTACCTTAGTTCTATACTAAAGACCAAGTGGCAGACCAACCATAAACGATAAGCAAGAATGATCTGTGATATGGAATCAACCAAGGACCTATTGTCCAACAAAAATGCCAAATAATATGAAGATGGATTGGACACACGATGAGGGGATCGCTGAATGACATCACACACCTCAAAAAAGCTCTGGTGCAGAACCTAATTTGGAAACGCCCAGTCCAGCGTCCTAGGCTGACATGGAGAGATTCTGGGAGGTGGAGATGAGAAACTAAGGGCGATGGGGCAATCAGCTAAAGTGACCGCAGATAACCAGGTGAAATGGAAATGGGATTTTAATGCCCTACTTTCCGCTCCGAGCTCTAGGGATTTTGGGCAACATATTTTAATGCTTTGAGACCACTAAGATTTACCTGAGTTCGTGAGCACTTGGCACTTGTGTTATTTCAAGACTGATATTTTTCACGAACCGATATTAGTCAAAAGACACAGACAACTAAAAATTCCTTAACAGCAGTGCTGGACTAACGGATGATCAACACTCATGATGCCTGAAATTATCAGACTAAAATTCCTAATTTTACAATGTGACTGCGCTAAAACTCAGTCAGTGAGCTGGAGTTTAAAAGTTCATGTTTTTCAAATTCTGCTTCACACCAGACTTAATGAACTCTCTTCTTTACGAGTCTTTATTAGTAATACGGGAAATTCATCTAGAATGTATTCATTGGTAAGCCAAATGATTGAGCTTCAAAATATAGAATTTTCCCATAAGTGTGGCAGTCCAATCTACTACACTACGTGTAGCACACATAGGTAGAGTAAATAGAAAAGAAAGAAAGTGAATAGAGCCGTAATAAGTAGAAATGTTCGGCAGAAAGAAAGAATAGTCACAAGAAAAAACACAGGAATTTAATGGATCTGAGTGACCTTGGCGGCCTGTTTGAACATTTTGGGCTACCACATTCCATGTACATTTTGCATCTATTTACTCGTATTTTATTGGTATTTACATATCACATTATGCATTCTAATCGTATTATCCACTCCCGGGATTTTATAAAACGTTTTAAACCCAAAAACTTTCATATTTGCAATAAACTCAAGAAAAAGCACCATGGAGGTTGGCAGCGTGCCTTAAAATCTACACCCATACATCACACCACTGTTCCAGTTATCATTAGTACCAACTGCCGGTCCCTGCCTAATAAAATTCTGGATTTTCAGTCCCTGTTGTCATCTAGTACCTACCACAATACTGGTATTGTCACTCTACAAGAAACCTGGCTCCATGACTCATACGATGACAATATTGTGTCTCTAAACAATTTCAATGTTTTCCGACAAGACCGTGTTTGTTCCAAGAAAAAATGTGGTGGAGGTGTTGCAACTTTTATTCACTCAAAATGGTCCATTTCTAACAAAGTTTGTTTCAAATTCTCGAATGACTTCATTGATTGCATCACTGTGAGATGTCGCCCGAAACACCTGTCAAAATACAAATTCATTTATATTTCTAATGTTTATGTCTCTCCTGGCTGTACCATATTGGATTTATCTATGTTCGCCGATGAATTCACCGCTTTTGCTGCAGCTTGCTTCGAGAACTCTTTATCAATAGTAACTGGCGACTTCAATGGAAGCGATTGCTCCTTCCTTATATCACTTGGTCATGACAATATTGTTAACTTTGCCACCCGTCTTGGTAAAAAACTGGATCTAGTATTCATTAATGATGTTGGTATATATGAAGCTCGCAAACGTGCTCCTCTACTTAATTCTGACCACTGCATCATACGTGTACTGCCTAAAATATATTCCAAATCACACAAAGGTGTCCTCTCTCACCTCTACAGTAAAGTTCAACGGAGATGCTACTCAAAAGACAACCTAGACAAGCTCAGATGCATGTTGAAAGACACTAACTGGGACTTATTTACAGAACAAACATTAGATGAAACAATCACAAACACTACCGATTATCTTAAATTCTGTTTCGAAATATGTTGTCCTAAAGAAACATTATTCATTCGATTTGATCGCTTATCTTCGCCATATCTCAAAAAGCTACGTAGAAATAAAGAACTGTTGTTCAAAACAAATGATAAGCCTGGTGTAAAAAAGTTAAACATTCTGATAAAACTGGAAATAAAAAGACTAAATGTTTTATATAATCAAAGATTTTTGTCATGTAAAACCCCTTCTAATTTATGGAAACTTTTCAAAGAAATTACTAACGGTAAGCGATGTATTTCTGTTCCATCTCTTAATGTTGACACTCTTAATAAATCTTTCATACGCTCTTCTGTTGATACCCTTCCAAATGATACAAATCATATTGACAATAACTTTAGTGGTTTTAATACCCTTGATGTGCTTAAATGTCTCCGGTCTCTTAAGCCTTCTCAAAGCCTTGGTCCTGACGGCATACCTGCCATTGTCCTCAGGAATTGTGCTGATATTTTGTGTTATCCTCTTACTAACATTTTTAATGCTTCTTTTTCCGGTAACGTTCTACCTTTTGCATGGAAAAACATTAAAATTATCCCTATACCAAAACCATCTTCTGGTTCTGATATTAAATTTCGGCCTATTGCAATTACTTCCCCCTTTTTAAAATTGATGGAAAAATTACTTTTACTTCGTCTTGAACCCGCTTTGAAACCTTTTAATGATCCTAAACAATTTGCATACAAACATGGTAGAAGTACCTTGGATGCTGCGGTTGTCTTATATCACAATGTTGTCTCTTGTTTAGACAAAGGTGCTAAATATGTTCGTAGTGCTTTCTTAGACTACACATCTGCTTTTGACTCTGTACCTAGGGGCCTTTTGTTAAATAAGCTATCGTTGACACAAACAGGATCCTGGGCTAAGAGTTGGTTGCATTCCTATTTTTCTGATAGAATGCAGTATACTGTATATAACGGCAAATCTTCTTCTACCTCGCTTACAAAATCCGGTGTTCCACAAGGTGCTGTCCTCTCTCCTTTTCTTTTTTCTTTCTTCCTACATGACCTGCCTCATTCAAACGAAACTAACTTTGTCAAATATGCAGATGATCTGACTGTATCACTGCCTATCACTTCCGAGTCTGACAGCTCCAAACTTAATAGCTTTCTGTTGGACATCAACAACTGGTCCAAGTCAAATGGTCTTATATTAAATCCTTCCAAATGTCAGGCACTTGACTTTACTTTCAAGCATCGACGTGACTTACTTGAACTAGTTAACTCGCATGATCCCTGTAGCATAGATGGCACGGAAATTGAAACCAAATCAAGCATTAAATACCTTGGATTAGTTTTTTCCTCTGACCTTTCATGGTCATCCCATATCTTATCTATCTCTAAGAAAATGTTTCGTCTTACCTTCTACATTAAAAAGTTAAGACAATCAGGTATCAACCAACCTTTAGTTTTGCAATTTTTAAACTCCTGTATTTTACCTATTGTACTCTATTGCTCTCCATTAATCTTTCCTGGGCTTCTCAAAAAAGATTATATCATATTACGAAGAGTATTAAATGCTGTGAGTAGAGCTTGTGGTCTGCCACTGCATGAGCTCGCTAATACTATAGTCGAGAGGCATATAAATTCCTGTACGAAATGGGCAAAGGCTATAATGTCAGACCCTCTGCACCCCCTTTATTCACACCTGTCCCCTTGTATCTCATCAGGTAGGACGAGAAGTCAATATAAAAAGTTATATGCTCGTACCACTAAGTATAGAAATTCTACAATACCCTATTTAGCCCGTACTTTATGTGACGAAGACTCTGTTAGACGTGAAACTTACAAGTTACTATGTAATTAGCACAGTGAATCGACCCTTTCATCGTTCATCTTTCTGTATTTTATGGTGTCACACTTTCTATCGTTTAATTATAACTCTGCTATTTTATTTTAGTTGGTATTACTATTATTACTACAATTTTGTACTTTATGCATATTTTTCTCCGTATGGCATACAGTATTTTGCTATGTAGCTGCTATAACAATCGTTTTATTACTATTATGTAATGTGTATTTTTAATTTTTTTTGTCGGTTTTGAGTAAATTAGATGCAATATTGTACTGAATGCTGAAAATTCCTTGCTGTATCATTAGTACTGTTTTTGGAATAAAGCAAATTATTATTATATAGTGAATGCATCCGCATTATTGAGAACGGTTTTGAATCATACTGTGTCGTATGCTACTGATAAGATTCATCAGTAGTATACAAAGAGACGTTCGTCGGCATAAAACATTAAATAGCACTCAGATAGATGTGATATCGGAGAAAGAAAATGATGCAACCTTGCGGAGAAACATGGGAGACGTGAAAGAGACACAAAGAAACACAACATGGATGAAGGGCAGAAGTAGCACAACATGAAATATCTGTGCAAATGGTGCGTTGAAGATAAAGTGTACATACTTTCGTTGCATAAAGATACCAAATTGCAAATAAACATGCCTAAACCAAGTCTTTCGTCTTCTACCATTACAATATCACCGATTGTCTCCAGACATTGGTTCTTAACACTCCAAGGAATACAATCAAGCAGTCTATGCCTGCCCACACGGCTCAATCCAAATATCAATCAATCCATAGAAAACCTACGTGGAATGGTCAAATGACAAGCTTGTATGGCGGATTTTAATTAAATCTCTTGCGACCCACATCCCACGCATCTGTAATCCCGACGTTCTGTAAACAGAATTAGATATGGTAAGAGAAATCTTCATCCAAAATAGATACCAAATAAGATTCATCGATAAAAATATCAAACCAGGAATTCGGAGGAACGAAACTTTAATTGAGCCTAAAAAGAAACTCTACATGAACTTGGATTTCAATGGAGATTTAGCAAGCGATATTCTCAAGAGAAGGATCACATCATCTCTGAGAAGAACATTCTTTGCAGCAACGCTAACAATAGTGTTCTTCAGTCGCCCACTGATTTGCAGAAGCCTCAAGGACAAGATCCCGCATGTGACCACTTCTATGTGCATATATCAGTTCACCTGCAACTGTGAAGCCAGGTACATCGGTCGTTCGACGCGCATCCTGTCCAAGAAGATTCAAGAACACTATCCACCATTGTTGCAAAAAGACAATAGTGGTGCAATAAGGAGTGCGATGACTGAACACCTGGTTAACGCTGATTATTCCATTTCAACAAACGCCTCCTTCAAAGTAATCTACAGAGTCAAGAATAACCTATCAAAGGCAATAGGGTTTTATCTCCTTTGTATCGCTGAAGCTCTGGCCATTCACATAGAAAAACCGGAGCTGCGCATACAAAAAGAAGATTACTCAATCACTTCTACTGTTTATATTTTTTATTTTGATGACTTAATTTTGTTTCTTTGCCTGTTCTTTAATTGCTTATAATTCTTGTATTCATTTAGATCTCTTAAGTAATTTCGTATTATCTACTTTGTTTCTATGTGCATCCTGAGTAAAACTCACTCATCAAACTATTCATATTATTACACAACTTCTTTTAACAAGTGTTTGTGACAACTCATCACCTTTGTTACTACCCTAGTTTTGTAACAACAGTAGACAAGGGCCAGGCAACAGATCGTTTTATTATGAAAATCAACACGTATTTATACATATTTCACATAAATTATTATAGCTTATGCAAGTAGACAAGCGCAGTCATCTGATTGGTTGTTTATCGGAAGTTAGGCAGACAAACGCAGGCTTCTGATTGGTTGTTTCGGGATTCCTCGACAAATAGAGTTCTCTATCTGCGAATCATATTTTGCCACGTTAACTTTGCTGTGATTGGTTGTTGAATCAGCCTTGCTCATATTTTCTCACGGCCTGCTCTCACCACAGTTTCACTAACATCTAATTTTCTTGACTTGTATTACCAATCTTCACCTGTTTAATTAAAATAACCATAACCAATTGTAATTTTGTTTGACAAACTTAATGTACACATACATAAAAAAGAACACATTTTTTGCGATTGTACAGTTAAGAAAATGAATTTGGCCGAAAAGAGACTCTTCGCTAATCTACGTGTTTTGTTTTCAGTAAAGGATTGGCGCCAGATTTGGGTTTGATCACTCTTAATTCTTTTCCAACCCACTTTTGTGTAAGCTAACACTGTTTGTAGAGAAAAGCAGTCGTTTGGCATGCCCAACCAGTGTCCTAGCCAACTCAGTCGATGTAGCTTCACAGCCCTATGGGTTAATTTTTCTAGCACTCTATAAATAACCTCAATATTACACCCATTTATAAGCAATATGGTAAGATTAGTTATTTTATGTCGTAAGAGAATAGATTTTTTTCAAGTCCAGCTCAAAAGCACATATGACTAATTACACAATCATTCAATAAAGAAATATTTGGAACTAGCTCAGTTTACTTATTTGCTTAAATAGCTCCACATCTGTCTCCCTCTTTGTTAATGTGTTGTGCAATAATAACACAAGTATTTCTTAGTCAATAATCCAATGGAGTAGCTTTCTTCATGAGATTACACACAATAATAACTTTTAAGTGATAGTTACATTAGTCTGGTTATTAGGTTGGGGCTTCACTAGGAACACCATCACTCACTGACTGAGGGATACAGGTAGATCCAGCTGACCAATACCAGATAAGACATAAGCTTCCTGGATTCCACTCAGATTAACCCTCAGATATCATCAAAGCGTCTGCACAACTAGCCGGTATGTGAACAGAAACTAAACATATCCGTCCAATCAGTCAACAGGAAAATCCAAATTGGATTAAAAATCGATAACAGTTAAAGTAATCAATATTAACACCAATAATTACTCACACATACACCCATGCAAACAAATCCCTATGCTTATTTATACGAATGGTGATTTATATTATGCCATACTATTGTGTTTATCAGTAAGGTGAGTTATCAATACACGCACGTGATATACACTCGCACATACATAAATATTGATTTTTCAACATTAACCCAGTTTCCTTATCTATGCATACAGCAAGCCCAATATCCAACTTTAAATGGTACTACTATAATTTTTCCCTTTTCAATTATATTTTTGTGGTATGTTAGCCATAGACTGAAAAGTTTTCTAAAGTTGAACTGACAGTGCAGATAGAAAGAGAAAAAAAGTGAAGGTAGGGATGAGGTCAAACAAAATATTATAACATATATAAAAATTTTTAGAAAAAAAAGGAATAACCTGACAATAAGTGGAAGGTAATATATGTGCTTTTAATACTCTATGCTTATATTCATTGTAGAAAATTGTGTAAGCTAATATTAAAAGGCGAACCAGTGGATATCATTTTATATGTACATATATATACAAATATGTGCACAGTAAGTAGTAGTAGTATGTATATAAACAGGATGTACACAGTTGTGTGCAATGTACTTACGCCTGCCCATCTCTCTATGCGTAGCTTCTAAACGAACGAATGTGCTGTGGTCCAAAAACACGCTTATCCTTTTGTCTACCTACGCTTTTTTCAAGGGGAAATTTTCATTAGGATACTGTCTACTAGACAGGTATAATTGGGACAGGTAATGCGGATAGGTAAAGTAACTGGGTGCATCCATATAGCCACACTGTCTCACATACACACACACACCGAACAGTTTCATCTACTATCCAGCCTATAATCATTAAGGTGCTATTTCATTCAAACAGTAGAACGAAGAAAAAGAAGGTTTAAGTGGTTCATTCACTCACACACACACACACACACTACTAGTAGTAGTGTAAAATCTTTCGTGAATCGACACAAACCTTATTGCATAAAAGTCTGATAATTATTAACACCATTTCACTTGTTATTTGTTAGGATTAGCTTCTTCTCCATTGAACATTGTGAATAGTTATCGAGATATTTAAAAGATGTCACGATAAAACAAAAATCCTAAAAAATCTCAATCGAATAGAAAGATTGAAAATATTAAAAAAGAAACAACACTAACTAGACTTAGTGTTTTCTTCACACCTGTTTTGTGGATATTTGTGTAATTTTCACGGTTTCAACTTTACTTTCTCAAAAAATTTTCTTCACTTAAACTTTCTGAAAGCCTTACACAAAACTTTCACGTTTGTTTATTTCATTACGCGGGAGAGTTAAAAAAAAAGAAAGGAGGAAAGAAGAAAGAATCTAACACCACCCCACATACACACATTCTTGAAGAAACACGCTGATTTGCACCCTATTTGTTTTCTTCATCAAGAGGAAACACAAGAAGTAATCATTATTTCCAATTCATTTTGTGGATTTTATTCAATCAACTATTTCAAATAATTGAAACATTTAACAGTGATACCATTGAATAATATACATCCTTCAGTTGAATGATATAATATTGTTTCAGTAAAAGAAATCTACAAAATAAACAACTAAAACCTTTGTATTCAGAACAATGTCTAAAGGTGAGTAGAGTATTTTGTAAAATAATAGTGTTATTTTCTACTTTGATATATATATATATATATATATATACTTTACCGTTTATTTTGATAATATTTGTGACTATCTACTAAGAAAAGTCGCAAAAGTGTATCGCCTGCAGTTCCAGGCTGATTCTGAAGTTTGAAATGATGCATGGGGACAGCATCACTCATTTTGGAAGGCAAGTACATCCAGTTGACGAGCCCTAGGGAGAACGAAATGCTCATTCTAGATTCTATTTCTAGTCTAATCACAGATATTCTCACCTGTTCATGTCTATTGTCAGAGAATTAATGACTACCGGAAATAGCAATAGCAATATCCTACAAAATATAATTTTTGTATACAATCCATGATAATAGTAAATGTTTTAACTTCCCTTAAGTTAATTTCAGCCAGTGTTTGCAGGTGATGATAAAATCCACTGCATAGTCTAAGTTTTCTATAGCAACGCTAATAGATTATAAGTTCATCCAAGTAATAATACGGATTCAGTTGAACTCCAATTAGTCAATTTTTGTTCCTTTTCAATAGTTGTATTCATAGTTTATCGCCTTTTCTACGGAAAATCAACCTCTTTTGAAGTTTTAATCATCCGAATAGGAAAGTATTTAGAGTTTCTGATGATCCAAAAAAAATCATAAGCAGTAGTTTTTTCTGTTTAATTTATTTAATAAGTACCTTTATATAGCCTTTTATAAACCATTTTTACTTATGCAGTGTAGTTCACTTTCGTAATAATATGTAAACAAGCAAAGTTAGGCCCATTTGTTTACGTTTTGAATGGAAACATTTGTTTCGCTTGGCAGTTTAGATTAATTTAAGGGCTGTGTAATCTGCCCTAAGTAACGAAATAACCTTTAGACTCTCTTTAATTCCAAAGATTAAGATTACAGCATATAATATTTTTTTAGTCAATTCAATATCAGATACCTTTGTTCAATTCATACTGTTACCTGAAATGTATTTGAACATGATACGTGTTTTATTAGAAAAATAATTTACGATAACAGCCACTTTGATTAAGGCTTTGCTAAATTGTTTGCAATCAGACAAAGTAAGTTTAGAACAGAGAGTAGCGATGATTGTGAACTTTCTTATCACAGTATGGATAAACACTGTCAAAATGGATGTAAAGTTATGACGAAACACTTTAGAGTAAACCATGAGCTGGAAGATGTAAGTCACTTTACTATTATTTCATTTCTACTGTTCCTACGATACCAACGCCCACCACCACCAACCCCCATCATTATCTGACACAGCTTGCTAGTATGACAACTTTGAGATTTGTTATGCATGCATGTTTTCCAGCTTTTTTTGTCTATAATCGAAAAGATTTGAATTAGTTGTGTTTCCTAAGCTGGTTGATCTAGTCGCGAAGCTTTCGTCGTCATTCTAGACAGCATCTTCAGCACAGATTCAAAGTTCATATTTACATCCTAAGCTGAAGATGCTGTCTAGAATGACGACGAAAACTCTGTAATGAAATCAACCAGCTCAGGGAACCCAACTAATTCAGTTTCTTTATCCATTTCGATTAAACATGTTTCATATCAGCTTTGGTAATAAGTCGACTGCATTTAAACTAAAAAAAAATCAAGTGTTGCTTTGTAGGGATTTGATTGGTTATAGGATTTCATCATGAGCTGACATTGTTTAGAGAACCATAGGGAAACTTGGGAATACTGGACAGCTGTTCCGTCCTAGTGCTCGGGACTCACACACATCTCAGTTAAATTACGTCTTCTTATTATCTTTTTTTAAATCCATAAAAGAACCTAAGTTTCAAAAACGACCTGTTTCTATTCTCCTTATCATTCGGTTTGATTCATAATACTCATTTATAAGTTTGAGATTCACAGAAAGCTTAGCTATAGAGCTGGGTTTGTTCTGTAGACTAGTCAGACTGATTTTTTTTTAGTAACAAGATTTCATCATGAGCTGACATTGGTTAGAGAACCATTGGAGAACCTGGAAGTACTACCAGACAGCTGTTTCGTCCTAGTGCTATGGACTCTTCAGAAGTAAGCACCCACCGGAGTTTGAACCCAGGACCTTCTGGTTACAAGGTGAGCTCGTAGACCATTAAGCCATTGGCACCCAATCCAATGGCCAATGAATTCTAACTTCAGGTCGGGTGTGAGGACAAATACTTGCCGAAAACATTGGCTAGTGGTCATGCTAAGTTGTGAGTTAGCAGAAGTTAGAATTCATCGGATAGGCATTGGATCGGGTGCCAGTGGTTTAATGGTCTACGAGCTCACCTTGTAACCAGAAGGTCCTGGGTTCAAACTCCGGTGGGTGCTTACTTCTGAAGAGTCCATAGCACTAGGACGAAACAGCTGTCTGGTAGTACTTCCAGGTTCTCCAATGGTTCTCTAACCAATGTCAGCTCATGATGAAATCTTGTTACTAAAAAAAAATCAGTCTGACTAGTCTACAGAACAAACCCAGCTCTATAGCTAAGCTTTCTGTGAATCTCAAACTTATAAATGAGTATTATGAATCAAACCGAATGATAAGGAGAATAGAAACAGGTCGTTTTTGAAACTTAGGTTCTTTTATGGATTTAAAAAAAGATAATAAGAAGACGTAATTTAACTGAGATGTATAATATATATTAGTACAACACATTCCTAACATTCTGACTGTACAGAAACAGAAAAAGGATATGACAGTGTTTTGGAAAATGAAATGAACTTAGTATCGAATCCGTCGTAGTGGTTTCACATGCCGTATTACCTGAAGCAGTACAACAATCATCAGTCAGACGTATCGGATTACATTAGTAGCTAGTTGTAACCATCAGGAATCCTCAGTGTAACAGTTAGAAATCCATAGCCAATGTCTTATTCAAAAAATTCTGTAATTAAATCTTTCAAAACTATCCATTCTGTCTATGATATCAGTGAAACATAATCGTCTGTTGTATGTTGCTTCACATGTTCAACATCTTCAATGTTGTTTTAATCAGTCTTAAGAGTAACAAAACCGCTTACAGAATACCTACAAACTGAGTAGCATACATTTATCATTACATAAAATAGTGTTTTTCGTGATATAACGTCATAAAAGATCTAACGACGTTTGTAGCTGCAAATCTCGAGTTCTAACAAAATTAAAATAGGCGCTGTAGTGTAACACCACTTTATTGCCAAGTGGTTACTGACTCATCATTTTTGTTTTCGAAGAATAGCTTACTGGTCTTCTATTGTGAATGATTTACTGATGTTTGTGCAGTCCTCCCTAATCTCGATTATTTGGACATGAGAATTTCATCGACAGGCTAGGCGATTTCATTCGCGTCTCGTGGACAAGAAACTAAGTCAGGATAAAGTCACCTTCAGCTAATGATGAGACACTTAAAGGAATAGCACTGAATTACTATTTTTCATGCCTTTAGTTATGAATTCACTTTACTACATATAAAGGTTCTGTTAAGATGCATTGCTTATAATGAAGATAAATAGTAACAGTAGCTGCGTATATTTCCCAATGTTTCATTCTACCATCTTTTAATGGCACTCAGACCTCCTGTGTATGACTAATCATATATTTCAATTGTATATACCTTATTCATCATAATTCAATAAGAATAATAAACACAAAGGTAAGAAAATGAATAAGAAGACTAGCGCAAAAAAGATATAGTTTGTTTTCAATTTAAAACAGTAATCGAACTAGTTATCAACGATGATTTAATTAAAATGTCTTCATTATTCTACAAAGTATGTTAAACTATGAAATATTTTCAAGTGTTGGTTTGCACAGATTTGATTGCTTACAGGTTTAATCAGTTACAGAACAACTGGAAAGCCAAGAATTATTGTACAGATGTTCAGTTCTACTTTGAGACCCTTCATCGGCACGTACCCACCGGCATTCGAACACAGGACTTTCTAGTTGAAAGGCGAGCCTGTAGACCGATTGAATGACCCATGAATTCCAACTTCCGCTAGACTTTATTATCGATTTCAGTATAAAGGTTTGAATATCTGGTTTTTATGTAGGTATTAGCATTTACCTGTATTAATAGGCATCTTTGTTAGTTGAGAAGGTTCCTGATAGCAAGTGTTATGCTTCGGATTTCATAACATGACGTGATTTTTGCAGGTATTATCATATATGCAAATGGTCCGCTGTTCGATCCTCTGCCGACGCACACCTAATATCTATGGTAGGCCTGCGAAATTTGGGCTACCGATATCACATGCTGAAAATTCCATACCTGTAACAAAAAATACGGTGTGAAATCAAGCTGAAATCAAAAAATATATTGTTTAGTACACCAGATGAAATCATAATAATTAAATCGAAACGCATTTTATAGAAAAATTAGCTGTTGATGGAACCTTTACTTTAAAGTAACAGTTCATTAACAGTATACTAACATACATTAATTATTCCATACCCAGAATACATTCCAAATAATGATTTCATCAACGAAACTCTAATCAAGATGGTATTTACTACTGACTGATACAAGTAGTCGGACAAGTCATATGTCAACTCGTAAAGACATAACTAACCCTTACAAACCAAACTATAGAAAATTAATCTGAAGCTCGCTAGTGACTTACTACAGGATAGAGTTTCTGGGGAGTTCCAGTGAGAAGTCGTGACCAGTGAGGTCCATTCAGATGTCACGTGTGACGATGGATGTCCCACCAACGACAATGGTTGGGGTCGCGCTAAATCACGAATTGGTAGAAGTTAGAATTCAAGAGTTGGCCATCGAATCTGGTCCTAGTGGTTAAATGGTATATGAGCTTCCCTTTTAACCGGAAGATCCTGGGTTTGAACGCCTTGTGACAGGTGCGTACTGCCGATGATTCCCAAAACCAAGGATGAAACAGCTGTCTGGCAGTACTCCAGTGCTGGTTTTCAATGGTTCTCTAACTGATATCAATCCGTGATCAACTCATAAAGATTTGTCAAAGAGTAGAGTCATCATTTCAAACTATTTAAATTCTAGCTGATCCACTGTGAAAATGATACATAATATTTGATCACTTTATTCCTTTGGTTTTTCTTACTCTTCTGCGTTCCGAGTGGAATACGGGGCTTTAAGTTTTGAAGTTTAAGCAGCAGAAGTAGTGTAATTTTACAGGTTGAGGTTGCCAGTTTCACATTTAGCCTTCTTTCTATCAGGTTTACTATCGACTAGACGAGGTTTAGAAGTGCGTCGGCTGGGAATCAAACGTCTGACCATGCAGGTGGTTAAGTTCAGTCTTTCACACACACTTCAATGGAAGTCAGTTTCCAAATGAAGGATAAAGTTGATGTATAAATTTGAAAATTGTCATCCTAGGAGCAGTGTATTGAAGTTTCTCTAACAATTTGATGTTAAAGCCAGAATCGGAAAGGCAAGATACGCCTTCATCAACCTGAAACCAGTTTGGAAAGAATAAGTAAATAGAAACTGTGGCTTGAGACAGACCAACCAAGAGCCGATCGCTCAACAAATAGATTGGGGGAAATGGAAATGGATCAGGCATAAGCCACTGAGGAGGCCATCGAATGACATCACACACAATCCAGTCCATCGGTCGAGTGGAATCCAAATGGGGAGCGAAGAGTGGGTTGTCTGTGCCAGTGTGACATGGAGGAGATGAGAAATTACGGACAATCGTAAAGCTAGCTGAAGAGGACGGAAGAAGATAGGACGAAGTCGAGATGTGTTGCTGAAGCGGTATCTTCCACTCGGAACCCAAGAGAATAATAATAATAGTAACGATGCAAAACAAAATATAATACAATATATGAACAAGTTTGCAACAGTAGTGGCATATCAGTAGTATGAGGAAATATGAAGAATTTTTCAATGAAAGTTAAGATGTTTTCATTTATACAGTCAACTAAATTAACAGATTCTAAACTGCATGAATCAAATTTAATTACACTGAAGCACTTAGATCTGATTTTTACATAGTGAAACGTAAATATAGTGAATATTGCCTACTCAGACAAGTTCATGCCTATCAAAAAGGAATTCTTCATTCATGCTTGAATGTTTTTTTTTAGACAAACTAGAAAAGAAAGGGATCAACTTCCTTCTATAAATCTTTGAAAATAACAACGTTAAAAGTATTTAGCTCCACCGTTTCAACTAGTGTAAGACAAATAACCCTGGCGTGTTTTATATTGCCGCCGAAAAGATCTAAAGTTCATATGAAATCCCTTTCCCTTTATGTTTACGCGATATGATTCATTCCTATCAAATTTAGTAATATAAATAAATGCACAATGAAAAGCAAACATTAGTTAATGCAGTAAACACACACCGAACACATTAATAACAGGTATGTAATAAAATATTCTTTTGAATAGAATGTGGGTAATTTACACACGTATAGCCAACATGTAAATATTTCGCGAAAGTATCATAGCCATACGTGTTTAGTTATTGAATCAAAAACTATCAGTTAGTTAATATACTCTGTGCCAAATAACTTTTATTGAAGCCATTTCAGTTCAGAATCGATTATCCTGCCGATTGCCTGCAACTATCTAATACCAACATTTCAAAGTGCAGAGTGATGATTGTGAAAATCACCTAGTACTAAACAGTCAGGATCTACAGATTTCCATTCATGTGGACAGTCTATTTGTCCCATCGACAAACATTAAGATAAAGTATGAATTAGGCAGAAACTTTAACTTCCAGGAATAATTATTCTTCAGAGAACTAATGAAATATTATAGACATTGTGCCACACTATCAGACAACGTCTTGTCCGTTGAATGATAACATTCAACTGGATGCTGCGCATACCTTAAAAGCAATAAGTAGTTATCCAGATTGTGTATTTCGCTTACTGGATTCCACCCAAGATAGCTATGTACAGAAGTGGTCAACAAAATGCAATATTCCATAACAAGTAAACGGAGGGCACAAATACAGAGATATGACTTGGCTCTGTTCTTATACTTTTGACGAAAACCTATATTTGCATATCCAAAATATTACTTCCTTACTTTATTCAAAACCAGGCTTCTGGCAGACAGTTACGGTTGATCGTTTAATGAGTTCATCACTAGCTTCTATAGTAGAACTTAGATTTATCTTTCACATAAGAAGAGTAGGTACGTAGTCAGTGTTGAATATCTTTCTTTTCGTCTAAAATTCTTTATTGTTCGATTTGATGATGTTTTTAGAAAAGTTTAACACTCATTGTGAGAAGTTGTATGTACAGTAATCAATGGCTAATATTCAAAATTTCTTTAACGACATCAAGGCTTCTCAAACAATAATGCTTGCTCATCTCACAAAGTTCCCTGTTCCACTAGTAAATTTTCAAGTAGTGCTCATGAGAAGTGGGATTCTCTTCTTTATTTGAAAAGGGTACAGTATAGTTAATGATGGCATTTGTATTCGTTTTACTGAAACATTGTCTCATGGAAGCTGCCGAAGTATATGTGTGGTAGCAAATAATAGAGAAATAGAGGATGAACTTTTGTAGCAGTTGAAACTCGTCGGCTGAATGTACCTGTATCCCACTGAGTAGTGATGTCACCACTTTATCACGAATCCTTTATCTATCGTCTGAACTCCCGAACTTAAGGAACCAGTAGAGTAACCAGAGTCCTTTGAATTATCTGATTGTACACCTACTGTGTTTAATTCCTACTTGCATGCTGACGCATCCAGGCAAAAAGAAATCAGAATCGTGTGATTCTACTACTAGCTATTGTTAAAGGAATAACAAAAGTTTGACTGTCAAAGCAATATAGATGCATCTGTTCAGGAAGGCCATATGCCTAAGTATGTCTAGATTAAATTACACTTACATTTAGATCCTTTTATTTACCTTTCCCATAAAGATTTTATCCACATTTATATTCTTAAAGGCTTTTTACCAGTTTTAGCTTCAGATGCACTTATCTTTTCTCTTTCTTTCTCAAAACCATCACTGATTGGTGCTTTGGTAAGAAAGAGCGTGTTTAAATGGTCTACGAGTTCGCCTTGTGACCATATAGTCTTGAGTTCAAACCTCGATGGGTGCGTACTGCTGAAGAGTCTTGAACAAGGATGAAACAGCTGTCCAGTGCACCAGTGCTGGTTTTCCAATGGTTCTCTGACTGATATCAGCTCATTATGAAATCCTGCAAAAGTATTTAAACTCTGATAACTGGAATACATGTATGAATGAACCGTCCTAGGATATTTATACAGCTCGTTTTGTGTAATCTGGTTATTAAGGTTGATCTTCACTGTGTTCTCTAGCGTAGCTTTTAAGATGACTGTTTGTAGACAACAGATGGAATTATGACAGCTTATACATTACGTATAACAAAAGTCACACGAAATACAAAGGATAAGTTAGCTGATCATTTAGAATATAAATGTGCTTCAATCACATCATTCAACAGAGTTTATTGCATGATATTTTCTCTTCGTACAAGATCTTCAAATTAAATATTAACTGACAGTAGATCCTGTAAGACACTGATTGGTGTCTGACCTGAAGAGCCTACTAATCCATTATGATATTTATTCTTTGTTTTCTTTGGGAAACGAGCGAAATTTGGCTGAAAGCCAGCAGTAAAAATTCCAGAAGTACACTCTGAGACCCAAGGGAACAATTCAGGAACAGTTATCTCATGTGTTGGGATACGTTTGCCCCTCCCCCACGCATCACGGTTGGGCTTTTTCGGAAGTTTAGTAAAAACTAGCAAATCAAAAGGTTTCAAATACTTTAAATACTCGCTAGGATTAAAAATATGTCTTTGGAGGTTATAGTTTAGTCATTTTAAAACAAAGTGGACAGAGTAAACTATATGCAATACAGTGATGGAGCTTTTTGGTAGCCCACGTTTTACGCAGACTACTGGATTGTCGTCCAGCAGCCATCATGTCAGTCATTATTTACTGATAACCACAGATATGGTACCGATGCAGACAATTGTCAAACTATTTAAGGATGAAATCCATAGTAATCTAAGAATGTGTATCGGGGCGCACATCAAATAATTACTAATTGTGTTTAGATAAACCTTAATTACGTCGTAATTAGGGGGAGAGATAAGTCTTTAAAACACACATTATATTATTACTTAAGATATCTAATCTAATTCAAAACTATTGAGACAATTAGTGAATTCGTTCAAACTTACGCCTGAAATGATTCAATTAAGGCTTTTCAAACTATCCAACTGCCTGATTCACATATTATCCCCATGAATTCAAAATAATTATGCTCAACACCTGCTGTGTACTGTGCAATTTATTAGACCTACTACTACTAATAATAATGATTTGAATTACTCATCATACAGATGCACGAATGCAGGTTTTGGGATTAAGCAAATTAGTCTGATAATTATGCAAAGATAAAAGAATATAACTTTTGTCTAAAGTAGCTGAATAATTTATACTGCTACTACAATGTCATGTACAAACAAGTATGCTATGCAAGTTTTCGGCAAATTTGACAGTATAATAATTGGATGAATTAGAAATACAAGGAGAAGTAGATTATTTCCTCTCTTAAAGCACACACCACCAGTGGGCAGAACAGATTACAAGGAAAATTACTTTTCTTTTAGTTATCCAGACAATGAATACACTTTTAAGCTATTTGACATTTACGATGAATAATTATACCAGTAATAAGAAACTAAAAACAGGTGCATTTGTAAAATGATCATTTTTTAATTGTGTAGGACTTCATTTCAATACAGTGCGTCGATGGCACAGCGATAGAATGCTCGCCAACTACACCTTATGTGGTTCTGGGTTCGATCCCCGGCCAATGCACTCCTTTACCTCGTTAAGCCAGTAATAAGACTAGTAGAGAGAGAAGGTTGATCGTGGGGATAGTAACCCTACCCCGTAAAAATGAGCACCACTGTAACTGAAACTTCAGAGCTCTAGCTTGAAGCCGTATGTTCCACTGGGGACGTAAAGGAATAAAAACGCTTTCTCACTACGGCATAGTGTTGTATGCAATTTACTTGAAGGTATTTTAGAAGATGGAGTAATTAGAAGGACATAATATATGTTTTTCTTGAATTAAAGTGCAACCGATAAGTCTTCAGTTTGGAAACAGTTAAGCTCTAAATTTCTTGAAAGTGACACTTCTTTCTATAGCATACAATGACTGAACTGTAAGACACAGAAAACATACTAGGTTTCCTTTAAATTGAATAAATCAGTCTGGAGAGATCCTATTTGATGACGCAGTTTACATTAGGGAATATGTAAGGAGCAAATTCTCATTCTTTTTTTCGTCTGCTTAATACTGAACTTAAGGGCCCTCAGTCGACAAAAAATAATCAGCTGGAAGAAGAAAAGTATTACAGAAGTCACCAAATGTTTCTATTTCAATTACTTTTTTCATCCCCTTACGTTCCCAGTGGAACATAGGGCGTCAAGCTACAGACTTGAAGTTTTAGTAGCAGTGGTATTCACTTTTATAGGATGGGGTTGCTAGTCTCATGCCCAACCTTCCTTATTTGCCAGTGTTATTACTGCCTTAGCAAGGTAAAGGAGTGCATCGGCTGGGGTTCCAATTCTGGACTACATGCGTGATCGGCGAGCATTCTGCCGCTGTGCCACCGACGCACAACAAGTTCTCTAATCTACCTCAAACGAATAAAGTATATACTTAAGCGATAACATAATACAGCATAATACAGGATTCTATTTCATTTTAACCAGTTCTCTAACCATCATGTTGGTAAGGGCTTTACATTTTATGATAAACTTCCCAAGTATGCTAGTAATAGCTGTAAAGTCGAAAAATCTTGAGTTAATTTACCTCATTTATTGCTTACTTAAGAAATGCTAATTAGTACGCGTAACGAAATCTGGTCATCGGTTGAAAGGTAGAATTGATCATTCATTTTTACTTTGCCTATAATTTGCAATATTGTGTAGGTGGTTCATTCCTTAACCTCGCTTATCCAGTAGTAAACCCGGTAGAGGGGGAAGGTTTAGTGTGAGTTAGCGACCCCACTTGTGTAACAAAATAAACACCACTCCCACTGAAAATTCAAAGCTCAAAGCTCGGAGCCACATGTTCCACTGAGGATATAAAGAAATAAAAAGACAAAAGATATCATCGGTAATATTGCCTACCAAAACGTATAGAAGTTGGTGACGTGAAGACTGAGTCACTGCGTCTACAATCTGACAATCAACTATCATTTGTTTTAGTGAAATGTTAAATTTGACAAATAAGTTAGAATCTATATTGATCATGAATGACACAAAATATCATTGAGGACTCTATCTTTTTAGTTCATATACATATTTACATACTCTGATGCAATGATCTGCAGTTAAATTTGTCTATACTGCACTGTATCTTTGAAGAAAGGTACCACGAAGTTGAAAAGCTAAGCATTTATGATATCATTGAGAAACAAATTCTATTATGAATGAACCTTAACGGTGTGATGGTTCTATTTTCAGAAGTGTTAATATCTGCGTTTACTCATAAAGTACAATTTCCCTCGTTATTCTGAGTTGTTCAAACAGAGTTTTCACATGGAAACCTTACTGCCTACAAAGATGATACATACGTGTAATCCAGAGAAAATTCAGAGAAGAAGTGTTAATTGAAGGTATCGCATTAGTGGAATAATTCAAACTAACGAAAGATGTTATCTTCTATTGTCTTAAGTTAAGCTAGTCATTTTTAACTAAAAACAAAATACTGTGTAATTTAAAATTTCTTCTATTCAACAATGACTACTTAAAGGTTCACCTAAATGACTCACTGAAATATACATGTGAAGTTTATCCGATCTTTGAGTTTTCGGATAGTTCTGTTGTCATATACTAACTTCACTGTTTCTTGGATGATATTGAATGCTAAAATCTTTTATGTATGTATGCGAGTTTCTATATGAATGGGTTTTCACTGGGTTATCAGTACATTTCAGTGCCTGTCTACTAAGTTGCTTTTTAAGAGATCTAATATGATAAATTTCCCTGGAATGTACAATGTTGTATGCTGTCGATGTTTCCCATTAACGCCAACCAAGTGGTTTCTTTTAGTTCTTTTCTTTTCCAGTGGATCATATGGATTCAAACCTTTTTTTTATTTCAGTAGTAGTGGTACTTTCCTTTACTAGATGGAAGTGGCCGAACTTCTAATCTTCCATCTCCTCCAGCCTTACTGTTGGTTAGTAAACTGAGAGGAGTTTACGATTTTGTCGATTGGGAATCGAATCCGGACTAACTGCTTGGTCGGAGAGCATTCAACCGCTGGCTAACTATGACTTGCTTAAGATAGCCAAATACCAAATTGTCGTCTAATTTTCTTGTCCAATGTTTTGAAATATCAACATGACGAAATTCAACTAGGTGTGGATAATAGAGGGGCAGTTAGCAGCGTTGATGTCTAACTCACCTCAAACTTCATCATCTATGACTGACTTCCTGTCTAATGCCCTAAGAGTTAACATGCAGCGAAGTAGTTACATTCTGGTACTCCGACAAACTTTGTTAAACATATTAATTTTAGAATTTTAGTTTACACTCATCGAAGACATTTCTTCGATGAACATTGTTGGTGTATTAACTTCGTACCTTGTAAACAACTACACTAACTGGTGACATTTTCTGCTTATAGTAGCTTATAGCAATAATATTTGTTGTTGTAGGCTGAGTGTACGCAATCCAATGTACCTTTCAACAAATCATTCTTATTGTTGCTGTTTTCTTTCTCCAACATAATATGGTATAACTTCAAAACTTTGTTCTATATATATATATATATATATATATATATAAGTAAGACAGACATGCACTCTTGATTTTTTCTTAAACAAAGGCAGGAAATCATTGAGGTCATTATTTAAATTATATGATAACTATTAACGAGGTAGCTTCGACACTGTGTGTTTTTTCCTTCACCAATCAAATGAAATCTTACCTTGTGCATCCCAATGGAAAGAATCAATGACCAGCTTACTATTCGAGTGAAGATATTCTTTTTAATCGAGATAGCTAGCGGAATTCTTCTTTTTTTTCACCTTCGTTCATTAAGCTAGTAATTATTTTTGTTTCTATAGCTTTTCGTTACATTGTAACATCAAATAATTAGACAGTTGAAGGTGTACGCAACTTCCGTATATGGTCTTAGCACAAAAAAATAAGGGTAATTAATAGCTTCGTTAGAAAATAAATGCAGCTATAATGATGAAGGTTAGGTTAGGAATGGTACTGTTAGCTATGTAATAATAGTGCGTCGGTGGCATAGCGGTTAGGACGTTCGCCGACCATGCACATGGTCCGGGGTTCGATCCCCGGCCACCGACGAACTCCTCCCTTACCTCGCTAAGCCAGAAATAATGCTGGTAAAAAGGAAAGGTTGGGCATGAGGCTAGAAACCCCATCCTGTAAAATAAACGTCACTGCTACAGAAACTTCAAGCCTCTAGCTTGAAGCCCTATGTTCCACTGAGAATGTGAAGGAGTAAAAAAAATTTAAAAAAAAAACTTCGTTCATTCACACCTCATTACCTATCCATGGACTGATATCAGTTGAAGAATCGGTGAAAACCAGGGAGTACTTTACTGGACAGCTGTTTCTTCCCAGTCTAAGAATCGTCGGCAGCACTCACCCACCCCACTACAGTTCGAACCTAGGATCTCCCGGCTGCAAGGCAAGCACGTGGACCATTCAGTCACTGGCAGCCGATTCAATGGCCAGAGCATGAATTCTAACTTCTACTAATTCGTGATTTTAGTGCTACCACTAGTCAGTGTCATCTGCGGGACATCCATCCTCACACTTGGCTGGATGGACCCCACTGGTAATGCATGACCTCTCACTAGAACTCCATGGAACTTCGTCCTGTAGGCACTCACAAGTCAGCATCAGAATAGTTTTCAAGAATTAGTTTACAGGGATTCTATTTGTGTCAGGCTAGATCATGGTGCGCTCTGCCGATGAGTCCCAAAATTGAACGAAACAGCTGTCCAATACTCCCTGGTTTTCAATGGTTCTCTAGCTGATATAAATTGGTGGTCTAACCTGAAAGAAATACAATCCCTACAAACTGATCCTTGAATATATATATATATTTGTAACAGAAGTTGAATGATAATATTTGGTGCCCCTGTTGAATGGATTTTAAAGACGACTTTTTCTCTGTATATGTTTTATCCGCCGAAAGTATGTCACTTAGAGTTCTCTTCTTGTTTACTTCCATCGTGAATAAAAGTTTCATAGCTGGCTATTCTAAGCACTAGTTCTTTCTGATTTCCAGGAAAATATTATGTGATGATAAACGAGAGTTTCAATTTCTTCTTATTACATTATTTCAGCAAATAGTTAGATACTAATATTTGATGGGATATCTTGCGTGGGAAATAGCAAACTGTATATAGTAAAGCTTATTGCTAATAGCCGTGGAATTGAATTGATTCGTTAGTAGGCATTTGAAAGTACACCAAAGTTTGGAGTTTTGGTTCGAACCCTGATGGGTGCATACTACTGAAAAGTCCCAAACTAGGATGAAACGGCTGTTCAGTACCCCCAGCTGGCTTTCCAATGGCTCTCTAACTGATGTCAGTCCATGATAAAATCCTTCAAATAATCAAACAAAATTCTTACAAAACCAATAGCTGAACAATAGCTTTATTATGCACAATAAGTTTACACAATATGGCGAATTTTCAGCGTAGTTTATTGCATAATATTTACTCTTCATCCAGGAGTTTCAAATAAAACAACCATCTTCAGTACATCATGTGGCACAGTGGTGTTATATTTGAGGCATAAAATAATCCACGATAGGTATATGACACACAAAGAACTTTGAAAATCTACTAATAATCTTATCCCATCTATGAATATATTTCATAGAAGAAAGTAGCTGAGTGTTATATTGTTTGGTATACTTAATATTAACTGGTGTTTCCCATAAAACATTACAGAACTACAAAAATACTAACAAATAGGAAGAATAAAAACCAGAGATTTGAAAATAGTCTTTCATGTTAATGAGTAAGTAACGTTTAGCATAGCAATATTTATAATGAATAATTAACTGCAGTTCACATGCCCCACATTTTGTGATACAGAAGAAAGTATTTGATTCTAATATCATAGGGAGGAAAAGTATCAAGGCTTCTGGCATAAATTTGGAAAGATTTCAGTTAAAGTCTTAAAATTAAATAAAGTATCTATTTCTGGATGTCAGTTTAGTGAAATCTGCTAGCCTAGAATGCCTGTCGGCCTTTGTATTTTCTATTATGAATAAAAGTTGCCTTATTTTCTTCGATTTATTTGTATCTTACAAATTTTACACCGCTAAGCTTAACACATACAATAATAACATCATCAGATGAATTCTTAGATGCCTTTTGGGACTCATTATTTTATCATTCGCTAGTTGATGTTTTATCTCCCACCAATCTGTCCAATGAAACTTTGGTCGATTCTTGAATACTTGTGTTGATGCCGCCACTAAACTATGAGTAACTGATTCAGCAGTTTCCTTACAGACGAAATACTTGAACTAAATAAATGAATAAAGGGACAAAGTGGATCAATGCTTTTAGCCACTTACAAGTTATGCTCAACATTAAATATTCCAGAGTAAAAGACAATTTAGCGACGAAAATTTTCTTTATCGACGAAATCATCTTCAAATGCTGTAGAGTCGTATTTATATTTGCCAAAAATGTATAGTAGTCTATTATTGAGTAATAAGGGGGGGGCTGACATAACTGATATAATTACTCATACGTGGCTTTATAATTCCTTTACGTTCCCAGAGGAAGATGGTGCTTCAAGCTAGAGGCTTGAGGTTTCAGTAACAGTGGTGTTTATTTTTGCAGGATGAGGTTGCTAGCCTCATACCCATCCTTCCCTTTTTACTGGCCTAGCGAGGTAAAGGAGTACGTCGGCCGTTGGGATCAAACCCCAGACCAAATGAGGCGTTATTGGCGAGCATTCTACCATTGTGCCACCGACTCTCTAAAAGTAAAAGTTATGAACTGCGTGGTACTCAACCGCACAAAGGAAGCCACTTATGAGTAATTATATCAATTATGTCAGCCGCATCCCCTATTACTCAATGATAGGCTACTATATATTTTTTGTAAACATGAATACGACTCTACAGCCTGTGGGGATGTTTTCGTCGATGAAGAAAATTTTCTCCCTTGAATTGTCTTTTATTTTCTTCATGATTCAATGGCTATTCCTAAGTAGTTTTTATCAGTAAGATGGCTCTTAAAAAGGCGCTTTTAAACAAATATTGAAAACCACCATATTTAATTTTAAATTCAAACAGTGTTTTATTATCTGATACCTAGTTGTTCCATCAGACTGACTAGTAATAAAGCTGGGCAATTAAAAAGGTGAATATGTTCTGTCTTACTAATTATTAGAAACAGATGTCAGGTTATAAATTGTTTTTAAAGACCAGACTTGTATTTCTGATATAAGTATATAAATATTAACAAAAGGCTGTTTCATTTTCCTTACTGTTTCTTACTGTTTCGTGTAAAGTATGAAACATGTTTGATAAAATAGAGAATTATTTGTCAATAATTCAAGCTGTAACTGTACACGACACGCGATTATGATTTCGCCTATTATAAAGTGTCGAGCTTTAAGTAATGATGGTTTCTGACACGATAAACTACTGAACCAAGCCAAAAAATACCAGTTGACTGAGCAATAATTACAAATTCCCCTCGTCTGAATGATAACATCAATCTAAAACCCTCCGATTCATATTTTACTTCACCTCATATTAGATAGTCAAATGTTGGGTTGCTAATAAACTAGTCACATCACAAGTGTTATTTCTATCCACAGCAAAACATAATACCGTGTCATAGTGAGTATTAAGGTTTGTATCTTGTCATTCAAAAGAATTAGAGATAATTATGTTATATAGACATAAGTGAATCATTTAAAATACTACAAAGAGAGATTTTTAAAGCGATAGTGAGGGAAACATCTGTACATTAATTTTATATTATTATTATTCCTTTGGGTTCCGAGTGGAATATAGGGCTCCAGCACCACATATCCACTTTCTTCCTTTTTCTGCTGTCCTCTTCAGCTCGGTCAACGGTTACCGATGATCTGCCATCTTCTCCTTCCCAAACCATCTCCTACATGTCACCCTCACACTGACCACTCACTCGTCACTTCCCATTAGGGCTTCAATCGAGTGATGGCCTGCACTTTGCTCGATATCATTTGTAAGCCTCCTCAACGTTTGCCCGATCCATCTCTATTTTCTCATACATATTTGTTGAGCAATCGGCTCTGGCTTGGTTGGCTTGTTCCCAGACAGAGTTGCTTGTTGCTAACACTTTCTGATCAACCGGTCATTTGATCTTTAATATGGAGCCAGCCAAAAAAGTGGGCACCTGTTGGTAAAAGCCAGCAACTTGCTGGAAATGCTTTTCGTGACACACAGTGCAACTTTCTGACCCGTAGAGAAGAAATGCCTGACTACACATTTGTGTTAAATATCCGAACGTTGTTCTTAATGCCGTGGAGTACAGAAGATTCCCACAGTGATTTCAGGTTTATGAAGGTGTATCTTGCCCCTTCCGATTTTGACTGGCCTTGACATCTTCATCCATTCCATCTGCCTGTGGTTGAAACCGTGCTTCCTAGGTGGATAAGTGAGTGAAGTAACCTCTATTAAATCTCTCCCGTTGATGGTGATTGATTCTGGTTGTTGTTTCTGTTGGTTGGTTGGTTGGTTATCTCCATCACCTCCGTCTTCTCTATGTTCACCTGGAGTTCTGTCTTCGCTGCTGACCTTTTCAGCCAGTTTGTTGGTTTTCGCCTGTAAGTCTTTGAGTTTGTGTGACATCAGGCATATATCATCTGCGAAATCCATATCTTCTAGAGTCTTCTCATCTGTCTTACCCTGTACTTTAATGCTTTACAAATACAATGAAAATAGAAAACTTATTCAGTTATATTTGTTCTACTGTATGTTTTATCGACTATTTAACGACAGAATATGACTGAAACATCTAAACAGGCATCTCAAAAAAGATTTAAGTCACAACATAAGTGTAGTGGAAATCAGTTATTAAGCAAACGGTATTCATGTGTGCTTATGGAATAATAACTTGTAATAAGCATCAATAAAAGCTAACAGAAATGTCAATATTTCTGACAATAATTTAAGCAGACTATTCATTTCAAGTCAACTTATGCTTTAAAATCAAAATTTCACACAAAAATACTGACTGTAAGTAAAGTCTTAATCTCTTCACCACAGTGATTTGCAGTGAAGAACACAAGATTCCCTTTTATGCCCTAACAACTGTAGATCAATATTGACGTTTATCTGGTTAAATAACAGGTAATCTTACTTTCTGTTCAATATACTGAAATTGAAAATGTATATAGAAGTTACTAGCATATCGAAAGTTCGAGTGTAAATTAGAATGCAAACTGGTCTGACCAGTTCTGTGTGCGAATGTATGATAGAGTATTTAAGACTGTAGGTTGGGTTCGTCATTTATTCCATATCAGATAAGTATATCTTGTTAGGATACACAGTGATACAGTACTAATAACAATTATTAATACCGTACCATTATGTACTTTATATTAAATAAATTTAATCAGTAAGGAAATTAAATACAGACTCAGTGCCCAAACTGTATTCCTACTCTGATCATTTATGCACATACTTTTCACATTCTGTATCGACATAATAAACTAGGTATTATTTAGTAACTACCAATAGAATCCAGGATGCGCATATCGTCGTATTTGAGACGCCTCACTTGGACATACTTGCAGTCCTCGCTGAATGAGGGTATCCCGACTGAGAATCAGACCCCAGTGCCACCTATTTCAAACTCCACGTTTCAAAATTACCGGGAATTTCAGGTACGTCCAATTGCTGAGTCCCAAATAGGATGACATGCACATCCTACTTTCCACTACTAGCCAACATCCGCCAAATCATACCATGTTAATCCTCAGATATCGCTGAGGAGTCCATACTAGGCGCTGATATGTCAACACAGACCTCATATTTTAGACCAGCATAATCCGTAAACGGGGAAAACAAATTTAACATAAACAATAATAGATTATTTAATTTGTGGATAGTGACTAGCAGTGGAATCCTGGATGCGCATTTCGTCCTATTTGGGATTCGTCATCTGGATGTATCTGCATTTCCCAGTGAGTGATGATGTTCCCACCGAGGCTCGAACCTGGTGCCCTTATTTTCAAACGACAGGAAAATCTCAAATTCAATTAAAATAAAATAACAGATTACGTATGCTTTTTTATTATGTTATATCACCATATTTCTCTTCTTTTCTTTCTCCTAGGAGGTCAACCGAAATTCATAGACAAACCAAAGATTAAACAATCTGGTAAAAATGTTATCTTTGAAGTTGTGGCTGAAGCAGATCCAGCTCCAGAAATACGCTGGACAAAAGCTGGCACAGAGATTAAAAATTCACCACGTTATAAAACAAATTGTCAAACAGTTGGAAAACAGCACACACTGACACTGGAAATAAATCATGTAACCGCTGATGACGGTGGAGAATACCTAGTGACAGCTAAAAATAAGCTGGGTGATTCAACAGCAACAATTAATTTAAACATTGGTACACCAAAACCGTAAGTTACTTTTAATGAAGTTAGAAAATAATGTTTAAACTTTGATTGAATAAGCACTTCATCGAGACTAATATCTTGCAAACTTCTGGAACAGTATACAGAATTCCCAGCATGATTTATTGCAGAATATTTCCTCCTCATCTAGGATCTTCAAGTAAATTAGCAGTCTTTAGTATAACACATGACACAGTGAATTTGGAATGAAGTATAGACTAATCCCTTAGGATATTTTACCTTCGTCTCCACACCGGTAGTGTGAAAGCCGATTGAAAATGTATGTCAGCACATTTTGCGACTCAAGGACATAACTGAATGGTTAAGACAATGCGAATTAGAGTAAATGTGTTAGGTATGCATTGTGTTAGGTAGACCAGTGATTCAAGCAAGCCGCCAATGTAAAATAAAAAGTTAATATTTCTATTTTAAAATATAAAGATTTTAAAGGTTAAGATATCATAACACTAAGAACTAGCAGTTATTTGATCAATAATATACGTATAAAGATTGCTGGAATAAAATATCAAAATGAAGGATAACAGGCTGAAAAGCAATAGATCCCAATGAAAGGAGCATTATCTTGACCTAACTAGGTATGCTTCTTTATTGAATTATAATATTACTCTTTCCTAAACTTGTCAGCACTAAGGTGTGTGTTCTTTATGGAGGTTTAAACTTTGAATTGATGGGTAGTACAAGAATAAATACACTCTAAACAGGTGGTTCAGCTGATGAGTAAAGTATAAAATTGGAATGTATCAGAAATATTCCTCCCACAGATGTTGTTCTTTACTGAAAGACAATTATTTTAAACGTAATTCGTTATATAAGTAGGGTATTAGGAAGATCTCTGATGTCACAGTATAATATTTGCATGCGAATGTTACAATTCTGGGTGTATTTATCTCTGATAAGAATTCTGCATCATCTAGTTTTCCTTAGATCTAAATGGTATTCCATTGGTTCTTTTCAGGACAGACTTTCATTTAAAAAGGCTTCTTTATTGTTCCATTGGAATGTTAGGTATTGATTAAATGGAATTTTATACTGCACATCTGAGAAATATGCCATTAAAAGAAGTGATCTCTGAATTGTCTTTCATAAAACAGTTCAGCACATTATGCATAGTTAAAGGTGTTTCTGTTTGTCAGCGATCCTGAAGGTTGTCCCGGTTGTCAGACGTAATGCAAAAAATCGAAGTAACACGTTTTTTTACTTGCCGAAAACAGTAAGACGAGTTTAAAATGATACAGATTACCGGTATTGGCAATCCTTCCAGCTATAAAAATACATTGGATGCATTTCACCTAAATCTACGAAAATCGTAATCCTTTAAGTATCTAAAAGCTGTAGGACTTATTCATGAGCTGACATCGATTAGAGAACCATTTGAAAACCTAGTTTGAGAGTTTTAATCAGTATGCACCCACCACTGGGGTTTTGACCCAGGACCTTCTGGTTACATCACCAGTGAACTCGTAGACCATTAAGCCACTGGGACCCAATCCAATGGCCAGGTCATGAATTCTTACTTCTGCCAGTTCATGACATAGGATCGGATCCCAGTGGTCTACGAGCTCGCTAGCGTTGTAACTAAGAGGTCCTGAGTTCGAACCCTGGCAATGGGTGCATACTGATGAAAAGTCCCGGTTTGGGGCAGATGAAACAGCTGTCCATTACTTGCATGTTTCCTCTGCTGCTCTAACTGATGTCAGGTCATGATGAAATCCCCCCTCGCCCAATCAATCAATCAAAAATCACTTAATATTGAATATTATTACAGAAAAGTAGAGGAATATAATTATGCATTCACTCTACTCCAGTTTTTATGTTTACTTCTCTAAATCATACTACTAATAATTTGTTTATTTTAGTGCAACAACAAAACCACCTAAATTTCTTGAAAAACCAGTTATTCGTATGGATAAGCCAAAGAATGAAGTTATTTTATCGTGTAAATTAGAAGCGAAACCAGCTGCTACGCTTACCTGGTATCTGAATGATAAAGAAATACAAGAAATTCCTGGAAAACGTACATGGGAAGTATCTGAACAACCAGATGATGTATATATTCTTGAAATACATATAATTTCACCAAAACCAGAAGATGGTGGCATGTATAAAATTCATGCACAAAATTCAGCCGGAGAGAGTAATGCAAATATTAATCTAAATTTACAGGGTGAGCTTAAATTTTGTTTCGATTTTGATTTTTTTTTCTATACATGACATCTACGTAGACAGTTGTATTGACTTTTAAGCGATAAAAGACGTTATTTTTTCATATGTGTGTGACATCCTGTTGATATATCTGTTCGTTGTGATCAGCCCTAACGAGAAATCACCAACAATCATAAAGTAACTTTAAATCACATAGATTGCAGAATAGGTGGTTCTAGTGGAGGCTTAGTTAATAACTCCCTGGTATCTGAAGCGATGGGTACTTTTCTTTCATCTCAATGGGAACACCATCACTTACTGGGAGAGCAGGTACATCCAAATGACACGTATCAAATTGGGTGGGAGGCGCGTCATAGATTTCACTGCATTGTTCAATGAGTATCTCACAATGTCCCTGATAACTAGCGTTCTTTCTTAATCACTGGACGCTTTATCACAAGTTATTAATGAGGAATTATTTGCTTTAAAAAAATCTATATCTGCATACAAAGCTACCAACAGTGAAAATGAAGGTGTAACAAAAAAACTCACTGTGACCTACAAATGAAGGTAACACATTCCTACCCAATTTATATTGATATTATAGCCCTACTTCTCAGCCTTTCATAATTATCTAACTATCGTAAGCTTCCGCGTACCAACCTAATAGAAACTAGACAGTTATTTAACTAAATATGTTTATTTTTAGCATGAAACATCTTATAACAGCTTGCCACCAATTAATTCTCTCCTAAATTTCATCCATGCAGACCCCTGGTAGAGGTTTCAACTCTACGAAGAAAATAACATATAACAAATTTAAATAAAAATGCTAAGACGTTCTCTATTTGATATTCTTAAAGGTGGAACAACACTTATATGTGTTTAAATTAAAAACACTGCGTTAATAATATGTGAGTAATTGTAATATAGGGTTATTCCTAAAGTAAATGTAGTAAGTTGTTAATCACACTTAAACCACCCGCTCACAGAACTTTGACGTTTTGAATTGATTTCACTGTGGCTGAATAATACTTTAACAGTTATTCATTCTTATATTGGCAAAAAGGCAACACTATACTTATCAGTTAAAGAACCATTAGAAAACCAGCACTGGAATACTGGACAGCTGTTTGATCCGAGTTTGGGAATCATTGGTAGTACACAGCTCCTGAGGTTCAAACCCAGGACCTTCCAATTACAAGACAAGCTCGTATATCATTCAGCCACTGGGACCTGATTCAATCGGCAGCCCATGAATTCTAACTTCTACCAATTCGTGAATCTGGTCCCAGTAGCTGAATGATACACAAGCTTGCCTTGTGACCGGAAAGTCCTGAGTTTGAACTTCAATGTTGCGTACTAATGAAGAGTCCCGGACCGGGATGAAACAGCTGTCCAGTACTCCCTGGTTTTCAATGGTTCTCTAACTGATATCAATTCGTAAAAACAAATCTAATCTTTACAATCCAACTATTGAAAACTAAACTTATCCCTGGCCGACGCAGTCCTTTGCCTCGCTAAGCCAGTAATAAGAATGGTGAAGAGGGAAGGTTGGGCATGAGGCTACCAACTCAATCCTGCAAAAATAAATACCTCGTCTACTGAAACTCCAAAGCTTTAATTTAAAGCCATATGTTCCATTAGAAACATGTTGGAATAAAATAGCAAAATATAAACAAAATAAATGAAGAAAACACTTATTTTTCGTTGTTGTTGTAACAATTTATTTTTTCAGTAAAACAGAAAGATTGAAAAGTGTACAAATAATATTTTTATATTAGCAATTTATCTCACGAAAAATAGTCATAAACAACAATATAATGGTGATTTACCCAGCTTAACCAAGACTATCCCAGGTATGTGATGAAATACCTTCCGGGTGGAGATTCATTTCCTGACTAACCTGTAATTTTCTATTTCTATCATTTGTGGGAAAAGTCTTGGTAAAATGCATATCTCTGTGCTGCAATATCCCCCACGTAGAATCAGTTATTAACAAAGACGTAAAATCTGAAAGTAAGCGGCTAGGGAGACATCAAGTTGTATCTGATACATTTTAAAAACTCATCAAGTGTAATATCTTTAAACAGTTGTTATAGATATATGAAATAGTCGTTAGGCTTAAAATCATAAATTCACACAGAAAGCTGCAAAAATACAAAAAAGAACTACTGCATGCAAAGATTCTAAAGGTAAAAACAAATTAGCAAGGAAATATTATTAAACACTTTCTATAGTAGTCTTAAAGAAACGAAACGTGAGAGAAAAGATAGCAGTGGATCGGTGGATAGTGGGTGACAGATTCGTTAGAACAAGGCATAAATTACAGTAATAAATTATACCTTCAGATGCTCACTGTTTGTTAACCGACTTTACAACGGATGTAGTACACAACGGTTATTCTAGGTTAATTTAATGTGAAGTAATTACTTTGCTCTCTGAATACAATCATTGTAAATATTAGTAGTGGTAATAAACGGGGCTCAATTATCCTCAATAAAAGTACTGCAACCATTTTAATAAGTCAATACTGTTGAATCACTAATATGAGTAGTTTAAATACTACTCATAACAATCAGTGGTACTTGCTTGCCAGGTTGAAGTAATCTAAACACTGGACGATAGTTTTGCTCATTTGGGCCCCAGCTAATCAGCTCAGACAGCTGAATCATTTCAAACCACCTGAATTCTGGCTGACTACCTGGGTGAAGTGGTAAGACATTGGATCAGATTCACACTTTACAACTTCCACAGACTGAGATACCATTTCAAGAGAGTTTCCTTTTAGAAATCACTCTTATTATAATATGTGATGTGCTCTATACCAATCAAAAAAGCAAGCATACATGAATGATGCATGCTATGCATTAGTGACTCAATGAAATGTGAGTAGTTGGACACCACTCACATTTATGTAATTGAGCAAAATCACATATATTGTGATTTGAGTCGTTTCGGTTTTCATGTAGTGAAATTTTACCCTCAAACTGTGTAAACTGCAAGTTGAAAATTAACCTGCTTTAATTTATGCAAAATCATTAAAAGATACAGTGGAATTATGGACCAGACACCTTGACCCTACCATAAGTATGTTATTTCGTGTGAAGTCATAATTCTATGGTGCAGTTCGTACTAATCTCTCACCGTAAAACAGTTGAATTTACGCGCTAAAACAAGGCACATCACATCAACACAATAACTTATTATTGTTATTCAACCATACTCAGCTAACTTGACAGCTAGGTATAAACACTAGTGTAAAAACAATGTGGTCATGATCAGGAAATATGACAAAAGCTGAGACTGGTACTTGATTCTGTCAAGTAACCTATAAGTTACGAAAATTATATAACAGCTGATTTAATTCAGTTTAGATTTCCCCGTTGACTGATTGGATAGAGGTGCTCTGTCTCATGCTGACATGTCAGCTGCTTGTGTGGATTCTTCGACAATGTCTAGTCGTGTAACTTGAAGTCAATTAGTGGATGATGACTAGCAGTGGAATCAAGGATGGGTATTTCGTCCTGTTTGGGATTCGTCATTGGATATACCTGCATTCCTCCCCAGTGACTGGTTACAGGAGGAAGCTGTCTGCAGTTTTAGTGAGAAGTCGTGATCACTGAGGTTCACCAGATCGGGTATGAGGACAGATACTCCCCGACGACATTAGCTGGTGGTCACGCCAAAAATCATGGATTGATAGAAGTTAGAGTCCAAGGATCATTGGATCGGGTTCCATTGACTGAATGGTATAAGAGCATTCCTTGTAACCGGAATGTCCTGACTTCACACCTCAGTGGGTGTGTACTATCGATGAATCCTAAACTAGACTGAAACTACCGTCTAGTACTCTACAGTGGTCAAAGGTGAAATAAACTAAATCCAATATGCGTAATACTCACCATTAGGTTAGGATAAAAGTATAGATGTCACTCAGTAATCTGTAAGCCTAATTATTTATGCCTTAGAACCTTGTCTGCAGTTGTTCCTTTTTCTGTCACACAAATGAATGATTCTTGTATCAATCCAGAGACCATGAATATGGCTTTCTTTAAAAGAATTTCACTAATTATCACTGGTGAAATAGTAAAATAAATTAGTCAGTGTTAGTTTCTTTACATTAAGCAAATGTTGAAATATAATAATAGCCTGAAAGGAATTTTGTTATGCAAAGTACATTCACATATGTATTTCCTCTTCTTCTTCTTGTTTTTCTGATTTTATGAATGTTATCTTGGTTGCTCTCTCTCCTGATAATGAGATAAAAGAACGCTGGGTTTTATTTTTTTTTTTTATGACTTCAACCAGTATAGTGTACTTTTTAGTATAATTTTTTATGTCATTACAATTGTATAGTGCAGATTAAGAGAAGTAAATGTAAGAGGTGACATAAAAAAAAATATGAAGTATTATTTTTGATTACGGTCGTAACCAATATTGTGCTATCTTATTTGCATAACTATTTCGCTTTAATTGTACACATTAAAGAACACATTCCACATGGGATAAATAAGCTGTGGGAGGGGGGAGGGGTTGAGTGTGGTTTAGAAAAGAATATGTTGGTATACAAGTTAAGCCAAAAGAAAGTACCAGTGTTTGTGTTTTTATGTGTGTGTGTGTGTGACAGAGAGAGAGAGAGAGAGACAGGAAGGGAGATGCGGTAATAAAAATATCCCTAAGAGGATATAATATTACTAAAATCAACTTTATTCACATAGTGGTCATATGACAAAATTCTAAAGTAGAAAGCCAAGAAATAATTTTAACTGTATATATATTTACTAAAATAAAGTTTATTTTCTTTCACAGATTCCCTTTTTGTTGACCTTTTCTTATTTCTTTATATTCTGAGTAAAACATAGGGCTTCAAGCTAGTGTTTTAAAGTTTTGGATAGCAGTGGTGTTTATTTTTCAGAGGGTAGGGTTGCTAGCCTTTACGCTAAACCTTCCTTCTCTACCAGTCTTATTATTATCATAGGCTTAGCAAGGTTTAAGAGTAGGTAAGTAGGTTACAGGATTTCATCATGAGCTGACATCATTTAGTGAGCCATTGGTAAACCTGGGAGTACTGGACAGCTGTTTCGTCAGCCTAGTTTGGGACTCTTCAGCAGTACGCACCACAGGGATTTGAACCCAAGAAGTCCTTTTATCCAAATATAGGCGTCTATTTGAATAAAGCAAGAACAACAGTGGTTTGTGCAGAATAATATGGTACCATCATTGCTTATTTCGTTGCCTTCTCATCAGCTCAGCTGCTTACAGCCTAAATAAATTATTATTAAGTTTATGTACAGAAAACGTTTAACATACTTTGAAATTTTACCTGATATCAGTTGATAGGAAGTTCCAGAATTAGTGAACAGTGCTTAGAAAATTACGCGTATATAGTTTTCATACAGGAAGAGCAAGTTTAAGCAAAGTAAATGTATGCATACAGTGGTAAAGGAGTTATGTAATAAGGATGAGAGATGCGTAAGATGATGAGTGACAATGTACTGAGTTCAACTCGAATCATAGAAACAAGAAACAACCAAAATTACAGATTATAAAACGGGGGGGTGAGGTTAACGCCAAAAATTACGTAATCAAGTGAAAAAGAGACAGTCAAGAAATTCAGTTACCAGGGCGGGCAAGAAAAGAACATATAAATCGGGTTTCTAGCGTCTGATAGAATTTGCTTCGGCAAACTTGAGGAGAATCGAGCTTTTTTGTATATTGATAATTTTTAAGGATTTTGCGATTTCCACCTCATGCTCATGGCACCTGTATCAAAGAGATGCTTGGTAAAGGCGCTATTATAGCCGTTTGTACTCTCAAGACGCAGGTTTTTCTGTACATTTCCAGAAAATCGGAGGCATGCCCTTCTTTCTGTTCTCCCAACATTTGTTTAAACTTGAATTCTTTATGCAAAAATTATATAAGCGCAATTTTCTAAGCACTGTTAACTAATTCCGCTGCCTCTTATAAACTGACATCATGTAAAATTTGCAAGTATGTTAAAAGTTTTCTGTACATAAACTTAATAATGATTTATTTAGGCTGTAGGCAGCTTGAAGTTTCGATATCAGTGGTGTTTGTTTTTACGGGATGGGGTTGCTAGTCTCATGCCCCAACCTCCCCACCTTACCAATCTTATTACTGGTTTGGAGAGGTAAAGAAGTACGTCGGCCGGGGATCGAATCCCGGACCACATGCGTGATCAGTGAGGAGTCTACCACTGTGCCACTGACGCACATCATGAAGTTTGATTCATAACAATATGACTGTCAACGTTCTGTCTTCATTGACAACTATATCTTCTATAGAAATTCTTAAACAACAGCGATAAGAGATTTTTGACGTGAATAAGAAAGTACCGTTGTGAAAATGCTTATGACTAAGTGTTATAAATTTATTGAAAATGAAACCAATCGGTAATTAGTGCGGATATTAACCTTATTATATGGAGTGAAATATGAGACTAGACAATTAATAATGCGTAGAGTAGTTAGAATATAATTGATTCTAGTTATCTAAACTAAAAATCCGAAAGATGATAAGGAAAAAAGGAGAGCATTCATGCAATGAGAAGATAATATTAGTTCAAAAATTGGCTCAAGCTTAGAGTATTACATAGTTTGACACCTTTAAATTCACCAAATACACTTTAGGAGATCACCATTCCTTACGTTCCGAGTAGGGGAACATAGGACGTCCAGTTTTGAAATTTTAGTAGCACTAGTCTTGTTTTATACGAGGTGGAGTTGCCAGCCTCACACATGACCTCGTCTCTTTTCCGGACCTACTATTGGCCGGGCAGGGTTTAGAAATGTATCAAACAGGAGTTGAATCTGGACCAAGCGTATAGTAATGGCAAGCATCCTATCATTAGACCACTGTCCATTGAACATGATGACAAAGTAGAAACCCCTGGTCCAGAGTTTCGTCGTACGATTTTGAAGGAATCATGTCCCTTCTGGGATTTAACAGATGTCACTCAGTGTTACAGTCAGAGATGATACACCACTAAGCTATTCAAGCTCAGCTGAGGAAATATCGTTTGGGCTTTACACATATTTCTAACAATCTTTATTCAGATTAAAGTCAGAGTGAAAGCCAGGTTGGAGACATGACTCCAAACCAGTAGTTATTAGGTCTGAAGTACTACCTCGACATCAACACACAAAAAAATGTTAGAACGTGACATCGTAAGCGTAGCACGGTGAACGATTGATCTTGACCAAAAACGTTTCTAAAACAAAATCCAAACAGTTTAATCTCAGTCTATTTACGCTAAATAAAATTGTGAAAAGTTTATTAAACAAATACGAAATAGCTGCTTGCATATACAATGGTACATTTTCTCTCCAAAAGGCTTTCCTTCAATTCCTTTCACACTGTTCTCTGCTCTAAGCGTTTCTCCAATTTTTTCCCAATAAAATAATCTGCCTTCACAAGTGATACTAAGATCAAAAGTGTAAATAAGGTTTATTGGAGGATTTCATCATAAGCTGTCATCACATAGAGAACCATTGGAAAACCTAGGAATACTACCAGAGAGCTGTTTCGTCCTAGGGCTACGGACTACTCAGTAGTACGCACCCACACTGCGGGTTTTTAACCTATGACCTTCTGGTTACAAAGCTAACGAGCTCGTAGACCAGTGAATCACTGGGAACCCCTCGAATGGCCAGCCCATGAATTCTTATTTCCGCCAATTAAGGATACAGCGCGCCCACTAGCCACTGTCTTCTTCGGTGAGTGACTTTCCTCACCTTTTTACTTGCTATACCCTACTGGTCATGACTTCCCACTATAGCTACCTACCTGAATAAGGCCAGTCGCTAGTAAGCACCGGATCAATTTCCAAGTATTGACTTTGTAGGGATTTTTTATTGGTTGGAAAAAGATTTCATCATGAGCTGACATCACTTAGAGAACCACTGGAAAACCAGCAGGAAGTACTGGACAGCTGTTTCGTCTTAATTCGGGTCTCCTCACTAGTACGCACCCACCTCAAGGGTTTGAACCTATGACCTTCTGGTTACAAGGCTAATGAGCTGGTAGGATATTAAGCCACTGGGACCCGATCCAATGGCTATCCATGAATTCTAAGGTACACACGTACCGAAGTAGCATCATTAATATTTATATTTATATTAAGGAATGTTTAATAGTAATATATAGAATCAAATGATGATACATTTACTTCTTTGCATTATCTATCAACAATAAAAAAGAATATACTAGATACTCTTTAGAAAAAATAAATAATTCTCTCCGATTAATCTTTACCTTTTCTAAAATTATTCAAAGTGCAGCAAAATACTTCTTCTATTCAGTATTTATACTGTTTGTTGTTTGTTTTTTTGGTAATGAAGGCATTTGTGGGCAGAGATGATAATCCCATTTTTCTATCAAGGTACAGTTTATAGTGTAATCAATTTAAAAGTGGAAATGAATGTGCCTTTTCCCTCTCTCTCTGTCTCCCTCTCTCTCTGTCTCCCTCTCTCTCTAAAGAGTGCGATGAAATAATTGTGTCCAAAAGATTGTTTGTTGCATAATATATCCATATATACATAGATATATAAACTGTTTCTAATACCTTATCAGAATATCTTTGGGCAAAGAAGGTTAAGATCAATACTACACATATTGGCACACAAATAATGAAGATATCGATTGACGTAAACCTACTCTGTTAATCTTATCAGCAATGTCAAACCTATGAGATTTAAAATAAGTTTAGGGCGTAATATACATTTATTATTATTACTATTACTATTGTTAGTTTTTTCTAATGGGATATTCTGCGATAATGAATAAACAGGCAAGATTGTATATTTCTGACTAAAAGATATAACACAATAGACAAGCATTATAAATGCTGTTTATTTTTTGAAAACAGCTTTCTTACCGAACGGTGTTTCTGCTGCAGTATACATGAATATACACTCCGGTATGTGTGTCTGTGTGTGTGTGAATTCAACTATCCATCTTTAAATGAGTAGTTTTCGCACAAAACACACAGAGTATAACAAGAACACGCTTGACGGTAATTCAGAACCCCCACCAGCTATGCACTTGTGTTCTGGGTTCTGTCTCCAAGCAACACATTCCCTAACCTAGACTACTTTACTGGTTGATAGTAAGTCTGAAGAAAAGGAAAGGTTGGGCGTGACAACGAAGATATACAAATCTCATCGCACAAAAATCATACTACTGCTATTGAAATATCATAGTGCCTAGGAAAGAGAACAAAACTTCTGGAACAGAATCATTGAAAAGTGGGAGGGAGAGAAGTCAACACAACTTTCAACTATTTCAGGTGATAATGATCAATTTTTCAACATAATCCAACTGAACTTTTATTCTATCTTCTAAAAATACTAACAGACACTTAATTAAATAAGAAGGGATGGTCTTTCCCACAAAAAAGCGTATTTCGTTAAGTTTGAGATTACCACAACTTTTTATATTATATGGTAGAGAAGATTTGTAGCTCAGGTGGATGATTTTGAGGTGGTTGTGTTATGTGAGCTGGATAGTTAATTTGCGAAGCTTTCATCGCCCTACTAGGCGACATTCTCAGCGCATTCTACTTCAATTTCTTGAAGTGAGCTTTTAGATTTCTTTACGAGTTTTTTAATCATCTCTCCTGGTAGGTGACCTTGGACGTGATTGGTTGATTTTGTGTGTTTTCACACCTTCTTGTATTGGAACTGATTGTTTCTTTGACTTGAACTTTGACCCTTTGTGTGTGTGAGATTTCCTTCTTATCGGTTGATAAATTTTATCTATCTCTATATGTCTATTGATTGATGATTCACTGGAATGCCAAGCTTCTAAAAATTCTCTAGCATTCTTGTTGTTTCCTTTCTCTAATATTTGAACGTTGGTTAGCCAGTCGAATTGATGTCCGTGACTGTCTGTGTGTAGTGATATGAGGGAGTGGATATCATGTCTTTTCACAGCTAGCTTATGTTCGTGGATACGAAGACGAAGGGGACGTCCACTTTGACCAATGTAGTGTTTTTCGCAGTTATTACAATTTATTTTGTAGATGATGTTGGTTTTATCTTCTTTCACTGTTGAGTCTTTTGGTTGACATAGAATTGAGTGAAGCGACTTTGTTGGTTTGTGTACGACGTCAATTCCTACAGGTTTGAAGAGTCTTGTAGTGATTTCTGAGATATCCTTTATATATGGTAAGGCGATTTTCCTTGTGTTTTCCTTGGGGGCTTTCAGTTTGATAGGTTGGCTTGAGGGACCGAAACCGTAATATCGTAGTCTGAACGTAGGGGACCAGTTGTCCAGTTCTTCTGTTTAGCTTATCAAACTTCTGCTAGTCACTCATAGACCCAAATTATTCCATTGATAGTAAAAATGCATTTTGATATGATAGAATCTGTGGTACTACCAAAACAATAATAGTAAGACATTAAAAACGCGAAACTACCTCAACAATGTATTTAATTAGCTATAAAGATTAAGAGTTTCTCCAGGACTGTACAAAACCTCTACAACAGCATTAATTAATGAAAAATCAACTGTAAGAAGTACCTCAGAATCAAGCAGAACACTTACAACAAAGTGGAATCAAAACTCTTCCGGCAAGAATCAAATACACCAAACACTTCCCACAGACTGTCCAATGTCAAAATAACCTTGACAGTACTCAAGTAAATTCACAGTCGTAAAACAACACATTATCAATAGCATCACACAACCACAAGGAGAAGCGTTGAATAAATCGACTGGCAGTATGCAAACTCTAGGACAAAGATGTACAGCCTAGGGGAAAATAGGATAAAAATTTAAAAAGTTAGTTGAAATATCCAAATATGCATCAGAATTGTAAACTAATGATTCACAAGGGATTTTCCAAACAGTTATCATGTTACAGTTAGCTTTAAGATGTAACAAATAAATATTAACTAATATTTCTGCAAAAATTTACCCTATCAATTTGAGTAGCGTAATATCCTGCCAAGTTAATCGGGTCTTTTCTTTAGTGTATGGCGAACAGTAACTAGAAGTAGTTGTGCGACAATAACATTCTATTTGGTCACTTCATAAATATGAGGCCTTACTTTTCATTGTTCCACACATAAAAGAAGGCTAGTGAGTCATTTTGGTAGTAAATAACAGTAGAACCCAGGATATGGCCTTCATTCTCCTCGAGCTTTCGTAGTTGGATATGGCTTCATACCATTGAATGGTGATATCCTCACCTGGACGAACATCATTCCTGTAACACAGAGACCTAGTGAATTATGTATGTATATTTGCGTACAGTTAATTATCTCATAAAGTCCTACTGGTAACGAATTAGTGAGCTAGATGGTTAGATATTTTTTATCTGTTCGAAAACTTGCCAAAGATCTGTAGCTATAATAAATAGTCTGTAAAAACTGAAATTAGTAAAGATAAGTAAGGTCAGCAATGAAATACTATTATTATTCTCTTGGGTTCCGAGTGGAACATACCGCCTCAGCAGCAGACCTCCACTTTCTTCTTTTTTCCGCTGCTCCCTTCAGCAGGGTCCAGGATTGACCATAATCTTTCATTTCTCCCTCCAAACACGATCTCCTCCATGTCACTCTCATATCGACAACCCACTCTTCACTTCCCGTTGGCATTCCACTCAAGCAATGGCCTGAGTTGAGTGCGATGTCATTCGACGGTCTCCTCAATGTATGCCTGATCAATCTTCATTTTATCCTACATATTCGTTCAGCCATTGGTTCTTGGTTGGTCTGTTCCCAGACAGAGTTTCTTCTCGCTGATTCTTTCTGCCCAACCGGTCACTTGATCTTCAGTATGCAGCCAGCCAGCCAGTGAAGATTGCAGCTATTGATAAAAGTATGTAGTAGCTTGTTGGAAATCCTCTTCGTGACACTCAGTGCTAATTTCTGACCAGTATAGAAAAAGTGACTGACTGACTGACTTCACATATGTGTTCAAAATCCTAATATTGTTCTTAAAACTCGTTTCAGGGTGATGAAAGTGTATCTTGCCTTTCAGATTCTCACTGGCTGGCATTGACATCAACTGTTCCGGCCGCCTGCGTTAGTAACGGTGGTTCTTAGATAAATGAATGAATGAAATCGATATGATTATGAACAATAATTTCTGCTAGAAACGTCACCCAGTTGTTAATACTGCATCTCACTGTGTGATTATTAAAATAAACTTATCGAATATGAAGTTATCTTTGTCAAATCTCTCCTTTTGATGGTGATTGGGGTGTTGGTTGTTGTCGATTGTTTGGTTATCTTAATCACCTCCGTCTTCTCTATTTTCAACCGGAGTCGTGTTTTCACTGCCAGCCTCTTCAGCCCACTTTGTTGGTTTTTGCCAGCAGGTCTTTGGGTCTGCATGGCATTAAACATAAATCATTCACACATGAAATCTAGACCTCCCACAGTCTTCTTATCGGTCAGTGCAGCGTATTCCTGTCTTCTCACTCCCAAAAGTCTTCGGCATAATCCAGTCCACCAGAATTAGGAATATCATCGGTGACAGTAGTGGATGGCCTTGTCTTACTCTTGAATCCACTGAAAAGGCTTCAGATACTTTTATCAAAATATGTATAAATTTAGAAAGATACATCTCTCTCTTCAATATTTCATCTGCTAACAGGTTTTTATCACCTGCCTAAAGTTAGACATAAATGAACTTAATGAACATTATCTGATTTTGTACTTTCTGTTTTCAACTAGAATAGTAAGCTGCCAATACCAGTTATACTTAATTAGTAAAATAAAACTACATAACTTTACTGTTACTTTCTATGGTGAAAAAAAATTGTACAAGGGAACACACACACACACCTACGCATTCACGTACGAGTTGTCCTTAAAATATCAGTTCAACATGCATGAAAAGGTTACTGACTAAAATAAGGTCATAAGTTGTTGTTTGTTTAAAGGGAAGTATACAACAGAACTAAGTGAACAGATAAATAAAAGTGTAGAAATAGTTTACAAGTCCTAGCAATTTAAATGATTGTTAATTGAATCTAAAACACCGTGTGTTACATAATCAGTTTTAAATGATTATCTGAGAAAAAGTTGAGGATGGAAAAGAGAAGAAATTTCATTTCATCATGAGGTGACATCGGTTAGAGAGACAGGGGAGTACTACCAGACAGCTTTTTCATCCTAGTGCTCAGGACTCTTCAGTAGTGCACACCCACCGCCAGTACTCGAACCCAGGACCTTTTGGTTACAAGGCTAGCGAGCTCGTAGACCAGTGAACCACTGGGAACCCTTCGAATAGCCAGCCCATGAATTCCAATTTCTGTCGATTCACAACATAGCGTGACCACTGGCGACTGTCTTCTTCGGTGAGTGACTTTCCTCACCTTTTTACTTGCTGTACCCTACTGGTCACTACCTGAATTGGGCCAGTCGCCAGCGAGCATCTCATTGGTATTCAGGTATTAGTAGGCATTAATTTTGCAAGCAAAATATTTAGCTGACCTGAGCCCTAGCATTATCTACACACCCTTCTGAGAGCCTTTATATGTTTCCCTTAACAAATTTCTAATTCACCTGATGGTATAATCTATGACTTTTTCCCTTGTCCCTTCATTTGACAACATATGCGGTTGAATTTCATGAGTCATTTCCTACTCAAAGCTAAAATTTCCAGAAATGTAACTGTTTTATCTTTTCTTTTGACTATAGAATGAAGCATCTATTCCAACGGAGTTCTATGCCATATGAAATAACAGGGCTTATTTGTTGAATCTCTAGTGTTTCGATTTATGAATGTTGTGTGTTATTTTTCATCAAATTCATTTTGCGAATTCATAAAACATACAGTGTGAATTTCGATGGTTAACTCTTAGAATCTAAGTTCTAAATCTCAGTTAGCGGTCATCTGTGAATTGTTTTGTCAAATTTGTAATAATGCAGATACAGGTGGATATCTGTTTGTGTCTTACTCTTACATATTTAATGAATACATTTCAGTTATGTCAGTGAGTTACTTCAATCCTCAAAGATTAAGTGTGCTATGAAATAAAAAAGGACTAAATATACCCTTACAGTTCCCTGTCAAAAGACTGATCTTATCAGTCACTTCAAACCTTTAGTCGAAAACTGTTCATTCTTGGTTAGTATTAACTTCAAACTGTACAAAACTAACTTCGTGAAGAATGCTTCTTCAATGTTTTCTATCCATTTGTTTTCAAGATTTGTTACGTTTGCAGTGAGTCACTTTTTAAAACTTTTCATCCATCCTTATTCTGATGATGACAGTAATTATATGTAGTCTGCCAAAAAAAACACTTTCAAGACCGCTTTTTACCAGCACAAGGCAGTAAAAGCAGATGAATAACCTTAAATAGATGAAACAATATTATTCTATTGTTCCTCTCATTGACCGGTTCAATCTACGATAATCTTTATGTTATTTTCTGATTATTATTCTTCTCTTCCTCTACAGCTAACCAGAAGTCAGCAGCTAAAGCTCCAGTATTTGAAAAACCGAAGATTTATCAAGATAACAGAGGACGTGATGTAGTCTTGGAATGCCGTTGTAACGCAGATCCTGCTCCTACATTCACTTGGTCTCAAGGTACTAGAGAATTAAAAGCAAAAATTGGCAAATTTGAAATGCAAGACAGTAAAGATGGTGCCATATTCGTTAATAAACTTAAAATTATTGTAAGTGATATTTCAGAATATTTACACTTAGTATTTTAGAATGTTACACTACACATCTCTGTATTTGTCTGGCAAGCAAGCTTATTCAACTTAGTTACTTTAGGCAGAAAAATCACTTCATTGCCAAAATAACGCTTACCTATAATCATCTAACAATATGCATTTCGATCACATCCACTAAGTTTCTAACATTACATGTAGTAAATAATGACAGTCTGAATTACCATAGTAATACTAAATGAAAAAGACAAACCAATGGAAAGTTAATGTAGTGTATAAAAGTGTTGGTTTGCAGCGATCTGACGGGTTTTAAACCAGATCATAAGCTGATAAGAGTTAGAAAACCACTGAAAATCAGAGATCAGCCGACAGATGTTTCGGCCTAGTTCCAAACTTTTCAGTAGTGCTCATCCACGACCTCATCAAGGATCGAATCAACGACCTTCAGGATATGAGGCTGACTCGTTGACCATTCAGACACTAGGACGAATCCAGTGGCCAGTTTATGAATTCTAACCTCTGCCAGTTCATGATCTGTCGACTCCGCTAACTGATTTCATCACTAATATATGAATAGAGCTTAGGCACTTTGGTAGAGCAGAATTCTATCATGAAAAAAGTTTTATTTTGATAAAGTCTTGCAGTGGTATACAATAAAATTTACTGATTTCATCACATACACATAACTTGGTAGGGATCATTGGTCAGGACTTCTCACCAAATCTACCACAGTAGTAGTCCACAGCTGCTAAAGAAGTAGAAATACTAAAAAATAGCCCTTATTTTATCGTAAGTACTTTACTGGCATGCGATAAATGAGGGCATTCTGAACTCCATCCCTCCCTGTCTGCTAAAACAAACCATTCACCTTGTATTTTTATAGAGTATTCGACGCGCTAGTAGTTAGACTGTATATTTTGAATGACATCTCTCCATCTACACTAAGATATGGCGAATAAATCTGAATACGAGTATGCGTCAGATTCTTGTGCTAATAAGAAACTTTAAAAAACGTGCTGATAACCACAATAAAACAACTGATAACAATCTTCAGCCAATTTACTTGTTTTTGACCACCAACAATGATTTACTTGCAACTATCCCAATTCCTTGAAATGATGTTAATTACGGTTTTACTTGGTTGTTAGTAATTTTTTAGTGAATACTATGTATAATTCATCACATGATTTTTTTAAAGTATTCTACTAGTTATGCTTGAATTCCTGTTTAGCTCCAACTGTGATTCGTACTGCAATTGAACTTATCGTCCTCACTTTCTCTCCTAGATACCACCCACATATTATAACTGGAATAAAAATTAAGAAGTACCAAAATATTCTAAAAGAAGACAGTGTTCAATTTAATTATGTAAACTTTAACAATGAATAAATAGAAGTATAAAAAACAGTGAATATAAATCTTGTGTCATTCATTCATACGTTGATGGTAAGGAACCAAAATGTCATACCGACTGGAAACTGTTAAACTCCAAGTAACGATAACGTCCCCAAACCCAGTTTCTAGACTCGTTCTATTATTTGCTATACCAAAGCTACCGTAAGAATATAAGACAAGGGTCAGGCAATAGATCGTTTATTGAGAAAATAAAGAGATATTTACAGATTTTTATGTACATTATTACTAGCATTATTGTTAGCAGAGAAGCAACGTCTTCTGATTGGTTGTTTCCCTGCTGAAGGTTATTCCGTACTGCTTGTGACCGTTTCCTAGAAAGTTAGACCATATATCTATGAATCGTATTTGGACACGTTAAGTCTTCTCTGATTGGTTGATGAGTTCCTCAGGGTTAAGCTTAGTTATTCTTTTTTCTCATGACCCAATTCGGTACGCAACATTGATGTAAATTGCTGTCTACAATTTTTGGCTTGCAGCTAGCTTTCACCATACTACTACTGGCTTAGAGATGGTTTTAAGTGATTATAACTTTGGAATGATGGAGAATATTGTCAATGTGTATTTTAACATTCGATGTCTGTATCACCACTACGAACTTAAGGGTTCACGTGAGGTGTATTCAATGGAAAAGGTTCAAGCGATTCTTCTAATGAACAACTTCTGTATACGCATACGAAGAGCACATCGTAAAGTAGAATATAATACTTGTAACTTGAAGGTAATATATTTAGGTAAATATATTGTAACATGGCACAAATAGTCCGTTAACTTTTCTAAAACTAAGGTTTGTGCAGAAATCAACGTTAAATTGTGAAAACAATCTTTGTTATCAAAAAGACATCTGAATTTACCATATTTGAAATTCAAATTTATGGCGGCCTATTTAAATCATTGGGCTACCTAAATTTTCTACCCATCAAAATACATTGTATTTACTTCGTTTCATATTGCTTTATTCAACTAATTACCACAATAAGTTGTGTTCTATACTCGTATGCAGTATCAAATAAGTTTCTACCTAATCACCAAGAATTTTCCTAGGGACTGGAGGGACAGCACTACAAATGTAACGAGATTGCTTCTGACGACATATTACCGGTCATGAACAAGGGGTAAATACCTTGCCTATAAAACTAGCTGAAAATTCTGTATTGTGTTTAAATACGCTTTTTCTGAATAAACTGTTGTTGTTTAATATCCATTCACAATATCAAAAGGTACAATTTGAAAGTAGAAGTTCAGATTTGAAATTTCTCGACAGTTACCTGCAAATTTACAACTCTGATTTGTAAAATATTTTTGTCAAATGAAAATTGATGTTTTCAGAGTTTCACAATCGAAAGAAAATGTAAATAATTTAATAATATTTGTTTATTTAGAGTTTTATGAATGCTGATGCTGGAACCTACAAATTAACTGCTAAGAATACTGCAGGTGAAGCAGTAGCAGTCATGGAGATAAAAATGTAAGTAAATGTTCTGATTAAATCTTTTTGTTACAACTACTAATAATAAGAACTGAGTCGGTGGCACAGTAGTAGAATGCTCGTCAACCACACCTCATATGGTTCGGGGTTCAATCCCCAGCCGACGCACTCCTCTTTTACCTCGCTAAACCAGTAATTCGACTGGTAAAGAGGGAAGGCTGGGCATGAGGCTAACAACCCCATCCCGAAAAATAAACACCATTGCTACCGAAACTTCAAGCCTTTAGCTTGAAGCCTTACATCCTACTTGGAGTGTGAAGGAATAAAATTTTTTCTGAATGTTAAAGAACTCCACAAATAAGGTAAATCACAAATTATGTATGGATTTGTTGAATTACATATGTACCTGAGAATTCCAGAAGGAATAGTCAAAAGCAACATTACTTAAGTAAGTAGGGTTTGTTTATGTGGATATTTTATCTGATAAAGTAACACAAGTGTGTATACTTCTAAACCGAGTTTAACCTCAGAGTATAGCGACTCATGTCAGATTAACTCTGGTAAGCAGTTTATTGTGTATTCAGAGAGAGAAGAATGAGACTACTCATTTTTAAAAACTTTTCAGACTGACAAGTGTAGGTAAGACAGCATCTTCATAAATTCCTCTTCATTTAGTTCCTCATCATCGCCTCTACAATAATATATAGATTTTACATCAAAATTTTATAAATCAAGAGGTCATTTTAGTTAATCAGTGTTAGGTATTGGAGGGGTGGAATTATGAGGTTAAAGGTCATCAAAACTATAATCTGATAGATGTTAGTAACGAGATATCTTAGTTTTAAAGGGGGGGGGTGAAAACTGATTAATTACGGAATTCAAGATAAGTTAATTCAAATGCGTTAGCGACAAGTTATCACATATCCAAGAGATTTTTAAAATAATCACGACTAAGAGGAGTAAGATGGCTCAGAGGAATTACATAAAATACAAACAAGTGAACAGAATTAGCTAGAATTTCAGGATTTCATCATCAACTGACATCGGTTAGAGAACCATTAGAAAACTTGGGAGTACTGCCAGACAACCGTTTTGTCCTGGTCTGGGACTCTTCATCAGTATACACCCACCGCCAGGGTTCGAATTCAGGACCCTCTGATTACAAAGCGAGTTCGTAAAACATTAAGCCACTGGGATCCAAACCAGTGGTCATCCCATGAATTCCAACTACTGATAACTCATGATATTGCGCGATCACTAGCCAATGTCTTCGCCTAGTATTTGTCCTCACACCCTACCTGCTGTACCCACTGATCACGACTTCCCACTAGAACCGAGGTAGCTACCTACCTGAATGGAGCCAGTTGCTAGAAAATATCAGATTGATATTCAAGTGTTGGTTTTCAGGGATCTGATTGGTTTCATCATGAACTGAACCGTTAAAAAATAACTTAGTCAAAAGATAGTTACAAGGGGACGGGAAAAACGCATTTTTAAAAAACTTAATACACATTATGCAGTTGGCCATAGGGCTGCAAAAATTTGTTTTGAACACACAAATTTGGCTTGTTCAAATGAATTCCGATTGACTCTGCTATATGTAAAAACTGTACTCGTAGACCATGTGAGAGATTGGGTGATATACGATAAATAACTTTAAAAGCCTTGTTAGAGTCGACGTGATGTCCGGTGTCTACGAGATGAGCTAGTGTTGAGATGCGTGTAGCAGATTTATTCGGACCTTTTCCAAGCCAAGATTGTGGGGTGTTCAGGAATTCGACGATGAACTTGCCTGATCGTACATCCACTGTAACTAGCTCTGCACGAGCAGTTAAACTGGTAAATACACATGTCAAAGGCGAAACAGGACAGTTTGTCTTTATTTCTTGAGCTAAGTATTGCTTGGCTAGTCAATATACAGCATAACTTAGCTGCTGTGAAGTCCCTTCTGAAGGCCCTTGTCAGACATTGTGAGTGTAGAGTCTATGATGGGGGACTAATTGAAAAGCACTAAATTTCTTCGCTCAGTCTGTCGTTTTTTCTAAATGCATAAATGGGAAGTGAGAAATTATCTTCATAAGTTTCAACTGGGCATCTATAGCTGATGAAAGATATGAAATGGAGAATGATTATACTTTTGTTTCTTTATTTTGAATATGAAATCTTGTCTTCTAATAAATTATATCCTATAAGAATATTTTTATTCATAAAAAAATTATTTTGATTTTAAAGGCCAAAAATTGTTGGGATGCCGAATGTACGATTTGAGGATAACAATCAACGGGCTGTCTTGGAAGTTCGTGTTGACTCTGGAAATCCTCCGGAGGCGAAATGGTCACACTCTGGAAAAGCTATCAATATTGAAGGACGTTACAGTTCAGAATCTACTTTAGAAGGCAAAAATCATGTGGTGTATTTAACAATTAATGATGTAAGGCTTGTGAATAGTGTATATTATTAACTCATATATTAAGTCTGGATTCAAATTTCTAGTGAACTAATCATAATTTTATTCTTTGGTCTCACCGAGTTGTTCATTTGCGAAAGTGACTTCATCAGTTTCATTTCAGTAATCACCCCTGTTGCATTATTAACTTTTTAAGCCAAATATTTACCCCAATATTCTTACTTGTTTTATTCCAGAATCCCGTGAAAGCTGTCAAACACCCAAGAGCTGTTTAGTCGTCGTGTAACGTCACGAGATAAGGAAATAGGTAACAGATATGTATTTAGGAAAAACATCACATTTATACATTTTAGCCACATTTAAATCCTGCCAGGTCATCGGACAATAAATGGTTCTGATTGGTTGGTAATTGGCCCATGGTTAAACAATGAGGCAAAAAGTTGTCCGACGAGGTCGTAAACTAGATCCAAATCTGAGGAGTAACCTCTTCTACCTCTGCTGAAGCCTTTGACTAAAAGTGTTCGTTTCAATTTTTTCCGCTTCTTATCAGTCTGTATATGTGTACTATTTAAAAATCTTGTCAGTAGCACATGCTACACTAGTTGAGGATCCCAGTATAACTGTTTGTCTCAGTGGTCCCTCCCCCCTCCTCGGTTAATGTCCATTCATGGTGAAGCTACCACCTTATTGGAAATTTTAACAGTTTACAAAAATTGAGCACTGTTCCCACATCAATAAAAGCATCAGTTAAAGTGTTTTCGTTCATATTTTTTTATCAGTAGAGATAATTTAACGCTTTGACGGTGAACTAATGCAAAGATTCTACTATGAATTGACGGCAAAAACTATTGCTCTACTAATGCCACTACTTAGTCTGTGCATTTACTCCTATTGCATACATAAAATCTAAAACTGACATTTTGAGAAAAACACTTATACAAGGTTGTGTTGCTGAGTTTTATAAGTTTCGTTTTCACAGTGACTCAAAAAGTAGTCGATAGAAACTATTCCTGAACTTTTGAATTAAAACTCACCTCTAAAATAATCACTCATATAGATGAGCAACAAGAATAAGTCACCAATAATCGTCTAAAAACCAGAGTACTAGAGCGAAAAATATAACTTAGCCGAAAAGATCCTGGACACTGTTCTGATTTGTTTATTGGATATAACACCCAGTGAAACAGTATTATTTACTGAACAGTGTTTCGAATACAATTTATTGTTCATAATCAAATCAGCTGATATCACATGTTAGGGTCTGTAAGATAGCTGATCTGTTCCAAAATAGTCCTGTCACCGTCTACAAACAAGACAAGAATATATCAAGAGCGAATATACTGTTGAAAAACTCATAACCACAGCAGCATACCTCCTGAATTCTGGACAATTCCTAATGACTTTCAACCAATTTCGGTTTGTTGTTGTGAAGAAATTTCGACTCATAGCCAAAAGTTTCAACTATGACTGAAAGTCAAATTGTGCTATTATATGACTTGATTCTACACACTTCAGTTAATATTCAGAAAGTTAATATGATTCCACTTGCCTAAACAGTCATTTCAAAACTTGTGTTCGAATATAACTTCAAAACCCGACTGATATACCCAAATACATGAGAAATTGCCTTTGCAGTATTACTGACCGCTTTCACACTAGTATTAAATTGATGTAAATTGGAAGGAACTAGGAATTATGGTAGAGTCCTTACCAACCATCAGAATAATTTATTCTATATTTAAGACAGTTTAGGATTTTCAAATATTTCCATACAGGATAGGTATAATTCCTTACATAAATAGAATACACAGATTCAATATGTGTATTACGGCGATATTTACTGGAACCAGCGGTAAATCAAGCAAATGAGCTACTCATCTCCTGAGTTGGAGAATTATCCTGTAAACTTCACTTACAATACATTCGGTAATTCAGAATATTCTATAATTCCCTTCGATAAGGTAGAAATAAATTCCGCCTATTTTAAAATGTAATTAACCTAGAAGACTATTTTCTCATTTTAGCTATTTGTTTCTTTCTTGATTGGACCTGGCTCTCGGGATAGTTTCTGTCTTACTTAGTACTTATACTAGACTTCTTAAAATGATTGTTACCCTCAATAAGATATGTATCCCTTAACCCAAACCCTTTGGCTTATGACAAAGTGGTTCCTTTTTAACAATATATTCAATGGGGTAATCTATGAACCACTCTGTTCACTTTGCACTCTTGAAAGAAGTATGCATTGAAGAACAACTTTAATCAAAAACGTCATGAACTGATTAGAAATAAACACTCAAATTTACTTACAAATTAGAGAAAGAACGAGAATCGCTGATTTTAAATCTACTTAAATATATTTAATTCAATTTTAGATTTTTCCATCGATTGATTGGACTGAAGTGCTCGGTCTCGACGGGAAAATCAAAAATTGAATTAAATAATTAATATGACCCGTTGCACAAGAGGTGGCTCTCGAGGATCAAATGGTCTAGTGGATAACGCTTTGGCGTTTGAAACCATGGGCATTGGGTTAGAGCCTCAGCGTGAACATAATCACTCACTGGGGAATGTAGGCACATCCAGCTGACGAGTCTCAAATAGAACGAAATATGCTAGTCACCGTCCACTAATTAACCACTTAAATGTAGACTACGATGAAATATAGGTTGAAATGTAGTTACGCCCTGTTTAAAACCTTTCTTTCTTTTGCTCCACTTGATTAAATATGAAAAACCGTAATACTGTGAGACAGAATCGATGAATAAAAGTTGATAAATGCTTTGCATTACTCGTAAGCCTTCTGCGTTGCCTAGACAAAAAGAAAAGTGACGGTCTTCTTCATCTATCTAGAAGATTTGAACAAAATTCAAGGAAAAATAGTTTTACTTAATGAAAAATCAAGTTAAACAGTTTTAACAAATGAAATGCTTTATTTTTAATATTCTATTCCTTAAGATTTTTTTGTTTTACCTTCCTATTAGCTAACCGAAAAAGATTCTGGTTTATATGAATGTGAAATATTCAATGGTGTCGGTAAGGTACAACAGTCAATTACACTGAAAGTACCTGGTAAGTCAATTTTACCAATTTCATTATTTCATCATAGTATAATAATGTTGAGAACAGTTTGCATATTTCATCCTTATTGCTCAAAAAACTTACGAAGTTGTAAAGTTGTCGTATATTTGCTTTTTTTTATGCTAACAACATCTAAATCAATAAACTTAACCCCCTTAATGGATCAACATAATATCCTGTCGAAATATTATTGATACTGACGAATAACTAGAGTATTTCAGCTATACTTTTATATGTAAATCTACCAACAAAGGTATAAGATGAAATTTGAAAAGTACATATAAACATAAAATCTCTAGCTCTATAATTTTGTACACATTCAACCTAAGAAAGCTAACAAAATGATCTGGTAAACCGTCATGTACAACAGATGACTCTCGGCAGCTTTATATTAAGGTTCATACTTCATACTATTCGTTACTCAGGTGGTTTACACAAAGTAGCCTCTAACATTATTCGAATATAGACAGGACACTGTGTGAGATGGATCTCAGGACTGTTGGCTTTAGGGAAATTTGTTTCCCAACCACACGATTCAAACCCAATATTGTGATTACAAACCTCCACCGATTTTATAGCATACTGAGACAATCGTAATCAATTTTTCAGTGAAGTTGATGATTGGTTATAGAATTTTAGGCTTTATATAATGATAGTTATTTTGTCACTCATGTTTATTTACATTTTTTTTCACACCACACTACGTAGTTTTTAAATCCATCCTCAAACTAGAGGTAATGAAAATATAAGAAAAGGTCTGTTAGCTTGCAAGAAGTCTTCACTGTAAATACGATTAACACAGCATTTATACTGGTAATAATATCAATAAGAATATGAACGTGAAGCTAAAATTAATTATTTTGGATCTATCTGATGAGGTGCAAGGAAGATTTGTGTATACAGAGGATGCTCAGGGTCTAATAAAATCATATTCACTAATTTTTTGAGAGTTGGTTTGTAAGGATTAGATTTGTTTTTACAAGTCTGACCAGGGGTTGATGCCATTTAAAGAGCCATTGAAAACCAGGAAGTGCTGGACAGCCAGCTGTTTCATCCTAGTTTGGGACCCATAGGAAGTATACACCCACTGGGTTTCGAACTCAGGACCTTCCGGCTACAAGGGAAGCTAGTCTACCATTCAACCACTGGAAACTGATTTAATGGCTCATGAATACTAACTTCTACCGATTCGTGATTTAGCGAGACCATCAACCAATGTCATCGGTGGGAAATCCATCCTCACACTTGACTAGATAGACCTCACTGGTCACGACTTCTCAATTGAACTCCAAGAAACTCTGTCTTGTAGCAAGTCACTAGCAAACATCAGATTAATTTTCAATATTTGGTTTGTAAGAATTAGATTTTTTAGGGGTTTGACCAGTGGCTGAATGATATCTGAGCTTGCCTTTTAACCGGAAGGTCCTGGGTTTGAACCCCAGTGGGTGCGTGCTGCCGATGATTTCCAAACTAGAATGAAGCAGCTATCCAGTACTCCCTAGTTTTCAATGGTTCTCTAACTGATATCAATCCGTGGTCAAACTCGTAAAAACTAGTTTTTTGCATGAGTTCAAGTGTCTATGTACAATAGTATTAACAAGTTTGTTTAGAGGCACTATACTCGCCCTACCGACAGCTTTTAGTGAACCTCGCCGTGTAACAAAGTCTTTCTATAGTAGCCCAGGGAAGATTAAGATGGGAGAACAATAAAAAAGATTAAGCGGAATACAAGAATTAACAAACTGCAAAAGTACAAACCGGGTGAAACCAAATTTCCTTATGTCTCTCATAAAATGTTAAACGAAACACCTTTCTAGAAATTAACATGACGTTGGAAGACCAGGAGAGATCAGACGAAAGATATTCGACTTAGTTTCAACTCCAGGGTAAACTACTATACACGAAACATGGTCACAGGCCAGTTCAAATAAATCATACTTGTGTCTTAAAGCGAAATCAACAATCTGACATTTGGAGGAATTTAGCTTTTGACTGTTTGACAAGGCCACTGACACTGATTTATGATAAAAAGCTTTTCATTTCGAAGCAACGTGACTAAGATGTGACCGACATAAAAACAGTTGTACCATCGGCATACTTAGTAAAATTGGCTTCATCAGGATGAGGCAAACTATTTAAGAAGAAAGAAAACAAAAAATGAGAAAGAATAGCTCCTCGAAGGGTAAGGCCTACAGCTTCCTACCAGCAAAGTAAGAATGCAACCATCTACTAATCGAGCACTCTCTTTGTGACACAGTAAAGTTGTTTCACTTAAGAGGTCTAGATACATAATCAATGACAGATGTGTAATCTAGACAGTATTTCAGAGAGTTTTAACTTATTATACATAAAACATATCTGTGGATCAGTGTTAGAATTTTCAGAAACTATGCAGGAGGTCCAGGTTTAACTTCCATCTGAGACACTCCTAAAATCCTCGCCTAGTTTACTAGCCAATAGTTGACCCGCTAAAGAAGTAAGTTTGAGTGTTGGACCGGCAACCTCAACTTGTAAAAACAACACAACTATTGAAATTTCGGAAATAATGAAGCCCTGCATTCCACTCGGGACACAAAGGAATGGGGGGAATAGATCATAGGAAACTGTCTTTGGCGCCAAGCTTTCTCGTTTAGAGTGAGTGTTTTTAACTTAGTATATGCACAATAAAATAAAACGTTCATTTCTGTCTACATTCACGGAGGACACAGAAGAGAAATATGGCGTGTGGTGATTGGCTTCATGTGAAAAAGTTGCTTTTTTATTCTATTAAAAAAATGTTCTAGAACTGGTCATGGTTTTCATTTATATTGCATCTAAATCGATAAAATGAATTAACCTGCATCCATTAGCCTTAGCTTTTGGAATATATTCTAACTCGAAAAATGTTTGTCTTAGCATAAACAATTTGGTTTTGTGAGAAATTCATTTGCGCGCCACTTTATTTATGTAATGATTTAGCGTATCAGTGTATCAATGAGACTATATCATTTGTAATCGACTAGTTATAATGATTTTTCTGACAAAACGACTGAATATCCTTCTAAAGCTGACTTTATTAAACTGTAACCAATCATCTGCAACCTACTTAGTAAAGTAAACTATTTTTTGTGAAAAGCGCTCATCAAAACATTATGTAGTGGATAAGAATGTACGAGGATAAGTGGCCAAAAATGTAGCTGAATGTTTTTTTATTCTCTTATGTTCCCAGTGAGATTTAAAGCTTCAAGCTAGACCTTTGAAGTTTCAGTAGCGATGATACTATTTATAGAGTTGAGGTTCCTAGCCTCATGCCTGACCTTTCCTCTTTACTGGGCTTACAACTGGCTTAACAAGGTTAAAGAGTGTGTTGGCAGGGGGTGGAACCCAAGACATTTTACTTGGTTGGTCAGTGTTCCACCACTGAAGCACCGACGTTCAGATGTGTTTAAATCTAATTCAGAGTCTGCTACCCTGGACCGACGTGAAGAACCTAGAAGACATGGATTTCGCGGATGATTTATGCTTGATGTCACACAAAATCGAAGACTTACAAGCGAAAACCGACAAACTGGTCGAAGAAGCAGCCGATGAAGACAGGACTCCAAGTGAACATAGACAAGATGGAGGTTATGAAAATAACCAACCAACCAAAGAACAACAACAGCAGCAACATCCAGTGCCAATCACCATCAACGGGAGGGATTTGAAAGAGGTCACTTCATTCACTTATCTAGGGAGCATTCTCTCAACTACAGGAAGTCGGAACGGACGAGGATGTCAAATCGAGCGAGAAACACACTCATCAACCTGAAACCAATCTGTAAATCTTCGTCACTCAGCCAGCACCAGCAACAAAACTCGGTCGGATTTTCAATACAAACACGTCAAGTGAGTCAGTTCTTCTATACGGATCAGAAACTTGGAGGGCAGGTCACAAAGAATATTTCCAACAGCCTGCTGCAGACCAGACCTTTATAAACAACAGTCTTCGCTGGCTCTATACTGAAGATCAGATGGCTGGGAAGAAACAAAACAAGAAGCAATCACCAACCAATAAATATGTAGGAGAAAGTGGATATGGATTGGATACTCGCTCGCTGACGAGGCGGCTGGGTGATATGGCGCGCGCGTCAGGCCATTGCTGGAGTGGAACCAGGCCGAAAGGGAAGCGGCGAGTGGGACATCAGTGCAAGGGTGACATGGATGAGATCGTGTGAAGAGGAGTTGAAACAGTATGGACTAACTGACATGGATGCAAGTGAAAAGTACAGCAGAAGGAAGACAGAAGTGGCAAGTGGAGACGTGGAGTTGAATCACTATGTTTCACTAGGAACCCGAGGGAACAATAATAACAATATCCTATTTCTTTGGAGGAAGTGATGATATTTGTATATGAAATATGTGGAGATAAAAGGTGTTTGTAAAAATATCTTCGAGATATTCGTAGTCTATGATCAGTACAAACTCGTGTTATGAAGTATAGTGGGTGGAAATTTATCATTTAACTACAAATACACGCCATTATCTTAGTAGGTAGCCTTACCGTATCACTTAAAGAAAGTGATGAATTTGCCGCTCGGATTTTCAAGTGTGTGGAAAAGAAACAACTGTTTGCATTTCATAAACCATCCATAGAAAATCGCAAGTACCTTTGCAGTATACAAAGTTTCTTTAATTCAAGACTCAAATAATTTCTAAGTAGTCACTTCATAAAACTTTTTACCTAACTGTTTTTGTTGAGACGTCTGTTTACAGTATCCCTTAATTGCATAACACTCTTATAGCATATGCTTAAATATGATGTATTCTTGTGTGAATAAATGTACATTTTTTTATTGACTTTTAGCCAAAGATCCAAAAGCCAAGCTTCCACAATTAGTTGGATCACTGAATAGTCAAACAGCTGAAATTGGTAAGTGATAATGATTTTCTCTATAAAAAAAGACTATTTATGGTGGTCATGTTAGAGACAAATAATGTTAAATTTATCACCTTTTGAATACACATCACTGACTTAAATTTTCAGATCACCAATGCTTTAGCTATCCCCAAATGTCTTGATGTCACTCCCTTTTGAAGAGGTCTGACAGGATGTTGTACAATACTCTGAAGGATTTGTCAAATGAAGCTGAGTGTCTTGAGGTCACAAAACTTTCAATTGTCGGACAACAGATACACTTACGTTCTCCCTTTGCTAGCCAAGTTGGATAGTATTTCCAAATGCGAAACAAATGTACTTAGCTGTACACAAGCAAGTGAACTAGTATATTCATATTGATGTGGCTCAATGGCGTGGCTTGCTTTTCATATGCTGGCCGAAAAGTTTCTTGCAAAAGAATGTTATGCCTAAGCTGATAGTGAAGTATGTCTCAGTGAAAGATTTTGATCAAGCCATTTTCAGGGAATTTTCTATTCAGAACAATAATCAAATTAACCCTCAGTTTTCTCGAGGGTATAACGTCATAGTGAGCGGAAGTCAGGTTTAAGTGATAGTAATTATTGGACATTAAAAAATCCAGTTGAATAAGTTCTAATATTGTCAGAAGACATGTTTCAGCAGTATTATTATCTGTTTCAGATAGTCAGTATCATTTCATTTCATACTAGGGATCGGTACGTATTCACACAAATTTGTTTATCTTGACAAACGTTGACAGTAATTCTTACCAATATTCTTCATCTAAATCTTTACAAGTTATAAATTTTTTCCAAATAATATTGCGTAGAGAAAGAACAAACACTGGTGCAGAATAACATGAATCCATTTTATTCCGTTGATTCTCATCAGCTGCACACAACCTATAATCTTTAACAAATAAAAGTCGGAGTAAAATTTAACATAATTTTGGCTATTGACAAGTATATTATAAGAGTGTCATGGTTAAATAAAACACCAGAATGACCAGGTAACTGAAGTGTAAACGCATATATTAATATATATATATATATATATATCTTGCTGGAGAGAAGTTTCTCAGAAACTAATTGATAAGTTTGTTGTTAGGGTGGTGACAAAACAAAAATTGGTAACAATTACGTAGTTAGGTGAAAGAAGATCAAAATTTGTTGTGTTAGAGGTCAAACGAAAAGATGATGTAATACCGTAAGGTCTCTTATGTCAGTCAAACAGAAAAAAATGAGGGAGGCGATTGAAAACCTGTCAAATAATTTTCTAGGAACTTCTTTCTAGCAATATATGTATATATATATACAATCCAACTACCTGGTCATTCTGATGTATTAACTCACCATGACATTCTTGTAATATGCTTGTCGATAGACAAGATTATAGGTTGTATGCAGCTGACAAGAACCAACGGAATAAAATGGATTCGTGTTATTCTACAGTAATGTTTGTTCTTTCTCTGATCAAAATTATGAAAGAGAATCCCTGTACTAAATAACATTTCATCAACTACACAACCATTTCAGCAAAGTTAAACAATAGTGTCCCAGGGGTGCGAACGCACGAGTGACTTTCAGCTGACCAATCATAAAAATGAGGAATGTTTGCTCAAAAAAAAATATGTATATTAACAAGAAAACGCTTGAAAACTCACTAATCATGTTATCTTCCTCTGAAATGACTTAAAAATACGTCCTAGTTATATCGAGGAGTATCATTTGCTAAGTTAGACTAGTTTCTCTACATGTATTCACTGAGATGACTACAGATAAACTGTCTTAGTGAATCGTTTATCTCTCCCATCCTGCTTTCAGTCTTCCAAAAAAGACCTTGGTTGAATTGTTACGGTTTGCAGCAAAAGGATAGATGACATCATCTATCCTCTTACTGGATAAGTAGTACCATTTACCAGGAAAACGTGGATAATAAAACAAATTAAAATAAATGACATCAACTATAAATCTATCCCTAATCGTAACCATAAGCTTAATCCTGACCCATAGCATAACCTTTATCTAAACTGTAATTCTAACCCTACTGCTAATTGTAACCCTGATCCTAACCTTAACTCCAATGCTTACCTTAGCCTAATCCTAACCCTAACGAGCTATTAACACATTGTCCAAACAGTCCTTAAAAACGTGATCTGGGTGAAATTCGCTCCTACGTTGGTGAACAGCGTTGATATTTCAGTTATGTGATGATGACAGATGTCGTTAGCCAATGACTAGCATGCGTTCAAGCTCATTGCAGCGTTCACACTCCTGCGACGCTATTGTTGAACTTCGCCATCATTTCTCCTCTTATTATGAGGACAGAACAACATATGTTGTTAATCGTCAGCTTATTCCGTTCCTTGTTTTTTTTCTTTATTCGTAATGATTTAAAGATTAATTTTCTGAACACTATTCAGTGATTGCCAGAATTAAATAATGATAAGTCTGACATCATTATAATAAATCTTATGTCCTAATTTAGTTTATCAGAAACTAATAACAACAGGACTTTGATAATCTCAGGTTTTTGTTTTGCAAAGACGTATATAAATAATAACGCCGTTTGTTTTGAATATGTGTTTGCAATTTTATACTATATATATATATATATATATATATATATATATATATATATATATATATATATATATATATATATAGCATACTTATTCAAACTACCAAAGAAAGGAGACTTAAGTCAATGCAAAAACTGGCGTGGAATTATGCTCCTGTCCATCCCAAGCAAAATACTAAGCCGCATCATCCTGGAGAGAATCAAACAAGCGAACCTGGACGAAAAATGTCGACCGGAACAGGCCGGATTCAGGAGAAACAAGTCATGTGTTGATCAAATCGCCACACTACGGATCATCATTGAACAAAGCTTGGAATGGCAGTCACCTCTCTATCTCAACTTCATCGACTTTGAAAAGGCCTTCGACAGCGTCGACCGGGAGGTCATTTGGCAACTACTTCGCTACTACGGGGTCCCATCGACAATTATACATCTCATCCAACAGTTATACGACAATGCTCCATTCCAAGTAATCCACAACGGGAAACTTACGGAAGCCTTCGAAGTGAGGATACATGAAATAAATTTCATCACTGATTGATATTAAAAATGAAGAATTGCGGAAAGCCGAAGAGCATTGTACAACTATACACTTTTAGCTTGAATTTTCCTGATATCATCTACTTACAAATATATATGCGTAGAATCGATTTCGATTAATGTTCATATAATATCACAAATGACGATTCATATCCAGTGACAAGAAGGTAGAATAACAACTTTCTTATTTTGGGGAGGAAAAATAAAAGTTGTCAGTTTATTTGGAAACCAATATTACAGTTTTTTATAAGTGACAGTGGCCTTTCATATATAAAATATTGGAAAAAGGACTACCACTTGACTTAAGTGACTTCCAACTACTCGTATAAGACAGTGAGTAGTATGCAATTTCCTTATTACTAGATGGTTGGAGGTAATTGGCAGGATTCCCTAGACCTAAGTTTTGTGTTTGTTGGTACTCGTTAGCAAGACGTATCTGGAGTCTTGAAGGAACTCATGTTCCCTGCGAAATTCGAGTCCGTGTCACCCAGTACTGCAGTCAGAGATGATTACCACTGAGTTGTTTGGGCTCTCGATTGATATTCTGTAGGTGTGTATTAGATACTTTTGTTGGACACTCAAGATTGCAGTGTGGTCATCATGCTGGTTGGCTTACCATCATTTTGAACTGTTAACTGTTGTTATTAGATGGTTGGACGCAATCGGTAGGAAGACTTGTTCGCATGTTTCTTGCTTGTTGGCACTCGTCATCAAAGCGTATATCAGAGGGGATATGTATTCTTCTAAGATTGCAGATACTCCTTGTTGACAATGCACCGTGAATGCTCACCGCCTGGCATGGTGATCGCACTGTCAGCTTTTCTGATAGAATTCAGTTTGCACCAAACAAGGGAGTAGACGCATGACGCTAATTACTATCTAGTGTCCAATAAGAGTAATTTCTTGACTGCTACTTATGACATCAACTGAATTACTCTATTGCAGTCTGCATACATTTAGTTCCCGATGGAAATTGTGGTGAAATCTCATCTAGTATCCTGTGATTTTCAGATGACTGATTTGATACTTTAGTTTCGTCAATCAATGAATTAAACTTAACTGGTAAATGACTTCAATTTACATAGATTTTCGCCTTCGAAACTGATCGCTGACAGAATTTTGAGATATTTCTCATGAAATCAGAAATGCACTAGAAGAATTAAGTAGTGATTTACAGTTTTTATTCCTCAAATGTTTAGTAAAACTCATTAGTTATGACTATCAGGTTACTGCCTAGAATTCCTTGTCTTATCAAACATCTTACCGAATAAATATGCCAAAGAGTTTAATTAAAGGTAACTAATACTTTTAATATAACCATCTTGTAATTTCATCCATTTACAGTAGAATCAATTACTTGTGGCTTCAACTTGTCGCAAGCAACTCTCATCAGATTACTTAGAGTTGAATATTTGACGTGACAATAGTTCTTAGGATGAACACATTTCACATTATATTTATCAGTAAACAACAATCATTTCATCACCAATAAATAAGCGAATCAACGCGTCGGTGTGAAATATCCTTTTTATGTTCATCCAGAAGCTATAGACCCAACCACTATGTGTATCGATGTTCAGCTAAGAATAATCTAAATTTATGCATATTAGAATTTGAACCTAAAGATCTAACACAGTACTGAGGAAAAAATAATAACAGTTAAATTGATCAACAGAGTTTCAGGAATTGAAAATTAAGATTTATTAGCATCCATGTATTGGAAATGTCTTCAGAATAATTACTAATTATTTAATCCTCTTACTCAAAGTTCATTTTCTACATTATGTATAAATTTCAGGACGAACATTTATAATGACAGTTGACTATGCAGTTGGTTCTGTTACTCCACAAGCTAAAGTACTTAAAAATGGGACTGATATATCATTGGATAAACGATGTACTGTTCGAGTCGATGCTACAAAACATTCTATTGTAATCACATTGAAAAATGTACAAAGTGATGATAAGGGTACTTATACACTTCAGCTGTTAGCCAACGGGAATGTATGTGACAAAGGGAACTTTGATTTATCCGTGATTCAAGAGTAAGTGATGTAAATGCTTATATATATATATATATATATATATATATATATATATTGATAGTTTTAGCCGAAAATAATCCCATTTTTCCCTTTCACTGTCATATAATGTATGGGGAATCTGCTAATTGAATTAACTCATATTTAGAGTGTTTATAATCTGCTTCAAAGTAATCATTCTATTAATTATTGCTGATCCTATCACTGGTCCTGCAAATACTTCCCGATATCTGAGGCTATCTACAACAAAAGTTATTTAGATAATAATATTGTAGACTTTCTGACCTGCTCAGAATTACTTTGCTGTAAGAATCGGTTATCTAAGCACAATATGATATTTTATTAGAAAGTAAAACAACTCAAATTTGAGTGGGTAAATATCTGCCTAACTTGAAGAACCAGAAAAAAAAAGAGAATTACATTTTTTACAAAACCAATGGTATTCTTAAATGTGGTGGACTGTATTATGCAGTGCACCGTGTGTGGAGAGTGGGAAGGCAGGAATACGTTGAACCACCAATAAGAAGACTGTAGAAGATCTAGATTTCGCTTGTGGATGATTTATCTCTAGTGTCACACAAACTCGAAGACTTGCAGGCGAAAACAAACACACCGGCTGAAGAGGCTGGCAGTGAAGACAGGACTGCAGGTGAACACAGAGAAGACGGAGTTGATGAAGATAACCATACACCACCGACATCAACAACAACCAGCTCCAATCACCACCAATGAGAGTGATGTAAAAAAGGTCACTTCCTTCAATTATCTGGATAGGAACGACGGTTTCAACCACAGGCTACAACACGGATGAATATGTCAAGGCCAGCCAGACAGAATTGGCAAGGCAAGATACGCCTTCATCAGCCTGAAACCAGTTTGGAGATACTCTACACTCCGTGGCATTAAGAACAAGATTTGGATTTTCAACACATATGTGAAGTCAGTCAGTCAGTCAGTTCTTCTACACAGTTCAGAAACTTGCACTGAGTGTCCGTTACGAAAATGACTTTCAACAAGTTGCACAATTTTAACAACGGTTGCTGTCTTTTTCGCTGGCTCCATACTGAAGATCAGTTGGCTAGCCAGAAAGAATAAGTAACAAGCAACTCTGGCTAGAAACAGACCAACTAAGAGGCGATCGCTCAACAAATATGTAGAAGGAAATGGAGATGAATTGGTCGGGCATACACTGAGGAGGTCGTCCAGTGATATCTCGTGCGACGTGGGCCATCGATTGAATGGAATCCCGTTGGGAAGTGACGAGTGGGTCGTCAGTGCGAGGGTGATATGGAAGAGATGAAAGATTATGGTCAGGTGTGGGCCTAGCTGAAGAGGAAAGCGGAGAATAGAACAAAGTGGAGATGTGTTGTTGAAGCCTCATGTTCCTTCCACTTGGAACCTAAGGGGATAATAATAATTTTTTAAGGAAAACGGATACTTTGGTTTTGGTTGCACATTCCATAAAGGACCTAAGTGATAAAACATTTATGCCAGCTGTTTGTCGTTAATTACTATGATCTTTTAAATGCCGATCTCATCACAAAGTGAACTAAAAGAATATCTGTTACAACGAAAACAAACTCGTTGTGGTTTGAACACAGCTCTACAGCTGACAAAACACCCTCGAGACACGCAGCCATAAAATGCTACTAAGATAGAAAAATACGATTATTCGCGTTTGGTTCTCTGTGGTTCGATTCACCAATAATAGCGCATCAAAAACTCCAAATTATCTCAACAGTGCCATTAAGAAGTTATACAGACAAGGTACTTTTTAAATAAGTACTGTAGAACAAAATTAGTCAATCGAAATGCAACTGTAAGACGTACCTGAGAATCAAGTAGAATATGCCCAATGAAATGGGACCAAAACTCCGTCCATAAGAATCACACACCAACAATTCTCGCAGACAATCCATAGGCAGAATGACTTTGATTCACTCAAACAAAATCACATCATTAAACAACACATTAGCAATATCATTACACAACCGCAAAGAGAAGCATTAAAATTACGGATAAAACAGGAACAAAAACAAATAATAAGGATTAGGTCAACATGTGACAAGTGTCATCACACACCAGGCCATCACTCGAGTGAAGCCCCACTGGGAAGCAGTGAGTTGGTTTTCGAGGTTGACATGGAGGAGGTCATGTGAAGATGAGATGAAAACATGTGGCCAGACGTGGAGCCAGGTGAAAATGTTGGCAGAGAGACTTGCGGCTGAAACCCTGTATTCCCCTAGGAATTAAAGGAAACAATAATAATGATAAGTCAACATGTGAATCTATTTAGTAAGACCGTGTAACCAGTAATCAACATCAGATTAATACAGTCGCTGTATAATTGTACCGCTTTTCACCTTTTCAATAAAATCTCAAGTAAAGTAGCATACAACAATTATTCAAATCCACTAAAAGTCTTTCGCTTTAATTTAGACTTTAATAACATTAAACGACTACTCCATAAGTCGACAGAATCACAAAACTGGTTTTCTAGACTTTACACCTCTTTTTAATATTTCAAATTAGCCATAATTAGTAAGCACTTTCATTTCCCCTAATGTTATAACACATTATTTTTTAACAAACAGAAATGATGAAGCAGGTGAAGAGATCGATGAAGTTGGTGAATTACATGTACCCTCAAACAAAGGCAGTCGACGTTCATCTGCAGTTAAGAAAGAAGAAGACTTTGTAAGTGGATTTTCCTAATATAAATTATCTTAAACATGTTTCATTCAGACGACACAAATTGGGCACATTTCTAAAGATAATTTATAGTCTTGTGACAGATCTTTGTTTACTAATCAAATGTCGTCTTTTTCTTTATGATCTTATCTGTTAAATGGTTTACCTAGAAGTTTTAGCTGAAACTTATAAAAAGTTATAACAAAAAAAAATGTTGCAATTACGTAATCAAAAAGAAAGAAATCATAGTCATATCAGGAAGTTATCAGATCAGGTTTGCACAATTAGCGCATAACAAAGATAATTAAAGTAAATAAGGGAATTATACAAATTAAATCAAAACTTAATGAAAGCGCATAACTTAAAAATGTCTTTTTTCATATTAAATGTACGCCTAATTCTACAGCCGTTCTCCTCAATTATAAAATTAAGATATAAAGTATACTTTACCGCTGAAATTTAACTTTAAATTTCCATAAAGTGAACTGATTATGCCATGCGTAGTAGGTCAGTAAACAGTGACAGTGATACTGTGATGGTAAAAGACAAGAGACTTGGTGAAGGAATGCTCATTTGGAATCTGGTATCTCTGTCTACACAGAGGAATTATCTACATCTTAGTTTCAAATCATCATTTACACAGATCTTCCGTATTATCCTACTTCTTACCTTAATATTGTGTTTCTTTTTCTTTTTTTTCATCTCTCCCACGTTTCGCCTAACGCTGAACCATTTTCTCTCTTTGATTTCAAATCTATCTCCTCCCTGCCTAATATTTTTATGCTGATGAATGTCTCTTGGTATATTACTGAAAAATCCTGTCAGTAGTACACACCACAATACTAGGCTGAATCGTAAAGTTTTGTTTTTGTACCGACCTAAGCTTGCTGCAGAAATTAGTTTATTCATGTTTAAATTAACAAGAGAATAATTTCGCATTTTACCGACGAAATTGTATTGTAAATATGAAATATTAAAATGAGTAATTTATTTTGAGGCGTTACAACAGATTGACAAATAATCAGAAGTCGAAAATGATAGGAAAATATATTAACTTGGATCATTTTTATCTAAGAATGTGCTCTTACAATGTAGTACAGAAAAAATACCACATGTCGATGGTGTACAGACCGTTTGCAGGTGTTTTGTGTTTTAACTTAAGCTGTAAACTTCTCAGTTTAAAGAATAATCCACCTAGGCAGAAGTTAACTATTGAAGACGTCAAATCAGACATATTGTGAACATATTCTTTTATTTTTGAGAAATCTTAGTATTAGATGGTTGGAGACAATCGGCAGGAAGCTTTCGACTTAGGTTTCTTGCTAGTCGGCATTCACCAGTTAGTAAGGCGTATCTGTAACCTTGAAGGAACCCATGTCGCTCCTGAGATTCGAACCCGCGTTACCCAGTGAGTTCTGCAGTCAGAGACGTTACCACTGAGCTACTCAGGCTCGCGATTAACATCCTATAGGATTGTATTGTATATTTTTGATTGTACACTAGTCAGCAACCAGTGTGATGTGTGGGTGTGTGTCTGGTCCTTTTATGGTGCAGATTGAATTTCATCAGTCAAGTTGGCAATTTGGCCACCATGTTAGATAGCTGGCCAATACTGTGCACATTGATTTGATGATATTAGATGGTTGAAGGAACTAGGTTTTGTGCTAGTTGATACTCATCAGCAAGGGGTATCTGCAGCCTCGAAGTAACTCATGCCAATCGCCTCCAATCATCTAATACCAACAATTCACAATGCAGTGTGATGGCGAGCTACCTAACATGTTGACTGATAGAATTCAGTCTGCACCAAAGAAAGGGCTAGACACTCACCCATATATTACACTAGTTACTGACTACAGTCCAATCAAAAATAATTTGAGAAATCTGTTAGTAATCATAACCCTAGAGAAGAACATGACAGTTTGCTTGTAAGGATGATAATTGACGACACTGCGTTACTACTGTACTCCTATAGACACGAAGAAATAGTAACAAAACATAGGTGCCAGACACAAACCGTATCCAAAATGCTTATTATACTAAGGAATTATAAGTGTATTTACACACTTAAGATTCATCGACATAACAGACTCATGCATTAAGCAATCCTAAAATTATTTTCATAAACTGTAAATGAAAATACGAGCATATCCCATGTACACCTTCAAAAAATACGTAAAAATAAAGATAATATTTTCAGTGCAACCTCACGTAAAATGATGGTTCAGGCAAATCTACTGAAATATATGTATGTGTATAATGAAATACAGCTCGATCAGCCTGCATACTTATTTCATTGTTTAACGTCCGTGAGGATGAATAGGCTTCACAAAAATATTTATGTATGCGTTACAAGTGTACAACATGAAAATCGAAACTCAACGACTAAAAACTGTCTTCAAGAGATCTTTTTCGTCATATACAGACAATCTGAAATCAAAGTGAGAAATATGTAACATGTGCAAGCTTTGCAAATCTTTATGTTTCTAGAGCTTTTGACAGAAAATTTTCACTTATCACGGTTAACATTCAGTAACAGCTCCAAAATACAGCGTTGATAATGAACAGAAAGTGTATATGCTTAATTTATCACTGGGCAAGTATCTAAGAAAAACCGGTGCCCATCAAATTTTTTCAACAATATTTCAATATTTTGTTCAATAATTCTTTTTCATTATAGCTGAACCGTCGAGCATCACAAGAGAAACCTGGTCTCTTAGATCCAAAAGCTCTGGAACAGTCACTTCAAGCCAGGCGTGATTCTATGACTAATCGAAGAACTTCACTGGCTGACGCTATCCCTGGATTTGCTGGACTAAAACATCGAGAAACACCAAAAGTTGTAAGTCAGTCGTTCTACATAGTGGGTTTGCCGAAAATAAAAATAGTAAAGCTCTGCATGACATGTTTTATTCTATTATTTATCATTGTATGAGATAGTAGGGATAGTTTTGTATGAAAACGCTTAGTTTATTAATACTAGTATTCCGGGAATCTGTACGAGACATATTCATTTCAAATTATATGATAAAATTCATAAAGTCTCTTCAGTCACTCCTTCGGCAGGAGGAGAACACCAATTCGTAGGTTATAAATTAATATAAAGAGAACGGCAAAGCAAAAGATGACTCTTATATTTTAGTTTTCATGATATAAAATTATTATTATTGTTCTCTTGGGTTCCTAGTGGAGCATACAGCTTCAACACCACGTCTCCACTTGCCACTTCTGTCTTCCTTCTGCTGTACTTTTCACTTGCATCCATGTCAGTCAGTCCATACTGTTTCAACTCCTCCTCACACCATCTCCTCCATGTCACCCTTGCACTGACGACCCACTCGCCGCTTCCCTTTCGGCCTGGTTCCACTCGAGAAATGGCCTCGCAAGCGCGCCATATCACCCAGCGGCTTCCTCAGCGAGCGAGTATCCAATCCATCCCCACTCTCTACTGCACATTTCTTGCTTGGCGATTGGTTCTTGTTTTGTTTGTTCCCGTAGTTTGATGCTTGTTGGTAATTCTTTCCGGCCCCCCGGCCATCTGACCTTCAGTATAGAGCCAGCGAAGACAGTTTTTGGTTGATGAAGGTCTACAACAGGCTGTTGGAAATATTCTTTGTGACCCGCCCGCCAATTTTCTGATCCGTATAGAAGAACTGACTGACTTGACATAGTTTGTATTGAAAATCCGAATTTTGTTGTTGATGCTGGCTGAGTGACGAAGATTTCATTCCAGATTGGTTTCAGGTTGATGAATGTGTTTCTCGCTCGCCTTCCCGATTATCGCTCGATTTGACATCCTCGTCCGTTCCGACTTCCTGTAGTTGAGACAATGCTCCTCCGTGGATAAGTGAATGAAGTAACCTCTTTCAAATCCCTCTTGTTGATGGTGATTGGCGCTGGATGTTGTTGTTGTTGGTTGGTTATTTTCATAGCCTCTGTCTTGTTCACCTATGTTCACCTGGAGTCCTGTCTTCGCTGGCTGCTTCTTCGACCAGTTTGTCGGTTTTCACTTGTAAGTTTTCGATTTTGTGTGACATCACATGATATAAAATAGCAGAAAGGAATTTTCACTATGAAAGATAAGCAGCGAACAACTCAAAGTAACATACAAATCGTCACTTAAATCACTAAAGAAGCATAGTTTCTTCGTACACTGTGTTAATCACCGCTGCCTAATTATTGCTGTTTTGTAAAGACATCTACACTAAGATAACACTTGCAAGATTAAAATAAGAATAAGATAAATACTTAGCTAGAAAACTGCTAGAAGAAAAGACGTAATTTTGTTTGATCTGAAGAGGATTGAAGTTATGTACTAGCAAGTTAGTAAATGGAACCAACCAATATTTCATTTTTTTACTCATGTATTACATTACACATTTAAGTAGTGCTTGTGGATTCCAAAAACTATACAGTAATGAAAGTCACTCACCTCTCGGAGATATCCGAGTCGTCTGGTATGCTACTTTTTGTTCCTGTGTTCAATATATAACGGTCTGTTGTACTGTTATACTAAATATGACTCTTTGACTTAGTATTCTGTGGTACATACTTAAAAGCAAGGTGAACAGAAGAATAACCGACTACATTTGTTAGCTAACTGTTTGCACAAGTTCAGCTGAATGACTGAATGTACTGTTTGATCAAGTGGAATCAAGTTTACGAACCAATGAGTTAAGAACATGATTTTATCAGTTTGTTTTTAAAATTTCGATTTCCTACATAACTTTCACTTATCACCATTTTATTCTGTTATACTATAGGAGAAAGAATACTTTACTGAAGAATTACAAGATATAAAAATCAAAGAGGGCAGCTTAAAAGCCCTGTTGAAGTGTACATTCTGTAAGCAAACATCGAAATTTCGTTGGTATAAAAATAAACTGGAAATATTTCAAGGACCAAAATACAACTTTTTACAGTAAGTCACTTCTATAATCACACAATCGATTTCATGTCAGTTAAATTCAGCTATTAACTGAAACTCCAACGAATTTCATTTAACCTCGATAATATCAATCTGATACTCATTGATGACTGGGCCTATTCAGGTAGGTAGTTATCTGGACTCCAGTGAGAAGTTGTGACCAGCTGGCGATGATACTGGTCACGTTATATCGTGAATCGGCAGAAGTTGGAATTCATTGACTGGCTACTAGATTGGGTCCCAGTGGCTTAATGGTCTACAAGCTTGCCTCGTAACCAGAAAGTGCTGGATTCACACCCGGTTGGGGCGTACTGATGAAAAGTCCTGAGCACTAGAATGAAACAGCTGTCCATTACCATAGTGCTGGTATCCAGTGGCTCTCCTACCGATGTCATCTGATGATGAAATCCCCCAACGAATAATTCACATGAACATAGAACTTATCATGAATGACAATGAATGTATAGTGATAAACACTTGTGGTTAACTTTCGAAATGAATTTCATTCGATCAGACTAAAAAGTTTCATGATGAATGATTATTAACGTAAATGATAAGGCGGGAAAATCGGATTGGAGGTTGTGTGAGTGCGTATCAATATGTGAATAATGAACGAAAACGTTTGTTCATGTAAGTGTAAAGATAAAATGATGAATGAAACAGATAATTTTTTATTTTTCAATCACTTACATAAGTATTATCTCCTTTAATGTATTCATCAACTAAAGTAACATATACTTCGTTAATCAAAAGAAACAGAAGAATATTCACACTTAACTTTTGTTTGTTTTCGTGTTTTTTTTTCATGCTTATTCTTATTTTAGAGAAGGAAATGAATTCGCTCTAGAAATTAAAAAGATTGCTATGGAAGATGTTGGCAAGTATACTTGTAAATGTAATGAAGTATCAACAACTTGTACAATATTAGTTGAGGAGAAAAAGCATACATATCACTTTAATCAAAAGTTACCGAAAACAGCTGAAGTTGTTCGTGGTAAAGATTTAACCGTGGAATGTTCAGTTTCTGATCCAAGAGCAGTTGTTGCTTGGTATCATAAAGGTGAAAAAGTTGAAGTAAGTCAACATCTAGGATATATTTACATATATATATATTCACTGAAATCGTGACTATATGATAACGAGTTAACGAAATCAAGATACGACTAGTGCTAAACGTTTTTCAAATATTCAGTTTACTCTGCAAGCAGGTAAGCGGATAATTTCGCAATTTTAGACAGAGGAAATACCAAAAATGCCACGGAATTCCTAGAAGCCTGGTACTTAAAACGAATATGCAATTAACAAACATCTAAATATAGACCAAGTATGCCAACTAATAAAAAGGAAATCATTTAACCAGAAAGTTTACAATCTGAGTCAAAAGAAAATGATTAGTACATATGTAAAGATGGTTACCGGGAGACGCAATAATATCATTCATGTAAAATTTAAGTCACTTCTCTTTATACCAAAAATTGCGGAGAATATGATGTCAAGAAGAATGACGACAGTTCCGCAAATAAACCAACACTACTAATTGCAAAACGGAAGTATTACATGTAGGTATATACAAAAATGAGAGATAAAGATAGAAATACAGAGATGGATAGATAGATAGATAGATAGATAGATAGATAGATAGATAGATAGATAGATAGATAGATAGATAGATAGATAGATAGATAGATAGATAGATAGATAGATAGATAGATAGATAGATAGATAGATAGATAGATAGATAGATAGATAGATAGATAGATAGATAGATAGATAGATAGATAGATAGATAGATAGATAGATAGATAGATAGATAGATAGATAGATAGATAGATAGATAGATAGATAGATAGATAGATAGATAGATAGATAGATAGATAGATAGATAGATGGCAATTTCATTTCTGGGAACGTTTAACCGGATCTGTTCAGCTGATTTTAACGGGAGAAATTATGAATGAAACAAGTTATTACGCATTTTGAATGTTTCACGTTAAAGAATTTTTTTCACTTTTCTTACAAACTTAGAATGCGAAAACGCAAAACACATCGCTGTTTTAAAAATTATCCCAACAGGAATCCTAATGCAATAAATATTGCGTTGCATAATTAATCATAGCAAAGGAAAATGATAATAATAAATTTTGAAATTCTAACCAGTATCTGTGTGGGGGGGGACTTACATTTCTAGTTTATGACGTTTGAGTGATCTGATTTATTTCATTTTTTTTAAGAATTAACAAACTTGGATTTCACGTAAACACCTACATTATTCAGTGATTTATTTCAACGTATTATTTATCTATCAGCAGAAATGGTTGAACATTATTTAGTATGACCTACTGCATAGATCCTTTTTCATGTAGTGAGTGGCCTACCTATTAACAAAAGGTAGTATGGACACTTTTCATATCGGAAAGTGAACGTCTTTGAATTCAGGGCTGTGTGATGCGGGTTTGAATCTCTAAGTGGCATTTGCTCCTTCAAGATTGCAGATATGCCTTGGTGATGAATACCAGTAAGCAGGATACTTAGATCCAGAGCTTTCCGCCTACTACACCCCATTATGTGACACCATTTAATAGTGGATTATGATAGTGAATCACCCCACTTGATGTGAGGTGACCACACTGTAAACTTGACTGAGAGAATTCACTAAGGAATTGACAATCGACACTGAAAGGTTAGTGTAGTCAGATTTCCGTAGAGGTTTTAGAAATGTATCAATAATCAGAAACACTTTAGTGTTTTTTCTGAAAGAAGAACAACTTCGACTAAATAATCTATGAAGAAAATTAGAATGAAAGCGTCTAAATCCACTACTGCGGTCAATTGGATTAAACATTTGCATAAAAATATCTAAACTATGTTTATAAAAAAAAAAGATTAGACGCATTACACAGGTTACTAACTGGTGTTCAATCAAAGCATCCAGTACGGTCCCACCGGAGGCCAGTCGCATGTCCGAATAGCTCAGTAGTAATGTCTCTGAATGCAACCCTGGGTGACGCGGGTCTGAATTTCAGAAGGGACATGAGTCCTTTCAAGGTCGCAGATAAGTCTTATTGACTAGCAGGAAACCGACGTCCATGGTTTCCTGCCGACTACCTCCAACCATCTAATACTATGTTTATGTGTGTGTCCTAACTAGTCATCAGACTATATCAGGTCGTATTCTTGAGAATATCCATGACTATCTCTTCATATATATGTATTTTTGTAATATCTTGTATGCTTAAGTTTCAATGTGCTTAAGTTTATTCACTTTCACTTTCTGAGCTGTGGTTAAACGTCGAAATAATCTTTGAAAAGACTAACTTTTGGTACTACCAATCCAAATTACAAATGATCGTTTACCTTAAAAAGAATTCTCTTTACTGTTTTGTATCAGGAAAATTTCATCACATATAACAAATGGCTTTTTAAACTCTTAGACTAAACAATTTTACGTGGTAACGTATAATAATGTCCCATCTGTTCAGTGTACAAGGAGACAGTTATATATTCTACATACTATCAAATTCAATTAACTTTTTGAATATGTTTTTTTAACATTTTATTACAGTATGTTGCGGGTAAAATTGAAATTAAACGTCGTGAAAATCGATGTATCCTTCGAATAGTTCGTGCTAGACCTGAACAAGAAGGTGAATACTGTTGTATTGTAGAAGGTGATGAAACATATATGGATATTGCAGTTGAAGATCCTGATTGGTTTTTCACAAGAGAACTTAAAGCTCATCAAGCATTAGAAAATGATGAAGTGGTGACATTTGAATGTGAAGTATCTGATCGAGATGCTGAAGTGGCTTGGTTTAAAAATGGAGAGGTAAATTTAACAAAGAATTATTTTGGAACACTTCTTAAAAGCTTTGACTGGGTTTTTTTTATGATTACAGTTGCAAAAATGATTTTCTAAGAAGATAATTTTAAATATATGGTTGTTTAGTATTTACAGGTGGTTTACTTAAATCACTGGGCTACTTAAATGCGTAGTGTTTACTTAATTTCATATTGTTTTAACGATATATTTATGTCTAAGAAGCGCAACGTTTACTCAGGCATATTTTCATATAGGTTTCGAACCTCTGCTTCAAATTTTCTGACTAAAATCGGGGTGAAACACTGTGGATCACTGGAGCATGGCTCAGATAAGGCAATAACCCTTCAGCTCATATACTGTTGTTTAATGCTTTACTTGAAGATTCTGCCAATGGAATGGACACCTTACAATTTTGTATTATATGTAAATGCATTTTTCAGAATAAAGTTATTATCATTATAAATAAAAAGAGAGGGTAGATATTTTTATGAATACTAATCATAGATTGACATGTAGTTGCAATTAGTAAATCGTTTTTGAAATTGTTCCAACCCTGGAGAATATAATAATGACTTAAATGGTCTGATTTTGCCTGATTCAAAATCAATAATAATATCAAAAGAGAATAAATGTGTTTGTGTCCGGGATGATATTGGGTTCGAGTTCTTTCTATTGTTACTTCAACACACAACAATGAACGACTGATAGCTCAGCTACTATTCGCACACTGAGAAAGTCACAGGAGACTGACTGAAGAGAGAGAGAAGAGGACACCAGAAATTACAGCAAATTATAGGGTTATTTTATATGACTAGTATACGATTTTTAACAGCATTGTTCTTATTGAATAGCATATACAAATAAAAATCCAATGCTTCGATCTATATTCTACTTTAGGGTGAAATTCCTGGTTTACAGATCATGTAAGAAATAGGAATATATGGTTGGTATGTCTACTGTTGCCCCAACAAAGTAAGAAACAATATCTGAGTAGATGCAAAGAGCACTAAATTCCATCCGCTAGCTGATCACATTCCATTATCGAACTAGAAGTGATTTTGTGAACACTATTCATATTGTAGTTCCACAGTAAATGAAAAATGCAACTCCAACTTCACGAATTTGCGTGACATTAGACTTAATGCCTCCTGCAAATCTGTATCATATAGGCTTTTTCTGTTAGTCCAACTTATACCCCCCTTCTCACTTCTGACAACTTCTGGCTTGATCACTGATGATAGTAGGTAGTCTTGTCTCATACTCGGGTCTTCACTTCAAATTCTTCGCGAAGCTTTCCATGGTGAACTATTTGGCATGTGATATTGTAAAAACCTACTCTGTGATTTGATACTCCTTCATATTCACTCTACAGCACTCGCATTGAATTTCGCACATTTTTCAGTTAAACACAGATGTCTTTCTGATAAACTCTAGAATTTGAAAGTCCATAATTAACCCTGAATAACTGCTCCTATCTAGTGCTTTTCTTGTGCGTTGAAGTTTCTGTAACAGCCTGATTGGTTTTCTGAGGTAGGGTTGCTAGGCTCACCGGCAACCCTCTTTCTTTTCTCGAGCTTGGGACCCACTAGAAAACTAGCGAGCTAGTAAACTTCGCCCCATACTGAAAATCAAATGGCCAGTTGGTCGGCCAGAAAGATGATGAAGAGGACAGTAGAGAATAGAACAAATTGGAGATGTGTTGTGAAAGCGCTATGTTCTACTTGGAACCCAAAGGAAAAATAATAATTTCGTCTACTACTTTCACACTTACCATTCCTAGCTTTCTTTAACCACATGTTTAGTGAAAAATAATCATCAGACATCAAAGGTATAACTTCTCTTCTTTCTTTGAAAATAGAAACACAAATCCTGTTTACAATGAAGACTATGTTTATTCATATTATACCAAAAAAGAATAAATTGATTATAGTCATAAGAAAAACGGTTTCTTTCTTTGCGTTATTCATCTCTTCACCTAACCATTAACTGCACAAGAGGGAAAAATGAAGTCCACTCCCTGAGAGACTGGCTTTTGCCTTCAGGGAGAATTTGTTCTTTAATTTATGAAGGAAGTAAAATCACAGAAGAAGACTAGAAAAAACAACACGCCTAATTTCGGTCTTACCACCATATCTACCTACCTACCTTGCCTATCTTTCAGTGCGCTTTTCTTTTCTCTTGCCTACATCACACAAACGTGCATACACGTTTTTTCATACAAAAGTAAAAACCTTAAAGAAAATGATGAATGAATTGTTTTTATTAAAAAAAGAAGGGAAAAAGTGTATATGGGCAAAACAGAAGACATATACATATATATAAATAGAAAGTAAAAGAGGATGTGATGGTATAATGAAGAAATAATAATAAAAATAATATCACTACTATTACAATTACTATCGCTTTCTTTCGGCAAGCAACAATAATCTGAATAAAGCATTTAAGATAATAATTTACGATTAACTAATCCACTATATCACTCACTATACCATGTAGATGAAACATCAAACAATAACCTTTTTTCAAGTGTTGGTTTGTAGGGATTTGATTGGTTTCAGGATTTCATCGTGAGCTGACATTAGTTAGAGAACCATTGGAAAACCATCCAGGGAGTACTGGATAGCTGTTTCGTCCTAATTTGGGACTCTTCATCAGTACGCACACACCACTGGGGTTCGAACCCAGGACCTTCCGGTTACAAGGCGAGCTAGCTCGTATACCATCAGGCAACTGGGACCCGATCCAATGGTCCTTGAATTCTAACTTCTGCCAATTCACGACATAGCACGACCGCTAGCCAATGTCTTCGGCGAGTATTTGTCCTCACACCCAACCCACTGCACCCTACTGGTCACGACTTCCCACTGGAACCCAGGTAACTACCTGCCTCAATAGGGCTAGTCGCCAGTGAGCATCCCATTGGTATTCAAGTGTTGGTTTGTAGGGATTTGATTGGTTTCAGGATTTCATCGTGAGCTGACATTAGTTAGAGAATTATTGGAAAACCTGGGAGTACTGTAAATTTATAGATTTATTCGAATCGTTTCTTTGTAATTCTATTGAAATGCCACATAGCCAATGAAACATACTCATAGAGTAAAACGTTTTCAGATAAAAAAACAACATAAAGACCTGAAGTTTAACGAAATGACATTAGAGAAAACTCGTGGAGATGGATCACGAACGACTGTACAGATCAATTGACAGTTACACCTGAGAATCGTACCCCTATGCCCTTCTAAATACTGTAAAAGAAACATCGTTGGGAAATTTAATCCTATGAAGAATAAGGGATTTAATTTTCTCTCCCTGTGTATATAAGTACTACAATACTGTATGTAGGGGGGGTGGGGGAAGGGAACTTTTCACTAGCTGAAAGAATTTTTAAATTTGATTCTTTGGATGTCTCCAAAAAGATAAATTTAGGTATTTTTTTTATATTTCTCTTATCTTTTCTATCAAAACAATAAAATATGGCGTCTAATATTTTATTTCTGACGATATTGGATTCAGTGACTTATCCAAGCCATAAATACGTTTTTCTTTAAGACTGTAATAATGAGACAAGAAGTCATTTACATCCCTGAGTATAACACTGTCATTATTCTTATCAAAGAGACAGTGGATCCTATAGGGGTACTTGTTGTAACCGTAATATTTAAAATAAAAAACACAATCAATCTGTTAAACATCAGAAAAGTGACAATAATGACAAATAAAATTATCGACGATCCCTGATAGGGCTATAGGAGATGCACACTTCTGAAGGATCTCAAACTAGAGCCAAACAACCGTCCAGTGTTGCTTTGTTTCCTTTACTTTCCCAGTGGAACATAGGGCTTCAAGCTAGTGGCTTGGAGTTTCTGTAGCAGTCTTTATTTTTACAGGATGGAGTGGCTAGCCTCATGCCCCAACCTTTCCTCTTCACAAGGATTATTTCTGGCTTAGCGAGGTAAAGGGATGCGTCGGCCGGGGATCGAACCCCGGACCATGTGCATGGTCGGCGAGTGTCCTAACCGCTATGCCACTGACGCACCAGCGTTACCTGGTTTCAAATAATTCTGTAAGTGACATCCGTTCATGATCGAATCTACACTGAAATTAATCCGACTAGTCTAATTATAATGTTAACACAGTCTAGTATGTATTTCGTCCCATGATGAGAATCAATACAGATCGGGAATTTCTACAGTTTAAAGTACGAACGAGACAAGAACATTTTTTAAATCTACAATCAGTTATCCTGATGCAAAGTATACACCGGTGACGGATATTCTTTTTTACGGAAAGTAAATGAAAAGCAACTGTAGTCATCACTTTCTGTGAAATTTTCACTGTTTGTGCATTTCATTATTTTAATTAAGAAAATCTGACTACTTTCTTCAAAAGTTTTTTTTTCGATTTAATTTCCCTTCTAACATTTCTTCTAACTTTGCTTCTTCAGCCAATCACTGCAAATGATAAATATGAAATAATATCTGAAAAAAGAGTGAAACGCATTCTGAAAATTAAAAAAATCACAATGGATGATGATGCAGAATATACATGTAAAGTTGCCAAGAAAACAACAACTGCTAGATGTGCAGTAAAACGTAAGTCGTACAATTCAATCACATTATGGTATGTATTCATTACTTTTTTTTGCCTAAAGAATTTATCTCCCGACTTCTTTTCATGCCATAAACAAAACGAGGAGATTGTGAAAATTTACTTTCCAACAGCAATATATATTAGCCTGCCAATGAAGATCCATATAACGCCCCCCCCCCGAATGTTTCATCACTTCATCTTGTCACATGGCACCATCAAACTTTAGAAGAATGCGGATTACAATGCAATAAACGCACACTTTGATAAATAATCATCTATCTCAGAAGTTAAATGGTCAATGGTAACTAGCAGTAGAATCCAGGATGAGCATTTCGTCTTATTTGTGACTCGTCATCTGGATGTGCTTGCGCATCCTGGATTCCACTGGTAATCACCAGCCACCAATTAACTTCTGATTAAAAACCCAGATATCGTCGAAGCGTCTGCACAAGAAACCGACACGCCAACCTGGGCTCAAGCACTTCAATCCGATCAATCGACGGGGAAATCTAAAATTGAATTAAATCATCTATCTCTTTTATGTTAGGAGGCTGTCTTGAAAGGCTTACAACAAACAAACAGCAACTCTGTAGTGCATCATCAGTTAAAAGTATAGCTACCTAGTCTGCTATCACATAACAAGACGTTTTATGATCCAAAAAATACACTAGTAACTATTAAGCCACCTAAAATGAGTTTGCACAGATAATCAAATGTGTACAAACTATTCGGCTTCTATCTAGCAATTCGGACAAACTGGTAACACATGAAATTCGTCTGAAACCAGTAGTGTTTGCAAGACTTTAATCTAACTAGAGAGCATTACAGATTGACATTATTGATTTCCAGGTACCCGTACCAATTAGTAACATGTGATAGGTTATATCTTTTGTGACTATTTTCAAGGTGTACCAACTTTGCAATATGCACAGTTTCATTTTACCATCCACCATGTTTGAGAACCTGCCTCTTCTTTTTCAATAAGCATCTCGATATGAAACAGTTGGCTTTTAAAGCGGCAAGTGATTTTTTAAAACTTCACATGTCCAACTGCAAATTAATATGCAATTTGCCCAAGTTCAAGGTGAGATCTCACCACGGTTTCCTTTGGAAACCAAAATTATTTGGATCAAAATATGTGATCTAATTCATACCACAATTGGTAATCAAAAAAGCAAACATATTCGCATAAAACTATATACTACTGAATGGTTGACATGAATAGTTGTATATCACTCGCGATAACTAGTTTGAAGTGACTCGGTTCTCTGAACTGAGTTAAATAAGGTAAATCGATGATGACCTCGGCCCCAAACGAGCAGAATGGCTGTCCAATGTTCAGATCCATTCAACCTGGCTTAATCAGCCTATAACTCTACACAATCAACGAAATTTCAAACAATCCATGTCTTAGTATTAGATTTGCTGTAAGATGTGTCGTCCTTTCTTGTCCAAAATTAAAGAGCACCGTATGCTAAGTAGTAATTACTTTGAATGTAATCAGATAAAATGTTGATTCACTACCATTCAGAAAATATCCCTCATATTTCCAAGCAAATAAGAAAATAGGTTGGAGGATGTCATCATGAGCTGAAATCGGTTGGAGAACCAATGAAAAACAGATAGCTGTTTCGTCCAATTGGTTTCGGACTTTTCATCAGTACTCACCCACACTGTGGGGTTCAAACCCAGGACGTTTTGGTTACAAGGCTAGCGACCTCGTAGACCATTAAGCCACTGGGTCCCTATCCAATAGCTAGCCCATGAAATCCAACTTCTGCCAATTCATGACATAGCGCGATTACTTAGCAATGTCGTTTTCGATGAGTAACTGCCTCACCATCAGCCTGTTGTACCGTACTGGTCACGGCTTTCCACTAGAACCCCAGGTAGGACCAGCCGCTAATGAATACCAGATCACAATCCCTACAAAACCAACCATTACTTGAAAATAAGAAAACAAGAGAAATTTGCAAATCCAAATGAGGATTACGCCTACGCAGAAAACATTTTTACCACCAGGCTTATTGATGTCATTAATGTAACATCCAGAAATAGACATTTTAACTAATGACCGTGTACAGTTACATAGGTATATGACAAATATTCTTGCTATATATCTACTGCAATTTCATCAGCTCAAGTATACAATCATTTTATTCTATTAATACTAATTGTGCAAACTTTGTTTATCATTATTTTAACCATAACCTTTTTTGACATATCTTTAACTTTAGCGGATGTTGAATTCAGACAAAACCTTATCGATACTAAAGGAATAGAAACTAAACACAAAGAATTAGAATGTCGTGCATTCAATCCTAAAAAGTATCCAGTTCAATGGTATAAAGATGGACAACCAATTGTATTAAATGATCGTATTTCAACTTCAGAAGTTGAAGGTTCTTTGTATCTTATATTTCAATATCTGGAAATGGAAGATACAGGATATTATAGTTGTAAAATTGGTAATCATGAAACTAAAGGACATTTAGAGGTAAGAAGTCACTTCTTATTATTTATTTTTTTAATTGTACCAAAAGAGAACGCTGGTAACTACTAAATCTTCATGTTATATCGGTAAAAAGTACATTCCGGTTCCTATGCTCCGAATCGAAATGATTAATCCCGACAACTTCCGTGAAATTCGGTTGTTTAGAGTCTATACTAAAATGAGGATCAGCAGATTCTACTAAACTATACGGGTTAGGTAGTAATTGGCATAAAGTTTTTATTCCACATAGACAGTCTCTTGTAACTTGGAAATTTCAGAGTTAATAACGTTAATTAAAAGTAGCGAATGATTGTAGTTTGCGTTCTCAAATGATTATAATTCGTCTTGGTGAGTTTGTATTCTCCAGGGATAGTGGCTTAATCGCAAAGCTTTCATTGGTCCTTCTAGATAACATCTTCAGGGCTTACTGTAATGTGAAGTGAGTATTTTGGAACTAGTGAAGAACGGAACAAATAGTTTGGCCAAGAGGTTCCTTCTAGAGATTTCATTTTCTTCAGGTGTTCAGTCGTATTTATATAAAATTCTTCTTTACAAAATAGGATAGTGAAAAAAAGAACAATTGTCATAAGTATAGTTGCTAATATCAGTCAAAATAAAAGATAACCGGAATAATGGTGTCGGGATTACGTTGTGGGTTAGATTATATAGCGAAGGAGTCGTAACGAGGGAGCACATACCAACGAAAAGAATGCAATATTGCGTCAGAGTTCGGAAGAATGAAAAAGCTAGAGTTTGAAAAGAAAAATAAGCAGTCGAATCGACTGAAAACAACAGGGTCATAACCATAATATTAGAAGTGGCTAAAGAACTTAACTTTTTAGGCGGATATCTGGTTTTTCTATCCGGATATCTAGAGCTTCAGCAATGCAAAGCAGATGAAGGCGTAGCGTCTTCAGTAGGTTGCTGTTCACTTTGTACAGCACTCCCAAGGAGAAATTTGTTGAAATAGAGTGGCTAGTGTCTATAAGGTGTTTAATTATTTTACTTCTTATGCACCCCCTGCTAGCTTGCTGAAACAGTCCAGGATAATGTTCTTGAATTTTTTGGATAGGATAAGTGTCGGACGACCAGTATACCTGGCTCAGCGGAGCAGATGAACTAGTAAGTGTGCACTTAACAAGGTTGGATACAAAGTCTTGTCTTTCAGGCCTCTGCAGACCAATGGGCAACTGGAGAACACAACTCTTAGAGTTGCTGCTAAGAATATCCTGAAAGATATTGAAATTCTCTTCGTGAGGACATTGCAGGTTAAGGCACTTTTGATATCAAGATCCCTTAAAACGTTTACTGCACTCATGATATCTCATGTCTTCGCAGATATTCATTTTCGATGAAGATTTCTCTCAGAAGGAATAACTCTTCCCCTAGAGCGTTAGGACTACAAATATACTGAACGCAAGTGGCAAATGATATAATTAAATTCCGTTTTCGTTCAGTTGGCAACCAGCTCTAGAAACTTTTTAACAAACCATTCCAAGTTGATTCTCTATGAACAGATCTTCTTAATGTTCCAAAGGTTCTTGTTGTTAGTTCACCATCAAGAAAGGGAATTTTAAGACATATTTTCCATTCAAAGAGTGAATCTTATTACATGTAATAAATAATCTAGATCATATATTAGATGACAAATAATAAAATATCGTCCAGGTACCCTGAATACGATTGAAAATTACCGATAATCTACTTGAATAGACCATTCCCAAGTCTTGCTATAAAACACTCTACTACCGACGAACCCATAGTTAATTCCATAGAAGTCCTATTCTTTTTTCTGTAAATAATGTCATTAAATGTGAATTGTATGCTAAAGGGTCATCTCAATAGTAGTTCCTTTAAATATGCTGTTGGTATTATCAAATAATTTCGATATCAGGCGTACTCTTTAAATAATTCTTACTGTATGAATTGCTTGTTGATCTCATGAAACAAAGATTTAGTAATCAACCCATTTTTCTACTGAGCTTTCTTGAAGTTTAGAATTTTCATCTCATCACACTGTCTGCTAATTCTATAGATTAGTGTTCTCACTTCAGATATGTATGTATTTATGTTATATCACATAAACTTATCTAATATGCAGTTACATTCTTCTACATTAACCAAGCTCTGCACTCTGTACACCTTTCTCTTAAAACCTTTAGGTACAAGAATGCGAAAAACCGCCTTCAGTTGATCTTTCAAACTATAAGAATCAAGCCACATTGAAGAGAGGAGCCAACTTCATGACTGCAATTCCATTCAAAGGTAACTTCACCTTTATAATAAACAGAATTTTTTGGCTAAACACAAACACGGTTTCATCTGTTCTCAGGAGTTTACTTCAGATATCTTTTAGAAGAAGATAAATAAACTTGTCAGTCATACTCGAATTCAGTGATGCTTCTTAAACGCTTTTAATACTTCCAAGAGTTAGCTTGTAGGCATTTGATTTATTCGAGTTTGATCATGAAATGATGTCAGTTAGAGAACCATTCATAGACAGAAGGTACTAGAGTGCTCTTTCGTCCTAATTTGAGACCCTTGAGCAGTATGTACTCACATCTTCACCGGGGATCGAGTCCGTGACCTACGGATTACAAGGCCAGTACTATACTATGATATTGACTAGTGCTGGCGTTAAAATCGCGAATTAACAGAAGCTGAAAATTATGGGCAATTGGAATCTGCCCCAAGTAACTTAGTGGTTAATGAGATTGATATCCTAGCCTGAAGGTGCACGGTTTGCTTCCTGGTGAGGTTGTGGACGAATGCCGTTGAAGAGTCTCAAAATGCGACAAAACACCTTTCAAGTGCTGTCTAATTTTCAATAGTTCTCTAATTCACATCCATCCATGATCAAACTTGAAAATTCTTAACTTATTTTTAAATTCACATTCAGGACATTATATATTAAAATTCATATTTACAGTGTTACTAAGTAGTAAAACATTTCTTTATAAATAAAAATATACACCAAACTTAAATTTCAGCATAGATCTTCCGAGTTTCTAGTGCAATGATTATCAATGGATAACAGTGTTGCCCGTCATTTTGTTACCAATTTCAACATGTTTTATTAAGGTTTTGAATTTCTTCCAACGCCTTATTATGAAATACAGTTCATCTAAATGTACCTTTATTTAGAGATTTATGATGAATTGAACTAGACAGCTTTTTTTCTCTAAGACTCTTCATCAGTACGCACCGCTTACTGCAGCATCAAGCATCAAACCACCCCACCTTCAGGTTACAGTGCCAATCTCGTTGACCATCCCATCACTAGGATAAAATCCAACAGCATATCTCATTTCTAACTGCTGACCCCTGGCGTGGGTTCATGGGTACATACTATCGAAAAGTTAAAAAAAAAAGAGAACAGAACAGCTTTTCACTAATCCCCGCTGGTTTTCAGAGGTTCTTCAAATAAAGTCGATTCGTGATCAATCAAATCCCTACATACCAGATTTCAAAATCTAATCAACTGAAAACTTTGTATCTTATCAGGACTCAGCATAAAGGTATTTCTTTAACCATTAAGTAAGGCAATGATCAGCAAAAACTTCAAACATTCATTAATCAGTGAGGAGGAAGTAATTTGTTAAACAAAATGATCAGTCACATAGAATCACTTCCTACGCAAGCATCAGTTCACTTACAGATTCCTCTGTACAACCTAATCAGCAAATTGGGTTTTATTGTTCAAGAGTATCATACAACCCTAAATCTTACCATTCAATGATCAGTTCACGTGTTCTGATTCAATTATATCTTCAAAACAAAAAGAAATAATATTCAAGGAATTAGTTTCTAGGGATTCTATTTGTTTTAGATTAGACCATGGATCGATATCAGTTAGAGAACCATTGAAAATCAGGGAGAACTTTACTGGAAAAATGTTTCACTCCAGTTTGGGACTCATCGGCAGTACGCACCCACTACCGGGGTTCCAACTAAGAACCTTCTGGTTACAAAGTAAAGCTCGTATACCACTGATCTACTGGGATTCGACTGATTGGCTCATGAGTGAGGATAGAGTTCCCGCTGATGACATTGTTTGGTGGTTGCGCTAAATATATCATGAATTGGTAAAAGTCAGAATTCAAAGGCCAGTGGTTGAATGGTATGGGAGCTTTGCCATGTAACCGGAAGATCTTGGGTTCGAACCTCTTGTGGTGGGTGTATACTACTGATGATTCCCAAACTAGGATGAAACAGCTGGTTTCCAATGGTTCTCTAGCTGATACCAATTCCCCAGGGTTAACCGGAAACAAAATTATAGATAATTTCCTAGTATTTTTTTCCTAAAATTTCAAATTTTATTAAAAATAATTCACACTATATGCAGAAGTTGTATGTCTTCAGCTTAATATTATTAAAATGGATTTTAATTGGGTCTCTTTCTTTTGCGTTGATCCACTGAAACAGTAATTGTGTACTGCTGTCTTTCATGTTCTAAATTTGTGTCGTATATATATATATGAAAATAAAAGAATGATTTCCTCATCTTTTAAACAAAATAACTTTTATCTCTTGAATCCACACACACACGCACACACACATCCCAATATAGGTGCACAGCACAGTAATGTGTACTGTGTACTTCAATGCGTACCATTAACTTTAAAATTCTGTTTAGTTATATATGTATGTACCTAAACACAAATATGTGTACAATGAATTTAATGTCCATAAATTCATCATTTCTGGTTTCATAATACCACCTATATGCTGGTATATATATATCGATATATCATCTGGCTACTTTTGTAAAAACCTTAAATGATTTACTGTGGTAATAATAAAATGACTTTCAGTGTTAAAAAGAAAAGAAAAGAAAAATAATTGAAACATAATAGAAAAACGTCGTTTATGCGATAGTTATTCATAAAGGGTTATTAAATTTTAGTTAATAGTACATTGGAATACATTCCTTCCATCCTACCTTCCTCCAGATCAAGTTTTCACAGGGTGTACACACACGCATGCCTGTATGGTAGGGAGTAGTTCACAGCATCAGTTTTCAATCGAATAAACATGTGACTCAAATCGGTGTTTCTTTACGCATATACACACACATAAAAATATGTCACATATGATTTCATTTTAATCCCATGCCAATTGTATACATTTATATATTTAATATGCACTTCATTCACATGTAAAGAAGCCTCAAATGACCACCACTGTCTTTTTAGTTAGGCCAGGAGTGTAGGCTGAACTTTACAACGATGACCTGATGATATAAATAAAGTATTTTATGACAGTAGAAAGGTACTTTATCATCAATGCATAACTACTTTTCTTTTTAAATACCATAGGTAAAATGTCCTTAGGTAATATAAAATATTATAATAAATAAGTACAATGCACAGCAGTGATATTATCTTTAGATGACCCACTTACTGTCCGTTATTATTATTATTATTCCCTTGGCTTCCGAATGGAACATACCGCTTCAACAACACATCTCCACTTTGTTCTATCTTCTGCTATCCTCTTCAGCTGGTTGCACGTTGCCCGTAGTCTCTCATCTCCTCCATGTCACCGTCGTATCGATGACCCACTCGTTCGTTAGACTAGATAAAAATCCCCTCGATTTGCAGGTCGATTTTATGATCAACAGGTGTTGAGAATTCTGAGATAAGCTCAACTAACGTTGATGAAGGTATACATTGTGTCTAATATTCTGTTTAACAATACGTCAATCATATTGTAGGTCACTGAGAAAAGTGACTGAAATGACAGTTGTTTTATGTGATGGAGATAGCGTTAACTGTGAAACCTATAACTGACTATATCATTGGAAATGAAAACAAGTGATTCAGCGAAGAGACTCTTTTCAACGAACTTATTACCAAGCAGTACAAACGTACACATATGGTTTTTAAGAAGTTATAGCTGGTAAGGTGTGAATGCATAAAATAATAATAATAGTAGTAGTAGTAATATGAAATGCGATTAAAATAGCAGGCCAAAGATGAGGCAGTAACTCATCGAAGAAGACACTGCGAAATGGTCGCGCTATGTCTTGAATTGGAAGAAGTTAGAATTCATGGGCTGGCCATTGGATCGGGTGCTAGTGGCTCAATTATCTACGATGTCGCTAGCCTTGTAACCAGAAGGTCCTGGTTTCGAATCCCTGTGATGGTGATGAAGAGTTCCAAACTAAGACGAAAAAGTTGCCCAGTGCTCCTAGGTCTCCAGGTGGTTCTCTAACTGATGCCAGCTCATGATGAAATCCTCGATCCATTAAAATATTTGTGATTATAATCACAGTTAAATGTCAAGTGACAAAACAATTTCTGTCATATATAGAATAATTCATAGGATGGATAGAACTTGGAAAGGGTGTGCAATTATAGGATTAGTAGACAAATCAAATCAAATAAAAACGTTGCGTAATATTGTATGAAATTTGATAGCATAGAATTGAACATTGCAAAACAGAATTGATTTAGAGTGACAAGTGGAGCAGGTGAAATAATACCGGAGACAGTTCAATATGAGAATAGTAACAATTGACGTAATAAATTGAATAAACAAAACGAAAAAATTGGTAGAGCCTAAATATGATTAGGGATGACCACACTTTAGCATAGAAGGATTAATACCATGAAAGTTGGAGGGGTTGAACGAACTTTTTCTGTTTCAATAGCCACAGCTTCAGCAATACAGATGAATTGGGTAGGTAGTGATTTGAGCAAATCACGTTTTGCCTTGCAGATAACTTTAAAGGTGGAGACTGTAGAGATAGGGTGATCAGTATCGACCAGATATTCAATGATGACGCTTATTATTGCTCCACTTCCCACTCTTCGTAACCATGCAGGATAGTGTTCTTGCACTCTATTGGAGAAAAATTGAGTTGAACGATCGTTACACCTACCTTTACACAAGCAGGTGAATTGGTAGACTCATCATATTATTGGCAAAATAATTAGCTCTTTTATCGTCTACTACTGGTGATCTATACTGAAATGATTTCAGATAACTTATGATTTTAGCCATTAACATTATTATCGTCACTATTTAATTATTTTTGTACATCTTTGAATGTACTGTCACCAATAATACCAAAAAGCTGTCATTATGTATCGTGGTTATGTATACCCTGTAATATATTTTTGTGTGTTTTCGCTGTTGTTGAGTAAATTAAACGCAATATTTTACCAAATGCTGAAAAACTCCACAATGTGTTGTTATAAGTACTGTTTTTGGCATAAAGCAAATAATTATTAGTAATCTGGTATCTACCAGTTTTCGTTAATTACCAGGTGGATTTAGACTTGGACGATAAGAATCAGTTGGGTAATTGTTGTAATAAAATTAGACCACGACGTAGTACCGATTCGTATAATAAGTAAATGAATTAGTTACGTGTTAAATAATGTTATTATTTATGAAGAAAGTACATAGATTACTTAATTCAGTAGTTGAGTTGATAATTGAGATTTTCAAGTGTTCGTTTGTAGGGATTTGATTGGTTTCAGGATTTCATCATGAGCTAACATTAGTTAAAAAACCATTGGAAAACCATCCAGGGAGTACTGGACAGCTGTTTCGTCCTAGTTTGGGACTCTTCGGCAGTATGCACCCACCGGGATTCGAACCCAGGACCTTCCGGTTACAAGGCGAGTTCGTATACCATTAAGCCACCGGGACCTCTCTGAATCTCAATATCATCCAGATTAAGAGCTCAACGGTAAAATGCCCACCGACCAATAAGGATGTCTGGATCCGATTCCCGGCTGATACACTCCTAAACTTCACAAAGTATACTATCCAATAGTAAGCCAGGTAAAGAGGGAAGGTTGCTAGTAAAGCCAGCAATCTTCGATTTGTTATTAAAACGTACACTGGTGATAAATACTATAGTGAAAAGAATATTTCTACCGATTTCCCTCAACTAACTAATATTAAGTTAAATTTTACCGTGACTACAGGTCACCTAGCGGGGTGGCTATATATTGTTCACTTCACTGGTAGTGTTCAATGACCATCAGCACTAAGAACTAGATATATAACATTGGTTACTCTTAAATGACCTATGAATGAAATGTTTATTCCTTCAATGAATTTTTCTCATTATCATGAATACAGTAGTAAGATAAGGATGTCTGCCTATTATGAACGATGACATTCCAAACTCTGGTGGACTGGATTATGCATCAATTTGTGGGGAGGGAGAAGATTGGAATCCGTTGTACTGATCAGTAGACTCTAGGAAATTTGGATTTCGTGTGCGGATGATTTGTGTTTAATGTCAGACAAACTCGAAGACTTACAGGTGAAAACCAACAAACTAGCTGAAGAGACTGTTGGCAAAGAAAGGACTCCAGGTGAACAGAAAGAAGAGGAAAACGGAGATGAAGAAGACTAACGAGAATAACAGCCAACAGCAATCACCGTCATAGGCAGAGATTTGACAAAGGTCAGTTCCTTCACTTATTCGGCTAGGAAGCATGATTTCAACCACAGGCAACCAGAACGAATGAATATATCAAAGCCAGGATCGGAAAGGCAGGATACGCCTTCGTCAAACTGAAGCCAGTTTGAAAATCTTCTGCACACAATCAGCATTAAGAACAAGATTCGAATTTTCAGCACAAACGTCAAGTCAGTAGGTCAGTCATTCAGTTCTCCTATATCGGTTAGAAACTTGAACTGCGTGTCACGAAAACCATTTCCAACAGACCACTGCAGACTCTCACCAACAACTTCCTACACTCCGTATTGAAGATAAAATGACCAGCCGACCGGCCGACCAGAAAGATTTAGCAACAAGAAACGCCGGTTGGTAACAAATCAACACATAACCGATCGTTCAAGAAATATGTAGAAAAAAATGGAGATGGATGGTGTACACACTTAGAAGAACGTCGAATGACATCCCGCTCAGTGCAGGCCATCTCTTGAGTGGAATACCAATGTCGTCTGCGCAAGGGTGACACAAATGAGATCGTGTAAGGAGGAGATGACAGATTATGAGCAATAATAGTAATAGATAAATTCAGGTCACTGACTGAAAGTGTATACATGTCACTTTTCTTTAATAATAATAAGCTGCTTTATTCCAAAACAGTACTTGTGATACAGAATGGAATTCTCAACATTTTACTACAGTATTGCATCCAGTTAGTACATTATCAGTAAATAAAATTCTACATAGATTAAGGTAATCTCAGTTCATTATGACAACAACATATATTAGCATGTCGGTAGCAAAGCCAAAATTGAACAGAATGTTTGAAGGTGTTAGAAAAGTAGATGCTAGCATATTTACTGGCGTAAGCGGTAACAAAATGCTCGAGATATACAGAGTATGAGAGAACGAAGAATGTTTTAATAGAGTTAGTAAGGAAGAAAGTAACAAAGCAGCACGTAACAGAAAAAAGAGCGAGAGAAAAGGAAAAGAAAGAAAGAAAAACGTTCTACCTATAAATGATATGAGTTGGAAAGACGAGATCCAGTTGTTCTTTCACAAAAATGGGGTCAAAGATTGACAACAGACCATACTTTAGGGAATTCATTTGTATTTATAGATCAGGATCTATTATATTATCATATATCATATTATATTCCGTCTTTTTCTAATACTTTTTGTCTTATGATTTTGTTTTTCTCTTTCAAAAACAAGGTTTCCCTGTCCCACAAGTAGCTTTAATGTGTAATGGTGAACCTGTCAGAGAAAACATCAAATTGAAACCAGTCGTCAAAGGCAATATAATTGAATTACAGCTAGAGGATGCTGCTAGAGCTGATACTGGCAAATATGAGTTGAAACTGAAAAATGAACTTGGTGAAGTATCAGTACCATTAGAGCTTAATGTTCTTGGTATGTATAGATGAGTTTGCCATCTTTTATTTTGCAGTATATATAATTCATGTTTAAAATTACTGCCTATTATATCCATACACGAATATAAAAAATAGAGTTAGTCAGTTTATGAACTTTGTATGCCGTCGAAATGCCCAAAACTAATCATCGCAGTAGGATGTATGGTGTTGTTAAAGTTCATAAGTCAGGATACCCTATTATGCCCATAGTTGATTTTAGAAATTCGCCTACTTATGAATTATCTAAATATTTAGCCATGATATTAAATCCTCTAAAAAGCCACTCAAAATCTTGACTAACTAGTTCTTATGAACAAAAACACAGATTAGATAATTTAAAATAAGATAAAATAAGAAGAAAAAAATGGTTAGTTTTGACATTGTCAGTTTATATACACGTATACCAATAAATATGGCTATAGAGGCAGTCAGAAACGAACTCTTTTCTGATAAAGAACTCGAACTTAAGGAAAAAGTGCCACTTGAGGACATAACGCTGGGCGTGCAACTATGCCTGACTTCCACAGTATTTAAATTCCAAGGGAAAATATACAAATAAACTGAGGGCTTCGCCATGGGATCACCAATATCCCCAGTTGTAGCAGATATATTCATGGATAGGTGGGAAAACATAGTGATTGAAACGTTCAACCCCACCCCAAAAGTATGGTGGAGGTATGTAGATGACACATTCACTGTACTTAGAACACAAGATATAGATAGATTTTTCGAACACATCAACTCGAAAGTAGAGGCAGTTCAATTCACTTATGAATTGGAGAGTCAGGAACTCAGGGAGCTCCCATGTTAGATTGCAACGTAAAAAGAAAAGAAGATGGGAAGTTTGGCACACTGGTGTTTACAGGAAACCCACACATTCAAACAGATGATTGGACTCCCGATTATTTCATCCTGTGTCAGTAAAAATAGGATTGGTGAGAGCACAAAAACTAAGTAGTACTAAGGAAAATCTAAGACAAGAAATGATACACATAAAAGAAGCCCTGAAACTTAATGATTATCCGGATAAATTAGTCAGGGAATATGTAGGAAAATGTAAAAATAAAATAAATAATGATAGTAGCGATAGTGATAATAATAATAATGATAACATTAATAATAATGATGATAATAATAATAGTAATGACGACACCAACAATAAGGAATCTAAATCATCAGTAGTAATTCCATACAAGGAATGAGCCTCGAAAACCTTACGCAGAATGCTTAACAAGGCAGGAATAAAAGTGGCTGGGATTCAAACCAACCACAAACTCAATTTGAAACAAGCCTTGTCGGTTAAACGATCAATTCTGTGGAGCTTTTAAAACAAAACAATTTAGTTTATATAATGCCCTGTGTGCAATGATTGTCAGGTCAAATACATAGGTCAAACTAGTAGAACAGGGGCAGTCAGACTAGCCGAACATAAAAACCTTGCAAAATCTAGATTGGTTGACCCGAATAAGATAAAAAATCTAGAGAATAGTTCAGCTATACCACTCACCACATGCAATCACACACAACCATACAATAGGCTGGATGGGATAGGATGACAGTTTCAAAATCTGATGTCACAGGGTATAGGGAGAGATTGATAACAGAAGCTTCGTTTATCGAATCAACTGCAAATACATGTAATAGGAATGATTTAAAACCTGTTCATTCGGATATCTGGAAAATTCTACTACCCCTACGACGACAAATAGGAGAGGACACAGAAAACTATAAAACTCAAGTTTCGAAGTTGTGTGATTATAATTGATGAAATGATTATGAACAGTAATAAATTGTGTTCGAAACTTTGTCATCCGGTAAATAATACTGTTTCTCTGTGTGGTACATCTAATAAACAAACTAATATGGAATTACTTACTACCACAGTACCCAAGTTTTACACTTATTTTGAAATGACCGACATTTTACCTTTTCCTTGTTTAAAGTATATCTTATCAAAGCTGATAGTGTATTATTCTAATTTTATTTTAAAGATCGTCCTGGCAAACCTCGTGGACCATTGGAGTTGACAAGTTTATCAGCTAAAAAATGTGTACTTGAATGGGGTGAACCAGAAGATGATGGTGGTTCACCGATTAAACATTATGTTGTTGAAAAAATGGATGTAGCTGATGGTAAATGGAAACTGGTGAAAAATGCTAAAACACCAAAATGTGATGTCGAGTTAGAAGAAGGTCATAAGTATAAATTCCGTGTACGTGCTGTAAACAATGAAGGTGAAAGTGATGATTTAGAAGTTGAAAAAGAAATACTGGCCAGAGATATTTGTGATCCACCAGATTCACCGACAGGACTAGAGGTATGCCAAGCATATATTACATACTATGCCGAAAAGTTTACTATTTTATTTTATTTGTTCTACTTTTGGTTTCAAAGAATGTAAATAAATGTGATACTGAACAATAGTTTGCTAGTCGAATTAACCTAAAGAGTTTGGTAATGGGGCAAAACCTCTTTAGATTTTAGGTTTCTTTCAATGAAACACTTGAAAAATTTGTCAGTAAATATTCAGTTCAAATCTCTTTATTTCAGTGCAATAACTACTAGAGAAGAAACTCTATAAAACTGAATAAAGTGATTCAGTTGCGTTTTTTTCTGTCATCACTAATACTGTGAGAAGATTATTATTATTGTTCCCATGGGTTCCAGGCGGACTACAAGGCACGCAGTAACACATCTTCACTTTGTCCTACTTTCTGTTGTCCTCTTCGGCCGCATGCACGATTGCCCGTAGTCTCTCATCTCCTCCACATATGATTTCATCCCTGTTACCCTTGCTCAGACGACCTACTTGTCGCTTCCTATTGGCATTCCACCCGAGTGATGACCTGGAATGAGTGCGATGTCATTTGACGGCCTCCACAGCGTTCTCCTACCCTCACCTCCACTTTCTCCAAAATATTTGTTGAGCAATCGGCTCTGGCTTGCTTGGCTTGTTCCCAACCAGAGTTTCTTGTTACTGATTCTTTCTGGCCACCCGACCATTCGACCTTCACTATGGACCCAACCAGCGAAGGAGGCAGATGTTGATAAGAGTCTGTTACTTGTTGGAAATCCTTTTTTGTGACGCAGAGTGCAAGTTTCTGACCCAAATAGAAGAACTGACTGACATCACATTTGTGTTGAAGATTTGAATCTTGTTGATGATGATGAGACAAAGTGCAGTGCAGGAGATTTCCAAACTGGTTTCAGGTTGATGAAGGCGCATTTTGCCATTCCGATTCTGTCTGGCTGGCTTTGATATTTTCGCCCATCCTGTTGTCTGTGGTTGAAACCGTGGTTCCTATCTGGATAAGTGAGGAAAGTGACCTCTGTCTAATCTCTTCTGTAGGTACTGATTGGTGCTTGTTGTTGTTGTCCAGAGATGACTTACACTGAGCGCGATATCACTGGACGTTCTCCTAAGTGTGTATCCAATCCGTCTCCATTTTCTTTAGCATATTTGTTGAGTAGTAGGTTGTTGGTCGGCTTGTTCCCTGCCACAGTTTCTAGTTTCTAAATTTTTCTGGCCACCCAGCTGGCCATTTGATCCTCAATATGGAATGTAGGAAGTTGTTGATGAGAGTCTGCAGTGACGCGATGGCAGTGCTTTCCGTGACGCGCAGTTCAAGTTTCTGACCCATTTAGGCGAACTGATTGATTGACTGAATTGACATTTGTCCTGAAAATCCTAATCTTGTTCATTACGCCGCGGAGTTCAAAAGACTTCTTAACCGATTTCAGATTGATGAATATGAGAAGAGGAAGTGGTAAATTTGAGACCCTTAAAACTAGAATTCATAGTTCATGTATTTTGTAAACATACCCTTTTTGATACGGAATATTCTCCTTTTTTTTCATAGTCTAACCTATTCGAATGGTTAGTTCAACACGCACAACTACTTTGAATTTTCTATCATTAAAATCTTATAATCTTTTCTTAATCATTTGACAAGGACGCACCTCTGAAGAAAAATCACCGAACGGAAACAGATTTTAAATTTTATACTAAAATAAAATCCATGAAAAACTTAACTGGTGCTGTATATATTATATAAAACACTCAATAAATATCCCATAGTCTGATGACTAAATCTTGATAATTACGCCAGTGACTAAAATGAGTGTGATTTATTTCGTTCTCATAAGCTAATGTACAGTAGTTACTGAAAACTAAGGTTTACTGGACTACCGTTTCATCCTAGTTCGAAACGCCTTATCACTCACGCATATTTATGAATTTACACAACAATGAGTCTAGCTCCATTAGATCAACTGAAAAAGCACGTTTTTGCGGAGTCACTTATGAATCGGCTGATTTAGATTGAAGAAGAAGACTATTATGTCTGAGTAACTTATATTTTTTTAATCCCTCACTTTAACCTCCAGTTATGACATAATCAGAAATGTACTGGTTTCACAGCCGCAAGAAAGAATTCTCTATAGTTCACTAGCTAATCAAAGAAGAAATAAGTCTTTCAGTGGTATTCATTCCATTACATTCAAATTATAACCTTATCAGTTTACCTACAACCAGTTGAATGCATATTCTTATTCACGACATAGTGAGAAATTAACCAAGATTGACTTGATGTAACACGAAAAACAGTAACGTCGACATATCTGTATGTGTCTGGTTTTTCCAATAATCAAGAATTCTTCTAATATTCAAGTATTGGTTTTTGTAGGGATTTAGTTTGATTGATTGGAGGATTTCAACAGAGGCTGACATCGGTTAGAGAACCATTGGAAAGCCAGCATTGGAGTAATGAACAGACAGCTGTTTTGTCCCACTGGTTTTGGTCTCTTCATCAGTACGTACCCACCGGGTTTCGAACCCATGACCTGCTGGTTAAAAGGCGAGCTCGTAGACCGGTGGGTGAGTACTGGTGAAAAGTCCTAAACTAGGATGAAAAAGCCGTCCAGTAATCCTAGGTTTTCCAGTGGTTCTCTTATTGATGTCATCTCATGATAAGATCCTCCAACCAATTCTTCTAATAGTAACTATTATCAGTGTAACCCTGAAAATGTCATGTTAACTTGCTTTGTATACAACAGATAGAAGATTGGGATCGTGATCATGCAGATTTGAAATGGCTACCACCAAGACGTGACAATGGAGCACCGATTACAAAGTACATTGTTGAAGGCAAGACAAAATCTAAAAATAAATGGGAAACAATTAAAGAAGTCACAGATCCAAAAGCAAAAGTTGACTTGAAAGAAGGCGAAGAATACGAATTTCGTGTGATTGCAGTTAATAAGGCTGGAAAATCTGAACCGAGTGAAGTTAGCAAAGCACTTGTCGCCAAACCACGTCTGTGTAAGTAATTATTACAAATTTATTGCCATATACAAATGCATTTATATATTAATGTAAGTTTTGATTAGAGTAAAGCATAGCTACCCAAGCGAATGACCACCAAAATGACCACGAAGAGGAAATTAGATGTGCGTAATTTAAACAAAATTATTTTATTTAGAAATCAAACTGGTAAAAAGTAGCTGAACGCGGTAGAGATCTCTTTTATGTTCTAAGAATCCCTTCCAGTTCCTCATTAAAGTCTTCCAGGTTAGTGTAAACCAATTTCGACACATAAATGTATCGAGATGACTGTGGCCCAGTGATGACAACTGTCGGCAACCACTGTATGCCTATCGAAGTCTACTACATACTTCTGTAAAATCATTACCCTCTTCGTATTCTCTTGTTTTGTTCCTTCTTATGGGCCTATTGACCAAACAGTGCTGAAATCCTAAGCCTGGATGTGCACTTCATCCATATTTGCACATTTTTACTATATTCTTGTCTGTTTGGCTGTTCGAGGTCATTTTTATGGTCAGTCTCTTCGGTTGTTATACCTTAACCTAAGTTTTTACTGTCGAATGCAAACCTTGTTCATAATATTATCGAAGCTTAGATTTCATATAACCATCCAACGGGCAAATGTGAGCAAAAACTAATCTCTTTTTTCAACTATTTGTTACAAAGATAAGTTTGTACCACTGTTTAAACTGGAATCAGAAACCAAGAAAATTCATTTAATCCTACAGTAGGAATACATTGTCTACAATAGATGTCTACTTCTTGCTAGGGTTTTAGAGTTAAGTCTATGCAGGTTACAATAGAAATCGATAAGATAATAGCAAATCAAAAAGATAAGTAACTACCCATTCATCTAAATCTACCTTAGATTTAAATCATTTCAATAAGAGTTAGTTAAATATTAAATGATAACCAAGTGCGATTGATGAATGTTTCTCGAAATGAAGACATTCATGTGTGTAAAACCAAAGTAATCTGCTTGTCTCATGTTTCCTCTAAATTTATAGGCAAAAGTAAAAAAGAATAGTAATGAAAATCTATATTTATGTGTTAAAATTCTATTAGTTTGTGTCGTTTGCTGTGTGCCGACATATAAGACTTGGAAAAATAATTATTTCCTCAATATAACCGCATATCTGAAACCTGTTCACCTTTGGTTGCAATACTAAACGTGTACAGTTTCATCTCTCTTTGGTCTCGTTGCTCAGCTGACAGATTTTCAAGATAGTGATCCGGTGACTTATAATTCGAGTCCTGCTGCTACCCATATTTTGTGGAAATGTACGTCATCGGATATAACACTTGACTTCCAGTATATTGATTCCACATTCAAATTTCACTGCACTCACTTGAGCCTAGTAAAATGGGTTCTATTATAAGACCTCACATGATAGGTCTGGCTCATAGGTAGATATATTTGTTAGTTGCTGAATGAAGAACTAGTTAAATCAATAGTTATAAGAATAACAATAATGGTAAGAACAGATTTATCCTGGGTAATAGGTTTATTGAAAGTAGAGAATTCGCAGTGTGTTTTATCACCGAGTATCTACTCTCTTAAGACGATGGTATATCGTTTGATGCAGTGTTCCAATCTCTTTCAAGGTGTTTTACTCTCATTTGTTTGAAAAATGCCCTACCGTTAGTAGACTCAAAAATGTGTAAAAGCATACACTGTGATGCAAGAACGTAAATGAGTGATTCTAACACTATGCAATGATTCTGTATACTGGACAGAAAACTCAGTGATTTAAATGGGCCGCCATCTTGCAACTCTGATTTTCAAAAGTATTAGGTAATATATTCCGCGTATTAATTTCACTATGTACTATGAAATGTTGTGACAATTCACCAATATCCCAATCATTCACATTTTATGATTTTTGCATCATTTCTTTGCTACTTCACTTTTTCTGATCATAAAAGTTTATTTGTAATTCATTTTATTTTACTTGTTTAATAGTGAAACCATTTATTATAAAGACTGGTATCAAACCAATAAAAGTTAAAGTTGGTGAAGTTGTTACATTAAAACTTGATTATCGTGGGGAACCAGATCCTGTTGCTGTCTGGTCAAAAGAAACAACTGTAAGTTAACTTTCGGTATATTGAAACATTTACACTTATTTTAAAATACATTTTCAATGACCTTTTACAGACAAAAAAGGAAGTCAAAAATGTAGTTGTAAGGTACTGGTTATGCTATTGATATACTACACTACATCAACCTTGCTGGTGGTAATGTGCCTAATTACCTAATCAGTCAATAAATCGCCTGACTTCTAAGTACGGATAACCAAACACAAATCAAAAAGACTCGGCTGTTTAAGTATGTGCTGTGATGTGCAGTACACTTAATGGAATAAAAAGTTAAGGTTATTAAGGGCTAGTATGGATAAACTACCAACTCTGAGAATGTGCATGTTAACCGGAGCCTGTTTGATTGCGTACTAGTTAAGACATAACTTAAAATACTTAAATCGTAAATACAAGTGCGCTACAGGTTTATTTAGTTAAAGTTAGGCTGATTCAGTCTGATTTATTACTTTCACCCCTAGGATTATTTTGCTGCCGTGAAAGATGTATTACATATTTATGATTACCGTTGCTAAGTTTCGTTACCGTTAGACTACTTATAATAGCCTCTGTTTTATAAAACAACTTTAATGTGAGAACACGATGAGCAAGGTTGCAAAAAGTCATAGATTCGGTTAATTTTCAGCTGGTAGCTTATATTCAGTTTCTCTTTCATGCAATTATATGTATTTAACGTGTGATTACGAAGTGATATCAGTTAGCGAACTATCGCTAACTAGGATTAGAACTCAAGACCTTCCGGTCACAGAGCAAGCGTTAACATCATGAATTGGTAAAAGTTAGAATTTAGGGGCCGCTGAATCGGGTCCCAGTGGCTGAATGGTATACAAGCTTGCCTTGTACCCAGAAGGTCCTGAGTTTGAACTCTGGTGGTGGGTGCATACTTATGATGAATCCCAAACTAGGTCGAAACGGCTGTCCCGTACCCTCCGAATTTTAGTGGTCCTCTAAGTGATATAAAATTTGAAAAATAAACTATATTCGCACAAACAAACATCTGCAATTTACATGTGTGTGTATTTCACCTACATTTCTTCTCCTAAATAAAGCTGTTCCTACACTCAGTAATTTATAGAGACAATAAGAAATTGAATTGAGGTATTTGAAAAATCATCTTTTTTTTCTCATAATAATTACAGTAGATGATAATAATTATAATTTCAGTATGAACAAGAATTCTTTTGAACTACCCGCCAGCTGTTTCTTTAAGTGGGTTTCAATTATTCTTATTGTAACAAACAGCCATGTTCAATTTTAAGCCTTGGATGGTTTTTTAAAAAAAAAAGTGGATTCTAATTGAACTAGTTTGTCTGTGCTAGGAAACAAACTTCTGAATGCTATTTATGCATACCTGCCTTCTCATTTCCTGTATCTAACATTTAAAAACTTAAATTTATCTGATATTTATAAAATTTAAGAAATCTCTGGGAGAGTGATTTTGCTACAGTTTTCTCTTTATAAAACTTCCTATTATTAGATGGTCAGTGTGCTGATTTTACGATCGAATTAGGGAGCAATTTTGTCAAATTTCTACCTGGAATCAAACAAGAATTACACGGACTGTAGTAAATAATGGACTGAATTTAACCGACATGTTGTTAGGCAATTCGAATACAGCATTAGAATTGATGTTTCCAATTACTAGTTCTCCCATAATCGTATTTTCTTTGAACAGACTAAACAACATGATGTTTTAAGTCAGTTGCAATAGCCTTCTATTATAACCGAACTTCAGGTAATCAGTTAGTCAAACAGCGGACATATGGCACATATGTAAAATGCTCGCCAACCACGCTTCATGTGGTCCGGGGTTCGATCCCTGGCTGACGTACTTCTTTACCGCACTAAGTCACTAATAAGACTGGTAATGAGGGGAGGTTGGGCATGAGGCTAGCAACTCCATCCCGTAAAAATAAACACCACTGCTACCGAAACTTCAAGCCTCTAGCTTGAAGCCCTACGTTCCACTGGGAAGATAAAAGGAATAAAAGGAAGTTAGTCAAACAACAGGTGTATGTATGTATATCGAAGAGATAATGTACTTAATTGGAACAAGGGAGAAGATTTGTAGCTCAGGTAGGTGATATTGAATTAGTTGCATTCTCTAAGCTGGTTGTTTCAATTGAAAAGCTTTCGTCGTCCACCTTTTAGACAACATCTTCAGAGCAGCTTTTAGTATAAAGTGAATTTATTTAAATTCTCTATGGATGATGTAATTGTATCCCTTGGCAACCACTGTCGTAACTGGCTGTTAATTTACTTCTCTATTAATCATTTTTATTGACTTGGAATTTGAACTGCCTTGTCAGTAAAAGTATATCTCTGAAATAACTGCTAGAATATTAACACAGTTTGAAATAGATATATAGCACACAAGCCATCCAGCCTCACAGAACAATCACTTCATTTGATATTGTGCAAACCAAAAGATCCAACAGAAAAAGGAGGGAAAAATAAATACCATTTACGAAATAAATTGTATGAACTGCAATAAATATTGCATCGGTCATAATGGGAGTCCTCTTAGAATCGTAATCCAAGAACACAAGTTAGCTGTAAAAAGGTCATGTTGTATATTCTTTCGTATCAATGCGTGTAGATAATTATGAACATCAATTTGATTCGGATGATGTCGAAATTTTAAATAGAGGAAATGCCAGACAGTAATACCAGGGGATTTCTAGAAGCCTGGTTGGAAAGTGAATAGACGAACAAGTATGACTGATTGATTTACGAATGCATTAAATGTGTGGCTGTGTGAGCATTTTTACAAATCAACATAGTCAGCTATTTAGATTTACTTCTTTATAAGGTGATATACATTTTCCATTATAATCTCAGTGGAACCGTTGTCATTTGAAAGTGTTTACTTTAAAAACCAATTAGGTTAAAGATAATAACGATGTAAACAATACGGTAGTAAATTAAGTGAGATTTCTCAAAAACCTCTGAAATGAGTGTATCAATTTACACCAACAGCACAGCACTTCTTTATGTTATTTATTTCACGTTTTGTTTTTTGAAAAACTGAGTTCTGAACTGGAGTTCTGGTGTGAACTCTACCACGCTCGGATGGAAACACATCCACCTGATGAGTTCTAAATAGGTTGAAACACATACCGGAAATTCGACTAATAGCCACCATCAACCACAGGACATCAGGGTAACCTGAAGGTATCATCGAAGCATCAGTACTAGAAGCCAGTATGTCAACAGATACCCAGTATTTCGATCTAGTAAAACCAATCAACAGGGAATTGAAAATAATTCCAGTCGACAACAGAATCGCTTTTATGAAGTTAGCGCTGAAGACTTCGTTAAAATGGACATTAAAAGCTTTGTAATTAAACCACTGAGCTCAGAGGAAAAAACTAACACCAAAAAATTAATAAAATAAGCCTGCTATGGTATTTAGTAGCATATACAAAGGACTTCTCCTATAGTTCAACGATCACGTAATAACTGACAATGTGGCTTTTTGAAGACCCCTCACAAGAATCTTCTTCTTTTTACACAATGAATAATCTTGTATTCATATACAAAAATATGACCTAATTATTACTATAAACTAAGCGTATATAACGTGCGTCGGTGGTATAGCAGTTAGGACGCTGGCCGACCATGCACATTGTCCGGGGTTCGATCCCTGGCCGACGCACTCCTTTACCTCGCTAAGCCAGAAATAATGCTGGTAAAGGGGAAAGTTTGGGCATGAGGCTAGCAACCCCATCCTATAAAAATAAACACTGCTACAGAAACTTCAAGCCACTAGCTTGGAGCCCTATGTTCCACTGGGAAACATGAAGGAAAGAAAAAAAGCATATACAAGGATGCCATGTGTCAGATGATCCCCAGCGGAAAACTCACCTAGGCGTCTGAAGTGAATACAGGAGTATGACAGGGCTGCCTGCCTATTACCACCAATGATATTCCTAATTCTGGTGGACTGGATTATACGTCAAACTGTGGAGAGCGAGGAGACAAAAATAAGCTGGACCACCGATAAGAAGACTCCAGCAGATCTGGATTTCGCGTGTGGATGATTTATCTCTAGTGTCACACAAACTCGAAGACTTGCAGGCGAAAACCAACAAACTGACTGAAGAAGCAGGCAGCAAAGACAGGACTGCAGGTGAACATAGAGAAGACGGAGTTGATGAATATAACCATACACATCAACAACAACCAGCACCAATCACTATCAATGGGAGCGATCTAAAAGAGGTCACTTTCTTCACTTATACATGGTTTCAACCACAGGCAACAGGACGGGTGAAAATATCAAAGCCAGCCAGACAGAATCGGAATGGCAACATACGCCTTCATCAACCTGAAACCAGTTTGGAAATCTCCTGCGCTGCGCTTTGCCTCATCATCATCAACAAGATTCAAATCTTCAACACAAATGTGATGTCAGTCAGTTCTTCTATTTGGGTCAGAAACTTGCACTACGCGCCACAAAAAAGGATTTCCAACAAGTAACAGACTCTTATCAACATCTGCCTCCTTCGCTGGTTGGGTCGACAGTGAAGATCGAATGGTCGGGTGGCCAGAAAGAATCAGTAACAAGAACCTCTGGCTGGGAACGAGCCAACCAAGCCAGAGCCGATTGCTCAACAAATATTTTGGAAAAAGTGGAGATGGATTTGGCCGTCGAATGACAGCACGCGCAATGCAGACCATCGCTCGTCTGGAATGTCAATGAGAAACGAAGGGTGGGTCGTTGGTGCGAGGGTGACATGGAGGAGATTGTGCGAAGAGGAGACGAGGGGTTATGGGCAATTTCGGAGCCAGATGAAGAGAACAGCAGAAAATAGAAGTAAGTAGGGATGTGTTGTTGAAGGCTTATGTTCCACTTGGAACCCAAGGGAACAATAATAATGATAAACTAAGTAGTATATGACGATGTATAAGTTGGTCAGGTAGTCAGAAGAGTTATGTGACTACATCTCAGACCAGATTTGTTCTTGTTATTACAAAGTCAAGGTTACTTTTATGATTTCTTCTGTAATGGAGCACAAGTATAATACAGGAGGTTGCTTAGTGATGGCTGATTGGCTAACGCACAAACCAACAGAGAAAAATAACTCCTAGGCTTTCACAGATTTCTACTATTCCCATTCCGCATCCTTGGAACTTTGGAAAAGACTACAAACAGAGCGTCCTTTTCTTGTCTATGTGTTTCATACTTAATACTACTTTATTAAATTTAAACTTATCATTCCTTTAAATATTTTTCTTCATTATTAGCCTCTTGAATCGACACCAGAAATTGAATTAGTATTTGAATCACGAACAGCTCATTTAAAAATTAAATCAGCTCAACGTAAAGATACTGCATTGTATACACTGAAAGTTAGTAATGAAGTTGGAGAAGATCAAGCAAGTATTGAAGTTGTTGCGCTGGGAAAACCATCTCGTCCAGTTGGTCCACTAGAAGTTACAGATGTTACCAAAAATTCTGCTACACTAAGTTGGAAGAAACCAGAAGACGATGGTGGAACTCCTATCACGTATGAGATATATATATATATATATATAAATATTTTTACTGTACATAACATTTACATCCCTGATTTTAGGGAAGAATTATTCAATTTTATGTGTTGTATAGTTTCTGTTCATCAGTGATTTACAGATTGGAAGATTCTTCAATAGATTATGAATCTAAATCTATACCATTTTGCTGCACAGTTAAAACAAAAAAGACCGCCCCCCTCATATTTTAATATATTTATGCGTGTGAATAACAAGCTTTTTTAGAAGAATGAATGCACTTTAGCGAAAATAGACAAAATAAAATATAGTTCATAAATTTCTCTGCATCTTAAACTTATCTGACAACTTCACTAGTCTAAAAATCATAATCACAGCACTGATATACATAAAAGCAGCACTTGATTACTGTTAAACTTTTAATATTTAGACTCCTGATCAGTAGTAAGCGTCACTTATGTATCCATCATTTTCAGTGATGTAGGTCTGCGTTTTCCAACATTCGAACTCTTAACACTCATTTAAATGGCTTCATTTGTCTGCGTTATTATAGAAAGTTTACGTACTTAAGTACACGTCTTCCATATGTGTGTATTGAATGTTTAAATAGGACAGGAAAAGCTGTCCAACCTGTATATATACCCAAGAATTGCTCATCTAGCTTTTACACATCCTTCCCATAGATTTCATTATATGGAACGCCTGAAAGATATTCACTGTCACCAGTGTTACATTTCATTTACCAATGATCAAAGCTAAGCCAATCAGGCATACACACTATATTATCATATTGATAAGAGTACTTTACTGTCAAATAACCTATCGGTTGTCAATAGAGAAAGAGTTACCCGCTGATATTTTGAATTACTTTATAAAATATTTATAAATCCGCAATCATCTTTAGGTATACCACAGATTTATGATAAAATTAGAATAGCAGGAAGAAATTTCTGTTAGGCTGTTCAAATGTCTTGATATTGGGTTGTAACAGTGAATTTGTCAACAAGGAATTCAAAAGAGAGATAATATTTATAATTTGACATGTTTCCGTCAGTTGTTTTACATACTCTCCTTCTATATATATATATATATATATATATATATATATATATATGGAGAGAGAGAGAGTGATGAAAAATTATGTATTTTGCTAAGGCAAAGGTTTTCCTCCCGCACAATAATCAAGCATTCTGTTCATCAAAGTCATGTGTTTCATTATTCAATATGAAAGCCTAAAATACACACTGATGTAAAAGAATAATTTTTGAAAAACCGAATGACAACTGTTTTCTGATTGTTGGTTCGTTCAAAGATACGAAAACCCAGATAAAATTATTAATATCCGGTTGCAAACTATTATTGCCAATTATGTGAGGAAATCTTTTGAAACGAATTATTATTATTATTATTACTGTTCCCTTGGGTTCCTAGTGGAACATAGGGCTTCAACTCCACGTCTCCACTTGCTTCTGTCTTACCTCTGCTGTACTTTTCACCTCCATCCATGCATGTTAGTCCATACTGTTTCAACTCCTCTTCACACCATCTCCTCCATGTCACCCTTGCGACGACGTCTCACTCGCCGCTTCCCTTTCGGCCTAGTTCCACTTGGGCAATGGCCTGGCGCGCGCGCAGTGTCACATAGTGGCCTCCTCAGCGAATGTGTGTTCAATCCATCTCCACTTTCTTTGTGACCCACAAAGAATATTTCCCGCCCGCCCGCCAAGTTTCTGATCCATACAGAAGAACTGACTGACTTGACGTCTGTAGGGAAAATCCGACCGAATTTTGTTGTTGATGCTGGCTGAGTGACGAAGATTTCTAGATTGGTTTCAGGTTGATGAATGTGTGTGTTTCTCGCCTTCCCGATTCTCGCTCGATTTGACATCCTCGTCCGTTTCTACTGCCGGTAGTTGAGACAATGCTCCCTAGATAAATGAGTGAGTGAAGTAACCTCTTTCGAATCCCTCCAGCTGATGGTGATTGGCGCTGGATGTTGATGTTGTTGTTGTTGGTTGGTTATTTTCATAACGTCCGTCTTGTCTATGTTCACCTACAGTTCTGTCTTTACTGCTTCTTCGACAAGTTTATCGGTTTTCGCTTGTAAGTCTTCGATTTTGTGTGACATCAAACGAATAGATCGAACCTTTACTCCAGAGCGTCTACTGTTTAAGGAATACTATAAATAAATATTATAATATAATAATATTATATTATATATTATAAATACTATACTAATACTAGCATTAGTTGTGCGCGTAGAGTCATGAACATTACGAGATTCGACTGTAGAGTCTGTGTAGCTCTTGCCTTAGGTTGTATTCTTTGTAAAAGAAGGAATATACCTCAGTAATTAATCCTCCTGAAGATAGCTAACCAAAAGCAACAAGCATTAGTCACTATCAAGGGAGAAATTTGAACGAGGTCAAATTTTTCCACTAGTGTAGGGTGCATCTTTTCAACTGCAGTTAGAGGCATGGATGGCGATGTCAAAACCAGGCAGGATCACAAAAGCAAGATAAGTCTTCAGTTATCTTATATCTGTGTGGAAATCTGTTGCAGTCAACATAAGGAAAAAATCCGGATTTTCAACTCTAATGTCAGATGAAGAGGCCTGAAGCACGCGTCACAAAAAACATTTTCAGCAGCCGGATACAGACTTTTATCCACGCTGAAGATTAGATGACCATAAAGGGTAATATACAAGGAATTCTAGCAACATGTTGACCAAGAACCTATTTCCAAATAAATATGCTGAAAAAAATGGAGACCAGCTGGACACGCATTGAGGAGACTGTTAAATGACGACACGTGACAGTGGGACCCGGATTCAAGACAACGATTTGGGAGTCTGTCTAAAAGTGAGAGAGATAAAATCGTAAAATCAACTAAAGAGGACTGCAGGCAACACGGCTAAATGAAGATATGCTTTTGAAACCCTATGCTCCACTCAGAACCTAAGGTAATGATAGTAATAATTACTTGCTCAACAGTGACTGATGTAGCCATCAATTCCTGACTGATAATCAGAGTCCTCCAAAAAACCTGCAATTTTATCAAAATGTTACACAATACAACACAGTACGAAGTGTTCTAACATTGGAATTTATGGAGTTAAAGAGAAAAATTCTTCGACCTTAATTCTGCCCCGTCTGATACTTGTTAAAAATGCTTTTATACCATGTGCACTTTCTTATGGGGTCAGTAGTGCGCTGGAAATCTAAATAGGGAGCTCCAACTTCAGCAATTAATAACTCAGGTGGAGATCTCTGACAATTCGCCAGCTTCTTCTTTTTACACACAATTAATAAAAGATGTCTAATGTATATTACAATGTCATTGCAAATATTTGTTACTTAAAATCTGTTTGTTCACTATTTATATCACCGCCGTTTCGTCTAAGCTGTCTCGTATATTTTATCAGAAGGCATGATAAGAGTGTCATTCACCGATGGTGGATGACAAATACATTTGATAGTTCTCATCTCTTTAAAAGAATAAAGGTCAATCATATTTATCCCTTGGTGGATGGTGGCTAGCAGTGGAATCCAGGAGGCGCATTTCGTCCTATTTGGGACTCGTCATCTGGATGTACCTGCATTTCTCAGTGATTGATGATGTTCCCACCGAGGCTCGAACCCAGTACCCATAGTTTCAAACGCCAAAGCGTTATCCACTAGACCACTTGGGCCACGAGAGCCACCTCTTGTGCAACGGGTCATATTAATTATTGAATTGAATTCGGTGGGAACATCATCACTCACTGAGAAATGCAGGTACATCCAGATGACGAGTCCCAAATAGGACGAAATGCGCATCCTGGATTCCACTGCTAGCCACCATCCACCAATTGTATACTAACTAAATGCCCGGACATCGTCGAAGCATCTGCACAAGAAGCCGACATGTCAACCTGAGACCGAGCACTTCGGTCCAATCAATCGACGGGAAAATCAAGAATTCAATTCCATATTTATCCCTGTTTCATGAATTCTCTTTTTTTCACTTAGACATTACAAAGTGGAGAAGATGAATGTTAATAAAGGTCGTTGGGAACCTGTTGCTGAAACAACTAAGGGATTATCAGTGACTGCTAACAAACTAGAAGAAGGTCAACCATATAAATTCAGAGTAATTGCTGTTTCAAGTCAAGGGGATAGTGAACCACTTGAAAGTGAAGCAGAAACAGTTGCTAAAAATCCATTCGGTACGTTTTACCTAACTGTGTATACCCAGGAATTAGATATCACCATAAGTATTTGCTATGATGTCTGTCAATTTAAAAAAAACCGAAGTGAAATGTTCTTCTTTTTCAAGTATTGGTTTTGTAGGGATTTCGTTTGTTTGATTGTTTGGGGGATTTTATCATGAGCTGACATCAGTTAGAGAACCATTGGAAAATCTGGGAGTACTGCCAGACATATGTTTCGTCTCCCCTGGTTTGAGACTCTTCAACAGCACGTACCAACCGGGGTTCGAAACCAGGACCTTCTGGTTACGAGGCTATTGAGTTCATAGACCATTAAGCCACTGGGACCTGATCCAATGGCCCATGAATTCTGACGCTCACTAGCTACATGGCATATTCAGCCAGTTAACCTGCGGTTTTAGAGGGAAGTCGTGACCAGTAGGGTACAGCAGGTTGAAGGTGAGAACATTCACTCATCGAAGAAGACATTGCGAATTGGTCGTGCTTTGTCATGATTTGGTAGAAGTTAGAATTCACGGGACATTGGATCTGGTCCATGAGGCTTAATGGTCCACGAGCTTGCTAGCCTTGTAACCAGAAGGTTGTGTGTTTGAACTCCGGCAGTGAGCATTGTTGAAGAGTCCCAAACCAGGGCAGACGAAGTAGCCGTCTATCAAAACTTCCAGGTGCTCCAATGGTTCTCTAACTGATTTGAAATGTCTTTAACACTTTAGTAAGACTTTACTTATTCTACTACGCATAAACTGCTAAAAGGTAAGGGAATTTCAGTCAAATATGATGAAATTCCAAGTTTGTTCGTATTAGGTAAGTGTTCAGTGTTAAAGCTATAGCTGGAAGATATCTAATTGTCCATCCTTATCAATAATGACCTATAGAAGAGTACTTGAAACATCTGAAGCCTTTTTAGAAAAATCCCAGAGTTACCACAACGAAACGAAATACAGGGCAACAGTGGTTCGACTAAATTTCGCAAGTAGCTTCATTGTAATTATCCTTATTAAAGTGTAAACAGCCGTTCAGATAGTTCACTAATATCCTTTTTATAAAGATAGGTAATATCCGACTAGAAGGACCTCCTACTAAAGCTGGTGCTGAAGAGTTTCTAGGATACCTGTTAGTTACGCTGCTCGAACGACTTAGAGCTCGTCCTCGGCTTCAACTAGAAAAAATGATCTAGACTGCTGTGTGGCCATCTATTCCTCTAGTTTCAGCTTTAGCCACACCACCTGCTAACGTTTTAGCCTATCCCACCTAACCTGGTGGCTGGACTGTTCTTAACACCACTTCAACTAGTGAAGGAACAGTATAATACTTACGGCTGCTCACAGGTGTATTTTTTACGATAACATGAAGAGAGCATACAGTCACTATACAACATAGTCACCCAGCTCTTGTCTTTTCAAAATACAATCATCCACCCTGGATTTCAATCCACACAGATAAACAAACTGGTCGTTAGAGGTTCAACTGATTTGACGAACTTCTTCGACCTCCGACAAGTTCACGAAACTTTGTGATGAAACATTCATTATCAAACACTAAAACTTGGAGAATACCAAAATAATCTCCACAAAGTAACAATAAGCAGCGTTGAACATTGACCAAGGATTCACTCTCGTAATTACAATTTGTTTATTGAATTAGTTAATAAAACAGATACCTTCACTTCATAACAAAATGTCTGTAACGTTACTGATTCAACACTAAATAAAGTCTAGATGCTACTCAGATCCCAGTTTCCCTTCTGCTAGTATGAAATGTTACTTAATAAGAGTGTGAATAGAAAGCACTTGAATGACTATGTATCATCTCATTGGCTATTAAGTCATATTCTGTGTTATTTTATGACGTTGGTAAGTGGGACCATTCGACTTATAAATAGTTAGAAGAGTCTCTGTTATCTTAAGTTTAATTTTACTGGCTATCCTACCAACCAAACGTCTGAAAGCTATGAGATGTCCGTTTACTATTAAAAATGATTTGGATTTTCTTTGATACATCAAGTATAGAATCAATCAAGTGTCAGAACTATGAGTAGGTGCTTTCTATACTAGTCATATGTGAGCTCTTGACGGTTGATTGGTGTGGCTGCTAGAATGTCCTCAAAATCGGCTCTATCTTAAGAGGTGATACTAACAGCACAATACATCCATATGGCGTTAACACTGGAGGAGATTTCGTAACATAACTGTCAAATAAGTCACCAGTCAGGTGACCCTGTAGTGGGTTTGTCATTTTTTCTCCAGTCATGTTATCTTACAATAGATGGGTGACTAGTCGTCTATCCAAGATAGCCCATTAAAAAAATAACGGCAGATTTTGTTTTAAAATTTCTAAATCCCCTAAAATGATGTCAAAACCAGATAATGGAGATTTGACAACTGACAGTATTAGATATGTAGCTAAACTGCATAAACACGCAGAATTGTACCTGAATTTTACTGACTTTAAATGACATGTTGCTAAGTTATTTAAAAAAACATAGGAATATGAGTAAAGCGGTGTTTGGACACATTTATTCTAATGCAACATGTCGTTTACATACAGCTGTGTTTAATGAGCTTTTAATCTGTCACTGATAATGGGCAGTGTGTGAATTAGTCTGTTACACGATTAAGCTACAGTAGATACTTCATATACTGGGCTACGAGCCACAGATCATGGGAAGGCCGACAAATAGATGGAGTGGAAGTTGAAGCCATAATTCCTTGACTGAAAGCATAGCGCTTAAACCAATGCGCTGCATCTTTTTTGTAACAGTCCTTCACCTTTCGCGAAGTATTATTATTATTATTAGTATTACTGCTTCAAGCACAATGTAGACCTTTAATTACTTCTAATTAATTCTGACTCTAAGTATAATTCTTTGACATCAGCAGTGGTGTCTATAGTAACAATGATTTTATTTTTGTGTCTAATATGATAGTGATTTACGTGTTAACATTTTATTAATATTTTAGAGAAACCTGGTCCGCCTGATAAACCAGAGATTGCTGATTATGATCGTACTCACATAGATATAAAATGGGAACCACCAGAGGATGATGGTGGTGCACCCATTAAAGGATATCATGTTGAACGCAGAGAACCAAGATCTCAACGTTGGTTAAGGCTAACACGTGTCCCACAAGCTGAACTTACCTATTCAGATTCTGGAGTTCGTGAAGGTAAAGAATATGAATATCGTGTGATTGCAGTCAATGAAGGTGGCTTAGGAGAACCAAGTCCTCCAAGTGACTTGCAGACTGCCAAAGCAAGTCGAGGTAAGTTTTGTATTAGACATATTTGTGAATGGTACTTTTAATGTTTATTTGTAGTTGTATCACCCAAGAAAAGAATGTCAGTTCGGTGATAAGTAGGAACTAGGAATTATAGATCACTGAATTCCAACTTAATAACTGAACTCTAATGTGCCACATTCATTATTTGACGGTCGTGAACTTGACCAATTACTGGGTTATAAGTGTACACGACTGAAGAATTGAAGTAGGATAAAATGACTGTTGGTAATTCTCGACTTTAAGATGCTTTTATAGTTGATGCCGATTCGTGATCCCACTGTAGTAATACATCTGTCTGTCTTTGTAATGGGCGTTTACTCTCCACAAACAGTGTTTTATGAAATGTGCTCTAAGCAAAGCCTAGTCAGTATTTTACTAAATATCCAAAAAGTAGAAAAGAAGCGCCTCCATGAAAAATATCGTCGTGTAAATGTTCACAGTCTATAATATCTGATATTTTCTTAGTTTTTTTATTGAGGGACTACCTTCATCCTCAAATCTTCTTTTGCTAATCAGAAAAATATGAAAAATACTTGTGATTGGAGACTAGTCAGTAACTAGTGTAGTGTGTCTGGTCCTTGGTGTTTGGTGCAAACTGAATTCTGTCAGTCAAGTTTGCATTGTAGCCCCTAGGCCACTAGGTGGCTCACCATCGCAGTGCACTGTGAAATGTTGGCATTAGATGGTTGGAGGCAAATATTAGACTAGGGTTACTGAGGTTACACTAGTGACTAACTAGTCTGCAATCAAAAATATACATTACAGTCCTACAGTAGGTCAGCTACGAGCCCGAATAACTCTGTGGTAAGGTCTCTGACTGAATCATTGGGTGACGTGGAATTGGATCTCAGAAGGGACATGACTTCCTTCAAGGTTGCAGATACGTCTTGCTGATGAATGCCCATTAGCACGAAACCTAGGTGCAAGGTTTCCTACCGATTGCCTCCAACCATCTAATACCAACGATGAAGAATATACATTCCTGATTAGTAAATAATCAGACGGAAATTTACTTGTCTTTAAAAATTAATACGAATATTCTTAAAACCATAAAATCATATTGTTTTCCATTTACATTTTAGAACCGCCTAAATTGAAACTCACAGAATTACCATTAGGTTTAAAACAAGAAATACGATTACGAGCCGGTGAACCATTACATATGCCTATTCCAATCACTGGTGCTCCAACGCCTACAATAACATGGTCTAAAGATAATAAACCATTACCAGCGCATTGTCAACTACAAAATTCTGAAGAAAAAACATGCTTAGATGTGCCGAAATCTGTACGTGGTGATTCAGGTTTATATAAGATCCAATTAACAAATGATTATGGTCAAGATGAAGCAGTTGTAAAAGTTATTGTAATGGGTGAGTACACATTGGAAATTACTTCCACCAGGTTTCTCATTTGTAAATCTTGTTAGAATCAAGTCGTTACTCTCACTTATTTTCCAGATTTCTCCTAATAAACATAAATTTGACACGCTGAAAGGAAAAGACCTGGATAAAATATTTATAATAAGCTAGTCTGTTTGATAATATTGAGTAACCAATAGTTTATCAATGGAATTATAAGACTAGAAGACAAGAGACGGGAAGTTTATTTACAATTTGGTGTCTCTATATGGCGAAGTTTTTTATCCCTTTATGTTCCCAGGGGAAATATAGAGCTTCAGGCTAGTGACTTGAAGTTTCCGTAGCACTGGTGTTTATTTGTACTGGATGGGGTTGCTAAGCTCATGTCCAACCTTCCCTCTTTACTAGTCTTATTGCTGGCTTAGAGAGGTAAAGAAGTGCTTCGGTGGCAGGGGATCGCACCACGGACCACGCGAGGCGTGGCTGGCAGGCATCCTACCGCTGTGCCACCAAAGCGCCATATAGCAAAATTATGAGCACTTAACCTTCAGATCACCATTTTCATAGATCTTCCGTGTTGTGCTACTTCTGCTCTTTGCCTTCCTTCTATGTCTCCCACGTTTTACTGTAACGCTGATTGATTTTCTGTCTTTGACGTTAAATATATTTCCCCGATATTTGATATTTCCATACCGATGAAGGTCTCTTTACATACTACTGATAAATCTTATCAGTAGCACATACCACAGAATGAATTCTCATCCTGACTATTGAATATTAGCTCTGCACAAAGAGTACCACAACTAAATTTAGTACAAAAGAAAATATGTGCATACAAAAGAAGTGTAGTCTGAGACTAATAAAACATGTCGATAAATAGTTGATAAGTGCAAATGGCCAGTGAGCAGTGTAGTTATGTATTATTTTCAGTTAGGTTTATTTTATTGGTGTGTATCAGTGGCACAGTTTTGGAATGCTCACCAACCACTTAGTTGCTTTGGGATTCTCTCCCCGCTCGACTCACTCCTATACCTCGCTTAGCTAGTAATCAGACTGTTAGAGAGGGAAGTTCATGCATGAGGCTAACAACCCCATCTCGTAACAATAAACACCACTGCCATCGAAATTTCAAGCTTCTAACCTGAAGCTCCATATTCCACTGAGAATGTAAAGGAATAAAATAAATAAATATTATATAGGTGAAAAATAAAAACATTTGCTTCCGTGAGTTTCAGTCAGTGCTGAACTTCTCATTCTTATATATTTTCCTATTTCTGGTGAAGGGAACTATGGTGTCTTCTATGGAGTGGATGCCATGATCTGTTGTCAAGTTAGTTTCAGGTTAAACAGTGTAACTTAGAAACTGTCAGATTGTCAAACATTCTATTCCTTCTAAGCGAATGACTTTTATTTTAGTTTCTAAACTCACTGACAAACAAAATTACAGATTATAAAAGGAGGGTGAGGTACAAGACAAAGAGTATGTAGCTGGATGTCTTTATTCTCTCATTTGATTACGTAATCTTTGTCTTGTACCTCACCCTCCTTTTATAATCTGTAATTTTGTTTGTCTCTTGTTTCTATGATTTGAGTTCAACTCACTACATTGTTACCTAACTTATTGGTCACTATGCATCTAACGCACATCTCATCTTTATTATGTAACTCCCTTACCATTATATGCATACATTTATTTTGTTTTGACTTGAACTGCCTGTGTAAAAACTATGCAAGCGCAATTTCCTGACCACTGTTTTCTAATTGTGGAACTTTCTGTCAACTGACAACATGGAAAATGTGCAAGTATGTTAAAACGTTTCTGTACGTTAGTTAACCTCATAATTTATTTAGGCTGTAAGTGGCAGCTGATGAGAATCCAACGAAATAAGCAGTGATGGTACCATATTATTCTGCACAAACCACCACTGTTGTTCTTGCTTTATTCAAATAGACGCCTATATTTGGATAAAAGGACTTCTTTACAGAAAACTATTAATTAGTCACTAAACACTTACATTTTAAACCCTAGTCGCTTTAAAATAATAAAATTGATGAATGTATAATATAGTATGCTAAGAAAAATGTTCAACTGACAAGAACATAATTCACTTCATCGCCTAGGCAAATAAACAAATAAAAAGTTTGCTGAAATTTATGTATACACCCATATTTTAGACAAACAAAAGACAATAACTGTCGAAATCTTGATGAGTCAGACAGTAACAGAATTCGTCTTCATAAAAAAAACTTAACATATTTATGATTTATTTCAAGTTAATTTATATTTAATAGATCATAAAACTGTTGCCATGGTAATATTCTAGAATATGCTATTCCTTTGTTACAGTTTCCCTTTGTTGAAAAGAGAAACTTCATGTTTTTCAGTTGATTACATCATACAGAAAGGATAAAGTACTGGTGTTATCTACTGTTAACAGCTGATTCGTAAGATTAACTCGATATTTGTGTCATGTCTGTCCACAATGAGCAGTGCACTTTTTAATTTCCAGAAAAAGTTTGAAACTACTGGTGTTATCCAGATGTCATATCCAGACGACGTAGAGCGCCCTTATTCGTAGCCATTTCGGTTAACATAAATGTTTAGTCTAACACGAACACACAAATAGACGGTGATAAACGCTGGAAACACCAAAGTCCAGAGTGACATAGTTAGAAATGACATTTTTTGAGAATAATATATTCAGTTAATTTAGGAAAATGCTTGGTTCATATCCGTTACGTAACATATAGAAAGCGATGCTAGAAAACTAATTAGTTCAGATGCAAATTCATTTACAATTCATCGATAACTTTTATCCAATTAGCCAACTTAATTTGACAAATCACAAAATGATAACACGAATTTAAAATGTATTCATTTATTTATGATGCTATATACTACTGTTTGAGTTATATAAGTAGTTGTATATAGGTCACATCAAATAGTAGTGCTAATTAGCCATACTGGAGTGATCTAACTAATAAAACTCTGGCTAGCTAGAACTGGCTGTCGAGCACCACGTCAATCAGTCAGTGGTGTATTATAGCTTGCTTTCTTGATTGCAGTCTATGGTATCAAGCAGATCAATACTGTGACCTGGATAATGTCAGTTTCTAAACGACATTTCGGTAAAATTTCACCTCGAACTGAGTGAATTGCAAATCGGGAATTAATTCTCGAAACTGCTCATTTAGTTTATGAATTTACAATGAAAACGAAACTTTACTAAAATATCCTCGTTTATAGTATACCAAGCGACCACACCACGTTGAAAACACTGATTCTCACCCGATCACCTAAGTTAAGCCACATTAGCACTTGCATGAGTGACCCACTGGGAATAAAGAGTGTTGCCGGCTTTCTCTGCGGCCTTCATGGCCTAGTGGATAGGGATTTGCATCGGTAGTTCTGGGGTAGAATGCTCTCCACCCACGCCACACATCGTTCGGGACTTCATCCTCTGCCAACGCACTCCTAAACCTCACTCTGCTGGTAATAAGCCCAGTAAAGAGGGACACTAGTAACCTCACCCCGTAAAAGTAAAACCACTGATATCGAAACTTCAAAGCTCTAGCTTGAAGCTCCATGTTCCACTCAAAAGGTAAAGGGGTAAAATAAAATGGTAATAATCAATAAATACTATATGGCACTTAAATTTAAATGTGCTAAAGAGGCTAATATGCGTCAATGGTTCACTGGCCAGCCAAGCAAGTGGTCCGGGGTTCGATTCCCGTCCGACGCACTCCTAAACTTCATTTAGCCTGTGGCAAACCCGGTAAAGAGAGAAGGATGGGCGTGAGGCTAGCAACCCCGTCCCATTAAAAAACCATTTCTACTGAAATAAGAATAAAACTTGTGCACTGTGGTAGAGTGTAATTCCAATTTCTACTGAAACTTCAAGATTCTAGCTTGAAGCCCTTAATTCCACTGGGAACACGAAGGAATAGAATAAAAATAATAATAACAATAAATAGCTAATATATATATATATCCTTCCACTGTTTCCCTCATTTTATGAATATCATTCACTTTTTAAGTACTTTTATTAACAAAAGAATAGAAAGTTAGTGTTCGACCCTCCATAGGTTCCTGAGACGATCACAACATGTTGTAAACCATTCACTTTGTAAACACTCCAGTAAAAGCCCTCAATATATGCATCCTAGTCAATATGTAACAAGCATTAAGAAGTTGTACGCATAACTTCCTGTGATCAGATAAGACAGGTATAATAAATAGATGAGCCTTTTACATACTATGCATCAATGCAGAATTTATTACTGCAATGACATTCCCCTTAAATTTAGTTGAATGAAACCAATATCCCAGTCAATTGGTGGATGGTGACTAGCAGTGGAATCCAGGACACACATTTCGTCGTATTTAGGATTCACCAGTTATTTGAATGAATAGAAAAGTCTAATTAATAAAAATAAACCTTTATTTCACATATATATATATGTCTGATTTCCCACAAACTGGAAGATATGCAAGTGAAAAGCAACGAGCTGGCAGAACAAGCATCAAAGATAGGACTTCAAGTGAACATAGATAAAACAGAGGTGATGAAGATTCCTGGCCAACAACAACAGCAACAACAACATCAACAGACAACAATCTGCCAGCATAAATGGGGGGAACCTGAGAGAAACAACCTCCTTCACCTACCTACCTACCTGGGAAGCATCGTTTCAACTACAGGCGGACGAAACTGACGAGGATATCAAAGCCAGAATCTGGAAAGCAAGACAAGCTTTCATTACTCTCAAGTCTGTGTGGAGATCAACAGCCCCACTCAGCATCAAAAATAAGATCCGGATTTTCAACTCCAATGTGAAGTCAGTCAGCGCTAATCTATGCGGATCAGAGACTTACACTGCGCGTCATAAAGAGCATCTCAAACAAACTACAGACCTTCATTAACAGCTGTCTTCGCTCAATACCCAAGATCAGATGGCCAGCCAGAAAAGATCAGCAATAGGGATCTCTGGCAATGAGCGAACCAACCCAGCAGGAACCGATTGTGAAACAAATAGGCAAGAAGAAATGGAGATGGATTGGCCATACAATGAGGAAACCATCAAGTGACATCACTAGACAAGCCATTGCTCGAGTGGAACCCGACGGTATAGGAAGCGGCGAGTTGGTCGTCAATGCAAGGGTGACTTGGAGGAGGTCATGTGAGGAGGAGATGAAATCATGTGGGCAGACTTGGAGCGGGGTGAAAATGTTGGCAGAAAACCGAAGGCAATGCAGATGCGCGGCTGAAGCTCCTTTAGGAATTAAAGGAAATAATTATATATATATATATATATATATATATATGTATATATATACATATATATATGCACATGATTTATACAACTACTATTATTATTATTATTGTTATTGCCATTTTGTGACCAATCAAGAATTATACCATTTGTATAGGGACCCTTTTCTTTTTTAAGAAAACTATTCATCTATTCTTTCCACTATACAGTGAACATCTACAGATGTCTGTCATCTTTAAAAGTCAATGAAAAAAGCACAACAGCAACAGTAGCAGCATATATCTAGTCATGGTTTACAAAAAAAACCAACAAACAAAGAATTAAGGAGTAGATAAGAAGAGACGATGTAACTAAACAAGATATGTCCAGTAATTAATTGGTAGTGTATTCATAATCATTTTGCCAACCAGTAGGCTATTATTCATAATTTAATTAATCTAAATATGGTTAGAAATAATAACAATATTAATAAGATATAATAGTTAAACTACTATATTGTCTTGTTATTAGTAGTATGTGTTTGGGCAATCAGTATTACACCTGAAAAAGAAATCCTGCTGTTATTATTGTTGTTATTTACCGAGAGAAGAAGAAGAAGAAAACACAAAATAGAATATCTTGTGAAGTAGTCTTATTCCTCTTAAGGGATTTGTAATATATACACTTGTGTGTGTATGTGTGGGTGTGGTTTAGTATATATTAGTTTTAGGATTTCATCATTAACTGATATCGGTTATTGAACCATTGGAAAACCAGTACTGGACTACTGGACAGCTGTTTCGTCCTAGTTTGAGACTCTTCAATAGTGCGTACCCACCGGTCGTGATCGGTCCCGTAAACAACATAATCCTTGCAAACCAACATTTGATATATTTATATCAACAGAAAGTCCTGGGCTCGAACACTGGCAGTGGGTGCGCACCGGTGAAGAGTTACAAAAAAGGAAGAAACAGCCGTCTAGCAGTACTCCCAGGTTTTTCAATGGTTCTCTAACAGATATGAGCTCATGATGAATTCCCCCAACCAATTAAACAAATTCCTTACAAACCAATACTTGAAAATTTTCAGTATCTAACCGCATTTAACCACATTAATATTACAAAATGAATTCTTAGGATCAATTTTGAAAGTTACTCTCATGCGAAGACAATCAATCCTAATAGCTGACATCATAAGTGAGAAATTTTAATGTAGACTTTGTCATGAACCAGCACCACCACTTTGAGATCACTGAAAATCAGGAAATACTGGACAGTGAGAGTCAGTTGGGATGCGTCATGTCAAGGTAAAGTGAATGCTTATTGGTTCAGGTTAGTACCGTATCACTAAGGAATAGAAGTTATAATTCACGTGTCACTGAATTCTAGCCCAAGTAGTCGAACGGTCAGTGAGCTCAGTCGTGTAGCCCAGAGGTCCCAGGTTCGATCTCTGGTGGGTGTGCACAACTGAAAAGTTCAAAAATAGGACAAACCGGTCATCCAGTGCCTTCTGTTTTTCAGTAGTCTCTAACTAATGTTGGTTTGTGATGAAATCGAAGTGTAAAAGTTGATATTAGTTATTCTATCAGCCTCAGAAACCTTAAATCCTAATATTTCCGTTTTTATTTTATTCTATTTTTTTTTGTATTCACACAGTTTTCCATTATTAGGAAATTTTTTTGACGCGATTTTAAATGGAATCCCTGTATTTGTGTGTCAGTAAAACTGATTCCTGATGGTTGCATACCTTAGAGTCTAACAACGGCCCACCTTTTACAGCTATCTATTTAGTTTGTTATTCTAAAATGAAGTTACATTCTGTATCAAAATGTAGTCCCTTTATAGCCTTCTCAACCACTCTTCATCCTGAGAATAAAAGTGATATTCATGATACATTATAACACAGTAACCATAAAAATGTTGGTGTTGGTTTGCAGGGATTTCATTCATTACAGGATTGATCACTACCCGGTAGGTGCGTACCGGTGAAGAAGCCCAAACTAGTGGGACGAAATGGCTGTTCAGTACTCCCAGGTTTCCTAATAGTTCTATAACTCACGTCAACTCATGACCAGTCCTATAATATTTGATGGTATTAAATGGTTGAAGGCAATCGGTAGGAAACTTTCCAGCTACGTTTCGTGCTAGTTGGCACTCACCAGTTAGCAAGGCGTATCCACCACCTCGAAGGATCTCATGTCCCTTCTGAGATTTACACCCGCGTTACCTAGTGCCGCCTGCAGTCAGAGACATTACCACTGAGCTATTTGGGCTGACATCTGCCCTCCTCCACGATTGTACTGGATAAACCTGCGCATGAAATAGATTGGCTTCTACATTTCGGATAACCTGCTTGTCACATAAATAGCGGATCTAAGAGATATTTTTATAAGTACAAAACATAGAGAAGGAAAACATCCATGAAGAGTCTAACTGTACTGCTTAACGATGTTAACAACATATACAACACTAATAATATCTTTCTCTTCATCAAAAAATCAATACAGTCAACCAATAGAATTAGAATTAAAGTCGAAAGGATTATCGATCTAAAAAAGATACAAAACAGACAATTTACTTCCTACCTTTTATTATATTATTACCAGAAATATAAGATAAATAAATTTAAATGTTCAACACTCCACAGAATTTAACTTTAAATACCAAGATGATAAATCACACTTTATTTCTGAAGATAGAATGGCTGAATGAAATATGTAAAATATTTGTCATTATTTTTATCAATGTTTAGAGGCAACTGATCTATTTATCTTACTCCGTTTTGTATTGTTATTGTCTATACAAATGCACTTTACTCGTCCTTATTATACACACACACTCACAAACACATACAGAAATTTTAATGAATGAGTGATTAATGCAGACAACTGTTCGCCGATTTAAACAAATACACTTCTTTGTGTGTTTGTGTGTGTATGTATTTGTGGAATGTCCAATCCTTCTTGAACATTCATTGAATACTGTCGGTCTAATCCTGTTTATCTCTTATTTCTGTAAAGAATCATAGATGTGTGTGTCTGTGCTTAAGTGTATGGATGTGGGTGTGTGTGGACGAACCCGTTCAACTTTATTCACTATTCTTGTTTCTAATTATAGTGGTAGTAGTTATAACACTGTGCGTCGGTGGCATAGCAGTTAGGACACTCGCCAACCATGCACATGGTCCGGGGTTCGATTCCCGGCCACCGACGAACGCCTTTACCTCGCTAAGCCAGAAATAATGCTGGTAAAGAGGAAAAGTTGGACATGAGGCTAGCAGCTCCATCCTGTAAAAATTGAACACTGCTACAGAAACTTCAAGCCACTAGCTTGAGGCCCTATGTTCCACTGGGAACGTGAAGGAGAAAAGAAGAAGTAATAATACTAACGGTAGCCATTTTTTTCAACATTTAGATAAACCATCTGCACCAAAAGATGTAGAAGCAGTCGATGTATTTGCTGAATCGTGTAAAGTAATCTGGAAATCACCAGAAGACGATGGTGGAACACCAATAACAGGTAGTTTTTTCTTTTTTCATTTTGTGTATGTGTTCAATGAATTATGGAACAATTGTTGTTAAAAAATCTTTTGTTTAAATTCGCCTATTTTGTTGTGTTTTTTTTAATTTCAATTCACAATTAGTCATTCATTCTCTAGGGTGAAGGCTTAGGTAGTACTGAAAATAAAGACAAATAAAGGTATAATAATTAACACATCTACTTGTTTTATTTTAGTAAACTAACTGGTGAATCAGTCGTAATGAAAAGTTGCATATGCATTGATTTTATCTAGGTTATGAACCGTGTAAATTTTGGAAATAACACACATACATATATATATGTATCCTGGATGATAGATCATTAATCAGCGCATTGATTGACTATTATATATATTTCATGAATAAAGATTTCTTTGTAGGACACAAGAGATTTTTGCTAATCTGTTTGTCTTATGAACTTATCTTTCTAGCATTAGTTTTAAAAAATAGAGATATATCCATGATTATCATTATTTTCATTGAGTTTGTAAATATGCAGCAACGATGAAAAGGAATAATCACAATAAAAGCATATGCAGATTATCATCAATAGTTGGGAAGCACACATATCACACAGTAGTTCTAGCTGACCAAACCAGAGAGATCTTTCAGAATTTAAATAATTAGAAAATGATACCACAAGTAGAAAATGTTAGTTCTTCATAAATCCAGTCGACCTTTGGACGATGATGATTTGGAGACAGTTAATATCAATGTTCAAACTACTTCGACCTGGCCAACATGCATCACTACTGGTTTGAGTGAATAACTTCTGAATGTTCATATATAAATCGGTAGCATATGTCACCTTGCTATTTTGTTTGCTTTCTAGATCATCCGTTATGATATTTATCAGATCACAAGTTGAGATTTGAATACTTTTGGTTTCCAAAGGAAACCTCTATGAATTTTCACCTCAAACTGCGTAATTTGTGAATGATATTGATAACAAACAGTTTATCACATCATTTTTGAACTTCTGAAATTGTGGAAATACATTTCAGCATTCTGCATCAGTGTAGAAACTATTGTATTACACTCCTCTACTTCGACAGTTACCTTATGATAAGTTCGGCTGTGATGACTTCAGACAGTTTATGTTTGAAAAAATTAACATCTATTGGGAAAACATGGTTGTTTTCATTTTGGAAATTCTTAACTTCTAGAAAAATACCAGGTTATTTAGTTAAACTGTTTATGATCAGCTTTAAAGTGGCGAATTTTCCACTCGTCGTATCATAAGTTAATTTTAAACAACATAACGTAATTCTTGGAATAATAGAGAAGATTTGTAGCTCAGGTAGATGATTTGGAAATAGTTATGTTTTCTGAACTGGTTGGTTTGACTGCGAAACATTCGTAGTCCATCTGGACAACATATTCAACGCAGGCTTTAGTAGGATGAAAGGAATGGATATAATTTTATCTCCTGACAACCATTCTCGTGGCTGGTTGTTAATTTACTTCCCTATTGATCATATTTTTATTGACTTGGAATTCGAACTGCCTTGTCATGTGGTGTGAGTCACTTTTTATTAGCGGATGGTAAATTTAGTCTATATTAGTATGTTTGTAAACTACTTATCTATCAAAATGGACGTCCCCTTCGAATACGAAACCACGTACACAAATTAGCTGTGTAAAGATATGATATATATTCTTTCATATCAATGCGTGTAGATAATTATGGACATCAATTTGATTCGGATGATGTCGAAATTTTAAATAGAGGAAATGCCAGACAGTAATACCAGTGGATCTCTAGAAGCCTGGTTGGTACTCAAATGAATCAGCCAGCGATTTACAAACACACCACTACAGATCAAATTTACCATCAGCTAATAAAAAGTAAATCACACCACATGACAAGGCAGTTCGAATTCCAAGTCAATAAAAATATGATCAATAGAGATGTAAATTAACAACCACATACGACAATGGTTGCCGGCGACGCAATTATAACATTCATGGAGAATTCAAATGAGTTCGTTTCATACTAAAACCTGCGCTGAAGATGTTGTCTAGAAGGTGGGCGACGAAAGCTTCTCAATTAAACCAACCAGCCCACAGTACACAACTAATTCCACACAGCATAATTCTAATTGAAGAAATATACATCACTTTGTAACAGTAAAAAACAGTCATTCAGGTAGCCGCAGTTTTTAGGCTACAAATATGTAAAGCACAGATTCCAATACTCGATCATCAACCAACTAAAACTATTCAGAAATTCAGTGTAAGTTATCATTTTCTGTGAAAGAAGAGAAATCTCTTAAAGCAGTTTACTGCGTATAAATACCAAAAAGAAATCCGCTGTATATACAGACAGATTGAAGTAGTGAAATCAGAAATGAAATCTATTCACTAGTAGGATTTTAAACTTATATGTAGTCAGGTAAAGACAAATCACATGTTCCATGTGACTGGTGGCAACTACCCTTAAAAGAAGTTAGTGTCCCAAAGAAAATAAAGATATATATATATGTATATATGTACAAGAGTTGTTTTGTAAGGATTGGATTTGTTTTTCAAGTTCGACCACGGATTAATATTAGTTAGAGAACTATTGAAAACCAGGTAGTTGTGTACTGGGCTGCCGTTTCGTCCTATTTTGAGACTCATCGACAGTACGCGTCCACCGGGGTTTGACTGAGGAAAAAATGTAGCTGACGTATAATCTTGTTGGCGTGATCAAGTAGTATTTGTAATCAACGCATCTGTGTCTAGCAATGGCGTCCCAATCCTATCTCAATCTCAAACTATTGCTAAACATTAAGAGGGTTGCAACATCATAAAACCTAATGAAGTCATAATTCCATTTCGAGTGCAAAGCACATGGTTATTCAACTTGTAACAATCAGTTTAATAATAGATATTACCGACTTTTTTTCGATCAGAAATACCCTACATTTGTCTGCTGAAGTATTATGCAAGTCAGCTCATACTGAAACTTCCACTAAAGTTGACGTTGTGTAATCCTGTTATCAGAATTTATCTATCATTCACATCTCGACTTCTAAACGCAAAATAAAATAGACGAAGAACGCAGCCTCTTGGAACATCTTTAGGGTGCATATATCTGTTTTAGATCAGCCGGGGGAGTTTCACGATTTGATCGACTGCAATCAACTCTCCATACTATTTCAGAATTTCCTGAATTACCCGGTTGCGTGACAAAATTTTACAGCGTTACACAATTAGATCACCATATTAATTTTTACTATTCTAAAAAATTTTAGATTATCTTGTTGAACGATGTGATGAATTGGGGATTTGGGAAAAGGTTCCTGGACTAGTTTCAGACAATTCTATAAATGTGAAAAATTTAACTAAAGGAAAGCAATATCGTTTTCGTGTATTTGCTGTAAACGCTATTGGCAATAGTGAACCAGGTGAAACGAAAACAGCAATACTTGCGAAAAATCCTTATGGTAAGTCTAACAATTTTACTATATTCTGAAATATTCATGAAGTGAATTTGTTCCGATTGATGATGAATTTAATTTTGATTTTAATCCTTTACTTTCTGAGTGGAACATAGGGTTTTAAGCTAGAGCTTTGAAGTTACGGTAGCAGTGGTTTTACTTTTACGGGGTGGAGTTACTAGCCTCATGCCCAACCTTACCTCTTTACCCGGTTTATCATCAGCCAAGTGAGGTTTAGGAGTGCGTAGGCCGAGGACCGAACCTTGAACGGCGTGGAACGTGATTGGAGAGCGTTTTCCCCCCTGAACCACCAACTCACCCTCCGAGCGGCGAATTAACTATTAACTAGTTGTAATACTTTCACTTCAAATGGCAAGGTTTGTAAGTATCAAGCCATGAAAATGAAATTATTATTATTATTATTGTTCCTTTGGGTTCCTAGAGGAACATACGGTTTCAGCCGCACGTCTCCACTTGCCACTTCTGTCTTCCTTCTGCTGTACTTTTCACCTCCATCCATGTCAGTTAGTCCATACTGTTTCAACCCCTCTTCACACCATCTCCTCCATGTCACCCTTGCACTGACCTCCCACTCATGGCTTCCCTTTCGGTCTGGTACCACTCGAGCCATGACCTGACACGAGCGCGATTTCATCCAGTGGCCTCCTCAGTGGGTGTGTGTGTGTGTCCAATCCATCTCCACTTTCTCCTGCATATTTGTTGGTTGGCGATTGCTTCTTGTTTTGTTTCTTTGTTCCCAGCCATAGTTTCTTGTAGGTGATTGATTCTTTCCGGCCCGGCCATCTGATTGATCTTCAGTATAGGGCCAGCGAAGACTGTTGTTGATAAACGTCTGGTCTGCAACAGGCTGTTGGAAATATTCTTTGTGACCCACCCACCAAGTTTCTGATCCGTATAGAAGAACTGACTGACTTGACGTTTGCATTGAAAATCCGACTGAATTTTGTTGTTGATGCTAAAATATTATTCTATACTCTTCAGATTTGACGCTATGGGCAAATCTGTCCTCGCAAATAAGGCATTGAAACTGCTAAACTTTTTCTCAACAATTAATTCATTTTATTAGACAAAGCTGAATAGCTCAGTATTGGCATTTCTGACCATCTCACTAAATGAAACAAGTTTGAATATTTAAGTGGAAATAACTCATCTGGATATCGCAGAAAGAACACAATTGTATTAGCTTACAATTATCAACTTTACTAAAGAAACCAATGACCAAGATACATATGTTCCATTCAATAGTTCTCTAGGTGTTGTCGCTTTCCGGTGAATTCCGCCTCAAATCTATAAATTCTAGGCAAATACATGCATTCACTAAACACAGAAGCAAGTGTTATGCTCCTACATAATTGAAATTAGCACTGAAGGATAATTCTTGAAAATACAGATTGTCTCTTACACAATGTAGCTGTATTTTATAACCAAATTTAGTTGATAAATTAACATACATCCAACACCGCAAGTAAAAGGTTTCTTGAAATGAAATATTGAAATTAGTTCTGAAGCCAAATTTGAGAAACTACAACTTCGTGATGAAATGATCAATGAAGTCAGTGTGATTAAATCTTATTCAAGTATACGTGATGGTGATAATCTCATTATGTATTCAGGGAATAGCAGACGGATAGTTTATTAGTACGATATACTATTTGTCTTAGCTGATGGCGGCTAGCGGTGAAATCCAGGAAACGCTTACTGTCCATTCAGAGTGGATGATTTGAAGAGGCTGGCTATCTTTGACCATAGATGTTTACGTTGTATTCCCCGTGTTAAGTGATTCAATATGGTGAGGTTAGGCGTAAAGTAGTGTGTAGGTGGCACAGCTGTAGAATGCTCACCAACCACGTCTCATGTGGTCCGTAGTTCGATTCCCAGCCGACTCACTCCTTTACCTCACTTAACCAGTAATAAGACCGGTAAAAAGGAAAAGTTGGATACGAGGTTAGCAACCTCATTCTGTAAAATAAACACCATTGCTACCAAAACTTCAAGCCTCCAACTTGAAACCCTATGTTCCACTAGGAACGTAAAGGAACATAAAAAGGCGTAAAGTACTAGGTAAGGTAGAGAAGTAGGCCGATAAATTTGTGAAGCTACATCAGTTGAGATGGCTAGGGCTCGTACTACCCAGTGCCAAACCACCATCTTCCTCGATGAGCAGTGTTAGCTAACACAAAAGTAGGTTGAAAGAGAGTTAAGAATAGTCAAAACAAAATTAGGTATCACTCTATGAAGCATTTAACAGTTAGTTTGAGGCAGGTCGGTACGTACAGGCTACCTAATCGGGTTTGTTGCGATGCCAAGAACCACTGACTAGAGGCTACTGGAGTAATGGCTCAAAATCGTTCTCGATGGAGCAGATGCATTCACTGTTTGTGATTTTCGATATCCAATAAAATCCTCATGTTTTTCCATGTTGGTATACTTTCTGCTGGACATTTCCACTTATTGTAGCTCTTTTAAATCTCTTTATTCCCTGTATCTTTGCGTACCATGGGAAGTGTGTTCACTTGAACTGTTTCACTAATGGGAAAAGGCCTATATTGGAAGCCTCATACAAGTATGATACCCTGTGTGCAGTACAGTTACACAGTGTTGTACCACTCTTCAGTTTTGGCTAACTTGTATTATACATTTCACCGAATAAATTGTATTATTACTAATGCATCTGTATTTATATCAGCAATAAAGTATTATTACCTCGATAATTTTTTTTTTCATTTAGATCCTCCTGGTGCACCAGAAAACTTGAATATTGATGAATTTGATAAACGTTCAGTGAAACTGTCCTGGAAACCGCCAGCAGATGATGGTGGCAATCCAATAAAAGGTAAGTACTCCTAAAAGTACAGAAAAATGTGAGGATGCATGTCTTACATGTCTTATATATTATAGGATTCTATTGAATAGTGTATATACGTAAGCCGGTCAACTAACAATAGCTGAGATCTTTTACTGAATGTTGTACTATAGAGAGACACACAGAGAGAGAGAGAGATAATAGATACCTTCAGGTATTAATCTTTAGTAAATGGGGTTGTCAACGTCATCACCAAATAATATAAAGAAATTAGAAAATTTACGAAGACCGACCCATCTTTTGTAGCTAGCTAACTGTCTGCTTGTATTTACCATTTTCACCGTCGACAATATTATGTTTTTACATTGTCAAAAAGGAGAGAAGAAGAAAATAATCTACAAAATTGACGCCATTATAAGTATAAAATAAAAATGAAACTTTTACTGCATAGGACGATACTCCACAAATGTACTTTATATTTATTTTTACTAAATTATTATTATTGTTATTATTATTGATGATTTGAAAAGGGTGAACTGTTGGTATCCAACTTATAACCTTGATGACATCATTCCAGAAATGAAAGAAAAAAAATACCAATCATTGAACAGTTTAGATTTCAGTAGTATAAGAAAAGACTTGCTGTTTTTTTTTTAGAAAAAGTCTTTCATACATAGAACCATTTAAAATGCTATTAGGCAGGGTAATATGAAGGAATTCTTATCATCCACTCGTATATTCAAGTATTACTTTCAGTGTACTAGAAAGTTGTGTGAATTTTTGCCATTGTTTTCAAAATGTCAGTACCGAATACAATATCTAATTATATTTCTCAGTGTAACTTCTTTAACTGATATTTCATTTCCTGTAATACAATTTACTGCTAGTTAACGTTCACTATATAAAAGGTAGTATCATGTTTAGTAGTAGTCAAACAAATACACGTTTAAAGGATGTCTAATGTTATGAACGGAAGATAGGTAGTGGTACTATTCTAGAAATATTTCAGGTCATAGGTCAAATTTTAAAAAAATTACACTGTGTAATAATCTGGAAGGTCGGGTAGGAAAGATATGATTAGTCAGAAGTGGTTTTACAGCGACTCAGACAAGTCATCTTAGAAAAGAATGGATATCCTCCAAGATTTACGGAGAAAAAAATGAAGAAGGTGCCGAAGAAACTGCTATTTATGAGCGTTGAATTTAAAGGGGATACCACTGCTGAGATCCTGAAGAATTGTTTATGCAGATCACTGAGAAAAGCCTTCTTTACGGCTGAGCTACGGATCAATTTCTACAGCCGACAAATGATCAATGGATATGTGAAGGATTATATGCCGCTTTTTGGCAGTTCAATGTATCTTTATAAATTCATCTGCTCGTGTAGAGCTAGTTATGTTGGCCGCCCACATAAAGCGCACACTTTCCAAACACATCTCTGAACATTATCTGGTATGGTTAGCAAAAGTACACTGCAAGACAGTTACTAGCTCAATTATCGAGCACTTGATGAACTCAAGCCACGTAGATCCACCACAGTCGTCTTTCAAGATTTTCTACAACGTGAGGCAAAATGGTACAAAGGGTGTCAGGTTTCGGCATTTGTGTATGGTAAAGGCGCTGGTAATTCTTCAATACAACCCAGAACCCTGTATACAGAAAAAGTTTGTCCAGTCTCTTATTCTACCATGGTCTTAACCCCTCCACTAGTCATTCCCTGTAAAAAAAAACTTTATTTTTTAATTTTCAATTTTACTTTCAGTTTGCTTGTACTTTCATAATTAATTCACCATTATCACTCTTATATGCTCCTTCTGTACATACTCACACTGGTTAAATTGACATTCAACCACGTTTACTCTCACTCAATAACAATGTTAAGCTTATCAAATTTTTAATCCTTTCTTCTTTCATGCCGTCGAGTACTACGTAATTCACAACTTTTATTTTTACTTTTAAAGCCACTTCTGAGTAATTATATCTTATTATGTCATTCCACCCCTACCTTCTTGATGTCTAATCTGTTGTATAACATGACACTCATAAAACTATAAATGCAATCTATTTTCTAATACTTCTTTTTAAGGTTACCTGATTGAAAAAAGAACAGCCAGAGGAGAATGGCGTAAAGCAACTGCATCACTTGTTCCGGGTACTGAGGCAACAGTTACTGGTGTGGAAGAAGGTCAAACGTATGAGTTTCGCGTTAGCGCTGTTAACGATGCTGGACCTGGTAAACCATCTAAAGCAACTCAACCACATTTGGTTAAAGATCCAACATGTAAGTTGAAGATATTTAAACAATTTTCAACGTGTATATATATATATATGAACTTATATGACTGTTTTTCTACCCTTGACTGTTTTCACTGAGTAAGCATTGTACATTGTGTTATTTGCTTAAAGATTATACAAGTCGAAATCTATACATCCAGCGAATTACCCAAGTTTATCGACCGTATGTGAGTTCTTTCCTCTCCTCAGATTTGAGTACTTTTCAAATCAGGAAGTCTAGTGTTCCCTTTGTGATAAAATAGAATTTTTTTATTACAGCTTGATTACACACTGTATTTTTGGTAAATGTATGGGATTTTCAGCATACGATATCGGTAGCCCAAATTTTGCAGGCCGACCATAGATATCGGGTGTGCGTCGGCAGAGGATCGAACCTCGGATCATGTGCATGGTCGGCGAGAGTCCTAACCACTGTGCCACCGACGCACTCTTGTCTAGACAGAAGAAATTCACAAGGACTGTTCAAAAGTTTCACCGCAATATTTCAAGAAAAGTCCTTGAAATACTAACTACGTAAATATTATTTTCCCACTTGTAGAATATTTTTTTCCTTCACGTTCCCCAGTGGAACATAGGGCTTCAAGCTAGTGGCTTGAAGTTTCTGTAGCACTGTTTATTTTACGGGATGATGTTGCTAGCCTCATACCCAACCTTCCCTCTTTACCAGCATTATTTCTGGCTTAGCGAGGTAAAGGAGTGCGTCGGCCAGGGATCGAATCCCGGACCATGTGCATGGTCAGCGAGCGTCCTAATCGCTATGCCACCGACGCCTCTTGTAGAATATTACTTGTCTTTAAGGTCAATCAGTGCAAAAGACTTGTAATCAGAACTTTTAGCTTTCTGCATATTACCTGATAATTACTCAAAATAATATTCCAACATTTAATTGGTCCTATTGTATATTTAGCTTACCTGTGAAGCTAAATTTATGAATCTTCTTATATACATGAAAACATAAAAGAACCTATATAATCAAAGAGTATATTAATCCAGGTCAATGAATGAAGGAAAGTAACTCAAAATAACACAAAACTAACGAAGAAGATATTAAAATTGAGATTTGGATGACTATTTTCATTGTAAATTACGTCACAAACTACAATAGATTATATTGTTACTGGAGACCAAGGAGCATTGGACAACTGTTTCGTCCTAGCCTCGGATTCTTCATCAGTGTACACGACGCATGACCCTACCTAGGATCGACTCTGGAACCTTCAGGTGACCAAGCCAGGTCGTTGACTCTATTAAGATTAGTTTAAGATGATTTGATTTGATAAGTATTAGTCTATCAAACTAAGGCTACCTCAAATATTCTTACCATGTATTCGTGTATGTATTTACTTTTTTCAAATCAACTTTGATTATAAAGTTATATTTGTAAAATCTCAGCGAAATTGAAATGATTAATTCCAACGTTTTGTTCGGCAATCTAGTCCGAACTTCTTCAGGGAAATTAATCGGACCAGATTGCCGAACGAAACGTTGGAATTAATCATTTCAATTTCGCTGAGATTTTACAAATATAACTTTATAAATGTCTACTTCTCACTCAGCGCTCAATTATTTTGCAACTATCCGGTCAAATCTTGATCACAGTTCGTATGAACAACTTTGATTATTACTGTATAATATTGTTCAGCACACATCTGAGATACTCCATGGTACTCCTAAACTTGTTACTTTCTACACAAATCAAAATAACAGTTAAGATTGCTGCTTTGCCTTCTACCTGACAGCTTCAACGTTTCGTTCTTCTTATATCTACTGACTCATTTAATTATGCCATAGTGCAAACATTAATGACTTATTACCTGGTGTAACAACAGAAGACAAGGGCCAGGCAACAGATCGTTTTATTATGAAAATCACGTATTTATACATATTTCACATACATTATTATAGACAAGCGCAGTCATCTGATTGGTTGTTTATCAGAAGTTAGGTAGACAAACGCAGGCTTCTGATTGGTTGTTTCGGGATTCCTTGACAAATAGAGTTCTCTATCTGCGAATCATATTTTGCCACGTTAACTTTGCTGTGATTGGTTGTTGACTCAGCCTTGTTCATATTTTCTCAAGGCCCATATTAACGTAGCTTAGTGTCAACCAATCGGCTAGCAGCCTGCTCTCACCACACTGGAACCTCGTTTCTTCAATCACTGAGACACAGGAAAATCCAAGTATAACGCGAAATATATATATATATATATATTACTTTCATTGGACACTGAATAGCAACCAGAATCATGCATCTGTTCCTATGTTTGTTGCAGACTGAATTCTATCAATTAAGTTTACAATGTGGTCACCATGCTAGGTGGCTTGCTATCACGGTACACTCAGAATTGTTGTTAGATGGTTGAAGGTAATCGTCAGGAAGCCTTGCGCCCAAGTTTTGTACTTGTTAGCACTAACAGAATCTAGTGTTAACCAAATAGTGGACTAGATGCATAACATTAGTTCCTGCCTAGTGGGTTCGAACCATGGTGGTGGATGCGTACTGTTGAGCAGTCCCAAACTAGGATGGGAGAAACAGCTGTCCAGTACTCCCAGATATTCCAATGGTTCTCTAACTGATGTCAGCTCATGATGAAATCCTCCAACCAATCAAACACAATCTCTACAAAACCGATGCTTGAAAATCCAATCAAAGTATCCTTTACAGTCTTACAGAAGGTTAGTCATAAGCTCAGTGGTAATGTCTCTGGCTGCAGCACTGGGGGACACAAGTTCCTTCAAGATTGCAGGTACGTCATACTGATGAGTGCCGAAAAGCGCGAAACCTAGATGCAAGACTTCCTATAGATTGCTTCCAATCACATAAGAATGTATATATGCATATATAAGACAAGTTTAAGTCATAACTGAATGTAAACATGCATGTATACATACACTTCGCTTGTTATTTGATTGATATATAAGAAAAACATTTATTTACTTAAAACAATTAACTTTTGGACGAAAGTGATTCACTGCTGAAGAACAACTATGAAAGCATCACTACACAGGTTAAACAAACACAAATATGTTTTGCTTCTTCCTCTTTTTCATCTTGATCCTATCAGATATTATCTTGACTTGTATGTATTATATGAATGTATCACAAGGTTAGCATTATTTACAAATATTTAAATCAGTGTGTATAAACAAACAGGTTTATTATACGCGATATCAAGTAATCTAGTAATAATCAATCCACTTTATTAACTAATGATTGACAATGAACCAACTATCTGTTGATGCCATACATATATATTGTTAGCTAGACATTTGAATGAAGGCTATATATATATATATATATATATATATAGAGACAACAGATTCACTCTTTTTTTGGCTGTTAAAGAAAAGTGTTAGTTGAAGACATTTCTAGCGCTAAATAGTATACGGAATTATATTAATATTTCATCTAGTCAAGTGTGTAAATATGGTACTAATTTTAATCATCTTGACTGGATGTAGACTTTGGTTCTTTTTCCAACTATTTTTCTTAATTTCCACATTTTTTTTCCTTCACGTTCCCAGTGGAACATAGGGCTTCAAGCTAGTGGCTTGAAGTTTCTTTAGCCTGATACCCAACCTTTCCTCTTTATCAGCATTATTTCTGGCTTAGTGAGGTAAAGGCGTTCGTCGGTGGCCGGGGATCGAACCCCGGATCATATGTATCGTCGGTGAGCTTCCTAACAGCTGTGCCACTGACGCATTAATCATTAGTCCTTCCCAAATCCTTCAGTCATCTTTGTTCATGGATTTTTTTTGTCGACTGCCTCCAACCGTCCAAGATAAATTTAAAGATCACTGTAACGCTGACTCTACTTGGTTGCATGACTGTTCGAATTCAGTCGGCGTTATGCACCGCACACTTATTATGGTAGTGATTGATCAATCTAAGTTACTTGGTGTGATCAAGTGAAATTATCATTAATTGTGTTTATGATGCAGGTCACGTGCTCGTTTGATAATGAGTTTCCTTTTTTTCACCTTTCCATGACTCGTACTTTTCCCAATAACTTAGCTGCTCATCTTAATTAACTTTCTCGAAACATCCTTTATATCTATCTAGACTATAATAAAATATTCTGAGGGGAAATTAAAACAAATTAGGTGAAAAATTCGTGCATCTGTGGCACGGAGGTTAGCATGCTCACCGACCATTAACATGGTCCGGGGTTCGATCACCGGCCGATGTAGTCCTTTACCTCACTTATCCAGTAATAAAACTGGTGAAGAGGGGAGGGTGGGCATGAGGCTAGCAACCCCATCCTGTAAAAATAATCACCACTGCTACAGAAACTTCAAGCATCCAGCTTGAAGCCCTATTTTCCACTAGAAACGTAAAGGAAATAAAAAAAAGTGAAAAAAATCAACAAAGGTAGACATTTGGTAATATTCAATAGAACACATCATAGTTTATGTTCAATTAGTCCTGTTATTCAGGCTGGTATAGGATGCAGCAACTATTTAGAATTTTCATGCAAGTAATGGGCATACAAGGGATAAAATGATTAGGACTAGTCGTAGTGTAGCGTGTGCTTCTGATAAATATTATCAGCTTTGTCACATTTAAAGCATCCGTCTTTCCTAGGACTCGTTCGTAGTGCCGCTACTTCATGCTGCAATTCTTCAACTTTCTGTTCCCATTTGCTCAATGTCTGCGGCTGTATTGCGGCTAAAGTTGTGTTTAACAGATGTCTTGTCACCTTCGCTAGTTCACCAATGTCCATGGATTGTGCAGCGTTAATCTGTTTCAGCTGCTGAGAAATGTGGTCTGGGATAATCTTGATAAGCTTGGACGCCAATAGCTGAGACTCTGACTTTCCATCCAGTGTGAGGAGTGCGTGACATAGTAGATTCGTCAGCTTCATTGCCCACACTAGTGCATCTCCGTCTGGTCCCAGCATCGTGGCACGGAACTGCTGAGAATGTTTATTAGGAATTTGGTATCTCTATTTAACGAAATTATGAACACCTTATCTTCAACGCACCATATGCACAAGTCTTCCGTGTTGTGCTACTTCTCACCTACCTTCTTATTGTGTTTCACTGTGTTCCTTTCATGTCTCTCATGTATCTCCGCAACTCTGTATCATTTGCTTTCTCTAATATCAGATCTATCTTCCTGAAATTTAGTGTTTTTATGCCGATGAACTACTCTTTATATATTTATATACTACTGATAAATCTTATTAGTAGTACACACCACAGTAGTAAAATGGGAACACGTCACACCTGACATGGTGAGCCCCACTGGTTACGACTTCCTATTGGAACCGTAATCAGTGACTAGTGAACACTAATGGTGACTTGTATTGATCTCCGGAGTTATCATGGGGTGCGTACTGTTGAAGACTCCTGAAACTGGACGAAACAGCTGTTCAGTACTCCATCGTTTACGACGTTTCCCTAAATGACATCACTCCGTAATTAGTTTATGAGTAGTAGTTACAGTAGACAAGTTGTATGTTCACAATATATGACATTTTATTTTAGAAAGTAACAAACCCAATATGAGACTAAGTAGTAATTAACAGATTGTCTGGTAGATTTAAGGTTCTTTAGAATTGATACATACCATTGGACATAAATTAGGAGACTAACATATGGAAACAATCTTGTAAACTAAATCAAACAACATGGATAAAAATTTATTTGGTCTTTAAGACGAATATATCTTATGATTTATTTGCATCTGTCAGATGAATACAATAGGTTTGCTATGGAAAAGAAAATGCAAGTATCTGTTACTGACTGACGGTGCATGGAAAAGTGACTCCCTGAACTTCAGGTAAAAAGACTGTTGGTGGTGAGACAGACTATCTATAAAGAACATTAGGATATAACTGGTGCAACGAAACATTGTTCTGCAACAATTAAGTGACATATTCCAGATTCCCATTTTCTTAGTAGTCCCTTTGCTGTAGGCTTCAGAGTCGTCATGGTGCTAATAACAGACATCCTTCTTATCCAGTGGATAGGAGACACTATATACCTAGTCGTATTGCATTTCCAGTAGTTAAGATTATTACATAAGTTATATCTGGTCTATGGTTAATTCTATGAATAAATCTGACTGTAATACTTACTGAAAATCAACTATGTATTTCTTCTACCTGATTAGGTGTTATAGTAACAGTTGAATTTCTCATTTTCATCATATTATTTCTCAGCGATTTAGGCGATCATTAGTCTATAATTTTCATTCACAAAACATTAAAATCTAAGTTTTAAGATTAGAAAAGAGGGGTCTGCAGCACATACTAACGTTTAGTTTAAAACTAGAATAAAACACCCATTGGGTTTCGAACCCAGGTTACAAGGCAAAGTCGTAGACTATTCAGCCACTGGGACCTGCGTCAATGACCCATGAGTGAAGATGGAGTTCCTGCTTATGGTACTAGTTGGCTGTCGCGCCAAAATCACCAATTGGTAGAAGTTAGAATTCACGGCTGGCCATTGAATAGAAGATTCCTGGTGGTTGAATGGTCTACGAGCTTGTCTTGCAACCAGAAGGTCCTGGATTTGAACCCCAGTGGGCGTGTGCTTAAGAAGAGTCCCAGACTAGGACAAAACGACTGTCTAGTACAGTATTCCCTGGTTTTCATTGGTCCTCTAACTGATATTAACCCGTGGTTCAACCTAAAGCAGAGAGAATAAAACATTTGCTTAGTCTGATTTACTCTCTCTGCCTCACTCTTTCTGTCTCCATAATCTAGGCGCTTCTATTTATGAATTAGTGATCTTTCCGTGTCATTTAAGCCCACTAAAGCATTTCACGGGTAAATATGAATCAATATCATTCACAGTAATTTTGCTGAGATAAGTATCTTTTTCGTCTTACCTTTCCTGTTAACATGATTTCATCCAAGCTCTCGACAGGGGAACATATCAAAATATTCTTTCAGTGTTGACTAAATCCTACATGATTCTTAATATTTTTCAAAGTTTGGTTTTAAAAATAAAAGCTATCGTGTTTGCTTCCAGTCTTAAAAGTGATTTCCTCTACAGGATAGAATACAGTTCGATGGGGGTAATTACACTAATCTCTTGAAATAACAATTAATTTAAATGAAGGACACAACCTGACCTGTTAAATTTATGATATTTTTTAGATCCACCCGGTCCACCTGAAGGATTAAATGTGGACAAAACTAACAAAAATGGTGTTAAACTATCCTGGAACAAACCTCGACGTGATGGCGGTCTACCAGTTACTGGTTACGTTGTAGAGAAAAAAGGTGATGGTGATGAATGGATACCTGTTCAGAATACAACTAATCCATGTGCTTTTATTCCAATGAAAGAAGGTGAAACAGCTCAATTTAGAGTTCGTGCAGTCAATGAAGAGGGACCAGGAGAACCAACTAAACCGACAGCTGTAATCACTGCTGTAGATCCACCAGAAGCACCACGACTGTGTACACCTGATGAATGTGCTGGAGGTCCCGGTTCAGGAGTAGGTGGACTGAAAGATATCACGCTTAAAGTAAGTAAGCTTTTATAATCATTCTAATTAATAAATTACCGTTACAATTGATCTCCAAACCATATTAGAAAGTTAACCTATAGTAAAACCGTAGAGTATTACTTCTCAATAATATCTCAAATTATTTTTTAGGCTGGTCAAGAATTGTTATTAGCTGCTGCTTGGTTTGGAAATCCAAAGCCAACTGCAACATGGATACAGAATGAAAAAGTTGTCAAACCGGATGGTAAACATATTCAAGTCTCTGACGAACCACCTCCACCACCTGCTAACCCTGGACCTGGTGGGGCATTAGAACAACCAGCTGGTGGAACAGCTGTTCTTCGAATTCCAAAAGCGCGTCGCAGTGATGGTGGTAACTACGAGTTGACATTGACGAATGACCTTGGACAAGTCAAAACATCATGTCATGTTGAAGTATTAGGTGAGTAGACGGACAGAAGTGAACATATTCTTTGTAGACGTCAAACCTCTTCATTACTTGACTAAAATTAAACCATGACTCACGGTTTCTGCTAAGTAATACTTTCTTTTATTCCCTTACATTCCCAGTGGAACATACAGCTTCAAGCTAGAGGTTTGAAGTTTCGGTTGCAGTGTTGTTTATTTTTACGGGATGAGGCCACTACCCTCATGCCCAACATTCCCTCTTTACCAGTCTAATTACTGGCTTAGTAAGGTAAATGAGTGCGTCAGCCGGGGATAGAACCACATGAGGTGTGGTTGGTGAGCATTCTACTACTGTGCCACGCCAATAAAGTTGGAGTAATATTTTTAAATCTGATTTCTACAAATATCAAACATTCACCAAGTAAGGGTGAAATTTAAAATTTCAAGCCCCAGGCCGGAATTTATTCTTTTTTATCATACAATGATATATTTGTTGCATCACCTACACAGCACAAGTCAACAGTATTCTTGATTAATATTCGAGTCATTTAAAATCGCCAGATAGTTTTAGACTTTAACATCTTTGCATATGGTCTTATATATTTGAATATCAAACCAATGTGCAAATAAGGTTCTACGTTTAAACAATATGTGCCACACTCAATCCCCATCTTGACTACTTTTATTCAGAAGACCGGATATCATTTCGAATATATATCCTAACCTCCCGCCTATTCTATCATTTTATTATTTCTACATATTTAATCCCTAATTACATAAACAATTATTCGTCAGATTAGTTATCATCCCACTAGATTTTTTATCCAACCATCCTGTCTATTTTTGTTATTTCTACATTTCTAACCTCTAAGTGCACAACATGTCAATCTTCTCAGTAGTTATGATGCTACTTTGTTTAAGTTTTATCTACACACATCCCTGTTTATTATGACATTTTAATTCCTAATAGTAGTTTTATTAATTTGACCGTTGACCAGAAATTATTCTGGAACTTTCTCACCCATTTACTATAAATACACGAAGGTACAGCCTAGTTGATGACTTCGTCGAAAAGAAAATTTCCATCGCTGCAACCGTCTTTTTATTATTCCCTATGATCAAATGTGTATAATACAAAAACATCAAGTGTGACTGACAGCATGATTAACAAATTATTATTATTATTGTTCCCTTGGGTTCCTAGTGGAACATAGGGCTTCAACTCCACGTCTCCACTTGCCACTTCTGTCTTCTGCTGCTGTACTTTCACCTCCATCCATGCATGTTAGTCCATACAGTTCCAACTCCTCTTCACACCATCTCCTCCATGTCACCCTTGCGACGACGTCCCACTCGCCGCTTCCCTTTCGGTCTGGTTCCACTCGAGCAATGGCCTCACGCGCGCGCCATGTCACCCAGCGGCCTCCTCAGTGAGTGTGTGTGTGTGTCCAATCCATCTCCACTTTCTCCTGCATATTTCTTGGTTGGCGATTGCTTCTTGTTTTGTTTCTTTGTTCCAAGCCAAAGTTTCTTGTTGGTGATTCTTTCCCGCCCGGCCATCTGATCAGATCTTCAGTATAGAGCCAGCGAAGACAGTTGTTGGTTGATAAAGGTCTGCAACAGGCTGTTGGAAATACCTGTTCTTTGTGACCCGCCCACCAAGTTTCTGATTCATATAGAAGAACTGACTGACTTGACGTTTGTATCGAAAATCCGACTGGATCTTGTTGTTGATGCTGAGTGACGTGATGCTGATTTCTAGATTGGTTTCAGGTTGATGCATGTGTGTGTGTTTCGCGCCTTCCCGATTCCCACTCGATTTGACATCCTCGTCCGTCCCGGCAGCATGCAGTTGAGACAATGCTCCCTAGATAAGTGAGTGAATGAAGTAACCTCTTTCAAATCCCTCCTGTTGATGATGGTTGGCGCTGCATGTTGCTGCTGTTGTTTTTGATGTTTAACAAATACAAATATTTAATATTTCAATAGCTCTTGGTTTGGTGACAGACCAAGCATCTGTTACTTGGTGACTGTAATATCACAGTCAACAGATATCATGTATACTCCCACAAGTTAAAAATTATTTTTGACGGTTGTTATAACTAGGATACGAAATGATGACTAGCATAAATTTCAACACCTTTACTTTTCATTTTCTCACAATATCACCTACTTAGATGTCCCTGGACCACCAGAAGGACCATTAGAAGCTACTGATGTTAATGCAGATGAGATTTCACTCAAATGGAAACCACCACTAGATGACGGAGGACAACCTATCACAAATTATATTCTTGAAAAACGACAAAAAGGAAGTGAAGGGTAAGTTCATATCAAAATTTATATAATTACAATACTAATATGATTAATATTCATTTAGATTAGTTATTATCATGTCGATTGTATTTAAGCACTGAGATAAATAATAGTTTTCATGAGGTTTCACATTATGCAAATTCATCAGCACCATTTAACGTAAATTCTCGGTGCCTGAATTAAGTTATAAGGATAAAATGTAGACTTACAAAACGCGAAAAACGCGAAGTATTCGGTTCACTTATAGACAGAATCATTGTCGTGCTGTGTAATGATTGAAAGTATGCTCAGTCTCCTTCGCATTCTATAGTTTTCAGTATATCAGTAGAACTTCAGGAGTTTTTGACTTGAAACAGTTTATTGGTGAGCGATAAATCTTGTTTCTTAACTAAATGGATATTTCGAAAAGATAGAATTAACTAATTCGTATTCTGGTAATTATTCTTGATAGATTATGTAGGACAACAAAACTCTTAAAAGTCATAAAGAGATCATCAGAGTCGGTAGTTCAGTGGTAGACTGCTCACCAACTACGCACCTAGTCCAGAGTTCGATTCTTGGCTGACACACTCCTATACCTTGCTTAACTTGCAGTAAGGCTGATAAACAGGGAAGGTTGGAAGTGTGGCTAGTAAAAAAAGACACTTCCGCCCATGAGATTTCAAAGCTCAAGCTTGAAGTCCTACTCAGAATGTGAATGAATGGAGAAAATGGATCTCATCAAACCAAAAATACAATTTTGACAGATGTGATATGCATAAATCCTATAAAGTTTAATGGCAATCATAGTCAACCTGACAGATCACAGCGTTACAACTCAGTATTATTTCAAGTGAATAAAGTGGCCTTATATGTCAACGAATTCAATTCATCCTGAGTACTCACGATATATAAAATGTATCTTGCATAGAGGTGCCTACCGATTCATGTAAGAACCGACAAATAAATCTTTAAAATTGACACGTGCACCAAAGAAAACTTTCTGAATTGTGATCAAATAAATATTATCGATATTCAAGTCTTCGTGTGTAGGGATTTGATTGGTTACAGGATTTCATCATGAGCTGACATTAGCTAGAGAACCATTGGAAAACCAGCTGGGAGTACTGAACAGCTGTTTCGTCAGCCTAGTTTGGCACTCTTCATCAGTACGCACCCACCGGGATTCGAACCCACGACCTTTCGGTTATAAGGCGACCGATCCCGTAGACCATTGAGCCACTGGGCCCCGATCCAAATGCCATCCCATGAATTCTAACTTCTGCCGATTCACGACATAGCGCGACCCCTAGCCAATGTCTTCGACCTGCCGCACCCTACTGGTCACGACTTCTCACTAAGAATCCCAGGTAACTACCTACCTGAATAGAGCAAGTCGCTAGTGAGCATCCCATTGATATTCAAGTGTTGGTGTGTAGAGATATTATCGAGTTTAAAACCCGAACGCTAAAATTAAACAGGCAGTTTATTAGATTTTCGACTAGTTTATTCATAAAATCAAGACAACATGATGTTCTGCCTCTTTCTCCAACCCTGAAATATGCCAATTTTGTATTTTACTATTATCTTTATTTAACCTAGTTGGCAGAAAGTTAGTGCTTTCTTAAATTCTCCGAATGCAACAGTTCGAAACTTAGAACTTGGACAAGAATATGAATTCAGAGTAATGGCTGAAAATGCAATGGGTGTTAGTGAACCACTATTGACAAGTAAACCAATTAAAGCAAAACATCCATATGGTAAGTTGTTGTTTTTTCTACTTATTTGACTTGGCATTTTAATTTATTGATGCAATGTTTTGTCTGTCCAGTTGTTCTCCAATCATAAATAGTTATTTTCAGTATATAATAGTACGATTTTAATATGTCATTCCAGACTAATGTATCTTTAATTTTTGTTCTGCTAAAATATTGCGCAGGCCTAGTTAAACTTTAAGCACCAGTGAGTACCAATGGAGTGCGACCGCACCAATGACCTTGAGGCACTTACTGATCAGGTTAATGATGTAATCACGAATAAAATATGCTTATTGAAGTGTTATTTGACGAAGTTAGAGTATCATAGTCAAAGTACCAATGAACAAATGACCTGGAATGCACTAGTCACATGATGAAGGCGATTTTTGCGCATAAAATACATATATATATTCATGAAAATAATGAATTAGAAGTCATGAAACTGTTACACAGGATACCTTTCCCTGACTTGTGACTAAAATACCTCTCAGTTTTGGATTGGAGTATCAACAGACTAATGTAACCACATTCTATGCACGTAATTATCTAGGTCTTCTAACCCTAATCTAACTTGAATCAGCCCTAGTGTCTCCCTTATTAGGTTAGCCTAACCCTAACCTACCCTTAGCCTAAACCTTAATGTAATCTTTCCCAAATTTAAGCTGACATTTGCCAGATATCCCATTTAATAACGTAACACTTCATTAAGCATAATTTATTTGTGATTGCAATATTATTTGCTCACTGAACTTTTCAAGATTGTTGATGCGGTCACACTCTACTGGTACTTACTGGTGCTTAAAGTTTAACTTTGACGTTGCGCATGATTATAAATAAATTATTTTTCTCGCCTACATCGATAAAGTATGTAGGGACTTTTAATTAGAGAGACATGATACAACGCGTTAACTCACTCGATTTTGGTGCTGAAAGGAAACTCTCCGTACACAGTATTATTCATAGCTTTTTAGTAGAGACATTAATGAACGAATATTTAAAGGAAGGGTTACTCTTCTTAGCTAAATCGCATATACACATAATGCGTTGTCATGGTAACAAATGGAATATCCCTAATTGGTATTATTAAAATTGTAGATTTTACTAAACGATTACGCAATATAGAAAGTGTTAATCGGGTAGAAACTAAAATTAAATGGATAGATTGGGTGATGTAACATAGTCGGTAGGATTGAGTACAGCTCAGCTAAAATATAAACAGGGTCAAGTTAGGATCAGCATCATATGGAGTAGAACTGTAATAGTGGGAAAGGAGAAACTTAATAAAATCCAGAAATTAAAAAACCCCATTAAATGTTAAGATAAATTAGGTCCATTGTAGGTTCAGTGACTGAACAAAGTTTTGTGTATGATGAGTTCAGGATTTAAAGTATGGATCACCATTACTTTTATGGTTTGAAGAAGTTGATTTGCACTCCTTTGGTTAGGTTTTCTCGTACTCTGGGATATTCGTCAAAACTAGGTAACTTGGCTATTATTGAGCTGAGAAAGAAAGAGTATCAATTATTTAAACATTTGTCAGTCAATTTTTTCCTCAAAACATCTGTCAATATGCATACCTCAGTATATTGATGTAGTTGTGACCTTTGACCTTTATGGTTCCATCGGTTGAAGGATTTCATCATGAGCTGACATTGCTTTAAGAACCAGGAGTACTGGACAGCTGTTTCAGCCTAGTTGTGGACTCTTCATCAGTACGTACCCACCACTAGGGTTGAAACTCAGGACCTTCTGGTTACAAAGCCAGCGACCTCGTAGACCACTAATCCACTGGGACACGATCCACTGACCAGCCCATGAATTCTAACTTCCGCCAATTCACGACATAGCGCGACCACTTCGTAGTGTCTTCTTCTATGAGTGAATGTCCTCACCCTCAACCTGCTGTACCCTACTGGTCACGGCTTCCCAAGAGAACCCCAGGTAACTGTCTGAATAGGACCAGTCGCTAATAAGCATCAGATTTATTGTTATGTTGTGAGGCAATCTTTGTCTGTATAGATAACATCTTCAGCGCATACTTCAATGAGTATTTTTTCACCCACGTGTATTGGTATTAGTTAGTTCGCATAGATCTTCTAGGTCAGAGAACATAATAACACTAATATCATTCACCTGAGCTACAAATCTTCACCATATCAAAATTTCGGTATTTTGATAAGTGGTTCTTAGGTCAATAACAGTAAGACGAGTATCTGACGTTTCAGAATTTCCCTTGTTTACCTTCAAATCTATCATAAAAATGATAAAAGCATAATTTTTTAGCAATATGATTAGACTCATGAAAGAGTGCTGTAGTACTGTGGAGACTTTTGAAAGTCTCCTCCCCTTTGAACCATGTGTGTACACTTGCAGTTTCTAATATGTGCATCTCGCGACGAAAGTTTCACATACCTCTAATCTTAATTTGATGCCTTGTGCTCATTTAAAAAGTAATATTCGGTATCAATTCTAATCATATTTCTCATCAATACAGCTAAGACAGTCTGTTATTTCACCAATCACAATGAGGAGTAAGCCCGAATTTCCAAGCATTTGACTTTTTTTTCTCTAAAGCACTATGCAGTTGACACCATCATGGAGAATATTCAAAAGTGGGTCAAATGAGATCACCCTAATATTGACTTAAATGATGATATTAACTTTAGAAGAAGAGGTAATAATGACGAATCCATATTGGTAAAGAATCATTTTTTTATTAATTCAGGATGACTGAACAGTGGACACTATTCTGGGGAACTAGAAAAAGATAAATCAGACACTGTGAAATCTACAGTAATAAATATCCTGTCATAAGATAGTTAGCTGTAGATAAGGCGTAAACATTTAAGTCCACTGTAAAAGTGACTACCTAATAACTTCTTGAAGTCCACGCTCACCGATGACAATGAATTCTTCATATCTTTTCTCTTAGTATTTCAAACGTCATTTACTATCCACAATAATCAGTTATCCTACTTTTTTTTGAAAAAACAACAACAATTAGATCCACCTTCGGGTATGAAGAAACCTGTAGTTGAAACTACAACAGATGATTCAGTAACCTTGTCTTGGGAACCACCAATGAAAGGTCCAACTACTGGTTATGTTGTAGAAAAGCGACCTAAAGGTTCCAGAGAATGGACAAAGTAAGCAATCACCTCAGTAATACATTTCAATCATTAATGATTTTTAATGAGTTTAATTTTATTTGTAATTAGCAAATAAATAGCATCCACTAAGAAGCATTGATACCGAAAGGAAAGGTTACATACGAGTCAGCCACATATCGTAAATTTTACATAAATATTTATACTATGTAATAATATAAATGGCCGAAAAGGATAATCAATAAAGAACTCTGGAGGTGCAACAAACCAGCCAAGAATCTACTACCCAGCTGATATTCAGAGGGAAATGAAGATGGATTAAAAATGTACTGGAGGAGGGACTTCCAAGTAATATAATACCACAGATCATCAAGTGGAACATCAATAGGAAGTGGTGGGTTAGGTCTACGTCTGAGAATGACATGGTAGCGAACGTGTGAAGAGAGAATGAAAGATTGTGAACGGTTGTAGAACTATTTTATGAATACATGCATAAGTACTGATTATCCTTCGTTATGAATAGTGATTCTTCTGTAATGTTCCGAATGAGCTAATTGAATCACGACCTTAGTGTATTATTGCAATTATTAGTTAATGAAGTGCAATCTGTTTTACTTTTGTTAACTCAACCATGAAAGCTGAATGAAATCAGTCAAAATTCACATCCTTTCCTTTGTTTATATACAGTACTTACGCCTTCGCTGTCTATTAGGATATGAGTTACTTCTAGGAGCATCACTGCACTTTGTGGTTGCAAATCCATCAGAAATAAGACCGTAATAGAACAAAACATAGCTCTTAGATTCTATTGCTAACGATGATCAAATTATTATATTAATATTGTTCCCTTGGGTTGTAAGTGGAACATACTGTTTCAATAATACATATCCACTTTCTTCTATTTTCTGTCGTCCTCTTCAGCAGGGTCCAAGACTGGCCATAATCTCTCATCTCCTACTCTTCGCTATACGATCTCCTTCAAGTCATCCTCGCATAGATGACCCACTCGCCCCTTCCTATTTGGGTTCCACCCGAGGGCCTGGCACTCTACGTAATGTGTCAGTCTCCTCAACGTATGCCATTATCCATCTCCATTTTCTTCCATATATTTGTTGAACGATCAACTCTTGTTTGGTTTGTCCCCAGAGTTTCTTGTCGCTAATTCTTACTGGCCCACGCGGTCATTTGATCTTCATTATGAAGTCAGCCAGTAAAGAGGGCATCTGTTGATAAAAGTCTAACACATGTTGAAAATGCTTTTCGTGAGGCGTAAGCCAAGTTTCTGACACGTAAAGAAGAACTAGCTGACTTCACATTTGTGTAGAAAATTCGAATCTTGTTCTTTATGCCACAGAGTGCAGAAGCCTTCCAAACCGATTCCAGATTGATGAATGAGTATTTCGCCTTTCCAACTCTGACTGATTTTGACATCTTCACCAGTCCCAACTCTCTGTAGTTGAAACAATGCTTCCTAGATAAGTGAAGTGATTTTCCACAATAATCAACTATCTAACCAGAATTCGAAAAGAAATGTGATCAGGTAGTTCATACATGCAACTCATTTAACGACAAGGACAAAATGATTCACTTCTATAAATCAACATTTGCAAAGTTAAAAGGTTCATTAAACTAGTATTCGGTGTGTAATATTCGGCCATTATATTTCATTAAATTAATAAATACCCATTCAAAATTAAAAAGCATAGGTCTCTATAGGAGCTCTAATTGTAATCCCAATCGATCCATATGACAAGTCCAAAACAAGGCCAAAGGTTATTTCCTTACTACATACATAATTAAAACTGATGATGATGATGATCCCCTTGTAACATGGATCGGAATTATTCAGTGAATGATCAAGTTTGAACCAACTATTGAAGATCAAATGGCTGACCAGAAAGAATTAGCAACAAAAAATTCTATCGATAAACTAATTAAAAACCTATCGTTTAACAAATACGTAGGCGAAAATAGAGGAGGAGGCCGCTTCCATTTCGGCCTGGTTCCACTCGAGCGATGGCCTGACGCGCGATGTCACCCAGCGGTCTCCTCAGCGAGTGTCCGATCCATCTCCACTTTCTCCTGCATATTTGTTGGGCGATTGGTTCTTGCTTTGTTTGTTCCCATAATTCCTTGTTGGTGATTATTTCCGGCCATCTGATCTTCAGTATAGAGCCAGCGAAGACAGTTGTTAATAAAGGTCTGCAGCCTTTTGGAAATATACTTTGTGACCCGCCAAGTTTCTGATCCGTATATAAGAACTGACTTTACGTTTGTATTGAAAATCCGATAGAATTTTGTTGTTGATGCTGAGTGACGAAGATTTCCAGATTGATTTCAGGCTGATGAATGTGTTTCTCGCTTGCCTTCCCGATTCTCGCTCGATTTGACATCCTCGTCCGCTCCTCCTGTAGTTGAGACAGTGCTCCCTAGATAAGTGAATGAAGTAACCTCTTTCAAATCCCTCCCGTTGATGGTGATCGACGTTGGATGTTGTTGCTGTTGTTGGCTGGTGGATCATAAACCATCGATATTGCTAACATAAACTTTCCAGTTAGTGAATAAAAGTTGACCTTTTAGATCATATCATTGTATACATCTGAAGAAATAGTAATTGTAATTTTTTTATTATTATTATTATTATATTCTATAAGATCTTTAATTCTAAACTTTCGTATCATTATCATAATTATTTCTTAAAACAGAGCAAATACAGGCAATGTCACGGGTACTGAATACACTGTAAAAGGTTTACCAAAAGGTAAAGAATTTGAATTTCGTATTGTACCCTACAATTTGGCTGGTCTTGGTGAACCAAGTGAACCGACAGATGTAGTTAAAGTTCAATTCCCAACAAGTAAGTTGAAAAAATGTTCAACAATTAAAGATTTTTGGAGTGGAATATAAATGCTGAGAGTTTTTTTTTAACTCTATACTTCAATTATGCTTCAGCTTTGACATTCAATCCTCAGTGTCTCATTATCTCCCAAAGGGGCTCACCATCGCCTATCTCACTGTAAAGATACTGGTTTCAGGTATTAATATGTTAAAATATAAGAGCCTTACCAAAGCCAGTATGCCTCTATGCCCATTTAATCAATATTGTTATTATTATTTGATTCCTTTACGTTCCCAATGGAACATAGGGCTTCAAGCTAGAGGCTTGAAGTTTCGGTAGAGGCGATTGCCTTATTTTTACGAGGTACGATTGCTAGTTTCATGCCCGACTTTCCCTCTTTACCAGTCTTATTACTGGTTTGGCGAAGTAAAGCAGTGCTTTGGCCTGGGATCGAACCCCGAACCACCTGTCTGGTTGGCAGGCATTCTACCGCTGTGCCACCAAAGCCCCCTAATCACTACACCACCTAATTTGTAATTACTGATAAAAAAACACGAATCAAAAAGACGCATTTATTTAGGATCATGCTCTGAGGAGCAGCATACATTTAAATAGAATAAAATACTAAGGTTATTTAGGGAAGAGATTTTAGAATTTATCCGATTAGTATGGGTGAGTTAACAACTCTGAGGATTCCATACCACCAACAGCACACACAGAACTATCAGTGGACATCAATCCACTAAAAAAGTGGATATCTTGAATGCTATCAGACTACTGAATTCCAGTGGGGAAGTCAGCAGGACCAGATGGAATTCCTCCTAAAGCACTGAAAACGGACCCAGAAACTGCGTCAGATGCGCTCACGCCATTATTGCAGAAGTTTGGGAAAGAAGGAAAGGTACCTACTGGCTTCAAGAAAAGTCACTTTGTCAAGCTACCAAAGAAGGGAGACTTAGGCTTCTGCAAGAACTGGCGTGCTGTTATCCACACCAAGTAAAATACTAAGTCGCGTCATCCTGTAGGGAATAAAAGATGCACTGGATGCAGAACTCCGCTAACCGGAGCAAGCTAGATTCAGGAAATGCAAATCATGTGGTGAACAAATTGCAACTCTAATCGTCGTCATCGAACCAAGCATAGAATGGTAATCAAACCACTACCCCAATTTCATTGACCTGGAAAAGGCCTCCGATAGTGCAACATTGACCTAGAAGTTATTTAGAAACTGCTTCAGCACAATGGCGTACAGTGCCCAAATCTTTACCGACCTCATTCAACAGCTGGCTATACGACAACGCCACGTGTCAGGTGAACCACACCAGAGAACTCAGCGAACTTCTGAAGTGAATACAGAAGTAAGACAAGGCTGCTTACTGTTATCACCGATGATATTCCTAATTGTGGTGGACTGGGTTATGTGTCAGACTGTGCATGGACGGACAAGACAGGAATACCGATAAGAAGACTTTAGAAGATCTGGATTTATCAGATGATATATGTTTAATGTCACACAAACTCGAAGACTTGCAGGTGAAAAGCAACAGATTGACTGAACTGGACGACAGAGAAGACAGGACTCCAGGTGAACATAGAGAAGACGGAAGTGGTGAAGATAACCAACCATCAAAAACAACAACAAACACTAATCACCAAAAACGGGGGAAATTTGAAGGAGGTAACTTCCTTCATTTATTTATGCAGTAAGCATTGTTTCAATCACAGGTGGTCAGCAGGAATTTTTCTTTCCTTCACGTTCCCCAGTGGAACATAGGGCTTCAAGCTGTAGCAGTGTTTATTTTTACAGTATGGGGTTGCTAGCCTCATGCCCAACCTTTACTCTTCACCAGCATTATTTCCGGCTTATCGAGGTAAAGGAGTGCGTCGGTTGGGGATCGAACTCCGGACCATGTGCATGGTTGTCGGGCGCCCAAACCGCTGTGCCACCAACGCACGGATGAAGATGTCAAAACCAGTCAGTATCGAAAAAGACAAAGCACATCTTCATCAATGTGGAATCGGTTGGGAAGTCTACTGCACTAAGCATACAGAACAATATTTGGATTTTCAACATATATTTCAAGTCAGTTAGTGCTTTTGTATGACTCCAAAAATTGGGTCACACCTCATGATTAGCACTTTTCAACATGTTGCAGACTTTTATTAACAGATGCCCTCTTCACTGGCTAGCTCCATAATGAAGATCAAATGGTCGGGTAGCCAGAAAGAATTAGCAACAAGAAATTCTGGCTAGGAACAAACTAACAGGCGAGATCCGATTGCTCAACAAATATGTAGAAGAAAATGCAGATAGATTAGGCATACGTTGAGGAGGGAGACCATCGAATGATAGATATCACGCTCTATACAGTTCCTCCCTCTAGTGGAATCTAAATGGGAAGCTACGAGTAGATCGTCAGTGTAAGGGTAACATGGAGGCGATCGTGTGACGAGGAACAAGAGATGAGAAATTATGGGCGATTGTGGACCCAGCTGAAGAGGATGGCAGAAAATAGAAGAAAATGGAGGTACGCTGTTGAATCGGTATGTTCCACTCGGAACCCAAAGGAACAATAATAATAATAATAACAGAGGATAAGAATTCGGTTTTCATTGCCGAAAGTGGTTACAAATACATACTGATTAAAATACTTGACTGTATTTCAGTAATCTCCCTCTCCCCCTCTCTATGTTTCTACTACTTAGATGAAAGTGACAATGAAATCATTTTCATATCATCTCTATTATACTTCATATACAAACAACATCAAATTCATTCAAATATAATCGCCAGCATATACGAAAAAAGGATTATATCATTTTAAAATAGCAGTACAGCAATGAATTGCATGATGTCTGTAATCTAGGACACGCGTTATTTTCTATCTGAAGAAGTTAAATGATGAAAATGTCAACTTATTTTTTTCAAGTAAATATATAAATTCAGTTTAGATTACAATAAACAAAGATGGTTCAAATGGTTGAAATCTCTTCTATCCACTTTTATAGAATGAAAGATTTGTTTGAATTTATACAGTGTTTTATTTGTGTTTATATTCTATTTACTTTACTGAACTTCAAATAATCAAAAACATTTACATATATACACTCACACACACACAAACACTCACAGAGGGACAAACAGAATAGGCTTTCCATATGAAGTAGGAAAATGGGGACACTTTGATGAATGTATCTATCAGGTTTGAAAGACAACATTTTCTATAGCATATCTGTCAGTATTAACCTTGTTTCCAACCAGTTTCACTGAATTTTCAAACCAGTTTCATTGCTTGTAATAGAATATCAATTTGAATAAAGCTCAAGTTTTAATAGCTGCCCCCCCCCCCCATAAACGATCTGGTGAAGTCGAGGGTGCGTAGACTGTGATCTTCCCTTAGAAATCCTTTCATATGTCCACGCTTTCATATTCTCTGTCAAATAAGTCCTAATCACTGACTCGGTGCGACTGGGGTGTTCCTCATAGTAAAAATGTGAATGAGGACTGGACTGATAGATGCGTAGGTTTAACTAGGGGAACTGGAAATTACTGATTCCAAACCCCATGGTGTACAAGGGCTCGAAAATTGGAAAGGATTAAATGGTATATGAACCGGCACCCATTGGAACATAGTCCCTGACACTGCCCCACTGCCCTGTAGATGAGAATTCAAGTCAAATGCTCAGGAGGCGACTTCTTAAGACAACCATCTACTTCTGTCTGAATGTCTAGGCAGTATCCAAGTCCCCTTAGAAACTATGATATTTCGTGTAGTGCATCTCCTGATTAGGATGCTTGCCTACCATTCACATGGTCCAGGGTTCGATTCCTGGCCGACGTACCCCTTTACCTTGCTAAGCCAGAGATAATGCTGGTAAAGAGGAAAGGTTGGGCATGAGGCTAGCAACCCCATCCTGTAAAAATAAACACTGCTACAGAAACTTCAAACCATTAGCTTGAAGCCCTATGTTCCATTGGGGAACGTGAAGGAAAAAAATCTCCTAATGCCAATAATGTACCAAGCTTATGTTTCAATGAATAATCCCATCTCATTACCTCAGTGACAGCTGAGTATGGCAACGATGGCTTTAAAACCCAAGGAATCTCCTACTTGCTTACTTAGTCGCAAAAGCTACACGTTCGGTACAACAGATATCGTGAGTAACTAACTTACTGAGATGTATGACATCCGGCTATTAGTTTTACAAAACAGGATACCATTTTCAATTTCTTTTTTCTAAAGGCTACTTAAATAATGAAAGTGACTCACAAAAATACTCGCAAACTAGACACATGAAAAGAAAAACAAACAAAAAATGATTTTTCACCTTTAACATTTTATTTCATCCTGGAAAAATTTAAAAAATTGACATCCACTATGGCAACTATGAAGCCTATGAGAGCATGCAGTTTGAAATAGGGGCATATTAGAAAATGATGAAATTAGATTCCCCGATTCATAAAGCAGAATGTCTCTGTCATGTTTAAATGTCAATGTACAACGTGACTAGAACTTCAGTCATATGATCATATATAATTGATCTGAAAAGAAGGACAAGCTACACTGTACACTTTTGTTCATCGTCTTCCATCCTACTAAAGTTAACTGAGAGATTTATGACATTTTCAATATAAAATACTGGCCACAGAATAAAGGTTTTCCGGTATTCTTGATTACGTCAAACTTCAATGAATACTGAGGGATAAAATATACGCAGTTATTTTATATTGTAAAAGGGGAAAAGTATTACACAGTGTAATTCCTGGATGGAAACCAACATTTGATAATACCTTTTTGTGAATTAAAGAACTTTTAACTGAAAGTATTCAGCAGTGATTGAATGAGTACCATAACAAAGAATTAACTTCAGTGAATATTAAAGTCACGTTGCACATCAATGGTCTTCAGCCAAACAGGAGGTCCAGGTTCAATTTCCGCTCGATGCTCTCTCAAGATTTTACCTAGTTTCCCAGCTGGTAGTAAGCTGGTAAACAAGGTGGCTTGGAAGTGAGGTTAGAAACTCCACCCTGTAAAAGCAGTCACCCCCCTACTACTGAATCTTAAAGCCTTATGTTCCACTAGAAATGGGGAAAATGTATAGATCAAAACCATCTTGATAATCTATAGATTAGGAAAACCGGTGAAACATAAAAGTCATCTGGATCATATGAACGATAAGCCATTTATAGATGTCATTGAGCTTTATTAGTTGAAACAAGGATGGATACTGTTCTGTATTATGATTTTATTCCTTTACGTTCCCAGCGGAACATAAGGCTTCAAACTAGAGGCTTGAAGTCTCGGTAGCAGTGGTATTCATTTTTACGGGATGGGGTTGTTAGCCTCATGCTTAACCTTCCCTCTTTACCAGTTTTATTACTGGCTTAGAGGGGTAAATGAGTGCGTCAGCTGGAGATCGAACTCTGAGCTACGTGAGGCGTGGTTTGCGAGAATTCTACCACCTTGCCACCGACGCACTAGTGTTCTGTACATTATTGTCATTTGGTATGTGGAGCATAAAACCCTTTACTAATAGTGTGGTGAGAGCTGGCTGCTAGCCAAAGTTGGTAGACAGTAATTTACGTCAATGCTTATGTCCCCAATATTGGTCGTGAGAAAAATGAGAACAAAGGCTTTGCGTAGGCGGGTACACTCAGCATAAAGATGATCTGACATTCAAGAAACAGCCACAAAGAGATGCAAGGTTAATTTTCTGTGAGAAACAGCCACCAATCAGAAGACTGTGTTTTTCTACTAACAATAATCTATAATAACGTACATGAAAATCTATAAATATGTGTTGATTTCGTAAATAAACGAGCTGTTGCCTGGACCTTGTCTTCTGTTGTTACAATAGTACTTATTTATACTACAAGGCATTTACAGACAAATGAGAAGTTAGAATAAAGGGATAAATTCGAGAAACTGTTCTTTACACTGACTTATTTGGACCTAGTTTTCTGTCTGAGTGATGTAAATGTTGATTATGAACATCCACCTTAAGACAGTTTGATAGTCTGTCAACGCAGAATTAAAGCCAATTGACAACGTAAATCAAGGAGAAATAACTCACACTTTTAAACGCTCGTTAGAGGTTGCTTTCAAAATTTTATTCAACCATAAGTCACTTGTTAACAGGTTGCATTAAATCATGAAATCATTGAACTAAATAACACTAGTGATCAATCCCCAATCCAGAAGTTTATGCTTAACGTCACAAATCAATACTATCCCTTTACTTCATACCATGTAAATCAAAAGACCCTAAATTAGAAGGAGAGAAAACTAAAATCATCAATAAAACAGATTGGATGAACCGAGAAAAACACTAAATTGGACTAAATTAGATTTTCTATTCGTTTTATCATTCATGAACACTAACTAGCAGTCAAAAGGCGCGACCTACACTAGTTCATATCAATTCACATAAACAACTGGAAAGATCAGTTCTACTGGGTTAATGTAAAAAAAATCTTAAACTGATTTAACACAAATGATGCTAGACAATCCCTACAATTCTGCTTTAGTCGGTTAGATGACAGATTTGTTAAGTATCGAATCAGCAACACGATCAATACCAAGTGAATACGATCCAAATCTATGAGAACTACGAGTCACAATCAAGGTTACTAGGATAGTCAGTTATTTCACCTGCTGCAGTTGTTATCCAGACAGATAATGAAAGCTTCTCAATTCATCTCTATCGTCCAAAGAATACAACACTAGATGTTCACATTCATTAGCTTACAGAAGGAGCTACGTGTACAGTGATGTTGCCATGCCAACTAGTTGTTAACTTTTATATCGAAACGAAACATGGTGTATTATAAACAACAGACAAAGAAAAATAATAATACAAATTCATGAATTTATAGTCTCTACTGAAGGCCAGGACAGTAGTAGTGGCTGGACTTGCTTCTTCTGCACACACACACACAGCACTAGTTGTTTCGGACGGAGCATGCAGTACCTCGACGTTTTTGGCAATTATTTGCTACCCCGTAGATGAAAGAGAATGAATGCGGCCAGTTTGGACCAGGTGGTGTAATATCGAACTATTGATGGTTTTCACTATATACCTTTATTTAGCCATACTAAAAGATGTTCTCAAGCACAAAAATTCAAGTTCTCAGAACAACGGCCAATATAACTCGCTTCACAAGCGTAGTTGAGTAGGCAGATATAATTGGAAGTGGCTAGTCTAGTCTAGGTACTTCATCTTTCAATTAAGGAATCACCATCGGTCCTATAGAAAATAAGACTTTCAGTTTGGCAGCATTAAAAGTTCTTTGAACTGATTTTCTTAACTTCCTCTTGATTATTTCGCTATGTATATATTCCTTGAATTGCAGTCGTATGTGTAAAGGCTTCTTGTTTACAGATAGTGAGTAGTCCTTTTACTCTTTCTTTTTCATGTGTTTCTTGATCAATTTGTCGGGATAGCTATTTTCAATCAAGGTATCATATACAACGCTTCGTTTAATAACTTTCTATTTTCCAAATGACAACTTCATCATGGACTAAAAGGAAACTATTTAATCTTCTCATCTTTTTTTCCTCCAAACTTTAGCTCCACCCAAGATAGGACGAGATGCACCTCGTGAAGTAACTGCACGGCTTGGAGAACCCTTTAAAATTCATATACCTTATACTGGAAGTCCGCCAGATAAAGTGGAAGTAACTAAGGTTAGTCTTTTCTAATGGTGTTTATTTCCCATATAATGAAGGATTAGGTAGCTGTCGATTGAACAATTGCGTAATCTTAAAGTGGCTTTGTTCACCTGTGACACTTAGTTTGATAATTACTGAAATCAAGAACCAGTGATTAAACATACGAGTATACGGCGTTTTTTTTCAATGAAATCCAAAAATCTACTGTTTCACTCATTTGGTATACGATGAAAGACACCAGGAAAGTGGCCATCATAAATCATTAGCTGAACAGTCTGGAAAACAGTTGTACTTTTTGTAGTATCTTTTTTTATTTATTACTACTATCATAGTGTTCAAGATTTCATGCACAGTCCAGCTTATTCTCCATAGGAATATATGTATTTTCAAATGTTATAGATAAATTTTGCATACCAGTTAAACCGCCTACACTGATACCTGTAATTCCCTTTCTCAATAAAGGAGCTTTACTGTTGCTTGTACCGTAAGTGAGCAGTATTTAAACTTTCAAGTCTGACCACAGATTGATGTCAGTTAGAGAACCATTGGAAACCAGGGAGTATTGCCAGACAGCTGTCGCGGCCTAATTCGGGACTCTTCATCAGTAGGCGTCCACCACAGTGGTTCAAACTCAGGACCTTCCGGTTATGCCAGCCTCGTAGACCATTCAGCCGCTGGGACCCGACCCAATGGCCTATGAATTCTAAGTTCTACCAAATCGTTACTTCAGTGAGACCACGAGCCAATGTCATCAGCGAGTGTCTGTCCTCACTCTCAACCGGGTGGATTCCACTAACTCTTAAAAACACTGTTATAGTTTACAAATACTATGAGGTCATAATGTAACTGAGGCTGGTTTATTTGTCGATAAGATTGATTGACCTGTTGGTCACTGTGATGATTGCTCACTTGGAACTGTACTCCAACTGAGTTGATAGAACAATTAACTATGAAATACACAAGTTATGTTAAATATGACATAAAAGGTCAATAGTCAAACAGTAAATCGTTACAAAGAGTTAGCAAATTTCATTTTTCCTCCTTTAAGATATGATTTCACAACGATAATGTCTAGAATCATCGTCCTATTGGAACAGGGGAGATGTTATGCTGTGATAATCTCTTGATCATGAATTTATATCTTTTTGCTTATCACTTATTACACTTACAGGGTTAATTTTAGTATTATCTACGATGATGAATAATTCCTTCTCTTCCTTCCCTTTAATACTTAGAATGGAATTCCAGTCCCACTAGAAGGTGGTCGTTTCAAAGTGGAAATCACACCAGATGAAGTTATCATCACAGATACAGAAGCAGAAAAAGGAGATGCAGGCAACTATAAAATTGATCTTGAAAATGAGAAAGGTCGTGATTCAGTACCAGTTACAGTAAAAGTTGTTGGACCGCCTGAACCACCACAAGGACCATTAGAAATTAGTCATATTAAGAGTAGTTCATGTTCCTTGAGTTGGAATCCACCAACAGTGAGTAACTAGTTTTTTTTTGTTAAATTATTAGACTGATATACTGTTTGTCCCACCCCCTCCTCAATTTTTAAAGTGGAGTGTGTGACATCACTGAAAGAGTTAGGGGTACAAAACATATGCTAATTTCCTCTTTAAGTAGTAAAATAAGCTTTCTTAAATAAATGCTTATTTAGAAACATAAATTAGGATATATTACATCTTTCTTCTCATGCATGTTTAACCTGAAATTCCTGTGATCCTGTTTTTAAATTTTCTTTGAATAAACCGTGAGAAATTCCTTTTTTCTATTAAAGATATTAAATTGTGTAAAGAAAGTACATACTACTTTTACTGTTTAAGCGATATACCTCATTATACAGTAATAATAACCCCAGGAATTCTAAATTCCTGATAATCAAATTATGCACTTTTTAAGAGAAGTATTCGAGGTATTACTATTACGATTATTATTCCATTGGGTTCTGAGTGGGACATAGGGCTTCAATAGAACATTACTGTATCCTGCACTCTGTGGTCCTCTTTAGCTGACCCCACGATTGCCTGTAGGCTGTCATCTCTGGTCATATGCCCAACCCGTCGTTTCCTAGTCGGGTTCCACTCGAGGGTGTGCCTGGGACGTTGTTTCATTCGATGGTCTCCTCAAAGTGTGTCCTATCTATCTCTATTTTCTCCAGGACATTTTGTAGAGTAATAGGTTCTTAGTTAAGTGTTGGTTTGTAGGGATTTGGTTGGTTTCAGGATTTCATCATGAGCTGACATTAGTTAGAGAACCATTGGAAAACAAGCTGGGAGTACTGGACAGCTGCTGTTTCATCCTAGTTTGGGAATCATCGGCAGTACGCACCCACTGGGATTCGAACCCGGGACCTTTCGGTTACCAGCACACTTTCCACTCGTTAAATCTCATGAACAGTGGATAGTTTTCCAGCTATGCATGTATACATATCTAGCTGATTCAGTAAAGTACTAGGTCAGACTTTCTAGGATTTGTCGTTTAATCGTGTTTCAACTCTCTTTCTGTTTCAGTATATATCAACACTGTTTCTATGAAAAGACATGAATGTTGAATACCTTATCCAACATACTACAAGAGACGTTTCTACTCGAAATATTTGTAAAATGATAAGTGGCTTATCTGTCTAACCCTAAGTACATTGATCGTACTCTACCAATCAGGTGTTTGTAATGATTAAATGACACTGTTACTCATTGTGGTACAAGGTGTAATTTGGTTGGTAGATTTTGATCGGCCCATTTATGATTAGATAAGTAAATTGACTATCACCTGACAATCAACTCATGCGAACCTGTTAATACTTCAGGTATCAATCACAACCTGATTACCTTAAGCATAACTTCGGTATTGAAAGAATATAAACCAGCCCAAAATGCGACAGACAGAGGGTAACGAGGAAACAGGCATGAAATGGACTCATACAAAAAACTTGGAGGATCTGGACTTCGCCCTTGATGATATATGTCTGATTTCCTACAAACAAGAAGATATGAAGGTGAAAAGCAACAAGTTTGCGACAGAAGAAGCATGAAATATAGGAAGGAGTTCAGGTGAACATAGAGAAAACAGAGGTGACGAAGATTCCTGACCAACAGTAATAGCAACAGACAACAATCAGCATAAATGGGAGAAATCTGAAAGAAGCAACCTTCTTTGTCTACCTGAGAAACATCGTTTCAAATACAGGAGGACGTAACTGATGACGATATCAAAGCGAGGATCGGGAAAACAAGACAAGCTTCCATTACTTTCAAGTCTGTGTGGAGATCGACAGCACTCCTCAGTATGAAAAATAAGATCCAGATTTTCAACTCCAACCTGAAGTCATTGCTACTACACGGATCAGGGACTTGGCACGTCACGGAGGGCACTTCGAACAAACCACACACTTTCATCAACAGCTGTCTTCTCTTAATACTATTCAAGATCAGATGGTCAGAAAAGATAAGCGACAGGGATCTCTGACAATGAACGAACCAACCCATCAGGAACCAATTTTGCAACAAATGTGCAAGAATACATGCAGGTGGATTGGCCATACTCTGAGGAAACCATCAGGTGATATCACACGTCAAGCCATCGCTCAAATGGAACCCGAAAGGGAAGCGGCGAGTTGGTCGTCAGCGCATGGATGACATGGAGGACGTCATGCGAAGAGGGAATAAAAGCATATGGGCAGAAGTCGAGCGAAGTAAAAACTCTGGCGGAGAACCGAACGGAATGTAGATGTGCGGCTGAAGTCCCATTTTCCTCTAGGAACTAAAGGAAACAACAATAACAAAAATAAGAAGTCCGGCTTTCTTACTGACTGATTTCTCTCAACGCCTAAGATCAAAACTAAATCTTTCAATAAGGATTGATATAAGAATAAAACTTGTGCACTGTGGTAGAGTGTAATTCCATCATGGGTAAATTTTGTTTTGATAAAGTCTCACAGTTTCATACAGTAATGTTTACTGATGACGTTTCGAGCACAATTTATTGCTCATAATCATCCGTTGATAATATGCGACAATTTCCAGAAACCTTTTCTGCACACGGCATTTGTGGATCCATGAATTGAAAATTATATTTTTATGGTATATATGAAAAACTATGACTGTAATGGTAGAATACGACAGAATATATATGGAGGAATGTCTATCTGCACTCTATATCTCTATGTAGTGAACTTATATACACCTTATCTTCAATGCACCATTTACACACATCTTTTATGTTGTGCTACTTCTTGCCTTCCTTCATATTGTGTGTGTGTTCCTTTGTGTTCCTTTCATGCCTTCTGTGTATCACCGCAACTCTTTATCATTCACTTTCTCTGACATCAAATTTATCTGCCTGTTATTTGATGTTTTAATGACTATGAACATCTCTTTATATATATATATATACTACTGATAAATATTATCAGTAGCACGCGTCACGTAACCAGCTGTCATTAGAATTCTAGTCGATGGTTTCAAAAATAAAAAGGAAAGAAAAGCGTCAACATTGTCTCTTTCTACTCCAATGAGGCTCGTGAATATATTTCGCTTTAAAATTGAAAACAAAACTCAAAGACTACTTAACATCTAAGTTATCAGTGGTGATTAGATAACAATTTATCATTAGAGAAATATCATGGTTCACGTTAGGCAGGTTGGTGCAAGTATGTATGCCTAAAAATACCGTTCATATTACCGCTTCTTATCTGCTACATTATGGTGAAACTTACAGTTGGTGAAATTTATTTATCATTTCCCTTACAGTTGTGTAGAAGCAGTGTTGACTGATGTATACAAGTGAATTCTGTAGAGTGATTCTTATTCCATTTATAAATTCGACCAACAAATAGGAATGAGCATACGTTGGTTAACAGACACCCATCTCGTCCTATGTGGAGCTCAGCGCTTATAAGTTTAAACTTTAAAAGTTAAGTTCTAGTCTCAAGGGGAACACCATCACACTGAGACCTAAATGACGGGTGTTAAGCAGGAAACGACGAATGTCTTGGGGACTACTGCTAGTCATCGCTTCAACCAATGTAACAACAGAAGACAAGGGCCGACAACAGATCGTTGTATTACGGAAATCAACACGTATTTATATATATTTCATGTACATTATTATAGCTTATTCAAGCAGACAAACACGGTCTTCTGATTGGTTGTTTCTGGTTTCTCGGATAGTTAAGTCATATATCTGCGAATCTTATTCGCCCACGTTAAGTCTGCTGTGATTGGTTGTTGAATCAGCCTTGTTCATATTTTCTCACGGCCAATATTAGTGACCTAGACATCGACGTAAATTAATGTCTACCAATTGGCTAGCAGCCTGCTCTCACCACACCAAGTAGAATTAAGTTAACCTTAGAACATCATCGAAGCATCCGTACTAGAAATCGGTCCAGAAAAGTGAAACAAAGGAAAATCCAGTAAGCAACAGATGAAAATGGAGGTAGGAATCTCAAACACAGAATAACAACTTCAAACCCTATCCCGCCCCACCCTTGCTCAAGTTCGAAGAATGACCATTTTTCCCCAAGAATATGATAACTGCATACCTACTTACATTTAATCTCTTATCTTAACTATAATTCAACTATTTCAGAAATATGCTCTCATCAATGGCATTCATCAGTGTTCTTTAAATTTAAATTTTTTTTCTTCTACTTTATAGGATAATGGTGGTAGTCCTATTACAAATTATGTTGTTGAAAGACAAAATACTAAAACAGGTGATTGGATTACAGTTAATTCATTTGTTCGATCACCAAATTGTGATGTAACTGGTTTGGATGAAGGGAATATGTATCGATTTCGTGTACGTGCAGCAAATGAATTCGGTGTTAGTGAACCGTTAGATGCAGATAAAGCTATTGTTGCAGAAAATCCTGCAAGTGAGTTTCTTAAACAGTATATAAATAAATACAAAAATTGACTAGATTGCAAGTATGTATGTGTGTATGTATGTACAACATATGTATGTATGCATGTATGCGTGTATGCATGTATTTCATCACATAAAAGTGGCACAGAAATCTTAATGTTCTACATTTATACTTTACACAATAAACTTTGTGCTGTGTTTATTGCTCACCTAGTGTCATCCAAGAAGGAACAATTATTCTTTAAGTGTTTTACTGTAAAGATCTGATTAACTCCAAGGTGAAATTCATCGTGAACCGATTTTAGGTAAAGAACCATTGAAAGAACATCTGCCCCATCTTTGTTGATTCACCATCGGTCAGTGAATGGCCAGTAGGATTGTCTAATAACATGAAAGTCCTACATTTGATCCTTAATGAATACTTGTCGTTGAACAGTTCCAAAGCAGGATGAAACAGTTGTCTAAGTATGCCCTAGTTGCCACTGGTTGTTTATAATTGATGTTGATTCCTAATGAAGTTCACCCTAAAATCAAGTCTCTTTTCTGATAACTCTAAAACAAGCTGATATAGAGTTAAAACTTCGTTATTCGACGTCATTTCTAAGATATCCGAGACTAATGTAAGGGATAAACGCATGTTATCCATGAATGTATCATCACTATTTACTAATGTACCGTTCATGGAAACAGTAGATTATATTTGTCAAGAAATCACCGAAAGACAATTAGACTTAGGAATCCCCTTGTATAACCTCAAAGAATTACTTCTTAAATGCACAATGAATATTCAATTTGTCTTCAATAATTCATGCTATCGATAAGTAGATGGAATATTTAGGCCTAATATTAGCTGATTTCTTTCTCGCAAAACTTGAAAACGGGAAATTGAAGGACATCATCAAGGAGTTTGATATGTATTAGATGGTTGGAGGCAATCAGAAGGAAGCCTTGGACCTAGGTTTCGTGCTAGCTGGCACTCGTTAGCAAGGTGTATCTGCAACTAGCTTGAAGGAACTCATGTCCCTTCTGAGATTCGAACCCTCGTCACCCAGTGCCACCTAAAGTCAGAGATGTTACCACTGAGCTATTCGGACTTGGGATTGACCTCCTGTAGGACTGTAGTGGATATTTTGATTTGACACTAGTAACTAGTGTGATGCGTCTAGTCCTCTAATATGATATGATATGTTTGATATGTATTACGGATATGTCGATGATGCACTTATCTTAGCTTATGGGAATGTTAACACAGATGAATTGTTGCTGAAATTCAACAACATCCATCCTTCGCTTACCTTTACTTGTGAAGAGGAACAGGACAATAAACTACATTTTCTAGATGTCTCGCTGAATATTTATAAAATGATAAAGAAGATATTTACTAGAAGGCTTTTTTTAAGAAATGAACTACGTTCACTTATCATTTCAGTTAATATAAATGGTACATCTGTTCATCAAGGTAATCATAAAATGATACTCTTAGTAAACAAACAACAAATGACCGGAAAAAATGTGCACGGTAATAATAATTAGAAGAATAAGAAGCCAATAATCCCTAGGTAGCTACTTCCTCCCAGTATGGGACTTCAAGGATTTCCTCACACTGATGACCTACCACCGTCACCTACATCTCCACAATTCCAGCACTTAAACTCCCCTTTTAAAGTTACTTACATAAAAACACCTTTTGATAGGACCCAGCATAAAATAGTGTATCATCCTTTCTCACGAATCGTGTAATTTATCATGTGATGGAGTTACTATATCAATGTAACATTTCTCAGGCATATTGTGATTGTGTGTGTGACCAATTCATCTTCTCCTGTCTCACCTTGCTCTTTCTCTGATCACCAACCAATCAGGATAGATATTTCCAACCAATAAGAACAATCCCTTCTCACGGTTGTGAGCCGACTTTAATATGGTTAAGAAAATGCATGAATATCATGTGTTGTTTCTTAAACTACGTAATATAGTAATATAGTAGTAAAGTACAATGCAGTATCTTCCAGTCATAGGCCAGCCTCGGTCTTTTAATATTTGTGTGTCTCAGTGAATCTGAAAGTACAACGGACAAACATAGATCTGTTAGCGCACCAGTCGAGCTTACTACCGTTATAGTAATTAGCAGGTGCAGACATAACCAAGTAGCAATGAATTTATTCCCTTTGTGGTGAGAGCAGGCTGCTAGCCAAATTGGTAGACATTAATTTACGTCAATGTTGATGTTCCCAATATTGGTCGTGAGAAAATATGAACAAAGACTGATTCAGCAAACAACCGCAGCAGACTTTTCGTAGGCAGATACAGTTAGCATATAGATGATCTGACATTCAAGAAACAGTCACAAAGAGATGCAAGGTCAACTTTCTGTGAGAAGCAGCCACCAATCAGAAGAGTGTGTTTGTCTGTTTGAATAAGCTATAATAATGTACATGAAATATATATAAATACGTGTTGATTTTCTTAATAAACGATCTGTCGCCTGGTCCTTGTCTTCTGTTGTTACATTTGGTGTCGCTGCCTACCGACAGATGGGAAGCCTATGCCCTGCAGTTTTTGATGGAGACATTCGGATCTTCAGGCAGGACTTCAAGGCTTCTGCGCAGTTAAGTGGCGTTCAAGAACTGTCGGCGATGAGGCTGCTGCTTGGGACGCTGTTGAGAAGCCGATCTAAGGCGGCATATAACAGCCCAGAGAGGTCAGATGTCACAGCTTCTTGGAAGACATTGGTTGAACGATTGGTTTCGGAGTTCAACAGCGCAACAGACAGACAGCTAGCAATGCAGCAGTTCCGTTCAACGAAGCTAGGACCTGATGGAGACCCTTTAGTGTTGGCGGTGACATTGACGAATCTACTTCGACGTGCTCTTCCCACTTTGGATGAGGAATAAGAGGCGCAGTTACTGAGTTCCCAGTTCATCCGGAGTGTCCCAGACCACATTTCTCAGCGATTACAATTAATGTCTACCAATTTGGCTAGCAGCCTGCTCTCACCACAACTTCACTTCAGTTATAACAAATTTGGCAACGGACTTATAACACCTTTATATAATTATTCCCCTTAATAAATTTGAATAAAGCTAGAACAACAGTTTTTTAGCCCTGTTTTAGGAGATATATTTATGTCCAGTCTTGAAAGAAAATGTTGAAGCATGCCTTCGACGGAACAACTTCTTATCTTCGATATGTAGACGACACATTTGTAGTGTACAACAATGAAAGTCATGCTTCCTACCTACTCAGATTATTCGACGACACACATACAAATATTAAATTTACTATGGAACATGAAAATAATGGAAAGTTTCATTTTCTTCACATTCTCATGCAACGCCCAGAAGATGGTAGTCTTCAGAGGTCCATTTACCGAAAGCCTACTTGGAAAGGACAATACCTACATTTTAATAGTTTTTTGTCCAAATGGATTTAAACGTAGACTAGTCAAGACTATATAGTAAATAGCTACGAGATTATGCTCTACAGCGAAATAAGAGGGAGAATTTATGTTTCCCGAAAAGATGTTGAAAAGCATCAGTTACCCTCAAAGGTTCACTAATGAGTACAGAAGATCTGAAGGCTCAAATATCAAACAAATCACAATGGGGAAAAAGCCCATCTTCTATCAACCTGATTTTAAAGGTAAAAATATTACAGAAATTGTCAACAAAAGATTGAGGACGTCACTAGCTAGAGCCTATTCTAAAGCTTAGCCGGTTCCCATCTAACTAGCAACATGTTCTTTGGTGCAGTTACATTGGAAGAACAGAAAGAAGGGCATATCTACGTTTTTCTGAACATGTACCAAAAAGTATACATGTCAAGATAACAAATGCTTTCAACACAGCCATCTTCAGGCATCTCCTTGGCACGGGTCATGAGGTGGACATCTCAAGATAGTTCAGAATTATGAATAGTCAAAAGAGTTCAATTCTCTTTAAGTTTGCTGAAGTAACCTACATCAAGCACCTGAAACCCGATTTATGAGCTCAGAAAGAAGCAGTTATCAGTCTTTCCTTGGCCTACCCGGTAACTGAATGTTTTCATCCTCTCTTTCATCTGATTGCATAACACCTAAAGATCCCATTATGTGTGATTATTATTATTAGCATTAGTATTGTATGCATATATTAATTGATTGATTTTTGTTTAAAAACAAACTCTGTGCAAGTATGTTAAAATACTTAATAGTGTCTTTGAGTTGTAAGCAGTTGATGAGATGCCAACGAAATAAATGGGGTACCATTTTATTCTGCAAAAACTGTTTTCTTTGCCTTATTCAAACATTTTTATATGATTTTTAAACCAAATAATAACATCATGTCACTATCATAATACAAGACTGTTTAACAAAAAGTCACAACTATTTTGAGAGTGATTGAAAATGCAAAATTGTTCCTTACATATTTACATCCATCCGCTTGTTGTGGAGGCGTGATACAGAAAATGTGTGCTAACAGAATATTATTTTCACATATTCCCACAGTTCAATATGACATTAGCAACAGAATACAATATAAAATCTATTCGAACCTTCTATTTGATGTTAGAGACATAATACATTTCCCACGGTTATATACTGCATTGGCAACAGAATACTATATATATATATATATTTGGAGATTCTATTTTTGTCGTTTAATGCAACACCGAAATCACACGATCAGGGATTGGTTACCGAATATAAAAAGATACTTTGGCTTGTGTATCTCACCTACTGTTGTTACACCCCCTTACTTAGATCACAGACTTCTTATTAGTAGTAGAAATAATCTCTTATATCAAAATTATTTTTGTTAGTTCAGATAAACCTTTTGAGAAAATGTTGATAAGCTTCTTTTACAACATTAAGATCAAACAGCTATGATAAATTTCTGTAACATTCATTTTTTTATTTATTTTAGCTGCACCTGGAGCTCCTGGAAATCTTACACCAACCGATATAGACGCTGACAAGGTAACCTTAGAATGGACCAAACCCAAATCAGATGGAGGACGTCGTATCATGGGTTATCTGGTTGAATATAAACCTGTCAATTCAGATGAATGGCGAACAGCACCAGAAGGCTTGGTCAAGGGGAATTCCACAACAGGTATGTATTCAGTCTGCTGAGAAAAAAAAAGAATACTTGATTATAATGTGTCACTCAGTCAATATGTAAATCTTAGTCTTCAGGTACCATGAATAACTATGATACATTTAACAAAAAGGGGAAAAGTGCTTTTTGCCAATGTAGATTACAATCAATGAATGGCATTGTCAAGATATGGGCAAACGGATCCTGTGCATGATAACGTAGTAATAATGGGATATATGTGGGTAAATAAAGTATAAGCAGTTGGGTTTATCACCACGATTTTTATTATTAAGAAAGCCACCGTTGAAAAAAGGGATTAGTGATGAAATAACCTCGTCTACAGTTCACTTAAATCATTATATGCCTACTTTCCTGTCAGATAGGTGACTATTTCAGACATAAATAAATAATAATTTGGAAATAGCCATATCGATTTCTAAATTATATTTAATATAAACCTCAGTATTAGTGTAATAAATAATCCCAGCATTTTGTTCAATAAACTATTCCTAGGATTGTAGAATTTCATAATGATCTCATGTTTTGAGTTTACATACTGTTAAGCTGTAGTAAAATGTGCTGTATACAACAATTCTTCTATCGACTTAACAAATAACAACTAACCGATTGAAAAACAAATAGTTTATCCCAAACTAACAAATCGAACAATAGAACTAAGTAGTACAACAAAAAACTTAAAATGTGATGAAATTAAAACAGACAGAAGGAGAAGCGTTAGTGTTAAATAACTATTCTATAAAATTCATTAGGAAGATGAAAAAAGGCCAAAAGCAAAAAAAGCAAATTATGAGGAAACTAATAATGATAACATAAATAATAGGGAATATAAGTCATCCACTGATATACCACATAAGGAGGGGACATCTGAGACCCTACGTAAGATTCATAATAAAGCAGGAATTAGGGTGGCATTTAAACCTACACACTCACTCAGATAGGACAAGCTCTGTAGGCTAAAGGACCCTGTAGGTTGACCCAATTAAACAAAATAATATAATTTACATAGTAACTTCCAATGACTGTGAGGTCAAATACATAGGTCAAACCAGCAGATTGGGAGTAGTCAGATGGTCAGAACATAAGAATCTAGCTAACTACAGAATGACTGACTCCAAAGAAGAGAAGTAGTTTAGAAAAAAATAACTCAATGATTGCACTGTATGCATTGACACACAACTACACAACAGGGTGGGTGGGAAAGAGTCAAAATTCTAAAAAGTAATACACGTAGTTGGAGAGAGAGACAGGTTGATTACTGAATCCTGGTTCATTGATTCTACACCCAAACACATGGAACAGTAGTGACTCAATGCAAATACCAGAGATATGCATGGAAGATATTATTACTACCGGTCAAATCAGAGGAGGATAATAAATAACGTCAACATACATTCAATTCACACTATAACATTCTAACAAGTTATTTATTTATTTATTTTAATATAAAAAACATCTTATTTCCCATATTATTGTATTTTATTGATAACACTAATATTATTATTTCCCAATGTACTTTATCTTATACTGATTTTATTCAAATGTCTAATCAATTTCACTCATATATATATATATATAAATGAAGCAAAATGTTGTGTAAGTGAGTGCCTTGATATGATTCTGAGCGGCAATAAATTGTGCTCGAAATGTGGTCATCAGTAAATATTACTGTACAACAACACTGTGTGATTTTATTAAAATACAATTTTATCCATAATGGAAGTATACTTCTACCACAGTGCCGAAATTTTATCCTTATACCCACACATATTGAGTTTGTATTTTGTCTTAATCCCCGTTTCACAATAAAATCAGTTTGATAGAAACTGAGACATCCTGAATCTCATGTGATTGAAAGCTTTATATCTGTTTAGTTGACTAATAAAGATTTTATTCAGTAAGTTTTAGTAATCCCATTTAATTTAGTCATGATATGATGTGTTGATCTGGAAGTGCTTTATCTCCTGAGTACAGTCTTAATCAGTAAGTTAATTTTTGTGGTCAGTCGTCCATTGTACAATCTCATTTCATCATTGGCTAACAGTTAATATCTTAATTCTTGTCATCCTAAAGCCAGTCAAATTTATTTAAGGAAATAATCGGCAAAAAAATTCACAGCTACATTGCAGGCTACTTATTAGTAGTACATAACTAAGTATTTATGATAGTTTGACTACTGTACACATTTAATTGTTTAAAGATGTAATTGAATTACGGTAACCTCAGTTGAGATTTATTCAACATCTGTTCTGAGTTAGGATTAACGATAAGAATAAAACTGGGGCACTGTGGTAGAAGTATACTTCCATTATGGATAAAATTGTATTTTAATAAAATCACACAGTGTTGTTGTACAGTAATATTTACTGATGACCACATTTCGAGCACAATTTATTGCTGCTTATAATCATATCAAGTTACTCACTTACACAACATTTTGCTTCATTTATATATATATATATATATATATATATATATATATGAGTGAAATTGATTAGACATTTGAATAAAATCAGTATAAGATAAAGTACATTGGGAAATAATAATATTAGTGTTATCAATAAAATACAATAATATGGGAAATAAGATGTTTTTTATATTAAAATAAATAAATAAATAACTTGTTAGAATGTTATAGTGTGAATTGAATGTATGTTGACGTTATTTATTATCCTCCTCTGATTTGACCGGTAGTAATAATATCTTCCATGCATATCTCTGGTATTTGCGTTGAGTCACTACTGTTCCATGTGTTTGGGTGTAGACTCAATGAACCAGGATTCAGTAATCAACCTGTCTCTCTCTCCAACTACGTGTATTACTTCTTAGAATTTTGACTCTTTCCCACCCACCTTATTGTGTGACTGTGTGTTTAACGCCTTTAGTGCGACTGATGAGTTTTTTTCTTAAATTACTTATTTTTGTGGGATCAGTCATATGTGAGTATTTCTCAATCGTAATGTCTGCTGTCAAAATTTGCACTACCTAAATAAGGATCTCTTAGACTCTTTCTTTCATACCTTGAGTTCTAAGCTGGACACAGGACTTCAGTCTCTGAAGTTTCAGTAGAGGTGATGTTGCCTTTAAGGGACTTGGTGGTGGCGGGGGGGTGTTCGCTAACCTCAAGCACAAATATCCCTCTTTTCCAGGAATACTACCAGTTAAGCGATTATTTTTTTTAGGGGTACATAGGGAGGGAATTGAATCCTGACCTCTCACGCGTCCCTGGAGAGTATTCCACCATTAAACTACCGATGCATACTAACTTATATTTATCCAAGTTAAATGCCACACAATTAAATTATGGCCTTTAAAAGTGTACTCAGTCAAACGATATCTATCAACACATCAAAATGATGAAAGACTCGGATATTTGAAGGTGAATAAACACCTATGAAAATGCATTCATAAAGCCCAGATGCAGACAAATATTATATTTTCAAATATTGGTTTGTAGGGATTCTATTCGATTGGTTGGAAGACTTCATAGAGGATATTACTAAGTGTTTGCTCTATGTCATAAATTGGCAAAAGTTAGAATTCATCGGTTGCCCGTTGGATCGGTGGGTCCCAGTGGCTTAATGATTTACGAGCTCATCTTTAAACTGGAAGATCCTGGATTCGAACTCAGTGGGATGCGTACTGATGAAGAGTCCCAAACTGGGACGAAACATTTGGCTGTCCAGTCAAAAAAATATACGTAATTTATTAGTTGCCTTAAAATATCAAAATTCTTTCATGCTTACATTTGTTATAAATTCATACATAAATGAATTATCACATTTAATAACTCGAATAATATTTAGTTTTGCCGACAGAATTTCTCATGCATTCCAGTGTATTTCTTTTTTTTAACCTAAAATGCCCGTGTACAGTGGATGGTCTTAGAAAAGGAGAGAAATACGTATTTCGTGTTAGTGCCAAAAATGAAGTTGGACTTAGTGAACCGTGTACAGCCAATAGACCAGTGGAATGTAAACCTAAATTTAGTAAGTCTATCATTTTCCCACACCTATTTCTGATATTACATCCTCCCACGCTCTTTCGTCTACACCCTAAAATGATCCTATAATCGGATTAGTTTATTCCCAAACATTTTTCATTATTCAAGTGTTGGTTTGCAGGGTTTTGATTTGATTTAACTGGTTACAGGTTTTCATCATGTGAACTGAAATCAGTTAGAAAACCATTGGAAAACCTGGAAGCCTGTAATGTTGGCTAGTGGTCACGGTATACCATGAATTGGCAGAAGTTGGGCTGGCCATTTGATTGAGTCCCAGTGGCTTAATTGGTCAACGAGCTCTCTGGCCTTGTAACCGGAAGTTCCTGGATTCGAGCCCCTGAGGTGGGTGTGTAAAGATGAACAGTTCCAAACTAGAGCTGAGGAAATATCTGTCCAGTACTTCAGTACTGGTTTCCCTATGGTTCTCTAACCGATTCCAGTTCAGGATAAAATCCTCTAACCATTTTCATTATTATGTGCATCCTATCCTAATTGGCTGGATCATTTTAATAAATACGGTCATTTGATAAGAGCAGATACTTCTCAGTACGCCAAATGATATTTTACGTTAGACAAATTCATGAAATTGACCAATGATCTATAAGTTAGGGGAGAGAGAATTCAAAGGGTTGTATCACCTGTTAGTTGATTGGTCCAATATAATGAATGAGCAAATAAATCCCTTTCTACCGTAAAAACTTATCCGAAATTTCTCAATATTTGATTGGTTGAATTATTAAAGTTGCCAAGTTGGCCACGATCTCATCAAACACTGAGTGGGTTGAAATTCCCATAGAATATTCATTCTTTTCTTTTGTTATGAGTAAAAACAGGTGCATAATTTTGAGAAGTACTTTATTCTTCTGATATGGTGAACTGAACAGTCCATGATAAAACTTGCAACAAATCAAATCGCTGAAAAGAATTACTACTTTTAATTTTACTTTCCATCAATAGTTGTTTCACATCATATTTAAGTATCAGCAACCAAGAAGTTAATTCGTGGATAGTGACTAGCAGTGGAATCCAGGATGGAAGTTTCGTCCTATTTGGGACTCATCATCTGGATATACCCACATTCCCCAGGGAGTGATGATGTTCCTACCGAGGCTTGAACCCAGTGCGCATAATTTTAAACGCGAAAGCGTTATCCACTAGACCACTTGGACCTCTTGTGCAACGGGTCATATTAATTATTGAATTGAATTTTAGATTTTCCCGTCGATTGATTGGACCGAAGTGCTCTGTCTCAGGTTGGAATGTCGGTTTCTTGTCCAGATGCTTCGACTATGTCTGGGCAAGTAATTAGAAGTTAATTGGTGGAATCCAGAATGTACATTTCGTCCTATTTTGGACGAAACTCTCGATGGGATTATGTCATGAAATAAATTTGTAGTGATAGTGATATTGATGTAATAGATCATGATTGAAGGTGGAATATAAACATCAGTGGTGAAAGGATCACAACCAATGGTTTGAAGCTTACACACGAACTTCATGTGACAATTTGCTTCTTGATTAAGTCATTAAGTGGTATCACTTTGTCGGTCTTTTCCCTATGGTGAATCTGACTACCTTCACTTGATGAGTAGTGTAGGAAAAATATACAAGTAGAAGAATGTGAAACGTTGCTAACTCTCAGTCACTCATCTATGACAGGTAATTTCTTTCTTCTTTAACGTTCCCAGTAGAACATACGGCTTCCTGCTGGAGGCTTGAAGTTTTGGTCGCAGTGGTATTCATTTCACGGGAAGCGGTTGCTAGCCCCATGCCCAACCTTCCCTCTTTACCGGTCATATTGCCGGCTTGGCGAGGAAAATGAATGCGTCGGCCGGCATCGAATCCCGAACCACATGATGCGTTGTTGGCAAGCATTCTACGGCCAAGCCACCGACATACACATGACGGGTAATTTACTGAAACTATATAGTGGAGTTGCCTAATTCTTTGCTTCATGAGTCTAGTGTCACAACAATAGTCATACTGATGAATATACATCGTAGAGGCATCACTAGGTAGTCTGGTTTTGCAATGAGAAATTAGGGACTGGAGATAATAGGGTAAAGTTTAGTGATGTTAAATGTTTCTTTAGGTACTCTCTACAGATGTTATCAAAATGCCGCTGACTATTCCACCTCTGAAATATCAGAATTTCTTTTTGAACCCTCATCTAACGGAAATGTATTCCTACTAAGTAGGTAATTGGATGACGCTAAATTCTGCCTTCGTTATTGGTATAGTTAGAAATAATTTAAGACAATTAACTAAACATTTTCATGCATGCAGTTTATGTTTGAAGAAGGAAATGGATAAGTTACCTAATCGGCAGTGGATTTCTACACATATTCTGTACTGTCATTCTATATGACCTTTATATGACCTCACAAATATTGAAAACAGCATACTCTCCGTTCAATCTGCCAAATATCAATAATCACCTATCATACCAGGACAGTGAAGACCACGATGCTGATTAAGGAGAGAAATATATTTATAAAGATAACAGAAAATAAGACTCAAATGCAAAGTTCTTTGGAATAAATCAATAAAATCAGGCAAATATACCTTTTGAAGCACTACCGTTTTGACATTATCCTATTAGTATTCCCTTAGATCCTAAGTGGAGCATCGGGGCTACAACAGCAAATCTTCATTGAATTTTGCTCTCTGCAGCTCTCTTTATCTGCCTGTATGATTGCCAATAAATTCTCATCTCCTCTTTCGGAGGCCAAACTCATAGTTCCCTCATTTCTGTTGTAATGATGGCTCCTAGTTCGAACTCTTCGAAGATGCTTGAAGAATGACATGGTGATATTCTGGTTGATGGTGACTAACAGTGTGATCGAGGAATCGTCGTCTGGATGTATCAGTCGGAATACCTTTACTCACAGGGAATGCGGGTATATATTTAGCTGACAAGTCCTAAAATAGGACGAAGCGTACATCCTGGATTCCTGTGCTAGTCATCATTAACCGAAATAATTTATATAAAAAATTATTACCTCTGAAGGATTTAAATGATCCTATCACTTGAGTTGGTTAAAATTTTACACAGAGGTTGACTAGAAAACATAAAACGGTTTCTTGATGAGGCTATAATCATAAGTTTGATATGACTTAAGAAATCTCGTAAATGGTTTCGAGTTTAACTCACCTGTCACCGTTACTTCTAAAACCATGAGGATAACACATCTGTTTAGCATACAAACAAAATAAGTAACCGTGTAACGGTAGAAGACGTGAAACTTGGTATCTCCATCTAGCGAAATCATGCGCAACTCATCTTCAACGCATCATTTGCATACAGATCTTCCGTGTTGTACTACTTCTCACCTTCCTTCATACTGTGTGTGTGTTCCTCTATGTCCTTTGCACGTCTCCCACGTATCTCCGCAACGGTGTTTAATTTACTTTCTCTGACATCACATCTATCTCCGTGCTATGTGATGTCCTCATCTCAGTGAATATCCCTTTATTTATATATATACTACTGATAAGTATTATCAGCAGCACATGCCACAACCGATCTTGGTTTTTTCCACATTATTTATTCTTATGTAAATTTAATTCTCACTACAAAACCTTTCCCAATTTAAGCCACCGCCGATAGTCCTGGTACACCTACTGTTGAAGATGTTGGAAAGAATTTTGTAGATTTAGCATGGTCAAAGCCAATAAAAGATGGTGGTGCTCGTATTACTGGCTATCTAGTAGAAAAGCGTAAAAAGTTTGCTACAGATTGGGAACCGGCTACAGCAGACGGGAAACCAGTGACAAATAATCAAGCTCATATTGATGGTTTGGATGAAAATGCTGAATATGAATTCCGTGTAAGTGCTGTAAATGCTGCAGGAGTTGGTGAACCAAGTCTACCGACAGAATTAACTAAAATCTGTCCTAAAAGAGGTAAATGATTGATGAATATGTAATTTTGGTAAATTTACTGTTTCATTACAATTAAAGTAACTATATAGAGTAATTCTTTATGCATAAAACCTGCTTTAGACTGTTGTCCTGAACACTTTTTGGTAATTTCCACCTATTTAACTTTTGATAGTGTGAAATATTCCCAAACTATGAATTAAAAGTCAATCTGAAGATTCATTTCAATAATTTCTCCTCTTCAGGTTCTTACAATTATAAAATATAATATTTGTGGTCGTTACAATATTGGCCAGTTATGCGGCGGATACATTTTTAACGTAGAATAACAGACTAGTTATGGGGTGTCAAAATAAATAGTCATATTTGTGTGACAAACGTGCTAGTTGACTGAAATCGATTAGTTATATACAGCGCACGACTAGGCAGATTCGTCTACGAGTTCGAGAACACTTACCAGCTTAGTTCAGCAGGGAGGGGGGTAATTAAGTGCATAAAAAGCTCGATCCTGTCACACTTGGTCGATGCTACTGGACATCGCATCGATGTCAACGCAGCTTTCAGGGTTATATACCGAATTCCGAAGTCGTTATCACGTGCGGTTCGCTTACGTTTCCTACACATAGCTGAAGCTGTTGCAATAAGATTGACTAAACCGGAACTTTGTATCCAAAAAGAACACGTCCAGGCGCTGTTCCTACTGTGGCCAACCTTGGATTGAAGATTTTTCTTCTCACCAAGAGTGCTCCTCCCCTTAACTCTTTTGGTTTTTTTAACTTTGCTTATTATTATAAATATTATTATTACAGTTATTATTATTATTCGTCATAATTTATGCCTTTTATGCAAACATTCCCTCAATACTATAGAATTTTCCATTTATACCATCCGGACTTATCATTAATGATATTATCTCTTTCTTCAATATATGCATGCCTCCACCTGTCTCATTTCACACACTCGTTATTTCTTTATGAACAACCTCTCATTGCAGTCTTACTATATCCTGTTTAACACAGACCACTCTATACTAGCCACTCCACTCACTTGACACCTTTAATAAACTTGAACTGACTTGTCAATTTTCCTACCCCACACTCTACAAATCTATTATGACCAATCACCATCACTGTCCCCCATTTTACGATTCCTTGTAATCGATTTCAGCCCAGCGCGTTTGTCACACAAGTATGACTATTTACTTTGACACTCGATAACTAATCTGTTATTCTACGTTAAAAATGTATCCGCGGCATAACTGGCCTTTATTGTAACGACCACAAATATTATATTTTATAATTGTAAGAACCTGAAGAGAAATTATTTAACTTTTACTGTTCATGCAGCGCATTGCTGATGTACTAATGTTATACGAATAGTGAGTGACAGGTTGTAATACTACTTACCTAATTCATTTGTCTTAAATGAAACATTCACTTTGCTCTGACACAGGGGATATATATATATATATATATATATATATATTTTTTAAGTATTGGTTTGTTGTAGGGATTTTGTTTGATTGCATGGAGGATTTGATCATGAGCTGACATCAGTTAGAGAACCACTGGAAAACCTGGGAGTACTGGACAGCTGTTGCGAAGTGGTCGCGCTATGTCGTGAACTGGCAGAAGTTAGAATTCAAGGACCATTGGATCGGGTCCCAGTGGCTCAATGGTCTACGAGCTCGCCTTGTAACCAGAAGGTCCTGGGTTCGAATCCCGGTGGGTGCGTACTGCTGAGGAGTCCCAAACTAGGACGAAACAGCTGTCCAGTACTCCCAGGTTTTCCAGTGGTTCTCTAACTGATGTCAGCTCATGATCAAATCCTCCATGCAATATATATATATATATGAATTACAATAAACAATAACAATATTTTTTGTGTGTGTGATAAAGTTTGACAGTGAGTGGAAATACTAAAGTACGATAATCCTGGTGTATAAGATTATGAATCACAATTTATTAGATATATGTACGAATACTGAATTCATCTCTGATTCCGACGTGAACTGGCTAGCATGATAGCAGCTGTTGAACTCCTTACTTATCATATCGATGTTGGTATTCCCGTCACTTATGATGACAGTATCATCCATGTATCTTTGGTACATATTCTCTAGACTTGACAAGAAGCTGTCTGCAGATCAAGGAATCGGAGATGAACTAGGGATTCCATTTTTTTGAATGTTTTCCTAAAAAGGAGATCTAATAGTTCTCTTCAAAGGTTGATCTACACGAAGTCAACATGGAATGGTTAGTACACGAATTGTCATAGTTGGGTCCCTTTGAGAAGAAAGCCAAAATCTGATCCACTTCTTATCCTCAAGAATATGAATGTGAATAACTAAATAAATAGAGGTCAACCTAAAGCTCAGCAGCCACATGTGTGAAATAGATGATCGGAAAATACATCACATTCAGAAGTGTGAATGTGTGGATATAATATGGCGGAGACATAGAATGAGTGGAATGTTGTAAAAATAGTAGACTAGATAAAATGTTTGAATTCGATAACATAAAGTGAAATGAAATAAAACAAAAACAAAAGTTGAAACAGAATAAAGAAGGATAACAAAGTGTTTTTAAGTATGAATTACATAGTAAAATCAAGACCATAGTAACTACAGAGACTGTACAAATTGTTTTTGTACACCAAGTCTTGGTTTTATGTTATGTTATGTACTGCCAAAGCCTCTGCTATACAACACAAATTCACTCGTGTCCCTTTCGGCAAATTTTGTGAGACTTTGTAGACAATATTAAACGATGTATCAGATGATGCGTCGTGGTCAGCAACTACATTATGTTGCAATATCAATGAATTAATTAATAACTCTACGTTCTCCTTCAGTTATGATGCTGGACCTTTTGTCACGAGGTCACTGCTTAACTACTGACCAGTGCCCACTTAACTGGTAAAGCAGAACACGCGAGAATCAGAGTAAAACCAGGTTCTTTTATTATGACAAGTGACTGTATTTATACAGAAAATAAGGTAGACTGGAAATCAACCAATCCGGCTGAGAGTTTGGAATTGTGCAAGCGTCCAATCAGAAAGCAGAAACAAATGCATTCAACGACACACTAATAACCTGACTGAGACATGATAATGACCTGATAATTGCATGTTTCGCCTCTTCCTAACACCTTCGCTTAACTAAACTGGGAGGTGCTGTCGAACGTGATGGCGGGATATGTTTCTTGACGAAAGTCCTATGTACCCAGGTCCACAAGAGCAAGTGAACACATAAATACACATGGAATTAGACAATTGATGTAACATTTCCTTGACATTAAGTTGCATCGGGGGACGGCTAGAATAGGTTATTCGTGGAGTGGCAGCAATGATCTCGTTAGACGACTCATTAGTGTGTGTATATAGGCTGTTACAGTACAGTGTTGAACTTATTTTCTCATATTTCATGTTTATACCAATTATGAAAGAATAACAGGAGGGAAAAATTAAGTCAAATTAAGCTGACAATGTTCCAAGCCAGTGCTCGGAAAACATGTCAAGACTTTACTTCAATATCCTTGTCGATAGAATGATGAATAAGATAGAAATAAGAGTGATTAGTGTATCTGTTGTTTTTTGGGAGAACCCAAAACCGACGTACTGTAGCCTGAAGACAAGAAACGAATCTATATATCCTAGTGTATAGCTGACCAAAACTTCCTAGAGTTACCTACCCAGAGTCACAAAATGCGCTAATGACAGTAAAAAGACAGTTGGCTGAGGTGAGATCCACGACATTATTTAACAATGACAACACCAAAAACTCAAATAACCTCAACACTGCCTTTAGACAGCTATTCAGACAAGGGAACTTTCTAGTACACAGCAAGTACAGTAGAACAAAATTAGTTAACTAAAATTCAGCACCTCAGAATCAAGTAGAATATTCCTAACAAGGTGGGATTAAAACTCCATCCACTAAAATCACACACCATCAATTCCCACTACAGATAGTCCAAGTTCAAAATAGTCTTGAGTCGCCCGGAAAAAATCGCATCGTGGAACAACACATTATCAATGTATCACGCAGCCACAAAGACAAGCATTAAAGTTTAAAGATTAAAACAAAGACAAATAATAAGGATTAAATCAACAGATGGTATACAAACGTTAGGGTAGTGACATATAGCCTGGTAGAAAAGAGGAAAACAGTTGTTGTCCAATTGTCCAAATAAGTATCAGTATATTGATTGGATACTGGTAACTAGTGTGATTCGTCTAGTCCTCGGTGTTTGGTGAAGACTGAATCCTATCAGCCAGATTTGCATTGTGACCATCATTCTAGGTAGCTCGCCATCATGGTACACATTGATTTGATGATATTAGATGGTCAGTAGGAAGCCTTGCCCAACCTAGGTTTCGTGCTAGTTTGCACTCGTCAACAGGGCGTATCTGACGACAGGATTGGGCTACGCGGGTTCGAATCTCAGTAGCAGGTAAGCCTTGCTGACTGATGAGTACCAACTGTCACAAAACTTAGGTCTAAGACTTCCTGCCGATTCACTTTAACCATCTAATAAGTATCAGTATTTTAAGTAGGTAGTGCAGGAAATATCTTCCAAACAATTATTCCTTTGCACTTTTTGACAGGAAAGATTTTCTTGAAGATTAAATAAGGAAGAATTAATTAAAAACAACTACTGAAGGATTGAAACAGTTAGTCCCTTTGGAAAATCTAAATAACTCATTAAAATGATAAATATGGCGAGATGATATCATTCCTTTACGATTGGTTTACAACTAGCATAGTTCACAATAGAAAAAGCATAACAATTAAACTATGCAAGCCTGCTTGAAACTTGGGCTAGCATCTCTCTGCTGCACAAATTTTTTCTCGTTCGGTTTGTTTTAATCGACTAAGATACGACCTCTATTGGTATTATCTATTTTTGTGTGTTTTTAAAATGTTTAAAAGCTCCTGATTGGGTGAGATTAAACGTTATCGTGATACATTTTCGCGCACTGTATGGGTTATCACGTTCACGCCTATAGAGACGTTATAATCGCTCAGTTTTGTGAAAATAGATTATATTTGACTAGTTTTAGGCTTCTGCAGCCGAAAAAAGCAGTATTTTGCTGTATTGTGTTTGTAGTAATGCGTAAAATTGTCTTGATAGCCCAGACGAATTATTACTAAAAAAAAGTCATCCTTTTTTAAGAAATTTCGCATAGAAAGACTATTATTTGCCTTTTAGAGCCTTGAGGCTCTGTTTTTTGCGAGTTGTTTTAGATATTAAGGTTGTAAATTGACTAGAGGCAATGGTTGTTGTCATTCCAGTTATTCTCTGAGAATCGGGCATCTGAAAGAGAAATCTATAAAAAAGAAAGAAAAGAAAATCTAGAAAAGTACAAGAACCCACGTGTTCGTTGACATCGCCAGCAACCGATAGGCCAAACAACGGAGTGTATGATAAATCAAGCCTTGTACATGCACAAAAACGTAAGACAAAACGTTAGAATAGTCAAAGTTTACATTTATATTCATCAGATCTGCTGGCAAACAATGCATGACGCAAGCACACAAGGCTGCACACGACATCGCCTACCAAGGAACAATCAAATATCCAACTGACCGCCACTGTTCTACCTAATGAAAGACGAGAAAACCTGAGGCTCGGAAAATTCAACACGCAATAACGTATATCCTTACCCTTCCTGATTGACAAGTTCCTACCGAACTTGAGAAATGGCCTGATTGTAGTAGGCAGCGTATTCCAATACATGGGATTAATGTTATTCAGTCATGTCCTGGGGTCACAAAACGTACTTCTGAACACCTTATAAGTGACTTTTAACTGGATATCGTAGATTTCTTGAAGGAGATAAGGTAGATATATCATAATGGAATGGTTTGGGCTTCAGCTCAGAGACCATTTTGTCACAGGGGATACTTTGAATTAATAATTTACTTGAACAAATTGTGCGAAGGGAAAATGTCAAACAATAAACTCCTCTGAAAATTCTGTACATTTTATTAATACTGTCCAGAATAAAGATATTATTATTATTATTAAACAGAGATGAAGTAGACAATATCTTCATTTCAACAGTTTTCTTCCTGTTCGGTAGAAACCTCTTCTAGTGAAATGCCTGTTTTCAAGTGCCTGTAACATTAGCACGAGTGATACATTAATGGATGAGCTAAATGTTCATGAATGTTAGCTTTAGTTATTATTATTATTATTGTATCCTTTAGTTCCTAGAGGAACATAGGGCTTCAGCTGCGCACCTCCATTGCCTTCGGTTTTCTGACAACTTTTTCACCCTGCTCCAGGTCTGTCCACATGCTTTCATCTCCTCCTCGCATGACCTCCTCCAAGTCACCCTTGCACTGACGACCAACTCGCCGCCTCCCTTTCGGGTTCCACTCGAGGGCTTGTATAGTGATTTCACTTGATGGTTTCCTCAGCGTATGGCCAATCCATCTCCATTTCTACCTGCCTATTTGTTGCACAATTGGTTCCGGCTGAGTTGGTTCGCTCATTGCCAGAGATCCCTATTGCTGATCTTTTCTGGCTGGCCATCTGATCTTGAGTAGTATCGAGCGAAGACAACTGTTAATGAAGGTCTGTAGTTTGTTTGAGATGCTCTTTATGACGCGCAGTGCAAGTCTCTGACCCGTATAGTGAGTAGCACTGACTTTACATTGGAGTTGAAAATCCGAATCTTATTTTTGATGCTGAGTAGTGTTGTTGACCTCCACACAAACTTAAGAGTAATGAAAGCTTGTCTTGCTTTTCCGATTCTCGCTTTGATATCCTCGTCAGTTCCGCCTGTAGTTGAGACGATGCTTCCCAGGTAGGTGAAGGAGTTGATAGTTGGCTAATTAATATCCTAAAAATTTCACTGTGTGTCAAAAAACAAGAGAGAATACTGCTTGAAAAGACAGTTTCCGTACCAAAGAAGGCTCTCTTTATTTGAACTATCATTCACAGATGAACAAGCCATGCAGCTGATAGCTCAAAGGCGTCAATTAGCCAACAAGCTCACTTTCTACACTACATCTGCATACCTTACACCTCGAACATTTTTTGATTTATGTACCAACGATTAAAGGACGAAATTCTACGGACACTACTTCATAATGCATCTACAAGTTCACTTGCAATTGTAATGAAACATATAAAAGTAGAACGAATAAAATGTTTCAGTGTCACCGAGAAGAATTTATTCCTGAATGGTTAATAGATCACAAAATCAATATTATCGACCGCTTCTCACTTATTTCACAGAACTCTAATTCAAGGTTATTAAAGGCGATCTAAAGTGCTATGGATTAATCACATACATCCTAAACAATGTGCCTATGGTGGACTCCTTATTATTATTATTGTTGCCTTGGGTTCCTAGTGGAACATAGGGCTTCAACTGCACGTCTCCACTTGCTTCTGTCTTCTGCTGCTGTACTTTTCACCTCCATCCATGTTAGTTCATACTGTTTCAACTCCTCTTCACAACATCTCCTCCATGTCACCCTTGTACCGACGTCCCACTCACCGCTTCCCTTTCGGCCTGGTTCCACTCCAGCAATGGCTTGACGCGCGCGCGATATCACCCAGCGGCCTCCTCAGCGAGTGTGTGTGTGTGTCCAATCCACCTCCACTTTCTCCTGCATATTTGTTGGGCGATTGGTTCTTGCTTTGTTTGTTCCCATAGTTCCTTGTTGGTGATTCTTTCCGTCCCAGCCATCTGATCTTCAGTATAGAGCCAGCGAAGACAGTTGTTGGTTGATAAAGGTCTGCAACACGCTGTTGGAAATATTCTTTGTGACCCTCCCGCCAAGTTTCTGATCCGTATAGAAGGACTGACTGACTTGGCGTTTGTATCGAAAATCCGACTGGATCTTGTTGTTGATGCTGAGTGACGTGATGCTGATTTCTAGATTGGTTTCAGGTTGATGCATGTGTGTGTGTTTCGCGCCTTCCCGATTCCCACTCGATTTGACACCCTCGTCCGTCCCGGCAGCATGCAGTTGAGACAATGCTCCCTAGATAAGTGAAGTGAATGAAGTAGCCTCTTTCAAATCCCTCCAGTTGATGATGATTGGCGCTGGATGTTGCTGCTCTTGTTGTTGGTGGTTGGTTGGTTATTTTCATAAACTCCGTCTTGTCTATGTTCACTTGGAGTCCTGTCTTCGCCGGCTGCTTCTTCGGCCAGTTTGTCGGTCGGTTTTTGCTTGTAAGTCTTCGATTTTGTGACAGTGACATCAAACATAAATCATCCATGCGCGAAATCCAGGTCTTCTAGGTTCTTCACGTCGTTCCGGTCCAGGATATCCCTGTCTTCTCATTTCCCATTCACTGCCTGACGCATAATCCAGTCAATACACCATAATTAGGAATATCATTCATTGGTGATAATAAGCCAGCACCCTTGTCTGACTCCTTTGTTTACTCCAAACGCCTTCACTGACTTCTCTGTTGTGGATCATTTGACGTTTTCCACCGTTGTCGTACAGCACATGGTGGACTACTTAACCAACTAAAATATGATTAGTTATTAGTATGTACTATTGTTTTATACAACTGAGTAACTGTCATAGATTTTATTTTATTATCGTGAAGCATAACAGTTGTAAAGGGATTGAAGAGAAACTACGAAATTATATCCTCTCGTGATATTTTATACTATTCCCCTTCTCATCAAAGTTGAAAGTACCCATCAATGTTGATTAGATTTCCGAAATCTCACTCAAAAAAACGCACACACTTTAAACCAAGTTGATTTCAAACATGCATATAAATGTAACTACATTTCAAAATATAATTCAAATAATTTTTGATTTTGATTTCTTTTCTTTTTTCAAACTTAGACAAACCACAGCCCCCGTCAAATGTTCAAGCTAAAGACGTGTATGCTGATAATTGTGTATTAACATGGAGTCCACCAGATTCAGATGGAGGATGTCCAATTTTAGGTAATTGTTTAATAGTATCTTCTAAAGACGAAGATAAATAAAACTAATTACGGAATATTTTTTCACATTGTGTAAACAGTACAGAAATGATTTTTACTTGTTACAGTTTAATTACTTTTGGGGGAAAATTAATTTTCTCACAGTATTGGATAATTTAAAAATTTTGTTGTTATTTTAGGAGTTTGATCACGGATTAATTAAATATCAGTCAAACTCGTAAAAACAAATCTAATCTTTACAAATTAGCTCTTGAAAATTGATCTGCTGCTCTCTAGTGACTTCCTACAGGACGGAGTTTACTTGAGTTCTAGTGAGAAGTGGTGACCAGTGGGGTTCATCCAGTCAGGATTGAGGATAGACTTCCCACCGATGACACTGGTTGGCGGTCTACCTAAATTCACCAATTGGTAGAAGTTAGAGTTTATGGGCTGGTCAATGGTTCAATGGTACACGAGATTGCTTGCCTTGTAACCGGAAGATCCCAGGTTCAAGCCCTGATGGTGGGTGTGTGCTGCCGATGAGTCCAAAAACAGGGACGAAACAGCTGACTGTCCAATACTCCCTGATTGTTTTCAATGGTTTTCTAAATGATATCAATCCAAGGTCAAACTCATAAAAACAAATCTAATCCTTACAAACCAACTCTCTTGAAAGCAATTTTAGGAGAAAAAATCTCTTTATTCGCTTCGTTAAATGAATTACAGCATTAGAAAATAAGTAGCTAAGTTATTATGTTAATGAGGCAATATATACATAGATTTTTCTTAATGATAATTAATACTGAAAAGTCAGGTGACAAATTGACATCAATTAGAGAACTCCTGAAAACCATGGAGTACCTGAAAGTTGTTTTGTACTAGTCCGGGACTTTTTATTAGTATACACCCATAGCTACACCGCTACCAGGAATTGAACTCAGCATTTTGAAGCTACGAGGAGAATTCAATGATCCATGAATTCTAACCTCTGACATCTCACAGTTTAGAGTGACCTTCAACCAATGTCATCGGTGAGCATTTGTCCTCACAATGTACTAGGACACAAGAGCTGTCCGATAATCCCTGGTTTCTAATGGTCCTCAGGAATCCAATGTAAGAAAACCCTGCTTAACATTGATTTATGTCGCTTAACTCATCTGGAAGGCATATCTACAAACTATATGAAGCTTATTCCCTCCTTCCTCCGTCGAAGCCTGCTGCTTGCAATACTCAGTACCGAACCCAGGACTATAGTTTTTTTTTCCTCACGTTCCCCAGTGGAACATAGGGCTCTAAGATATTGGCTTGAAGTTTCTGTAGCAGTGTCTATTTTACAGGATGGGGTTGCTAGCCTCATACCCAACCTTTCCTCTTTACCAGAATTATTTCTGGCTTAACGAGGTAAAGGGGTGCATCGGTGGCCGGGGATCGAACCCCGGACGATGTGCATGGTCGGCGAGCGTCCTAACCGCTGTACCACCGACGCACCCAGGACTATAGAGCACAACATTTTTGTGTTTTTTCTGCTTAGTGAGCAAATTTAGTGTTGAATCGACTGTTTTACACCAACACACTAAGGATAATAAAATCCCATAGGTTATCATAGCATGATATATTTATACATCCAAAATGTTATTTCCCCAGTGTAACAGCATTAACTCATCAACCGCAGTGATTGAATTTTTATTACAATTTTATACTCAACTTGTTGAATGGGGGGGGAATAAAAATGAATTATGTTTCATTGGATGGGGGATTTCATCATGAGCTGATATCAGTTAGAGGACCACCGGAAAACCTGGGAGTACTGGACAGCTATTTCGTCCTAATTTGAGGCTGTTCAACGCTTCGCGCCTATTGGGGTTCGAACCTAGGATCTCCAGGTTACGAGATGATACATAGTTACTTAAGTATTATCCTTCCTAAGTTATCAATACTCTTTGCATTTCTGGTGGTTCTCTAACTGATTTCAGCTCATGATGAAATCCTCCAACCAATCAAACAAAACCCGTACGAAACCAATACTTGAAAATTTATCTGATGCTCACTTAGTGACTGCTGGCCCTATTCAGGCGATTAACCTGGGGTTCTAAGTGGGAAGCCGTGGCCAGTAGGATACAGCAGGTTGAAGATGAGTCAGTAACTTATCGAAAAAAAACGAATTAGTTAACTACAGTCCATGGTTATCTGAATTATCTGTGATATTCGACGCCATTTTCAAAAACTTCATTGTTAAGTTATGTAGGTTACACTCCGAGGGATTCGCATTAGGGGCAGTATAAGTTAGCAGACACTATGAAATAACTAAGATAAATATAAGTAAGAATGACAGGCTAATAAGAAAAAATGAACAAAGTTTATATAGGATGGAATTTTTACGTGTTTTTTAACGCCTTTCGTTCGTTCAAAAGAATGTTTACTGAACCAAGAATATTCTTTTCAATGACTCCTTCTTCATCAGGTTTTACAGTTATATATCTGCATAATAGTGAATGAATTAGTGCTACTAACGACATTGTGCATCGGTGGCACAGTGGTTAGGATTCTCGCCGACCATGCACATGGTCCGAGGTTCGAGCCCACGCCGATGCACACCTGATATCTATGGTCGGCCTGCGAATTTCGGGCTATCGATATCCACGCTGAAAATTCCATACTTGTACGAAAAATACGGTGTGGAATCAAGCTGTAATCAAAAAAAAAAAAAAAAAGAAAATAAATAAAATAAATTTATTTCGTTTAAATGACATAGTATCAATAATAATAATATCAATGGATTACAGTTCGATAGCATCAACATAACAGTGCACACTGAATATCAAACAGGCAAATTAAGAAAGATAATAATACAAGTTCATGAATTTATAGTCTCCACTGAAGGCCAGCTAGGGCAGTAGAAGTGGCTAAACTTGCTTCTTCTGCACACAGGTTGTTTGAGGTGAATCGCGACAGCTTCTGCTGTTTGAAGTATGCGGTACCTGGATGTTTTTGGCATTTTATTTGGTACAGAAATTTCGAAACAGATATTATCGACAACAATCAGGCATTAGTTATCATTAGTGTGGATCTACCAGTTAGACGTCCATAGCTTGTTTGTTAAGAATGGGATTCACTTAGTTCAAACAAGACTATTTAACACATTAAGATATCTTATCTTATTCCTTTACGTTCCCAGTGGAATATAGGGCTTCAAGCTACAGCTCCAAAGTTCCGGTAGCAGTGGTTTTATTTTTATAGGGTAGGTTTGCTAACTTCACGCCCAACATCCCCTCTGTACCGACCTTAATACCGGCTTAGCGAGGTCTAGAAGTGCATCGGTCAGGGATCGAACCCGAACAACATGCGTGGTTGGTGAGCATTCTACCGTTGCACCAATAACTCACAAAACTGTTTGATTTGTTGACGATTTTCGAGAGTTAGTTAGCAGGGATTTGATTTCTTTCAAATTTGGTCGTGAAGAGAGACCCAAGGAATACTGGTTAGCTGTTTCATCCTAATTTGGGACTGTCCAGAGCTTTGCACCTACCAGGATTCGAACCTGGGGCCTCCTGGTTACGAGATGAGCTTGTAGACTTCCGGGACAATTAAGACATACTTACTCAAATATTATCTTCTCTAAGTTTAAAAATAAATACACTTTGCAGTGTCTAGGAATCAAATTTAAGGCGTACTTTTTCATTTAGTCTTCTGAGAAGTGGTGGCTATCGACTTGTTTCCTAACAACTATCCAATAATGTCATAGAATGTTGTTCGTCGTTAAACATCTTTAAAATAACACATAAACAATATATGTGTGAAATAAAAGCATGTCATATATGCTTAGCATACTTTCACTTATATGTACATTATTTAAAAATTTAATCTTTTAGATTATATTGTTGAAAAATGTGATGCAACTACTGAAATATGGGAACGTGTACCAACTGTAGTCACTGGTACAAGTTGTCCAATAAAAGGCTTAACTGAAGGTAAACGATACCGCTTTCGAGTATCTGCTGTCAATACAATGGGACCTAGTGAACCAGCAGAAACGAATACAGCAATTACAGCTAAAAATCCATTTGGTAAGTTCAAACATTTTTATTTATTATCTAACATATAGAGTCATTGATCTGATGTGAGTATGAAATTCCTGTGTCTGTAGATCAACAGGATAAGATAGGATTCTTAACATGTTTATTTCTTTTGAGTGATACGACGATTTACTAGCCTCCGTTTAGTAATAGAAAAAGGCTTTTTCAAGTTCTTCTGTCTTTTGACATTCTTCCACGGAAAGGTTAATGATCATCTGAGGCGGTTACACTCATTAGTGTTCAGATAGTTAGTCGTTACTTAATTAAGCTACTATGTTCCCAAGTAAAAGAGTACTATTGTGGTGAGAGCAGGCTGCTAGCCGATTGGTTGGCACTAATCTACGTTAAGGTCTAGGTCACTAATATGGGCCGTGAGAAAATATGAACAAGGCTGAGTCAACAACCAATCACAGCAAAGTTAACGTGGCAAAATATGATTCGCAGATAGAGAACTCTATTTGTCAAGGAATCCCGAAACAACCAATCAGAAACCTGCGTTTGTCTACCTAACTTCTGATAAACAACCAATCAGATAACTGTGCTTGTCTACTTGCATAAGCTATAATAATGTTGTGAAATATGTATAAATACGTGTTGATTTTCATAATAAAACGATCTGTTGCCTGGCCCTTGTCTTCTGTTGTTACATTTGGTGTCGCTGCCTACCGACAAATGAAAAGCCTATACCCTGCTGTTTTCGATGGAGACATATGGATCTTCGGGCAGGACTTCAAGGCTTCTGCGCAGTTGAGTGGCGTTCAAGATCTGTCAGCGATGGAGCTGCTACTTGAGACGCTGCTGGGAGGTCGGGCGAAAGCAGCATATGAAGGTGTGGGCCGAAGTATGGACGAATGTTCTACAGGGTCAGGCAAACAGTTTCCAAAGTGGGAAGGACCATATATGGTCACTTCGAGATGGGGTTACGCAGACACAGTCGCAATGGCGAACAATGAGAGGCGCGTGAACGTCAGCGAGCTCCAGAAATGGATACAGCGAGACAAGCCAACGATGACGCCTGCACCAAGTAGATCAAGCCGACTTCAGTCGCACGTATTTGACGGGGGGACGAGTGTGGTGAGAGCAGGCTGCTAGCCGATTGGTTGGCACTAATCTACGTTAAGGTCTAGGTCACTAATATGGGCCGTGAGAAAATATGAACAAGGCTGAGTCAACAACCAATCACAGCAAAGTTAACGTGGCAAAATATGATTCGCAGATAGAGAACTCTATTTGTCAAGGAATCCCGAAACAACCAATCAGAAGCCTGCGTTTGTCTACCTAACTTCTGATAAACAACCAATCAGATGACTGCGCTTGTCTATGATAATGTAGTTGAAATATGTATAAATACGTGTTGTTTTTCATAATAAAACGATCTGTTGCCTGGCCCTTGTCTTCTGTTGTTACACTATCAGCATTCTGAAGAGAATGTCTGTTACCAGAACTCAAAATTTGCCATATTGTATCTACTGCTGGAAATCTCAAGATAGTGGAAGAAAACTTAACGATAAGCATTTATCTCCTTCCTCTACAGATGCACCTGATTCACCAGAAGATGTCAGAATTGAGAAATTCGACAGTCATGGTGTTACTTTGGCATGGAAACCACCGGAAAATGATGGCGGAAATCCAATTCAGGGTAAGATATTTACTAATTCATTGAAAAGATATCTTAATGATTATATATATATATGATGGAACTTTGTCTATTAGCTTTGTGTAAAAGGTTTTGATTGGTACTCAGTTTTTTTTTTCCATTACAGGTTACTTAGTTGAAAAACGTACACCCAATGGAGAATGGAAACCAGCAACTGCTGGTTTAGTTCATGGCAAAGAAGCCAATTTAACAGGTTTAGAAAAAGGACAAACTTATGAGTTTCGTGTTAGTGCTGTGAATGATGCTGGCCCAGGACGTCCATCGAAAGTAACACCACCTCAAGTAATCAAGGATCCTACATGTACGTCTTAGTACAAAATGATTTAATAACTACCTTTTTTAAAGATAATTTTTTGTTAGCATAAAATAATGCAAGCCCTTATTTAAACTTTCTTTCAGATCCACCAAGTCCACCAGAAACACTTAATGTTGATAAAATCAATAAAAATGGTGTAAAATTATCATGGCAAAAACCACGAAAAGATGGTGGAAGCAAAATCACCGGATATCAAGTAGAAAAGAAAGATGAGAATGGTGAATGGGTCCCGGTGAAACAAACTACTGAACCATGTGCATTTATTCCAATGAAAGAAGGAGAGACTGCACAATTTCGTGTACGTGCAGTGAATGAAGAGGGACCAGGTGAACCAACTCGTCCTACTGCTCCTTTAACAGCTGCTGATCAACCTGAAGCCCCAAGAATATGTACTCCTGAAGATTGTGTTGGTGGTTTAGGCAGTGGAGTTGGTGGTCTCAAAGATGTTAAGTTAAAGGTGACTTAATTTCATCTCTTTTTTTTTATCATAAGTATTATGACATTTTAATTACCAAACTTTATAAAGCTATAAAAACTAGTTCAAGGTAGACAGTAATTAGTACCGTTAAAAATCAACTATTCTTTTTCAGCACTAACCATCTCAAAACATTTTTCAGGGAACTTATTTGAATTCTGACACAAGACTAAACTAATCGTTAAAGTACTATTCATTTTTACAAGAGTTCATTAAAACTAATATCTAGATATGAATGTTAAAATTTTTAAATATTTTTGAATTTTAACACAAATATGAAATCAGTCAATTCTTCTATATGGATCATAAACTCACCTCACACCTCACAGAAAGCGTTTTCAACAGGTTACAAACTTTTTCCAGAGGCTGACTTCACTGGCTGGTTGACGAGGAAGAATTAGCGACAAGAAACTATGGCAGGAAACTATTTAAGGACCTACTGTTCAACAAATATGTTGGCGAAAATGGAGATGGATAGGGCACACACTGAAGAGGCCATAGAATGACATCGTGTGCCAGACCATAGCTCGAATGAAACTTGAATGCAAAACGACGAGTGGGTTATCGGTGCGAGGGTGACATGGAGGAGATCGTGTGAGGAGGAGATGAGAGATTATGGGAAATCCGGGGGGGGCAGCTGAAGAGGACAGCAGAGAATAGAAAGATGTGGAGATGTATTGTTGAAGTGGTATATTCCACTAGGAACCCAAGGGAAGAATAATAAATATAATAGTAAAATACTTAAGGAAAATAATATTTTAACTGATTAAAAATGCCCATTAAAATTTTTTTCAAAGAATGGATGCTGAACAAAGAGTACTCTTTCCGATAACCTGCTCTTCATCAGGTTCTACAGTTATATATGCATAGTAGTGAATGAATTACTTCTATTAACAACATTAATGTTGTTTAAATAACATAGAATCAATCATAATAATAATATCAATGGATTACAGTTCAATAGCATCAATAACATAACAATACACTGAATATCAGAAAGGCAAATTAAGAAAGATAATAATAATGCAAATTCATGAATTTATAGTCTCTACTGAAGGCCGTGACAGCTTCGTTCTTCTCCAGTACAAAGGAAAATTAGCGAAGACCCTCAGCCACAGAGTTACAGCTATATGCTCAGAAGAAGTAATTGAAGATGAATTAAGCATTGTATGTGATACTTTGATCGAAAATAGCTATCCCGAAAAATTTATCAAGAAACACATGGCAAAGAAAGAGTAAAAGGACTACTCACTATCTGTAAACAAGAAGCCTTTACACATACGACTGCAATTCAAGGACGATAAACATAACGAAATAATTACTAAAAAAGTAAGAAAATCAGTTCAATGAACTTTTAATGCTGGCAAAGTACAAGTCTTATTTTCTACAGGACCGATGGTGATTCCCTAATTAAAAGATGAAGTACCTAGACTAGACTAGCCACTTCCAATTGTATCTACCTACTCAACTACGCTTGTGAAGCGAGTTATATTGGCCGTTGTTCTGCGAACTTGAATTTTTGTGCTCGAGAACATCTCCCAGTATGGCTAAGTAAAGGTGTAGTTAAAACCATTAATAGTTCGATATTGGACCATCTGGTGCAAACCGGCCACAAAGCCAGCCTGGAAGAATCCTTCTCTGTAGTCTACCGGATGCCTAATAAATTACCAAAATTTGATTTTTGATTTTGATTTTTGATTTACAGCTTGATTCCACACTGTATTTTTGGTACAAGTATGGGATTTTCAGCATGGATATCGGTAGCCCAAATTTTGCAGGCCGACCATAGATATCAGGTGTGCATCGGCGTGGGCTCGAACCTCGGACCATGTGCATGGTCGGCGAGAATCCTAACCACTGTGCCACCGACGCACTGCATGCTCCAAACAGCACAGGCTATCGCAATTCGCGTGAAGCAACCAGTGCTTTTTGTTCAAAAGAAGCAAGTCCAGCCTCTACTACTGCCCTGACCGGCCTTCAGTGGAGACTATAAATTCATGAATTTGTAATATTATCTTTCCTAATTTTTTGTGACATTTAGTTTATTGTTATGCTGATGCTACTGAACTGTAATCTATTGGTTTTATTGATTTGATGTTATTTAAACAACATTAATGTTGTTAATAACAATAATCTATTCACTATTATGCCCATATATAACTGTAGAACCTGATGAAGAGCAGGTTATCGGAAAGAGTACTCTTTGTTCAATATCCATTCTTTTGAAAAAATAATATTTTATTGTGAATTTCTTCATGATTAATTTTCACCCTCAATATGCTTACACTGAACTCTATGATATAACTAAAAACGAAGACATTTATATTAACATAAACTAAAGACCCAAAAGACTTCACAGAGTCCTCTACTACTACTACAATTTGCAGACATCTAAACCACTGAAGAAGTGAAAATTCAATAGACGATTGTGGTTTTACTTCTGTGTTTAGTTTGTGTACACAATTTTAGGATTTACAACAGATAAGACTATCACTATCCGATAGAATGGTATTTTAATCGCACAAAAAATAAAATAAAAAATACACATTGGTGAAAAGTTCCCTTAGCATATGAAATAATGCTTAATACGTTCATAGAGCTTTAACATCCCTTTAAATATTTGACTAGTAACCTATGAGCTACCTAAAAGTCAATGAAACTACTGTCTTGTGCCTGCTTTAGTAGTGAGTGCTTACTGTGAAGAGTCCCAGGCTAGGTCGAAACAGCTGTCCAATACTGCAATGCTGGTTTTCCAATCGTTCTCTAACCGATGTCAGTCCATGATGAAGTCCTGAATTCCAAAAAGTAATCACTGAGAGCCATTAAGCATAGAGAAACATTTTTATTCGTATGTGGTGGTGGTGGTGGTGAGTATTGAGAATTTCTCCATAGTTCCTACTCAAACATAAGTCTAAACTATAATTTAAGGTAGTCAGTTTTACAGAATCAGTATAGTCTTCAATAAAAAGAACACTGGAGTGACATCATAACTCTGGCCCCCTAATGAAACTTTAATGGGTTGAGTGGAGTTGGACACCTGACAGTTACAGTCAGGAGATCAAATAGAAAAGAAATGAAAACTTTTGGGCAATCATGGACACTACTGAAAATAAGGAGCTCAGAAAACAGATTGAAACTAATATGTACCGCTGAAGCCCTAAGTTCCACTCTGAACCCAAGGGAATAATAACAATAAAATGATAGTCTTAAAGCACTCGGATTTATAAGAGTGAACATATGAAAACGATCTTTCTTTGGTTGAATCCACTGGTATATTGATAAGACCCAGCATATCATCCTTTCTCATGAGTCGTGTGATTAATCATGCGATGGAGTTACTATGTCAATGTATCATTTCTCACGTATATTGTGAGTTAATGTGTGATCAATTAATCTTCTCTTGTCTCACCTTGATCTTTGTCTGATCACCGACCAATCAGGATAGACATTTCCAACCAATAAGAACAATCCATTCTCCCAGCCGTGAACCGACTTTAGTACCTTTAAGGAAATGTGTACATATCATGTGTCTTAAGTCAATGTAAAAACTGGCGTGGAATTATGCTTCTGTCCATTCCAAGCAAGATACTAAGTCGCATCATCCTGGAGAGAATCAAACAAGCCCTAGATGAAAAACTTCGTCCGGAACAGGCTGGATTCAGGAGAAACAAATCATGTAAATGATCAAATCGCCACTCTACGGATCATCATTGAACAAAGCTTGGAATGGTAGTCACCTCTCTATCTCAACTTCATCGACTTTGAAAAGGCCTTCGACAGCGTCGATCGTGAGGTCATTTGGAAACTACTTCGCTACTACGGGGTCCCATCGACAATTATACACCTCATCCAACAGTTATACGACAATGCTGCATGCCAAGTAATCCACAACGGGAAACTTACGGAAGCCTTCGAAGTGAGGACGGGAGTGAGGCAAGGCTGTCTACTATCACCAATGATCTTCCTGATTGCAGTAGACTAAATAGTGCGACAGACAACGGCAACCAACGAGGGAACAGGCATAAAATGGACTGACACAAAAGACTTGGAGGATCTGGATTTCGCCGATGATATATGTCTGATTTCCCACAAACTGGAAGATATGCAAGTGATAAGCAACAAGTTGGCGATAGAAGAAGCATCAAAGATAGGAAGGAGTTCAGGTGAACATAGATAAAACAGAGGTGATGAAAATTCCTAGCCAACATCAACACCAACAGACCACAATAAGCATAAATGGGAAGAACCTGAAAGAAACAACCTCCTTCATCGTCTCAACTACAGGCGGAACTGACGAGGACATCAAAGCCAGAATCGGAAAAGCAAGACAAGCTTTCATTACTCACGTCAAGTCTGTGTGGAGATCAACAGCACTCAGCATGAAAATGAAAATGAGATTCGGATTTTCAACTCCAATGTGAAGTCAGTGCTACTCACTATACGGGTCAGAGACTTGGCGAGTCATAAAGAGCATCTCAAACAAACTTCAAACCTTCATTAACAACTGTCTCCGCTCAATACTCAAGATCAGATGGCCAGAAAAGATCAGCAACAGGGATCTCTGGGAGCGAACCAATCAGGAACCGATTGTAAAACAAATAGGCCGGTAGAAATGGAGATGGATTGGCCATACAATGAGGAAACCATCAAGTGACATCACTAGACAAGCCATCGCTCGAGTGGAACCCGAAAGGGAGGCGGCGAGTTGGTCGTCCAAGGGTGACTTGGAGGAGGTCATGCGAGGAGGAGATGAAAGCATGTGGACAGACCTGGAGCAGGGTGAAAAAGTTGTCAGAAAACCGAAGGCAATGGAGGTGCGCAGCTGAAGCCCTATGTTCCTCTAGGAACTAAAGGATACAATAATAATTTAACATAGTAGTACAGTACAACGCAGCGTCTTACAGTCACAGGTGAGAGTTTCTCTTTTGATATTTGCGTATCTCAGTGTCTCTGAAGGTACAACGAACAAACACAGACGTATTAGCGCACCAGTCGAGCTCACTACCGTTATAGTAATTAACAGGCGCAGACATAACAAAGTAGTGACGTTTTATTCAGTTCACGGCAGAAATAAACAATAGACACCAAAGTCAAACGACCTTGATTTCACCAATCAATCAGAAATCTCAGCATTACAAATGGTTGCTAGTCATAATCTTCGTTGAAAATGTCTCCTAGATTTGGTTTTCGACTTCTCTGTGGAAAATATGTTGATAGGGAGGAACAAAACATGCATATGTGTTAGGATAATAACTCTGCAAAAGTATTGCCGGGCTATGGATGGTTATACATTCAGATGTAACCACTTTATATGAGGAATTTTGTATAAGTTGGTAAGTCGTACATGATTGGTGGCTTTTTAGACGCTTTCTTCTCGAAATCAAAAGTCTCCTTTAGTAATATATTGCGTATATGAAACCAGTATCTGCTACAGCTGGAGAAATAGAGAATACATTAGTTTGATATGTCTATAACCATTTATATGAGAATCTGGGACCAGATTTTGCAGCATATTAGAAACATATGCCGTAAATAATTCATTTTTATAACCTATATGTCGTAGATACACTTCTTTGTAAACTAAACACCACTTTTCACCTAGAAGAATCTGATTGGCTGTTTCAAGGTCATTTGACTTTGGTGCCTATTGTTTACTCTTTCCCAGTTCACTTCAGTTATAACAAATTGGCTACGGAGTTATAACATATATATATAAAAATAACTGGATGTTAAACACTTGTTGATAGCATATTTTGGTTCATTATTTTACTTACTAGGCTGGTCAAGAGCTGAAACTGCCTGTTGCATGGTTTGGTCATCCTAAACCAACATTTGTTTGGAGTTTAAATGATAAACCAATCAGTATTGATGGTAAAAGAATTACTGAATCAAATCAACCTTTACCACCACCTGCAAATCCTGGGCCTGGTGGACCTCTTGAAATGTCACCTGGAGGTACAGTAGTATTATCTGTTGGAAAAGTTCGTCGTTCTGATACAGGACGTTATCAACTGACCCTGTCCAATGATCAAGGTCAGACAAGTACATCTTGTCAAGTTGAAGTTATTGGTAAGTTAATATTTACTGGTGCAAGTATACATACATATATATGCATTCGCTGGAAGCTCTAAAGCACATGCTGAAACCGATAGGTCACATAACAGTCATGTATCGGAAAATAAGTAAGATTATTATGAAGCTAGCAATAAACAAAGTTGAAACATAAATCAGAGCTTGATGGTACCCAGCATGGTGCTGACCATTCCATATACATATGATTGATTGCAGATGTACCATAGTTAGAACACACATATCCCTGTTAACTGAAATCAACACAAAACAATAAGTACTATTCGACTGAGAAAATTCAGATACTGTGTTATTAATTATACCGCCTATTGCACCTAAAATTAATAAATTCTGCATTTGCAGGACAAAAGTGAGAGAACTTTTTTTCGTGTTAGACGTTCATCTGTGGAATATTCCAGACACTTATAAATTTAGACGTGTATTTAAGTCTAAGCGATTAGGCATAAAAATTTGCTAAATGAAATGTTAAATTATACTCTGTGTAGTTGTCACAGATTTTAAAAAAACTGGACTAAATATAAATTTGATTTAAAAGACAGCCAAATATGAGGAGGCTGTTGAGTGATATCACATGTTAAACCCTCGAAGTAGAACCCGAATGGAAAAAAGATAAGTTGCACGCAAGCTAGGATAACGTGGAAGGGATCGTTTTAGAAGGAGATGAAACTTTATTGGCAATCATGCAGTTAGCTGAAAAAAAGATGGCAGAATATAAAGTAAAATGGAGACGAGTTGTTAAAACTGTATGTTCCCAGTCGGAATCGGATGCTTGAATAATATTAATAACGAATATTCATCATAAAATCCGAAAATTCCACTATTCACTGATAGAGAATGATAAAAAGACAGTTGCAGCGAAGAAAATTTTCTTTTTGACGAAGTCGTCAACTAGATAGCTGTACATTCATCTATTTATAATAAATGGGTAGGAATGTTCCAGAAGAAATTTCTGGTCAGGGGTCAGATTAATAAAATTACAATTAGGAATTAAAATACGATAATATTTTTTTGATTACAGTTTGATTCCACGCCGTATTTTTTGGTACAGGTATGGAATTTTCAGCATATGATATCGGTAGCCTAAATTTTGTAGGCCGACCATAGATATCTGGTGTGCATCGTCAGGGGATCGAACCCCGGACCACGTGCATGGTCGGCGAGAGTCTTAACCACTGTGCCACCGACGCACAGGGGCGGATAAAACTCAGACAAAGTAGCATCATAATTACTGAGAAGATTGACATATTGTACAATTAGGGGTTAGAAATGTAGCAATAACAAAAATAGATAGGATGTTTGGATAAAAAATCTAGTGGGATGATAACTAATCTGACGAATAATTGTTTATGTAATTAGGGATTAAATATGTAGAAATAATAAAATAACAAAAATAGACAGGAATTTCGGATATGAAAATATGGTAGTGTAAATAGGGATTAAGAAAAACTTAAAAATAACATGAATAAATAGGAAGTTTGAATACGAAAGGCAATGGGAAGGTCATTACTAAAAGAATTACCTGTTTACGATGGGCATTGCAGGGACAAGGGTTGGACGTATTTCTTTTGGATACATACCGTGGATTTGAGCTTTTGGATGGCTAGTGCCTCGGCTATATCCAGATTTCTTAATTTTACTCCCTTCGATAGGTTTGATCGAATCTTGTATATTATTTTGAAGGATTTTCCGAATGGCGCTGAATGTCCTAAATTGACCAGATGTTCTGTCACTGAACTATATACCCGTTTTCGTTCTCCTTTTACTAGCCAGTCTGGATAGTGTTCACGAGTGCGTTTTTCAAGTTGGCGCATCATGGTACAGCCGATGTACTCAGCTCAATGATAATAGGTGATTGGACGCAATCTACAGGAAGCCATCGATCTAGGTAGGTTTCATGTTAGTTGGGACTCACCAGTCAGCAAGGCGTATGTGCAACCTTGAAGGAACTCATATCCCTTCTAAGATTCAAACCCGCCTTACTGACGAGTACCAGCCAACAGGAAGCCTAGGTGGAGGACTTCCTGCCAATTGCCTCCAACCATCTAATCCCAACAATTCAAAGTACACAGTGATGTCGAGCTGTCTAAAATGGTGGCCATACTGCAAATCTGACTGGTGGAATTCAGTTTGCACCAAACACCAAGGATTAGACACATTTTACACTAGTTACTGACTACCTTCCAACCAAAAATATTCACTGATATGTTTACTTTTGAAACAAGCACAAAAAGTGATTCTTATTTTCACTTAAAAACATTAAATTTCTTCTTTTTAAAAAATAATTATCATACAGATGTACCAAGTCCACCAGGTGGACCACTTGAAGCAACAGATGTTAAAGCAGATGAAATAACACTACGGTGGAAAGCTCCAGAAGATGATGGCGGCGAACCAATTACTAATTACGTTCTACAAAAGAGACGCAAAGGTTCAGATGAGTACGTGGCTTTTATTTATTTTTTCGCTAATTAATTAGTAATCGTTTTAATTAAATGATGAATATTCACTTTTTTGACAAGAAAATTTTGAAATATTTTTTTTTGATTATTTAAATAGTGGAATTTAGTTTAGGAAATAAATGTTCCCAAATAGTTTTTAAATGTTTACGTTGAAACAAATGTTCGATGAATAGTTATGTAATTTAAACACAAATTTTTACGAGTTTCACCACGGTTTGATATAAAATAGAGAAACATTGAAAATTAGAGAGTACTGGACAGCCAACGATTTCGTCCCAGTTTGGGACTCATCGGCAGTACGCACCCACCATCACAGTCTGAACCCAGGACCTTACGGTTACAAGGCAAGCAATCTCGTATACCATTCAACCAATGGGACCCGATTCAGTGGCTAACCCCTGTATTCTAACTTCTACCTTTTCGTGATTTAGTGCGACCCCGATGATTCCCAAACTAGGATGAAACAACAGCTGTCCAGTACTCCCCGGTTTTCAATGGTACTCTAACTGATATCAATCCGTGACCAACTCGTAAAAACATAACCAACCCTTACAAACCAAACTATAGAAAATTGAACACAAATGTTCTTGGAAAATCTCTAACGACTTGGTTGATGATGTTGTCGTGTGATGATAGTGGATGTACTGATACAATCCAAGGAAGCCTCAAATTGGCGGAATGAATGTCACCTTAACAAGAATGCATACCATATGCCTTGGATACGATCAGCAGAAAACATTAAAACAAGGTTTCGTATTTGTTGGCAGTCGTCAGCAGTCTCATATCAGCAACCTAGTGACCAATTGGTGTACCCTATTCACTCCTACAGGAGATCAGTTATGAAAGTAAATAGCTTAGCGATAACATCTCTGAATGACTATTACACTGTATGACACGAGTTCTAATCTCATAGGGAATATGGATCCCTTCTAAGATTGAAGATACTGTGGTGAGAGCAGGCCGTGAGAAAATATGAGCAAGGCTGATTCAACAACCAATCACAGCAAAGTTAACGTGGCAAAATATGATTCGCAGATAGAGAACTCTATTTGTCGAGGAATCCCGAAACAACCAATCAGAAGCCTGCGTTTGTCTGCCTAACTTCTGATAAACAACCAATCAGATGACTGCGCTTGTCTATAATAATGTAGTTGAAATATGTATAAATACGTGTTGATTTTCATAATAAAACGATCTGTTGCCTGGCCCTTGTCTTCTGTTGTTACAATACGACTTGTTGGCGAGTGCTAAGTAATAAGATACCTAAAACCGGAGATTCCTACCGATTGTCTCTAACCACCTAATATCGGCTGAGAATACCCCGTGATGGCAAGTTACCTAACTTAGTGACCACATTAGAAACTTGACCAGTAGAATTCAGTCTCGAATAACATGTGTAGAATTGATTACGTCCTGGTCACCAGTCAGTGCAGACAGACACTTACATACAGACATTTTACTTCGATAGCCTAATCATAAATTACTTAACAGAAAGCATTAGAAATGTGCAGAACAAACACACTTATTCATTCAAATAGGGCAAATCACTCATCATTTCTATAGAATCCGATCAGTAATCAGAAAGGGATGACACCATGAGCTTCAAATAAAATTTTTTTTTCTAAAGACTTCATTCAAATCTAGTCAGTAGTTAAAAATTCCTTTGAGAAAGTCCCGCGGCTATTCTTCTATCCCTCCGTGGAAGCACTTGTAGGGGAAGGGAATTCATGACCTCTGTAAATTGTGATTTAATGATATAACTAACGCAAATTGTTTCAGCAGTAATCGATACAACTAAGTTGTAAATCGTCAACAGGTAATTCTTGTTAGAACGTTTTTGCACACTTACCTTGTTCTTTTTCCATTACTAATGGTTGATATCAATTTTTAAAATATAAATATATATATATATATTTCATGTGCTTCATTTCTTCTCTTCTCTATAAGCTGGGAAAAAGTAAGCGGTTTCTTGAATTCACCTACCGCAACAGTTAGAAATCTTGAAGAAGGCACAGAATACGAATTCCGTGTAATGGCCGAGAATGCAATGGGTCAGAGTGAACCTTTGACAACCACTCAACCAATTAAAGCTAAACATCCTTTCGGTAAATATGATGATATAAACCTTTTATTGTTGGTTTTTTCTTTTGCACTGTGTAAACGAATTAACATTATCATTTAAAGTTGTCGACAATCATTCATTCATTCATTCAATTTGTGAATGATTGATGTGCTTTCTTTTTTGTTGTTTTTCTGTTGGTGAGAATTCACACTGTGATAAAGAAGAAAGAGCTTAGTCCCAGTGTTATAAGCAAGAAAAAATTTTTGTGTAGGCAGCTGTTGATCCTCTTGAATTTGTCAATCTGTTGATGTGGTTTTTTTTTCATAATTTTTATCTTTCTAATCACAGTAAGGGAAATATATTTAAAATGTCTACATCACATAGTTTACACAGCATACAAACAATCTTTGGTGTATTCTATTAATAAAGACGCAGTACAAGGTGCAATATTTAGTGTCAGAAAAAATTACCATCTAAATTTAGAAGATAGAAATGAGCCTGAAATCACTTAAAAACTTCTTCACACAACTAAAGGTGAAGAGAATACAAATGACTTTAGAAAGTCAATCATGATGCACAATATATATATGTATATAGTACCATTTAGTTGCACTATTATTGATCATATGATCCTTGAAAAACCTTTAAATTGTAAATCGCTTGTTGAAGGGGAGCTATGTAATTATTCACTATTTAGAACTACAAGTTTGCTTGTTGGGCTACAGTGTCCTACTGTAGATGCAATAAAATGTTTTAACACGTTTAAAAACTTCCCCTTCTTTCCAGTTTTTATGTTTAACTACTGATAGAGATACTTCTGAAGGTCTATAATGAAGTGAAAGTTTTTCAGGCATGATATAATATGTGAGACTTTTGCTGTGAAAAGTACTTGACATTTCTTAGGCGTATTAATACTTAAACATAGTGTCAAAGCTAAGAGAACAAACAAATTTCTATCCTGAATTTAGCTTACAACTGGATGAAATCTGGGAGTTCTTCTTTTTATATTTCGTATGGTACGATGACTTGATTTATGTCATCAAATAAACTGACTATTAAGCAAATCTAGAAAAGGCATTCATTATCAACCAAAAATGTTGTTTATACAGTTAAAAGTTATGAATATATATATATGACAGTGCCACATGTCAAGTGATCCACAACGGAAAACTCAGAGAGGTGTTCAAAGTGAATACAGAAGTGAGACAAAGCTGCCCACTCTTATCACCGATGATATTCCTAATTCTGCTGAATTGGGTCATACAACAGACTGTGGGGAGTGAGGACAAGGCGATACTCTGGACCGATAAGAAGACTATAGAAGATTTAGGTTTCGCCGAGGATTTATATCTAATATCACACAAACCCGAAGAATTAAAGTCGATAACTAATAAGTTGGTAGAAGAAGCAGTGAAAACAGGACTTTAAGTGGACATATAGGAGACGGAGGTGGTGAAGATAACCAGCCAACGAGAACATCAAAAAGCGCCAATCACTATCAACGGGGGAAATTTGAAAGAGGTTACTTACTTCAATTATCCTAGGAGGCATCATTTCGATTACCAGCAACGGCATAGATAAGTATTTTCAAAAGTTGATTTGTAAGGAGTAGAACTACTTTTCCAGTTTGACTAAGGATTGATATCAGTTAGAGAACCATTGGAAAACCACCACTGGGGTACTGAACAACTGTTTCGTCTGCCCTAGTTTGGGCGTCATCGGCAGTACGCACCCACAACCGGGGTTCGAACCCAGGACCTTCCAGTTATAAGGTGAGCTGGTTGACCATTCACCCACTGGGATCCGACTCAATGGTGATTTTAGTGCGACCACCAACCCATGTCATCGGCGAGAACTCTATCCTCACTCCCGACTGGATGAGCCTCACTAGTCACAACTCCTCAGTAGAACTCCAGTTAACTCCGTACTGTAGCAAGTTACTAGGATGAAACAGCTGTCCAGTGCTGGTTTTCTGTGGTTCTCTAACTGATATCAACCCATCGTCAAACTGGAAACACAGATGAGTATATCAAAACCAGAACCAGAAAGGCAGGACAAACCTTGACTATTTATTTTATTTTTTTAAATTTTGATTACAGCTTGATTCCACACAGTATTTTTGGTACAAGTATGGAGTTTTCAGCATGGATATCGGTAGCCCAAATTTTGCAGGCCGACCATAGATATCAGGTGTGCGTCGGCAGGGGATCGAATCTCGGAACATGTGCATGGTCGGCGAGAGTTCTAACCACTGTGCCACCGACGCACACCCTGAAATCAGCTTGGAAATCTTTTGCACTCAGTAAGCATGAAGAATAAGATTCGAATTTTTAACGCCAAAGTTAAGTCAGTCACTTTTCCCATATGGGTCAGATACTTGGAGCAAGCGACACAAAAGTATTTCTAACAGGTTACTGTAGATTTTTGTCAACAGATCAAATGGCTAGAAAGAATTAGCAACGAGAAGTTTTGGAAACGAACCAACCAAGAACCCACTGTTGGATAACGCCATGTTCCATGCCGTCGAGTGGAACCGGAATGGGAAACGATAAGTTTGGGTGCAGGTATGACGGTGACATGGAGGAGGTCGTCTAAGGAGAAGATGTGAGTTTACTAGCAATCGTGGGGTCACCTAAAGAGGGTTACAGAGGACAGAGCAAAATGGTGATGTGCTACAATGGTGAGAGCTGTCTGCTAGCCAAAATTGGCAGACAGCAATTTACGTCAATGTTTACGTCCTAAATCTTGGTCATGAGAAAAAACAAGAACAAAGACTAACTCAACAACCAATAACAGCAGACTTAGCGTGGGTGGACACGATTAGCAGAAATATCAACGGACTGCCTAAGAAACGGTAACAAAGAGGTGACAGAATAACCTTCAGCAGGAAAACAAACAATTAGAAGACTGTACCTCTCTGCTAACGATAGTGAATAATAATGTACATAAAAATTTATAAATATCTGTTGATTTTCTCAATAAACGACATGTTGCCTGGTCCTTGTCTTCTATTGTTGCACTTCTGAATCTCCTCCCTGCATTCGAAACTCCAGGGAACAGTAATATGTAGTAATAATGTACAGTTAAAAGCTGAAGCTGAGATGTAACGGCAAATCTACAATATCATACCTAGACGTATTTAAAATGAAAAAGCGAATGTGTTGCCCTCTGTGCACCCGTGTTCATGTGTTCACCAAAAATACACATAGTGTAAACAGTGGAGCGTTCGGTTATTGTTTTTACGATGAGAGGAATGTGAATCTTCACATTATATTCAAATTTAAATGACTTAATAGGTTCAGTTATGTTTTGAGCCTATGAAATATCACAAATTCTCGCATCCCTGAAATGAATTAATAATAAATTATAAGTTGTTTGAGTTAGTCTGTCGAAAACTGTAGGTACTTCATTTTGAGAAACTGAAAGGTAGTCACTACTGACATAACTCAATCCACATCCTATTCAAACATTATAGGGGCTAATTTCTCCCGTTTAAAACTGGTCTTTCCGTTATATTAATAACTTTTTTATCCCAGTAAAAGATTAGACGCTTTGAACTATGGCAGGTTTCGATCATATTTCCCGTTAAAGACCAAATCAACTGACGTTTAGGTTCATGCATTATTTTCAGTTATTTTAACATGCTAAACTAAGAAGATTATTTGTCATTTAATTTTTATTCGTCTTCCTTAAACAAAATACAGATCCTCCATCGGGTATGCAGAAACCAACTGTCGAGGATACAACAGATGATTCAGTTACTTTAGCCTGGGAACCTCCACGAAAAGGTCCTGTTACAGGATATATTGTAGAGAAAAGGGCGAAGGGAGATAAAAATTGGTCTAAGTAAGTCTTAAATTATTCTTATTAATGAATTTTATCACAATACAATATTATTTGAACCAATTGCAGCGTGATTAGGATATCAAAACAGATATTTTTCTGAATATTTCACCTTTTTTTGCAGAATTAACACATTTTCTTGGGTCTATCGAAATAGTACAGCTATGAAATATTGGATAACCAAGAAATGGATAACCAAGAATCCTAATCATCTACTCTATTTCCAGTGAATTACATAAATAGCAAGCAAGAGAATCAAAAAAAAAGTCTGTAGTTCTTATCACAGAAATGAAATACCCTAAAAGAACTTCTACTTGGTCATACCTAAAAGTTAAGAAGTGATACGCTCATAATTCTTAGTTAAAACAATCAATAAAAGTTATTAGTGTTTAGGATTTTGAGTTACAGTCGATTAGATATATAAATGAAAGACTAAATAAATGCAGGTCAGCATAAAGCTCAGCAGCCACATGTGTGAAATAGATGATCGGAAAATACATCACATTCAGAAATGTGAATATGTGGATATAATATGGCGGAGACATAGGATGAGTGAAATGTTGTAAAAATAGTAGACTAGATAAAATTCTAGAATATGATAACATAAAGTGAAATTAGTATACAATTGGTGGATGGTAGTTAGCAGTGGAATCCAGGATGCGCATTTCGTCCTGTCTGGTACTCGTCATCTGGATGTACCTGCATTTCTCGGTGAGTGATAATGTTCCCACCGAGGCTCGAACCCAGTGCCTATAGTTTCAAACACCAAAGCGTTATCCAGTAGAGCACTTGGGCCACGAGAGCCACCTCTTGTGCAACGGGTCATATTAATTACTGAATTGAGAAATGCAGGTACATCCAGATGACGAGTCCCAAATAGGACGAAATGCGCATCCTGGATTCCACTGCTAACCACCATCTACCAATTGTATACAAATCAAATCCTCAGAAATCGTCGAAGCATCTGCACAAGAAGCCGACATGTCAACCTGAGACCGAGCACTTCGGTCCAATCAATCGACAGGAAAGTCAAAAAATTCAATTCAATAAAGTGAAATTAAATAAAACAGAAATGGAAAAGGGAATAAAGAAGGATGACAAAGAGAGAACGGGTATCCACTACTCTTCGTAGAGGCCAGTAGCAAATTACGAGGAAGAAATGCCGAGATTGATAAGGTAGCTAAAAAAGTGTTGTATCTAAACTTAGAATTTAAGGGTGACACTGCAAGTGAAGTACTTAAAAACAGTTTGACAAGACCCATTGAGAAAGACCTTGTTTGCTGACACTTTACGAATAGCCTATATCTAGCCATCCACTGTTCAACCTTATTATCAAACAAATGTTAACTTGGTTGCCTCATTCCATGTATTTATATGTTCACATGCTCTTGTGGGGCTAGGTACATAGGACGTTCGTCGGGAAACATATCCCACCACCGTGTTCAACAGTTTGGTTGAGCGAATGAGAACGTCAAGGTATTAACTAACTCATCGACATTGCAACATATTGTCGATAGTGACAACGACGCAGTATCTGACACATCGTTTAATATAGTCTACAAAGTCGGATAAAGTTTGTCGAAAGGGAGATGACAGCATTTACCTTGTATAGAAGAGGCTTTGGCAAAACATAACATAACATAAAGCTAGAACTTTGTGTACAAAACTAATTTGTACGATCTCTTTGGTTACCATGGTCTTGATTTTACTATGTAATTCACATTTTAAAATATTTTGTTATCCTTCTTTATTCCGTGGTTCAACTTTTGTTTTTGTTTTATTTCATTTCACTTTCACTCATTCTAACATTTTATCTAGTCTACTATTTTGAGAAGGTTTCACTCATCCTATGTCTCTATCATATTGTATTCAGATATTCACATTTCTAAATGTACTTTATTTTCCGATCATCTATTTCACACGTATGTCTATTGAGGTTCGGGTTGACCTCTATTGATTTATGGAGCTAATCAGCTGTGATTCATAATCCAATACACCAATATTATCGCACTTTAGTATTTCCATTCATCGACGAATTTTAATACACACACACACACACACACACAAGGAAAATAACTAATAGTTATTGTCTAATGTAATATATATAGTTCGCTACTACGGGGTGCCATCGACAATTATACATCTCATCCAACAGTTATACGACAATGCTGCATGCCAAGTAATCCACAACGGGAAACTTACGGAGGCCTTCGAAGTGAGGACGGGAGTGAGGCAAGGCTGTCTACTATCACCAATGATCTTCCTGATTGCAGTAGACTAAATAGTGCGACAGACAACGGCAACCAACGAGGGAACAGGCATAAAATGGACTGACACAAAAGACTTGGAGGATCTGGATTTCGCCGATGATATATGTCTGATTTCCCACAAACTGGAAGATATGCAAGTGAAAAGCAACAGGCTTGCAGAAGAAACATCAAAGATAGGAAGGAGTTCAGGTGAACATAGAGAAAACAGAGGTGATGAAGATTCCTGGCCAACAACAACAGCCACAACAACAGACAACAATACGCTGACATAAATGGGAGGAACCTGAAAGAAACAACCTCCTTCACCTACCTGGGAAGCATCGTCTCAACTACAGGCGGAACTGACGAGGACATCAAAGCCAGAATCGGAAAAGCAAGACAAGCTTTCATTACTCTTAAGTCTGTGTGGAGGTCAACATCACTCAGCATCAGAAATAAGATCCGGATTTTCAACTCCAATGTGAAGTCAGTGCTACTCACTATATGGATCAAAGACTTGTACTGCGCGTCATAAAGAGCATCTCCAACAAACTTCAGACCTTCATTAACAACTGTCTCCGCTCAATACTCAAGATCAGATGGCCAGTCAGAAAAGATCAGCAACAGGGATCTCTGGGAGCGAACCAACCAGGAACCGATTGTGAAACAAATAGACAGAAAGAAATGGAGATGGATTGGCTGGCCATACGCTGAGGAAACCATCAAGTGACATCACTAGACAAGCCATTGTTCGAGTGGAACCGGATGGTATGGGAAGCGGCGAGTCGATCGTCAGTGCAAGGGTGACTTGGAGGAGGTCATGTGAGGAGGAGATGAAAGCGTGTGGGCAGACTTGGAGCGGAGTGAAAAAGTTGGCAGAAAACAGAAGGCAATGGAGACGCGCAGCTGAAGTCCTAGGAATTAAAGGATATAATATACATATATATATAAATTACAGCTATGAAATCGGCGAAAAGAGAATTTTCTCCGCTGAACTGTTTGTTTTTATTTCTCATTGGGGATTATTCATTAGTTGTTAGTGGAAGAGACGTTGAATTCTTAAATTATCGTATGACTCATTGTTTGTCTGTTCTACAAGCATGACTTCAGATATTGTTTGTTACGTAATGAACGTAAAAGGTAAATTTGGGCATCGTGATAGGATATATTCCTTACTAGATAAGTATGTTTGATATAGCACACAGTAATACAGCATTAATAAGTGGATGACCTTTCGAGCATAATTTACTGGTCATAATCTGAGATGAACCCTCATTCGGTTAGCGGAAATGAGAAAATGATAATGAATGTATTGGCTGAATGGTATACGAGCTCTCTGGCCTTTTAACCAGAAGGTCCTAGATTAGAACTCTGGTAGTGGGCGCGTACTGCCGATGATTCACAAACTATGGCAGACGAAATAGCTGTCCAGTACTCCATTGCTGGTTTTCCAATAGTTCTCTAACTGATATCAATCCGTTGGTTAAACTCGAAAGTATATTGAGAAGGCAGTAATTGAATCATGTCATTTTGAGTATTAATCAATAGAAGGATTTACTAAGCAATGTATAACCAAAAGATTGTAGGCGTCAAGTAAACCAATACTAATCATAATAATAAGATTGATGATAATGATGAAATTGACAACAAAAATTGAGGAAATCTAGAAGTCATAACCTAATTTTGAACAGAACAGAGAGAAAAGATTTACAAAGCTTGGTAACTAAGTGAACATTAGACAATCGTATATGTATTAGTTGAAAAGTAATGATAAAAAGCAATTACAACATTAACATTAGTAATAAATCATTTATCCATTAAACAAAGCCAATTCAAGTAGGAGAGAGGTATGGTAGAGTGGGAATTATGAAAAGACAAATACATTAGGGAAGAATAGATACGCCAATAAACAGAGATGAACTCATCAGACACACGTGTTGTTATTGATGACACAGGTGATGAGGATGATAAATAGGCATGAATGGTACTGATACTGTGGCGTGTAGTACTGACGAGATTTGTCAGTATTATATACATTTTGATATAAATACGTATATCATGCACAAGAATGCCAAATAGTAGGGAGATGGATTTGCTGAAGGATACTTTTCAAAAAACCTGGAGAAAATGAAAGGAAGACAAAGAAGCACCATACGGAAGGCAAAGTACCACAATACCGAAGAGATGTGTAAGTTGTGATTCTAATATATGGTTGACGAATTTCGACTCTATCGGTACATCGAGTTGCCAATAAATAATTCCGTTACCAAATTCTCTAATCTTCTGTTGTTACAATACTACTTCTTCTTACTTTTTCTGCCAGCACTTCCCATGCATCAGTTAGCATCAAACCATTTAGTTTGCTCAAACTATTTCTGATTACCCAAATATTCTGATTGTCTACAGTTAATCTTCCTTTGGATTTTTTATAATCCATAAAATCTACAACCGTCTGGTGATAATGCAAGCCGATCTGGTTGCTTCATTTTCTGTTTCGTGGAGTGTAAAATTCATCTATTCTCAGCCTTTCGTGTATATTTAATGTTGTTGTTCGTGATTATGGTGTTTTGATTTTCTTATAGGCATCTCTTAGCCAATCAGCTCAAGACAACTACAGTTTTCCGTTTGTCATCTATTGTGATACTGAGTTGTGCCAGTTGACAAACACCTCTGTATTATTATTATTGTTCCCTTGGGTTCCTAGTGGAACATAGGGCTTCAACTCCACGTCTCCACTTGCTTCTGTCTTCCTTCTGCTGTACTTTCCATCTGCATCCATGTTAGCCCATACTGTTTCAACTCCTCTTCACAACATCTCCTCCATGTCACCCTTGCACCGACGTCCCACTCGCCGCTTCCCTTTCGGCCTGGTTCCACTCGAGCAATGGCCTCACGCGCGCGCCATGTCACCCAGCCGCCTCCTCAGCGAGTGTGTGTGTCCAATCCATCTCAATCCACTTTCTCCTGCATATTTGTTGGTAGGCGATTGGTTCTTGTTTTGTTTGTTCCCACAGTTTCTTGTTGGTGATTCTTTCCGGCCCGGCCATCTGATCTTCAGTATAGAGTGAAGAAAACTGTTGATAAAACACCTCTGTATGACCTATTTATTAGTTCATACAAGACCATTCAAAATGGTATATGTTGTTGTGTTTCGAGGATTACTGTCATGTCTTTTCGTGATTGTTGCACCACCCGTTTGATAATATTTAGAAATACAACAACAGATGCTCAGCAAACCCTTTTAGTGACCTTTTCTAGCCTTCAACTACACCATTTTGAAAGTTAACTGTTCAAAGCTTATTGAGTTTTAAGGAGCTGCAGAAACCGGTGTAGATTTTCCCCTACTTTTTCTGACTACTTTTATTAGCTAGGCCTTTTGAATAGCCGTTCAAAAAATGGAATGTTTTCATTTTGCAATCCATATAGGGAATCAGGGCAAACTTTACTTTCTCTATCCTAAAGAAATTAAGCAAAAGACATATTCATGTATATTTTAAATATCTGTTTTGAAATTTTATTCTACTTTTCATTTGAATGAAGAATCTATAATTGATATAAATAAACTAATTAGTACTATTTCTTTATATTTATTATTATCCTTTCAATAATAGGGCCAATGCAGCACCTATATCTAGTACAGGTTATACTGTAAAGAATTTACCGAAAGGCAAAGAATTTGAATTCCGTGTTATCCCAGTAAATGCTGCTGGACAAGGTGAACCAAGTGAACCGACTAAATTTGTTAAAGTTCAAAAACCATTCAGTAAGTAGATTGTCAACAATATTTAAACTATTTTTATAATCGATATTAAATGATGATAATTTTACCAATAAACTGACAGAAGAAGGATTGCAGCGAAGACAGGACTCCAGGTGAACATAGAGAGGACGAAAGTGATGGAGATAACCAACCAACGGGAGCAACAACAAACGCTAATCAATAGCAAAGGGAGAAATTTGAAGGCGGTAACTTCATTCACTTATCTAGGAAGCATCGTTTCAACTACATGCAGAACAGATGAAGATGTCAAAACCACTCAGAGTTGGAGAGGCGAGATACACCTTCATCAATCTGAAATCGGTTTAGAAGTCTTCTACACTCCGTGGCATAAAAAACAAGATTCGGAATTTCAACACATATGTGAGATTAGTCACTTCTTCTATGCGGATCAGGAACTTGGCCAGGGTATATCACGAAAAGGATTTCCAACAAGATACAGACTTTTATCAACAGCTGCCTTCGCTAGCTCCATACTGAACATCATATGGCCGGTGGAAGGAATTAGTAATAAGAAACTCTGGCTGAGAAGAGGTGATTGCTCAATAAATATGTAGGAGAAAATGAAGGTGGATGGATCGGACATAAATTGAGGTGACCATCGAATGACATCGCCTGCCAAACCATCGCTCGAGTGAAATACCGATGGGGAACGATGAGCGGGTCGTCGGTGCGAGATGGTGGAGATGGTGACAGGAGGAGATAAAAGATTATGGGCAGTTGTAGGGCTAGCCAGCTGAAAAGGACACCAGAGTATATACGAAAGTAGAGATGTGTTGTTGAGGCCCTATGTTCCACTTGGAGCCCAAGGGAATAATAATAATAATAATTTCAGGTAGTGGTTTAGCAGGGATTTTGTTTGATTGAATGGAGGATTCCATTATGAGCTGACATCAGTTAGAGAACTACTGGAAAACCAGGGAGTACTGGACAGCTGTTTTGTCCTAGTTTGAGACTCTTCAGCAATACGCATCCACCACCAAGGTTGGAATCCAGGACCTTCTGGTTACGAGGCGAGCCCGCAGACCATTAGGCCACTGGGACCTGCAAACCAACATTTGAATATCAATCTGATGCTCAGTAAGGACTGGCCCTATTCACGTAGGTAGTTACCCGGGTTCTAGTGGGAAACCGTGACCATTGGGGTACAGCAATTTGGGTTTGAGGACAAATCCCAGCCGATAAAATTGGCTGGTACCAGCCTTGCTATATCGTGAATTGTCAGAAGTTAGAATTCACGAGCCATCAGATCGAGTCCCAGTGGCTTAATTGTATATCACCTCGCCTTGTAATCGGAATATCCTAGGTTCGAATCCTGGTGGCTGCGTAATAATGAAGAGTCCAAAACCCGGAAGAAACGGCTGTCTAACAGTACTGTCAGATTTTCTAATGGTTCTCTAACCGATGACAACTCATGATGAAATCCTATAAACAAACACTTGGCGATGACTGTTTCGTTAAAAAGTGTTTATTATTAGAACTCATGTAAGTACATGAAATAAAGACCTGAATCTCTGGATTTCAGGCAGTTTACTTTCTACCTCTAGTGTTTAAGTTTTTACAGCGGAAGTAAGATCTTCTTAACTGATAGAAAATATTTTCGTATACATTTCAGAAATCAAAGCTAGAGAATTCAGCAAATAATATCAACATTTAAAAGTTTTATTTTGTTGAAGATTGAAATAAACTTCAGAACAGACATTAATCAATAGTCAACTAAATTGTTCTGATTTCATATACTCCACGTATGATTTAATTCTACATACTATTCATGACTGTTTTTCATTTCAAAATATTGTTGAATATTTCAATCAACTATTTGTACATTTCTACTATCTAATTTTTGTTCTGCAGCTATACCAAAGATAACTATCGATGCACCAAAGGAAATTAGTGCTCGTCTGGGTGAACCATTTAAAATTCGAATTCCATTTACTGGTGGACCACCAGAAGAAGTTGAAGTAACTAAGGTAAGGAAAAACAATCTCATTTTGAAATGCACCTAATTTGTGAGTAGTACACATGATATTTCATGCTTTCAATCATCTTACTATTACATTCTGTTGGTGACTTATGAAGGATCTTTCTGAGGGTAAATAAGCTTCAGGAATAATAAAACTATGGTAAACTTATTTTATGCCAACAGAACATACATGGTGCCCCCATAGTAAAATGAGATAGTCCATCTAATCGCTGAAGGCAGTCAATAATAATTCATACGTGTTTTCTCCTCAGTTTGCCTCTCTGTTCAACACTGTACGCTTAAGATTTAGTTGAAAGTCCTAAGCTTTCATGGGACACATATTCCTGGTTCAGTCACTATCTTGAAGTAAAACAGTATAGATTTTATAACTATCCTAGTTAATGGTTGCTGCAATTGACTATAAACCATACAACTGATTACGGAAACCTCAACCTGACGTCCATTAGCTTCATACATGTTTCTTCATATCTTGTCAGTGATTCACTCTTTCAAAATAAATTAGTTATATGCCAAAGATTTCTAAAAGAATAAAAGCAGCCTGAACTTGACTGATTAGAGGAAGATTCCAATGTTCTAACTTAGCCAGTCAAAACGACTCATGTCATCTTGTGGTTTGTACTAAGGAGAAGCTTTGATTCCAAAAAAATTTTTTCCATTCCTCTGCTTCCTGAGTGGAACATAGGACTTCAAGCATGAGCTTTGTAGTTTCAATAGCAGTGTGATGTTTACTTTTACGGGGTGAGGTTGCTAGCCTCACTTTCACACCCCCACCCCACATTTGTCGGGCTTACAACCGGCTAGGGGAGGTAAAGGTGTACGCCGGCTGGGGATCGGACCCCCGGACCACATGCCTGGTAGGTCAGCATCCTACCGTTGAGTCACCGATGCGATTCATATAATACTATGGTGGTGTGATATAGACAATGTGTGCCAACGGGATGTTATTCTCACACGTTCCCACAGTTCAACTAGGCATTGGCAACAGAATACTATGTAGAGTTGAATATTCCATTTCATGTCGTTTAATGTAAATCGAAATCACGCGCTCAGTGATTGGTTAAAGAATATAAACTGTAGATATATAAACCGAGGTTTGATTAATGAAAAATATACCGTGCCTTGCCTTCTATTGTCGCAATACTAGCACTAAATTCTAAGCAATACTGAGATTTCAGCGCCGATTATTCAGAAGTCCCATACAACACAAGTGACGAACAGAAATGAAATCATTGTCTGTCAAGGCTATCCCTTAGTTAGTTATACATTTGAAAATGTTCTCGAATCAAGCTAAGAATTCTTCCAGAAAGTTAATTAGGTATGCTGCCTAAACTACTTCAAGCTCACTTTCTCGTTGGCTTTAATTCATGGTTATTGTGTGACCATCTATCCTGAGAGATAGGCGCTTTGGCCACACTGCCTACTGACCCATTTAGCATGGCCCACCTGACCTGGTGGTCTGGCTGGCGACTAGTAGAGTAACAGTACTGCTGTTCAGAGATGTATTTATTAAGTGTTCGTAGAAAAAAGATATAGGGAAACACAATTACACCACAACTCAGTAACTATGCTCTTGCCCGCTGAAAATCCGATTGTCAACAATGTGACTGAATTAGCATAGATAAACAGATTGATCTTTGAAGATAAAATGGCTATAGGTTACTTGAATCGGTCAGTTTTTTTGATCCCCTACATTCCAGTCATTGTAGATGATTAATTATACTCCAGATGTTTAAATTTGTAATCATCAAAAACAAATAAATAAATAACATTACTATAATTTAAATTTTCTTCATAATTATAGGATGGAAAACCTGTTCCATTGGATGTAAGCCGTTTCAAACTTGAAATAACGCCTACTGAAGTTATTATCACGGATACAAAAGCTGAAAAAGATGATGCTGGACAGTATAAGATTGCTTTGAAAAATGAAAAAGGCGAAGCGTCACATCCACTTCAAGTGAAAATTTTAAGTCCACCAGATGCTCCTGAAGGTCCACTAGAAGTTAGTGATATCAAGGGTGAATCGTGTAAATTAACTTGGAATCCACCAAAGGTCAGTATTTTTTTTGTGAAGTAATTTTCTAAACATCTAAATCAGTTGAATGCATAGTTGGTATTGTTCCTGTCATTTGCATTTTGGTTTCAAAGGGTTGTGAGTTTGAGTAAATTTAGCTAATTATTATTATTCATTCTTTGCGTTCCGAATAGAACACGGGGTTTCCGCGGTACACCTCTATGGCACTTAGTTCTCTGAAGTCACTTTCAACCCGCCACACGACTTCACTTAAGGTTTTATTTTCTCTCCGCATGAGCTCCTCCGTATCACGTCCAACCCTTCTCTTCTAATTTGAATTCCAATCGAGGGTCTCAGAGGCATCCAGCTAGTAACAGATGCTTAGTATTTCATGAATAAACCTTGAAGTCGTGACCAGTAGGGTGCAGCACTTCGGGTGTTAGGACAAATACTCACCGAAGACATTGGCTAGCGGTTACGCTATATCCTGAATTGGCAGAAGTTAAAATTCATGGGCTTAACTGTCTACGAACTCGCCTTGTAACCAGAAGGTCTTGGGTTCGAACCTCCTGTGGTGGGTGCGTACTGATGAAAAGTCCCAAATTAGGACAAAACAGCTGTCCAGTACTCCCATGTTTTCCAGTGGCTCTCTAACTGTTGTCAGCTCATGATGAAATCCTGTAACCAATCAAGCAAATCCCTACAAACCAATACTTAAAAATGTATTCAGTTAGGTATTTGACATTTTCTCATAAAGTGGTCATGAAAATCTGACACTGTATTAAGGGGTGTTTATAAGAGTCATTCTACATAACTGTAGACATCTATATAGGACCCTTGTACTGATGTGTGTGTGTTGTTTTTGTGAAATTCTATCGGCACAATGAACATATTTTCATTTGTGTTAAATTTGGTCATTGCTATGTAGTCAATAAGTCATCCTTTAGAGACAGTAACAATATAGAACCATAAAGTATGATTACAATGACTCGCTAGTCATTATTTCCATTTCACCAACCTCAAAATCTTGTCAGTAAGAGCGATTCAACTCAGAAATTGAATTGCATTGGTGTTTCTAACTAATGAATGAAAATAACTAGAAATAATTCATATATAACCAGTCTGATATAATCTTAATCCCTGAAATTTTAGAACAATGGAGGTTGTCCTGTAACAAATTATATCGTGGAGAAGTTAGAACCAAGAACAGGTGAATGGGTACCTGTTAGCAAATTTGTTCGATCACCGGAGTATGAAGTTACTGGCTTGGAACCTGGTAATAACTATAGATTTCGTGTACGAGCTGAGAATGAACTTGGAGCTAGTGAACCATTGGAAACAGAACGCTCGATACTGGCAGAAGATCCATGCAGTAAGTTTTCATACTTCTCATTTTATAAAATATCCACTACTCGGACTAGGTGCATTACAAATGGTACAATAGAAAGAGAACATTAAGCGTACTGTTTGTATGGAACAATAAAAGACGAAACTGTAACCGCTTCCTATAGGCCGTTATATCCACCACCTGGCTTATTTCTAGAAATACTTGTAAAAAAGGGGAAAAAGTGATAGAAATATTTGAAATGATAAAAATAGAGTATCATTCAGTTGAATGTTAAATATAATATATTATTATTGTTCCCTTGGGTTCCGAGTGGAACATAGGATTTCAATAAAACATTTCCACTTCGTCCTATTTTCTGCCATCCTCTTCAGCTGGGTCCACGATTAACCATAATCTCTCATCTCCAACTTTCACTCGATGGCTTGGCACGAGATGTCATTCAATGGTTTCTTCAGTGTGTGCTTGTTTGTAGTTGTCTGTCAAGTCTGTGCGTTGTAGCTGCGTAGCATTGGATTATTGTGACCTTCCTTCCTTCCTGTTGAATTGAATCTTGTTGTCATGATCGCGGATGAGGGGATTGGTTCCCACTGCATTATGGCTCTGGCTGCCACTGGTAACATCTTGATAGCTACTCACTGCCTCATTGTGCTCATGGTTGTCATCTGGGTGACCGGAGAAGATTAATGGACTCTCCATTTGACAATTTTGATAATTCACATTCATTCCATCTGCTCTAGCAGATACCCAGCACTTCTATGCCATATCTTCCCATTTCTTTGCCAACCTAGGTAGCCTTCCCACTCTTGTACATAGTAGGTACGTTCTACATTCCCATTCTTATTCTTACTCTCATCAAGAGAAGACATATCTTCTGGCTTCCCGAAGGCTTTCACCAGCCCGCAGTGTCATTCCACCTCTTCAATTCCAGCGAAGAATAAGATTGCTATTTGAATCTTTTGTACGTTGAAGTTTTTTAAATTATTCTGCATTTCACTTCAAGAAGTATTTGAGGTAGTCTTCTTGATGTTAGATGATTGGAGGCATTCGGAAGGAAGCCTTCCAACTAGGTTTCGTGCTAGTTGACACTCACCTGTCAATAAGATCTATCTAGAGCCTTGAAAGAACTCATGTCCCTTCTGAGATTCGAACCCGCGTCACCCAGTGCCGCCTGCAGTCAGAGACGTTACCACTGAGCTATTCGGGCTCGCGATTTACCTGCTGAATACTTTGATTGGACACTAGTAACTAGTGTGATGTGTCTAGTCCTTTGCTGAGTGCAGACTGAATTCTATCAGTTAGATTTGCAATGTGGCCACCATTCTAAGTAGTCTGTTAACAAAGTAAGGTTAGATGAGAGTTTTGAACTGCTGTACACTGAGGATGACAAAATTATGTCTAAAGTATATATGACAATCAGCTTTTTAAAACCAATGTATTATTAAGAATTTATATACTTAACTGGAGTAAAGAATAAACGAGAGAGCTACTAACTTTTATATTTCTATGGTAAAACTGTAGAGTTTTCTATGGTAGTATTCGTGTACACCTGTAATAATTCAATCTAATAAAAATATTTCTTTTATTCAGCTGTACCTGATGCACCAAACAATCTGACAGCAGTCGATGTAGATGCTAATAAAGTGACACTGGAATGGACTAAACCACGTAATGATGGTGGAAAACGTATCAGTGGTTATGTGATTGAATACAAACCTCTCAATTCTACAGAATGGGAACATGCTACAACTGTGAAAGAAACAACTGGTACTGGTAAGTTGTACTACAAGCAAATATAATTTATATAAAACTCACTAGACCGTCCAGTACCGATCATGTTTTTCTTTGCACCAGTAAGATTACAACTAGAATAAATGGCCCGATATAAATCACCACACATTTAGATGCATACTAAAGTTTATCTATATTCAGTCTAGTTTTTATTGAGTGACTAATGAAAGCATGTGATAGAATGAAATATCAGTGTACTTATTATTTATTTTTATTTCCGATTACAGCTTGATTCTACACTGTATTTTTGGCACAGGTATAGAATTTTCAGCATGGATATCGGTAGCTCAAATTTTGTAGGCCGACCATAGATATCAGGTGTGCGTCGGCAGGGGATCGAATCTCGGTCAGTGTGCATGGTCGGCGAGAGTCCTAACCACTGTGCCACCGACGCACCTTATCTACTAAACTAAATGTAAAACTTAAGAAAGTGTTTAGTAAATGTCTCTGAAATCCGTATAGCTTTGGTTACACACCCTGGGAAAATAAATAAAAGTCACAAGATTAACGTCTACAAACAGACACTGTTCGTCAACATCGATTATAAACCATATCATTGAATTAATACGTTTACAGCTGCATGAGAGCTAAAACAGATATGTATGGGTAACAGCTGTCAGTACTCGAAATAAGTAAAGCTACTTAAAATAGAAGCCCTTTATTTGATAATATATCTTAACTAATTGATTTAAATCTTTCCTTTTTATTCCAAAAATTTTTTAGTGGAAGGTTTGAAGAAAGGAGAGAAATACATGTTTCGTGTTTCAGCTAAAAATGAAGTGGGCGTTAGTCAACCATGTTCAACTAATCGGGCAGTTGAATGTAAACCAAAACATAGTAAGTAAATCTTTTCAGCATTAACATGGATAGAATGACTGTTTTCGAGATCATTTAGTTGACGGAATCCACTTTGTCATCATTTAAATGCTTTTTCTTTTGATTGATCATTCTTCATCAACTGGAGGAAAAAAACAACCACAACTAATGTTATTTAACAAGGTTGATCGTAAGCTGACTTCAATTAGAAAACAATTGAAAGCCTAAGGGGTATTGGACAGCTGTTTTGTCATAGTTTGGGACTCTTCAGTGTTACACATCCATGATCCCCACAAGGACCGGATCGAAGACCTTCATGTTACAAAGTGGGCTCATAGGCTGTTCAGCCGCTGAGACAGAATCCGATGGCCCATGACTTCTAAATTTCACAAATTTACAATATTCAACAAGTTTATTTAACAAATAAAATGTTTATATACACCATGATTTAGTTAAATTATATTCCGAAAAGTGTAACATTTCTGGAAATTTGTCCCACTGACAGGATACAACTGGGCACGGAAGATATTAGATTAACTTACTGTTAATCATTAGTATTCATCTTGGTCAAGTACTCTTATCTGTTATTCTTTACAGAGAAAAATCTTACATAAACGAATTCTGTTAAAAAAGGTCCTTGTATTTCCAAATGAGTGAAAAATCAAAACAAAATTATTTTTATTGACCTTTCGCTATTCACTGTGAACGTGGTTTGAACACATCAATGAATTCTAGGTCACATCATACATAGGGAGGACTCATCGATCTCTGCAAGTAAGGGCTTCAGAGCATATTCCTAAATGGCTCCAGAAGCAAATAGAATCTTCAGAACCCAATAATGGTGAGAACAAGAGACCTAGCTGTTCTATTACTAAACCTATTATAGAGACAGGACATAAAACTGACGTTTAAGTGTCTTTTAGACCTATCTATTCAACGTGTTTGGGGCATATCCTAGAGTTTTTGGAAGCCCTAGCAATTAGAAAATTTAAATCATCTTTATGCGTTCAAAAACAATTCGTCATCACTCTAAACCTTCCTTGGTAAACTTTGTTTTGATACCAGCCAGGGTAGATGTTGATTGGTTTAGTGATCTTCATTGTTATTTTGACCTTCACTATGTCCTTTTAACTTGACCTAAATTTATTTTCTCACCTTTTAACTCTTTATTAATTTCATATATATATTCCTATGACAAGTCTGTGTGTGATCAGATTGTTTGAAATGTGTTTCGCAAATACATTACACGATTTAGACAAATTACATCTTCTTATTGCTGTATCTAAATTCATAAACGAAACTAATTGTTTTAAGTATTTGGACATGATAAGGGATTGTTGAAAAATGAATCTCTAACTATATGAGGATTAGGGAATCAAGTTATGTGAAAACGTGTAAAATGAACACCATCCACTCCCCCCTTCACCAAAATCGCTAATTTTATGAGTAAATTCTCCATAAAAAACTACCACGTTTTTTCGTAGAGAAGTTTGAGGTAAAAAAAGTTGAAGATATAAAGTTGATTTGTTTAATGCATTTAAACTAAAACTGATTTGTCGCAGACAGGCAAGTTTGTTCTTCAATTGATAGAGAAAACATATCTACAATGTTTGTTATTTAACCAGGCACCAATAAGCACTGTTGTTTGGTAACTCGATTCACCATAGTTAGGAAATAACTGGATTTGACTTTCGCCTGTTATGATTTCATAATCTTAATTGTCTTGTAGATAACCACTTACTAATTTCAAGGGAAAAGTGTTGAAACTGCCCCTAAATCTTTGCATAAAACACGATATACTACTGACTGATTGAGATGAGTAGTTCTATATTACTCAATTAAAACAGTAGTGGTAGTAGTATTTGCTAGCGAGATAGAAGTGATTTAAATACCAGACGGCTGTTTTGTCCACTAAGGGTCAAGTTCATCAGCAGCGTAACCTATTCAACTCAGTTCAGACAGTTGAATCAGTTTAAACGAAACTCATTGATCCGGATTGTTTACAACTACTCGCCTCAATCAGTTAGTAGTATATAATTTTATGCGAATATCTTTGCTTTCTTGATTACCGTCTCTGTGGCAATCACCTTCTCGAATTGTGTAAACTGTCAAAATTAGTTTTGTAAAATTGTAAATTCAACTGCAAAATACTTCGTCTTGACTATCCAAGTCAAGTCAGCTTAGCAACCATTACAATGCTAGATATTCTATGCATACAAAAAATAACTCTTTATGATGTAAATAAGAATTTACGAAGAGAATTATTAAGGGAACACTGTTAAAATAACATGAATGTCATAGTTAATTAGTTGTTGATTTATTTGACAGGAATAGGGTGATTAGGCTTACAAAGTCAGCCAGGATACACTGTCTGGTGAGAGAATTGATTTTTCCCTCTAAAAGATGCACACATATATATACTTTTAGACTTTGAATGCTTCATAAAGGTCAAAAAGGATAGGTGATTATTGTTTTCTTAACACTGACATGGTCAGTTTGTTGGGAAATATTTGTTTTTAGGATAAAATGCAAATACTATTTTTAGGTGTAGTGTATGAAATGATTTCACCAAATCCGATTGTTGTTTTTTTCTTTCTGGGAAGACAACGTCATAGCTTGCTTATAAGTGAAGGAAATAACTTCAGAATGGCAGAATACAGGCAGGATCATTTATTCTCCAAAATGACATACAGTGGTTCTAAAATGCAAAAAATCTCACATTGAAAGTACAATTTTCTGCTTCTTTTATCTTCCAGTCGTGTTTTCTGTTTCATAGTTCCATAATGATATTCATTTCTCCTTTGAACAAATTAATCCGTCACTTCGCTATTCAAGATTCTTAGAGAAGATGTAACCAATATACTACTTACAAATTCTTACTAGTAAAACATGCCACACTGGTCATAACTTCCTGAAATCTTGAAACCAATCAAATCCTTGCAAACCAGCACTTGAATGTCAACCTGTTGCTCACTAGTGACTGACCCTATTCAGGTAGTTAGTTAGTTACGTAGGTCCCAGTGCGAAGTCATGACCAGTGGGGCACCGAAACTTAGGTGTGAGGACAAGTACACTAGCCAGTGATGACATTCGCTAATGGTCGCGCCATATCACGGATTGGCAGAAGTTAAAATTCATACACTGGCCACTGGATCGGGTCCAAGTGGCTTAATGGTCTACCAGCTTGCCTTGTGACCGGAATTTCCTGGGTTCAAACCCCGGCAGTGGGTGTGTGCTGATGAAGAGTACCAGACTAGGCAGAAACAGTTGTTCAGTACTCCATTACTGGTTTTCCAATAGTCCTCTAACCGTTATCAGTTTATGATGAAGTCCTGATACTATTATTATTCAGTCAGCAGTTTTGTGGCTTAATTGTTAATGTACAAGAGGTTCGTATTTCAATTTCCGTGTTGATTTAGGATTCATCATCAATTTATTCAATCCTGTAATAAAAGATTACACGAATATAAAGGAGTCATCAGTTGTCTTTGCAATTTAGTCAATATTTTAATGTATCGGTGAGTACTCGGAGTTTATATCAACCTAAGTATTGAGTTTAAATTCTTCATTTCACAATGTTTTATGGTATTGAAAACCAATTGACAGTTCTACCAAAACTTATCTATGTAAGTTAATGAACCTGTTGAAATGCAGATCATAAATCTTCGATTTCATGTTTCCTTTACAGCTACAGCTGATAGTCCTGGTCGGCCAAATGTAGATGATGTTGGAAAGAATTCAATTGATTTATCTTGGTCTCGACCACTTAAAGACGGTGGAGCTAGAATAACAGGATATGTTGTTGAAAAACGCAAGAAAAATTCACCAGATTGGGAACCTGCAATCCCAGGAAATACACCTGTCACTGGTACACAAGCCCACATCGATGGTTTGGATGAAAATGGTGAATATGAATTCCGAGTTAGACCAGTCAATGCAGCTGGTGTTGGTGAAGCAAGTGAACCAACTTCAATGACTAGAATTGGACCAAAGAGAGGTAAGTGATGATTTGTAAAGCATTTTCATAAGCCTGTTGTAGTTCATGAATAACAACTGATTATATAAGAACCTTTTTGGAATGTATCATAATTTATAGTAATAATTAATTCTGTAAAGGTTCAAATAAAATAATAATATGGCCATTAGGGTAAGTGATTAACTGTAATCGATGTTCTGTTTCGAATCAAATTGGGTAGAAAAACTTAACCCAACATGCGTAGTTCAGTTGCATGATACGGTGGGCGTAGATGAGTGGTTCCTCACAGAATAAGTCTCCTAGTAATATTGTCACTAGCCTCATTGTCAGGTGGCACAGTGGTTAGGACTCTCGCCGACCATGCACATGGTCCGGGGTTCGAGCCCGCACCGACTCACACCTGATATCTATGGTCGGCCTGCAAAATTTGAGCTACCGATATCCATGCTGAAAATTCCATACTTGTAGTGTGGAATCAAGCTGTAAATCAAAAAAAAATTAAAAGGTAGTACAAGTTCAATTGATTGACAGAATATGAAGGTATTGGTGGTTTCAGAAGCTTACTTGTAACAAATATCAGGAAGAAACATGGTAAGGGATTTTTAAATTTTTTCACTAGTATTTTGCAACTTGTAACTAAACATACTGTCATCTTATATAGTTGAGGCTAGTATTTATGTAGAGGTAGCTATGTGGCGTGTGCGATTCCCTAACAAGTTTTTCGTCTTCCACCTTTACAGCTTCATTAGTCTTTGATGGTATGTTATAAAACTTCTCACAGCTATAAACGAATTCTTTCCAAAACATCAAGATAAGCCTTAGAGCTTACAAATAGGATAACTTAACTCATCTAATTTATATCATACCAGTGAGTGGGATCCTACTAATGAAATTATATTTTTAGGGATAAATGTTTCAGGAAATAAATTTTTTAAATTATTGGGGTCGACACTTTTTCGTGCCACTCTGGAGGTTTAATTGTCTGCAAATTTTAAAGCGTATTGACCACAGAAGAATTTTCCCAGCATCATTTCAACCACAAGGAATTGTTTTGTGCTTTACGAATGAAGGTCAGACTTAGATCATTATTCCAATATAGATTCTGTGAGTAACCAGCATCAGTTAGATAGTCGTTGAAAGCCGAGGAGCACCGGATAGCTATTTCATTCCACTTTGGAAGTCTTCATCATTGAATACCCACAGATTCACCACGGATCAGAGGCAGGACCTTCAGGACATGTTATGAGCCTATCGACTATTCAGCTGTGGGTTCAAAATACAGTTACCTAGACGGTGATGACAGGTCTCTAAATAAGATGAAATAGATGTTGAGTGCTCATCGATTTTCAGGAGATTCACTGACTAATATCAGTATGTGAATATGATCTAAGATTTAGATCAATAAAGATTGTAAAAGCTGTATGGGTGTATATAAGCGATAGTAAAGCATAAAAGTCTGGTATTTTCTAATACGTAAGCGGATTTCAAAATACACCTGACTTGTTTATCACTTGGATTTGATACATAGTTGTAATTCAGTGGATAAGACGACATATTGCATCGGGGGATAGGTAGATCGGTTCATACTTCTAAGGAAAAGAAAGTGACGATAAGAGGAAGAATAAGTCCACATCATTAGAAAGAATATAAGTTGGAAAAGCGAAACAGGTTAACTGTGATAAAGGCAACATTTGATATTTTCACGTTTATGTGCTGTTTTGAGGGATTCTGAATCTTGTCATTGACAACCTACAGTCCCTAAATCCCCTTATACTGACAACTGCAGTCATCATCATCATCACCAAAACCATAAGTTAGTGCTATCATTCATGTCTTATGTCACTTAGCACTCTTGTAGCTGATGTTTTCAATCAGAATAGGCAGTGAATCAACTGACTGGCTTAGTTTACTCAGATTTCTGACATTTGTAAGACAGATACATTCAGACAAACATACTGTATTGCTGACTGTATCGGTGTGTAAGGGCAAAGTGAACATCATTCAAAGTAAACTGATAAATTTAGGCTGGAATAATGAAAAAGATTTATAGCTCAGTTAGATGTTGCCTAGATGGGAGATGAAAGCTCTTCAATTTAACCATCCAGCTAAAAATAAAAACACGTTTCCATCCATCGTTAATGTCTGTTGTATCTGCATTATATTACTTAGTAGTTTACGTTAAAGCAGTGACCTCTAGTACTGATTTCTTTAGTGATTAACTAAGATGAACGCAAGTAGCTATATTCTCTCCTATTTTACTGACAATTATATATTTCTACATTTATCTTTATTCATAGACTTGTAAATTCTTATTTTCCATAATAAAATCACTATTTTACACTTGTTTTCAAAGATAAACCCAGCTCCCCTGAAGATGTTGAAGTTACTGATCTTACAGCTGAAAGTTGTAAACTAGTCTGGAAACCTCCTACTAAAGACGGTGGAGCACCAATTACTGGTAAGTGATTGTTACTGAATTTTTTGTGAATTACTGGACTGATCATAGATTTTGAAGATACTTTTATTTTTGTGTTACTGCGTTGAGTGCTACTTATAATCAGATATAAGTAGTATATAACTAAACGAATTCAGAAAAGTAACAAATGTTTTGAACACTAGAAAAAGGTATTAGATAGTTGGAGGTAATCGGCAGGAACTCTTAGACCTAGGTTTCGTGCTAGTTGGCACTTATCAGCAAGGCGATTGAAGAAAAGAACCTCTGAGAAAAACATTGCAAACACTGTGTAGAATCCAGTAAGCTATTGAATGTGGTGATATTCGACAAATTTGCGAATGATGTGCAAACAATATCATCTCAATCAGGTATTTGTAACGTGATGAAATTTGGAATGATCATGACTTTATCAGTAGTGAACATTTTAAGAATGTCTGTTTAACTATATAAGATACGAAATCAAAATCCCTTAAGCATACGTAGACAAGTTAACGTGAATCCATAGCCTAAAAATATTCGATTTGGATGACAAGCCTCTATTGCTACTCGAACTTTATTAATTTGATCAAATTTAAAATATGCCGAATAAGCTAAGGAATGAGACACCCAGATCATTCTGTTGTTGTTGCTGTCAGCAGGGCTTTACATAAGCTTTATATCTGAAATTAACTGACTTGTAGCTAGGGTGTTCAAATACACTAGAATGATTGTGTTCAAATCCTAGTTCGCTCATAATCTTACATCTTTTGAATGGCTTAGCAATATGTTGTTTAAATTCAGTCTGCTTTACTAGAGAGTGACGATAAGTACAAAGTTAAACCATAGACTTGTCAATTATTCTTTCTGTCTATTGACCTGATGGCAGTTTAGTCGAAAAGAGATCTGATTTTCCCGAATCTTATTATATAGATGAAAGAAGAATTAGAGTTATGGAAGATACTAAACTAAAGACATTTAGTTGACGTCGTTTTTCTGGTTTTAAGTAGTTCCTCAAATAGGATTAGTTAACGTCGAAGAATTTCCATTGATTCAAAAATATTCAAGTATTGGTTTTATAGGGATTTTGTTTGATTGGATGGAAGATTTCATCATGAACTGACATCAGTTAGAGAACCATCGGAAAACCTAAGAGTACTGGACAGCTGTTTCCTACGCCCTAGATTGGGACTCTTCATCAGTACGCAACCACCACAGGGGTTCGAACCCATGACCTTCTGGTTACAGGGCGAGTTCATAGACCATTGAGTCACTGGGATGCGATCCAATGGCCAGTGCATGAATTCTAACAACTGCTCACTAGCAACTGGCGTATTCAGGCAGTTAACCTGGGGTTCTAGAGGGAAGCCATGACCAGTAGGATACAGCAGGTTGAAGATGAGGCAGTAACTTATCGAAGAAGAAATTGAGAAGTGGCCGCGCTTTAATGTGAATTGGCAGAAGTTGGAGTTCACGCACTGGCCGTTGGGTTGGGTTCCAGTGGTTCAATGGTCTAGGAGCTCAATGGCCTTGTAACCAAAAGGTCCTGGTGCGCAACTCTGTGGTGGTTTCGCACTGATTAAAAGTCCCAAACTAGGACGAAACAGCTGTCCAGTACTCCCAGCTGGTTTTCCTATGGTTCTCTAAATGATGTCAGCTCATGATGAAATCCTCCCTCCCATTCAAAAATATTTCAAAGATTATGAGAATATAAGTACTGAGTGAGTTTAAGGAAAAGTATGTGCGTCTAGATGTTAATATTATGGAGAAAAGAGATATGCTCATCCTCGATTTCATGTCTATTTAAACGTATTTCTGAATCTGTTTATTAATTAAGAGTATACTGTCACTCGAGTAAAAATCTAGTAGAAGGAGGCACATATGTTAACAGTTGAACTGACACTGCACTTGTTATATTTTACTGCATTATGCAAGAATATGACACGGTCATAATCAAACATTTAGTAGAACATGAAACTTGTCGCTTTAGAACTACGGTTCACCTTTCACGAAGTCTCTCAATCTACTTTCACCAGTTAGATTTATTGAAATTATATTATGTATACTGAAGAGCTGACAGTTAGACGTCTTCCATTCTACAATCTTTGCAGTAAAGATTCAGATCTATCTAGGGTAGTGATCTATTTCTCAGAAAATATTTCTTCACCCAGTCTCTATTATTATATTCAATAATCTTCCCAACAAATTATATGTTACCCAAATATCTCTAATCTCTTACTTTCATTTTAAAACTGCAACTTTAAAACTCATTGATATGTAAAAAATTTTTTCCCTTGTAGATTACATCGTTGAGAAATGCGATGCAACAACAGGAATATGGGAGAAAGTTCCAGCTATAATTGTTGGGACATCATGTCCTATAAAAGGCTTAACTGAAGGAAAACGTTATCGATTTCGAGTATCAGCTGTTAATCCACTGGGACAGAGTGAACCTGCTGAAGTATTAAATGCTGTAACAGCTAAAAATCCTTTCGGTAAGTAAACTTGCAACCTTTGAGTATTTTAATTCATATTGCTTTTTTCTTGAATAGATGCACCAGATTCACCGGATAATTTGAATATGGATTCATTTGATAAACACTCTGTGGATCTTTCATGGACTCCACCAAAACACGATGGTGGTAATCCTATCAAGGGTAAGTAGCTTGAAATTTGTATCCCTTATTTGAATGTTATATTTATCATGATAAAATTGAGTTAGATGTGTATGTAATCAGTCGTTTGGAATAGAATTCATATCTAAGAACCTCTTATAGCTCACTGAATTCATAGCATGAATGATCCCAGTAATCTTTCATCCTTTATACCGTTACTTATTTACAAATATAGGTTATCTAGTTGAAAAGCGTACGCCTAAAGGTGAATGGAAGCCAGCCACCATTGGATTAGTCACTGGTCCATCAGCTCACTTAACAGGTCTTGAACCGGGTGAAACCTACGAATTCCGTGTAAGTGCTGTGAATGATGCTGGTCCAGGCCGCCCATCTAGAGCAACAGCACCTCATGTTATGAAGGATCCTAGCTGTAAGTCTTTTTGTTTTACTTCTGATGCAAAATTATTTTTGGTATTTTATACATATTTCGCTTGGTGTGTGTGTGAATATCCATAAACTGATTAGTAACACTTAGTAAAACGTAGTTTTTTAAATATGCAACATTTACTTTTAATTCAGTAGTATGAATTTTATTTTCAGTAGAAACACTGATTTCAGGAAATAATCACTTACCAGTTACCCAATATGAATTTAATTCCTTATTTCTCCAATAGATCCTGCTGCTGCTCCTGAGTCTTTGAATGTTGATAAAATCAATAAAAATGGTGTAAAATTATCATGGCAAAAACCACGAAAAGATGGTGGAAGTAAAATCACCGGATATCAAGTGGAGAAGAAAGATGAAAATGGTGAATGGGTCCCGGTGAAACAAACTACTGAACCATGTGCATTTATTCCAATGAAAGAAGGAGAGACTGCACAATTTCGTGTACGTGCAGTGAATGAAGAGGGACCAGGTGAACCGACTCGTCCTACTGCTCCTTTAACAGCTGCTGATCAACCTGAAGCCCCGAGAATATGTACTCCTGAAGATTGTGTTGGTGGTTTAGGCAGTGGAGTTGGAGGTCTGAAAGACGTTTCTCTGAAAGTAAGTTCTGTAGTATAAATTTTCAGCATAGCAGTTGCACATAGCTAAACACACCTAATCCATTGTTAAGTTTATGCAAAACAGACTGTCTGTCAAATGTTTGCTTATGTTAAGTGCTTTCATTAAGTAACCGATAAAACAGTATTTATAATCATCACCAAAAGTTGCATTTCTGAATAGAAATTCACGCTTTATTTTGACTACTTGGTCCTTTATATTTATCACTATTTATTTATTTATTATAAATATGATATAATTATTTATGTCAGTGGGCTTCAGATTGTCGACTGTAAGAAAAGTTAGACAGGATTATTTCTTCTTCGAGTTTGACCACGAATCGATATCATTTAGAGAACCATTGAAAATCAGGTAGCACTGTACTGAACATCTGTTTTGTCTGTCCTAGTTTAGGACTCATTGACAGTACGCACTCTTCACAGTTCAAACCCACGACCTTGCGGTTACAAGGCGAGCTCGTATACCACTCAGACACTGAGACCCAATTCACTGGCCATCCCGTGAATTCTAACTTCTCCCAATTGGTGATTTTAGTGTGACCATCAACCAGTGTCATCGACAGGAACTCTGTCCTCACACTTGACTGGTTGGACCTCACTGGTCATGACTTCTCACTAGAACTGTAGTAAACTCTGTCCTGTAGCAAGTCAGTTGCGAGCATCAGATTAATTTTCAAGAGTTGATTTGTAAAGATTTGACTTGTTTTTCGAGTTTGATCACGGATTGATATCAGTTAGAATTATTTCTACTATATTATAAAATAAATTTGTATTTGTTAAATAATCTAGGCTGGACAAGAATTGAGATTACCAGTGGCGTGGTTTGGTCATCCAAAGCCCACATTTACTTGGACATTGAATGGTGAGCCAGTTAAAGTTGATGGAGTTCGTGTCATACAAAAAGAACAACCTTTACCACCTCCTGCTCATCCTGGACCTGGAGGACAGTTAGAGCTTTCACCTGGTGGTGTTACTGTCCTAGTTGTACCCAACGTCAAACGAAGTGATCATGGTAGATACCAGTTAACAGTTACAAATGATTTGGGTCAAGCGAGTACTTCATGTAACGTAGATGTATTGGGTAAGTTGTAACATGCAATATTATTGTTAAATTGATCCTCGGGCTAAACATCAATATAAGCGAAATATGCAATCATGTTAGTCCTGATAAAGAATGTCTCAGAGTGATCTGGAAATGATAACGGAATGGAAATTATATGATTTTAAGAAATTACATTTAAACCGATCACAAGTTTCTCTACGAAATAAGCTATCACACTTAATATTTAGTCTAGTTTCAACTTCGATTTAACTATCGAATACTTTGTTTGAATGTTTTGTGAATTACACACCAAACATCTGTTGATTGGAAAGGGGTTCAGAAAACTGAAAACTCTCGTCACTTGTCCAGATCGAAATAGATCTTGTTGCAGAAGACTAATTGTTGTCTCAGAATACTAGGTGAAGTAACCAACTCATAATATCCGAAAACAGATTGGCGGTTCTAGAATTGTATATTTCTTCAGCGACAGTGAACCAATACTATAGGATTACTTAGCACAAAGTCTGTGAAATAAACATTAGAATGAATTGCAATAAATACTTCTGATCGTCTTTCCCTCTTCTTCTGACAAACAACGTAGACTGGGCCACGACCGCCATTGTTGAATCCCACCAGAATGGCGATCTATTCTAAAAAACAAACCATATGTTGCTCATTCAGTGTTCACTAACATTGATAACTATGTTGTGCGTACATACATGGTTTATGAGTTTACAACATAGTAGGAAAATATATTTACGTATTTATCAACTTCTGTATTGATTCAGTTCCTAATTTGTTTTTTATTATCTAAGTTCAAAACAACTACATTAAATCCGCCAAGGGAACTTTGTAGGAGCTGGAGTTCTTTCTCATACTGCAATCCATAATTATAGTTTTAACAATTTAGTGGTCGATGAGCACCCTGCTAATCAATCTTTAGGAATCTGCTGAAACTTTCAACCAAGCATTATATGAGGATATGTGGTAAAAGTAATGTACAGAATAACTGTTATGGTAATTGAACTCTTACACTTTTCAAAGTGTGTGGATGCTGAAAAGAAACGTATTTTAGTCTCCAAATAACAGACGTATAAAATGCCGTCTTACGAATATCAGTTAGTTGTCATATGATGCCATTTTTTTAGTAAAGCTAGTTAATATATTACTGCAAAATATTTCTCTGAGAAAATATGCCAATCATGTAATCAGCAAACCAAAGGAGAAAGTTACGATTCTATCTAAAATTTTTCAAAGCCCAATATTCAGGATTCAAACCAGCAAATAAACACATGTCACCTAGATATGCCTCCATCTCCAGTGAGTGGTGGTGTTTCCACTGAGGCTCAAACCCATCAATCCACCTAATGCTTTCGCATTTGAAACGATAAATGTGCGGTTATGGTCTTATTGGGGGCAATTCTAAAGAATAGCAGCCCAAACCGAAACTACCCAGCGAACGGACAAATGACCATGAGCAACCAATCAGGTGACTCTGTTTTATCCAGAGGTACTTATGGGTGCTTTACACCTTTTCCGTTGCAAATTCGCTTCAGATCTTGTTTTGATTACTGTATGGAGAACGGACTGATAGGAAGATCGAAAAATTGCCAATGTGTAGGTGTCATTCATATGCAAAGATACAATAGGTGCATCGATGGGTTTGCTTATTGGTGAAATGAGTGCAGAACCAGAAAATCAGTTCCTTAACGTATGTCGTTCGTTTTTGATTTACAAATTCCTTAGGTACTTTTGATAAATAGAAAATATAATCGAGGGAGATTGAGTGCGAATCAGCAATAGGTATTGGAGATATATGACACCAGCCTCCAGAAAGGATATATTGAGGCTATCCCTAATCGCAGTGCAGGTGTATTATTGCCTATTATACAGCGCTTAGTGCTGCCTGGGACAACTGTTCATACAGATGAATGGAGTAGTTACACTCAGTTATCGAATCAGGGCTATATTCATCAAGTGGTCAACCATACAAATCGTTTTCTCGATCCTTTTGGTGGAACTCACACTAATTTCATCGAAAGTTTCTGGAGTCATCTAAAAAACATATCAGATCTGTGAATGGATCAAGAAACTCAATGATATACAGTTATCTCGATGAGTTTATTTACAGGACTTGGTTTAACATGAGTATCAAGACTCCTATGAGAAATTGGGAGGTTTTTTTCGCAACATATACGAGAACATCGTCCTTTGTTACTATTTTTTAACATTGCAATTATGCGCCGTTTTTTGAACCTTCTGATTGGTCGAAGTTGTCCTTGTCAAGGTCGTTTGTCCGTTCGCCAGGTAGTTTCAGTTTGGGCTGCTATTCTTTAGAGTTGCCTCATCGGGAATATGATCACTCACTAAGAGTTCAAGTGCATCTAGATGACGAGTTCTGAATAGGACGAAATGCACAACTTGTATTCTACTGATAGTCCCTTCACCGTTTATATCTATTTAAATAAAGAAACTAGCAAACAATTAAGCAATTCCATCTCTGATAGGTGAGTGTAGGCTTAATGTTATTAGTTTTTTACGCGGAGACCTTTGTTCACCTAATCAACACTTCTGTTTAATTTCAATTTATTTCATCATCTATTTTTCAGATGCTCCTTCTGCACCTGGTGGACCTCTTGAAGCAAGTGATGTTAGTGCTAATGAGATCACTTTGAACTGGAAAGCGCCATCAGACGATGGTGGACAACCAATTACTAATTACATACTTGAGAAGCGTCCCAAAGGTTCAGACACGTACGTTAATCCACTATTGCTATTATTATGTATTTTCAGACAGTCATATATATATATTTAGAAACCACTTGTGATAAATTTATATCATCGTAAACAAACATCTACATAATAGTATATTATTTGTTTGTTTTATTTTCTTCATTTTGAATTCAGTTGGCAGAAAGTTAGTGGATTCTTAAAGTCACCCAACGCAACTGTCAGAAATCTTGATGAAGGTACAGAGTATGAATTCAGAGTTATGGCTGAAAATCCGCTTGGAATTAGTGAACCATTAGTTACAACTCAGCCTATTAAAGCCAGACATCCATTCGGTAAGTTAACTTCTTTTGCACAATAATGAATATACATTTTTTTTATTCCTTTACGTTCTCAGTGGAAAATAGGGCTTCAAGCTAGAGGCTTGAAGTTTCGGTAGCAGTGGTGTTAATTTTTAAGGGATTAGGTTGCTGGCCTTATACCCAACCTTCCGTATTTACTTAGCTTAGCGAGGTAAGGGAGTGCGTCGTCTGGGAATCGAACCCCGAACAATATGAGGCGTGCTACCGTTGCATGAATATAGGTTTTGAAACTTGTTATTCAGCCTTTATTTATAACTATCAAGAAACATCAGCTGTTGTATATAGTGTAGTAATACACCCATATCATTGCACCGACAGGAATGATGCAGTACATCATACACGAAAATAAGAGATAGATTGGTAGGGGTTTATCCAAGCTCAAAGTACAAAGTTACTATGTGGTAACATGTTCACTTATGAAACGAGGATTTGATAAGTATACTCACCTATCAGTGAGAAGACAAAAAAATTAAGCAAACAGGTAGGTATATTAGTAAATAAGTAAGCACACTTCCACATGTATTTCAAAATTAAATGTCTATTAGTGATGAGTTATTCATAGCTGACGGAATTCAGTGTGCTGCTATTCAAAATGATTCTATGGGCTTTCTGCAGATTTTAGATCAAACAAAATTTCACTAACTAAAACAGATTTGCTGCACACTTATTTATGTATTTATTGATTTAAAACACAAAACCTTGTACAATATGGGTACCAAGAAGATGCGTATATTATCGTATACCCCGAAACCTAACTCAAATATAAGGAATAAATATATTTTAATATCACTCTTACAGTGGGAATAGGAATCTGGTAATCTCCAAGTCACTTCTCACGTAACTATCATATTAACACAGCTGGGATTACTGTTATTATCCCTATTTATATTTATATTCACTAAGTTTCATGAAATTGGTTACAGGATTTCAGCATGAGCTGTCATCATTTAGAGAAACATTGGAAAACCTCGGAGTGCTGCCAGATAGCTGTTTTGTCCTAGTTTAGGACTCCTCATCAGTAAAGCAGATAGTGTGGGGGGGGGGACAGATACCCACCGATAACATTGGCTAGTGGTCGCGTCATATTGTGAATTGTCAGAAGTTGGAATCCATGCACTGGTCATTGGATCGGCGGGTCCCAGTGGCTGGATGGTCTACAGGCTCGCCTTGTTACCAGAAAGCCCTGGGTTAGAGCCCCTACGGCGGATACGTAATGATGAAGGGTCCCGGACTAGGATGAAGCATCTGTCCAGTACTCCCTGGTTTTCGAATGGTTCTCTAACCGACGTCAGTTCATGATAAAATTCTGTAACCAAACAAATCGCTGCAAAACAACACTTGAATTCCACTCCACTAATGTAAAATATTACAAATATTAATTACGTAATGCAGATTACTACACGACTTTCATGTGAGAGAGCTTTATACAAGGTGTGCAAAATTAGGGAAAGATATTACTCCCAACTGCTGAAACCAACATCTATATCTACGGATAGGGTACGTATATAACTAATTCTCTATCTCCTGTTGATCGGACAGTGATTATTAGTCTCTATTGACATGTCACCCACCTCCTAGTACGGATGCTTCAATGATGCTTGAAGATTAACATCATGTTATTAAATTGACAGTGGAACGCGGTAAGTGCTTCGTGTCCGATTTAGGACTCGTCTGCTGTCAAGGTGTGTATCTTCAGTGAGACTGGAACTCAGTGTCTACCGTTTCAGACATCAGGAAGTTATCCATTAGGCTGAGACAGCCATCTTCCGTTCAACGGATGTCGGTCGTTGTTTGTTTAATTTACTCTCTGTTTCCCACTGATTAACTTCTATTCGACCGAAATTTTTCATTCGGATGCATCGAAAGTGTGGTTTAAGGTTTAATGGAGTAGTTCAGTAGACAGTTATTTAGGTTGAATGATTCCAACTGAAAGTGTAGAAATCGAAACTACACACTTTTTACGTCTTGTTAGTTTGAATAAGGCATTAAGAAGACAAATTTCGCGAGATGATATCATTTCGTAGTTTCTTTACAACCGCTTTACAACTAACATGGTTAACAATAATAAAATAAAGTTCATGACAATTACTCAGTTAAATAAAAAACACAAAAGTACATACTAATGACCAATCATATTTAGATAGGTCATGTAGTCCAGGGTAGGCGAAGATTAAAGTCTATTGATTTTTGTACACACAGTTTAGGCTGTATGTGATTAATCCAAAGTGCTTCCATCACCTTCAATAACCTTGAATTAGAGTTATGTGTTAGTTGTTTAATCGACATTTCTCCCCTTGTGTATCTTTTTTAGAGGTAAAATTCAATTCATTTCTATCCTTTTTTATGTAGATCCACCTTCTGGAATGTCTCAACCAACCATTGAAAATGTTACTGATGATTCAGTAACACTATCCTGGGATCCTCCTAGAAAGGGTCCAGTTACTGGTTATACAATAGAAAAGCGTGGAAAAGGAGATCGTAATTGGACAAAGTAAGCAAAGATTTAGAGAAAAAACACTCAAAAGAGAGTACTTCAAAGCTAAAAATTTCTTTACTGGATCCTTCATTATTTCTTAATCATGAAATTACTAAATAATTAATCTTCTCAAGTCTTAATCTACTGTTTATAAATAATTTGTATTCCACTCTTTATAACTAACCAATTCAGTTCAATTGAGTAAAAACTGTTTTAAAAGCAGTTGGATTACTTTCGATGGTTAGCTCTTCTTGGCAATATTCACCGGTAACGTCAAGAAACTGGTAAACAAGGCCACCATAACCCATAGTATCCATTATTAAAGCGGAAGCAGTCAACAAGAGGACTGGCAGAAAGGTTACCTACGAAACACTGGAACCCTGGTTCGATAACAAAAGTCACACATCAAGTCAAAACTGATTACCCATGTCCCTAATCTATTAACATTTAGGGTTGAAATCATGGCAGCTAACTCTTTGTAGGCGTTTATATATTCGACAGGTATTTAATAGAAAAATGCGTGGAGAATAAAATTAAATTATGAAATATTAGTTCTACAGTAGTTTGCAAAAGCAGCCTGATTTCTGTTCAAAGTTTGATCACGGACTGATATCAGTTAGAGAACTATGGGAAAACCAGCACTGGAGTACTGGACAGCTGTTCCCTCTCCCCTAGTTTGGAACTCATTGGCAGTACGCCTCCACCGCAGGGGATCGAACTCTGGACCTTCCATTTACAGGTCAAGCTCATAGACCCTTCAGTCACTGGAACCCAACTCAATGGCCCATGAACTCTAACTTTTAATAATTCGCGATTTTTGTCGTTTACATTCAAACTTTAAAATTAAGCATTCCATATTCGTAGGGAGAAATACTATGCAGTTCTTCAAGACTGACATTCTGTAGTTTTTCTGTCAACAATGGGATTACGGCGTTCTCCAATAACTCTGAACATTTTCTGGTTTAGTAGGCAATTGACCTGGGGATTATGTTTGACCCTCCCACTTTTTTCAACCATTTTTCTTAGCATTATTTGGCGAGAAGACAAGGCAGGTCATCTGTTTTATTATATGTAGTTCGATCGGATCCTCAGAGCATTTAAATTTGATTACTGCACCACAGCGGTAAAATACTGAGAGAAGGGTTTATCAGCTGGAAGATTATGAAAGAGGATGGACAAAAGTTGTTGTCTGTTTACTATATGACTTGAAATTATTTCCTAAGATTATAAGATGTTTGATTTACTGTATATCATAGCTTTTATATTATATCTCATTTCTAATATATGTAATATTTCCAACATATGTCTAGGGTCAATGTTCATCCACTGTCAGGTACAGAGCATACAATTAGAGGTTTACCTGAGGGGAAAGAATTCGAATTTCGTGTTGTCCCATTCAATGCTGCCGGTGCAGGTGAACCTAGTGAACCAACATCTCTTGTGAAAATTCAGAAACCTAAAGGTAATACACATTTGTTGAAAATTATTTCTACTGTAATCAGTACGGTGTTTATTTTCTTGTGGTAATTTAATTTTACAACTTCACATATGTACTAAGAAAATAGCACACTCTTGATAAAGGATGAAATTCTCAAGTATTGGTTTTGTTAGGGATTTTGTTTGATTGGTTGGAGGGCTTCATCACGAGTTGACATCAGTTAGAGAACCACTGGAAAACCAGCAACGGAGTCCTGGACAGCTGTTTCAGCCTAGTTTTGAATTCTTCATCACTACATACCCAACAAAGTTCGAATCCAGGACCTTATAATCTGAATAAAGCGACATCGTTGGAACTAAATTTCACTGGCGAATGGCATAAATCTACTTGGTGAGTTTTTAAAATCTCAACAGTTAAAAGTTGACCAGGCAACTACAAGAACACAGGTTTTCAGGTGAAGCAGTTTCAGTTGAGATGAACAAACAGTGGTGAAGATTTATTCGTGACGAAATTGATAAATCACTAAGTTTTCGGGATTATTTTACTCTCTTAACAATACGATAGATTAGATTTTAGGTTCTTTATGTACACATTTTAAGGTATATTTAAGAACAATAGGCTTTGACGGTGTCTTAACATGAAACTCTGAATATGAAATCATATTTGTTTTATATTACTTTCCTATTTGTATCGCTTTCATTCCGTGTACATGATTAATCTTCATCAAGTTACTTTTAAGGGCAGTTTTCACTATCACCAATCAGATAAATAAGTAGCTGAGGTGGAATATGATTTGATTGCTTCGAAAATAAATACTTTACAAACTGATGAAGCTTGTGCACAGTTATAACGACGAGGGTTTGCGGTCAATAATGGAGTTACAAGAAGCAAAATCTTAATAATCAACCTATAACACTTTATTTCCTTTAATTCACTATACATCAGATACGAAAGACTCGACAGAATTATAACGTGCTGTTCAGGGTTGCCCAAGAATTAAAGCTTTTTGTCGTATAACATAGTAGGCGTCTACTTCTGAGAAGATATGAATTCAAGTGAAATAGCCGCCAGAGGATAGTTTTAATTTTCGAGGGTTAATTTGTAGGGATCTGATTTGCTTCTTTAAGTCCGACTACGGATTGATATTAGTTAGAGAACCACTGGAAAACCTAGGAGTGCTGAACAGCCAGCTATTTCGTCCTAGTTTGGGACTCGTCGTCAGTACGCATCCATCAGGTTTCGAACATAGGACTTTCCAGTTACAAGGCAAGTTCGTAGACCATTCAGTCACCGAAACCCAATTCAATGGCCCATAAGTTTTATTTCTACCTCTACGAATTCGTGATTGTAACGCGAGCCAGCCAATGTCATCGGTGAACATTTGTCCTTACTCCCGACAGGATGAACCCCACTAGGCACGACTTCTTACTAGAACTCCGGGAAACTCCATCCTGTAGTTGTCCTGTCGATAAGTCCCAAACTGGGACGGAACAGCTGTTCAGTACTCCCTGGTTCTCAAGGGTTCTCTAGCTGATATCAATACGTAGTTGAATTTGAGATAGTTTTAAGCTAATTCCTGTCTGCTGAGAAAACGAATAGGAAGGTGGTTTTCTCAGCTAAGAATATGTTACATTCTATATTTTCGCTATATTGTGACTATATTTCTGATTAGGGCGAATTTCATTTTAGTTGCTTTACGTCTATACGTCACACTCTGTTAGTTGTTTGTTCGGATTATAATGTACACTTCTCATTGGTATCATCTAAAATATGTTATAAGTTGGGATTGTTTTTATGATCAGTTGATATTATTAAACAGTTTCGATCAAAAGTACTTATGGAAAGCTGATTGACTAACGTGAATAATGATCACTTGCATAATTACACTTTATTTTAGCCATCTGTTGTGAAGACATTTTAAATAATGAATGAGTAAAGCAACTCTGATAGTTCAAATAAATTCTGCTTTTTTTTCTCTTGAGGCACTTACTTACATTATATAGGAAAATATTAAACGAAACACAAGTGAGAAGTAGTCTTAGGAGGACAGATAACATGTACTTCAGTGAAGAACAAATATTAATTTGATGTACTTATCCTGTTAGGGAAGTTCTCTTTCCATTGAATTGTCCATACTGTCTAGTTCATAAGTCTTCAAAAAATTAACAAGGATTTTCGTATCTGTAGTGTTTTTGATTTTTATCTAATTCTGTGTATTCTTTGCACACATATAAATGTAGCTGCTCCTAAAATTGGCCCTGATGCACCAAGACAAGTTAACGTTACTAAGGGGGAACCATTCAAAATTCGCATCCCATATACTGGAAGTCCACCAGATGTTGTCGAAGCTACAAAAGTATGTTTGTTGATTTTTAGTTTTTATATGAGTTTTATAAATTCACTAGGTTATTGGCAATTAATAGTGTTCTCTGAGCTGGTTGGTTTAGTTGCGGAGCTTTCATCGTCTTTCTGGACGACATCTTCAGCACAGTATTTTGGAAGAAATGATTTAAATTTCTTCATGAGTGGTATAATTGTGTCTCCTGGTAACCATCTTTAAATATGTATTGACCGTTTTCTATTGATTGGGATTTTAAACTTTCTGATCACCTGATTTACTTTTTATTAGTTGGTATATTTCATCTTTATTAGCGTGTTTGTTAATTGCATTTTCGTTTGAGTATCAGGCTTCTAGGAATTCCCTGACTGCACTTTTGGTGTTTCCTCTGTCTAAGATTTTGACATTATCCCAATCAAATTGATGTCCATAATCGTCCGTATGCATTGTTACTAAGGAATTTATATCATGTCTTTTCACGGCTGATTTGTGTTCTTGGATTCTTATTCGAAGGGGACGCCCACTTTGGCCGATGTAATGTTTGTTACATTTCATACAATTTATTTTGTAAATGGTGTTAATTTTATCTCCTTTTTCTATCAGATCTTTTGGTTTGCATAAGATCGAATTAGGCGATTCGGCTGGTTTATGTGCTACATCTATATCAAACGGTTTCATTATTCTAGCCGTTATTTCAGAGATATTTCTGATGTATGGTAGGATGAATTTATTTTTGGTCTTTGGTGATGGTTCTTTGTTGGTGCTTTGATTTGACTTTAAACACTTTTTGATGAAATATTTTGGATAACCATTCTTCTTGAAGACCGTTTGTAAGTATTTTTGTTCCATTCTTTTCAACTCTGGTGTGCTACAATGTGTTTGAACTCTTCTAAACAATGTCTGCACATAGTTTCTTTTGTGAGTAATTGGATTATTGCTAGAATAGTTGAGTATTTGATCTGTGTGCGTTAATTTTCTATATACTTGTGTTTCTAAATTTCCTGTGTTGGTTCTCCTGATTAAGACATCTAAAAATGGGATTTTGTTATCTAATTCTTCTTCTCTTGTGAATTTGATGTCTTCAAATATGTTGTTTATTGATGTGTGGGTATATTCGAAATCATTTCTCTTAATTATTACAAATGTATCATCAACGTAACGTACCCAGATTTTCGGTTTAATTATAGGTAGAGCTATTAATTCTAATCTTTGCATAACGGCTTCAGCTATTAATCCTGATATGGGCGATCCCATTGGTGCTCCCTTTATTTGCTCATATATTTGAGTATTGAATTGGAAGTATGTTGTAAGGCATAATTTTATGAGTTCTATCCAAGTTGAACATTGCGTTTTTATGTTTTCATCACTGTAGAGTAATTGTTGCATAGTTTCTGTTGCTAGTTTTGGACTAATTGAAATATATAATGCTGGTGACATCAAAGGACACCATTATTTCATTGTTTTCTACCTGAATGTTTTTGATTTTCTCTAAAAATTGGATTGACGAATTGATAGAATGGTCGCATGATTCTGCTAGGTAATTTAACTTCCTGAAAAGTTCCTTAGATAGATTATATGTTGGTGTTTCTGGAAGCGAAACGATTGGTCGTAAGGGGATGTTTGGTTTGTGTAGTTTTGGTCTACCATAGAATCGAGGTAAAATAGGTCCATTAGATTTCATTCGCCATTGATCTTGTTCTGTAATCTGTCCTGATTTCGTTAGTTTATTTAACGTTGTTCTGATTTTGTTATCGAATGCTTGTATTGGGTTTTTTGTCAATTGATGATATACATTATTATGTTTGAGTAAATCCTCTGCCTTTTTTATGTAGTCTTCTGTGTCCAGGATTACTGTTGTTCTTCCTTTATCAGCCGGTAGAATAACTATATCTTTTCTATTCTTTAGTTTCTTCAATGCATTTTGCTCTTCAGTGCTAAGTTAAGAATTATGTCTTTTCTGTTTGAGTATAGGTATAGGTTATTACAGTTGGAGTGAATTTTACAATATAAGTATTGAGTATTGTAGAGTGAAGTTATATAATTTTACATGACCTCTGTTGCGTATAATACATTTGTGAGGTAATGGTTTTACAATGATATGAAACCTTTCTTAAATATCTTTCTGTAATAAGCAATCCAGAAAACAGTGGATAATTTCAGCATAGTCTTGACAACAGTATGATTAGACCTTTCTATATGAATTTTCGAAATAACCATGAAAACGGAGTTTTTTTCTTTAAATATGAAGTCTGCCAATTTCTGTCATTGGAATAAAATTTTCACAGTAAGGCGGTAAGCTTCGGTGGCATAGCGGTTAGGACGCTCGCTGACCATGTACGTGGTCCGGGGTTCGATTCCCGGCCGACGCACTCCTTTACCTCGCTAAACCAGAAATAATACTGGTAAAGAGGGAAGGTTGGGCTTGAGGCTAGCAACCCCATCCTGTAAAATAAACACTGCTACAGAAACTTCAAGCCACTAGCTTGAAGTCCTATGTTCCAATGGAGAACGTGAAGGAAAAAAAAGGCGGTAAGCAAAACGTATGACTAGATAACAAGGCGAGTGCTTAAGGTATCTGATAAATGTATTCTACAGATATTGTACTTCAATAATAAGAAATATTCCCATATCATGAATTAAAAGTCAATATGAACGAAGAATATTCTTTTCAGTTATTCCTCTTCAGGTTCTTACAATTATAAAACAGTTAAAATATTTGCTGTCGTTACAATAATGATAACCAGTTATAGGGCGGATATATTTTTTAACGTAGAAAAACAAATTAGTTATTGGGTGACAAAATAGTCATATTTGTGAGACAAACGTGCTAGTTGGCTGAAATCGATTAGAAAGTATTTCGGTGACATGGGAGACAGTGGTGGTGATTAGCCATAATTGATTTGTAGAGTGTGGGGTGGGAAAATTGACAAGTTAGATCAAGATTATAAAAGGTGTCAGGTGAGTGGAGTGGCTAGTACAAAGTGGTCTGTGTTAAACAGGAGATGGTAAGACTGCGATGAGAGGTTGTTCATAAAGAAATAACGAGTGTGTGAAATGAGACAGGTGGAGGCATGCATATATTGAGAAAACAGATGATATCACTTATAATAAGTCCGGATAGTATAAATGGAAAATTTGATAGTATTGAGAGAATGTTTGAGTGAAGGGTATAAATTATGACGAATAATAATAATTGTAATAATAAGCAAAAAAGGAAAACCAAGAAGATTAAGGGGAAGAAGCACTCTTGGTGAGAAGAATCACTAATTTAGGATCGGCCACAGTAGGAACAGCGTCTGAACGTGTTCTTTTTGGATACAAGGTTGTGGTTTAATGGGTCTTATTGCAATAGCTTCAGCTATGTGTAGGAGACGTAAGCGATAAAGACTTTGGTAAGTGATAAAGACTTTGGAATTCGACATATAACCCTGAAAGCTATGTTGACGTCGATGCGATGTCCAGTATCGATGATGTGTGATAGGATCGAGTTTTTTATTTAATTGTGTTGTCAGTGGACTGCTCAACAAAACACTCAACACAAACTCTAAACTGCCTACTTTTATCATATTGTGAGATGATATTGTATCCTAGCAACGAGTGTGGACATGAGGATACATGTAGTACACACTGGTTTTCAGTGCTTCTTTGATCAATTTTAATAATCAATAAAGAATAATCGTGAATTGACAGAAGTTAGAATTCATGGGCCATTGGATCGGGTCACAGTGGCTTAACGGTATACGAACTCGCTTTGTAAGGTCCTGGGTTCGAACCCTGGTGGGTGCGTACTGTGAAGAGTCCCAAACTTGGACGAAACAGCTGTCCAGTACTCACAGGTTTTCCGATGGTTCTCTAACCAAAATCAGTTCATGATGAAATCCTGTAACCAATCAGTAAAGACTCAGACTGAAGTAACTCTGCAGCTGTGTACACATTTACTCCGATTGTTTATCTTACTAGTCGACGCAGGTCTCAAACCAGCCACCTGTCAGTTGAACCTTTAGCACTTAGAATAACTTCAAAAAATGCAACCTTCAAACGAACTAGCTATCCATCAACTAGGCGACAGGACAAAAGTAATAACTTGCTTGAAATTTGTTTGTCCAGATGTGTTTATTTTTCCCAGTTTATAAAAATCATGCTTGAGTGTTTGAAAATTCAGACGATAAGTTATCCTAGACAATCAACAATATCTACCGGCATCCCTTGTTGAAATTGAAATAGTTAAAATAGCAATTGATTTCTGTTTTACTTCATCGTATTAATTTTTATGATGCTTATCCTAATGTATACTATTTTATTCATTCTGATCGAAAAACGTAGTCTTCGATTGCACATTAATCAATAACTAGTGTAGTGCGTCTAGTCCTTTGTTTGGTGCAGACTGAACTCTATCCGTCAAGTTTGCAATGTGGCCACCATACCACTAGGTGGCTTGCCATCATGGTGCACTGTAAATTATTGGTGTTAGATGGTTGGAGGCAATCTACAGGAAGCCTTCCGACTGGGTTTTGTGCTAGTTGGCACTCACCAGTCAGCAAGGCATATCTGCAACCTTGAAGGAACTCGTTACCCTTCTGAGCCTGAATAATCCAGTGGTAACTTCTCTGAGTGACGTGGGTTCGAATCTCAGAAGAGACATGAGTTACTTCGAGTTTGCAGATACGCCTTGTTGACTGGTGAGTGCCACCTAGTACGAAACCTAATTGGAGGGCTTCCTACTGATTGACTCCAACCTTTTACTACCAAAACGTGGTCTGTCTGAACATAAATTGGACAGTAAATATCATACTTGTCTCTCTTAAATTTAAAAATAAATATACAGATTGCCGGTTCATACACTAGCCATCTCACTTTCATTAGTATCATTTATGTTAGGATAACATAGTAAACAGTTTTAAATTATGATGATTGACCAGCGACACATAAAAAGCTCACTTACACACACACACACTCTCAAACACCAGTCAGTTTTATACTTCAAGTTTGATCATACTATTATTATTTATTGCTCCCTTGGGTTCCTAGTGGAACATAGGGCTTCAACTGCACGTCTCCATATGCTTCTGTCTTCCGCTGTACTTTTCCACTGCATCCATGTTAGTCCATACTGTTTCAGCTCCTCTTCACACCATCTTCTCCATGTCACCCTTGGACGTCATACGCGCCGCCTCCCTTTCGGCCTGGTTCCACTCGACCAATGGCCTGACGCGCGATGTCACCAACCGGCCTCCTCAGCGAGTGTCCAATCCATCTCCACTTTCTCCTGCATATTTCTTGGTTGGCGATTGGTTCTTGTTTTGTTTGTTTCTTCCCAGCCACAGTTTCTTGTTGGTGATTCTTTCCGGGCCGGCCATCTGATCTTCAGTATAGATCCAGCGAAGACAGTTGTTGGTTGATGAAGGTCTGCAACAGGCTGTTGGAAATATTCTTCGTGACCCGCCCTCCAAGTTTCTGATCCGTATAGAAGAGCTGACTGACTTGACGTTTGTATCGAAAATCCGACTGGATTTTGTTGTTGAGGCTGAGTGAGATGAGGCTGACTTCCAGATTGGTTTCAGGTTGATGAATATGTGTGTTCTCTCCTTCCCGATTCTCGCTCGATTTGACATCCTCGTCCGTCCCGGCAGCCTGTAGTTGAGACAATGCTCCCGTTGATGACGATTGGCGCTGGATGTTGCTGCCGTTGTTGTTGGTTGGTTATTTTCATAACCTCCGTCTTGTCTATATTCACTTGGAGTCCTGTCTTCGCCGGCTGCTTCTTCGACCAGTTTGTCGGTCGGTTTTCGCTTGTAAGTCTTCGATTTTGTGACAGTGACATCAAACATAAATCATCCATGCGCGAAATCCAGGTCTTCTAGGTTCTTCGCGTTGTTCTGGTTCAGGATATCCCTGTCTTCTCGTTTCCCACTCACAGTCTGACGCATTATGCAGTCAATACACCATAATTAGGAATATCATTCATTGGTGATAATAAGCCAGCACCCTTGTCTGACTCCTGTGTTTACCTTAAACGCCTCACTGAGTTTCCCGTTGTGGATCACTTGACATGTGCTGTTGTCGTACAGCTGTTGAATAAGGTTGGTGAATATTTGGGGTACGCCGTAGTACTCGAGTAATTTCCAAATTACTTCACGATCAACACTGTCGAAGGCCTTCTCAAAGTCTATAAAGTTGAGGTAGAGGTTTGGTTGACATTCCATGCTTTGTTTTGTGATGATGATGCGTAGAGTTGCAATTTGGTCAGTAAATGATTTGCCTTTCCTGAATCCAGCTTGTTCTAGTCGGAGTTCTGTATCCAGTACATCCTTTAATCTCTCCAGGATGATGCGACTCAGGATTTTGCTTGGCGTCGACAGGAGCATGATAATAAATTGACGTCAATTAGATAAACCCGGAGTACTGTACAGCTGTTTCGTCCTAGTTTGGGACTTTTCGACAGCATGCGCTCATGACCCCACCAGGGATTGAATCAGAGACCTTCAGGAAATAAGGCAAGTTTATCTACCTATTAGCCTGGTTTCTACCTCCAGCCAATTAGAGGTACATAGTACTACTGCAAACCAACATTTGACTTTATCAGGTAGCGCCTACTTTTTAAAGTGAAAAATCCCCATATTGAAACCAAAACAAGATTTTGAGCAAACAATTGTTTTCGATAACTTCTTCTTCAGGCACTACAGTTATAAATCCATGAATAATAGAGTACATATAGCCAATAGAGGCAAATGAAAATAATATCAGAAACTGTATTTGTATCATTTGAAACAATAATTTGGATAGACAACATCTGCTCCAAGTCTTCAATAAGGTACACCCAGCTATCAAATTCACTTGTGAAGAGGAACTCCAAGGTAGTATCCCATTTCTGGATGTTCTTTTCACAAAAAGATCAGACGGTACCTTGAAAAGAAACATCTATAGGAAAGCCACGTGGAACGGACAATACACCCACTTCCATAGCTTCATACCTATACAATATAAGCGCAACCTAGTTCGTTGTCTTAGTCATAGAATTAGACGCATATGTACCGAGGATTGTATTGAAGATGAAATAAGAAATCTTACAAACGCCTTGCTACGAAATGACTACCCTACCAACTTTGTAAAGAAGTATATCTACGAAACTACACATAATACCAAGCGAGACACAGTAAGTAAGAAAAAGCTTTACTTAAATGTACCATTCAAAGTCGATGTAGCCAGCGACATATTAAACCGTAGATTAACAAGATCAATTGAAAGAACTTTTAATGCCGCAAAACTGTATGTCAGTTTCTCAACCAAATCGACATTGACGCCGTGCATTAAAGATAGATTGCCCAAAATGGCGACATCAATGTGTGTATATAAATTCAACTGCTCCTGTGGAGCTAGTTATATAGGTCGTACCCAGAGGAATTTATCTTTATACGCACTCGTGAACATATTCCTGTTTGGCTTGGGAAAAGAGCAACCAAATCATTAAATAGTGCAATTCTGTCTCATCTAGTGAATAGCGAACACAGCATCAAAGTAGATGAGTCATTTACAGTTGTGTATCGAGTACCGAACAATCTCCCCAAAGGCACACGATTACGCCTCCTAGCCATAGCTGAGGCTTTAGAGATTATAGAGAGAGAGAGAGAGACCAGACCTATGTGTACAGAAAAAACTTATTCACTCTCTTTGTCTACCCTGGCCCACTATAAGGACACCAGGATCATAATTTTTTCGTACTATTATTATCGTTATTATTATTTTGTGATATCATATCTTTATTATTCACTTCTCCACCCAGTTTATTTCACCTCATTGTTACCCTTATTTTCGTCAGCCTTTATGATTTTATACTAAGCCTACCAATTCTGTAGCATTTTATTACAATTTAGCCTCTTTATTTTATCATTAGACATTATCGGTCAGCCCTCACATTCAGTGCCTCCTTTGTTAATGTGTATCTGTATGTATTTTCTGGTTATTGCATTTTTCTCACCCCAAGGACACTTGTATTCTGTTGACTATAAAATAACACTATATCACCCAATTGTTCATTCACACTTCATCACATTTTTCTGACTAAACACCCTATACACATTTGATTGACTATAATAACTAATGGACTATCACCTCAAGTTACACATGCACTCCAATACAGTTTCTGATATTATTTTCATTTGCCTCTATTGGCTACATGTACTCTATTATTCATGGATTTATAACTGTAGAGCCTGAAGAAGAAGTTATCGAAACAATTGTTTGCTCAAAATCTTGTTTTTAAAATGAGACAGTGTTTTAACATCTCGGTATGAACAATTATTAGAAATTTTAAAATCACTAGTTTCATTTTAATTACTAAATTTTCGTCTTTTTATTTCCTCATAAGGATGGTGTACCAGTCATTTTAGATGATGGTCGATTTGTCTTAACTATTACACCGGATGAAGTTATCATTGTTGGCAAGAAAGGTGATAAACCAGATGAAGGATCATATAAAATAACACTGAAAAATGATAAAGGTCAAGATACTTTACCTATCAGGATCAATGTTCTTGGACCACCTGATACTCCACAGGGACCACTTGAAGTAACAAATATCAAGGCTGATTCATGCACACTTGGATGGAGACCACCAAAGGTGAGTAATAAACGATTAAATTTTATTTGTTTGAATTAAGCGGAGATTTTTTAACATTGACACGTTAGACATTTATACTCTTTTTGATAAGCTACATTTTTACAAACAATAGTTTGTTTTCGCACAAAATAAGCCTTCTTCATAAAACTGAACTTTCAGGAGGAATGTATATTGTGATTGAGATTTATTTGGATAAAGTAAGTAGTTTCCTTATCTATGTCAAGCTACTTCATCACAATAGTTCCTTTTCTTTTAATGAAAATCTCTTGCAGACATACAATATCAATTGAATGAACTTTTATTAATGAATAATCTCCATTCAGACATTAATGAAAAAACAAAACAAAACATGTCATTCAACAAAGAGGCTGTTTTCAGTGAATTCATTTTCTTTAGCTTCTTTATCTCATTTATATACAATGTTTTTTCACGAAAGAGAGTAGTAAAAAAATTAATGAATTGTACTAACTATAGTCAGAATTTGTTGGTTCCTTGAATTCCAACCCAAGTAGCTGAATGGCCAACCACTTTGGTGACGTTACCTGAATGTCCCGGTTTTGATTCCTGATGAGGTCTTTTTTTAATAATAATGGTAAAGCTTTATTTAAGACGGTATGCGAATATACGGTACAAAGATTTTCAGCGTATTCAATTCCAAAGTACTTTTTTCTTCACAAAGGATTCACATGTAAAGTTATAATCTGAAGTATATCTTCATTTCGTTGAAGAATTGGGAGCAAGTTAAATCATCGCGCAAGTTTATGTATAGGTCATTTGATATAACTGCATGATTAGAACAATGATAAATCCAGATGAAATTAAGCATTTTAGAGGAAAGTAATTTCGGTAGCCCAATGATTTAAGCAGGCCGCCTTGAATGCGAACTGATGAAGAGACGTGATATAGGAGGAGAAAGCTGTCAAGTAGTCCCTGACTTCCAGTGATCTCTCCAACTGATGTTGACTTGTAATGAAAATCCAATAACTGAAATAACCGTAGTTGTTAATTTTAGTCTAGGGAAGAGTGGAATTCAAAAAGTCTATCAGAGTGACGTAATAAGATGACTAATTTAATAAATGCGTTCTAGCCAGCATGGTGCGTCGGTGCCGACCATGCATTTGGTTCGGTCCCCGGCAGACGCACTCCTTTACCTCGCTAAGCTAGTAATATGACTAGTGAAGAAGGAAGGTTGGGGATGAAGCTAGCAACTCTATCCCATAAAAACAGTAAACACCACTGCTACAGAAACTTCAAACCTCTAGCTTATAGCCGTATGCTCCACTGGGAACGTAATTCAATAATAAAAATAAAAAGCCAACATGCACATAGAAACGAAAAAAATATGACATTATGCCAGAGTTATAAAAATATGCAGGTAAAAAGAGTTGAAAAACCAGACCAAACAACAAAGCAAACGAAATCAAGCTAGTAGAAAATAACAAGTTTGTTGCCATGACAGTAGACATGATGTAACGATAGAATAATTTTCTTTTAACTGCAGAGCAAGACAAGCTTTCATTGCTCTCAAATCTGTGTGGAGGTCAACAGCACTCAGCATCAAAAATAAGATCCGGATTTTCAACTCCAATGTAAAGTCAGTGCTACTATACGGATCAGAGACTTGGTGAGTCATAAAGAGCATCTCAAACAAACTTCAGACCTTCATTAACAGCTGTCTTCGCTTAATACTCAAGATCAGATGGCCAGCCAGAAAAGATCAGCAACAGGGATCTCTGGGAATGAGCGAACCAACCCAGCAGGAACCAATTGTGCAACAAATAGGCAGGTAGAAATGGAGATGGATTGGCCATACGCTGAGGAAACCATCAAGTGACATCACTAGACAAGCCATCGCTCGAGTGGAACCCGAAAGGGAGGCGGCGAATTGGTCGTCAGTGAGAGGGTGACTTGGAGGAGGTCATGTGAAGAGGAGATGAAAGCATGTGGACAGACCTAGAGCGGGGTGAAAAAGTTGTCAGAAAACAGAAGGCAATGGAGGTGCGCAGCTGAAGCCCTATGTTCCTCTAGGAACTAAAGGATACAATAATAATAATAATAACTGCAGAGCTACAGTTTATCTGTCTGAATGGTAAGAGCTTCGGAAACACAAAGGAAACGAAAGCGTGTTGTCTCTTATTCCCCTAAAACTGTTCAGCACACAGTGTCTTTTTGCATTCTGTTAATCCGTATGCTTCATGAATCCTTCTGAGGCAATCCTCAGTATATCCAGCGTAAATAAATAAATTTTAAAACACAATACAGTTTTGCACTTATCAAAAAACACAACCAAAACTGTAATACCTAGTTTCAGTTGTAAGCGTAATAAAAAGACGTGTCACTGAACAAACAATAAGCATAGACGGGGTAGTTGCCTAATTCACGTATAAGTAGGCGACGTAAATCACTCCAATAGTGTCAAATAAGAAGAAGCACAGTGTCTTAAAGTCCAATGAACACAAAGTAATCACAATGGAGAAAGATTCCTATGGTAATTGCAGTTAATGAAAAAGTAACAATTGTCTTCATCCCTTTTTTGGCTGATACACACTAACTATCCTCCTGTAGTTCCTGTGTTTCAGAGAGATAAAAAGGCATTATTCTACTTCGGTGACATTTTTCTCTCAGGTGAAATATTATGCGGAGGAATAATTTGGAACTGATGAGATATTGAGTAAAAAAATCTATAATTAACTCATGTCTCACTGTCGCCCTCTCTCCATCTCTCTCCTTCTTTCATTAAAAGTGAGCTGATGAACACAAAAAGAGATCCAAGTAATTGGGATCAATTTTGTTGACATAATCGAAAAATACTCTTTAAAATATACTTACTTTACTTTGGCTATCTCCTACGGGAGGATGAGCCGGATTCATGAACCCTGAAGTTTCATGGGAATTGGGTACGAGTGATGTCCCCAGCATCGCTCGGCCTTTGTTTGAGAGTGCAGTTCTAGCCTTTACACAACCAGGTGTGACCTACAAGGCAGTAGGAGTGGAGTAGGGAGTCCACTATCCATTGGCAGCCGGTGACCGGAGTCCGGTTCATTCGCCTTTTTGAATGGGGCCAGTCATCCAGGGCATCCAATAAGCCCTTTGTCCATACGTCTGCCGGTGAGCTCCGGTGAGCTTCATACGCCAATCGTTGGAGGTTTGGAATCAGGGTTTAGCCATCTCCCCTAGACCGTCATCCAATGGACAGTCAACCCGGTGAAGAGCGCCGGGCATCCGCTTTTTCCTTCTCAATTTGGTGAAAAACACCTCCGCCACGTGAAGGCAGTGATTGGGACTTCCTCAGGAGAGGCTATGTAAGACGCCCGGTCATATGGGAGCATTTCAAGAGGTGTACGGAGGGGTGGCCAACCCGCAGCGCAAGACACCCACCCCCGACCATCCTGAGGCTTTGGAGTATTTCTTACTATTTAGTTTATCAGAAATATGAAGATTGTGTTACTCGCTTTAAAAAAAATGAATGTAAGATAAAATCTATCTAAAGTGATTTTCTATAGAGAAAGAAAGACCAGATTTTGCAGTATAAAATGATATCATCATTCTATTTCACAGGTTCTCATCAGCCAACTGCAAACTACCTAAAATTACAATGGTTATAAATAATAATAATAACATTTCATACTTCAATGTTTGAAAGGTAATACAGAAAACATTATAAGATGAATGCATCCGGAATATAAGCACACCAGGCCACCACTCGAGTGGGACCCAAATGGAAAGTGGCGAGTTGGTCGTCATTGCGAGGGTGACATAGAGGAGGTCATGAGAAGAGAAGATGAAAGCATTCTGGCAGACGTGGAGCCAGGTGAAAACGTCTGCAGAGAACCAGACGCAATGGAGACATGCGGCTGAAGGCCTATGCTCCTCTAGGAACTAAAGGAGACAGTACTACTAATAATAAATTGTGTTCGAAACATTAGCAGTGAATATTACTGTATAAAACTGTAAGACTTCATCAAAATAAATGTTTTCTCCATAATGGAATTGTTGAGTTTTGCTTTATATCGCTTCTTGGTTTCGATCTACAATGAAGATTACTTTTAAATATGAAAAAAGTTGATTCCCTGTTAAAAATAAACATGGAAGGCTCTTTTTCCCGAAATATTACTGGATAGATTTCATAAAGTAAATGAAACCTTTTTATAACTCATCCCAAAACCTTTTGTAGACAAAACTAAACTTTCATCACATCTAAGCAAAATCGTGTTTTACTAATCCCTCCTAACCTGTTTTCATTTACATTATTCAGGAAACTGGTGGATGTCCAGTAACACATTATGTCGTAGAGAAACAAGATCAAAGTACTGGAGAATGGACACCAGTTAGCAAATTTGTACGAGGTACAGATTACGATGTTCTCGGGTTGGATGAAGGCAAGAAGCATAAATTCCGTGTTCGAGCTGCAAATGAATATGGCCTGAGTGAACCACTTGAATTAGATCATACTATTACAACAGAAAATCCATCAAGTAAGTAATCATACAATTCGCTTATATTCCATTATTAACAGCTGAGTGGAGCAGTCTCTACACAGCTCTTTCAAGAGACAATATAGTATTGGTTCTGCTCAGTGGATGCACATATTTGCATTCGTACAGTTTTGAAAATAAAACCCACAAGAGGAATGTTACCTACTCACCCTGTAGAGTAGTGAATACTTAGAGAGGTAGAATGTTTCGAAGTACTAAATTAAAGGAACTGTAGCATGTGCTATTGATAAGATTTACCAGTAGTATGTAAAGAGACATTCATCGGTACACACAAATATCAAATGGCAGCGACATAGACCTGATGTCAAAGACAGGAAATCTACTAGCGTTGCGGCAAAACATGGAACACATGAAAAGAAGACAAATAAACACAGTATGAAGGGCAGAAATAGCCCTAGACAGATGATCTGTGTAAATGGTGATTTGGAGATAAGGTGTACATAATTTCTCTGGATAAAGATACCAAATTCCAAGTCTCTTGTTATCTACCTTTGCAGAACTACTCTGTGAATACTGAGAGTTGTCTTCTGACTTATGTATTCATAATGAAAAATAAGTTCAAAGATTTGAGTTGTAGACTCCTATTACTAGTGCTTCCGGATATTAATATCTCCGTATAGGTCCAGACAAAGTAAACAGCTCATGGTGAAATCCTATAGTCACTTTAATTCCTGCAAACCAACACTTGAAAATAAACACTTGTTTACCTCATCTAGATCGCCTTTTGAGCTTCGTATATCATGGTTCATATGATTATTCACTCACTTTTCAGTCATTTATTATCAGAAGGCAAAACGATTTATTTATTGCATAATTAAAAAGCACTAAATACTCCGTATTCTTCTAATGTGGTACACTGTAGCCAGCATATCAGTTGCCATGATTGATAAATTTAATGAATGAGTATGCTTTCCAGCTGAGTAAGAGTATGCAATTCACAAAAGAAGGCATTTTTCATAGTATAATTTTAAAGTAAGCGAAGGATATATTTTACGAAAGTCTTTTATCAAAGACTTGAGTGATTTCGGTTGATTGATATTGCTACAATCCCCCTAAAAGGTAAAAAACACTTTCAGATTGGTTACAGGATCTTATCATGAGCTGACATTGGTTAGAGAACCATTAGAAAACCAGTAGTGGAGTACTGTATAGCAGTTTCGTCGTATTTCGGGACTCTTCACAGTACGCACCCACCGGGGTTCGAACACAGGACCTTCTGGTTGCAAGGCAAGCTTCTAAATTGTTTGAGAATCTGTTTGAAGATAGCACAATTTATCCTTCTGTCTGTGGCTTTGATTCGACTTCCATTATAATTATCTTTGTAGATCTAGATTACTGTATCATGTTAAGGTTAGTTTAGATTTAATAACGTCAATATAGTCTATCCACTCACTGTAGCAACTATAGTTTATAACAGATATTACTTAATTTTTGTCATGGACATATCTCGTTGTATTCCTGATTATTTTCAGCTGCACCTGCAGCACCAAACGGTGTTGAAGTGGCTGATGTTGATGCGAATTCAGTTACATTGGAATGGTCAAAACCGAAATCTGATGGTGGTAGCAGAATAAATGGTTATGTAATCGAGTACAGACCTGTTAATGGTGGAGGCTGGGAGAAAGCACCAACAGGACCTATCAAAGGAAACAGTGCAACAGGTATATATATATGTATATGCATAACTGAAGCGAAGGTTTTTTCAAAATTTTATTATCAAATGTTAAGATTCGAAAAATAAATTTTTTTGATAAAGGTCATATGAAATACCTCAATAGATTGTAGCTCATAAATGTCGGTTAATGGTGGTTTAATTTAACATCTGTCTGCTTGTAAGCAACTTTTTTGCAACCAGATCAGCCTTAGAAATTGTGATCGTGAACAGTGACTACCAATAACACGTAATTCCTTTTACTTCACAAAGATGTAGCCTATCACTTTTTATAATTTTCATTTGAGCATAATAATTATTTCAGTCAGTTGGAAAAAATTTCTTGTGATGCTTCCTTCATAATCTTCATACTGCTTCCCTAATCTTATTGTTACGCATACTTCAAACCAAACTACATTCAGACAGATGCTTGGAATTCCGATCATCCCATCCTATGTCAGTAAAATTAGGATTGGTGAAATGTTTAAATGACAGAGCACAAAAACTAAGTAGTTCCAAAGAAAATCTAAGACAGGAAGTGATACACATAAAAGAAGCCTTGAAACTTAATAATTACCCGGATAAATTAGTCAGGAAGTATGCAAGGAAATGTAAATATAAAATAAATAATGACAGTAGCGATAGTGACAGTAATAATAATAATAATGATAACAATAATAATAATAGTGATGATAATAATAATATTAATGACGACACCAACAATAAAGAATCTAAATCATTAACAGTAATTCAATACAAGGAAAGAACCTCGGAAACCTTACGCAGAATTCTTAACAAGACAGGAATAAAAGTGGCTGGGATTCAAACCAACCACAAACTCAATTTGAAACAATCCTTGTCGGTTAAACGATCAATCCTGTGGAGCTTTTAAAACAAAACAATTTAGTTTATCTAATTCCCTGTGTGCAATGATTGTCAGGTCAAATACATAGGTCAAACTAGTAGAACAGGGTCAGTGAGTCAGACCAGCGGAGCATAAAAACCTAGCCAAATCTAGATTGGTTGACCCGAATAAGATAAGAAATCTAGAGAATAGTTCAGCCATAGCACTCACTACATGCAATTAAACACAACAATACAATAGGATGGATGGGATAGGACGACAGGTTTAGAATCTAATGTCACAGAGTGGAGGGAGAGATTGATAACAGAAGCTTTGTTTATCGAATCAGCTGCAAATACACGTAATAGAAACGATTCATCACCTGTCCCAGATATATGGAAAATTCTACTACCCCTACGACAAATAGGAGAAGACAAAGAAAATTATAAAACTCAAGTTTCAAAGTCGTGTGATTACAATTGATATGATTATGAACAATAAATTGTGTTCGAAACCTCGTCATCCAGTAAATAATACTGTTTCACTGTGTGATACATCTAATAAACAAACTAATATGGAATTACTTCAAACCAAAATGAAATTATGAGGGGGAATTCAATCAACAAACAGAATATGAAGCTGTCCGGTTCCAAGTGCTGGTTAAGTTTTTACTATAAAGTTTACAATTAGTAAAAGAGTTAAAATTGAGTGTTGCGGTCAAGTAGAATTTCATCTTAGTCTGCTTATTTGATGTAGCACATAGTGATATGAAAGTGATGACTACGTGAGACAGATTGTACTCAAAACGTCATCCAGTAAATTTTACTGTTTGTTACATTTATAGACAAACTTGATATGATCGTTAATGCACAATTGGTAGTTGCGCTAATGAATTTTCTACCTAGTCGATTCGACAGCCTATTGTTCTAGACACTATTCGCAACAACACGACAACAACAACAACAACAACGCGATACGATACCACCGAAAACGCAGCGCAAGAAGACGAGAAGAGAAGTCTGACTGTTGATGTGGAGAGATTTTACGGTGTCGTATCAACAGTTGAACACGATTGACGGTACTTGCGTACATATATGCTTTAAATGACCATGAGGGACACTGATGACATTGATAAATTAGGTCCATATACATATCAAAACTAACACGCAGTTTTTCGCGCTCTTCGAGAAAACGCAAGGTTCTACAGAGTTACACATATGACTTTCTAATGCATATCATACAGCAGAATTTTCATATACTGATAGTCTTTAATTGGTGGATGGTGACTAGCGTTGGAATCCAGAATGAGCATTTCGTGCTAGTTGGGACTCATCATCTGGATGTACCTGCATCCGGCAGTGAGTGATGATGATAATGAAACCCAGCACTTCAGTCCAACCAATCCACGGGAAAATCTAAAATTGGATTAAACTGATAATCTTGTTTAATTGTGATGCTCTGAAGTGATCACTTCAATTTTTAATTAAGTTAGTGCTGAAGATGTTTCCAAGACTGGTGGTGAAACATTTACGTATCCATATCAAAGATCAGAGAAAATGAAAACATTCTTATCCCCGTTTTGGGCTACAAATCTTCCAAATTATTCACCTGCTTTACTTTTTCATCTTCTCGCTTAGTATTCTTCATTTTTAGTCAATGTCTGATTTTTAGCAATGAGTAGATACTCTTTTTTACAAACTAATGTGATTATGACTACATGAGGCTGAGTTCTGTTAGTCAGGTTTGCGATATGGCCACCATACTAGGTGGTTTGCCATCACGGTGCACCCTGAATTGTTGTTAGGTGTCTGAAGACAGTTGGCAAGAAGCCTTGGACCTAGATTTTTCGCTTGCTGACACCTGTCAGCATTCTCGTAAGAGCTCATGTCCCTGGTATTCCCCATATCATATCACTCTGATGCAGCCTGCTTAAACCACTGGGCTACTGAAATTGCTTTCCAACAAAATGCCTAATTTCATCTGGATTTATCATTGTTATAATCGTCCGGTTATGTCACAATGAGCTATACATGAACTTGCGCACTGATTTAACTTGCCTTCAAGTAAACTTTGCGCGATTCTTCAACGAAATGAAGATGTACTTCAGATTATTACTTAAAACGTAAATCCTGTATGAAGAAAAAAGTATTTTGGAACTAAATACGCTGAAAATTCGCAAATTGTCTAAAATACTTCTTTATTAATATTATTATTACACCACCCGTATGAATCAGTCGTAAATTAGAAGTACCTTTTTAAGAATCCAATCCCATTCCCTTCTTTCCTTTCAGTTACTGGTCTTTCACCTGGAGAAAAGTACGTGTTTCGTGTTCTGGCTAAAAATGATGTTGGCACTAGTGAACCCAGTTCATCAACACGCCCAGTCGAGTGTAAACCGAAACATGGTAATCAATTTAATTTATGACTTTAGTATATTTTGATTGTATATTTCGTTTTCATAGAAAAGTTAAGTAGTTACATCTGTACAACAGTTCACTTACAGTATTTTATTCATTCCATAAGTCATGCGTAAATTGAAGACCCAGGATAATATTATGAAGACTGTGTGTGTGTGTGTACCGAGTTCGTTACACTAACATAAACACTTGGTTGACCGCTACATTTTGCATATTTTACAAGAAGTTAAGTACATTCATTCTCATACATGTGATTACATAATAATCTGCAATATTTAACTTTATTTCCAATATTTCCACTTAATGTACATTAAACTAAATCTTATTTTGTTTTTAAATGGATAAGGACCCTGGGATTGGAGTTTTCCCTTGGAATCTTACGATTAATTTGTTCTTTTTAGACAGATCTTTAGTCAGCTTTTAAGGTTTGGACAATATCCTTATCTGTTTGTAGTTGTCACTTATTTTAATTAGTTCTATATATTTCAAACTGAAAGTACTTCTAGTCGGACAAAAGTCAGAAGAACAATGAAAACTAATGAGCAATCGACAGCTTTCATTTCATGACTTCAAGACTCCTTGTTGTATGTTGTATACTATCAACCATGGCAGTGTTCCATTAGTTTCTAACCAAAAGCTTAGGTAGCCATATGAAACCTTATCAGACAACCTACACTTCCCAGATTAGCTCAGATGAAGTTTTAATACAGCACCTTGAAGTGAACGATGGATGAACTTGGGTAACACATGGTCTAACAATTTAATTCTCCACCAATAATCTGCTTAATTGACTCACGTGTTTTGCCAAAGACTCTATTCCCATCTTTCACTCTGCTCACATCATGCTTCACTAACTGTGAAAATCACTGAGAAGACATCTGAGTAGGCATCTGACGTCTATGTAGCCCTTCTACCTGTCATACAGTAGGGCTCGACACAGCGCAGTCAACTCCTAATGGGCAACTAGATAAATAAATAATATATAAAAATCATTATAGTAGCTTTAGACAAAGCAATAAGAAGACGTAATTGCTCTGAATTGTGTAATGTATTTGCGCAACACATTTCGAACTGTCTGATCCATCGCACACAGACTTGTCATCAGAATATATATATATATAAAATTAATAACGGCTTAAGAGGTGAGAAAATAAATTTAGGTCAAGTTAAAAGGATATATTGAAGAAAGGCGTGTACATCAAGCTACTCTATATGGGTGATCTTAGCGGCTTGACAACTAGACAAAGAATGAACGCTGTAGTTAAAAAGACTTTTTATTCAGCTAATATCATAATAATTGCGAGTGTGAAGCCAATATATCCATCTAAGCCCTTAGAACATGAGAAAAATGATGTCACATCCCGCTGTTTCTACCAAGTTAAATGTATGCGTGGACGCATATACATATAGAGAACTCACCGATCTCTGCAAGTAAGGACTGGCTTCAGAACCGTATCGAATCCCCGGAACCCATTAATGTTGACAACAAGAGACCTAGCTCCTCTATTGTGAAACATATTATAGAAACAGGAAATAAAATTGACGTTTACACATCTTTTAAACCTATCTATGAAACGTGTTTAGTGCATATCCTAAATTTCATGGAAGCCCTGGCAAGCAATTAGGAAGTTTAAACCACCTTTATACGATCAAAGCAACAATTCGCCATCCCGCTAAACCTTCCTTGGTAAACTTTCTTTTGATACCAGCCAGGGTAGATGTATGATTACCTCTGTTATTTGGTTTAGTGGTCTTCATTGTTATTTTCAACCTGAATATGTCCTTTTAACTTGACCTAAATAGTCTATTTTCTCACCTCTTAACTCTATTAATTTCATATGTGTATATTCCCATGACAAGTTCGTGTGTGATGGATCAGATTGTTCTAAATGTGTTCCGCAAAAACATTACACGATTCAGACAAATTACGTCTTCTTATTGGTTTATCTAAATTCATTAAGGGAACTAATTGTTCTAAGTAGTAGCTTTATTCTGAAAAATGAGTACATACGCAATCTAAGATTTTCAGCGAGTTTTATTGAGAAGTATTTACCTCTTCTGCAGAATCTTCAAATAATATAACAATCAATAATATATTATCTGAAGAAATACTGCTGCTTCTAAACTATGCTCCAATGCTACTCCATAATGTTCTCCCATCATTTCCTCCAAAAAAAACTCCTAGCGATAGGTAGAAACGTCTCTGAAATAGTTCGCGAGTATAGATTGCCACTGATTCTGGTAATTAGAAGATTAAAACAGTTTGAAACAGGGTAAAAACGATGCATTTTGACAGACGGAAGATTTCAGTAGCCCAATGATCTAAGCAGGTTACCGTATAATTAAACAAGCCTTTATTATCTTTGTTGAGGTCTCATTATGCGTCAATCAACCACTATGGTTAGATGGTTAAAGAGCACAAGCAAAAAATTAAAGAATTATTATCAGAAATCATGGAGTAGCGAACAACGAATAAATCTTGAGACAGGAGAGTATAAATATTCAGTGCCGACTAGCTTTTTGAAACTCTTAAATAATGCCACATATTGATTCAAACGTTTAATTTGTTTATTTCATCGTTAAACGCAATATCACACCAGTATCGATTCATGTTTGTGTTAATTTTCAATGTCTCCTTACTGTTCCACAAAAGCATGCCCTAACAGCTGTTTGGTTTTAGCGTCTCTGCTATCTATGGGTTTTGAAAAATGTAATTTCAGTTGATCAAAGCAGTTTAATCTCTTCTTCTTCTTTTCTCTTCTTTAAAGTACCAGCAGGTAGTCCAGGTGAGCCTAATGTTGATGGAGTTGGTAGAAACTGGATCGATTTATCATGGTCTCGACCAAACAATGATGGTGGTGCTCGAATTACTGGTTACATTGTTGAGAAGCGTAAAAAAGACTCTCCTGATTGGGAACCAGCAACATCGGATGGAAAACCTGTCTCCAGTAATTATGTTCATCTTGATAATCTTGGTGAAGGGGATATGTACCAGTTCCGTGTAAGGGCTGTTACTGCTGCTGGTCCAGGTGAAGCCAGTAATCCAACACCTATGATCAGAATTGAAGACAGAAAACGTAAGTAGATCTTTTTAATTTTTATTTGATAACACTTGTTTGGCTACGTAGAAAATTGTGTATATAAGCACTAACAAATCATTAATGAGTAGGTTTACGAAGGGCGACAGATGTAATATACTTCATAGCATTTTATGGAACATAGTAACGTTAGTGACTTGTGATGAAATACGCATGTGGTTACTAAATATCAGTAAACTTATGGAAAATAAGAATTGTACTGCTAGAGTTTAAGGAATGCTGTATAAATAATCACGTTGATAATTCTGAAATTCTGAGGATAAACAATGAGGCAGTATAGCAAAGAACTATCCTTCGATGTAAACTGAACTGTGGAATGATTTCCCCAGTTGGCACTAACTAGAACTTGTACAAGGATTACAGAGACGATTTTGTGCCAACATGAAAATCAGAATGCAGACAGTCAGTTTCAAGACACTAATAACCTAACTGTGGGTTGTGCTACTGACAAGAATTAGTAGTAGTATATAAAGAGACCTTCTTCGGCATAAAAACATCAAATAACAGATAGATAGATTTGATGTCAGAGAAAGTAAATGATACGGTGTTGCGGAGGTACATGGGAGACGTGAAAGGAACGCAGAGAAACACACACAATATGAGGGAAGGTGATAAGCTGCACAGCATGGGAGATCTGTGAAAGTGGTGCGTTGAAGATACAATGTAGAGATACCACGTTGCAAATAAAGATTCCTTTACCAAGTCTTCCATCTTCTACCGTTAAATACTCAGTTTATTCTGTTCCCCAAATATATCCAGCCATCAGTTAAACTACGATTGGTCTTTGTTACGTAGACAGAGATGATTAAAATGCGTTAGACCATAAAATGTGTTTGTGTAATTTAAAAGACTGGTTGAACAACAGATGACCTGATAATCCATATATTTATTCAGTGGCTTACCGAATGAAAATTTACCAATCATCAAAACAGCTATAGATAGAGATATTTTTTATACAGTACTGGCCATCATGAAATGATGAAGTTCTTTTTATTTTAGTGTTTTACGTCCCAATGATTTGTTTATACCCAAAAGATAGTTACATCTGGTCTGTATCTTGTTTTGTGCATGTTTTACTTTTTAATAATAGAGAATTAATGTGAAAACTGTTCAGGGGTCCAAATCCAGACCGACGCATTCTTAAACCTCGCTCAAGCGGTAGTAAGCCCATTAAAGAGGGGAGGTTGAGTGTGAGTCTAGCAACCCCACCCCGTAAAGACGACACCACTACTACTGAAACTTCAAAGATGAATCTTGAAGCCCTATGCTCCTCTGAGGATGGCAAGGAATAAAAAAAAGTGTGAAAATTACGAGTAAAAAAGGTCTTCATTTTAGTTAACAATGATGCTTTTATTCCAAAGTATTGGTTTGTAGGGGTTTTGGTTTGATTGGTTCCATGATTTCATCATGAGCTGATATCAGTTAGAGAACCGTTGGAAAACCTGAGAGTATTACCAGACAGCTGTTTCGTCCTAGTTTGGGACTATTCACAATACGCCCCTCCCGAGGTTCAAACCTAGGACCTTCTGGTTACAAGGAGAGCTCGTAGACCATTAAGCCGAAGATATTGGCTGGCGGTCGTACTGTGTTGTTAATTGTCAGAAGTTGGAATTCATGCACTGGCCATTGGATTGGGTCCCAGTGGACTAATGGTCTACCAACTCGCTAGCCTTGTAACCAGAGGAGCTTAGGTTCGAAACCTGGCGGTGGGTGTGTACTGATGAAGAGTCCCAAACTAAAAGGGACGAAACAGCTGCCCAGTACTCCATTGCTAGTTTTCCAACGGTTCTCTGACCGATGTCAGCTCATGGTGCTTTTATTCATTAGATGAATCATAGTTTCTTTAGGCATAATAAATACAGAAACAAGCCGCTTTATTCACTTTTCCTAGCCGATTGCAAGCCTGGAAAACACAGAAATTTAGGCGTGAACCTAGAAACCCCACCAAGTAAAAACAACCTTATCGCTACTGAAACTTAACAGATTCATGTTCCATTTGGAAAGCAAGGAGTGAGAAAGGAACGCAGGTAGAGATGTAAACTTAGACCAGAAATAGTAGGGCAATACAGGAACAATTGCATGTCAGTGGTGTAAATCGCTACTTTAATTATTGTAATCCGTAATCTATAAACGCCACGAGTCTTTTATCAAAGATTTCTACTTATCATTCACATACAATTTTCTTCATACTTTTATCACAACAGCTACTGCAACACCTGACTTCGTTTCTAAAATTCGTCCTACAACTGCACCAATTGGAGGTACAGCAGCATTTGAAGTACAGGTTGATGGTCAACCGTTACCTTCTGTACGCTGGTTTAGAGATGGCATAGAACTTCTACCCGGTAATCGTATTAAAATCAAACCACCGGGTCCAGATGGAAAAGCCAGTCTAGAAATACAAGATCTTGATGAAAGAGACAGTGGAACAATTACATGCCAAGTATCTAATCCTTCTGGTAAAAATTCATGCTCAGCACCATTTGAAGTATTGGGTAGGTAAAATTAGTCAGTTTTTCTTAACTAACTATTTATACTTTCAAAGATAATATCTATTTTTTTGGAAAGAGTAATTTATATACTCAATCATTCCTTTTTGTTTTCTTAGCAATACCTAAAGTACTTGGTAATATTGATGATAAAATCGCTTCAGAAGGTGATCTTGTTAAATTCAAAGTTCCTTATTCTGGCCGAGGTTCAATAACACTGAAATTGAAATGTAATGGTCGTGAAGTACCAGAATCTGATCGAGTTAAATTAATGGATCTAGATGGAACAGCTTCTATACAATTCAAAGGTAACATTTATTTTGTCTAGTATATTTTTATTTGAATATAATATATCTTCAATTAGTTTAGAGCAAATACAGTTTTTGTTAGATGTGAAGCTTTCATAGACAACTGTGAACATTCTCATTAGATTAGGTTATTTAATATTATTATTATTCCTTTGGGTTCTCAGTGGGACATAAGGCTTTAATAGAACATTACTTTGTCCTGCTCTTTGGTGTTCTCTTCATCTGCGCCCACAAGATCTCCTCCATGTCACTCGCGGAAGACCCATTCGTCATTTCCTATTCGAGTTCCACTCGAAGGTGTGACTGGTAGGCGATGTCATCTTACGGTTTCCTCAGCGTATGACAGATCCATCCACATTTACTTCTCCATATTTTTGGATGATAGGCTCTTGGTTGGTTTGTTTTCAGAGTTTCTTGTTGTCGATTCTTCCCGCCGGCCATTTGATCTTCAGCATGGAATCAGCCAGAGAAGGTGGTAGCTGTTGATGATGATGCTTTTCGTGACACTCAGTGCAAGTTTCTGAACTGTGTAGAAGAACTGACTGACTGACTTCACATTTGTGTTAAAAATCCGAATCTTATTCTTAGTGCTATGCAGTGCAGAAGATTTCCAAACTGGTTTCAGGTTAATGAAGGTGTATCTTCATATATGTGTAAAACTTGGGCACATCAACATGAAGGTAGAGGCAATTCAATTCACTTATGAATTGGAAAGTCAGGAAGGGGAACTTCCAATGTTAGATTGCAACGTAAAAAGGAAAGAAGATGGGAAGCTAAACACTAGTGTTTACAGAAAACCCACACATTTGAACAGATGCTTGGACTTCCGATCATCCCATCCTATGTCAGTAAAATTAGGATTGGTGAAATGTTAAAATGACAGAGCACGAAAACTAAGTAGTACCAAAGAAAATCTAGGACAGAGAGTGATACACATAAAAGAAGCCTTGAAACTTAATAATTACTCGGATAAATTAGTCAGGAAGTATGCAAGGAAATGTAAATATAAAATAAATAATGACAGTAGCGATAGTGACAGTAATAATAATAATGATAACAATAATAATAATAGTGATGATAATAATAATATTGATGACGACACCAACAATAAGGAATCTAAATCATCATCAGTAATTCCATATAAGGAAGGAACCTCGGAAACCTTACGTAGAATTCTTAACAAGACAGGAATAAAAGTGGCTGGCATTCAAACCAACCACAAACTCAATTTGAAACAAGCCTTGTCGGTTAAACGATCAATCCTGTGGAGCTTTTAAAACAAAACAATTTAGTTTATCTAATACCCTGACTGCAATGATTGTCAGGTCAAATACATAGGTCAAACTAGTAGAACAGCGTCAGTGAGTCAGACTAGCCGAACATAAAAACCTAGCCAAATCTAGATTGGTTGACCCAGATAAGATAAGAAATCTAAGAAATCTGGTTCAGCCATAGCACTCACTACATGCAGTTAAACACAACCATACAATAGGATGGATGGGATAAGACGACAGTTTTAGAATCTAATGTCACAGGGTGGAGGGAGAGATTGATAACAGAAGCTTTGTTTATCGAATCAACTGCAAATACACGTAATAGAAACGATTCATCACCTGTTCTTGATATCTGGAAAATTCTACTACCCCTAGGACGACAAATAGGAGAAGACAAAGAAAACTATAAAACTCAAGTTTCAAAGTCGTGTGGTTACAATTGATATGATTATGAACAATAAATTGTGTTCGAAACCTCGTCATCCAGTAAATAATACTGTTTCACTGTGTGATACATCTAATAAACAAACTAAAAGGTGTATCTTCCCTTTTCGATTCCGGCTGCCTGTTGTTGAAACAGTGCTTACTACCTGGATAAGTGAAGGAAGTTGCCTCTGACAAATCTCTCCCGTTGATGATGATTGGTGCTGGTTGTTGTTGTTGTTGTTGCTGTCGGTTGGTTATCTTCATCACCTCTCGTCTTCTCTGTGTTCACCTGGAGTCCAGTCTTCGCTAAAGTAACTAGAAATGATAGCTTTACATATCCACGGTACCAATGCCCTTGATATAGCTTAATTAAGCATGGATACCATTGATAATACTTTTCACGCACAACTGTGGAGTAAATTGGTGATTTCTATCTCATTTTTTCGAAACGTGACTGATTCACATGTTATGCGAGACTGAATTATTTAGATATACAGGTCGGTTACAAGCTTACATAGTGCCATAATATCCAAAAATGGTACAAATATATGTGAGTGAAATTTGGGCACTGGAGAATAATTCCATCATAGAATACTTCTACTTGATGAAACATACACTGATACAGAATTACATGAATTACTGTGTCACCGTATATTTGATCAAATGAAATCATTTAGTGATGACACAAATATACCTCTAGAAATCCTTCAGTTGTATTTCTCCTTTAATAGATAAACCATATTCTTTTAGGCATTGTCTAATGAATGAACGAGAGATTTCATGTACAAATCAACTTATATTTCTCACAATACGTTTAATTGATGTTTCCCTCCTTTTTTAACGTGTTTAATACATCATTTGGTATTTCTGGCTTTAATAACGTTGACATAAACTATCCTAATGAATGAGGCCATCTGTTTTCTTAAATCACTATCTTAAAGTATAATGTAATCTATGTTATTTGTGGTTTATAGATATAACCAGGAATATGGGTGGGAATTATACCCTAGAAATCGGAAATGAGAGTGGTTTTACTTCAGTACCATTCAATATCAAAGTAACATGTGAGTTTTCAAAGTATATTTTAATCACAAATTAGATTTCTGATGCTTTACCGTTCATTTTTAATAAAAGCCTATTAACGAGTCCCTGATACTGCACTCAAACAAAGTAATTTAATGCGGAAGGCTTGATTGCTTGTTACACTTTTGTTGGAAGTACTTACGCCTTCATAGGCGGCATGTTTAAAACTTATTAATATATTAGTTACAGGATACCATCATGAGCTGATATCGGTTAGAGAACAATTGGAAAACCAGTAATGGAGTACTGGACAGCTGTTTCGTCCTAGTCTGGGACTCTTCATGAGTATGCAGCCACCGGGGTTCGAACACAGGACCTTCTGGTTACAAGGCGAGCTCGTAGAACATTAAGCCGCTGGGACCCAATTCAGTGTCCAGTGCATGAATTCCAACTTCTGCCAATTCACGATATGGCGCAACTGCTAGCCGATGTCTTTGGCGAGTATTTGTGTTCACACCAGACCTGCTACAGCTTACTGGTCACGACTTCTCATTAGAACCTCAGGTAACTGCCTACCTGAACAGGGCCAGTCGCTAGTGATCATCTCATTGATTTTCAAGTATTAATATATGTATTACGTGATAAAGTTGTAAGTCTAGTGCAAACTTATGCCACCGAGGGGCAATAATATGCTGATCTATTGGGTTTGCTCATAAAACCTGATGTATATAAATCGGTAAACTAGGCTAAACACTACAGAGACATACAAAATCTAAGACCCTAGATTTCTGTGAGATGCCATAAAATTTTGTGTCACAAATAAATAAGAACCATCTAGTAGTTAGTGGACTGTCAGTGATTCATCGACACTAAAGGCACTTCCAAAGGAGGAATGTCAACAACTTAAATATGTCTTTTTAGAGATTTCATTTTCAAAAGATGTACAATCGCATTTAAATACATAAATTTACATAGATACAATTATTATTTGATTCCACATAATAACGAAGGTGAATAAAGAGGTGACAATTATATTCAACTTGATATGGCTTACGAGAGGCTTGGAAACAAAATTATACAGGATTATAACGAATTATAGGTGTGAGCAAAATGAGCATGGAAACAAACTGAGGCAATAATTTTCAACTTAAAATGTAAGTTAGGAGGTGTAAATATAGACTACAAGAGGCATAGAAACAAAAATTACACACGATTGGAATATATTTGTAAAATGGTTATTCTAAACGGATTACAAGTGTGATCAGGAGGAGCATGGAAACAAACTTAAAATAACTGTTTGTGTAATTGGAAAAATGGGATGAATTGAATGAAAACAGAGGGCGAAAAAATATAAACACAGCGGAAAATAACGTAGGCTAAGGGAACAATCCGAACTAAGTCCATGGTAGTTGTAAAGTTTGGAGAAGTTTCTTTTGAACACAAAGCTCCGGGTTCTCGATGCATATTGTGAGGGCTTCTGCAGTATAAGGAAGTTGGAAACATACTGCCTTTGATAGGTTTCTGTTTACTCTGTAAACGACTTTGAATAAATCAGTTGAGATGCTGTGGGAGGTGTTGATCAGATGTTCAATGATGGCACTTCTTATTGAACCGGTGCCCTTTTCTTTGCAGCTATACTGGGTTATGTTCTCTAACACATTTCGAAAGGATGCGCATACAATGACCTATGTACCTAGCTCCGCATGAGCAGGTGAACTGGTATATGCACATTGAAATGGTTAAATGCGAGAGTTTGTCCCTTGCATTGTTTAAAAGTACTGGGCGGCTAGAGAATATCACTGTTAGTGTTGATACAGGGGAGGTTTTCTTTAGAGAGCTGGTTATTCTTCCCTTCACGATATCAGCTGCCAAATCCACCTGGAATTTCAGATTCATATACAGGGTTTTCTTCGGCGCTAAAATGCATTCTCCTCTTTTTGGTTTTGGATTCATGTTCTTTTCGTAAATTCGTGCCGGGTAACCATTTTGAGCTAAGATATTTTTGAGGAATACCTTTTAAAGCCTCTCGTTAAGCCATATCAAGTTGAAAATAATTGTCACCTTTTTGTTCGCCCTCATAGTTATGTGGAATCAAATAATAATTGTTTCTGTGTAAATTTATGTATTTAAATGTGATTGTACATCTTTTGAAAATGAAATCGCCGTAACGATATCTTTGCTAAACTTCGTGTTCTCTTCTTTCTAATGTTCTAACGTGTATTTTCGACGACAGCGTGAATAAACTGCAGGACTCTCTGTAAGTCAAGCTACAGTCGAATGTGAAAAACTCGTGAAAACACAGGTAACACGAAACAACAAAAATATACTCAGGTGTTTGAATCACTGGCAAAATATGAACTGAAGTTCATCATGTTGAAATAGCAGTCTAAATTACACTACTTAATAATAGTAAGTAGTTAAAACGTGAAGGAATATAAGAGTATTCAGAAGATAGATTGAAGAACAAGATTAATACAGTATTTGGTGTGAGGTGTTATTATAATCTCACACAATAATTACATGAAATCAATTAAGTTGGATTTATATTACTCATCCTACGTCTTTAAGCTAGTCTTACGTGATTTACATCATTGCATCATGTTGATATTTCCACTTAATGTTGGCTTGGGTACCGCCATTGACTAGGTGATATAATTACGGATTTCTTATCTTTGTATTTTGCCTTTTTCTTGGACTGCTGTTCAAGAAAACACATTAGTCAAGACACTAACTTAGTGACTACAGATCAATTACTTTCCGCCTTAAATTTTATACCGGTTTCTGAGTTACAGCTGTATTCAAACGAGTATAGTAGAATTCTCAATTTTTGAATTACCCATAGTTTCCTTTGAGCACTGTCCGATTCGGAACATGAGTGCCTGCCGTCTAGTAATTAGAGATCGCTACCATCTGGTTAGCAAAATCTACCAGTCGATATGAGTAGTATCTAACTACTTATTCGCATTAGTCAGTCAGTGGTATATACCATCGTGTATAGAATGTTTTAAGATCCCACTATTCTAAGATTGTAGTTATTCGGGATAATCATACGTTGTGTTGTAGAATCACTACTAATAATGGTTAACCGAGATAGAAGATGCTGGGGAGTGGCACTTAAGTGATGATGGCAGATCAGACTTCCTCGACTGAGGTATTTTGTAGTTGTGTGCCAGTCATTTGTTGTTATCACAATAACTTATTGATAGTCCTGAGGTAGTCCTAAAGCAGTAGTGAGTCCGGTAAAGAGGGGAGGTTGAGCGCGAGGCTAGCAACTCCACCTTGTAAAAGTAACAACACTGCTATCGAAACTTTAAAGCTCTAGCTTAAAGCCATATGTTCCACTAGGAATGTAAAGGAATAAAATAAAGAATTAAAAAATTAGTACACACACACATACACAATAATTTTTCATAGTTTTACTGCTTTCACTTGAAAAAAACACACAATCAAATCCAACTTTTGTTTGGCATTTTTAGCTCCTCCAGGAGAATGCCAAGGTCCAATTGTTGTCTCTGACACTTCACCATTCAGTACTCGATTAACATGGAAACCTCCTAAAGATGATGGAGGATCTAAAATCACTCATTATATTATTGAACGTCAAGAAGTTGGAAAAGATCGTTGGATACCAGTGTCTTCTGGTTGCAAAGAACCAACCTGTGAAGTACAAGGTCTTCAAGAAAATGGACGTTATTTGTTCCGTGTTGCTGCTGTAAATGACTGCGGTCAAAGCGATTGGTTACAAGTGCCTAATGAAGTGATTGCCAAATATCCATTCGGTAAGTTGATAGAGTATTATTATTATTATTGTTATGCTTAATCCTGTTCTTCTAAAATAGGTCAAATTGAAAATTGTGTGGTTTTTATACGAATAATCACCTACCTTTATAATATACACAACTTACTCCATTCTGCTAGAATTTGACAGGGAGTATTGCATTATAAAATTAAAAGTAGTTGAAAGCATTTGGATGTCTTTGAATGTTTCAATTTATCACCCAGTAAATTACTCATTATGTTTATTTGTCTTTTAGATAAACCTGGAAAACCAGGTCAATTAACTGCCAATGAAGTTGGAGGTGATTTTGTTAATCTATCATGGACAAGACCTGCTTCAGATGGTGGTGGTCGTATCCGTGGGTATATTGTTGAAAAACGCGAAGTCGGTGCAACAAACTGGTCACGATGCACTCCTAATCCTGTACTTACACTCAGCCATAATATACCTAATTTAATTGAAGACAAAACTTATGAATTCCGTGTTATGGCTGTAAATGATGCAGGTGAAAGCGAACCAGCCATGATAGATCAACCTGTATGTGTTAAAGATCCTAAAGGTAAATTAAAATTTGTCTAATTACAAATAACGCACTGGCATAGTGTTTTGATATCATAAGAAAATAAACTTTATTAAAGCAGACACAAAGGATATATTGCAGAATTATAGAATCTAATAATTAACAAGTAATATCACAATGTTGTTACTTAATTCCATGATCGCACCACACAATTGACTGAACATCAGTTACTACTACGCCATCTGATGACCATGCCTACAACCTGAGATATCTCAAAGGTAAGGGAATTGTTACAACAGTTGTTTGTAGGAATCTGCTAGCAAGGAGAATGTACATGAAAGTAAACTAGTACCATAATGAACCAGGTTTTTGGTGGACTGACAGAAGGCTTTATGAACTCTTAGTTGGAGTTGAAAATTAACCAGATTATAAGGACCTCGACTGAGGCTGAATTATTATGGAAATATTCCTGAAGCCTATGCTTGGTTTCCTTGAATGATTGAAGGACAAATCGAAACTTATCCTGGACAAATATTCTTTTTTAATTCGAAACTCTTTAGAAAAAATAAACCCAATTCTCATTATCTCACTATTATGACGTTATACATGCCACTGTTTTTAGCTTTCACGGGATGAGGTTGCTAACCTCACTTTCGAACTTCCCTCTTTGTCAGGCTTACTACCCAGCTTGTAAAAATGGGGAGGTTCATGAGCTCGTCGCCTGGGTCTCTGAACTCGGGCCACTTGCATGGTTGGCAGTATTCTACTTCTGAACTAGCGAAGCACTATCCAGTATCGCTATATAGTTAACTGTTGATATATCTAACTTATTTGACTATTTTTAAGTTCTGAATTTCATTGGGAAGCAAACTGATGATAAACACCCTGGTGTCGAGGAGCTACTGTAGTTAAAATTATGACAGTTTTCCTGGAAATACTATGAAAGTTTCATTCTTCAATCAGCTTTCAAATCTTAGATCAGACTTGCTGAAACAACATCCAGGAACACATCTTCCTCGCCCCGAGTTGTTTTTTAAATATTCGTTATAATAAATCTGTATAAATATGAATCTTATAATTCTTAATATTCCTGAGTTTTCACTGTTTCATTTTTGTCAAGCTGTTTCTCGGCCAACTTTCCTCAGTGGTCTTAAACCCCAACTGGTCAATGAAGGTCGGGATGCTGTGTTCGAAGTTGAAGTTGACTGTCCTTCAAATTATGATATTATATGGTCCAAAGGTCCTCGTGATCTTGTTGAATCTCATCGTATAGAAATGACTAAAGAAGGACGTAAACACTTCTTAACAATTCGTAATTGTGGTCTCGAAGATTCTGAGGAGTACAGTGTCAAGGTTTCAAACCGTGGAGGCTCTAAAGTCAGCAGAGCTCCACTGTCTGTCAAATGTAAGTGGATCTTATTGCTTTTATATCAAAAATATGGTCATTTCATATAAAATCATTCTGTTTTTAGAAATACAATGCAAATAAATTATTGATTCGGTGTGTTAAAATTTGATATTATTATATAGTTTTACAAAAACAAAAAATATGAGCAAAGAATATCCTTTTCGATAATTTCCTCTTGTGGTTCTACAATTATATGCATGTTTATATACACAGAATATTCTAGAGTAATCGTCATTAACAACATTAGTGTTTTTCATTACTATCGATTTGTTAAATAAGATAGATGGAATTGCACTTCCCGAAAGACGTTTAACTTATAATATGCATAAAAATGTAGTAACAAATAGAATATCAAATAAAATCAGGGAAATTTCCACATAAAATTCAGTATCATTCGAATCTAGATGGCCAAGTTGAGTACAGTGTCTGAACCAACCAACTTCTTTTGGATACATAAGTTAGGTTTCTTAATGTGGATCCCAACGACCTCAACAACATGTAGTAGATGAACTCTAGAGGTAAAGTTAAGTTTAGTTAGTATGCAATAGATGACTTCAAAAGCCGCCTCGTTAACACGAATTGTGTGTTTTGTATCCACAAGATGGGGGAGAACAGAGCCATGTGAATGGATTTTGTTTGTCCCTCACTTAAGAACCATGCAGGATGGTGTTCGAAAATCCGACGATGAACATGACAAATTATGTGGCCTGTGTTGACTGATGCTCGCGTTATACCTTCCATTCATGGAAGCTTCATGTTTTCCATCATATCTATTATTTGGGCGATAGTAATTATGCAAGAATTTATCAGTTTTTAGGACTAAATATTTTCAAATTTCAGCGTTCTAGTTATTAGGGTAGCTTTTTTAAATACAAAATCACATTCACTTTCTTTGTAGGTAAAACTTTCTCACATACTTACTAGCCTAAATATCCCTAAACTTACTTGAAGTGTGCATTGACTCTTACATGTGGGGAACAATGTAATACTTTAGCTATATAAGTGTTAAGAATGGTATTTTGTAGAATATGCATAAAGACATAACATCGGAAACAGAGGTAGTCCATTACAGAACGATAGTTAGTTACGAATTTATTGGAGTGACGACTAAAATTGAACTAATATCGTAGGCTGTAGTGGGATTCAAAATGTCTTGGGTCACTGGTTTCAACTACAGCCTTCATTTCATTCGCATAAGACTGATCTTTCCAAAGAACACTATCTCATATGGTTAGGCTGACAACATCACAGATTTGAAGAAATCTGCAAAAGCCCTTACATTCACAGTGATATTTTTGTGCAATGTTAAAGTATTTTATTGCACAGAAGTAGGACACCCCAATTCAGGGTTTGCGCAGTCCACTAATATCTTAGTTGTATAAAGAAGTGTTTCCAGGAAGCGATTTTCTCATAATTTTATGAAATCGAAATCATGCGTACTTAAACAGTTGACTGGTATACCAGTAAACGAAAGCTTTACAGAAAAGATGGTTATTTTAGATGATATTTGACTTCAGCTGCATACATTTAAACAAATAAAATACTGTGAGTTGTACTCAACCATTTGAGGCAGTCAGTAGTGTGTGTATGTGTTTTGTGCAGACTTTCCAACAAATAATTTCACATTATATCACTCAATTGTATATTTTAGCGAAACCACAGATACATTTACCAAGTCGTTGGCAAGAGCCTACTGAATGGGAACGTGGTGATTCAATTTCCATCAAAGTACCATTTACAGGATTCCCTAAACCAAAAGCAAAATGGACACTCAATGGAAAGGATATTAAAGAAGGAAAGAATGTTAGTACAGTACTAAAAGATCGTTATGCTATAATCAATTTGGAGAATGTTGGTGAAGAATTCTCTGGAAAATTGAATATAACACTAGAGAATGAAATGGGATCTGATTCAGCGACTATTGAATTACGCGTAAATGACAGGCCACCACCTCCAATTAATTTGAAAGTTGAAGGAGTATCCGATGGATCCGCCCTTTTATCTTGGAGTATGCCATCAGAAACTGGTTATATTTCTCAATATATCATTGAAAGATGTGAAATGCCTGGTGATACATGGATCAGAGCAGGTACCAACCGGTGAGTCGGCAAAGCCCACTGTTACATTCTAAATGTGACAAGTTTGTTTTATGTGTAACAATAATTTTAGTGAAATAGATTTTCTGTTCAGTGCATGTCCGGATTCCTACAAATCTTACCAATGTCCACTTGTCACCAAAATATCATTAACATAACTTCTAAATCATAGAGGTAATACTCTTGTAGTTATTCAGGAGATGTCTTTCATGGACAGATAATAAAATACATAACTTTACTGCAGTTCATTTTGGCTTTATGCCTTCAGTATAGTGTAGTGGTACTTTCAAATATGGGTTACAGTCAAATTTACATCGCTTAATCTGTAATATATTCAACTTAAGCAAGACAAAAGAATACTACTATCTATCTGTATCAAAAATTACTCATTCTTGCTATCAACCATCGAAAACGTATATTTAATGAAAAGTGGAAAACCTTGTTAAGAAATAATCAGTCTCATAAGCTTAGAAGAGAATTTTAAATTCTGTAGGTCGCATACATTTATCAGACAGAGTTTAACTGCTTGTATTAAATTTAAATTATTATGAGTTGTTTGTTATCAAAAATGTGTCTGTTCTTCTTTAATTCTGCTGAGTACTATTTATTGGTCCATTGGGTTTAGAGTGGAACATAGGACTTTAACAGCACGTCTCCATCTTGTCCTATTCTTCAAGTATTGGTTTTGTAGGGATTTAGTTTGATTAGTTGAAGGATTACATCATGAGTTGACATCAGTTAGAGAACCATTGGAAAAACTGCATGGAGAGTACTGGGCACCTGTTTCGTCCTAATTTGAGACTCCTCATCAGTACTCACTCACCAGGTCCTTTCCATCTGTTTCCACGACTACCCATAAGCTTTTATCTTCTTCTCACATGATTTCCTCCATGTAACCCTCGGACGCTCAACTTGTTTTCTGACATTCGAATTTAACTCGAGGGCGTGCCTGGCGTGGGCCGTCACCTAATGGTCTCCTCAGCGTGTGACCAATTCATTTCCATTTTCTTCGAAATATCTGTTGAGCAAACGGTTCTTGGTTAGTTTTTCTCCAGAGTTTCTTGTTGATAAATCTTCCCGACTAGAATAGAGTATGTGTGACTGTTGAAATCTCTCAATTAACTATGAAAGCGTGTACTCCTCGCTTGAATACTTTCATAACTTAATCAACTTTATGTACTTGTATGCTTATTTAAAAAAAATTTATTTTCAGTTTCTCGACATACAACTGTGAAGGTTTAGTAAACGGAAAAGAATATCGTTTCCGTGTAATGGCAGAGAATTTACACGGTCGTAGTGATCCATGTCAACCTACTGGAAGTCATCTGATTGCTCCAGATACTCGTCAACGTGGTGCCCGTCGTGAACGTGGAGAAGATCGTGGAGATTACACTGGACCACCAATTGATAATTATGACAGATTTTGTAAGTCACTTTTCTAAGGGTGTAATGCTTAATTTTTTTCCTTTTTGTGATTAATAACAAAGAGGGAGCTTGATTTTCTCTAGTCAAAACACTAAACGTTAATGACTTATTCAGTTTTATCTTATTGTTTAGTTTTGTCAAGTTTAATCAACATTTTAAAATGTTATACATATATGGAAAAAGGGTTTAAAATAGCTTATAGGCATAATTTTTAGGCAGAAAGGAGTGAAAACAACGCCACTGTAACAAATGTGGTAGTTCATCCACATTTTAGGTTAAGAGTTTTAACTAGCCAAAGACGTTGATTTATTTCATCCCAAGACCATGTCTTCAATCTTGAGATGTCACACAAACAATTATTCTTTTTCTGCTTACTAACATTAATTCTTTTGAAGAACTCTACTTTTAAGAAAAGATTTATACATCATTAATTAGCGATACACATAGTGGGATCATAAAAAACATTGACTAATCTTGAAGCATAAAAAGAAAGATAATCTGTGAACACCTGAAGGTGTGTCACTAGTTCTTAACCAAAGTTATAACTTTCCAATATACTTATGAATCGTTTTTCACCGGTAACTTCTCCGACCGTAGCATTAACTGATGCGAGTGTGTATCTTCGAGGGGAAATCCTTTAGGCGGACACATACAAATGAATGTAAAAAAGCATGAAACCTTGATCCAGGACTTCAGAGGAACACTTCCAACCAAGTGACATCAGTTCAAAGGAAATATAGCTTTGTGACCACAGTGCAAATGTGACTGATAGAATTCAGTCAGAACCCACACTAGTGCTTCCGTTTAATATATTACCTGTAAACATTTCGCAGATTATATTAAGAAACATCAGTGATATTAGATAATTGAAGATAGTCGTGCTAGTTGGTGACTGTCAGCAAGGCGTATCTGCAACCTCGAAGGAACTCATGTCCCTTCTAGGGTTTGAACCTGTTTCACTTGGTGCCGCAGTCAAAACAGTTACCACTGAGCTATTTGGGCTATTTGACTGATCTCCTGTAGGACAGTATTGGATACCGTGCACCGTGATGGCGAGCTACCTAGTGGCATGGTGGCCACATTGCAAACTTGACTGAAAGAATTCAGTCTGCACCAAACATCAAGGACTAGACGCATTACACTAGAAACTAACTAGCGTTCAATCAGAAGATAAATTAGTGAACCATAGACTAATGCATAGATAATATTAAACCCTATGACAGGGATTAATACCATAAAATGTTTTGAAACGTATTCCTATGATCTCTGCCCAATGGAAACCAATGAAAATTAAAAATAGTTTACTTAATTTTGCATAGCACTTTAAAAAAGTTATAAATTCCACCTAAGATACACAAACTCCAAACGACTGAGTAAATCTTCGATAAAGAAAACAAAATACTCGGTTTTCACAAAGAGTACCAAGGCAGAAAACAGAGATTTTGTGTGTTAGGAAATAGAAGCGCCTAATAAACTTATAAACATCAAGTTTGATATTATCTAGGTAACACTGTCAAGGATATTGTCTGAGTGGAGCATCAGTGAATAAAGGTAAACATCACATACTTGTCAGAACCACACCTCAGGGTTTATGGTGCAACGTGTGTCCAAGAGGCTAAATTATTACTACTGTTTCTTTCCTTTCGTTCAGTGTTGACCACAGGGCTTCAGCAGCACATCAACATTCCACTATTTCTACTATAGATACTTTCAGCCTACTCCACGATTTCCATAAGCTTTCATTTACTTCTCCATTTCCTTTTTCGGATACCCGACCCATATCTTCTCATTAAGGTTGACTCGAAGTCTTGATGTGTGATGTCACTTGAAGGTTTCCTCATTATATTATGTTGATGGCATCTCTATTTCCCTCAGTGTCGAGAGAAAGCAGCTGTTGATGAAAGTACGGAGCCTGTTGTAAATGGCTCAAGTGACACTAGCATCAATTCTCTGAAGCATATAGAAGCACTGACTTGACGTTTGTATTAAAAACCCAGATCTCGTCCCTTATGCTGAGTACAGTAGACTTCCACACTGGTTTCAGATGAATTAACGACTGCCTTGAATACTTCCCCAGTTCTGCATGGCTGCCTTTGACACCGTTACTAGTAAACATGTCTTTCTCATTTCATAATACTGAACTATATTGCCCACTTTATCAATTTTCCATTGTCTTATTAAACTGTCGCGGTTGATAATAACTCCTCTCTTACAATTTTTTTTTTAATATCCAACTTATTCGTAGATCGAAACATATGGGATAAACAAACACCTCTACCAACTCAAGTGCATAAAGGTGAAAGTGTATATGATTATTACGACATCATGGAAGAACTTGGAGTGTAAGTCATTTATGATAATATAATTAAACCAAGTAAATTTGTCCTCTAATTTTAAAAATTCAGTGATATAATGAATTCAAGTGTTGGTTTGTAGGGATTTGATTGGTTTCAGGATTTCATCATGAGCTGACATTAGTTAGAGAACCATTGGAAAACCTGGGAGTACTGGACAGCTGTTTCGTCCTAGTTTGGGACTCTTCAGCAGTACGCACCCACCGGGATTCGAACCCAGGACCTTCCGGTTACAAGGCGAGCTCGTATACCATTAAGCCACTGGGACCCGATCCAATGGTCCTTGAATTCTAACTTCTGCCAATTCACGACATAGCGCGACCGCTAGCCAATGTCTTCGGCGAGTATTTGTCCTCACACCCGACCAGCTGCACCCTACTGGTCACGACTTCCCACTGGAACCCAGGTAACTACCTACCTGAATAGGGCCAGTCGCCAGTGAGCATCTCATTGGTATTCAAGTGTTGGTGAATGAATGAATGAATGAATTACTTTATAAGCGAAGATGTCGAAATGAGTCAATCATTTATTCTCTGTTATAAGTGCATAACCCTAACATTTTTACAGCTTTATCGTATGTTAGTTGAATTAAGTATTTAAAAACAACACTGGCACTCTAAAGAGAATTTTAGCATCTAACCATAGGAATGGTAACACTAAGGCAGTAAAGCCTTGCTAATTATTATTAATGCAACATGTTAGAGTGAATAGTATTCAGGAAGAATACTTTTCAACATAAATAGGTATAACGATAACTTTGTTCACGACCAAAGGATGGCAGATGCAAATGTTATTAGGTAACCTCTAAGCATCATTCAAAGAATGATGGTAACCTTAGCAATAACATTAAAGAAAGAAAAATGAAAATTCCATACTTTCGGTTTCCTTTATGAATTTCGATAGAGAAAGAAAGACGGGATTTGCAGGGGAAAGTCAAATCATCGTTCTATTTCACAGGTTCTCATCAGATAACTGCAAACCACTCGAAATCACAATGGTTATAAATAATGACATTCCATACTTCAATGTTTGAAAGGTAATAGAGAAAAAAATTGTAAGATAAACGTATCTGGAATAACAGCATTACAATTTTTAGTTTAAGTCACCATCAATTTATATGCTTGCAAATTATGAAAAAGGTGGGGAGGGGTGAGAGAAGACAGAAAAATCTAATAAACAGTGTTAGTATGTACGTCAACATAACAACTCAAGAAGGTTAAAGTTGATCAAATTGAAAACATGCACAGTGAGCTGAGCTCATTAATGTGTATAACTGATCAGTGTAATCAAAGTATTACGGTTACCAAGGAAATGAGAGACTGGCTACATTCTCTTTCTGTGTGCGTAACTTTGATCTGAAACGCTTGATTGCGATTGTTTCAGCAAATCTTAGTAAATTAGCTGTCCTTCGTATGTTTAATATTTTGAAAGATTTAGAAATCTCGACAAAATGACCCGTATCCACAGGGTGTCTGGTAATTCCACTTTGTAAATATCTGCTTCCTTTTAAGCATACGTTTCTTGGAATATGCTCTGAAAACCTGATAGAAGTCCTTCTTTTTGTCCTTCGAAAGTACTTACTGCCACAGATGCACGTAAATTTATAAATGCAGTTGTAGGTAACATCAGCAGAGTACTTATCCAGTTTCGATTGGCTTATGGAACATATAGTGCTGTATTGCGTCACTACGTTAGCTGCAGGGAAGCATCTTTTGATTGAAAACAATCCATGAAATGCTTCGCTTACTTAATTCTTTCAGATGACAATATGTGGTTAAAATAATTATAATTATAGAAGTTCAAATGAAAGAATTTATTGGACTTCATTAGATATGCGTGAATTATTCCAAGATTAACATAAAATTAGAATGTATCCTTCTAGTTCCATATTTCATATGGTAAAGACATTGAATCTGCAGTGGGTAAATTAATCTTGTTATTATATACAATCAGCTAACCTAGCCACCGTTTGTAAAGAAATGATAAGCAGCTATTATTCAGTGTCAAAGTATTACGATGTGAAGATTACTAAATGATGAGTGATATGAAAATTATGCCAAGTATTCAAGAGGCTCCAGTGAATATTAGCAACTGCCTGTACACGACCATCGTGTACAAGTTGAAAAATAGTTTTGTCCGTACGATTCTTTTTCTTACTGAAATAAGGAGGTCATCTGAAATACTGTTGTTCACGTGTTAAGTTGATGACTGAGTTAGGGTTACCAAGCATCCTCGACATCGATGTCTACGAGTACTATGCACACGAAAACTGAAAAGAGATTTAGTCATCTTATCAACGTTTTCCTCGTAGGATAACTCGACCAAGACAGAACTGTTGAGTAATCAGTGGAGAAGTTGAGACACAGAAAGCGAATCAGTTGATGAAGTTATTCTAGGATTTAGTGGAAATCAATTTTTGGTTACAGGATTTCATCATGAGCTGACATTAGTTAGAGAATCATTGGAAAACCATCCAGGGAGTACTGGACATCTGTTTCGTCCTAGTTTGGGACCCTTCATCAGCACACACCCACTGTGGCTCTAACTTAGGACGTTCTGGTTACAAGGCGCACTCGTAGACCATTAAGACACTGGGAACCAATCTAATGGTCCATGAATTCCAACTTCTGTCAATGCACGACATAGCGTGACCCCAGCCAATGTCTTTGGTGAGTATTTGTCCTTACACCCGACCTGCTGCATCCTACTGGTCACGACTTCCCACTGGGACCCAGGTAACTACCTCCCTGAATAGGGCCAGTCGCCAGTGAGCGAAACCAATTTTTATCAGATTAAGAAGTAATAATCCCTCCAAAGTTAACCATCTACCACATTTTCACTCTTAATTCATTATAACTCATCGAATTAAAAAATGTTTTGTTTTTCCGTGTTTTTGAAGGTTAATTAATGATTAATTAATCGACTTTCATGAATATTTCTTTTTATCGTTTAGTGGAACATTTGGTGCTGTTCACCGATGTCAAGAAAAGACAAGTGGTAATTCTTACGCTTGTAAATTTGTAAACACTGATACACCACAAGATAAACAAGTAGTTCTGAATGAAATTGATGTCATGAAAGAGTTGCATCATCCAAGGTTAATCAATCTACGAGAAGCATTTGATGATAAAAATGATGTGGCACTCATTCTTGAATTGTAAGTTGTTAATTTTCAAAATATCTCCTAGATTATTTTTTACTGAACTTCAACAACTGATCTTTGTTTATAACTTGGTTCTTAAAACTCACATTCTATTGATTACTTTGATTTCAAAGTTGATGTGATTTAATAGAAGCTGGCTGAGCACAGGATGCACATTTCGTCCTGTTTCGGATGTTCCTACATTCCAGATGACGAAGTTTCTACCTTTGATGAGCTATTCCAGCACCTGTATTTTCAAACATTGGTCTAATTTGAGTGATAAATGAGGTAGAGTTAAATCAGTCCGGAAACAAATAATTTTTGCGGTAGTAAATAGTAGTTTTACCAATATTCACTACTGCTGTGGCGTGTGCTACTGATAAGACGTGTCAGTAGTATATAATGAGACGTCCATCGGCATAAAAACATCAAATAACGGGTAGATTGATTTGATGTCAGAGAAGGCAACTGATCCAGTGTTGCGGAGATACATGGGAGACGTGGAAGGAACCTGAAGGAACACAGTGTGAAGGAGGGCGAGAAGTAGCACAACATGCTTTGAAGATAAGGTGTGATTAATTTTGCTAATATAATAAATAATAATAATTTTTCCTTCACATTCCCAGTGGAACATAGGGCTTCAAGCTAGTGGCTTGAAGTTTCTGTAGCAGTGTTTATTTTTACAGGATGGGGTTGCTAGCCACATGCCCAACCTTTCCTCTTTACCAGCATCATTTCTGGCTTAGCGAGCAAGGTAAAGGAGTGCGTCGGCCGGGGATCGAACCCCGGAACATGTGTATGGTCGGCGAGCGTCCTAATCGCTGTGCCACCGACGCCCTTTGCTAATATAGAGATACGAATTTGCAAATAAAGATTCCTTTACCAAATCTCTCGTATTCTAACATTGCACTGCAAGGGAAAATGAGGTGAAAGTTATCGAGATTAGTTTAGTAGTTTGATTAGTTTCATTGCTTATATTCTAAAAACTGAACCCGTCTATGGTTTTCGGCTGAATAAAGTTTTAAGCTAAGATTTACTTAAATCAGATTGACGAGCTAATAGTTTATATGAAATCATTTATTTTTATATGTGTTACGCGGTTCATTTTTCTCCCTGGCTTTTAAAAAAGCCATTTGACTGACCTTCTACTTTTAAACAGTCAGTCACTTTGAAACGGATAGTCTCTAACACAAAAGATTGCTGCTCAGGGTAAACAAAAATAAAAAGTTATTCAGTCACCTCTTTTCTTTCAACTGAGGCGACTGATTTTGAAGTTTATAAGCACTGGTGAGCACTATTTTCAGGGGAGATAACCTTCGAAACCCAATAACTTCTGGGCACCCGAAGTGTATGCATGCGAATAATTAACGGCCCAATCAGATACGCATATTCAAGTGTTGGTTTGCAAGAATTCGATTTGCCATAGGTTTCATTACGCGCTGAAATCAGTTAGAAAACGATTACACCATGTATCATAAAGTGGCAGAAGTTGGGATTCAAGGGCTACTGAATCGGATCCCAGTAGCTGAGTGGTGATCTACGGACTCGTTTTGTAAATGATAGGTCCTGGACTGGAATCATGGTGGCTGGGTATTGATGAAAAACCGCAAGCGAGGACGAAGCAACTTTCCGTAGTTTTCAAATGGTTTTGTAACAAAGCTCTGTCTTCAGAAGACCGAAATGAGCAACTGGAGGTCAATGAAACTACTGAACATCACTTTCTAAGCAGATTTATACTAGTTTATGCACCAGACTCACTATTAAAAGTAAGCATACGAATGCTTTAAACAAACCACTGGATGGAACAGAAGTATGCATGCAATGAAGTTCAGTATCATATATAATTAGTAATTTCTGTTATACAGTAATATATTCTCGTCCATTTTATTTTGAGGTGATATTTTATCCTTAGATAACTCGGTACCTATTCTGTTGTATTTGTACTCGGTAACTAATAATGCATTTGGTGCGCATCACGAATTACTGTTTAATTTTACAAAAATTTAGGCTTACTGGTGGTGAACTGTTTGATCGGTTAGCAGATGAAAGTTCAACAATGTCTGAAGCTGATGCTATTAATTATATTCGACAAGTTTGTGAAGGTATACAACATATGCACGACATGAATATTCTACACTTGGATATTAAGGTAAGCTATTCATGGAATGTTTGAGTTGACAATGAAGTGACACATATAATAAAAATATAATAATAATGGTAAAGCTTTATTTAAGACAGTATGCGAATATACGGTACAAAATTTTTTAGCGTATTCAGCTACAATGTATTTTCTTCCACACACAGGATTCACATGTAAAGTAATAACCGGAAGTATATCTTCATTTCGTTGAAGAATTGTACAGCGTTTACTTGGGAGCGAGTTAAATCATCGTGCAAGTTTATGTATAGGTCATTTGATATAACTGGACGATTAAAACAATGATAAATCCAGATGAAATTGAGTATTTTGGAGAAGAGTAATTTCGGTAGCCCAATGATTTAAGCAGGCCGCCTGAATGATTCATTCTGCCATCGTTCAGTAACTTGCGTATGTAGCTGAAGAACTGCAGTCATGTGAAGTTCTGTCAATGTGTCAGTTAGTTAGTGATTATAGTGAAATTAATATTTTCGTGAATTTTCCCTAAGAAGAGGAGACGTTCAGCGAAGAGACTCTTTTCGGCGAATTCATTCACATAGCTGTACAATCGTATTTATATATAATTATTTGTGTGTGTGTGTGTGTACATGAGGTTTGTCAAGTTTAGATAATTGATCAGGTAATACAAGAATGAATGATCTAAAAAAGAAACAAGGTTAATTAGACAGCAACTAAAGTAAGGTAGAGTTAGTTAGTAAGTTAGATGACGTAATATAATTGCCTAAAATGTTTCAACTTAGGTCAGGGTAGCAACAGAGGTAATTACATGTAGAGACTAAGTAGAAGTTGGGTAGATAATAATGCCATTTAAATTAGAACTGAAATTGAGCAATTAAGTTGGATGACGTAACATAAATGACTAGAAATTGAGAGTTGGTCAAGTCAGTAACAGTGGTAGTGAGGTATAGAAATTATATCAGGTGGGGGTAGAGAACAAGAAGGTTGAAAATGCAAAATGTTACAATTGAGAAGACAAAATAATACTAATGAAGAGACAAAAAAACGAGATTAGGTAGAATTTACTTGTCGGGTGATAAGATATTTTAAATCCATTGCAAGTGTAGTGATTGAACGAACTTCTTCTGTATTCAGAGTTCAGGGCTTAGAAGGTGAATCGCCATTGCTTCTGCAGTTTGAAGAAGTCTGATTCTTTTGATTAGGAAGACTACTTATTACTCTGTAGACGACTTTGAAGTTTGTTTGGGGTGTAGCTTGGTGTCCGGATTCTATCAGATGTTCTAAGATGGAGCTGCGGGGACATCGTTTTTCTCCTTTGTAAAACCATGTTCGTAAGTGTTCGGTGATACACTTGGAAAGAGTATCACTTATCAACTATAGACTGATTCTCTTCTCAGATTACTATCTGCATCTTGGTAGAACTTTCAGACAAAAGTATTCATTTCGTAATCACCGTTTGCCCCCTAAATTGATTGTTAAAAAGGTTAAGTAAACGTGTAACAACAGAAGACAAGGGCCGGCAACAGATCGTTTTATTACGGAAATCAACACGTATTTATATATATTTCATGTACATTATTATAGCTTATTCAAGCAGACAAACACAGTCTTCTGACTGATTGTTTCTGGTTTCTCGGAAATTTAAGCCACATATCTGCGAATCTTATTTGCCCACGTTAAGTCTGCTGTGATTGGTCGTTGAATCAGCCTTATTCATATATTCTTACGGCCAATATTAGTGACCTAGACATTGATGTAAATTAATGTCTACCAATTGGCTAGCAACCTGCTCTCACCACAAACGTAGTAAACAATAACCAATCTGAAGTTACTAAGCGGTAAGTAAGCACTAAAAGCTAACAGATTAAGGTTAAAAACATGAAGTGTTAGAATTTAATGGGATAAATAAAGAGTTACTGGGTTGTCATTTCAGGTTGAAAGCCATGAATCATGTCACGGTGCTAATGATGAAAGGGAAGTTTACTGCCTACTCAATTTTAATAGACTCTTATCACTATTATTCATTAATTTTAATCCATTGCTCTCCTTTTGGGGCACAGGGATTCGAGTTGCAGCTTCGAAGTTTAGCTGGCAGTAATGTTTATTTTTAGGAATTGAGGTTGCTAGCCTCACGGTCAACCTTCCCTTATTACCGGGCTTATCAAACTATGACAAAAACACCTAATAAAGTCACACTTTAATTTCACAGGAATAATACTAATTAACGCTGTGCAATAGGCGGCATCATGGTGTTTCAAATTATTGTAAAAGCTGTTGTTTTTATATCAAGCTGTGATTGAAAGGCGTTCATCACTGAGGACAAAAATAAAATTCATCAGCGACCATGATTCTCTAGCGTACTGGAGCTTTATTTTTAGGTCTCTTGATTAACTGAATAAGATTCGGTCTTCAGTACTTCAAGGCTTCCTATAAAACCTATCCACGGTGAATACTACCTTCAAATAGTTCAACTTCCTGCAAATTCCTACATTATGTATTTACTGGTATATTTAACTTAGAGTAATGCTTTTCATCTAGTTCTAGGTTAAGTAAGGTTGGAACTACTATGAGTTTTTATACAGTAAACTGTTTATTGCTGCTTATTTTCGAACCTAGTAAACATCCTGAGTTGTTTCAAAAACACTTTTTTTCACATTTTCAGCCTGAAGATCTGATGTGTGAAACATCAAAGTCAAAGAATATAAAAATTGTCGACTTTAGCTTATCCAAGAAATTAGATCCAAAAGTACCAGTCAAAGTAGATCTTTCTCATCCAGAATTTGCTGCACCAGAAATCACTCGCTCTGAACCTGTTGGCTTTTATACAGATATGTGGGCAATAGGAGTTTTAACTTATATGCTGTAAGTAGTGAACAATATATATTTTTTTATTATATGGCTGAACTTAGTTTGCTGTGGGATAAAATTCCTATTAGATAAGAATCAGAAGTCCCTAGTTTCCCATTCACTATTTGTGCGTTACATTCGGTTGCTGAATATTTTCTGAAACTGGCTGTTGATAAATTTTAATTTTACAACCCATATGTATCAGAATTGAAATGTAGAAATTTGACGGTAGCTCAGATTAAGTGGCCTTTTATTTTGTAGTTTGAAGTCAGCTGAAGAATTACACCCGTCGACAACTTATAGAGTCAGTCCTTCTGTAAGGGTCAGAAACTTGACCAGCGTGTCACGGAAAGGATTTCCAAGAAGTTATAGATTTCTATCAATAGCTGCCTCCTTCGCTGGCTGGTTGCATACTGAATATCAAATGGCCGGCCAGAAAGAATTAGCAACAAGAAATTTTGGTTGGAAACAAACTCACCAAAGGCCGATCACTCAACAATGATGGATGAGAAAGTGGAGATAGATCGACCATGCGTTCAGGGGCCGTCGAATGACAACTCGCTCCAGACCATGGCTAGAGTAGAATGCCATGGGGGAGGCGAACGAGTGGGTCGTCGGTGCGAGTTTGACCTGGAGGAGACCGTGCGAGGAGTAGATGGACAGTCGTGGACCCAGTTAAACAGTACAGCAGAAAATATAAGAAAATGGATATATGTTGTTGAAGCCCTATGTTCCACCCGGAACCAAAGGGAATAATAATAATATAATAACTTATATAGATTGTCCTGAGAGTTACTGTGTGATTAAGGCATCTTGGAAACTATCACAATCATACCTGACCAATCTTCATCATCTTATGAGTCACTATAATGATTTTACATACAAATCAATAAAATCAGCACAGAAGTCATTTCAAACTAGAACCTGGATCTTCCTTTAATCGCTAGGCAAATTAGGCTTGTGTATTCAATTGATTATGATTCTTAAGTATTCCCGTTAATTATCAAGTCATATATATCTGATTGTTTTTCAGTTTGAGTGGTTTATCACCTTTTGCTGGAAGTACTCCAGAAGAAACAATCGATAAAATTGCAAGAGGCCATTACACATTCGATCATGATGCATTCGATGGAATCTCAGCCAATGGTAAAGACTTTATCAGTAAACTTTTGCAAAAGCAACCCAAGTAAGTTAATAATAATAATGGTTTCATTCTGAGTAATGTTTATCATTATACAGAAGTTTTAGCGCAATTTATTACGTGATATTTTCTCTTCGTCAGGGATATGATTGATAGTAGATAGTGTGACATAGTTCCGTCTCACTTGCAGTGCAAACCAATTCATTGTGACATCTCTCCTTCGAGGAATACATGACATTTTGTTGATGAATGCCAATTACAAAAATGTTCTAGAGTACATTTTGTGAACGAAGGGCACCCCTCAGGAACTGTCATCCCATGTATTCAGATATGCTGCCATCGAGTATAATACTTTTTCACAAGTTTTGTAGAAACTTGCAGCTCAGCAGATTGTAAAGATTTTAAATACTCGCCAGAGTAAACAACACGATTACAGGTCACACTTTACTAGACTTAAACAAACTGAATAAGAGGAATTATATGCAAAATATTAATGGGGGTTTTTTGGTAGCCCAAGTTTTAAGCAGGACGCCGATGTTATACATAATTCTATATTTGTACAATAAGAATTATTATGAATTTCAGAAGGACGATGATCAGTATTCATAACTTAGTGTTCCTTGTGGTAATTGTTTAAATTAGAGTGTATTGGGCGACTACTTCCCCTTTCTATAGTGGTCTTAACTTTAGGCAATATAAATACCTTTCCGTTGACCATCTTCGAAATAATTAAATACAGTTTTCCAGCCCTTCTTAACTCTTCCTCATCGTTAGACCAATGTCTCAGTGTCACCAAATCTATCTTCCTGTATACTTTAGTTTCTTTATGATGAAATGTCTAATCTTAAATGAGAACAAAGTTCCAGAGGCTCACACTCTATATATATATATATAAATATATATATTCAAATTTCAATTCACTTAAATCAGTCTAAAAGAACAAGAAGCAGCTGCAGTCTTTGTGAAATAAGCCACATTAACAATTCTTCTTCAAAAAACAGTTCTAATTAGAGTATTATATTCAGCAACTTGAGCATGAAAATTATTAGGTTCATAGTATGTAGTTGAAAAAAGAGAGTAAAATTCCAATCCATTAGATTTAACATTAAACGTGTTAAATCCTTACCTTGAATGCTTTAAATGGGTTGAAATTAATTTCCGTTAAGTTAATACGTTATTCCTTTAGATTTAGATCGATGATCGTAAGATTTCTCTTCAGTGGCTGACCAAATCTTAATTGACTCTGAAGGGCTGTATAGATTTATGTTTCTAACTAGCTTTGGTATGTGCTGGTGTACCCGATGTTTTTGCAAAAGAAATTTTGGACGAGAGAAAATGCCGATATACATATGGTTATTTCATTCAAGATATGATGAATAACAGCATGTATGAAAGAAAGTGTTATTATTAATGACGATATAACTACAAAGGTGAACTCCAGAATTACTCTTGATTTACCCTGACACTTTTCTTAGCCATACAATATAAAAGCATGTTCTTCATATCCAAATAGAGATAGATGGGTTAATATATAATCAGTGGGACAAACAGCCAGAGACCAGTCAGTACTGATGAAGAAAGTTAAGTCTTAATAGAAAACAATACTGCTTTCCCGTTACTTGCCTGTAGTAACTCATTGGTTTCAAGGATTAGATTCTGGTTCTTGAAGCTATGAATACTGGGTATGAACTTTATTGATCAAAACTAGTACAGATCCCGATACATTCCATTTGTATCTCAAAAGGTGATTCAGAAAGTGAGTAATTTACAGTATTACTAGTGAGTAATCAAAATATATCAGATTTGTGAGTAGCTCCTACTATAATATATCTGCTGTGATTGACCTGCACTACTACCCATTGTAATATTCAATTTATCGGAAATCTTGCTGTATTCATGTTATCTAAAACATTTAACTGTGCATTTTATGTCTGTTTACAGTCAACGTATGACAATTTATGAAGCTTTAAAACATCCTTGGCTTAATGAAGCAATTACAGATGATCAGCGTCGACGTATCCCAGCTTCACGGTATAAAGAATGTCAAAGACAAATGCATGAACGAATGGTAAGCAGGCATTATGCTTAACACGTATACAATATACAACTTAAACTAATCAGGGTGAATGCAAATGTGGTCGAAGTTTAGTGGTTCATCTATGTGCGTCGGTGGCACAGTGGTTAGGACTCTCGCCGACCATGCACATGATCCAAGGTTCGATCCCCTGCCGATTGACACCTGATATCTATGGTCGGCCTGCAAAATTTGGGCTACCGATATTACATGCTGAAAATTCCATAACTGTACAAAAAAATACGGTGTGAAATCAAGCTGAAATAAAAAAAGACAGATAGTATGTAGGTACTTCAAAGGATGACGGTTGAAGTATGTCTTTTTATTTCAGTGTAAAAATGTGTGTAGTTGCTGTGAGATGATATGTAGAGTGAAAATCTTTGGAACACTGTGACAGAAGAGTAGGAGCTTTTATTCTGATTGAAAAATTACTACTGGTAATGGTGTTACTAATTGAAACTATAATAAAATCAACGCATGGGAAGGGTAAACATGTTGCGTAACATAAGAACTTAAAAAAATGAAAACTGCAGAGCAGAAGAAGATGCGAAACGTGTAGTTTTAACACCGTTGTCAACTAAAATAGGGATATTCCTATTACATGTTGATACAAGTGGTTTTATAGTATATGGAACTGTATTTTAAATCATTCGTGTAAATAGCTTTTTTAACCATTCAAAGTGTTACTGATTAAAAGAGGTAAAAAGTCGATATGCAACCCACGAAAATGGTCTCTAAAATAAAAAAACAACAACTTTTATTACAATTTTGACCAAGTGGGAAAATGCTTGTTAGAGAAAATCAGCAACTGGACCACGTAACTTAGACTATAAAAAGAACGAAACTGGTAGTTCAGTAGTGAAGGTTTTTCGAACGTCTTTCTTCATTAGTGTACTGAACCAGTGACTCGTAAGCGGAATGCTGCTAAAATAGTCGCATCTAGAACGCAAAGATTACTTTATGAGATCAAAGTTTTAAGCCACTTACTAGTAAAATATATTTACTTCCAGCTTAGCAGTATAAAGGAATACACAAGTCCTAAAATCCATATATTCTTGATCAGGCTGATACAATAATAATAGCTTTATTCCGGATAGACTGTTAACGCAGTGCACAGAATTTTCAGCTCAATGTATTCCATAATGTCTTTCCTTCATCCAGGATCGTTGACTAAAACAGCAATATGTAGTATATCATGTAACACAATGATGTTCAATCTGAGGTACTGACTAATCGTTTATGATATTTTCCCTGTTCGAAATATGTGCACTAGTAGATTTAAAACCATTTAAAAATGCGCGCGAACTTTTAAAGCCATATCGTGCATTGGCAGAAGTTGGAATTCATGGACCATTAGATTGGTTCCCACTGTCTTAATGGTCTACGAGTGCGCCTTGTAACCAGAACGTCCTAAGTTAGAGCCACAGTGGGGGCGTACTGATGAAGAGTCCTGGACTAGGACAAAACAACTATCTGACAGTACTCCCAGGTTTTCCAATGGTTCTCCATCCGATGTCAGTTCATGATGAAATCCTGAAATAAAACCATAAGAGTTAGAGAATGCACTATGTTGGAGGGATATTTTGGTAGCCTTAGACATTCAAGGAGGCTCAATAAACATCAGGAAACTAGGCATAGAAATATTATTCAACTTTTAGAATTCTTAGAAATTTAAACATGTCAACATGATACTTCTCAAGATGACGATTGGCAAAGATACATAAACTAATCAATTAGAAATTGGTTGGAAGATTTTATCATGAGCTGACATTAGTTACAGAACCGTTGGAAAACCTCCAGGGAGTACTGGACAGCTGTTTTATCTCAATAGTTTAGGACCCTTCAGCAGTACGCACCTACAATGCTGGGTTCGAACCCAGGACCCTCTGGTTTCAAAGCGAGCTAGTAGACCATGCAGCCACCGATGTCAGCTTCTCCAACCAATCAAACAAAAAGAAATCCCTACAAAACCAATACTTGACAGTTAGAAATTGTTTATATATGTGGATGAGTGTTTTGATATTGAATGGAAATCTGAATAAACCGTTAAAATAATCATTTAAAATACAACTTGAACTACAAATTCTGCCTACCAGTTATTGTGGTATATCATCAGTACAAAATACCAAGCCGCGTCATCCTGGAGAGAATCAAACAAGCCCTGGATGCAAAACCCCGACCGGAACAAGCTGGATTCAGGAGAAACAAGTCATGTATTGATCAAATCGCCACTCTACGGATCGTTATTGAACAAAGCTTGGAATGGTAGTCAGCTCTGTATCTCAAATTCACTGACTTTGGAAAGGCACCGGTAGCGTCAATCGTGAGGTGATTTGGTAACTACTTCGCTACTACAGGGTGCCACCAACAATTATACATCTCATTCAACAGTTGTACAACAATGCTGCATGCCAAGTAATCCACAACGGGAAACTTAAGGAAGCCTTCAAAGTGAGGATGGGAGGGAGGCAAGGCTGTCTACTATCACCAATGATCTTCCTGATTGCAGTAGACTGGATAATGCGACAGACGGCAGGCAATGAGAAAACAGGCATAAAATGGACTCACACAAAAAACGTGGAGGATCTGGACTTCGCCGATGATGGTATTTGTCTGATTTCCCACAAACTGAAAGATATGCAAGTGAAAAGTAACAAGTTCACAAAAGAAGCATCAAGGATAGGAAGGAGTTCAAGTGAACATAGAGAAAGCAGAGGTGATGAAGATTCCTGGCCAACACCAACAGCAACAACAACATCAACAGACAACAATCAGCCAGCATAAATGGGAGGAACCTGAAGGAAACAACCTCCTTCACCTACCTACCTACCTACCTGGGAAGCATCGTCTCAACTACAGGCGGGCGGAACTGACGAGGATATCAAAGCGAGAATCGGAAAAGCAAGACAAGCTTTCATTACTCTTAAGTCTGTGTGGAGGTCAATAGCACTCACCATCAAAAAGAAGACCCGGATTTTCAACTCCAATGTGAAGTCGGTGCTACTCAGTGCATGGATAAGAGATTTGCACTGCGCGTCATAAAGAGCATCTCAAACAAACTACAGACCTTCATTAACAGTTGTCTTCGCTCAATACTCAAGATCAGATGGCCGGCCAGGAAAGATAAGCAACACGGACCTCTGGCAATGAGCTAACCAACCCAGCAGGAACCGATTGTGAAACATATAGGCAGGAAGAAATGGAGATAGATTGGCCATACAATGAGGAAACCATTAAGTGACATCACTAGACAAGCCATTGCTCGAGTGGAACCCGACGGTATGGGAAGTGGCGAGTTGGTCGTCAATGCAAGGGTGACTTGGAGGAAGTCATGTGAGGAGGAGATGAAAGCATGTGGGCAGACTTGGAGCGGGGTGAAAAAGTTGGTAAAAAACCGAAGGCAATGGAGAGGCGCAGCTGAAGCCCTATGTTCCTCTAGGAATTAAAGGATATAATAATAATAATAATCAGTACAATGAATAATATCTACTCAAAAGTACCAGCTACTATTTGAAAAGGAAACTGAACAGAATAATTTCTCAATCTTTGTTGCTATATTGACTTATAAAATTAACAGTATTATTTATTTAAAACTGATTCTACTTCCCTATCATAATTTATGAAATTTCGTTCATATCTCTTACCAAAAGTGGTCTTCCAGTAGAGTTGAATACTTGTTTAAGTTGTTATGACGGTTGCTAATCCAGTCTGCGTAGTCTTTCTTTTTTTGTAAAGAAGCAAAGAAATATCATCATTTGAGTTAAGCATCTTAACACTGAGGTGTATTCTGTCCAGTGATATATGATTTGTATATTTGAATCCTATTGGCATAAAATCTCTTGATTTCGTGTCATTTTGGAGAGAACAGACCCAAAGCTTACGATGAACAGAGGAGATAGGCATCATAACGTAATCCTTTGATGACCCTTTAAAGTGTATCACTCTATCAAAGTCAAACGGTAATGTCTGAAGACTAAGGGGAGTACAGAATAAAATATCACCAACAGATATATATTTCTTATTCAACTTAATTTCTTTTACCTATTTAAACATGAATATGAATTCAGAATGCATTCTTTCACCATTTAGAAATCTATTAAAGATAAATATATTTTACTTGATACTTTTCCACTCAGGGTGATATATGGCAAAGGAGTCCAGCAATTGGTCATTTGGCAAATTATTCATCTATCCGTCAGAATAGACGAGACAAGTATCGTATACAAGAAACTAACTTTGGTAATTCTAATACTTTATTATTGATTTATTATTCCCTTAGGTTCCGAGTGGAACATCATAGCGGTTAAACAACACATATACACTTTCTTTTATTTTCTACCATCCTCTTCAGCTGGGTCCATAACTGCCCGAATTCTCTCATTACATCCTCACACAACCTCCTCCATGTCACCCTCACTCTGACGACCTACTCATCAGTTCCCATTTAGATTCCACTCGAGGGTCTGGTGCACGATGTCATTTGACGGTCTCCTCAACGTATGCCCAGTGCATCTCGACTTTTTCCTATATATTTCTTGAGCTATCGGAGTGCAATGCATTACAAAGACCAAAAAATAATGTTTCAATGATCCTGTTTATATATATACATAATTTATCAATGAGTACAACATAACTGTGAAGTTGAATGATGGAAATTAAAGCAGTTTGACTGATCAGTCAGAATTTTAGTAACTAAAACTCATCATTGAATTGAATTTTTGATTTTCCCGTCGATTAATTGGACCGAAGTGCTCGGTCTCAGGTTGACATGTCGGCTTCTTGTACAGATGCTTCTACGATGTCTGGGGATTGAGTTAGTATTTAATTGGTGGATGGTGACTAGCAGTGGAATCCAGGATGTGCATTTCTTCCTATTTGGGACTCGTCAGCTGGATGTACCTGCATTTCTCAGTGAGTGATGGCGTTCCCACCGAGGCTCGAACCCAGTACCCATAGTTTCAAACGCCAAAGGGTTCGAGCCTCGGTGGGAACGTCATCACTCACTGAGAAATGCAGGTACATCCAGCTGATGAGTCCCAAATAGGACGAAATGCGCATCCTGGATTCCACTGCTAGTCACCATCCACCAATTAAATAAAACTCATCATTTTTGTTATAGACTTGCGTGTAAACAATGCTGAAGAGTCCCAGACTAGGACAAAATAATTATCCAGTGCTACTTGGATTTCAGTAGTTTTGTGACTGATTTAGGTTAGTGACTAAATCTACCTTAAGATTACTAATGTTACAAAAAGAGGCATGTACTTTTGTAAAACTGCAGCTCTCTCCTCCGTTCTTCTGTTTACATAAGAAGCATCTTTATTAAGGTGAAAAATAAGAAAGCATTATGTGCCACCTGCGGTGCGTCGGTGGAACAGCGCTAGGATGCTCGCCAACCATGCATATGGTCGGGGGTTCGATCCCTGGTGGACGCACTGCAAACCTCACTAAAACAGTAGTAAGACTGGTAAAGAGGGAGGGTTGGGCATGAGGTTAGCAACGTCATCTTGTAAAAAATAAACACCACTGCTGCCGAAACTTCAAGTCTCTAGCTTGAAGCCCTATATTCCACTGGGAGCGTAAAGGAATTTAAAAATAATGTACCACCTGCAACCTAGAGTATGTGGATGTTATCATAATAATTAATCATTGAGCTCTGTAATTATTTATTGAAAAGTATATATTTCCGAATTCCCATTTACGCATTTAGAATAAACAACAGATTGAGCGAAGAAATATATTCCTTTTTAATTAGTTCCTCATCATCGGCTGGCTCACCACTAATATAGTTTTTTACTTTAAATAATTTTACCAATCAAGTGGCTATTTTAGTTAATCAGTTTTAGGTATTCGGGGGGGAGGGTGACGGTGAGATTAAGAGGTTAAAAGCCATCAAAACAACTAACTATTAAGTGTTAGTAACAAGATATCTAAGTTTTGAAGGAGATGTTAAAAAATCCGACGATGAACTTGGCTATTCTGAAAACCTCCCATCTTGGTTTGGCAAAGATCTGAATAAAGCTGCTATACTCAGCTCAATACTAGCTCATCTCGTTTCTAATGGATATCAAGTCGACTCTAACAAAGCTTTTAAAGTTACTTATCGTATATCGCCCAACTTCTCACATGGTCTACGAGTATAACTTTTATATACAGCAGACGTGATTGGATTCCATCTGAACACGCCGAATCTGTGTGTTTAAAAGACATTTGCACAGTCCCTTTCTTTGCTATTCTTAAATACATAATAAGCATTAGGTTTTTAAAAACGCTTTTTTACCTCCCCTTGTAACTATCTTTTGACTTTGTTAACTTATTTGTATTTTACGCAATTTTTCTAAGCCATCCTATTCTTCTTAGTCATCACTGCTATTTCGCAAATTTCTCGATTATGTAATAACTTGTCGCTGACGCCTAAGAATCAACCTATCTTGAATTCCATAATTAATTTTCAACCCTCTTTTAAAACCTAGATAACTTGTTACTAACATCTGTTAGTTATTCGTTTTGATGACTTTTAACCTTTTAATTTCATCGTTCGCCCACCCCCTCCCGGGATACCTAGAACTGATAGACTAAAACAAACACCTGATTAGTAAAACATTTTGTTGTAAGAAACCATATATTAGTGTAGAGCTAGCTGATGTGATAAGGAACTAAGTGAAAAGGAATATATATATTTATAAGTCTTCATTTACTCACATTTTGTGTTTTCCTAAATTTGATTAGCTCACTATAATTTTGGTATCATTCTTCTTCATCACAGTGGCTGACTTTTGCTAGGCAGCTTTAAACTTTGTATTCGAAGATACCTATAAGAAAAGGATGATACACTGGCGATAAATTTAGGCATGTTGAATTAAATATCTCCGACAATGATAGCGAAAAAAAAGCAAAAGAATTCAAAAGCCACTTTAGGGTGTAAAACTCAATCGTTTCACACGTTTTTTTTTCATTATTTCTTTTGGTATTTTTTTTAGACCGTAAAGAAGCTGGCCCACGTTTCATCAAATGGCCTAGTAATCAACTGGTTGTCGAAGGTCAAAATGCTCAGTTCAACTGCCGGGTTGTGGCTCTTTCTGAACCAATTGTCACATGGTAAATTATTAATGAATGTGGTTTTATTATTCGTCATTCTGTAATTATTTTTCCCATAGGACTAAATTTCATAAAAATCTGTTAATTATTGGTGATCAATCCGCAAAAATACAACAAAGACACCTTATGAGTGTAAAATCAAGTCAGCAATAAGTCTAGTTTGGAAAGAGGCTACAGCCAGTTTTTAGGTCATGATGAGTTCCTGCGTCGGCTAGTTATATGTTTTCGTGAATTCGTTTTCCATTGAATTTTAAAGATTTTTCTGGATGTTTTGCTCGTTTTGCAGTGTGTAGGTCAGTTTTTGTCACTGGGTGCTACTATTTAGCTTATTTTTAGCCTGAAGTTCACAGTTATTATGTTGGTAGTCAAAGATTATTGTAAACCTGCACTCTTTGAGCTAATTAACGTATACTATGCCAATATAGTAACATAGACTATGCTAATAATAGATAGCAGTAAACTCCCCTACTGTTTTGCCATTGTTTGACAGTGAAACTGTGCGCTGATTTTTCAGCATGAGTGGTACTAAATCAAACCTACTGGGTTTGCTTATCAAAGTTGTTCCAACCCTCACAGGACAAATTAAGCATGGACTAGCGTTACTCCAGAGCGGAAAGTTTTGATTCAGCACGCAGCTGTCTTTTTAAGCACGACCTGTGTCATTTCAGAACATAGTGAGTAAATATGATCTTCAGTTACCATAAAAAGGCATTATCGAGGAATAGGTCAGAATAAATTTAGAATTGTTTTAAGCTTGGTGGTGCTGCGGTCTAAGTGATAAATCGTATTAATCACCGTTATTCAGGATATGCTATGAACCGGAAATCCTCACCTGAAAAACGTATGGATAAGACACAGATCGGTGTAATTTATAACTGACTCCAAATTGCTTTCATCACGAAATAATCAACCAAAGTATGCTTTAAACTGTCGCTCTCAGCCGTTTGAAGGGAAATTTACTTGATTTATGCTGACCTAGTATGCACAAATTCCAAAGGTCATTGAACTGACAATTTAAAAAAGTAGATTAGTTAATACACACATTTATCTATATGTACTAATTAAGGATACATTAAATTTTTAGAAATTGTAGTTAAATTTTATTCGCCTAGTAATAAAAAATGCATACATCCTATTTTGGACTTAAAATAAATGCATCGAAATTATTGTTGATTTATATTCAGTTACTAGACATTCTCACACATCTTAATGTACTTTAAACACCACCAATGCATCCAAATAGCGTGTGACTATCACACTACACTCATACCAAAAAAATTAACATGCCATTATATTATGGTAAGGTAAGCCCTAAATCATACTGACTGTAAAATTCCGTGTCAAAATAAAAAGATTACCGCTTTAACTTATATTTTAAACCAATAGGAAGCCAGCTAACCAACAGCCAATCAAAATCTGCCTATATCCATTTTCATATTTTAGTCACAGTAATTATGCTGTAATAGTCTCTGTAATAGAATCAGATCATTTGTTTTCTTTAAAAATTATTTCATATTCTTTTTGAGCATTCCAAGATAGGGCCATACATTATTTTGACACAATTAAACTGTCTATTATTGTATTATTATTATTCCCTTGGATTCCGAATGGGACACAGAGCTTCAACAGTACATCTCCATTTCACCCTGTTCTTTTCTGTCCTCTTCACCTGGCCTCACGATTGCCCATAGTCTCTCGTCTCTTATTTACACAACCTCCATCATGTCACACTGTGGAAGTCTAACTCATCGTATCCCATTCAGGTCCCACTTCAATTATGACTCGCCGCATGATGTGTTACTCAACAGCTCTTCAGCATTCGTCTGATCCATCTACATTTTCTCCTACATATTTTTGGGCAATAGGTTCTTGTTTCGTTTGTTCCTAGAGTTTCTTTTTGCTAATTCTTTTTGACTGGTTATTTGATCTTCAGTATGGAACAAGAGCAGATGTTGACAAAGGTCTGAAACCTGTTGGAAATGCTTTCCATGACGCACCAAGTTTCTAACCCATATAGATGTGACCACCTTAACACTAGTGTTGGAAATCCGAATCTGATTTCAGAGTGATGCTGATTTATCTTGCCTTTTCGATTCTGGTTTTGGCATCCTGATCCATGCTGTCACCTGTGGTTGAGACGATGCTGTCCAGATAAGTGAAGGAAGTAGCCCCTTTCACATTTCTCCCGTTGATATTGTCGTTGGTTGGTTACCTTCATCACCTCTGTCTTCTTCATATCTGTTTGAAATCCTGTCTTTTCTGCCTCTTCTGCTAATTTGTTGGTTTCCACCTGTAAGTCTTCTAGTTTATGTGACATTAGAAGTAAATAGTTCGCAAAATCCAGATCTTTTAAAGTATACTTGTCCGGCCAACGTACTTCTGTTTTCTTATGCCCCACAGTCTGCTGTATAATCCAGTCCAACCCAATCAGTAATATCCTCAGTAATGGTGTACAGATTTCTGTTACTCCTGTCTTCACTCAAAAAGCTTGGCTGAGTTTTCCACCGTGGATCACTTTACATGTGGCATCTTAATATTGCTGTTGAATGGGGTTGATAAAGATTTGGGATATCTCATAGTGTTGAAGTAGTTTCTAAATTACTTCATGGTCGACGGTACAGAAGGTATGTTTAAAGTCGTTGAAGTTCAGGTGGAGGTCTGGCTGCTATTCTATGTCCTGTTCGATGATGATGTGTAGAGCTGCAATTTAGTTCTCATATGATTTAGTTTTCCTGAATCTAGCTCGTTCCGGGCGTAGTTTTGCATCTAGAACATCTAATAGTCTTTCTAGGAATATGCAACCTAATATTTTGCTTGGCGCGGGCAAAAAGAGCATGGTATGCACCATTTCTTACAGACGCATTTCTTTAGTAGTTTGACAGGGTAGTCTTTCTTCCAATCGGTGGGTGCCTTTCTTTTCTTCCACACTTTTCAGTAGTGCAGTGAGCATATCAGCCGTGGTTCCTTGGTCAGTTTTCAGTGGTGCTGCCTTCCCTATTTTGGCTCTTCTTTCTCCCTAAAACAGCTGTACACGTTTCCTCAAACACCACTTTCAGAGAGTTTCAGTTATCTACCATCCTGATATCTTCAGTGGTGCTACTTAATGTCTCCAACTTTGCTCTGATGGCTGTAATGAAGGTATCTTATCTGTCTCCTGCATGTTTATCAAATAGAGTTTAATTTTTCGTTGCACTGTCAGGTAACAAAAATAACCCAAATACAGAAGAATATAGAAATTGAATAATAATTTTGAATACATTGTCATTACTGTGCAAAAGTAATAAAACTTACTGAGTGAGTTATTAGGAAGACAATTGAATGAATGCATTTCACAGGCGGTGGACAAGAGTTTTAGCTGTTCGATTAGACAAACGATGAAGTATGAGTTTGTGCAGCTGCATATTAGAGACTTATACATTACTCAACCTTCCACCTGATGTTTACTCTTTGAAATGTCAGGCTACTAATTTTGACTGCATAATATAAAGCAAGGTTGCTATTAGCACTGCTTAATATATTTTACAAACCAACACTTGAATATCGATCTGATTCCAAGTAGTGACTGGCCCTACTTAAGTAGGTTGTTACCTGGGTTCTAATGAGAAGTCATGATCAGTAGAGTATATCAGGTCGGGTGTGAGGACAAGTACTGGCTGATGAATTGGCAGAGGTTAGAATCCATGCACCATTAGATCGTAACCAGTGGCTTTTAATGGTTTACGAACTTGATCACCTTGCAACCAGGAGGTCTTATGTTTGAGCCTCAGTGGGTGCGAACTGGTGAAGAGTCAAAAACTAAGCCGAAACACTCGGCAGACAGTACTCCTAGGTTTTCCAATAATCCCCTAAGCGATGTCAGTTCATGATGAAATCCTGAGACGGATGAAATCCCTGCAAACCAATGCCTGAACATGAATATTGAATGACTTTGTGTGCCTTAGAGCTTTCCTGAATCTTCCTTATGTTATTCAGAGAACCAAGGGGGAGAATATCAATTATCAGTGCATTTTTAAAAAGGTCAGAGGATGGAAGCTCAGCTCATCTGATAAGAATAAAAACTGACACACGAAACATATTCTCAAGGGGATAATTTTTCAGTTCCGTTTAGTTATCGTTCGCTTTATTAGTTAGAAAATAGAGTTACAAGAAAATCTCACACTTTTATGCTTTTCTTTGCTAACTTAGTTGTTGTAGATTTCCTTAAAAATCTCTGTTATTTCATTGGTGGAAGGTAGAATATTTTTATTTCTTTGCATTCCAGACTTTTCAAACCTAACTACCTACTGAGTAATATATATAGTAGTATGAATAAATTTTATAAAATGCCAGAGGATGAAAAAAATAGTTTTCACAATCTGTTTGTGACTAGCATTGTTTAGCCAATTTATTTTTGAGTCAGTGCAAAGTTTCTTTTTCAAGTGGCACGTACTACTTGCACTACCCATATACTTGTCAATGAATTGCAGTTTATAAGCTCAATTCTGCTGACCACTGGGTACCTAAAAATCTTCACTTTACGTCACCTTATTTTCCTCAGTGCTCAGAAGTGAAGAAGGATATTTTGATCAGTTTGCCTTACATGTTATTTAGGAATTTGCTGCTGGAGAACTAAAAACATTTTTAACATCACTGAAAGGAACAAGAATCTAAGTGTTTATTAAACTATATAGAAAATCCAAATGTACCTAATGTAAATCAAAGGCTGACATCCTCTGCTGCAAAATATTAATAAACAACTGGTAACAAAGCCAGTAATAATTATTTTTCCTTAACGCTTTTATACAATTCTACCTCATGATTGCTTAAGGTGATGGAATACATCTTAAGTTGTGTTCAGAAAGTAATGAATGCCGACCTTCTACCTACTCTGGACTCCTGGACTTATTAAAAATGATTGGTTTTCCCATATGATTAAAATACTGGTAAACATTTTATTCCTGTCAACTGTACTAAATTTTATACAAGCGGAACTAGGAAATGCAATATTGTAGTATCTGACTTCTGACTATTTTGTTTACTAGTAATATGCTCATTGAAGCCTCTCAAAAGGTAACAAATTATAGAAAACTACTTTTTCCTTGAATAACTTGATTTAGAAGTATGGTTTTAATACCTTCTATGAATATCTCGATCCCTAAAAGTTTCCAAGGTCCCTTCATAGACTGTGCCTCATTTCACTTATCCTTTAGGTTAGAGCAGATCACCTTACTGATGTACTCCATAGTAGTAAACTTAAGTGTTAAACCGTTCATAAAATAAACCAGTCGGGATACAGTTTCCATTCAACTTAAGAGTTATAAACTGTGTGACTCTGAAATCACACAGAAAAGAGTAGAACTGGCTTCTATTGAAATCCTAACTACAGACTATCAGTAAAAAACCATTTTTATATTGTAAATTAGTGAACATAAAACTCATCTATACATCTTACACTGATTTGCAGTGTTTGAAGCCTTGGATCTAGGTTCCGTCCTTGCTAGCACTCGTCAACAAGGCGTATCTGCATAGTGGTCACGTCGCAAAGTTGACTGATGAAATTTAATCTGCACTAAACGAAGGATTAGAAGAATGGCATTAGTTAATATATAGTGTCTAATCAAAGTATCCCACAGGGTGTCTTTCGTGACACATAGTAGCTTAGTGGTAACTTCTGTGGTTGCAGCACTGGTTGACCTGGGTTGGAATCTGAGAAGGGTTCCCCCAAGACTGCAAATACTTCTTGCTAACGAGAGCCAGCAGGCACGAAACCTAGGTGCAAGGTTGACTATTGTATATTCTTGTGCATTTTGGTGGTAAATACTATCTACGTTGGACATTAGGTTTAAGTTCTTATTGTCGACTAGTCAAACTGAATCCTCTCATTCCTGTACCATATATCATAAACAACTTGATTAAAATGCTCGAAAAGTGAGAGTTCCAGTAGAGAAGATAGTAACAATGAGTAGATAAAGTTTTCTGTAAAAATCATTTTCTACATCATTTAAAAACTTTTATGTTACTTTTTCTAACTTTTGAAGGCATTTTGGTGATACACAATTAGCTCAAAGTGTAAAACATATGCAACGTTATGCTGGTCATGATTACTCTTTGAAAATCAATCGTGTACGCGTTGAAGATGGTGGACATTATACTGTACGCGCTGAAAATAGTTTCGGTCGACGTGATTTCCCTGTTTTGTTAACAGTTCAACCAGTTCAAGAAATTAGAGTTGGTAAGTCAGCTTCTCAGATAAATAAGAATGCATAAAAATTTATTTTCAAATATCATTATTATTATTACTATTGCATACTTTCCTTTAAATCACTTAAATATGCTGCTTTTGATGTTTTTCACTATTATAACCATACAGAACCATTACCTCCGAAACCACGTAAGAAGATTGAACCGCCTCCTGTTGAAATGTTCCATGAAGAAGAAACACCGCCACGTTTTGCTTTCCATCTACGTAATCGTTATATACAAGAAGGTGGAAGTGTTAAACTCACATGTTCTGTTGATGGTTTCCCTACACCAGAAATTAAATGGTTCAAGGTGAGAGAGAGAACATAACTATTTATCTTTATAAAGTAAATACTTCAGACTAAATATCTTAGGGGTGAAACTGTTTTAAAATATTTAAAATTATTATTTCAGCTTATCAAGTTTAACGTCGATTCCAGTTAATATATACCTTTTCACTTCTGAGATAATTATAATTCAGGTAGAAAATGTTACTTTCGTTATAATTTCCCCTGAAACCATCACTTTTGAGGTATTACTTAAAGTAGTTATTATGAGTAACCAAGATTATCTTGAAAGTCTTTCTCTTCTCATAAGCAATGGATGGTTTAGTTGGTCAAATAAGAATACTTTCCACATTCTGATTTCCAACCTAAAAAGCTTTATTTGTAGTACACCCGATGATGTAAATTTCAAACAGAACAATAATATCCTTCTATCTACTGCCAAAAAAGGAGACTTAAGTCAATGCAAGAACTGACAAGGCATTATGCTCCTGTGCATCTCAAGCAAAATACTAAGCCGCATCATCCTGGAGAGAATCAAACACACCATTCTGGATGAAAAACTTTGACCGGAACAGGTTGGATTCAACAAGAACAAGTCATGCATCGATCAAATCGCAATACTAGATATCATCATTGAACAGAGCTTAGAATGACAGTCAGCTCTGTATCTCAAATTCACTGACTTTGGAAAGGCACCGGTAGCGTCAATCGAGAGGTGATTTGGTAACTACTTCGCTACTACAGGGTGCCACCAACAATTATACATCTCATTCAACAGTTGTACAACAATGCTGCATGCCAAGTAATCCACAACGGGAAACTTACGGAATCCTTCGAAGTGAAGACAGGAGTAAGACAAGGCTGTCTACTATCACCAATGATCTTCCTGATTGCAGTAGACTGGATAATGCGACAAACATAGGGCAACGCAACGAGGATACAGGCATAAAATGGAGCCACACAAAAACTTGGAGGTCCGGATTTCGCCGGATATATATGTCTGATTTCCCACAAACTAGAAGATATGCAAATGAAAAGCAACAAGTTGGTAGAAGAAGCATCAAAGAGAGGACTTCAGGTGAACATAGAGAAAACAGAGGTGATGAAGACTCCTGGCCAACACCAACAGCAACAACAACAACAGATGACAGTCAGCATAAATAAGAGGAATCTGAGAGAGGCGATCTCTTTCACTTACCTAGATGCCTGGGAGGCATCGTTTCAACTACAGGCGGATGGAACTGATAAGGATATCAAAGAGAGGATCGACAAAGCAAGGCAAGCTTTCATTACTCTCAAGTCTTTATGGAGATCAACAGCATTCAGAATAAAAATGAAAATAAGATCCGGATTTCCAACTCCAACATGAAGTCAGTGCTACTATACGGATCAGAGACTTGGTGCGTCATGAAGGGCACTTCGAACAAACTACAGATCTTTATTATCAGCTGTCTTCGCTCAGTTCCACTCAAGATTAAATGGTCGGTCAGAAGAGATCAACGATAGGGAACTGTGGCAATGAACCAATCAACCCAACAGGAACCGACTGTGCAACAAATATGCAGGAGGAAATAGAGGTGGATTGGATTGTGGCTATACTCTGAGAAAACAAATCATCAAGTGACATCACATGCCAGTCCATCACTCGAGTGGAACCCGACTGAATGGGAAGCGGCGAGTTGGTCGTCAGTACAAGAGTGACATAGAAAAGGTCATGTGAAGAGGAGATGAAAGTATGTTGGCAGACATGGAGCCGGGTGAAAACGTTGGCAGATAAATGAACGAAATAGAGACGTGCAGCTGAAGCTTTATGTTCCTCTAGGAACTAAAGGAAACTATAATAATGCAATACTTTTTATTCAAAATCATAGTTTTGTTGTCAGAAATGTAGTAAATTAAGGCCCAATCTAGGATCATGAAGAGATTTTTTACTATATATATTAAAAGCTATTTTCAAGGATTGCTATATTTATCTCATTCTAAATCAATTGTACATCTACAACAAATATTAGGCGGGTCCTATTACTTGCTCTTCGATTTTATTCTGTTAATAAAAAAGGAAGTATATATTTGGAGTAATTCCTTTCTGTACTGTCCTTAGTATAGGGTGAAGTGTACTTTTGTTAGTTATTCTAAGTAATGGGAGATTCAGTAGTGTAGTATCACTTAGCCTAAGCAATATAATTATTTAATTAGTGAAATAATTCTCATTATCATAATGAGAAATTTTTTAGAAGGTTTAGTTATCACGTGATGAGTTATTACTCCCATTGAACATGAGATGAATTAGGCAGTCTGTGGTCACTAGTAAATAGTATTAGTATTGTTAAACATAAATAATTACTACGAATTATCATATATAATTTATTATCCATGAACGTATTCAGGGTTGAGAGTTTTTTCTCACATTAAGAACAAACGGACAAAAGATGTGCCTTGTGTACTTTATGATATGAGAAAAATAAATGCTCACATCGGCTAGAGTGTTGAAGGTTTATTGGTTTTTGGGCTCATTTACATTTCCCGTTGACTGATTATTTTGTACGGACATAATCTGTCTCTGTTGACATTCTGGTTCCTAGTGAGGGGACGCTTTGGTGGTATCTAAGGATTACTGTGAAGTTGTTTCTGTTGATGATGACAAGCAGTGAAATCCAGACTGAATATTTAGTCCTGTTTAAGACTTGCCAACTGGATTCTCAAGGAGTGGTGATGTTACCACTGAGGCTACAACCGTGGATACATCATTTCAAACATCAAAGCATTATTCACCCACTTGGCGTCGAGAAGCTTGATCTAAGAATGTCTGCAACACAAATTAAATCTTGTGTTCAAACGGTCAGTTTAGTGTCTGTCGAATATAGTATTTATTTGGCAGTCTTTGTATTTTAAGCTTTTGTCTGTCTTTTACGGGAATAACACTGAATATTAGGACTAGTGTCTTGACTTCACCATCATCTGAATAGTCTAGAAATTTGAAAAAAAAACTAAAATGGACATGGTTCCTTCCATAGATAATTAAAAGGCATACTTTCGACATTGATTAGTTACTCAGCGTTGGTGGTAATTGAAGTCTGTCAGTCAAGTTGGCAATATGGTCACGAAGCTAAATAACTCTCCACCATGGCTAACACTGAACTGATGTTAGCTGGTTAGAGTTAATTGGTGGAACATCCTGAACCATGCCTTCGTTCTTGCTAGAACCTGCCAACAAGATGTGTCTGTCCTCTTGAAGGAAGGAACTAATATCCTCTTGGAGCCTAGACTACTCATTGGTAGCGTCTGTGAGAATAGCCTTGGGTGACCTAAGTTCAGGTCTAGAAGGATATGTTGGATCCAAGCCTCAAGAGAACATAATTTCATACGAGGTTGCTGATATATCTTGTCAAGCAGTCATAAAAAGTAGCAGGTCAAGGTACAGAACTTCATTCGGCTTCCTTCTAACCTATTGATCGCTGTCATTCATCCATAGTAATTCACTACACTACAGTGTCTGACTGACTAGTTGAATAATACTCTCATACTGAGACAATACAAAGAAGACAGACTGAGAAGGCGAGATTGGCTCTTTCATGAAGAAGACAAATGACCAGAAATTACAGCTGTTTGTCTGATAATAAGGCATTAGCGGTAAATTAAAAGTTTAATATATAAAATATGTATTATTACCACTCAGTAACGTGCTGATAGAAATCTAGTGATACTACCTTTAAACGTAGGTTAAAGCCAAGTGTTTAGTTTACAGCTTACATAGAAAACACGGACAAATAATATATTTTCTCTGCATCTTAACGCTATTAAATTTGTTTCACGTGTTACAGAATTTGCAGAGTGGATCTGTCTATATGCCCATAGAGACTTGAAAACATATCCTTAAACAAACGGATCACTTTGGTCTGATAAAGTAAACGATTGAAAATTACAGATAAAAATAGCATTCACTACAGGATTTCATTATGAGCTGACATCGGTTAAAGGATCCTTGGGAAACCTGGGAGTACCGGAAAGCTATTTTTACTCCGTCTTAGTTTTGGACTCTTCATCAGTACGCACCTACACCACGGGGTTCGAATCCAGGACCTTCTGGTTACAAGGCCAACGAGCTCGTAAACCGTTAAGCCACTAGGACCCGGTGGATGAATTCCAACTTCTGCCAATTCACGACATAGTGCTACCGCTAGCTAATGTATTCGGCGAGTATTTGTCCCAAGTTTTCCAATGGTTCTCTAACCGATGTCAGCTCATGATGAAATTCTTTAGCCAATCAATCAAATCTCTACAAATCAATACTAGAAAAATAGCATTCAGTATTCACAGCATAAAAGTTTTTCTGTTCCATCAGTTTAGAGCATGGTGTTCTAATATTTTAGTGTACATCGTAACAAAGCATAACGGGAGTAGTCATTCAGGCAATAGCATGAATATATCACTTTTAAATGAAATAACAAATACTGAGACCTTGTCTATTGTGAATGAAAACTCGCCAGTGTTTTACTAGCGAAATAAACTTCAGCTGGCTCTATAATTTGAAAAATGCCTGATACATCATCACTTGATGACTAGTTGTAACCAAAAATCAAGTTCCATCATAGAGGTATATGCACCACTACATGCAAACGACAAATAACAAGTCAGTTGTACAAAGACTGCGGCATTTGTATGCCCCCTGTTATATGCTTACTTTTTTCTCTAGTAAACTGAAATGTGATATGAATTATTAAAATATAGATACATACCTATGGAGTCAGAAAAAAGGATTATTTCTGTAAAGTGATTAGTTTTCTTCTGACATCTTCAAGGAAAGATCATGTTCCCTAAAAACTTAGTTGATTTCACACTACTTGTGAGTAGTTAAAACAAATATGAGCAGTTTAAAGTAGTTATTTTTAAGTGTACACTTTACTTATGTAAAAGTTATATTTGTAAAATTTCAGCTAAACTGAAATAGATAATACCAACGTTTCGTTTAGAAAACTGGTCTGAATTTTAGGGAAATTAATAAAAGTTAATTTCGCTGAGATTTTACAAATGTAATTTTTACATTTGTCTACTTCTCACTCGGCACTCAATTATTTCGGAACTATTCGGTCAAATCTTGATCACAGTTCATATGAATGTACACTTTACTGTTAATTGATTCTCAACTCCTAATACCCTTTGTATTTCATAAATTTGGAAGTGAACAATTTAATGACTTGAAAATTATTGGCATTTAGAAATCAAAGGGTGAATTCCAAACACTGAATTATTTATGCTGATTAAAAGCCGATCCACTCTTTACTGGAAAGGAGTATTTTAATCTGGTCGTATTCTCTGAACTAGGGAACACAACCAAACCACAATCACCCATCTGAGCTACAGAATAGTATTTTTGCGGCAACTGCCTCAGCTATGCCTATCAATCGAAGACGTGCCAATCTAGGGAGTTGAGGTGATACCCTGCATAGAATTGTATCAGCTGAATTTTTGTCAGTCTTGAGCCCTGTATTCACTAGGTGTGCCAATATGGAACTTTACGACTTGTCTACGTAAACGTGTAGGACAATGCTCCAGAAGGTGATGGTGGGCTTGTTGAGTAGTTCTATCTATGTAACTATCTCTATATGAACAGTTAAATTTATAAACGTACTCTGAATCGGCCAGACTCGGTAGTTTATCCTTCACCTGCTTTGGAATTATACAACAAGTAGAGAATTTTAAACACAATGTACATTTATAAATGTAACTGTTGATTTGGAGACAGTTACATAGGTAGAACGACTAGACAAGCCTACTATTGCCTTCTGGAGAACTGTTCAACATGGTTAGGTAGATGGGTCGTAAAGAATAGTATTTATCAAAACTCAGTCATGGGCACTTTATTCGCATCAGTACTGTAGATCACTTATGTTAAGGTCAGAAATTTAAATGAATCAATTTTACTAAAAGTTGATATTTTCACTAAATTCACGTTAAGCTGAATACTAAACCTTCATAACAATTTTCAGCAGATTTAATAAAAATGACTCATCTAAATTGGATTTCTAAATAATTCTGATAAAGCATTTGCCTTAGTTTGTCTAGCGTATGCTAGACTGGATCCACTCTTTTTTTAACGTCACTGCAGCTAAAATAAACTAAACATATATACAAATTCATGTAGGGTTCAAAAAGTGCAAATCTACCATAAAAAATAATGAAGCTCCGACATTTTATAAAATTATCGTAGCAAAATGAGCATGTCAGACAATGCATTCGCCTCAGTGTAACTGTGTTGCGACTGCAATCTATTGACCACACTTCGACATCACTGTACGTTGTAACACACTTTGTTTCAGTATCATGTGATATTTATGTTTGGCACCCACTCTGTCAGGTTATGTTCCAATTTATAGATATTATTAGACTTTCAAAATAAAGATAAAATAACAAATACATAAAATTGCTTAGATTATCATGAGGACTGTAGTGGATTTCACGTCGTAAAGATATGAAAAGTTGTTTACTAAGGCTAAGTTAAGTACTCTTTTTTTGAAAGAGGTCAATTCCTTTATTTATCGTTTCAACTACAGTCGAAAAAAATGAATCGGAAAGGCAGATTATCACTCTGAACTCACTTTGGAAGTCTTTTGCACTCTACGGCATGAAAAACGAAATTCGAACTTTCAGCGCTAATGTTAATCAGTCACTTCTATTATATGGGTCAGAAAAACAACTCACGCGTCACGAAAAGTATTGCCAACGAGCTGAAGACTTTTATCAACAGCCACCTTCGTTGACCAGAAAGAATCAGTATCAGGGAACACTGGTAACGAAACAGTCAATGATTGATTGCTCAACAAATATTCCGAAGAAAATAGAGATGAATCAAAGACACACTGAGGAGACCGTTGAATGATATCGTACGTCAGGCTTTCGAGTGGAACTCGAATGGCAGACAACGGGTTTGGCGTCCGAGTGTGACATGGAGGAGACCGTCTGAAGAGAAGATGAAGGCTGATGAGTAATTATGAAGCCAGATGAAGAGGACTACAGAGAACAAGACAAAAAACAGAGATTCGCTGTTGAAGTCCTGAGTTCCACTCAGAACCCAAGGGAATAATAAATAATAATTTGTGTGCATCAGTTCCCAGAAAAGAATGCCCACTGAGAAGACACCTTCAGAATAATTTTGTCATATCTAACAAAATAACTAATATGATCAGTAAGATAATAATGACAATATGATGGAGAAGATTTGTAGTTCAGGTGGATGATGTTGATGTTTTTGTGTTCTCTGAGTTGGATGGTTAGTTTGCGAAGCTTTCATTATCCTACTAGGCAACATCTTCAGCGCATACTTCAATTTGAAGTGAGTCTTTAGATTATTAGTATATTTTTAGTTTATCAGTCATCTCTCCTGGTCACAGTGAACGCGATTGATTGTTTTGTGTATTTTCACAACCTCTAGGCTTCTTGTGTTGGAACTAATTGTTTCCTTGACTTGAACTTAGACCCTTTGTGTGTGTGAGATTTCCTTCTTATAGAATGATAAATTTTGTCTATCTCGATGTGTCTATTGATTGACGATTCACTGAAATACCAGACTAGCAGAAATTCCTCTGTCTGATATTTGAACGTTGTCTCAGTCGAATTGATGTGTGTGGTTGTCTGCATGCAGTAATATGAGGAACTGGATGTCATGTCTTTTGACGGTTGGCTTATGTTCATAGATACGAAGTCGAAGGGGATGTCCACTTTGGCCAATGTAGTGTTTTTCGCAGTTGTTACAACTTATTTTGTAGATGATGTTGGTTTTATCTTCTTTTTTTGCTGAGTCTTTTGGTTGACATAAAACTGAGCGAAGTGATTTTGTTGGTTTGTGTGCGACGTCAATTCCTACAGGTTTGAAGAATCTTGCAGTAATTTTTGAGATGTCCTTTATATATGGTAGGGTGATTTTCTTTGTACTTTTCTTGGGGTCCTTTGATTTGGTAGGTTGGTAAACAACCACAGGGGAAATAGAAACTCAAGTTTATAGAAAATCAATTACACGGACCAAATACTCAATTACAATAGCAACAATCCAATAACACACAAAAGTAATTGCATACAAACACTATTCAAGAGGGCCAGGACTCATTGCAGCACTCCCAGCTTAAGGAAAATTGAAGAAAGATACCTCATGGACGTCTTCCAAAAGAATGGATATCCACGGAATTTCATCAAAAGACATATACCCACAAGCCAACCCACCAAATCAAAGGACCCCAAGGAAGGCACAAAGAAAATCACCCTACCATTCATAAAAACACCTAAGAAATTATTGCAAGATACTTCAAACCTTTCGGAGTTGATGTTGAACACAAACCAACAAGATCACTTCACTCAGCTCTATGTCAACCAAAAGACTTAACAACAAAAGAAGATAAAACCAACTTCTAATTGAAGTATGCACTGAAGATGTTGCCGAGTAGGACAATGAAAGCTTCGCAAACAAACCATCCAGCTCAGAGAACACAACTACATCAAAAATAATGACAATAGTTTGTTCATTCTAATGTAAAAAAAACTAATGAATGTTCATGTGGACCTTTAACTTATGATATAAAATTCTATATCTACTTCACTAGAGTTGTGAATGCTTAATTCAAAGTCCATCGTAAATAGTGATTTTTTCAACATCAAGAATGTCACATTTTGTAAGCCATTTTAGGAATGAATAGAATAGATTAAACATGCTTTATTGAGTTGAGTAGAGAGAGCTTGAAGACGCAAAATTAACCTGTAATTGAGACACAGAAAATATTTGGTAATACAAATTAGCGGAGTTTAATTGGTTTACTAGTATATACTTAAAATGCCAAGTATATATCTGCATAGATAGATATGCGAATTCCAACATCGCCTTTTATATTAACCCGCTATCAAAATTCCTAAATTTTCAAGTGTTCGTTTGCAAGGATTTGATCGATTTCAAGATCGACCACAAACTAAGTTCATTTAGAGAAGCACTGAAAACCAGGGAGTACTTGATAACTGTTTCACCCTAGTTTCAAACTCCTCAGCAGTACGCACCCAAGACTCCAGCAGCGATCGAATCCACGACTGGTTAGATGAATAGTGAATCGGTCATTTGAAGTTTATCACTTTACCTTAACTCTAATTCAAACAACTTAAGTAGACATTAGATCAACTGGTTCAAATAGGACATAAAGTTAGCATTGAAGAATCTTTCTCTCTATTATCTATTGGGTATCAAATAAATTACCATAAACCTCCAGGTACTGGATACTTCGAACAGCAGAGGCTATTGTGATTTGTTTTAAACAACCGGTACTTTATGTGTGCAAAAGGAACAGGTTCAACCATTATTTCTACCCTGGCCTTCTGTGGAATCTACAAATTCATAAATACTGTATTGTGGCAGCTTTTTAAGTATGAGCTTTCATCCTGTGTTTATAAATTCCATTACCCCTTTTTAATGTTTAATTGAATTTTGACTTTACCCTTGACTGATTGCGCCGAAATGTTTGGCTTCTGTAGACATGTCGGCTCAATATTTCGGTGCTACTATTCAGCGGTAAATTCAAAATTTAATTAAAAATCAGTAATAACTGACACCTGTTGCAAAAACGGGTGTCTATCGCGGTCTAGTGGTTAGTGGTCTGGTGTCTGAAACGAAGGTTAGTGGGTTCGAGCCTTATTGGGAACACCATCACTCACTGGGGAATACAGATATATCCATCTGGCGAGTCTCAAATAGAATTAAATGCGTGTCCTGGATTGCACTGCTGGTCAGCATCCATCAAATCGCTTTAACCTTTTGTTTCCTTATTCAAACTTAGTCATTGACCTACACAGTGACACACGTGTAACCCTCTACCCCAGTTTTTCCTCTCCTTCCTTGAGATTATCATTCATCCATATGGTGCGTCGGTGGCACAGCTGTTAGGACCCTCGCCGACGATTCACATGGTCCGAGGTTCGATCCCCGGCCAACGCACTCCTTTTACTTCGCTAAGCCAGAAGTGAGACTGGTAAAGCGGAAGGGTTGGGCATGAGGCCAGCAACCCCATCCTGTAAAAATTAACACTGCTACAGGAACTTCAAGCTTCTAGCCTGGAGCCCTATGTTCCACTGGAAACGTGAAGGAAAAAAATATGGAGTTTATAATCAGTATGAGTAGAATTTAATATGAATATTAGTCATGAGCATTGATTGTTGTATATTCGTTGTTATTCATTATCATTTGCTTTGAAAAACTGGTGTTCCATTAGGTGTTATATTTATGCATATTACCACATATACATGTTATATATAACAGTAGAACCTGATGAAGAGGCGGTTATCGAAAAGTAAATTTTTCGTTATGGTAGTCATTCTTTTGAGATCTATTTTCATTCGGGGATCTTTATTTAATTATCAGTCTTTGTAACATGTACCATGATGTTTACAACAAAAATAGAAAAGAATTGAAGGGTCATCACTTAAATTAGATGAAGTTTTCCATTTTATTTCCGATATTTTGCCTAAACCGCTATATTCATTTGCATTGATAGTAGAAGGGGGTTGCATGAAATGCAAATATCTATGCTCAGGAGATAGTTAAGCAGTAAAACAAGGAAAAGTTTTAGCTTAGTAGAATGATTTTGGTATAACTGTATCTTCCAACAATCTTTGTCATGAAAAGTTGTTGATTAGAATCAGAACTGATAGTTTCTACTGACTTCGTACTCGACCTTTTTTGTCATTTGGCTTATTCACTTGATAAATTTGGTCTATAGAAATGTGTCTCTTTATTGCTGACTAGTCTGAGTACCAGCCTTTAAGGCGTTCTTTGACCATTCTAGGTTTTAGTGTTTAAAATTCCCACATTTTTCAAGTGTTCAGATGTTAATTTTATTGATTCACTTAATTTTTATGGCGGGTTACTTAAACCACTAGGCTACACAAATTTCCATTCACCTTTATGTATTAACTTTTCATTTCTCATTGTTGTAATCTTCCCTGAATTTAAACATGTAATCACACACACACACGATTTGAATTAGATTTTACCACACTAATGTAAACTTAGCAAAAAAAAAATAAAGGGAAAATAGCATGTTTCATTGACTCTTGCTTCAAAAAGAATAGCAGTGCTTTGATTGGACACCAGTCAGTCAAGTTTTCCTCCAACCATCTAATATCAACATTTTAATGTACACTGTGATGACAAGCCATCTAGAATGCTGGCTACATTGAAAACTTGACTGATTGATAGAATTCAGTCTGCACCAAAAACACCAATGACCAGACACGTTACACTAGTTATTGACTAGTGTCCAATCAAAGTATCAAATACAGTCCTACAGGAGGTCGATCGCGAGCTCAAATAGCTCAGTGGTAACGTCTCTGACTGCAGCACTTGTTTTAACGCGGGTTTGAATCTCAGAAGGGACATGAGTTCCTTCGAGGTAGCAGATATGCCTTGTTGACTGGTGAGTGGCAACTAGCACGAAACCTAGTTGGAAGGCTTCCTGTGGCCGATGGCCTCCAACCATCTGATAGAATAGACCAATTGTTATTTCACTAAAAGATCCTGTACAAGGAGTAAATGTTTTACTATAAAATGTGTTGCATGTAAACATATTGTCCGGAATGGAGCTGTTATTATTATTATTATTGACTGATTAGGCCTTACTAAAATTATATTTTACAGAATGGCAAAGAATTGAAAAAAGGAGATGGTAATTATGAAATTCAACACATGCTTGGAATCACTTCCCTGGAGATATATTCCTGTTCAGAAAATGACTCTGGACGATATTCTTGTAAAGCGACCAACAGCCGTGGAGAGGATGAAACTGATTGTAAAGTTATTGTTGAAGGTAAGTTATGCAATAAGAAGTTGGTTTGTAGTTTTAGTCCATAGCCATATATATATATCAAATATCTAACCTGCAAGATATTTAAAGATAGTTATTATATTTTCCCATTTTATGACCATTTAATAACTATTTAGATACAGCTATTATCCATGTAAACTTCATTTCATAACGATGAAAATATAATAACTTGCTTCTTTTACTTTATTCATTATTTTTCACAGCAAGTCGTGTCAGACGATTTCTTAATGCTCAACATGGGGATAGAAAAATTCGTTCCAGCAGTCAACAACCAACTAGTTTTGAATCACGAACATATAATTCTTCTTCTTGGCGTGATGAAAATAAAACACTGACGCGTCTCACTGAACGTCATACTTCAGAAGTACGTGAAATTAGTGATTCACGTGAAAAATGGTCGATTAATGAAACTAGAGGGTTACGTGATTTAATGGAGCATAGAACTTCAAATGGTGAAATACAACCTATTCGAGTTGTTGCACCTAAACTGCTCAAAGAGTTGAATCCTACAACAAAAGTCAAATTGGGAGATAGTTTCAAGCTTGAAACACGTTTTGAACCGATGAAATCTCCTACTAAAGTCCAATGGATTCATAACAATAAGGTAAGTAGAAGATTTAAAGCTAATTATCTTCTTGATTGCACCGAAACGTCTGGCCTCTGTAGACATGTTGACTCAACATTTCGATGCTATCAGTTGACAGTAAAATGAAAATTGAATAAGAAATAACTAACAACTGACACCTATTGTACAAGAGGTGTCTATCGGGCCCCAAAGGGTCTAGTGGTTCGGCGTTTGAAATGAAGGGCAGTGGGTTCTGACCTTGGTGGGAACACCATCGCTCACTGGGGAGTACAGGTGCATCAGGTTGACGAGCAGCATCCTGGATTCCACTGTACTCTCTTCATTTTCAGAAAATATGGTATAAAAAATATATGAAAGGCCTAATTTTATGCCATTCGCTTAGTATGAACCTATAAGGCGCCTGATGAAAAAGTTCATTCTGTACTCAAAGTTTTCATGTCACTATTCCCTACTTATCTCAGTAGGAAACTCCCGATACACAGTATGTGACTAACATGTTATACACTAAACAACTTTTCCTCTAACGTAGTGAATTTTCCTTTCATCACAGATTTCTGAAGTTGTTATTTTTTAATGTGTAACGTCAGGAAAGCATCTCTAGGTGAGTCATTAAGATATGAAGAACTTTCTAAAGTCACTAAAAAAGAAACCCCGGGGATTTTTGTATCACTGAATTCACTTTACAACAGACCTGCTAATGAAATTATCAACGCAAACTATGTAAAACCCAATTAGGCATTTTTATCATCCGATATACGAACATCGCCTCTCATGATAAAGTAAGCTAAGGCAAGCAAAGTCGATTGATATTTATATTTTAACACACCATGTCGATACTCATCACAGAATCAATATCAAAAAAGTGTTTAGAAGTTGTCTGTCATATTCACAACAATCTTAATTTTGCCTTACAAGTTGTTCATCTTATGAATGCAGCAGAAGCTACTGGAGTACACCTGGAGAAGGTGAACGCACATGTTCAGGAGAAATTCTTGTAGCCACTTTTTTTCTTCTCTGTATGAATGAAAAAAACAACAGTTTTCCCTCACCCTATGTCATCTATTTTATTATTCTGACTACTGCATCTTCAATTGTTCTTATATACTGGGTCATGATGAAAATAAGAAATAATCCAACGAAGAAAAATACCTTTATTGACGAAGCTTGATAATCTGAGTAGATATGATTGCAACGTAGATATTTTCACTAAGGCTTAGGATATACTTTCATATCTATACAGCTGTTCAGAAAACTGATTCCCATGCTGTCTGTAGCAAGCTTGACTGAAAACTTGAGAAATGTATCAAACTCTTTTACTATCACAAGGTTTTTGCTCTCAACGAAGGACTTCATCGATAAATAAGATTTTTTCAGCTGCATTATCTTTCACATTCTTACGTAATCGGCTTTAATAATTTGAATTTTTATATTGGCTAATGATCGTTATCAAACTAGTAATCCTAAGGGTGTCAAATAACACATTGTTCTAATAATGCCATATATACAAATGTATATGTGAGTGGAGCCATTGACAAGGGTCAAATCACAACGTAAATATTTCTTCACTCAAATTTTTATCTTCCAAATTTACCAAAAAGACCTCTCAGTAACTTTCTGATAATTAATAATTATTATTTCCTTCACGTTCCCAGTGGAACATAGGGCTTCAAGCTAGTGGCTCGAAGTTTCTGTAGCAGTGTTTATTTTTACAGGATGGGGTTGCTAGCCTCATGCCCAACCCTTCCGCTTTACCAGTCTCACTTCTGGCTCAGCGAGGCAAAGGAGTTCGTCGACTGGGGATCGAATCCCGGACCATGTGAATGACTGGCGAGCGTCCTAACCACTGTGCCACCGACGCACAGTAACTTTCTGAAATTACATATTATTTGTCGGATCTAAGTTTACTCGTAAATACAGGGCACATGAGAAGCATAGTTACTGGACATAGCGTGATAATACAAAGCGTGATTATCAGGTGATGTTAATTGTTATATGATTATATATTCTGAGCTAACATACTGTACATCAAGTATCTTACAGATGTCCGAATATTCAAAATATTATAAATTCCTGCTTTACATTTTATAGGAAATTAATTCCAATGATTTTATGAAGATTACAACATCTGAAGATGGCGGATATAGTTATCTAGAAGTGTTCCAGTCTCGTGAAGAAGATGCAGGGGATTATGAGGCTAGAATTGGAACAACTGTTACTCGTACATGTGTAAAAACTGAAGGTATATATTTTATCCAATGTATTGGCTCCTGTCTTAACACTATAATAATAATTATTTATTTATTTTCAAAAAAATGGATGCTCAACAAAGAGTACTCTTTTCGATAAATTTATCATCAGGCTCTACAGTTATATATACACTACAGTGAATATATGAATGAGTGTTATGAACAACATCTTCGCTCTATACTGAAGATCAGATGGCCGGAAAGAATCACCAACAAGAAACTATGGCTGGAAAGAAACAAAACAAGAACCAATCGCCAACCAACAAATATGCAGGAGAAAGTGGAGATGGATTGGACACACACACTCGCTGAGGAGGCCGCCGCTGGGTGACATCGCGTGCGCGTCAGGCCATTTCTCGAGTGGAACCAGGCCGAAAAAGAAGCGTCCAGTGGGACGTCAGTGCAAGGGTGACATGGAGGAGATGATGTGAAGGGGAGTTGAAACAGTATGGACTAACTGATATGGATGCAAGTGAAAAGTACAGCAGAAGGAAGACAGAAGCAAGTGGAGACGTAGAGTTGAATCCCTATGTTCCACTAGGAACCCAAGGGGGCAATAATAATAGTAATATAATAATAAATAACATCGAATCAATAATAACATTAATAGATTACAGTTCAATAGCATCAACATAACAATAAATTGAATGTCAGAGAAATTAGGAAAGATAATATTACAAATTCATGAATTGATAGTCTCTACTGAAGATAGTTTAACATCCCTAAAAACTTTCTGTAATAATAATTAAAATGAATCATACAATTCATTTTTTGTCATATACTACTGAATAACTAGAGTAGTAGCGAGACTTTGATCAGCAGTTTACAGATTTTCATTGGTAAACTGATAGGTGATACTGTTTGTTATAAAGCGTCTTTTTCGCTTATTTAATTAATATAAAGAAGGAATTTTGTACACTTAACTGACAAGTTGAATTTTAAACCACTTTGTTCTGTTTGATGAAACATTTAGATTAGCAATAAGTGGTTTCAAGTTTTTTTTTTCTAGACTTCGTTATTTTGTGATACATTGTTCAACAGATCATAGTTTATATTCCAAAGATGAACTGGAACATCTTCATAGTTTTTGATAAGTTATAAGTAGTGTAGAATGAAACGTTGGAATAAAACAACAAAAAATAATTCCACAATGATCTCATTGTCATTATTATTATCACTTCTACTACCCAGTTTGAAACTGGTGTTTGTATATTATTTGTTGAAATTCTTGCTTTTTGTATCCTTTAGTGACTGATCTTATGAGATTAAAATCGTTGGTCCTTTGTAACGTGTCAGCCTGTATTAACGGACATTTCAACGAGGTCTTAAGTTTCACATGACGTTATTTTGTTGATGATGGCTAGCATAAGGGAATGCAGGAGACACGTTTCGTCGCGTTTTAGACTTTACAGATGGATTTACCTTCATTCCAGTGAATTGTGTTATCCTCAGTGAGATGCATTCATATGAGGAGAGTCAGACAGGACGAAACATGTGGCCTGGATTCCACTGCTGTTCAACATCAGCCAAATTACATTATATTTATGCAGTCAACAGCTCTGTGACCCGGTGAATAAAAACTTCTCAAACTACTCAAATTTTAATATCTGAACTAATTTTTACAAACTGTGGGACATAATTTACTTCTGATAGCCAATGTTCAACACATGATCTAGAATCCCTCAGTTGACATCGTTTTGTCTTGGTAAAGAATCGTGTTATATTTACTATAGGATTTTTTTTATTTCATTTGTAGCATTGTGCTCAGTTTTGTGATCTAATACACTTGTTTAGCTTACATGCCAGGCTGTCACACCATGCATAGTGAAGAATGATACAAATAGTGAGGAACCACACACACATACACACGCACATAGAGAGGCACACTTGCATACACCAACTAGTTATGATTTCTAACCATATCGAAGCGAAAGATGCTTTGTCAATAGTCAACTCGGAAATCTAAATTAATGTGAACTTCAGCTTTGTTTGTACTAGACACCTGTTGGACGGAATTTCTTCAAGATAATGGAACTCTTTTAACGTTAGAAGTGAACATTATTATCTTTGATTAAGTTTTAAGCGAAGAACTGTTTTCATCAAACCGATGAGAAATTGTGTACATACATTGACTGATCGATACTGATGCATTTGTATTAAAAGAAAATATTATGTAAAACTTATATCTGTTTACCACTCAAGTGATTTTCATTACTCTTGATCGAAACGTATGTTTCCCATTTCTTACTATGTACATATAGCTCCGATTAATTCTCTAAATGGGATGATAGATGAAGTTGACGATGAAGTATCCAATGACTATTCTAATCAAGTCATTGATAATAAAGTAATAAGTGGAAATGGTGATGTAATGAAATCTAAAGTTGTTGGAATTCCACCATCCTTTAGAATTCATCCGATTAGTCAAACTGTTAAAGATGGTGATACAATCTGTTTAGAATGTACTGTAGCCGGAGATCCAATCCCTGAAGCTGAATGGTATTATAATGATGGTCCAATTCAAGCTGGGCATATATTTTCTCAGGATAATGAAGTGATTAAACTTGAATTGCAAGCATTATTACCAGAAGATACTGGAACATATGAATGTCGGGCGACTAGTTCATTGGGTAAAGCATCTACTGCCGCCTATCTGGTTGTTGAAGGTTAGTTAATCTTTGAAGTTATAATTTTCTCTGGAGACAATACGTTTATATGAACCGATTTGTTAATGGGGTTCTCAGATGAACTTGTACAAAATTAAAATTCCATTATAAATAAAAAAATAATTATTATTCATTAAGAGCATCGGTGGTTCTCTGGTAAAACACTCACCAACCACGCACATGGCTGAAGGTTCGACTCCAGGTTGACGCGCTGTTAAACCTTGTTAAGCCGATAGTAAGAACGGTAAAGGAGGAAAGTTAAGTGAGACTGGCAACCCTATCCCTTAAAAACAACAACACTGTTACTATTACTTCCAAGCTCAAGGATGAACCGCTAAGTTCCACTCGAAATGCAAAAGGATAAGAATATAGAAAACTAAGTATTGGCATTCACTCTTCTTAAGGAGTAAGTGTGGAGATGGTTTTACAAGTGAAACTAAATCCTTGTGTAACAGAAGCATACTTCGTGCAGGTACCTTTCAGTAGTGGGTTTCTCTCAAGAATTTTGATAAGTAAGAATGTATGTTACTATCCCGACACATATTGTGTATTATGTGCTTAATCAATCTCTAGAATGTTATTCACAGTGCGTCGTTTTCAAAGTTCCAGTCTTATCTTAAGCTATTTATTTGTTACAAACTTTTAAAATCTCTTATTAATGCTTTTTCAGCTGCAGAAGAAGAGTCAAAAGGCCCCAAATTTGTTACCTTCCCACAATCACGGAATGCTGAAGAGAATGAATCCGTCACTTTGAAATGTTCGTTTGGCAGATCACCCGTCAGTGAAGGTGAGTCAAAGTTTAAAAATCGTGTAAATGGAATGTAAAAAAACCTATTTGATGTCACTGTCGCCTTAAAATTAATTTCTTTTTCCATTTCCATTCTTCATGAAATAAGAGATGCTTAAAATGGCTTTGATTAACATTAATCATAAAAACATTGAATAGGGTATTCGTCACAGCATGGAACTGCACAGTGGTGTCCCACATGACTGCATTTAGGTGAAATCAAACTTACAACGTTTTTGGCTTTAAAGTGACTTTGATACTACATGGCTGATGGATTATTTCTAAAGAAATCTTCGATTTAGAGAATGCTGATCTACTTTCTTAAGTATACTTCGTTGTCTCTAATAAAGTCGGAGTGTAACAACAGAAGACAAGGACAAGGCGACAGATCGTTTATTAAGGAAATCAACACGTATTTATACATATTTCACATACATTATTATAGCTTATTCAAGCAAACAAACACACTCTTCTGATTGGTGGCTGCTTCTCACAGAAAGTTGACCTTGCATCTCTTTGTGACTGTTTCTTGAATGTCAGGTCATCTATATGTTAACTGTATCTGCCTACGCCAAGTCTGCTCTGATTGGTTGTTGAATCAGTTTTGTTCATATTTTCTCACGACTAATATTTGCGACACGAGCATTGACGTAAATAATTGTCTACCAATTCGGCTAGCAGTCTGCTCTCACCACAGGAGTAATCTCACAATCATTTTGATTTTCGTCATCATTCAGTGTGTTTTCCCTTTAGTACTACATTGGTTTATCAACATTAAGATTAGTGGAAATCAAAGCTTTTTGGAAGATGTTAATTGGGAAAATCTTATCTCTTTCGAAACTCTCTGATAAGAATCATCTATGGAAATCGAATCACTATACATATCTATAGAATCTCAGACTCAGGGTTATTAAGAAAGTATAATGTGTTGTTTCTTGGAACAATGGAATCATTATAAATACTGGCTATGATAAGAAATACTTATTGTGAACGCTAAATATCTGTTGTACTTTAATGTAGAGTGACACCAGTAATGGACTGATGGTGCTGGGATTTCAACGCAAGGACTATAGGGTAAAGTACAGCCTAAAGTACTTCGTTATCATTAACTATAACGGTAGATATGTACTCTGAAAGCACTGAACGTCGCAAAGAAACTGCAGTCCACTGACTTCTAGTTCTCACTCGTTTTTTACTTATCGCCAATACATGACCAGACCAACTGACTGTTTACGTTTTATCATTACTTCAAGAGTTTCTACTAATCAGTAGTTAATATATCATAATTTAGGTATTTTGAAGGATTTATTATTGTGAGCGATTAAGGTAAGTTGTACTCATTAACTACTCGAATCTAACACTTATTGTATAAGCAAAACTGGGCGAAGTTTCAAGTCTCCTAAATCATTACATACTAACAGATCTTGACATAGTATGATAACAACTCATAATAGTGATTCTTGTGGTTTTGAATTTCACTGACAGTTCATCACTACTCAAAATTAAATTCGAACTCTACAGACAAAGACAAAACTTAGCGTAGAAGACTGTACATACACCACACTGTTCTTTATGTACTTTGATATGTTAAAATGAAAATTTCTAAACTTTATTAGTCAACAAGTAAAACTCTATTGTATATTTTATTTTTCTTACAGTATCTTGGTTTCGTAACAATACTCCGTTGGATTCTCAACATATTGATTTTGATATATCTGCTCAAACAAGTGTATGCAAACTTCAGTCAGTGAAAACATCAAAAGATTCAGGAATTTACTCAGTTGAAATTAAAGATACTGATGGTAACTCTTCAGTATGTAAATTTTATCTACAAATTTTACCCTCGATCTTGGCAAATGAAAATAATTCAGTTGAAGTTGTTTAAATTTTATACTGCATTATTTTGTACAGGAAATTAGCTTATCCTACAAACACAGAGAGAGAATGAGAGAGAGAGAGAGAAAGTGAAACACCCTGTCACCACCACCACCACCACCGTCATCTTTGATACCAACACATCATTGTTATTCTTGTTGCTGTTGTTCTTGTTCCTTATGGATCAACAGTTTTTAATTATAAATAGAAGTGCACATATACCCATATATACACACACACAACCACACTTTAATCAAAATGATTCCCAAATTGCTGAACTCTGTCTGCTTCATGAAATCAGAAACCTGCTCACTAAACCCTTTAATTACCTATATTTAATGTTGTTGTTGTGTTTGTCGACATGACAAAATTTCAACAATTCTCCAGTAGATATAAATTATAAACAATAATTCTAATGCTGCACATATATGATAATTACAGAAAATAGAACATCAGAATGGAACTATGAAATCAGAGGAAAGAAAAGACCAGTCTCATAGGATAAATTATAGAAACACAAGAATATGGAACTTCCAAGTCTCTGTGTGCCAGTGTGTGTGTGTGTGTTAGAGTGTGTATGACCTATACAAAAAGTTGTTATCACTTTTCATCTTTCCTCGCTTTTCTGTCTTTTGTTTCTTCTCTACAATCAAGATGCACTGTTGGATTGCGTAATCCAATGAACACTTATCATTACTATTTATCACAATTGATGATTTTATTGATGAAGACAACTGTTTCTTCACTTCAAGTATTTTCAAGTATATTTCGGTGTTGTCGTTTTGCGTTTCTTGATAATATATTTCTTTCAGGCTTCGTAATTTCTCATGCTTGCTTTGCCTAATTTAACAAAGTGCTAAAATTTATTACTACTTATCAACAGTACATAGACATTTTTGTGTCCTATCTCCCCCTTCGTCTTCTCCTCCTCTCTATTGACTCTCATTCCTATGAATGTAGACTACTCACTACTAATTTCCTAACCTTTTTTTCCGACTTTTCCTATGTTTTAATCTATTACTAAATAAGTGAGTTGAGTATAGTTGTTATTGCTTTATTACGAAATATATATATATACATACATATAAATCAATCACTTCCTGATGAGTTATTCTTTTCATTTTATGCGAAAATCATTCGAATATGATGAAGGTAGATACTTTTTTTAAAGAGGTATGCTTGTGTGAGTGTATGTTTCCAGGAAAAACTACTCACACATAATGACTGTTTATATTAGTCCGTTTATTTTGTTGAAGTTCCCCTCCTTTATATCTTCTTCTCTCTGTCTGTGTATGTCTCTTGCCCATAGTTTGTCGATTTTATGTTTAACTTTATGACTGCTATTATCATGATTGCTAAAACTATCCTTATCATTATGATTATTATGACTAAGCAAAAAATAATCGAAGATATGTGAAATATGTCGAAATCGTCTCATTGTCGTAACAGCAGGCTGTTAACGGTTTGGTTTTTTTTGTTGTTTTGGTTCGGCTGACTGAAATCATTCGTTATCGTTGACAGCGGTGTTCTTGTCGTTATTGTTGAGATAGAAGAAGAATTAGAACAAGAAGAGGAAACCTAGTTTATTTGACTTACAAAACTGTTTTTACTCCGTTATCCTTCCTGTGACCAATCTACTGAAACAGATATATATATTCTTCTTTATTGCTTTAGATTTAAAACTTCAAAATTTGTTATTTACACTTGATATTTATTTCAGAACAAATCACTCAACTTAATCTGCTTTACTCTACAAAACTTGTGTAACACCATTTGACTGTCCTCATTCTTCTTCTCCTCCTCCTCTTCGACACGTTATACATGATACCAATGAAAAGGATAAACTCGTTGCCACCCCCCGTCCATCTCTCTCTCTCTCTTTCATCAAGTTCTTTATTTCCTCTTACGATCCTCAATAGATGATGCTATTTTTGGTCGGTAGAAAACAGTAAAACAAATTCAAGGCATTCACTACCAATAATATCCTTTTTCTCTTCGTCCTACTACCGTTATTGATGTTATTACTCTACTGACTAGTTGGTTATATCTATTCTTGCCAGCGGTGGACTCACGTCCCCCCCGTACTTCTTTATCTATTCTCACTTTTATTCTGCTTCTGTTCTTTCCCCCTTCTTCAATTTGTTAAAGAAAAATCCCCCCCCTGACCTTTAAAAAAACACCATTATAATTCTCATTTGATTGATTGATTGTTTGTCTCTTTTGTTGCTTACTATTATGATTACAAAAAAATGTGTCTTATTCAGAAAACAATCACTCACTCAATCAATCAAACCAACCAACCAACCAACAAACAAACACAAATAATTACACTACGAACAAAGAGTCTACCAAATGAAAGTTTGAAATTATCTGTATTTTTCTTTCCATTGTATTCTGGGAGATCGATACTCAACTAATGAATTAAATTTCATGGGTATTTTCAACTGAAAAGTTACTGAACATTAAAGGATCCTGTCACAGATTTACAATTGTGATTCGGTTAATATCTTAGCGATCCACAGTCACACTTAATTGCAGAAATCTACGATGAAACAGTTGTCTAATGGTTTAGATAAAGCAATAAGAAGACGTGATTTGTCTGAATCGTGTAATGTATTTGCGGAACACATTTCGAACAATATGATCACACACGGACTTGTTATAGAAATATATATGAAATTGATAAAGAGGTAAGAGGTGAGAAAATAGACTTAGGTCAAGTTAAAAGGACATATTCAAGGTCAAAATAACAATAAAGACCACTAAACCAAATAGCAGAGGTAATAGTACACCTACCCTGGCTGGTATCAAAACAAAGTTTATGAAGGAAGTTGGTTTAGTGTGATGACGAATTGTTTTTGAACGCATAAAGGTGGTTTAAACTCCCTAATTACCAGCTAGGGCTTCCACGAACTTTAGGATATGCCCCAAACATGTTTAATAGATAGGTTTAAAAGACACGTAAACGTCAGTTTTATGTCCTGTCTCTATAATATGTTTCGCAATAGAGGAGCTAGGTCTCTTGTTCTCACCGTTAATAGGTTCTGAAGAATCCATTTATTTCTGAAGCCATTTAGGAATATGCTCTGAAGCCAGTCCCTACTTGCAGAGATCGATGAGTCCTTCCTATGTATGTGTGTTCACACGTACATTCAAATTGGTAAATACAGCGGGATGTGACGTCATTTTTCGCATGTTCGAAGGGCTTAGATAGAAATGATGGCTTTACATTCTCTATTATTATGATATTAGCTGCATAAAAAGTATTTTTAACAGCAGCGTTTAGTCTTTGTCTAATGCTTCTCAACCTATAATGATTTATCAGGGAACTTTAGTCTTTTGTGGAAAATTCATAGAAAACAACCGGATTATTGCAGAAATTACGAATAGTGAATACTTATTCAATGCACTGTGTGAAGTAAGCATCATTTGGTAGGTTACTACTAATAGTAGTAAAAGAAAAGATGACTTCGTGTAGCCCACCCAGAGGTTTATTTCCAACATATTTATCATCTCCCTATTAAGCTAACTGTTTAAAAATAAGAATGGGATAAAGGTCCAGGCGAAACAACTGATTTTCATGAAATGACAACTAATCGATAACACAAGTTATATCATCATTTTTGGTTAGTGATTACATTCCACGCAGCAGGTCAGGTGTGAGGATAAATACTCGCCGAAGACAGTGGCTAGTGGTCGCGCTATGTCGTGAATTGACAGAAGTTAGAATTCACGGGCTATTGGATCGGGTCCCAGTGGCTTAGTGGTATACGAGCCCGCCCTGTAACCAGAAGGTCCTGGGTTCGAACCATGGTGGTGTGTGCGTACTGATGAAGAGTCCCAAACTAGGATGAAACGGCTGTCCAGTACTCCCTGGATGGTTTTCCAATGGTTCTCTAACTAATGTCAGCTCATGATAAAATCCTGTAATCGATCAAATCCCTACAAACCAATCCTTAAATATAGGATAAACTGTGTGTAGTGATTTACTTTGCAGTGAGTTTGATCACGGAATAATGTCAATTAAAGGACTATTGAAAACTAAGGAGTATTGGAAAGTCGTCTCTTCCTAGTTTGGATTTCTTCAGCAGCACCCATTCACTGGAGTTTAAACTCAAGTTCTTCCGATTATAAGGAAAACTCGTAGACCATTCAGGCACTGTGACCTGATCCAATGGCCAGTTCATGAATTTCAACTTCTAAAAATTCTTCAATTTAGCACGAACACTAGATGTTGTCATCAAGGAGTATTTGTTCTCCTACCCCCATCTGATGAACCCCGCTGGAGACGTTTTCTCACTAGAAGTTCAGACAACTTCGTCGTCTAGGCAATTACTAATGAGCACCAGATTAATTTTAACGAGTTAGTCTGTAGGCATCTGATTTACTTCAAGTTCGGATATGAGTTGATATCAGAAAAAACTGTATCAGATTTTAAATAACACTAAGTGATCCCATACTGTTATAGATTTATAGCCATTAATCATTATCAGTCTGAGTACAGGTTGTAAAACATGCAGCTGACAGTGGTGATGCTTGGACATTGCTAAATTTTCTCCGAACTTCGATGTCTGATTGCGATCACTTTAACATTATGTATGGTGAAATCTCCAGCACCAACTTCACTAAGAAGTTAGATGTATTTCCACATTGTATCAATATTGAAGTTTCCTTTTTGGTTGACTTATCTATTAGTTAGTTAGCAGATCAATAATGAAGTGCAACAACAAATAACAAACGATTCCCAACGCATGATGCGAACAAACTCGAGGTTAAAAGATTACGAAATAAAAATTATCTCTTCCCCTCATTCACCACTGGACAACGAGAAGAAAAACGAAATATAAATATCCACTAAACTTGAAAATACATTGTACCTAAGTTAATGCTGTAAATATTACCCAACCTGGTGACGGAATATCTATGGAAAAATTCCAAGGATCGAAGAAAGTCAGCACAATATCCATTTTCATTATGAGCTGTAAATCTTCTTCAAAATGTTTTTTATTAAAAGTTTGACTTTACGAAAAGTTAGAAAGCAGCAGAACCTGACGGAATCCCCTCAAAAATACTAAAAACGACCTCAGTGAACGTACTTATACGAGTACTGTAGAATATGTGGGAAGAAGGAAGGCTATCTACTTATTGAAAGAAAGGCTACCATGTCAAACTGTCAAACAAAGATGGTTTAAACCTTTGCAGGAACAGGTACGAAGTCATGCTTCAAGCAAAGTAAATCATGCAAGGACAATACCCGTCATCATCAACAGGGCATACAATCGCAGTCAATTCTCTATCTCAGCTTCATCAACTTCTTAAAAGCCTTTGATAGCGTCAGCCGTGAATCACTTCGAGAATTGCTTCAAAATTATGGAGCTGTATTATGTTGCCACAGTGGAAAGCTTGGTGAACCCTCTGAAGTGAGAACAGGAGTAAGATGGGGCTGCCTACTATAGCCGGTGATACTATCGATTTTGGTGGACTGGATCATGCAGCAGACAGTGGGGGGGGGAGGGGAAGAAGACAGACGCAAATTAGGCGGATAAAAAATACACACCAGAATACCTTAATTTCACCCAAGACTTATATCTGATATCGCATAAACTCGAAAAGCTACTGATGAAAACTATAAAGTTGGTTGAAGTGGCAGCAAAGACAGCGCATTCAGGCGAACATCGCGCTTTACTGTAGGCATTGTCATTATCATTATTTTGGTATGAAAAGTAATCTAGATTACTATAGTACGTAGACAACAGTTTATTCTGTCAGCATTGTCATAAGCAAGAGTGATAAATCATAGGTATGTATATCTTCTCTAAAGAATATGACATCGAATTTCTGAGATTTAAGTCAATTATTTAGGATATAAAAGAAAGGTAGGATGAAGTATTAACCTTCCTACAATACCAGTCAATACATTCAGTTATTGTATTTTATACTCTCAGGTTTATTCTAGAGCCTTTAAATGACTTAAACAGCACTGGTGTTGTAGATGATATCACTTCATGTTGAAGGCTAGTCTGAAATTAAGAAATCAGTTTTAGTGTATACAGGTCACCCACAGTTTTGAGTCGATTGTACTTCATAACGTTAAGCTAAGATAAAAATTCACTACTGTAGATAGGAATATCACCCACAAAATGAAGAGATTCAGGATATATATATAATTTTTAGAGAATTATTAGACTTAAAAAGAATGGTTACTGAACAAAGAATATTTTCTTTTCGATAACCTGATCTTCATCAGGTTCTACAGTTATACATACATAACAGTGAATGAATTAGTGTTAATAACAACATTAATGTTATTTAAATGACATCGAATCAACAACAACAATAATAATAATGATATCAATAGATTACAGTTCGATAGCATCAACACAAAAAAATACACTGAATGAATATCTTGAATTTATAGTCTCCATTGTACATTGGCCAGGGCGGTAGTAGTGTGGTGAGAGCTGGCTGTTAGCCAAAATTGGTGGATAGTAATTTACGAGGCTTCCTGCCGATTGCCTCCAACCATCTAATTTACGTCAGTGTTTATGTCCCCAATGTTGGTCGTGAGAAAAATGAGAAGAAAGGCTTTGCGTGGGTAGATACAGTTAACATATAGATGATCTGACATTCAAGAAACAGTCACAAAGAGATGCAAGGTTAACTTTCTGTGAGAAACAACCAGCCAGAAGACTATGTTTTTCTGCTAACAATAATCTATAATATGTACATGAAAATCTATAAATATGTGTTGATTTCCTTAATAAACGGTCTGTTGCCTAGACCTTGTCTTCTGTTGTTACAGTAGTAGCTGGAATTACTTCTTTTGCACACAAAGCACCGATTGTTTCAATAGAATCGAAATAGCGTCAGCTGTTTGGAGAATGAGATATCTGAATGTTTCTGGCAATTTAATTAGTACCCGGTATATGATAGAGAGGGATTCTTCAATGCTGGCTTTGTGGCCAGTTTGAACCACGTGGTTCAGTATCGAACAGTTGACGGTTTTTCCTACGACTTTGTTTAGCCCCACTGGTAGATGTTTCCGGACACGAGAAATCAAGTTCCTAGAGCAATGGTCAATATAAATGATTTCACAAGCGCAGCTGAATTGGTAGGTACAATTGGAAGTGGCTAGTCTAGGTACTTCAGCTTTCAATCGAGGAATCACCATCGGCCGTGTAAAAAATAAGACTTGTAGTTTGCCAGCACTGAAAGTTCTTTGAATTAATTTTCTTAATTTCTTCGTAATTATTTCGCTAGATATATCACCCGTGAATTGCAGTAGTATGAATAAAGTTTTCTTGTTTACAGATAGTGAATAGTCCTTTTCAACTTTCTTAGTCATATGTTTCCAGAGGAAATAATCTAGACAGCTAATTTCAATCAAGGTATCATATGTTATCCTTAGTTCATCTTTAGTTACCTCTTCTGAGGAAATGGCTATAACCCTGTGGCTGACGGTCCTTACTAAATTCCTTTTTCATTGGAGAGGAACGAAGCTATATTGTCCTGTCTATGTGCTTTTTCGACTGGACGTGTTTGTTGTTTATTCAATGAATAAAGATTCAGCGATTAACCTATCTCTCTCTCTCTACCTCCATCTAACTTTATTACTTTTTAATACTTTCACCATATTCCACCTTTTTGTACATGATTGAATTTGTTCTAGACTGTTTAATTTTTAGGAGGGTCATTCTTTCTAGATCTAGATAAATTTCTGTTTCGATAGTCTAATTAACTTAGATCTACTAGTTTGATCCATGTAAGAAACCTCACAGTCATTGCGTGGTATTTTTTAAATTATAATGTGGTGAGAGCAGGCTGCTAACCAATTGGTAGACATTAATCTACGCCAATGTCTAGGTCATTAATATTGGCCGTGAGAAAATATGAGCAAGACTGATTCAACAACCAGTCACAGCAAACTTAACGTGGGCAAATATGATTCGCAGATAGATGGATGCACTTTTCAATGGTTATCCGAAACAACCAATCAGAAGCCTGCGTTTGTCTACTTGAATAAGCTATAATAATGTATGTGAAATATACATAAATATGTGTTGATTTCCGTAATATAACGATCTGTTGCCGGTCCTTGTCTTCTGTTGTTACAATATTACTATCCTTAATTAGACTTTAACGAAGGCAGTGAAAACAGTTTGCATACAGAATACGAAATTCAAAGACTTTTAGATACCTAGAACAGGAATTTCAGAAATATTTGACATGAGATTGGTCCCTGTCAAATGAATGATACTGCAGAAATAGCAGGCACCGATTCCTCGTTTAAGAATAGCAAGTGAAGCGTTTAAATGTGCTGACCACACTGGATCTAATGGATTGATCACTCAGAACTTGTTACAAAAGACTTGTATGGTATTTGATAACTTGTGTCACCATTATTTCAGACGTGATATCCTGCTGTTCATCAAGGTCATGTATTTTGTTCAGCATTTCAACTCATTCTTCTTTGAGGCTATGAAAGCTGGCTGTTGAAAGGAAAAGATACGAAAAGATTAGCTGTGTCTACGTTCAGAATCTCATGTTAGGTGGTAAAATATGGTCAGAGATAATAAGGTTAGGTGTAGAGTGAATTGCATTGAGGCAGTTTAATTGTCTAAGATGGCTAGGACAAGTGTTGTGTAGACCAGGCTATGGCGTTCCTTTACAGATATTGCTTTCCTTATACTTCATAGGATCACCAGTGCTTATCAATGAGGAATCCTTAATTCTAGCAAAATAAGTATTTAGTACACCTTGGTCTATAATGATTCTTTCAAATAAAAGGAAACAATATTGATCATTATTCTAATATCATGGAATTGATCTCTCAAACGTAATTAAGTATACTGATGTAAACATTTTTTAGAAAACAAGTATGTCGGAGTATTTAACTGGCGGATAGTAACTAGCAGTGGAATCCAGGATGTGCATTTCGTCGTATTTGGGACTCGTCAGCTGGATGTACCTGCATTCCCCAGTGAGTGATGATGTTCCCACCGAGGCTCGAATCCAATACCCCTAGTTTCAAACGCCAAAGCGTTATCCACTAGACCATTTGGGGCACAAGAGCCACCTCTTGTGCAACGGGTCATAATAATTTTGTTGAATTTTTGATTTTCCCATCAACTGATTGGACCGAAGTGCTCGGTCTCAGGTTGACATATCGGCTTCTTGTGCAGATGCTTCGATAATGTCTGGGAACATCACCACTGACTGAGAAATGCAGGTACATCCAGATGATGAGTCTTAAATGGGACGAAATGTGCATCCTGGATTCCACTGCTAGTCACCATCCGCCAACTAACCTGTAATTACATGCCCAGACATCGTCAAGGCATCTGCACAAGAAGCCGACATGTCAACCTGAGACCAAGCACTCTGGTCCAATCAATCGACGGGAAAATCTCACATTCAATAAAAAAAGAAGTATGTCGGAGTTTCATTGGTAGAATGCTTCACAAGGAATCGACTCCGGGCCCATCTACTCCTATACGTCGCTTAGCCAGTAGTACATAAGCCTGATGGAGAGGGAAGGTTGGGTGTGAGGCTATCGACCTCACTCCGTTATAAAAAAAACAAGCTACTGAAACCTCAGAGCTCAAATTTGAAGCCCTATGTTCCATTCGGAAAGTAAAAAGAATTAGAGAGGGAGAGAGGGGAGACAAGATATGTATATATGTGTACATATATACCTTGAGACCATTTCACATTGATTGTATAACTTGCTTACAAACTTAATCCCGAAACGTTTGGTGTACAACAATTCATCTTGATCAGGTTACCAACTTTAATTTATACAACTTTATTTGTGTCACTCTTGAAATATATGACAAACTTTCTATCAACACGTATTTCTTTTCACTTTGCAATGCTAATATATGCAGAATAAACTAGAATAAACAATGCATATATATATAAATTGATGTTTATGCACAGAATATATTGCACCGGGGTCATTATTTTTATATAGTACACACTGAGTTCATTGATTTATTGTGTGTGAAATTTTTTTCTTTTTTTCGCAATATGAAGATAAGTAAAAAATATTGATTTTATACGAGTTGATCACGGACTGATATCAGTTAGCGAACAATTGAAAACCAGGGAGTACTGGACAGCTGCTGTTTCATCCTAGTTTGGGAATCATCGGAAGTACGCACCCACCACAGGGGTTCGAACCCAAGACCTTCCGGTCACAAAGCCAGCCAGCTCGTATACCATTCAGCCACTGGGACCCGATTCAATGTCCAGCTCATGAATTCGAACTTCTACCAATTTTTGATTTAGCGCGACCCCAACCATTGTCGTTGGTGGGACATCCATCCACACACGTGACATCTAATTGGACCTCACTGGTCACGACTTCTCACTAGAATTCAGGAAACTGCAATCTGTAGCAAGTCACTAGCGAGCATCAAATTAATTCTCTAGGATGAAAAAGCAGCTGTGCAGTACTTCCTGTTTGTTTTCAATGGTTCTCTAACTGATATCAGTCCGTGATCAACTCGTAAAAATATAACTAACCCTTACAAACCAAACTCTAGAAAATATTATTGATTTCAAAATCTAATTGATTTGATGTAGAAAACAACCTTCACTGGCCCTTCTGATGATTTTTAGTTATTATTAAATCAGTCGAGAGTGAAACACACTCAGCGGTTTTTGAGATGGAATGAATGGAATAAAACTGTCGAAAAGTAATAATGAGTACTGTAGTAGAATATAATCCCATGCTGGATAAGTTTATACGATATAACACACAGTGAAACAGTATGCTTAACTGGATGACGTTCCGAGTACAATTCATTACTCATAATCATATCAGTTAATTCACACGGCTTCACAGTTCGCTTTACATATTCATGTATTTACCCCCACCCCCACCGTTATTCATTGTAATTTTTCATATATCCAATATAGATATTGAATCATTTCGATTGCACGTATCGGCTGTTCATTCAGTGAACAAAAATTGAGTGATTAACTTCACCTTTTTCCACCTGACTGTATCACTTTTTAATACTTTCACCATATTCCACCCTTTTATGTGGATATAAACATACAAGTGAACGCATTGCGATTTAAGGGTTGGTTTGCATAGATTTGGTTGGTTAAAGATTCTCATCACGAGCAGACATCGGTTAGAGGAAGATTAGAAAACCAGGGAGAACTAGATGGCTCTTAATTCCTAATTTGGGACTCCTCATCAGTACACACACTCCGGCGTCTCAACCCAGGACCTACCGGATACAAAGTGTGCTTGTAGGTCATTAAGTCAATGGGACCTGATCCAGTGACTCAAGTTTTCCTACAGTTCTGAAATCCTGTAACGAATGAATTACAATGACCGAAATTTTGTTCTAGATTTCTTTTTAAATTTAGCAGGAGCAATCATTCTAGCTATAGATAAATTCCTGTTTCGATAATCGAATTGACTTAGATCTACTAGTCTGACCCATGTAAAAAAAGCTTCACAGTCACTGCTTGGTATTTGCTAAATTATTTTATCTTCCTTAATTCTAGTTATTCAGTAGTATATGACAAAAAATGAATTGTATGATTCACTTTAATTATTATTACAAAAGTTTTTAGGGATGTTAAACTATCTTCAGTAGAGACTATCAATTCATGGATTTGTAATATTATCTTTCCTAATTTCTCTGACATTCAATTTATTGTTATGTTGATGCTATTGAACTGTAATCTATCAATATTATTATTGATTCGATGTTATTTATTATTATATTACTATTATTATTGCCCCCTTGGGTTCCTAGTGGAACATACGGCTTCAACTCTACGTCTCCACTTGCTTCTGTCTTCCTTCTGCTGTACTTTTCACTTGCATCCATGTCAGTTAGTCCATACTCTTTCAACTCCTCTTCACACGATCTCATCCATGTCACCCTTGCACTGACGTCCCACTGGACGCTTCTTTTTCGGCCTGGTTCCACTCCACCAATGGCCTGACGCGCGCGCCATATCACCCAGCCGCCTCCTCAGCCACGAGTGTGTGTGTCCAATCCATCTCCACTTTCTCCTGCATATAAAGAATTAATTTCCTAATATCAACACATAAAAGCTTTCTGGTTACTAACTTTAACTATTAGCCTGTTACTTGGCTGTTGATGCCCAACACAATTCTTCTTTGAGGATAAAAAGAAATTTAATTGGTTGAACATATTAATGACCTCATTTACCTAGTGGGTCACTCACTCAAACCTTAATAAGCTGGACAGAAATAAATTCTGAACATGAATATAAAATACCTTATTGACTTTAACTTTCCTGTGCTATTTAAAGTTGAGATGATATAATTTACCTCATGTACTAATCTGTTCTACTATATATCTAGGAAATATGATAGTTAAATGTGAAAAATTCTAGAAGAATTTATGTATACATCTACCATTACTAAAACGCCTCTAAACTCAATATGTTATATCTATTGAAAAGTTGTAGAAATAAGAAAATTGCTTTGGTTTCATAAGGTTTATGCTCTTTTGTCTGAACTATGAAGATATATCTTAACTTGTTGGATTATAATACCGAAACAGATTTCCCCGGAGGTGCTGAGTAAGGCTGGCTCACATTCAACGAAGAAACAGTTGACATATGCATGTCTTATTGCCATTAAAACAGTCTTGTTGTGGTGGTGTGATACAAACAATGGGTTCCAGAGGAATTATTATTCTTAAGGTATTGATCTTTGTATTTGTTGGTGTTAACCTCTGAATACTATTCCCACAGTTCAATACTGCATCAACAACATAATACTATGTGTATATTTGAATATTCTATTTCATGTCGTTTAATGTAAACCGAAATCACACACTCAGTGTGATTGGTTAAAGAATATTAACTGTATAGCTATTTGATCACCTGAAGAAAATATACCCTGGCTTCCGTGTTTTACCCTCTGCTGTTACATTATCATATAGATTAATTTAGTTTTCTCTTGCATTACGTTTCACTTGTCTTACAGTGATAATTATAAGTTTATGTCTTGCCCGGATAACCTACTATATAGTAGTGATTTTGTGAAATTCTAATGAGATGACAGCAGTGAAATCCGTTAAGTTGAGCTTGATGATATGTATTCATTGATAGATAACTTGGAATAAGCATGATTTTTCCTGTTTGCCCCCGTTTGTGAGTATTGAGATGCCAGGCCTATTGATGTTTCTTCATTCCTCTTTAGACTCATGAATTTGAATTTTTAAGAGACTTTCAACTGACACCCAATGAACTTTTCATATCTCATCCTTGACTTTTTCACATTCTTCTTATCGGTCAGCTGTCACTGTCGTTTTAGTTGATTTTGTGTATGTTGTCAATTCGGTCGACTGATTATTCGCTTTGTTGGTGAAGTAAACTGAAAACTCCACTTGTTTTTTGTACATCTTCAGCTTGATCTTCGACTGTACTTGGAAATATGATGACTTTGCCTACAAGGTGTCATGGTTCGTGATGGCTGTCTCTTTGTCCTTGATATTTTATCTATCTATCTATCTATCAAGAGAATTTGGTTTATGAGTATTAGTCATTTGGTGTCACTTTGACCTCATGTTCAGCACTTATAAATCCGTGTTTCATTAAATGTATTTTTCCATAAACTTGTAGGTAATCTTTTAATTTAATATTGATAATGATTTGGTGTATCAGGAGACTGGATTGTCATTATACTGTAACAATTTAAATGGTCAGAGAAGGGTGCTTATTATCACCAGTGATATTCCTAATTGTGGTGGATTGACTGGATTATGCGTCAGACAGTGAGTGGGTAACGAGAAGACAGGGATATCCTGGACCGAAATGAAGAACCTAGAAGACATGGATTTCGCGCATGGATGATTTATGTTTGATGTCACTGTCACAAAATCGAAGACTTACAAGCAAAAACCGACAAACTGGTCGAAGAAGCAGCCGGCGAAGACACGACTCTAGGTGAACATAGACAAGACGGAGGTTATGAAAATAACCAACCAACCACCAACAAAAAGAGCAGCAACATCCAGCGCCAATCACCATCAACTGGAGGGATTTGAAAGAGGCTACTTCATTCACTTCACTTATCTAGGAAGCATTGTCTCAACTAAGGACTATGGAGGAACGGATGAGGATGTCAAATCGAGAATCGCGGAAGGTTGGTGATAAACACATTCATCAATCTGAAACCAATTTGGAATGAAATCTTCGTCACTCAGCCAGCATCAACAACAAAATTCGGTCGGATTTTCAATACAAATGTCAAGTCAGTTAGCTCTTCTTTCTATACGGATCAGAGAGAAACTTGGCGGGCGGGTCACAAAGAATATTTCCAACAGCCTGTTGCAGACGTTACCTGCGTCGGTGGCAAAATTTGAGCTACCGATATCCATGCTGAAAATTCCATACGTGTACCAAAAATACGGTGTGGAATCAAGCTGTAATCAAAAATAAAATATAAAAAACCAACAACTGTCTTCGCTGGATCTATACTGAAGATCAGATGGCCGGGCCGGAAAGAATCACTAACAAGAAACTGTGGCTGAGAAGAGACAAAACAAGAATTAATCACCAGCCAAGAAATATGCAGGAGAAAGTGGAGATGGATTGGACACTCGCTCGTTGGACACACACGCGTCAGGCCATTGGTGGATTGGAACCAGGCCGAAAGGGAGGCGGCATGTATGACGTCCAAGGGTGACATGGAGAAGATGGTGTGAAGAGGAGCTGAAACAGTATGGACTAACATGGATGCAGGGGAAAAGTACAGCGGAAGACAGAAGCATATAAAGACGTGCAGTTGAAGCCCTATGTTCCACTAGGAACCCAAGGGAACAATAATAATAATAATTTAAATGGTCCCTTAGATTTAATTTTAATTTCAATATTCAATTGTATTGTCATTTAAATAGGCATGGAAGTTCACTTTTGCATAATGATACAATTATATTTGCATATTAAAATTATTCACACCTAGAAAATGATTCATTATACACCTCAAGGTCAATTTAAGCCAAGTCGGTCAATTAAAATCAACTCATATTAATCAATAAAAATATAGAAGAGATAGTGCTTGGTTCGAATTTACTAAATGTTTCATCTTAGTGGTTTGACAAGACGCTAAAGCATGAAATTATGCATTTTCATCATTTCTGTTTTCTGTTGATGTCTTATCTCGCCTACTCACTTTCTACTTAGCTGTGGAATGTCAATCACAATTGAAATTGTCATGAATCGGTTTGTTTTATGGCTGTTTATGATTCGTTTTTCTTTATATAACCTCATAGTTTCTCTTAGTGCTGATATATCTTGGTATGCAATACTGGTATATGATTGGCTATTGCTTTTCGTCTTGTACTAAGAAGAATCGGTATTGATACCACACTCTTTTTCGATCTGACAGTAGTCAGGAACTAGTGTAATGTGTGCGTGTGTGTGCATCTAGTCTTTTCTTTCGTGCATGCTGAATTCTATCAGTCAAGCTTGCAATGTGATCACTATGCCACGAGGTGGCTCGCCATCACAGTGCACTGTGAACAGTTTGCACTAGATGGTTGGAGGCAATCGGCAAGAAGCCTTAGACCTAGGTTTCGTGCTAGGTGGCATGAACTTGAATGATAGAACTCAGTATGGACCAAAGATAGGACTAGATATATACACATTACACTAGTTACTGACGAGCGTCCAATCAGAAATATCCAATATATAGGCCTGCAAGAGGTCAGTTGCTTGTCTGAATAGCTCAAAATGGTAGGGTTTCTGACTGCAGCAATAGGTGACATGGGTTTGAATCTCAGAACGGAAATGATTATTTTCAAGGCGGAAGATACGGCTTGCTGACTGGTGAGTGCCAACTAGCACGGAACCTAGTTGGAAAGCTTCCTATCGATTACCTCCAGCCATCTAATATACCACAGTCTACTTGGTACATGTCCCTGGATACGGAGGTGGGGTTGTTAGGCTGAAACCTGACAGGTCTACTACTATTTAACCGAAGTTTAAAAGTTTGTCATCTCGTTGTCGAACTCGAGCCACATGCAGAGTTAGAGAACGTTATACCACTAAACTACCGATACGCAAACAATGCTCAAGCCAAAATGAATCCCAATCCATGCATGTAAGCATTAATATAAGAATAGGACTTGTGCACTGTATTATTATTATTGTTCCCTTGGGTTCCTAGTGGAACATACGGCTTCAACTGCACGTCTCCACTTGCTTCTGTCTTCCTTCTGCTGTAATTTTCACCTGCATCCATGTCAGTTAGTCCATACTGTTTCAACTCCTCTTCACACGATCCCCTCCATGTCACCCTCCTTTGGACGTCACACTCGCCGATTCCCTTTCGGCCTGGTTCCACTCCACCAATGGCCTGACGCGCACGCGATGTCACCCAGCGGCCTCCTCAGCGAGTGTCCAATTCATCTCCACTTTCTCCTGCATATTTGTTGGTTGGCGATTGGTTCTTGTTTTGTTTATTCCCATAAATTCCAGATTGGTTTCAGGTTGATGAATTTGTTTCTCGCCTTCCCGATTCTCACTCAATTTGACATCCTCGTCCGTTCCGATTACCTGTAGTTGAGACAATGCTCCCATCCTAGATAAGTGAATGAAGTAACCTCTTTCAAATCCCTTCCGTTGATGGTGCCCTGTGGTACAGTATAATTCCATTGTGGGTAAAATTTATTTTAATAAAGTTTCACAGTGTTATACAGTAATATTTACTGATGACCACGTTTCGAACAGAATTTATTACTGCTCATAATCATATCAAGCTCATATTACTTTAGCTCTAGTAGTCGAAGTATTCAAAGTATCTTGACACATACTTGGCTGCATAGATAACATTTAAAACGAAATCAAGTGTCTGTTAGATTCCCCATTTGTAATCTCCCTTCTCAAACTTTACTAGACGTAAGTAGTGTGTTTCATGCAGTGTTTCTGTTTGCCTTAACTGACGTGATTTATCGTTTTGAATAGACACCGTATATTAACTTGAATCAATGGTTGAAATTGTATAATGAAATTTTTGGTATCCTTTTAGATTGCTTTCTATTTTATTTTCAATACTTCTCCAATGTTTTAGATTAACTGTGTATTTTGTTATTGAAATTCTATCCGACTTTCAAATTCCTTCGACTAGAGTTTACACAAATTGTTTTTTTTCTTGAAGTTCTAAAATAGAAATCGTAGTTATGAAACTGTTAGGTAAACAAACATTTACGAAAAGATCTGCATATTCACCCTGTGCTTTATGAATAAATAAAGTTTTGTTTTACATGTATTCATAAGACAAATGTCACCGGTGTATTGATTATTGATCCGTAAGTTCAGAGCAAACATGGCAAGCAAGAACAAGGTTTTATTTATTGGAACCGAATAAATTCTAAAGTATAAAATGTGCTTTGTTTTTCAAAGCCAAAAAGTCTTTAGTTTAATGCATGAAATTTTTTTTCTGCGTGTAACTGATTTGTATGATACAGTGAGTTTCCATGCAGTGTTTTCAAATTGTGAATACTGAAAATATGAAATAGATAAACGAACTTAAATGTCGGAATGAATATAGTTAAAGCAATTAGTTGGTAGCGACTAAAAGTTTGAATCGAGGATGCACATTTCATCTTATTTGGGATACACCAAATGGATGTAGCTGAAACTTCATTGAGTAATATTGTTTCTATTGTGACTAGAACCCAGACCCCAATGTTTCAAACAACAAAGCATTATCCACTTGGTCACTGAGCGACAAAAGCTAAATATTGTGCAACAGGTCTAAATTATGCGTTTAATTTGGATTTGATGGATATATATTCGAATTTTCCTGAGACTAATTTGAAAAGAAGAGATATTTCGTCTTAGTTTGGGACTCTTCTGTAGCATACACTTCCCATATACACTGTCTGTTAGTAGGTGATTTTATCACGAATGTTACCGAATTTGAATACGAAGTCGTCACTATTGGATCCTCAAAAAAGAGTCAAACGTGAAAACATACTCATTCAGTGTATAGGATGATGATAGTGTTATATCAATAAACGGCAGAAGGTGAAAAGCACAGAACACTGGATTTCAGTATATTGACTGAATGATATATTTAACTGAATGTCAAAGTGACTGCTCTAAACTAAATGGCTTTTTATCAGAAATCAGCCAGTGGTCCAAGGATAACGGTCTAACCTTAAACCCCTCTAAATGTCAAACAGTCATTTTCACCTTCAAGCACAAATCTGACCTAAACAAACTGGTAAGCACCCATGAGGTGTGTAACGTAGATGGTACTGAAATAGAAACCAAGTCGGAAATTAAATACCATGGCGTCATTCTACCTGTTGATCTTTCCTGGTCGCCTCATATCTTGATGATTTCTAAGAAAATATTCTGTCGTACCTTCTACATCAAGAAGTTAAGACATTCTGGAATAACCCAACCCTTACTCTTACGATTCATCAACTGTTGCATTCTACCTATTATTCTCTATTGTTTCCCCTTAGTTTTTCCAGGGCTACTGAAGAAAGACTATACCTTGTTAGGCAGAATATTGAAGGTTGTCAGCAGGGTAAGCAACGTGCCACTTTATCAGCTTGTTAATATTCTGGTTGACAGGCACATGGACTCATGTGAAAAATGGGCCAAATCCATTCTATCTGTCTAACTCACACCACCCTCTTCATTCACAACTCTCCCCTTGTATCTCATCAGGTAAAACCAGAAGCCTGTATTAAAAACTATATGCTCGCACTAGCAAGTACGAAAACTCAACCATACCCTACTTAGCTCGTGTTCTGTGCGATAAAGAAAGTATTAGGTGTGTTACCTATAACTTATTAAATAGTCAGTAGAACAACTGGATCTCGTCTTTCCAATTCATATCATTTATAGGTACAAAGTTTTCTTTCTCTCTTTTCCTTTTCTCTGTCTCTTTTTTCTTCTGTTATGTGCTACTTTGTTTCTCTCTTCCTTACAAACTCAATTTCAAATATTCTTCTTCGCTCCTTCACACTCTGTATATCTCGACCATTTTGCTATCGCTTACGCCAGTAAATATGCTAGCATCTACTTTTCTAACACCTTCAAACACTCTGTCCAATATTGGCTCTGCTACTGACATACTAATATGTTGTTGTCAAAACTAACTGAGGTTACCTTAATCTATGTAAAACTTTATTTTTTGTTAATGTACTAACTGGATGCAATACTGTAGTAAATTGGTGAGAATTCCATTCTGTATCACACGTACTGTTTTGGAATTATTATTATTAAAATGATAACATGCTCATTTTATATCCTAAAAGATCTAGATTGAACATGGATGTGTACTGCTGGAAAGTCTGACATTAGAAAGAAAGAAATTTTCAGTGTATCTTGGTTTTCACTGGTTCTTCTAGCTGACTTTTATAAGTGATAGCGACAGTCTGGATATCCCTGGAATCTTTATAGGCCCAAAAAGTTGAAGAGTAATACTCTGTCACTTGGTTCAGTTAAGGATCTGACACATATTGTGAATACGCAAGTAATATGGTAAGAGTTAAGTCATCTTAGCAGATAAATAATTAAATACACTATTCACTTCAAGATTCCAAGATTTCTCTATTGTAAATATGTTTATTTCTATGGCAACTTAGATACTCCAAAATTTTGATTATTACTTTATCCATAAGCATACTAGCACACAGAGTGAAACTGTATGGTTTTGCTAGTGAATTAAGAAGTAATTTTCCCCTTTCTGCTTTTCTTCCCAGTGCTGTTAACGGTACGAATCGCAGATTTCTATCAGAACCTTAAGAAGACCATCACCAAAAATTAATTTTCTTGAAATACTTCATCACTTTGGGCAGAGATGGATATGAGGTTGATTTATAGATGCATTTGGTAACTAAATGATAACAGCTGCTGGTTATAACTGTCAACATGTCAGATGTTGTTTAGGTATAACCTGCACAAGCTGCGTGAACTTTTAAACGTTCACTTGGCTGATTCTATTACGCAAGAGCAACTGCCTTCAAGTCAATCAGCTTCACATTAAATAATCAACCTTACGACAGCTTATCCATCAAATATTAAAATATTTACTTCAGAAAACTTTCTTACCAAAACATCTGTTAATATTTCTTCCAGTTTCCTATAATTCTTAAAATGCAGACTACAGAAACATTCCTGAGCTCATATCCTTAGTTGCCTATACTTCATGTAGTCACTATATCTCAATGAATTCTTTACTTTCTTGATATTTACAGTGATCTTCAACACTTTATTTATGCAAATACATTTGAATTGGGAAAGAAGAAGGAGTTTAGCGAAGAGTTACTCTTTTCGACGACATCATTCTCAAGCTGTACAATCGCATATATACATATACAGTAAATTATCTTAGCAATAAAAGGAATATTTACAAAGATGTATCATTAGATTTTGTTGAATTTAAGATCTTCCCGTCGATTAATTGGACTGAAGTGCTCCGTCTCAGATTGACATATCCCCTTCTTGTGCAGATGCTTCGACGATGTCTGCGCATTTAGTTAGTATTTGATTGGTGGATAGTGACTAGCAGTGGAATCCAGGATGTGCATTTCTTCCTATTTGGGACTCGTCACCTGGATGTACCTGCATTTCTCAGTGGGTGATGATGATGTTCCCACCAAGGCTCAAACCCAGTATCTTTGGCGTGTGAAACTATGGGTTCTGGGTTCGAGCCTCGGTGGGAACATCATCATCACCCACTGAGAAATGCAGGTACATCTAGATGACGAGTCCCAAATAGGAAGAAATGTACATCCTGGATTCCACTGCTAGTCACCATCCACAAATTAAATGGAATATTTATTAGTTCAATGCTGTTCAAATCGACAAAGTGATTAAATGTTAAGTATATTTTCTTTCTTTTATTTTCAAGTTTAGCTCAATTACCTTCATTTTATTAGATTTAAAAAACTATTTCACGAAGTGCATCACTTTTCATATTTTCAATTCATTTTTTAATTTCAGTGTAATTAACGACGCCAATACATCCTTATATTATAGATATAAAAATTTTTCATAATTCATTCATATGAATTTAGGCACAGACATTGGATCAAAATAAATGTGACCTCTGTTCAGTTCTGTTTCTTTTCTTATCACTGAGTCGAAAATATATATGTGTGTATATATTATATCGAAAGTTTTAACTGAAAATAATTATTAGAATTTGGCTTGATTTAGTAAAACAATTAATCTATACAGAAATGGTTCTAAACACAAGATCAGTATGAAATTACATGGAATTACATCATTTTATCTTCACTGCTTAACGTTTTAGCCCTAATAAAGACGCTTGAATTGTCATCATAGCAACCACATCAATGATTTTATCAAGATTATATCTGAAAGGAAATAAAATTGACAGTATCCAATGTTTTATCAAGCCATTCAACTATATGTTCGTTGGTACATCAAGTAGGACTGAAATGTACCGTCCGATTACATTGAATAGTGAAATAGCTGAATGACAAACATGACAGTTCATAGTACTAGATCTTATTAAAGGCGGGACGTCTGTTGATGAAGCGATTTCCAACTGTGAAACTATTGGATGTCTTAACCAGTGAATAAAAATAGATACATTCTATCCTTGGTAACAAATAGCTTAAGTGTTGTGAGAGTGTTTTCAAACTTTCATACAGCCGGTTCCCTTTATTAGTTTGAATAAAGAATGAAACGAAAATATCTGCTGGATAATACGAGCTCGTTTTATCTCGTGGATTCTCTTCAACTGTATACATCCTAAATATATCAATTATATTGGTTGGAGGATTTCATCATGAGCTGACATTGGTTAGGGAACCATTGGAAAATCTGAAAGCACCGCCAGACAGCTGTCTCGTTGTAGTTTGGCACCCTTCATCAGTGCACACCCATTGCCACTACCTTCTGGCTACAAGGCGAGGTAGCTCGTATACCATTCAGGTATCACTAGGACATGATCCAGTGGTCCATGAATTCCAACTTTTGCCAATTCATCGCATAGCGCGATCACACTTCGCAATGTCTTCTTCTATGAGTTTCTATCTTACCGTCAACCTGCTGCATTCTATTGATCACAACTTCCTACTAGAATCCCAGGTTAACTGCCTGAATAAAGCCAGTTGCTAAGTGAGCATTGGATTAATTTTCATGTATTGGTTTTTAAGGGATGATGAAATCCTACAACCAATCAAGCGAAATTCCCTATAAAAACCAAGACTTGGAAAATCAATTATATATATTTCAAAATTTCTAAATATTCTTTTTACAATGATTTCAATTTATAGATAGAAAGTATAAGCAATATAATTTCAAAGCTGATGTAAGTAGACAATTATTCAGTGTTAAAAGAGTAACTATTTATATAGTAATTAGACAGAGGGATGGAGTTCTGATTTTCGCCTTGAAAAAAAGGATGGACTAGAACAACCAAGTTAATTTATACATATTATAGTGGGGAGTTCGGGAGAATAGGGATGAGTAGTGAAGTAAAATCATAAAATAGATAAATTAATTTAATTTATTAAATTTGAGACCTTAGCAGTGAATTCAAATCAGTGAGTGAGAATCAAAATCAAGATTGAGTGTAATATTAAGCAACAGAAGAAAACACAGAAAAAAAAATTTTTTTTTACATATAATTGATTTATGTAGAATGTAGCGCAGCTGAAGAGAGTTCACGAGATTAAATGATCTCGTATCATCCTGCAAATAAGTTTTTGAACTCCTGAGCAAAGAAAGACTGTGAGTACCTTGAATGCTGTTAATCGATTTAAAATCACCAGCTCGAGGACAAGCACAATAATTACGTCACTCAACTTACTTATTTCATTTTATTTTAGTTTCTAAAATGCGTAATTTGTAGTCTAAAGTTTACAATTTTAATGATACATTTCATTGGTGGTTGGTGACTAGCAGTGGAATCCAGGATGTGCATTTCTTCCTATTTGGGACTCGTCATCTAGATGTACCTGCATTTCTCAGTGGGTGATGATGATGATGTTCCCACCGAGGCTCGAACCCAGAACCCATAGTTTCAAACGCCAAAGATACTGGGTTCGAGCCTTGGTGGGAACATCATCATCACTCACTGAGAAATGCAGGTACATCCAGGTGACGAGTCCCAAATAGGACAAAATGCACATCCTGGATTCCACTGCTAGTCACTATCCACCAATCAAATACTAACTAAATGCGCAGACATCGTCGAAGCATCTGCACGAGAAGGGGATATGTCAACCTGAGATGGAGCACTTCGGTCCAATTAATCGACGGGAAAATCTCAAATTCAATTTTTAAAATTATTCCATTTATATATGGTGATCATCTGTCCTAGTTCATTTGATTGTTAATTTGACATACAAGTGCTGGCTTGCAGGGATTTGACTGGTTTCAGAATTTCATTATGAGCTGACATCGGTTAGAGGAGTACTAGACAACTGTTTCGGACTCTTCATCAGTACGAATTCACTTAGGTCTGAACCCAGAACCTTCTGGTGACAAGGCGAGCGCGTAAACCATTAATTTGATAAAGTTTAGATCAGAGAGTCCTGTTGTCCGCATGACATAGAGTATCATCTTTATTGAAACACGTATGATCCAACTTACTTAGTAAAACTGTTTATTCTTTTAAAGTTGGCTGGTTGGATGTGTTGTAAGAATTTGTGTTGCGGAAGGAATTCGACTAAGAGTCTTCTGATCATTTTTTATTTCTGTAAGGACAGATAAATTTGTTTGTGTTAGCCTTGGAGTCCTTCATTTTTGTATGTACTGACATAATAACATTATTGGGCAGTTTTGATTCGTTTATTTATGTTTTAAATTTCTGAGGGTTTCGTAAATATAAAATAGCATGTATTTTGTCTAATCAAGGTAGTCGTTCTTCCAAGTCTGACTTTTGTATCTATCTCGGTATGCGAGATAAATTCGAGTTACCAGTAGGTCATAGTTTTCTGTTCTGGAAGTGCATTCTAATACAGTTAGACAAACCTGCAACCGTGGTAACAGTTTCGACATAATTTGCATTTACAGAAGTCCTTACTGTGCTGCTAGCATCATGAGGCTTAATGCGTATCACTCATTCACCGGATAGCTAAACGCAACCTGTATTAATTGTAGTGAAATGGTGACTTGGTTAGCAGCTGACACTTATAGCTAATTTGCTGGTCCAAATTGTGCCGAGAATGAGGTTTCATTTAACCATAAGTTACATCAACAACAGTCTTGAGGACAAAGGTCATCCCAGCTAGTTCATCAACTGTGTGAATTATTTCCTTCTGAATACGTTACCACAAAGCAAATCTAATTATAAGTGTTGGTTTGTAAGGTCTTAATTTCATTACAGACCGCATCAGGCCCTCGAATGAAACCTGAATGGAAAATGGCGAGCTTGGAGAAACTGTGGTGAAATTCCACCTCTTACTGTGTAAACTGCAAATTGTGAATTTTGATCAAGAGGCACTAACTAATTTTGAATGTATCCCAAGCATTTTCATGCTAGTCAAATTCATTAGGATGGATATTTCGAAGCTGTAATTCGTTCATTGTCTCAAATGTTTGAATTACTTAGCATCATGTGTTATACTGTCTACTGGAACTCATCTTCAGTCTATCAAAAAAGGTAAGAGAATGAGAAGGAAAAGCAGTTTTAGTGGTTGGATCTTACGACAACTAATGGTTGAAATATTTTGCATTCTAATTATAAGCTCAAACTTTTACTTCAGTTGCCTGTCAATACTTCGGTGTTATAATCAGTTTGCTCCCATCCATTTTACCATTCCTTGCTTTCCGAATGAAGTGTAGGATTTCCCGCTTGTGCTATCGAAGTTTTAGTAGCAGCAGTGTTATTTCTACAGGGTGAGGTCACTAGTTTCACTCTCAGCCTTTCCTTTTTTTTTCTGCGCTTACTACAGGCTTGTAAAATGAGCAAAGATTAAGAGTGCGTTGGATGGAAATCAAACCTGTACCATGTATGCGGTTCGCGAGTATTCTTCTTCCGACAAACAGCTCCAACGAGAGTACTTGAATATTGTACAACCAATAAAGTGGGAGTCATTATAAACTTAATATTAATGAAATAACATTAAGGATTCACTGGTAGTCTACTATGTCTTCACCAACCTATACAGCTAAATGTTTGATATTAGTGACTCTACTTCAAGCTATTTTTTACAGCCTGATACATCACACTTTAGAATAGTTGCTAAATGTTGATACTGATGAGAGATATTATCATGAATGACTAGTGTTTATAGTATTGCAGATGTTGCCTACATTTTGTAACTGATCAAGTGTTATTCATATAGGAGATTGTTTCATTTCCTTTATCCGGTCAATAATTAACTGATAACAGAGGGAATAATATGAGGCATGGAAACCGTTTTCTTGAGTTGTAATCGGTAAAATATGGAAAAAATTGAAGCAATATTGTTTTATTTCATGGTATACAAATAAATATTTGAACAAGACATATAAGCGAGAAATATTGTTTTCAATTAGATCTTCTTCAGGCTTTACTCTAATTTACATAAACTTATATATAAAAAATTCTAACCAATGACGATGATTGTAAGGATCAAATAATAATAAAATAATAATAATGTGGTAAATGTTCATTATAATAGAGGTTTTTGTATTTCCCAATGAATGAAAAACAGAACGATATTGTGGTAAATGTTTTGAACGAAATTAATAACGATGATTATAATAGTAACAAAATATTCATAATAAGGTTTATGCAGGTGATAAGAATAACAAAGATAGTACATGTATATATGTGTATATGTAGACATTACAATAAATAAATTAGGTCAACTAACCCTTACAAACCAAACCATAGAAAATTAATCTGATGCTCGCAAGTGACTTGCTACAGGTTGCAGTTTCCTGAGTTCTAGTGAGAAGTCGTGACCAGTGAGGTCCAATTAGATGTCACGTGTGTGGATGGATGTCCCACCAACGACAATGGTTGGGGTCGCGCTAAATCAAAAATTGGTAGAAGTTAGAATTCATGAGCTGGTCATTGAATCGGGTCCCAGTGGCTGAATGGTATACGAGCTGGCTGGCTTTGTGACCGGAAGGTCTTGGGTTCGAACCCCTGTGGTGGGTGCGTACTTCCGATGATTCCCAAACTAGGATGAAACGGGTGTCCAGTACTCCCTGGTTTTCAATGGTTCTCTAACTGATATCAATCCGTGGTCAAACTCGTAAAAACATAACTAACCCTTACAAACCAAACTATAGAAAATCAGGTCAAATCTTAAAAGGTGAAATGGAACGATAATCAGAGTTTAAATAAATATCATAAAAGTACGAAGGAAGGAGATAGAAGATAAGAAAGGGTGGGAGGGTTTTGAATATAATTCACCTAGGCCAAAGGAGAGACAAAGGTAGAACAAACTTCTTTTGTATACAAAGACTAGGATTGTTCTCTCGAATTCCCATAGCTTCGGCTAAGTGTAAAAGGCGGGTTCTAATTCCGTTCGAAAGACTCGATGGAATGCGATATATAACTTTGGAGGCACTATTTAAACCTTATTATGAATATTTTGTTACCATCATAATCATCGTTATTAATTTCGTTCAAAACATTTACTACAATATCGTTCTGTTTTTCATTCATTGGGAAATACAAAAACCTCTATTATAATGAACATTTACCACATTATTATTATTATTTTATTATTATTTGATCCACAAAATCACTGTCATTGGTTAAAATTTTTATATATAAGTCTATGTAAATTAGAGTAAAACCTGAAGAAGATCTAATTGAAAACAATATTTTTCGCTTATATGTCTTGTTCAAATATTATAAATGGGAATATTTCAAGATTTGAAATAAATATTTGAAAAAAGTCAAACTATTATTTTCTAGGGTTCCGAGTAAAAAAAAATAGGGCTTCAGCAACACATCCCCACTATCTTCTAATTTCTGCTGTCCTTTTTACCTGGGTCCACGATTGTCCATAATCTCTCATCTTCTCCTCCTTAACACACGATCTCCTCTATGTCACCCTCACAATGACGACCTCCTCATGGCTTCCCAGTGGGACTCCACTCGAGCGATGGCCTGCATTGAGTGCGATGTCATTCGACGATATCATTCATCTCCACTTTCTCCTACATATTTGTTGAGCAATCGGCTCTTGGTTGTTTCGCTGATCGCCAGAGTTTCTTGTTGGTAATTCTTTGTAGTCAGCCATTTCATCTTCATAATAGAGCCAGCGAGGCCATCTATTGATAAAAGTTTTCTAACTTGTTTAAAATCCTTTTTATGAATCATGAGTCAAGTTTATGACTTATACAGACGAACTAACTGACTAAATTCACATTTGTGTTGAAAATCCGAATCTTGTTGTGTTATTGAAGGTGTATCTTCCCTTTCCAATTCTGGCTGACACTGAAATCTTCATCGGTTCCGACTGCCTATGGTTGGAAAAATGCTTACTACCTAGATAAGTGAGGGAGGTGACCTTTGTCAAACCTCTCCCAATGATGGTGATTAGTGCTGGTTGTTGTTTCTCCTGTTGATGGTGGTTGGTTATCTTCATCACATCCATCTTCTCTATGTTCATCTGGAGTTCTGTCTTTGCTGCCAGTGTCTTCTGCCAGTTTGTTGGTTTTCACCTGCAAGTCATTGTGCTTGTGTGACATTAAGCATAAGTCCTCTGGAATTAGTTACATGACAATAACTTGAATATGCGCTGAAGACGTGAAGAACAAAAACACATCAACTTGTGGTGGTCACCGAAATCATATTTCTTTTACACTGCTTGAAAGATTTAACAAATTATTATTCAGGATTTCATCATGAGCTGACATTAGTTAGAGAACCATTGGAAAACCTGGGAGTACTGGACAGCTGTTTCGTCCTAGTTTGGGACTCTCCAGCAGTACGCACCCACCGGGATTCGAACCCAGGACCTTCCGGTTACAAGGCGAGCTCGTATACCATTAAGCCACTGGGACCCGATCCAATGGTCCTTGAATTCTAACTTCTGCCAATTCACGACATAGCGCGACCGCTAGCCAATGTCTTCGGCGAGTATTTGTCCTCACACCCGGGTGTGAGGTTCTCTAACTAATGTCAGCTCATGATGAAATCCTGAAACCAATCAAATCCCTACAAACCAACACTTAAATTATTATTCATCAAATAATTAGGATATAATTGATTTACTTTTCATGATTGTTCAGATTTCTTTGGCAAGTTACATCAGAAATATTATGAGAATTGAATGCTTCATAAGTAGCTTCCGCATAAGTCAAATGACATTCCAACAGCATTGCTCTAATGTTTGCAAATGTAATACTAGACAACGTCTACTCAAAGCTCTAACGGAACACATATCACAAGTGAATTTGTCATTACATTACATTCCACTAATCGTCAGCACAAAATATACCAGGTTGTCAGGTTGCTGTTCAACTTAATCTTTAACTTACGAATGTAATGAATTCATAATTATACGAATAGACAAATAAACCTTCTTTGCTAACGTGCACCCCATCGATGCTGAATGAAACATACTGAATTCAGATTTTTTTTCCCATTTAAATAATCACTTCAATTATGAACTGCCGTAAAAATTGGTATTTCTTCTTTCCTAGTGATGGAAGCTTATTTTCATCCACTCACATGGTTTTCATACACGGCTGTGTTTTGTTTATCATTTTCTGAATTCAGCGAAAAAGCCAGCTTAGTTATTATCCAGTTCTAAGCCTAGAAAAGAGAGGAGAGGGTTGAGTTTGAGGCTGGCGATCTCACGTTAGAAAAGAACAGCGTAATCTCTAGGGAAGTTGGAATATAACTTGAATGGACTGTAGAAAATATCATGAGGATGACCAAATGAACAACAACAAGTACCAATCCCTATCAATGGGGAGAATCTGAAGTATCATCTCAACTACAGGGGGTACGGTTGAAGAAATCGAAGCCACAGTTGGAAAGGCAAGGTGGATAGACCTTCATCACATTGAAATTGGTGTGAAAACTTGATGTACTAAACAACAAAATCGAGATTCAGACTTTCAACGCCAGTGTCAAATTAGTTCTTTAATTCAATTTTAGATTTTCCTGTCGATTGATTGAACCGAAATGCTCGGTCTCAGGTTGACATTTCGGCTTCTTCTGCAGATGCTTTGACGATGCCTGGGAATGTAATTAGGATTTAATTTGTGGATGGTGACTAACAGTGGAATCCAGGATGCACATTTCGTCCTATTTGAGACTGGTCACTGGATATACCTGCATTCCGCAGTGAGTGATGATGTTCCAACTGAGTTAGTTAATCAGTATGACCCCTTGCACAAGAGGTGGCTCTCACAACCCAGGTGGTTTAGCAGATAACCCCCCGGCATTTGAAACTATAGGCAATGGTTTTGAGCCTCGGTGGAAACATCACCATTAACTGCGGAACGCAGGTATATGTAGTGATGAGTAACAAATAGGACGAAATGTGCATCCTGGATTCCACTGCTAGTCATCATACATCAATTAACTTGAAATCAGTTCTGTATGCTTGGTGAGCGAGTCATGAAAAGCATTTCCACTTGGCTTCAAAGTTTTAGCACTAGCAGTCTTCACTTGATACTGAAAATCACATGTCCGATCAGAGAGGATTTGCAAATAAGAGCTCTGGGATCTAACCAACCAAGAACCTACTACCCAGCAAATATGTCAGAGGAAATACAAACGGATCTTAAATACTCTGAGACCCACCGAGTTGTATAGCACGCGAGTTGAACCCACATGACAGATAATGAGTTGGACGTTTATGAATGACTTTGAACAGATAATTTGAGGAGGAAATGGCAGCTTATGGGCAATCGTGCTGCCAGTTAAAGAGGAGTGTAGAAAACAAATGGAGATGTATTGTTGAAACTCTGTGTTCCACTCAGAAACAGAGGGGATAATAACTATTAATTGCCTTAGTGATACATTGTTAGCCATACTAATTTCCAGTGTTATGCATTCCTTTGTGTAGATTTCATTTTTAATCTTTCATGCAATTTAGCATATTGCTCTACAATTCAAATTCATCCAGATAATTCTATCCAACTTATAGTTCACTGAAAATCTTATTTTTTCTAACATCCTTAGTTACATCCTGGATACTTTCAAGTATAAAGGCAACATTACCCTCCTACCATGAATTTACTTAGTTTTCTTCACTTACGGTTTGTAACGTCATTTTTCCGTTTACATAGAAAGGCATGAAATGAGGTGTTTTGTGCGCAATCATACACTACCATAAGTATTTTGCATCAATGTAGTCTGACTGATGGCTAATGTAGTCGTATTTATTCAAGTGATTGTAGTCACGTGACGTAAACACTATCGACATAAAAGTTAGCTATGTCTAATGTCTTTATATTTGATAAGCTAACGGTGAATGAGTACATGATAAAATATTGATTGTAGATTATATTTTATGATAATTATTCAAGTTTTTTTGGTGTGAGGCTATACAGAAGTGACTATAACGTATTAACACACGAAGTGGATGATTGTTATCGTCCCGTGGATGAACAGTTTTTAAAATATCTCAAATATACAGTTACTTGTCAGCATTTGTCTCTAGCATCTGTTCCCTGCAACCACCCTGTTTAAAATCTATGTGTCCTGAAATATTCCAAGCGTGCTTTAAAATCTGTTGTCGCAAATATATGTTTGAACACCTGTGAACGGTTTACTGAGAAATCAGTCTTCTAAAATACAACATTTTAATTATGCCGAAGATATCTTACAAATAAATGATGAATGACAGTGTATTAGTGATGTGAATATGACATTCATCTGAGAACATTATTATTATTATTAGTTCCTTTAATTCCTAGAAGAACATAGGGCTTCAGCTGCGCATCTCCATTGCCTTCGGTTCTCTGCTAGAGTTTTCACCCCGCTCCAAGTCTGCCCACATGCTTTCATCTCCTCTTCACATGACTTCCTCCAAGTCACCCTTGGACGACCAACTAGCCGCTTCCCTTTCGGGTTCCACTCGAGCAATGGCTTGTATAGCGATGTCACTTGATGGTTTCCTCAGCGTATGGCCAATCCATCTAGCTCCATTTCTTCCTGCCTATTTGTTTCACAATCGGTTTCTGGTTGGTTTGCTCCCAGAGATCCCTGTTGCTGATCTTTTCTGGCCGGCCATCTGATCTTGAGCGGAGTATTGAGCAAAGACAGCTGTTGATGAAGGTCTGTAGTTTGTTTGAGATGCTCTTTATGACTCGCCAAGTCTCTCATCCTGCAGTGAGTAGCACTGACTTTACATCGGAGTTGAAAATTCGGATCTTATTTTTGATTCTGAGTGATGTTGACCCCCACAAAGACTTGAGAGTAATGAAAGCTTGTCTTGCTTTTCCAATCTTTGCTTTGATATTCTCGTCAGTTCCGCCTGTAGTAGGCAAAGGAGGTTGTTTCTTTCAGGTTCCTTCCATATTTTGGTTACAAGATTTCATCAAGAGGTGACGTTGGTTAGAGAACCATTGGAAAATCTGGGATTACTGGACAGCTGTTTCGTCCTAGTTTGGGACTCTTCATCGGTACGCACCCTCCGGGGTTCGAACCCATTATTTGTGTGTAACGTGACAAATTGGTTCCGAGTAATTTGGTCATATATCCTTACACCTAGATTGTGATAGGGAGATATATGTGACTTATGTGACGTGCGTCAGTGGTTTGGTGGTGGGACGCTAGCCAAACATGCAAGTAGTCCAGAGTTCAATCTTTGGTCGACGTATTCATTAACCTTGGTTATTCAGTAGTAAAACCTGTAAAGATGGAAGGTAGAGCGTGAGGTTAGCAATCTCATCCCGTCAAAATACACCACCGCTACTGATTCTTCAGAGCTCTAGCTTGAAGTCTTATATTCCACTGGGAAAGCAAAAGAATAAAAGAAAATATACGTGACTTCACAGACAAAAGATAATATTGATTTTTAGACCGGAACAAAGATAGTGAAATAATATTTACTACCAGTTAACAGACCAACGCCATATAACTAATTAAAAGAATATCAAACAAAACGTTTAACGCTCACTTAATCCGCATAACTTCTCAAGGGAATTGTTCACAAAAGGTAATATAAAACGAATACATTCATATCAGCTGTTGTTCTAGGGATTTAATATTCCGTACTCGGGAACTCCTGGAAGTGTCGCTAAATGCATATGTAAAATGTCCAGTTCGCAAAGATCCTGGACCTATCGCTGATTTCAGAAGAAGACAGCCTAATATGCAGAATACTACAGGCAGTAACAGACACAAAACAACAGAAAACGGTTCAGGAATACGATTTTTTTATTCTTAAATCGATAAAGAAACAGAATTACAAATATTAATTACCAAGTGCACAGTCTGTAAATAAATGTTAATATAATGCACAATAATACTTCTGGTTGTATATCTCCAATCTTCTGCCAACCAGTATATACGATTAAGCAATGATAGCCTCCTTACCTCCCACCAAGTGCAGATCACTTCAAATTAACAAACAACTCAGTGTTAACCAGCATTGACAAAAGATGTAATTAAAATCACTAGCCATTTGATATTGGAGTATCTGGTTCAAACAGGTCATAAAGTCAGCACGGGGAAACCTTTTTCAATTACCTATCGAGTGCGAATTAATTTTTTTCCTAAAAGTCTATAGACTCCGAATAGTGTAAAAAGGCAGAAGCCGTAGGAATTCGCTTAAAACAATCGATTTATCTGATATTCAATTCAGCCTAGTTTTTATGCATATTATCGTATATATATATATATGCCTAGTCCCTTTAATGATTTTAGGAGGAAACACAAAATTCTTCTGGAAAATGTGATGCATTTGACGAATAAATACATTTCGGGAAATCTGATCTACCCGTTAAATTCAGTTTGTATGAATATTGAGGTTTGATTAGTCAATGAGGATAAATAAAATAATAGAGGATTTAAGAGTAATCAGGACAGTAATCACTATCAACGGGAGGGATTTGAAAGAGGTTACTTCATTCACTCCCTTATCTAGGGAGCATTGTCTCAACTACAGACAGTCGGAACGGACGAGGATGTCAAATCGAGCGAGAATCGGGAAGGCGAGAAACACACTCATCAACCTGAAACCAATTTGAGATTCTTCGTCACTCAGAATCAACATCAAAATTCGGATTTTCAATAAAAACATCAAGTCAGTCAGTTCTTCTATATGAATCAGAAACTTGGCAGGGGGGTCACAAAGAATATTTCCAACAGCCTGTTGCAGACGTTACCTTTTTCAACAACTGTCTTCGCTGGCTCTATACTGAAGATCAGATGGCCGGGCCGGAAAGAATCACCAACAAGAAACTATGGCTGGGAAGAAACAAGCAAGACAAGGAGCAATGGCCAGCCAAAAAATATGCAGGAGGTGGAGTGGAGATGGATTGGACACACACACTCGCTGAGGAGACCGCCGCTGGGTGACATCGCGTGTGCGTCAGGCCATTGCTCGAGTGGAACCAGGCCGAAAGAGAAGCGGCGAGTGGGACGTCAGTGAAAGGGCGACATGGAGGAGATAGTGTGACGAGGAGTTGAAACAGTATGAACTAACATGGATGGAGGTGAGACGTGCAGTTGAAGCCGTATGTTCCACTAGGAACCCAAGGGAACAATAATAATAATAATTGATGAACACTAATCTGTCATACTTGGTTGTTTCATGCTAATGATGAAACTTACTAATTTACTCCAGTCACAATTATTTGAATTTAATACCCTTTATATAAAACAGCTTCGTGAGAACAATAATTATGAACAGGTTTTAGTTTACAGACTTTTGACTGGTTACAAGGTTGATGAAGAGTTGATATCACTCCAAGATCGTTTAGAAAACCTAAGAGTATTGTACTGTTACTTAATCCTAGTTTGACTGAAGTTGGAAATCATCGGCCATCGTATGGGGTCCCAGTGGCTGAATGATCTGCAAGTTCATTTTGTAACTGGAAGGTCCTGGGCACCAACAGCTCATAGGCGCCTACCGACGAAGAGTCCCAAACTAGAACAAAACAGCTTTCCAATACTCACAGGTTTTCTAACGATTCTCTGACTGATGTCAGCTAGCGATCAAATCAATAATAATCATAATAAAAGCAATCATATTCAATGTACATGGCTGATGAGACTCCGCATGGTAAAGAGCGACTTGATCACGTTGCCCATTAAACCAATGAAGCCTATCTTCATTGTGTATCATAAATACCCACATAATGACTAGAATCAGGGTAAACTTCAAGCACATAAAGAGGTACGATATAGATACAGAAAGGTATCTTTGTATTACATGGTAAAACAAACAAAAACAAATTAGGTTAAACAATCTGAATATCAACATTTATCGATTTAGAAAACAAAAAAGGGGGGTGAATAGTTACTGTGTCATTTAGGCAATTTCATGTGCAGTATATAAATAAACTGAACCCTTATCATCTAAAATATTTCCCAGTACAGGATCATAACGTATATATTTAATATCTACTTCCCATGCTTTCTGATCATTTTCATAAGGATATGAGGCATATTGATGATGTTGTTGGTGATAATGATGGTCATCATGGTGATGATAATAATAATACTCAGTGTCTGTTTGACAGTTTTTATGATGACTTTTAATTTCATTTTCTCTTGTCTTTTTATTCAGTTTTACTTTATGTCCTTTATTACCACAATTACAATTATGTGATGTACTTTGTTGGGTTTCAAGTGTTTGTACATTATTGTCATCATCTAAATTGGTATAGGTATGATGTGATCTTTGCTTATCTCCATGCCCCCCTTGACAATTGTTACTATTATTATTATTATATACTTTTCGTATTTTATATGTATTATTTCCTGAATGTTGTTCATTCACATCATTTAAATAAGTGCTTTTATCGATTGATTTCAATGAATTCATTGATTTTTTATTCATTTTAGTTGGATTAAATTGATCAACTTCATCTTTTAACGAATATTTCCATATTAATAATTGTGAATGAATTAACTGAATTAATTTTTCAATATCCGAGAAGTTTTTTGCTGACATAACAACATATTGTTTTTCAGCGAAATCTTCATCACATATCCCAATAGCAAATCTTAAATTCTCTTGATTAAATGTAATAAATTTTTGTATTGATTTATAGTCAATTGAATTAATACTACGATATGGCCACCATGATGCATTTTTCAATATGACTGATGTATACGTGAGGATAAGTTTTGTTTTAATACGCCTTCTTGGTTCTTTCCATGGACTAGAAAAGTGTTGTTCAAGACGATATTGAAATACTGGTGTTGAGTATTTATCAGTTATGCGTAATTCAACGTAATGTTCTAATCGGACAGTAATGCATAATAAGGGGTTGACGGGGTTCCCTGATCGTCTACTCATCATTAGAGTGAGGGAAAGATAAGTAATGGTAATAATAATAAGAAGAATAAATATGTTATGACATCAAGTGAAACAAACAGTGGTAGTTAGCTCACTAATCGATCAATTAATGTTCATTATTCGTTTTCCTTTTTCTCTGATTTTTACATTTTATTTAACCATAAAGTTTTCTGCTAATAATAATAATTATGTCACTAGCTGTAATCGACACAAATGATCATATACTCAAAAATGGTGGGAACGGCTTATATACTCAACATTAGGTGCAAAGTTCTGATCAAAATGGCGGCAAACAGCAAGCAAGCATACAAAAAAAAATTAACAATAATGATTCGAAGCATAAAACAAAACGAAAAATAATCAATCTAAGTGTAAATGTGTAGATTGTAGGGTATCATAATGTGCCACTTTCGTTGTTGTCTTTGTGAATAACCAATGAGCAGCGAATTCTAGAGAGAGAGAGAGAGAGAAAAGACGTTTCATATTTCTCTCGAAAACGAATAAATAAAGTCCAAAAAGGTGTAACCAACGATTGGACATATCTAAGTGATCATTAGATTGATATGTAGGACATGAATAGGTGGAGAGAGGGGCCAGTGTGTGTGTGTGTATGTAATGAAGAGAAGAGTTCTGATGTGATTTGTGCTTACTAAATATCGATTTCATGTGTGAAGTGTAAACTAATTGGTTATTTGGTTGATGCCACTTTTGTAGAAAAACAAAATGGAATAAAGTTAGCATACAACTTATGATTGGCAATGATATTTGAAAAAAAAGGTCTTTTGAAGACAGAACACCTGAAAATAACTCAAGAGGACAAATGATAATAAATGTTTTGTATATCTTGTTGCAGGGCGAACAGAGGTGTATAGCGGCTGAAGGTGACTAGCATTTGGTTTCCAGAATGTGAATTTCATCATATTTAGGATTCTTCATCTGAATGCACCTGTCAGCAGAGATTGAGCATTTCAGTTCGACATAGTTAATCGACCGGAAATGTAAATTAACCTAAACGCAAATGATAACTGGCACTCACTGCACAAGGCATGGCTCCCGTGGCCTTAATGGCCTATTGGATAATGCTGAAGTGCTTGAAACGATTGATTCGGGGCTCAAGTCTCCGGTGGGAGTGCAGTAACATACTGGTGATGAGTCCCAGGTAGGCCGAAACGTGCAGCTTATATTCATTCCATCACCGATCATCATCCACCAAAATAATATCACGTCGAACATCAGACATAGTCCGAACGTCCTCACTAGGAGCATTTCAGACCAGGTTAATCAATCGACAGGTTATACAAATTAAACTAACCTGGTGTATTCCAGGTGAAGTTAACCTTTGAGTACCGAAAGGAGAGTGGCCGCACCACTGAAGCTGGGACGTTTAGTCAGCTAGTTGGGGAGATTAGGCAAATACCACTATAATCATCTGTAGAATATACTGAGTGAAGTGCTATGAAACTAAACGGGATATCTGGTGAGTCTTTAGGTTAGATTTGGTTCGTCGGTGGCTTAGCCGTAGAATATTCACCAACCACGCTTGTGGTCTGGGATCGATCACCTGCTATACCTTGCTAAGGCGGTAATAAGACCAGTTAAGAGGGAGGTTAAGCGTGAGGCTAGCAACCACACCCCTTAAAAATAAACACGACTGCTACCGAAACTTCAAAGGTCTAGCCTGAAGCCCCATGTTCCACTGGGAATGTTAAGGAATAAAATAAATATAACAAAAAAGTCGTAGCTTGAGCTAAGGACAGGTTAGGATTAGGCCAATATGATAAGAGAGATATCAGGATTAGTTGGAGTTAGATTACAGTCAGTTTAGGGATAGTTTTGCATTAGGGTTATGGTTAGAAGATCCAGATAGATGCATGTGTGGAGTGTGGTTTAATTTCTCTGTTGACACCCAATGCAAAACTGGGTAATTTAGACACACATGAACAAAGTTATCCTGTGTAACAGTTTCATGCCTATTAGTCATTATTTTCATAAATAAATATATTTTATACATAAAACTCGCTACTTCCATATGACTGGTGCGCTCAAGGTTATTTATGCATTGCTGTTTTTTGGTGCTTAACGTTTAACTTCACAGTACTCAGTTTATTTATCTGCTAAAAAGAATAGTCAATGTTTCAGCTGTTATCCACACCTGCCACTTATTATTATTATTGTTCCCTTGGGTTCCTGGTGGAATATACGGCTTCAACTGCACGTCTCCACTTCCATCTTCTGCACTTTTCACCTGCATCCATGTTAGCACATACTGTTTCAACTCCTCTTCACACGATCCTCTCCATGTCACCCTTGCACCAACGTCCCACTTGCCGATTCCCTTTCGGCCTGGTTCCACTCGAGCAAAGACCTGACGCGTGCGCGATGTCACCCAGCGGCATCCTCAGTGAGTGTGAGTGTCCAATCCATCTCCACTTTCTCCTGCCACTTATTATTGATTGCGTACTGTAGTGTTATTAGTGCTCTTGAAACTTATTTTAATTCCTCTGCCTTCTAATTGAGTCGTGGGAGTTGCTAGTCTCACGTCTAACCTTTCCTCTTTTTTTGAATTTACTACCAATCAGTATAGGGACCGAGGTTTAGAAATGTATCTGCCAAGAATCGAAACAGGGCCTCCCACGTGCTAATCGAGAATTCTATCATTGAATCACCAGCTCGCCCTGAAATCATACTTCTGAGGATGAGTTCTGAGATTTGTCAGCCAAATCCTAATAGAACTGAAAACCTCTGGGAGCTGTAAGTACCATATATGAGAAGTGAGACCTATTCTACATTCAACATTTACTGGGAGGCAGTCAGTGTAATGCAACCGAAGTTCCAAGGCCTAACTGTAATTTCATTAAATCAGTTAGGTGTAACTTAATACGAAGATTCAGTATGGATAAAACATCTGAGCTTTTTTCCAAATAAGTCTGTCTACTAGTCAAATTCATTTCACATATTATCTTTGCAAAAATAGTCTGGATCAGTCAAACAGTGCTGATAAACAAAGTTGTTTAAGATGAAGAGGAGAGCTGCGTAGAAACAACGATGATGTTAACTAGGATAAAGACTGGTTATCAATGGTTGGCCTGAGAAATTTGGGCTACCGATATCACATGTTGAAAATTCCATACTTCTACCGAAAATACGGTGTGGAACCAAGCTATAATAAAACAGAATCATGACATTTAACTAGCAGACTGTCTATATACGTTAAAGATTCTTAAAACAGCCTATGAAAAAGGCAAAAACCTCAATAACAAAACATCCTGTGGACTATGGACATAATATCGACGCTGTCAAGTCATTCACTATCGTCAGCTACCAGTTCTGCAGCCACCTCTCAGTATCAGCCACCATTTTTTTAAAGCAAAAATGTAAATAAATAATGATAGTAGTGATAGCTATAATAATAATATTCATGACGACGTGCATGTCAAATATGTTCAAGACAACACCAACAATAAGGAATCTAAATCATCATTAGTAATTCCAGACAAGGAAAGAACCTCGGAAACTTTACGCAGAATTCCTAACAACACAGGGAAGAATAAAAGTGGCTGGCATTCAAATCAACCACAAACTCAATTAGAAACAAACTCTGTCGGTTAAAGGATCCTGTGGAGCCTTTAAAACAAAACAATTCAGTTTATCTAATACCCTGCTAGAATGATTGTCAGGTCAAATACATAGGTCAAACTAGTAGAACAGGGGCAGTCAGACTAGCCAAACATAACCTAGCAAAATCTAGATTGGTTGACCCGAATAAAATAAAAAATCTAGAGAATAGTTCAGCTATACCACTCACTACATGCATTTACACACAACCATACAATAGGCTGGATGGGATAGGATGACAGTTTTAAAATCTAATGTCACAGGGTGGAGGGAGAGATTGATAACAGAAGTTTTGTTTGTCGAATCAACTGCAAATACATGTAATAGGAATGATTCAACACCTATCCCAGATATCTGGAAAATTCTACTACTCCTACGACAAATAGGAGAGGACAAAGAAAATTATAAAACTCAAGTCCCAAAGTCATGTGATTACAATTGATATGATTATGAACAATAAATTTTGTTCGAAACGTCATCCAGTAAATAATAATACTGTTTCTTTACTGTGTGAGTTTGATATGTATTACCGATATGTCAATGATACATTTATCTTGGCTGATAAGAATGTAAACATAGACGATTGTTGCTGAAATTCAACAACGTCCACCCTTCGTTTATTTTTACTTGTTAAGAGGAGCAGGATAATGAACTTCATTTCCTGGATGTCTTGCTAAGTAGGCGAGAAGATGGGTCACTTGGGAGAAGCGTGTTTAGAGAAAGCACATTCACAGGGCAATACACACACTTACGTGCCCATTAAATATAAAAGAAATATCGTTAAATGTCTTACGAGCAGAGCAAGAATGATATGTATGGATGACCTCTTACAAAAGGAATTTGAATATATTCACGATTCCTTGAAAGAGATGGGCTGTCCAAGTAGTTTCATAAAGAAACATGAAAACATCAGAGAGAAAACATGAAACTATGACTGCATGTAAAAAACCTCTATTTATTAAGTTACAATTTAATGGTGACTTATCAAGTGAGGTTTTATTCCAGAGATTTTCTAGGAGTATACGAAGAACATTTTCTGCAGCAAACCTATTTTTGTCATTCTCTAGCTGACAAATGATTGGGACGCAAACGAAGGGTAAGCTACGTAGTCCTGCCACGTCTATGTGCATTTATCAATTCAACTGCACCTTCGGTGACAGTTATGTCGGACATACTACTAGACAGGTTAGCCAAAGTGTTAGTGAACATCTCCCATCATGGTTTGTCAAAGGACAGAAAAAACAACCCATAGCTCAAATTCGTCATATCTAGTTGATAGTGGTGATGTAGTAGAGAAAACGGGAGCTTACAAAGTAATCCATCGTATCCCACTGAATCTTTGCAATTGACTTCTTATTCGTCTACTGCACACAGCTGAGGTGATAGGCATTAGAACTACTAAACCTAAACTATGCATTCAAAAGAAGTTCGTACAGCCATTATCTCTCCCCTGGCCTGTTAAGACATAACCATCTGATGACTTCTACAGCACCCCTTACTTATATTTTCAACCCCTCCCTTACCATCCCTCAATTTTATCACATCTTCCTTATAAACGTATTTCATTTACAATCTAGTACTGCTTAATCGGTTCATTTGTTTTTCTTAGCCTGTAATGACTACTTCTACCTGAACATTTGTTTGTTTAATCATGCTATTTTTAGTTAATCGTGTTATCACAGATTGCCTCATTTTTTCATCCTTGTTATTGATAAAACCATTATTATTATTATCATTACTACTGTTATGACCAATTACACAATTTATATCCATCCGTCTTATTTTCCTCTAGACAAAACACCATGATTGGTTTATATTTGAATTTTATTTGTAAACTTATATATATTAGAGTTAAGCCTGATGAGATCTAATTGAAAGCACAATCTTGTTCGCTTAAATGTGTTGTTCTAATAAATAAACGCATTCAATCAACCATGACAAAATGAAAGATGAAAAAATTATTGAATTCAATTTGGACTTTCCCGTTGACTGATCGCATTGAAGTACTAGGCCTCTGTTGACATGTTGGTCCCTTGTGTGGATGCTTCGATGATGTCTTAATATTTAATTTGCAGTAATTTGTTGGATGCTAGCCACTGATAGTGTCACCATTCAGCGAATTACTGAGAGGTGAAAATGTTTAACAAGTGGATTTCAAATAGATAGGCGGTAGAAAAGATATCAGAGTTTAAAAAAAATGGGATTAGAAAGGATTACGGATCAATTTTCTTTTAATTACAGCTTGATTCCACACCGTATTTTTTGGTACAAGTATGGAATTTTCGGTATGTGATATCGCCAGCCCAAATTTTGCAGGCCGACCATTGATATCAGGTGTGCGTCGGCAGGGAATCGAACCTCGGACCACTGCGCCACCGACCCACTTTGAAATTGTTAGGAATCGTAAAATTATAATTGTTGTTATTTGTAATAGTAGTGATAATAACAACAATAATAATAGTAGCGGAACAAGTTAAGATAATTATACTGATGAAAGATAGTCTTAACCATGATAAAGAACAATCGTAGATGAAATAAAATAACAACAATAGCAGTTAACAAAGTAAAAGATGCTACCACTGTAGATGCATAGTATCCATCCTGTCTTACAGCATATAGATACTGGGTTTATAAACTTTAAGTGTAAAAGTCTTTGTAATTTCAGTCATCCTTGCGTTTGTTTGTCTGTTGACAGCAGTGAATGGCTTAAAAGTGTCAGTGTCATATCCGTCGTCTGGAAACACTTAGGTAACTTCAACTTTCTTAAACCGCTTGAGCAAGTGGTAGCACATGTGAGTAGCACATTTATTGCTTGTTTTCAGTTCCTATCAGACGATAAATGTTACCGATTCTGAAGTGATCTATGTTTGAAAGAGGTTACTTCATTCACTCACTTATCTAGGGAGCATTGTCTCAACTACAGACAGTCGGAACGGACGAGGATGTCAAATCGAGCGAGAATCGGGAAGGCGAGCGAGAAACACATTCATCAACCTGAAACCAATCTGGAATGAAATCTTCGTCACTCAGCCAGCATCAACAACAAAATTCGGTCGGATTTTCAATACAAACAAGGTCAAGTCAGTCAGTTCTTCTATACGGATCAGAAACTTGGCGGGCGGGCCACAAAGAATATTTCCAACAACCTGTTGCAGACGTTACCTTTTTCAGCAACTGTCTTCGCCGGCTCTACACTGAAGATCTGATGAGATGGCCGGAAAGAATCGCCAACATGGAACTATGGGAAAAAACAAAGAAGAACCAATCGCACAACAGATATGCAGGAGAAAGTGGAGATGGATCGGACACTCGCTGAGGAAAGCGCTGGGTGACATTGCGCGTCAAGCCCTCGAGTGGAACCCGAAAGGGAAGCGGCGTGTGGGACGTCCAAGGGTGACATGGAGGAGATGGTGTGAAGAGGAGTTGAAACAGTATGGACTAAGATGGATGCAAGTGAAAAGTACAGCAGAAGACAGAAGCAAATAGAGACGTGCAGGTGAAGCCCTATGTTCCACAAGGAACCCAAGGGAGCGATAATAATAAGTATTATTCCATTTAATATAAACTCTGGCCAAGATCCCATTAAATCAGTAGTCACAATGTGAGTAGCAGGCAATAGGCACAAATTTATGCTAGTTTAAAATGAAATATTCTAGAAATTTCACTTATTCTACATTCGAGCTTCTTAAGAGTGAAGAAAATCAAAGTTTTAATCTTATTATGATGATTTGCATATTTATTTTCATTTTAAATATTTTTCATATCGAGTTTTGTTCAAAAGGGTTCAAGAACACTATCCTAAATGGTTAAGAAGAGGTGGAAGTGGAGCAATAAGAAGCGCGACCATTGAACATCTGGTCAATAATGTGATATGTATCCACATATATATATTTATGTGTGTGTGTGCATGTTGGTCTCTCTTTCTGTTTGCTCGCTTAGTCTGTGACCATTTCACTTGTATGAACTTGTCTCCTTTAAAAATGTATATTCCCCTTATATTATATATAATATGAGTGTTTGTTGACAGTCCGTTGCTTGGTGACATATATCCATATATGGTGGTTGTTGACATGTCTGCTATATTTCGCTATGTATATATGGATCGATACTTCATTATAATTAGCCATTCATGTTAAGACTGTCTAATGATTTTTCACACACTTTGTCTGGAACATTTCACTTATATATGTTTCGTTCTCACAATCTTGTGACTTACACTTACCACTTTTGGTGTGATACCATTTATTGCGTCTCCTTGTGTTTGGAAAATAGAAGTATCATCGCAAACCTAGTGGTCTTCTGATTTCCGCCTTCTTGCGTCAGGACTATTAAATTCTCGACCAGTCCATAACAATAATTTAGCGACGAGTACATAACATAATGATCACCCTATCTTTATAGCCTCTGACTTTAAAGTCATCTACAAGGCAAAAAGTAATTTACCGAAATCCCCTACGTGCCCGACTCATCTGTATTGCTAAAGCCATCTTTGGCTATCGAAACAGAAAAGCCATATCTCTGTGTACAGAAAAGTTCGTTCAACCCGTCCAACTTTCATGGTCTTAACCCTTTCTATGCTAAAGTATGATCATCCTTAATCATATTTTGGCCCCATCAATTTTTTTCGTTTCGTCTATTCAGTTTGTATACTCTTCCTTTATTAGGTCACTTGTTACTATTACTATTCTCACTTTGAACTGTCTTCGGTATTATTTCACTTGGTGTTCCACTTGTCATTCTAAATCAATCCTGTCTTGCAATATAAAATTCTATGTTATCAAATTTCACACAATATTACGTGACTTTTTTTGTTTTATTCGATTTGTCTACTAATCCTATAACTGTACACCCCTTCCAAGTTCTATCCATCCTTTGAATTATTCTATATATGACATGAATTGTTTTGCCACTTGACATTTAACTATGATTATAGTCACAATTATTTTATTTGCATTTCATACTACTACTATTATTATTTTATGGATTCATGCCTTATAATTCAACTTACAATTAATCTTATCTCCCGAATGACTGTACATTTTATATACATGCATTTGACAATACTAAATAACGAACTATCACTCTTTATTATAATTGTACCCAAATACAGTTTCCGATATAAATTTTCACATGCCTTTAGTAGGCTATTATATTATAATGCTCATGGATTTATAACTGTAGAGTCTGAGGAAGGATTTGTCGAAAACAGTTGTTCGTTCAAAATCGTCTTGTTCTGATTACACTTTAGGGATTTTTAAAATTAATGTATCACGGTTGTCAAACGACTTTAGTACAGTTTACTGTTATTGATAACTATAACAATGAACGCTTGATTTTTGCAAGGTTGTTTTTATAAAAAAATACCTAATTTATGAACTGAGTGATTACATTTTGTTGGTCATCTAGCAAAAGGGACACCGGAATGGCAACGCAGATGTCTCTTGTTTCAAATTAAGTCATTTATTCTTTCAAGTTCTTTGTAAACACATCAGTCTTATATTTATGCTAAGTACATAATTTAAGATTCTTTTTGTTAGATTTTAGTAATTGACTGAAATCTATCTGTGCGTGCCCTTTTCATGAACTAGTTGCTTGTACGAAGCTGCCATCTAGTGTGAATTGCAGTCGACGAAATCCAACAGCATGGAGAGGATGCTTACAGATTGAATTAATACTATTTTTCACAGGAATTAAAGTCAAAGTGAATTGATGTTGGTGACGTTTTCCAGTGACTGTATAGTTTAAGACTTTTCTCCATCCATTTGCATTTTGAGTGGAACATACACCTTCAGGCTTAAGATTTGAAGTTTGGGTAGAAGTAATTTATTTACTCGAAGTGGAGTTGCTAGCCTCACTTTCACCACTGCCTTTGTTTCCAGGTTAGGCTTAGGATTGCACCGGTAGAAAATCGAACCCAGACCACTTTTATGATTAGCGAGTATTCTATCGTTAAACTTCTGACTTACAAAGCGTCTGTTAGAAGAAAGACTTTAGTCCCTACCCACATCATGGACTAAGATGTCGAGGACTGTTTGCTGTTACTTACAAAGATTTTAATGATGGCAGTCATCACTAATCTAAGGAGTATAACATGTTAAAAATTTCCCTCCAGAACATGTGAGAATCTGATTAAAACATAGCCTTGGCTAAATAGTTTTAATATCAAAAATAAATTCTTGTTAACCAAGTCAGAGTGACTGACATTCCTGTGGTCTGTATAGCTCATTTGAACTCGACCTAATACCCGATTTATAAATACACTTTATAGAAGTAAAGTTTTTCGTAGAAACATTTTTGATGGACAAGCTCAAACGAAGTTGTAATGCAAATAACTCATAGAATTTCTATCAGTAGCTGTTATGTACTGGTCGAGAATTTAATAGTCCTGACGCAAGAAAGACGGAAATCAGAAGACCGCTAGGTTTGCGATGATACTTCTATTTTCCAAACACAAGGAGAATCAATGTCACACAAGTGTGTGAGAGCAAAATATAAGAATGTCCGAACAAGTGTGTGAACACAAGTGTGTGAGCGAATATTCAAAATGAACAAATCAATAGACAGTCTTAACATGATTGGCTAATTATAATGGAATATCGATCCATATATACATAGCAAAATATGTCAGACTGTCAAACAAACACACATATTATATGGATATATATCAGTAGCATCTTTCGGTCGAAGCGGAATGCGAAGTCATGCCATTAATTCAAGCAATACCTTACACATACCATGAAATTCAATCAATGATATAACATTTCGGCCTAAACGATTTGCCGTATTTAATTTGAATTTTCTGCTACATATTGTTGATTGTTTTAGACTCAGATAGGACAACTATTTTCGAACTTCGCTTACTTAGCATTCAACGCCTGAAGATTCAACCTAGGTACATACTTCATTTAAAATTATTTTTAGGAGTTGACTTTAGTCACAATGAAACGTTATTTTCTGTTGGATTTGCTAACGGTCAAACGAATTTTGAAAAGTGTTTCGTAGATAAGATGATTATGAAGTCGAATGTCATTACTTGTTCATGGTAATGGTCAAGATCAGAACTTATGTTTAGTTGGATGTAGTTGCTGTGTAGCCTTTCAGTCATATCTGTGTGAATGAGTGCTGGCGGAGATGAGCTAACCTGTCTTGCCTGTAATTCTGTTTTTATTTGCTTCCTGATTCCTTTAACCAGGTATCAGGAGTTTATGTAATCGTTACTTCGAACAAATTTCGATGCTCAAGTTCACCTTTGTGACTAGAAATTCTATCATCAAAGACCATCATATTCTAACGTTATATAAACCTTACTGATTAGCTTTTATAACTTCAATTATGACCTTTGCTGTTATAAAGAAGATAAATCAACACCTTAAGATCGATTCCATGTTAGACAATCCAGTTAATTAGCTTCAATCTAATATTTGCATACTTAACTCATTACCAGTGTGTGTGTGTGTATATATATGGTCATGCTGATACAGATGAATTATTATCAATAATATTATAATTTACCAGAATATCAACTACTTTATGTTTATGTACTCTTAACCGTAATCTGGTATTAGTATTCATTTCCTTGTTCACACAGAATACTGAACAACAAAAAAAATGCTGATAAGATCTTTTGAATTTAAAAGTACGTGTACTTTTAAACAGTAGCTCATATCATACAAATTTGTTCTCCATATTTTCATTGAATGTTGATCAGAGTAAATCTTGACCTGGAAAAATGCTTGGAAAGTATTAATTTAATTAAACCGTACTTTCTTATTTTGTGTTTTATAAAGAAAGAAAAAATAACAGCGACCATTTTAGGTGAGGATAAAAGCAGTTGAAGGGAATTTTCGTGCAGAGTATAACAGGCAGCACAGAAGATATTCCAGCTGGGTAAATAATGCACACACACACAAAAAACACTTTTATAACAGTCGAAAGTAACATCTGAAATGATAACAACCAACCTCCTTTTTTTTATTCTTTTACATTCCCAGTGGAACATAGGGCGGCTTCAACCTAGAGGCTTGAAGTTTCGGTAGCAGTGGTGTTTATTTTTACGCGATGGGGTTGTTAGCCTCATGCCCAACCTTCCCTCTCTAACAGTCTGATTACTAGCTAGGCGAGGTATAGGAGTGCGTCAATGGCTGGGGATCGAACCCTGGACCACATGCATGGTTGGCGAGAATTCTACAGCTGTGCCATAGACGCACTGATGTCAGCGAAATCGTAACTGACCGCTTAAATTTTAATTATGCAAGTAGTTGGAAACAAAGGGGAGGGGAATATGCTTTGTTGATAGCTTATTTACTCATCCAGTATACTGCATACAGAAGTTTGATTTAGCGCCACTGGGATACGAGTATGCACAAAATACGTATGATGAAAATGCCTGCGTATACTCATATGAAATCACTAAAGTGAGGATGCATCCGCTTAACTTAGCAACATACTACCTACTTTTATCCATCAAGTAGCCAGCAAATATGTATCAGGAAACGCTTACTGCCATGGAATAGCACAAATTCTAAGCCATTTCAAATGAATACATCAAAACAGTTCTGCAATACTCAATACTATTACGTAAGAACGGGTAACGAACCAACTGGTAGTGTTGTTATGCTGACTAACAAGGTTACTCAAAAAAAGATGATATTCACTTGTCAGCTATTGGTATATTTTCACTTGATTGAAGGTAGCATTGTTGCAGCAGAACAATCAAGCATTTGCTAGAGGAATTATTTTCGTGTGGCAATGATTTACAGCTGAGGTAAAATATAAAATTCATTACATTGAAATAAGCATCGAACTTGGGCAGTATGTTAAAGTATAATTCCATTGTGGATAAAATTAATTTAGATAAAATCTCACTGTGTTATACAGTAATTTATACTGATGAACACGTTGCGAACACAATTTATTACTCCTCATAACCATATCAAGTTACCCCTACAACTTTAGAACTTCGTTTATATGGTTCCATTATTTCTCATCTCTTGATTTCATTGGTAGTAGTATTTTTCATATCCTTGGTATGAGTGATGAGTCACTTCTATTGCATGTGTTGGGTGTGGACTCGATGAACAGAGATTCGGTAACCGAACTCTCTCTCCAACTAACTATATTACTTCTTAGAATTCTGACCCTCTCCCACCCTATTGTTTGGTTGTGTGTTAATGCATGTGGAGCGATTGCTGAGCTTTTTACCAAATTTTTTATCTTCTCGGGGCTAACCATTCTTACCTTAGCTGAATTCTTATCTTCCGACAACCTAACTACCCTCGACCTACTAGTTTGATCTATGTAGTTGATCTAGCTCACAGTCATTTCAAGGTATTTTGTAAATTATATTGTTTTGTCTAATTGGGTCAACCGACAGGGTCCTTTAGCCCACAGAGCTTGTCTCTGAGTGAGTCTGTAGGTTTGAATGTCACCCTAATTCCTGCTTTATTAAGAATCCTGCGTAGAGTCTCAAATATCCCCTCCTTACTTGGTAAAAGTATACTCGAAAAGTCATCAGTAAATATTATTCTATAACACTGTGAGACTTTATAAAATTAAATTTTACTCATAGGGTAAAGATTACATTGAAATTGAAATTATTCTTATTCTGCTCTTTCTATTTTCATTCCATGCTGCCTAAATTATTTCGCAAAGATCTTTCATTTCTCCTCTTTGTCACAACTGGAGATTCTTTGGGGAGACATCATACACAGTATACTAATAATTCTTGTCAGTAGCATACGTTTCAGTACCCTGTGATAAAGATGCATGAAAATAATCGCCAAAATTTGAAGTTTATGGTTTAAATCATTATATATATACATCGGTTAACAAATGATGAGGGAGTTTATGGTATATATTTTGCTGTTGAATTAAAGACAGCAGTCAGAAATTAAGAAAATCATCAATCTACCATGGTGCAACTTTGCGTAACTGTTAAAATTCACGTTTAATAAAAATCTTATTCATTCTCATATGTGTGTGCAGTTTTAGCATACGATAGCTAGGTAAAATAAACAGGAAAACATCAGAAAACTGAAATATTCAGCAAATTCTAGTGGAAACTTACCGTCTTCTTCAGCTTAGACCTTAATACTTCAATTGTCTAAGATATTCACAACTTACTAGTGGTATATTTTTTTTGGAGAATACCAACGATTTGTCTTATATCGACGTAGAAGTTATAAATTTCCTCACAGCAGAACACAATGGCTACTCCACTATAACAGATACACAATAGTATTCAGAGAAAGTTATTACTAAATATAAAAACGGAATTGGTGCATCAGAAGCACCAAGAGATGAGCAAAAAATAATCACTGTGGGTGTTCAACTCCTGGGATACTGAACAGACTGAAGCAGATGGTTGTCTTAAGCGGCCACTTCTGGACATTTGAATTCACATTTGATCAGCAAGGCAGTGGGATAGAGTTTGCAGCTACGTTCTCATGATTGACGAGGAGAAAAACAGATTCACACGCCATTCATTCCCTCCAGATTCTTATCACCACTGGTTTGGAATCAGGTTTTTCCAACCCCTCTAGGTAGACCTATCTGTCTACCGTTTTGGTCTTAACCGGTAGAAGTTTGCATTCACGCTTTTACTTTTGTGAGGAAAATTCCGTCGACTAAGGTTAGTGGACGGGATTTACCTGGAACAGGCTATGAATGCGTGGCCGATTGAGGGCAGTTTGAGAGGAAGACCGAAGTCGACTCAATCTCCGCCCTACATGGTAATTTATGGGGGTTTTATTGGAAGTAATACATTTGAGTGATTGAACCATAAAGACGTATCTTGAAGAGGAGAAGAATAAAAATTCTAACGTCTTTTTATAATTAGAAAATATTGAGGTGATATAAATGTGGTATTCGAACGAAGCCGTTATATTTTCAAATTTATCTATGTGAATTTGATCTGGAAAAGACGGTAACGGTGCTACACATATTTTGACATTCATTTTAATGATAATCGGTAATTATTTTGATCTCAAGCAAGCAGACGCTTTCAGAATAGGCGCTATCACTGCTATGTCATGGTTCATGTTACCACAGCTGATCTTTACTCATGAATTATGCAGTAATACAAAGTGGAAGTGGAAAAATAAAAGTTATGAAAGCAAACGCTTTCTAATTATACAAGACACAGTTACGATTGGGGAGTGGGCAGCATATGAGGGGAATATGTGCCAGCGAGAATAAGTTAATGATTTTGGTTTATTCATCTGATGTCAGGCTGAGCTTTCATGTACGGCTCACATTAGTGATTATTGAATTTATAGATTGTCAACATATCTTGATCTGCCAATCCTTAGGTTTCGTACAGCTCCCTTTTACTTCGTACAACATTGAATGTTCGGCTAACTGATGCATTAGCTAGTGTCAAACATGCTGTAGTCACTTCAAATGAAGGTGGCTTGTGATGTCTGTTTAACTCTAAGTTAACATAAATGTTCCATCCTTTCCAGGTGATGTTAGGAAAGGTGTAGCAATTGAGACCCCAGGTGTTTTTAGTGGTCATGTCTTAGAGTTATTTGCCAACAGAGTTTACTGCTATGCAGTGTCGTTACTTCTAAATGGGGATGACAAAGATCCTACATCTAAAAAGAGGGATGCTTTTTGTTGTCAAATGACAACTTAGTACACTGATAATGCTAACTCTTACGATTGTGGTATGGACGACTCACTAGGCCACTTTCTATTTTCACTCATTTCACTAAATGGTGTTTCTGTGTAGGAATACTTAAGCCATACACATACACGCAAGTGAATGGCCAGTTAACACAGTAAACTGAAACTAATCTGATTTCAATTGTTACGATGCTGCATTACTGCAAAAATCTCTGTGAATTTAACAAAATTTTTCTTATGACTAGTAAAGACATAATTTTCCTTGAACGACTTATTCACAATTTTTCAGGTTAATATTTTCACAAATAAGCAGGCTTCACACTATGTAGCTTGTGATATTCTTCAATATTATCTCTTTAAAGTATCAGTTTATCTCATAACTTGTAGCACATTATCACTGTCTTTCCTAATCAGCTCATCTTCTCTCTCTCTCTCCTGAAAATGTATTTTTGCACACATTCTGTTTTAAGATCTCCACGTCCTCTACGCTGAAAGCTAACATTCTACTAAATTACTCTTTTCAGTAGAAGAATACCCAGAACTTCATATGAAGTGCTGACAGGATCTACTGAACAGGATCAAGGCATCGCCTGGATTTTGTATTTATCACCAAAAATACTGAACACTACTGATAAGTCTCTATCAGCACTTGAAAAACATAATTCTCAGGTGAATTCAGACTCATGCTAGAAAATTACTTATTACAAACTGTAAATCCCAATCTAGTTTGGCTTATTATCTGTCGCTTTATTAGGCCTACGAGTTCCCTGTAGCTAACAAACAATATTTTGTGACAATAAGGTCTTTCAAAATGATGATGCTTTCAACACTTCCTTCAGTTGATTAAAAATGCCCATTATAATTCTCAAAAGAATGGTTACTGAGCAATAATTACTTCATTATCAAGTTCTACAGTTATATATGCATAGTAGTGAATGAATTAGTTATATTAACAACATTAATGTTGTTTAAATAACATAGAATTAATTATAATAATGATATCAATGGATTACAGTTCAATAGCATCAATAACATAACGATACACTGAATATCAGAAAAGCAGATTAAGAAAGATAATATTACAAATTCATGAATTTATAGTCTCTACTGAAGGCCAGTCTAAGAAGTAGTAGTGGCTGGAGTTGCTTCTCCTGCCCACAAAGCATTGGTTATTTAAGGCGAATCGTGGTAGCCTCTGCTGTTTCGAGCATGCAGTATCTCGATGTTTTTATCAATTGATTCAGTACCCGGTAGATGATAGAGAGGGATTCTTCAATCCTGGCTGACTTTGTGACCGGTTTGGACTAGGTGGTCTAATATCGAACTGTTGATTGTTTTTACCAGACCCTTACTTAGCCGTACTGGAAGTTGTTCTCGAACACCAGAAATCAGGTTCCTAGAACAGCGGCCAAAATAACTCGCTCCACAGGCGTAGTTGAATTAGTAGATGCATTCAGAAGTGGCCAGTGTAGACCAGATACTTTAACTTTCAATTAAGGAATAATCGTCGGCCGTGTAGAAAATATGGCGTGTAGTTTGCCAGCATTGAAAGTCCTTTGAACTGATTTTCTTAATTTCTTCGTAATTATTTCACCCTTGAATTGCAGTAGTATGAATAAAGGCTTGTTTACAGATAGTGAGTTGTCCTTTTTCGCTTTCTTTCTCATGTGTTTCTTGATAAATCTGTCAAGATAGCTATTTTCAATCAAGGTATCATATACAATGCTTAGCTCATCCTCACTTACTTCTTCTGAGCATATAGCTCTAACCCTGTGGCCGAGGGTATTTACTAAATTCTTTTTGTACTTTAGAGGAACGAAGCTGCCATGGCCGGCGTCTAGTGGAGACTATAAATTCATGAATTTGTATTATTAACTTTTCTAATTTGCCCGTCTGACATTCACTTTATTGTTATGTTGATGCTATGGAACTGTAATCCATTGATATCATTATTATAATTGATTCTATGTTATTTAAACAGTATTAATGTTGTTTATAGAAGCAATTCATTCACTACTATGCATATATAACTGTAGAACCTGATGATGAAGTTATCTTTGTTCAGTAAGAATTCTTTTGAAAATTCCTTCAGATCTATAAAACTAACTGTTAACCCCTAGTTTTAAAGCAATAAGAAATTAAAATACTATATAATACAAAGAGTATTCAGAAAGACACTTACCTTTCAGGCCTTGAAACTCGCTCATGAAACGAAAATAAAAAGAAACAGCCACTGAAATGATAATATTTATTGAAGAGAAGTAAAGAAACAAATAAAAAAAACAAATTATTTATTAGTGTTTTTTTGATAGCTGGACTTCAGTTTGACTAAATGAGATCAAGAACATATTTTTGGTAGAGAATACAAAGCACTAGGTTGAATTTCTTCCATGTTCAATACAAATATAATGTTTTACTCCTTGTTGAAGTTTCGATTTTATGCATATTTCTGGTTGTATCAGCTCTTTATTTCTGCTCATGTGAATATCATGATCACTTTTATCATAGGTGTTTTTTCTCCGTGAAGGTGGTGGAGATGTATTTCTAGGTGCAATCATAGGTGATTTTATTGGTTCTTGCCAATTCACTTTTTGTGGACTGAAAGAATTCGCTGATTTATATCGTCGAAGACTTCGACAATTTTCAAAGTTTTCATTACATGAGAGATTTGAATGTGAACTAGCTTGAGTACTTAAAGAATATTGTCTTTCTAGTTGGTCATTAGTTAAAGTTTGAAAGCATTTATCTTCAGTTGTTGGAAGTTTTGACAATGAAACATATCGGATTATTTGTATTGGACGATTATCAGGTTGTTTAGAACTTTGTTGATTTGGTGAATAGTCATTAATTGACCTTAACACTGGTCTATTGACAGTTGGATTGATAGTTGAAGAACGATAGTCATTTTCATCATTATAACTTCTGTTAGATACTGGTAGCATTTTTTTACCCTCACTAAGGGAATCGTTGATTGAACTGTCATGATTTGGAAATGATTCAATGCATATATTCCACCGCTAAGAAGGAAATAAATAGTGAATTATTATGGATAAAAGAAATAATCGCTTACATTGCTCATTTTTTTTTTTGATTAAGTGTTTAACAGGCAAAATGCAGTAGTGTAACTGTCCTAATTATCTAATAAACTACTTATATATATTAATGGAGGTTGAAGAAACACGCACATGTGAATTACCGCAAACTCAAATTAAAAAAAACAGTAACATGTGATGACACGTAAACCTGACAGTGTGTTCTTTAAATGTACTATTAGTTTATCTACATATTTTTGATATTTCTCTTTATGTGATACTTCCATAGTGTGAATAAATTTCGTTTCTCCTTTCTCAATATAGTTAAAATAAGGTTTACTGTTAAATGGACTATCATTTGGCATATAGTTTTGTAGGACTGTAGAATGTGGTCAGACATATCACACTTAACATAATACATACACAATACATACTACTGAGAATTTATAAGTAGTGCATTAAATGTGATGTCTTCTGTGAGAATAATGAGGAAACTACCAGCAATAAGCCATCCGTGAAACCACAATGAAATTTATCTTACCTCATGTGAGGTGTGTCGGTGGTTCACCGGTCGGACGCACACCAAACATATAAGTCGTCCGACGTTCGATCTTCGGTTGACGTACTTCTTGACGTCACTAAGCCGGTAGTTAGCCCGGTAAAGAAGGAAAGTTGGGTGTGAGACTAGTACCCCGGCTGTAAAAACAGAACCACTGCTACTGGAAATTCAGAGCCCGAGCCTGAGGTGCAATATTCCACTCGGAACGTGAAAGGATAAAATATATATATATATGCATATATATATATATATATTTCAGGAATGTTTCTTAAGTAACAATTTAATAATTCGCATCGCGACACTTAAGAACACAGCATTCAGCCGAGAGACTCTTTTGAATGAATTTGTTACCAAGCTGTACAGTCGCGTATGTGTGCTCTTTAAAAAAATTTTATCCAGTGATGGAATTGAAACGAAGATATGAATACATGAAATGTGATTAAAATACATGTGACTTTAATCATAGTTACCGACAAACTGGTCGAAGAAGCAGGTAGTGAAGACAAAACTCCAGGTGAACATAGACAAGACGGAGGTTATGAAAATAACCAACCAACCAACAACAACAACACCAACGACAACATCCAGCGCCAATCACCATCAACAAAAGGGATTTGAAAGAGGTCACTTCATTCACTCACTTATCTAGGAAGCATTGTCTCAACTACAGACAGTCGGAACGGACGAGGATGTCAAATCGAGCGAGAATCGGGAAGGCGAGCGAGAAACACATTCATCAACCTGAAACCAATCTGGAATGAAATCTTCGTCACTCAGCCAGCATCAACAACAAAATTCGGTCGGATTTTCAATACAAACAAGGTCAAGTCAGTCAGTTCTTCTATATGGATGAGAAACTTGGCAGGCGGGTCACAAAGAATATTTCCAACAGCCTGTTGCAGACGTTGCCTTTATCAACAGCTGTCTTCGCTGGCTCTATACTGAAGATCTGATGAGACGGCCGGGCCGGAAAGAATCACCAACAAGAAACTATGGCTTGGAACAAACAAACAAGATAAGAAGCAATCGCCAACCAAGAAATATGCAGGAGAAAGTGGATGGAGATGGATTGGACACACACACTCGCTGAGGAGGCCGCCGCTGGGTGACATCGCGTGTGCGTCAGGCCATTGCTCGAGTGGAACCAGGCCGAAAGAGAAGCGGCGAGTGGGACGTCAGTGAAAGGGTGACATGGAGGAGATGGTGTGAAGACGACTAACGCGGATGAAGGTGAAAAGTAGAGCAGAAAGATGACAGAAGCAATTGGAGACGTCCAGTTGAAGCCGTATGTTCCACTAGGAACCTAAGGGAACAATAATAAATAATAATGATCATAGTTAAATATCAAGTATAGAAACAATTAGTGTCATATGTAGAATAATTCATAAGGTGTACAGATTCTGGAAAGGAGTGTATAATCATAGGGTTGGTAGGCCAATAGAAAACTTTACAAAACATGGTGTGAAATTTGATAAGATAGAATTCGATATTATAAAATATTTTGGATTTAGAGTGAAAGCTGGTACAAGTGGAAACAATTCAAATTGAGAGTAGTAAGAATAATAATAATCGTAGTAGTGAGGGAAAAGTACATAGATTAACTAAATAAATAAATATCTGTCCCTCTACAGCCAATCCAGAAGTAGGGATTGTACATACTTCTTTTGTACACAAAGGTCTTCCTTAAATTCATGAACTTGGAATTCAAAGGTGATCAAGCTGCAGATATGCTCAAAACCGTCTCTCTAAAGCAGTCAGTAAGACGTCCTTTGCAGCAAAATTACAAATGACGTTCACTAGCCGCAAGTTTTTCGTCATTTCTGTAAAGATAAGCTCCCATCGCCGTCTGACCACCTCCAAGTTCATCTATTAGTTCATCTGCTCTTTGACAGAAAGATACACTGATTGCAGCCATAGAACGCTTTCCACACGGATACGAGAACATATTCCAGCATGGTTTTACAATGAAGAAAGGAAGGGTGTGCGAAGCTCTACTCTAGAACATTAGATCGACTCCTGTCACTCTACCCTCACCTATCGAATCCATGTAAACTTGCCGCGTTTTCGTCGTTATAGCATTCTAAAGACAGCGGAGTTCCTAGCCATTCATGAATTTAAGGAAGACCTTTGTGTACAAAAGAAGTATGTACAATCCCTACTTCTGGATTGGCTGTAGAGGGACAGATATTTATTTATTTAGTTAATCTATGTACTTTTCCCTCACTACTACGATTATTATTATTCTTACTACTCTCAATTTGAATTGTTTCCACTTGTACCAGCTTTCACTCTAAATCCAAAATATTTTATAATATCGAATTCTATCTTATCAAATTTCACACCATGTTTTGTAAAGTTTTCTATTGGCCTACCAACCCTATGATTATACACTCCTTTCCAGAATCTGTACACCTTATGAATTATTCTACATATGACACTAATTGTTTCTATACTTGATATTTAACTATGATTATAATCACAGGTATTTCAAGTAGCAGCTAGAATACTGTAACTAATCGAAATATCTTTTGTGTACAGACTAATACAATCACTTCATTCATTACTATGCAGACCAAAATAGTCAACAGAAAAAGAAGATAAGATCAACACCCTTTACGAAATAAATTGTATTGATAGAGAAGATTTGCAGCTCAAGTGGATGATTTTGAGGTGGTTGTGTTCTCTGGATTGGATAGTTAATTTGCAAAGCTTTCATCGCCCTACTAGGCGACATCTTCAGCACATACTTCAATTTGAAGATTGATTGATTGTGAAAAGTACTACATAGGTTAGAGTGGATTTCCCCTTCATTTTCGAATCCAAGGTCATATACTAGTTGTTTATAAACACAACATGTAAAACTCCGTATCAGTGTATGGAGATAGCTGTGAAAATTTTAAAAATTGCATCTAAGAAGAATGCGTGAGAACTCATAGAATTCTGGTAATCAGATCAGTCTTCACTGAACAGACATTGACATTGATCAGATTCATCAACCAATGAATAAAGATCAAGTTTTTTGGCAAAAATAATAAAAAAAAAGTCAAATTCCAGGTTAACGCAACTGTGGATACCAAAAATAAATTGACTTAAGGATAATAAAACATCTAAAGGCAATCAACCACAACTTAGATCGTCAGGAGAAACAGTTATCACTCACAGAGAGTTCCGAATGACTGTACACTGAAGTAGTCGCCTAAGACATTTTTTGGAAGGACAATGAAAGCTTGACAATTGGAAAATTCGGTTAATAAAACACAACTACATCAAAAACACACACACAACTGAGGTACAAAGTTTCTTCATTATTTCAAATGTTACTGTCCTTTTGAAATCAATTTCAATAAGTTACATTGTTTAGTATTACTCAACCGATATATCTAACTTGATTTGTACTTCAGAGTAAATAAACGGGAGGATGCACAGACGACGAGTTAGCTGTATATCGTGAACTTATTTGATAGCTCATATTATTCTTTTTATTACTTATCGAGTGAAACATAGGGCTTCAGCAACACTTCTCCACTACACTCTGTTCTCTGCAGTCACTCTGAACTGGCTGCAGGGTTACACACAAGCTTAAACTTCCTCTTCACCCTGGTAGGCATGTTTAACTAGCCGCTTTCTATTCCAGTTCCTTTCGCCGACCTGGTATGTGATATCAGTCTAATGTCTCCTCAGTGTATATCCACTACATCTCCAATTTCTTCTGAGTATTTTTTGGGTAATAGGTTGCTTGTTGATCCACCAAAGCCATAGAGTTTCTTGTTACTTACCCTTTCAGATCGTTCACCTGATATTCAATATCAAATGAGTGCAGGTGTTGATGAAAATCTGTAGCCTAGTTGAAATGCTTTTGATGACACGCTCCAAGTGTCTGAAGCACATAGAGGCACTGACTAACCTGACATCATTGCTGAAAGTTAGAGTGTTGTCTTTCGTGCCGAGTACAGTGAACCTCCATGCTGATTTTAGAGTAATGAATGCTTACCTCGCCTTCACGATCCTAGCCTTCGCATCACCGTCCTTGCCGTCTGTATTTGAAACGATACTGTTCTCGAAGTCCTGAATCATAAGGTGGCTGTCTTCCTATTTTACGGGTAGGAAACAACATACTGTTTTCAAATCACGGAAAATACCCATTGATTCATGAAGAAAATAAAAGACAGATTCAGCGAAGAAAATTTTCTTTATCGACGAAATCATCTTCAGAGTCTGGCTGTACAGTCGTATTCATATTTACCAAAAATGTATAGTAGTGCATTATTGAGTAATAGGAGGGTGACACAATTGATGTAATTAGTCATAAGTGGCTTTAGAAGTGAAAGTTAAAAGTTGTAAATTACATGGTACTCAACGGAAAAAAGATAGAAGTTAGAAAAGGCTAAAATTGCTCTTGAGTGAGAATAAAGTTATTAGAGTGTCAATTTAACAAGTGTGAAGAGGGTGTGAAAATATACAAAAGGAGTATATGAAACTGATAATAGTAAATTAATTATTAAAGCAAAAGCAAACTAAAAGTAAAATTAAAGATTAAGAACAAAAGAAAAAATCAAAAATATTTTACGGGGAACGATAAGTGAAGAGGTTAAGACCAAGGTAGAATAAGAGACTGGACAAACTTTTTCTGTATACAGAGTTCAGGGTTGTATTGATGTATTGCCAGCGCCTCCGCCATACACAAAACCCAAAACCTGATGCCTTTTGTATAAATTGGCTTCACTTTGTAGATGATGTTGAAAGACGACTCTGGTGGAGCTACGTGGCCTGAGTTCACCAAATGCTCGAGAATTGAGCTAGTAATTGTCTTGCATTGTTCCTTTGCTAACTATGCCGGATAATGTCCAGAGATGCGTTTAAAAAACGAGCGCTTTGTGCGGCCAATATAACTAGCTTCACACGAGCAGGTGAATTTATAAACACACATTGAGATGGCCCAAAGCGGCAGTTTATCCTTCACACATCCGTTGATCATTTGTCGGCTGTAGAACTTGATACGTAGCTCAGCCATAAAGAAGGCTTTCCTCAGTGATCTGAATAAGCGATTCTTCAAAATCTCAGCTACAGTGTCACCTTTAAATTCAACACTCATAAAGAGCAGTTTCTTCGGCACAGTCTGGATTCTTTCAGGCTTTTCTCTTAACTTCATGTTTTTCTCGATACATCTTGGAGGATATCCATTATCTATGAGAACTTGTCTGAGTCGCTCCAATTCCCCATCGATTGTATTACTTGAACATATCCTCCTTATTCTTGAAGATAAGGAATGGATCAGATTTCTCTTTCTTCTTAAAGGGACCCAGCTATGGAAATTTGTGTACTGACCATTCCATGTTGGTCTTCTGTAGATCGATCTTTAAAGAGAGCCATCCGATCTCCTCTTCAGAAAAACATCCAAAAAATGGAATTCCGAGTTAATCTCTGATTCCGACGTGAATTTGATAGCATGATGGCGGCTGTTGAACTCCTTAGTTATCAATTCGATGTCAGTATTGTCGTCACATATGATGAAAGTATCATCCATGTATCTTTGGTAGAGATGGAAACTGCCGATAGTAGGCCGTAAAATACTATTCTCCAAACTGGCCAAGAAGCAGTCTGCAAGTAAAGGACCCAATGGTGACCCCATTGCTACCCCATCTCTTTCTCTATAAATCGTGTTGTTGAACTTGAATTGGACATTTAGAGTGCACCTCAAAAGTCTTAACCTCTTCACTTATCGTTCCCTGTAAAATATTTTTGATTTTTTCTTTTGTTCTTAATCTTTAATTTTACTTTTAGTTTGCTTTTGCTTTAATAATTAATTTACTATTATCAGTTTCATATGCTCCTTTTGTATATTTTCACACCCTCTTCACACTTGTTAAATTGACACTCTAATAACTTTATTCTCACTCAAGAGCAGTTTTAACCTTTTCTAACTTCTATCTTTTTTCCGTTGAGTACCATGTAATTTACAACTTTTAACTTTCACTTCTAAAGCCACTTATGACTAATTACATCAATTGTGTCACCCTCCTATTACTCAATAATGCACTACTATACATTTTTGGTAAATATGAATACGACTGTACAGCCAGACTCTGAAGATGATTTCGTCGATAAAGAAAATTTTCTTCGCTGAATCTGTCTTTTATTTTCTTCAATACTGTTTTCAATGGAAAGCACTCTACTTCGTCGCTAACGGAAACTGGTGTGCCCCAAGGAGCTATACGCTCTCCATTCTTTGTGCATGGCCTTCCATAGTCTTCCAAAACTAACTTCATTAAATATTCCAATGATCTAACCATTTCTGTCTCCAGCAGTTTCTGCTTTGAATTGTTCTTATATGAATAAATTCTTGTCTGAAGTTAACAAATGGTCTTAAACTAAATCCATCTAAATAGCATACTGTGGATTTTAGTTTCAGATGACAAGAAGACTTGCGTAAACCGATTCAGTCGCATGATTTTTGTAAAACTGACAGCACTGTAGCAGGGAGTAAATCGAATATCTCTCATGTTGGCTTCGGTTTCTCTTGGAGTCTGTGTTGATCGTCTCATATCCTGTTGATTTCTAGGAAAAGTTTTCATTTGGCATTGTATATAAAAAAGTTGAGCCTTCCTGGAATAACTCAACATCTTCTCTTACAATTTGTTAATTCATTTATTTTCCCCATTCTCTTTTATTGTTCGTCGTTATTCTCCCCTGGACTTCTCGATAAAGACGGTGTCATATTACGTAGAACACTGAAGACTGTTTGGAGGCAGGGCTAGTTTTGTACCTTTGACTCAGCTTACTGACACTAATGTCAATGAACACTTCAATTCTTACAAGGAGTTGGCTAAAATTATCTTATGTGATAGTGAATATCCTCTTTGCTCTCAGTTTTTGCCTTGTATTTCTTCGGATAAAACAAGAGGAAAATTCATAAGAATTTGCTCTCATACAACTAAATATAAAACTTTTACCATACCGTACTAAGCACAGGCTTGGTGTGAAGAGAGAGTCAGATGTTAGGAAGGAACTTATAAACTTTTTAAATCAGTAACTGAACTGCAAAGTATAAGCAAAGATTATGAATATTACATGTATTATCTCTGATACTATCTACTTATACTTCATTACGTTTTCACCGAAATTCTATTTATACTGGTTTCTTTATTAATATTTTAAATTATATGTATGTGTGGTGAGAGCTGGCTGTTGTGAGATGAAAAAAACTAAATGCAAAACATGGTGAATGCATTTTACACAGAAAAATACAGGAAGTGAACACTTTTGAGAAAACCGTGATAGATTATAATAGCTTAATGAAATAATAACACTAAGCATTTTAATAAATGACACAAATTCCTTTTCTACACTGAAGTGAAATAGGATCCAGGGACTGTACATATATATATTTTAAAAGACGAGTAATAATAATACTGTAATAGTTTCTGTACATTCTTAGTACTCTTCACTCATGAGAAGTATCCTCATCCAGTATAACGTCAGTGGTACTCTCAGCCCTTGTAGATGGATTTTCTAGTTCAATACCTGGTGGTAGTTGGGCCTGCACTTCTTCTTTTTCTATTGTACTTTCATCGTGTAATACAAAATCTGTATCATAATCTTTATACCATGCTGGTAGACGCCAAGCTCGGGTTATTCGACGAGTAGATGTACTCGCCTCTTTTGAGTCACTAGCTGCGATGTGTTCTTCCCCACCTTGTGCCTTGCGAGTATTGGACTTTATAAGTATGATAGTACGTCTCGTAACATTACCTTTTCTCACCAGCATCCTCATAAACATCACCTTCATCATCACCTATGTCATCATTCCATTCATCAGCGGTCTTTACCTCCTCGTCATCTTTGTATCCATCCATAAGTCGGCTTTTTTTCGACAACTTTAATTTCGGTCTCCTTCGCTTTGTATATGAGTAGCGAGCAGGAGGTAGTTCAAGACCACCATCTTCTCCATCTTCTTCTTGACGTCGATGTTGATCATGATGTCGATCTAACAGCATGATTGAATTTGTTGTGAATTCATATTGACCATAATGGTACATGAGGCGGCCAACTGCTCTTCTTGACTGACGTGCATTACGTTCTTCAGCATGCATGTTGCGGATATGTGTATCTAATTCCCTTTTTACCTCAAATGGTGATTCGCGGTAACGGCAGACGTGACGACGATTGAGCATGAGCTGTTGTTATATGATGATTCAGTCGATTGAAACCAGGAAATCCACGTTCACCACACACTGGACATGATATTATTTGACTGCCTTCGGGAGCTTCAACGTATGTTTTTAGTGATGCCGCGTCACTTACATAAGTATTACATAGTAAACATTGAAATTTAGTTTGAAGAGCACGTACAATCCGACAGCTTCGTGTATGTTTATTCAGATTGCATATACTGTCGAAGGTAACTACACATCCCAAGCATTCTAAAACTAATTGTGTGGAAGACATAATATCAAAGTGCTCACAAGTTTATGTTCTCTTGTCCGCAGGTGAGCAAGATAAATATCATACGATGAAAAGGCTTTATTACACGTATCGCAACGAAATATTTTATCACGATGAATTTGGCGATTCCGATGTGTTTTCATATTGGCTTTTTGTGCAAACTGTTTATTACAAACATCATATACAAAAGGTTTCTTCCCAGTGTGAGCACGTTTATGATGTTCCACGGTTCCGCCATTATTTGTCATGTAGTTACACTGGTCACAATGAAATTTGAAATTAGCAGGATTTCTTTTGGTTAACTTTCTCTGAGAGACAACCAATCAGAAGACTGTGTTTTTCTGCTAACAATAATCTATAATATGTACATAAAAATCTATAAATATGTGTTGATTTCCTGAATAAACGATCTGTTGCCTGGCCCTTGTCTTCTGTTATTACATATGTACATATTTATAAAAGAAGCTAAATTGTTGCAGTATGTATAAAAACGCCGAAAATTCGATTCTGTATAATTATTATTCTTAAAAATAAAGTAATTGTTATAATAGTCATGATTTAGATTTCTCCCGCCCCGCTTATGTAATTCGGTATTTGCTGCTGTTTTTCGGTCATCTGCATTGCCTCCATCCTCTTTATTTTCACCTGAAGCCCTGTACTCGTTGACTGCCTATTCCGCCAACTTGATAGTTTTCTGTTGTAAATCTTCGAGCTTGTGTAATAGGAGACATAAATCATCTGCGAAATCCAGATATTTTAGAGTCTTGTTGTTTATTTTGCTCTCCCAAGAAAGAGAAAGGGTTAGGTGTGGTAAAAGCTACCTCACCCAATAAAAATTCTCACACAGCTGCTGTTAAACTTATTCTTAAAGGTGAGTGTCCTGGAAAAATAATGCATCATTCTGAGGAGTCTAGTCAGTACCCCAGACATTATCAATGAAGTGAGATTTGTGATACTGACATTTTATGTATGCAGTATATTGAAATGATGATTGGGAGAATAATCTAAGGAAGAACAAACGGTACTGTGTTGCAGTTAAACAGGAATCTCGAATAAGGCTTACTTGCCTTGTGGTAACAATCAGGAAGACCTACATTTATCTTGGCGACTAACATTTTTCAACTACTAGATATTGCAAAGGTTGAATACACAGATTGCACATTCACACTCAACGGGAGATCACACAGATGGTCGACCCAGGTTAAATTAACACAAGTAAGCTCTGTGTGAGTAATAGCCGATTTCCAGTTAATATCAGTTTTAGTGAATTTGTTAACGTAGGTAAATTAGCTGGACCTACATCTTATGACTAATTGTTATATGGAAGCAAATTCATAACCACTTACGAATCCAAGCCAATCAGATCAACTATTGACCAAGTAGAAATTACTATACGAAGATTCCACACTTTTTGGTATTTGTCATCAAGACACCTATTCAATAGTGAAGAAACGATTTCCTCCGAGATTTAAAGTTTTTACACACTGGTGAATCCGCTGAATTTCCTATCAAGTTTCCTATCAAGTGTCTCATCAATATCGATCTATTCATCGCTAAACTTCAACCACTGAAGCTGCCTACTCTTGAAATTTTTAGTTGACAGCTTTCGGTAAATTGTGCACTGTAGTTAGATTTAGTGTATCCTACCTACTTGTTACAGAGCCCAGTAAAACGATCGATGAGTGGTTACAATATTTATGGCAAATTTTTATACTACTCATTAGTAGCATACCTAAATGCTGTAAAATATGTCCATATAGTATTTGATGTGATCTGGCTAAAGAGTATGGGTAAGAATAGAAAATAGAAAAAACACTATTCAGAATGAGAAGCATGAATGAAGATTCTCAACGTTTTTTCCAATATCATATAAATGCCCTGAGAAGAATACAAGAAACAATAATGTCACAGAAGAAACTATATGATAGTAAGAATTAGTTTCATCTATTTCTCAGGTGAAAAAAATATATTTGACCTTAAATTTTGAATAAGTCATTATTAATTGTCCAAAGTTTTATTGAGTGCTGCTAGATATAACTACTAAAAAGTGCAAGTATGCGAATTAGTTTTGTACAAAAAACACGATTACCCTATTTAGTCGTTAGGCTAAACAACACTTATGTATTGACGCATACAAAGTCGCCTTTCGACTAAATCAGTTTGAAGCTTACTACAATTTTCACGTTTTCCAGACATATAGGTACACTCAGATGAGTATTTCAGGCTTCATTCTATGCAGTATAAAGTACTTCTCTTAAAATGTTCGCGGAATTTCCAAATCTGTTTGAAAATAATGGATTTTAGGGAACTTGCTTGAAATGCTGTCATTTGTTTGCGAAGTACATATTGGACATACTCAAATGAAATCAGATCAACAAGATGTATGTTGGCTAGACATAGACCGATTCAGAAAAAAGCTATGGAAACGGAGCTCCTAAGGATTAAATAAAACCTATTAAACAATTAACTAACCAAATAGGTTTCTTAAAGTGATCACAAAGTGATGTAAAAAGGTTTTTGAATGTTCATGGGTAATACTTCGTTTCCAGGTACTATCTTATTGAAAGAACTGGAATTCTATGAGATTTCGAGTGTAATAAGCACAAGAATCTCTTTATCTTGAAATAGTACTTAAAAGGTGTAGAGAACAAATCATATTATAACACAGTGACGACGGACTAGCCTCACCTATTTTAATAGCCATTTCTAAGCCTGGCAAAAGAGGAAAAGTTAGTAGTGGACCTAACGACTCTGCCGCCGACAATCAGAAACTTCAATGCTCCGAAGAAACTTTTATGATGTTGAAGCACACACTGGTTACTGTAGGACAGTGGAATGATGCTGTCTGGATCCTTGATGTTGAATAGTCTTCCGGTTAGTTAATGTACCCTACTCTACTATCATCTATCGCAAAATTACAAAGAAATAGCCAAGTTCAGTGATTCTATTTAACATCAAAGCGGATTATAGGCACCTATATTCTCTCATTCTACTACGCCATTTAATATATAGCTAATCAGAATACTGGTAAGCTTATGAAAGCAGTTCATCCTTACAGTCATTCTCAACGAATCGAATTAATCTCCGAAACCCATAAATTCAGCTCTAAAGCTATATACAGTGATAAGCAGATTCCACCAATATCTGATGTTTGTCGAGTAACCATGAAATAAGCTATTTATCCTGCTCTCTTCAACATAACCCAACCATGACCCCTAGTGGGACTGGGGATAAGATTGTAATATCATTTGTGGAATAAATCAGTATGTCTGATAAGTGACTGAGATTAGAAAGTCATCTGTCTATTCTGTTAGGTGAACAATCAAACACTTTTAAATCTAATCACAAATGGTATAAGTTCATTATTCATCGAAGGAATGAGCAACTGTTATTGTAGAACCATTTTAAATTTCATCACGAGTTGACATTCGTTAGGGAACCATTGGAAAACCACCCAGGGAGTACTGGACAGCTGTTTCGTCCTAGTTTGGGATTCTTCATCAGTACGCACCCACTGGGATTCGAAGCCAGGACCTTCTGGTTACAAGGCGAGCTCGTATACCAATGGGAACCGATCCAATGGCCCATGAACTCGCCTTGTAACCAGAAGGTCCTGGCTTCGAATCCCAGTGGGCGCGTACTGATGAAGAGTCCCAAACTAGGATGAAACAGCTGTCCAGTACTCCCTGGGTGGTTTTCCAATGGTTCTCTAACTAATGTCAGCTCATGATGAGATCCTGTAGCCAATCAAATCCCTAAAAACCAACACTTGAACATTTTAAATTTCCCTAACCTAAAATGATCTTTATTTTGGGTAATTTAAACCCAGTAAAATATGCTGTTCAGTAGGCCAACTAGTTAGGAGAGTTGTCTCTCGTAATAATTATATATATATATATATGCGATGAATAAGACATAATCTGCCTAACTTTGTGGCCGAGACAACTGTCCAGCATACGAATGATGAGTGTGCCACCTTCTAGTTTCACTGTTTTTAAGTGAGATGCAGGTGTATTTAGCTAAAAAAAACCTTAAAATGAAATACTCATCTGAGCTTCACCTCTCCATCCACCAAATAGTAATTGAAATGATTTAGCACTTGAAATATTTCAAATAAAACAGTACCAGTCAATAACTAACTAACTAACTAATTAACTAACTAATAAGCAGAGAATATATACTATGAGATTTATACTTATATAAGCAAAATAAATAATACTGGTTGCACCAACTAAACAATAGACTTTAAATACTATAATACTTAGAATCACATCACTTGAAGTTTAAGGACATACATCCTATTTTCTACATCCTTTATGATCGTAGATGTGTACAATTGCCTATCTGTGTGAATGTGTGTAAGGCTGTAGCGAAAGCAAATCAATAAAGTCTGCTTATTATGACTGTGATAACTGATAGGCTATATACATTTATCTATCTGACTTCAATTAGTCAGTTAATCAAATAATCAATCAATAAAAAGGTATCTGATACTGAAGTTAAGGTGTAAGTCTATTGAAAATAGGTTGAAGTTTTGTGTAAGGTTGAAAGCAAAAATAACTGCAGTTATTGTCTTTATTTTATTTGTCAACTAATGATTTATTCGGGGCGAAGATTAATTACTGCATTAAAAATATAATGAGTGCTTTCCATAAGTGTACTTTTGCAGAAAATAAGCATAAAAAAAAGAAAGCCACTAAACGAGGATACTGATCTTAGACTCTTATTTGCAGTCTAATTTCCGATTTACTTTTCCCTGAACTCAAGGTTAACACTGCTTACAAAACAGCATTCACTGTTATATCATCTAAGTAACTGACTCAAGTCGACCGGTGAATGAATTTTGATTAGCTTTTAGCAACGCTAAAGATGAGAATGTGAAGAGAGTTAACGGTTTCTTTTTTATGGATGTAAAAAACCAAGATCTAATCAGCGTAGAAAAATCTCTTTTCCGTGACTTAATTCTCAAACTGTACAATGATAACTATATATATTGAGTCCACTTTTTGTCAGTTATACTGGATACGTTTTGTATTATACACGTTTTTGGAGAACTCGCTTACAAAACATCTGTTCTATTTACCTGCACAGAAGCATGTGAAGGAGTATGTGCACAAAACAGTCATAAGTTAGCCTGGTTGAAACTGCATTTGATTCACTTATAAAGACGACTGATGAATAGGCAGAGTACGTCGAAATGCTAAGTCTTTGTCTAATGTTTCCAGGCTTTCAAAGGTTCTATAGTTACACTATTTCTTGACAAAGGCTATTTCGATATTTACACTAACTTTATACTTCCTCATATGCCTGTGTGTCGGGAAATTTATATATATATAGTGCGTCGGTCGCACAGCGGTTAGGACGCTCGCCAACCATGCACATGACCCGGGGATCGATCCCCGGCCACCGACGCACTCCTTTACCTCGCTAAGCCAGAAATAATTCTGGTAAAGAGGAAAGATTGGGCATGAGGCTAGCAACCCCATCCTGTAAAAATAAACACTGCTACAGGAACCTCAAGCCACTAGCTTGAAGCCCCATTTTCCACTGGGGAACGTGAAGGAAAGAAAAAAAATATAACTGGTTCGTCCTGTTTTTCGGAGTGAATCAATAAGGGTATGATGGTTCGCACAGAATGGAGCAAACTTTAGGGGTATTTGATCACTAAAGAAGTCGTAATTAGTCATGTTCGGTTAACCTTCTTTAGACGAACGAAACTGGTACCCAACCCGCTTATATACCATATTTTCCCAGTTATTTAATGGTTTGCTTTTTGACCTTACAATTTTTTTTAAATTTTTTTATTATTTTTTTGATTTACAGCTTGATTCCACACTGTATTTTTGGTACAAGTATGGAATTTTCAGCATGGATATCGGTAGCCCAAATTTTGCAGGCCGACCATAGATATCTGGTGTGCGCCGGCGTGGGCTCGAACCCCGGACCATGAGCATGGTCGGCGAGAATCCTAACCACTGTGCCACCGACGTACAATGTGAAGTAACTGTTGATGAGTGATGTTTTTTTATGTATTTTTATTCACTTAACTCTTTGTCTTATATTGTTATGATACTGTGTACTGTAATCACTTCTAGTGAAAGGAACACACAAGCTACGCATTCAGAAAGCATATGATAGAGTTTCTTCTTTTTGAAATGTCTTCATTGAAAACCTTATTGACTGGTCCTGATAATTTATATGTAGTCGGGTTGTATACTTCACTTTCTTTCGACCTAGTTTACTACGCTTTCATACGGGATGGAGTCATGTGCGAATTTTCGGATTGTAACACACTTTGTGATGAATATCGAACTGATGGTCCATGTATGGTTTACAGTTTCATAGCAGTGGAAAGGATATAAGAGGTGGGTGGTTTCTGGAGAAGGGTACTAGATTGGCATACGCTGGTAAATAACAACACCAGAAGCAGAATCAGAGAGATCATATGGCTGATTGGTTTTAATTTTATCAAGCATGATTCATAATAGAAGCTAGTAGAGATATTGGGTATTTTCGAGACAGGTGACCTATAATAATAATCTTAACGCCAGAAAAAAGTTCTTCCTGTTTCTATGCTTATTTGAACTGTCAACTTTGTTGCGTTTACTGTTTGTTGAGGTTGTTACATTTTTTGAGTCAATATGGTTTGTATGTTAGTTAGTGTTTCAATATGTTAAGCTCCTTCATACTTGGAATAAAACGCATTTTATCTGGTCTATACTAGATAGATGTACAACATTCACTTATTTTCTTATTTCGTTGAGTTCCAAGGCTTCAAATTTGAGCTCTGAAATCTCACTAGTAAGGGTTATTATTTCTTTTTCTAGGTGGAGTTGCTGGCCTAGAGTTCAGCCTTTCTTTTTAACGCAGCTTATTACGGGCTATGAGGTTTAGGAGTGCATCGACCAGGGATGGAACCACAAACCATATGCGCGGTTGGCAAATATTCTATCCTGCAGCCACTGATGTAAGAAGGAATAAATTACTTGTGGATTGCAAGCAGTACTTCAAATATCTTGAATAATGGAATTCGGATGAGCGGTTATATTTATTCTGTATTGATTTACATTCGGAAACTAATTGGAGAAAAATTCTGGTTTTATTTACTGGGCATATTAGTCAGCTGAGGAAAATAAAATATGATCTATAGGTTTTTGAGTATGTGTATCTTGGTTCTGATGTTCATGTAGGATAAAACTGTTAAGTACAACTTAGATTCCACTCACAACGTTAGGTAAAGAAGCTAGGGTAAACAGTTAACTCATAAAGCCTCATCAAATGAAGTATCTAGGATATATTTGTTCATAATAGTTCCCCATCTTCCTAAAAAAAGCAATATTAACTGATGAATTTGAAGATAAGGTGATAGGAATCAAAATGGCTCCAATCTATGAATTCTGACAGTGTATGATTGAGCCATTCGAGGTAAAAACTACCACGGTGAAGATCTCAAGATGTTAGGAATTAATCGTTAGAGAACCAAAGTAATACAACTAAAAAACACACAGAAGTAGTTATATTACTATTATTAGTCCCTTGAGTTACGAATGGAACATAGGGCTTCAACAGTAAATCTCCACTTTATCCTGGACACATCAGCTGACTAACTTCCGAAGGCTTTCACCAGCCCTCTTCATTTCGCCCCTCCTCCCTGATTCCAGCGAAGAATAAGATCGTTCTTTGAATTTTTTGTATTTTTAATGCATTTTTGTGTGTTGAAATTTCTTTAGCGGTTTGATAGGTTTAGTGGTATAGGATTCCTAGCTCTACGCCCAACCCTCCCTCTTTACCCGGGCTTAGGACTTAGGCTCAAAAACTAGCAGGCTAGTTAACTAGGCGAAACTATAAAGATTCCCACGGGTCTTACTTTATTAATTCTTTCTTTTTTCACTCACAACAATTCATTATAGTAGAATTAAATACGTATTCTCTTAACCTTTTGTAGAAAATGCAGTAGTTAAAGTAGGCATACTTTGAATAAATTTCTACGTCGATCGAACAAATAGACCTAGCAGGTGTTCATTTAGACAAATGAAAATCTTGACTACCATCATTAAAACTTTTATTCCTAATAGAGGAATGCTCTTCCAAATTCAACCTTTAACAAAAGTCTCATGATCAGCGGCCTTGTCGAAATAACATCACTATTGTTCAAAGTAATATTGATTATACGTTTGCATACTATAGTAGTAGGTACTACTATCGACTAGCTTATACAGATAGCATGCTGACAGTTAACAAATTGTATGAATTAAAAGAAGTACCATTAACTGCACAGTGTGATGCATACAATTTAAACACAAGAAAGCACAGCATGTGTAATTAATTACTTTTCAGGTATACTGAATCGTCAGGTTTATTCAGTATTTGGTCATAGCTTATTGGCCTTTAGGGTGCTGTGTTGAACCTAAATAAAATAAACGAATTTCTTCAAGTTTTGTCAGAATTCATTGAAGCAAGCTCTTAGGCGTTATCTATCAGAGTTTAACTGTAGCAAACTTTTTCTAAGCTAAAGTTTTGTATACTTGTCACGAATTCTAAAGAGATATGTGGCACAGCGACTTCTCTTAGGAATTAGGCATTAATATAATTTATTTCTAAATCTATTGACATAGACTTTAAAAGATTTTTCCGGGAAAATCTACTGGAACCTTATTGATGAATGTTTAACTTTGAATTATCTATATGTAATATTAGTAGGCTACCGTAGTGATTGACTATTGTTCAGCAAACTTATATACGCCTGAATTTTAGTTTCACCTAAAACGGTCAATATATAAAGGTCATCGCTTGTTGAGTATGAAGGTAATCATAAGTATACTTGTGTTGTTCGGATCACTTGGCTTAGTAGAAAGTGGAATGGGACTTTTGTAGGGTTTTACACAGTTATCTATTGCTTCCTAGTTTTTTTAAGGATTTATGCTTAGTTGAAGGATTTCGTCATGAGCTGATATCAGTTGGAAAACTATTGGAAAACCTGTAGGGAGTACTGGACAGTTGTTTCCCCCATTTTAGTTTGGGAATCTTCAACAGAGCGCGCCCACCGCCAAGGACGGAACCCAGGACCATTTAGTTACAAGGCGAGCTCATAGACCATTAAGTCACTGAGAGCCGATCCAATGACCAGTGCATGAATTTCAACTTCTGCCAATTCACGACATAGTGCGACCAATTCTCTTTACATCTCCGATGAGTAACTCTCCTCATCTTCGACCTGCTGTAGCCTACTGGTCACGACTTCCACTAGAACCCCAGGTTAACTGCCTGAATACGGCCAGCTACTAGTGGGCATTAGATCAATTTTCATGCATCGGTTTGTGGGGATTTTGTTTGATTAATTGGAGGATTTCACCATCAATTGGCGGAATTGCCCATTGCGTCGGGTTCCACTGGCCGAATGGTCTATGCGCTCACTGGCCTTGTAACCAGAAAGCCCTGGGTTCGAGCCCTGGTGGTAGGTGCGTACTGATGAAGAGTTCCAAACTAGGATGAAACAACTGTCCGGTACTCCAGTGCTGGTTTTCCAATGCTTCTCTAGATGATCTCAGCTCATGATGAAATCCTCCAACTGATCAAACAAAATCCCTACAAACCAATACATGCGGATTCTCTTTTTTTGTATAACTCCGGTACATAACGATAGCTTGCATGAATTAACAACCCAAATATCTGGTATAATAATACTAAGGTATAATTTCACAAATAACATAAAATAACAAAGGGTTTGAAAGTAAAATTAAGGTAAAACTTAGCATAAACCAATATTAGTAAACAATAAATAACAATAAATCACTGTTACTGTTTCTGTGAATATCCATTCAAAACAAAATTACGTGAAAGTAAACCAGAACTCTGTGTGTGTGTGTGTGTGCGCGTGTGTAGTTAATCCTTTTTAAAATAAAGGTGAACTAGAATAAAATCAAAGTCATTTTATATATCATGGTGTTACCTAACTAAAAAGGTGTAAACCATTAGAGAACGCATGAATACACACAGAGATAGACTGGGACTGGTAATACTTTCATATTACTGCAATTTTTTTCGACCATTCTTTTCACTATCATCTCCATGACTAATACGAACAATATGCGTTGCTCCAGGTGATTTTGAACGAGTCTCAGGATTATAACAGTTAATTTTTAGCACTAAGTCATCACCATTAAGTTTAATACTTTTGGCATCATTGATTTCCTGTTCATAAACATCATCATTATAGCGAACCACTCGATTTGGTGTATCCGCTGCTGCTGCTGACGCTGACGCTGATGTATTGACATATTTTGGTACAATTGGTGAATGAGATGTATAACCAGGTGATCTATAACTGCTTTGGCTTTCAACTCTATGCACATATTCATCTTGATAATTATAGGCATTATCATAAGAGTAGGCTAATTGTGGTTGTGATCTAGATAAAGCTCTTGTACGCAGCAAAGTTCCATCAGCTTGATTTGCTTTCTCCTCGAATCTTGGATACCGTGACATTTGAGATTGTTTAGGATGATAAATTTCTGGTGTTGTACACTGTAGTGGTGTAGGACTAAGTGATCTGTTTCTATGCTGATGATTTGTATTGTCATTTGAGTGACTAACTGGATATATAGTTGGTGAATAACCGTAAGCTTCACAATCAGCATTATTAAAGTTAAATATTTTCGGGGAAGTCGCACTACTGGAATGTGGAAAATCTTCAAATGAGAGTGGTTTAACCGGTGATTTTAAAGCTGGCTTTTTTCCAAATCGACCAGATGACTGTTTCTTTTGTGGTGATGGAAGGATAGGCGTTGCATTTGAGTCTTTAGCATTTATTGTCTGGTCGACATAGGATCCAGGTGGTTTTTGAGCATTAGCTTGATTTAAATAATAAGTGGCTTGTTGTTGTTGCATTGCCTTTTCACGATTTATCATTTCATGATGGTGTTCAACATTTCTTTTAAGTGTTGTCACCAATCTGTCTCGATCATCTCTGCTAACTGATGAGAAGACATGAATTAGGCGTTTCCCGGGATTATAGGATTTAATGTCTAAGGCGAATTTTCTTTCATCTGATCTTGATAAAATCACATCATATAAGCATCCATAGTTAATGCATAATTCAGTTGTACCTGGCCACCATAATGGTTTGTCTAGGAACATTTCTTTCTCTGTCAACATTAACAATAAACTTCTGTCAATATTGACAAATTTAACCAATCCATTCTTAGCTGATACTGGAGCATCTAAATGCTGTGAAGTGAATGATTGATTGTTCATATCAATTTCTACACAGTATTCAATAAAAATTTTAAAATTAGGAAAATTCGATTTTGGTTGATTTGGACTCATTGGTGATGGTGTTGTTCCCGGGGTCGAGGTGGATGTGGTTGATGGTGTTGATCCAGGCGTTGTCGTTGGCATTGGTGTCGCTGATTTTGCTCCAGATTTGGATGTAGACGATTTTAGTTTCATCGGTGTCATTGCTCTCTTTCTTAGAACCATTTCGGCTTGTGTTATGATAATGAATATATTTACTGTGAAGTAGAAAGATAAGAATAATTTGTTGAAGAGACAGACAAAAAGCAGAGTAGAAAATGAAACATTATTTTAGAAATACTTATTAATTATCATTTTTATAGATGAATTTTAATTGGACAGTAATCGCTTTATCCTCGTTTAACTGTGCGCTGTGTGCAGTTTCGTTACAATGTGAACTCATGTTTTCAAGGATAAGGTGAAATACTCATTGTGTTGTTGTTAAATAATGATTGTATGAAATGAATAAAGGCTTAAAGTACTATACATTATCTTATGAGAATAATGCTCATTACTGAATATTACTGATATATTATTACTGGTAATAGAACTAAATTAAAACTTTGTGCCATGTTATTATCATCATCATTATCTATAAGATAAAATCAATTAACTAATTGCAAGCAAATTAACCAGTCAAAATGCAGGATGTTCAGTTAATTACAAGTGCTGTTAATAGTACAATCGAATAATAAGTCGACTTCATTTGAGGTTCCTCGGCTCAAGCCTGTTGCTATTATCCCCTTAGGTTTCGATTAAGGCATTAGGATTAAACAGTACATCTGCATTTCATCCTGTTTCTTGCTGCAGTCTTTAGCTAGTCCCTCAATTGTCCATGGACCCTCATTTTCTCCCTCGTGGCACCATTGGAGATACACTCGATTCGTTGTTTGCTATTCGAATTCCATTCGAGCATCGGCATCTCGCACGATCCATTTGAAGTCTCTGTTGCATATTTGCTGGGTCATATGTTCTTTATTATTATTATTATTATTATTACTGTTGTTCCCTTGGGTTCCTAGTGGAACATACGGCTTCAACTACACATCTCCACTTGCCACTTCTGTCTTCCTTCTGCTGTACTTTTCACCTGCATCCATGTCAGTTAGTCCATACTGTTTCAACTCCTCTTCACACCATCTCCTCCATGTCACCCTTGCACTGACGTCTCACTCGCCGCTGGCTTCCCTTTCGGCCTGGTTCCACTCCAACAATGGACTGACACGCGCGCCATGTCACCCAGCCGCCTCCTCAGCCACGAGTGTGTGTATCCAGTCCATCTCCACTTTCTCCTGAATATCCCTAGGTTGGTTGGCGATTGGCTCTTGTTTTGTTTCTTCCCAGTCATAGTTTCTTGTTGGTGATTCTTTCCTTCCCGGCCATCTCATCAGATCTTCAGTATAGAGCGAAGACAGTTAGTTGTTGATGAAGTTCTGCAACAGGCTGTTGGAAATATTCTTTGTGACCCACCCGCCAAGTTTCTGATCCGTATAGAAGAGCTGACTGACTTGACCTTGTTTGTATTGAAAATCCGCCCGAATTTTGTTGTTGATGTTGAGTGAAGAAGAATCTCAAATTTGTCTCAGGTTGATGAATGTGTTTCTCGCTCGCCTTCCCGATTCTCGCTCGATTTGACATCCTCGTCCGTTCCGACTGTCTGTAGTTGAGACAATACTTCCTAGATAAATGAGTGAATGAAGTAAGCTCTTTCAAATCCCTCCCGTTGATGGTGATTGGCACTGGATGTTGGTGCTGTTGTTTGGTTGGTTGGTTATTTTCATAACCTCCGTCTTGTCTATGTTCACTTGGACTCCTGTCTTCGCCGGCTGCTTCTTCGACCAATTTGTCGGTTTTCGCTCGCTTGTAGGTCCTCGATTTTGTGACAGTGATATCAAACATAAATCATCCATGCGCGAAATCCAGGTCTTCTAGGTTCTTCACGTCTGTCTGTCTGTCCAGGATATCCCTGTCTTCTCGTTTCCCACTCACAGTCTGACGCACAATCCAGTCAGTTGACCACAATTAGGAATATTATGGGTGATAGATAATAAGCACCCTTGTCTGACTCCTGTGTTTACTCCAAACGCCTGGCTGAGTTTTCCTTTGTGGATCACTTAACTTGTTACGGGTTCTTAGTTGGTTATTATTATTGATAATAATCGATAAGTATGAAAGGAAGGAGTATCATGAGCTTGTTGCTCAATTCCTTCAAGGTTCTGCTAATACTCCTAAACTTGATTTGAAATAAATGTTCTATAGGAAACTAGTAATTTTGGTATTTATCTCAGAAAGCAAGATAATTTTTCAGCAGAGTACAATTCAGGGACAAAATGTAGATAGATACACTTGAAATCACGCAACATTCCCAAGGTATTACATGATTTAAGTTGATGAACGTTAGATGATAGCTACTTATGGATATTGCTTTTGTGTCTGTTATTAACTAAATATGGTGTAGTGGGTGTTTCTTTCATTCCTATGCATTCTGAGGAGAACTCATACGGTTGCAAGCTTCACCTTTGAAGTTTCTCTATTTAATATCAGTAAAAAGTTTGAGCATTGTGGATTAGATCAAATAAAGTATAATTATATTTTAATAGTTTACACACAATGATAAGTTTTGTTATTGGTAATATTTCGAGCAAAATTACTGAACACACATATGCACACACAAACATGAATGAGCAAAAAATAATAATAATGAACTATATATATATGAGTACAAATCATAAATGTGTGAATAAAACAATTCCAACAGTGGTGTGAACACGGGCAGTAATTTTGCTCGAAATATTACCAATAACAAAACTAATCATTGTGTATAAACTATTAAAATATAATTATACTTTATTTCTCTATTTACCTCACTTATTACTGGCTAAGCAGGATCTGGGAGTGCTTTAGCCAGTAATCGATCCTGCACTATGTCCGTGGGCATTCTGCTATTGCACCACTCACACACAATCCAGTAGTAGGAAGCGAAATTCTTATTGATTTGTGATAAAACGGTCTTACTAGTTCAATGTATATTCATCACTATCGAAATGAACCGCTGTATATGGAAGTTTGTTGGACACTGACACAGTATGGTTCGATGTTTCGAAAGTCAAAATACTGAGTTTTCGTATGCATATATGCTGTTTGTGTAGGTCGTCCTGAAACTCAAAGCTATCATATGACTGTCCTCTAATCGGTGCAGTTAAAGATGAGTGTCTTGAAACATGTAATTTCATCTTTGAATAAGGCAAGAACAACAAGTTGTGCAGAATAAAATGGTATTATCTTTTATTTCGTCGGCTTCTCATCAGCTGCTTACAGACCAAAGACATTACTAAGTTTATGTCCTGTAAAAATTTTGGCATACTTGCACAGAGTTCAGTTTTAAACAGAAATCAGTCAATCAATACATGCAGGCTTCGCTAATAATAATAATAATTCCTTTATCCCAAACAATAATAATCATACACCTTGGAAGTTTATGGAGTTACTTAATCAGATGAAAGAGACGATGAAAACATCCAGTTATCAGGGTAAGGAAGACTGATAACTCCTTCTTTCTGAACACATGAATCATATTTCAGGCGCTTGATGAAGATTGCTTCAGTAAATTTGAGGAGAATTGAACCGTTTTGTCTATTGATAATTTCGAACAATGTTCCAACGTCTACCTGATGACCTGTGTCAAGGAGATGCCTGGTAATAGCACTGCTGAAAGCATTTGTTCCCTTGAGACGTAGGCTTTATGTCACATGTTCAGATACCTGTAAATTTGTATACATAGTTGAAGTTAACTTGAGAAGGATATCTGTCGACTTTTGATTGCACCAAAGGACATATTATCCGATTAAACAGGGACCGACTTAGCTTCAGGAGATTAGAAAAGCATTTCTAAATTCGTTGTTTACATAGAATTCGGCGTGTCTTTTGTCTACTGTTAACAACAATATCGCTTATCAGATATCATAAATACTACACCAGTTGCATTATAAACAACCAAAATCAGAATAATTATCGTGAACCATATTCTGAGTTTGTCAGACATTAGGAATAGACAGAGAATTTGATCTACAATGACAGATATTTAGCTTCATCGTCGACAGATCTCAAGTGTTTATTTGTAACACCCTGAGGAGTCCCAAATGGCCAGTTAGCTTTCACTAAATATGGACAGTCGTCGTCATTTATCTTAAAAACTCGTATATGAGTCAGGCAAACTTGATGTTTCAATGTATTATAAATCCAGTCTAATTCATATTCATTATTTTTTAGTGAATCAAGTCCATCGGAGACACTGATATCTAACTGTTATACTTGGGTAGTTATCGATTTTTAAGAATTTAAAATTTTAGTTTAACAGTAAAGGAAGGAATAAAATAATTGCAACACTGATGTTAAAAAATATTTTGCTGCTACAGTAGTAGTAGTGTAAGGACAGGAGACAAGGGACTTGCGAACTAAATGCTTATTTGCAATTTGTTATCTCAATATGAGGAAATTATGTACACTTTATCTGGAAACCATCATTTGTACAGATCGTCCGTGTTGTGCCGATTCTACCCTTCGTATTTTGTTTTTTGTCTTCTTCTTGTATCTCCTATGTTTTGTTGCAGCGCTGGTTCATTTGCTGTCTTTGACTTCAAATCTATCTCTCTCTCTCTGCTATTTGATAGTTTTATGCCGATTAACGTCCCTCTATATACTACTGATAAATCCTATCAGTAGCATAGTCCACAGTGGAAGCAGTAGTACAAAACTGTTGACAGGAAGATTCCTGCCTATCTTAAAGGCAATCCATGTTATTCGTGTTGACAAATCGACATGAAAAAATTAAGTCAAAATTAATTATCTTTATTCAGAACCAAAAATCAAATATCGGAAACCTATTTAAACATGTACATATAGCTGGGCGATTGCCTTTATAAGTCCAGAGTAAAGCCAGAGTAAAGGTTTCCTCTAGACGGATAACAAAAGCTTCACAGTAAGACTATTCGTTTCAGAGAGTACATAAACGAGGAAAACACTCATCTGATCTATGAATAATATTCAACATATCGGATATCACTTTATTTTATGATATGTGATAAGTATAACACGGATAGAATTCAGTGAATTACAACGCCAGCCATCACCAGCCAAATGACATCTTATTAGCAATTCAGCCAAAGTCGAAGCGTTTGTAATCATCGCCAGCAAGTCAGCAAAGATCAAGGATTTCTGTCCAGAACAAATCAGTCCATATGAAATTCAAATTAACTTAAAAAATTGATTTCCATCAATTGATGAGTTGACATTTGCCCTTTTTAAATCGCAGAAACCACTAGAACTACAAGTAGCATCGGAAGACTATGAAAATTCTGAAAATCTACTGTCAGCGTTGGTGAAAGCTAAAAAGGCGTTCTCCTGAAGTGAATAACTGAAAGTATTCTATAACACTCCAAGGACTTTAAGTCATTTGCAGATGTAATGGTGCAGTGTTCACTGGGATACCTCTAACAATCAAAACAGACATATAATACATGGAGATGTCAGATTGCATTGTGTTTTCATAACGGAACGTTAATGCACTGAAAACGTTTTCAGATTTCAAAAATTTACAGGAATTTACACAATGCTTCAGCTTATGGAGGCATAGTTTGATTTCAGTGTAATCTTGGTCGGAGATATTGATACCCCACACATTCTAGTCATGACCGCCTTCAAGTGATAATTGGTCAAAATATCAGAATAATTTAGGAGGAATTCAGCTATTTTTCTTCTAATACGCGTCTAGCTGATTTATTCTCCATGGAGTTTCAAAGCACGACTTATTCTATTCTCCTTTTTTGTGATTACTTTAATAGTGACGATCATATAAACTAACCGTGACAGAGAAAGTTTTTTTTATGAAACTCTTCCAAGGCTGGTTAGTTCATCACAAACATTCATTGTGACTTGTATTGTTTTCTTCTCTTCCTAATAGTAAATCTATCAGCAGTGTGTCGCTTTTCAAAGGTTTTTAGTAGGATAATGTTTACATCGATTCTGAGATGCACTATACACATGTCAGTTAGCAGTTTCATTCGACCAACCTAAAATGTACATACATGAAACATGTGAGTGAACTGTTTCAAAGGGTTGAAGAAATTCAGTCGTTATATCCAAACAGCATCTAAATTTCAGTGGTGACCATTATCAGAGTGATAGGCACGACATGTATATTGAAATGGTGCTCAAACTGATGCAGAACAACTAGTTTAGTTTATTGAAATCAACAGCTAAGAATTTCTTTATGCGTCTTAGTTGTTTAATGAATAACTTAATATAATTCAGGAGGGTAGGTGTTATTTTATTCTTTTTATTCTTTTTTTTGATTACAGCTTGATTCCACACCGTATTTTTGGTACAAGTATGGAATTTTCAGCATGGATATCGGTAGCCCAAATTTTGCAGGCCGACCATTGATATCAGGTGTGCGTCGGCAGGGGATCGAACCTCGGACCATATGCGTGGTCGGCGAGAGTCCTAACCACTGTGTCACTGATTCGATGGTAGTGTAGTGTACCTTGAACCTTTGAATTTTTGTTTTAACGCATTCACCCACTTTTGGCGCCACACCATCTTGTTGTTTTTTTCGACGTGACTGTACACACGTGGTTCACTCCCTTGTGGTGCTACCATTCAACGTACTCTTCGGGCCTACTGCCCAGCCGAGACATCAGATAAGTTGTATAACTTCCATATTTAATAAAATTGATATTTCATTTGTGTAAAATACAACTGCCTTCAAGGCACACTTCTGGTCTCAGGTCTTTTTACTTTGATTTTGTTAGTCAGTACTTACACGCTAGGTAGAGTACTGACAGGGTTATTAAGCGGTGAAGTGTTTAGTAAGTGCGGTTACCTGAGGTCTATCTAAAGCATAACCCAACACTCATAGTAGGATACTCGCTGAACACTCATTTATGTCTGGGTTTCCGATTTGTCATCCCACTGGCGTCTAAATCTCAATAGTGAGCCAGGAGAAAGAGGGAAGATTGCGTGTGTGTGTATGTGTGCATGTCACCATTACTATCGCTAATAGAGCTACAAAGCATGAAGCCTTGTGTTCGTTCCACTTACAGTGCTAAGCAATAAGAAAATAGGGTGTTCTGTTCAAATGTTAGCGATCACACCATCCTACAGCTTTACTGGTAAATCCATCAAGTGAAATGCTAGTAGATTAGCAGTTATTACTGCATAAATATCGTCTGTATATAATTCAAAGTCTGTATTACCTTTCATTATCGATTACCAAGCAACTAATCAACACTGCTTTTGTTTTTATCAAAGAATTAGTTATTTATACTACTACTACTACTACTACTACTACTACTACTACTACTACTACTACTACTACTACTACTACTACTTCCTCTCCTTGATCACACAACCATTATGGCTTTATTTTGAATATTCAGACTGACAGTAAGAAAAGAAAAATTTAAAGAGAGAGAGAAAATAGGTAGATAGTCAGTGGTATGTCGATTGAATTCTATGTTTTGTGTATGTAATGTGTTCTAGAATTAGGAAACGCCACCAATGTTATTTCTACTACTACAACGATGAAAAGAAAATACTATTATTAGGCTAATGTTATTGATCGACTCATTGATTGATTTATTTATTTAAAGGTAATTCTTACATGATGGCTTATAAAATGAGTAAAATTTGATTACATCTTAGCATTAAAATGTAATTTATATATGATGGAATGAGTTTATTTCAGCAATAGTTTGTCTGTGTGCGTGTGTGTGTCATGAATTGTCACTATTATTGTCACAGATCTACAAGAGAGATTATTTGATCGAACAGAATTTGGAATACTATTAAAACTCCATTTCAGTAGGTAGATTATTATCTCACACATGTTTTTATCGGATACTTAGCATAATTTATTTTCCATATGTTTATGACAGATATATGGAGTTACCTTGAAATTCTTGAGTCAATTCCTTGTAATCACTATCCTAACTTAAGCTTACCTATTCAGAATGAAGCCATTGACGTGACAGTAATTTTATCACTATATGTGATATGAAGACAATTTCTTTCCCATCTTATTTGTACTTTTCAAGATTTGATTTGTAAGGATTAGATTTGATTTTCGAGTTTGCCCACGGCCCGATATCAGGGAGTAATGATCAGCTGTTATATCCTACTTTGTGGTTCATCGGCCTTATGCACTCACCCCCAGGATTTGAACCCAAGACCTTTTGGTTACTAGGCAAGTTCGTATACCATTCAGCCACTGAGACCCGATTCAATGACCAGCCCATGAATTCTTACTTCTACCAATTCATGATGCATTTACCGCGACCACCGACTAATGTCATCGGCAGGAAATCTATCCTCACTCTCGACTGGATGCACCTCACTGGTCACGACTTCTAACTAGGACTCCAGGAAACTCTGTCCTGTAGAAAGTCACCAGCGAGCATAAGATTATTTTCAGGAGTCGATTTGTAGGGATTAGATTTGTTTTTCAAGTTTGGAAAACGCGCTAAAATCACGAATTGGGCCATTAAATTGGAACTCCGTGGATGAATGGTATACAAGCTTGCCTTGTAACCGGGAGGTCCTGAGTTCGAACCTCAATGGGTGTATACTGTCGATTATTTATACTTGTTTAGATTCTAAAACTGTTTTATTGTTCCTTAGCGTTTCAGTTAAAAATAGGGCTTCATGTTTGAGTTTTAAAGTGACAGTGAGAGTGGTTTTGCTTTTTTTCGCGGGAGAGTGTTGTTAAACCTACACCCATCCTTCTATCGTTTCCCGGCCTACTATCAGCTAAGAAGGATTTAGGAACGCATCGGTGGGGAATCGAACAGTGGACCACATTAGATGATCACTGAGCCACCTAAGCCACTGTACAACTTGCTAACTTTGTTTTTCTTTTGCATTTATGAAGCATCGAGAATCATACACAGGTGAGTTTGTCCACTAAATCCTATATAGAGTTTGACAAGAGTAAAGAATAGACACCAAAGAAAAATGACGTTGAAACAACCAATCAGATCGTTCATCATTCAAAATGGATGCGGTTCATGAACTTCGTTGCAAGTTTCACCCAGATTTAGTTTTTGACTTTTGTGTGGAAAATGGGTTGATAGGGTGGTCTAAAACCTGCATATGTGGAGGGATAATGACTCCAAAAAGTATTACCGGGCTGTTGACGGCTATGCATTTAGATGCAACCACTGTTACATGAGGAAATCTGTGCGAGTTGGTAAGTCGTACATTATGGTAATTTTTTAGATACTTTCTTCTCCAAATCCAAATTGTCGCTTAGTAAAATACTGCGTATATGCCACAACTGGCTACTAAAGCGATCAGTATCTGCTACAGCAGCAGAAACGGAGAATACAAAGATTTCAGCAGTGCAGTGGTATCAATACTGCCGTGATGTCGCCTCACAAAAGATGAATGGGATCACCTCTGTACTCGGGGAGTTGGCGTCGTAGTGTATATTGATGAAACTGTACTTATTAAGCGAAAAATGAATCGAGTAAGGAATACAGCGAATCATGTTCGTGTGCTGGGACTTTACGACACAAATCTTCGTAAAGGCTTTGTGGAACGCAGCCTGAACAGAAGTGCTGATGTGTTAATACCAATTATACAGCGACTAGTCCTCCTAGGAACTACTATTCACACAAACGATTGGAGAGGTTATTTTCAATTGTCATCCCTAGGCTATATTCACCACAAAGTCAACCATTCTTCTGAACTGGTGTATCCTGTAACAGGAACACATACAAATTCCATTGAAGGATTTTGGGCTCATCTCAAAAAAGTATCAGAATGGTAAACGGTTCCCGAAGTGATATGGTATATAGCCATTTAGAGGAGTTTTTGTCTCAGCATTGGTTTAATATGTCTATGACCACTCCTATGAGAAACTGAGACCAGTTTTTGCAGCATATTAGAGACATTTATCCTGTATAATTCATTTTTATTACATATATATGTTATAAATACAGTTTTTTATTAATTTTATGGCATTTTTTAACTGAAAGAATCTGATTGGCTGTTTCAAGGTCATTTTTCTTTGGTGTCTGTTCTTTACCGTTGCCTAGAGTTTGCTTCTGTCTGTAAATAAATAAGTCTTCTAGTAATTTTACCAGTGTCTCTCAAAGGCAGTACTGTCTATCAAAGATAAAACAGAAGAATTTTTAAGTGTTGGCTTGCATTGATTTGATTGGTCACAGGTTTGATGACGAGTTGAGATCACTTAAGGAACCATTGAAAAGACTTGGAATAGTGGACGGCTGTTTCATCCTAGTTTGGGAATAATCAGCAGTATACACCCTTTGGTGTTTGAGTCCAGGATCTTCTGGTTACAAGGCAAGCTCGTAGACCATTCAGTCACTGTAATCCGGTTTAATAATCCATGACCTCAATCCACTACTTTGATCAATACATGTGATATCACACTCATCATATGATACTTCTTAAATTCAATTACCTTTCATAATTAGGTCAACTGGATCCTCAGTATATCACAGTTCATAACTAACTGAATTCTTTTGCTTGAATGGCATTCTAAGTTCAGAGTTTGGGATGTTCCTTCATTGCTTAACACTACAGTGGAACTTTAAACTTCTTCATATATTTGGTTCCCTTGGTAAATTTCGACAAAGAAAGGAAGAAGAAATTGGCAGCATAAAATGACATCATTCTATTTCACAGGCTCTCATCAGCTGCAGACCACCTGAAATTACAATGGTTAGATAGATGATAATAACATACTTTAATGTTTGAGTGGTAGTAGAGAAAAAAACACCATAAAATAGACTCATCCAAAAGGTAAGCATTACAATTTTTAGTTTAAGTTTTCATCAGCAATTTATACGCTTTCAAAGTAGAAAAGAGGGGGGAGGGGCAAGACAGAAAACAGAAAAAATTAATTAACAGAACAGTGTTAGCCTGTAGGTTCACATAACAACTCAAGAAACAAAAGCGGTTACAGTTTATGAGATTAAGATTTGTTCAGTGAGTTGAGATCACTGAATTAGATGACTAATTATTGTAATCAAAATTCAGTTACCAAGGGAGTGAGATGTTAATCACACTCTCTTTCTGTATGAATAAGTCTGGTTGGTGTGAATCGTTTGATTGCGACCGCTTCGGCAAATCGTGGAAAATTTGCTGTCCTTTGTCTATTTAATATTTTGAAGGACTTAGAAATCTCTACGAGATGGTGAGTATCAACAATATGTCTGGTAATAGCAAAGAAGGGCTTCTATCCGGTTTTCTGAACATATTCCAAGAAACTTGTACGTGAAAGGAATCAAATATTCTCAGAGTGCAATTATCAAACATATTGTTGATACTCACCATCTCGTAGAGATTTCTAAGTCCTTCAAAATATTAAATAGACAAAGGACAGCAAATTTTCCACGATTTGCCGAAGCGGTCGCAATCAAACGATTCACACCAACCAGACTTATTCATACAGAAAGAGAGTGTGATTAACATCTCACTCCCTTGGTAACTGAATTTTGATTACAATAATTAGTCATCTAATTCAGTGATCTCAACTCACTGAACAAATCTTAATCTCATAAACTGTAACCGCTTTTGTTTCTTGAGTTGTTATGTGAACCTACAGGCTAACACTGTTCTGTTAATTAATTTTTTCTGTTTTCTGTCTTGCCCCTCCCCCCTCTTTTCTACTTTGAAAGCGTATAAATTGCTGATGAAAACTTAAACTAAAAATTGTAATGCTTACCTTTTGGATGAGTCTATTTTATGGTGTTTTTTTCTCTACTACCACTCAAACATTAAAGTATGTTATTATCATCTATCTAACCATTGTAATTTCAGGTGGTCTGCAGCTGATGAGAGCCTGTGAAATAGAATGATGTCATTTTATGCTGCCAATTTCTTCTTCCTTTCTTTCTTTAAATTTCTTTTTAGTTATACTACGGTCATTACTTAAATTTCAAATTCTTTCACATGAATCCTTATAAGTGACTTCAAGCATAGATTTGTTTTCATTCCTTCAGGAGCAGAAGACCTAAAGCTTCAAAGTTTTGTTTTTAAACGGAGGGGTTGTTAGTATCACGCCCAACCTTCCTACTTTCTCCAGGGCAACTACTGCCTAGTTAACTAGACAAGATTTAGGAGTTGTGACCGGGAATGAAATCTAGGCCGCCCACATGGTTAGCGACCATTTAACCTGTTAAACTATGACACACAATAGAGTTACACAGTCGTAATGTTTTTTTTCTCTGGTCTGTTTGAAATATTTCAATTAAACTTACGCAGTGAGTTAAATCATTTCTAGATCAGACTAAAACCATCGGTAGCACAACAGCAGGATGCTCTCCACCCACACCTCATGTGGTTTGGGATTCAATCCTCTGCCGACGAACTCCTAAGCCTAGTTAAGCCGGTAAAGAAGGAAGGTTAGACGTGAGGCTAGCAATCCCAACCCATAAAAATAAACGTCAATGCTACCGAAACTTCAAGCCTCAAGCTTTAAGCCCAGTGTTCTATTGGGAATGTAAAGGAATAAGAGAAAGCCAATTTTGTGTTTCATAAGTCCTACCAGACCGATAGTCAACTTATGAAGATAAGGTTAAGAGGAAGCCAAGTCAGTAATATTTTCGACATCTTTCTCATGTATACTTTGACTCGCGTAAGAAAAATGTTATATGAAATGATAAACACATGAATGACTCTTAAGAATTACTTTACATTAACTCAGTAAGAACGTGAGCCCCGTATATTCTTTTAAGCCCTTAGAGAAGTGAATGATGGACTAAAATCTCATAGTATTTATCATTTTAAATGTATGTAGGGTGAAACATACATAAGGAGGATGCATCGATTACTGAAAAACAAAGTCTACAGAAATAGAGTGAGATCCTAGAAACTGTTAATGGTGAGAATAAACCGCCAGTCTCTTCAGTTGTAAACCACAATATCGAAACAAGGCATAAAATAAACGTCTGTGAAAAGTCGAGTGACTTTGTTGCCTGTTCGCATTAATTGTAGCGTCTTAAGTCCATTGTTATGGTGGTTTAATGACAAGTAATATTTTTATATGCTTTTTAAATGAAACTTTCCATTAGAAATTTCCTTTTTTTTGAAATACATAATATCGGTGGCGTAATATGCTTGAAACTGCATTACATTTTACTACATTTGTAATCGAAAATATCCTTGTCGGCATAATGAATTAAGCGAGGCAATATGTTCGAAAGTTAAACATATATATATATATATTTTCTGAATTTTCATGAAATCATGTTAGTACATTTGACCTATTTATTCAAATGCTCTAATGCCCTCCACATAAAGCAAATGGAGTCATTTCGAAAAAGCAATATGGCATACAACCACCCTGATAAGTCTAGTAAATCTTTCTGTAAGACCTTTAGGATAGCACTTCTAAAGTTTATGGTAGACTAAGTGGGTAAGGTGGTATAGCGGTTAGGACTCTGGTCGACCATATTCTCACAATTTCATCAAAAAGTATTTAAAATCAAGTCATAAAACCAGCAAGAAGCCAACATCAAAGATTATAAGAAAATTCATTTTAACATTCTCTGAAATAACAGGTAGAATATTAACACCGTTTGAAATAGGTATACTATATAAGCTAGCCAGCCAGCACAATCATTTGATTCGATATTGTGAAAACCAAAATATCCAGCAGAAATGAAGATAACATTAATACTATTCACCAAAATAAATTGTATGAACCGCAACAGATATTACATTGGTCAAAGTCGGTGACCCCTACGAATCTGAATCCAAGAACACAAATTAGCTGTAAAAAAAAAAACATGATATTGTTTCATATCAATGCATGTAGATAACTATGGACATCAATTTGATTGGGATAATGTAGGGAATTTAAATGTAGAAAACACCAAAACTGCAGTCAGAGAATTCCTAGAAGCCTGATACTCAAACGAATATGCGATTAACAAACATATTAATATAGATCAAATCTACCAACTAGTTAAGAGTAGTAGGATTTCATTATGAGTTGACATTGGTTAGAGAACCAGTGGAAAAACTGAGAGTACTGAACAACTGTTTCGTCCTAGTTTGGGAATCTTCAGCAGTACGCACCCGTCGGGGTTCGAACACAGGACCTCCTGGTTACAAGGCGAGCTCGTATACCATTAAGCCACTGAAGAGTCCCAAACTAGGATGAAACAGCTGTCCAATACTCCATGCACGTTTTCCAATGGTTCTCTAACCAATGTCAGCTCACATGATGAAATCCTATAATCAATCAACGAAATCCCTACAAATCAATACTTGAATAATTAAAAGTAAATCATGTGATGAGAAACTTCAAATTCCAAGTCAATAAACAATGATCAGTACAGATGTAAATCGAGTACCAGTCACGAAGATGGTTACCAGGAGGCGAAATTCTATCATTCATGGAGAATATAAATCAGTTCATGTTATGTTAAGACTTGCGCTTAAGACATTATCTAGATGGAGGTTGGCGAAAGCTTCGCAATTGAACCAACCAGCTCAGAGAAAACACCACTAATTCCAAATACGATATCTTCCACTAAGAAACCTTAACAGCCTCAAGATTGCAAGCTGGTACAGTCGATTTACAAATAGATAGTTCATTTGTTCCAGTATTTAGTTACAACACCCACCCATCCACCCCCAACGATGTAGAGAATTTAAGTCGACAACAAAGTAACATAAAATTATCATAATGAACAGTTTACAGATACGCCTATAAATATACGAAAGCAAATATGTGCAGATATGCCTCAATTATTTTTGTTTTGTTGTTGTTGAAATAAACGAGATTATGGAAGAAGATGAGGAAGAAAAAGTATGGAATAACTATTTGCACTACCCAATAATATTTCTGAGTAATAATAATAATAATAGTAATAAATGAATAAATACATCCTATTTTACATCATAAAAAAACTTTTTTGTTGTTGTTTCTAGTCTATTCAAACTCAGGAGATTACACACACAGTTATGTAACACAGAAGTAAATCAATAAACAGTTTCAGGTAAACACATTGTGATCATAGTTATCAACGACAACAACAGCAGCAACTATAGAGCTGGAAATATGACAATGTTAATAGTTTATATGAATCTGCTAAGTGTTATCGATAGTCGATATTATGACAAGAGTCAATAAACAATAATAATAATAATCATAATATGAGCAGTGATCATGAGCATACACTATTCTTCTTATTCTTCTTCTCCTTGTGTGTTATTCATTCATTCATTCACTAGGACAATTGACACAGTATAAGTAGATAGGTCCATCTTGTGAGATAATATTTCCTTGTTTTGGATCATAATAAACATGTATTAAATCTTTTGGATTTAAACCAGACTCAAGTCCTTCATAATACGGTGAGAGGAAACGTTTCAATCGACATGGTCTTATACTTTCTGTTGATTTCCATTGAATTTCATGTTGTGGTTTTTGTAAGGATAGTTTTGTAATCGATTGATCATCATTACACATTTCCATACTGGTACTTTCATTAATAGTTGTTTTAGTAGTACTTTCATTCGATGTTGTGGATGGTGGAATATAAATTGATGATGTAATAGGCTTTTCAATACTGACGACTGTTGTCTGTTGTCCACAAACCTCTGAATGATTATTACATGTAGTTGAATGTGAACAGGATTCATGAATAATGTCAATTGATCTTTCTGTATTCAGTGAATGTTTTATTTCTGGGGATAATGAGATTTCAACAATATTCACAGGTGGTCCAATAATTGGTATATTGAATTTTTTTTCAGTTTGTTTATATCGATTTCCGCAAAGAGTTGTTAATGTTTTCACTAGTTGATCTCTATCTGTACCACTTTTTGTAGAGAGTAAAACATACTCCTTTTCTGAATCATATAAACGTGAGGCGATGCCTAAGGCTAGGAGATTTGGTGTAGAATAGAATGTGACTAGACAATTGAGTTCACTTAAATGTATACCGTTAAGGATTGAATTAGGCCACCAATAACCACCAGATAACCATAATTCATCATTTGTTATATGTAATCGACACCATTTTGATGGTTTATGCTTATTTTTTAATTGTTCCCCGTGTCGTTTAATTAATGTGTCTGAACTGAATTCATCATCAGGATCCAACTTTACATATTTTCTAATCATGACACGCATAGATATGACTTCTTTGCCTTGACCGGTACGCATTGCAATTTCAAGTATTCTGTCAGTTTAAGAATAATAATTATAATAATATATTTTTTTCTTTTAACAGTAGTTACTGTATTGTTTGATTTATTCTGATAAGTAAGTGGGACAATGTTTAACATAAATGTATTAAAAATTAAATTACCTGTTTCTGAAAGGATTGGAATTCAATTTATTGCTGTACGAGTTATTCCACACACCAGTTGAATTAACACTCAAGAAGAGGATTTTAAAAAAATTATCGAATTATTCAGAAGAAAAATAACTGAAACTGTCAAGGAACTTAACACACACACACAGACAGAGAAATACAAAAAACAAAACAAACAACAACAGTGGTTTCGGCACCGAATTTCTGTACACCAATCTGTTTGTGTGTAGATGTTTAATGAATATTTCGTATTCGTGCTATTCTGAATGGACAAACAGAATTATTCGACCTAGAAAATACCAATCACATAGCTGACAAATCATGTGGTGTAAGCGGTGAGTAATTTAGGCTCGAATGATTTATCAGTGCTCACTTAAAATAAGCCTACCTACCTACACATATTATCTGTATGTCAGTACTTATTCTTAGGTATTATACGAAGTGAATAAAGTGTTGATTGGTAGTCAAAATATGTGTAAAGAAATACGGATACAAGATGGTATATACTACTACTACTACTACTGGCTGACATGAAGGATTGGAAACTAAACGTGCCAATCAGATCGGAGTAAAGTTATTCACTTCTTTAAGCTGAGTCAGTCACGGTACACTGCTGATGACTGTTTTCAGATCACTAAAATCTAAATAACAATGACTTCTGCTTGAAGTAAGCGACTTTCTACTAACCAACGCATTCAGTAGTGTATGATATCTTGACACTTTGATTCCTTTCTTGTTTGTTGTTTATTATTCTATCAAGCAGGCTATGCATTTGTGATTTCAACAATTTTGATTCGCCTAAGGAAAATGTGGTGAAATCTCACCTAAATTTCTATGATAGATAAGATTTCATTTTGATAGAATCACACTGGTGTTATACAGTAATATTAACTGATGACAACGTTTCGAGCACAAATTATTGCCACTCATAATCATATCAAGTTACTCACTCACACAACCCTTTGCTTCATTTACATACATGTGTGGAATTGACCAGATATTTGAATAAAAATCAATATGGGATAATGTACATTCAGAAATATTAATATGAGTGTTATCAATCAAGTACAATCAGATGGAAAATAAGACGAGTGTTTTTATAGTCATAATAAGTAACTTGTTAGATTGTTATGATGTATGTGAATTGAAGTAGAATTCTAAGATTATTTATTGTCCTCCTCTGGTTTGACTGACTGGTGGTAATAATATCTTCCATGCATATCTCTGGTATTTGCATTGAGTCATTTCTGTTGCATGTGTTCTGTTGGTTGTGTAGACTCGATGAACCAGGATTCAATAATCAACCTGTCTCTCTCTACACCTACCTACCTACATTACTCTTTAGAATTTAACCTATGTCGTTGACCTAATTCACAGTCATTGCAAGGTATTTTGTAAAGTATATTATTTTGTCTAATTGGGTCAACCGAGTGGGTCCTTTTACCTACAGAGCTTATCCCTGAGTGAGTTTGCAGTTTTAAATGCTACTCTAATTCCTACTTTACTAAGAATCCTATGTAGGGTCACGGATGTCCCCTCCTTATATGATAGAACTGAAGATGTCTTATATTCTCTCTTATTTATGTTATCATCATTAGTTCCACCATTATTTTTATTTTACTTTTGACAGAGAGATTGATTACTGAATCCTGATTCATTGAGTCTACAACCAAACACATGCAACAGAAATGACTCAATGCAAATACCAGAGATATGCATGGAAGATATTATTACAACCAGTCAGTCAAACCAGAGGAGGACAATAAATAATCTTAAAATTCTACTTCAATTCACATACATCATAACATTCTAACAAGTTACTTATTATGACTATAAAAAAAACACTCGTCTTATTTTCCATCTGATTGTAATTGATTGATAACACTCATATTATTATTTCTGAATGTATATTATCCCATATTGCTTTTTATTGAAATATCTAGTCAATTCCATACATGTATATAAATGAAGAAAAACAGTTGTGTGAGTGAGTAACTTGATATGATTATGAGTGGCAATAATTTGTGCTCGAAACGTTGTCATCAGTTAATATTACTGTATAACACAACACTGTGTGATTTTATCAAAATAAAATCTTATCCATTATGGAGTTATACTCTGCCACAGTGCCCAAGTTTTATACTCACCTAAAATTGTTTAAATTGCAAATAGTGAATGAATTTACAGATTTGATTCAATGTATCGCCAGTTCATCCAAGTAGCCAGCAACAATTCAGATATTTTAAATTGGTTCCACCCTATGAACTGAATCAAACCGAGTGAATCGCTTATGAGCTCGGCTGCAAACGAGCGAAACAGCCATCATTTTTATCTGGTTGATTTAAGTGATGCCTAACTACTCCTCTTATTTATTCAGCAGTATATACAGACAGGGATACACTAGAAGACTACATTTCTTTACTACTCTGAAATCGGCATGGAAATCTGCCGCACTCAGTGTAAGGAATAAAATCGGGATTTTCAATATTATTGTCAAGTCAGTTCTTCTGTATGTTTCGTAGACTTGGCTTATCACTAAAAGCATTCGAACAGGACTCAGACTATTATCAATAGCTGCCTTTGCTCTATGCTGAACATGAGATGCCCAGAAGGTATAAACAACCAGAAACTATAGTAAAGAACAAGCCGAAATCCAAATGATCAATACATATACCCAAGGAAATAGATTAGATACACGCTGAGGAAACCGCTGAGGGAAATCACGCACTTAGGCCAGCTTTGAATGGGAAGCTACAAGCTGGGTGACCGAGGTTGATATGGACGAGATCCTGTGAAGAGGAAATGAAAGCTTATGAATAGTCACAGAGTCAGAGAAAGAGGACTGTAAAAAGCAGGGTGAATTGGAGATATGCTGTTGAATATTCCATGTTTCAGTAGATATCCAAGAAAGCTCGCTTTGTAAATATAAGATCCCGGATTCGAACCCCACAGTTTGTGTGCGTACTTCTGAAAAGTCCCAAACTAGGATGGGGGAAACAGCTGTTCAGTATTCCCTGCAGGTTTCCCAATGGTTCTCTAAATGGTGTCAACTCGTGATGAAATCCTCCAACCAACCGAACCAAATGCCTACAAAATCGATACTTGGAAAATAATAATAATCCCTTAGAATCACTTTAAATATTTTTTATTTCTATTTTTAAAGCCCTTAACTGCCTTTTGACGCAACATAACTGTAGTGCTTCAGAAATGACGCCCTTGAAAAGAAATGTTTCTCCAATGAATAAATCTTCGTGTTTTCATATTTAAATTCCTGACAACATTTGAGTATGTACTGTGTAGCATTTAAGTTTACAAGATTATTTTGACCAGTTCTTGTCATTCATCCCTTCAGGTTCGCTTATGAACTTACTCAATCAATGTTTGTAAGCTTTTATTATAAGTAACTTAAATATCACAAGCTGACGCTTAGTTAAAACCTTTCCAGTATCATAATTTATACTCTTTTACCAATTTAGACAAAGCAATATGGAGACGAAGTTTGTCTGAATCGTGTAATGTATTTGCTCAACACATTTCGAACCTTCTGATCAAACAAGGACTTGTCATAGGAATATATATGAAATTAATAAAGAGGTAAGAGGTGAGAAAATAAACCCAGGTCAAGTTAAAAGGACATATTGAAGGTGAAAGTAAGAATGAAGATCGCTAAACCAAATAACACAGGTAATAGTCCATCTGCCCTGACTGGTATCAAAACAAAGTTTATGAAGGAAGTTGGTTTAGTGTGATGACGAATTGTTGCTTTGAACGCATAAAGGTGCTTTGAAATTCCTAATTGCTAGCCAGGGCTTCCACAGACTTTAGGATACACCCCAAACACGTTTTATAGATAGGTTTAAAAGATGTGTAAACGTCAATTTTATTTCCTGTTTCTGTAATATGTTTCACAATAGAGGAGCTAGGTCTCTTGTTGTCAACATTAATGGGTTCCGGGGATTCTATTTGATTCTGAAGCCATTTAGAAGTATGCTGTGAACCTACTAGCCCTTACTTGGAGAGATCAATGAGTCCTCCCTATGTGTGTGGGCACACGTACATTCAAATTGGTGAATACAATGGGATGTTACTTTGTTTCATGAACAAGATTAGAGATATTAGGTTGTAATTTACTGAATTTCAATGTTTTATAAAATTGCCTCAGAAAGGAATGATTTTTAATACATAATTCATAAAATTGCAACATGTTGCGTTCGACGATAATTTTACACCTAAGGTTAACAAGTTCATTTGACAATTTGATAGTGTGTAGAGACAGTCTCCTCTTTAAAAATTTAAAACAATTAGTTCTCTTTATGAATTTAGACAAAGCAATAAGAAGACGTAATTTGTCTGAATCGTGTAATGTATTTGTGGAACACATTTCGAACAATCTAATCCATCACACACAGACTTGTCATCTGAATATATATAAAATTAATAACAACTTAAGAGGTGAGAAAATAAATTTAGGTCAAGTTAAAAGTACATATTGAAGAAAGGCGTGTACATCAAGCTACCCAATGTGGTTGATCTTAACACCTTGACAACTAGACAAAGAATGAGCGCTGCGGTTAAAAAGACTTTTTATTCAGCTAATATCATAATAATTGAGAGTGTGAAGCCAATATATCCATCTAAGCCATTTGAGCATGCGAAAAATGATGTCACATTCCACTGTATCTACCAAATTAAATGTATGCGTGGAGGCATATACATACAGAGAATTCACCGATCTCTGCAAGTAAGGATTGGCTTCAAAAGCAAATAGAATCCCCATAACCCATTAATGTTGAGAACAGGAGACACAGCTCCTCTATTGCGGAACATATTATAGAGACAGGAAATAAAATTGACATTTACACATCTTTTAAACCTATCTATAAAACGTGTTTGGGGTGTATCCTAAAGTTTGTGGAAGCCCTGGCTAGCAATTAGGAATTTCAAAGCACATTTATGCGTTCAAAGCAACAATTCGTCATCACACTAAACCAACTTCCTTCATAAACTTTGTTTTGATACCAGTCAGGGCAGATGGACTATTACCTGTGTTATTTGGTTTAGCGATCTTCATTCTTACTTTCACCTTCAATATGTCCTTTTAACTTGACCTGGGTCTATTTTCTCACCTCTTAAGTCTTTATTATTTTAAAACAATTAGTTCTCTTTATGAATTTAGACAAAGCAATAAGGTGTAATTTGTCTGAATCGCGTAACGCATTTGCGCAACACATTTCGAACAATCTAATCTATCACACACAGACTTGTCATCTGAATATATATGAATTTGTGAGATAAAACTAAGTATTCAATATTTCCTAATGGTAAACTTAAAACATGCTGAGGGCTAATTTATTTTGATAGCTCGATGAAAACTAGGATAGATTTATAGTCAGTTTCTTTTCTTCTATGGGAATAAAGCAAAGTGAATACCTTTCTCATTAGCTATGTCTGTGCGCGACTGTAGAAATCACTTTTAGCCAACAAAAACAGATACTAAGGAGAAATAAGTAGTTGAAAACCCCATATACTCTATATGCTGTTGACTGTTACTGGAAGTCGGAAACTGTACACATTTATCAATAATTCTTGTTGGCCAGAACAGTCAGTAATCCGTACCACCTAGCTTATTGCTGCTAACAACATTCAAGTCAAAAATACTCTCCGAAGACACCGCTAATGTGGTCGCATTATATTGTGAATTGGTAGAAGTTGGCATTCATGCACTGGTCATTGGATCGGGTCCCAGTGACTTAACGGTCTACGAGTTTTCTGGCCTTGTAACCAGAAGGTCCTGGGTTTGAACCCTGAGGGTGGGTACGTACTGGTGACGAGTCCCGAACTAGGATGGGGGAAACAGCTGTCCAGTACTCCATGCAGGTTTTCCAATGGTTCTCTAATCGATGTCAGCTCAGGATGAAATCCTCCAACCAATGAAACAAAATCCCTACAAACCAATTAAAAATGATGAATAATTTTGGTTTCCAAGGAAAAGTTTATACAAAAGTAAATATTTTTAAACTAGTGTATAATGAACGCCAACAGATATTATTTATGATAATTGTGTTGAATGAAGATATGTTTGTTGTTCACTGTATCTGATTAAAATAAATCAGCTAGTCTGATAGACGGGACAAATGACCAGTTTTTACAGTTTTGTCGCCATAAACAGATAAAGGAATCTAATCCGTTCTCTCTTGACACGGGTGCAGAGATAATGAACTCAAAGAACTAAGAGAAACCTTCATAGAGAGCGGGGTTCCACTAAGCTTCATAGAGGCTAATAGCATAATACATGGAAGAAATACAGAGATTGATAAGGTAGTTAAAAAAGCGTTGTACCTAAACATAGAATTGCTGGGGGTGACACTGCAAGTGAGATACTTAAAAATCGTTTGATGAGATCATTGAGAAAAACGTTCTTTACTGATGCCTTACAAATAACCTATTCTAGCCGTCTTCTGGTGCACCTTAATGTCAATGGAATGTTACCTCAATTGTCTAGTTCTATATGCATTTACATGTTCACCTGCTCTTGCAGAGCTAGGTACATAGGACGTTCGTTAAGAAACATGTCCCAGCGCCGCGTTGTAGACCACCTACCAGTTTGGCTGAGTGAAGGAGAACGTAGAGGTATTAATTCATTGATCGATATTGCAACATATTGTAGATAATGACCACGACGCAGCATCTGACACATTATTTAATATAGTCTACAAAGTCTCACGAAGTTTGTGGAAAGGGACACGAGTGCATTCACTTTGTGTATCATTAGCTTTGGCAATACACAGTATAACATCATAAAGCCAGACCTTTGAGTACAAAATCAATTTGTACGATCTCTTTCGTTACCATGATCTTGATTTTACTATGTAATTAACATTTGAAAAAAAATTTGTCATCCTTTTTTATTCCGTATTTCATTTTTTTGTTTTATTTCATTTTACTTTATGTTATCATATTTTAACACAAAAACCGATTCTTATTGTCTATTGAAATATATATATATATATATATATATGATTGTACAGCTATGAAAATGAAACCGCCGAAAAAAAATTTTTCTTCGCTGAATTCTTTGTTATGATATAAAATTGACAAATAATTCGCAAAATCTTACGCTTGACTTCTTCGCTAATCGATACCAGCCCAAGATCTAATGTGAATCTATTATTATTACTATTATTATTATTGTATCCTTTAATTCCTAGAGGAACAGAGGGCTTCAGCTGCGCATCTCCATTGCCTTCTGTTTTCTGCCAACTTTTTCACCCAGCTCCAAGTCTGCCCACATGCTTTCATCTCCTCTTCACATGACCTCCTCCAAGTCACCCCACCCTGTCACTGACGACCAACTCGCCGCTTCCCTTTCGGGTTCCACTCGAGCGATGGCTTGTCTAGTGATGTCACTTGATGGTTTCCTCAGCGTATGGGCAATCCATCTCCATTTCCTCCTGCCTATTTGTTTCACAATCGGTTCCTGATGGGTTGGTTCGCTCCCAGAGATCCCTGTTGCTGATCTTTTCTGGCCGGCCAGCTGACCTTGAGTGGTATTGAGCGAAGACAACTGTTAATGAAGGTCTGAAGTTTGTTTCAGATGCTCTTTATGACTCGCCAAGTCTCTGATCCGTATAGTGAGTAGCCCTGACTTCACATTGCAGTTGAAAACCTGGATCTTATTTTCATTTTCCTGCTGAGTGCTTTTGACCTCCACACAGACTTGAGAGTAATGAAAGCATGTCTTGCTTTCCCGATTCTGGCTTTCACATCCTCGTCAGTTCCGCTTGCAGTTGAAACGATGCTTCCCAGGTAGGTAGGTGATGGAGGTTGTTTCTTTCAGGTTCCTCCCATTCATGCTGATTGTTGTCTGTTGTTGTTGCTGTGGCTGTTAGTGTTGGCCAGGAATCTTCATCACCTCTGTTTTATCTATGTTCACCTGAAGTCCTATCTTCTCTGGATGCTTCTTCTGCCAGCTTGTTGTTTTTCACTTGCATATCTTCCAGTTTGTGGGAAACCAGATAGATATCATTGGCGTAGTCCAGATCTTCCAAGTATTTTGTGTGAGTCCATTTTATGCGTGTTTCCTCATTGCCCGTTGTTTTTCGCATTATTCAATCCACTGCAATCAGGAAGATCATTGGTGATAGTAGACAGCCTTGTCTCACTCCCGTCCTCACTTCGAAAGCTTCCGTAAGTTTCCTGTTGTGGATTACTTGGCATGCAGCATTGTCGTATAACTGTTGGATGAGATGCATAGTTGTCGATGGGACCCCGTAGTAGCGAAGTAGTTGCCAAATGACCAATCGATCGACGCTGTCGAAGGCCTTTTCAAAGTCGATGAAGTTGAGATAGAGAGGTGACTACCATTCCAAGCTTTGTTCAATGATGATCCATAGAGTGGCGATTTGATCAATATATGACTTGTTTCTCCTGAATCCAGCTTGTTCCGGTCGAAGTTTTTCATCCAGGTTGGCTTGTTTGATTCTCTCCAGGATGATGCGGCTTAGTATTTTGCTTGGGATGGACAGGAGCATAATTCCGCGCCAGTGTTTGCATTGACTTAAGTCTCCTTTCTTTGGTAGTTTGAATAAGTATCCTTTCTTCCAATCCTCAGGTACCTTGCCCTCTTTCCACACCTTCTCTAGCAATGGGGTCATCAAGTCCGCTGTTGTCTCTGGGTCCATTTTCAATGCTTCTGCTGGGATTCCATCTGGTCCTGCTGCTTTTCCAGCTTTTAGCATCTTGATTGCATTCAGGACTTCTGATTTCGTCGAGGGGGGGGTCAATGTTCACTGGTAGTTCTGCTTCCGTTGTTGGTATTGTTGGGCGCGTCTTTTGGCGCAAAGAGATTCATTGTGCTGAAGTTTCTGTAGCAACTTTGATTACAGGGTGGGGTTGCTGTCCTCACGCCCGAGAAAAGAATGGTTACATTAAGATAAAGTTTAGGGAGAAGCAACCTTTTGGGTTGTTCCCCTTAAAATCGAAAAAAAAATATGAATCTAAGGGAACTAGAATTCTGTCATGTTTTGTTTTAGGATTGTCAAAATGTGAACCTCCACAACCTTATAAGGCTAGTCTTAGAGCAGTGAACTAATGAAGTGAGTTCTTCCTTTTTCTACTCGTCAAATATTTATAGTTCAGACAGTTCCCATTGATATTCCTTACACTTTACAACAAAAGTCATTATGATTTTTGGCTGATTTCGATATTTTCATACTAATAGGTACCACATTTTAAAGAATGTCATTTTCAGTGAGCACATTGAAAAATACCAATGAGGATCGTTTAGGTGTTAAATATTTTTCACTTTGCCTGCAAAAATACATAAACAAACCATCTGACGGGGGATGAGCCACCGTTAGAATATTCGAGACTATTACGACAACATTTCAGGGATTAAATTATATTTGAAGACTTATGCAGCATAAAACGAAACGTAAATTCACTAAAATTCAGCAGTTGACAATTTCAAATTCCTATTGACTACTAGTATTTAGTTAATTATAATTCGCTTAGGTTCTGATGAGAACACAGGGCTTCAACAGCATATCTCGACTTTGTCCTATTGTCTGTGGTCTCCTTTAGATGGTTCCATGAGTGCCCATAGGCATCCTTTTCCTCCTCACACAACTTCTTGCATGTTACTCTCAAGCATACGCGAACTCGTCGTTTCCTATTCGGGTTCTGTTTGAGGGCTGGTCTGGCGTATGATGTCACCCAACGGTCTCCTTAGCGTGTGTCCAATCGATTTCCATTTCCTTCGAGGTATTTGTTGGCCAGCTGGATTTTAGCTCATTCATTGAAATAGTTTTCTGTTGTTTATTCTTTCTGATCACCCAGTATTCAGTATAAAGCCAAATAAGACAACTATTGATAAAGTCTGAGCCATGTAGGAAGTGCTTTTCGTGATTTGCCAAGTCTCTGAACCATATAGAATCGCCTACTTAACATTGGTGCTTGCTGTTGTTGGTTGGTAATCCCCATTACCTTCATCATCCCCATGTTCAGTCGAAGTCTGCCTTTCCTGCTTCCCTTGTCAACGTTTTGGTTTTCGCCTGCAATTCTTCGAATCTGCGTGACACTAGACATCAATCTTCAGCGAAGCACAGATCTTCGACAGTCTCATTGTCTATGCAACTGTCTTCTCACTCCCACGCAACGTCTACCATGTGATCCAGTCGATTAAGAATTTCATTGGTATTACTAGGTAGCCTTGTACTAACCACGTTTCCACTTCAAAGGCTTCGCTGAGTTTTCCGTTGTGGATCACTTTAAATGTGGCATCTTCAAATAGCTGTTGCATGAGGTTGATAAAGATTTGGGACACTGCATAGTGTTGAAGTAGTTTCCATATTATTTCTCGGTCAACACTTATAAAGGCGTTCTCTAAGTCGATGAAGTTGAGATAGAGGTTTGAATGCCATTCTGTGCTTTGTTTGATGACGATGAGTGGAGTTGCAATTTAGTCCTAATACGATTTCCTTTAACTGAATCCAGTTTATTCCTTTCGAAGTTCTGCATCCAGTGCATTTTTTATTCTTTTCTTCAGCTGTCAGTGTTTCGAAGAATTGTCTTTTGTAGCACTCCTCTTTACTGCTTTACTCAGTGTAGTGTACACTGAACTCAGCTTTTCCTTCTATGCATTGAATCATCTTCTCTTTCACCATCCTCCTCTCCTCTCTTCTACCAGCTTCCACGTATCCGTTGAGAGTCATTCTTTGTCTTTTCTTTCTTCCTAGAACAGTTGTACACGTTTCCTTGAATATTGCCTTCAGAGAGTTCCAAAGTTCTTCCACGCAGCTTTCCCCAGTGATGCCACGTAGTGTCTCCGAATTCTCTCTGATCTAATCTGAAGCGAAGGTGTCGCTTGTAGTTTTGTCCTTCAGTTTCTGAATGTCAAAACTGAACTGTGGTCTGTCTCTGGTTGCTTTGAGGGATTTCAGCTTCACCTTAAGGGATCCTTGAAACTAGATGAAACTTTGAGCCCAAAACTTACTCCCCTTTTTGACTTTGTGTCTAGCAGACTGGCTGCGTCTCCACTTTCCTTGAGAAACATTGAGATTAGATCTGCCTGGTTTGTGGTATATCCTTCAGGTGAAATCTGTGTCACCTCATATGTATTCCTGTGGTTGTACACGCAGTCTTCAATCATCAAATCATTGAAGGTGCAGAAGTCTGCGGAGAGCTCTCCATTATCTTTTGTCTCATCGACAGCCTCTCGACCCATGATGAGTTTTCTTCCTGTACTGTCGGCTCCCAGTTTGGCACTCATGTGGCCCATAGGGATTTTGTCCGTTACTGTTTGTAGTTGTGTGTAAAAGTCCTCCTTCTTCTTTTGTCCCATGTTGTTTGTAGCACTGGATAACTGCAACCTTCCTTTTGAGTTGAACCTTGCTGTCATAATTTTAGAGGAGATTGATTCCAACTGCATAAGAGCTTTGGCTGCTGTTGGTGACATCATGATAGCCACTCACAGCCTCAGTGTGCTCGTGGTTGTCGTCGGGGTGACCAGACTAGAGTAGATTATCGACTCTCCAGTTGACAATTTTGATGTCTACATCCATTTCACCTGCTTTCACAGATTCCTAGCACTTCCATATCTTGTGATTTCTTTGGCAGCCTTTCAAGCTTCGTACATTATACGAACACCTGACATTCCCATCCTTATTTTCACTTTAATCGATGGAAGACAAATCAGTTGACTGGCTTCCCCAAGTTCTTCACCGCCCGAATAATTCCCTCTCATCAATTCCAGACAAGAATAGGTTTGTTTTTTTATTAATTTTCTTGCGCGTAGAAGTCTCTGTAGCGATTGGATTTTGTGGGACAGGGTCACTAACTCATCACCCGACCCCCCCACCCTTGTTTTCCTGGATTTGAGACAGATTAGAAAACTAGCGAACTTGTAAACTGAATGAGGTTACTCGTAAGTAGTTAGGGACAAATAACTAAATAAAATTAGGCATCTATCAGATACATTTTTTATAACGAAAAGTAAATGGAAACACTCATTCATAAAAGTACAGAATAACATAATTTATTATATATATATATATATATATATATATGGGAATTTGATTAGTATATGATAAATGAAAATTAGTGAAAGACTAGTTTTTCTTGAATAATACTTAAATATGTGAACCATTCAAGCATAGAAACCTGTTTTCCCTTTTTTTCTCAAAGTAGAACTTAAAAATTTAAAGTACAGAATGATATAAAGAGGTTTAAAATAACACTGAGTTAGATTTTATTCTCAAAAGACTAAGGACTATCTACATTGCATTTGTTACCAACAACACAGCTATTGTGAGCGTACCGTGCGTCCCTAATTGTTTACAATTCAATTTCCCGATCAGGTGGGCATGTTCTAGCTGTATGGTCTCTACTGACGTTCAGGAGCTGAGTTAAAGCCACCACTATTTTGCATTCCAAGTGTAGCATAGGACACATTTCCATTGTACTCTGTTATGAACCTGTCGCTGATTAATATGATCTGGTTGACAGCTGATATGACCAAGTGGACTGTTGAGGAAGTATAATAATACTGACTCAATGAACAGCCCAAATGATATGCTATTCGTCCGTGGTATCTTGCGCTTCCCTGAGCAACGTATATATCAAAAGACAAAGGCTGGCCTGTAACTTTTACGGTGCGATTTTTATTAGAGAAACTCATATTTATATATTATTTTGCCACATTAAGATCGGCCCAGGACAGTAAAAATTTATTGTTCTGATAGACTAGCGATTTGGTTAAGCTGGGTGAAAATAAATATTCTGATTGGTTGGCAATCTGACCAAGACCAAGGTGAGAAAAAGATGATGAAATTTTTGTAGTCATCTGCTCACACAATGAATCACTTGATGAGCCATAAGATGATTAGTATTTTAAGCTGATTCCTATCACCTCCTCTAGTAAGAGGTGGATCTATTTGGAAAGGTTATGATATTCTTTCTTGTCGAGTTGACCTTCGAGTGGCAGTGGACAGGGTGTGATGTGTGACCTCGGTTTTCGGCTTTGGAAGATTAAATGTATTCACCAATACTTCTAACGTGAGGTTTAACTTCCTGTTTTCGTGTGTGTCTAAAGAATCTCGTATATGATCAGTGTGGCTGACACATCTATCCTACTACATTCACTTTGTATAAAACTTTTCATTTCTAGTAATAATAACTTCTTTATTCTCGACACTATTTACATAATGTACAGAATTTCCAGAGGAGTTTATTGCATGATATTTTCCCTTCGTACAACATCTTCAAGTAAAATATTATTTAACAGTATATCCTGTGACACAATGGTCTCTGAGTTGAAGCAGGAACCATTCCATTATGTGATATATCTGATTTGTCTCCTTCAGGAAGTCCACGACATCTAGTTGAAAGCCAATTGTGAGATATTCAGAAGTACATTTTGACACCCAAGGACATAACTAAAGAACAGTTATCTCATGCGCTGGAACACATTGCCACCAACAATCAGGCCATTCCTCAATTTTAGTAGAAACTTGCAAATCAGAAGCTGGTGAACACTTTAGATACACCCAAGAGTAGATAATATCATTAGTGATCATATCTTAATCGATTAAAACAAATCGGAAGAGAGAAAATAAATGCCATGAAGAGATGGAAGTTTTTGGTAGCCCAAGTTATTAGCAGGCCACCACTGTTTACCCACGAGTCCATCTTGGAGGTAAACAGGAAAAATCATGTACACAAAAGCGCTGAATCAATTTAAAAACGTCGAGTTTTCAAATTGTATCATAACCTGTCAACTTCCATTTGAGTCCTTTACGACTGTCTAGTGAACCGAGAGAGGTCAGCAATATTCATAACTGACTGGAGGTTGAATTTAATACAATTTATACAAATATCCAGTAATATAAACAGACTGGTTTAATTAGTGGGGTCTGCTGCAGAACTGACTGAATTCTTCAGATCCCTAAATAATTAATTTGATCATTAGTTAAACTAAAATGTAATGACTTCAATAAATAAATGTGTAACACCAACCAATTTATCACTTCTCTAATCAAAATAAGTTTTTTTTAAATCACACACATATTTCTTGAAATATTCAGTAGTATTTTTAGTTCGGAAATAGTGAAGCTGACCAATCTCTAAAGGGCTTTAACAATTCACCATTTTAAGCTGAATCATTCTACGTAAACTGATATTGAACTGAAAACTAATAAAAAGAAATTACCTCCTGGTGTTCAGATAGTTTCAACCTGGATAATCAAACTAATCGATTGACGTAGGTGTGTTTTAAACTGTTCGCATCACCCAATAGTATAAACCTTATGTTAAACTAATTGTATTCTGTTCGGAAATAGTTCTCAAATCTAATGGAGTAATACGTAATGATATTCTTAAACCAGGTATCGTTTCGTAGGAATTTGATCAATATCAAATTAAATCATGGACTGAAATCAATTAGAGAACCATTGAAAGCCAAAGAGTACTGAACAGCTGTTTCGTCCTAGTCTGAGGATATTGAAAGTTATGCACCTCTGACTCTACCAGAGATCGAACAAAGAACTTCCAGATTACAGCTTCAAGCTGGTTGACCATTCAGCCACTGGGATGAAGTCAATTGGCATATGGACTCTAACTTCTCTTAATTCGTGATTCATAGCATCACAGACAGTCGACTTCATTCGTTAGTATTTATCCCTATACTCCATCAGGCAGCTTCGTCCTGCAGTTGGTCACCATTGAGCATCACATATTCATATAAAATAATGTAAATTTATTTATGTTTCTAATACCACTGCTTTCAGTGAAAATGTTATTTCCTTGATAAATTCATACTAGGCTGATAAGTTTCATGGACAATTTTCCGCTTCTAATTAATTTTTCTTGAATATATTATTCAATGAGTTTGCCTACTAGTGAGTAGTACAAAGCAAAATCACAAAAATGTTCAACTATGTAAGAACTATTACAATGTTCAAGTGTTGGTTTGTAGGGATTTGATTGGTTTCAGGATTTCATCATGAGCTGACATTAGTTAGAGAACCATTGGAAAACCTGGGAGTACTGGACAGCTGTTTCGTCCTAGTTTGGGACTCATCAGCAGTACGCACACACCGGGATTCGAACCCGGGACCTTCCGGTTACAAGGTGAGCTCGCCTTGTAACCTAATGTCTAACTAATGTCAGCTCATGATGAAATCCTGAAACTATCAGAATGACTGTGGTGATCGAAGTGATTTTTAGTACGAGATAATTCCAACAAGAGAAGAAAAGTCATCAAGACGGCAGAGAATAGTGAGGGAGATTTTTAGTAAATTTCCATCAAAGAGATAGTTTTGGACTCAAGTAGGAGAAACTTCAGAGTACAGCAGCAGTTTCTAACCAATATACCAAAGGAATTCAAACAAAAAGCTATGCGAATAGCTTACTGATTTATCCACAAACAGATACTGAAACCAACCAACTTTGTTGAAATTGCAGAAGCTGAACAGCTAAATGCCACAGATTTTAATTATCATGTTTAGTACAGAAAAAGTTATGCTACAGCCCTGAAACATGTCCGATACATAAGCTTATGTATGATAAATCTATTATGTGAAGCTAAGAAGCACTTTTAGTAGTTTTGAATTTAATTTAAACTGCTTGTTGAGGTTTAAGGTGGAAAATTGAACAAAGATAGGACAGATTCAATTGAAAAACTCATCACAAGCATACTGAGAGAGCTCCTAAAACCGAAACGGATTAATAACAATATTTACAATGATTTAAAACCTCGACTGTCTCGTTTGTCCTACATGTGTGACCTGCCAAAAACAAACGAACAGTACGTCCCAGTGAAAACTATACTTTTTTCTATAACCACCTTGCCTCAAGAAAAAAGTTTCTGATTGATTTGTAGGGAAGTTGGAACCTATTCGTCAACCATTAGCTGTGTGCTCAGTGAAAGATTCATTCTAGTTTGCTGGTCGCCTGAACTACTTGAACGTCTGCAATAAGTTTACGGTGTCATTTGATATAACCTTCTCGTTCACACAGATCCCAACTAATGAGACTGTGGATATTATTCGTCAGCATCCCTCTCCAAATGCCACTAATGTTTGTCATGGATGTACCACGTGCCATGGATGTCGATGCATCCCTTGACCTAAAGGTGGCTTTCGATTCTGTCGACCGAGAGTTTCTCTGGAGATGCTTGGCTGTATAGGGAATGCCGAGAAAATACATTGCACTGATTAAGGCACTCTACTCGTACTCACACAGCCAGGCGAGAGCTTACGGCGAGTTGACATCTGAACTGGTAACTACTAGTGGTGTCCGTCAAGGATGCCCATTATCACCTTTTCTATTCAACTTCATCATAGATGTACTAATGGACTTAACCCTAACTCACTTCAGCGACTCAGGGATTGACTTGCTACCAGGGAATAATCTCGTTGACTTAGAATATGCTGACGATATAGTCCTTCTAGGCGAGGACGCTGAAAAAATGCAGTCTTCTAAACACCTTGAGCTGCAATCTCCGAATGTTTGGAATGTGATTCGATCCCGCCAAATGCAAGATGATGTTACAGGACTGGACTACATCGACGCCTAGTTTAAAAATAGGAAGTGAAGTGGTAGAGCACGTTGACCGCTTCACTTATTTGGGAAGTACCATCAGCCAGTGCCAACGGGTTGATCTCTGATGAAATCTCAGGACGGACACAGGGGGCTCGTTTCGCATTTGCCAGTTTGCGCCATCTCTGGCGTGAACGAGATATCCGACCATCGACCAAAGGGCTGGTGTACTGATCATCAGTCCGCTCCGTCCTCCTTTATGGCTGTGAGACCTGGCCACTGAGAGTGGAAGACATGAAAAGACTAGCTGTCTTTGATCATAGGTGCCTGCGCTCTATCTCCGATGTTAAGTGGTATAATAAGGTGAGCAATATTGAGGTTAGGCTTCGGTCGAGTTCTAGGTAAGGAGGGGAAATCAATCAACGAGGCTGTGAAGCTACATCGACTGAGATAGTTAGGACATGTGTTACGTATGCCTAGTCATCGCCTTCCTCGACAATGGGCAATGTTAGCTGATACAGGGTCAGGCTGGAAAGGAGCTAGCGGCGGTCAAACAAAAACATGGCACCAGTCAATGAAATCCACAACAGTTAGTTTAAGCCACGTAGGAAGGTGTAGACTTTCTGGTTGGGGTCCTCGGGACAGTAAAAACCAGTGGCTGGAAACAATTGGTGATATGGCTCACAGTCGTTCTCAGCGACTGGCGCAGATGCATCCACTCCTTGTGACTTATGATTTCCAATGAAACTGTTTTGTTCTTCGTTATTACTCTTCCTTTGTCTCACACCTCTATTTACTGCCTCTATTATACTTTTCTTCTACTTTCTTCTGTTGCTTTGTGTGCTACAAAGAGTGTGGCGACTTGAACTGCCGCACATATGTGCAAAGTTCTATGTCGACAACAGACAGACAGATATGGATGTACAATTCCAGTTTAACAGTCCTCTTTACGGTCAAATAGACGGTATTGCTATGGGCGATTCACTAAGCCTTGTATTAGTGGACATCTTCATGTCTAACCCTGAGAGAAAAAAGCTGAAGTATGCAATTCATGAAATACCTTCTTATTATCGAGATGTTGATGACACATTTATAGTGTGCAAGAATGAAATTCATGCACACTACCTACTTGGATTTTTGAATGACGCACATAAAAATATCGACTCCACTATCGAACATGAAATTAATGGGACATGCTTGACATTGACAAGCGGAGTTTAGAGGACAGTAGTCTCTAAAGATCAATTTTCTGAGAGCCTATATGCGATGGATAATAATTAAATTTCATTACTTTTTGTCTGATCAGCTATAAACGAGCATGTGTCAGGATTGTGTTTAACAGAGACAGGAGAATATGCTCTACTGAGAAATTAAAGGAAGAATTCACGACTTTTGAGACGTTGAAAAGCAGAGGTTGAAATTGGAAGTGAGATCCAAAACACTTTTCATCCTGTTTGAATGTAACTTCACCCGTTCTGGCATTTCCCATCGTTACGCGGACCTAACAGTTACCGCTCTATACAATACTAGGCTAATGAGCTGTCTCCTTTGCAGCAGATACGTGAAAGAGGTCAACAAGGTTTATCACATATAAGTAAAGATTCAGCTGTCTCGATGTGAAGCAATGTGAATAAGTAACATAACAAAATTTGTTTATTACACCACAAAACAGCCCAGTAGAAAGATGATGAAACCAAATAGCAACTAATAAGATTGGATAAACAAGAACCTCAGCCAATATATGGGGCGATGTCTTGTAACGCTCGTTCACACTGTGACTTCATAAAACCCCAATAAGTGAAGAGGAAATTAAAGTCTGATAAGAAGTCGGGTCTTGTTGGTCAGTCAGTGACTTCCATGCCACTGGTCTAAACTATATCAAGACCTAGGCTTTTATTACACCAACAATCCCTAACATCATAAGAGCCGAAATACAGCAGTTCCGCTGAGTTATTAAATTCATCCAGAAACTTGACATATCGCTTCACTTTCCTTTCATCTAATATTCTTGTTCTCATTGGTCAGTAGTTATTGCATTACAAATAAATCGAAATAACAAAAAAAATCACAAGTGGGATTATTAAATATTTATGAAAACACATAAAACACCAAAATGAATTAATAACATAACATCTGGAAATCTGATATATAGTTTAAGCGGTACACGCAGCTGTCTCCTTTTCTTGAAGTCCTAAATCAACTTCAACTTGCATTGCAGTTGTTTGGTGCATAAATGGACGTTGTTCGCGAAAATTGGATATTGTACGCTCCTTAGCCTCCGGCCATTTAACCAATGCACTAATTAATGACAACAAAAAAAAGTTTTTTGAATTAAGAAAAAAACAATTTCAAGAAGAAGAATAGTAGGAATAACGGCTTTATTCTAGACATTGTGCTGATACATCCTGTGGAACTTTCAGCGTACTTAAATTGCCAAATATCTACTCTGCGTAGAGAATTTTCAAGTAAAATACTATTCGGCAGTATGTCATATGTGTGAATATATGCAATATACAATCCTCTACGTGTGTCGGTGGCATAGCGGTTAGGACGCTCGCCGACCATGTGCATGGTCCGGGGTTCGATCCCCGGCCACCGACGCACTCCTTTACCTCGCTAAGCCAGAAATAATCCTGGTAAAGAGGAAAGTTTGGACATGAGGCTAGCAATCCTATCCTGTAAAATAAACACTGCTACAGAAACTTCAAGTCACTAGCTTGAAGCCCTATTTTCTACTGGGGAACGTGAAGGAAGACATCATTATTAAACAATCCTCTACAATATCTCTTGCTGATTTACTCTGAGAATTGCTCTACATTAAATGTTGACAGCAAACTAAGAATGTGAGTGAGTTCACTTGACCATCTAAATACACAATTAGATGATTAATAGCAGTAAGAAATGGAGAAGGGTTTACGCAATATACTGGATGAAAATTTTGGTGGCCCAGTGATATAAACGGGCCATCAATCTTCTGATCTAAAGGTCACATAAGGACCGTCTGACTACCTGTAGATTTACAGCTGTGCAATGAATACATTGTTTACTGGCTATAGCACTTGACTTTCAGTAAGTGGATTTCGAGTTCAAAACCCGCACCACCTACCTAAGTCAGGGTAAGTAGGCAGTGTGGCTCATAATCTGAAACACGGAAATTTCAAACGATGCTACACTAGTAGATAATATCAAAGAATATTACAGACTTCTCCTCAATTATAGTCGCATTGATGAACTTCACTGACACTTTTAGGTTAGTCCGACTACTACTTATCCGTTATTAGTAAAAACATAACCTAACAGCAAACGTTATTCAAATATTATATGGTGAAACTCTTAACAACATATTTATTCCTTGTTTCACTATGGTTCATCTTTTCAGTTTTAAAACAGTATTGGTGAGTAGGCACTTTTGCATTCCTATTTTTGCATAAAACTATATACTACCGATTGATTCAGATGAGTAGTTGCATACTACTCATATTAACCAGTAAAGCTTGTTGGACGGATTGAAGTGGTCTACACACTGGATGGTGGCATACATTTTTATACTTTCTTGATTACCATTTATGGCATCGTGCGTCAGTGGCGCACACGTAGAATACTCACTAGCCCATTCAGGTGGTCCAGGATTCGGCCCCTGGTCGACACACTCACAAACCTCGCTTAGCTGGTGATAAGCCCAGCAAAGAAGGAAGGTTAGGAGTGAGACTAATAATCCCACCCCGTAAAAATAAACACCATTGCTACCGAAACTCCAAAGCTGTAGCTTGATGCTCTATGTTCCAATGGGAACGCAGAGGAATAAAATTTAAAAATAATTCATGGTTTTAAGGAGATCACATAATATGCTCTGAAAAACTTGGTTTCCACAGGAAACTACGGTTAGATATACTTCATCACTCGAGCTGTACAGATTGCAAATAACTAACCGTTTTTTACACTGTGAATTCATTCTCATTTTTATTTTTCTAAACCATTATTGTAAACCTTAGTACTTTTTATCCACCACAACTTGATGGTCACTCTGTGCAATTCTGTAATCACTTTTAAGTCAAATAAAAATGTTATAACAACTAGACAAAATGTGAGGATATATAATGAAATAAATAAACTTGTAAGCAGAAGGCAAAAACACATCAACAGGCTTTACAGACATCATAAAATCAATTATTCCAAGAAGCGATCGACAGTGAGATTTAACCTCATCTTCGAAGGTTTAATCGATTGATCGTTTGGCAATTTTCTCTCAATTTATCTGTTACACTAAGGGAAGATTATCAATATTCATGGAGTTTGTGTATCAATTATTCGAAACTAGAATGATAGAATGCTACCACTACTTGATTAAATTAGACAATATCATGTACCTGAATAAGAGCGATACATCATTTAAACCTTTGGTTTTTAGTTTTGGTAATCCAAAATGCTGTAATCTGAATCAAATCCTACAAATTTGTAATCGACTGATATACTTTGACCCATAGCAGTAAAGCCCATTTTTAAATAATTATACTATAATCTTAGCCTTTAATGAATAAACTATATAGACTCAAAAAAATGAACTGCTGACTATATAACAGATCAAAAAATATTCTGAAGTTGATTTATATATATGTATATTACTGGCGATACAAATTATAAGTAGTAAATTTACAAGGTGATATAAAAAATACCTCAAGTTACAGTGATAAGTAGAAATACAACCTGTCCAACACATTACATTTACAAGCTCTGAGCAATAATTTAGATTTATTGTGTTAGGATGCTGAAAGAGTATTACTCAAAAAGACCACTTGCAACTCCATGAAGATGATGATAAACAGCACCTAGAGCGTGAAGGCTAGTGACACTGCCTGGCTGCTCAAAACTCACAGTTCGAATCTGTGACCCAATGGTGGTTGAAAATCGACTACCTCTAGAGCGATGAGCCAACAACTTCAGATCACAATAATAATACTACTGGCCAACCACACCTTATATAGTAGAGTATGTGTATATTTATTTATCTGAATCAAGATTGAGGACAGTATTCAGCTATTAGTTTAAGAGGAATTAAAAACAACTATCAACTCAACAAAGATGCGGAAGAAAGTGAAGATGGATTGAACACACACTGAGGAGATCGTCAAATGACACTGTGAGCCCCAGACCATAGCTGGAATGGAACCCGAATAGGAAATAATGAGTCGGATGTTCGACAGTGACTTGGAGAAGATAGTGTGGAGAGGAGATGAGAGACTATGGGCAATCGTGGGGACAGCTTAAGTGGACGATAGAGGATAGGACAAAGTGGAGACGCGCAGTTGAAGCCCAAAGCGACAATAATAACAATAATCAACTCACCGATATATTGCACGGGTATACTTCATACGACCTTGACCATTTAGAAACTCAAAGATGTGGTCTAATGAAGGCAAGTGACGGGAACGTATACAGATTAGGCACCACCTACAAAAAGAAAAGTAAAGTCCGATTAATTCAACAAAAACTAACCACTTATTAACGAGTAATAAACAATGAAGAGGCTTTCGTTTTGTTCAATTAGCTGCTTAGTCAGTTTTATCATTATAAATATCTCTGGTTGGCTGGTTTCGACATGGGACTTTTCTCCGATATGCAGCACTTTGAGTGGTCACACTTCAATTAGCACACAAATCCAGAGAAGAAAGCAAAAAGAAATGCAAAATGGAGACAATAAACAAAGATATGAGGCAAAAAGGATAGTAATATCGAAGAAACATATAGTTTTATTGGGTATTATAAGTCACAAGGTGTGGATGCAGCTGTGCCATCAATGAGAACGATACTGAGCCATATCACCAACTGTCTCCAGCCTTCATTGGTTTGTACCGTCCCAAACACCCCAACCAAGAAGTTTACACCTCCGTACGTGACTGTTGTGAATTTCATTGACTGATGAGGCCATGTTCTCGTTTGACCACCACTGGCTGTTTTCCAACCTGAACCATTCTATGTTAGCTAACATTACCCGTCAGTCGAGAAAGGCGATGACTAGACATACGTAACAAATGTCCTAACCATCTCTCCCAATCGGAGTAACTTCACAACTTCGTTGATTGATTTCACCTCCCACCTACCCAGCACTCGACGCGTAACCTCAATATTGCTCGCCCTTATTATGGACAAGATTTTATTTTGATAAGTAAATCAAGTTGAACTTGATATGATTATGAGCAACAGTCTGTGCTCGAAACGTCATCAGTTAATATAAATGTACAACACTGTGTGATTTATCAAAATAAAATCTTATCCATAATGGAGTTATACTCTACCACAGTGCCCAAGTTTTATACTTATATCAATAATTGCTCGCCCTATTATACCATTTCACACAGAAGATAGAACGCAGGCACCTACGATGAAAGATAGCTAGCCAGGCTTCTCATGTCTTTCACGCTCAATGGCCAGGTCTCACAGCTATAAAGGAGGACGGAGCGGACTGATGAGCAGTACACACGACCTTTGGTCGATAGCCGGATATCATGTCTACACCAGAGATGGTGTAAACTGGTATACGCGAATCTACCCCTCTGTATCCGTGCTGAGATTTCATCAGCGGTCAACCCGTTGGGGGTGATGGTACTTCCCAAATAAGTGAAGTGGTCAACATGCTCTAGTTAGGTACAACAGTTTGACAAGATAAATCAAATTATTAGTGTCAATTTAACAAGTGTGAAGAGGGTGTGAAAATATACAAAAAGAGCATATGAAATTGATAATAGTGAATTAATTATTAAAGCAAAAGCAAACTAAAAGTAAAACTAAAAATTAAGAACAAAAGAAAAAATCTAAAATTTTTTTACAGGGAACGATTAGTGAAGAGGTTAAGACCAAGGTGGAATATTAAATAAATAAATAATAAATGAAAGTTAGTCATATAGACTAGGTGTAATAATTTAACCTGGAAGTTGCAGTATTAACTGTAATAGGGACTGACAGTAGTACATTAACCATTTTGTGAACACAAACAGCATTCTTATACTCAGCAATATTGAGACGCGATCTTCAGATTGACAAAACTGTAGTTAAAATGGAACTTAAAATAAAAAAATCCAAAAGCCATGAAATATTTCAACTAGCTATATGATTTTATATGGTGAAGAGGAATAGGGATTTGAATGGAATGAAGTTCACCTGTTGCCGTAGAGCCAGATACATCGGTCGTTTGACGCGCATCCTGTCCAACAGGATTCAAGAACTCTATCCAGCATGGTTGCGAAAAGGCAGTATTCCTACTGTAAGGAGTGCGATAATTGAACACCTGATTAACAGTGATCATTTCATCTCAACAAATGCCTCCTACCAAAGGCAGTACACTTTCGTCTTCTTTGTATCGCTGAAGCTCTGGCCATTCACATAGAAAAACCAGGGCTGTGCATACAAAAGAGAATTATTCAACCACTTCTATTATCATGGTAACAACTGTGTTGATTTTTGATGACTTAGTTTTCTTTGCTTGTTTCTCTAATTGCTTATAATTCTTGTATTCATTTAGAACTCTTACCTAATTTCATATTCTCTAGTTTGTTCCTATGTGTATCCTGAATACAACTCAATCATCAAATTATACATATTATTATGTAACTCTTTTTGAACAACTGTTTGTGACAGCTCATCACCTTTGTTACTACACTAGTTTCATGAACACTCAATTTTCTTGACCGTTTTTGTGTAACGTAACTCTACCCAAAACTTACTAATTTTCACCTGTTTAGTTAAAATAACCATAACCAATTGCATATTTGTTTGACAAACTTAATGTTCACATGCATACAAAATAACTCATATATATTTGCGATTGTACGGCTAAGAAAATGAATTCTCCGAAAAGAGACTCTTCGCAGAACTGCGTGTTTTGTTTTCACTAATGCCTGGATGGGGATTATTCATGAAGTGAATAAAGCAGTTAAGACTGTATAACAACAATCTGCCAATGCCAATAGTCAAGAGACGAATTTAACCAGAATTAAACATTGGACGAGATTAACCAATATATCCATTATAGTCTTACAGGAGTTCAACTGAAGCCCGAATGGCTTACTAGTAAAGTCTCTGACTGTAGCACCGGTTTCGAATGTATATCTATGCGGCCATCAGTTTCTTTGAGGTGGTACATACGTCTTGTAGAAGTGTCGATATGCAGGAGAAGTAAGTGTCGACCAATTTCTCTCAACAGCTTTCAACTATCTACCCCATTTTAAATACACCTGAAACTGTACAGACAGAATAGAAGAATACGAGATCTCTTCGGTTATAAAGATCAGAATCCATCCGATCAATTGTTGCACTAATTATTAATACAGGGGGATGGCGTTTACTTCTTAATTACAACTTGTGTCCTACAACATATTCCAGTGATGAAGCTACGCCGACAACCTGTTCATAAAACTTTCTCTTGATGTTTCAACAAATTAATTTCTACGCATGACATAAGAAAAAATAGAAGACATAAAAATGTAATATGCGGTTCAACAGTCTTAAATTGAGTTCGTTGGCTTCAATACACCAAGATGATATGTACAAACAGTACACAAGCATCTACTACTACTGTGGTGACAGCTAGCTGCAAGCCGAAAATTGTAGACAGCAATTGACGTCAATGTCACGTCCCGGATTGCGGTCATGCGAAAAAACAATAACAAAGCTTAACATTGAGGAATTCACCAACCAATCACACCAGACTTAGTGTGTGCAAATACGATTCGCAGATATATGGCCCAACCTTCTAAGAAAGAAACAACCAATCAAAAGATATCGCTTCTCTGTTAACAATAACGCTAATAATAATGTACATAAAAATCTATATAAATATCTCTTGATATTCTCAATAAACGATCTGTCGCCTGGCCTTTGTCTTCCGTCTTTACACTGCTACGTAAGCATAAAAAGAATGTCACTATGTTTTCTTATGAGCATTTAAAAAAACTAGGAAAAACACCTAAAGACCAGTAAATAAAATGAAATCAAAGTTCACCTGTGCATAAAATAATAATAAGAAGAAATTCTTACTGTGATCGTATTTCGGCATTTATCTGTTTGGATAGTTTTAAAACTTCATCAATTTTGCATAAATTATTGATTTCTACTGGTTCAGATTCAACCACATTGCGTAGAGTTAATTCCCTTTGTATATGAGACAATTTATTCCATAGGTTAGTTAAACTTTGTATTTTTGTCGTATCGGAATGTAGATCGTGTGCAGTGAATAATTTAAGCAGACTATCGCATTCAGCAAACAGATCACCAGCATCAAATCTACATAAAAGAATACATAAGACAGTATAATATACATCTGCTTAATCTCAGCTTATAAAATGATGATATACTATTTTGCTTGAATTGGTCATTAGAGTTATACAACAGGCGCTTGAAATTTTCCCAATTACGGTGACTTTTTAGTGTTCATAGAGTCAAGCGATTAAAACTTTAGAATTTGCAGTAAGTGTGTAGATTGAGGCATAATTTTGACATCATATCACATATACAAATATTCAGCATAACAGCAACAAGCATATCTGGCATAATTACTTGTAAGGTAGATGTTGTACGCTGATTGAAGATGAAAATATGATGGAGAAGATTTGTAGCTTATGTGGATGATTTTCAGGTGGTTGTGTTCTCTGAGGTGGATAGTTAATTTGCGATTATGAACGTATCATCTATGTATCTCTTGTATAAGTGCAGTTGACTTATCAAGGGATCGAGGATGTTGTTTTCAAGACTCTCCATGAAGCAGTCGGCTAGGAGTCTTTCATACAGATTTTATTTAAAAACACTATAGCATTTCCACTAGTTCCTGTCCATTCCACATGAGCTTATTGGTAAGTTATTATCTCATAATTGTTACGTCATGCGAACTTCTGTCTTATTGATATAAGTATAAAAATTGAGCACTGTGGTAGAGTATAACTCCATTATGGATAAGATTTTATTTTGATAAATTACACACAGTGTTGTGCAGTTATATTAACTGATGACGTTTCCACACATGTATATAAATGGAAGAAAAAAGTTGTGTGTGTTACTTGATATGATTATGAGCAATAGTTTGTGCTCGAAACGTCATCAGTTAATATAACTGTACAACACTGTGTGTGATTTATCAAAATCAAATCTTATCCATAATCGAACTTCTGTCTCTTTTCTAACTTACAATTAGTCATTCTTTCTTACACTTTACATTATGTAATACAGCTTTTCAAGGACAAAGTTTACCAGTATCTGATTGGTCTAAAGATTTCTTTGTTCACTCTAATTACGATTGTACAGCTCCTGAAAATGAATCGTTGAAAAGAAAATTTTCTTCGCTGTTTGCGCCTTTTTCTTATGCCTTAATATGGGAATACTTCGTTCATTGAAAAAGCTAATGTTATCAATCTCTCTCCCCACCCTGTGATATTAGATTTTAAAACTGTCATCCTATCCCATCCAGCCTATTGTATGGTTGTGTGTAAATGCATGTAGTGAGTGGTATAGCTGAACTATCCTCTAGATTTTTTATCTTATTCGGGTCAACCAATCTAGATTTTGCTAGGTTTTTATGTTCGGCTAGTCTGACTACCCCTGTTCTACTAGTCTAACCTATGTATTTGACCTGACAGTCATTGCAGACAGGGTATTAGATAAACTAAACTGTTTTGTTTTAAAGGCTTCACAGGATCCTTTAACCGACCAAGTTTGTTTCTAATTGAGTTTGTGGTTGGTTTGAATGCCAGCCACTTTTATTCCTGTCTTGTTAAGAATTCGGCGTGAGGTTTCCAAGGTTCCTTCCTTGTATGGAGTTACTAATGATGATTTAGATTCCTTATTGTTGGTGACGTCATTAATATTATTATTATCACTATCGCTACCATCATTTTTTATTTTTACATTTCCTTACATATTTTCTGACTAATTTATCCGGGTAATTATTAAGTTTCAAGACTTCTTTTATGTGTATCACTTCTCTTAGATTTTCCTTGGTACTACTTAGGTTTTGTGCTCTGTCATTTAAACATTTCACTAATCCTATTTTTACTGACATAGGATGGGATGATCGGAAATCCAAATATCTGTTTGAATGTGTGGGTTTTCTGTAAACACTAGTGTTTAGCTTCCCATCTTCTTTCCTTTTTACGTTGCAATCTAACATTGGAAGCTCCCCTTCCTGACTTTTTAATGAATAAGTGAGTTGAATTGCCTCTACCTTCGAGTTGATGTGTTCGAAAAATCTATCTATATCTTGTGTTCTAAGTACAATGAATGTGTCATCTACATATCTCCACCATACTTTTGGGATGGGGGTGAACGTTTCAATCGCTATATTTTCCCACCTATCCACGAATATATCTGCTACAACTGGGGATATTGGTGATCCCATGGCAACTCCCTCAGTTTGTTTGTACATTTTCCCTTGGAATTTAAATACTGTGGAAGTTAGGCATAGCTGCACCCCCAGCATTATGACCTCAAGTGGCACTTTTGTCCTAAGTTTGAGTTCTTGATCGAATATGAGTTCGTTTCTGACTGCCTCTATAGCCATATTTATTGGTGTACGTATATAAACTAAAAATGTCAAAACTAACCATTTTCTCTTCATCATCTAATCTTAAATTATCTAATCTATGTTTTAGTTCATAATAATTTGTTAGTCTAGATTTCGAGTGGCTTTTAAGGGGATTTAATGCCATGGCTAAATATTTAGATAATTCATAAGTAGGTGAATTTCTAAAATCAACTATAGGTCTAATAGGGTATCCTGACTTATGAACTTTAACAACACTTTAACATCCTACTAGGGTTATTAGTTTTAGGCATTAAATTAAACCACTTAGACTCACCTAGAAACGGCTTCATTCGGCGTATAAGGTAGGCTGTGGATTTCTTAACTTCATTCATAACTGTGTCTACTGACTTATTAATTTCCCCATATGATCCTGTTTGTATGTGAGTGTTTACCCTGTCCAAATAATCTGATTTGTCTGATTCTACTGTTACACTTCCTTTGTCTGACTTAGTGAGGTATTTTATGGCTTCTGTCTCTGGTTTTATCAGGTTAGGCTTTCCACGTTATTGTCGTTTTAATGTAAGTGCACACTGTGCCCGCACTTCGTCAGCTGTTGTTTTGTCTATCCCACTTAGTGCTATTTCTATTTCACGGATGATATCCTCAAGTTTCAGCTTGTCTACCGATACATTGAAATTTAGTCCCTTTTCTAATACACTGTTTTCTGTACTCGAATAAGATAAGAAATCTAGAGAATAGTTCAGCTATACCACTCACCACATGCAATTACACACAACCATACAATAGGATGGGATGGGATGACAGTTTGAAAATCCAATGTCACAGGGTGGAGGGAGAGATTGATAACAGAAACTTTGTTTATCGAATCAACTGCAAATACATGTGATAGGAATGATTCAACACCTGTCCCAGATATCTGGAAAATTCTACTACCCCAACGACGACAAATAGAAGAAGACAAAGAAAACTATAAAACTCAAGTGCTGAAGTCGTGTGATTATAATTGATGAAATGATTATGAACAATAGATTTTGTTCGAAACGTCATCCAATAAATCATACTGTTTCACTGTGTGATATATCTAATAAAGAAACTATGGAAAGTTACACATTATAAACAAACAATTTTCAAGTGTTGGTTTGTAGGGATTTGATTGGTTTCAGGATTTCATCACGAGCTGACGTTAGTTAGAGAACCATTGGAAAACCTGGGAGTACTGGACAGCCGTTTCGTCCTAGTTTGGGACTCTTCATCAGTACGCACCCACCGGGATTTGAACCCAGGACCTCCCTGTTACAAGGTGAGCTCGCCTTGTAACCTAATGTCTAACTAACGTCAGCTCATGATGAAATCCTGAAATTTTCAAGTATTTCTTACTTACTTTGGTACCCAAGGAGGTAGACCTGGACTGTGCATCCATATATGTATTTCATTGTTTGGATCAAGTAGCTTAGAGTCTATCTGAGAGGAGAAAAACTTTAACCAACTGTCGGAATTCAACGATGAGCCAGAAAATTGTTTCACATATGACTTTAACCAATTGAGCATTTTTTCTAGACGTTGTAGTGTTTTTGTTTTGAAAAAAGAAAGAGAAGAAGGTTATGATGACGAAATACACATAGGAACTGTGGCAGAATAACTATTTGAAGAATCCCTCCACAACGATCTAATTACGCAATTGATACTTATTTATTTCAATGAACTTTGTAATTATCTTCCCATTTTCCCCGTAGGTTATACTATCATTGCTGTAAAGTCTGCATATCACCGAATGGCTTAATCTTTATTTGAATAGATCAAGAACAACAGTTTCTGCAGAACTATATGGTATCATCATTTGTTTCGTTAGCTTCTCATCAACTGCTTACAACCAAAGGAAATTATTAAGTTTATTTACAGAAGAATCTTAGCATACTTCCACAGAGCTCATTTTTAAACAAAAATCAATCAATATGTGCATACAACGCTAATAATAATAATAATCCCTTTATCTCAAATAATAATGACCATACATAGTGAAATGAAAGAGAGGATGATAACACTCAGTTACCAGGGCAAAGAAAGACTGATAACTGCTTCTTTATGAACATATGAATCGGATTTGCAGAGGCTTGATAGGGATTGCTTCAGAAAACTTGAGAAGAATTAAACTCTTTTGCCTATTCATAATTTTGAACGATCTTGTGACGTCTGTCTGATGACTCGTGTCAAGGAGAGGCCTGGTAACAGCTTTTCGGTATATGTTTAGAAAACAGTATGTATGCTTTTCGTTCTGTTCTTCCAATGTAAATGCTCTCGCAGATACATGTAAATTTATATATATACAGTTAGAGTTAACATGAGAAGGATATCTTTCGATTTTCGATTGCACCAAAGAGCAAGTTGTTCGACAAACGGGATCCAGCTTAGCTGCAGGATAGGCTCTTCCTACTGATGTCCTCAATCTTTTGTTGACGATTGCCGTAAAATCTTCACCTTTAAAATCAAGTTGAGTGTAGATGGGCTTTTTTCCCACTGTAATTTGTTTGACACTTGTTAATGAACCTTTGGGGATAACCGTTGCTTTTCAACATCTTCTCGAGAAACATAAATTCTTTCTCTAACTTCTCGGTAGAGCAAATTCTCCTAGCTCAATAGTATAGAGTATTAACTTGTGATCCTTTAAAGCTATTTGGACGAAAACTAATTAAGTTGTAGGTATTGTCCTTTCCATGTAGGCTTTCGGTAAATTGACTTCTGAAGACTACCATCTTCTAGGCGTTGACCGGCAATGTCTTTAGTCTGTATCATTTTTCTTTGTTCTTGTGTAATCTCTAATTTAAATGCTTCTCTTTGCGGCTGTCTGTCTGTCTGGATTCAACATAGAACTTGGCACCGAAGTGCACCAGTTCGAGTTACCACCTTCCAAATAGCACACAGAGGTAGACAAGAAGATGAGTGAAGAGAATCAATAGAGTTTGACAAGTATAGGAATGATTCAGAATGGGTAGTGGTAGAAAGGAATATGAAAGATTACAGAGACTGAATACATCTGCGCTGGCCATTGACAACGATTTTGAGCCATTTCACATATTGTGTCCAGCCATTGATTCCTAGAGTTCCGAGGGCCTCAAGCCGGAAGTCTGCATCTCTCTACCTGACTCAGTTTAACTGTCAAGGATTTCATGGATTGATGTCATGTTTTTGTTTGACTAACACTCACTCGTTTCCAACCTGCACCTATATCAGCTAGTAATGCCCGTCGGGGGAGGCGATGGTTAGGCATGCGCAGCACATGACCTAGCCATCTCACTCTATGTAACTTTATAGCCTCGTCGATTGATTTTCCCTCTTTGCCCAACACTCTACGCCTAACGTCAACATTACTTACCTTATTATACTATCTAACGTGAGACAGAGATCGCAGACATCTATGATCGAAAGCAGTCAACCTTTTCATGTCTGCGGCTATGTGGTGGTATTGATAATGTGTTGTTCTATGATTGTGATTTTATTTGAGTGAGGGTTAAGGCTGGTCGAGGGGACCTTTACCCTAGATTGTCTACGGGAAATGTTTGGCGCGTGATTCTTGCTAAGAGAGATTTGATCCCACCTTGTTTGTAACATTCTCCTTGATTCTCAGATACTTCTTACGGTTGATTTTAGTTTATTTGTATTTGAAAAAGTCCTAAACAGCATTATTGGGGTAATTTTGAGTTTACATGTGTTATTATCATTAAACAGTAACACAGATTTTTTTGCGAATAACTCTATTTTAAATATCGTCGGGACATTTTTGAACTGTGTGTAAGTTTGGTTAGCTATGCAGTAGAAGGCAAAGATTGGTTCCCTGTATTCAGACTACAACCCGTCGGTGGTTTAAGGTGACTACAGTCACCATCAGGTAAAGAAGATTTAATTGTTAGAAGAGTTACAAGTGAATTCATGGACATTGATTGTATAACTAAATTATGCTTCTGCATAGTTTTGACTATTCACCTACATGAGTCCAATTTAACACACCTATCACCAACTAACTAATCACACATATAATCGTTAACTATGACATGTATGAGATTAACAGAATAGAATGAATTTTGAAATCAAAACGCATGGATTGTTTGGTGAGTTTACAATGACAACTAATATTTTTCTTATTATTCTAGCCTTATAAATTTTCTATTATCTCAAAGTCACACATGGCTAGCCAACACTTAAGTGTTTCTTTTTAGTTAAACAAATGTTTTTATTCCTCTACGTTCCCAGTGGAACATAGAGCTACAAGCTAGAGGCTTGAAGTTTCAGTAGCATTGGTGTTTATTTTTACGGGATGAGGTTGCGCTAGCCTCATGCCCAACCTTCCCTCTCAACCAGTCTTATTGTGGTGAGAGCAGGCTGCTAGCCTATTGGCAGACATTAATTTACGTCAATGTCTATGTCGCTAATATTGGCCGTGAGAAAATATGAACAAGACTGATTTAACAACCAATCACATAAGACCTAACGTGGGCAAATACTATTCGCAGATACATGGCTCAACTTTCTGAGAAGCCAATCACAAGCAGTACAGAATAACCTTGAGCAAGAAACAACCAATCAGAAGACTGTGTTTGTCTGCTTGAATAAGCTATTATAATGTACATGAAATATATATAAATACGTGCTGATTTCCTCAATAAACGATCTGTTGCCTGGCCCTTGTCCTCTGTTGTTACATTATTAGTGGTTTACCGAGGTAAAGGAACGCATCGGCTGGGGGTTGAACGCCGGACCACATGAGGCGTGGTAGGTGAACATTCTATCGCTGTGGCACCGACGCACTAAGTTTAAAAATTGACAGAACATAATGACAACTTTTCTCTACTCTAACTCAGGAATTTTTAACTGATTGAATCGCAAAAACCACTTTCCTAAACGGCTGAGCATTCATAAAAACTTTTGACATGCAATAAACTTTAAGTTGCTATGCCTGGAAAAAACAAAAAAGCAGTAGTAAGCTACGCTTACCTTTTCCATATAAAGTTTCTAAGTAGTAAAGTAAAAGACATCCTTTTTCATATGGAATTCGATTATACGATTCATCTGGATCAATCCCTTCTAAGCTTGGAATAAGCTTCGTAAACGGGTGTAATTCACCTAGTCTATTCACCTATTAAGATCGAAAAAAGAGTGAGATGATAGTGTTAGATTACGCAACTTAAAGTGCTTCTTTTATATGAGTATAAAAAGTTGTTTTGTTCATATCAATTTACAATGGGTTTTTTGTGCGCTGAATGTTCTGCACGATTGGGGTAGGGTGGATAGCGTCACACCCAATCTTCCCTCTTTTTCCAGGCTTACGCCCAGCTAGTCAACTAGTAAAATAGTAAACTAGGTGAGTTCTTCAAGAATTTACACTGGACGTCGGTGGCACAGCGGTTAGGATGCTCACCGACCATGCATATCGTCCGGGATTCGATCCTCAGTCGGCCTGCTAAATTCGGGCTACGGATATCACATGCTGAAAATTGCATAGTTGTACGAAAATAATGTCAAGAATCAAGCTACAATAAATAAATTTAAAAATAAATAAAAATTAATATAATGCTCATTTATTTATTAAATAAAGCTCATCAAGTAGACTGAGAATAATGTCAACGATAAGTCTCTCGAATTCTTACGACATTTGAGAACTTTTAGCGTGATTAATTCATCAGAAATAATTGAAACCCTATGAGACATTGGGGAGGGGAGGACAATGAAGAAGTAAAATAGGCCTACATACCTGAACAGTAAGTTATCATAATGTCAAAAATAGCCGAGATGATAATAACCGAGTATTGATTTGCAGGCATTCGATTGGCTACATGTTTGATCACGAGTTGGCATCAGTTATGCAACCGTTGGAAAACTTGGGGAGTATTGGACAGCTGTTTCGTCCTAGTTTGGAATTCTTTATCAGTACCCACACACTGGGGTTCGAACCCAGGACCTTCCGGTTAAAAAGCTACCTCGAAGACCATCCAGCCGCTGGGATCCGATATAAGCAGACCATGAATTATAAATTCTGCCATTTCGCGACACATAGTGCAACCAACAATCAATATCAAAGGCGAGTAACTGACATCCTATCTGAATTGGCGGACTCCGCTGGTTACAACTTCCCACTAGAACCTACAGATAACTTCCTATAAAAAGCCAACCACTAGTGAACATCAGGTTAATTATGAAGTGGTGGCATTATGCAACACACCTTATATTTCATCAAAGATTCCAATGAAGTCTAAACGAATAATGATAAAGTTGGTGGGATATTTAAACAACCACAACACGATGTGAGAACAAATGATAAGGTTTAATTAAATTTTATATTTTCCCGTCGGTTGATTGGACCGAAGTGCTCGGTCTCAGGTTGACATGTCGGCTCCTTGTGTAGATGCTTCGACGATGTCTGGGCATCTAATCAGAATTTAATTGGTGGTACATACAGCTGACGAGTCCCAAGCAGGACGATATGCTCATCCTGAATTCCACTGCTAGCCACCATCCACCAATTAAATTCTAATTCAATGCCCAGACATCATCCAAGCATCTGCACAAGAAGCCGACATGTCAACCTGAGACCGAGCACTTCGGTCCAATCAATCGACAGAAAAATCTCAAATTCAATGAAATTAATATGACCCGTTGCACAAGAGGTGACTCTTGTGGCCCAGGTGGTCTAGTAGATAACGCTTTGGCGTTTGGAACTATGGTCACTGGGTCCAAACCTCGGTGGGAACATCATCACTACCAGGAAATGCAGGTACATACAGCTGACGAGTCCCAAATAGGACAAAATGCGCATCCTGGATTCCACTGCTAGTCACCAATTGAATGATAAGGTTGACTGCCGCTTAATGCATGGAGCATAGTTTGCAAATTTGCAAAGTGAAATGAAATCTAGAGATTTTACTAAATTACCGACAACTACTAAATTGAAAACATTTATTGAGTAGCATGGGACATTAAAGTGGGTTGGTGATTCAATGGTAGAATGCTCGCCGACCACGCACGTGATCTGAGTTCGATCCTCGGCTGACGCACTCCAAAACCTCACTTAGGCAGTAGTAAACCCAGTAAAGAAGAAGAGCTTGGTATGGGGCTGGTAACTCCATCCCATGAGAAAGCAACGCCGCTAGTGAAAATTTAAAGCCGAAGCTTGGAACTCTATATTTCCACTTAAAACGCAAACGAATGAAAGAAAGCACAAGCCATTACAAGAGGATGGCAACAACAGGAACAAAATATAATTCATGTACAAAGAATAAATCTTACTTCTTCTTTAAGTTCACTATAACCTAAACTTAAATGAAGATGTCTCATATGCGAACCGTATAGACTTTCGATGATTAAACGTTCCAAATACATTGTATGCCCTTCATTCAACCAAAAATGTTCCCAAGTTGAATTTGTTACTAGATTACCAGTCCATGAATGAGCAATTTCATGAGCTATAACATTAGCTAATGAGCGATCACCTGCCTAAAATAGAGGAAGGTAATTTATCATGACTAGTTAAGGAAAAAGCAATACATATAGCTGAAGGAAGTACATAGGGAAACAAAATGATATTCCATAACTCATAGTATGTTTATTCAGATAGGGAGTAAGTAGTGCATGCAGACGATTATGCAAGTATACGGATGGCAAACTACCCCTGTCTTGGATTACACCTTATACAGGATTTACCCTCGATCAAGTTGAATACACATAAAGAACAGACAGTCAGGTTAGAACTCTTACATAAACTCGAGCAAAAATCGAAGTATGGCATTTCTGAACAAGACGGGTGACATTAACATGTGTACAACTTGGGCACTGTGGTAGCTTGTAATCATTCCATATCATTTTGTTTATTAGACATATCATACAGTAGTACAATATTATTTACTGGATAAAGTTTCGAACACAATTTATTGTTCATATTCGCATTAACTATCATAATTGATGATAAGATTATGACTGACAGTTAATTGTTAACAGTTATCAGTCTTTCCTTGCCCTAGTAGCTTGATGTCTTTACTCTCTCTCTCTCTCTTTCACTTGATTATGCAATCTTTGGCTTTAATCTCACTCCACTTAGATATGCAATTTTGCTTGTCTTTTGTTTCCGTGATTTGATTTCAACTCAATACACTTATCCAATTAATTAGTTACTGATCGTCTCACTCACCTCTCGTCATCATCATCTTACATTTGGCGGAAGCGAATCACATGCCAAACATTCGAAGATTGCTGCTCCTGAAGGTGTTCAGAAGACTCGGAGTTTTGTCAGCATCTTCACCTAGTAGGACTACATCATCTGCACATTCTAAGTCAACGAGATTATTCCCTGGTAACAAGTCAATCCCTGAGTCGCTGAAGTCAGTTAGGGTTAATTCCATTAGTACATCTATGATGAAACTGAATAGAAATGGGGATAGTGGACATCCCTGACAGACACCACTTCAGATGACAACCCGCCGTAAGCCTTCCCCTGGCTGCATGAGTTTGAGTAGAGTGCCTTGATCAGTGCAATGTACTTTCTCGGCATTCCTTTTACAATCAAGCATTGCCTGGGTGCCTCTTGGTCAACAGAATCGAAAGCCGCCTTTAGGTCGAGAAATATGACGGTTGTTGGACGCCGGTAAGTATGCCTGTGTTCCAGAATTTGTCGAAGGGTGAAGATATGATCAATACACCCTCTTCCTAGTCTAAAGCCTGCCTGATTCTCTTCTGTTTGTTCCTCCCGTGGACCGCTTAGTTTACGTATAATTCTCTGTCTGTGTGGATTCAACATAGAACTTGGCACCGAAGTGCACCAGTTCGAGTTGCCACGTTCCAAATAGCACACAGAGGTAGACAAGAAGATGAGTGAAGAGAATCAATAGAGTTTGACAAGTATAGGAGTGATTCAGAATGGGTAGTGGTAGAAAGGAATATGAAAGATTACAGAGACTGAATACATCTGCGCTGGCCATTGACAACGATTTTGAGCCATGTCACCACCTATTGTCTCCAGCCATTGATTCCTAGAGTCCCGAGGCCCCCAACCCGGGAGTCTGCATCTCCCTACCTGACTCAGTTTAACTGTCAAGGATTTCATGGATTGATGTCATGTTTTTGTTTGACTACCACTTACTCGTTTCCAACCTGCACCACCTATATCAGCTAGCAATGCCCGTCGGGGGAGGCGATGGTTAGGCATGCGCAGCACATGACCTAGCCATCTCACTCTATGTAACTTTATAGCCTCGTCGATTGATTTTCCCTCTTTGCCCAACACTCTACGCCTAACGTCAACATTACTTACCTTATTAAACCACCTAACGTGAGACAGAGATCGCAGACATCTATGATCGAAAGCAGTCAACCTTTTCATGTTTTCAACGCGTATTGGCCATGTTTCAGAGCCATAGACAAGGACGGAGCGAACTGCTGAGCAGTACACACGTCCCTTGGTTGATAACCGGATGTCACGCCTACGCCAGAGATGGTGTAAGTCAGCGAAAGCAGCTCGAGCTTTACGTATAATTATTGAGCCTAGAAATTTAGACACTATATTAGTCAAGCTAATCCTACTTTGATTATCACAGGAAGACTTGTCTCCCTTTGAGTTTCTATTAGATATAGAAGATTACAAAGAATGAATACACCTGCACCTTTGAGAACGATTTTGAACCATACCACCAATTGTCTGCGATGACTGGTTCTTAGCACTCCAAGGACCCTAACCAGGAAGTTATCCCCTAAGTATGAGACACATGATATCCATAGATGTATCAACACTATTTATGACTGAGACAGCTGACTTCACATTCCAAGAAAGTGCCGGTCAACTCGAAACTGAACATAAAACTGTGTGTCACAGGCTTTTCCATTTTGGCTAGTTAAAAGACGAGTAAAATCTACGGTGAACTTCATTTCGTCCCGCTTAATTGCCATCAGTCATTGGATAAACAAATCGAAATCACTTAAAGCGATTCATCATTAACATTTAATCGAATCTTTCCGGAAGATTTTGATTAGAATATGTATCTTCAGTATATATTTAGCAGACGAATGAAAAGGTCTTAAACTTTGTATTCAGAAAAAGGTTTTGCAACTATTATGTTGGCTTGGCCATAAAACACCCAACTAATTGAACTCCTTTCATACTACTTTTTATCATCCCTATTGAGGGATTAGGCGTCGAGTGCTAGGTGAGGAGGGGAAATCAATCGACGAGGTTGTGAAATTACATCGACTGAGATGGTTAGGACATGTGTTACACATACCTAACCATCGCCTTCCTCGACTGACGGGCAACGTTAACTGACATAGGGTCAGGTTAGAAAAGAGCCACTGGCGGTCAAACCAAAACATGGCCTCATCAGTCAATGAAATTCACAACAGTTAGTTTAAGCCAGTCACGTATGTAGGTGTAGACTTCTTAGTTGGGGTGTTCGGGACGATAAAAACCAATGAAGGCTGTAGACAATCGGTGATATGGCTCAGTATCGTTCTCAATGGCTGGCGGAGATGCATCCACTCCTTGTGACTTATGATACCCAATAAAACTATTATTTTCTTCGATATTACTATTTTTTTGCCTAATATATCTGTTTACTGCCTCTATTTTGCATTTCTTTTTACTTTCTTCTCCTGTCTTAAGGAGATCAAATTGAAACTAATAGTGTTCGCTTACACAGTTGTTTTTTTTTAATATTGTTAATTTCACAGTTAACATGTCTGCTTTAAATTATAATTAAACCTACCAATAATGTTGGTGAAACAAATGTCAGGCATGGATTTTCCATTCCACCATAAGGAAATGTTGGTGGAAGTACTAGAATATCATATACACCCCATTGATAAGGTCCACAAATATTTTCAGCAGCTGAAATCATTTGTTCTGTTTCACTGAATTCATATGCTGCTTTATCTACTATACTAGGTTCAGCCCAAACAGATGAACGTGGACCAATTTTTCTGAAATAAAACAAACAAAAAGTGAGAGTGGTAAATTTAGCAAATGTAACATAATCAAATCAAGGATTATGTTATGATTTTTAATGGTAGCTAAAAAGCTTAATGAAAGTGGACAATGCATAATACTCTAAAATAACGTGTAATGAAGAAATAAACATTTAAACATATTCGGTTGATTAGTATAGTTCGACTACATTCAACATACAAATTGAAGCATTTTGGGTGTTGTGGATCTGACGAAATCTCAGCACGGATACAGAGGGCTAGTTTCGTGTACGCCAGTTTACGCCGTCTCTAGCGTAGACGTGATATCCGCCTATCGGCCAAAGGTTGTGTGTACTGCTCAGCTGTTCACTCTGTGCTCCTTTATGGCTGTGAGACCTGGCCATTGAGAGTGAAAGACATGAAAAGATTAGCTGTCTTTGATCATAGGTGCCTGCGTTCTATTTCCCGTGTGAAGTGGTTTAATAAGGTGAGCAATATTGAGGTTAGGCGTCGAGTGCTAGGTAGGTGAGAAGTGAAATCAATCAACGAAGTTGTAAAGTTACACCGATTGAGAGAGATGGTTATTTTATTTATTTATTATTTTTGATTACAGTTTGATTCCACACTGTATTTTTGGTACAAGTATGGAATTTTCAGCATGGATATCAGTAGCCCAAATTTCGCAGGCCGACCACAGATATCAGGTGTGCGTCGGCGCGGGCTTGAACCCCAGACCATGTGCATGGTCGGCGAGAGTCCTAACCACTGTGCCACCGACGCATGTGTTACGCGTGCCTAGTTATCGCCTTCCTCGACTGACGGGCAATGTTAGCTAACATAGAATGGTTCAGGTTGGAAAAGAGCCAGTAATGGTCAAACCAAAACATGGCCTCATCAGTCGATGAAATCCACAACAGTTAGTTTAAGCCAGTCACGTATGAAGGTTTAGACTTCTTAGTTGGGGTGTTCGGGGAGGTATAAACCAATGAAGCCTGGAGACAATTGGTGATATGGCTCAGTATCGTTCTCAATGATGGCGCAGATGCATCCACACCTTGTGACTTATGATACCCAATAAAACTATATGTTTCTTCGATATTACTATCCTTTTTGCCTCATATATCTGTTTATTGTCTCTATTTTGCATTTCTTTTCACTTTCTTCTCTGGCTTTGTGTGCTACAAGGAGGGAGTGTGGCGACTTCAACTGCCGCATATCGGTGCAAAGTTCAATGTCGAAAACAGACAGACAGACAGGGTGTTGTGGATGAATACACGTCTTCATGCATAAATTGCATTCTTTGCAAGGCAGAATGACACACACTGCAACTCAGTGTAGAACTTGGTCACTGTAGTAGAATGTAATTCCATATTAGATAAGTTTATTTTAAATATCATACGGTGATGCACCATTAACAAGTGGATGACGTTTCAAGCACAACTTATCGCTCATAATTTAGCTCGATCTAGAATAACCTAGAAAAAGCTCAGCCATTGCACACTGCATTCACTTGCATGTAATCACAAAATAGGTTGAATGGGACAGAGTGGGTGTATTAAAAAGTAATATAGTTAGGTGGAGAGAGAGAGAGGTTAATCCCTGAAGCTTTGTTTATCGGAATTATGCGACGTCTCTACCGGAGATATGGAAAGTGATAACAAACAACAAAGGGAAGTTGGAGAGATAGATTGTGAAACTGTGTAGCTAAAACTGATATGATTAATAAATTGTGCTCGAAACGTCATCCAGTTGTTAATACTGTATTATTGCTGTGTGATATTTGAAATAAGGCTTATCTAATATGGAATCACTGGGATTTCGTCCTGCTTACATGAACACAGATATGAATTTCACTTGAATAACACGAAGTGTATACTTGTCGATGGAAAGAACGTGGCAGTATACGTACGTATGAGATCAGTTAAGTAATAAATACTAAGACTTTTTGAATGCTTTATATTATAAACAACCACCAAACTGTCGTTAAGGTAAACACACATAAACAAAATATTTAAAAGAATGATTATTAAGTTAATCGGATAAAAGCGTTTTCCAAGGTTGTCTGAAATTTTATTTTCAATTTAGTGAATTTAGTGCAATCGACAGATATGTCATTTTTTAGGTTTACTATGGTGAATCAATACATACGAAAGTCTTATTTACGTTAGAAGTGTTACAATTACTCACTCACATCAGCAGCAGACAACACACACACACACTTGTCGATAAAACTAAATAGCTCAGTCAATATCTTGTAATATGTTTGTTTACAAATGAATCTGCTAACAATATCCCCAGACCAGCTTAATCCTAGTAACCAAACTATTATAACTGTTACATTGCCTACATTGTTACTTCTGTTCGTGGCAAAATGCCAAGGCTTGGGACCCATTGGTATAGGCGACCGACTTCCAAACAATGGGTCACTGGTTCGAATCCCACTCCAACTAACGAGGTTTAGGAGGCTAAGTAGTATCATCAACCCTCACATACAATAGGTGCGGTGCATTATCGACTGCATGGAGTTGTAAGTGGTTGTTGAATAATATTCACTCATGGTGAAAAAAGGTGAAACAATAGGACTGGAGATATGTGAGAAGCCTTTCCACACAAAAGACAGTAGATACACAAGAGAATAGCTTTATTTTTAATACAGTCTGCAACACAGTATATGATTAAAATTCATAGAATACTAATCAATTTAATCCAAACCTAATCTTAACAGAACAAGTTCATTCATGTTTTCATCGTCGTAAACTGCGTGTATATTAGTGAACGTGAATTAAGTTTTGATTAAATTCCTCAGTAATACAATAGTATTTGTTCATGACTTTTATGATGTAGAGAATGGACCAGTGAATTACATTGTACGTTAGTCAATGTAATTTGTGGTGTGGGTGAAAAGCAACGATGATATTTCTCGTTGCATTATTTAAAGCTTTTTAATAAAGATATTTAGGACACAGACACGCACACACACACCCTACTTCTTTATGAGATCATTTTAAAACATACTGAAATGATTTCATCATGGTCAACAAGATTAAACAGAAAACATACACACACACACTTACCTGCTAGCTAGATCACCACAAGCAATAGCAATCAAATAACTGGGAACAGGAACATTTTGTTGAAAATGATAAGTGAGATGTCCATCGTTGGAAGCCTTTGGCTCTGAAATCCGCTTTGCACCCATTATGACAACAGTTTCTTTTGGAGCAGTTACCTATATTCATGATACCGATTACTTAATAAATGGACATTTATGTAGCAATAATCATTTACTCATAAATGACGAAGAAATACTAATATGTAATTGCGAAGTGAGGAAGAAAGATCAAAGAGAAGGTATACATCAATTAATATCACTAATCTAGGATCACTCGAAGAGTTATTAAACTGTGACGACAGGAACTAGAAAACTAGTAAATCAGGGGAACGCTAGAGATGACCAGTAGTTACTGTATGTAAACTCTGTTCACTTAGAAAGGTAATGGATATATGAAAGCATAGAAGCATAATAATACTAGTGATATTTCGCTTCACGAAGTCCCCATTACAGCATAACCCGTTTTTGTATACAGTGAGAATCATGACATGGATCTGTATCCCATCATGGTCCATCGAAGCATCAAAAAATGAGGCAGTGGTTAGTTATGCTCCCTGATTACCTGTAACCTTGATAAATGGAATGGAGTTCGAAACTGTAACCCATATCGTGATGATTACATTTAGTTTATTTGTAAATTATACTGGAAGCCTTTAAAATATTAGTCTTAGAAGAAAAAAAGATGACTGAAAGCAACCAAAAACCTCATGCACCCCCTATGAAAATAATAATAATAATGGACACTGTCTGTAAGAAAGACAAGTCAAACATTTAAAACAGAGTCCTTTGTTGGTACTAGATGGTTGGAGGCAATCAGCAGGAAGCCTTGGACCTAGGTTTCGTGCTAGTTGGCACTCATCAGTCGACAAGGAGTGTCTGCAACTTTGAAGGTACTCATATCCCTTCTGAGATTCGGACTCGCATCACGCATTGTTGCCTGCAGTCAGAGACGTTACCACCGAGCTATTCAGGCTCGCGATTGACCTCCTGTAGGACTGTATTGGATATTTTTGATTGGACACTAGTTACTGACTAGTGTCCAATCAAAAACAAAGAGTCCTTTAACAAGATTTTGGTTAGTCTTTCAAATGATTAAAGAAATTAGCCTGATATTTTAAGATGTCTAAATTCACGTGTCTTATTTAGAAGTTTTACATTTTGGTAAGAAAACGGCATATATACTTTATTGATGATTTTAGCATACAGTTCCCTTAATACTCTTCATTGAATATTAAAATATAAAACTAAGAAAATGCATTATTACAAGTGATAGCAAAATGAAGTGTATTTATTGCGTCGAAGAATTTGATAAAAATCGCATTACTTTAAGATACGATTGAACTGACAACACAATACGTAGATTCATGAGACTGAGAATATAAGAGACTTTATTATAAGTTGATAAAGTACAAAATAAACAAATAAATTTACCTTAGCTTCAAAAGTACACTTCACAACTGGAGTATCCTGACAAGGAAGAAGACTGCGAGCATGAATAGCTTGACACTGGCTGAACATAAACGGTTGACGACGATCAGCTGTGAGTTGTGGCTTTAACCACTGAAGAGCAGAGGAGTTCGGTGAAGTTTCATAATCGATTTTAACTTCAAAGCTAAAAGAAATTAGAGCGGAAAAAAAATACTATGATTAGATGTTTTTACTCATCATGGTATATCACAGTAAAGTTTAAAAAAAAGCTCTTTTAACACGTTATTTAATAGCGTTAATTAAAATAAGACATTTGAAATTCACTTTACAGAGTTTTAGTTTTATTCTGCCAACCTAATTACACAACTAAGACTAGTGCTTTTATTTACCCTCCAAGCCTTATACGTCCCATGTGACAGTTAGATAACTAGTATTCGGATCGAAGGGATTCTGCCTCTTATCTCTTTGTTTTATACACTTTGAGGTGATCAATAATAGCAGGGTCAGGTGCAGACATTGTAGTTGGCAGTGGGAGACATGAGAAAACTAGCCAGTTTTCACCATTAGTGTTGGGTGTTGAATTTCCTATGTAAGATGGTGTGATAAAAATAAACAGGAGTAATGAGGTTAGACGTAAACTGTTACTTAAGCAGAAGTCAATCCATGGAGTTTTGGAACTACATTGACTGAGATGGCTAAGATATTTTGTAGCTATGGATTCCAAGTCACCACCCTCCTCAACCAGTTACGGGTAGTCATAACATAAAACATGGTTTGAGTCACGTAAGATGCATACTGCTTGTTTGGAGTTTGCAGAGTATTAACAACCGACAGTTTTGAGATTTTTGTGGTGGCATGAATAAAAATCATCATTCACAATGGTGCAGATGTACTCACTCCTTGTGATCTTTCAGTACTCACAGACCATCATCATCTGGTTATTATTTTTTCCAAAATATTCATCACATTTCTTTCCAATAACTTTATGTGCTTTCCTGAAATGTAACAATTTGAACTGATGCACTTTATGGAAAGAAAGTCTAATATTGATAGGTCAATAATCAGTTTGTCACTCACAGATTCATCTGCTTGTATCTCCTTCAACTAAAAACTTAATGAATGGAGGATTTCTCTGTTGAAAAAATACGCTTGAATGAATAATTCCTTTAGTTACAATAAATCATGGATACTAAATATACCATAAAAAAGACTACTAGTAACACTAACACCACCATCTTGTTACTTTGAGGTTTGTATTTCTTGATAAATAAAAAAACACGAAATAAAACAGTGTTCTATTTCATGTCAATAGCTTAAGTAAAGTGAACAGCAAACCGTAAGTCTGCAATATCACAAGAAAACTTGAAAAATTCCCAACCATATTACTTTGATTGAACACTAACCAGTGTCGTGCGTTTGGTTTTTTGCTTGGTGCAGACTGAATTCTATCAGTCATGTTTGTAGTGTGACCACCATGCCAGGTGGCTCGCCATCACGATGTCCTCTGAATCAAGACTGCAGATACACTTTGCTGATAAATGTGAACAAGCATGAAAGCTAGGTCCAAGGCTATATAGACGACACGAGCGTCAGTTATACTGTTCTCACAGCTCACTTATATGACTGGCTAGTTTCCTATAATCTTGGAAGACGCATATGAGCTATTTGCATGCTAAACTGGCTGGTAGAGATAACGATTTCACTGAATTTGATGGCTTCTGGCTTCGTTTATAGGGGCGCCTATGGTCATTATAGCTTCGCTACGCGTGCTACTCTTGCCTATAAATTGGTTGTTTGATCTTGTATGCGAGATGAGTTCTACTGGGCCTGTCTATGCAGTGCATAATTGACTGACGCGACCATTGATTGGCGTAACTATGCTTATCTAGGTCCAAGGCTTCTTACCGATTGACTTCAACCATCTAATAATACCATATAATTGCATAACAAGGTCAACATTAAAACTATCCATCTGAAAAGGGATCTCAAATTGTAAGGGACATTTTTCTTAGTAGCATTTTTTCTTAACAAATGGAATACGGTTCAGTTTAACATGATTTTAATATACGCATATCAACTAGCTTTATCAAAAGTGAATTCACGATGTGTTTATTTCATCTAATGTGCAAAAATTAGCCTAAGTCCGGTAACCTGTTTTCACCTCTACACGACAACCTAGAGGAATCTTGATCAATTTTCGATTTATCATTATTTTGGCAGAGCTCGGTGCGAACATTTACATTTATCAGATATTTACACACAAAAAGTCGATAATATCTGTGAAAAGTTTATACTTTGTGGAGTGGATTAATTCATTATTAGGTGTATTACTAGACAGTCAGTGATTCTGTACATATACAAACACACTTAAAATAAAGTGAAAACTTGTAACAGTATTATAACAATTTACAATTTTACCTATTCGAAGAAGTATTAGGTACAATTTCTAAACTGGAGCCAAAAATTGGTGAAGAAGTTGGACTCAGATGCCATTTCGCCGGTTGAGAATTTATGTGTACAGAGAAGATGTTTAAATTTTTTGTATCAAGAAGCTGAAATTTGGGGATACAATGTATGAAATAACAGTGACAAAAAAGAGGAAAATGAAGGTTTTCCTAGATCGAAATTGATTGCTAACTATATGATATTTTTAGTTCAATTTAAATTTCCCCATCAATTTATTGGATCGAAGTGCTCGGTCTCAGGTTGATATATCGGCTCCTTGTGTTAACGCTTCGACGATGTCTCGTCATGTGACTTGAAGTCAATTGGTGGGTGGTGACTAGTAGTGGAGTCCAGGATGTGTATTTCATCCTATTTAGGACTCAGTGGGAACACCATTACTCACTGGGGAATGCACGTACATCCAGATGACGAGTCACAAATAGGACGAAATGCACATCCTGGATTCCACTGCTAGTCACCATCTACCAATTGACTTCGCATTGTGGTATTTTACTTCAATTTGAGATATAAACTTAGTATATGTATGAATTAATAATAGAAACATTATGAAATAGAGCAGGAGGATAAACAGTAGTGAGTTAAAAGCAGAAGTACCCGCTTTTCTCGTAAGGATACATGACGATGCATTTGTGAATTTTCATTCTTCAAATTCTGGCTACGGCATAATCGCTAAACTATTCCATTTTCTACAGTGGATAATATATTATGTTCAATGTAGGGTTTTTTTAAATCCAACTGAGAAGCCTTATTAAAGCATTAGATTTTGAACGCAGCTTTAATCTACGTCTGCTAGTCTAATCGACAATATACAGAATATGATATTCTTATTATGAAAAAAGCAATGATAATGGAGCACTGACAGTCATATACCGAAAGCCACTTAATATTCTCGGTAACAAAAAATACCTGTTGTAAACACAGAGCACTGCAATTATCGAAACGATATATACTTAACATGCAACAACCAGAAGCATGCAAAAAAGAGTGCCTCTTTAAGTAATCAATTTAGCAGTGCAACGAAAACCTGTTATTCTGGATGATGATAATGATATCCACCCTTTTCCATTAACTGAAGTAATACACGACTGGAAGGAGTTTTAAGAAACCATTTCTAGTGCCCACATACATCATTCATTACTGCAGTTATTTCGAAGAGTAAATTTAGCTCGATGATTTTGATAATTTCGCGGCAAATGATTAGATGTCGTTTACTTAGCATCAATCCAGGTGAGAAAGTTCGAAGACTAGTATTAACCTACTACTCAAAACAAGATACGTAACTGAAACATAGGTGTATATGTTAAATGGATTCCATCTAATAGTTCATCCAACTATACTGAAAGGTTACAAGCAATCCACCTTTCCTAATAAGTCTTGCTAACCATCTTCTTTGTAAAAATGGTCACAAAATATTGCCTAAAGCTAATTTCTTTCTTTCACACCCACTACAGCTCATTATAAAGATGAAGGATTTTGGTTAGTTTGTTTTCAAGCTGTGATTAGAGCTAACCGAAATAGCCAGTCTAGTCGTGGTTAAAAGGATCCACCAAGTTTTAGAAAGCTTTACTTGTTAGGTAGTGGTGTGGGTCACTGGCAAATTGAATGCGCCACTGAGGTGTATAAAGAAGGAATTCTTCACTTTAGCTTAATTATAAACGAGTACAGAATATTTTAGCACGTAATTGTAATCACTTATGCGCAGAGGTGCTTGAATTAGTGAAGAATTATATTTTTTAGTATGTGCCTCTAAAAGATGATTGCAGTCCATTGTTAGCTCTCCTGAATGTTGGTTAATGGCAAGTCCGGGAGTAATAGTTATGAAATCTTTTTTAAACAAAGGAAGGTCTCTTCCATTTTGTTTAGGTAAGGTTAAATGGATTACATTTCAGGCACACTATATACACACAATGAGAAATGCCAGAATTGATGTTAAGGCTTGTCCCGTACATCGGAGATTAGTAATGATGCTTTGCTAGTTAGGATCACTATCCAGATTTGAGGAATAAGTGTGTTTTATCAGAATTGGAAAGAGTTACGGGAAAATGCAGTCCTAACTCTGACTGTATGAAAACACTAACCGTATTTATTTACGAGAAATTCTGTCTTACTTTAGTTTGTAAACAGAAGCTGTCATATATCTAAAATTTGCCAAAAAGATTGACTGAAGATCGAGTTAGTTTATGTATGTGTGGAATACTAACTTGGTTCGTACAAGTGACTTCAGAAAATAACTAGCAAACGCATAACAGGTGAGTGACAAGTAATTAATAAAATATAAACTGAAAGCAACATACAATGTTTGGATTCAAGTCACTTGAGCACACTTTCTTCAGAAAAAGATTTACTGAGCCACTGATTTTTTGAGTATCGAAATTTATTTTCCAGTCAATATTTAATTTCTCCGTAACGTGATTGTTTGAATTGGAATAGGAAGATGGATCACCAACTTGGGACATTCTGGAAACTATTTGAAAAACAAACTGTTGAAGTTATCGGTAAATAAGTGGTAATTTTAAGTATAATACACTTTACTTCCAATTAGGAGTATGTTGCTTAGTTAAATCACTTAAGCACATACTGCACTGAGTAGTAAATATTCTCTACACCACATTAATAAAAATGAAATGTGTTAGCGTACAGTTTATACACTATCATAGCATTACTATCCACATCTACACAGTAGAACCAACAGGTGAAACATTTAGAGAACTGACACTTAAAACCAAGACTGAAGTTTACCTTTATGAGTAAACATTTAGTGCACTATTCATATTAAGCTAATAAGGACAATATTATTAAAACAGAAAGAATTTAAATATATTGAGGGACGCCTTGTGTTTAGAACAGGATCTACCATTATCGCTTAACAGTAAAAGTTGTTACAGTAGTGATTCATTACTTTTGGAGATGATAAAAGGGGAGGGGGCAAAGGTATTAAGGTCACTAATTGTAAGTAACAATAAGATAAAGAGATGACGTACGGAATAGATACATGATAAAGACACCAAAATAATTGCACTACTGTAACCAATCACCGGCCAAGAATCTGAGTTGTTTCACAGAAATGAGGAAAACCTACTATTTCTTGCTTGGACGAACGGTCAGAGACCTAATCGATTGATATTATATCTTGATTTGACCATCGCGAGCTTTGTCAAAATCTAATAATTTAGATAATATATTTATTTTTGTGGTAGATATGCCTAAGCACTTATAGCATCTTAGCTTTACCTAAAACTTTACGGCTGACTCATTAATTACTCGCATGATGTTATCAAACGCCAAAGATACAAAAGCAAAGACCACTAAATACTTAGCGCTTCCTTAAGTCATTTACCTTTAAGGATCGTGTCTTACAAGTATTCCACGAGGTCAACAATAGAGAAGTGAACTGATCTACCAGTTTTGTAGTGTTAAGATCCATGAGTTACGTAGCATTATGTTATAGTCAAAGAGCAGGGGACCTAGAAGACAAGACGAATTTCAAGTTTCTTTTGGAATTAGGTACAATATACGTTTCGTTCGTTAGACATACATGCTAACTGCTTGCACTTTTTGTCCTGGGTTGAGGTACACATGAATTTTTGAATAGGGGGTATTCTAAGGTTGTCTAATTTACTTAAGACACGTATATTAAACTGCATTTTTAAGTAGTATACAACGGTGACATCAAGTTGCACCGTTTTTTTCCAAGCTTCTTTAAAAAATGTTGGTGGGTGCTTTTCATTTACATTTACAAGGAATGGCACAGCCTCTACTATCTATTGTTTATCTACTTAGTTGTAAACCGGGCACAGTATCACTACACAAAGTAAAACAAAATCATCGTATTTTGTGAGAGGGCTGACGTGCTGCCCAAATTCCAAGACCTAAATGGAGCTATCCCGAAATAATACGATCGACCCACAGTATGTCCATTGCATATATATAGGATGATATCCTAAGATTAGTTTGTTCCCGAGGTAACAAGTCAATCTGTGAAATGTTACAAACAACCTATTTATGCAGGCTACTTGCTAAAAGCACTACCATAAAATACCCTAAAACTGACAAATCAAGAGATCTGATCATCTATAAATAACTCGTAGGTGCCTTATGGCTGATAAATATGACATCTGAAGATGTACAGGAGAATTAGTGCTTTGTGACAAGGGTCTCTGAAACACAAACCACCCGTGGTGAATTTGCTGAGGGGTTCTCGTATAACATGCATGATTTCTGATGGGATAACCCAGTCGAATAAGCCATGAATTGAAATGACCACATCAAACACCATAGATTTCAGAAGTCATGTGAAGTAATACTGTGGCAAATAGAAGATAAAAGTGGCTAAACTGATGGGGTGAGCCGTGAAAGCCTATCGTCATCTGCCGATTATTCCCATGGAAATAACTTCCAATCTATCGTAATAACTGTTTCGTAACTTAGTTTCCCGTGGACTTATTAAGAACAAGTCATCTCTCTATCAGGCCTGAGCCTTAACTAGGTTACTTCAAAATACTTATTTCAAATCCACGACAAATTTATCTCACCATAACGTAGTGCTGGATACTCAATTCGATGCTGGATAACTTTAATTGTGAATTTGAGAGCATATAAGCTTTTCATTTTACGATCTAATGCAAGTTAAAGAACTGTCTGAATATAAATAAACCCACTAGCGAGTGCCAACACTTCTGAAAAAGACTGGTTGTACTTCACGTGAAGGTACCTCACTTGGATACGGTTACACAGTTCACATAAATATCCCTAAAACCATCCAGTGTAATTGAATCTAATTTCAAAAATGACACACTGAATGAACACATACAGTCCTATTATCATTTAATAACTACGAACAACCCAAAGACACCTACCCACACTAACGGTGACTGATAAGTAGCGTGCAACTGTTACGACGAATTTATATTACCCACTCGTGTTTAAGTAATGGTATTTGATGAAACAAGAAAAGTGGTATGTTTGTTTATTGTCAATTAACCACCATGTGTCATGACGCACTAAATGAATTTCATTTTTTTAATATTAGCGCAACAACGCTGTTGCTATTCACAAAGATGTTTGTTGTTCCACGACGAAAGGCCTGTTGATTAGCTAGTCGAGCGACTTTATTGCATATCCCCTCAATGACGCTTGTTGCTGTGTTGCTATTGGTTTCAAGTGGCCTTGGTTTTGGGGGAAGATTTAACTGATGTAATATTGCGATTTCGTAGACATAACTCAGGCTCATACGTGAAAAACTATAATCCTGGAATAAAGACAATTTGTTTAGAAGGTAAGGAGGGCATTATTTGGCGAAGTTTAAGAATAGCGTCCCAAAACCTTCAACGCTCAAATGACCTTGAACGCATGCTAGTCGTTGGCTAACGGTTCCTGTCATTATCATAGCTGGAATATCAACCCTATTCATCAAATAAGGAGCAAGTTTCACCCAGATTACACTTTTATTACTGTTTGGACAATGTGTTAACATCTCGTTAAGGTTAGGATAGGGGTTAAGGCGAGTATTGTGGTTAGGATTAGGGTTATGGTTAGGTTTAGGGTTAGGGTTTAGGGTTAGGGTTTGGGTTTAGGGTTAGGGTTTAGGGTTTGGGTTTAGGGTTAGGGTTAGGGTTTAGGTTTAGGGTAGCGATTAGGAATAGATTTTTCGTTTATTTCAAGTTCGTTTGTTATCCTTATTTTCCTTGTATGTAGTTGCCAATGCTCTTACTGGAACCATAGTAACTAAACCGAGGGCTGAGGAGACGACTACACAGCAAGAGAAGAGAGATGAACCATTCCCAAAACAGCACACCTTCAGTCTCTTTGGTGAATATATCTATAGAAACTAGTCCAAATTAGCAACTGATACTCTTCATCGCAACTGCAACGTATTTTTAAGTCACATCAGAGAAATATAATCCGTTTAATGTTTTTTTTTCATGCATTTTTGTGTAAATATACGTTAATTTTATGCAAAATTCCTCCTATTTTCTGATTGGTCGGCTCAAGGTCATTGTGCGTTCGCATCTCTTGGGACTCCATTCTTAAACTTTGCCCATTATTTTTCAGTTTATTTGTATATATACTATTGTGTATCGAGTTGCACTGAGTTCTTAGTGCATTCATTTTCATTAAGTGTAGTAATGAAGAATGGAATTTCTTCCACATCAGTGTTATTTAATTGAAGTTTTAATCTTTGTAGGCCCTTGAAGGAATAAATTCGGCACGGAGAACTCCTGTGGAAACCGAAAGCACTTTTAGTTTACTAAATCTTACTGACTCCCTGTATAAATTTGATCTGTCAAGTGTTTATGTAAAGTCTGCTGGTGTATTCAGTAAAGTAAAAGTTGTAGTGCTTAACTCCTAGACTTGTTGTAGTTATTGGTATTGCCAGAATACTACTTACTCGTTTTATGCAGCCGAAGTATTCAATTCTCACTTTATTGAGGAAATAGTATATTGCCTGCAAAAGTAGTGCTCCAGTTTACGAGTTTCATCAAGCCTACAGAATGTTTTCTGTTCACTGAATACTGTTTGCGAATTATCCGAGAAAACACATTTCCGAGTGGGATGCAATACAAAGCTGAATTCTTAAACTGTCATCCTTATAACAGTTCAATTCAATCACACATATAATAATATGATAGTCTGTAATTGACTTCAAAGACTTATCAGGGAATATTCTCATCACATTACGGTTTGCTGATGATATTGTCCACCTAGACTATGAGAAGTAACCCCTGATGCTGTAAAATATGAAAATAATACCGGTGTTTGATTATAGGTGTCCGCGTTCTATCTCATCAGTAAAGCAGTATAATATGGCGAGTGCTGTTGAGGTTACGCATAAATGTTTAGGTGGGGAGGGTTAGTTAGCCTTCAAGGTAGGGAAGCTGAATAGGTTGAGATGGCTAGAACACGTGCTGGCATACTAAGCCATCGCCTTTCTCCAGGGACAATGCTGACCAGCACATGTTAAGGTTTAAAATGCGTTTGGGTCGGTCAAATGAAAAAGTGATATTGGTTCATAAAATTGTTGACAGTCGGCTGGAAGAACTACCGGAGATGTGACTGCAAATCTTTGGTACTGGTACTGGTGCATTCACTCTGTGTAATCTCACATATCTATTCAACTCATGTTTTTCCTTGTCATTATTTGTTCTCCCTCACATTTTCTCTCGTTAAACTTCCATTTAGTTTCATGTCTCTACCTTCGTGTGCTACATGGAATGTGGTAAATTAAACAGGTGGACTTCTCCGCAAACTCATACTGAAAGCTACTCAGAATGACAGTCTGTGCGTAACTAAATGCGAAACATTGATAAATGATCTCCAAAATTTCAACAAATGATAAGTGTAGTTCACAATCTTGCTCTTTGTCAAATGAAAAATTGATACCTTTCGGTAATCTATTCTTCCACCCGGGACTCGTCATAAACCAAAAGTCAGTAACATGGACGTAAGAAATGGTGTGAATAGAAGTGAATGAGACGAGTGACCTTTTATCCCTGTAGTACGCTTAAGTAAAATACTCATGTATATGAATGAGGCAAAAAGTTGTGTGACTGACTTGATATGATGATGAGCAATAGTTTGTGCTCAAAACGCCACCAAGTAATACTGCTCTCCAACACTGTGTGATTTACCAAAATAAAATCGTATCCATAATGGAGTTATACTCTACCACAGTGCCCAAGTTTTATGCTTATATCAAAAATACTTATCTTGTGCGTTATGTGTCTCCTAATTGTTTCATTTTTGTCTTCCTCATTGCAGGTTGTCAGTCTCCGTAGACATTCTACCAGATGTCGTCATGCATAGTGTCTGCAAGCAGTCTTTCAATACATCTACCTCCCGCAAAGTTATTGTTACGATGCCTTTAAATCATTTACATTTGGCCGTAATACAATTAGTGTGCTAATATTACTGATGCAATGACATGCAAGACTTGTACATGTTACTGTGAAGCTAGTTTGTAATAACATTCCCTCCATAGTAAATAGAATGCTTGTGATAACAATTCGTCATTATCTTTTCACTGTGTTGATAGTTGCGTATATATTGGAAAAAAGCTAACCTTGTCGTATCAGTTCTCTAAATTACAATCACTAAGTGCCCATACCTCTGCTGAATACCAAGTGCTACTCGTGGCCCATGAAATACTTATTACTGCATTCGTAAATAGCTATCAAACTGTTATTACATGGAGTATTGGGACAGAAGGCGTATGAAATTTAGATATTAGTGTGTATCTGAAGTAAACGACACAATATATATGTGCATGTTTCATTTCAAAACTAGAGAATTTTATAGGGTAATGTAGGAGTGAGCGCAATGAGTTAATAATGTATTCTTTACTGCATCCATCTTGTATGAGTGGAATGCATCTATTCAATTTTCGGCGAAGCTTCAATATCACCCGACAGGGTTTTTTCAATGCACTCTCATAAGGAATAATACTTGGCACTGAGGAATCCAGCCAAAAGCATTTGTGACACAGTCGAATGACTTTTTCAACTAAAAGCGGTAATAGTGATATTAGGTGTGATTTATCTGTAAACTGAGGGACTCTGGTGTAACACAGCACCATATCCCAGCAGGGTATTGTTTGTGTTTTACAGGTACAAGTAGAATTTATGGACTGAGTATTTGTTAAATATGGAGGCGACCCATTGAGTCACTTACACGAAAGGCTGATGAAATGCGATACCTTACACACGCACTTTTATATGTTATGTTATGTTAGTCCACATGAACTCTGGGCCATATCGAGTAGGCATTCCTTTAAATCTACTCTACCCTGTGCGCTTAACTATTGTTCGTATATGTGATGACTTGGTGCGTTTCCTAGTTTGCCTATAATTACGGAATGTACATTATATTAACGAACACAAATAAATTTTGTGAAAACCAGTGGTGTTCCTTCTCTAGTCTCAATTGATGTCACATTGATTGACACGATTAAAGGAATAGATTGTAACGTGGTGTTTTCTGTAGCTGCGAAACGTAGATACCTAGTTTCGAATTGACATCATCCGTCTGATCCTATTAACCTATGGGTATGGTTCATCCTTCATGATAAAACTAGAACTCAGAAGTAGACTGTCTTTGACAGATCTAGTTTTACGATGTGACTAATTGGTGAGTCACCTGGTGTTGTGGTAGCAAAAAAATAACTCCAAACCTTAGTATTTTCTAGATATGAACAGATTTACTTACTTTGGCGACAATTTAATCTTAGGGATATTAACCTTTACTTAGTAATTTGGATCCGAAAGTAAACGCCATGTTACTAAGTTATTCAAAAGACAGAATGATGAGTGAAACAGTACTCGGATACTTATTCTAACGAAATCGAATAATGATTATCGTTTAGCCTACCAATATGCCGCTTACTTTCAGTCTTAATTCAAAGACAAATTTAATTGCCCAATAAATTAATAGTTTCAGAAGACTGCTCTACTCCTGTCTTTGAAATACTTTACCCGATCGTGTTTTACTTCAAAATAAGTGTATACTGGCCAGCTGATGTTGCTTATCCAGTTACACTGTTTTTCAGTTACAATGTCCCATCTATTTCCTATCAAACACAACATCCCTTAAACCATCAACGAGTAAACATCATTTCTAAAAAAATAACCTTAACTATTCGCATGTAAACGATGCTATAAACTTTATCACTTACGTGATGTTTCAAATTCCGATTAATCAGTTTTCCCTTACATGAGCACCTGTTTCAATTTTAACGGATAGTTCTAACCTTTGACTACTGAATTAGTACGTTTCATTATGTACCATCCATACGAAATATAGGTACTGATAATAATTACTGCTAACAGATTTATCACGAGAATGTACTCCATATTGACGACAATATTCCTCAGGGGCGGACGTATTTTCTAAACGCGCTACTCAATACAACACATGACCCTAACCCCATAACTCTGTAGCTCACAACATTCTATGAAGTTAGTAGTGACTATTAACAAGTAGAATGTCTATTTGAGGTATAGAGAATACATTTATTAGTGATTCGACACAAAATACAAAATCAACGGTACTGGAAACCACTTCCTTCAGCAATGAATCCCACGAGGTCACTGGAACTACAGATTATCTAAAAAAGAAAACAAGGGTTCACAGGGTGCATACATGAATATAACTACCAATATAATATTAACGAGACAGCACAGTAAAAATTAATGAAAGTTTATATCAATGTGCGATTACATCAGTCACTATTTTTGACACAAGTGGATATTTAGACGAAGTAATGAGAAGACGTAATTTGTCCGAGTCGTGTAGTGTTGTATTTGTGCAACACATTTTAGACAATCTGGTCACGCATGGACTTGTTATAGGAATACATATGAAATTAATACAGTTAAAAGTTTGGAAAATAAATTTAGGTGGAATTAAAACCACATATTGAAGGTCAAAATAACAATGAAGATTACTAAACCAAATATCTGAGGGACTAGTACATCTACCCTGACTAGTTTCAAAACAAAGTTTAACAAAGGTTTCGTGTGATGACGAATAGTCTTGGAATTCACAAAAGTGGTTTAAACTTCCTAATCACACTTCGGTTCCCACAAACTTTAGAATGCAATCCAAACACGTTTTACAGATAGGTTTAAAGAATGTGCAAACGCCAGTTTTATGACCTGTCCCTATAATATGTTTCGAAATAGAGGAGCTGGGACCCCATTAATAACTTCTGAAGATTCTGTTGCTTCTGGAGGCATTTAGGAATATGATGCGTAGCCCTTACTTGCAAAAATCGATGAGCCTTCCCTAAATGGATATAGCAACCACTTCTAAACCTTACGTCCATAGCTTTAAGAGATGTCGGACACTACTTCTACGTGGTTTTAAAATAATTTGGTGAATTAACTTCGAACAAGCGCGAATGTGGCGTCAGGACAATGACAAAAATCGGAAGTTTATGAAACCAAACTCACTAGTAGGAAAAAGTGACGCACACGTCAGATGTCTTTACGTACCTGATCACGAGGATGGTATTGAAATCCACCAAATTACTAAAATGTTGCAGTGTGCATTTAACTCACTTAAAAACTTCGGCAGAAAACAGTGAATGTTATAAGTGATCGTAAAACATATTGCAATTTCTGCCCATTTGTGAACACTAATTTTCGCTTGTATCTATGCATTCTATTGACTTTCCTCTATCAAAACAACACACAGAAGTGCGGGAGGATGCAGGAATTCGATATCAACCATATTCTTTGGTTCCTGCAGCAGTAATAGGTACTGCACAATAGCTGATAGGGAAATTTGAGATCGAGTACAAGTTTCCGCCAATCTGCAAAGAAATTTATCGAATGACAGTCGTTGAAATGTACGCGAAGCTTACTCGGTATGCCAAAAATCACTGCATGAACCATGTATTTAAGCGTCCTGTCACACAAGCAATCAGCAAATGCTCAAGAACAATATCGAACAATAATTTTCATATAAATTCATCCAACAAGAGCAAAATAAGCAGCGAAATAGCGTCTACTACGTTTGCTGGACGACTAGCCACAACTCGAATCAACGAAACCGCGCAAATGCCGTCAAGGTTAAGCCAAAGGCGCCACTTCAAACAGGGGATATGCTTTATCAACGCCCCTTGTGAAGTCACTCTGTTAGGACTGAATTGCACTGGCTTTATTTCTAAGAAATTAGTAAATGGACACCCAGGGAAGGGTGTGATGGACCTTTTACTCTGTTAGCGTAGTATCCCAAATTCAAATGGAAAATAAAATACCAAATTAGTTTAGTTACGGGAAGAATATATTAAAGTTTCGTTACTTGGGTTTACAAAGATCTAAAATCCACAACAAACGTAATAGACTCCAGAGGTGCTGCGGAAAGACTGCTCCAGTACTAATTCTCCAATGTTGACGTTGCCGGAGGTCGACTAAAGTACGTAGGAAGAAACTACGGTGTTCCTGCGAAAATTCGAGATAGAAAGCAGGTGGTTAAAATTGATCGACGGCAGTTGAGATGGTGGAGAAGACGGAGAGTCGGAGGCAGAACTATATATTTATTCAAAATCCGAGGTAAAGTTCAAAGTACAGAGTTCATGCTTGAAACAAAGTAATGTGCAATATGTTCATTTCTTACATAGTAGTAAAAGTTGGATAAGTTTGTTTTTGAGGACTCCACACGGCTCCCCCTCTTAGAGGTCCGGAGGACCATCATTACTGTCCTCGTGGACGATTACATGAATATAAGCAATATAAATAATGGATAATGTCAACGATAAGGATAACAAAAATTAACTGCAGCAACAATAAGGATACAAAGTTAGATCATGATGTATGAAATGCATCTGTCAATCACGTCTCATAAACCGTTAATGCCCAGCTCTCGCTACGCTCGGGCCCACGCTGTTCTTCGAAGATTTCTCAGAAACGCTTAGTTATAACGGACGCAAAAACCAAAACACTGATCTGCCGCTTTAGATTTGTTTATTGTTACACCAACATATAAAAGGAATAAGCGAACTAAGCAAACTAAGGTCTGTAAACAAATATTACAATAATAAATCGTTATATTACTTCTGACGATATTTTACTCTTCTTTCTGAACAGCGACCGATGAGACGATGACTGTCGTATTGATGCCTCCGCGAAAATCAGGGAAGTTGATTTTGAGCAAACAACCAAGAATTGATCGTTCAATCTTCAACTCCATTGACACTCCCCGGCAAAAAAGGGATCCAACCCTTTTTTCCTTCACGACCAATGCACGTTGACTTGGATGCCATTGCGAGAACCTGGGTCACACGGACAGAGCTGAAATGGAAAACAAACAGAAAAGCCAACACACCACAAGCATACCCACAGCACAATCTCACACATCGCTGACGACCTGCGCCTCCAGACAGAGACCTCCTCTTGACATCTTGCAACACAATCGCCATTTGCTAGAATGACTCTTGCAGAATGCAAAGTGACCATGGCAGCACCTCACGATACTCTACGCACATCCTCTTAATTACTCACTACCAATTACCATTGAAATCGCTTGTCACTCATTCTGCCTCAGTTCTAGTAGCGGTGACGCATGCGAGCCTCAGTCGTTTACACTCTTTCTCCCCGGCGTGTCGGACCGCAGCTAACAATTATCTCCGTGTGCGTTTCATTCTCAGCAATAGCCTAGCCTCCCCGGCGTATACGACCCATCTGCTGTCCTTAACATCAATCAATTCATTCACGGATGTAGAAGACAAGAAACAACTTCAGAAGTAATCACGACGAAAATTTTAACAAAATTATGCAATAACGACAAGGCACGAAAACAACGAGTAAACACAACTGATCCAAAATCACAAATTGCGAAGACACACCACACGTATACACAAACAGTACAAATAACCTCGCGGATCATGTCTTGGTGGAATTATTTTGAAGAATTGCAGGACTTACACCAGTACGCCTGCAACCCTTCACAGGTTGACGATTGTAAGTTGTGGAATGTCCAGACACAAACAAGATTAACCAACAATTACATCAATTGGAACTCACACAACTATTTAACACAAACATATGTACAATCAACACATCAAATGTTGTGGATTCTGACACGACAAACTACCCTTGAAGAACCGTAGGACTTACAGCAGTACGCCTACATTCCTTCTCAGGTTGATGATCCAAGTGGAAGTCGTCCGGACACAAACAGAATTACCAACAGCTAGATGACAGATGATATCAATTCAGTATATACAATATGAACATATGTACAAAATCACACAATAAGCACATTGGACTGCTCATTGATGCGCTACCCTTTGAAGAACTGTAGGACTTACACCAGTACGCCTACAACCCTTCTCAGGTTGACGCCCTAGGTTGGAAAATCGTCGCAGAGTTCATTTGCTAACTTCCTTCTATCAGCTATATCCTCAAATCTGAACGGCAACACGCCCATGTCATTGTATCGTAGAATATAGATGACCAACAAACACACGACATATCTCATCAACCAAGTATAGAAACAGAGTAATTTACACCAAAGATAATAACATTCAAATAGTAACTTGAAACTAGAAATGCCTTTATTCGTGCAAGTCAATTTAACAATAACTCTCTCCTTTACACTTGGCTTATCCACACTAAACTGACCATTGATATTCGTCCTTTCAAACGAACTGATACTACCATAGTCATTGCACAAGATACTTGAGTTGATGGGCATCTGTTTCATTGTGGATGAAAACACCAACGATGACTGAGTGACACAAGGTGATGAACTTAGCGGTGGATCAGAAGCTGTTCTTTTTCGGCTCTCAGATAGTTGTCCAACTGCAAGATTACCACCACTGCTGTCTTTCACTACTAGTTCGGGTTTAGCACTATCATCTGATGATAGGTGGGCTACACGCTGATCAATTACACTGACTGTCTCACAAGTATGCACACCTTCTGGAACTGCATCTGCGTTCAATTCTACTTCACGTTGTAGTTGTACAGAACCTTTATTTAACTTAGCAGTAGTAGGCATATCCCTCATCTCATAATGATCAACCAAAGACAAATCTGCACTATCATGATCATTACCACAAATATTCAATTTACCGTCAACTTCATCATTTTCAAACTCTTTAATAACAGAAGTAGACAATTTTGGTTCCTCCTCACAAATCATTAAAGGTTTTATAACTTCACTCTGACTAGTTATACTTTGTAAACTTGTGGAGTCAGAACTCCACTCTGAAGCAGTAACTCTATTCTGTGACACTCTATTCAACAACGGCTTACCAGTTGCAACTACAGACTTCTTCACAACAACGTTATCGTCACACAATTCGGAGTCAGACCTGGAGTTTACATTTAGCTTATCACTGAACTTGCTCACTGGTTCACAGTTCACTTCTGTATGCACCTCTTGCACACGTGTAAAACAAAGCCGTGTTTGTCTTGCATCTTGTAACTTATCTGTTGAGGATGTACTACGAAACCTGTTACACTCACTAGGTCTATATGCATTACTAGACATCATGGAGCCTTCTCGATATCCACCTCTCTGAGGCTTATTCGTCATCAATGAGTGCGTTTTACCCTCAGACTGCTCTATTCTAGGGGTGAGATCTAACAGACTGGAAAACTTGCTCATAGATTGATTGACACTAGTATTTACCAGTTTCAGGATATCATCAAACTTTGGCTCGATACCCTCATCCTCCATACGGGAGCTCATCTTCACCCACTTCCTTTGCAGTCGAGTAGGTAGACGTCTTGCTATTACTTCTAGTATAAAACTCGAGTTGAGGTCACTCATGCGATTCATCGAAATCATTCCATTCTTGTAAATTAGCAAATTATCTAAAAACTCAGTGAGTGCCTGGGAGTCATCCTGTAATTGACCACCATTACCCTTAACAGCCTCGAATAATTTCCCTGCAATCATCGAAGGTCTTCCAAACCTTTGACGTAATATGCTCATAGCCTCGTAGTAGCCCTCTTTTGGCTTCATAAACTTACAGCACTGTATAGCTCTTGCAGCATCTCCAGTGCAATATCTCATCAAATACATTAACTTCAATTCATCATTTAATAAAAAACCACTCAACATGATCTCAAACTCCTTTACAAATTGTAAATAATCAGCCGGGTTTCCATCAAAACATCGTGGTTCAAATTTAGGGAGTTTGATGTTCCTATTATCCCTGAACGGCGAAACAGTAACATCAACCATGTCATGCTTAACATCAGACACATCGTTACAATTAACAGACAAGTCACCATGACTTACTTTCCTGTTTGCATCCAAGACACTCTGTCCCTTCTTTGACCCAGGCATTGTTGAACTTGACCCAATTCCAAAAAAGTTCCAGATATTGCTTGTTCAAAGAGGACTTGACCGGCACCAGGAAAAATGAACGGCGACTATCCAAACTTTCACCAACTGTTTCAATCCGCCAGATCTGTTTCTATCGTCAGAAACTGTCAATCACGTCTCATAAACCGTTAATGCCCAGCTCTCGCTACGCTCGGGCCCACGCTGTTCTTCGAAGATTTCTCAGAAACGCTTAGTTATAACGGACGCAAAAACCAAAACACTGATCTGCCGCTTTAGATTTGTTTATTGTTACACCAACATATAAAAGGAATAAGCGAACTAAGCAAACTAAGGTCTGTAAACAAATATTACAATAATAAATCGTTATATTACTTCTGACGATGTTTTACTCTTCTTTCTGAACAGCGACCGATGAGACGATGACTGTCGTATTGATGCCTCCGCGAAAATCAGGGAAGTTGATTTTGAGCAAACAACCATGAATTGATCGTTCAATCTTCAACTCCATTGACAGCATCCGTGTCGTATAAAGTTTAGCACATGCAAGCATGATTCAGCAATTTAAAAAAAATCAAAACTTGTTATAATTTTAAATAAAAAATTTATGTACATAATAAACCATGACATGTTCGTTAGCATTTGGGAAATTCATATATAAATAGATATATACATGTACTTGGTGAATGCGTGTGCTTGCAGTACAGTTAACAAACAGCTAACAATAATACTAATAAATATTAATGGTTATAATGGAATGAATGTCGGCGACAATAGTAATGAGAAGAATGTCTAAATGAGGTTAACGTACTTTTTTTATGTCAGTCAATAAAATGAACATAGCGGGCAGGTTTACAGATCTGCCGCCCACTGCGTATCTGTACAGGGGGAAATGTGAAGAGCGGGAGAGTTGGAGTTGCATTGACTTTCTCATTGTTTATTGGTGCAGGCGTTGCTAGTGTTTCATATTCGCTGTCGGTGTACGCTGGTTTAAGACGATCAATAGAAACAGTCTCCGGTTTACCATGTTTGTTCAGCGTAAAGTATTTATTGGTGCGTTTAAGTACTAGGAAAGGACCTTCATATGGATGCTGTAAATCTTTTCTAATGGCATCGACGCGAACAAATACAAATTTGCTAGTGAGTAGACTCTTATTAACTTGAGCTTTCTGAAGTGATTGGCGATGGGCTACTGGTCGAAGCTGAAGCATCCGTTGGGTTAGGCGGTGAAGTCAGTGATATCTACATCAGTGGAATCATTCGACGGAACTAACTGACCAGGCAATGTGAGGGTAGTACCATACACAAGTTGAGCTGGTGTACATCCCAAATCTTCTTTGACAGTTGATCAGATACTGAGAAGAACTAATGGTAGGTGTTCACTCCACTTAGGTGAGTCAGCTTGTGCCATTAGAGAGCTTTTTAGTTGTCGATGGAAGCGTTCCACCAGACCATTCGCTGCAGGATGATAAGCTGTAGTGGAGATATGGTTCACTCCAAGGAGTCTCGTAAACTCTCGAAACAGAGTTGATTGAAATTGAGCTCCTCGGTCTGTTGTAATAGTTGTTGGTACTCCATAGTTTGACACCCAACGATCTAAGAAAACCAAAGATGTGTTTTCTGCAGATATGTCGTTGAGCGGACAAGCGATAGCCCATCGGGTAAATCGATCAATAGCAGTAAGTATGTGCGTAAACCCTCTGGATGGCGGTAATGGTCCAATAATATCTATATGCACGTGTTGGAATCGTCTATCCGGTAAATTAAACCGCTTTAGAGGTGTGACGGTATGTTGATGTACCTTGGACCTTTGACATTGCAAGCATTGGCGGGCCCATTTCCGAATGTCGGAACGCTCGCTGATTAACTTGACCGCAGCACGTACTCCAGGATGAGACAAGGAATGTAGATGTTCAAACAAAGTTTTTTGACAACTTAGTGGAACAAGTGGTCTGTGAACGCCAGTTGAAACGTCGCAGACGATAGTTGTATCAGACAGGGGAATAGGTACGTCCTGCAAATGTAGGGAGGAGTTTCGTCTACAAGTATGAAGTTCGGCGCCATTTTTCTGCAGCTTGGCAATATTGTCTAAGCTAATATCTATCGAAGATAGGTGATTAACGTCACATCGAGACGAAGAATCGGCTACGATATTGGAATCTCCTTCGATGAACTGGATGTCTGTTGAGAATTGTGATATGTAATCCAGTTGTCTGGCTTCTCTCGGAGTGTCCGTCCAACGAAGTGGTGAAAGCATAACAAAGAGGCTTATGGTTGGTTAAGATAGTAAAATGTCGACCTTGTAGTGAGAAACTGAAATGTTTCACTGCTAGATAGATAGCTAACAATTCTCTGCCAAAAGTGCCGTAACTAGTTTGCGCAGGCTCCAACTTCTTGGAGAAGAAAGCAAGTGGAGTGGTGTCATTATTGAACTTTTGTTGTAAAACTGCTCCCACTGCTACCTGCGATGCATCTGTACATAAAATGAGTGAAGCTTCTGGGTTGATGTGAGGTAACATTACAACGTTGGATAGGGCATCTTTTGCATTATTAAATGCTGCTTTTACCTCTTCAGACCACTGAAATTTCTTCGAATTGCATCTAAGTAGGTCAGTCAGTGGCTTAACTATGGAGGCACATGATGGAATAAAACGTCGATAGAAGTTGAACATCCCGAGAAAACGTCTAAGTTTCTTTAAGGAATCAGGTTCGGGAAAGTTCTTAATAGTTTCTTTCTTATCTTCGGTAGGTCTGATGCCTTCGGCAGTTATTCACTGTCCTAAGAATTCAATGGAAGGGGAACCAAAAATACATTTCTTTGGATTGATAACAACTCAAAATTGTTCATTACTATTATGAGCGGACATATGTTCGAATTCTGAATTAGCTGCTGCTGGTTTATCGGATGGTAACCGTCGTGGACGTGCCTTTACAGGTTGTCCTGTTGTCATGATCTTATGAGTAACTGTATGAGATATATCTTCGACGTTGTATGACGGTTTAAGGATTTTAGGAAATCGTTGTAATAAAGTAGAGAACATTTCACTCTCCGGCTTTTCTATGCAAATACTATGAACAGAGTAATCACATGTAATACCGTGGATCTTGAGTTGTGTGCAGTTGTCAATCAGTTTTTCTTGCTGATATCAGCTAGCAGATTGAAATGACTTAGGAAGTCTGCACCTAGTATAGCGTGACGTACACCAGCTGCTATGAAGATCCATGTGAAACGTCGGCGTAGTCCTAAGTTCAAAATCGTTGACTGTTCGCCATACGTTTGTATGTTGGTTTGGTTGGCAGCACGGAGTGAAAGTTTCCCAGGTATTTTGGCTGATCGCCTGGATAGTGAGGAGGAATAACACTGACCTCGGCGCCTGTATCTACCAGGAATGATGTGCTGGTAGTCAAATCCCTCACATAGAAAAGGCGACTGGGGTGATTGCCAGTAACATTCGTCGCCATTACTGTCTGGCTGGGGAGTTTCCCTGAGTTGAGTTACCACCGTTGTACATGCACGGTCGAACACACTTAAGGGCATTATTCCCATACCTCCTACGATACCAACAAATGTTACGGCTTTGAGACGGTGTTCTAGAACGTCGTCTAGATCTTGATCGCCGTTGCCTGGATACCTTATGTGACTGGTTCCGTTGTGCTCGAAGCTCAGACACTTCCAGTCGTAAGTCTTGCATTTGAGATGTTAACTGGGAAAGTAACCAAAACAGTGGTGCGTCCTTCATAGATGTGAAATCCGGAAAGGCGGTAACAGAAGAGTTCTATGTCACTTCCCCCTCATGAAGTTCTTCAGGAATAGTGGTAAGTTTAGATGGAGCCATTATCAAAAAACATTTAAGTATAGAGATATACGAAATAGCGAAACGTGCGGTAACAAAAATTAGAGCAATGCGAGTTTATAGGGGCAACATAGCAACAAAAATGTTCAAAACGAGTTGACTATTGAAACAAAAAGTTTCAAAAACTGGGTCACCAAATATTGTGGTGGACCTTTTACTCTGTTAGCGTAGTATCCCAAATTCAAATGGAAAATAAAATACCAAATTAGTTTAGTTACGGGAAGAATATATTAAAGTTTCGTTACTTGGGTTTACAAAGATCTAAAATCCACAACAAACGTAATAGACTCCAGAGGTGCTGCGGAAAGACTGCTCCAGTACTAATTCTCCAATGTTGACGTTGCCGGAGGTCGACTAAAGTACGTAGGAAGAAACTACGGTGTTCCTGCGAAAATTCGAGATAGAAAGCAGGTGGTTAAAATTGATCGACGGCAGTTGAGATGGTGGAGAAGACGGAGAGTCGGAGGCAGAACTATATATTTATTCAAAATCCGAGGTAAAGTTCAAAGTACAGAGTTCATGCTTGAAACAAAGTAATGTTCAATATGTTCATTTCTTACATAGTAGTAAAAGTTGGATAAGTTTGTTTTTGAGGACTCCACAAGTGAACTCACCGGTGACTTATGATAACACTGTTGTGGTTAAAGGGTGCATTTTGGCCCTTGACGTGCATCTGACCCTGATCTTTCCCTAATCTAATGGAAAACCAACAAGGTGACCTGTTTTATTCAAGTATTAACTATAGAAAACAAGCAGACTATCGATCAGGTGACCTTAGATTGATCTGCGAGATCATATTCAGAGAAATCTAATTCTCTTGATATTTTGTCGGGTAGGACGCCTACCGGTTGCAGTAAATGACTATGGAAGCACTGGAAAATCCGTATTCCGGTGATGACTGGGTCGTGAAATGACATGATAGATAACTATTTCGATGATCCCACTTACAACAAGTGATTTATTCTAAAAGTAAAATCACCGGTGACGGATAAGAAAACGTTTTCAGTATATACCGAAGGTCTCTATCTTGCGAAATTTTTCTGTTTTCCCTGAGTATCTGTTCTCTAATTTTATCCGTCTTTCCTCATTCTCAGTCACAAATTCACATATGGATGGCGAAATAACCCTTGGGAAATAACATTTGACGCGGAGATGGATCTCTGAAGTATGATTAGAAGTCACAACTGTGTAGCAGTGAGTTACATGGAATCGTTGGTCGCTAGTATGACACTCAGTTTCATTTTGGGCACAGTATGCAGCCAGTTGAGCTCACTTATGTGGAATAGTCTTAAAAAGTACTCTGACTGGCAAAGCCACTAGCCTGGGACTAGTTTTAGTGTACGATGTACGTCTATCTGATCATCATCTTTTACCCAACGTAGGTTCACTGTAAAATCGAACTTTGTGGTAGTTACGCTGGCAGCTGCCACGTACCCCGTAAAATTCTGAGTTGTGTTAAATTTCCAACACAGTGATGGCTGTCCTTACAGTACGAAAGTACTAATAGATGGCTCATCTCTAAGCTGTCTTACAGTGGAAAATCTAGTGTATAGGACGACGACATGAACTGTGGATGTTCAACAGAACTTTCGGCTGGAGTGAAGTATAATGATCCCGGCGAACTACCAGTAAATGACCCCCAGAAACCGATCAGTTGATACAGTGGTAAAAACGCGTGATTCGAAATTTTGTTACAGACATCGAAGTAAGGAGTGAAAAATAACTATACAAGGCCAAAATCCCTCATATGTTCTTCGAATGTCTCCAGTCTCTTCATACGAGTTCAAGGTGTTAATCCAAACCAATGAAAGAGCTCAGAATACGTCAGTGATCTGAAAATGAATCATTATTTGGAATGATATGAATTACGTAACCGGTGTACTAGTGGTAGGACGCAGCTGCAAGCTACTTTTTGGCAGAAGGGTAAAACTAAGCGTAAGCAGTGTTACATCACAGAAGGACTATCTATTATATATCTTGATAGGCTCCACTGAACTACTAGCTAGCAGATTGTTCCCACGAACTAAGGTCAAAAAGGTCAGAAACCATGGAAATTCACCATAAACCAAATTTTTGTAACTTAAATAATACAACCGATGTGTTCCTACATAGATAGGAATATATGCATTATTATTACTAGTCGTAAACATTGTTACACTTCAGAAGTATCATTCATAGTACTCTTCTTGTCCTAGCGTACACTGATGTCATTTGATGCAATAAACAGTTACAGTCTTCCGACATTCCATATAACAATGTAAATTCCACTAGTGTCACATCTTTGGCTGAATAATTTCACCTTTAATTTCATCACTGTGTTATGAAGGATTTCACTCATCACGGATTAAAATAAAAATGCGCAAGCTCCTCAGAAGAGAAATCCAACTTACGTTTGTGGGCTAATTCTTAATCAAAAGCCTGGACCTTATAGAGTAACTGATATAACATTAACCATTGCCTTTAGTCAATTCGCAACCTGAAAATCTGAAAACCACTGGAAAATATCAAACTTTTAAAGTTTCCAGACAAAATTAAAGACATTTCTATGTAAAATTCCTGTAAGTACATCCCTTTGTTCGTATTAATTCGTGGGGATATCAAGACACTTTTACTCATAATAACGAAAGTAATACCAAAAATATCGCTGTTTTCGACTGCAGAAGCCTGAAACTAACTATATATGCTCAATTTTCACAAAGATAAACGATTATTACGCCCCTATATGCATGAATACGATAACCCGTACTATGCGTGAAAATATAACGCGATAGGTTCTATCCTCACACATCAAAAGATTGAAAACTTTTAAATGTACACAAGAGTAGATAATTCCATTAGTGGTCATATCTCAATAAATTAAAACAAACCAACAGAGAAAAAATTTCTGAGATAGAGAGATGGATGCCTTTGGTAGCCCAAGTTATAAATAGGCCACCACTGTTCGTCCACGAGTCCATCTTGGAGGTGAATAGCAAAAGCCATGTACATAAAGGGAAGCGGCGAGTGGGACGTCCAAGGGTGACATGGAGGAGATCGTGTGAAGAGGAGTTGAAACAGTATGGACTAACATGGATGCAGGTGAAAAGTACAGCAGAAGGAGGACAGAAGCAAGTGGAGACGTGCAGTTGAAGCCCTATGTTTCGCTAGGAACCGAAGGGAGCAATAATAATAATAAACGTGCTGATACAACTGAAGTGCTTCGAGTTTTCAAATTGTATCAGTACCCAAGCTGTCACATTCCATTTGAGTCCTCTAGGACTGTCTAGTAAACTAAGAGGGGCGTTGATAAAGCATATCCCCTGTTTAAAGTGGCGCCTTTGGCTTAACCTTGACGGCATTTGCGCGGTTTCGTTGATTCGAGTTGTGGCTAGTCGTCCAGCAAGCGTAGTAGACGCTATTTCGCTGCTTATTTTGCTCTTGTTGGATGAATTTATATGAAAATTATTGTTCGATATTGTTCTTGAGCATTTGCTGATTGCTTGTGTGACAGGACGCTTAAATACATGGTTCATGCAGTGATTTTTGGCATACCGAGTAAGCTTCGCGTACATTTCAACGACTGTCATTCGATAAATTTCTTTGCAGATTGGCGGAAACTTGTACTCGATCTCAAATTTCCCTATCAGCTATTGTGCAGTACCTATTACTGCTGCAGGAACCAAAGAATATGGTTGATATCGAATTCCTGCATCCTCCCGCACTTCTGTGTGTTGTTTTGATAGAGGAAAGTCAATAGAATGCATAGATACAAGCGAAAATTAGTGTTCACAAATGGGCAGAAATTGCAATATGTTTTACGATCACTTATAACATTCACTGTTTTCTGCCGAAGTTTTTAAGTGAGTTAAATGCACACTGCAACATTTTAGTAATTTGGTAGATTTCAATACCATCCTCGTGATCAGGTACGTAAAGACATCTGACGTGTGCGTCACTTTTTCCTACTAGTGAGTTTGGTTTCATAAACTCCCGATTTTTGTCATTGTCCTGACGCCACATTCGCGCTTGTTCGAAGTTAATTCACCAAATTATTTTAAAACCACGTAGAAGTAGTGTCCGACATCTCTTAAAGCTATGGACGTAAGGTTTAGAAGTGGTTGCTATATCCATTTAGGGAAGGCTCATCGATTTTTGCAAGTAAGGGCTACGCATCATATTCCTAAATGCCTCCAGAAGCAACAGAATCTTCAGAAGTTATTAATGGGGTCCCAGCTCCTCTATTTCGAAACATATTATAGGGACAGGTCATAAAACTGGCGTTTGCACATTCTTTAAACCTATCTGTAAAACGTGTTTGGATTGCATTCTAAAGTTTGTGGGAACCGAAGTGTGATTAGGAAGTTTAAACCACTTTTGTGAATTCCAAGACTATTCGTCATCACACGAAACCTTTGTTAAACTTTGTTTTGAAACTAGTCAGGGTAGATGTACTAGTCCCTCAGATATTTGGTTTAGTAATCTTCATTGTTATTTTGACCTTCAATATGTGGTTTTAATTCCACCTAAATTTATTTTCCAAACTTTTAACTGTATTAATTTCATATGTATTCCTATAACAAGTCCATGCGTGACCAGATTGTCTAAAATGTGTTGCACAAATACAACACTACACGACTCGGACAAATTACGTCTTCTCATTACTTCGTCTAAATATCCACTTGTGTCAAAAATAGTGACTGATGTAATCGCACATTGATATAAACTTTCATTAATTTTTACTGTGCTGTCTCGTTAATATTATATTGGTAGTTATATTCATGTATGCACCCTGTGAACCCTTGTTTTCTTTTTTAGATAATCTGTAGTTCCAGTGACCTCGTGGGATTCATTGCTGAAGGAAGTGGTTTCCAGTACCGTTGATTTTGTATTTTGTGTCAAATCACTAATAAATGTATTCTCTATACCTCAAATAGACATTCTACTTGTTAATAGTCACTACTAACTTCATAGAATGTTGTGAGCTACAGAGTTATGGGGTTAGGGTCATGTGTTGTATTGAGTAGCGCGTTTAGAATATACGTCCGCCCCTGAGGAATATTGTCGTCAATATGGAGTACATTCTCGTGATAAATCTGTTAGCAGTAATTATTATCAGTACCTATATTTCGTATGGATGGTACATAATGAAACGTACTAATTCAGTAGTCAAAGGTTAGAACTATCCATTAAAATTGAAACAGGTGCTCATGTAAGGGAAAACTGATTAATCGGAATTTGAAACATCACGTAAGTGGTAAAGTTTGTAGCATCGTTTACATGCGAATAGTTAAGGTTATTTTTTTAGAAATGATGTTTACTCGTTGATGGTTTAAGGGATGTTGTGTTTGATAGGAAATAGATGGGACATTGTAACTGAAAAACAGTGTAACTGGATAAGCAACATCAGCTGGCCAGTATACACTTATTTTGAAGTAAAACACGATCGGGTAAAGTATTTCAAAGACAGGAGTAGAGCAGTCTTCTGAAACTATTAATTTATTGGGCAATTAAATTTGTCTTTGAATTAAGACTGAAAGTAAGCGGCATATTGGTAGGCTAAACGATAATCATTATTCGATTTCGTTAGAATAAGTATCCGAGTACTGTTTCACTCATCATTCTGTCTTTTGAATAACTTAGTAACATGGCGTTTACTTTCGGATCCAAATTACTAAGTAAAGGTTAATATCCCTAAGATTAAATTGTCGCCAAAGTAAGTAAATCTGTTCATTTCTAGAAAATACTAAGGTTTGGAGTTATTTTTTTGCTACCACAACACCAGGTGACTCACCAATTAGTCACATCGTAAAACTAGATCTGTCAAAGACAGTCTACTTCTGAGTTCTAGTTTTATCATGAAGGATGAACCATAACCATAGGTTAATAGGATCAGACGGATGATGTCAATTCGAAACTAGGTATCTACGTTTCGCAGCTACAGAAAACACCACGTTACAATCTATTCCTTTAATCGTGTCAATCAATGTGACATCAATTGAGACTAGAGAAGGAACACCACTGGTTTTCACAAAATTTATTTGTGTTCGTTAATATAATGTACATTCCGTAATTATAGGCAAACTAGGAAACGCACCAAGTCATCACATATACGAACAATAGTTAAGCGCACAGGGTAGAGTAGATTTAAAGGAATGCCTACTCGATATGGCCCAGAGTTCATGTGGACTAACATAACATAACATATAAAAGTGCGTGTGTAAGGTATCGCATTTCATCAGCCTTTCGTGTAAGTGACTCAATGGGTCGCCTCCATATTTAACAAATGCTCAGTCCATGAATTCTACTTGTACCTGTAAAACACAAACAATACCCTGCTGGGATATGGTGCTGTGTTACACCAGAGTCCCTCAGTTTACAGATAAATCACACCTAATATCAGTATTACCGCTTTTAGTTGAAAAAGTCATTCGACTGTGTCACAAATGCTTTTGGCTGGATTCCTCAGTGCCAAGTATTATTCCTTATGAGAGTGCATTGAAGAAACCCTGTAGGGTGATATTGAAGCTTCGCCGAAAATTGAATAGAAGCATTCCACTCATACAAGATGGATGCAGTAAAGAATACATTATTAACTCATTGCGCTCACTCCTACATTACCCTATAAAATTCTCTAGTTTTGAAATGAAACATGCACATATATATTGTGTCGTTTACTTCAGATACACACTAATATCTAAATTTCATACGCCTTCTGTCTCAATACTCCATGTAATAACAGTTTGATAGCTATTTACGAATGCAGTAATAAGTATTTCATGGGCCACGAGTAGCACTTGGTATTCAGCAGAGGTATGGGCACTTAGTGATTGTAATTTAGAGAACTGATACGACAAGGTTAGCTTTTTTCTAATATATACGCAACTATCAACACAATGAAAAGATAATGACGAATTGTTATCACAAGCATTCTATTTACTATGGAGGGAATGTTATTACAAACTAGCTTCACAGTAACATGTACAAGTCTTGCATGTCATTGCATCAGTAATATTAGCACACTAATTGTATTACGGCCAAATGTAAATGATTTAAAGGCATCGTAACAATAACTTTGCGGGAGGTAGATGTATTGAAAGACTGCTTGCAGACACTATGCATGACGACATCTGGTAGAATGTCTACGGAGACTGACAACCTGCAATGAGGAAGACAAAAATGAAACAATTAGGAGACACATAACGCACAAGATAAGTATTTTTGATATAAGCATAAAACTTGGGCACTGTGGTAGAGTATAACTCCATTATGGATACGATTTTATTTTGGTAAATCACACAGTGTTGGAGAGCAATATTACTTGGTGGCGTTTTGAGCACAAACTATTGCTCATCATCATATCAAGTCAGTCACACAACTTTTTGCCTCATTCATATACATGAGTATTTTACTTAAGCGTACTACAGGGATAAAAGGTCACTCGTCTCATTCACTTCTATTCACACCATTTCTTACGTCCATGTTACTGACTTTTGGTTTATGTTTTCCTCTTCGGTGCACTTTATCTGGACAGTTTAAGGAATCGGGAAATGCATAGAGTACTTAGGAAACGGCATGAATAATTGTTTAAGCTAATTAACACTAGGTAGTTGTGACACTACGCATTTGTAGTGACAAAGCTGACTGACTGAGTTTTAACATGGAACTCAGCACAGAAGTGTAGCAGTTCGATTTGTGACGTTCCACACTTGAAAAATATTATATTTGGTTGGTAATAAGCATAACATATTTCATCAGATGTGTTTCAACTTCGCAGTTGGGCTACGTGATAAAATTAACTAACTAATGAGATATAACGAGACAGAGTGTGAGAGTTATCTCGGGTAAGAGGAGAAATTATTGTAAGATCACTTTTTCAGTTAGACAAGAACTAAATGAAAAATACGATTACCATTTGTTGACATTTTGCCTATTTTTATCCCCGTTTTAACATTTCACTATACCTGGACTATAGATCATTCTGACAGACTGATTTTCAACATAGAAGCGTGCACACAAGTGCACCCGCTTAAGTTACCACGTTCCATGTAGCACACAAAGGTAGAGGAAAAAATAAATTAAATGGAACTCTAATGAACATAAATGTGATGAAAACCGAACAGTCATATGGAAAAAATATAAGGGTTGCTCAGATATGTGCGATTACACAGAGTGAATGCATCTGTGTCATTAACAACGTTTGAAATCACATTTCTACTTAACACTAAGCTTAACCCCAATATTACTCACCATATTAGACTACTTAACACAGAAGAAAGGGTACAGACACTACGATCAAAAACCAGTAGTCTTTTCATATCTTCCAGTTTCAATGGTCACTTCTCGCAGCCTAAGTGGACAATACCATCAGCATACAAAAAGTTGACAAGACTGTTCCCTGGTAAGGGCCTAAAGTGAGTAACAGACAATTCGGTTAATACATTTATGATGAAAGTGAACTAAAATAAGGACGACAGTTGTAGAAATGAGCCTTGTACTACATCCTTCTTTGAAATATCAGTTCCTTCATAGTTTAGTTTCAGTAATAAGTGAATGGAATGTAGTCTACAGATTCATGAAATTCGCATACTGACGTACTACTTTCCTAGAATCCTAGTTGATGTCTCCTCAGGAAAGTGGGAAATGAGCATTGCACTTGCGTAAACTCAATAGGCTGTGAACTGCTGGCAATGAAAACGACAACAATTTTTGGTATTACTTAATTCCAAAAACGATCACATAATCTTTTATTCCGACTTCTGGTTCCATCAGATGAAATTAAAGGGAAGAGCTGAGAATAGAAGGGGTGTTGAGGGTTAGACAGTATAGATTTAGACCATTTCTCGCATGAGTTTAGATGTCTTTTAACTAATGCATTAACGAGTTGACGAAATGGTACACCACTTGCCCTAATGACAACCTTAATACCCTACACAATACGACATAGTCGTTTTTGAGTAATTCAGGAAAGAATAAGGGGGAGCAGTAAAGACCAATGCAAGAGTTAACAAGTTGTAAAAAGAGAGGTTGAATGATTCTTGACTGTCTTGACTACATAACATGGTAACCTAGACTGAAGGTTTTCTTAGAAATCGACAAGATATAGAATGACCAAGAAAGACCAGAGGATAGATTTACTCCAAGGTATTTTATGTTAGACTTAGTTTCTGTTTCAGTGTCCTCTTTGATACAAGCATCTTGTGAACGACACAGTTTTTGCAGTTCACGCTTATGAGTGAGGGGAAAGTTAGCTGCCTGACATTTAGAGGGATTTAACGTAAGACCACGTACCTTAGACTACAGACAGGAAGCAGTTAAGTTTGCTGCAGTCACATTGTAACATGACAGGAAGTGAGACGGTCAGATCACCAGCATATTTGACGAAGTTGCTCTCATTAGAAAGAGAAAGGTCATGTAAGACGAGAGAGAAAAAAGACAAAGAGAGATAACAATACCCTGAGGAACACCAGCTCCAGCAGGCGAGGCGGAAGATTTACCCTAATATACAGTATGCTGCATTCCATTTGAGAAATGATAATGCAACCAATCAACTGCCCAGGACCCGTGTTTGCACGATCGAAACCTTATTCAACTAAAGTCATCTAGGCGCTGAGTCAACAGCAACGGCGAATGCTGAATGACCGAAAACTAAGTACAAATGTGACAAAGCACAAATCCAGTTGCAAAGTAGGAGACGAGTCCCGGGTGGAAGAAGAGATTACCGAAAGGTATCAATTTTTCATTTGACAAAGAGCAAGATTATGAACTACACTTATCATTTGTTGAAATTTTGGAGATCATTTATCAATGTTTCGCATTTAGTTACGCACAGACTGTCATTCTGAGTAGCTTTCAGTATGAGTTTGCAGAGAAGTCCACCTGTTTAATTTACCACATTCCATGTAGCACACGAAGGTAGAGACATAAAACTAAATGGAAGTTTAACGAGAGAAAATGTGAGGGAGAATAAATAATGACAAGGAAAAACATGAGTTGAATAGATATGTGAGATTACACAGAGTGAATGCACCAGTACCAGTACCAAAGATTTGCAGTCACATCTCCGGTATTTCTTCCAGCCGACTGTCAACAATTTTATGAACCAATATCACTTTTTCATTTGACCGACCCAAACGCATTTTAAACCTTAACATGTGCTGGTCAGCATTGTCCCTGGAGGAAGGCGATGGCTTAGTATGCCAGCACGTGTTCTAGCCATCTCAACCTATTCAGCTTCCCTACCTTGAAGGCTAACTAACCCTCCCCACCTAAACATTTATGCGTAACCTCAACAGCACTCGCCATATTATACTGCTTTACTGATGAGATAGAACGCGGACACCTATAATCAAACACCGGTATTATTTTCATATTTTACAGCATCAGGGGTTACTTCTCATAGTCTAGGTGGACAATATCATCAGCAAACCGTAAGGTGATGAGAATATTCCCTGATAAGTCTTTGAAGTCAATTACAGACTATCATATTATTATATGTGTGATTGAATTGAACTGTTATAAGGATGACAGTTTAAGAATTCAGCTTTGTATTACATCCCACTCGGAAATGTGTTTTCTCGGATAATTCGCAAACAGTATTCAGTGAACAGAAAACATTCTGTAGGCTTGATGAAACTCGTAAACTGACGCACTACTTTTGCAGGCAATATACTATTTCCTCAATAAAGTGAGAATTGAATACTTCGGCTGCATAAAACGAGTAAGTAGTATTCTGGCAATACCAATGACTACAACAAGTCTAGGAGTTAAGCACTACAACTTTTACTTTACTGAATACACCAGCAGACTTTACATAAACACTTGACAGATCAAATTTATACAGGGAGTCATTAAGATCTTACTGACTCCCTGTATCGATTTAGTAAACTAAACGCCCAGCTAGCATTTTTTTCGGGCGCATTGCAGAATTTTTGGGGCAGACTTCGGGCAAATTGCAGAATTTTTGGGTAACTTAGGGCGCATTGCAGAATTTTTGGGGCAAACTTAGGGCACATTGCAGATTCCGAGGAAAACTTAGGGCGCATTGCAGAATTTTTGGGGCAACCTGATGAACGGTTATTGGCTACAAATCAACCAATGGGAGTAACCCTGATGTACTTACTCAACCAATGACAGTTAACTTTTTAGAACTGCGTTACAATGAATCAGAATTAGTGAATAATAATACATAATTTTAAATAATAAACTCTTTTAATATAAACAATCAATTAAATGTACGTTCACTATCTGAATACATCACCACAGGCTCCTACCTGAGAAATGTTTTACTGCACTGAAATCCTTCGAAGCGGCGGAATCCACCATTTTTACTTCCTTTGTTGTGAGTTGGCCTGTTTGTCACCCTTCTTTTTTACGAAGTTTTCCAAGTAATTACTTGCGTAGTGATACGTTTTATATTGCGACTTTAACAGTACCGGCCATTTTTATTATTAGGCATAGCGTATAAGTTGTGTAGACTGCATGAATCCGTTTTCTTGGTAGGAGTCTACTGTGGTTCGTGTAAACCTGTAAGTATACACACTTTTTTGAGGGACACTATCATCGAATTAGAAAACATTTGTGCCAATGGTGTCACATTACCCAACAATCATCGCATAGACATTGTACTTAAGGCCGTCATCTGTGATACACCAGCAAGAGCACTAGTTAAGCAAATAAGTGGTCACAATTCAACACAAGGATGCGATAAATGTGAGGCTTTATGCTTTCGTGCTAATCATCGCATGGTTTTTCCTACTATATGTGCTGCTTTAAGAACAGACATGTCTTTTCGCAACCAAACTTTGCCATGTCACCATAAGGGTAAATCTCCTTTCGAGAGATTGCATGTAGACATGATCACTGTTTTCCCTATAGATAGCATGCATCTCGTATACTTAGGTGTAGTTCGAAAGTTGATTGGCCTGTGGAAATCCATGGCCACATCTAGGGCAGATGGCATGCATCCTGCGATATTGCACACTGTTAACTGCAGACTACTCGGCTCACACAAGTTGACTCCTTTTGAATTCCAGCGTAAGTGTCGAACATTAGACGACGTTGACCATTGGAAAGCAACGGAGTGTAGGCTTTTTCTTTTATATTTAGGAGTGGTATACCTTAAGGACGTATTACCACCTTGCTTTTATGACAACTTCTTCGATTTATTCTTGTCATGTTACATCTTAAGTCACCCGGCTTATTCTTCCTATTACCTAGAAGACGTGAAGGGTTTATTATTGAAATTTGTTGGGAACTTTAGGTCATTATTTGGGGAGGAAAACATGGTATTGGCTTAAGTCTTTTGCATAACGCCGTTATAATTTCCATATTGCACACCTCAAAATTGTCGTGACTTAAAGAGTACTACAGTTTACAGTGAGCCACAGTTGACCGATATCAAGGATACAAACCAATAGTATTAACTTATGCCAACTGTGTTTACTATCGTTATTACATTCTCCTCCATTGTATATATAGACATGTCTTCTTTCAATGAAAACAGTATATTATTATAAGTTTCTTTTTATTGTTATATAAGGGAATTGACTTCAAGCTTTATTTTTTCCCAAGTATCCGTAATCCCTCCAACGAATACTTGGGTTTTTTTAATGCGAAGTCAATATCCCTGTATCTCCTAATGTGGTCTATAGAATCAGTAGTTGTCATGTTTTTAACCAAAACTAAAGAAAAAATGACAACAGCCGTAATTCATGTAATTTAAACAATACAATTGGTGTTTCCTACATAGCTATTAAAAATCATGTACCTTATTATATATATTATTATTATATGTATTATTATTCTACATATTAGTATTCTATATATTATTATTATTAATATTAAATGGTGAGTTTACTTTTGCATTCATCTGCCTTTATTACAATATGCGCACGTGCAAACCTCCGTTGGTCGCATAATGAATGTGTTGTTGGAGCCGAACTACAGCTCACATTTTTCATGGGCTGGCACTAAGGAAAAAAAGAAATTTAAAGACACGAAGACGTGTAACCTAGTGATACGTAGGTGACATTTTTTTCATTGTTGTCTCTCTAGGAACTATTAGCAGTTTACATAAACTAGGTAATGCTGACCGACGTACCACAGTGAAGGCTATCACGGCTTCAATTCAACGTTGGTTCCATAACAGTCGGGACAGACTGAAGTCGAGAATTAGAAAGCGACGGCGTTCCCCATTGGTAGGTCCTAATTTTTTCCTAACTTCATTAATCAGATCACCGCCGACGTCAACAAAGAAAACCTACCTGACGCCGAAAGCACACGTGTGAATTTTCCTGGTGATTTATAGGATGTTCTACTTTAGAAAGTTATCTGAAGATTGTAAATTTTTTGGCCAAGATTATTAAATATATTTTCAATTAAAATCAACTGCTTTTTGTTAATGTGAGTCGTTGAGCTACTGCCAGTTTATTGTTTTCTGAGACGACCTGTGTGCGTAATAGATTCAACTCTGATTTAATTGCCGCTTAATAGTTAAATGAGGAACCGTAGACACGTTATCCCAGGTCGCAGTTAGTCATATTAAGTAAGGGCGCATTGCAGACTTTTCGGGGCAGACTTAAGGCGCATTGCAGAATTTTTGGGGCAGACTTAGGGCGCATTGCAGACTTTTTGGGGCAGACTTAGGGCGCATTGCAGACTTTTTGGGGCAGACTTAGGGCGCATTGCAGACTTTTTGGGGCAGACTTAGGGCGCATTGCAGAATTTTTGGGGCAGACTTCGGGACAGTGTCCCACGTAAGTAGATTTACCCGAAGTTTTTTGCCCCAAAAATTCTGCAATGCGCCCGAAGAAAATGCTAGCTGGGAGTGCTTTCGGTTTCCACAGGAGTTCTCCGTGCCGAATTTATTCCTTCAAGGGCCTACAAAGATTAAAACTTCAATTAAATAACACTGATGTGGAAGAAATTCCATTCTTCATTACTACACTTAATGAAAATGAATGCACTAAGAACTCAGTGCAACTCGATACACAATAGTATATATGCAAATAAACTGAAAAATAATGCCCTCCTTACCTTCTAAACAACTTGTCTTTATTCCAGGATTATAGTTTTTCACGTATGAGCCTGAGTTATGTCTACGAAATCGCAATATTACATCAGTTAAATCTTCCCCCAAAACCAAGGCCACTTGAAACCAATAGCAACATAGCAACAAGCGTCATTGAGGGGATATGCAATAAAGTCGCTCAACTAAGAGAGGTTGGTAATATTCATAACTGGCTGAAAATTAACTTTGATGCAATTTATACAAATATCCTTTCATATAGACAGATTGGTCTACTTTCATTGGACACTAGTACTTAGTGCGATGTACCTAGTCGTTTTTTGGTGCAGACTGAATCCTGTCAGTCGTTGGCCTGAATAGCTCAGTGGTAACGTCTGTGACTACAGCACTGGTGACGCGGGCTCGAACATTTGAAGGGACATGAGTTCTTTCGAGGTTGCAAATTCACCTGCCAACTAGCACAAAACCTAGGTCCGAGGCTTCCTGACGACTGCCTCTAACCATCTAACATCAACCATTCATAGTACACCATGATAGCAAACTACCTAGAATGGTTGCCACATTGCAAACCTGAGTGATAGAGGTCAGTCTGCACCGAACAAAGGACTAGACACATCACACTATTTACTGTGTCTGATGAAAGTTAAAGGGTTCACATTAAAATCTGGGAATCACCGCAGACTGCACTTTTGTATATTAAGCGGCTAACGCCACAGGTTTTACTGTTGCCAGGACGCTTTTGCGAAATCCTGCAAGTTTCTTATATTTTGGAGTTGCCTTTAACGGTTGTATTTTCTTTACGTTGTGCTATCATTTCACCCCTCTCCAGCCAGCTTAGCAGTCAGCCGCGTTTAATGCGATGCATCGAATTCTTAAAACACAGCATTCGTTTTTCACTTTCCCCAGTTTTATTAGGTCTTTTGCGTTTTATAGATCGGTTTCGTGTCTACGGAGCAGATTTTATGGACGCAGTCATGTCCTGCGACAAACCAGTTGTCTTGTAGGATATACTGAGGGTTACTGGCAAATTATTATTAGTGATGGATTCTCATCAATCAAACCTCCTCAAATGCATCGCAAATAGTTTCCGAGTGGCATTCCTGTAGTCTCTTCATCGACACCACTGTGGAGAATTTTCAGGTGTAGATTAAGGGGTTAGTAAAAGTTGAAGTGCAGTATAATGCTCTTTGGTCACTGCTGCCTACCTTATGGGCCACTCTTGACAAGATATGCTAGATTTTATGAAAGCATTAAGTCCATGTTGTTGTTATTCCTCTTGGAGGGCGTGTGTGCCGCTTCCATTCTTAAATATCTACAGCTTTCAGGGAGTTTTTATAGTTCTTAGGTCTCTTGCAAACACTTCAGCTTAGTCCAGGAGGGTTGAAACCGCAGCAGAATACCTCACAATCGAATTGTAGCATCTCTGAGTTTTCTAGTCTTTCAGTTATACCAATTTGTTCACGTGAATCAAGATCCTCAATACGGTGGCCTCGTTCACAATTTTACCAGTATAGTAGCCTCCCTACATTGATTAACGTTGAAGGGACAAACATTTTCTCAGGCTTGTGAGTGTTACATGTCATTTAATGCTCTTTAAATATGTTCAGCTCCCATCGGTCTTGGAGTTTTCAGATACATCGCTTAGTGGCGGCTCCTTCATCCCGGTGGCGCCTGACAGGCAAGTACAAGTTATAGCATACGCTAGCACAACACTGGACCAGACAGAGACACTGCATTCTACGACTCGCCGTGAGATGTTGGCTGTCATGTATTTTCGAAATTGCTTCCGCCATTCTGTACTGGGATGCAAATTTTCGGTGAGGATGGATCACGAAGTGTCGCAATGGTTACAGAATTCTCGTGGCCAAGAGAACCAACTTGCTTGCTGGAGAGAATCTCTTCAAGTGTTTGACTAAATTTGTGAAAACGCCACGGTAAAGCCACATGCAAATGCTGATATCCTCCCCCTCCTGCCTAATTTTGAATCCGGAACAAATGTACAGCGTCTCTGCAAGAGACTGACGCGGACATAAAACCCGTCTAGTTATGACAACACCACGGAAGCACCAAGCTTGCGGTGAGAGTTGGCTGCTAGCTAAATTGGTAGACAGTAATTTACGCCAGTGTTTACGTCCCCAATATTGGTCGTGAGAAAAATGAGAACAAAGGCTGATTCAAAAACCAACCACAGCACACTTTGCGTGGGCGGATACAGTTAGCATATGGATGAGCTAAAACTCATGAAACAGCCACAGAGAGATGAAAGATGAACTTTCAGTCAGAAACAACCGATCAGAAGACTGTGCTGCTGACGATAATCTATGATAATGTACATGAAAATCTATAAGTATGTGTTGATTTCGCTAATAAATGATTTGTTGCCTGTCCCTTGTTTTCTATTTTTACAAGCTGACACAGGGGAATATAAGATCTGCCAGCAGCTACGCAATACACCCGTGAGAAATCGAGTCCACTTTGCTTAAAAGACTGTGTTCTCTAGGATGCTGAGCCGAATTCGAACCCACGCTTCCCATTTCCAAATAATAAATGCAGGAACTCATGATCCAAGTACATTACCAACCTGGTTATGATTGCCAACGGAACATGCCATCCGTCAGCGCTTCTGGTGGCCGTTGATAAGTCGAGATGTGGCCGAGTTCTGCGAAACTTATGACGTCTGTGGTCAGAACAAGCAATCTACACAGATGCTTGGAGTACTCCTTGTGCCCATACTATCCAAAGCACGGAATTAGAGTGTAGTCACTGAGAATCACATTAACGCCCGGTACGTTCAAATCAGGTGACGCTTTTGCACGTGTTTTCGCTTATATTCATTTATTGGTTACTAATAATTGACCTTTAATAACGATGGTTCAAAATTCTAAAAAGCGTGTTCGTGTGAACACCAGTAATTTAGAAAATAGCACCGGCTCGTCTAATAACACATTACCACCCCATATTATTAGTAGTTCACCCAACATAAAAGCCTCGAACATAACTCTGATCCCTGTAATACAGGTGGAAGATGTTCTGTCTGAAAAAGTAGAGCTCTCTTACTTAACGTGCGTAATTAAAGAGATGCAGCTACAGATAGATGAATTAAAAACGAAATTAAGTTCACTAGAATGTATACCCGAAACTATCTCACGTATGAAAAAAGAAATGCAGGATCCTACAATCCTAAAGCTCTTTAATATGACCTCTAGAATGACTCATACTGACTCAGAAAATGCGAAGGAGTTAGAAAACGCCATCAACTTTCTATCCAGCGAAGTTGTTAAAAGGCTGGCTTCAAAACAAAACGCAATAGTGTATAATGTACCGGATAGCGAGCCCATAAAGTCAGTCCAGCACTCATTGCTGAAGGCTGCAAATCTCTTGAATGCACCTTGTCAGTGCATCCGCCTAAGTAAAAAAGACCTAAAGCATCCTTGTCCTATACTCTTTAGGTTCGACAGCTACATAACAGCTGAACGATTTACGATGGCCGAAGATCTTCTGGCTACTGCCACTAAATTCAAGACTATTAAAGTAGTCTCGGATAAAACACCAAACCAAAGGCAAGTAACCAAGAAATCCTTCGATACAAAGTTGACAACACTGAGAAATACATCTGGTATCAGTGCTAAAGTGTCGACGGACACTGAAGCACAGCAAGTCACGTGTGTAGTGCTAGGAGAAAAAACAGCAAGTAAGAGCGACCCAAAACTCAGTAAGAGCAGTACCACTGGGTGCAGTCTTAGAGTGTACGAGAGCACATCTCGAAAACCTGCTGACCTAAATGAGGTTGACATAGACGCACAAACTATGGCTGACCAGAAACTACTGGCAGACCACACTCAATCTGGATCCAAGCCAGAGGGTCCCTCAGTAGAAACCGCCAAAAAGACCACAAAACCCAGAGTCTCACCCCAGACTTTGACATACCTCCCTCGTAATAAGTCTAATAAGCAGCGTGTCAGTCTAAAAAATGACAAAGCATGGGTAACGAAGCACATTCCCAAAGACGTCACGCAGCATGTGAGAAGGAATACCCCTTTCCGAACTAGAAGTAACATGCCTAACAACGCACATAACTTGGGAATGCAACGTAGAATGGATCCTCGGGATATATGGGGCACTAAACGGGGCTCATACAGGCACCATATTAACGAAAATTCTCGTCCAGACTCTCGCACTATATATGTTAAACCTCATCAACATAATGAGAATAGGTCGGCACTTGATCCCCTCAATAACTTCACTCACACACGTGAGGTGAGCCAATATGCATACGGCTATGAAAGCCCCATGAGGTACAACTACCAGGGTAATCTTAACACAGGGTACCTAGGTCCAGCAAACTACAACCCAAATTGCAGGGCAGACCATATATCACCAGTAGATGAACGCAGATGCCGACCCATGGATGCTAATAGTCAAAATATGCAACAGGATTATTTTCGGCTGCAGCAAACAATAGCCCCACTTGCTGCACAGTTCATCCAGGAAATAGTACACACACTGACTCTGTCTCACTTCAGAGCGCCTCCAAACATAACGTAGGGATAGTAACAAGTAACCGTGTTGACCTCTCCCCCAATAACCCTGGTTTACTAACAATTGTGCTCCTGAATGTTAGATCTCTCCTTAATAAAATAACAACGCTTCGCTGCCTGGCATACATAGAACGGCCAACACTAATAATGGTGACTGAAACCTGGCTTACTACTGATATACCTGACACAAAGCCAGTAATAGACAACTACGACATCTATAGGAACGATAGAGTTGACAAAAGAGGAGGCGGTTGCTTAATATATGCCTATAAATCCACTAACTCCAATACTTTCAATAACCCAAATACTGACAAACTCCCAGAATCTAAGTGGATAAGCATCCACACAAACGAAAGTAAAATTCTCGTGTGATGTATATACAGACCCCCCAATAGCCCTGAAATGACTGATATAACTATTGCAGAAATACTGGAGCATGTAGCCACGCTGTTCTTCGACTACAAAGTAGTATGTGGAGATTTCAACTTACCTGGAGTAAACTGGGATACCTGTACAGGACCTAGAGTCCATGAAGAGCTACCACAAGCTATAGACATAGGAGTATGGAAGCAGTGCGTACGCCTCCCTACAAGGAACCAAAATACTCTTGACTTAATCCTCTGTCATAACATTTATCAAGTGTATGTATAATCTCCAGTGTACATGTTAAACACATTTTGCTATCGATTGTAAATTGTGACTGAATAATATGGTCCTATTTCTGTAACAATTTGATGATGCTTGTAAAATGGCGTCCCTCATGTACTGTATCATGAGAATAAATTTATTTGTATTTATATTCATTTATAATGGGGCCACTTCGAAATAAGGCAATCGATACACTCTAGTGATCGTCGACTGTTTACGAAACGGTGTGAAGCTGTGCCCTTGCAGCAACAAGATGCAATGGCCGTGGCCACCGTATTTATCGACCAATGGATTACTAGCTTTGATGCTCAACAGTCGTTCCATCGCGTTCACAGGGCAGCTTTTGACCGCCGACTTGGAGTGTACTAATCGCACAATCAAGAATATGTCACTGATTTTTCTCGACTGCATGTGGACCAAGAAAGAAAAAGACCAATGGTTCAAGGAAAATTTATTTAGGGTTATCTTAAAAATCATGGGCATCCGTATTTATAGCCACGGAGAAATTACAAACATCCAAAAAGTAGGTATATCATTATTTGAACTGAAACAAGCAATATGTACTCAGCCAATGTTTTCACCCTTATTAATAATCAGCTTTTCATCTTATAACTTCGAAAAAACCATCGATATTAGACCAAAATCCGAAACGTTATTCTTGCTAATTAAAGTCTTACTTTTCATTATTATAGTTCGTCCACTCGCCGGATCATCGCGTGTTATCCGCTTCTTAAATCGTTTTGCAACAAATTGAATGGCCGTTAACCTCGGCTTTACTACGAATAGTTTTCGTTCATGTACTTGGATCTAATACATTAGGCATTAACAACCATAGGTAACACTTACTATTCAGGCGTTTCTAATTGCTTTCGGATTTCTTTTTGTTTCGGAAAATACACACAATTACCAAGTATTCATACTTTACATGCTTTCTGACCTTGTTTAATTTAGATTCTCTCATAATATATCTGGTTTTTAACTGATAACAGACACATTGATGATTTACTCACCTTCTCAAAAAGCTACAGATCTTCTTCAGCTTTAACCCAGGATCTTGATTCTACAGGTTTAATATGTTCCTCGAAAACCTTGCCAATATCAACACTGATCGTGTTGTCTTAACCTGATTGACTCGTAGATTGTTGCATGCCATAAACAAGGACGTGAAAGACATTGATTTTTCCAGATTTCTACATATAAGGTAATCAATTTAGTCAGCAACAATAAGGGCAATAAACGAATGAACTGGAAACAATGGCTTCAGCCTTCCAAAGCTTCTACACAGTGCTATTTAATAAATGGCTGAAAAACAACTAAAACAGTGCATCCACGCATCAAAGTAGCTTATGAAACAATTACAATGCAGTGAATGAACCCACCTGGTGGTAAAAGCTCCCAAAACAAACAAAATAACTCATTTTAACAACAACGGAAACAAAAATGAGGTGGAGCGCAACATTTGTGAACAGTATGCATGAAGATAATTTGTGAATAACTGCAAGATAAACGTAAAAGCCGATGTTTCAACGAACGGTTATGGAACTGCAGTCGAACATGGACAAAAACGACCTTCAGTCATCATCCTCCACTGAAGACCTTGGAAGTGACGGAGAAGTCTAGTCGACCAAACGTAGGCTCATATGTAAAAGAAGCTAATTACCTGATTTAGAATAAAGACAAGTGTCACTCAGGTCCCATAAACCGTCACTGTCCAGCTCTTGCTACGCTGAGCCCCACACTGTCCCTCGAAGATTTTCAGAAATGCTTCGTATTAAACGACGCAAAAACCAAAACACTGTTTGGCGACTCAAGAATTCTTTGTTCTCACACCGACATAACCAGCAATACTGGTATTACAGAGTAAGTTCTAAGAACAAATAATACAACAATAAATCACGATATTACTTCTGACAGATTTTTAATCATCCTTCTGAACAGCGACCGATGAGGTGATGACTGATAGGTTGATGACTCCCGCGAAAAATATGGATTTGGGTTCGAGCAACAAGTCATGAATTGATCGTTCAGTCTTCGACTAAACTGATATTCTTTTCTGGAATTCTTCTGCTGCCCATACTCTTCTATTTACCTTCTGGTCGAGGTCGAACAACCCTACATCTAAACTGAAATGAAGCTGGTCTCCAGACCATTTAACTCATAACCAATCAAATTCAATGAACGGTCCCATGCTACCATTTGAAGACGCTGGCCAACATTATGTACAAGGAATAATCATGATCTGAAATAAAGAACCCGATGAGTTTCAGGCAGTTTTCAAAGTATTACTGAATATATGTGTACAGTCTGTCATGCAGACAAAAATGGCGCCAATGGAGAATTCCACAATCGACCTCGGCCATATTTGATGCAGTAAAGCAATCCAATATGAACTTTTCTAGTTTTAGCATCCACGAGTAAATCTTTTCCCTGTTATAAAACTACAATAAGAATGCTGCTGAATTGATCGTTCAATCTTCAACTACATTGACACTCCCCAACAAAAAATGGATCCATCCCTTTTTTCCATCACGATCAATACACGTTGACTTGGATGCCAGTGCGAGAACCTGGGTCACACGGACAAAGCTGAAATGGAAAAAAAACAGAAAAGCCAACACACTACAAGCGTACACACAACACAATCTCACTCATCGGTGACGACCTACGCCTTCGAGTTAAAGGCATCCCCTCAACATCTTGCAACACAATCGCCAATTGCTAGAATGACTCTTGCAGAACCCAACGTAACCATAGAAGCACCTCATAATACTCTTCGGACATTCTCTTATCTATTCACTACCAATTACCACTGCAATTGCTTGTCACTCATTCTGCCTCAGTTCTAGTAACGGTGACGTATGCAAGTCTCAGTCGTCTACAGTCTCGCTCCCCGGCGTGTGGGACCACAGCTAATCATTATCTCCGTGTGCATGTTATTCTCAGCACTAGCCTCCCCGGCGTATACAACCCATCTGCTGTCTTTAACGTCAATCAATTCATTCACGGATGTGGAAAACCAGAAACAACTTCAGAAGTAATCACGACGAAAACTCTTACGAAATTGTGCATAACATCAAGATGCAAACCAACACGTCAACACAGTGAATCCAAAGACACCAATTGATATGACACACCACACGTACATACAAACAGTACAAATAACCTCGCCGATCGCGTCTCGATGTAATTCCTTTGAGGAACAGCAGGACCTACAGCAGTACGCCCACATTCCTTCTCAGGTTGTTGATCCAAGTGGAAGTCGTCCAGACACAAACAGAATTACCAACAGCTAGATGACAGATGATATCAATTCAGTATATACAATATGAACATATGTACAAAATTACACACCAAGCACATTGGAGTGCTCATTGATGCGCTACCCTTTGAAGAACCGCAGGACTAACGGCAGTACGCCTACAACCCTTCTCAGGCTGACGCTCTAGGTCGGAAAATCGTCACAGAGTTCATTTGCTGACCTCCTTCCATCACCTTTATCCTCAACTTTAAATGGTAATACGCCCATGTCATTGTATCGTAGAATATAGGTGACTGACAAGCATACGACGTATTATTATTATTATAGTTTTATTGGCTATTATAAGTCACAAGGAGTGGATGCATCTGCGAAAGCCATTAAGGACAATTTTAAGCCATATCACCAATTGTCTTCAGCCATCCGTTCTTACCACCCTTAGGACTCAACCAGGAAGTCTATATCTTCCTACGTGACTTTACCTGTCAAGGATTTCATTGAATGGTGAAGCCGTGTTTTCGTCTCACCACCACTAGCTCTTTTCAAACCTGAACCATCATATGTCAGCTGACATTGCCAGTCAGACATTGCCAGATAATAACCGGCGGTACGTTCGAAATTGGTGACATTTTTGCACGTGTTTGCTCTGAAATTTATTTACTGCTTATTGTCATATAATTCTTGAAATTATGGTCCAAATCTCTAAAAAACGTAGAAACACAATTGTTTTAGATAGTGGCTTAAATTCGGTTATAACTGCATTACCGCCGTGTAATACAGTATCAACTACTAGCTCTCAAAATGGTTTGAGTGCAGATCTCACTCCTGTGATACAGGTGAAAGATGTTCTGTTAGAGAACTCTGAGTTCTGTAAACTAAACCTCCTTTTGAAAGATATGCAGAGGCAAGTAAGTGAAATTCAGAAAAAATTAGATCAGTTTGATAGTATGTCACTGCCAATCTCAAATACCACGGAGAGCCGTTCTGATATTGGCCAGGTTAAGTGTTTACTGGATGTAACTCAAAATAAGCTTTTGAATTTAGACCCAATAGCCTGTCTTTTAGAAAGGCATCCTAAAATATCTCCAGACAACCTAAATAAAGCTGAAAATCTGATTGACTGCTTGGCTACGGAGGTGATGAAGCGTATAACCTCTTCTCACCAAGCTATAGTTTACAACGTCCCAGATTCTCTGCCCCTGAAAACTGTAAGACACAAAATCCTGATTTGTTGCGGCATGGCTAGTGTTCCATGTGAATGCAAACGACTTCGTAAAAAGTCTAACCAGGCTAATTGCCCAATCATTTTTAAATTCAGTAATTCCCTTGATGCTAGTAAGTTTACTAAATGTCAGGATCACTTAAGACTGAATAGCAGTTATAAGTCTATAACCGTAGCTCAGGATAAAACACCGTGTCAGCGCAGAATAATGCGTAGTAATAACCTGGTCACCTCCTCTAGCTTTGATTTACCAAATAAGGATCGTGCACAGCAACAGACACCTAGTGCTGAAACTAGCATTCAGCAAACTACACAACAAACACCCCTGCCAATGGAACTAGGAACTGATTTAGATACCAGTACCCCTGTAAATAAAGCCTCATCGAAAGATGTTAAAATGACTAGAACTTCTGCAAGTTGTTCTAAGAAATTTCCCCCCAAACGTAGTAACCTCACCACGATGAACAAATTTCGCAGGGTTGAGACTAATGATGGGGAAGAATACTTTGTATTCAATAAGCCTGCTGAGAGTAAGAATGCCAACAAACCATCACTTGTTACGAAAAACTCCTCTCGAAACATAAGTATATCTGGAGGTGTTCCGCATGCTCCACCTTATAGAAAGTCAGGCTCCAAGACTCCTAAAGTCTTGCAGCCAAAGCACCTTCCTTCACAATTCCCTTTAAGTTATAAAAACAACCCGAAGGTGTATACCGGTATGACGAATAGCAGTTGGATGGGTAGACCTTCTGATGCTATGCCTTTTAACCGTCAACCTAGGCCCAACCTGTACTACCCTTATATCCAGGAACACATGGTAAATTTTCCAGGTGTCCCGAATCACTGGTACGACCCATGGCACCTAGGACCACCTCATTGCACACCAACTCCGATGTGCAGACACCCAGTCCGACCTCCTTTTCATTCATAAATTCTTGCGGTGCTGACGCACAAATAGATTTAGGTTATGGTGACATTTTAAGCCAGTTTGTAGTATCCCGTGACTTATTCACGATATTGCTAATTAATGCACGTTCCTTAATCAATAAGATATCTGAACTAAGGACATTATTATTAGTCGCCAAGCCTACTGTAGCTCTGATTACTGAGTCATGGTGCTCATCCTCTGTACTTGATGTGCATATAGGTATCGATGATTACACTGTACACCGTGCAAACAGAGATTGCAAGCGTGGTGGAGGATGTCTCATATATATACATAACTCATTTGTAGTCAGTAAGGTGGAAGATGAAACAATGAATAATGTACCTGACTCACTCTGGGTTGTCTTACATGGAGATAAGTACAAACTTCTCATAGGCTGTGTTTATCGAGCACCAAGCGCAACAAAAGAAACTGATGCGTTATTAGCTAAATCGTTTGCACACGCATCCTCGTTTAGTGCTAATTACAAAATAATTGCAGGGGACTTCAATCTTCCAGAAGTCAATTGGCTAACTAGTTCCGGCCCCCAACGCTTCGACGAATTACTTGCCACTATAGACTGTTATGGATGGCAACAACACGTCCAGACACCTACTCGTGGTGACAACATGTTGGACCTTGTTTTTTGTCATGACACAATCCCAGTATCCACGTATGTTGGTAATCGATTTTCCAGTAGTGACCATAGAATGGTACTCTGCTCTCTGCCTTTCTCACCACTAAATACAGGAAACAAACAAGACTCAGGAAGCACAATATGTCGTAGTTACAAATATACAGACTGGGGATTAGTCCAAGAACTTATTCGACTCTGTCAATGGGATGACTATTTTACCACTGACTCCCTGGAGGCCTTAGTAACCCTGTTTTACAGGAATGTTACCCTTTGTCTAGATACAGTTGCTCCAAAGAAAATAGTGAAATTAAGTAGACACCGAACTGAATATATTCCAAGGGCACACCGTAATAAGTTAAGGAAGCTGAAGAAACAGTACTATTCCACTAAGGACATATCACTATTGCTCTCAATCCACGAGTCTCTTGAATCTCTCAAGCGCCTACGCTCTCAAAAGGACCTCGACGAAGAGTTAACGGCACTTGAAAGTACCTCCAAAGTTTATAACTTAACGGCACTTCTTAAAAAACGAATGCAGTCGGCGAGGGAAATCCCATACTTACTTCACGACAAAGTAATCTACAATGAACCTGCCACTATCTGTGAACTCTTCAGTGATTGGTTTGCAAACTTTAGTTTAGAAACACATATGCCTGGTGAAACCGCTCCCCTTACTATCTCTTCCCTTGAAAGCATTGTGTTCACTAATCAGTTAATAGTACAAGCAATTAAAAGCCTTAAACCTTCCACTAGTACGGGACCGGATGGCCTCGCTTCGATAATTTTCAAAAACAGTGGGTGTGATATACCCTTGTTACTTCTTAAATTCTTCTCAATATCTATGGACACTGGCACTTACCCTAGTGAGTGGAAAACTAGCTTCATAATTCCACATTACAAATCTGGTGATAGGGCAAACGTCCGCAATTACAGACCCATAAATATAACCCCAGTTATCTCACGAATCATGGAGAAAGTTGTAAAAGATCAATTGTCAGACTACCTAATTAGGGAAGATCTTGTTACAAGGTCTCAACACGGATTTCTCAAAAATAGATCCTGCGTTACTTGCCACTTCGACTTTTTCAACTGCATCACTAGTAGTCGCGAAGCACGTAAGCTAGTCGTTGTTCTCTACTTCGATATATCTAGGGCATTTGACATGGTATCTCACAGTATTCTCTTTGAGAAGCTGTACTCTTGTGGAATTCGCAACCCATTACTGAACTGGTTAAAATCATTTCTAAGCAACAGGGTACAAATAACCAAAGTTGGATCTGTATTGTCTCATCCTAGGCAGATCTCAAGTGGGGTCGTGCAAGGTAGTGTCCTAGGTCCACTTTTATTCACAGTCTACATTAACAGCATTTGCAAGTGCTTCACCTTAGGCAAACCATTCCTATATGCTGACGACCTCAAAGTCGTCTACTCCTGCTACACTCATGAATTAAGCGATATGGTTACTAAAATACATCTTGAACTAAGTAGCCTTGCAACGTGGTGTGCTGAATCCTGTCTAAATTTTAACATTGACAAATGCGGCTGGATTTGTATCGGCAACAGTAACCTTGATCTAACTCTTGAAATAAATGGGCGAAAACTAGCTAAGCTCAACTCAGTCGTAGATCTCGGTATTAGATACTCTAGTAACCTAACGTTCGCTGAACAGACTGATTATGCCAGACGTAAAACGCGAAGGCTGATAGGATGCATAACACGCAATTTCTTTTGTTGTGAAACTAGGGTTTTATTATACAAAGTATGTGTCCGACCTATCTTAGAATACTGCCCGTTTATTCTTAGCGGACTAAGACAAAATGACAAGCTTAAATTAGAGGGAGTGCAACGGCAGTTTACCTCAAGAACTCTTGGTTTAGAAAGTGGTCTGGAATACCATGAGCGATGCGAAAGACTAAGATTAGAACCCCTCTGGAAAAGACGCCTTAAGCTAAACCTTATCTTTTACTATAAGCTAACTAATCTTCTCTTGCATTCCTCCGAGCCAATAACTAAACCTACCGCTGTCATCAGTTACAATCTTAGAAATCATCACAACCTAGCTGCTATGGAGCACTGTCAGACTTACGTGCGGTACAACTTCTTCTTAAATAAGTTTTCAGTCATTTGGAATAGACTACCAGCTAATGTGCGCGATGCAAACACACTTCCAGTGTTCATCTCCTCAGTCACCAGACTGCTCAAAGATGACAATGCACTTTTGCGCCTGACTCTTACACCTTCTTTTTCACCCTACATAGATATTTTAAGTTCTTTAAACGTGTAGTTACAACAAACTACAATTATAAATTTTAATATTATTGGAACTAGATGATAAACATTTCTACACAGGACAGTAATATTAGTTCACACATAATATAAAAGTTAGCATAACGGGACTAGTTAGTTTGTGTACCAAAATAACCACAGTTACTAAACAGAATATATATGTATATATTTATTAATCACTCCTTAAGGACTCCCGTTGCTTTCTTTTGCGTTGCTGTTGTTTGTCTTCTTTTTTCTCTCACCATTTCAGCTTCCATTTGACTTTTTGAATGAGAATGAATAATGTGGATATTTGACCATTTACAATGACAAATGATCTGCAAACATTATTGGTCCCGTATCTTTCAGTTGCCTGGTTAATAACGAATTAACTTTCTCCACGACGCAACCTGGATTACATTTGTGGAATATACTCTTATACCAATGGAAAAGTATCTATTTGTAATACAACGTCACGATTGTAGCTTATAACATAACTGATCGTATCTGTAAAATAGCTTCCTTATTACCCAATTTGGATATAAATCAAATCAAAAATAAGATTCGGATTTGTACACACCCAAGTTATATTGAGGAATTACTTCAAGCTTTATTTTTTCCCAAGTATTTTTAATCCATCCAAAACTTACTTGGGTTTTTTTGTTAATGCGAAGACAATATTCCTATATTTCATGATGTGCTCCATTGAATGACTTGTTATATGTGGAATAACTTCAAGCTTTATTTTTTCCCAAGTATTTTTAATCCATCCAAAACTTACTTGGGTTTTTTTGTTAATGCGAAGACAATATTCCTATATTTCATGACGTGCTCCATTGAATGACTGGTTATCATATTGTTCCCACAGACCTAAGACAAAAACGCCAGCAACCATGTAACTTAACCATAAACCGAATTTATGAAATTTAAATAATGCTTACCCATGCCTGTATATTTGGTGTGTCCTACACAAGTAGGAAAAAATGTGTATTTTATTAAAACATTATTATTAATTATGATTGCTAATCGTATATGTAATTTATCATATTGATGATGCCTGTAAACTGGCGTCTCTCATGTACAAAATGAGAATATACTATTATTATTATTATCTGACCAACCAAGCGTATGCACGTAGCAGTTTACACCAAAGATAATAACATTCAAATAGTAACTTGGAATTTGAAAGCCCTATATTCATGCAAGTTAATTTAAAAATTGCACTCTCGTTTACACTTGGAACCTTCCTAAACTGACCAATATCTTTCGTCTTTTCAAACGGAATGATACTAGCATAATCATAGCATAAGACACGTGAGTTCATGGACGTCCCTTTCATTGTGGATGACAACATCAACGACGACTGAGCGACACAAGTTGACGAACTTAGCGATGCCTCAGTAGCTGTTGTTCAGCTTTTAGAAGGTTGTCTAACTGCAAGATTACCACCTCTGCTATCTTTTATTATTAGCTTCAATTCAACCTTAACATCTGTCGGTAGGTGGGCTACACGCTGATCATTTTCACTGATGGCCACATGAGTGTCCATACCTTTTACCACCGCATCTGTTCTTAATTCTACTTCACGTTCAAGTTGTACAGAACCTTCGTTCAACCCAGCAGTAGTGGACATTCCACTTATCTCAAGATGATCATCCAAAGACAAACGTGCACTATCATGATCATTATCACAAATACTCATTTTATCGTCGTCTATCTGGTCGACTTCATCATTTTCAAAATCTTCAATAACAGCAGTAGATGATTTGGGTCCTTCTTTATAAATTTTTAAAGGTTTTATAACTTCACTCTGAGTAGTAATACCTCGTAAACTTGTGGAGTCAGAACTGCACCGTGAAACTGTAACTCTCTTCTCCTGCACAAACTGCGGTGTCGTCTGTGATGCTCAATTCAACAATGGCTTACCACTTAAGACTACAGGCCTCTTGACCACACCGTTGTCATCACACAATTCGGAGTCAGACCTTGATTTCACATTTAGCTTATCACTAAACTTGGTCACTGATTCACAGTTCATCTTTGTATGCACTTCTTGCAAACGTGTAAAACACAACCGTGTTTGTCTCGCAGTTTGTTACCTATTTGTTGGCGATGTCCCACGAAACCTGTTACACTCACTTAGTCTATTTGCATTGCTAGACACCATAGAGCCTTCTCGATATCCACCTCTCTGAGATCCTTTCGTCATCGATGATTGTGGTTTGCTCTCAGACTGCTCTATTCTATGAGTGGGATGCAATATACTGGTGAACTTGCTCATAGATTGATTGACGCTATCTTTTACCAGTTTTAGAATATCATCGAACTTTGGCTCATTAGCTTCATCCTCTATACGAGAGCTTATCTTCACCCACTTCCTTTGCATTCGAGTAGGTAGGCGTCTCGCTACTACAGTCTGTCATGCAGACAAAAATGGCGCCAATGGAGAATTCCACAATCGACCTCGGCCATATTTGATGCAGTAAAACAATCCAACATGAACTTTTCTAGTTTTAGCATCCACGAGTAAATTTTTTCCCTGTTATAAAACTACAATAAGAATGCTGCAAAAATGGAATAAATATATCACTGGTCTCAGCATAACACATCAGTGAACTTTAAGCCGAATGTCAATGGAGTTGAAGATTGAACGATCAATTCTTGGTTGTTTGCTCAAAATCAACTTCCTCGATTTTCGCGGAGGCATCAATACGACAGTCATCGTCTCATCGGTCGCTGTTCAGAAAGAAGAGTAAAATATCGTCAGAAGTAATATAACGATTTATTATTGTAATATTTGTTTACAGACCTTAGTTTGCTTAGTTCGCTTATTCCTTTTATATGTTGGTGTAACAATAAAGAAATCTCAAGCGGCAGATCGGTGTTTTGGTTTTTTCGTCCGTTATAACTAAGCGTTTCCGAAATCTTCGAAGAACAGCGTGGGCCCGAGCGTAGCGAGAGCTGGGCATTAACGGTTTATGAGACGTGATTGACACCAAACTTTCTGTTCTCAACAAGGCTATAAAGGAGAATTTACTTCAAGCTTTTTCCCCAGATAATTGTGTTATATTCATCTGATGTCTGAGTTTTTGTCAATTCGAAGACAATATTTTTGTATCTCTTTATGTGTTACACAAACAGACATTATAGGAGACTGTTCCGACTGACTCTATTGTCAGAAAGAACAACCAAACTGTAAATTCACCATGCATCAAATATGTGTAATTTATGTTATAACTTATCCATTCCTGTACAATTTATTTGTTCCTGCAAAAGCAGGAATAAATATATATTATTACATCGAATTCGTGCATGCTTTCGCACTTTTGTGTGGCGTTTTGATTGCTAAACGTCAATGGAATGCATAGATACAAGCAAAGATTAATGTTCTCAAATGGGCAGAAACTTCAGTATGTTTTACGATCACCTGCACCATTCGCTGTTTTCTGCCAAATTTTTAACTGAGATAAATGCACACTACGACGTATTCTATTACTTTGCTGGTTTTGAATAACATCGTTGTGATCAGGTAAGTATCCTTAGTGTCACTGACTACCAATGCAAATAGCAATATTTGTTTTATATCTAAACCTACCTTTGCAGTCGCCAGATATTATCCTTGATGGTTTTCCTGTTTCAGGATATTGATTAAGGTACTACCACTTCGAGCATCTGACTTTCAATGCCCATATTACGTCTGATTTTTGTTTTGACATAACTTCAAACAATCTAAGACTCACGTAGCTGCAGTTCTGTATTAACTATACACAAAATGCCAGTTAAGATATCGATGCGTCCTGCTTCATTATCGGCTAAAAACTTCAGCAAAAGACATAAATCTAGCAAGCCTAAACAGCATGGTACCACACTTTCTCCTCATCTGACACAGATGCTAAATAAGACAAGATCATAAATCATTACTTCTTCACCTTCTTGCGTAATAAGTGATTTCATCAGAGATATTTGCAGTAGTGCAGGTTGTGAGACAAGTAGTATGGATCCCAACCTAACCACACTGACTCTTGGTAAAAAATCTGACACCGTCTCCTCTGATGTGGTTGAATCCACGCCAGCCATATGCCCTGCTCAGGACTGTCAGTCAGAAGATCCCAACATACATATGGCTTCACTATTCTCTGTACCTGCTAATATCAATTCTTTTGGCTGTGTCAAAAGAAATGTTGACTCCCCCAAGTGCTTAGTAACCTTAGAGGTTTAATAATAATAATATATGTTCTCATTTTTGTACATGAGGGACGCCAGTTTACAGGCATCATCAATTCAATAAATTACACATACAATTAGTAAGCGTATTTAGTAAAGATAATATAATAAGATAGATATTTTACCTAGCTGTGTAGGATACACCAATTGTATAGGCATGCATAAATATTGTTTAAATTACATATTTAAATTTCATGATTTACGTTTGCTGTCATTTTGTCTTTAGTTTGTGGGAAAAATCTGATAACTAGTGATTCAGTAGGCCACATCAGGAGATATAGGGATATTGACTTCGCATTAACAAAAAAACCAAAGTATTCGTTGGATGGATTACGGATACTTGGGAAAATGAATAAAGCTTGAAGTCAATCACCTAATATAACAATAAAAAGAATCTTATAATAATATACTATCTTTTAATGCACATGACAGTTGACAGGTATCATCAATATGGTAATAATGTACACATGGAGTATGCATGTTTAAAATTTTTTCACTGACACAATATATATATATATACAAGGGAGGATAATGGAATAATGGTAGTAAACACACTTTGCATAGGTTAAAACAATTTATATGATATAATCCCAGGCACCGTTGTTGTTTGAATTCGTAGAAGATGCGCGTAACAACTGAATGTTGCGTTACATTTCATCGATATGGCGGGCCACTCACAAAAGTGTAAAAATGGCTTATAAAACGTCAGTTAGTTTACCGTAAACGATGTTTTAAGCAACATAATCTGCATAAGGCTCACTACATCAGTTAGAATACAGTTAAACATGCAGAGAAGTAGTATTGATTCAGCAACCGGTGAACTTTTTATTCTCTTCGATCTAGTACCAGAATAGCCGCGAACCATTTCATTCAAAATGTCGAATAAGGCATACAGGAGCAAAATATCACCATCGAATGAATCAGTGTGATCTGAGATGCACCATTCAGCATTTTTTCGTTATATCATAGATATCCAGGTTTATTGGCGCTGTATAGGCAGTGATTTGGATTTTGACGTATTCCGCAGAGAGTCTCCGTGTCCATGTGAAGTATACATATGCTTTGAATGGATTACTTTGTTGGCTCCTACCCCCACTGAGTGTTTACAACAGCAGCTGTGGATTTATGTATTTCCTCGCCATTTTGGATAAAACATCGCCGCATTCTTTTTGGGAAGGAGACCAGTTGGTGGATTATAAATGATGTTCAAGTAACTTTTATCTTTTCATGTGGTGTTGCGGTAAGTTTCTACCTTGTTTTCTCATATTTCATTCATATGTTGATTATGGTTCGCCCTTTGTATCAGGTAGACATAGTTTGATCGACTCTTGATTGAATGGGTGTTATTGTCATGACTGCTGCTTTTTTGTCTGGAATTATAAATAGAGGCAAAACAAACAACAGGTGTAGTCTCTGAGTTCATACATTAAATGGGCCTATGATTTCTGAAACTCTTACATGGGAATTAGCACTGGTATCAATTACAAACTCACTTAGTGTGTCATTAAGTGCCTTTTCAAAGGAGGCCAATGTGCTTGCTAGTCGCGTTTTCTCAGGTAGTTTGTTCCATATTTGGGCATACCTAATCAAGAAAAACTTTTGCCTGGTGGCTGTTTTACATGGTTCTATAGCCACTGTACCTTTAGTGTGTCTAAGGTTATATCCTGTGTCTCCTGAGAACCGAGTATAATTAGCAGGGGTATACACTATTTGGTTAAGAAGCTTATAGAAGAGTACCAGATTTAGTCACAGTCGCCTTAACCATAATGTTTCTAGTCCCAGGATTTCACATCTGGTAGAGTAGTTTGTGCCGTTATCGGTCCCGAGTACTTTTCGCGTGAAGTACCTCTGTACTCCTTCTACTTTCAGTTTGTCTTCTACGCGTGTACTGCTAAATATGAATGAGCAGTAATCCAGGAGTGGGCGCACACAAACCTTGTACAGTAGTATTCTGGATTCGTTTCCGTAGAAGTTCCTGAGTAGGAAACCAATAAGCCTTTGTGATTTCGATACTTGTTTCGAGATATGCTCTGGAAATGATAGATTGTGTGAATATTTCAGTCCTAGGTCTAGTACATATTTCAGTCTGGGGATTACGTGGCCCTGAATTGCTAGGTCAATTTCAAGGTTGGAACAGCCTATGGAGAGCCATCCATACTCTTCAACATTAAACTCTAGTCTCCAAGTGTCACACAATCTATCCATTTTTATTAATTCTTCATGTGTGGAGTTCATAGTTGTGCCTATATCTGTATTTGTGCAGGCATATGTCACCTTTAAGTCATCTGCATACAGTATTGGCTTGCCTATACTAAAACATCCACATATACTGTTTATGTATATAATGAAAAGAAGGGGTCCTAATAAACTCCCCTGGGTGACACCACTGCTGATTGGTCTAGGTCTGGAGGTCATTGAGCCAACTTTAGTCGTCTGATTCCTATCATAGAATTATGATTTTATCCAATTGTAGAGGGGGTTACGTGTCACTAGTGAGCATAGCCTGCTGACTAGCAGACTATGTGGGACTCTGTCGAAGGCTTTCCTCATATCGACATAGAGGATTATTACTAGCTCTGTCCTATCTCTTCTACAGGTGGCTTCGTTGTAAATTTCTATACGGCAAGTGACGCAAGATCTTTTCTTGAGGAATCCCTGTTGTGACAGGTTGATGAGTTTGTGTTTTAGAAAGTAGTTTGACATTTGGTCGTTGATTACTTTCTCCATGATCCTTGATATGACAGGTGTTACATTATAGGCCTATGATTACATGCACTAGTTTTGGGCCCTCCTTTATGCTTAGTTCGAGTATGTATTTCCGTTAATATGGTACATAGTGGTGTCCCGTCTAGTACCCCATGTGTTTTCATTATTAATTATGGGTCCGGTCCTCAGGTTATATGTGCCTGCAGGCATATTACAACCTCGGCTGCTGTGGAAATCGTGGGTATCACTCTGCTGTTTAATCAGCTCGGCGCCGCTTGCATATCTGCTGGCGTGTGATTTTGTAAGGTTAGAGCTATTTTCACTGTCAGTTCTCACCTCGTGTAGTCTGTCATCCTCAGTTTGCCTATTACTCTTAGTTCGACGAAGAGCACTTCCACTCACGTCTTCCGTCCCTTTTATGTGACCTGCCGCAATGCCTGCATAGTTCTTTTTTAGGTTTATATGCTGCTTGTTAGGCTTGTCACAAGGGAGGTATATGGATGCGTGAGGAGGAACCTTAGTTTTAGGGGACTTCTTTACGGCTTTTACAGTGGCCCTGGGTGCAGTGTGATCTGCCGATATTTGCAGGTTATCGGTAGTAGGAGCATCTACATCTATTTCATGTGTGTGGGCAGTAGATCTACTAGGAGTGTTCGCACGAACTTCGAGACCCATTACAGTGTTACTACTCCTTTTGGGTTTCCCTTTACCTTCACGTGTCGTTTGTTCACCTACTACAGTGCAAGTGTCACTTTGTGCTTCAGTGTCCTTCGACACTTCAGTACTGATGCTGTTCACGATTTGTGGTATAATCGTGTTCGTATCTATGGTGTTCTTAGCTACTTGTCGTTGGTTGGGGGTTTTGTCCGGGACTATTTTAAGACTTTTGAATTTTGTAAGAGAAGCCAAAATATCCCCAGATTTCTTGAACTGTTCGGCTATAATACAGCTGTCAAAACCTGAAAAGTATGGGACATGTGCGGTTTATCTCTTTTTTATTTAGTCAAATACACTGACAGGGTGTACTTAAAAGGTTGGCAGCTCTTAACAAGGAGTGCTGAACCGATTTTATGGGCTCGTTGTTAATTATGTTGTACACCATAGCGTTCTGCTTAGGAGCAAGTCTCTTAACAACTTCGCTCGACAAATAGTCCATAGTGTTCTAGCTCCTTAGCATGTTTCAATTCAGCATCGGTTGGTTTAGTCCTCAGCTTAAAGAGTTTTAGGAAAGTGAGGTCCCCCAGTTCCTTCTTAAGATGGAGGATTGTTTCTGGTACCAAATAAAGTAGATTTAGTTTCGTCCTGAGTTCATGTATTAGTTGTTGCATGTCGTTTATGATGCAGACTATGTTAGTAATCTCTGCCTTTTGTGACAGGATATCTTCCACCTGAATTACAGGGGTCAGCATTATGTTGGAACTGTTTGTATTCGGTGAATTACTAATTTAGCTGATTTAAGGGGTGATAATGCGTTTGTCAGCCGCGTCTCGTAAACTGTCAATGCCTAGCTCTTGCTACGCTGGGACTCACGCTGTTCCTTGAAGTTTCTCAGAAACGCTTAGTAATAACGGACGAAAAAACCAAAACACCGATTGGCTACTCGAGAATTCTTTATTGTAACACCAACATATAAAAATTGTTATCACTAAGGTCTGTGAACAAATATTACAATAATAAATCACAATATTAATTCTGACGGTTTATTGCTGACTTCTTTCTGAACAGCGACCGATGAGACGATGACTGTCGTATTGATGCATCCACGAAAATTGGGGAAGTTGGTTTTGAGCAAACAACCATGAATTGATCGTTCAATATTCAACTACAGTGACACTCCCCGGCAAAATGGATCTATTACTTTTTCCATCACGACCAATACACGTTGACTTGGATGCCATTGCGAGAACCTGGGTCACACGGACAGAGCTGAAATGGAAATCGAACAGAAAAGCCAACACACCACAAGCATACTCACGGCACAATCTCACACATCAATGACGACCTCCGCCTTCTAGTTAAAGATGTCCTCTTGACACATCCACTTGCAACACAATCGCCACTTGCTAGAATGACTCTTGCAGAATGCGACGTGACCATAGCACCACCTCATAATACTCCACGCACATCCTCTTATCTACTCACTGCCAATTACCACTGCAATCGCTTGTCACTCATTCTGCCTCAGTTCTAGTAACGATGACGTATGCGAGCCTCAGTCGTTTACACTCTTTCTCCCCGGCGTGTGGGACCGCACCTAACAATTATCTCCGTTTGCATTTCATTCTCTGCAATAGCCTCCCCGGCGTATACGACCCATCTGCTGTCTCTAACATCAATCAATTCATTCACGGATGTAGAAGACAAGAAACAACTTCAGAAGTAATCACGATGAAAATTTTAACAAAATTATGCAATAACGACAAGGTACGAAAACAACGAGTAAACACAATTAATCCAAAATCAAAAATTGAGAAGACACACCACACGTATACACAAACAGTACAAATAACCTCGTGGATCATGTCTCGGTGGAATTCCTTTGAAGAATTGCAGGACTTACACCAGTACGCCAACAACCCTTCACAGGTTGACGATTGTAATTTGTGGAATGTCCGGACACAAACAAGATTAACCAACAGTTACAATAATTGGAACTCACACAATTATTTAACACAAACATATGTACAATCACTACATCAAATGTTGTGGATTCTGGCACGACAAACTACCCTTGAAGAACTGTAGGACTTACAGCAGTACGCCTACATTCCTTCTCAGGTTGATGATCCAAGTGGAAGTCGTCCGGACACAAACAGAATTACCAACAGCTAGATGACAGATGATATCAATTCAGTATATACAATATGAACATATGTACAAAATTACACACCAAGCACATTGGAGTGCTCATTGATGCGCTACCCTTTGGAGAATTGTAGGACTTACAGCAGCACGCCTACAACCCATCTCAGGTTGACGCCCTAGGTTGGAAAATCATCGCAGAGTTCATTTGCTGATTTCCTTCTATCAGCTATATCCTCAAATCTGTATGGTAACACGCTCATGTCATTGTATCGTAAAACATAGATGACGAACAAACATACGACGTATCTGGTCAACCAAGCGTAGGCACAGAGTAATTTACACCAAAGATAATAACATTCAAATAGTAACTTGAAACTAGAAATGCCTTTATTCGTGCAAGTCAATTTAACAACTACTCTCTCGTTTACACTTGGCTTATCCTCACTAAACTGACCAATATCTTTCGTCTTTTCAAATGCACCAATACTATCAAAGTCATTGCACAAGATGCTTGAGTTGATGGGCGTCTGTTTCATTGTGGATGACAGCACCAACGACGACTGATTGATACCAGTTGATGAACTTAGCGGTGGATCAGAAGCTGTTGTTGTTCGGATTTCAGAAAATTCTCTAACTGCAAGATTACTACCGCTGTTGTCTTTTACTATTAGCTCAGGTTTAGCACTATCATCTGATGATAGGTGGGCTACACGCTGATCAGTTACACTGACGGTTTGACAAGTATGCATGCCTGCTGCAACTGCATTTATTTCTACTTCACCTTTGAGCTGTACAGAAGGTTTATTTAACTTAGCAGTAGTAGGCATATCCCTCATCTCATAATGATCAACCAAAGACAAATCTGCACTATCATGATCATTATCACAAATATTCAATTTACCATCATCTATCTGGTCGACTTCATCATTTTCAAACTCTTTAATAACAGCAGTAGATGATATGGGTTCTTCCTCACAAATCCTTAAAGGTTTTATGTCTTCACTCTGACTAGTAATACCTTGTAAACCTGTGGAGTCAGAACTGTCCTCTGAAGCAGCAACTCTATTCTGTGACACTCTATTCAACAACGGCTTACCAGTTGCAACTACAGACTTCTTGACTGCACTGTTATCGTCACGCAATTCGGAGTCAGACCTTGATTTCACATTTAGCTTATCACTGAACTTGCTCACTGGTTCACAGTTCACCCATTTATGCACCTCTTGCATATGTGCAAAACACAACCGTGTTTATCTTGCATCTTATAACTTATCTGTTGAGGATGTACTACGAAACCTGTTACACTCACTTAGTCTATTTGCATTGCTAGACACCATAGAGCCTTCTCGATATCCACCTCTCTGAGATCCTTTCGTCATCGATGATTGTGGTTTGCTCTCAGACTGCTCTATTCTATGAGTGGGATGCAATATACTGGTGAACTTGCTCATAGATTGATTGACGCTATCTTTTACCAGTTTTAGAATATCATCGAACTTTGGCTCATTAGCTTCATCCTCTATACGAGAGCTTATCTTCACCCACTTCCTTTGCATTCGAGTAGGTAGGCGTCTTGCTATTACTTCTAGTATAAAACTCGAGTTGAGGTCACTCATGCAATTCATCGAAATCAAGGTATTCTTATAAGTCATAAGATTATCTAAAAACTCAGTAAGTGCCTTGGAGTCATCTGGGAGTTGACTGCCGTTACCTTTGACAGCTTCGTATACGTTCCTTACAATCATTGAAGGTCTTCCAAACCTTTGACGTAATATGCTCATAGCCTCAGCGTATCCCTCATTAGGGGGCATGAGCTCACAGCACTGTATAGCTCTTGGAGCATCTCCAGTGCAATACCTCATCAAATACATCAATTTCAATTCATCACTTAATAAAAAACTACTCAGCATGATCTCAAACTCCTTTACAAACTGTGAATGATCACCTGGGTTTCCGTCGAAACACCGTGGTTCAAATTTAGGGAGTTTGATGTTCCTATTATCCCTGAACGGCGAAACAGTAACATCAACCATGTCATGCTTAACATCAGACACATCGTTACAATTAACAGACAAGTCACAATGACTTACTTTCCTGTTTGCATCCAAGACGCTCTGTCCCTTCTTTGACTCAGGCATTGTTGAACTTGACCCAATTCCAAAAACGTTCCGGATATTGCTTGTTCGAAGAGGACTTGACCGGCACCAGGAGAGATGAACGGTGGTGACTATCCAAACTGTCACCATCTATCTGAATCCGTCAGAAAATGTTTCCGCCGTCAGAAATTGTCTTCACTGTCAGAAACTGTCAGCCGCGTCTCGTAAACCGTCAGTGTTCAGCTCTTGCTACGCTGGGACTCACGCTGTTTCTTGAAGTTTCTCAGAAACGCTTAGTGATAACGGACGGAAAACCAAAACACCGATTGGCTACTCGAGAATTCTTTATTGTAACGCCAACATATAGGCAGCTTTGAAATTAAGTTTTAACTAAGGTCTATGAACAAATATTACAATAATAAATCACAATATTAATTCTGACACTTTTGGCCTGACTTCTTTCTGAACAGCGATCAATGAGACGATGACTGGTGTATCGACGTCTCCGCGAAAATATAGGGAAGTTGGGTTTGAGCAAACAACCATGAATTGATCGTTCGATCTTCAACTACATTGACAGATGCACTACAGTCTTGTGAGAGAAGTTTAGATCACATTTACATGGAAGTGATAAAGCGTGTTTGGTGCATGTATAGTGCAATCGTTTTCATTTTGCCTTACAGTACCAACATTAAAACATTAAAAACGCACTTTTAAAGGCATTTGAAATACCAGATTCCTATTGGACGTGTAAACGATTGCATAAATCTTCAGCTAATACATCCTGTCCAACAGTGTTCGAATTTAATAGCATTATGGATGCAAGTCGCTTTGTAAACAACCAACACCTCTTTTGGAGAGCAAGCAGCTTTAAAAATATATGTATTATTCACGACAGGACACCAATCCAACGTCGTGCCAAGCAAACTATCCCGGCAGGTGAAATAAGTCATCAAAAGGATACAAGGGGCCCACTGATGCCAATACAAAACACTACATAAACCTTAAAAGAAGCTATCCAACTTGTTACCCTAAATTGGAGCGTGATACGGTTACCAATACTAAATCCATTATTTCTCCAGTTGTTAGACAACCTGTAATGCACTCACTTGCTGCAAAAGGTACCGATGAAAATCCTACTCGCCATGCTAAAATCATCGAAAACCCTCGTAACACCTTCACATCTAGCTCTAAGATTCTGAGTAAAAATGTAAGGAACAGAATTCCTATGCCTGGCATGCACTCTGTCAGGCCTGTTTCAGCATCCTCTATTACTCATGCACTTAGATCTCCTAAAAGGATGTCTACGGTATCAAATATAACAGGCGCTAGTCAGCCTTTCTCATTCACTTTTCCTCACCATTTTAATACAACCAATTACGGCTACCCAACTTCTACTATGAGGTTGCGTAATACCAAATTTAACTATGCCCATATCCCTGGTGCACAGCCACATGGACTCAGTCGCCTAAGCTTTCATCATAGTCTGCTTGGAGATCCATCCAGTCAGTGCTACTACCCTACAAACACACTCCCTCGACACCAAAACCGTCTTTATAACTATCCAACTAATCAATCCCCTCACCATTTTTTCTCTTTTCCGCATCCGACAGTAATGCCGCCAATCAACATAATGTCAAACAGTCTGTTTCCTTACTCTCAAATGTGCCCTCTTCAGACACCCAGGATACCCCAGTTTCCGTATACCTATCTCCATGTGATCGTGAGCTGAGCGATCAACCATGGAAACCCTGTTCCTTTTCACAGAACCTTAACGAAAACGATGAAGGCTTTACGCACCGAATACTCGAAATACCGGTCAGGTTATCATCTAATTTTCATTTAACCTCACTCGAATCACATCATCATCTCCTCCATTTTGCCTTAGCCCTTACCACTGATCGAAGATCATTTACAGTAAAATGCAGTAAAATTCCGTACCTTTACTCCTTACTTTCACTTTGTATGCCCTCAGTACCTTTAGTAACTGCAAAATTAGCTTTATTTGCAAACTCTTACAAAAAAGACTGAAACAAAAACAAGGCAACATTCCATACATTCTTGCTAATAATGTTGCTGTTAAGGATGATGCAGGCATAGCTGAACTATTCACCAAGCACTTTTCTGACTCATACACACACGATATTTCTGCCTGTATAGAAGTTGACTCTTTAACAGGCAAAACACTGTCAAATAAGTGCTTGGCTGTTGATGTTATAGAAAGTGCAGTGCGTTCATTGAAATTCTCCAGCACTCCTCGACCTGACTCAATTCCCTCATCCTTCCTAAAGAATGGTGGCTCCGATCTCCCTCTCCTTTTGCTTAAAATATTCTCAACGTCCCTTATGAACTAAGTTTATCCTTCCAAATGGAAGCAGACATATATTATCCCTAGATTTAAATCCGGCTCAAAACATGATGTAAAGAATTACGAGCCGATCAATATAACGTCTGTCTTGTCAAGGATACCTGAGAAGATAATCAGTAGGAAAATCACTGACTGCTTATCGTTTGAAATCCTCATAACACCTTCTCAACATTGTTTTATAAAGTCCAGATCATGCATGACTTGTCACTTGGAACTATCTGATTTTATAACTGGATTTACAGACCAAAAATTCGTTTTGCTCATTGTGTATATTGATCCTTAGAAGGCATTCGATAAAGTATGTCATAATTTACTCCTGAAAAACTGAAGGCTTACCGTATATCTGGCAATCTCTTACAGTGGTGTAATTCGTTTATGTGTGGTTGGCCCCAGTCTGTTAAGATTATTATTATTATTCTCATAAAACCTAATCGGATATTGATAATATTGATACTTAGTTTAAGTCGCGGATGATGCAGATCAACGTGCAGAAGTGTGGTCTGTTATGCTCAGCTCGCTTACGTATCACACCACACATAATTATATACGACAAAGCTATCACTATCTTTCCTTATGTACTTGACCTCGGGCTCTGCTACTCCGCTGATTTCAAGTTCTCTCTCCATGTCACCAACCAAGTTTCTAAAGCCAGAAGAATACTTGGATTGATTTTTCATAACTTTCAAACCAAAGAATCTAAAATGCTGCTTTGTAAAACACACATACGGCCCCTCCTTGAGTACTGTCCATTTATCCTAGACAGCACCTCTGTTTAGGACAAACTAAAGATTAAAAGTGTTCAAAGGAGATTTACAAGTAGAATTTTACGAACAATTCTGAGGGTCCCCTACAACTATCGTTACTCAAATCTTAAGATCGAACCCCTTCGGTTCAGGCGCCACCGACTTAAGCTCATTCTTCTATTTAAAATTCTCAAAGGAATAGTATACTTCCCCAATAATAACCTTAATTTTACTTCCTCGGCGTATGAACTACACAGCAACGGGTCTTCTGTAAGCCATATTCCTTGTCAAACGAATTCTCGTTCCAACTTCTTTACAGTCAAATATAGGCAAATATGGAACTTCTCACCAAGTGAAATCGAAAACAGCACCAAAATACAACGATTCACCCATATACTAAACAAATATTTCTCCGAAAATATTCTTGACACAGATTGCCACATGCTAAAAATTCGTGATACTGTTTCTTTCCCCTTTGACTTACGTACCTAAACAGCTCTGTTCACTCAAAGCATTAACAGAAACGGTCAGTAGTATCAGACATATTTAAAATAATCAACTTTCCGCTAATGCTGTTCTCAGTTCCTTTTTTAGTTGATTCAATTATTTGTTTAGCAAGCATCATCACAAAATATCTGCAATCCTTTCATACAAACCGGGAGTGGAATACACAGCCTAACATACCACGAAAGCTGCACCGAACCTACATGAACCACCCTCACACCTCATGTCGTACCTCTTCAGTCATTCAACTCCAGCTGCCGACTGTCAAGTTAATCAAATACTATATATATTATTATATTACCATCTGAGTCTACGGAAATTCCAGACCTACGCGGGATCGTCTAAAAAATCAGCTAAACTACACTGTGAGTCTTAGATATTAACGGATTTCATTTTACTGTTATGTTATTATAATACTGTGTAGTCGAACTATAACAATACTCTGAACCATCTATTATAATTAACTACTGTCTCTTTTTATGCATATATACACAAACTGTGTACCTTTATGTATTTTTTCGTACCATTTCATAGTGCTCCTTCGTTTCCTAAGTTCATAACCAAAATCTAGGAGGTAGACTGTAAATCTCTGATTCCTTTACTTTTTTATTGTACATATATATCTTAAAAATGCTGTTAGGGACGATACATACAAAATGGCTGACTGAAAGTAGTCGTTCATACCATGAGTTTCGCTGAGTTAGCTTGTGAATGAAAAACTGTCTATATGAAACGTAGCAATAAAATAAAAAGATTCCTTTATAAAATGAGGCATTTCAAGTTCCAAATTACTATTTGAATGTTATTATCTTTGGTGTAAACTGCTACGTGCATACGCTTGGTTGGTCAGATACGTCGTATGCTTATCAGTCATCTATATTCTACGATACAATGACATGGGCGTGTTACCATTTAAAGTTGAGGATAAAGGTGATGGAAGGAGGTCAGCAAATGAACTCTGTGACGATTTTCCGACCTAGAGCGTCAGCCTGAGAAGGGTTGTAGGCGTACTGCCGTTAGTCCTGCGGTTCTTCAAAGGGTAGCGCATCAATGAGCACTCCAATGTGCTTGGTGTGTAATTTTGTACATATGTTCATATTGTATATAATGAATTGATATCATCTGTCATCTAGCTGTTGGTAATTCTGTTTGTGTCTGGACGACTTCCACTTGGATCAACAACCTGAGAAGGAATGTGGGCGTACTGCTGTAGGTCCTGCTGTTCCTCAAAGGAATTACATCGAGACGCGATCGGCGAGGTTATTTGTACTGTTTGTATGTACGTGTGGTGTGTCATATCAATTGGTGTCTTTGGATTCACTGTGTTGACGTGTTGGTTTGCATCTTGATGTTATGCACAATTTCGTAAGAGTTTTCGTCGTGATTACTTCTGAAGTTGTTTCTGGTTTTCCACATCCGTGAATGAATTGATTGACGTTAAAGACAGCAGATGGGTTGTATACGCCGGGGAGGCTAGTGCTGAGAATAACATGCACACGGAGATAATGATTAGCTGTGGTCCCACACGCCGGGGAGCGAGACTGTAGACGACTGAGACTTGCATACGTCACCGTTACTAGAACTGAGGCAGAATGAGTGACAAGCAATTGCAGTGGTAATTGGTAGTGAATAGATAAGAGAATGTCCGAAGAGTATTATGAGGTGCTTCTATGGTTACGTTGGGTTCTGCAAGAGTCATTCTAGCAATTGGCGATTGTGTTGCAAGATGTTGAGGGGATGCCTTTAACTCGAAGGCGTAGGTCGTCACCGATGAGTGAGATTGTGTTGTGTGTACGCTTGTAGTGTGTTGGCTTTTCTGTTTTTTTTCCATTTCAGCTTTGTCCGTGTGACCCAGGTTCTCGCACTGGCATCCAAGTCAACGTGTATTGATCGTGATGGAAAAAAGGGATGGATCCATTTTTTGTTGGGGAGTGTCAATGTAGTTGAAGATTGAACGATCAATTCATGTTTGTTTGCTCAAACCCAACTTCCCTATATTTTCGCAGGTGTCATCAACCTACCAGCCATCCTCTCATCGTTCACTGTTCGTTGGAAGACAGAGGAAAACTATCAAAAATATTATCGTGATTTATTATTATGAGATTTATTCTCAGACCTTACTCTGGAATACCAGTACTGCTGGTTATATGTTGGCATTAGAATAAGGAATGCTTGTGTCGCCAAACAGTGTTTTGGTTTTTGCGTCGTTTAATACGAAGCGTTTCTTAATATCTTCGAGGGACGGTGTGAGGTCCAGCGCAGCATGAGCTGGACATTGACGGTATATGATACTTGACTGACACCATCATTTGTCTATCGAATAACCGGTGGACACCAACACCATTATAAGGTACGGAGAATAGACTGCAAGTATCGCCGACCCGCTGTTGATTACCAGTTTATAGGTTGACGGTATAGACGTTCGCCTACAGTACTGGGTATATTAACGCAAGCTCTTATACCACCAACTTCTATCTTATTTTATTCTCGCGTACCAAAGGCTAAGCGAAAGACTACAGTTGGTTGTACAAATTACGATATATATATTCTTATCTATGTAGGACACACCAGTTGTACAGGCATGGATAAGTATTATTTTCTTTACATGAATGTGATTTAAGGTGAAATTACAAAGTTGCTGTTCTCCCTGACATCAGTTTGTGTGTACAATCTGATAGCTAGTCGTCCAGTGGAGCGCATTAAGAAATATAGAAATATTGTCTTCGCATCATCAAAAAACTCAAGTATGTGTTTGATGGATTACAAATATTTGAAAAAAAGAAAGCTTGAAGTCAATCTCTCCATATAACTTAGTTGTGTGCCGCATCGCATGTTGTTCTTGTTTTGTGTTCAAATTGGATATTAATTTAAAATGAGTGATTTATTTGTATGATTTTTTTATCATTTTCATTGCAATTAACACCAGATGTGCAGATTAATATTGGTTATTGTAACGCAGATTTGTTTCACTGCACCCACGTCAGTCAAGGCCGCCATATGCCGCTGCATGTATGTTCCGTACGAATAAGTTGATTAACACGTAGAATACTATATGTAAACCATTTTAGATCGTTGACAACGCTTGCATATGATGCTGTACAGCATCTCGTTATGGTGACAGTGAATTTAATGAAGGATGCTGAGTAAATGCTAGCCAACCCTTGAAGAATCATATATGAGTAAATGATCTGGGGTCCAGCTTCATTTCAGTTTAAATGGAGGGTTGTTCTACCTCGACCAGAAGATATATAGAATAGTAGGCTTGGCAGCAAAACGCCAGAAAGAGAAAGTATGTGAACATACCTGCAGGATAGTTTCCCACAGATTTTGAGACATTTCCAAGGTTACATGGCTTAAGGCAACATTTCGCTGCTTGGCCATAGGTGCTGTGGTACCAGGACCAATCAGTTTTCCAGTGAACGTGGGTTGGACTTAGATCGACCACGTGAGTTTTGGCGTTGAAGGAATTTAGGACGATGGTCGGAGGAGTTAGAAGGCATGTTTGACCTAAACATCTGCTGGATGGAGTTGCATAACTCTATCACTCCAGCATCCTTATTCGAAGTCTGCTTGAAACTGACCGTTTCATCTTTAATAACACCTTGAAGTGTCACAAGTACAGTCTGCACGGACTGTGGTAGCTTGGATAAGAAGAGTTCTCTAAAAAGCCCTTCATTGAACTGACTTCGGCCAACAACCTCTCTCATTCTTGTCAGCATGCTCACAGCCGACTGATCCCCCAACTCGATGTTGCGGAATAATTCGTCCAGACGTTTTTGGTCCGTGAGAACGTTTCTCCTGAGGGGGGATGCTTTGAGAAACTCGTACGAGTTACTAACCTCGGGACTCGACATCTGCGAAGTTACGCACTTACTGAATTCCCGCGGTGGGGCGTGAATAACTACAAGGAACTGTGAACGTTGATCGGTTATCCCGTGCTCACAAAAATCTGCTTCAGCTATCAGAAACGACGTTTCAGCATTACCTGGCCAGCATGGTACGAGCTGAATGGTTTTCGGAGTTGAACGAAATACGAATGACCTCCGGACTAGGATCACTCATGACGAAAAGTATGTCGAATAAAATATGGTACAAGAACAAATACAAAAAGGAACGAACTCACCGGGGTTATCTGGGTATTTATCGAAGATGAAGTTCGCGATTGGGCTCACCAGGTATAGACGGTGTAGACGTTCGCCTACAGTACTGGGTATATTAACGCAAGCTGTTATACCAACAACTATCTTATTTTATTCTCGCGTACCAAAGGCAAAGCAAAAGACTACAATCGGTTGTCCAAGCTACGATAGATATTTCGGAACCAAATCGTGGATTTAAGCGGAAGCTAAGCTAGCTAGTTATCGTGCACGTTAGTGACACTACGGAGTGCCAAATGGCGGGGATGGTTGACTGAAAGCCTTCAGCTAAACAAGTCGACTTCAACTCTAATGGTCAGCATCCAATGTTTACTGATGATTCTTATGGTCAATGATTTTGGGGAGTTATTTACCGCTACACCGGCGAGTGAATGCCAAAACAACCCCTGATTGCTATCCATCTCCTCACGTTCACGACTTGACAGCAACATCATCTGACCCAACTATTTTCTCGAAAAATGGACTTGATTAAGGCATACAAGCAAATACCGATGGCACCGGAAGATGTTCCGAAAACAGTTATCATTACACCTTTCGGACTTTTTGAATTTCCACGTATGCCGTTCGGTCTCCGGAATGCAGCACAAACATTCCAACGCTTCGTTGATGAAGTATTTCGTGGTCTCGACTTTGTATACGCATACTGAGATGACTGCCTCATTGTCAGTCCAGACGAGGAAACTCATCTGATACACTTGGACTTGGCATGGTGTAGCCAATAATACTGAAAAATGTCAAATAGGCGTTGACTCACTCGACTTTCTAGGCCACACCATTGGCTAAAGGGTATCCGCCGCCTGGCTCAGCATCCAATGTTCACCTATGATTCTTATGGTCAATAATTTTGGGGAATTATTTACCTGCACAACTCATTCCCCTTCTAGTGGGGTTGTGAGGACCCTAAGACAGAACCAGTGAGAATTAAAAAAACTCGATGGTTCCCTTACGGGCGAAAAAATCTTCCTAGCGGCTTGGTGGCGTGCCTACTGGTTTGTCTGCCTATGCTAATAGGGTGTTTGCACATGGCTTCCTTGATGCTGTTTGTTGGATCCCGTTTATTTCTTGTCCAGTGCCCGTCACACCTGGAAAACAAAGCAAGAACGCTAAGAACCTTGTTGAGGAAAATGTACTAAATCAGCGTCTTTTTAAAAAAATGATATGCATTAACCATACAGTAAAATAATGCAAAGTTTAGTATATCGAAAAAATGTACGTCTAATTTTTTCGGTGCATGTAATATGTACTGTTAAAGAAAAAAGATTACTTGTGTTTGGTGATATTGTATATAAAAAAATTGACGTGTCTGAAACGAAAAAAATAATTAGTACCACAAACGAATGAGTTGGGTGAATCACACGGCTTTGTTATGTTATATAGGTGTGCAGATATTCTAGGAACCCTACGGTACGTCCAGAACGGGTTTTCTTAGGGGGCTCGACGGAAGATTCGGTAGCTGTCGCCATGCTAGTGACTTCATCGAGGACCAAACGATCTTCGGTTACTTGTGGATTATGGGCTACGTTTAGCTCTATGCTAATAGGATTACCTTCCAAGTAAGCTGGTTTCAGACGGTCAATGCTGACGGTGTCCTCGCGGCCTTTTTTGTCCAAGACAAAGAATTTATCCGAACGTTTAATTACTTCATAAGGCCCGTCGTATGGGGGTTCCAGAGGTCTACGCACAGAGTCGTGACGAACAAATATATGTGAAGAAGTTTATAAACACGGGTGAACAAAAACATCAATGGACTGTGGATGAAGGGAAGCAGGTTTAACTGAACGCATTGCATTTGTAAGCCTGCTGACGTATGAAGCGTGATCTACCGCTGGTGGGAAGCTCGAGGGAGAAAATATTCATCAGGCAGTCGTAATGTCGTGCCATATACTAGCTCGGCGCTAGTACACCCCGCATCGGTTTTCAGGGCATTTCGTATCCCTAGGAGAACTAACGGGAGGGATTCAGTCCAATGGGTGTTGTTTGCAGCTGATAAACTAGCTTTCAACTGTCTGTGTAGACGTTCTACCATACCATTAGCTTGCGGATGGTAGGCTGTTGTTCGAAAACGCATGCAAACTATGATTTTAGTCAGGGGAAAGGATAAGTCACTTTCGAATTGCCGCCCGCGATCAGTTGTTATGGAAGATGGACATTCAAAATTTAGAAAACCATCGTTCTACAAAGCCGCGTGAGACGGTTTCAGCAGATATGTACTAGATAGATGTTGATTCCGGCCATCGTGTGAAGCGATCGATGCAAGTGCAAATATAGGTGACAGTCACGTCTCAAAAGCCGTTAATGCCCAGCCCTTGCTACCCCGGGTCTCTCGCTGTCCCTCGAGGCCTTTCAGAAACGCTTAGTACCAACGGACGCGAAAACCAGAACACGGACTGGCAACTCGAGAATTCTTTTTTTTAACACCAACATATAAGCAGTGTTATAAACTAAGGTCTATGAACAAATATTACAATAATAAATCACGATACTGATTCTGATGCTTTTTGACGTGCTTTCTGAACAGCGACCGATGAGACGATGACTGGTGTATTGATGCCTCCACGAAAATATAGGGAAGTTGGGTTTGAGCAAACAACCATGAATTGATCGTTCAATCTTTAAGTACATTTTTAATAGGTTTATTCATGGGATTCAGGAGGAAGTCCAACCAAATGCATATGGACGTGTTCAAAACGAGCGTCCGGGAGAAGGAAGGTGCCGAGTGGGCTTTTGATGTGTCTTATTGCCTTGCACTTTTGACAAGCTAAGCACGTGTGTGCCTATTCCCTTACTTCTTTATTAATACCAGGCCAACAAAACTGACTAGTCACAAGCTTGACAGTAGTTCGAATACCTGGGTGAGATAAGCCATGCAACGTATTGAAGACGTTACGGCGATAACTTTTAGGCACGATGGGCGAGGAGTACTCGTGGAAATGTCACATAGAATAGTATCTCTTCCCATACCTAAGGGTTTCTCAGCTAATTGTAGAGTTGTTTTCGACAACTCATGTTGAAGCTCGGTATCTTCTTTTTGAAGACGAGCCAGTTTTACAAGGTCTATGCCGTCGATTTGGGTGAGGGAACAAACGCGCGACAAGGCATCTGCCACAGTGTTGTTTACTCCGGATACATGGCGAATATCTGATGTAAACTGTGAAACGTAATCCAGTTGTCGTGATTCCCTGGGTGAATACTTATCTGAAGGTGAGTTCAGAGAGTACGTCAGAGGTTTGTGATCAGTAAAAATTATGAATTCACGACCCTCTACTGAATGTCGAAAATGTCGTATAGCACAGTACATAGCCAGAAGTTCTCTGCCGAATGTGCTGTACTTCGTTTCAGCTAATTGAAGGCGCCTCGAGAAAAAGGCGAGTGGTTGCCACTCTTGTCAACTAGCTGTTGTAGAACTGCGCCGATTGCAGTGTTTGATGCATCAACCGAGATACTTAACGGTGCCGTTGGATCCTGATACATCAGAAGTGTGGCATTCGCAATAGCTTTTTTAATCTGGGTAAAAGCATTTCGAGCAGACGCGTCAAGTTCTATGGACTTGTTATTCCCTCGAAGGTCTGTCAATGGCTGAATCAGAGAGCACAGTTGGGAATAAAGCGTCGATAATAACTTACTAAGCCGTTAAAAGTGCGGAGACTTTTCACCGTCTGTGGCTCTGGAAAGTTCAGTATAGCCTCGACCTTAGTAGCCAGTGGGCGAATGCCCTTGCAGTCAATAGTGTGACCCAGGAAGTCGAGTGAGTCAACACCGATTTGACACTTTTGAATATTAATGGTAACACCATGTTGGCGTAACCTTTCAAATGCCAAGTCCAAGTGTATAGGTGAGTTTCCTTGTCTGGACTGGCAATGAGGCAGTCGTCTAAGTATGCGTATACAAAGTCGAGACCGCGAAATACTTCGTCAATGAAGCGTTGGAATGTTTGGGCTGCATTCCGGAGACCGAATGGCATACGTAGAAATTCAAAAAGTCCGAAAGGCGTAATGATAGCCGTTTTCGGGATACCTTCTGTTGCCATCGGGATTTGGTTATACGCTTTAACCAAGTCGATTTTAGAGAATATAGTCGCGCCAGATAAGGTTGCCGTCAAGTCGTGTATATGAGGCAACGGGTAGCAATCAGGGGTTGTTTTGGCATTCACTCGCCGGTAATCACCGGTGGGTCGCCAATCATTGCTATCCTTTTTCGGAACCATATGAAGTGGGGATGCCCATGGGCTATTCGAAGGTCGAATGATGCCAAGGGTAAGCATATGGTCAAATTCATTCCTGGCGATTCTCAGTTTGTCAGGAGCTAGTCGTCGTGCTTTAGATGTCACAGGTTGTCCTGTGGTAATGATGTGGTGCATAACATTGCTGGTTATGCACGGTAGGTCGTTCGACGGGCCATTAAGTTCCGGATATTTGTCAACAATAGGTTGAAAAGTTGGATCAAGGATTGCCTTTATCTTAACGAGTGACAAGCTGGGGCCTATATAGGTGATGATAGACAAACCAGTAGTATTATCAATCAGTCGTTTTCGGCGGACGTCTACGAGTAAATCACGATGATTAAGTAGGTCCGTGCCAATGATGGGCATTGTGACGTCAGCGAGAAGGAAAATCCACTGAATAGGTTTGCGTAAACCTACGTTCAGATAGACGTATTTCTTACCAAAAATTGCGATTGGTTCTCTATTCACAGCCTGTGAGTTGAAAGTAGGTACCTTCTGTCGATCTGCTGCTGTAGCAGGAAGGACTCTGACCTCGGCGCCTGTGTCGACTAAATATCGAGTCTGGCTGATCACATCATGCATGTAAATTAGGCGGCTAGTGCCATCGGCGACGGTTGCCGCTAACGCTTGCCGGCGGGATAGTTTCCCACAGACTTTGAGACGTTTCCGAAGTTACAAGGCTTACGGCAACATTTCGCTGCTTGGCCATAGGTCTTGTGGTACCAGTGTAACAACAGAAGACAAGGGCCAGGCAACAGATCATTTTATTACGGATATCAACACGTATTTATATAAATTTCACATACATCATAATAGCCTAGTCAAGTAGACAAACGCAGTCTTCTGATTGGTTGTTTTCGAGTGCCTCGGAAGTGGAGCCATCTACCTGCGAATCATATTTGCCCACGTATAAGTTTGCTGTGATTGGTTGTTGAAACAGCCTTGTTCATATTTTCTCACGGCACATATTAGTGACCTAGACATTGACTTAGATTAATGTCAACTAGCTAGCAGGCTGCTCTTACCATACCAGGACCAATCAGTTTTCCAGTGAACGTGGGTTGGACTTAGATCGACCACGTGAGTTTTGGCGTTGAAGGAATTTAGGACGATGGTCGGAGGAGTTAGAAGGCATGTTTGACCTAAACATCTGCTGGATGGAGTTGCATAACTCTATCACTCCAGCATCCTTATTCGAAGTCTGCTTGAAACTGACCATTTCATCTTTAATAACACCTTGAAGTGTCACAAGTACAGTCTGCACGGACTGTGGTAGCTTGGATAAGAAGAGTTCTCTAAAAAGCCCTTCATTGAACTGACTTCGGCCAACAACCTCTCTCATTCTTGTCAGCATGCTCACAGCCGACTGATCCCCCAACTCGATGTTGCGGAATAATTCGTCCAGACGTTTTTGGTCCGTGAGAACGTTTCTCCTGAGGGGGGATGCTTTGAGAAACTCGTACGAGTTACTTACCTCGGGACTCGACATCTGCGAAGTTACGCACTTACTGAATTCCCGCGGTGGGGCGTGAATAACTACAAGGAACTGTGAACGTTGATCGGTTATCCCGTGCTCACAAAAATCTGCTTCAGCTATCAGAAACGACGTTTCAGCATTACCTGGCCAGCATGGTACGAGCTGAATGGTTTTCGGAGTTGAACGAAATACGAATGACCTCCGGACTAGGATCACTCATGACGAAAAGTATGTCGAATAAAATATGGTACAAGAACAAATACAAAAAGGAACGAACTCACCGGGGTTATCTGGGTATTTATCGAAGATGAAGTTCGCGATTCGGCTCATCAGTTTAGAGGTTTGTTGCGTGCGTTATTTGACTAAACTTGCGTACACGTATATTCTAGTACTTCTTCACTTTTATTAATGTGCGCAGACGTTGTGGCTACTCGACGCCCACAACGTAAAACCGAAAGGCACTCGCGAAGAGTACGATCGTGTATTATAGCAGTAGTCAAAATTCGAAATTGTGTCAAGGTAATATTCAACAGTAAATTGACAAATGTTTGCGAAGTACATATAAAATCGGTCTGTGTACACATATAATACAAGTATACAAATTAGATTAAAAAGCATGCTTACAGTTGGTATAGGGGTACTACAAACCTTCGAATATTATTCACTGCAAGGAATGGCATTTAAAGTATATATTCAAGAAGTGGGAGAGCTGGGTGATCAGTGTCACTAGAACTGTCATAGGGTCATGTGTGTAGAAAGCCTGGTCAAAGATTTTAGAAAGGAAGAGTGAAGTTGCGAAGGACGTAGAGAATACATTCAGGGACTTAAAGAACCAACTGTTTAGATAATCAGTGATTGTTGCATCAGTATCAGCCTGTCAATCTATAATTCCTCTGTAACGACAATATGGTTGGATAAAGTGAAAAGAGCAAAAATCAACCCAGGAATACGAAACAAAATGAGCTACCAGTATGAAATGACTGGTCTATAAATAGAATAACAAACAATATCATTAAAAAAAGCTCCATGGTCAGAGGAATATTTACATTTCAGCAAATTCTTGTCTAGACGGAAATGTGTGTATGCTCAGCTGTGTTTATTCAAGAAATACTTTTGAGTAATATGTCAGTTTTTAACCTTCCTACCCCAAATTCCAAGGTCTGTTTCATCTGAATATATAAACCGTCTCCTGAAAAAAACATTATAAACTGAAATTTGCTTGTACAGGTTTATGTTATTATGCCCTTTGGTTCCAAACGAAACATAGGATTTCGACTGCACATCATTATTTCATCCCGTCTCCCTCAGTCTTCCTTAGCTGGCTCTACGACTACCCATGACCTCTGATCTCCTATTAAAACGATCGTATTACCCTCGGGCGGCCAACTGACTCGTTCCCATTTAAGTTTCGCTCAACGTTCTGGCATGCTATGTTACTCAGCGTCCTCCTTAGAGTATGTCCGATCAATCGCTGTTTCCTTCGGCATATTTAATTGACTAGTTTGTTCCAACAATTTCTTTATGCTAATTCTTTATATTTAGTATGGAGTCAGTGAAAGCAGCTGTTGATAGAAGTCTGCAGTGGCCTGTTCGAAATACTTGTCGTGATGCGTCAAGTTTCCAATCCATATAGAAAAACTGACTGCCTTAACATTGGTGTTAGAAATAAGAATTTTTTGTTTATGCTGAGTGCGGAATATTTCCACACTGACATCAGAGTGATGAAGGTGTGTCTTGTCTTTCCAATTTAGGTTTTGACACCCTCACCCGTGTACCTCGCCCGTAGTTGAAACGATGCTTCCTAGATAAATGAAGGCAGTACTCTTTGTCAAATCTCTCCCATTGACGGTGATTAATGCTGGTTGTTGACACTAGTCGTTGGCTTTTTGGTAATCTTCGTCACCTCCGTCTTCTCTATGTTCACCTGGAGTTAGTCCCGTATTCGATCCCAGCCTATTCTGCCAGTTTGTTGGCTTCCGCCTTTAAGTCTTCGAATTTGTGTGACATTAAACATATATCATCTGTGAAATCCAGATCTTCTAGAGTCTTCTCATCAGTAGTCCAGGGTATTGCCGACTCCTCACTCCCCACAGTCCGACGCACAATCCAGTCCACCACAGTTAGCAATATCATTGGTGACAATAGACAGCCCCATCTTAATACTGTATGCACTTCAAACGCCTCGCTGAGTTTTCCTTTGTGGGTCACTTGACACATGGCATCGTCATTTAGCCAGCAGTTGAATGAGATCGATAGAGACTTGGGTACTGCACGCCATAGTGTTGAAGTAATTCCTAAATTATTTCTCGGTCAACGGTGTCTGTCAAAAGCCTTCACTAAGTCGAGGAAGTTGAGGTAGAGGTTTGATTGACATTCTAGGCTTTGTTCTGTGATGATGATGTATAAAGTTGCAATTTGATCAGCACATGATTTGACTCTCCTGAATCCAGCTTGTTTCGGTTGTCAAGTGGAGTTCTGTATCCACCGCATCTTTTATTCTCTTCAGGATGAAGATATTTAGTATTTAACTTGGTGTGGACGAGAGCATTATTCCATGCCAGTTCTTGCAGAGTGAGGTATTAGTCACCCTTCTTTGGCAGCTTGACTAGGTAACCTTTTTTTCAGTCACTAGACACTATTCCTTTCTTCCAAACCTTTTGTAATAATGGCGTCAGTATATCCGTTGGAGTCTCTGAGTCCATTTTCACTGCTTCGGAGAAGTAAATTCCGTCTGGTCCTGCTGTCTTCCCGGACCTCTGTGACTGCTATTGGTGATATTTCTGAGCGAGTTGGAGGTGATGGTCATTTGAAGAGTCCTTTGAAGTGATCAACCCATTGCTGTATTTGTTTCTCCTCCTTGGTAATTAGTTCCCCTTAACCATCTTATATAGGTTTCATCTGCGTTATTTCCTTCCTGAAAAGAGACTTTGTTATCTGACGTAACATTCTCAGGTTTCTTTTACTTTGGGCCTTTTCTGATTCAGTTATCAGCATGCAGTAAAATTTTATTTTGTCTTTCCTATCACTATTCACTTCTTTATTCCCTGCGTTATTAATTGAACTCACTGCTTGTACATTAGTTGCTTTAAATGACTTTTTAATGTTCATATACCTAGCAGATTTGACAACGACTGTTTTCATTTGTGAAAATTATACAGCATAAAAGTTGCAGATTCCTTAAAACTGTAATGACCGAAGTAAGTTTTTTATCTTTATTCTTATGCACTTTTACACATACAGATACACATGAAATGTGGCTCAAGTTTGTTGCGCTGATGAGTACTATGACTGATGTAGGCAGTTTTGAAAGAGTTAAACTATTTTAGGCCTAGGAAATGCGTATATAGGATAGTAATGTACTCGAAGCTGAGTTATCTGAAACCATCGACAACATTTTTGTGGAAGTCAGTGGCTTCGAGACTTCTGGGTTATGCGTTCTAAGAGGCTGATAAATGGGCTGGAGTCAGAATTTTTAAGTCTTGTGATGTGCACTTTATCTTAAAGTTCAAGGGCATAAGAAAACTCATAAAAGTCAGTGGAAGTCGAGGTCAAAATCACCTCGAATTTGAGATAAATCTCTACGGTGAAATGTGATACAGTTATTGTTAACCACTAGAAGGTATTTCCATTCAGTTATTGGTTTGATTAATTGGTTACAGTATTTCATCATAAGCCGACATCGGTTAGAGAATCACTGGAAAACCTGGGACTACTGGACATCTGTTTCGTCCTGGTTTGGGACTCCTCAACAGTGCTGCCCACCGCCAGGTTTCGGACTGAGTACATTCTGGTTACAAAGCGAGTTTGTTGGCTAACCATCCAGCCACTAGGACCCTATCCAGTGGCCCATGAAGATAATTCTGATGGAATCAAAGAGGTCCCCATTACCTCACCGTGTTAAGTGTGTAGAATGCATACATAATTTTTTACTAAAGATAAATACTCTGGTTTAATTGACTTCATCTGAAATTTTTGCAGATCCTTTTTTTTACACAACTCGTAGGATATTTTATACACCAATATGCCATGAATAGTAATCGTTGAAACATTTAAAATTTATTATTATGATATTGTATTCATAAAATTTAGGCTGAAATTTCATTATCGTCCATCAAACTCATGATTAAACCCCAAAGGATTTTGAAATTTCAGTAAAGGACAATTAGATATTTATGATTAAAATTCTTTTACTTATAAAGTTAACATGAACAGATAATAGTGAATAGACTACAGACTTGTGCGTCGTGATCACATGTGAATATTATGAAACATTTCACGATAAACACTTGGGAAAAAAATTAGTCTGGTTATTTTATCTGTCTACATATGATTTTGCAGTTTAAATAAATATGGTTATTATTGGATGATACTGTATACTACTGATTGCTTGATTTAAGTAGTTGGATACCATTCACATTCAAAAACCAGTAGTGTATGCTGGATACACCTAAATAATCTACACATCAGACAGCCGCTTCACTTTTTTTTGAGGTTAAGCTCATCAATGGTGTGTCCGATTGGACTCTGCCAAATTGGTTTAGATCACCCGAATTCATTGGGTTCCAAACTAATTTGTTGGCGCACTAATCCAGTTATTTCAGATGTTTGGCTGAAACCACTGAGTCTACATTTCTTTAAGGTATCACTAATTTCATTTAACATATAAATCAAACGCGCCGGTACCTTAATTATGTACACGAAATATTCTGTTAGTCAGTGACAAAGATAAAATAAAGACATCAAAGGAATATGGTAAATCTTTGAAGATTTGAATAGCATACAAGTAGTGTAAATCAATTACAATGCACTTAACAGAACAAAATAAGAGATACTATCTTTTATACGTATGAAATTCAAAAGAACCTGTCTTCATTTCTGTTAGTATGATGTAGGATTCATTGATTATACATTATAATCCTTGCATAAGAGCATTAAATCATGTCACCTTGAAACCCCTTTTTCATTACAAACTAGTGGTGAAGAAAGCACTGCGGTTCTTACTACTGTTAAAGACAAACAGAGACTGAAAGATATAGACATAAATTAATAACTGGACTGTTATATATTGGCGAAAAAAAACATAAATGTTCTCATTTAAATCTTGGGTAAAGTTATTTCTTTACTTCCTGCTATCTGAGTAGAATGTACAGCTTTAAGCTTTGAGGTTTCGGCAACGATGGCGTTATCTTGACGAGATCAGGTTGGTAGCCTACCTCTCAACCTTTCTCTTTTTTGGGGATTAGTACCAACGAAGTTTGAGAATTTACCGGCCAAGAAAGAAACGTTAACTTTCTGTGTGGCTCGTCGGTATTTTATCATTGTACCACCGATGTCCAGTTAAGCTTATAGCCAAGCATTACTAAGAGGTGGTTATTATTACAATCATTCGTGATTCACAATATCAGTAGGTTTCTTCAGTAATGATTCACTTAACAATTAAAAAACCTATCAAGGAGAAATATTTGCTAGTTGTTAAAATCCATATGTGTGATGGACTTAAAGTTGTTTATCTAAATTTTGGAAGTTCTCACCGTCATTACTATAATACATACTACTTAATGATCCTTCAGTTTATCCACTAACTGAAAAATAGCAAGAACGGAATGATCATTTGATCCGGAAAAGAACTATCACTGTTTCACACGATTTCATCATCTATTCAGGTTAAATAGTATCCTAATTTGTAGAAATGTCAAACTGCCTGTCAGCATTACTAAGCTGTAAGAATACTACAAACTTGATGTATGATTTATCTGTGTAGATAAAGTAGGGAATAGCTAAAATTTCATGTTACAGTAATTTACACCTGTGAGACAAATACATCTTAAACGTCGTCACTTGTGATAACACAAGGAAAAAGGATGGAAGAGGGTTATAGTTTGTAAACTTTCCCAAGTTGATTCAGACAACAGGTTCTCAGACCTGTCAATTAAATACTAATACTCACCGATATTTAATAAATTTTCTGAGTATAAGGGTATGAAGGATACTGGTTACTTTTTGGTCTAAATATTATTCACAACATTGATTTGAAAATATTTTGTCTGTAAGAAAATTTATGCCTGTGGTCATTTGTATATATATTACAATTAAATGTAATGTAATCATTTGAAAACTCTCACACGTTCACTTCTACTTAGAAAGCTTGAACATGAATAGAACTGTATTATAATGATGATATAATGCCTTTTTCATTACATTCCATTCTTTTCGACAGGATACAACGGTAATATGCGAAGATATTAATGCCTATCTTTGAATTCACCGATTTCAGTGGACAATTCTCGCTAGTCTGTGACGGGGAATGTTGTTTCATAGTCATATGCAGACTGATGGCTTCAGGGCTATCTTCATTGTTTCATGTTCGTGTATGTTTAATCATTAAGTATATCCCAATGGCAATAATTCTAGGAGAATATTCCGTCTGACTACTCACATTAAGAAGTTGAGTCACTCAGGCATAACTCAACCCCTCCTCCTTTTACAGTTTGTCAACTCGTCCATCTTACCTATTCTACTTTACTCTTCACCATTGCTTATTCTCTCCTGGATTGCTTAAAAAAGACGATTTCATACTTCGTAGAACTCTGAAGACTGGCAGTAGGACGAGTAGTATCCCATTGGGCCATATCGTTGACATCGTCATTGACGATGGGAACTTGATGTCATGCGACAAATTTGCGAAAGGAATTTTGTCAGATTGTGACAACTCACTTTAGTTACCCGAAGCTCCAACCTTGTGTCTCCTCAAGTAAAACAAGAAGTCTTTTCATAAGACTTTATGCACGTACGTCTAAGTATTAAAATTCCACCATACCATATTCGGCACGTATTTTGTGTGATCAAAATAGTGTCAGGCATGAACTAACCAACCTTCTTCGCACTACTAGATAAACCATTTTCTCCACCCTTACAACATCAACCTTTATTGTTATTGTACTTCTTATATTTAAAAATCCTCTCAATTTTTTGTTTTTATTTGATTATTTTTTCATTAGTTTGAACATCATTGAAGCTGTGTTTTAACTGTTAATTTTGTATTTCCCCTCACCATACCAAATCAACAGAACATTAGATTCAATACTCTACAATAACATGCTAAAATTTCCAAACTGAATCGACAATACTGTTTGAAACAAACTCACTGCTATTATTATTACATTTATTATTCTCGTCTTGTACTTCGAACATTTTTGACTTTATACCGTACATGTGGACAAAGTCCTCCAGCTAATTTTGTTTTAATTTTTAATTTTATTTGTATTTTTAGTAAATCAGATGCAATACTGTGACAAATGCTGAGAATTCCATTCTGTATTATAAGTACTGCTTTTGGATTAAAGTAGGTTATTATTATTATTGTGTTTTTTGTGGTTATGTCGTATCATCCCCCAAAATATGTAAGTAAGAATTTCATATTATATTTTATCACGATTTGGCATCAGTCAGAGAAACATTGAGAACCAGGGAGTACTGGACGTCTATTTCTTTCTAGTTCGGAGTTGTTCATTAGTGTGAATCCATGACGTCACCAGGAATTAGAGTTAGGACCTAGGAGAACTTCAAATTGTGAGGACACACATATGTATGCCATGATAATTGAAATCAATCTCAGGAAGGTTATCATTATGCTGTTTAAGAGACACTTAGATTTAGCGAAAGAAAGTAACACCTTAATATACCAAATGTGTTCAGGGTTTCGTACAATATAACCTTCCTGTTTTGCACATACACTTCCCCGATAAGAAGTAGACGATTGTGATCTACCAAAGGATGAATTTCGTTATCTTCTACTCATATATATTCGAAAAATACAATGCTAATCGACTGTTGTTTTAGATATGAAGATCGTTGAAGTCTTTTGTAATCTATAATTGCTGACATTCTATTGACATCCTTGGAGAGACAGTGTTAGATGCGTGAATATTAGCTGCAGCTAAATGTGAATAATATTTCTGCAGATTGTTTTGTCTTTCATCAGACACTACAACCAACGGACTGCCTATAAAGTGTTTTAATGCACGCTTATGTTCATATATTAATCATGTATCTACTTTACGAACAAGATACTCAAAGTGGAGATTATTGTCAATAAATTTATCAATAAGCCGTACATTCGTCTAATAATTTATTTGTAGTAGGGGAATTTAGACAGTGGATGCTAGTATCTGAAACGCAGACTTTTCATGTGGCAGGCTGTGAGTCATACTTACTGTATGCTGCCCAGTCTTCTGGGCTAAAGCAGTTACAGTGAACTTCGAACACAGGAGCCACTGGTTGAAAATCGAGTGCTACAACCCAATAAACACATTTCTAGTAGTGATAACGTGAATGATAAAGATATTTCATTCTTAAATGATAGTAAATAAAAGTCAAATGATACAAGAGTAGATTGTTTAACACGTAGAACTGTTTTTAAATTGTGTATATCTTAGAATGATACTCAAAATCCAATGGAACTTGAAAAAAACAGCTGTTTGTTGATTGAGAGAAACAAGTTGATTCCAGTAGGTAAGTCTTTCCTCTTAGATCGCTGAAGTAATTAGGAAGATTAAGTGGAACAACAATGAAAATTATGTATAATAAAGGTATTCATTGAGAGTTATAAAAAAAGAGGGAAATGCTAAGGCTAAGTAAAACTAGAGAATTCTTTTGAAATAACGATGAACTTTTAGTTGATAAACAAACAAGGCTTTTAATATTTTATTATGAGGTGAAAATGAGAAAAAGAGAGATGCCACTACAGATGTTCTGTCACCAGTATTGTAAAACGTTTGGAAGGAAGTAAAGGTACCTACTGATTGGAAGAAAGGCTACCTAGTCAAGCTGCCAAAGAAGGGTGACTAATACCTCACTCTGCAAGAACTGGCATGGAATAATGCTCTCGTCCACACCAAGTTAAATACCTAATCTCTTCATCCTGGAGAGAATAAAAGATGCGGTGGATACAGAACTCTACTTGACAACCGAAACAAGCTGGACTCAGGAGAGTCAAATCATGTGCTGATCAAATTGCAGCATAACAAAGAATAGAATAGCAGTCAAACCTCTACCTCAACTTCCTCGACTTAGTGAAGGCCTTTGGCAGACACCGTTGACCGAGAAATAATTTGGGAACTACTTCAACACTATGGCGTGCAGTACCCAAGTCCCTATCGATCTCATTCAACTGCTGGCTAAATGACGATGCCATGTGTCAAGTGATCCACAACGGAAAACTCAGCGAGGCGTTTGAAGTGCATACAGTAGTAAGATGGGGCTGTCCATTGTCACCAATAGTGGACTGGATTGTGCGTCGGACTGTGGGGAGTGAGGAGTCGGCAATACCCTGGACTACTGATGAGAAGACTCTAGAAGATCTGGATTTCACAGATGATATATGTTTAATGTCACACAAATTCGAAGACTTAAAGGCGGAAGCCAACAAACTGGCAGAATAGGCTGGGATCGAAGACGGGACTAACTCCAGGTGAACATAGAGAAGACGGAGGTGACGAAGATTACCAAAAAGCCAACGACTAGTGTCAACAACCAGCATTAATCACCGTCAATGGGAGAGATTTGACAAAGAGTACTGCCTTCACTTAACTAGGGAGCATCGTTTCAACTAAAGGCCGCCGGGACGGATGAAGATGTCACAGCCAGTCAGGATCGGAAAGGCAACATACACCTTCATCAACCCGAAACCAGTTAGAAAATTTTTGTACTCTGAAGCATAAACAGTGAGGTTCGGATTTTCAACATAAGTATGAAGTCAGTTATTTCTTCCCTACAGATGGAAAACGTTCACTGAGTGTCACGAAAAGGATTTCCAACAGGCTAACGCAGACTGTTTTCAACAGCTGCCACCTTTAGTGGCTGGCTCCATAGGGAAGATCAAATGGCCAGCCGGAAAGAAATTGGCAACAAGGAACTCTGGCTGGCAACAAGCCAACCAAAAGCCCATTGCTCAACAAATATGTAGGTGGAAATGGTGATGGATCAGGCATACGCCACTGAGAAGGCCATCGAATGGTATCGCGCACAATACACGCCATTACTCGAGTGGAATCCTAATGGGAAACCACGAGTTGAGTGGGGAGTCCCAGGGTGACATACAGGAGATCGTGTGGGGATGAGGAGATGAGACATAATGGACAATCGCTGACCCAGATGAAGAGGACAGCAGAAGATAAGACGAAGTGAAGATGTGTTGTTGAAGCCTTATTTTACATTTGGAATCCAAGGAAATAATAATAATATATGTCATTGCAACCATAAACTCACTATTCAAATTAAAAAGATGATAGTGGTCGATTAAAATGCATTAGATCAGGAGGAGACATTTGATGAAGTAGAACTTTCTAACCTGATCTGTTCACCATATATTCAAGCATAAATTAGATTCAAGGTGACGTAACTGGATTTTTATCAGTCCACCCTAACTAGTCAAAATATGGTTTTTATGCCTTAAACTAATAGAATGTTGGCTATATGCATTAACTAAACAATTAGGTGTATTTTCGAATCATATTACTTCTAACCTGGATCGGTAAATCTTTCCCTACTCAGTCAATTTTCTATATATTTCTCAGTATGAGAATAGCAGTGAAGTGATCGTGTGTTGAAGTAACAGTAGAACCAACCAAAAGCCAGTATTAAGTCTCATCACACCAAAATGTCATAGAATTAAATAACATTCGTTATTTTGATGTGGTTTTGTTCTCTGAGCTGGATGGTTAGTTTGCAAAGCTTTCATCACCTTACTGGATGACATCTTCAGCGCATACTTCAATTTGAAGTGAGCTTTTAGATTTCTCCGCGAGTTTATTAGTCATCTCTCCTGGTGACCTTGAACGTGATTGGTTGTTTGTGTGTGTTTTCACACCTTCTAGGTTACTTGTATTGGAACTGATTGTTTCTTTGACTTGAACTTTGACCCTTTGTGTGTGAAGTTTCTTTCTTATTGGTTGATAAATCTTGTCTATCTCGATGTGTCTATTGATTAACATGATATCCACTCCCTCATTTCACTACACACAGACAACTACGGACATCAATTCGACTGGGACAACATTCAAATATTAGAAAAGAGAAAGATTGAGCGAAGAAATATTTACTTTTCAATTAGTAAAGTAAATATTTCTTCGCTCAATCTTTCTCTTTTCTAAATGTCTAAATGGGGATATTTTCTATATTGAAATGTTCAAATATTAGACAAAGGAAATAACAAGAATGCTAGGGAATTTTTAGAAGCTTGGCATTCCAGTGAATCATCAATCAATAGACACATCGAGATAGACAAAATTTATCAACCAATAAGAAAGAAACTTCAAAGACAAAGGGTCAAAGTTCAAGTCACAGAAACAATCAGTTCCAATACAAGTAACCTAGAAGGTGTGAAAACACACACAAACAACCAATCACGTTCAAGGTCACCAGGAGAGATGACTAATAAACTCGTGGAGAAATCTAAAAGCTCACTTCAAATTGAAGTATGCGCTGAAGATGTCACCCAGTAAGGTGATGAAAGCTTCGCAAACTAACCATCCAGCTCAGAGAACAAAACCACATCAAAATCATCCACCTGAGCTACAAATCTTCTCTGTCATATCTAACATTCGCTATTGTAAAACCTCCTGGATTTTATTTTTATACACGTATAAAAAGCAGACTCTAACTACGATCAGCGTACTTCACTCTGTATAAGTAAGTAACCTGGCCAATGCATAGACAGACACTAAATTAGGTGAATTTATGTAATTTTGTATACAAATAGGAAAGATGAGATAGTAAGTTAAGACCAAGCGAAACAGCATCGCCAAGAATATTCTGCAGACTGATTTAGAAAACTATTCGTAAGCATTTCCGATTCTTGGGTGTCTTTAATTACTGAATTCACATATATAGTTTTATTCTTCAGGTTTGACCATGGATTGATATCAGTTAGAGAGCCATTGAAAACAAGCAGGGGGTACTGGATGGTGGTCTCGCTAAAATTACAGATTGTTAAAAGTTAGAATTCATTGGCTATTGAATCGGGTCCCAGTGACTGATAGGTATACGAGGTTACCTTGCAGCCGGGTTCGAAACCCGGTTGGGGCATGGTGACAGTGATTCCCTAGCTAAGACAATACAGCTATCGGGTACTTCCTGATTTTCAATGGTTCTCTAAATGATATCAATCCGTAGTCAAAACTGAAAAAAAAAATCAAATCCCAACAAATGAAATCTTGAAAAGTAGTTTTGTTCGTTACTCAGTTAGTTACAGGTCTAAAATATCCTTATTTTATACTTTTTGTATCAATAAAACAGTTATGAGGATCATTTTTTAACAAATCTGGTTTTTAGAAACAGAATCTTTTATTCAAAACATCTGGTCTAAAGGGGATGTGGATAAGTTTCCTTTTTCAATCATATGAATCGAAACTAGAAGAATTAATCAGTTGTCCATTCTACTTAATTTTAGACAAATACCTTTTCGCAAAGAACTTTTATTGAGGTACATACTTAATATTAGTCTGGTTTCAAAACCTGAGGTCTTAAGCGAATCATTTAAACTTGATATTTCATGACTTTTTGTATCCTTTGGAGACAAAAGCTTCCGGTAACCATGGCTGTTTTTCTTCCTTTTCTGATGTGAGTAAGAAAAATTCATTTTGCGCTTAATTTAAAACTAGTTAATTTGGGCAGGAAATTATGTTCTGTAATTGAGATAGGGTGATATTTTTTCGTTAGGCTTCTGAATTTGAATAAAATATCTGTCTTGAAATGGATAAAACCGACAGAAGTTCATCTACTGAAAACAATTCTATATTTCAACTGCTTACATGAAAGCATTGATATAAATCCGATTCAAAAGAACCTTTAATCTAGATTATTTCAGTGGTTGAATTCAACTAGCGAACTGCAGCACAAAAAGAGCATTGCGAAACTAATTTTAAAAGTTTAAGACATTCATTACATCGGAAGGAACGATGTCCGTGATCATTATATTTGAAGGTTGGAACTGGAGGGTTCATCACTTGCAACTTCTGTTAATCTATGTTGTTTGCTACTTGTTTTCTTCACATAATATGGTTTCGAGACGAGGATTACCTTGAAAACAGATGGATCACAGTAAACTCAAAGTGAAAACAACGAAGAAGTTAATGGAATCAGTTCAGAGAACGTTTAGTGCTGGCAAACTATAAGTCTTATTTTCTACATGACCGATGGTGATTCCCCAATCTAAAGATGGACTGCTTAGACTAGCCACTTCTTATCGTATCTACTAATTCATTTGCGCTTTTGGTGGAGCTAGTTATATTGGCCGTTGCTCTAGGAACTGGATTCATCGTTCTCGCCTATGAATATCTACCAGTGTGGCTGAATAAAGGCGTAGTGAGAAGCACCAACAGCTCAATGTTAGACCACCGAGTACAAACTTGCCACCAAGCCAATACTGACAGGTCCTTCTCCATTATCTATCAGGTACCAAACAAATTGTAAAACACATCCCCGTACCACATACTTCAAACATCTAAGGCTATCTATATTTGACTTAAACAACCAGTGATCTGTGTTCAGAAGAAACAAGTCCAGCCACTACTGCTGCGCTGACCGGGGTTCAGGGGAGACTATAAATCCATGGATTTGTAGTCTTATCTTTCCTAATTTTTCTGACATTCAATGTATTGTTATGTTGGTGCTATCGAACTTTAATCCACTGATATTATTATTATTGATTCGATGTTATTTAAACAACACTGATGTTTTCAATAACTATAATGCTTTTATTATTACGGATATATAACTGTAGAACCTGATGAAGAAGGGTTTATCGAAAGGGAAAATATTCTTTGATCAGTAAACATTCTTTTGAAAAAAAAATTTTATTGAGTATTTTTAATCAGTTAATTTAAAGAGCTGAGATACTATTCCAGAGTTTGAGATCTACGTGTGTTGCACAATAAACAGAACTAGAGAAAAAAATTGATTCAAATCGTTTGCGATTAAAGCTACTTCTCAAACAGTTAACTAGAAATTTTTATTATTATTATTAGATGACATAATGAAGACAAATCCATTTCACTTTTACATTATTGATCTTCTCAGTGATCCATAAGAACTAACTAGTTCAATTAAGAGGCCATAGAATAAGTACAATTTTTTTGTAATCAATGAGTGAGTGAATGAGTGAAGCACTAAATAGTCTGTAAAAGCGCATGCTACAATGTAAGACTACCTGAGGCAGTTATGACAATAGAGTTAATCATTTTCAGGTATCAAATGTTAGAGAGAGGAGAATCAATTTATCTTTGTTAATCCTGAGCTACCGGATTTCTTTTATATCTTTCACTCTGATAACTACCAGCCTACATATATGGAACTTTATCATTTTAGATCAGAAATAATAATTTATCTCGTATCATAACGCTTATTTACCTAATCAGGAATGTATCTTTAATAGATTAAACAGACTAATGAAAGGAAGAATGTAAGTTTATTCAGGAAATGGAAAAAGCAATATCAACTAATCAGTTAGCCCAAACACAATTATCTACAATTCAAAAAACATGATAAATTCAAGGAAAACGCAGTACATAGTAATAATAATCTACTTTGTTCCAAAAACAGTATTTATAATAAAGAATGGAATTCTCACCATTTGTCACAGTATTGCATCTGATTTACTAAAAATACAAATAAAATTAGACATGAGAACTAAATTAACCAGAGGAATTTGACCACATTTATGATATAAAGTCAAAAATATTCGAAGTACAAAACGAGAATAATAAATGTATTAATAATAGCAGTGAGTTTGTTTCAAACAGTATTGTCGATTCAGTTTGAAAATTTTAGCATGTTATTGTAGAGTATTGAATCTAGCGTACTGTTGATACTGTATGGTGAGGGGAAATACAAAATTAACAGTTAAAACACAGCTTCAATGATGTTCAAACTTATGAAAAAATAATCAAATAAAAACAAAAGATTGAGAGGATTCTAAATATAAGAAGTACAATAACAATAAAGGTTGATGTTTTAAGGGTGGAGAAAATGGTTTATCTAGTAGTGCGAAGAAGGTTAGTTAGTTCATGCCTGACACTATTTTGATCACACAAAATACGTGTCAAATATGGTATGGTGGAATTTTAATACTTAGACGTACGTGCATAAAGTCTTATGAAAAGACTTCTTGTTTTACCTGAGGAGACACAAGGTTGGAGCTTCGGGTAACTAAAGTGAGTTGTCACAATCTGACAAAATTCCTTTCGCAAATTTGTCGCATGACATCAAGTTCCCATCGTCAATGACGATGTCAACGATATGGCCCAATGGGATACTACTCGTCCTACTGACAGTCTTCAGAGTTCTACGAAGTATGAAATCGTCTTTTTTAAGCAATCCAGGAGAGAATAAGCAATGGTGAAGAGTAAATTAGAATAGGTAAGATGGACGAGTTGACAAACTGTAAGAGGAGTAGGGGTTGAGTTATGCCTGAGTGACTCAACTTCTTGATGTCAGTAGTCAGACGGAATATTCTTTTAGAAATCGCTAAGACATGGTAAGACCAGGTTAGGTCAGAAGAAGTAATTAATCCAAGATACTTACCTTCAGACTTGGTTTCTATATCAGCATCATCAATTTCGCATGTATCATAGGAAAAATGGCTTCATTTAACTTATCTTTACATCGGAAACTGAGATTAACAGTCTGACATTTGGAAGGATTTAGTTTAAGGCCATTTGGTAAAGTCCATTTGATGACTTCTGATAGAAAGCTGTTCATCTTAGTCTAGCTGGAAGTTAACAGACATTTTAAATAGTTAGATCGTCCGCATACTTAACGAAGTTCATTTCATTGGAGTGAGGGAAGTCGTGCAGTAAGAAAGAAAGCATAAAAGGGACAGCGCCTTGAGGGACACCAGTCTCAGTAAGCGATGAAGTGGACAACTTCTTCTGACACACAGTGTACTACTTTCTTCCTGAGAAATGAGAATGCAGACAGTTGACAACCCAACACTCAGTTTGAGTTTCAGCAAGCTTATTTAAAAAAATATCCCCAGGTACTGAGTCAAAAGTAGATGTGTAATCTAGGAAGGTGAAGCGAACAGATTTAGCCCCTTTGTCTAAACCGGATACAAAGTTATGATGCAAGACTGCAGCCGCATCTAAAGTACATCTGCAATGTTTGTAGGAGAATTGTTTGGGATCAATGAAGGCCTTAATTGAAGGTTAGAGATTAAGTAAGGGTAACTATTCCTTAGTTTTTCGAAAAGGAGAGGTGATGGCAATAGGTCTAAATTTAAAGCATGTTCCAGTAGATGTTTTAGGTATAAGTACAATTTTAACGTCCTTTCAAACGGCTGGCACGACATTTCTGGAAAAAGATTCATTAAATATGTCCATGAGAGGATAACAGGATATCTGCACACTTTTTAAGAATAACACTAGGCAAACCATCTCGACCTTGGCTACAGAAAGATTCAGAGACTGGAGACATTTGAGAACCTTATTTGTATTGAAACCAGGAAAGCAGGTTTTATTAACACTTGTAACACTAGAAAGTTTGGCATTTGTGGGGAATATATGAGAGACTTGTTTAGTGTGCAAACATCAAGGGAATAAGGAATAGTGTTCATCTGCTTACCGCCGGTAATTTCTTTGAGAAGTTTCCATATATTAGACGCATTTTTACAGGATATAAACTTTTGATTGTAAAGTGAATTCAACCTGTGCATTTCAGATTTTATCAGATGTTAATTCTTTTCAAACCAGTATTATCCTTCGTTTTATGTAGCTTTTCATTTTGTTTGAGAAGATTTTTAAATTGAGGGTAGGAGAAACGGTCAAATCTGATGAAGAGCGTTTCTCTGGGACAACAAGACAAAATTTGAGATAACTTTTAATATTAGAGATAGTATTATCAAGATGGTCTCCATTAAACAAGTCCCACCTTGTGTCTTTTAGCATGCTCCTAAGATTCTGAACATTCACAGTAGAGTAACATCCATGTACAATTTTCTTGAATAGGTATGACAAAGTTCTTTTGTGTAAATTTCCATAAATTTTGGGTAAAACCCGTACAATAAACTAACATTACTCATGATACTAACTACCTCAAAAATTCTGTAATGAGAGTAATAAAGAGCAGAACAATAACTAGCTTCAGTCAAGCGAAAATATTCATTCAGACATTTAGAAAAAAAATTCAGCAAACAATATTTTTTCGATAATTTCCTCTACTGGCTATACACTTATATGTATATATTTGTTTATATACACAGAATAATCGTCATAAACAATACTGATGGTTTTAAAATACTATCAATTTATTACCTGGGAAGCATCCCTTCAACTTCAGGTGAACATAGATAAAACAGGGGTAATGAAGATTCTTGGCCACCACCACCACCAACAACAGACAACAATCAGCATAACTGGAAGGAACCTGAAAGAAACAACCTCCTTTACCTACCTACCCAACTGGGAAGCATCGTTTCAACCACAGGCGGACCTGACGAGGATGTCAAAGCCAGAATCGGAAAAGCAAGGCAAGCTTCCATTACTCTTAAGTCTGTGTGGAGGTCAACAGCACTCATCATCAAAATTAAGATCCGGATTTTCAACTCCAATGTGAAGTCAGTCAGTGCTACTCATTATACGGATCAGAGACTTGGCCAGCGCGTCATAAAAAGCGTCTCAAACAAACTTCAGACCTTCATTAACAGTTGTCTTCGCTCAATACTCAAAATCAGATGGCCAGCCAGAAAAGATCAGGAACAGAGATCTCTGGCAATGAGCGAACCAACCCAGCAGGAACCGATTGTGTAATAAATAGGCAGGAACAAATGGAGATGGATTGGCTGGCCATAATCTGAGGAAACCATCAAGTGACATCACTAGACAAGCCATTACTCGAGTGGAACCCGAAAGGGAAGCGGCGAGTCGGTCGTCAGTGTGAGGGTGACTTGGAGGAGGTCATGTGAAGAGGAAATGAGAGCATGTGGGCAGACTTGGAGTGGAGTGAAAGGGTTGGCAGAAAACCGAACGCAATGAAGACTTGCAGTTGAAGCCCTGTGTTCCTCTAGGAATTAAAGGAAATAATAATATCAATTTGTTAAGTAAGATCAATGAAATTACAGTTCAAGAAAGACGCTAAAGTTATAATCAGAATAAATATGTGCACTAGTTAATAGAATATCAAATAAAGAAATGGAACTTCCTAAGCAGACTGAGGTAACGACAGAGTTTGACCCAAACAACTTCCTTTGGATACATAAGTTAGATTTTTTGATGTAGATCTCAACAGCAAGCCTTAGCCATATCTAATAGACGAACTGGAGGTAAAGTTAAGATTAGATGGATTGAGGTAGAGCTGTCTTGGTTACATCCACAAGATGAGACGGAATAGAGCTATAAATGGATTTTTTTATCCTTTATTTAGTTTCACTAAAACAGCTCACCTTTAATACTAAAGAGATTCAACCGGCAAAAGGTTTCGCACTAATGTTACTTACTCATGTAGGGGTTAATTCCGGAATCTCTAGTTCAAAGTTATTTTCAATACTTTCCAAAGTCAGGTGCTGTTGTAATTTTATTAATGTGTTGACTGAGCCGAACACTTTAAATGTGAAGCCTTCATTCTACTTCAGTACAATATCTTTAGCGTCCTCTTCGATATTAAGTGAAGTTTTGAAATACTTCATGAATGAAATGACCATCTTGATTGTGATTGATTGTCTGTAGTGATTTTCTTCTATTTGTCCTGCATTGATACCGATAATTTCGTATTCCCAATGTTTGATCTTTTTACCATGAAAGTAATTCTTTATTGATTAACAAATCGGATCTGGATACCAGGCTTTTTCATGTTTTCTTCAGATTATGATTCTTTCATTTTTATAATTATTCATTGTAAAAATGAAGTTATTCATAGACACAGGTTCTCCGTCCTTAACTGAGGTTACTAAAGCTGTCACTAGTCTGAAACAAGGCAAAGCAGCAGGACCTGATGGAATGACTCCAGAGGTATTTAAGTACGGTGGAGACAGTTTACTGTCTGCGTTAACTGAGGTACTAGGCAGCGTCTGGGAATCAGAGGAAGTCCCGTCGGCTTGTGTAAGTCACTGATTATCCCCATATATAAGAAGGGAGACAAGTCTTCCTGTGATAATCACAGAAGGAATAGCTTGACTAGTATAGTGTCTAAAGTCCTAGGCTCGATAATATTGCATAGACTAATTGGTGCTCTGGAGTCACGAACACGAGAGAGCCAGACAGGCTTTAGACCAGGAAGAGGATGTATTGATCATATCTTCACCCTTCAGCAGATTCTAGAGCATAGTCATTCCTACCGGCATCCAACAATCGTCAGACTTCTTGACTTGGAAGCGGCATTCGATTCTGTCGACTGAGAGGTACTTTGGCAATGCTTGGCTGTATAGGGAATGCCGAGAAAATACATTGCACTGATCAAGGCACTCTACTCAAACTCAAGCAGCCAGGTGAGGGTTCACGGGGAGTTTTCATCTGAAGTGGTGAAAACTAGTGGTGTCCGTCAGGGATACCAATTATCCCCATTTCTATTCAACTTCTTCCTAGATATACTGATGGACGTAACCCTAACTCACTTCAGAGACTCAGGGATTGACTTGCTACCAGGGAATAATCTTGTTGACTTAGAATACGCAGACGATATAGTCCTTCTAGGCGAGGACGCTGACAAAATGCAGAGTCTTCTAAACACCTTGAGCCGCAATCTCCGAATGTTTGGAATGCGATTCGCTCCCACCAAATGCAAGATGATGTTACATGACTGGACCACACTGACTCCTAGTTTAGAAATAGGGAGTGAAGTGGTAGAGCACGTTGACCATCAGCCCCCAACGGATTGATCTCTGACGAAATCTCCGCACTGATACAGAGGGCTAGTTTCTCATATGCCAATTTACGCCGTCTCTGGTGTAGACGTGATATCCGGCCGGCTATCGACCAAAGGGCTGAGACCTGGCCATTGAGAGTGGAAGACATGAAAAGATTAGCTGTCTTTGACCATAGGTGCCCGCGTTCTATTTCCCGTATGAAGTGGTATAATAAGGTGAGCAATATTGAGGTTAGGCGTCGAGTACTAGGTAAGCAGGGGAAACCAATCGACGAGGTTGTCAAGTTACATAGACTGAGATGGTTAGGACATGTGTTACAGATGCCTAGTCATCGCCTTCCTCGAAGGGTAGTGCTAGTTGTCTTAATGTCAGGTCACAAAATCAATATTAATGACTGCTTCACAATTATTTCATAGAACTCTAATTCAAGGTTATTAAAAGTGATGGAAGCACTTTGGTTTTGTCACACATACATCCTAAATTATGTGTACTTCAACTTTCGCCTACCATGAACTACTTGACCTATTTAAATAAAATTAGTCATTAGTATGTACTTTTGTTTTATATAACTGAGTAATTTTCATGTATCTTATTTTATTACTGTGAACCATGCTAGTTGTAAAGCGATTATGGAGAAACTACGAAATGAAGATATCATCTGGTGAAATTTGTTTTCTAAATACCTTATTCAGATTTTAATATTTATTAGTATTCTGTTAGTCGCTCTCTGAAGCGGAGTATTTTTAATTCTCAAAATATGCAACTATAGTTTGTATTTACATACATATTTTTTTGGTTAATTATACTGCGAATGTGATAGTTGTTTAAGAAATATCATCCTCACTTTCATATGGATGATGTTTCGTACAGATTTTAAAAGATTAAGCAGGTGTTGATATCTTGAGCATTAATTAAGTATTGTTACAGCTGAGGAGAAAGTTATTCTTACCACTATCTAGAGTAAATCAGTAATGAATTTACTGCCTACATCACAATTTCTATGCTTAATATATAAAGTGATATACTGTGGCAACATGCAGCAATAGACCGATCTATTTTACAAAATAAATAGTTATTTTCTACATTATCAAGTATTTGGCTTCTTTATCGCATCAGAAACAGCTTTGATTTACTTTAATCGAAAGGAATTCGACTGAGAATCAATCCTTTCATACTTCTTTTGTGAATAAAGTAAAGTTTTTTTTCAAGCCCTACAATAATAAATCCATTAATTTAAGCCTACAATAGCCAGTAGGACAAATTAGAATCATATCAGAAATGTATTGTGGAAAAAGTATAAAATGGGATGAAACAATAGTCAGTTAGTTCTAATATGCATAGTCAATGAGAATAAGAGATGATGGTACTCTGAGGGCTTTATCCGTGCTCGCATGTGAATACGTACTTGCATGGTTGAGTAAAAGAGTAACCAGATGCGTTAATAGTGCAGTCTTACACTGAACACTCGATAAAACCTGACCAGGCGTGCTCAGTTATTTACCGTGCTTTTTGAAATCTATCCAGAGGAGCTCGACTACGTCGTCTATCGGTAGCTGAAGTGGTAGCAATCGATACCAGGAGACCAGGTTTTTTGTTTACAGAAGAAGTGTGTTCAACCGCTTTGTTTACCTTGGCCTACAATAAAGTCAACAAATCCTCCATAAACATTAGGATTTTAAATTCCTATCACAATTTTTTTCTTTTTTTTCCTTCGTTTCATTGACAAACCTTCATTTCTGACCTTATACGATTTTATGACCTTCCTTGGGATTTCAGGTACCTTGGGTTTAAGTAATGGTTTTCTATCTTGTTATCAAACTTACAAAATCCTGTTCATTTCACTTCACTAAATTCATTATTATTATTATTTAATAATCGTTCACCAATCGTACTTTTAAGTTTGCATGAGATCATCGTTATGATTTCACAATCATTATTATTGTCGTTGTTTTCACTCTTGAATTTACTTCTAGTCTATCCCACTTATTTATGATCCGTTGCACAAGAGGTAGCTCTCGTAGCCCAAGTGGCTTAGTGGATAACGCTTTGGCGTTTGAGACTGTGGGCACTGGTTTCGAGACTCGGTGGGAAGATCATCACTCAGTGATAGGGGGATCCAGTTGATGAGTGCCAAATAGGACGAAATGCGCATTGTTCTGGATTCCACTACTAGTCACCATCCAACATTTACCCCCATTTATTGATTTATTTTTCTGTAGTGGTCATATTGTCTCACACACCACAGATCACACACCCTCGAAACCTGTCCCATTGTTGACTATATATATATATATATATATATATCCTTAAGTTATTCCATCTCATATTATCTCATGTTCTCATTGACCATGCATATTTGAAACCAACCCATCTTACACTTGTTCCACAGTATATTTTTGATGTGAACAAAATATAAATTTTTGGTTTTGAAAATTGATTTATTAGTTCAGTAGACATTTGTATATATGTTTTATTCCGTAACTTTGTCTTTTGTGTAAAAACTGGAAGAATGGACTGTCAATATTTCGATGAAGAAGACGATCCAGTGAGACAGTTATGGGGAATAGTTTTGAAAAGCATAAAATCAGTTTGACAACATCACATTGTAAGTGCGTCGGTGGCACAGTGGTTAGGACTCTCGCCGACCATGCACATGGTCCTGGGTTCGAGCCCACACCGACGCACATCTGATATCTGTGGTCGGCCTGAGAAATTTGGGCAACCGATATCCATGCTGAAAATTCCATACTTGTACCGAAAATACAGTGTGGAATCAAGCTGTAAATCCAAAAATAGAAAAAAAATAAAAATAAATATTGTTCAAAATTTCAGTATGCTATGTAGATATGTGAACACTGAGTTAATAGCTTTCAAATGTACTATACGTCTCATGATACGAGCATCGTAGTCTGTGTGAAGTAAAGTGAAGAAGGTTATAGAAAATCGATAAGCATGTAATCGGTGGAGGGAAATGGTAAAGTCAGTGAATTCATGATCTGAATATTAAAAAATGTTTGACGACTGTGATATGTTCAAATGTTAGATCACAACTCATCACCATCAGTTGCTCGAATCTTTTTATGAAGTGAAGACATAAGGCTCCCTATTTAACGACAGTATATTGTAAACAAAACAGGCCAGTTTTACTAATTTGCAGTGGTTTTTATAAACTCTGAGATGACTGGGATATTGATTAAAGAAAAGCAACATACAATATTGCTTTACTGCGATCCTGAGAACAGGGGAATAAGGTAGGCTGAATCGACTGATTGCAATAAGAAATGCCCAGATAGTAGGTTTTCACTGAGAGAATAAATTAAACATAATTATATATTAAATCCTAATATGGCATTCATTTTACACTTATTTGTAGGAGATATTGATGGACAGTGGTAGGTTGGTATTGAGTAAAGAATGTGCTCCACTTATAATACATACCAGTGATGGATATTAATATAAAATGAAGGCTGCAGTATTTAGAAAAATACGATTGTGAACTGTTCAAATGCCAGTTATTCTGTGTCTTTTTCAAAGTGCATTTTCCAAAATCAAGTTACCTACTTGATAATATTAAGATATCTGAAAAATAACATATCAAGCCTTGATAATTCAGGCTCAGTTTAGCGGATACATTTAACAGTTCAAAAACACTTTATTTATTTGACCACCATAAAATGAAAATGAATATATGAGATTAGGCTATTCTTTTATCAGATGATGGCACCCACCCTACGAATGAAAAATGCACCTTGACAACAAGTTCAGAGGTCAACTTAACCTTTTAAATATAATTGTCACTCATAATAGAATGATATTGTAACTGTGGTTGAAGTAAAAAATGTTAAATGTTGTAAATTTCTGCTGAAATTAAAATCTACCACTCAGTTATTACTCCATAAACTATTTCATTTCGTTTTTAAAGTGTTTCATTTATTTAGCGAAATAAACCCATTAGCTCATATAGAAAAAACACAGTCTTTCTTCAGCGAAGAAATATCTTCATTTAACAACTTCCTTTTTCAAGCTGTACAGTCGTATATATTTTAAAAGTTGTTTATCGATATGTATTAAAGACTTTTTTTATGCAGCTGACTTTACCAGACGAAATATACGAATGGACAACTCATTTAGAATAAACTAACATTATGAAATAATAGAAAAGATTTGTAGCTCAGGTGGATGATTTGCAGTTAATAGTGTTCTCTGAGTTGGCTAGTTTAGATGCGGAGCTTTCGTCGTCCTTCTGGACAAAATCTTCAGCACAGTATCTAGCATAAAATGAAATGATTTTCATGATGAAATGATTTTTCATGAGTGATATAATTGCGTCTCCCGGTAACCATCTTTACATATGCATTGATCAGTTTTTATTGACTTGCATTTTAAACTTTCTGGTCACCTGATTTACTTTTCATCAGCTGGTATATTTGGTCTATATTAACGTGTTTGTTAATTGCATTTTCCAATTGTTCTCTAACTGATGTCAGCTCATGATGAAATCCTATAACAAATCAACCGAATCCCTAAAAACCAATACTTGAATACCAATGAGATGCTCACTGGCGACTGGCCCTATTCAGGTAGGTAGTTAACTAGGGTTCCAGTGGAAAGTCGTGACCAGTAGAGTGCAGCAGGTCGGGTGTTGGGACAAATACTCGCCGAAGATATTGGCTAGCGGTTGTGCTATATCGTGAATTGGCAGAAGTTAGAATTCATGGGCCATTGGATTGGGTCCCAGTGGCTCAATGGTATACGAGCTCGCCTTGTAACCGGAAGGTTCTGGGTTCAAATCCCGGTGGGTGCGTACTGACGAAGAGTTTCAAACTAGGACGAAACAGCTGTCCAGTACTCCCAGTTGGTTTTCCAATGGTTCTCTAACCAATGTCAGCTCATGATGAAATCCTGCAACCAATTGCATTTTCATTTGAGTACCAGGCTTCTAGGAATTTCCTGGCACTTTTGGTGTTTCCTCTGTGTAAGATTTCGACATTGTCCCAATCAAACTGATATCCATAATTGTCTATATGCATTGATATGAAAGAATATATTTCGCGTCTTTTCATGGCTGATTTATGATCCTGGATTGTGATTCGAAGGGGACACCCACTTTGGCCGATATAATGCCTGTTACAGTTCATACGATTTACTTTGTAAATGGTATGAACTGTAACAGACACTACATCCATCACTAAAAAGTGATCAATACATGTATGTAAAGATGGTTACCGGGAGATGCAGTTATATCAGTCATCATGAAAATCATTTCACTTTATGCTAAATACTGCGCTGAAGATGTTGTCCAGAAAGACGACGAAAGCTCCAAAAGCAAACTAACCAGCTCAGAGAACACTATTAATTGCAAACTACCATTTTTGTCCACCTCTATGTGTATATACTCATAACCGAACACTATCCGGTTCGGTTAATGAGAGGTGAGCATAGGGCGATGGCGTCTTTAGTTTGTGAACACATTCTGGAGTCAGGTCGTTCAGCCTACGTGATTTATCCTTCAGAGTTATTTACAGGAGCGAATCCAACCACTCCAAAGGCCTACGTTTTCTCCAGTTATGCACAGCTGAAGCTCTAGCTTAACATGGACAAAAGCCTAAATTATGTGCTCAAAAACGTTTTGTTAAACCCCTTTCTTTACATTGGTCACAGTTATGTTCTTTTATTTTATTCTGTTTTACCACTTGAATTCATCCTACTTCACTTCACCTTCGCCGTCTTTATTGTTATCATAATCTTAATTTTTCAGACAACACTTGATCTACCATTTTAAAATCTTTATTTGCTATAGTTTGATTTATAAGGGTTAGTTATGTTTTACGAGTTGATCACGGATTGATATCAGTTAGAGAACCATTTCCGATGATTCCCAAACTAGGATGAAACAGCAGCTGTACAGTACTCCCTGGTATTCAATGGTTCTCTAAATGATATCAATCCGTGATCAACTCATAAAATCGTTATACCAGATCACTTATTGAATAATCTTTAAAAGTTTTGTAATTCATCGACTTCAACCCAACCCCCTTAATACATCATTTTAATTATTCCATATTAGTTTGTTTATTAGATGTATCACACAGTGAAGAAACAGTATTATTTACTGGATGACGTTTCGAGCAAAATTTATTGTTCATAATCATATCAATTATAATCACACAACTTCAAAACTTGAGTTTTATAGTTTTCTTTGTTTTCTCCTATTTGTCGTAGGGGTAGTAGTATTTTCTAAATATCAGGGACAGGTGTTGAGTCATTCCTATTACGTGTATTTGCAGTAGATTCGATACACAAACCTTCTGTTATCAATCTCTCTCTATACCCTGTGACATTAGATTTCAAAATTGTCATCCTATCCCATCCTATTGTTTGGTTGTGTGTAACTGCATGTAGTGAGTGGTATAGCTGAACTATTCTCTAGATTTCTTATCTTATTTGGGTCAACCAATCTAGATTTTGCTAGGTTTTTATGTTTGGCTAGTCTGACTGCCCCTGTTCTACTAGTTTGACCTGACAATACTGTTTTACTGTGTGATATGGAATTACTTACTACCACAGTGCCCAAGTTTTACACATATCATTTTAATTATCTGTATTCTTATCATATGTGCAACATTAACTGAGCAATTTCTAGTGCCACTTAATACCCTTTCCTTCAATGTAAATACGAATATACAGCTTGGAAATGAAGCCGTTGAAAGCAGACACTTCTCCGCTGAACAACAGCTGTGTTTTTCGTCTAATTCACTATCAAATACACAATGCGGAATTCCAAACCTGTTAGCAAAGAATAATTTTTTTCACATAAATTGTTGAAACTAAAGTTATAATAATGAAAAAATGAGTAAGTCGTCACTCGAATAGTAAGCCGATTTTGGATCAACTAGGCAGAAGCAATCATATATTCAGATGACTTCTAGTTTCTAGTTGTTCTACACCTCAGACACAAAGATATGAAACAATACTGTACAATTCAGCGCCTAAATCTGTCATATTGCATAAACAAAAATCTTAATGATAAATGTCGCTAGCAGTAGCAGCAGTAATATTTACTTAATACCGCTTAACACACGTTTTGACATGAATAAGTATTTTAACTAAAATTTAGATTTTGATTAATGAGCGCTGAAGATATTTTTGAGATTAAAACGTGACATATAATTATACTACAATGACATAAATATGATAATGGTGTTGACGTGATATGTATTTCAAATTTCCTTCATTTAATCTTCATGTTTTTTGTAACTTTAAATTCAAGTTTAAAATAGATTGTAAACTAAAGAATGGGATTGGAGGACGTCACTTTCACCAAGTGCTTGTAAGTAAAAAAAGTTGTAGCGAGGGATGAGAGATCCCTTGTTCACCAAATAATAGATTCCCTCAGACAGGAATCTACAATTTATTGTCTTTAACTATTACTTAATGATAAAAGCTTACTTATCTCTAGTGGTTAAACTTATTTTTATATTTACTTCAGTTCTGATGCTACTCAAATTATAGAGAATATTTGTTTAATGAATAACCCAAAAAAGACTCAAGTTTATGTAATTTACTGGGAACGTTATATCCAATCATACACATATATAGTTTAAAAATGATATCTGCCTGGCATTTGTATTACGTGAACTGTGAATGATGGTATTTGATTCCAGTATAATTATCCATCATGTAATTTAAAACTTAAAAGAACTGTTGAACTACACATCGTTTTATTTTGGGAAAATATGTTGCATAGGCTCTTCTATTTACTTCCTAGTGACTTAAATTTCTGAGTTTTTCTTAAGATGAATTTTTATTGACACTAACAACTCTTCAGAGCTGCTTGCTTAAATTTGGGCTATCGAAAAGTCCTATCGATGTTTTACAGGTATTTTTTCGCTTTCAGTTTGTTACATTCTGATAAAATATGACCTTAAATCCTGCTTTATACTCTGGCGGGTATTTATTGTGCTTACAACTTTCTGATTCGTAAGTTTCTAGTTATCACGAGAAAAAAACATGACCGTGGGTCGGGGCATATTGCAACGCTAGAGATAGCTGTTCTTGGGTTGTGCCCTCGGTTCACAGAATGGACTCCTGAACCTTTTCTAACTGTCACTCAACCAAATTACAAGAATTTATAGAAGATGACAAAGGAATAACGCTTCACTTCATGCAAAAGTGTTTCACACGGTGTGCTGTCACGTGATATTTTATTTATTTATTTTTGATTACAGCTTGATTCCACACCGTATTTTTAGTACAAGTACGGAATTTTCAGCATGGATATCGGTAGCCCGAATTTCATAGGTCGACCATAAGTTTCAGGTGTACGTCGGCATGGGATCGAACGCCGGACCATATGCATGGTCGGCGAGAGTCCTAACCACTGTTTCACCGACGCAGATTCTGAACGAAGAGTAAATATCATACAATAAACAATGGTGAAAATTTTGTAAAATAAATAAACGCTGTACAAAATGAAGCCATTATTATTATTGGTCTACTTAGGAACACTGTTAAATAACTTTTTAGAAACCTAAGGATATTTTGTTAGATTCTTAAAGTTAAACAAGAGATTTGATTGTAGATACTCACATTTATCATTGATTATGATAAGCTGCACACTAGAAATATTCTCGGGAAATGTTGTTATCATTTGTTTTACAAAGTTCGACAGCGTCGATCGAGAGGCGATTTGACAACTACTTCGCTACTACAGGGTGCCGTCGACAATTATACAGCTCATCCAACAGTTATACGACAATGCTGCATGCCAAATAATCCACAACGCGAAACTTACGGAAGCATTCGAAGTGAGGACAGGAGTGAGATAAGGCTGTCTACTATCACCAATGATCTTCTTGATTGTAGTAGATTGGATAATGCGACAGACAGCAGGCAATGAGGAAACAGGCATATAATGGACTCACACAAAAACTTGGAGGATCTGGACTTCGCCGATGATATATGTCTGATTTCCCACAAACTAGAAGATATGCAAGTGAAAAGCAACAAGTTGGCAGAAGAAGCATCCAGAGAAGATAGGACTTCAGGTGAACACAGAGAAAACAGAGGTGATGAAGATTCCTGGACAACACCAACAGCAACAAAAACAACAGAAAACAATCAGCCAGCATAAATGGGAGGAACCTGAAAGAAACAACCTCCATCACCTACCTAGGAAGCATCATTTCAACTATAGGCGGAACTGACGAGGATATCAAAGCCAGAATCGGAAAAGCAAGGCAAGCTTTCATTACTCTCAAATCTGTGTGGAGGTCAACAGCACTCATCATCAAAATTAAGATCCGGATTTTCAACTCCAATGTAAAGTCAGTGCTACTATACGGATCAGAGACTTGGCCAGCGCATCATAAAGGGCATCTCAAACAAACTTCAGACCTTCATTAACAGTCGTCTTCGCTCAACACATTGCTCAAGATCAGATGACCAGCCAGAAAAGATCAGCAACAGAGATCTCTGGCAATGAGCTAACCAACCCAGCAGGAACCGAATGTGTACTAAGTAGGCAGGAACAAATGGAGATGGATTGGCCATATTCTGAGGAAACCATCAAGTGACATCACTAGACAAGCCACTGCTCGAGTGGAGCGCGAAATGGAAGCGGCGAGTCGGTCTTCAGTGTGAGGATGATTTGGAGGAGGTCATGTGAGGCGGAGATGAAAGCGTGTGGGCAGACTTGGAGCCAGGTGAAAACTTTAACAGAAAATCGAACGCAATGGAGACGCGCAGCTGAAGCCCTATGCTCATCTAGGAATTAAAGGATATAACTATAATAATAATTATGCGGAGAAGTTGTTTTAGACGTTTCATCTTTGTATTCAAAGCGCAAAATGGAAAAGGTGAACTGATTCTGACTACCTGTGAACCAAACGGTTGGTTTTATAGCATACTAAGTTTAAAAGCGTTCAGTAGTATGATTTTAACCGGCAAGTCTTATCATAACTTAACGTACTGCTGAAAAGTCCCAAAATAGGGCGAAACAGCTACCTAATACTTCAGGTTATCCACTGGTTCTTTAAATGATGTCAGCTTATGATGAAATCCTCCAACCGATCAAACAAAACCAATACTTGAAAATCTATTCATATATTGTATTTCCTAATAGGATCATATGTCACTGTTCTACTGATTATCATTTGTAACTGATTACTATTCATTAGCTGTGTTAAGTAAAATCTAATGTGAATTAAGCAAAATTGATTTACTTATTTATTTGCCTTGTTTATCATCAGCGAACAATCGTTAATGGATTAATCTACTTAACCATTTGAATGATAAACAAATTATCATTATGAGTAATTCAGTACACTTAAAATAAAGCAGATAAGAAACTAATTCTTACTCTTTTAAGGCTGAGTTACTCTTGCCCTTTTCATAGATGACTAGGACAGCGAGCTGTTTCTATTATGGTTGTAAATAGATTAGAAGATTGAAAAAGAAAGAATGATTAAATCATATTTGACATATATATATAATTAATAATAATATAAATGACTGTTTACTCCTAGATCAGGGTTATACAGAAAAGGTAATCAAGATATCCACAGAAAATCATGGATTTGTTTTCTTCTTAAAACTGTGGGTGCAGATATTGTACTTTTCTAGTCGTCTTTCTAGGCGATAGGATTTATGGGAATGTGTATAACTGAGGCTTTTAAATGAATGGTTTATTTGCAGTTCTAAAGATACCATAAAGGTGAATGTATTTTAATTGATGACCAAAACAATTTTAGGTGACCGATAAGCAAGGTATATAAATGTGGATGTTTTATTAACGTATGTAGAAACTCTTTAAGGTGAAATTATGTTTGTCTTATTAATATGGAAGTTAAGTTTGAGAATGATACTTCAGTAGGTCTGGTGTGAGGACAAATATTTCTTGAAAACATTGATTAGTGGTTGCGCTTTATCGAGAAACGGCAGAAGTTGGAATTCACTGATTAGTCATTGTATCAGGTCCCATTGGTTGGATAGTCAGCGTACTACGTCGCCTTATAGCCGGAAGATTTTAGTTACGCATCCCAATGGGTGCGTAACGATGAATAGTCCCGAACTAGAACGAAACAGATGTGTGGCAGTACTCTCAGGTTTTCCAATGGTTCTCTAGTCAATGTCGGCTCATGATGAAATCCTATAATTGTGTTTGTTTTATAAATATGGAAGTTAAGTTTGAGCATAATACTGCACATTCTAAATTGGCTATATGGGCAGTTGGATATTGCACACAGGAACCAGTAATTTTTGCTAGCCAAATAAATGTGATCTAAACACTGGAGCCAAGCTCATTTGTAGTGCACCTGGACTAATTAAAGCCATCAGGAATCTGGCAAGCCCCATTAACTGGTGATCCATTGCATCAAATTCACAATTCACAAGTTAAATCACACCTTATGGTTTCCTTTAGAGAAACTGAAATTATTCTGAGAGATTCATTTATCCCCTTTGACTACAAGACCTATAGTTATAAGTGTGACTAAAATTGAATTAATGTTAGTTTGTATTGATGTCTTTAGCTTAAATTCTTTTATTCACTCCCTCGCATCGAGTGTTCTGGCTTTTTATGAGATACACAAAGTAAACACAATCAAGATTTTGGAAAATAAGTGTAAGAAACAAGAATAAGTTAGCAATTTTTATGACAATAGCTACTAAAGAAAGTTTGGTATAGCATTTAGAATTTCAGGGTTCGAAAAAAGATTATAGGCCTTTTAAAATCAGACTGTTCTCAGAACTAATGATACATGTCGTCCAAAGTTCGATTCCCGGCCGGCTTACGCCTAAACCTAGCCTAGTTTACTACGTGGTATTAAGTTTGGAGAAAAAGGAAAGATGGGAGGGCAGTCAGCAATCCCACCGGGGAAAAACGATACCAACGCTACTGAAACTTCAATGCTTGAAGCCGTAGTCTCCACACTGAGCGCAGAGGAATGAATATTGACCTGTATGTAACTAGTAATAAAATGTCATTTTAACTGCGTTAGTTACATGCTCTAATCCATATTTGGAAGTGAAAACTGTCTTCATAGGCCAGTCTTCGTCAAAATGTAGGTGTTTTCAAACTGCACATTTTAAAATCGAACTGTAACAACAGAAGACTAGAGCCAGGCAACAGATCGTTTATTGAGGAAATCAATACGTACTTATAGATTTTCATGTACATTATTATACCTTATTCAAGCAAACGAACACAGTCTTCTGATTGGTTGTTTCTCACAGGAAGTTAACCTTGCATCTCTTTGTGACTGTTTCTTGAATGTTGGGTCATCCATATGTTAACTGTATCCGCCTACGCAAAGTGTGCTGTGGTTGGTTGTTGAGTCACTCTTTGTTCTTATTTTTCTCACGACTAATATTTGGGACATAAACATTGACATAAATTAGTGTCTACCAATTTGGCCAGCAGCCTGCTCTCACCACAGAATGTCATCATGGTTTTCTTCCGAAAACCCTTAATCAGCTTAATAACCTAAATTGTCTCGATAAGTAATCACATTCATCTCATCAGCTGGGACTTACAGATAAGTCCAACTGGACTGTTATTTTCTCTGTACTAAATTCCTTCTTCTCAGTGACGATTTCTTATGAACCCGACTTTGGACAGGCCAAATAGCAATGAATTGAAGATAGCAAGGTTAACTAGTTCAAATTGTAAGAAAAGGAAGAAATAACTATACAGGACTGGATCCTTTTATACTTTCGTAGGCTTTATTCATCTAACTGCATGCTAAGTAAAACAACTGAGCGAAGAATGTCTTTTTCAATAATTTCCTCTTCTAGCTCTAGAATTATATACATACATGTGAATACACAGAATATTTTAGAATAATCGTCATTTTTAAATATTATCGGTTTGTTTAGATAAATAAAATTACTGTTGAAGAAAGATGCATAAATTATAATTAGCATATAAATTTACCAGCAAATAGAATATCAAATAAAATACAGGGAATTTCCACAAGACATTGAGGATCATTAAAACTTTGACTGATGGCCAAGGTAAGGACAGTGTCTGAACCAACCAACTTCGTTTGGATACATAAGTTAGATTACTTAAAGTGAATCTAAAAAGCCAGCCTCGGCAGTATGTAGTAGAAGAACTCTTAAGGTGAAGTTAAGATTGGTTGATATGCGATAGATTACTTTGAAAGCCGTCTTGTTTACAACAATCTTGTGTTCTGTATCCACGAGTTGGGACAGAATAGAGCTATAAATGGATTTTATTTGTCTTTTACTTAACCATGCAGGAAATCTGACTATAAACACGCCTAACTGTACAGCCTATTTAACTGGCTCGACAAGAGCAGTCAAATTGGTAGATACACATAGAAGGGGCGAAATTAGGCAGTTTATCTTAAACTCTCGAAAGCAAAATAAGGGTGGTTTTGAAGACACAGCATAATTCAGCAGCGCTAAATGCTCTTTTTACCACTGTATTCTGTATGTGTCATGTTATTATCGCACTGATGCTATCTCTGGGGAAATGAAGTTGTAAGAACAAGGCTTTTTTCAGAACTGATGGTACTTTGGTCTGCCTTGACTTTTGATTCATGCTTTTATCGATGAATTTTTCTGAGTAACCGTTCTCACTCAGCAACTGTTTAATAATATAAGGCTCTTCATTAAGACATTCATCAGATCAGATTGCTCTTGCTTTGTAAACCAAGCACTTTATTAGATTGAGTTTGTGTGTCAAAGGCATAAAGATGAAATAATGAGTATACTGACCAGTTGATGTAGGTTTTATACATACACACTTCTTCTTACTGTACCGTCTTCTTTTCTAGTCATAAGGACGTCTCTGAATGAAATACTAGAGTTACTTTCTTTCTCAGTAGTAAAATTTATTGCAGGATGAACCTCATTAAATTTATCTAGGATGGTCTTTGCTTCCTTCTCATTTTTCATAATCAGAAATGTATCATCCCTGTACTGACAACAGAATTCTGGTTCATCAATTATATCTTTGAAAGGCTCATTCTCTAGTTTCTCATGGAAAGTGTCGGCTAGAATGTATCTTATTATATATATAGCAAATAAGGGAATTTGATAGGTAGTTGAATCGATAAACATGTACGGACCGAATGTGAATACTCGCATATCACTAAGTTGCGAAATAGGATGAGACTAACACTGATTTACAGATTAACTGAGAGTGAGATGAGAACACCGGATAAAACATGCATCTAGTTATATAACTGTGAAGTAATATGATGTTTAAATTGGATTCTGAAATTAATGCTCTTCCCCAAGTTCATCAGTGTGTATAGTGTACTATTCTCACTGGTTTGCTAGCCCATCCTAAGCACAAAAAAAAGAAGGATGATTAAGATTAGGGCTAGCAGCCCTACAGTAAAAATTAATCACATCCAACAAATAACTGTTGATTTTAATCTCAAGTGAATAAGTTTCTGTACTTATGGCTTAGCGTACAATCTGCATCTGTATATAGTTGATTATGGGTGCTTGAACTTAACGGAAAGTAAAATGTTTGGTTTGCATTCCAATTTGTTTAAAATTAGCATGAATAATAGATAGGTAAGTAGACTTGACTGTTACTCTCATAAGTAAGTGTAATTTGCATGAAATGATAAGTAAATTTACAGACAATGCGTTAATCTAATTAAAAAGATTTGTAGCTCAGGTGGATGGATTACAGTTAGTTGTGTTCTATGAGCTGATTGATTTAATTATGGGGTTTTCGTCGTCCTTATGAACAACATATTTGAAGACATTTTATTCACGAGAGAAGAAAAATTAGATAACAAAATCTCATTTTTGGATGCCTTAATCAGGGAATTTAGAAACACAAGTGTATAGAAAATCAACGCACACAGTTCAAATACTCAACTATAGTGGCAATAACCGAATTACCCATAAAAGAAACTGTGTGCAGACGTTGTTTGAAAAGAGTTCAAACACACTGTAGCACTCCAGTATTGAAGAGAATGGAAGAAAAATACCTAACAACCATTTTCAAAAGGAATGGATATCCTAACAAAGACTACAAGAAAATTCATCCTGCTGTTTATAAAAAATATCTCTGAAATAACAACTAGAATATTAACACCGTTTGAAATAGATATACAATACGAGTTAGCCAGCCAGCATAATCACTTCATTCGATATTGTAAGAACCAAAAGATCCAACAGAAAAATAAGATAAAATTAATACCATTTGCAAATTAAATTCAATGAACTGTAACAGGCACTACATTGGTCGAATTGGGGGTCTCCTGTGAATCCGGATCCATAAATTAGCTGTGAAAAGGCATGATATATATGTTCTTTCATTTCAATGGACGTGGATAATAATGCACATAAATTAAATGATTGGGATAATGTGGAAACTCTAAGTAGAAGAAACACACAGAAATGTCAGGGAATTTCTAGAAGCCTGGTACTCATTTGAATCAGCCAGCATTGGTACAGACCAAATTTACCACCAGCAAATAAGAAGTAAATCATGTGATAAGAGAGTTCAAAATCTAAGTCCGTAAAAAAATGATCAATACGGATGTAAATCAACTACCAGTCATTAAGATGATTACCAAGAGACACCATTCCATCATTCACGGAGAATTTAAATCAGTTCACTTTATGCTAAAATTTGCGCTAGAGATGTTGTTCAGTCAGTGTTCAGATGGACAACGAGAGCTTCGCAACTAAACTAATCAGCTCAGAGAACACAACTAATTGCAAATCCATTTGTCTATCAAACTATTTTCATTTCAATAAGTTAGCTCTTATGTTTTAGAATAAAATCGCCTACTTACCCCCTACCATCTTTGTCAATTATTTATGCAATTCTTGTTGAGGATATTCCTTTTTGCATCATAAAGACGGCAGTATTTCCAATGTAATTGAGTTTTGTCGTCTTTTGTTTTACTTTTGAATAGGATTATCTACACGAATGATCTTTAGCTTAGTTTTCTTTAAAACGAATGCAAATTAGACACAAACAGTGTACACTGGTGTGATAAAAAGTAGAAATGTTGAACAAAATTTCTGATTTCTACAATGCAAGAACTACAGTTTTAGCAGAATAAAATGGTACCATCTTTTATTTCGTTGCCTTCTCGTCAGCTGCTTACATGGCAAAGACATTATTAAATATATCTACAACAACAATTTTAACATACTTGCACAGAGTTCAGTTTAAACAAAATCAATCGATCAATATACGCATACACTAAAAATATATACATATATAAATATGCAATATCAACCACTATTCCGAACAATAATAATCAAACACAATGGAAGCTTTTAGCATTTCACATTCGGTACCATTTTATTCTGCTAAAACTGTAGTTCTTGCATTGTTCAAATTCATTAAGGGGAATAAATGTATGAAATTTCTGATTTCTGTTGAAATTAATGGAAGTATACTGCCATTAATAAATATATTGAAATGTCTAATGTTAAAATCAAGGCGGAAATTAAAGCAGAAACAGAAATCTTTTCCAGGGAGACAGAGATTGAGAAAAACTCTTTATTATGTTGGTGTTGATATCAATATGTTGCTGAATTGTTGATTAGATAGTAATACTGACTCCTAGAGCTCACTTGAATATAGACTCAAGACCGACTTATATTACACACAAACATTATGTATCTAGGGAAGTTCAGGTTTAGATAACTAAGTATTAAAGTATTAAAGACTTTTGAAATTGCGAGTGTCTAAAGTTCAGCTCAGCGTTTTAAGTTTGCCTTTTTATCCCAGTGATTCAAATTAGTGGATTTTACCTCACGATTTCTGATAAAACATAATTTTTAGCTAGTAACTATAATAATTTCTTGATTGCAAACAAACACCAGCGAGGCGTTCGAAGTGCATTCAGGAGTAAGACAAGGCTGCCTGCCTATTATCACCGATGATATTCTTAATTGTGGTGGACTAGATTATGCGTCAGATTGTTGGGGGCGGGGAATCAGAATACACTGAACCATCGATAATAGAAGATTCTAGATCTGGATTTCGCGGATGATATATGCCTAATGTCACACAAACTGGAAGACTTACAGGTGAAAACCAAAATACTGGCTGAAGAAGCTGACAGCGAAAACAGGACTGCAGGTGAACATAGAGAAGACGGAGGTGGTGAAGTTAACCAAACAACAGCAACAACAACCAGCACCAATCATCGTTAACAGGAGAGATTTAACAGAGGTTACCTCCTTCACTTATCTAAGAAGCATCGTTTCAACTACAGGCGGAACGAATGAAGATGTTGAGATCGGAATAGGAAACGCACGATACACCTTCATCAACCTGAAACCACTTTGGAAATCTTTCACTGTCACTCAGCATAAGGAAAAAGAATAGCATTTTCAACAGAAATGTGGGTGAAATCACTTCTTCTATGCGTATCAGGAACTTGGCCAGAAGGTCACGAAAAGGATTTCCAACAGGCTGCTGCAGACTTTCATCAACAATTGCTTTCGTTTTCTCCATACTGAAGATCAAATGGTTGGTCGGAAAGAATTAGCAACACGAAACTCTGTCTGGGAACAAACGAACCAACAGCCGACCGCTCAAAAAATATGTGGGAGAAAGTGGAGATGGACCGGGCATACATTGAGAAGGCCGACGATTGACATTGCATGTCATGCCCTCGAGTGGAATCCGAATAGGAAGCGACGAGTGGGTTGTCCTAGAGTGAAATGGAAGCGATCGTTTGAGGAGGAAATTGAAGATTATTGGCAATCGTGAACCCAGCTTAAGAGAATACCAGAAAATTGAAGTAAGTGGAGATGTATTGTTGAAGCCCTACGGTCCACTTGGAACGCAAGGGAATAATAATAATAATAATAATAAAGGAATATCAGATTGATATTCTAACTGAAATATCACTCATGAGTAAGAATACATCTTCACTCTTAACACTAGATCGCTCGGTTGTATGTTTGCTGCCTAAAGGCTGTACTTTTATTTAGGAATGAATTAAATATCTCTATGAGACCGCAGAAAATGACAGACAGTCTCTGTTTTGATTCTCTGTAAATGTTTTTATTTGGAAGTTAGATGACGGAGTGATATCAGCAGTCAACACTTGAAAATTATTCTTATGTTCACTTGGATCTAACTTCAGTGTGAAGCCGATTAGAGTTCTAGGAAAATCTGTGGACAGTGATGTCCACTGAGTCGAGTGTGGGAAAAAGTAATTCCCGATGATCCTGATTGTTGATGGTGCTACATATCATGAATTAGGAGAAGATAGAAATCATCAGCCAAAGGACCACCTGAAATATCCTATGCTGGGAAAATAAATATCGAAGTTATCAAAATGAGAATTACTGTTTGTTATTGTCGACCATGCACACGGTCGGAAGTTCGATCCCCTGCCGACGTACATCAGATATCTACGGTCGGCCTGCAAAATTTGGGCTACCGATATTACATGCGGAAAATTCCGTACTTGTACCGAAAAAACGGTGTGGCATCAAGCTGTAATCAAAATCAAAAAATCAAAATGAAACACTATTTAATATTCCTAACAGTATAAGTAATGTTCAACTTATTTCGGACATAAAACAAAACTTAATAAACAACGTCTTCAACGACATGGAATTCAAAAGAGAAGGGGAATCCTGGAGCAAAATCCGATTTTTGGACGTCTTAGTCAAGCGAACAACCACAGGGAAATTAGAAACTCAAGTTTATAGAAAATCAACTCACACAGACCAAATACTGAATGACAACAGCAACAATCCAATAACACACAAAAGGAATTGTTTTCAAACACTATTTAAGAGGTCCAGGACTCATTACAGCACTCCTTCCTTAAGGAAAATTGAAGAAAGTTATCCCATGGACGTCTTCTAAAAGAATGGATATCCTCGGAATTTCATCAAAAGACTTATACCATTAAGGCAACCTATCAAATCAAAGGCCCTCAAGGAAAGCAAAACGAAAATCGCCCTACCATATATAAAAGACATCCTAGAAATCACCACAAGACTTTTCAAACCTTTGGGAATTGACGTGGCACACAAACCAACAAAATCACATTTCTCAGTTCTATGTCAACCAAAAGACTTAACAACGAAAGAAGATAAAACCAGCATCATCTACGAAATAAATTGTAACAACTGCGAAAACACTACATTGGCCAAATTGGACGTCCATTTCGTCTTCGTATCCATGAACATAAGTTAGCCGTCAAAAGATGTGACATCCACACCCTCATTCACATCGCTGCATACAGCCATTACTTCGACTGCAACAGCGTTCAAATATTCGACAGAGAATACACCAATAATACTAGAGAATTTTTAGAAGCCTGGTATTTCAGTGAATTGTCAATCAATAGGTACATCGACATAGACAAATTTTACCAATCGATAAGAAAAAAATCTCACAAACAAAGGGTCAAAGTTCAAGTCAAAGAAACAATCAGTTGCAATACAAGTAGCCTAGAGGGTGTAAAAACACAAAAACAACCAATCACAGTCAAGGTGACCCAGGGATATTCCTTATAAATACGTGGAGAAATCTAGAAGCTCATTTCAAATCGAAGTATGCGCTGAAGATGTTGCCTAGTAAGGCAATGAAAGCTTCGCAAATTAACTATCCGTCTCAGAGAACACAACCACATCAAAAAAGATATAAAACATATTCGTTATTGTAGTCTGGATGCATAATATGTAGAAATTTTTCCGCTGACGTGTGTTTTGCAAATCCTCAAGCCCAGTTCAGAACAGGAAATATGTAACTAAATATTCTTTGTTTTGAAAACCAGCTTCCTGTTTATGCTGCACGGTTACAAATCCTTGAAAACAAGAGGAATATAGTAGACGTTATATGTCGAACTGTGTCATTTCGATGTTGAAACACGTGATATGAACACAATAAGAAGGTGACGAAGTGCGATGAATGGCTAGCAGGAATCATACTAATTGCAAAAGCCGTAGAAAGAACTGCTGAATGTATATGATATTTCATAACATCGCGGTATTTAAACCACTGCAAGAATTTTGTTATGGTGATACAGCATTTCGCCGTTATACTAGGAACAGATTAAATAATAATTTAAATTGGAAGAAAGTGCTTAGATCCTCATGAATATCTGAAGGTGTATTAGAAGTCATTTAAACTTATTAAATCCATCCAGTTTTTGGAATGAAACCGACTTTATCTCCCGCGTAGTTAAACTAAAGATTTCAAGAATCTGAACATTTCATCATCTGGAAGCAGATCTAATTCAGTCTATTGAAGCTGTCCAAGAAGTTAAAAAGCGAAAGTGTGATAAAACAAATCTGCAGGTTTTCAACAGGTTTAATTTTGTAACAACAGAAGACAAGGGCCAGGTAACAGATCGTTTATTGAGGAAATCAGCACGTATTTATATATATTTCATGTACATTATTATAGCTTATTCAAGCAGACAAACACAGTCTTCTGATTGGTTGTTTCTTGCTCAAGGTTATTCTGTACTGCTTGTGACTGGTTTCTCAGAAAGTTGAGCCATGTATCTGCGAATCGTATTTGCCCACGTTAAGTCTTATGTGACTGGTTGTTGAATCAGCCCTGTTCATATTTTCTCACGGCCAAAATTAGCGACATAGACATTGACGTAAATTAATGTCTACCTATAGGCTAGCAGCCTGCTGTCACCACAAAGTAACCCTTATCATTGAAATTTAGTCTTCAAATTATCCAGGAACGAATATGATCCGTTTATCGAACATTTCCATTCGGTGACAGCAGTCGCTTTGTTCGAAATTTTCCATTAAATCCATAAACATCATTTAACTTTAGTTCTGAGTGCTAATCATAAACCTCATTACTTTAACTGTTGATTCAATGTCAACTTCCAAAGAGCATATGGATCAAATGATGTCAATAAACCATGACGACTACCACAAGTGTTTAAACTACGAAATGACTAATAGAAATATATTGATTCTGTCAAACTCTGAGAAAACATGCATTTGAGCAGACCGACTGACGGTTTTGAGTGTGACAGCAAATACGTATTTAACAACAATATCAGATATTTTGCACCTTTTCAAAATGTGTTTAGCTGACAGGGAAAACATAGTAATGAGGGAACAGAGTGGTTTTTACATTTTGTTTTTAAGTGTGAAGCTAGCAAGTCATAATCATCAGACATCGAAGAGTCGACACAGAAGAATTAGACATATGAAAAGGATATTTTTTTACTTTCCACAGATGCGTCATTCTTTAAACAAAACGAAATTCAGTCTTTCGACGGCTTAGTGGGATTTCTGAGAAATGTTCACAGTTATCGCTTTAGAATTTTAAAAGTGCTGAGAGCTAATCAGAACTAAAAGCCAACATTAATTATTAAATGGAGGATTTCATGATGAGCTGACATCAGTCAGAAAACCACTAGAAAGCCTGAAGGGAGTACTGGACATCTGTTCCATCCCACTGGTTTGGGACTCTCAAGCAGTACGCATCACCAGGTCCGAGCCCAGGACCTTCTGGTTACAAGGCTAGCGAGCTTATAGATTATTAAGGCATCGGGGACCGATCCGATGGCCAGTGCATGAATTCCAACTCCTGCCAATTCACGACTCGGCGCAACCACTATTCCCAAGTTTTCCAGTGGTTCTCTAAATGATGTCAGCTCATGATGAAATCCTCCATTCAGTCAAACAAAGTCACTACAAAACGAATAAGTGAAAATTAATAATGAAAGACAATTAGTAGGAAAAAGGAATCAGATTGAGGATGTCTACTGAATTCTGAAATTATGATGATTCTATTGAATCCAAGATCACGACAAAATATCCTTATGAGTTCATCTGTCTTCAAATCCTGTAGCCAGCATTAATTGTGAAAAAGCGGCTGGTAAACGTCTGTGGTGATTGACTATTTCTGTCTCTGTATTGTTTAAATACTTACTGTTGATTGTTAATATTTCTTATATGAATTGCATTATAATTCCGCCAAATACAAATTCCTGAATTCCTCCCTCTCTGTGTTTTGTTTGGATTCTTGTAATTCGGTCATCTCGAAATACTAATACTACGATTACAATTAATTACAACAACGTCATTTGTATTTTTTCTTCAGAGAATGTCCTACTGACTGATTTAGAGAGACGGTTTTTCAGCATATCTGAAGCCTGATCACCTTTGTGAACTGCAGGTTTATGAATAAGATTTTCTTTGAAACTGAGTCAATGACCAGTGTAGACTGTTATCTTTCATGTCGCTGTCAATAAATCCGTTAGGTTAACCGTTTTCTGAGAGTGTGGCTTTTAAGAAGTCAAGTTCTAAGCCGACGCAATCAGAACTACAAATGGTTTCTTATCCTAAGGCAGAGCGAATGAATTAGGTTCCTTTTCCTGGAGATAGGCACCCAAATATAAAAATTAGTTAGTTGTCTGTTCCATGTACGTTTCCGGTGGATAGATCTTTTGAGAGATCCGTCATTACGTCTGCTAAGACACACATCAAGAAACGGAATACTTAATTCAGATTCCTTTTCTATGGTGAATTGTAAAGAGGGATGACATATATAGAATCCATGCTTACTTCCTGCGTTTTCTTCGTTACAGACTTCTAAAGACAGCTGAGGCCTTTTATCTTTATTTAATGAGTAATCAATCACTCACTCAAAATAATTGCCTTACATTATTCCCTCATGATAAGTAGGGTAAAAATATTGTTCGGCTTACAATCCCCCATATGGCCTTAATAGTGATTTAACGTTTGGTTGGTTTGTGCTTCAGACGCCTCTTTCAACTTCGTCTGAAAATATCCTCTAAAGTGAATCACTCAGGTTACTATCTACCTCTAAATATAAATTTATTTGTAACATGAAACGGAGGATACACAGTAGCTTCAAGAATTTATTTTGAAATAGAATAAATTTGAGAATCTAACACATACTTGGATAAGGTTTTTATTTTGACAGTGTAATTAGAAATTGGTTGAAATCTTATCAGTATTATTAAATATTCATCACATTGAAAAATACTGAGCATTTATCTTTAGGTATTATTTTTAAGTAAACTAATTAAATCTGAGCAGGATACTTTGTACATAATTCATCACAAAAGCTATTGAGAAGAATTTAATTATTTATTCATCGTTTAAGGAATACAATATTATTGTTATTCTCTTGAGTTTCCTTGGTTCCAACAGTACGTCTTCACCTTCTTCTGTTTTCTGCTATCCCCTTATTCTAGATTCCCGATTGACTACAATCTCTCATTTAATCCTCACACGATTTCCCTTTTTTCCACCTTCGCCTCGACGACCCACTCATCGCTTTCCATTCGGATTCCATTCGAGCGATGACCTGCATTGCACGCGATGTCATTCGACAGTTTCCTCAATTTATGCCTAATTCATCCATCTCCATTATCTCCTACATATTTGTTGAGCAATCGGCTCTTGACTTTTGGTTTGTTCCACTGTAAAGTTTCTTGTTACTAATTCTTTCTGGCCAGCCATTTGATCTTCAGTATGGAGCTAGCCAGTGAAGGAGGCAGCTTTTGATGAAAGTGTGTCACTAGCCGTTGGAAATCCTTTTCGTGACTCACACACAGTGCAAGTTTCCCATCACTGTAGAAGAAGTGACTTCATTGACATTGGTCTTAAAAATCTTAATCTTGCTCTTTATGCTGGCTGACTGAGTGAAGCAGAATATTTTTTCAAAGTGGTTTCAGACTGATGAATGTGTATCTTGCCTTTGCCTATTCTGACTTTGAGATTTTCATCCGTTCCACTGGCCTGTAGTTGAAACGATGCTTCGTAGATAAGTGAAGGAGGCAACCTCAGTTGAATCCCTCTCGTTGATTGTGACTGATGCTGGTTGTTGTGGTTCGTTGGTTGTACTCATCATGTGTTAATTTCAAAACGTTATCTTTTTTGTCCATAAAATCACTAATAAAAAATATCCAAAAATGAACTCTTTTTGGTTTTAAAATAGGTTTACGTTGAAATCTTAAACTTCTTCATAAATAAAGATGAGTATCAAACCCAAAAGTAGACCTATAATAAGAGTTTCTATGATAATACTTCAGCAATATGTAGATATTTGAAAAGCACTTTTGAATTAGTTTTGTTCTCTGAGCTGGTTAATTTGATTGTGAAGCTTTCATCATAACACCGATAATGAGCCACACATCACAGGCTACAAGGAAATTCATCCTACCATTTATAAAAATTTTTGGAATAACAGCTAGAATATTAAGACCATTTCAAATAAATATAGCACACAAGCCAACCAACCAGCCAGCACAATCATTTCATTTGTTATTGTGAAAACCAAAAGATTCGACAGAAAAAGAAGATAAAATTAATACTGTTTACAAAATAAACTATATGAATTGCAATAAACATTATATCGGTTTAAGTGGCCGCCCCCTTCGAATCTTGATCCAAGAACACAAATTAGCTGTGAAAAGACATGATATACTTGTTCTTTCATATCAGTGCATGCAGATAATTATGAACACCGATTTGGTTGGGATAATGTGGAAACTTTAAGTGGAGGAAACACACAATAAGTGCCAGGGAATTTCTAGAGGCCTGGTACTCAAGTAAATCAGCCAGCAATTAATAAGCACATTGGTATAGACCAAATTTACTACCAGTTAATAAAAAGTAAATCATATGACAAGGTCATTGAAATTATGATCAACAGAAACGCAAATTAACATCCAGTCACCACAGTGGTCACCAGGAGATACAAATACATCATTCATGGGAAATTCAAGTAAGTTCATTTCATACTAAAACCTGCTCTGAATTTGTTGTCTACAAGGCGGATGACGAAAGCTTCGAACTTAAATCAACTAGGTCAGAGAACACAACTAAATCATTATCATCCATCTGAGCTACAAATCTTTTCCGTTATTTCAAATGCCACTATTAAATGTCGTTCACAGTTAAGATGTATGCGTCAGGCAAACAAGTATACTTATTATTGTTTTACCCATATTTGCTGAATTATAGAAATTGAATTTAGAAAAGATTGCATCAAAAAACTGACGTTAATAAGAAAAATGATAAAGAGATAAATAAATATTTTTACAGTCCAACTGCTTCTCAGTTAAACTGTGGTGTGCTCTACTTATAAGATTTATCAGTAGTATGTAAAGAGACTTTCACCGGCTTAATAACATCAAATAGCAGGAAGATAGATTTGATGTCAGAGATGGCAAGTGACACAGCGTTTTGGAAATACATGAGACACGTGAAAGGATTACAAAGAAACACAATATGAAGTCCAGAATTACTCAAAAACAAAGATCTATGGAAATGGTGCGTTGAAGATAAGGTGTACATAATTTTGCTATTTGGTGATACCAAATCTGTTTTTGTTTTACCGTTATGCTGCTCCTATCTGAAGTTGATTTGAATTCATTTAGATATTCAAAATCTAAAAACTAAAACCAAAAACCGATGGGAAATAAGTTTTTCTAATAAAAAAAATGGAAATATGTAAGGCAGCCTTAAAATACAATCTTTCTTTTATTTTTTTTAAGTTGAGAAATGTAATTCACTCCTATTATCGTGAAAAAGAATTATTTTTGTGTTCGTAAGCCTATTTTTCTCTTACTTTTGAATTACTTCATCTTATAGTGTGAAGTGATTATTATATTTTGTAAGCGGATTTTCAAATCAATCAATGGCTAATTATTTGTTTGTGAAAACGGTTATAGGTATATAATCCCCTCATGAATATCACTTTCCGTCTATATAAGATTTTAGTCTCAAAAATAAGTTTTCTTACTTTCCTTGTTATTTTTGTCTTAAGTATTCATTTGATGAATAGATTATGTAGCGTGTTTTGTAATTCTTGAAAAATAAAACTTTATCCCCATAAACATTATTATTCATCCATATGCATAGGAGAGAAGAAGAAGAAGAAGAATGGGGAAAACATTCTTTCAAGGTATTGCCAACTTTTAATGAGAGTTCTGTCTATAAGTTTTGTAAATATTTACAAATGTAGGATGCTTCCTGAAAAAAAGCATCATTTCAGTGTTTTCACTGCATAACGCATTAGTTGAAAATATCTGTAGTAATTTTGTTAAATACTTTTTGAGACAATCTGTACCACACTTTTTTTTTAATAATTTATGCAGAATACAGTTAAGTAGGTTTGGAAAGAAGCTACCAATGCTTCTCCATTATCCGCCTAACCCGTTTCGATGGTTCAGCGGTAGATTCCTCAGAATTATTATTATTTCCCTTAATTATTAGAGAAACATAGGGCTTCAGTTGCACGTCTCCATTGCGTTCGGTTTTCTGCCAACTTTCTCACCCCGCTCCAAGTCTGCCCTCATGCTCTCATTTACTCTTCACATGACCTCCTCCAAGTCGCCCTCGCACTATCAACCGACTCACCGCTTCCCTTTCGGGTTCCACTCGAGCAATGGCTTGTCTAGTGATATCACTTGATGGTTTCCTCAGAATATGGCCAGCCAATCCATCTCCATTTGTTCCTGCCTATTTGTTTCACAATCGGTTCCTGCTGGGTTGGTTAGCTCATTGCCAGAGATCTCTGTTGCTGATCTTTACTGGCCGGCCATCTGATCTTGAGCAATGTGTTGAGCGAAGACAAGTGTTAATGAAGGTCTGAAGTTTGTTTGAGATGCTCTTTATGACGCGCTGGCCAAGTCTCTGATCCGTGTAATGAGTAGCACTGACTGACTTCACATTGGAGTTGAAAACCTGGATCTTATTTTCATTTTCCTGCTGAATGCTGTTGACCTCCACACAGACTTGAGAGTAATGAAAGCTTGTCTTGCTTTTCCGATTCTGTCTTTGACATCCTCGTCAGTTCCGTCGGCCTGTAGTTGAAACGATGCTCCCCAGGTGGTTGGGTAGGTAAAGGAGGTTGTTTCTTTCAGGTTCCTCCCATTTATGATGATTGTTGTCTGTTGACCAGGAATCTTCATCATCTCTGTGTTTTCTACGTTCACCTGAACTCCTATCTTTGATGCTTCTTCTGCCAGCTTGTTGCTTTTCACTTGCATATCTTCCAGTTTGTGGGAAATCAGATATTCCTTCGAATATACTCCCTTAGTCGAGGCTCGATTCACAGCCTACGCCCTCCTATACCTCATACAATCGGTAGTGAGTTCAGTAAATCGTCAGTGTTAGCAGTGAGGCAAGCAAATTCACCCTGTTAAGAACACCATCTCTACTGGAAATTCATTACTGAAATTTGCACCTCTTTGTTCCGCTTGGAACACTTAGAAGTCAAAATGTGATTTAAACTGATTTAAGTGAATATCGTACCAGCATTCATTTTTCTGCTCTTTTTGAAAATTATGAGATAAAATCATCCGAGCTTGGGTCAATTTCTTTCATTTTTCTCAATAAACTACTCATATACACAGATATTCTTGATGGATATAGTTTATCAGGGAACATTATCTGGTAATCATATCCTAGGAGTCAATTTTTTCACCTCACTCGATAACGAGATCGATATTATTATGATGACGACATTATAGAAATCATATTCTCTTCCACTTGTAAAAATTGGATATTTTTTCAGGTCATAAGCTCATATTTTCTGATTAAAGTTTCAACAGCTTTGGGAAAGAAAGGAAACTGATTCACGTCTAAGTTTTTCTATTTTTCGTCTATTTTACTGTTAATCTTTTAGTCTGAAAGGTTTTAATTCGTTTTTCCGCCTTTGTTGCCATAGAATATTGATTAGTTGATTCTCACTCCCATCAACTAGTAGTGGTAGTTAGCCAGAAAGAAATAACCTCAATGTCAGTCAACCAATTCACTCATTTAATGTCCAGATCACCAGCGGTATACCCAGTATCCCTCATCTCATGGAACCGAATAAGTCCAAACCACCTAAATTCTGACTAGCTACCTGGACAAACTGGTAATAAATTGAGTCGTGGTCGGGATTTAAAAATTACACAGTTTAAGGTGTTTAGCTCACTTCGGTCTGGCTGACAGGCGCTGCTGGTTGATGTGAGTAATTTTCAACTACTCCTATCCGTAGCATCAATTATTTTTACTCGTTATCTTGATTACCGTTTTTAAATGGCAAAACCTGCTCATTTTCATTGAGAAAGCTAATTGGAACAATGTTTGGACGGAATTCTACTTCAGAATGAATTTTTAATGATGAAGGGAGGGTCGAAGTCCTCAAGTTGTAAGCACTCTGTGTAAGTGAAAAAAGACAAAATTAAGCATAGCCCTTCACTGAACACATTACATTTTGAGTTATTTTGTTATATTCAAGGTGAGTAACTAGGTGCATAAGATTCTTGAAAAGATACACCTCTGCGAAATTAATTAATTCACTGAATTAAGTAGTGACGTTACTTTGGAGAATAGCAACAGAGTTAACCAAAACTGAGTTTAACTTCTATTGTCTGAAGCCTTGTCGTTTTTGACGCTAGTTTCTAAAAAATCACTAACAGACAGAAATATCCACATCGAATAGCCAAGTCACAGACTGAGTCATTACTGAGACGCATCTCAGTTTTGACATTGGATAATCTGAATGACAGTCCTAACGTCTTTGTTCTTGATTTTTTCAAACCGCTTGTGGAAACTGGAGGAACAGATAATGCGTAGTTTACCAACGGGTGTTACAAAATGTTCGCAACACACTTTTACTGTTTATATATTGAGCTGCGGTATTTTCTCGTTGAATTTTTATGAAAGGCATTTAACAGTAATGACTGAACGGGTCATAATGATTCATCATCATCATTTCGTTATACATTGAAACTGTTCGGCTTTAGGATATTTGCCCTTGATCTGTTTCCAGGATATGTTATCCTAGTAGCTGTGATCGGTAAAGTTTTATAGCTGTATGTGTTGAATTTTCACTTATTGCAACTGAAAATGTATAGTTAGTAATTCAGCAGACATTTATACTTTTCGACTGTGACAAGGGATTGATATCAGTCAGAGAACCATTGGAAACCAAGGAGTACAGGACAGCTGTTTCCTCCGTCCTAGATTGGGAATCACCGGAGTACGCACTCACCATCTGGGTTCGAACCCAGGACCTTGTGGTTATAAGGCAAGCTTGTAGACCATTCAGATACTGGGAACTGACTCCTCAGTGGCTAGCCAATGAACTCTAAGTTCCACCAATTAGTAATTTTTAGCTCGAAAATGAACCAAACAAATCGAAAAACAAATCGATTCTTCACAAATTAACCCTTGAAAATTAATCTGATGCTCTCCAGTGACTTAATACAGGATGGAGTTTCCTGGAGTACTAGTGAGAAGTTGTGACCAATGAGGCGCATTCAGTTAGGACTGAGGATGAATTTCTCACCGATGACATTGGTTGGTGGTCGCGCTAAATCACGTATTAGTAGAAGTTAGAATTCGTGGGCTAGCCATTCAGGATTCGGTTCTTTGTGGCTGAATGGGATACTAGCTTGCCTTGTAACCAGAAGGTCCTGGTGATTGGTGCACACTGCCAATGATTTCAAAAGTAGGATGAAACAGCTGTCTATTCCTCCCTGGTTTTCAAATGGTTCTCGAAATGATATCAAATTCGATGAACAAATCAAATCCTTACAGATCAACCCTTGAAGATATTTATGTATTCTGTAACTTCATTAGTTATTAGGTGAAGACAGGTGCAAACTTAGTAATATTTATTTGTCGTCAGCTAACAGTACTATCAATGATTTGTGTTTTACTCAAATATTATCTTTCATCCTTGTTTTTGATGATACAAGTTCCATTCACACCCAATATTTATCATCCAAGATGCCAGACTGGAATCGATTGTTAGTGAATTTTTTCTGAATTAAAAACAGATAAGTCGAAAAAAGCAAGAACACCGTTTTATGTAGAATAGAATGGTACCATCGTTTGTTTCGTTTACTTATCATCAACTCCGTACAGTTTGAAGAAATTATTATCGACAGGAGATTCCAAACTTAGTGAACAGTGTTCAGAAAACCACACTTATATGGATTTTACTCACGGAGTTCAAGCAAAAATAAATGTTTGCGTACAGTAGTGAAGGAATTACATAATAAGAATGAGAAGTAAGTAAGGTAATAAGTAACTGATAAACTGAGTGACAAAATGGTGAGCTCAACTCAAATTACCTCCCTATGTAAAAAGGGGGTAGATCAGGGATTACCTAAACAAGGACATACAGTTATCAGGGAGAGAAAAGATTGATAAATACGTCTTTCTGAGCGCATAGGTCAAGATTCATGCGTTTGGTAGCGATTGTTTCGGCGGACATGTGGAGAATTGAACTTTCTTGTTTACTAATACTTTTAAAGTATTTTTCGATGTTTTCGTCATAACCTGTATTGATGAGGTGTCTAGCAATGGCACTATTGCAAGCATTTGTCCCCCTAAGGCGTAGACTTTTGGGTACATGCTCAGAAAATCGAAGGTATGTCTTTCTTCATGTTCTCCCAATGTAACTGCTCTCACAGATACATATAAATTTGTATACACAGACAGAACTAGCGTGAGAAGCAAAAATACAATAAAACTTTATAGAAGTCGCTATAAATGTTTGTAATGATTTTAAATTTCACATTAATAAAGGCATTGGAATTTGATAAGTCTCATTTATTGTATAATTTTTCACTTATGTTTGGTTGTCACCATTACATAACATGATAAATGAATTTTTATGCATTTAATTTCCCTCTTACTGAACCAAGCTGGTAAATGTTCATGTAGACGAACCTGCTTAAACGTGCACTTATATAACTTGAACTACATTAACAGTCGAAATGGTATGTTCATGATGAAGAGATAAGGTGGGGCAAGATATCTTTCAGTTGCTAGTTGAACACTGGACGGCTAGTGAAGGATAGACACAGACGTGCAGAGAAGAAAGTTTTCTTTATCGCCCTGGTTAAACGTTGTGATAGAATCTCCACAGGAGTATCTCCCCTAAATTGCAGATTTAAAAATACAGGCTTTGTCTCCACCGTTGCCAGTTCATGTTTAAGTCTACTGTAACCTATTTCGGCTATAATGAGCTTCTTTGGATATCCATTCTCGCTTAGAATATCCTGAATGACCTGGAGGTTTTTCTCTACACAGTCTTCGGAACAAATGGACCTCACTCTAAAGGTTGAGCATCTGATCAGATAACAATTGTATTTCATCGGTACGAAGTTAAGGCAGTGTGTATACTGAACTTTAGTCTCTAGCTTACTGATAAAGTAACTTAGTTTTACAATCTCTTCCCTGCTTTAAGTTTACAGTTGATTAGTGCGAAGCTTCACTTCCGTTTTCCTTTTGTTGGTATGCACCTACAAACACCTATATGTATATATTCTAAGTTGTTGTCTACTAGGACATTTCATAATCATCCACCATGAGTAAATTATTCAGAAGTCTGAATACAACCTTGTAATCATTATGATTCGTGTGGCATAGAGCTTGGATGAACATCGCTTAAATGATCAACTTCAAAAATGTTTCCAAATGAATGATTCACAGAAGTAATCAATTCATTTCTAAACAAATCCTTTCGGCTATATCCCATAGAAAGTTGTGTCACATTTCGACTTTTCATTCTTATTTTATCCATCAATGAACAAAATAGTAGAGAAAAACGTGTAGTTTATTGGTGTATATCATTTACTCTATTGTGTTGCTTTTACAATCACATTCTTATAAACAAGTCATACTTATTATTACTTTTATTCTGTTTACTTATAGAAATTATTTACGCCATTTTGTAGATGTTTTGTAAACAATCAAAACATGAAAGAGGAAAAAAGGTTTCATTCATCAATTTAATGTAAATGTTATTTCACTGGGAGCTAAGTTTTCACCGAACAAGTTAATAATCACACTTTAAGTGAGTAGGAAACTTACCTATCAGTTATCTAATGATACAGGTGACAAATAATGAATAACACTAGTGTGAATATCAGTGATACGTTTATTATTTGTTAATTAGACGCTAGTCAGTAACTAGCTGCAGATACTCCTTTGCTGATTGGTGAGTGCCAACTAGCACGAAACCTAGTTGGAAGGCTTCCTGCTGATTGCCTTTAACCATCCAATACCAACAATTCATAGTGCACAGTCATGGCTATCCACCTAGTGGCATGGTGGCCCCATTGCAAAATTGACTGATAGAATGTATTGTGAAACAAAGATAGGACTAGACACATTACACTAGTTACTGACCAGTGTCCGATCAAAAATATCCGATACAGCCCTACAGGTGGTCAATCGCGAGAATGAATAGCTCAGTGGTAACATCTCTGACTGCAGAACTAGAGCGGACATGAGTTTCTTCCAGGTTACAGATACGCCTTGTTGGTTGGTGAGTGCCAATTAGCACGAAACTTAGTTGGAAGGCTTCCTGTGGCCGATTGCCTGCAACCACCTAATACCAACAATACGTTTATTATTCGATAAATCCTTGTTTTTATAGCAAAATTAAAGGTTAAGGAGGTGAAGAGCAACATGAAATAAGAAAGTGAATACTAAATTTGTGAATTTATTTGGCAATTACACAGGTTGACATGAAATGTTTCCATAGTTAACTTCAGATCGAGATCACAATATATGATCTGCTTGATACTAAAGGTGGTAATTGAGAAACACAGAATAACTGTACATATATATTATATACTACTGATCGATTGAAATTGGTAGTTGGCTACCGCCAATATAAACCAGTAAAGCTCACAAACGAGATTGAGGTGAGACAGACTGTGTGCACCATTGATAAGCCCTGTACCAAACGAGTGAAACAGTTATCCGGTGTTTCTATCACTTCTATCTGGCTAGTAAATACTAGTGTTTGATGTGACTGGCATACAATTACTCATCTCAACCAATCAATAGTACCAGGATTTCATCATGAAATGACATCGGTCAGAGAACTATTGGGAAAGCTGGAAGTACTGCTGGAGTACGTAACCAGTGAGGTTCAAACCCAGAACCTTTTGCTTACAAGGCTAGAGAGCTCGTAGACCATTGAGTCACTGGGACCCGATCTAATGGCCAGTCAATGAATTCCAACTTCTGTCAATTCATGTTATTACGCAATCACCAGCGAATGTCATCAGCGAGTATTTCTGCTCACACCCGATCTCATGTACCCTACTGGTCACGAATTCCTCACGATTGACGTCAGTGGGTGTACAAAGTTGAACAGTTCCCAGGTATCTTAATGATTCTCTGGCCATTGTCACTTCATAATGAAATCCTTCAACCAATCAAATCTCAGCAAACTAACCCTTGAAAATTAGTAGTATATTGTTTTATAAAATTCAAAGTTTTCCAGTAAAATATTATCTTCCTAGATTTCAGGTGAAGAAAATAATGCCATTGACAACATTTTTATTGAATTATTTCAAGAATCATGAATATTCTACATACGGATGGGCATATTCACTAGGGCAAGGGCGCAATTTATCTGTATCATAAATCAGAGTTTCACTTCCTGGTTATCTAATGAATGTAGAAAAATAAAAGCAGAAAAGTGAGAAATTGAGCGGAATTTGTAGTTATCAGTAATTTTTTTTATTCCTTTACGTACCCAGTGGAACATGGAGCCTCAAGCTAGAGGCTTGAAGTTTCGGTAGCAGTGGTACTTATTTTCACGGGACGGGTTTTCTAGTTTCATGCCCAACCTTCTCTCTTGACCAGTCTTATCACTAGCTTAGAGAGTTACAGCAGTGAGTCAGCCGGGGATTGAACCCCAAACCACATGCATGGTTGGTGAGCATTCTACCGTTGTGCCACCGACTCTGGTCATTAGTAGTATGACTATTATTCTAAAACTGCTTTACTTTTTGAAACCATTGGAACCTGTGATCATCAAAAGTGACCAAAACTCAGACTGTATTGTAATTTCCTAACAACGTTTTCCATTTTTAAATTCACGAGAATTTTCAAGGTGTATGTCTCTAAATGTGAAATAGGGTTTTTGAAGGAGAATCTTGATGAAGTCCATTTTTGTCCGGAATGATGTGTTTATGTATCTCGGTCGCTTTAGCGAAACAGAATTATATTTTGGTTTAACTTAAATGAATACTCTTCAGAAGTGTTATTCATTGTATAATGTGACTATCAGGTATAAGACTGGTGTGTTTCACATGGAAATGTTTATTTTTAGCGGAAACGAATAGTTTCTGTAGTGAACAGAAAGTCACTTTAACAATTAGGACAAACACCTAAAAGTCAAACACGTGAATACTTTTCACTTACTTATATCTCAGTTTTTCCAGTCATTTAGCAATGGCTCGTTTCCTAAGAAACAAAAAGTACTATGTGTGGAGTACTAAAATCCCGAAATAATATTACACTTTTCAGTCGTTTTGTTTATTTATTTTACACTAATAAAGTGATAGTAAATTCGATCGTGAACTGGCTTTAGTTAGAGAATAACTGAAAACCTAGAAGTACTGGACAACTGTTTCGTATTTATTTTGGACTGTTCATCAGTAAGCACCAATGACTCCACCAGAGATCGAGACCAGGGCAATCAGGTTACGAGGTGGGCTCGTTGATCATCTAACCACTGGAACAGACTACAAAGGACAATGAAAACTACTATTTATCAATTCACGATTTATATCGTGACTACCAGCTAATGTTATCGGTGACTATCTATGCCCATACCCAGCTTGGTGGACCTAGCTGGTTAGGACATACCACTAGAACTCCAAGCAACTTCCTGCTGTAGTCAGCTTCTAGCGAGGACTAGACTAATTATTTTTAGCGTTACTTCGCAGGAATTTGATTGAGTAGTCAGTAAGTTCCCCTTATAACTCAAGAGTGCTGGGTTCAATCCCTGAAGGAGTTATGGAGGTGTACGGCTGAGTGGTCCCAAACAAGAAGTAAACAGCACTGTCCTGTACCCTGTGATTTTAGTGATGCTCTAGCTCAAGTCAATTCGTGATCAAGCTCACAATTCATCAAATCCCTGCAAAAAATCACTTAAATAATCACATTAGTTTTGTCAGTTTTTACAAAAACAGTTTCATGAGAAATTTATTTTTGAGTAAGTTATTACTGACTACTGAAATCATTTAATACATATACTAAAGTCTCATTACTTAATCGATAATTTTAACGAAATACTTTTGGCATTCTTTAACTGTAAGAGTATTACATTTGTAGTTTCCACAAATTTGGATGCCATTTCTCATATGGTCTATGCAAACAGATTCATACAATTTTGTTTAACACTTCATTGTATATTTTTGGTTGGACACTAGTCAGTAACTAGTGTAAAGTGTCTAGTCCTATCTTTGAGGCACAATGAACTCGATCAGTCAATCTTGCAATGTGGCCTCCATGCTAGGTGGCTGACCATCACGGTGCACTGTGAATTGTTGGTATTTGATGGTTGGAGGCAATCCGCAGAAAGCTTGACTGATAGAGTTCAGTCTGCATCGAAGATAAGAATAGACGCATTACACCAGTTACTGACTAATGTCCAGTCAAAAATATCTAATACAGCCCTACAGAAGGTCAATCGCAAGCCTGAACAGCTCAGGGTTAACGTCTCTGACGGCAGCAGTGGGTGATGCTGGTTCGGATCTCTGAAGGGACATGAGTTCTTTCAAGGTGGTCTTGTTGACTAATGAGTGCCAGGTAGAACGAAACCTAGGTGCAAGGCTTCCTGCCGATTGCCTTCAACCATCTTATACTTCATTGTATGCTTAATAAATGAGTTTAATGTCCACAACTTGCATTATTCATACCCTGGATAACTAATTCGTCATGGGTGTTTTATGAATTCGCATTATCCCTTTTAGAGTCATTCATATATGACCTTTTTCTTCTTATCAATTCAGAAAATAAGAATATCAAGCGTAAGACTGATAGTATTATGTTAATGAACTAAAAAAAGTTGGGATTTAGGTCAAGTAGAAGTATACAAGGCGAAATTCAGTCGTTTTACTTCCCTAGGAAATTACTTTAATCAGCTAAATAAGATATTATGTAGGTTATGCAGAATTCTATTATTATTATTATTACTAGTTTTTAAATCTTTATATAATGCAAATTAATAATTACACGGGATAGTTTTACAACTTGATGTTTTCTTTTTACAACTATATACAAAAGAAAAGAAAGTTGCCTAACTTTAAAAAAATCGGCGTCATTGTTTATTATACTAGATACATATTTGTATGTATGTAGGATGACGGAAGTCGTCTCCATTGGATTTATGTGTTTTAAGTAAGGTCTACAGAGTAGACTTCCTTTCTTTGTATACAAACAGCGTGAGTGAATTTTTTCTCTAGTTAACTCGTTAACATGATACGAGATAGCTTGCAGATTGACTTGTTGCTTCATGCTTGCTTGCAAGCACTGAAATAACTTTTAATCTCTGACCCTCTAAAAAGGGTTGGCGTATCAAATACTTTATAAAGTTTTATAACTAAGAACAGGAATCAGATTGTGTCGGTAATTTTGTTTAACAAGGAGCGTCAGTTTTCAATATAATACTGTAACAACAGAAAGCAAGACACCGAAGCCAAGGTATATTTTTCATTATTCAAACCGCTATTTATATATCTACAGTTTGTATTCTTTAATCAGTCAGTAAGCGTTTGATTTCGGTATACATTAAATGACATGAAATAGAATGTTCAAATGGATATATCGTATTCTGTTGCTAATGCCAAATCGAACTGTGGGAATAGGTGAGAATCATATTCCGTTGGCACACACTATCCGTATCAGACCACCACAATAATATTAATAATTACTCAACATTTAATTTATTAAAGCAAGGTATAGTTCAAATGGAAGAAGTTTTGTCGAATAACGCTTAGAAATGAGAAGATAATAGTGGTTGGAACAGTTTGTAATGTCTGACATGAATAGAATTATTATCCAGATAATGCAAAGACTTCAGGTATTCAGTTATTTATTCAAGTGGTGTGAAGTGGATATAGTTTCGCCGGTATTATATTATCACATCCTTTAATTCCTAAAGAAACATAGGGCTTCAGTTGCACGTCTCCATTGCGTTCGTTTTTCTGCCAACTTTCTCACCCCGCTCCAAGTCTGCCCACACGCTTTCATCTCTTCTTCACATGACCTCCTCCAAGTCGCCCTCGCACTATCAACCAACTCGCCGCTTCCCTTTCACGTTCCACTCGAGCAATGGCTTGTCTAGTGATGTCCTTTGATGGTTTCCTCAGAGTATGGCCAACCAATCTATCTTCATTTCTTCCTGCCTTTTTGTTTCACAATCGGTTCCTGCTGGGTTGGTTTTCTCATTGCCAGAGATCTCTGTTGCTGATCTTTACTGGCCGGCCATCTGATCTTGAGTAATGTGTTGAGCGAAGAAAAGTGTTAATGAAGGTCTGAAGTTTGTTTGAGATGCTCTTTATGACGCGCTGGCCAAGTCTCTGATCCGTGTAATGAGTAGCACTGACTGACTTCACATTAGAGTTGAAAATCCGGATCTTATTTTTGATGCTTAGTGCTGTTGACCTCCACACAGACTTGAGAGTAATGGAAGCTTGACTTGCTTTCCCGATTCTGGCTTTGATATCCTCATCAGTACTGTCGGCCTGTAGTTGAAACGATGCTTCCCAGGTGGTTGGGTAGGTGAAGAAGGTTGTTTGTTTCAGCTTTTTCCCATTTATGCTGACTGTCTTCTGTTGTTGTTGTTGTTGCTGTTGGTGTTGGCCAAGAATCTTCATCACCCCTGTTTTCTCTATGTTCACCTGAACTCCTATCTTTGATGCTTCTTCTGCCAGCTTGTTGCTTTTCACTTGCCTATCTTCCAGTTTGTGGGAAATCAGACATATGCCATCATCGGCGAAGTCAAGATCTCCCAAGTTTTTTGTGTGAGTCCATTTTATGCCGGTATTGGTTATCATAAAATGACACTTGAAATGGAAACAAAAACCAGATTCTCCACAGAAATGAAACCACTGGAATATCCATCTTATGATTTGTGATCAAGATTCGACAGAATAGTACCAAAATAATTGTGCTTCAAGTAAGAAGTAGACATATGTAACCATTATACTTGTGAAATCTCAGATAAATTGAAATGAGTGATTCCAAAGTTTCGTTCGGCAAACTGCTCCAAACTTCTTCAGGGAAATTCATCGAAATTAACATGACAAAGGTTTATGTAAAGAAAGGACATCTCTTGTCTTTAAGAACTTTTTCCAATCATATGAGTCATGAAACAGTCATAAAAATACAATGAACAAAACTGTATGAGCTGTGATCAAAATTTGACCTCAGACTTGAAATTATCTACCATAAGAAACATTTGTAGTTCTGATTGCGTTGACTTAGAATTTTACTTCCTGGAAGCCAAGTTCGCAGAAAGCGGTTACCTGAACCTATTTATTGACAGTAAGACGAAAGATAAGCAGTCTTAACTTGTCACCGACTCAGTTCTAAAGAAAACCCTATTCATGAACTTGGAATTCAAAGGTGATCAAGCTTCAGATATGCTCAAAAACCGTCTCTCTAAATCAGTCAGCAAGGCATTCTCTGCAGCAAAATTACAAATGACGTTCACCAGCCGCAAATTCTTCTTCATCTCTGTAAAAGATGAGCTCCTCTACGTGCATCTACCAGTTCACCTGCTGTTGTAGGACAAGGTAGATTGGCCGTAGCCAGAGGACGCTTTCTACACGTATATATATATATATATATAATATCCTTTAATTCCTAGAGGAACATGTGGCTTTGGCTGCGCAGCTTCATTGCCTTCTACACGTATACAAGGACGTATTTGAGCATGGTTTTACAAGAGAGAAAGGAAGTGTTTGAGAAGCTCTATTCTTAAACAACTAATCGACTCCTGGATTCGAAATCTTGAGTTAGGTGCGTACCGATGAAGAGTCCTAAACTAGGACAGAGGAAACCGCTGCCCACTACTACTTGCAGGTTTCCAGTGGTTCTCCAACTGATTTCAGCTCATGATGAAACCCTCCAGCCAACCAAATAAATAAATATCTATCCCTCTACGGCCAGGGCAGGAGTAGGGATTGTTCATACTTCTTTTGTACATAGAGATCTGCCTTAAAGCCATGAATTGCCAAGGCCTCAGCTGTCTTTAGTAGTCCGTAACGAACAAAACGCGACTAGTTAGTATGGTTCAATAGATACTCTTAAAATCATGGTCAGGGTTGGCAGGGTGACAGATGTTGATCAGCTGTTCATGAATAGAGCTTCTCAAACACTTCCTTTCTCTCTTGTAAAACATTCCAAACATTCCAATTTGTTTTTAATGATCTATCATAACTGAAAGCTGTGAGAAATCTCAGATACACGGTCAGTCTGAATAAAGCCAAGCATAGGAACAGGTTCTACTCTGTCAACTGTGATGTGGTATGTTCTCTAGAAATCTGTTTAGCTTTTAAAATCGATGGAGTTAAGTTCGCCTTCCACAGAATAGCAAGTATTCCTTCAATGTTTAAAACTACTGGTTTTTGGCAAACCAGATATCAGCATTTAAATTTACATAACATTTCACAAGTGTATTTAGCATATATAGGAATTCTGGTTGTGGAAACATTGGAAACATAATTATATAATAATGTGATATTTCGTTTGCAGTGTAAATTTATCAATCGGTCAGTGAGACGAGTTAGTAGCTGTGCGATCTTATTCAGGTCCCTTTAACGGTTTCATCTGTTCATTTCTCGTATGTGTAAAACGCGGATACTTTGAAATTTTGAAGTTCTATAAAACTTTATTTATTGGATACATCACAACAAAACAATGTTATATAATTGGTGGCCTTTAAATACAATCTAATTTTTTGATGGTATTAGATGGTTGGAGGCAAACAGTAGGAAGCCTTGGACCTAGGTCTCGTGCTAGTTGGCACTCATCAGTCGACATAGCGTATCTGCAACCTTGAAGGTACTCATGTCCCTTCTGAGATTCGAACCCGCGTCACTCAGTGCTGCTTGCAGTCAGAGACGTTACCACTGAGCTATTCAGGCTCGCGATTGACCTCCTGTAGGACTGTAGTGGATATTTTGATTTAACACCAGTAACTAGTGTGATGCGTCTAGTCCTCTGATTGGTGTAGACTGAATTCTATCAGTCAGGTGACGAATCTCAGAAGGGACATGAGTTCCTTCCCGGTTGCAGATACGCCTTGCTGATGAGTGCCAACTAGCAGGAAACCTAGGTCCAAGGCTTCCTGCCGATTGCCTCAAACCATCTAATGCCATCAAATCCATGTGCACCGTGATGGCGAGCTGGCTAGAATGGTGGTCACATTACAACCTGACTGATAGAATTCAGTCTATGACAATCAGAGGACTAGACGCATCACACTAGTTACTAGTGTCAAATGAAAACAATCTAATGTTGATAATCATGCCATTTAGTGAGTTATCTGAAGTGGTACAGAAAAAGGCTAAATTTCAGTGTAATACTACATAAGTTGGAACTTGGGGATGTTATTAGTAAAATATCGAAATAAGACTAAATGAATCAGATTAAGCAACTGCTCAATAAGAAGAAGCACAAGTATAATAAACACTAGCATTTAAACAGTAGAAGAGAGGAAAACATAATTTGAGGTAACCAGACAACTGATAAAATCAGAGATGATGAATTGTTTTCAAAACATAATACGGTAAGTAATACTGTTTCATTGCGTCTATTTTTTGTTGTTTGTTTACTGTTTCAGTCTTGGCTGTTAGCAAAACCAATTACTCCCCTTCTTTTTTCTCTTCTGTAAAAGTACGAAATGCTACGTCTGAATATACTGATTACCTTTTAATAATAACCCCTTATATTGTTAACTGTCTATTAGTCCTTTTAAATTCATTTCTATCGGTTAGCCAACATACAGCTTGGTAGGGCGGCAATCATTCTGTCTCCCAAGCTTGCTGATTAGCGACAAATTTTGGTGGTTAATGACTGGCAGTGAAATTTTCCTATTTGAGACTTGTCAGCTTAATGTGCTGAGAGACAGTGTTCCCATTGAGAGTCAAACCCAATACCCCACGTTTCAAACGTCAAAGCATTGTCCACTAGACCTCTTGAATCACGACAGCCTGCTGTGCAATTTGTTCAAGTCGATTGTGATTTAACGGAAATGTGAGAACATAATCACTCACTGGAGATTTCAGGTACATCCAGCCGATGAGTCAAACGTAAAACTAAATGTGCATATTGGATTCTACTACTAGGAGCCATCTACCAAATTACTTCATGGCAATCCTCAGATATCATATAGTGGTTTTAATACCCTTGATGTGCTTAAATGTCTCCGGTCTCTTAAGCCTTCTCAAAGCCTTGGTCCTGACGGCATACCTGCCATTGTCCTCAGGAATTGTGCTGATATTTTGTGTTATCCTCTTACTAACATTTTTAATGCTTCTTTTTCCGGTAACGTTCTACCTTTTGCATGGAAAAACATTAAAATTATCCCTATACCAAAACCATCTTCTGGTTCTGATATTAAATTTCGGCCTATTGCAATTACTTCCCCCTTTTTAAAATTGATGGAAAAATTACTTTTACTTCGTCTTGAACCCGCTTTGAAACCTTTTAATGATCCTAAACAATTTGCATACAAACATGGTAGAAGTACCTTGGATGCTGCGGTTGTCTTATATCACAATGTTGTCTCTTGTTTAGACAAAGGTGCTAAATATGTTCGTAGTGCTTTCTTAGACTACACATCTGCTTTTGACTCTGTACCTAGGGGCCTTTTGTAAATAAGCTATCGTTGACACAAACAGGATCCTGGGCTAAGAGTTGGTTGCATTCCTATTTTTCTGATAGAATGCAGTATACTGTATATAACGGCAAATCTTCTACCTCGCTTACAAAATCCGGTGTTCCACAAGGTGCTGTCCTCTCTCCTTTTCTTTTTTCTTTCTTCCTACATGACCTGCCTCATTCAAACGAAACTAACTTTGTCAAATATGCAGATGATCTGACTGTATCACTGCCTATCACTTCCGAGTCTGACAGCTCCAAACTTAATAGCTTTCTGTTGGACATCAACAACTGGTCCAAGTCAAATGGTCTTATATTAAATCCTTCCAAATGTCAGGCACTTGACTTTACTTTCAAGCATCGACGTGACTTACTTGAACTAGTTAGCTCGCATGATCCCTGTAGCATAGATGGCACGGAAATTGAAACCAAATCAAGCATTAAATACCTTGGATTAGTTCTTTCCTCTGACCTTTCATGGTCATCCCACATCTTATCTATCTCTAAGAAAATGTTTCGTCTTACCTTCTACATTAAAAAGTTAAGACAATCAGGTATCAACCAACCTTTAGTTTTGCAATTTTTAAACTCCTGTATTTTACCTATTGTACTCTATTGCTCTCCATTAATCTTTCCTGGGCTTCTCAAAAAAGATTATATCATATTACGAAGAGTATTAAATGCTGTGAGTAGAGCTTGTGGTCTGCCACTGCATGAGCTCGCTAATACTATAGTCGAGAGGCATATAAATTCCTGTACGAAATGGGCAAAGGCTATAATGTCAGACCCTCTGCACCCCCTTTATTCACACCTGTCCCCTTGTATCTCATCAGGTAGGACGAGAAGTCAATATAAAAAGTTATATGCTCGTACTACTAAGTATAGAAATTCTACAATACCCTATTTAGCGCGTACTTTATGTGACGAAGACTCTGTTAGACGTGAAACTTACAAGTTACTATGTAATTAGCACAGTGAATCGACTCTTTCATCGTTCATCTTTCTGTATTTTATGGTGTCACACTTTCTATCGTTTAAATCGTTACTCTGCTATTTTATTTTAGTTGGTATTACTATTATTACTACAATTTTGTACTTTATGCATATTTTTCTCCGTATGGCATACAGTATTTTGCTATGTAGCTGCTATAACAATCGTTTTATTACTATTATGTAATGTGTATTTTTAATTTTTTTGTCGTTTTTGAGTAAATTAGATGCAATATTGTACTGAATGCTGAAAATTCCTTGCTGTATCATGAGTACTGTTTTTGGAATAAAGCAAATTATTATTATTAAAGTATTCATACTAGCAGCAGATATGTCAAGAGTGGCTGACCATTTCTGCCTATTCAGTCAGGAGGAATTTCAGTACTGACTGAAACAGATAGTGACATATTTCGTTTACATCCTGTGAGAAGCATTTTACACCCACAGAGGGTTTTCACTACTTTCTTACAGTTGATAACCAAAAGTAATCTGGTTTTTATGGATAAATTGATAGAAAACATAAATGTCCTTTTTTTATTCTTTTACGTCCTCAGTGTAACATAAGGCCTCAAGCTAGATGCTTAGAGTTTCGGTAACAATGGAGTTCACGTTTACGGGATGAAGGTTGCTAGCCTCATGCCTAACCTTACCTCTTTACCAGTCTTATTACTGGTTTAGAGAGGCAAAGGTGTACGTTGGCCGGGTGTCGAACCCTGAACCGCCTATTTGGTTGGAGAGCACCCTACCACTGTGCCACCGAGACATTTCTGTGGCCTTCCGCTGAAATTAAGACTTGTCCTTATCCATGCTAGGAAAAAATTTCAGAAAGTTACTAGATAGAAAAGGACCAGATAATGCTTCAAGAAGGCAATTAATAGGTTTCTAAGGGAAAATCTCACTTTTAACAACAGGTAACCATTGTGAGTTCTGTCGGAATAGCTCTCATTCATTATCATCAAAGCATCTCTGATAGCATTTAAGAGAAGAAAACTATTTCATTATTATTTGATGTATGTTGGTTAGCATACGATAAAAACAGCTGCGCTTAGCAATAGGGCTTAGTTTTGTATTAGTCCCTTAGTATTTCTTGGGCATAATGATGTCTAGTTTCCAAAATATGACGAATGAGAATAATTTTTCAATTCCATGTAGTGAGTATTATTACCTTTGCAGTAATAAACGTATTCTGTTTCGTTGCTTTTTATATCAGAATTGTTTTAAGCCAGGTGATTCACAACGGAAAAATCAGCGAAGACTTTCAAGTAAAGACAAGACTACGAAAAAAACTGCCTATTATCACTAATGATATTCTGAATTGTGATGAATCGGATTATGCGCCAGACTGTGCCTGGGGAATCAGAAGAGAGGAATACACTGGACGATCGATAGGAATACTCTAGAAGATCTGGATTTTGCACGTGAGTGACTTATGATTAGTGTCACACAAAATCGAAGGCTTGCAGGTTGAAACCAACAAACTGGAAGAAGAGGCTGGCTGGGCAGCAAAGACAGAAGTTACTCCAAGTGAACAAACAGAAGATGAAGGTGATGAAGATAACCAACCAACAGCAACAGCAACAACAACTAGCACCAATCACCATCAAATGGAGAAAAAATATGACAGAGGTCATTTCCTTTCACTTATCCGACCGACTAGGAAACACGATTTCAACCACAGGCAATTGGAAAGGATGAAGATGTCAAGGCTAGCCAAAATCAGTAAGGCAAGATACACCTTTATCAATCTGAAATCATTTTGGAAATCTTCTGCATTGAGAGTAAAGAACAAACTTCGAATTTTCGACACAAATGTCAATGAATTCAATTCTTATACGTGAGTCAGAAAATTGGAGAGTGCGTCGCGGAAAGCATTTCCAAAAAGCCACTGAAAATTGCTGTCAACAGCTGCCTTCTATGGTTCCATAATGAAGATCAAATTGCCGGCGAGAAAGAACTAGCAATAAGAAACTCTGATTTGGAAAGAACTAACCAGAAAATATTTCGAAGGTAACGGAGATAGATTTGTCATGATCTGAGGAGACCTTCGAATGACGTCTTGTGCCAGGCACACACTCCAGTGACACCTGAACGGGAAACGACAAGGAAAAGATCGTACAAGGAGGAGATAGGAGATTATCTACAATCGTGGGTCCAGATGAAGAGGACATCAGGGGATAAAACAAAATGGAGATATGTTGTTGAAGCCCTTTGTTCGACTCAGTACCCAAGGGAATAATAAAAATAAATAATATAACAATATTTTATATGCATTATTAAATATATTTTTATCCCCCAGATGATCATTAAAACAAATAGAATGAAGTTAAAAGATCATACTTTTATGAATGTTAATGACGGTAAAAATAAAAATAATGATAATAATAATAAACAACGGACAAGCAACAATTGTTTGGAACACTTTAGGATAAAGATTGCAAGACAGTAGTGAAATTGACTGGAGGACTCTTGAGAATGAGAATTTATCAGTTATCAATATCAAATGTTCAAAATAGAGATAATGAAAACGTAGGTTTTCGCACTACCAGTTCGTACATGCAGTAAACCCTCGATCACAAGATGGTTGTCTTCCTATTTTTCAGGTGGGAAACAGTACAGCGTTTTCGATGGGAGGCCTTCAACTTCTTTGCTTACGGAAGCTGTTGTATAAGAAGGTGATTTAATTTCTACATTTCTTGTTTTCTTTTCCTATTGGATGACTTGTCATATTCTTTGTTAGAAGTTATAATTTATGGATAGGCCACTGGGTTGTGTTCTAGTGGCTGAATGGTGCATGAGCTTACCCATGTAACCGGAAGATCCTGGGTTCGAAACCCAATGAGTGCATACTGCCTATGAGTCCCGAACAAGGACGGAATAGATGTCCAGTAATCCCTGGACCTCAATGGTCCTCTAACTGATATCAATCCATGGTCTAATCTGAAAGCCAATTTCATAAATACGCCAATGACCTGACAATTTCTGTCCCAGTAGTTTCTACATTAGATTCTTCTGAGATGAGAGTGGTTTCCTATTCGAGGCTAACAAATGGCTTTATTCAAATGGTCTTAGACTGAACTCCTATCGATTTCAGTTTGAGGGGTGAAAAAAGCTTCCATGGAATGATTCATTCTCACTATTCGTACAATATCGACAGCATTGAGGTAGGAAATAAGTCGAATATTGCCAATCCTGGTATCAGTTTCTCTTCAAGTTTTTGTTGGTCCTCTCGTAGCTTGTTGATTTATAAAAAATCTTTTGTTCTATTTCCTGTGTAAGGAAGTTTAGACGCTCTAGTATGACTCAGCCCTTTCTCTTATAAATTATCGATCTACTTATTCTGTCCATTCTTCTTTGTTGTTCCCCCTTATTCTTTCCTAGACTTCTCAAAAAGGACAATGTCATGCTATATAGGACATTAAAGGTAATAAGCAGGGTTAAAGTATGTCTTTGACTCAACTAGTTGACGCTGCTGTTGGTATAAATTTCAATTTTTCAAACAATTAGATAAAGTCATCTTGTCGGATGATGAAAATCCTGTTTATCTGCAACTTTATCCTTTCATCTGTTCGTGTAAAAGCAGGGAGAAATCCCAAAAGAATTTGTACTTGAACAGAAAAATCAAAAATTTCGAAGATACCATATTTAGCATGGATTTTGTGCGAAGACACAAATGCCAGAAACGGCCTTTTCAATCTGTAAATAAACAGAAGATTGTTTAGTACACTACACCTATCTTCACCGATTCTGGATGGGATGAATTAAAGTCTAAGTATTTATTAGTGTGTCGATTTCCTATAAATTCTAGTATCTATCCCACCATCTTGTTATCTTTTTGTTTTACAGTCTAACATAGCCAACTCACGCTGTTCGTTTTTTAACTTTGAAGTGAATCGGCTTCCGTCTACTGTTGAGGTTATATATGTGAAAAAAATGAGGGAAATGTTCAGATTTTAACACAGTGAATATGTCATCCACATATCTCCAACATAACCTAGTAGCAGGATTAAGCTTTCTAGGAGCCTGATGTTCCAAGCTACTATTGGAAACATTGATGATCCTGTTTTTATTTTGAAATTTGACCACGGACATTAGACGTAACTGAACACCTAACATGATTTCATTAACCGAGCGCTCCGTCCTACTTTTTTTTTTTTGATTACAGCTTGACTCCACACCGTATTTTTGGTACAAGTGTGGAATTTTCAGCGTGGATATCGGTAGCCCAAAATTCGCAGGCCAACCATAGATATCAGGTGTGCGTCGGCATGGGCTCGAACCCCGGACCATGTGCATGGTCGGCGAGAGTCCTAACCACTGTGCCACCGACGCACAGGATCAGGATCAATATTAACTTCATTCCGACATTGCCTCCAGAGCTGCATTAGTAGGAATACTAGTGTCCAAACTTCATATTTTTCTAAATGAATTTCGCCTGGCTTTTTCACTAAGTAGGAATTATTTAACACAGAATTTGAGCTATCTCTAGTGGGGCATAATACCGATGCTTAATATTTAGATAATTCCTATATCGGAGTGTTCTTGAAGTTAGCTGTTGACCTATTAATGTATCGTGCTTTGTGATTTTTTATAGTCCTATACACTCCATCACGGACTTTAGCCTTGGGTACTAGAATGAACCATTTTGACTCACCCGAAGATGACTTCATAGGGCGTATCATATCACCCATGGATATTTTGATCTTATTCGGGAAAGTGTCCACAGTTTCTTTTAGTTTTCTCACACGAGCTTGTTAAAATATTTTCGTTGATCCTGTTTATATAGTCTGATTTGTTCATAATTTATTTTCTATTATCCTAAATTTGCAATTAATACGTTTTTGTCATTCTTCAAGCTTTTTAGGGCTGTTATTTCTTCTCGTGACAGTTTGTTTTTCCTTTCTTCTGGTATTTTGGTGTCAATGCAAATCGCACTTTGACTTCTTCAGAAGTGGTTTTGTCTATTTCACTTGATGCTGCTTCTGTACTAGGAATGAAATCCTCAGGTTTTAATCTATTAACAGCTACAGTGAAGTTTAGTCCTCTTTCAGGATTAGAGTTTAGTTGAACTAATCCTAAACACCATAATTTTGAAAATACGTCTAATCATAAGATTCTAGATACTAACAGTTTGAACAGACATGAAGGTGTGATGTTAGATGACGCATAGGAAATCCTGATTAATAAATAAGAATGGATATGCATCACTAACTAATAATACTTGGTCAAAGTTTCCCGACTGTCTATATCTACTTATGGAGACGTTAAGACCCTGCTTTACAACTGTTTATCCGCACACACACACATACACACTGTGTTTAAAGTGTTTAACGAAGGTAGATCAATATTTGTAAGTCTGAGGTCAAATTTTGATCACAACTCGTACAATTTTGTTTATTATACTTGTTAATATTTGTTTTATGAATCATGATTGGACAAAGTTTTTAAAAACAAAAGATGTTCCTTTTATATATAAACCTGTTATGTTAATTTCGATTAATTTCCCTGAAGAAGTTCGGACCAGATTGCCGAACGAAACGTTGGAATCACTCATTTCAATATCGCTGAGATTTTACAAATATAATTTTTTTACAAATGTCTACTTCTCACTCGGCGCCCAAATATTATAGAACTATTCTGTCAAATCTTGACTACAGTTCATTTGAACTATTACTGTTTATTAATAACACTGCGTTTCTATACAGATTTTTTAAAAACAATTATCGTCTTTCCGCTAGTTCTTGTCCACTCTACACAATTATCTTGATTTGTGATTTTCTCGCATTTGTTACATAATGCCAACTTCTGGCCCTTTTCTTATTTCCACTTAGTCACTCCTTCTAGACTACATCTTACTTTATATAATACATTTTTCGAGGACAAACCTTACCAGTATCTGGTTGGTCTTATGAATTCGATGTTAAATATAATAAACGATTGTACAGCCCAAGAAAATGAATCGACGAAAAGAAAATTTTCTTCCCTGCTTACATTCAAAAAAATGAATTCAAAATTGACTTGTTTTAAGCATTTGAAAACTTAAATGAGGGGTATTTATGAGTTTAGAACTACAGTTGCACACTATTTGTACATTTTAATAATTCACCGACTTATTCTGCAACTGAATTTGTGACGACAATTTTCTACTGCTTTCAATTCTCTTGTTTTTCCATAAATGCATTGTATATTATACAGTTTAGGGGGTAAACGGACCTTTCATATTACTTCCCAATGGAATCAGATTGTATGGCAATGAATGTTCTTCCTTTCAAACTAAATTCTGCTTTACTTTTATGTTCCGTTGTTGTATCTTCTAATAAGGTTATCTTTAACACCATGTGATAAGAAACTGATTTGGAAAACGACTGGATATGATACCATTATAGGACCGCATATATGACTTTAGTTGGTTGTATCATCAAAGTAGGGAACAATTAAAATTCGATAACTATTCTATTAAAATTTTAATGAAAGAAACGTTCATATCTCATTGTGTAACATTTCTAATAGGTTAATTTTACGATTTAATTGCAAAATTCTTCAATTTCCAATGTTGTCAAATACAAACATTTAGCGACAGTTTAGCCTGTGATCACTTTTTTAGGCAATGACGTTTTCGTAATCTGCATTGCACTCTTTGTAGATATTAATTTAAAGCTGGATGAATTCCTGTAGATCGCTGCACTTAATACACAAATAACTAAAAAGTAATCGCGTGTTCAGTACACTGATAAAAAAAGCATGAATGTTGTCGGAGGCAGAATTGTTATTATTATTATTCGTTGGCATACTTGTCCTCTAATTCAGTAAGAAGGTGATGACTTACAGAATGGGTGGAATTTTTATAAGCACGTAATGTAATTAATTTATGCGAATAATTCAATTATATGTACATAAAAATAAATGTTTACTTTCTACATTTGTGGAAACTAACTTTTATTTTGTTATTATAGGCGGTGTTTTTGAAGTAAGCAATAGATACAACACGAACTTCATGTTTATTTAGCATAATGTTTACAAGAGTAAATTGGTAAATTGATAAAGATAATTGAATTTAGCTCCATTTCAGATTTATTTATTCAGATCAGATGAAAAAAAGAGGGTGTAACTGTGCATGTGTGTATGTGTTATATCAAAAGATCTTTTTATTTATGTCATAGTTTTGCCTTCAAACATTAGACAGAATATTTCTCGCGAAATTCCGGCATACAATTAACCTAATATTATTATTCCCTTGGGTTCTGAGTTGAACGACGGGTCTCAATAACACCTCTCCACTTTATTCTATTTCCTACTGTCCCCTTTAGCTAGCCTCATGTTCACCCATAATCTCTCATCTCCTGGCACGATTTCCTCCACTTCACCTTCAGACGACCCATTCGTCTTTCTTCAAACGGGTTCTACTCAAGACCGTATCGCATGACTCTATTTGACAGTCTCCACAGCGTATACCCAATCCAACTTGTCGCTAATTATTTCTGGTTGTCCATTTTATTTTATTTTATTTTATGGTTACAGCTTGATTCCACACCGTATTTTTGGTACAAGTGTGGAATTTTCAGCGTGGATATCGGTAGCCCAAAATTCGCAGGCCAACCATAGATATCAGGTGTGCGTCGGCGAGGGCTCGAACCCCGGACCATGTGCATGGTCGGCGAGAGTCCTAACCACTGTGCCACCGACGCACAGTAGGGGGCTAGTGAAACCAACTACTGATAAAAGTCTTCAGTGGCATTATGGAAGTGCTTTTCATAACGCTCAGTGAACGTTTCTGACCCACATGGAAGGACTGTCTTCATTGACATTGGTGTTGAAAATCCCAATCGTGTTCTTTGCTCCCAGTGCAGAAGATTTCCAAATCGATTTCAGATGGATGAGAGAGTATCTTGCCTTTCCGATTCTGGCTGGCTAGCTTTGAAATCTTCATCTATTCCTCCTTTAACTGAAACAATGCTTCCTAGATGAGTGAAGGAGGCAACATCGTGCAATTCTTTCTCGTTGATGGTGATTGGTGCTAGTTGTTGTTGATGTTACTGTTGGTAGGTTATCTTTATCACCTCCATCTTCTCTGTGTTCACCTGCAGTCCTGTTTTCTCTGCCTCTTCAGCCATTTTTTATGGTTTCCACCTGTAAGTCTTCGAGTTTGTCTGACATTAGATTTATATCACCTGTGAAAACCAGATCTTCTAGATTCTTATTATTAGTCCTCCAGGGTACTCCTGTCTCCTCGCTTCCAGGCACAGTCTGGCGTATAATCCAGTCCACTACAATTACGAATATTATTGGTGATAATAGATAGCCAGCCTTATCTTACTACTGTATGCACTTAGAACGTCTCTCTGAGTTTTCTGTTGTGGATCACCTGACATTTTGTATTCTCATATAGCCAAATGTTGAATGAAGTTGATACAGACTTGGGCACTGCAAGCTGTAGTGTTGAGGCAGTTTCCAAATTACTTCTCGGTTAACGCTGTCTGTCGAAAACATTTTTTTAAGTCTATGAAGTTGAAGTAGGAAGAGATTTGACTGCCATTCTGTGCTTTCTTCAATTCAACCAATCTGAGCACAAGTATAATAAGATAACGATGAAAGTGTCGCTAAACGTTTGCTTTTAACTAACTGCATTGCTGACGATTAAACTACTGCTAATGTCGTTGGGTATTATACCATTTAGAATACATGTACTCGCAATCCATCACAATTATATAATGACTTTGCAAAAGGTTCACTCAGACTTTATGTTTTAAATAATGTTTTACACCTTTATTTATCGCATCTTTTAAGAAAGAAAGATGTTGATATCTGTAGCATCACGCATGTTTCAGTATAAATTGTTGATTGTTTTGCGTAAAGCGAATTCTAGGAGTTTCACTTGTTCACTGGGGGTAATAGATTAGTAGCACAGTCTATAATCCAAATAAATGACTGTTTCCATATGAAACATTGACGCACCTTTCAAGAGTCCGTATATGATACCAATTCGACAAAACCTCTTCGCCTAACAGATGAGAAGAACTGATGGCCATATTGTCAAAATCGATGGAAGCGCTCCTAAGTGAAAATTTAAGAAAGTAGAACAGTGATTATCAAAGTAAACAATCAATTGATGCATGTTAACTTGTTTGTTGGAAGAGATATAATGACTGACATTGAGATTGATGCTTTAGATAAATAAACTCTGATTCTTGACTAGTTTTTCAAGGCAGTTTTTTAACTTCAGTTTGTTTAAATTACAAGTATTTTTTGTTACTGAAAATGTCCGTTAAAAAATTAAAAGACTAGTCATTGAACAAAGAATATCCTTTTGAACGAATTCCTCGTAAGGTTCTTCAGTTGTATGACACATTCACTAAATAATTTCTTTATTAATAAAATCATTTTTTCTTTTTAACTTTTTGACTCCTTTACGTTCCCAGTGGAACGTAAGGTTTCAAGCTAGAGGCTTGAAGTTCCGGTTGCAGTGGTGTTTATTTTTAGATGATGGTTTTGGTAGCCTCTTGTCCAGCCTTCCCTCCTCACCAGTCTTATTAATATGCGTTGGTGGCACAGCGGTAGAATGTTCGCCAACCACACATGTGGTTCGGGGTTCAATCCCCAGCCGATGCCATTATTTTAAATTACGTTAAATCAGTAGTGTCAGTAGATACCATATCAAAGGTAGTAATATAACACTCAACTAAATATCAGATAAATTTAGGGAAGTAGTACATAATTTATGAGTTTGTAGGTTCTATACCAGGCCTGGATAGCGGTAGTGGCTGGATCTGTTTCTTCTACATAAAGAGGTTTAGTTGTTTTAAGCGAATTGCAATAACCCCCAGCTGTTTGAAGTGTTCAGTATCTAAAGTCCTTTGGTAATTTATTCAACACCTGCCAGATGATGCAGAAAGATTCTTCTTCTGCTTCTAGTTTTGTTGCCTGTTCGTATGAAGTGGTCCAATACAGAACTGTTGAAGGTTTTAACAACACCCTTATTTAGCGCCATTGCTAGGTGTTCCCAGGCACGAAAAATTAGATTTCTACATAAATGGCCAATATACCTGGCTCCACATGAACAGTTGAATTGATAGAAACAAGAAGAGGTGAACAGCCTAGGTACTCCATCTTTCAGTTTTAGAATCACAAACGTTTGTGCGAAATTAAATCCTTTTTAAGTGTAATCTGTTGGTAAAGCCGATTCAATGTAATTAATAACATTGATTTTGTTAGTAACAGTATTTGATTGGTTGGACGATTTCATCATGAGCTGACATCAGTTAGAGAACCATTAGAAAGCCAACTCGGAGTACTGCCAGACAGCTGTTTCCTCAGTCCTAGTTTCGGACTCTCCAGCAGTAGACACCAACCCACAAGGGTCAAACTCAGGATCTTCCGGTTACAAGGCCAGCGAGTTCGAAGACTATTAAGCCACTGAGACCCGGCCCAATGGCCAGTCCATGAATTCTAATTTCTGCCAACTCATGATATAGTGTGAACACTTCTCAATGTCTTCTTCGATAGCAGTATGTGCTATGTCATGAATCGGAAGAAGTTAGAATTCATGGACTGGCCATTGGGTCGGGTCTCAGTTGTTTAGTGGTCTACGAACTCGCTGGCCTTGTAACCGGAAGATCCTGAGTTTGACCCTTGTGGGTTGGTGTCTACTGCTGGAGAGTCCGAAACTAGGACTGAGGAAACAGCTGTCTGGCAGTACTCCGAGTTGGCTTTCTAATGGTTCTCTAACTGATGTCAGCTAGTGAAGAAGTCCTCCAACCAATCCAACCAAATCCCTACAAAAACCAATACTTGAGAAAAGAAGCATTTCTTTAATTATTACTGTTATACAAATGTAGAACCTGACGATGCGTTAATCGAACAGAATATTGTTTTTACACTAATCAGTCTTTTAAATATTTCTTATATTACAAGTTGATACGCACAGCTGGAATCTACTTAATTCAGTTTTTAATGCTTGTTTCTCAAACGGAGGAAATTTAAACGTCGAACTGCAGTTTTATTTGTTCAATTAATATTGATGCGACTGAAAAATTGTAAATTGAAAAGAACAAGAAGTTCAGCAAAGATGTTGATCTTTTTGACGATTTCATTCTCAAAAGCTGTACAATCACATTTATATAGATTAGTTTACATGGATACAATTATCACTTTTTGTTTAATTTCACATAGTAACGAAGGTGATAATAATTTTCAACTTGATATGGAAGTTTGAAGGTACGAATATAGATTACAAGCGGCTTAGAGACAAGATTGCATAGGATTAGAAAACAGTTACAACGTGTGCAAAACTAATATTTGATAACTGAAGAAATAATTTTAAAGGCAATAAAAGGTGACAATTATTTTCAACCTGATACGAATTACAACAAGCTTAGAAACAAAAGTTACACGGGATAGAACAAATTACAGGTGTGAACAAAATGAGCATGGAAACAAACTGAAATCAAAATTTTTAACTTGAAATGTAAGTTAGGAGGTGTGAATATAGATTGCAAGAGGCACAGAAACAAACAATTACACAGGATTAGAATATAATTGTAAAATGGTTATTCTAAATGGATTACAAGTGTGATCGGGAGGAGCATGGAAACAAGCTTAAAATAACTGATTTTATAACTGAAGAAATGGGATGAATTGAATGAAGACATAGAGAGAAAATTACGCACACAGAGAGAACAAAACAAAAAATTGAAGAATAGGGGAACATACGGAACTAGGTCCATGGTAGTTGTAAGGTCTGGACTAGTTTCTTTTGAACACATAGCTCCAGCTTTTTGATGCATATGGCGAGGGCTCCCGCAGTACAGAGAAGTCGGAAACACACTGACTTTGGTAGATTTTTGTTTACTTTGTAAATAACTTTGAGTGATGAGTTAGTTCAGATGATGTAACAGGTATTGACGAGATGTTCAGTTATGGCACTTCTGATTGAACCAGTACCTTCTCTTTGCAGCCATGCTGAATGATGTTCTCTAACACGTTTCGATAAGACCCGAATAGAACGACCTATGCAACTGATATCTGCACAATTCATATCAAGTTGAAAATAATTATCACTTTCGTTACTCTGTGAAATTAAACAAAAAATGATAATTGTATCCATGTAAACTAATCTATTTAAATGTGATTGTACAGCCTAAGAGAATGAAATCGCGAAAATGATCAACATCTTTGCTCAACTTCTTGTTCTTTCCAATCTTATGTTCCAATGGGTAGTTTCCACGATTTGAAAATTTTAATTCTCTTTTACTGGCTCACCTAAATATCTAGCTAAAAACAAATGAATTTTAACTGATTCATCTGTATTGGTGGTCACCTCTCTCCTGAATCAGCAGAAGAGTCATCCTGTGTTTTTTCAATGCGTTGAATAACTTCACTAGCTAGAACTAATGGTCATTTTTAAGCAGTTTTTAGTTAGTGTACTACTAAAGCTTAAAAGAAAAGCACAAGACGCGTGAGTAACCAGATGAATACAGAACTGATTTCATTGAGAGATTGTGTATATCTTCAAAATGAGAAATGTGAATATGTCAATTAGTCAAAATGAAATCAATGATGACATAAAAAATAAGTAGTATGAACTATCTTTACAAAATAATCTTGTCTACGAAAATCTTCGTTTTATGTATAGCAGTGGGGATTGTTAATTTCTTAAGTGTAATTATCTATATTCAAGGGGTAGATTGAGAGAATAAATTCAAAACTCAACAGTTACTTTAATCCGTCTAAAATTTATAGTTAGGTACTACTTAAATTCATAATGCTTCTACTAAAATATAACACTGAGTGGTCTTAGGAAGATTATATGAAGAACAGGTAGTTTCAAAGTGTGCCTAAAGTACTCTTAAGTAGACTTTAACGTTTTCTTAGCAATATAGGTAATAATTTATAATTGCTTTATTCTGGGAAGTGCTTATATAGTGTTCAGAATTTTCAGTGAAGTTTATTGCATGATATTTCCTCATCGTTCAGGATATTCAAATGAAATATTGTCTGACAGTAGATCACTTGAAAAACGAAGCTCAAACCAATCCATTATGATATTGCTACTTCTTCTTCTCCTTCGACGAATGAATGATACTTGGTTGGTAACTAATTATTCAATGTTGACGAGTATATTTCGAGACCCAGAGACGTAATTCAGGAACAATTATCTCATGTATTTGCATAAAGTGCAACCAACAATTATTCTTTTTGCATGGAGGATTTCATCATGAGCTGACATCATTTAGAGAACCACTAGAAAACCTGGGAGTACTGAACAGCTGTTTCGTCCTAGTTCTCTGAACTCTTCAACAGCACACAACATTGGGGTTCGAGCGTAGGACCTTCTGGTTACAAAGCGAGCTCGTAGACCATTGAGCCGCTGGGACCCGATCCAATGGTCCTTGAATTCTAACTTCTGCCAATTCACGATATAGCGCACGATTCCCAAACTAGGACGAAACAGTTGTCTAGCAGTACTCCCAGGTTTTCCAGTGGTTCTCTAACTGATGTCAGCTCATTATTATTATGTCCTCCATGCAGTCGAAATATCCCTAACAAACCAATATTTGAAAATTATTCTTTTTCTCAAAGTTAGCAGATACTACTCAAACAGGTCGTAAACATCTTAAATAGTCGCGAGATTAAATAAAATTAAAGTTTATATGTAAATAGATAAATACAATGTGAATACGAGAGATAAGATGCAATATGAGGATGGAGATTTTTGTAACCCAGGTCTTCAGTCGGCCACCGTTAACGTTTATTATATTTGTTGTTCGATAGCAAGCGTGCTTAAAATAAAAAGCTGTTTAGTGGCTTTTAGGCTGTACACATAAAATATTTAAAAATAAGTTCCGATTTTATATCGCAGTTCATAAATAAGAAAGTTCAAAGTCATTTGATAAGTTTATGTGTTATAGAGATGAGACACCTTATTTAATCTTATATTCCAATGGTTCTCTAACCAATGTCAGCTCATGATGCAAATCCTGTAACCAATCAAATCCCTACAAACCAACACTTGAAATATATTATTTTATTTTTTTATTTGTGATTACAGCTTGATTCCACAACACATTTTTGGTACAAGTATGAAATTTTCAGCATGTTATACCGGTAGCCCAAATTTTGCAGGCCGACCATAGATATCAAGTGTGCGTCGGCAGAGGGTCGAACCCCGGACCAAGATTCCTAACCGCTGTGCCACCGACCCACAAACGACGCGCAAACGAAGTAACCAAAACTCGTATTTTTTCCACTCAAGTTCTAAATCAATATGAGTCTACTGTACATTCAATTTAAATGTTACACCCGTATCTTCAGACTGGGTGTTTTAATAAATATTACTTACTGCTTACTGTTCAGTATAATGAAATGTAATGGTGTGTCTTCACAATAATTGGCGTTTGGCTTATTTATTGGCAACTACACAGCTCTGTCAGCGTGTCATTGAACACCTCATATCATGACTAATTGAAGCATAGGTAGAAACCAACTGAAGCACTAGCTTTCTGATCCAGTTATATTTTATTCTATTCCTTTATGTACCCAGTGGAATATAGGGAAATTAAGCTAGAGTCTTGAAGTTTTGGTAGCAGCTGTATTTATTTTTAGAAGATGCGGTTGTTAGCCTCGTGTCCAACCCTCCCTCTTAAACAGTCTTATAATTGGCTTAGGGAGTTAGAGGATCACGTTGGCTAGAGACCGAACGCTGAACCACTTGCGTGTTTGGCTAGCGTTCTATCACTGTGCCACCGACGTCCCATCTAGTAGACATTGATTATTGAGTGAACACAGTAAATTTATCATAGTTGATTTATCATTTGCGGATGAATCTCTCTGGTGGTTTTTGTATTTGCCTACTGACTTCAGCTTTAGCTTTCAGCTGGAAACATTCTCCGTTATCCATGGAAGACCTAATTTACCAGTAGTTATATAAAGACATTATACAGCTTTAAAGTCTTTCTAACCATTTGTTTGTCAAACCTACCTTAAAAGTTTTCGCATAAAACTTAAGAGACTGATTCAGTGTCTCCTGAAATTTTGTTACATCTTCAGTACGACTCAGTTTCTATACTTCATACATAGACTGTTAGTACATGGACTTATCAGTTGTTTACTCAGACCTTCTCTGATACACCTCTTTTAAACTGTATTGGGTTATCGCACTATTTTTAGCATTCTTATTATCACGCATTTCTCTATTTTTTCACCACTGTTATTAGTAGTGTTACGGGTATTATCATTATGTTTGATTGCAAAGTTCGTGAGTGTCATATTATTTTGAACAACAAATTTAAGCAAACAATATTGTTTTCAGTTAGATCTCATCAGGCTTAACTCTAATATATATAACTTTATAAATAAAAACTCAAACATAAACCAATCAAGGTGTTCTGTGTGCAGGATCACATTATATTGTTGACGAATCACCGTGACTGTTTGTTATTATTAACTTTTAAAGTAATCTAGACTTGGTTGAAATGAACAGAACCAAAAATTCTGTCAGAAAATAGTGGCTTTGATGTTAGACAGTTGGAGGGAGTTGTTGGGATGCCGTTAATCTAAGTCTCGTATTTATTTTACTGGGTTCTCCAAATTTGAGGGGGCTAATGTCCCTTCCGAGATTCGAACTAGCGCAACCCAGTGTTGCAGTAAGAGACGTTACAGCTGAGATAATCAGGCTCATGAATGACTTCCTGTAGGACAGTGATGCATGCACTTACTGGTCACTTGGGGGTAAACAACGTCGGACGACGATTTCTTGGTGTTTATGCAGACTGCATGCTATCAGTTATGCTTGTATTACAGAGAAAAGTATATTTATGCAAACAGATAAAAAAAAATGAAAATATTAGGTGGACCAAGTAGGTTAGTTATAGGATATAATGATTAAACAGCCTGATTGTCAGAAGAATCCTGTTATGCTACTTTCTTGCACTGACGAGGACCTCAGCTAATTAAAGCATTAATGATTACACGGATAGTGTCACTTTTAAATTCATAACTTATAAATCTGGAAGAGAATCTAGACTGAATACTGAATAACCAATAGATTTATATTCATACTTTATACTTTTAACTTTTTGGTGAAAGTCGGACTTTTACTGATAGTTTGAAGATTTACAAATTGATCTGATGCTCACTAGAGGCTGGCTCTACTCAGGCAGTTACTTGGGGTTCCAGTGAGAAGACGTGGCCAGTAGGATATAGCAGGTTGAAGGTGAGGCAGTAACTCATCGAAGAAGACTTTGTGAAGTGATCACGCCATGTCATGAGTTAGCAGAAGTTAGAATTCATGGACTGGCCATTGGGCTTGGTCTCAGTGGCTTAATGGTCTACGAGCTGGCTGGCATTGTAACTGGAAGATCCTGAGTTTGACCCTTGTGGGTTTGTGTCTACTGCTGAAGAGTCCGAGACTAGGACTGAGGAAACAGCTGTTTGGCAGTACTCCGAGTTGGCTTTCTGATGGTTCTCTAAGTGATATCAGCTCATGATTAAGTCCTTCAACCATTCAAAACAAATTCCCTAGAAGAGCAACACTTGAATATTATCTATTCATAAATGAATTTCACAGGTTTGTGTAATACGCAAACTTGCACATTCTATTTGGCTAAAATCTCATATATATATATATATATACCTTTGTTGAGTTAATAAATCACTAAACAAATATTTATTTAGTTGACATTCCAAAAAATCAGGTCTTTTAAAAATGTCATTGGATTAAACAGCATAAGGGCTAAAGAAGTAGAGAAACGAACGACTTAAAAATCATGTAAAAGGAATATTCACTCTGATGACAGAAAAGAATCGGAGCTTTTTCATAGCCTGTAAACTTTAGTTCGATATAAGATGGTAAAATTTCGTCAGCTATGAATGCTATGAATGCAATTTTTCTAATACTTCCCCTTTGTGTGTAATTTGAAAATATTTCTCTCCTGTAGTAAATTTAAAATAGGCAACAGCTGTGAAAAAAACACAACAGTGTTTAGTGAATCCATAAATTTTGTTAGGTAAAATATACTATTAAGGTAGCTAACTAATGTTTCCTTTTATGTACATAAATCCTGCTTCTTTAATCTGACTGCCCAAGCTTCCTGAGATAGTAGCGCTTTTCTATTACCTTGCTTATTGATCATTATAATGCTTCCAGTCAAAAGTGTCTTACGATCACAGTTCAATAAATGACGTGTGACTGAGCCTCTTTCGCTGTCATCATGAGGACTAGAAAGTGATTTGAGACAGTGCTCGGCAACGTGAACTGATAGACACATCTCCATACATCAAATGAATTTGCTTCTACAAACATACATGTTAATTGATGCACGAATTCTGATGTGACGAGGATCTACGTTACATCGTCCCCGGTCGCTCACACTATCTGCATTGTTGTGTTTATAAGCGATATATCCGCTGCCTAATAATGTCGTTTAATTGTCTCCACCAATGGAATGATGTTGTATGCCTTGCATAGGTAGCTGTATATATATATATATATATATATATAACAACGAAAGACAAGGGCCAGGCAGCAGATCTTTTATTAAGGAAATCAACATGTATTTATAGATTTTCATGTACATTATAATAGCTTATTCAGGCAAACAAAAGCAGTCTTCTGATTGGTTGTTTCTCACAGGAAGTTACCATTGCATCTTTTTTGGCTGTTTCTTGAATGTCAGATCACCTATATGTTAACTGTATCCGCCTACGCAAAGTGTGCTGTGGTTGTTTGCTGAAACAGTCTTTGTTCATATTTTGTCACGACCAATATTTGGGCCATACACACCGACTTAAATAATTGTCTACCAATTTGGCTAGCAGCCAGCTCTCACCACGTATATACCTTTTCTCATAAACAGTAGGTGATATCACTTTCCGTTTATTATCTTTTGTCTATTTATTTTATTGCATCGGTGGCACAGCGAAAGAATAACCATCAACCCCCGCCTGACATACTACTTTACTTCGTTAAGCCAGTAATAAGACTGATGAAGAGGGGAAGTTGGGCATGAGACTAACAATCCTGAAACTTCAAGCCTGTAGCTTGAAGCGCTATGTTTCACTGGTAACGTACAGGAATAAATGGATGAATTTACTTATAAACCTCTTTGAATAAACATGTTTCACTCATTTCTTCCTCAAGAATTTCTCTTCAAAGTTTAGTCTGCTACCTAAAGATATTCTTCTTGATCTATCAACTCATTTTGCATTGGACTGCGATAAAGCTATTGAAATACACAAATTGGTTCACCCAAGTTGACTTTCGATATATAGATCTGTTTATAGTTCTGTCAGTACTTTTACATACATGAAGTTGATTCATTAATTGTTTTTTTAAACGAAGTTTTCTTGAGTTTCGTAATTTCATGTCTAGATACTTGGAATTCTATTATTTCTACCTCAATTACTCCATTTTTTGTGTCAGTATATAATTTGGTGAATATTATTCACCTTTGGATGATGTGAACGGATTACTACTGATTGCTTATAGATCATACATTTCTTGAAAGTGTTTGTAGGGTATTCAGCTGACGAGTCCAACCAACAATTTTTGAATCCATTAAATACTGCTTCTTTTCACATGTGTCGCTTATCTTATGTGTGACGTTTGCAACACAAATCAGTAGTTGGCTCAAAAATAACTCCAGATGATGTCACATGGTTCATTCTAACTGCACAATATATGTGCTTCAAATGTTTAAGTATATATACATTACATATATTTATATGTTAACACGTACTGTTCAAAGTCTGTGTGGATTTATTTTCTTCTTTCTACGTGCACTAAGGCTTCAAGTAATTATTTGCACGTCATATGATGCAACACATTTCATCTACAAAAAAAAGAAACAGCGAAAAAGATGTATAATTTCACGCGAAAGAATGATAAGTAGAGTGGAGAAATAGAGAGCAGAAGCTGCGATTAGATTAAACGCTATAGGATTATAATAATTAAAGACTCTTCTTGATAGGATTTAGAGTATGACGTATTTATTTCAGTATTCTGTTGAATATTCTTTTAAATTTTTCCATAAAAGAAGGAGATTTGCACGAATTTCGCGAAATAAGAATGAATAATTCTTTTGGGACAGGGATAGAAGATCACACAACACAAATGCTATGCAGATAAAAAGGTTTTTTTATGTTTATGAAAAGGACAAAGCAAGGCGTGAAATAAACGCTTCACGTCATGTGTCATTCTAAATAGAATCCAGTCAGTTATTTCAGCAGATGTTGGTTGTATGTTAGAAGTGACCATTGAAAATTACAATAAATAGCACTGTTAGTTTCTATACTTAAATGATATATACTATTATTCTCTTAGCGTACCACGAATATTCATCAACCTTATTCAACAGCTGTACGACAACGGCAAATGTCAGGCGATCCATAACGGAAAACTCAGCGAGGCGTTTGGAGTAAACACAGGAGTCAGACAAGGGTGCTTATTATCACCAATGAATGATATTCCTAATTGTGGTGGACTGATCGGATTATGCGTCGGACAGTGAGTGGGAAATGAGAAGACAGTGATATCCTGAACCGACGCGAAGAACCTAGAAGACCTAGATTTCGCGCGTGGATGAATTATGTTTGATATCACAAAAAATCGAAGGCTTACAAGCGAAAACTGACAAACTGGTCGAAGAAGCAGGCGGCGAAGACAGGACTCCAAGTGAAAATAGACAAGACGGAGGTTATGAAAATAACCAACCAACCAACCAACCAACAACAACAGCAACATCCAGCGCCAATCACCATCAACGGGAGGGATTTGAAAGAGGTCACTTCATTCACTTATCTAGGGAGCATTGTCTCAACTACTGGAAGTCACAACAGACGAGGATGTCAAGTCGAGCGAGAACTGGGAAGGCGAGAAACACATTCATCAACCTGAAACTAATCTGGAAATCTTCGTCACTCAGGATCAACAACAAAATTCGGTTGGATTTTCGATACAGGCATCAAGTCAGTCAGTTCTTCTATACGGATCAGAAACTTGGCGGCTCACAAAGAATATTTCCAACAGCCTGTTGCAGACCGGATTTTTATCAACCGACAACTGTCTTCGCTGGCTCTACACTGAAGATCAATCAGATGGCCGGGCGGGAAAGAATCACCAACAAGAAACTATGGCTGGGAAGAAACAAAACAAGAACAACAAGCCAGTAAACATGCAGGAGAAAGTGGAGATGGATTGGACACTCTCTGAGGAGGCCTCTGGGTGACATCGCGTGCGCGTCAGGCCATTGCTCGAGTGGAACCAGGTCGAAAGGGAAGCGGCTAGTGGGACGTCGGTGCAAGGGTGACATGGAGGAGATCGTGTGAAGAGGAGTTGAAACAGCATGGACTAAATTGGATGCAGGTTAAAAGTACAGCAGAAGGAAGACAGAAGTGGCAAGTGGAGACGTGCAGTTGAAGACCTATGTTCCACTAGGCACCCAAGGAAACATAGGTCTTCAACAACACATCTCCACTTTCTTCTACTGTCTGATTTCCTCTTTAGCTGGGTTCATAATAATAATAATAATTTTTCCTTCATGTTCCCAGTGGAACATAGGGCTCCAAGCTAGTGGCTTGAAGTTTCTGTAGCAGTGTTTAACTTTTACAGGATGAGGTTCCTAGCCTCATGCCCAACCTTTCCTCTTTACCAGCATTATTTCTGGCTCAGTGAGGTAAAGGAGTGCGTCGGCCGGGGATCGAACCCCGGACCATATGCATGGTCGGCGAGCGTGCTAACCGCTGTACCACCGACGCAGCTGGGTTCATGAGTGTCCATAATTTTCCATCTCATCCTTCAACTCCCACGATTTACCAACATGTCACCATCACACTGAGGACTCACTCATCGCTTCCCATTTGCGTCCCACTCAAGTGATGTCATTCGAAGACCTCAAAGTATGCCCGAACCATCTCCATTTTCTCCTATATATTTGTTGAGCAATCGGCTCTTGCCTGTTGGTTGGTTTAATGCCAGCCAGAGTTTCTTGTCGCTTTTTTCTTTCTGGCCATTTGATCTTCACTATGAAGAGAAGGGAGTAGGTGTTGATGAAAGTCCGCAATCTGTTGGAAATCCTTTTCGAGACACTCAGTGCAAGGTTCTAACCCGTGTAGAAGGACCCACTTGACATTTATAGATAACCATTGATTCCTTTTGTTGTGATAACAACAGAAGTCAGCACCAAGAAAAGGAACATTACATACACTGTGTCATCTGCGACGCAGTAAATGTAGGAATGACCCTGATGTTATGGATATGGAATCACAATCCTGCATAAGAGATTTACGAAATTATTTTCTGTTTATCGGTCCGCAGAAGGTCTTGGACCCTGTTTCAGTGTTACAGAAACTTATCAGTATGGTGTATCTGCAATCTCAAAGAAACTTTTCCTTCAAACGCAAGTCATCTAATGTCTGGGCATGTAATTAGAGGTTAATTGGTGGATGGTGACTAGCAGTGGAGTCCAGGATGCGCATTTCGACCTATTTAGGACTCGTCAGTTGGATGTACCTGCATTCTTCAGTGAGTGATGATGTTCCCATCGTAGCCCAAGTGGTCTAGTGGATAACGCTTTGGCGTTTGAAATTATCGGCACTGGGTTTGAGCTTCGGTGGGAACATCCAGATGACAAATCCCAAATAGGACGAAATGAAGATCCTGGATTCCACTGCTAGTCACCATCCACCAATCATAATTTCTCTGTGTATAACAAAACATTTTTCTTGTCAATATCTTAGTGGAGTGTTAAAAATTCATAGTTTTCATAAAATTATTTGCTTGAGTAAATTAAATTTCCTCAGACCGCTTAAATACCCCTGCTGTTATGTAATATATGAAGAGAGGAGATTCAATACTGCTCAGTCTCCATGTGTTGTATTTTATTTCATAAAACTGAACTTTAGCTTCCTAATTGCTATATTTAACCAGAAAAATTTCGAATAAAATCTAAGTGGCTGTTTCTCATCTACATTTAACCTTGAAATGGTGAAAAGAATTTTATGATTAACCAGGAAGATACTTGTGTGGTGCTTTGGAAACTTGTTCCTTCTTACAGTTATTCAAAGTTAATACTTACAGTATTTCAAGCGTGATAATGAACTGACTTCAATTAGAGAGCCATTGAAAATCAGAAGGTAACGGACAGCCCTACCTCCATTCTTTCTGGACTCTACAGTACTCTCCTATGACCCCTAAAGAGACGGAATTCAGGACGTTTAGGTTAAAGGACGAAATTATGGCCTGTGATTATGACCTATGGATTCACATTTCTGCTTACTCCCATGATGTGTAAAGTAGCCACCAAACTAATGTCACCGGTGATTACCTATCCTTACACCAAACGTTTTAGAACATATTGGTTACGACTTTCTATGGTATAATCAACCGGCTGCAAAAAAACCCAATAGTTCAACATTTTCAAAAAATTTAAAGACTTGAAATGTTCTGGTTTCACGGTCAAGGAATGACCGTATTCATAAAAGGACAATTGTTTCCGATGTCTGACACTCCAAATACTAGTTGAAATCTGTAGTAAAATTAGCATCACATATACAAATATAAGAAGTAAAACATACCAGTCATTATTACTAGTAAGTAGTATCACTGAAATCCACTGCCATCACTACACTAAATGTATCACGTGCATGGGAAATTCGACGTCTATATTTACCAGATACTTTCCTTATCTAGTATGTTTACATATCTAAAAGAAAAGTCTTTTCATAATGATAATAATAATAGTAGTATGAACAGATATCCAACTGACAAGTTTGAATATGTTAGCAAATAAATAAGTGTTACTTAGATGTCACAAAGAGTAAATAAGAATATATAAAAAGTTAACGTAGAAATAGACATGGGAGAGGAGATAAGTCAAGGTGTGTAAAGTAAACAAAGGCACAAAAGATGATAGGTGTGAAAGCCCAGAATTAGGAGAATATTCATGTGTTGGAAGTGAAATATATATATATAAATATATATTCACTTCTATGGGAAAATAGAGAATGTTGAAAAGACTGTTAGTTTGGCATAACCAGTCTTTATGTCAACATACCAATCAATATAGCTTTAGAAGCAGTTAGAAAAGAAACAAACGTTGATCTCAGACTTATTTAGAGGACAAAGCTACCCATTGAAGAAAGTATTTTTTGGAAGTCCAGTTATGTCTTACATCTATTGTGTCCAAAGTCCAAGACAAAATATATAGAACAGAAAGGGTAGCGATTGCATCACCAATATCCTCAACTGTAGCCAATATATTTATGGATAGTTAGGACAATATGACTCTTAAACCATTTAATCCTACCTAAGAGATATCGCAGACATATATGGATGACACCCATAGAGTCGGTGGCACAAAGGTTACGATTCTCGCCGACTATGTACATAGTTCGGGGTTCGATCCCCTGCCGGCGCACACCTGATATCTATGGTGTGCCTGCAAAATTTGGGCTACCGATTTCACACTCTGAGAATCCCATACTTGTACCGAAAATACTCTATGGTTTCAAGCTATAATAAAAAACACGATATATGTCTAGTTTCTCCACAAACAAACTCAGTGGTAGGAGAATTAAATTTAAATCGGAGTCAGAAAACGAACAAGGAGAATTAGTTATGTTGGACTGTAGAATAAAACGGAAAGAAGAAGGTAAACTATGTGCTGGAGTTTTTAAAAAGCCAATGCACTGCAATATGTATTTAGACTCTAAATTATCTCAACTATTATCTGTAAATGCAGACTTATTGAAATTTCTAAAATATAACCAAGCAATGAGGTTAACTGGAACAGAAATGCGTTTTACAGTTTACTACTTTCGAAATTGCTAGCATAAATATTCATTATGAAATAATTTTTACTTTGGCAATTGTTCACTCATTACTGTATCAATAAGTTTCTGCTGTCACCTATTGAGTATGATATTGACTTTGAAAAGGCCTTCGATCGACAGGTGATATGGAAACTAATTCGCCACCAGCAATTGTGCATCTCATTCAGCAGTTGTACGAAAATGCTGCATGCCAAGTAATCCACAACAGGAAACTCGTGGAATCATTCGATGTGAAGACAGGAGTAAAACAAGCTGGCTACCTACTCTCTCCAGTGATTTTCCTGATTGTAGCAGACTGGATAATGCGACAGACAGCGGACAGCAGGGAAACAGGCCTAAAATGGACCCACATAAAAGAATTAGAGGATCTGGACTTCGCCGATGATACATACCTGATTTCCACAAATTGGAAGATATGCTACTGAAAGTCAAGAGGTTGGCAGAAGAATCATCCACAGAAGATGGACTCCAGGTGAACATAGACGAGACAGAGATGATGGAGATTCCTGGCCAGCAGCAACAAAAGCAGACAAAAATCAGCATAAATCTGGAAGAAGAAACCTCCTTCACCTACCTATCTGCCGGTGAAGCATCACTTCAATTATAGACGGAACTGACCAGGATATCAAGGCGAGGATCGCAAAAGCAAGACAAGCTTGCATTTCTCTCAAGTCTGTGTGGAGGTCTACAGCACTCAGCATCAAAATTAAGATCCGTATTTTCAACTCCAGTGTGAATTCGGTGTAACTCTATCGATCAGAGACGTGGCGCATCACGAAGGGCACTTCGGAAAAACTACAGACCTACATAAACAGTTGTCTTCGCTCAATACCATTAAAGATCAGATGACCGGTCAGAAAAGATGAGCATCAAGGATCTCTGGGAACGAACCAACCAGGAACCGATCATGCAATAAATATGTGGGAACAAATGGAGGTGGATTGGCCATATTCTGAGAAAACGAACCATCGAGTGAGTGACATCACACGCCAGGACATCTCTCAAGTGGAACCCGAATGTGAAATGGCGAGTTGGTCATCAGTGCTACGGTGGCATGGAGGAGATCATGTGAAGAGGAGATGAAAGCATGTGAACGAATGTGGAGCCAGCTGAAAACGTTGGTAGAGAACCGAACACAATGAAGACGTGCTGCTGAAGCTCTATGTTCCTCTAGGAATCCATGGATGCAGTACTAATATTAGTTGTAAAAGGTGACAACCGAAATCAATTCACTTCAATGCTTAGTTGCATTTTGACTTGTTATTCTAACTCTTCAATCTGTTCTTAATCTGTGCGTCGGTGGCACACTGGTTAGGATTCTCGCCGACCATGCCCATAGTCCAGGGTTCGAGCCCACGCCGACGCACACCTGATATCTATGGTCGGGCTGAGAACTCTGGGCTACCGATATCCACGCTAAAAAATTCCACACTTGAGCAATTGAGCATGTAATTCACTGCGTTAGTTTTTACTTAAGAATCTGAATTCAATAAAGTCTTTTACTCACTTCTGTCTGTGATTCTGTTGGTTTCAAGGCACTGATTCAAGTCCCGCTATGACGCTGAATTTTACTATAGTGTCAGTGATAACTCATTCCATCAGTAGCCTGTGAAATAAACTCTATACCAGATAGCTTCATTATCAAGATTCTTTTAATCACCGTCATAAGGGGAGATACGATCGCAAGAGATATTCCGCATAACAATGACTGGATGATATCGTCTAAGCTAAATGGATTGAATGCAAGTGACAAATTCAAATTTTCGACATTTATTCTCTTGGCAGGCTTCTCAAAACATCAGCTGATTTAAGCCAACTCTGTCTGACTACTACAAAATATTTACTGCAGAACATTGATAGAGAATGCACATCTGAAATACTTCAGTCATTTTGAAAACATTTATTTCCTGATACGTTTTAAATTCAGTCTTTTCGTTAAATTTTATTTCATAGCTAATAAACTTCTGGCAAAGTGAAACGATAATTTAAAAACGTATTTATTTCCCTGATTATGCTGTAAACTTACTTCTTCATTCATGCAAATCAAAAACACTTAATGAGGATATGATATCTTTCTTTTGACTAGTTCCTGGAGCTTTGTTCAGATGAATCAAGAAATGTAGACGTGTTTCAATCCTGTAAATAGGGTGGGGGATGAAGATTGGTATTGACAAGGGTTGCGTAATATAAAATAGGGTGTTAATAAAGACATGTGCCCAAAAAGATAAATTATGTAATAAATGGAAAGAGTAAATAAAGGGTTGGTTAAGAAGATGTTACTATGATGCTATACAAAAAAAAATTCAAAAAACAAATAAAGAAACATTATTAACAAAGTCGTAGAAATTGGGATTATACCAAAGATAGAAGGGGGGGGGGTTGAGAGAGTTCTTTCTGACACTTCACTTGACACGTGGCATTGCCATATAGTCAACTGGTTATTGAGGTTGATAAAGACTTGAGATACACCGTAGTGTTATTTAGTAGTTATTTTAGTAATTAGTATGCACTTGATCGATACCAGTCAGCTTCTGAAGCAATCAAATAGTTGGATGATTTTGTGTCTTTGGGTGAACTAGTTCTGTTATACATACATACAAACATACATACATACATACATAAAAGTGTATATGGTTGAAACGTTAATTAGATGTTTAAATCCCTGTAGTTATATTCTAAAAGCTACTTAGTGTTTTAAAAAGCATGCTCTCATTAGTGATATATTTTTCTGAAGTTAAAATCCTCCTGTAATTACTGAGTGTTTTTAAGTACTACTTAACCTGATATTCAGCACAGGCAATCATATAATCTCGTCAGTAAACGTATCATGTTTTAAGATGCGTACAGATAAGTCTAATATATGTGCTACAGTCATGGAGATAATTTTCTACATCAGTGTTAAAAATTTCCGCCATAGTACATTCATTATTCAGACGATATCACGTTCGATGCATGGATGAATGAATTTTTTTATAGTTTCATGAACCCGTGTTATACTTATGTTATATAAATAGTCAGGTTTTATAAGGTTGTTTGCTTTCAAAAAAAAACAACTGATTTATTCATTGTGAATTGTACTCAACGGGAGGTCTGTTATTTAAGAATGAAATATGACTATTGAATGAGAAAAGAGAATATTCATTTTGATTTTGATAATCAGAATAACAAGAACACATTTAAATTTAAAATGGTCAATAAATATTATCTGTAATTTTCAAAACGATTTGATGAAGTGTCTTTTGAGTTAAAAAACGAACAGGATAAATAAGAATAGATCTGATGGTGAAACAAAACAAAAACATGAAAAGAATTCAGATATTAGTATCTGTGAATAGTCTTTATATTTTCAAGTATTGGTTTGTAAGGATGTGGTTGATTGGTTACAAGATGAGCTGAAATCAGTTAGAGAACCAATAGAAAAACTGGGATTAATTCCAGACAGCTTTTTCCCCCGTCATAGTTTGGGACTCTGCATCAGTACACACCCACCGACGAGCTTCGAACCAAGGACTTTCTGATGACAAGGCCTAGCGACCTAGTAGACTATTAAGTCTCTAGAAACAAATCCACTGGCCAGTGCATGGATTCTAATTTTCACCAATTCACGACATAGCGCGACCGCTAGCCAATGTCTTCGGCGAGTATTTGTCCTGGTTTCGAACCCGAGTGTCTGGCAGTACTCCCAGCTGGTTTTCCAATAGTTTTCTAACTGATGTCAGCTCATGACGAAGTCCTGTTGCTAGTCTTCATATTCTGAAAAACTCTTAGACTTCGAATCATCCCTTCCAAAATGTTTAATTGATCCAGTCAGAAGTTTGATAGGAAAGTCAGAAAATCGAAATTAAGGAATCAGAATTAATAAGGAAAACAACACCACTGAATAACTATCCTCCATGGTCCATTCCAGATGTATGAAGATTAACAAAACTAAAGTTGGAATTAGGGTGGCATTTGGATTCACCAAAACATTCCACCAACTTAAGGAGACCAAGTAATTTAATTCACCAAATACTGTGAAGTCATATCAGCAGATCGTGGATAATTAGACCATCCCACCCTAGGAATTCGACCAGATGAAGAATGATGGACCAACTGATATGCAATGTTTTACCTTTAATCAGACAAAAGAGTTAGGTCAGTAGAAGTATTTTTAAAGATGTTCCCATTAGGCTTCAGTGTGTTAGTTAAATGAAAGTTCCCTTTTCAGTAAGAGAACTATGATTGGAGAGATGTGAAAACTAGCAAACAGGACAGTAATTAATTTACAATCCTTGTAAAGTAAATCTATTCAAGTACTGGTTTTGTAGGGATTTTGTTCTATTGGTTGGGGGAGTGCATCGTGAACTGACATCATTTAGAGGGTGAATCAGGCTAAAGATGAGACAGCAAATCATTGAAGAAGACATTGCAAAGTGTTCACGCTATGTATTGAATTGGCAGGAGTTAGAACTCATGGACTGGCCATTGGATCGGAGGGTCTCAGTGGCTTAATGGCCGACGAACTCGCTGGCCTTATAACCGGAAGATCCTGGATTCGATCCCTATCGGTGGGTGCGTACTGAAGAAGAGTTCTGAGCTCTGGAACGAAATAGCTGTCTGCCAGTACTCCCAGATGTCAGCTCATGATGAAATCCTCCAATCAAACAAATTCATTCACTTAAGAATCACAACATATCTACAGATATCAAAGAAAAGTTGTTTGCAGTACTACCGCTGTCCTTATCCTGGTTTTGTATGATTAACTGATGAATATTTACTTTCCTTGCCTATTTTGAAACCCTTTCCAAAATTTATTTTGGAATATTATGTTGTTCATGATTAGGCTGAATGGACAGTGTTTGGTAAGAGTTTTGCCTCAGGCTGACAGTCAAAATAGTATCATGATTAGTAACGTTTATACACGCATATAATAACGGAATAACTATTTTGGAAATTCCTGCTGGACTAGATTTATACTTATATGAATGTTCCAACTAACTTTTTAATCGTTATTTGTTTTCCTCTTAGACTGTATATCATTATTTTGTCATCTGCATATATTATACGTTGATTTGATCCTTATTCGTTGTCCATGTTCATGTTTAATCTTCAGTTTTATTGCTTCTTCTATTTGTGGTTGTGCACTGCATATGTTGTTTACGATATGATTTTGTTTGAGTGAGTCAAGGTCACTTCTGACCTAGAACTGTTCGCTTGTAGCTTTGGTATGTGATTCTTATAAACAAGATTTTTACCCCACCTTGTTGGGAATATACTCCCAGATTCTAAGATATTTTTTAAGGTTGAATTTCGGTTAATTACTTTCATTCTGTCATAGTTATTTTGTACTTAGAAAGTTACCTTGTCTGTATAGCTGTCTAACAGTATTGTAGAAGTAGTTTTGAGGTTTTGATGTGACTATTAAGGTAAGGGTCTACTGACAAATAATCATTTTTCTGCTGTCGTTAGAGCGTTCTGTGACCATGCGTCTCTCAAGGACGTTTTGTCAGCTATACAGCAGGACGCGGAGATCGGTTCTGGTCGTTACACACAAAAACACATCATATATTGATCTGTAGACGCTTATAAAAAAGAAAACCTTATTTAAGGTCTCGTAACTGCAAAAAGACAAGTCTAAGAACTGATTCATAAACTTGCAAATTAATTTACCCTATGAATAATTTCCTTTTTATCTGAAGAAATATGTCAGACGGCTTTATATTTTGAAATTTTCTCGAAGACATATACTTTTCTCCTTAAATCATGACTACAAGTTAATAACTTCTTATCACGATTTAGTCTTTAGGGATTTGATTTGTCTCAAGTATGACCACGGATTGATATCAGCTAGAGAACTATTGAAAAACATGAGAGTACTAAGCAGCCATTTCGTAGTTTGAGTCTCTTCCTCAGAAAGCATCCACCGGGGTACAAGCCTAAGACCTTCTGGTGTTCATCTACGAGCTCGCCTTGTAACCAGAAGGTCCTACGTTCGACCGCTGGAGGATGCATTCTGATCAAGAGTCCCAAACTCACAGGTTTCCAGTGGCTCTGTAACCGATGTGAGCTCATGATGCGATCTCATAACCGATCAAATCCCTGCCAAACGAACACTTGAAAATGATTCCAGTTTACACTGAATCAGTCACTGGAATACTTTCGACAGCAAAAATCTGTGATTTTGTTTTATGCACGGAATTTTGATTATTAAGCCTTCTTTGAATTACGTAACAACTTATTATTATGTTTATTTGCCTGACAAAATAAAAGAAAATTGAGACAAAAACAAGGCAGAAATTATTGTCCATAACAAAAAATTGTTTATCAGTCGTTTTTCTTGTTTTATTAGTTTTGTATATTCCAAAAATATTATATGTATATAAAAAAATTTTAAATCAAAATATACAAAAATACAATATTGGTGTATTTTATAAGTTGTCTAGAACGACAAGTACAATAAACTGAGTTCGGAAATGTCAAAACTTTCATAAACATATACAAAAAATTTATTTTCAACTTTGAAATAGTAGAACATATTTGTTTACTAAATGGAATCTGTTCCATTTATTATTCTGACACGAGTTTAATAGGAAGCAGTCAGCAAATAATCAATGTTTCTTCAGGTGGCTGTGTGTGTGTGTGTTTCTTTTGATTCCGTTGGATTGAGTCAGGAGATGTTAGTTATTATGAAGTGCTGTAAGATACATTTAAAGCTACATTGTTAGGTCTTGACCTTTAGAAATCCGATGATTGGTCATAGTATGATTTATGTCTTCAGTTTGGCTTGATTAAGAATTTCAAATTGACAGTGGAAGCTATCATGCATTACTTCACTTTTCTTAAATTTGTTCTTATCTTCAGTATTCTTTTGATTTCAACATCTTTGAAGAATCAATTCTTCTAGTTCGGATGCTTCGTCGATGTCTGGGAATGTAACCAGAGGTAAATTGGTGGATGGTGACTAGCAGTGGAATCCAGGATGCCCATTTTGTCTTATTTGGGACTTGTCGTCTGCATGCATCCGCAATTCCCAGTCACTGAGTGATGATGTCCCCACCTAGAAGCCGACATGTCAACCTGACACGGAGCACTTCGGTCCAATGAACCGACGGGAAAATCTAAAATTCAATTATAATAATCACTGTAAACCGTTGCACAAGGAATGGCTCTCGTGGCCCAAATGGTCTAGTGGATAACGCTTTGGCATTTGAAACTATGAGCACTGGGTTTGAGCTTCGGTGGGAACATCATCATTCACTGCAGAATGCAGGTACATTCAACTGAAGAGTCATAAATAGGATAAAATGAGCATCCTGATTCCATCCTGCTAGTCACCATCCAGGAATTAACTTCTAAATATAATATTCTTCTAAGTATTATCACTTTATGTATGCAACCAAATGGACAGGTATAACTGTCAGTTTTTTTTTGGGATAGACATTGTTTTAATTGCTAATTTGATAACCATGGCGACTAGATTGTTTAGTAAAGTGGGTGGTCTCAGCTGATGCAATTGATAAAGTTCTATTTCATTGACTGGAGAATGGTTTTCATCCAAATATAAAACAAGATTATTACCAGATGTTTGCATCAATTATCACTCAGTATGTGCTGCTAGTTAGGTAGGAGTGCATTGCAAACTTGTAACATTATTCAGTCTAATAATTTGAATTTTGGCGTTACCTGCGGTGTCCATTGATGTCGAACAGTTGGAATATACAGGGAAATATTTGGTTTTGAATAAAGGAAGATAATTTTTATTATATTATTGCTCTCTTGGGTTCCTAGTTGAACATAGCGCTTCAACTGCACCTCTCCATTTTCTTCTGTCTTCTGCTATACTTTTCGCCTGCATCCATGTTATTCCATACTGTTTCAACTCCTCTTCACACGATCTCCTCCATGTCACCCTTGGACGTCCTACACGCCGCTCCCCTTTCGGGTTCCACTCGAGGGCTTGGCGCGCGATGTCACCCAGCGGTCTCCTCAGCGAGTGTCCGATCCATCTCCACTTTCTCCTGCATATTTGTTGGCTGGCGATTGGTTCTTGCTTTGTTTGTTCCCATAATTCCTTGTTGGTGATTCTTTCCGGCCATCTGATCTTCAGTATTGAGCGAAGACAGTGGTTAATAAAGGTCTGCAGGCTTTTGGAAATATTCTTTGTGACCCGCCAAGTTTCTGATCCGTATAGAAGGACTGACTTTACGTTTGTATTAAAAATCCGAATTTTGTTGTTGATCCTGAGTGACGAAGATTTCCAGATTGGTTTCAGGTTGGTGGATGTGTTTCTCGCTTTCCCTATTCTCGCTCGACTTGACATCCTCGTCTGTTGTGACTTCCAGTAGTTGAGACAATGCTCCCTAGATAAGTGAATGAAGTGACCTCTTTCAAATCCCTCCCGTTGATGGTGATTGGCGCTGGATGTTGCTGTTGTTGTTGTTGTTGGCTGGTTGGTTATTTTCATAACCTCCGTCTTGTCTATATTCACTTGGAGTCCTGTCTTCGCTGGCTGCTTCTTCGACCAGTTTGTCAGTTTTCGCTTGTAAGTCTTCAATTTTTTGTGACATCAAACATAATTCATCCACGCGCGAAATCCAGGTCTTCTAGGTTCTTCGCCTCGGTCCAGGATATTCCTGTCTTCTCGTTTCACACAGTCTGACGCATAATCCAATCCACCACAATTAGGAATATCATTGGTGATAGTAAGCACCCTTGTATATATTATATTTTGTTTTAATTATCAAGAGGAAATTACCAAGAGTTTATGCAGGCATATTTTAATCAAAAAATAAATAAATAACGTGTTAAAAGGGAAATTAATGTCTCTACAGATTGTGACTTCCAGTCAGAGAAATCTTTGTTATGAATGGTTGCAAGTGAATAAGCCGAGAGCATTGAAACCTAACTATGGCCTCTATTAGGCATTAGTCGTGCAGTGGTCGAATGCTTACCAACCAAGTGTGTGGTGTAGGGTTTGGTCACTGGCCGGTGAACTCTTCAACCCCGCTTAGCTGGTAGTTAACCAAGTGAAGACAGAAGCTTGGGTATCAGACTAGCAACCGCACTCTGTAAAATTGAAATCATTGTTAATGAAACTTTCAAACTCAAACTTGAAGCCTTTTGTTTCACTTGAAATGCAGTGGATATAAATATAATATAATAACATGTTTGTCTTCCTCAAAATGAAGGGTTACACCAGAATTAAACCAAGAATTTGGTAACTTTAGTTTTAGGCTATATAAGGGGTGAAAAAAAAGATTAAAAGTCCTCGGAACAGATTGACTAGTAGATGTTAGCAGCAAGATATACAATTTTTGATGGAGGTGTGCAGATAATGACGGAATTCTGGATCAGTTAATTCGTCAGAGTTAGCAATAAGATATTACATAATCAAAGAAATTTGTAAAATAATGGTGATTAAGAAGAATAGGACGACTCAGAAGTATTACGTTAAATACGAACAAGCTAATAGAATTGGCTAGAACTGTAAACATATAACAATGTCAAACGACACTTACAAGGGGAGGAGAAAAATAGTTTTTAAAAACTTAATACATATTATTTAGTTGGCCGTGGCAAAGGAAGGGGTGTACAAATTTCTTCTAAACGGACACACAGATTTAGTTTGTTCGGATGAATTCCGATTGCCTCTGCTGTATTTGGAAGTCGTACTCATAGACCACTTAAATAACTTTAAAAGATTTGTTATTATCCCCTTCATCTCCAGTATTAATGAGGTTATCTAGTATTGAGTTGCGTATAGCTTTATTCAAACATTTGCCAAATGAAGGTGAAAGCTGTTCAGAAATTCGACTACGAACTTGCCTTATCGTAAACCCAATTTAGCCAGCTACACAACAGCAGTTGAACTGATAGCTGTACATAGAAGAGACGAATCTATTCACAATTCTTTTATGTATGAATTAAAGTTTTGACATTAAATATTTTCGTTGTCCAAAATGTGTTTCCGATAATTAAGACAAAGAAATATGACGAATTTGCAGCGGTAAATTATGTCATTTCATCTTACAGGTTTTCATTATCTGCAAAGAACATGAAATTATAATACTTATAGAAGAATATAAGTAATGTACTTTAATACCAAAATGATAGAAGTAAATATCTAATAAATTAGAGCATCCGAAATGTAAACATCCTGATTTATCGTTCAAGTGATCTTCAAATAACATGCACTGAGAAGTAGACAACGAACAGAGTATTGGCGGGAAGGGGTGAGCGAAGAAAAAGGCAAAAGAATAAGAAAAACAGGAGTGTACGAAGAATGTTAATTAAAGAAACTGAACAGTTTATGTTTAAGATGTTTGATAAAAGAAATATGGGTTTCTTATGAAGTCGAAAGCAAACGATACACTTACTAATTATACCACCGCAATTCAAAGGCTATAAATTAAGCGAAGTAATTACGAAGAAATTAAGAAAATCAGTTCAGAGAACATTTAGTGCTGGTAAACTACAAGTTTTATTTTCTACACAACAGATGGTGATTCCTCGATTGGGAGATGAGTTACCAGACTAGCTACTTCAAATTGTATCTACCAATTCAACTGCGTTCGTGGAGCGACTTATATCAGCCGTTGCTCTAGGAACTCGATTTTTCGTGTTCGAGGACATCTCCCTGTATGGCTAAGTATAGGTGTAGTGAAAACCGTCAACAGTTGGTTATTAGACCACCTGGTCCAAACTGACATTGAAGAACTCTTCTGTATCATCTTCCGAGCACTAAATAAATTGCCAAAAACATCCAAGCACTGCATGCTCCAAACAGCAGAGGCTATCACGATGAAACAAGCACTGCTTTATGCACAAAAGAAGCAAGTTCAGCCACTAGTACTGTTCTGGCCAGCCTAAAGTAGCGCTTATGAATTCATGAATTTGTAATATTATCTTTCTTAGTTTTCTGACATTCAGCCTATTTTATGTTGATGCTATTGTGCTGTAATCTATTGATATTATTGATTCGATGTTATTTAAACAACATTAATGTTGTTAGTAGCACTAATTCATTCACTATTATAGATGGATATATAACTGTAGAACCTGATGAAGAGTAGGTTATTGAAAAGACTATTCTTCGTTCAGTAAACATTCTTTTTAAAAATTGCTGAATTGTATAAATCGCATAACTTTAGAATCGATGATAGTCAATTCATTTTAAACATTAGCCTATCAATATCCTGTCTTCTACATAAAGCTGACTAATTTTCACCGAAATGTTTAATTTGTCACTTTAGTCTCTTTCCTACAAAAATTTGATTTATTTTCAGAATTTTAGTTATCAAAGAAGAAGAATTGCTGTTTGCGTTAAAACAGCCTTTCTACTGTTTTGAAAAGTGCGCGTACATCTAAGCATTACACCCCTTCCCTAGTCAAAACTTTCCAATGGTTTGAAAGTTATATTGATAATAAATTCCGAATAATACCAAATAATGATGAAAATGCCGCTGATTAAGCTTTCAAAGTTGAATGGTTAATGTCATTTCACCCTGAATTATTGTCTCTACTTCAAATCACAATAAAAATGATTTTGTAATTTCATATATTTAGTTCCCTTGATAAATTTTGATAGAGAAAGAAAGACCAGATTTGCAGTATAAAATGATATCATTCTACTTCACAGGTTCTCATCAGCTGCAAACTACCTGAAATTAAAATGGTTATAAATAATAACATTTCATACTTCATTGTTTGAAAGGTAATAGAGAAAGCACTATAAGGTGAACGCATCTGGAATATAAGTATTATAATCTAAGTCACCATCAATTTATATACTATCAAAGAGTGCGTCGGTGGCACAGCGGTTAGGACGTTCGCCGACCACGCACATGGTACGAGGTTCGATCCCCGGCCGACGCACTCCTTTGCCTTGCTAAGCTAGAAATAATGCTGGTAAAGAGGTAAGGTTGGGCATGAGGCTAGCAACCGCATCCTGTAAAAACAAACACTGCTACAGAAACTTCAAGCCACTAGCTTGAAGCCCTGTGTTCCACTGGGAACCTGAAGGAGAAATTGTTATTATTAAACTATGAAAGAAGAAAAAAGGGGGAGTGAGAGAAGACAGAAAACAGAAAAATCTAATAAACAGTGTCAACATGGCAACTCAAGAAGGTCAAAGTGCATCAATTTGAAAACTTGCTTAGTGAGTTGAGCTCACTAGTGTGTATGACTAATCAGTGTAATGAAAGTGATATGGTTACCAAGGGAGTGAGAGATTGACCACACTCTCTTTCTGTTTGCATAAGTTTGGTCTGTGACGTTTGATTGCAATTGCTTCGGCAAATCGTAGTAGATTCGCTGTCCTTTGTATGTTTAATATTTTGAAGGATTTAGAAATCTCGACAAAATGACCCGTATCCACAAGGTGTCTGGTAATTGAACTTTGTAAATATCTGCTTCCTTTTAGGCATAAGTTTCTTGGAATATGCTCTGAAAACCGGATAGAAGCGCTTCTTTCTGTCCTTCCAATGTACTTGCTGCTGCAGGTACACGTAAATTTATAAATGCAGTTGTAGGTAACATCAGCAGAGTACTTATCCAGTTTTGATTGCCTTATAGAGCATGTAGTACTGTATAGTGTCACCAAATTGGCTGCAGGGAAGCATCTCTTTATTGCTCCCTTCATCCTCTTTTTAATCTTTTGAGATGCGGTTTCTCCTTTGTATGGGAGGCAAATGAACACTTTCTTCATCTCAACTGTTGGAGATTTCTCTTTCTCATCTCTTTCTTTGCTGTACTTTAGGATAAATCCTTTTGGATACCCGTTTTCCTTAAGACATTTTTCGACAAAGCTTAATTCTTCTCCTACCTTGTTAGGCGAACATAATTTCCTGGCCCTGTCGTATAGTTTGATAGTATATAAATTGATGGTGACTTAGATTATAATACTTATATTCCAGATGCGTTCACCTTATAGTGCTTTCTCTATTACCTTTCAAACAATGAAGTATGAAATGTTATTATTTATAACCATTTTAATTTCAGGTAGTTTGCAGCTGATGAGAACCTGTGAAGTAGAATGATATCATTTTATACTGCAAATCTGGTCTTTCTTTCTCTACCAAGATTTTGTAATTTTTACAGGAGAAATTCGCCTAATTCAAAATAATGCTTTTTTAAAATAAAGAATCCGTTCATTTATATTTGTATCAAAAATGCAGCTATGTAAACATAGCGTAACTGATTTGTGGCTATCACTTTGTCAGGGTAGAATTAACATAGAGGTATTCAGTGAACCAGTCTTTTATCTGTATATTTCGATGCTAAAATTTTTCTAGTAAAAACTATGTTGATTCTCTAGCCAATGTCAGTTTATGATGCAATCCTGTAACCAAAACTATGTTCCATTTGTCAGTAAAATTTATTTTAATCAACATTTTGCGGTTCATTTGTTAAATTAGGAGTGTTTCGTAAATATTTCGGGGTATTTTTTCATTTTATTGGTTCTTTTTTTCCATAGAATATTTTACCTTTGACATAATGCGGTGAAGGATTTTGACAGTTTTCCAATTTATCTAGCCTTTTTAAACTTAATATTTACCGGATCATTAATGTCTAGTACAAGTATTTTTAAATACAACCTGGCCTAGCTTAATATTTAGCTTGTTTTCCGGGTAGTTCTAGGTCAAAGAAAAGAAGGAAGGCTGGGCATGGGGCTGGTGGCCGTACTCCGGAAAATTAATCTACTCACGGTGTAGAAACTTCAAGGCATAAGAAAAATGTAGGCAATAAACTTAAGTATCACTGCAATTGGAGAGGCGAAATGACACAGCGGGCTTGTGAAAGTCCTAGAGAAGCCAATCAGCCGATGTGTCCGCTTTCGATGTAAGTAAAAATAAGTATTAGGACATGAAAATTGCAAGAGGCTGTGAAGGCTGCCTAGGCTGCTGGAGAAATAATAAGATATGGCATAGAAATGCTAGGAATCTAAAACAGGAGGTGGGATGGATGTGGACTATCCAAGTATGTTTGAACACATTGAGTATTAGTTAGTGAGCTAACATTTTTAGGTACCACTACTAAATGTCATACAAATTTTAAATGATTAGATGAGGTTTAGTTGACAGTGATGTAAATTTGCTTGAAACTGGAGATACCTTTAAGATACCTGTATTTTGTTCGAATGCCAAAAAAAGAAGTTACTTATACTGCGTGTTTCATTAATGTAGGCAAACATTCAACAAAAGCACAATTTAATTAAATCTCTTGCGACTCGCATCCCACGCATCTGTAATCCCGACGTTCTGGAAACAGAATTAGATATTCTAAGAGAAATCTTCATCCAGAATGGATACCCAATAAGATTCATCGACAAAAATATCAAACCAATAATTCGGAGAAACGAAACTTTAATTGCGCCTAAAAAGAAACTCTACATGAACTTCGATTTCAAGTGAGATTTGACAAGCGATATTCTCAAGAGAAGGATTACACCATCCTGAGAAGAACATTCTTTGCAGCAACACTAAGAATAGTGTTCTTCAGTCGCCCACTGATCTGCAGAAGTCTCAAGGACAAGATCCCGCATCTGACCACTTCCACGTGCACATATCAGTTCACCTGCTGCTGTGGACCTAGGTACATCGGTCGTTCGACGCGCAACCTGTCCAAGAGGATTCAAGAACACTATCCAGCATGGTTGTGAAAAGGCAGTAGTGGTACAATAAGGAGTGAGATAATTGAACATCTGGTTAACACTGATCATTCCATCTCAACCAACACCTCCTTCAAAGTAATCTACAGAGTCAGGAATGACCTACCACAGGGAATACGGTTTTGTCTTCTTTGTATCGTTGAACCTCTAGCCGTTCATATAGAAAAACCGGAGCTGTGCATACAAAAGAGGATTACTCAACCACTTCTACTGTCATGTTAACAACTTCTTTGATTTTGATGACTTAATTTTGTTTCTATGCCTGTTCTTTAATTGCTTATAATTCTTGTATTCATTCAGAACTCTTACGTAATTTCATACTCTCTTCTTTGTTCGTTCCTATGTGTATCCTGAGTACAACTCAATCATCAAACTATTCATATTATTATTATTCCATAACTTCTTTATTGACAACCGTTTATGACAACTCATCACCTTTGTTACTACCTTAATTTCATTAACACCTAATTTTCTTGTCTGATTTTGTATTACGTAACTGCAACAACCAATCTTCACCTGTATAGTTAAAATAACCATAACCAATTGTATTTTTGTTTGACAAATTTAATATACGCACACATACAAAACAACCATGTATATTTGCTATTGTACAGCTATGAAAATGAATTTACCGAAAAGAGACTCTTCGCTGATCTACGTGTTTTGTTTTCATTAAACAGTTTGTGTTTAAAGAATACATATTATGTATGACTAAAATCCCTAACTGTAGCAGTGTCTCTCAAAATTTTATTTATTTTTTATTACAGCTTGATTCCACACTACATTTTTGGTACAAGTATAAAATTTTCAGCATGGATGTCGGTAGCCCAAATTTTGCAGGCCACCCATAGATATCAGGTGTACGTCGGCAGGGGATCGAACCTTGGACCACGTGCATGGTCGGCGAGAGTCCTAACCACTGTGCCACCGACGCAAAAGATGATTAATCTTCTTTTCTCTGGAAAAAAGTACTTTTACTCAAAAATGTGTCATAATACAAATAGGTAATCTACATTTTTGATTAGTTCTGTGAAGGAAAGTAGTATTTGTCGTCACGTCACTTTGACTACAATGGTTTTTACTTTGATGACACGAGTTTAACTACTTTAAATTATGAAGTATATTTTGATATATAATTTGTTCAAATATTACATGAGATATTCAAGTGTTGGTATTGTTTTCAACTTTTTCAATTTCAGTTGAATTTAAAAAAAATATAATATCTTACGTCATTTCACTAAAATTATTCTGTTTAAGAAAAGAAAAATAATGAAATCTCGAATAGTTTTATCTGAAAGCAGGTAGGCATTAAGATTTATCACTGATGTTAGTCAGTGATGCAAAAATAAATACAAACACCTTATAATAATATACACTCAAAAGATAATAACTATAATCCTTTGTTTACGTTCCTCGCTTCAGCGACATCTATTCACTGTATTAGGTTCCCTGTCATCCTTTTCAAATGTCTTTACAACTGTCCACAATCCTTCGTTTCCTCTTCATGTGATCGCCTTCATTCTAATATCAAACCGAAACCCAATCAGTCACCGCCGATTCGGAATTCACTTTAAGGTCAACCTGGTGTGTTTACTATTTGAATATCGACCGAGCATACGTCCTATACACCTTCACGTTTTTCTGCATAGTTTTTGAGCAATAGATTCTTCGTGGGTTTACTGTACTGCCAGAGATCCACGTTGGTTTTCCTTCCCAGCACGTCATCTATTCCTCAGGGCTGAGAGAAAGCAGTTGCTGAGGAAAGCCTGTACTAGTTTCTCTGATATTCTATTCGTGGACCGAGTACCATGTCTCTTCACTATACAGAAATCCTAATTAAATATTAGCGTTTGAAAATTCAGATGTTTCTCATTGTGCTACGTTGTAGATCTCCAGGCTGGTGATGAAATAATGAAAGCCTACGTCGCTGTCTCAGTCCCATCCTGCCAGACTTTGGCGTTCAGATGGCTTATTGAAAAATACAGTTTCTTTTACACTCCGTCAGTTGATTGGTGCTTGTTGTAGCCAGTGGGATTATTATTATTTCCTTGGGTTCCGAGTGGAACACACCGCTTCAACAACACATCTTCACTCTCTTCTATTCTCTGTCGTCCTCTTCAGCTGGGTCCATGATTGTCCATAATCACTCATCTTCTCCTTACACTATTTCCTCTATTTTACTTTAGGACCCCTGCCCAACTCGTCGTTTCACATTCGGGTTTTACTCAAAGATGTGCCTGGTACGTGACGTCATTCGATGACCTTCTCAATGTTCGCCAGATTCATTATTATTTACTTCCGTATATTTGTTGAACGATAGGTTCTTGCTAAGTTTGTTCCTACAGTTTCTTGTTGGTAATTCTCTCCGAACAGCTGATCATCTGACATTCAATATGGAGCCAGCAAAGGGGGCAGTGGCCTGCTGGAAACCCTTTCCGTGACACACAGTGAAAGTTTCCGATCCATTCAGAAAAAATTGACTGACTTCACATTTGTGCTGGCCTATGCGATAGTGTCTGCAATTTATTTGAAGTGAATTGAACTCATTTCGAAGAGTTTTCAGTGTCCATTTAAACAAGAAACTTGCATAAAACATTTTATAATTGTTTTAATTTACAACAGCTCTACTCATGCAAAAAGAATTTCTACTTTGTGTAGACAGATTGCTTTTTGATATTCACAATGTTATATTATCTTGAAATACTTGGTAACACACCTCAATGAGAACTTATGTATGGAGTATGCGTTTATTGCATAGGATATCCTAAATAACAGCAATAGCAAAAAAGGTTTAAAGCAATAGCCTTTTTTTCTCCATTTACCCTCAAGTGCATTTAAGTTACTCTTAAGTATTTAAGTTTTTTGTATAAAATAGATAAAAATGATGCAAATGATTGAATGTTGAATGCACTTCTAGAAATTACAGACTACTGACAAAATTCTTTCTAGTTTATCAGCAAATGTATTACTTTAGCCGTTTAGTGATCTGTCATTTATTTTCCGCTTTGCAAAAGGCACAGACAGGTTTTCTTCAGACATCACTAAGTTCTGTATATACTGTGAAGAAAATAAGAACTGACATGCGATTTAAAATAAAATACTTATCAGAAACAGTGTAGTCATTCAAGTATAATAAATACGAACTCGCTTATTCACTACCTGTTTTAGTTTCAAAATACACATGTTAAGATCATATAAGTTAGCAAAAATATCTCTTTTAGTAACTTCATGTCAGATATGTACGCTTATTTAGGGGGTCACGATGTACACTGTTCATAAACAGAATTACTCCTGTGAATCTTAGGGTATAGGCCATACCAGTAGGATATTGTTTAGAAGCACCAGTTTGGTTGTCAAAAAGGGAACAAAGAATAGTCAGCAGCAAAGTTCTTGAGAGCATTATTACTTCTTGTCATGTGTCATCATCACCACAGACTTCATTTAGAGTCATATGTAAAGTAGGATCAAGCAGATTAGGAAGATTTTACTTACAACTCCTAAAAACAGTCAAATCATGAACAGTTCATAGGAAAAAACCTGAGCTTTGTGCTTTTGGAGGCGTTTTATCCATTGTGACTTTAGTGTCATTCTCATTTTTCTGATTTGTAGTTTTCCTGAAAACGTTTGCAGCATATTTTCCCTCCTTTGTCTTTTGTTTCCTATCAGTTATTTTCAGGGGACTTTTCATCACCTAACTAACTGGCTGTCAGTCCTTGTAATTACTTCAGATTATTCACTGGCTTTCATACATTCTAATTTCTTATACACTTTGATTTATTTTGTTATTCACTGACAGTAACCTCTGATCTTTGTTCTCAATTAACACTGAATATACAAAGCTTCTAAATAACTGTAAAGCTTTGAACCTAAGTCATGAGAAAAGATCTCTTTGCTGACTTAAGAAATCTTGACTATATTACAAGGGAAATTTTTGTATTTCAAGACGAAGAAATTTTCAAAGTCTAGTGAAGCATCCTGCATCCTGATTTAATTGGCGTAACTAATTTAAAAGCAGTTCTACGTGTCGTAAGGATTCCCTTCAGGAGTGGAATCGGGAAAATGTATATACAGATAAACCTAACTATAAATCCTGTGTTCGAACCTCAGTGGATTTGTACTGATAAAGAGTCCGGAAGTAGAGCGAATTAGCTGTCTAGTACTCCCAGATTTTTTTACGTAAGTTAATCATGAAATCCTGAAACCGATCATTCAAAACCATTGCAAATCAATACTTGAATAACTCAAAAATTTATTAGTTAGATCTTAATAATTTTAATGATCCTACTATTAGAAATGTATAATAATCCGAACTAATTGAGTAATAGTTACATGTACAAATATAACAATGAACTGACTTCTGATGAAATGCATAATTAAAGCCTTCTGGATCGACGAATTCACATCTTTATAGTTTGTCAAAGGTTAACAAAGAAGGGTTAATCATGTGTTTAGTTTTAGTTATATTGAGATCATCATTACAGCCTTAGCATTTGGGTACTTGTTGGTTGACAGAAATCCCGAAACCTGCTAGAAAGGTTACAGCTATGCATTGCTTAAAAGATACTTAAGAATTTGTGAATTCAGTTAATGAGGTTAACGTGTCTGGCAGGGTCATGGCTTCGTTACATTTCATCTTTCTGTTCAGTAACATATATCTCATAGAAACAGTATACTATTTATGTAAATGTACTGATCCGGATGCGTTGGTAGGACAACAATAGAATGCTAGCCAACCATGCATATGGTTCGATGTTCGATCCCTGGTCGATGAACTCCTTTGCCTCGCTAAGCCAGTAATAAAACTGGTGAAGGGGAAGGTTGGGCGTGAGGCTAGCAACCCCATTCCGTAAAAAAATACCACTACTACCGAATCTTCAGAGCTCTTTTTTGAAGCCCTATGTTCCACTGGGAACGTATGAGAAAAAAACTGATCCAGATAATTTAAATGTTGACATACCTTCTAAATATATTAAGGAGCTGATATTAAAGTGCACCATGGGTGTTCAATTCCTATTTATTGATGAAGTATATCTCATCAGCACGGAGTAGATATTCGGTCACCGCTTGGTTCATTACTCGCTGACGGTTTCACAGTGAATCTATAATCAAGTAATATACAGTCAGCCATAAGTCAGTTCAACGTCGGTGGGCAGTACATGTGTTGTACGTTTATTACGGTTGGTGAAATTTTCGGTTTGAATGAAATCCCTGAAGGATTTAATATTACTTATTGATCCCTTGGTTCTCAAAAGAAATAACTGTTCGGAAAATCCCTTCTGAATGATCTAATTGCAGTAGTTTTCACTTATTTGGGCATTTCAGCTAACTTTGTAATAAGTATCCATTTTCCTCCTAGATCGTATATCACTGTTCTGACAATTGCATATCACACGCTGATTTGATCCTTATTATCTGTCTTTGTCCCTGTTTATTCTCTTATTTTAATGTCCCCCTTTGTGTTTCTTTGATGCACCGATAATGTGTTGTGTTACGATATGATTTCTTTCGGGTGAATCAAGGTGATTCCGACTTTGGGCTGTCTCCGAGAATTGTTAGTTTGTGATTCTTGTCGACACAGTTTTGATCCCACCTTTTCGGGAACTTTTATTTGATTCTAAAGTAGTAGTATTTCTAATAACTGATCAATTGGTTCTACTTCAGAAGTTCAGTTCGAAGAAAGACTTGTCATCTTAGATACTGAGCTATCCAGGAAAACCGATGGATCAGTCCACCATAAGCCAAAATGGAACAGCAAGCTGACTGTATTCTTCAGCTTTCTTCCTTAAACTAGATGAATAAACCTTATCAGATCTCTTCTCATAAGAATGTATTTCATACTCACAGAAACACATATTAAACAGAGTACTGTAGGCTTTCCAAAGTATTCTGGTCCAGAATGGTTCATTCACCAGCATTCATCAATGAACAGGGGTAAGATGTAAAGTAAATTATGTATTCGTCATGAATAAACTGATGTAATTATGCGTAGTATAGCTGCTTAAAACATCATTCAATTATTAACACTGTCTCTTTGAGTATTATGTCAGAATCAAACACACTAACTTCCTCTGCACAGAGATTAGGTTGAAACTGTTTGATAGCACAAGGCTTCCACCAAGTAAATAGGCTTGGTTCTCTTGGTATATTGATTATTTTAAGGCCTAACTGACTTAAAGTGAAGGCTCCATGTCAAACAGGTGCTAAGCGACTGCATGTGTAAACACTTTTATACTTTTCAGTTGAATACTATTGGGGTATTCTTCTAAAGTCTAATAGACTGTCTTCTCTCAGTACGTCTCATATACAATCTTTATACAGTTTTGTTAAGTTATTCCGATTATCTTGGTAGAGAAGGTATACTTATTGAATTGAATTTTTGATTTTCCCATCGATCTATTGGACCGAAGTGCTCGGTCTCAGGTTGACATGTCGGCTTCTTGTGCAGATGCTTCGACGATGTCTGGGTATTTAGTTAGTATACAATTGGTGGATGGTGGCTAGCAGTGGAATCCAGGATGCGCATTTCGTCCTATTTGGGACTCGTCAGCTGGATGTACCTGCATTTCTCACTGAGTGATGATGTTCCCACCGAGGCTCGAAATGAGAAATGCAGGTACATCCAGCTGACGAGTCCCAAATAGGACGAAATGCGCATCCTGGATTCCACTGCTAGCCACCATCCACGAGAAGGTATACTGTTTGAACGCATAAAAGTTTAGGTTAATAGAAGTTTATTTTGATGCTTTCAAATGTACGTAAAAAGTGAACTCACAAAGTAAAATTAAGTTGATACGAAATTTGATTAATAACTATAAAGTTTTGTTGTCTTCAAAGTTACAAAACAAAGTTAGAAATATGCCAAAAAACTGGGCGGCGGGGAGAGGGGATAAAGTGAAGTTCTATAAGCCTTTTTAGTTTTCGTATCTCACTGGTATACTGATTTGTTTTCACGATAAAAGATGCATTTTGCAAGTGTATTTTGATAATTCTACCATTTTTACATCCTTTTTTTATGAGAGGTACTCGACTTTGTTTATTTATGCAACTGATGGAAATATTGTTGGTTGATTTGTATTCTTTTAATCCAAACTTATTTATCTAAACTCAAAATTGTAAAAATTAACCAGTAATCAAATTCCAGTGATTAAATCTGTTTACCTGAACACTGTGACATTCAAGCGGGATTCAGACAACGCCTATCAGTGTCTGAAATTTATTCATTCAGTAAATTTTAGATGAGACAGTTTCCGGTGTGAGCTCAAAATAGGAAAAAATAATAATAAACAATTTAGACAACAGCCTCCGTTTTGATCCTGCAAATGTAAAACAAAACAAAACTGAGTGCTTTTAATTGTCAGATATCATCAGTAGAGTTGTTTTTGTTTGTTTTGTTTTTTTCATTTTAAAATGAGCATTGAAGAGGTCATTCACCTAAATAAAACTGCTAAATAGAGAAAAATTTAGAATATCCAACTTAGAAATAGCTTATTTTTGTTTATTATGTAAGTTTCTGTACTTTTTTAAAAGTTGCTACCACTTCACTTTGATTAGGTTACCCTGAAAAATTCTGATTTAGCCTTCAGAAGTATGGTCTTTTACTGTTTCTATCCTTAGGAATACCACTTGTTACTTTATAACTATCGGTGGAATCCAGGATGCTGATTCCGTTTTATTTGAAACCCATCATTTGGATGTGTCTGCAATCTCCAGTAAGTGCTGGTGTTCCTATTGAAATACGAACCCAGTATCTGTCACTCAGAATGTCAAAGCCATCACTTAGGACACAAGAATCCCCCCTCTTGTGCAATAGTGATCATTCATTCTTTTGTTTAAGTCGAATTTGTTTCCAGTGTTGATTAGTTGAACCACTATGTTGACAGCACACGAACATTTCCGTCCAGCCAATCAAAAGAAAGACCCGAAGTCAACTTAGGCAAGAATACCACTTACCTGACACCAGTTAAACCATTTATTTACAGGATTTCATCATGTGCTGACATCAGGTAGAGAACCATTGGAAAACCTGGGTAGGTAGCTATCTGGAGTTCCAGTGAGAAGTCGTTACCAGTAGGGTGCAGCACGTCGGGTATGAGGACAAATACTCGCCGAAGACATTGGCTAGCGGTCGCACTATGTCGTGAATTGGCAGAAGTTGCAATTCATGGGCCATTGGATCGGGTCTCAGTTGCTCAATGGTATACGAGCTAGCTCGCCTTGTAACCAGTAGGTCCTGGGTTCCAGCCTCAGTGGTGGGTGTGTACTGATGAAGATTTCCAAACTAAAACGAAACAGCTGTCCAGTACTCTCAGGTTTTCCAATGGTTCTCTAACTAATGTCAGCTCGTGATGAAATCTTGTAAACAATCAACCGAATCCCTACAAACCAATACTTGAATTCATTTATTGTTGAGTCTCAAAGATTTTGTAGTATTCTGCCTTCCCAATCGTGCATTTTTCATCAAAATGACATTTTTTGTCTCACATTTCTTTTTACACCTATAATGTAGAGTGTAACTTCAAGACGCAGAATTTATTGAAAGACAGTCAATTTTCTTCAAGGTGTGATTAATAAAAAAATACACCGTGAAAGCATTGTTTGTTACGTTGATATAAGAATAAAACTTGTGCACTGTGGTAGAGTGTAATTCCATTATGGGTAAATTTTGTTTGTTACGATTGGTTGTACTTTAAAGCAGCCGTGGTGTTCTACAAGAAAGAGAGTAAAATATGTATATGGTTAAGAATAGGACTGTTATGTGGTTTGTTTCGCTTTTGGGATTTCTAGTTAATACACTTTTCTTTTCTTTCTTGTCTAATATGTCATGAACAGATCCCAATAGATATTTTCTTTTAAAGACAAAAAAAGGATGAAAATACTCTTATTTTTGTTTTTATTCCATTATTACAACATCACATGGTACTTTTATTCAGCATTTGATTCTCATGTCCATTAAAGACAATTCCCATGTGTGTGGGTGAAGCGAGGGGGGGTTGAGTGTATGCGGATTAGTTTTAGGGTTTTCAAAGATATACCATACGTTTTTTTCAAAAGTCATCAGGGAAAACGTTTGCAACTTTGCCTATCTAATAAAATAAATAGACATTCTCAGAAAATGTCTACATTTGTAATGTTTATAAAACATATTTGAATAAGTAAAACTGAGTGCAAACTTTTTTTTGACACAGTAATAACAATATTGCAGTAAGCAATGATATAATTATCTCTGGTATTCACGACTTCGTGTAATGGTGAAGTATTGTTTTGGGGAGCGTTATTCAGACCCTGAGTAAATGTTGCTCATCTGCGTTCTGAATATGAATAAATTTGTTTAACATGTTATCACGAGTAGAAACGAAAGTAGAAATATTCTTTATTATTAAAAGAATATAGTATTCAGACAACCAAGAACAACAAGAACAGCCAAAACCAGTCACCATCAACTGAAGAGATTTGACACAGGTTCCTTCCTTCCCTTATCCGGCTAGGAAGTATAGTTCCAACCACATGCCGGCGGGACGGATGAAGATGTCAAGGCTGACCAGAATCAGGAAGATAAGATACACCTTCATCAATCTAAAGTCAGTTTGGAAATCCTCTACACTCCTCAGTATAAAGAACAAGATTCGGATTCTGTTTACCACAAATGCAAAGTTAGTCAGTTATTAATTGCGTATTATTTTGTTTATTAGATATATTACACAGTGAAACAGTTTTATTTACTAGATGACGTTTCAAACAAAATTTATTGTGCATAATCATATCAGTTATAATCACACGACTTCGAAACCTCAGTTTTATAGTTTTCTTTGTTCTCTTCTATTTTTTCGTCGATGGGGTAATAGGATTTCCCAGATATCTGGAACCGGTGTTGAATCATTCCTATCACACGTATTCTCTCTCAGTTGATTTGATAAACAAAGCTTCTGTTATCAATCTCTCCCTTCACCCAGTGACATTCGATTTTAAAACTGTCATTCTATCCCATCCTATTGTATGGTTGTATGTAATTGCATATAGTGCTATAGCTGAACTATTCTCTGGTTTTTTTTTATCTTATATCTATAATACTGTTACACTGTGTGATAAATCTAATAAACAAGCTAATAAGGAATTACTTACTACCTCAGTGCCCAAGTTTTACACATATATTAGTGAGTTCTTCTATATAGGTCGGAAACTTGCACTGGCTGTTACGGAGAAGATTTGCAACAGGCCATTGCAGACTTTCATCAACAGATGCCTCCTTCGCCGGCCAGAAAAAAAATTAGTTACAAGAAACTCTTGAGATGAACAAACCAACCAAGAGCCAATTACTCAGCTAATATTTTGGAGAAAATGGAGATAGATCAGGTATGCGTTGAGGAGGCCGTCGAATGACATTTCGCGCAATGCAGGTCATCGCTTGAGTGGAACCCCAGTGGGAAGCAGTGAGTGGATTGTCACATCAGGGGTGACATGCAGGAGATCGTGGTAGGAGTAGATGAGAGATGTATTATTGAAGCCATATGTTCCACTCGGAATCAAAGGAAATAATAATAATATAGTGTTCAGATAGCATTTTATGTACAAATGTACATGTGCAGATGTCTGGTTATTCACTTTGTATTCAAGTGTTGGGTTGTAGGGATTCGGTTGATTGTTTACAGGATTTCATCACGAGCTGATATTAGTTAGAGAACCATTGGAAAACCTGAGAGTACTGGACAGCTGTTTCGTCTTAGTTTGGAAATCTTCATCAGTACGCACCCACCACTGAGGCTCGAACCCAGGACCTTCTGGTTACAAGGTGAGCTAGCTCGTATACCATTGAGCCACTGGGACCCAATCCAATGGCCCATGAATTGCAACTTCTGCCAATTCACGACATAGTGCGACCGCTAGCCAATGTCTTCGGCGAGTATTTGTCCTCACACCCGACGTGCTGCACCCTACTGGTAACGACTTCTCACTAGACCACAGGTAGCTACCTACGCAAGTTTTCCAATGGTTCTCTACCTGATGTCAGCTCATGATGAAATCCTGTATTCCCTTTGTAATCTATAACATTTCACAGAGAGCAAAACAGCAACAAGTAAGGAGCATTTTAGTTATTATGAGTAATTATTTGTAAAGTTAACGACTAAACGTTTATTGGCGATTATCTAATCAAGTAATAAAAAAGTGTAATTAAGCAGATTAATAAAATTTAAGTCTACATATTTGAGTTAAAACAAAGAAAAGAGAATAAAGTAAATACTTCCTACAGAATACTGATTGACAGAGGAGTGACACTGTCGCATGAACAAACTCAGTATCAGAAGTACCGTTTAAAACCAAATATTACTTTTGAAAAAACTTATGTAATTCATTCGTAGATTAAGTTCACTATGATTTATTAATACAACAACCAGTTCAATATTTTGATTTTAGCGTAAGGCAAAGAAGTGAGGGGACCACTGATAAAAAAGGCAGTGCATATGTATGAAATTTGAACAGGTAAGTACCGGAATTATCATAGATTTAACCTCTTCGGTTACAACCGGAATCTGGTTAAAATTGTGTTCAGTAGGGTAAGTGTGTTGTATTCGGAAAATAAAATTGACGAAGAACTCGTGGATATTGAAAAGAATCTCACGGAGAACGAATATCCCATGAAGTGTATAGTGAAATGCGCCGGAGAGGGAACGTGCACACTGAAACCTAAATATCGATTGTGAAGAAACCGGTTTTTATATATCTGGCATACAAAAAAGTAGACGTATCAACAAGAACAGGAGACAAAAAATCAAATGGTGCATGGGAAATGGCGTTTAGACCCACTAGATTAATTACTGTTTACAACATGAACTGCTCACTAATACAATCCCAAACAAATTGAATCAAATTGAAGTATGCGCTGAAGATGTCACTTAGTAGGGTGATGAAAGCTTCGCAAATCAACCATCCAGCTCAGAGAACACAACCACAACAAAATCATCCACCTGAGCTACAAATCTTTTCTATCATATCTCAATCCCAAACAGACAAATATCCTGCTCATGATAGCGCCAACTGCATTTACCGATTTACATGAACTTGTGGAAAAAAGCACTGAGAGAAGACAATCTATCAGGCGTTAGAAGAATATCCCCAACAGTATTCATTTGAAAAGTATGCAAGTGTATACAGGTGCATTCACTAAGTGCCTGAGTGATATGGAGCATTCAGTTTAAATCAATTGGGCCTTAAAAATAATCACATGTGGTTAAACGTTTAAATCTTATCGTCTGTTGGTTTGCAAGCATCTGATTGATTACAGGTTTGGTCACGAGTTAACATCAGTTAGAGAATCATTAGAAAACCTAGAAGTACAGAACAGCTGTTTCTTCCCAGTTAGGGACTCTTCAGGAACGCCTACCAACTTAGGTTCGAGTGTAAGACTTTCCGGTTTCAAGATGAGCTCGCAGATCATTCAGCCATTGGGAGTTGGTCTAGTGGCCTTTGAATTTCAACTTCTAGTAATTCACGATCACCAACCAACGTTTAGGGCGAGTAACTGTTCTTTCACCTGACTTACAGGACCAACAGAATGTCGTCGATGTTTCGGCTGCAATCTATTTCTCATAGTCAGATCAGCATGCTTACTTACATAACTCTGAGAATGTGTTTCTTATGCTCTACTACTGCTTATAATTTGATTTTATTCCTTTCAGTCACTGAGTGCTACATCAAATAAAATTGTTGTGTTATGCGATGATGTTCTACCACAGCGTCTGAATTCTGTTCAGATGTCAAAATTATTGAGAAGGTTGTTTTCCGCTGGAGATATTCGACGAATGACTCTAATAACTTAATTTGTACGCCTTTGTTGCTCATACAATTTGATACATCGTTTCCATTCACAAAATTTCACGCATAATTTTAGGTCAATGTAGAATCTCATAGTATAATTTTATCCGTTCATGACTGTGTTAGCATAGAAGCCAATTATGTTTATTACTTGAATGATTGTAATCTAATACGAGAACTTCTTTTTATGCATTAAAACACACCTTTGTTCAGTCTATCATTGAATCATTGAAAAAAAATATTATTTCTTCCCATAAAATAACTACAAGTTGCAATGTTATCATTTTATGATGTCGAATGAAAACGAAAACAAACCAACAGAAAATATCATCAGTGGGATAGGATATCGAATAGTTTTGCAACCTATTCATCAATTGCTTGTTTCTAGCAAAATGTGAAATTGATGTGTCATTTAATTAGAATAGACAACCTTATGAGAAGAATCAGGTTGCAGTTTAAAAATATGTCATAGTGAAATTCATAAAATCTAATCGAGAAAGAGATCCTAACTCTGCGGTTTATAAAGCAGGATATATAACAACCAATGCTTATACAGTTTTGCAGTAATCGATAAACCACTGATAAACATTCTGTGTTTATTATATTTCCGCAGCAAAAATATGTTTTTAAATTTTAAAAACATAGCCTTCTGAATTATTGAATTGAATTTTCGATTTTCCCGTCGATTGATTGGACCGATTGATGACCCGTCGCACAAGAGGTGGCTCTCGTGGCCCAAGTGGTCTAGTGGATAACGCTTTGGCGTTTGAAACTATGGGTACTAGGTTCGAGCCTCGGTGGGAACATCATCACTCACTGAGAAATGCAGGTACATCCAGCTGACGAGTCCCAAATAGGACGAAATGCGCATCCTGGATTCCACTGCTAGCCGCCATCCACCAATTGTACACCAATTAAATACCCAGACATCGTCGAAGCATCTGCACAAGAAGCCGACATGTCAACCTGAGACCGAGCACTTCGGTCCAATCAATCAACGGGAAAATCAAAAATTCAATTCAATAATTAGTATGACCCGTTGCACAAGAGGTGGCTCTCGTGGCCCAAGTGGTCTAGTGGATAACGCTTTGGCGTTTGAAACTATGGGTACTGGGTTCGAGCCTCGGTGGGAACATCATCATCACTCACTGAGAAATGCAGGTACATCCAGCTGACGAGTCCGAAATAGGAAGAATTGCGCGTTATCCTGGATTCCACTGCTAGCCACCATCCACCAATTGTATAATAGCCTTCTGAAGCTGAAATAAATTCCAATTTGAGTGGAACTGTGTTTTCAGGAAATAACATTGTTTAATTAAAAGTGCAATTACGCCCCCTATGGACAGAAAGATATCATCAAGCTCAAGCGAATCGCTGAAATATGAAATAGTATGCTTTAAGCGTGCAGGAGGACGACAAGTCTGCATATTATTACCAATGGTGATATTCCTAATTTTGATGGACTGTAAAATGCGTCAGATTGTGCCTGAGGAATAAGAAGACACGAATACGTTGAACCGATAAGAAGACTCTAGAAGATCTGAATCTCACGCGCGGATGATTTATGTTTACTATCATAAAAAGCATTAAGACTTGCAGGTGAAAACGGACAAACTAGCAGGAGGAATTCTAAAGACAGGACTTCAAGTGAGCAAAGAGAAGATGGATATGGTAAAAATAACGAACCAACAGTTACAGAAAACAGTATTAGTAACTAATAACGGGATAATTTTGAAAGAGGTTACTTCCTTCACTTATCTAAGAAGCATCGTTCCTACCATAGGAGGCAAAATCAGTTTCGAAACCTTCTGTAATCATCATCAGGAAAAACTTTGGATTTTAAGCACCAACGTTAAGTCAGTCAGTTTTTCTGTGTGGGTCGGAAACTTGCACTGCGAATTACAAAAGCGTCATCAAATGGCCACTGCAGACTTTTGTCAATGTCCGGTTCAAAATTGAATATCAAATGGCTGGCCAGAAAGTGTAATCAACAAGAAACTATGGGAACGAACTAACAAAGAACCAAGTAAATGGAAATGGACTGGGATTACGTTGAGGTGAGTGTTGGTTATTATCTCACTTCAGGACATAACTTCAGTGGAAACCAGATGGGAAATGATGAGTGGCTTGTCAAAAGGTGACATAGGAGAGATCATGCAAGGAGAAAATGAGAGATTATGAGCAATCGCGGGGCCAGCTGAAGAGGACAGCAGTAAATAGAACAAGATGGAGATGTGCTGTTGAAGTTCTGTGTTCCATTCAGAACCCAAGGGGACAGTAACAATTACAATAAGGACTCTTTTTTAGGTATATTCCCAGATGTTTCTGCTTTTATTAAAGATGTTAATCCTTCCTCTGCATTACTACCATATGGTGATTGAGTTGTCATAAATTTTTGTTATGTTCATATGTCATCTTCATATTTTGTGTATTGGTCCAAATCTGAATATATGACTTGTCAAACAAAAGCTTTATTGTTCATATAAAGATATGATTTTGTATAACCAACAACCATTAATTAACCTCAGTCTTAAAAAATACTATTGTTATTATTCCCTTGGGTTCAGAATGGAATATATGGCTTCAACAGCACGTCGTCATTACGTCCTGATCTCCTTAGCCCTTCTAAGCTGACTCCACATTTGCCTATAAGCTCTCATCTGTTCTCCAGACAATCTCCACGGTGTCACCATTGGATGTCTATCTCGTCGTCCATTCTCGAGAGGTGGCCTGGCGCGTGATGTTGCTTGTGGTTTCTTGAGATTGTGTCCCATCCATCCCCATTTTCTTCAGAATATCTGTTGAGAAATAGGTTCGTGATTGGTTAGTTTCTAGAGATCTTTGTATCTAATTCTTTCCCGATGTTTATTCTTCAATATGGATCCAGCGAAGGCAGCCGTTGATAATAGTCTGCAGCCTGTTAGATATGTTTTTCGTAACGCTCAGTGCAATTTTCTGATCCTAAAGGAAGAACTGACTTCATTGACATTGGTGATGAAAATCAGAATTCAGTTTCGTGTACAAAAGATTTCTAAACTGACTCCAGAGTGACGAAGATCTACCTAACTTTAAATATTAAAGGCTATCTTTTGTTTAAAAGAATTCAGTTATAGATATGATAGAGAAGATTTGTAGCTCAGATGGATGATTTTGAGGTGGTTGTGTTCTCTGAGCTGGATAGTTGATTTGCGAAGCTTTCATCGCCCTACTAGGCGACATCTTCAGCGCATACTTCAATTTCTTGAAGTGAGCTTTTAGATTTCTCCACGAGTTTATTAATCATCTCTCCTGGTGAACTTGGACGTGGTGATTGGTTGTTTTTGTGTGTTTCCATAGTTTCTAGGTTACTTGTATTGGAACTGATTGTTTCTTTGACTTGAGCTTTGATCTCATGTATTTTTATGCAAAAGAATTGCATACATACACTATTCAAGAGGGCAAGGACTCATTGCAGCACTCCCATATTAAGGAAAATGGAAGAAAAATATCTCATGGACGTCTCCCAAAAGAATGGATATCCACAGAATTTCATCAAAAGACATTTACCCTTAAGCAAACCCAGCAAACCAAAAGCCCTCGAGGAAAGCACAAAGAAAATCGCCCTACCATATATTATAAAGGACATCTCAGAAATCACTACAAGACTCTTCAAACCTTTAGGAATTGACGTCATACACAAATCAACAAACTCACTTCACTCAATTCTATGTCAACCAAAAGACTCAACAGCGAAAGAAGATAAAACCTACATCATCTGCAAAATAAACTGTAACAATTGAGAAAAACACTACGTTCGCCAAAGTGAACGTTCCCTTCGTCTTCGCCTCCATAAACATAAGCTAGCCGTCAAAAGACATGATATCCACTCCTTCATATCACTACATACAGACAACCACGGACATCAATTCGACTGGGACAACGTTCAGATATTAAACAGGGGAAACACCAAGAATGGTAGAGAATTTTTAGAAGCTTGACATTCAAGTGAATCATCAGTCAATAGACACATCGAGATAGAAAAAATTTATCAACCGATAAGAAAGAAACTTCACGCACAAAAAAGGTCAAAGTCCGAGTCAAAGAAACAATCAGTTCCAATACAAGTAACCTAGAAACTATGGAAACACACAAAAACAACCAATCACCACGTCCAAGTTCACCAGGAGAGATGATTAATAAACTCGTGGAGAAATCTAAAAGCTCACTTCAAGAAATTGAAGTATGTGCTGAAGATGTCGCCTAGTAGGGCGATGAAAGCTTCGCAAATCAACTATCCAGCTCATAGAATACAACCACCTCAAAAAGAATTCAGTTATTCTTAAAGCTCAAAATTTATATCTTTTAACCGCAAAAAAAACTCAGTCTAGAATTCTTGTATAAGTGGATGGTATAACAAATAATAATGAAAAAATATATAAATATTTCATTGGTATTCCCTCATAGATGAGATGACGAAAAAAAAATAGGTTCAGAGCCTATATTTTCATTTAACATAATCAAAAATTCTTTTTGGTATACCGAGCTACATATCTAGAAGTTATTATGCATTTTATTTTAGTCGCCATAGGCAGTGTTGATTTTTCTGTTTGAAATTAGAGTTGATTCTGCAGGGTGAAAGAATTAAATCTAAGATGGAATACATTAGGCTTTATGCGCATTAGCTAATGAATAGATTGCATACATGTTTTTGCAAAAAGTATTATATTTTTTAAAATTCATTGAAAGGAGATTATTATGTTATGATTAGCGCATAATATCCCACTAAAAATAAATGCAACGCATATGCTCTAGGGTTCGACCTCCGACCAATGCACTCCACAATGTCGTTTGGCCGATGTTAGGTCCGGTAGAGAGGGGAGCTTGGGCCTAAGGTCAGCAACTCCTCCCCCCTTAAAACAGTAATACCCACTTCTATTGTAATTTCAAAGCTCAGGCTTGAAGTCTAGTGCTCTACTGGGGACAAAAAGGAATAAAATAATAGCAGAATAGGGAAAGCATGAATACTTTTGATAACAATAAAAACTTTTGATTTAAAATCAGTGGGAAAAAAAGGTTTCATCCCTGTATCATTAACTCTAAATGTCAACTTTAGACTCATTATCAGAAACAGGCTGACTTTGTATTGGTGGTAAGGAAAAGAGAAAGGCCAAATGACATATTCATTCAACCTTTGCATAAACCCGTTTAGGTAACTGTATTCACGTGTTATCTGTCAAGCAACTGATGCAGAAGATAATTGTCACTCAACTTGTGTTCACACGTCAATGAGCATAAATCTTCCAGTCTAGAAAAAGTTATAAAAGATAAGAGTGAACTACAAAGTCTACTTTTTATAGGCAGTATAGTTATACGTATTTATCATTCCTAAACACAGTTTCAGTTATTGGCGAAAACCAAAATAATCTACCAGCTTTTAGCTGGTAGACGTTTTACAATTTACTGGGTATTCATAATCATAAACTTGAAAAACCATCAGCCATAGGTCTACACGCTATAGAATCAGGCCAAAAAATTGATTTTGACAATTTCGAAATAATCCTAGAAAAATGTCAGAAATCACAAAGAACGTCTAATATCAGAAACCAGCACTTTATATCAAATGGAATCCAAATTTTCTGAATAGGAATGATAGACTGAAACAGAATCTGACCTGGTTACAACACCTCCCTCCCCTCCCCAACAAAGTGACCAAATCAACACTAATATGATAAGCAAGTTCACTATGTAGACACACATTACTTTTATAATGTCACACACTGATCAAATCCAACAATCTAAACTTGGTTTTATTATCTCTTCCAGTTGACCAACTTGACAACGAAAAATGACCCCAGACAGACGAACGATGATCAAGTTAGTAAACTTTATTTTAATATCATAAAAGACGTACTATTACCTTTGTTATTTGGTTTAGTGATCTTCATTGCTATTTTGACTTCCAATGTGTTCCTTTAACTTGACCTAAGTCTATTTTCTCACCCTTTAACTCTTTGTTATCTATATGCTGAGATTTTGTAAATTCCGGTTTAATAATACTTTGAGAAAGCTATTAGCATTAAATAGCGAAACGTCAGTAAGAACAGTATCGTTTTGTTTTTCATTCATTGGGAAATACAAGAAAACCTGTATTATAATTAATATCATATACCCAATGCCCAAATTTTTTCAAACCGTTAGAAGGGAACTTGGTTTGGACATATGTACTAGGTATTGAATTGAATTTTTGATTTTCCCGTCGATTGATTGGACCGAAGTGCTCGGTCTCAAATTGACATGTCGGCTTCTTGTGCAGATGCTTCGACGATGTCTGGGCATTTAGTTAGTACACAATTGGTGGATGGTGGCTAGCAGTGGAATCCAGGATAAAGCGCATTTCGTCCTATTTGGGACTCGTCAGCTGACGAGTCCCAGATAGGACGAAATGCGCATCCTGGATTCCACTGCTAGCCACCATCCACCAATTGTGTACTAGGTATTGTTTAAGGGTTAAATAGAAAATTTGGATTTCTGCTGAATTCGAACTGTTGCAATTCACAGAAACATTTGAGTTGCCTATCTGATAGTGCAAACCGAATGAAATGAAAATAGATTATTAGTTTAGTTGATATAAGAATAAAACTTGTGCACTGTGGTAGAGTGTAATTCCATTATGGGTAAATTTTGTTTTGATAAAGTCTCACAGCGTTGTACTCTCTAAAGGTAACTATGAAGTTCGCATATCGTTTAATTGCCTAACTATTGGTCCAACTAAGAGATACACAATAACTTAGAGTTCACCTTACTTGAAATTTCGCTGGAATATTCAACTACAATTTATAAAATAAACAGTTACAATTAATACGTGACATCACGTAAACAAAAAATGCAGATGAAATAAATGAATAAACTGCTTTTAAGAGTTAATTTTCAGGCATTTGATTTGCTTCAAGTTTGGTTACGGATATCTCTTAGAGATTCATTGAGAACCAAGGAGTAGCGGTCAGCTGTTTTACTCTAGTTTGGATCTTGTCGACACTATGAACCCACCAGGGTTGAAACCTAGGACTTTGCGGTTACAAGGCAAGTTCGTAGACAAATTCATCCAATGGGAACCAACCTAACGGCCTATGAGCTCTAACTTCTACCAATTCATGATTTAGAGTGACAACTAGTCAGTGTCATCGGGGAGTATCTATCTTCATTGCCGAGTGGGTGGATCGCACTGATCTTGACTTCTCGCTGGAACTCGAGGAAATCTCGTTCTGTAGTGAGTCAATCAAGTAATCCCTGGTTTTCAGTGATTTTGAATCCGTGGGGAAACCAGAAAGTAATTGTTGTTTGAAGAAATGAATAATTTTCTAAATTAATTCACAAAATTTCTTATTTATCTTTTAGGAGAACTTTTTGAAAATTGTCCTAAATTTTATGCAGTAACTATTTTCATAAAATCATCTGAAGGTAACCGGAACCGCTGTATTCATTCATTTCATAATACATTAATTATTTCAAATCAATTTAGTTTTGAACATAGATTGACAAACAAGGCAGTTAACGGTAGGATAAATGGTGGAAAATATGATCAGAATAAAAATAATGCAACAAAGAAATTATGCAAATGAGAAGGTTGTTGAGAAGAGGAAAAAAAACATTCGTAAAAATAAACAGAAAATATTCAAATTAGACAACGCTTAGTTACCTTAATGGAATGAGCACAGTTCTACTTGAGCTATTTCTTAATTACAGCACAGGATTCAATTACACTCTATTTATTATCTGCAGTGAGATTTAAGCATAAGTTTGTCTAAACTTAATAGATGTGCAGTAATATTTTTGTCAGATGAATGATAATGAGTGAGATTTTGAATTTACTGACTCGGATTTGCATACTAAATCCCACAATTTAGGAAATCCTTGTTATACTGTTTTCCAAAGATGAAGAATATTCATCACTGTGCAACCAAACTCTCGAAACGTTTTTAGAGGTAAGCGTGTTATTATTATTGCCACAGCTGTTATTCACTACTGGAAAATACTGGCTTTCTTTGAAAGCAATGAATTTCTGCACGGAAATTCACCTTAATTCTTTTTTCCAAAGAAGTTTTGTTCTGCATAACATAGTTACGAAATTTCGTGATTGGGTTACATTTGACTAATCAATACAAATTTATGAAAAACGATGAAATGAACTTCAAAAGTTAAATACTCTTGTGAGCATGTTGGAAAATCCCCTAAAAATTGATTGTCTACTTGTGCGGCAGTTGTTCACTGGCAAAATGCCCACCATTCATGTGACAGGTCTAAGCTTGGTTCATGATCAGTACGCCTGTTAGCCGCCAAACACTTGCCACATCACCGCCAGTTGAAAAACCCAAAAGCTCGAAGGCCTAACTTCTACTCGGAATGCAAGAAATAAAGGAAAATCTTGTTTTTAGTAGCCTATTGAATCCCTCAAAACTATTTGAAGCTAAATAAGTGTATTACTAATAAGTGGTGTGCACAACGGCAGACGAGAGCTAAAGCGTTCTGATTGAACTGGTTTTACTTCCCAACGTATCAAGCCACATCAGTATTACACAGAAGTTATAACAACTTATAGTTATTAATAAATAATTGTGGTGAATACATTTATTCTACATAAAATTAGCGGAAACCCGAGATTTATAATTCTTATTAATAAGAACAAATTGCTTAAAACTTGAACAGGTCACAAATTTCCTCAACAAAAGATGGGCGGAGTTATCAGTTTTGGTGGTGAAGTCAGTGTTCTGTATTTTACAATCACAAGTGAATATTCTCCGTAATAATAATAATAATAATTTTTCCTTCACATTCCCAGTGGAACATAGGGCTCCAGGCTAATGGCTTGAAATTTCTGTGGCAGTGTTTATTTTTACAGGATGGGGTTGCTAATCTCATGCCCAACCTTTCCTCTTTACCAGAATTTTTTCTGGCTTAGCGAGGTAAAGGAGTGCGTCGGCCGGGGATCGAACCCCGGACCATGTGCATGGTCGACGAGGGTCCTAACCGCTGTACCACCGACGCGCGTGAGGTGACGTAATATTCTCCGTAAACGTCACCTCAAACTGAATGAAATACTTCAAGTTAGTTTACGAGAACCGTGGAAAACCTGGACAGCTGTTCCGTCTGACTCTGAAGCTCTTCAGCACTGATCATTCACAATCTCATTGGGAGTTAAAACCAAGACCGTTTAGCCACTAGCATGGAATCCTATAGGCGATGAATGCTAGCTTCTTGCGCCATCAGCCAGTGCCACTGGCGAGTATTTATCTGCAAGACTTTGTTTCAAGACTTTTCACAAGAACTTGTATGCAGTATTATTCTGTAGTCAGCCACTAGTCAGAATGGTAGTAATTATCAATTTTTAGTTCGTGGAATAGGCCAAGTAGGAATTAAACTCAAATTAACACAGTTTTATTTTCCATATTTTGGTTTTCATTTCTGTGATTCTACGTTTTTTAACGATTTTCTTTACACTAATAAATTATCGCTTCAGATATGTGTTGCGTCGGTGGCACAGCGGTTAGGACGCTCGCCTACCGTGGACACGGTCCGGGGTTCGATCCCCGGCCGACGCGCCACTCGACCTCGCTAAGCCAGAAAAATGCTGGTAAAAAGGAAAGGTTGGGCATGAGGCTAGCAACCCAATCCTGTAAAATAAACATTGCTACAGAAACTTCAAGCCACTACCTTGGAGCCCTATGTTCCACTGGAAACGTGAAGGAAAAATTATTTATTATTATTTTCAGATGTGTTAATATAAAATAGTAAATCCATATTTTGCACATAATATTATCCTCGAATCAGGTGAAAACCATTAAAAGAAATCTAACATTTCATTCTCATAGCTGAATATTTTACTGTATTACGCTAATATTTCTATCAGATTCAAATTTCAGATTGAATATCGCTTATTTTCAGGATTCAGACTAACCTTAGTGATAATTAGCAGTATTCTGAAAATTCTAAGTCTATGGCGTATTGTTGATTAAAACAACCCATCGTTCGGATACATTTATGAGAAAATATATGATGTATTATAGTGATAAAAATATAAGAAAACTCGAAAGTATGACTCAGGTAATATTTGCAAAGATAAGGAAGATAGTAGCGGTGATTAGACATTAAAGGATTCGTGCGATTGTTTTATAAAGAGGGAATGTTTGAAACTGCTAAGGGTTCTTGAAACAATTAGGAGTAAAGTAGCAATAAAAAACCACATGCGCTAGGGGATAAAATATTTTACCTACAAGAATTTGTGGAGCCCGAGGAATAAAATAATTTAGTTTACCCATTGACGTACATAAAATGAAGACTCGAAGATAGGAAACAGTAGTAGGCAAGGGTTGACTAGATTAGAGGAAAATTGTAGATTAGTAGATCTAAATTTCTGAAAAATACTCAAAAATCATCTTAGCAATAGCAATACACAGATTTACACACAACCAAACAGGAGGATGCGAAAAAGTGACGATAGATAAATCTAACATAGTAAAAGAGACGAAGAGATGGATATCTAGAGGTTCATTCTGTAAATTACGGTTTAACTGGTTGATATATCTAACATGTGGAGATACATAGGGCAGTAAATATTTTACTACAGCTCGTATAAAAATTCGAAACCTTCACTCATACTGGCTGCTACTGCTGGGTGGAATTATTCCATTTTTGGACAGTAGTAAGGTATTCATTATAATAAGGGTTTTTTGTATTTCGCAATGAATGAAAAACAAAATGACAACGTTGTTTTTACTGACGTTTGTCTACTTAATGCTGCTGCTAATAGCTTTATCAAAGTATTATTAAACCAGAATTTACAAAATCTCAGCTTATTTATAACAACTTAATAATCGTTTCCCAGCAAGGGGTCATTTATGCGTTGTCGACTTGACCAATTAGTATATCTGTATTCAGGAGAAAAACCCACTTCAACGAATATTTGGACTTCGGATAATCACACGCCATCAGCGCAAAGGTATCCGTTGTCTTAAAAGTTCTTAGACGAGCACAACCTTTGATGACAAAGGATGAGAAAGAAAAAGAAGTAGAAATGCCAGACATTAATGAGACTCTCAAGCAAAACAACTACATAAAAAACTTCATAAACATCATCAACACTGACATTACAGATGGTCGGAAACGTATCCCGAAAACGTGGACCTCAACAGTTGTCATTCCATATACAGTGGAGACGTCAGACGATATCAGAAGAATACTCAACAGGCATGACATAACAGTTTTGTTCAAAGCATTAGAGACGCACACTACAAAGCAATCTTGTCCATATAAAAGACCAGATCCCTAAGGATTCTATATCCATTTGTATCTTTAAAATGAGATACTTGGTATGTAGTGCGATCTACATCGGACAGACATCTCGATAAGTCAAAATCAGGAGAAAGGAACATCGTAGAGCATCAGTTAGACCACCGAGAAATACAGTTAGTGAACTAGAAAAGCTTGAAAAATCATCAACCATAGGTCATCGACATGCTATAGAATCAGGCCACAAAAATGATATTGAGAATTCTGAAATAATCCAGAAAAACTTCAGAAATCACAAAGAACGTCTAATATCAGAAGCCAGCACATCATATCAAGTGGAATCCAAATTGTCTAAATAGGAATGATGGACTTTGACAGAATTCGACCTGGACCCAACACCCTTTTCCCCCATGAAGTGGCGAATTCAACACGAATGTGATCATTAATTTCATTATTTAAAACACGCTGCTTTTATAATTTAACACACTTATGAAATCCAACAATCTACACTTAGTTTTGTTATCTTTACCTATTGGCCAAATTGACAACGAAAAAATGATCCCATGCTGAGGAACGATGATCAAGTTGTTATATATAAGCTGAGATTTTGTAAATTCTGTTTTGATAAAGCTATTAGCAGCATTAAATAGCAAAACGTCAGTAGAAAACAACAATATCGTTTTGTTTTTCATTCATTGAGAAATACAAAAGCCGTTATTATAATGAATATCACATATACTTAATGCCCAACGTTTTTCAAACTGGTGATGTGAACTTGATTTGAATATATAGCCGTAAAGTGGAATACTTAGCATTTTGTGGACAAATAAAAGTGAGATTGATTCAATGAAAAACTTATTTGACCAAATTTGCCCCTCTGTTGACCATTTGCAGTTTTAAACTTAATTAATAATTTCACTAAGCAGGTTTGCTGAGTTTGTACTATACAGTTGCTGCTCAAATGAAAATTGATAAACTCACTGACTAAAACCCGCTGGGTGATATCTTCAGATAATATATGGGTGTGGAAAAGATTTGAAAATTAAATGCATTTTATACTGTAATTCAGACAGGTGTAGTAATAAAGCCCATAGATTTGAGAACAATCTGATAGAATCGAGTATATCAATGGATTTACTTGTCTGAAAACATGTTTCCATATGAAAGCTTTCATATCATTTGTGGTTCTAGTATTTTAGAGCTACACATACTTTCATACAGTTGTTATAGGTTTGAACTACTCTCATTTTTCTGTTGATTAACCATATTTTACTGAAACTCCCGGTCTTTTCTTGTATATCACCTCTTAGAAAGGACACTTCGATGATGTCTGAGTGCTAACATGAAGTTGGCGGTGGCTAGCAGTGCAATCCGGAATGCTTACTGTGTCCTGTGTAGGCTTACCACGGAAAATACCTGAATTCCCAGTGAGTGATGTTATGGTGAGAGCTGGCTGTTAGCCAAATTGGTAGACATTAATTTACGTCGATGTTTATGTCCCAAATATTGGTCATGTGAAGGCAAGAACAAAGACTGATTCAACAAGCAATCACAGCAGACTTTTCGTAGGCGGATAAAATCAGTAGATAGATAATCTGAACTTCAAGAAACGGCCACAAAGAGATCAAAGATTAACGTTCAGTGAGAAATAACCAATCATGAGACTGTGTTTTTCTGCTAACAGTAATCTATAATAATGTACATGAAAATCTATAAATATGTGTTGATTTCTTTGATAAACAATCTGTTGCCTTACCCTAGTCTTCTGTTGTTACAGTGTAATATTTAGTCAGCTGAATAACACCTTAGTGCGTGAAACGATGCTGCCTTGTTTGAGTCTTATTGGGAACACCATCGCCCACTGGAGGCCCAAGTATATTCAGTAGACCAGCATCTTATTATACGAGATGCAAATCATCAAATATCATCAATTAATGTTTTTCGCATAAACATATCACTTAGGAATGTACTTGCATTGAATAACCGTGGAATATTTGGGAGATTTATCTTCAGAGTGAATATGGTCTAACGGTTATTACAAAGTGAAATATCCAATGAAAAGAAACATAGATATTCGGTGGTATTGTTAATATTCGGTACGGAAAAGCGTTTAATCAAATTTAAACATGATTTCTGTTGAAAATATTAGAATATTAGGTTCATCTTTACTTAACAGTAACATCTTGCGCCTATTTATTCTCTAATTTTAATGCTTCCTTTAACTGTTGTGCGATTATGTGATAATGTGTTGTCCTACGATATGACTTTGGTTGGTAGGAGCGAGGTCATTCTGACTTTGGGCTGTCTGTGGGAATTGTTGGTGTGTTCGCGCTTGGAGAAATGAATAAGAACGGAGAATGATACTTAGACTTCTGCACTTTCAACCCTTTGATGATTGAAGGAAGCGTGTACAAACACAAGGATTTACATAAAGCAACACGCATTCCGCCTGACGGACATACCACAAACCAAATAGATTTCATATCAATCTCAAGGAGGTGGAGACGCAGTCCCCTGGACAGAAAGTTGACAAGGAGAGCAGATGTGGGCCCAGACCATTACCTAGTTCAAAGAAGGCGACGCTGAAATCTCTGAAAACAACTGTAGACAGACAACTGTGATTCAATTTCAACATTCAAAAACTGAAGGACAAAACTACAAGGGATACCTCCACTTCAGATGATATCAGAGCAAATTCAAAGATACTGTGTGGAAGAACATCGGAACTCTGTGACGGCGATATTCAAGGAAGCGTGCACAGCTGTCCTAGGAAGAGAGAAAAGCCAAGACAAAGAATAGCTCTCAATAGATACCTGGAAGCTAATCAAGGAGGGGAGAATGATGAAAGAGAAGATGACTCAATGCAAAAATGGCCAACAAGAGGAGGAGAATCCAAGTTCAATGTACAATTCACTGAGTAAAGCGGTTAATAAAAGTGCTAGGAAAGATGAAAGACAATTCTACGACAAATTGGCAACTGAAGCAGAAACAGCTGCAGAGAGAAGAGATCTCAGGACATTATATCAAATAACCAGGTCTCTGTTCGTGAAGACATCAACTCAGAAGACGAAACCAATCAATGATGCCCAATTTAACCCGATTAACAAGGAGGAGAAACAAATCAAACAATGAGCTGTTCACTTCAGAGGACTGTTAAATCGACCATCCCCTGCAACTCGCCCAGAAACACCACCACCAATAGCACGCAAAGAACTCCTGTCAGTGGACACCAGTCTTCCAACAAAGGGAGAAGTTCTGAATGCAAGCAGTCCACTGTAGCCCAGTTTGGAAGGCAGCAGAGTCTGATGGAATTCCCCTCGAAGCCCTGAAAATGAACCCAGATGCTGTCAAACCATTATTACAAAAGATTTGGAAGAAAGGATAGTAACCTACCGATTGAAGGAAAAACTGGCCACCTGGCCTAGCTGCCAAAGAAGGGTGATTTAAGCCTGTGAAAGATCTGGCGTGAAATAATGCTGTTGTCCACGCACATCAAGTAAAATACTAAGTCGCATCATCCTGGATAGAATAAAATATGTTCTGGATGCAGAACTCCACGCTCTCCCATCAGGAACAAGCTGAATTCAGGAATGGCAAATCATTTGCTGATCAAATTGGAACTCTACGCATCGTCATCACAGAACAAAGCACAGGATATCAGTCAAACCTTTACCTCAACTTCACCGACTTCAAAGAGGCATTCGACAGACAGCATTGACCGAGAAGTAATTTAGAAACTACTTCAACACTATGGAACCCAGTGTCCAGATCTTTATCGACCTCATTCAAAAACTAACTATGTGACAGTGCCTCCTGTCAGGTGATCCATGGAGGAAAACTCAGTGAAGCCTTTGAAATAAAGACAGGAGCCAAACAAATCTACCTACTATTACCATTGGTATTCCTAACTGTGATGGACTGGATTATGGGTCAGACTGTGCACAGGAATTAAGAAGACAGGAATGCGCCGGACCGATAGAAAAACTCTAGAAGATTATTTCTAGTGTCACACAAACTCGAAGACATGCACCTGAAAACCAACAAACTGGTAGAAGAGGCTGACAGCAAAAAAGAACTGCAAGTGAGCGCAGAGAAGACGGAGGTGATGAAGGTAACCACGCACTGACAGCCCCAGTCACCGTTAACGGTAGAGATATAACAGAGGTTACTCCCTTCACTTATCCAGCAAGGAAGCACTGTTTCAACCACAGACCGGCGGAACAGATGAAAATGTTGGTGCCAGCCAGAATCGGAAATGCAAGATACTCCTTCACCAACATAAAACCAGTTTGGAAATTTCCTGTACTCCGCCTCACCACAAATAACAAGGTTTGGATTTTCAACATAAATGTCAATGAAGTCAGCTCTTGTATAAGGGTCAGAAACTTGCACTGTGTGTCACGAAAAGGATTTCCAGCGGGCCACTGCAGAATTCTATCAACAGCTGCCTTCTTTGCTGGCTGGTTCCATACTGAAGATTAAATAGCTGCAGTGGAAAAAAATAACAAGCAAAAGCCAATCGCTCAACAAATATTTCGGAGTAAATGTAGATGGACTGGACATAGGTTGAGGAGACCGTCGAATGACATAATGCACCAGGCCATCGCTCGTATAGAGTCCAAATGGTAAGCGACGAGTGGGTCATCCGAAGTTTACTTGGAGGAGGTTGTGTGAGGAGGAGGCGATGAGAGATGACGGTTAACCATGGACTTAACTGAAGAGGACGGCAGAAAATAGAAGAAAGTGAAGGCGTGTTGTTAAAGACCTATATTCTACGACACTGAGTCTGTCTTCAAGAGATTACATAGTTTTTTTTACCCTACCTCATTTAAACTGAGTTCATTTCGTTGACTGCTAAACACACAGTCTGTTTTCATGGACCATATAGGTATTGTTAAAAATATTTGTGAAAAACGTTTTGAACTAAAAGAAGAAGGATATCTATAGACTGGCTAAAGATTACGGAACAATGTCTTTTGCGTCTCAATGGCAGTATACAGGTTTTTCAGCTAAATATTTGAGTAGTAAAATATCACTGAGATATTATAGTTAATTAGTGCAAAAGAGAAAGTCTGAAGTTTACTGTTTATAGTTTTCAACTAATCAAATTATTATTTTATTATTGCATAAACACGGCTGTTTAATCTTTCAAAACAACAATCCACATAAAATAAATTTGATGAGTGAGTATACAATGAGCCTCCCACTCGCATTATATATGCAATAAGCTAATGCATTTTCTGATTTTGTTGATGCGTAATGTCCAGCAATGACATATATGTTGTTTTTGTTTTTTTCCTTCACGTTCCCAGTGGAACATAGGGCCTCAAGGTAGTGGCTTGAAGTTTCTGTAGCAGTGTTTTATTTTACAGGATGGGGTTGCTAGCCACATGTCCAACCTTTCCTCTTTACCAGAATTATTTCTGGCTTAGCGAGGTAAAGGAGTGCGTCTGTGGCCGGGGATCGAACCCCAGACCATGTGCACGGTCGGTGAGCGTCTTAACCGCTATGCCACCGACGCATTGGTTGGATACCACTAATACCAATCAACTACTGTGATTTGTAGTCATGTTGTATCAAATACATGTTTTAATTTTTCATAAGTAAAAACCATTTAGCTTAAGAAATGTCTACCATCAAAGTGCTTTATACTTGGCTGCACAGTATAGAACACTAACATATATGAGATAGACTAAAATCCTTCAATCGAATTCAATGATTGACATTTATTCTACACATGATAGTGGACAAGATGAAGCAATTAGTGTAATTTACATTTGTTGATATCTGATGTTTGGAGGCAGTCGGCAGGAAGTCTTCAGCCTAGATTTTCGTGCCTGTCAGTATTCACCAGTAAGCCAAGGGTATCTACCACCTTTAAGGAACCCATATCCCTTCTACGATTCAAACAATTGGTACCCAGTGCTGCAGTCAGAGACGTTACCACTGAGCGATTCGGTCTCGTGATTGATCTCGTGTCGGACTGTATTGGATACTTTCATTAGACATTAGTAAGCAACTAGTGTATTGTGTCTAGTTCTTTTGTTGAGTGCAGGCCGAATTCTATCAGTCAAGTTTGCAACGTAGTCATCATTCTGGGTGGCATCACTAGGTGACGTGGATTCGAGCCTCAGAAGAGTCAGGAGATCCTTCAAAGTTTCAGATTCTCTTTGCTGACTGGTCAGTACCAAACCTGGGTGAAGGAATTCCTGCCGATTGCCTCCAGTCACCTCACAACAACAATTCTGAGTGCACCGTGATTCAGAGCCACCTAGCGTGGTAGCCCCATTGAAAACTTGATCGATGGAATTTATTCAGCAGTAAACAAACCACTAGACACATTGCACTAGTTACTAACCAGTGTCTAACCAAAAAAATTTAAATTTAATAAATGAATTCTCCCAATTTCGGAATAATATGACTTTAGGAAGGACTTATCTATGTCAAACAAAGTGTTAGCTTTTACAGTCATATTGACATGAAAACTGCTCACGCCTCATGTTCATTTTGATGTTCAAATTTTTTTGCATTCCGCATTATAAGTATTCACTAATTCCTTGAACTTAATGAATTTTATAAATTTAACGCCAGAAACAAGTGATAATACATGAAATCAATTGGTGGATGGTGACTAGCAGTGGAATCCAGGACAATGAGCATTTCGTCCTATTTTGGAACTCGTCTCTGGATGTACCTATATTTCCCAGTTATTGAGTGATGGTGTCCTCACTGAAGCTGTAACTCTGAGCCTATAATTTAAAAGACTGAGCACTTCAGTCCAATCAATCGACGGGAAAATCTGAGTTGAACTGAATAATTAATAACACCTGTTGCAGAAGAGGTGAGTGTCGTGGCCCAGGTGGTCTAGTGGATAACTCTTGGCGTTTGAGACTATGGACACTGGGTTGGAAATGCTATCACTCAGTGACTAGGGAATGCACGTACATCCGGATGACGAGTCCCAAGCAGGATGTCCTGGATTCCACTGTTAGTCATCATGCACCAATTAATTTCTAATTACTTACTCATATATAGTCAAAGCATCTGCATTATCAGCCAATATGTCAACCTGAGACCGAGAACTTCGTTCCAACTAATCAACAGGAAAATCCAAATTGAATTAAAGGGATGATACAACGGAGTTTTACACAATTAGTGATCAGAATGTTGAAGTGTTATTCAGTGTCTGTGTTTCTCTATTGTTTCTCTCTTCGTAAGTATTATATTTCTGTAATGCTACGCACCTTTAGCTCATGTTACTGACCGATTTAATTATTAGGTGAAACAGTAGACAGAAGTGAATTTGACAAACCTTGGATAAGCACACATGAAAGTCAAGTGAAAAAAAATCAGTCATATCACAAAGTTTCAACTGTAAAACATTTTGAGCGACACTCATCACCTAATTCTTTAATATTATGTAAAACTAATTAAGTTCTTTTTTTTGCTGATATGTAATTTCATGTTTCCATACTGACTGATCTGAACAAGAAGCCTTAATAAGTATTTCCCTGATCTTAAAGAACAGTATATAACTAACTGTGCAGTCTTGGTGAGAAGTTCGGAAAAGAATATTCTGACACCCTGACACCCATCTACGGTTCAGCTTACATGTAAGTATATTAAACCAAAAACTGTGTACATTATAATAACAATTTTATACGGTTCAGTTTATATAATTCTTTCTGTAACCGTTAAGTAGTTTCATTAATTTATACTTTTTATCATTTTGATTATGGATTGATGACAATTATAAAACTAGTGGAGGTCAGTCACTGCTGGACATCAGAATTGCTACGGGAAAAGGTTGGCTAGAGTTCCAGTGAGAAGTCATGACCAGTGAGGTCCACTAGGTCAGACTTGAGGAGAGCCGGTGATATTTGCTGTCGGTTGCGTTATGACCACGAATCAGTGGAGGTTGAAATTCATAGGCCATTGAAAATAATAATAATGATTTATTTTATTCCAAAAACAGTACTTGTGATACAGAATGGAATTTTCTGCATTAATCGCAATATTGCACTTAATATATCAAATTATAAATAAAATTAATCACACAGAAAATCTTCCACATTTACAAAAGGAGTAATGTCAGAAACACGCAGCATATAAAATGGAAATAATAATAATGATAACAGCTAAGGTAATAATAATAATAATACAAGTAAAAATTGCATTGGGCTTGTTTCATACACAGTATTGTCGATTCGGTATAGAAATCCTAGCATGTTTAAAAATACTGAATATAATGTTCTCTTTACATGATATGGTGAGGGGAAAAACAAAGATTACAGCCGTCATGGAGATAAGTTGGTGTTTGCAATTATGAGAGTAAAACAGAGAATTAACAGGACCATAAATATAATAGAAGTAATAAAAGTAAAACTTGAAAGTATATAAGGATGAATGGAGGAAATTGTTAATTTACTAGATGAAAAAAGGTTAGCTAATTCTTGCCTGACACTATTTTCATCATATAAAATACGTGCCAAGTATGGTATCATAGAATTTTTATATTTAGACGTGCGAGCATGCAGTTCTCTGAAGTTACTTCTTGTTCTACCTGAGTAGATGCTAGGTGAAAGCTGAGGGTAAAGTGGATGCTCCAAGTCAGACAAAATCCCTCTAGCAAATTTATTGCACGAAGTCAAGTGCCTATCGATAACAACATTAACTATGTGGTCCACTGGGACACCACTCAACCTACTGACTGACCGTCTTCAGCATTCTACGAATTGCGACATAGTCCTTTTTAAGCAAACCTGGAAAGAATAAGGGTGAACAATAAAGAAGAATAGGTAGGATGCAAGAGTTTATGAACTGTAAGAGGAGAGGTTGAGTTATACCCGAGTGTCTTAACTTCTTAATGTAAAATGTCAAGTGGAATATTTTACTGGAGATCGCTAAAACATGGGAAGACCAGGAGAGATCATAAGAGAGAATTGAGTCGAGTCCCAGTGACTAAATGGTCCACGAGCTCACCTCATAACTGTAAGTTCCTGGCTTTGAGCTTTGTTGGGTACGTTCTACTGGAGTGTTCTAAACTGGGACGAAATATCTATCCAGCTGAAATCAATCCATGTTCAAACTTGAAACAAATCAAATGCCTACAAACTAACTCTTGAAGAAATATATATTTTCTCAAGACCTACTTTATGGGAAATATTTTAGCATTTATATAAATGTCTGAAGAACGATGTGAGTACATTCATGATTTATGATAAAATAACTTAATGAAAAACTGATTGCAAAAAGAATGACTAGTGAATTCAGATGTAATATTTATAAGAACGCAATACAATCAATATTTCCAAAGTAATCAATCAAACATTCATTCTACTGTCAGTCATTTGATAATTAAGTATGTTTTACTTAACACTGTCTATCACTTATTCAGTTATTTTAAGAATTAAATAACTCTTCACTTCAACTTTCATCCTGGAGATTAGTTTCTCCAGTTACATGCAAACTATCGCTTCTGTTATTGCAAAAAAGAAATCACCTCATATACTAATCAGATCTACAGTTAAAGGTAGTCCCAAGTTATCAGCCAAATAAAAAAGGTACAAAAACGGATTTCCGATATTCACTCATAGACGAAAGCACTTTTTACGTAAGTGTATGAAGACAAACAAATAAGGAAGCAGAGATGACGTCATAAATAAGGAAAGGGAAGGCTTTGGAAAAGAGCATATCATAGATATTGGAGTTAGACCAACTTTCAAATGATTTTTTTTTTCAGGTAATTATTCTCAGCTACTAATTGCATTGCAGGGAAATCATTTATATATATATCTAACGATAACTTAACATCCCATTTTTAAACTCAGATGCAATATTAGTGTATCACAAGGAATAATTATCAGTATCATATGTGATTAGCGCTAATTATTTTATGGATAAATAGTACCAGATACTTTAGATCAAAAAAAAGATTAGGTAGATTATGTGCCCAGTTTACAATTGTATTAAAGGATTTAAAGGGAAGTTTATGAAACAACGCCTGAAATAAGTTTTTACCAATGTTAGAAACCTTCATCATGATGAGCATATGACCTTAATGAAATTGATCTGTATCGTGTGTAATCAAATTTCATAGCTTCATATGTACAATGGTTTTATACTAAGGTTGCCTATAAATCTAAAAAATGAACATTGAATAAACAAAAACGTTTTTTGGTTATGGGATTTCATCATGAGCTGACATTGGTTAGAGAACCATTGGAAAACCAGCTGACAGTACTGGACAGCTGTTTCGTCCTAGTTTGAAACTATTCAACAGTACACACCCACTGCTAGGTTTTGAACCCCGGACCTTCTGATTACAAGGTCAGCGAGCTGGTAGACCATTAGACCATTGGGAACCTATCCAATGGCAAAGTTTTTGATAGTGATGGGTATTTGTTTGATTGAAATCGCACTAATTGATTGTTTATTTTCAGTCATTATTTGTTTATATTCCAGACTACTTAATTTACCTCTGGTTACTCAAACATACCATACAATGCTTAATCAAATTCAACTAATAAAACCAGTTGCACAAAAAGTGGCTCTTATGGCCCAGGTGGTCTAGTGGATTACACTTTGGCACTGGGTTCGAGACTCAGTGGGGACACCATCACTCAGTGACTGGGGAATGCCGATACACCCAGTTGACGGGTCCTAAAATGGGAAGAGGTGCGCCTTGTCTTGTATTCCACTGCTAGTCATCATCAACCAGTTGATAACAAAAAAAAGATGCTTTAAAATTGTCACAAATTATTGGTAGCATCAAGAGTTTACGATCGAAGAATTTCTTATCATTTCTTAACCAGAAGAATAATGTTTTAAAATTAATAATTATGACTGATTTTAGCTTATCTTTTCCATATAACTGTATAGTACTGATCGGTTGAAAAGCCAACATGAATGGGACAGTTTATTAAGTTCCAGAGCTTCGTCTTATCGGTCCGAAATCAAAACCTAGTACGTATATTATGTTCAAGGGTTCGAAAAGTCTGTTAGAAAGACATGATAGAGAAGGAGTTAAATTCTTTACGCGAAACTCTACTAGGGAACGGGTATCTAGCAAGATCCATAGACAAAAACATGAAGGAAAGGCCTCCGTAGCCAACAATCACAACTGTTACTAAGAAAACTCTCTTTATGAACCTGAGATTCAAAGATGACATCGAAGCAGAAATTCTTATAAACCATCTTTCTAAATGTTTGAAGGAGACATTTCAAGCAGCCACTTTACGCATCACAATTTTCGGCAGGCAATTTACCTAGTCTAACGTTAAGAATAAGATACCGCTTTTGGCCACCTCATAGTGTGTATTTATCAGTTCACTTGTTCGTGTGAAGCAAGTTATGTCGCCAGTACACAACGTCATGTTCATATACGTATTCTGGAACATTGTCCAGCTTGACTAGCCGGCCAGAGGAGAAAAGAAGCAGCTCCTTACTCTAACACCTTGTCAACTGGGGACATCCAGCACCCCACCATGAGTGTTCCACAGTGTTACGCAGAATCTTTCAGCATCGTACGAAAGGACTTCGAATACGTCATCTGTACATAGCTGAATCATTGACTATTCAGGATATGAAACCGGATCTCTGCATTCAAAAGCACTACATACATCCCCTTGCTCTACTGTGGCCATAGTAAGTTTGTCACTATAATTTTGCTTCCTTTTGTTATCTAAGTTTACTATTAATATTATTCTCATCATCCATATTTTATTACCTTGCTAATACTGTTTATTAGTAACACTGCGTTTTCATACAGATTTCATATCAAAAAACTTTGTCGTCTTTCAAACAGTTTCTAAGGATTCTGCAGAATCTTATTGGTTAGTCATTCACTCGCACTTATTACATCATGCCATCTTCTTCTCCTTTTATAATTTCCAATCAGTCATTCCTTGTAGGTAGCACCATATAATACGTATTACGCTTTTTCGAGGAAAATGTTTCCAGTATCTGACTAGTCTTATGAATTCTTTATTAAATGTAATTACTATTGTAATTAATAATTTTTCCTTCACGTTCCCAGTGGAACATAGGGCCTCAGCTATTGGCTTAAAGTTTCTGTAGTAGTGTTTAAGTTTTACAGGGTGGGGTTGCTAGCCTCATGCCCAACCTTTCCTCTTTACCAGCATTTTATCTGGCTTAGCGAGGTAAAGGAGTGCGTCTGTGGCCGGGGATTGAACCCGGGACCATGTGCATGGTCGGCGAGCGTCTTAACCGCTACGCCACCGACGCGCAGTTACTATTGTACAGCTTATGAAATTGAGTTGTCGCTGTTTACATCTTTTTCTCATGAGCAGTAGTTGTACACCAATCATCCTAATCAATCATTAGTATATAGTTTTATGCAAATTTGCTTGCCTTCTTGATTACCGTTTACGGTCAAGTATTGGTTTTGTTGGGGTTTTTGTCTGATTAGTTGGAGGATTTCATCATCAGCTGACATCAATTAGTGAACTATCGGTAAACCATCTGGGAGTACTGGAGAGATGTTTTGTCGGCTTTTTTCGGGACTCTTCATCGGTCACCAGGTTTGGAAATCATCTGTCACTAGATCGGGTCCCAGTGGTTTAATGGTCTACGAGCTCTTTGGCCTTGCAACCAGAATATCCTGCGTTGGAATGCCGGTGGGTGCGTGCTGCTGAAGGATCTAAAACTAGTCTGACTAAACAGCTGGTTGTCCAGTATTCCCAGCTGTTTTTCCAGTGGTTCCCCAACCGATGAAGTACCGTTTATACTATCAACCAGATCACATATTGTAATCTGAATAATTTGGTTTCCAGAGGAAACTATGGAGAGAATCTTATCCCTTGAACCGTGTACACAACAGTATTGCTAACCAATTTGCAAATTGTTGATATGGATTAATAGCTTAGCTGTTTGCTTGCACAAATAAAATGAACGGTGCAGTGTTATTCTAGAAAACAAATAACGGTATTCAGAATACACACATATACACACGTTTACACATCAAAAAAGAAATCTCATTTGAATATGGATAAACATTTAGTCTTATGTCAAATCGGTAGTGTAAATAAATGACGTTGTGAAACAAAAAGTTAAAACAATAACACTGAACAGTAATTCATACCGCCGAGTTTGACAGGTGTTTCTGATGGTTACCGAACTTTTGTAATAAAATAGATACATTAGATACAAATGAAATTCAATAGGAGAAAATACAAAACAAAAAAATTCAACAAAGAAAACTTCCTTTACCATAAAGTCATCTTCAAAGGTTGTACAATTGTATTTGTACTCAACACAAATGGATGGCAAAGCATAAAAAAACAAAAGAAGTAATAGATGAGCATAGAAATATTTCCGATTGTCAGTTTGCAGGAATCTGATTAGTATCAAATAAGGTCACAAACTATCATCAGCTAGAGAATTATCGGAAAACCTCGAAGTGTTGGACGGGTGTTTTATTTTGTTTGAGACACCTCATCTGTAAGCATCCACTACTCAACCTGGAATTTAAGACTTATGGCTTGCTATGTAAGCCCATTGACCTTAATTTTGAGATGGTTCAAACTGGAAGTAAACACCAATCCGCTAGTGACTAATGACAGTTCGCGATCTAATTTATAACACCTAAATAATCTATGCTGTTACACATGTGAGGCCGAAGGAGAGACAAAAATGAAACAAAATACTCTCCTGCATTGAGACTATATCAGTTTACTCGAGTTCTCATAGCTTCAGTGATATGTAAAAGACGAGTTTAAATTGCATTCGAAAGGTTCAGTAGAATATCATAAGTGTGAAATCACTTATTTTGTCCACTTGGCGACCACTGTCAATTAAAATGGAACAAAACCGAGCTTATGGCAGATTTTGTTTACCTCCTTCCAAATCATGAAGGAAGATGCTTAGGATAGCCCCTGTTAAGCTGTTTAGTTGTTAGTCCTATATAACTTTCTTCATAGAAGCAGCCAAACTTTTAAATGAATAGCTAAGTTGCATACCTTTTACTTAAACAATCGTAATGGATCGGGTGGGAAATGGTGGACGATAGGTGACAACAACAAAAGTCCGTTTTACGGCTCATACAAAGCTACTGTCCTGTGAGAACATAAATCGTTCTGGTTACCTGAACTTGCTATTCTCCAGCACAGATGCTTATGGCCGGCATACTGTTATTATTATTGTTGTTTCCTTTAATTCATAAGGGAGCATAGGGCTTCAGCCACACATCTTCATTGCATTCAGTTCTCTGACAACCTTTTCACCTGGCTTCACGTCTGACCACATGCTTTCATCTTTTCTTCACATGATCTCCTCCATGTCACCCTCGCACTAACGACCAACTCGCCGCTTCCTATTCGGGTTCCACTGGAGTGGTGGCCTGTCGTGTGATGTCACTTGACGGTTTATTTTCTCAGAGTATGGCCAATCCACCTCCATCGGTTCCTGCATATTTGTTGCATAGTTAGTTCCTGGTTCGTTCTTTCTGTCCCAGAGATTCCTCCCTGTTGTTGATCCTTTCTGACCATCTGATCTTGAGCGAATTACTGAGCAAAAACAATATACTGTTGAGTGTAAATTTCTGTCATCCTCATGAGTTATACTTCCCTCATAATGTAAAAGTTTTAGGCATGTTTTACGTCGTTATCACATGTTCATGTTGTATTCACCTCAATAAATAAAAATAAATTTGCAACAAAATCACTTTAATCAGTGGAATAGTGTTTATCTGTGTAACTAACAAAACGAATTGGTACCTATCAGAATTAATATTAGTTGTTTAATGCACCAAAAATCAAAGTTAAAAGGATTTCTAAACGAACCAGTTATATACACAGCCAGAAATCAAAACTCTTAAATAGCGTTGTGTATTTCATATTGAAGATTGTAATCACAAAAAGCTTTTTCATATAATTCCAAAGTTTTTACTTGATATAATATTGTGACTGAATAAATTCTGTGTTTACTTGTCTTTCAACTAGTTGAAAAACAATTCTCCATTTTAACAGTGACAAAATAATTGCTAAAATTTCTGTAAGCACATATGTCACAATTGAATATATTTCAAAATATAACATTTAAGTGATCTGTAATTAGTGTTAAATCGTAAACATAGAGAGAATAGCAAGCTGTGTTAGGCAGTTAACGTTTACCAAGGGTAGGTATTTTATATAATTTGATGTAGGCTATAACTTCAAATAACTGGGCTGGTTTGATTCAGTGAGTGGTTTCAGGCAATCATCTGAACACCCTAAATATATGCAGTCTGATATATATTTAAATAAGATATTGGACATAATTGGTGGATGGAGACTAGCAGTGGAATCCAGGATGCGCATTTTGTCCTGTTTGGAACTCATCATCTGGATGCACCTGCATTCCGTAGTGAGTGACGATATTCTCGCTGACGCTCGAACGCAGTACCAGTAGTTTCTAATTACACGCCCAGACGTCGTCGAAGCGTCTGCACAAGAAGCCGACATGTCAACCTGAGACCGAGCACTTCGCCTCAATCAGTCGACGTAAAAATCTAAAATTCAAATAAGAGATATTGAACTTTCAATGGTCAGTTGCACAAGGGTGTTATAAAAACACTGTGATCCTTTCTTTAAGGTGAATTTCATTACAAACTGATACGAACCGGATAAATGTTACAGGCTAAGATATAGTGACCAGCTGTTTCAAATGAATTTCAGGATCAAACTATCAATGATATCAATTAGTCGCGAGATCAAGCTCCTCCTAGTTACTTTAAATCCTTAATCAGAATGAATAAAGTTGTAGCGTCTGACATGTTCGTTAAATTTTATTATTGAAAGTCCTAATCAGACAGCAGATTGCAGTACACTGAAAGGCTAATACTATTATTCCTTAAAACTAATCACTTGCACTGTTTCACAGAATCAAATTGTGTTGATGTCTCTTGAAATAAAAAACAAACTAATGTCCATACAACAGTCTATGCTCATTAGCTTACTTAATGCTTTTTAAGAAAAAAAGAATTTCGCATATTCTGCAGTACCCTCTGAAACTCAACAAATTATCCAGAGTCAGAATTTACTATGGAACATAAAAATGATGGACAGTTCCATTTCCTTATCATTTCCATGCAACGCCCAGAAGATGGTAGTCTCCAGAGGTCAATTTACCTAAAACTGACATGGAATGGACAATATTTACATTTTATTAGTTTTGGACCAAAGTGCTATGAACGAGTACTAGTTAAGACTCTGTGTTAAAGAGCGAGGAGTTCATGCTCTGCAGAAAAACTAGAGCAAGAATTTGCGAATCTCGATAAGGTGTTTGGGAAACAACGATTATTCTCAAAGATTCATTAACAAATATGGAAGATGTGAAGGATCAAACATCAAACATATCACAATTGAAAAAATCCCATCTTCATTCAACTAGATGTTAAAGGTGAAATCATTGAGGCAATGGTCAACAGAAGATTGAGTACATCACTAGCCACAGCCTGACCTGCAGCTAAGATGGATCCCCTCCATCGAATAACATGCTCTTTCGTGCAGTCAAAAGTCGACAGATACCCTTCTCATGTTAACTCCAACTGTGTATACAAATTTACGTGTATCTGCGGAATCATTTACACTGGAAGAAGAGAAATAAGAGTATACCTCCAATTTTCTGAACATGTGCCGAAAAGTCTACTTCTCAAGGAAACAAACTCTTTTAATAGCTCTATAACCAGACATCTTGATATGGATAATGAAGTGGAAATCGCGAAATCCTTTAAAATTGTCAATAGACAAAAGAGCTCGATTCTCCTCATGTTTGCCGAAGCAATTTCTATCAAACGGTGTTCAGAAAAAAGCAGATATTAGTCTTTCCTTGTCCGGCTTGATAACTAGATGTCTTTATTCTTTCTTTTATGTGACTATGTAATCTTTGGATTTAACCTAACCCCTTTGATATAGCGTAATTTTGCTTCTCTTGTCAATATGATTTAAGCTGAACCCAGTACATTGTTACCTAATTTATTAGTCATTCAGCATCTTACGCATCTCTCGTCTTCACTAAGTAACTCCTTTACCATTGTTTGCATACATTTATTTTGTTTAAACTTGAACTGCCTGTGTAAAAACTATAAGTGCAATTTTCTGAGCGCTGTTCACTAATAGTGGAACCTTCTGTCAACTTAGTACATGTAAAATTTGAAAGTATTTTAGAACTTTTCTGTACGCAAACTGAATGATAATTTATTTAGGCTGTAAGCGGCTGATAAGAAGTCAACGAAATAATTGATGGTACCATATTATTCTGCACAAACCACTGTTATTCTTGCTCTATTCAAATTCATTAAGGGGAATAATTGGATGAAGTATCAAGAGTCAGTTATTAAACCAAATACTGAACTCATTAGTAGTACAGCGACGATCCAGTATACAATGAAGTGGAACAGAAGTTATGCATAGTTTGGTCATCTAAATATCACCAGGAAATTCCTCAGTATGTACTCTTCAAAATTGTAATTCAGCTTAGTGACAAAATACTTCTCCTTACTTCTCTTAAGTATAATATTGACGATACTGCTAATGTTGTGACTGTTGATTTGCATCAGAGGTCTGCTAAAAACAACTCACTAAAGTTAATACAGTCGTGAATCAAAAAGCAATTATGTAGGCTATCAGAAAATACTTGAATAAAGGGAAAGCTTTTTTACTACTGAGGAGCAATTAACAGAAAAACAATTTCTTTCGCGATTAGAATAATAATATTAATCATCTTCAAACCCTGTTTTATACCTATGTGGTTAACGGTTTATATTTGGAATCTAACTTTGCTAAGGAGTTAATAGGAGGAAATTCTATGAGTAATAATTGTTTGACTTTTCTCATTTTCTCTCATTTTAAAACTCTATCCAGATAAATAGTTTTGCGAATATTTTATTACATATTCTGTGGCGTGTGCTACTAATAAGGTTTATCAGTAGTATCTAGAGAAACGTTAATTGGCATAAAAATATCAAATAGTGGAGAGATACATTTCACGTTAAAGACAGTAAATTAGCCTGCGTTTCGGCGAGCACATGAGAGACACGAAGGGGAGGGATCGCACAACACGAAAGATCTGTGCAACTGACGATTTTCGGATAAGGTGTACATAATTTAGCTATATCGAGATACCCGATTTAAAATAAACATTCCTTTTACCAATTCTGTTTTCTTTTATCGTCATAATGCAATTCTCTAAATGTATAATAAACTTTTGAGAATGAACAAATGGTTTATAAAATAAAGAGATTAGTTTAAGTTGAATTACTCTTTTTAGTATGAATACTATAATCTAAGTATTATACTGTTCCATTCTTTATGGAGTTGAATTTTCGAACAATTGCTACAGTGGTATTTAAGGCTATATAAATCTAATTTCCGGGTGATAATATTGTATAAGGAATCTAAACCAACACTTTTTATATAAATGACTTCCTGTGGAATGTAGATTTCCTTGACAGGAATGTAAGTATGCAGCCCTTTATCTTTTTTCCCTGATTTAAGCAACAATTTCAGTCACTATTTTCCAATGCAAAGTGTCATATTTTTTCTAAAAAAGGGGAGGAATCCATTAGCATCATGCAAACTCACATGAATGCACTATCTATTCATTTCATTGCATATGGGTAACTAGTTTTGCTGAAATATATTCAACACTTTTTCAATTATCAGATAATTTCTAGGATTAAGTTTCGTCTAATCTGTTTATTTCGCAGTGATTATTTCATTACTCAACACACAGTAATCGAATTAAGCTAACAGACCATAACTATTTTTCTTAAAAATACACACCAGAAAAGCATATTTGTCTTACGTCTCAATAAAATTCATGCCTCATAGAATAATTATTCGTGTAATCATAGGATTCGTGAGAAACACTGAAAAATGTTTTTCAGCATAAATACACGAAATAGTAAGGCAAATATTCTGAAAAAAGAGGGATGTTTAAGAGTTCTAAATAATAACAACATCTCTGTGTATATTTTCGCATGAAAGAAATAGGACTATATTGTTAGCGTTAAATAAAATTCAAGTTGGTTGCAGGATATCATCGTGAGCTGACTTCGATTAGAGAGCGATTGGAAAATCAATCAGGGAGTACTGAACAGCCAGCTTTTTCGTCAGGCTAGTTTAGGACTTTTCATCAGTAGGCACCAAACGACAAGGTTTGAAACCACAAAATTCCAGTTATAGGGCTAGTGAGCTCGTAGACCATTAAACCACTGGTACCCAGCCCAATGACCCATGAATTCCGACTCCTGCTGATTCATGACATAGCGCAACCACTTCACAGTGTCTTATTCTATGAGTTGCTGCCTCGCCTTCAAACTGCTGTATTGTTATAACTGTAGGGAATTAAATGAGGACGTTGTCGCCTTGTTCTGCCCCCGCCTGTGTAATATGCCTATCTGCTTGTGGTACCTTCCGATTCAGTGGACCACGCAAATATCAAAAGACATAGGCTGGCCTGTGACTGTATATTGTAGTGCAACAACTACGACAAAGAACTCATGGTATTTATACATTTTTACAACAGTAAAGACAGCTAACAGCATTTGAAATAATTGATCGTAATAATCAATAACAAAGTGCGTGAGATCCTATCACCTCTCCCCATAAAAAGTGTAGGACTTGCTTTTTGGATCTATTTGAAAAGGTTTCGGAGCTCTTCTTTGTCGAGTTGACCTTCGCGTGGTACTGGATAGAGTGTGATCTGTGTCCCGGGCTTCCGGCTGCGGAAGATTAAATGTATCTACTAATACTTCTAACGTGAGGTCTCGTCTCCCATTGTCGGGTCTATCTGACGCATCTCGTATATGATTCGTGTGTCTGACACATAACTGTCCTTCTACATTCACTTTGTATAAAACCCTTCCTTTCTGCCCCACTATTTGTCCTCGAATCCATCTCGGAGGTGAATAGCGAAAATCTCGTACATAAACTTGCTGATACAATTTGAAAACTCGACGTTTAGCTCCGTGATGGCGATTGAATTGGTTTTCCATTTTTGTATTTCTGCAGCCCTGCTTTACTTGCCTAGGCTTAATTGAGTCGAGGGCAGTTCTGATCTTCCGGCCAAACATAATTTCCGCTGGGGATAACTGATTTGGGGCGGAAGGATTTGGCGTCGTACGATAATGCAGCAAGAATCTATCCAAAATTTCTTCTGTTGTTCCCTCCCCCTTCGCTTTTGCATAAGCACGCTTAAAGGTGTCGACGAAACGTTCAGCCTGTCCATTCGATTGGGGATGATACGGGGGGCTACGAATATGCTGGATGCCAAACAGTTTGCAGAAATCTGAGAACAGTGATGAGGTGAACTGCGATCCATTATCGGACACCAGAACATCAGGCATACCAAAACGACAGAATAGTTGACGTAGGTGGGACACTGTTGCAATTGATGTGGCAGAATGCATAGGAAATATCTCTGGCCATTTGGAAAACGCGTCGACACATATTAAGAAATGCATACTATTGAACGGTCCAGCGAAGTCAACATGAACACGGGACCATGGTTTGTCCGGTCGTGGCCAGGAACATAGTTCTGTCTTGCGTGGGCACTTTGATGCTTGAGCACATTTACTACATTTGCGAACGAGGTCTTCGATATGGTCATCGATGTTGGGCCAGTAAACATAACTGCGAGCGATCGCCTTCATTCTCCCAACACCAGGATGTGATGTATGAAGCTGACGAAGCACATGGTTACGAAGATTAGCTGGAACCACAACACGATCAGCAAACATTATGCATTCATTAACGATGGATAGGATTGGCGTCGCTGGTAAAACTGTTTTAAAACATTTGAATGAACATGTGGAGGCCAGCCAAATCGGATGAACTTTGATACTTGCTGTAAAACTGGATCACGCAGTGTGTGTTTGGCAACCTCAACTGCAGTCACCGGAAGAAGTTGAGTCGCGCCTACCAGAACTCTGTTTACATCATCTTCAACAGAGATGGATGCAATAACAACATCCTCGCTTTCCAACTTCTGATGGCTTAGCAGCCGTGATAATGCATCTACCTGGCCAAATTCAGAGGTAGGTTTGTATTTGATATCAAAATTATATCCCAGTAACATGACAGCCCACCTTTGAAGCCGATTCGCAGTGTACACTGGAATGCCCTTTTTCGAACCAAATATCGACAACAGGGGTTTATGGTCAGTAAATAGAGTGAATTTCCTACCATGAAGCATTTTGTGAAACTTTTTGACTGCGAAGATAAGCGCCAAACCTTCTTTCTCAATTTGGCTATATTTGCGTTCGGTTGTATTCAGTGTTCTAGATGCATGTGCAATAGCTTTCTCCCTTCCGTCAGGAAAACGATGAGATATAACAGCACCAATACCATAGTCGGATGCATCTGCAGCAAGGATGATTTCAAGACTTGGATCATAATAAGTAAGCAGCATGTCTGACTGGAGTAACGATTTTACTTTTTTAAATGCATTTTGACATTCAGGTGACCAATTCCATTTTGCATTTTTCGATAACAGGCGATTCAGTGGAGCACGTATGCGATGAAGCTCTGGTAGAAATGCACTGTAATAGCTGATGAGGCCAAGGAAAGATCGCAGAGTGGCAACATTAGTGGGAGCGGGCATATTCTGAATAGCACGTACATTTTCTGGGTCTGGTCGACGTCCATGTTGATCAAAAATGAACCCAAGATACTTTACTGAATCCATGAAAAATGTACATTTATCCTCTTTAAGGTAGAACCCAAACTCTGACATTTTGGATAGCACAGCGTCAAGTCGATCAAACAATTCAGACTTACTACTCCCTGTCATTATCACATCGTCGAGGTAGACAGCAACACCAGGTTGGTTAGCAAGCATAGTATCCATGATCTGCTGAAAAATTGCGGGTGCTGGTTTCACACCAAATGGTAAGCGAGTAAACTGGTAGAGACCCTATGAGTGTTGATTGTTAGCAACTCTCGAGACTTTGGTTCAACTTCTATTTGAAGGTAAGCATCAGCAAGGTCAATTTTTGCAAAACATTTACCACCATTAAGTTTGACGAATAAGTCTTCTTGAATTGGTAATGGATAAGCATGATCCTCTAGAGCATCATTTAACCCAGTTGAGAAATCTGCACACAGGCGAATGGAACCATTTGCTTTGCGTACAACAACTATAGTGGCAGCCCAGGGCGAATACGTTACTGGTTTGATGACACCCAATGCTTCCAGTCTGTCGAGTTCATTCTCAACCAATGTGACAGCAGCATACGGAACTGGACGTTTTGGACGAAAAACTGGCTTCGCGTTTGGCTTTAGAGACAAAACAACTTGGGTAAATTTGCAGCAACCAAGTTTGTCCTGGAAGACAGAAGCGTGCTTTTGACGCAGGCGTTGCAAGAGAGACTGATCAGATACATGTCCGGGAACAACGTTATGTGGTGAGGACGAAACATTAGAGCATACTGAATTTAATGGTACATTGAAGATATGGAGCTTGTCTAACCAGTCAAGACCAAGCAAATTCAAATCATGGTAGTTTGTGACGTAACATACACCATTGAAGTGATGCTCACCAAACTGAACCTGGCAATTTATCTCACCCACGAGTTTCAGTATATCTCCAGAGGCATTCTTAGCGACATGCTCGGTCGGCAGAATCTGTGGGCACCCAAGTTTGCGCCACGTAGTTCGGGAAATTAAGGTGATATCTGATGCCGTATCCAACTGAAGACGAATATGTTTGCCGTTAATACCTAGTGTAATGTACTTACGTTTGCTGGCGAAATCGACTTTGGAAGTTGTGAAAATGGTCTGTACTCGAGGAGATTGTTTCGGCTTGAAACGACTACTTCTGTTCCTCACCGAAGAATTTTTCTGCGGTGGACAGTAACCCTCTTCATGTCCAAAACGGTGACAATTACGGCATTTATGTTTCTTGAAAGGACAGAACTTGACAAAATGCCACGAACCACAGTGCCAGCACACTGAAGGAGGTTTAGCTGAATTCTGAGACTGACGTGCTGTGTGCTTAACGGTGATCGGAGGACTTTTCACTGTGTTAATTGAACCAAATTCAGACGACTGTCGTTTGCACTCCACCATAGCAGTATCGTGCTTCAAGTTGATTAAGCGTAGGCATTCTGCTGTCACCATTTGTAAAGTCATTTTCGGGTCTTGTTCCACGAGTGACAGAAGTCGAGTTCTTATGTCAGTATCTTCTGGGTTCTTCAACCCACAAATAAAAATCAAACACTTGAACTGATCTGATGTCATTTCGTGTGGTTTGAACCTTTCTCATTCCTTGTTCACTTTGCCAGCGTAAGTGACATAATCATCGGAAGGCATTTTTGTCAACTGAAAACATTGATACCGAATATTAAACATGGATGACTGTTCACCAAAGATTTGTGATAAAACGGTGACTGTCTCATCGAATGATAACTCACGTGGGTTCTTAGGCAGAATGAAGTTAACATATCTGTTGTGCTCAACAGTACCAAGTTTTCTTAGTAACAATCGGACTTTGGCAGCATCATCAAACATGTAGCATTCAATACGGAAAACGTCTTCGTAACGATTGAACCATGCATCAAATACGAGACCAGATATTGGGTCGTAGTTGAACTCACTGATGGAATTTGAGATGCTTTCATATTTGTCTGAATGAGATGTTGATGGAACTTGAATGGACAGCTTCTGAGTGAGAGCTTCGATTAATTTTAGTTGAGCTGCTTCATTCTGAACTTGCTGCTGCTGCAAGATAGATTTGAGATCGTCCAGAGAGATAGACATTGTAATTGGGTTGTAATTAACACAGTCAAAAATGTTCTATAGCTGCGCTGAACAGAATAAAACCCGTCGTCGCTTGCTTGTTATAACTGCAATGAATTAAGGTAAACCCCGTCGCCAATTTGTTATAACTGTAGGGAATTAAATGAGGACGTTGTCGCCTTGTTCTGCCCCCGCCTGTGTAATATGCCTATCTGCTTGTGGTACCTTCCGATTCAGTGGACCACGCAAATATCAAAAGACAAAGGCTGGCCTGTGACTGTATATTGTAGTGCAACAACTACGACAAAGAACTCATGGTATTTATACATTTTTACAACAGTAAAGACAGCTAACAGCATTTGAAATAATTGATCGTAATAATCAATAACAAAGTGCGTGGGATCCTATCATGTATCTTAATAGTCACGACTTCCCACTAGAACCTCAGGTCACTGCCTGAATAAGGCCAGTCACTTGTGAGCATCTTATTGATATACAACTATTGATTTGTAAGGATTTGATTGACTGGTTACAGGATTTAATCATGAGCTGACGTCGACGAGAGAACCATTGGAGTACTGGACAGCTGTTTCGTAGGCCTAGTTTGGGATTCTTCAGCAATACGTTTGAACCTTTATTGCTGTCATTTTATATAGTACTCGTTCTCATCACACCAGCTTTGATTACCAATCAGCTTTGAGAAGAGAAATCATCGACACTAATCAAGATCATGCAGAAGTGTACGAAGAAATTTTTGGAGTGTTTTTCTTTTTCCAGTCTAATTTTGAATGTCATTAGGTCGGCAAACTTAGTCAATAATGTTCTCACACAATTAGTGGAAACATGTTTAGCAGACTTGTTCAATTTTTTCTACCATACGAAAATTTATTTCTTCCTGTCTGGATCAATACAATTTCATGTTTAACAAATAAAAAACAAGATCTATCACGAAAAATAGAAACGAAACATTCTACGGTTGTGGAAGAGGGATAAACATGAATCGATATATATCTTGTTTTCATGCATATATTAGTACTCGTTATTATTATTTCCTTTAATTCCTAGAGGAGCCTGGGGCTTCAGCCGCGCGTCTCTATTGCGTTCGGTTCTCTGCTAGAGTATTCACTTGGCTCCAAGTCTGCCCGCATGCTTTCATCTCCTCTTCACATGACCTCCTCCAAGTTACCCTCCCCCTGACGACCAACTCGTCGCTTCCTTTTCGGGCTCCACTCGAGGGCTTGTCTAGTGATGTCACTTGGTGGTATCATCAGGGTATGGCCAATCCACCTCCATTTCTTCCTGCTTATTTGTTGCACAATCGGTGCCTGGCTGGTTTACTTCCAGAGATCCCTTTTGCTGATTTTTTCGGGCCGGCTATCTGATCTTGAGTAGTGAGCGAAGACAACTGTTAATAAAGTTCTGAATTTTGTTTGGGACGCTCTTTATGACACGCCAAGTCTCTGATCCGTATAGTAGCACTGACTTCACTTTGGATTTGAAAATTCGGATCTTATTTTCGGTGCTAATTGCTGTTGACCTCCACACAGACTTGACAGTAATGAAAGCTTGTCTTGCTTTCTTAGCACTCGTTAATAAAGCGTATTTGAAAACCTTAAAAGAGCTGAGTTCTCCTGTGACAATTAAACCTAAATCATCCAGCACAAGCTATCCAATGACATCAACCACACGATTAAAGTCCATATCCTCTAGTGGATCGCTCTCAAACGTCTAATATAAGTGGGTAGGATGCAGTTTGATGTCTAATTCTGTAGATTGGTGTCTATATCACAAATTTACTGAGTTAATTTAACCTCAACGCAAACTCAACACACTTCACTGGTTACTTTTAAGTTACTAATCAATATATGCATTTAAATGTCATCTCAATTCTAGCCTCAGTGATAGTCAATTTGAATTCTTAAGTTAAAAATCTCTTTACTGAAATGGAGAAATCAGCTATTCTAATAAAAAAACGTCAATTAGTAATAAACTGAATGCTTTGAATACAATATAATATGTGACACTTGATAGGTGTGTACCCCACTTGAAACTTGATTTTAGTTTGAAACACACGGTGAAAATTCATTTGATTCCCAACAGACTCGACAGTTGACGTGTTATTTTCGAAACATTTGATCAAGGAATTTTATTTCAAAATAGTGTCCACTATTCAGGCATTGAATATTTCACAATGATCATGTCTGACATTTCAATAATAGCAAATTATTTGCGTATTACGTAGATTTTAAAAATGGATGAAATCTCATACTTATTTCTGGTTTCAGGTGATAATGTCTGTAGAAAATCGATACAGTCAAATCAATGCGGTGGATTTTAGGCTTATATCAATTAATGTCAAATTCTACAGTTGTATCAGAGCAAAATTCCATCGTCTTCTCGCCATATGAAGTGGAATTCCAGTCTGATGTCAGGCATATTAATAAAACGAGGCTTAACCGTACCGAAAATGTGGCTACCAATACCTGGGTTCTGTCAATGTTTGTAAGACCTCTGTCAAGTTACGTTTTCGTCCAGAACGGATGTCATCAAAGTTATAGGCTACTGAGAAGTGTGCACAATCTGATCTGACTAATCAGCCATCTATGAAAACAGATGGTATTAGCACTTTTAACACTCACCTTCAAATTGCTAACATCAAACGGAGAGTAGACTACAAATCGTCTAATTTTGGTATAAAAGTGAAAAAAAGGATGGTCACTTTGGCCAGCAGGAAGCTTCACTTCTAGGTACTGGTAAAGTAACCACAGGTTCACATTTGAATTTTGACATCAAATGCGATTTACGCATTAATAGTTGTCTACGATGCGTTTGTTATTCATAAATGTTTCTACTAGATGGAAAAAATATAACATAAATGACATATTCTATTCATAAACATTCTCAAATATAACCGCACAACATATTTCTATTATTATTGTTCCCTTGGGCTCCCGGTGAAATTGGGCCTCAACAACACATCTCCACTCCTTTCTATTTTCTGCTATTCTATTCAGCTGGGTCCATGATTGCCCATAATCTCCCATCTCCTGCCCCCAAACAATCTCCTCCATGTCACTCTCGCATCAATGAACGACTCGTTGCTCCCTATTCGGATTCCATTCGAGCGATGACCTGCACTGCGCGCGATGTCACTCGACAGTCTCCTCACTGTATCCCCAGTCCATCTCATTTTCTCCTACACATTTGCTCAGCATTCGGCTCTTGGTTGGTTTATTGATCATCAGAGTTTCTTGCTGCTAATGCTTTCTAGGCAGCTCAGTATGGAGCCAGTCATCGAAAGGAGCAGCTGTTGTTAAAAGTTTGCAGCAACTTGTTGAAAATCCTTTTTGTGACGTACTGATGCTGAAAATCTGAACCGTGTTCTTTGCACAGAAGCGGAGTGCAGGAGATTTCCAAACTAGTTTCATGTTGATGGAGGCGTACCTTGTCTTTCCGATTCTGGCTGGACGTCTTTGACATCTCCATCAATCCCGCCTGTGATTAAAACCATGCTCTCCCGTTCATGGTGACAGAGGCTGGTTGTTGTTGCTGTTGCTGTTGGTGCGTGGTTATCCTCATAACAACCGCCCTAATGCAACGACATATGTGTAGTAAAGAAAGCCTTGTTTAATATTCTCCTAAGACTTTCTACAAAATGCGATGAATAATAAAACCCTCGGTTTACTATAATATGTAATCGAAATCGGAGACATCAGTAATAGCTTTTGGAAAGGTACTCTTTATATCGCATTAGGTTTTTCAAATGAAATCCACTGTTTACTTCTACAAAGGAATTTCTCAGTTTTGCTTAGTAAAAAATAAACTTTTACTGTGAACTTTTATGGGAATTTTTGTGATGCATATATACTCCATTCATTAATTTTATAAGCAGAACATTACATCTAACTAATTAATAAATGAATTAATTGAATTTCATTATTTCATTGGAAATTAATGGTGTTTAAGGTTATTCTAGGTCATCCTAAATGTGTAAATATCTATCCAACATGCCTCATATATTATCACTAATAAACATTATAAATTTTGTTTTACTCGTTGAATAGAGTAGATGTTCCAATGACAGACTCAACATTAGCAGAATGAAAGATCTACAGAAAGAATGTTAATTTGATTTTATAGAATTAAAGAGGTTATGTGTATCATTCACAACTTCTGTATCATGAGAAAAGGATGAACACATTTCTTATGATTATCAAGTGAATGTAACTGAGTAAGTCAGTTACTAGATTTATTCTGTGGAGTAAAAGAAGATGAATTCAAAATCCTAAAAGTAGAGTAAACATCTTGGAGCATTTCTGTGATACGCTGATAAGTAAAAAGAGGACTTTTAATCAATTTTTATACCATTTAAGTGAGTCAGCGGTTCAACAGTAGGATGCTCGCCAATCATGCATGTTGTCAGGGGTTTGAGTTCCGGTCGGCATACACCTTTACCTCACTTAGTCGGTTACAATCCCGAAAAAAAGGGGAGGTTGAACGTCCCGTAAAAACCTTAGTGCTACTGAGACTTTAAAGTTAAAGCTTGAAGCCCTATGTTCCACCTATAACGCAAAAGAAGTTAAATAGAATGTTACAGTCGTACGATAAATGATTAGGTGCTGTTAATTAGTATTATTATTATGCCCTTGGGTTCGGTGTTGTTTGTAGGTGTGTAGCATTGAATACTTTTGACCTCCCTTCCTTTTGAGTTAAATCTTATTATCATGGTCCTGAATGAAAGTGGTCCTTCTCACACTAGGGCTTTGGCTGCCAAGGTTATATCGTGACAGCCCCTCACTGCCTTAGTGTGCTCACAGTTGTCGTCAAGGTGACTGGAGTGGATTACGTACTCTCTAGTTGACAAATAAAATCATATCGAACGACAAATTATCAGTTTTATTGGTGGATGGTGACCAGCAGTGGAATCTACGACGCGTGTTTCGTCCTATTTGGGACTGGCTCGTCATTTGGGTGCACCTATATTCCCAGTGAGTAATGGTTTCCCCACCGAGGCTTAAGCCTAGTGCCCATAGTTCCAGATACCAAGGGTTATCCACTAGACCCATGTGGGCAACGATAGCTCTCTCTTTTGCTACGGGTCATATCATCATTCACTGCGGTATGCAGTTATATTCACAGACGGGTCCCAAATAGAACGAAATGCGCATCCTGGATTCCACTGCTAGTCACCATCCACCAATTCACTTTTGATTACATGCCCAGACACCGTTGGGGCATCTGCACAAGAAGTCGATATGTCAACTTGAGACCAAGCACTTTGATCCAATGAATTGACGGGAAGATCTAAAATTGAATTGGACGCATTATCAATGTTTCCTACAACCACAAAGAGGGGCATTAAAATTAGAGATTAAACGGAAACAGAGACAAACAATGAGGATAAAGGCACATATGACACACAGTCAAAGGGGAAAACGGATAATAATTACGTAGTTAGTTAAAACATCAAAATAAGTAATTAGAATGAAGGTCATCCTAACGCGGAACTGTCTGTGGTGGGTATTGTTGGTGTGTAATTCTTATGGGTAAAGTTTCTGTCCCACCTTATTAGGATATTCCTCTTTATTCTAAAGTACTTCTTTAAGCTGAATTTCGGTTAGCCAATTTTGGTTTACAGTAACCTGTTTTGTGCCTTGCAACTCACCTTGTTTGAATAGCTGCCTAATAGCACTGTTGAGGTAAATCTCAATTTTCGATGTTGCATAGAACCATATACCTACCGACAAATATCCATCTTCCCTCTGTCTTTGGCGTCTTTTAACTGCGCGTTTGTCTGAAGAAAGTCTTGTTATCTGTACAATAAAAGGCAAAGATCAGTTTCCTGAGTCCAGACTACATCGAGTCAGTAACTTTCAGTAATCAGATCGTTCAAACGATTATTCCTATTCAGCCACAGAAATCTGTTTGGTGTTTACTGAAGCTTGCGCCAATGATTGTAATTATATAAGCTTTCCAAGAAATAATTTGGTCATTCTGTTTTCGATTACGCTAATATTGCATGTTTTTGTCATCTTAGATTGCTAACAAAGAAAATTTCTTCTTAGTTAAAAATGGAGTAAAATTGTTTGGCTTTTAGAGTTTTTCATTGCTGATACTCCGTGAATTATTTTTTTACATGTCTTAACTTTTAACTTCCCTACTGAATACTGGTATGTGCAAAAATTCACATATTGCTCGGACAACTGCTTTGAAGGGGCAAAAATCCACATTCTAAATAACACCTTATTATCTTAATATGGAACGTCACTATAATTTTTTATAATGAGGTTTATTTCGAAAGGTGTATCTCTGAGATTTATCTTACTTTTAGACAGTTTTGTTGTAATGCATTGCAAAGTTTTTGATACAGTCCGCTTAAAATTCATCCTGTAGGCTGGAGATTTAAGAAATTAAATGGATTACTGAAGACAGACAATTTGATTTAGGAGCGCAGATTATGATCATCTAAAATAATTTCTTTAGATAAAACTATTGCTTTAAAATACAACCATGTAAGTCTGCAGACCTCTACAATAGCTAATTCAGGTGCCTTCTAATTTCTCTGTACATCCTACATGCCCATAAAATCACAAACGAATTCTCCTCTAACTAAAAATGTTACATTTTAATTATTTTAAATACAGAGAGTGCACTTAAATCGTGCCAACTACCTCATTGACTTTGAAAAGGCCTTCAGCAGACAGCGTCGATTAGGAGGTGATTCGGAAACTAATTCGCTACTACTGAGTGCCACCCACAATTATAAATCTCAGCCAACATTTGTACGACAATGCTGCGTGCCAACGAATCCTTCGAAGTGAAGACGAGAGTAAGCCTAGACTGCCTACTATCTCTAGTGACTTTTCTAATTGCTGTAGACTGGATTATGTGACAGACAGTGGCACGCAGCGAGGAAACAGGCATAAAATGGACCCACACAAAAAAACTTGGAGGATCTGGATTTCACCCATAACATATGTCTGATTTCCCACAAACTGACAGATATGCAAGTGAAAAGCAACAAGTTGGCAGAAGAAGCCTCCAGAGGAGATAGGACTTCAGGTGAACACAGAGAAAAGAGAGGTGATGAAGATTCCTGGCCAACACCAACAGCAACAACAACAGACAACAATCAGCATGTATGGGAGAAATCCGAAAGAAGCAACCTCCTTCACCCACCTACTTGCTCGCGGAGCATCATTTCATTTACATACTGAACTGACGAGGATATCAAGACGAGGATCAGAAAGGCAATCAAGCTTTCATTCCTCTCAAGTCTGTGTGGAGGTAAACAGCATTCAACATGAAAAATAAGATCCCGATTCTCAATTCCAGTGTGAAGTCAGTGCTACTTACTATACGGATCAGAGACTTGGCGCGTCATGAAGAGCACTTTGAACAAACTACAGAACTTCATCGACAGTTGTCTTCACTCAGTACCACTCAAGATCAGATGGCTGGCCAGAAAAGATCAGCGACAGGGATCTCTGACAGTGAACTAATCAGGAACCGATTGTGAAACAAATATGCAGGAAGAAATGGAGGCGGATTGGCCATACTCTGTGAAAACCATCAAGTGACATCACTAGACAAGCCGTCGGGTGGAACCCGAAAGGGAAGCAGCGAGTTGGTCGTCAGTGCAAGGGTGACTTGGAGGAGGTCATGTGAAGAGGAGATGAAAGCATGTAGGCAGACGTGAAGCCAAGTGAAAACGTTGGCAGAGAAACAAATATAATGGAAACGTGTGGCTAAGGCCACACTTCTGTTGGTAGTAGGTAGAACCTTTAGGAAGTGACCAAACGGATCAAAAGTTCCACTAATCCCTAAAAGTCACGCGAAACTAAATCTTAATTAAAGAAGAATTTGTTTCTAGGTGTTTTCAAATGCATAGGCAATTACTTAAGTCTTTTGAGCGGGTACACGGTCACTTGTTGAGTAGCAAGTACATCAGACTGACGAGTTCTAAATAGGACGAACTCTATATTCTGGATTCTACTGTCAGCTACCATCAAACAAATACTCGGGGTGTTTATCTTAAACCCAAGACCTATTATATGCCTTCCGAAGGGAAATAATCTGTTGTCTTGTATAATATAAGACCGTTTGTAGTTAGTTATGGTTTAAAGTTAGTATTTCTATACACTTTCGTTCAGCCTTGAAATAAAATTTTTTCAGTGCTGAATGGACAAAATTTATGTGTGGATAATAATTGTTCAAAAAAAATCACAAGAATTTAGGTAATAGCTCAATGATCAAACAAACTTTCACCAACTCTTTTCATGAGAATTAGTTGTGTTTAACAAAATACATTAAAGGAAAATTAAAAAAAGCTAGAATATTCAGTAAAAATAAAAATTAAATTACAATAAAAATAATAAGTTAATTTCTCCTAACTTCATTCAGGCTAAAAGCTTGAAAATAAACCTTTCACTTAGTGAATAAAATAGAAATTCATTCGGTTCCATTTACAAAACTTCTTATCTCCAATACATAAAGAACAATTTTCTGAACTGAAAATCAATATGTTTATTCTCCTTTAGGAATTTGAATAAAGTAAAAACAACTGTTTGTGCAGAATAAGATAGTACTATGGTTTACTTCGTCGGCTATTCGTCATCTGCATACAGCCTAAACAAGTTAACTGAGTTTCTTACTGGATGGTTAGCGGCAATCGACAAGAAGCCTTGGACCTAGGTGTCCGACTTGTTGTCACTCGTCTATAAACAACAGTCTTGAGTGCACCGTGATGGGGAGACACCTAGTCTGGTAGCCACAATCAACTGGCGATAAGTTTGTTAACAATAATTAGTCAGTGTCAAAATGTCAATGGGGTGATAATTAGCGGAGAAAATTATTATATATAATTAAAAGGTGGAAATGGTTACAACACGTGGATTGCACAATGCATAATTTTGGAAAAATGAAGAGCAATTAAGGAATAAGTGTGTGCACAGGTTGATTACGTAACAGATTGTTAAGGAAAATAAAACCGGAAGGTCCTGGGTTCGAATCCCGGCGGGATGAAGAGTCCCAAACTAGGATGAAACAGCTGTCCAGTGCTCCCAGGTTTTCCAATGGTTCTCTAACTAATGTCAGCTCATGATGAAATCCTGAAACCAATCAAATCCCTGCAAACCAACACTTGAAAATAAAACTAATTGGACAATGATTATTTGTAACTAAAGTTGAAAAGGTCATAAGAATAAAGTAATTTTTACAAGTTTATGATATCTTTTGATGTATCCTCCTTGTTCACCAGTGTACCGTTAATGGAGACAGTGGATTTTATATGTGAGGAAATTACTACACGAAACATAGACATCGGCATTTCTGTATCCACCTTGAAGGAACTTATTTTAAGATGTATAATGAACGTTCATTTCTTATTCAATAAGGAATATTACAGACAAATTGATGGTGTAGCTATGGGTTCCCCATTGGGCCCAATCCTAGCTAATTTTTTCCTCAGTAGGTTAGAGAATGGACCACTGAAAGGAGTAATTAGTGATTTGGATTTCTACTGTCAGTATATGGATGATACATTTCTGGTCATGAAAAATGAGAACGATGCAATGAACATCCTTGACATGTTTAATGATGCCCATTCAGAGATAAACTTTACGATAGAGAAAGAAAGTAATGACAGTATCTCATTCCTAGACGTCTTCATGGCAAGCAAAGAAGATGGCACACTAAGAAGGAGTGTGTACAGGAAACCTACTACAACAGGTCAGTACACTCATTTCTTGAGTTTTGTACCTTTGAAATATAAACGTAACCTGGTAAAGTGTCTGGTTCATAGAGCTAGGTTAATCTGTTCAGACGACTGCTTCAATGAGGGAGCTTAAGATTATTAGAGAATTGCTTAGAAAAAAATGGTTATCCAGATAAGTTTATTGAGAAAAATATGAATTCATCACCTAGGACAGTCACTGTGGCAACAGTTCCGAAAAAACCAATATTCATAAAACTTCAGTTCCTCGGTGACAACATCAGCGAAACGATAACACAACGACTGAAGAATGCAGTTAAAAGAGCTTATTATGCGGTATAAGTACGTTGTCTCTTCACAACCACACCTATTCTGCGTTCGAGTAATAAGGATAAACTACCTAAATTCGCCTCTTCTATGTTTATCTACCAGTTTGACTGCAGCTGCGGAGCCAGCTACATCGGGCGAAAAATTAGGCAGGTTCATCGTCGTATTTCTGAACATCATCCAAAAAGGTTAAGCAAAGGACAAACAAAATCTATTCGTAGCTCTATTTTAAACCACCTTGTAGATAGCGAGCATAAGGTTGACGTTAATACTGCATTTAAAATTATTTATCGCATTCCTAATTTTGCTTTACGAGTTCGTCTTCTACATACAGCTGAAGCAATAGTAATCCACCTGAAGAAGCCAAACTTGTGTGTTCAGAAGAAATTTGTACATCCGCTTTCCTTACCTTGGCCATCATTACATGATTGTATAAACCAGACCACTTCATCCCCCTCCCCCTAAAATAATTTTTCTTTTTAAAAAAACTATAAAAACTTTAATTGTCCAAATTATTTTATTTTTCTGACTACTTCATCTTTAATTACGTGTTATCCTTGTAAAAATTATTTTATTCTTATGACCACTTCAACTTTAGTTACAAATTATCATTGTCCAAATTGTTTTCTTTAACCATCTGTTACGTAATCAACCTGTACACACGCTTATTCCTTAATCGCTCTTCATTTTTCCAAAATTATGCATTACGAAATCCACTTGTTGTAACCATTTCCACCTTTTAGTGATATATATTAATTTTCTCCGCTAATTATCACCCCATTGACATTTTGACACTGACTAATTATTGTTAACAAACCTATCTCCAGTTGATTGGTAAATTGCTGTGTATTATAATAAAAATGCTGTACGTGTATATTAGAGTAGAGCCAGAGATGAGGATCTAATTGAAAATTAAATATTTCTTCGCTCAATCTTTCTCTTTTCTAAATGTCTAAATGAGGATATTTTCTATAAATAAACGATGGTTTGTATACTGTAGGAAAGGAGCTACACGATGAAGTAAAGGGGTGTAATAGATGATGAGTAACTAACAAGTTGAATCGTAATTTAGTGAGTGCAACTCAAATCATGGAAATGAAAGACAGGCGAAATTACATTATCATGAAAGGAAGGAGGTTAAAGCCAAAGTTCACGCAATCCAATAATGGGAGGAATAAAGACATCCAGTTTCCAAGTCAAAGAAAGACAGATAGCTGCTTCTTTCTGAACACGTAATTAGAAATTCAGGCGTTTGATAGTGATCGCTTCTGTAAATGCGAGAAGAATTGAACTATCTTCTCTAATGGTAATTTTAAGGATTTCAGGGTGTCTGTCCAATAGTCCTATCAAAATGATGACTGGCATCAGACTACTAAAAGTACTCCTTCCCTTGTGAAGTAGATCTTTAGATACATGTTTAGGAAATCAGAGGTATGATCTTCTTTTTGTTCTTTCAATGTGATTGCTACCGCCTATACTCGTAAATTTGTATATGCCATTAGAGCTAACATAAAATGAGTATCTGTCAACCTGTGTCTGCACCAAAGAGCATGTTATCAAGTTGATGGAAACCAATGGTTGTCTGTCAGTATCACAAAAATCAGAGATTCTCCCCATAATTTCTCAATGGAGCATATCTTTATGGCTCTGTTAAACAGAGTTTTGACCAATGCTTGTTTACAGCTTATTGTATAAAACCTTTTGAAGTCTAAGTATTGTCCATTCTATGTGAGGTTTTGACTAGTTTACATCTGGAGACTACTATCTTCTAAGAGTTGAACAATGATGTATAAAATTAAACCACCGACAGCAGTAGAAAATTGGCCTCGTGTATCCTAAACATTGAGTGAGTGTATGACAACATTATTGCAGAAATAGCCTCTTTTCTTAAGCAGCTGCATGTATGGCCTAACTGTTTGTTTCGAAACATTGTTTAAGTTAGTTTTAATTGAAATTATGCAAATTAACAATAAAAAATTGATAACTAATTTTTTTCAGTGAACGTTTTATTTGTAATCACAAACAGTTTAAAAGTTGCGTGTCATAGAAATTTTCGACTTGTGACAAAGTTCTTATGCAATAACAAAACTCCAACAAACTGAAATTCTTATGATACCATTGAGGATTTCATCATGAGCTGGCATCAGTTAGAGAACCACTGGAAAACCTGAGAGTGCTGGACAGCTGTTTCGTCCCACCAATTTGGGAGGTGTATTATTATTATTTCATAGACACAAAAAACATATTACGCAATGAATTCCTACACCAATTATACAGACATCTATCTCCTAATTCATTTGAGCAAATATATGAATTCACTAAACTGCAAGACTTTTAAATTTGCATGGAGGATTTCATCATGAGTTGACATCAGTTAGAGAACCATTGGAAAACCTGGGAGTACTGGACAGCTGTTTCGTCCTAGTTTGGGACTCCTCATCAGTACGCACCCACCGGGGTTCGAACCCAGGACCTTCTGGTTACAAGGCGAGCTCGTAGACCATTGAGCCACTGGGACCCGATCCAATAGTCCTTGAATTTTAAAATCTGCCAATTCACGACATGGCGCGACCATTTCGCAATGTCTTCTTCAATGAGTTACTGCCTCATCTTCAACCTGCTGTACTCTACTGGTCATGGCTTCCCATTGGAACCCCAGGTTAACTGCCTGAATAGGGCCAGTCGCTAGTAAGTACCAGATTAATTTTCAAATAATGGATATGTAGGGACTTAGTCTGATTAACTATCAAGATGTATAACCGTTTATATATGGGTTTTTTGTATAAAATAAGACCAGGTGAAGGAATTGAAGTAAAGGTGTGAATACATGAAATAATAATAATAGTAGTATGAAATGCAATTGAAAATATATGTGATTATAATCATCGTTAAATGTCAAGTGGGAAAATAGTTTTTGTAATGAGGTAAATAGGTGTCGAAGTGGGTGTATAGTTATAGGCTTAGTAGGCTAACATAAAACGCTACATAACATGGCGTAAAATTCAATAAAATAGAATTCAACATTGTAGAAAAAATTGTGGTTTTAGAAAGATGAGTGGGACAAGTAAAAACAAATCAGAGGGAGAATAGTAATAATAATGATAATGGTAAAGTTAGTAATGACGGAAAGGTACACAGATTAACTGAATAAACAAAATAAATAAAATGAATGTGTATTCCTCCACAGCTAAGGCAGACGTAGGGATTGTACATAGCACTTTTGAACAAAAAAGTCCTACTTAAATTCACGAATGACCAGGGCCTCCGCTGTCTTTAGAGGTTTACAATAAAGAAAACGCGGCAAGTTAGGATGGATTCAATAGATCGTCTTAAAATTATGTTCAGGATTGGTAGAATGATTGGAGTTGATCAAGTGTTCTAGAATATAGCTTGGCACACTCTTCTTTTACCCTTTGTAAGACTATGCTGCTGAGATATGTTCTCATATCCTTTGGAAATTCATTACTCTACCAGAGTGTAGTTTTGCTCCTAAGAAACATGAATGTCATCTTGTAATTCAATGGTATAAATTAAAACAAAAATATCAAATGAATAATAAGAATACCATACTTTCAGATTTAGATTAATTTCAGTCGTTTGACTTCTTCACGAACCAAAATCAGTTGAAGAGATTACTGACAACCAGGAGGAGTTGATCCTATGAATAGTATACACTCACGGCCCCACGAGGGATCGACCCTGGTACCTCCAAGTTACGAGACTAAGCTCGTTGAAGAGTCAGCAATTTGGGCCGGAATTCAGTGACCGCTGAATTCCGATTTTGTTTATTTGTCGTATACAGCTAACTTTACCAGTGCCTTCGATGAGCGTAAATAATCCCTCCAGCTGATGTTAGTTCGTGTAGAAATCTAACAGTTGTAAGTGAACAATATTTTACTTCATTCTGAAGGTTGCTTTTGTCAAACGAAACAAATAAAGTAAATTAACTTAGTCATTTATCGGCAATATAATGTTACTATTCAAGTATTGGTTTCGTAAGGATTTCGTTTGATTGGTCGGAGGATTTCAGTATGACCTGACATAAGTTAGAGAACCACTGGAAAACCAACCGGGGAGTACTGGACAGTTGTCTGGTTCTAATTTGAGACTCCTCATAGTTCGCACCCACCAGTGTTCAAGCCAAGGACCTTCTGGTTACAAAGCTAAATGGTCTACGAGATCTCTCGCCTTGTAACCAGAAGGTCCTTGGCTTGAACACTGGTGGGTACGTACTATGAGGAGTCTCAAACTAGAACGAGACAGCTGTTCACTACTCCCTGGTTCTCTAACTGATGTCGGCTCATGATGAAATCATCCAATCAAATAATGTTATTCTAATAATGTATCTCTGCGTGATTTGAAGAAGTGAAATACCCTTGACAGTTATGCGTATAATTATTTTATTGTTATTATCATTTAAATCAGAATTTATTTCACAATACAATTTCCCTTTTATTGACGCTTGTCAAATTATCCATTTTGCATTGTTCATTTTGCACTGTATCTGTCTTAAACTTCTGTTTCCTATAAATTGAGTGTTCTATCTATGTCAATGTGTAATAGGACCGGGCAAGAATTTGATGCTTATCTTAAGATAATAGCTAAAAGCATACAATACATACAAATAGAAATTCTCACAATAGATGATGTGACAACGACAGTGATTGAAGACATTGTTATTTTTTTTGGTTAATCAGAGAATGATGAATAAACACTTCCGCATTCCAACACTTTTACAAGCTTTTTTAAACAGAGCAAATAGTAAAGTCTGAATAAAGCTAAGTGTAGCATTCGTAAGAGGGGTTGTAATATATGTCACACATGAATATTTAAACCGACGTTTTTGATTCCTGCATAGGAGACTGACTACTTCATCAGAAGATTAGATTGCAATCATAAATGCGATGGAAATAAAGCAACCATTTGTAAAAAATAATTATGTATACGTATTCAGTAATTTAATAATTCCCATTGTAGCATTAAGAACACAATATTCAACGAAGAGACTCTTTTCAACGAATTTATTATCATGCTGTACAATCGTATATATATATGGTTTTTAAGAAATTATATCCGGTCAGGGAATTAGGTCAAAGGTGTGAATACATGAAATAATAGTAATAATAGTAGTATGAATAGTAATTCAAATATTTGTGATTATAATCATAGTTCACTGTCAAGTGGCAAAATAATTAATGTCATATATAGAATAATACATAAAGTGTATAGATTTCAGAAGGGGTTACATAATTGTAAGATTAGTAGACGAATATAAAATGTCACATAACATGGTGTGAAATTTGATAAGATGTAATTCAATATTGTAAAAATAAAAAATATAAAAATTGATAATTTTGGGTTTAAAATGACAAGTGGGTCAAGTGGAAAAGATTCAGAGTGAGAATAGTAATAATAAATAATAATGACGCTCGGTGGGTATACCGATGTTTAACCTTTGGAGTGAATAAGTTCGCATATATAGCATATTGTTTCAGTCACTAGAACGTTTGTCAACAATGATGTGACATCTGATGGAATCATGTAGAAGTAGTCTTCCTAAAGGTGTACGAATCAGACTTCTTCAAACTGCAGAAGCAATGACGATTCACTTGCTAAGTCCTGACCTCTGCATACAGAAGTTCGTTCAATCACTACACTTGCAATGGATGTAAGCTGTCTTAATACCCGACAAGTAAATTCTACCTAATCTTTCTTTTTCTTATCTTCTGTCTTTCCATTAGTATTATTCTGTCTTCTCACTTGTAATATTTTACATTTTCATCTTTCTTGTTCTCTACCTCCACTCGATTTAATTTTTACACCCCACTACCACTGTTACCGACTCGACCAACGCTCATTTTCTAGTCATTTATGTTACGTCATCCAACTTATTTGCACAATTTCAGTTCTAATTTAAATGGCATTATTCTCTACCCCACTTCTGTTTAGTCTCTACCTGTAATTACCACTGTTGCTACCCTGACCAAGTTGAAACATGTTAGTCAGTTATATTACGTCGTCATCTAACTTACTAACTCAATCCTACTTTAGTTGCTGTCTGATTAACTTTGTTTCTATATTAGATCATTCTTGTATTACCTGATCAATTATCTAAACTTGACAAACCTCATGTACTCAAACGAATAATTATATATAAATACGATTTTACAGCTATGTGAATATATTCACCGTCGGAAAGAGTCTCTTCGCTGAACGTCTTCTCTTTCTCATATTATATATTTCAGAACTGCTGATTATTTTAATCTTCAAATTTCAATTTGAGTAGCGAAATAATGACTTATTATTTTGACCCAAAGGTTGTTTTGCATTGACCGTTTATTAATTTATAAAAAAGATGGCCAGCTGAAGATGAATTCGATTTCTTAAAATTCTTTAACGTTTGATATGAGATGTTGTATTCACATGATGACAGGTTTGTAAATGAATGTTACATGCATCAATAGTGTCATTATCATAAAAGGTCAACAATTACTGATAAATTAAAAACCCTTTTAGGTTATTATCATGCGTTTAGTTAGACTAAGTCCATAATCTATCTTTAAGATAAGAAGAAACTATACCATCACAGTGTGAATACATTTCACAAAACATCTGATGGCCCACTCTTCATATAATTAATTCACAAGCCATAAGGTACCACATGTAACAGTTTACGTTCATTAATTTTTTGGTTGCTAAAACGCTTTCAGTATCAACTGAGAGTTTTATTCTCTTAGGCATTTAAGCCTGTCTTAATTCTCGAACAGATTTTGATTCATAAAAAATATATGAAACACATGTGTTTAATTAAGTCTTGAACAACTGAAACGGTTATATCATAGGATTTTTAAGTTAATAAGCGTTTGAAAAAAGTAAAGACAAGTGCCTTTTTATTATTTTAGAAGTACATTAAAGGAAGATAATTGCTAAAGCTATTTTAATTACCAGTTAATTTAAGAAAATTTAGTCCACTCTATGTTCGTTAAGAAGCCTCTCCAAGTCTACCAGCCAGTGCATTGCCTGTTTAGTGGTAAAATACTTACCAGTCAAGCAAGAGGTGTGAGTTCGATTCCTTGCCAAGCCACTTAAAAACCTAGCCCAGAGGTAATGAAAGATTGGGTGTGAGTATAACGATCCTATCCGGTGAAATTAACAGCACTCAAACTACAAATCCTAAAGATCCATGTTCTACTAGGAACTGAATAATAATTTTCCTTGAGACATTTTTTCCCTCATCAATTTCTCACACGAAGGGCGCTTGATATCCCAGTCAACTGGTTGATTAATTAAGCCTGTCTGATCGAATGATTTCCATTTGGTTTCAGACTGTTAATTGGGAGAAACATCCGTAGTACTTTATGATTAGTAGGGGAAAATAGAATGTACTGTGTAAAGATTTACTGTCTGTCGACGACTAACTTCAAAGAAACTTTCATAAAGTTAAAAACAACAACCTGAAACCTAAAGGATTAATTAAAGTAAGTATGAATTAATAATAACAATGGCGAGAATGCGGCAATATAGTGAGAATTTTCTTCAAGAAAAGTCTCCTGACAATCTTTTGTTTAGGATTAAAAAAAAATTCATCTCAAGAGACTTCAGCGGTTGATTCTATATATACTGTTAATTTTTCAAAGGCTTTTAATCTCATGCAAAGGAAAAAAAGGGTGGTAAGTTAATTCTGCTTGTCCAGTATGCAGTTCAAGATATATTTGTATTGTAGTTAAATTTCAGGATTTCCTGAAACTGAATATTCATTCGAAGCATTAAAAATCTGTTTATAAACTCAGTCATAACTTCAGAAATGCTAAATATAGTAAATTGAGCTTTCTTCCCTACAATGGATTAAAGACTAAACTCTATGGAAATTTCAAAGTAGAAAGAAAAGTTGCAAAATTATTCCAGGAAATAAACTTCACAGATTATTTGCTTTTATCAGATTACAAAGTATAATATGAGTGAATTGCTTCTACTTTTGAAGCTATTTACTGTCTCCTAAGTTTCATCTACTAACCATCAGTTATGAACTTTCAGTACAATTGTGTGAAATATTGTTTCAACTAGACAGAATGCTTTTAGAGGATTCTTCATACATCATTGGATGGTAAATTATATCAGGTTGTCTTCGAATATAAGCACATGTATTTCAAGTTTGACTAGGGATCAGTGTCAGTTAGAGAATTATAGAAAGCCAAGGAGGAGTGGACAGCTGTGTTTGTCCTAGTTTGCGACTTATCAGCAGCACACTAAAATCATGAATTAGTAGGAGTTAGAATTCAAGGTCTGGCCAATGAGTCGAATGCCATTGGCTGAATGGTCTCTGAGATTGCCTTGTAAATCAAGGTCCTGGGTTCGAACTCCAGTAGGAGCGTAATGCTGATGAGTCCTAAACAAGGACAAAACTGCTATCCAGTATTCTCTAGAAATAAATCAAATCTCCACGAACTAGCTTCTGAAATTGTATTTTAGTTGTTAAGGTTGTAGTTGGAACACTTAATTGTGTTTCTATAGTTTGGTTTGTAAGGATTAGTTATGTTTTACGGGTTGATCACGGATTGATATCAGTTAGAGAACCATTGAAAACCAGGGAGTACTGGACAGCTGCTGTTTCATCCTAGTTTGGGAATCATCGGCAGTACGCACCCACTGGGATTCGAGCCCGGGACCTTCCGGTTACAAGGCAAGCTCGTATACCATTCAGCCACTGGGACCCGATTCAATGGCTCGTGAATTCTAACTTCTACTAATTCGTGGGTGCGTACTGCCGATGATTCCCAAACTAGGATGAAACAGCAGCTGTCCAGTACTCCCTGGTTTTCAATGGTTCTCTAACTGATATCAATCCGTGATCAACCCGTAAAACATAACTAATCCTTACAAACCAAACTATAGAAAGTTAATCTGATGCTCGCTAGTGACTTGCTACAGGTTGGAGTTTCCTGAGTTCTAGTGAGAAGTCGTGACCAGTGAGGTCCAATTAGATGTCACGTGTGTGGATGGATGTCCCACCAACGACAATGGTTGGGGTCGCGCTAAATCACGAATTAGTAGAAGTTAGAATTCACGAGCCATTGAATCGGGTCCCAGTGGCTGAATGGTATACGAGCTTGCCTTGTAACCGGAAGGTCCCGGGTTCGAATCCCAGTGGGTGCGTACTGCCGATGATTCCCAAACTAGGATGAAACAGCAGCTGTCCAGTACTCCCTGGTTTTCAATGGTTCTCTAACTGATATCAATCCGTGATCAACCCGTAAAACTTAATTGTGTATTGAATCATCACTTTACATATTGATTACTAACAATGTGTGTTTTCAGCATCGGTAAAAAGCACCAAGTAGATTGTGTCAGTTTTGTTTTTTATTTTGTCGTTTCATTCAAAAAAATATTATTCGAATATTGAGTTTGACAGGATGTTTTCCAGAAGGACGACGAAAGCTCCGCAACTAAACCAACCAGCTCAGAGAACATTATTAATTGCAAATCATCCACTTGAGCTACAAATCTTCCAGATTATTTCGGAACCAATTTATATCCTTTTTCCAATGATTATCACATGAATAGTCTTAATTTCACTAATGTCTAAGTGCTCTGTTACATCATTTTCTTCTGAAGACAAATTTATATAATCTGTGAATACTTGTCAGAAGAACTGTGAAGAGATAGCCAGGTAGGAAGTCTGTATTCTCAATTATTATCTAATAAACTTGAAAGGAGCTGCCGAAATAGTTAAAAGTAGTTTGTGATTACTTTTCATGATCTCCGGTTTTGTTTATCAAAATATAAACACCTTTGTCACTGCACTATGTGTCTGTAACGTCTGCAAAGATGGTTGATATTTGATTACAAACTTTTACTGAGATGCAGTAGAATAGAATACAAACTGATTGGCATAGATACTTTTATAATCAACTTGTCTTTGTCAAGAACAAAAGAGGGAAGTCTCCTTTTTGAAAACTTAATAAGCAGATGTTATCAACCGTTTAACTAAATTAAGCAATTACCTCAATTTACTTTCAAAATATCTACCTCTCTCCTAATGCCTATCTCTGTTTCTACAGCGCCGAAATGCTAATTTAAAGCCAAATACATGAACTCCACAACCATGCTTCCTGCTTAGAAATGTTTTACAAGAAATGTTGGACAGCTGCCATCATATGTACGCTTCTAAATGAAATAGTATAGGACAGTATGTCAAATCTTGAAAAAATACTGACAGAAAAGCTATAAGATGTGGTATATGATACTTTAAACGTCATTTATTTTATTAACAAGAAAAGACAATGCATTTAGTTTCTATGATCTGATAAACTAGATGATGCTGAACAACATGCACACGGACACACACAGAGAGCATGACTGCTTTATTCGACAGGTTCTATTCTTACCTCATTGTACCAGTTAATTTACACAACGAAGTAATGAGGTGTTTTTTTTTTACTAGAAAATGGGGTTTAACTTTGTTCACCAGTTAACTGTCAAAAACATTGTAAATCGTACCTGTGACTGTTTGCCTATAACAGTTTGTAAATCACCATTCATATATATTCCCTAGGTAATATAACTAGATATATTTTGTATTAATATTAGGTCGGTCGAAAGTATAAACCACACCCTTAATTACTAAATATCTGAAAGCCTATTTTAGTGTGACATGATTGTGATGTTAGTAAATGAAGGCATATGACAATAACATCTTATAAAGCTGTTTAATTGTCATTTATCACCCGTATTAACACCCGAGTTAAGGTTTAAATGTTTCAGTACGCGAAAATATTTGAAGCCCGTTCGGCGAATTTATTAACGACATATATATATATATATGTATAAACACTGTGAAGGCCAGCCACCTAAGATCACTGCTTTAATTCAGTCTGCACCAAACACATAGGTGAATTACTATTACTTCTGTGGTTTGTGGAAGTTTAACTCGTACTGTTTTAGCAAGATTCCCACATATTCTATAGATGACTTTGAAGTTGCTTGGTGGGTAAGCTTGGTGTCCTTATTCGGTTAGGTGTTCCAGAATAGAGCTTCGGGGCGACCTTTATTCTCTTTTATAAAACCGTGAGGGTAAACGGTAGATGATACGTCTGGATAGCAAACGCTAGGTACGGTAGACATACTTAGCTCAACGCGAGCAGGTGAATTGATATATACACATTGATGAAGCCAGCAGTAGTAGCTAATCCTCCACGCTCATGCGAATCATTGGTTTCGTAGAGAAGGTCAGTCAGAGATCAGCAGCGAAGAATGTTTTCTTCAGTGAGCAGGAAAGCAGGTTTCTCAGTATTTGTGCCGATATGTCTACATTCAAATGCATATTCTGGTAGAAACGCTTTTTGGGAGCAGAGGGTGTGGGCGGTTTAAGTGGTTCAGGTCTCATGGATTTCAGAATGGAACGTTCTGGGCAGCCATTTTCCAGCTCTTCTTCTGCAGGTTCATGACTACAAATGCTGTGGGTTCTGTGGCTCAGTGAACTGACCGAGTTTCATTTTGTATGTAGCAGCAGCCAACTGTGAAAGTTAGTAAGTTTTCCGTTCGATATCAGCTTTCTGCAAATGGATCTTTTCACTGTTCCATCTTGCTCACATCTTGTTAACTGAACGTCCAGAAAAGATTTTCAGCATGTTGGATCCCTTCACCAATGTGAACCAAATCTATGAAGAAGTCCAAGATGTTCTCCAAATTCTCCTTATTTTTGTAGATAATGAAAGTGTCCTCCACGAATCTCTAGTATTGACATATAAACGTCCGCAAGCAACATGACAAGTGGCGAGCCCATAACTAGACCATCTTTATGTCGATGTATTTCGTTATTGAAACAGAAACAGAAGTTTAGGGTGCGTCTCATTAGGAGTTCCTCCAAATATACAGTGGGTAAACCAGTTTTTATCCCCTGTGAATCAACATTTTCACATATAAAGCATACTGTTTTGGTTAGTGGGACGTTGGCAAACAATGAGAACACACCTAGTGAGAACATACTCTGATTAGAAACACTCTTTTTCTCAATGGAATTGACAAATTCAAAGGAATTTTGGAGTAAGTGGCACCTTCTCACTTGTTCTGGTAGGTCTACTAGTCATTGGTAAGTGCAATTATAAGATGAATTAGTCCTATCGAGAATGGGTAGAAGAGGTATCTCTTTCTCATACACTTTCAGTTATCCATAAGTCGGGGTGTATTTGAGCCCACTGGCCTCAGTGATTCATTCGAAGATTTCAGCGTTGGCGAATGAATCAATTTTTATTTTTCTCGGAATCTCTACTAGTTTTTGTTCAGTTTACAGATTTTAGTATTTTTTACAACGTGATTGAAAATGTCTATTATGAAAGTTGAAGGATAAAAAATTGACATGAAAATATGTAAATGTCCAACATATTGACATATATATATATATATATATATATATATATATAATACTGTTTTGTCTATCAAAAACAAAACTGTATATGTTTATTCTTTATGTCAACTCAGAGAATTCATATTGTTTATCAAAATCACCTTTTAGTACACTGTCTTAAGTAGCCATTCCGTAAACATACGGATTACAGTGCGGGATTTTTAGTGCAATAAATCACAATTTCTTTGATGGGCAAGTTTGTTTTGAAACTTCTGTGTGCCAACTTTGATTGTCAGTATATTTGCAATGGTAAACACGAGTTAAATCTTAGTTGTATATGATATATGTATATATATGCACTTTTATGTTATGTAACTGGCATGACTAAGAATCTCCTTGGTGTAGTCACGCACTCTGAGTTGGATGCTCCAGTTGCGAAGTTTTCATCATCTTACAAGACAAATTCTTCAGCAGACACTCCAGTTTGAAGAAAGCTTTTAAAATCCCCCACAGATTTATAAGTCATTTCTCTTCAAATTAAAGTAGGGCCGGAGAATGTTGTCCACTAAAACAATGAAAGCTTCAAAACGTAGCCATCCACCTCAGAATACACAACTACATCAAAGTCATCCACCTGAACTAAAAATCTTCGCCATTATATAAGAATTTTTGTTAAAAAAAGGGCACAATATATATATATATATATATATAACATTCTTATTCAAAAAATGAATTATGAGAATGTATGGTCGCACAGGAAACCAGATTAGTCATAGATTTCAAAGTTATACAATCTATTTAAGGGGATATAAGGAATACCTCTGAGGCTATTAGGGTTTATGGTTGACTTATCAAATGATTAGATGAAGACTAAATTAACTTTTATCTAAATGCTGTGAAACACACACACTGTTTTTGACTGTATCGAATAATCCCAAAATGTAATTTATTTTCATTATTTTATTCCTGAAACCAATCTGGAAATCTTCGTCACTCAGCATCAACAATAAAATTCGGACAGATTTTCAATACACACGTCAAGTCAGTCAGTTCTTCTATACGGATCAGAAACTTGACGGGTCACGAAGAATATTTCCAACAGCCTGTTGCAGACGCTACCTTCATCAACCAACAACTGTCTTCGCTGGCTCTATCCTGAAGATCATATGGCCGGGCCGGAAACAATCACCAACAAGAAACTATGGGAACAAACAAAGCAAAACAAGAGCCAATCGCCCAACAAATATGCAGGAGAAAGTGGAGATGGATCGGACACTCGCTGAGGAGGCGGCTGGGTGACATCGCGCGCGCGTCAGGCCATTGCTCGAGTGTAACCCGAAAGGGAAGTGGTGAGTGGGACGTCAGTGCAAGGGTGACATGGAGGAGATCGTGCAAAAAGGAGCTGAAAGAATATGGACCAACATGGATGCAGGTGTAAAGTACACCAGAAGACAGAAGCAAGTGGAGACGTGCAGTTGAAGCCCTATGTTCCACTAGGAACCCAATGGAACAATAATAATAATAATTTTGTTCCTTTACATTCCCAGTAATAAGTAGACCTTCCAGGCAGAGCTTTGAAGTTACGGTGGCAGTCGTGTTTATTTGTTTTTACGGGATGAGGTTGATAGCCTTATGCCCAACGTCCCTTCTTTACCAGTATTATTACTGGCTTACCGAGGTTTTGAAGTATGTCGGCCGGGGATCGAACCATGAACCACTTGGGTGGTTGGCGAGCATTCTACCTATATGCCACCGAAGCTCTAAAAATATGATGAAAATAAATTGAATAGCTATTTATCTTCTATTGTCGATGTTGTCATTATTGAGACTACTGATTTTACTTCCCAGGAAGCCAATATTACTCTTAAGCGCGAATCAAATTTATAAACTGGAAGAATTCATTTTCATTTTATGGTCAAATAACTCAACAGATTCATGTTGTTGTCAAACTTCCCGATAACCGCTTCTATAATCGTTTCTTTCAGATTCAGAATTCGATAATTTTATGAAGCATATATGACAAATGTGCCTATGCAAGTGAGGGTGGTGTGTTTCTTTAATAAAAAAGAAATTCACTTTGACAGCACACTCCGGGACAGATGTTAGGCAACCTGTTGGAGACCCCTTCACCTACTGTCTCCCTAAAACGACTGGTGAGTAATCACTGTAGAGATTAGAAGACATATAAGGGTTTTGCAAAGGATCGATATACACTTTCAATAACCCGTTTTATCAAAAAACCTCTTTTACATGACTGTATACATATAATATATCGTAGGTAATTTTGTGAAGTATTCCGTTGAAGAGTTTTCTCAAGTTTTATAAATTCACCAAGTCATTATTTTCTATGTGATCAGTTTCAAATGATAATAACCCTGAAATTCAACATCTTTACATTTTGTATCAACTGATACAGCTTAAAGGATATGGTTCAGTCCACTACCTTCAACTCTTTCCAAAGTGCCTACCGTTTACAATAGGCTGCATATCATAAATCTCAGCAAACGATTAATTCTTTTCCCTCAGATTCAAACCCTATTAATTACTGATTCAGATATTCTAAGACTGGGAAAGGACTTTTTGATATTTAAGGAAAGCAAGATAAGCCGTATGTTTATAGACGCTTTCACTGTCTTGCCTGACAAATGGTTATACCGCGATTTCGGAGTGACAATATCTTTTTAACATGTATAAAGCAAAACAAACATTTTCTAGGTTCCTAAAGTATTGAAAATATCAATGCAGACAGTTGACTACGAAACATCAGGATCACTTGCTGAAAAAAGAAATTCGAATATTTACAATGACAGTTTAGAAATGTCATTACCATCTACGCTGATGTTTTACCTTGCAAAAGAACACAGTATGCTGAGGAACAAACAAACTTGTCTGATTGTTAGCATAACGGAGAAAAACGTTCCTCTATTTTAGGCTGGACGTCCTGCACAATTGTCGAATCCCTAGAGATGTTTTGTTAGTCTAGATAAGATGTGGAAACAATCACTATAGCAAACAAATTTAAATGTAGTAGATTGTCGGTGGCACAGCGGCAGAATTCTCACCGACCACGGATCAAGTGGTTCGAGGTTCCATCCCTGGCCGACGCATTCCTTCAACTCGCTAAGCTAGTAATAAGACTGTTAGAGAGATAAGGTTGGGCATGAGGCTAGCAACCCAATCCTGCAAAAATAAAACTACTGCTATCGAAACTTCGAAGCTCTAGCCTGAAGCCCTTTCTTTCCCTGGGAACGTAAATGAAAAAGTGATTGTCTGAACAAATAAATTCAGGTTGAAAAGTCATAATGAGGCTTCTGTTCAAGCAGCCAATCTACCAAAATAAAGCCCATCAGTTCTCTTCAAAATTACCAATCAAAAAACAAATACTACGATATGACACCTGTTGTTCAAAATTCACCCTTATGGCTCACTAACCCAGTGGATAACACTGTAATATTTGAAATGATGGGTGATGAGTTCGACTTTCTCTGAGATGTAAATCCCAAATAGTCAGGAACATGAATTTTAGACTTCACTGCTCGCAGTCAATAAGTTGCATTAAGTCGGTTGTACATCATAAGTATCTATTTGCTGTCACCTATTCATCAAATTGAGTTGAAAACAAGTCATAGCTACTCTTGATCATAAACCGAGTGGATAAATATATATATGTTTCATGGATTCCGAAGAACACAATGCTATCAATGGTTCCTTTTATCTGTGCACAAGAAGATATGGATTTTCAACGCCAATGACAAGTCAGTCAAGGCTTCTGTATGAATCTAAGATTTGTAGTATCCATCAAAAGCATCTCCAGTAGGCTTAAATCTTGTGTGAGCAGCTACCTTTGCTAAGTGATAATGAAGATCAGACAATCAGAAGGAATTTGCAGAAAGGAACTCTGATGGCGAACCAACAAAGAATCTGTCGCACGAAGAAATATGCCGAAGAAATTGAAGATGAACCAGAAAGAAACACACTGAAGATTCCGTTGAGTAGAACCACAGTGTAAAACGACTAGCTGGAGTGTGGTCCAAGATTAACGTGCAAGAGATCATGTACGTAGGTGATAAAAGCATTTGAACGAACATGGAGCCAGTTAGAGAGGTCTGCAGAGAATAGAATAAAACAGAAATGTGCTTTTGAATCCCTTTGTTCCACAAGGAACCTAAGGGAATAATAATGATAACAATTGTAAACAATCTTCAGAAATTTTTACTGATAGAATTTAATTAAATAGTGTGTCATAGAGTTTCTAAAGATTTTTTAAAAATAATGCTTATCCTTTTGAATACTCCTCATATATGCGTGTTTTACTATTTCGTATTCTAGATAGCAGTTTATTTATTTTCATACTAAATATGCGACAGTTTTATTAAAAAATTAAATAAATTTACGCCTGAAAACTATGAAAAACTGATTCTCAGTAGAGTAGTTTGCCAAATATTGTCTATTCTGCACTAGATTCTGATATAGTTTACACTCCGAATAAATTAATGACAAATATTTCTAATTATGTATCTGTCTACTGAAAATTTTTGTTAAAGGAATGTAAGCATCTATGTAATACAAAAACTTCTTTATCACTTAAGAGTGAACTAAACTAGCTTTATGGAACTGATTATTGATTACTTGAATCTGTTTCCAGATATCCAATTCACACTCGACAAATATGCTACAGAATAGAAGTTATGTTATTGAAATTCCGATAATTTTCCCTTTCAGAATTATCATCACTTAACACTCATCTTTGATGATATTTGATGGTTGGAGGCAATGGACAGGAAGCCTTTGATCTAGGTTTCGTGCTAGTTGGCACTCATCAGTCAACAAGGCGTATCTGCAACCTTGAAGGAACTCATGTCCCTTCTGAGATTCGAACCCGCGTCAGAGACTTTACCACTAAGCTATTCGGAATGGCGATTAATCTCCTGTAGGACTGTAGTGGATACTTTGATTGGACACTCGTCAGTGACTACTTTAGTCTGTCTTGTCCTTTCACATACAGACTGAATTCTCTCAGTCAGGTTTCCAATGTGGCCAGCATTCTAGGTGGCTAACCATTACGGTGCACATTGATTTGATGATATTAGATGGTTGGAGGCAGTCGGCAGGAAGATACCTAGAATGGTGGCCACATTGGAAAGCTGGCTGATAGAATTCAGTCTGCACCAAAGAAAGGACTTAACACAATCAAAATAACACTAATTTCTCTCAATTACGATAGACAAAATTCAGCTGAACAAAATTACCACCACCAGCCTAATGAAGTCAGTCTATTCAATTTCTCAGTAGGTTACACTTCGAAAATATAATCAAGGTAACCTTTCTGTATATTTTGTGTAGTATACAATCTATGGGAGAGTTACACTCTGCCACAGTACCCAAATTCTATTCTCATATCAAATGCCATAACATTCTACCAGCTAAATCTGAACAAAGGAGGGCCGTTTTACTCGTTCGAGGCCTCTACCATCTGGCTTAACTTAGTTCAAAGAAACAAATCAGATCAAACCATATTAATTTCGCCAAGCCACTTAAATAATCAAGTAATACATTCAATCGAAAAACTATATTCTGCTGATGGGTTGAGATGAGTAATTGTATGCCATTCGCATCAACCAAGAGTGTTTGCTGGCCACTTCAAAGTGGTCTTAACATTGTACAGACGTTAGAAGCCAAGCTCATCAGTGGTGTCCCCGATATAACCCAACTAAAACAGCCAAACCAATTCAAAACACTCGATTTTTGGCTAGCTACTTGGGTGAACTGATATTTCCGTGATTCATATTCACAATTTGAATAATTATTTGCAATTCCCATTTTTTGAAGTGAACTTTTACCACATTTTTCCATTGAAGCCGAAATTATGCTGATCATAATATGTGATCTGCATAGTACCATAGACGGGAATAAAAAAATCAAGCATTAATAAGCACTGATGTATACAACTGATTGATTCGTATGAGTAGTGAGGTACCAACCAGAATTTGGAAGGTTTGAACTGATTTATCTGTCCGAGCTGAGCCGAACTGGGTGCACTACCGACGAGCTCCATCTATAATGAGTTAGACGGCTCTGAGGTGTTTAGATCACCCCAATCTAGCTAAAAAACACTATTGATTGATACGAATTGAGTCCAGCTACTCATGTTAACCCATCAGTGGTATGAAGTATCACATATTTATGTTTGGTTCCGTAGTTTCCGTTTGTAGAATCAAGGAGGTCACGTATTTTCATCTCAATAATTTTGTTTTCTAAAAGAAACTATATGGTGCTTGTGGATCTAGAATTTGATTGGAAAATTTAGCGACTGATGCATAGCAGTCTGTTAGAGTTTCTAAAATAAACGTTCACTGGAATTAATGATTCCACTCCTCCCGGTTGTTTCGATTGATTTTTGTCCGTGAGAACAACAGATGGTTACAATTCTGAAAATAGTTTTGAAAATACATCAGTGGAAATGAATATTCTGAAATTCTGAGTAAATACAAATTCTGTCTTGTTATCATGTTTAAAAATCGACAGAAATCCCGATTATAAAATCTAGTGCTCACTATTTGAAGATTCATGACCACCTCAACGTAACTACCAAGAAAAAATGATATATATAAGAAATGAATTACCTTTTATTGGTTATTCATCGAATTATGCCTCTTTTATCAGAGTTTCTCATAATGACTGACTGTAGTGAACTCAGGAGATTCTTTCTTTCTCAAATAGGTTCCACATTGATTGACTTCTCACCAGTAAAAGTGAATTTAACTCGGGAAATTTTCAAAACATTAAGCGTGAAGCCTTATATTGTGCACTGAGTAAAAGGAAAAACGTCTTTAATACAGGATGAATTTATTAGCTAGGAGTCTGTATGATTTAATGAATGGGGATTAGCAGTAGAATCCAGGATCCACATTTCGTCGTATTTTCGTGGCCCTCATGATCTAATGGATAACGCTTTGACGTATTAAACTATAAGTTGTGGACTCGAATCGCAATGAGAAAACAACCACTCATTGGGGAATTAAGGTATTATTATTATATCCTTTAATTCCTAGAGAAACAGAGGGCTTCAGCTGCGCGTCCCCATTGCCTTCTGTTTTCTGCCAACTTTTTCACCCCTGCTCCAAGTCTGCCCACATGCTTTCATCTCCTCCTCACATAACCTCCTCCAAGTCATCCTTGCACTGACGACCAACTCGCAGCTTTCCTTTCGGGTTCCACTCAAGCAATGGCTTGTCTAGTGATGTCACTTGATGGTTTCCTCAGAGTATGGCCAATCCATCTCCATTTCCTCCTTCCTATTTGTTGCACAATCGGTTCCTGGTTGGTTCGCTCGTCGCCAGAGATCCCTGTTGCTGATCTTTTCTGCCCAACCATCTGATCTTGAGTGGTATTGAGCGAAGACAACTGCTAACGAAGGTCTGAAGTTTGTTCGAGATGCTCATTATGACGCGCTGGCCAAGTCTCTGATCCGTATAGTAGCACTGACTTCACATTGGAGTTGAAAATCCGGATCTTATTTTTGATGCTTAGTGCTGTTGACCTCCACACAGACTTGAGAGTAATGAAAGCTTGTCTTGCTTTTCCGATTCTGGCTTTGATATCCTCGTCAGTTCCGTCGGCCTGTAGTTGAAACGATGCTTCCGACGTGGGTAGGTAAAGGAGATTGTTTCTTTCAGGTTTCTCCCATTTATACTGGCTGATTGTTGCCTGTTGTTGTTGTCGCTGTTGGCCAGGAATCTTCATCACCTCTGTTTTATCTATGTTCACCTGAAGTCCTATCTTTGATGCTTCTTCTGCCAGCTTGTTGCTTTTCACTTGCATGTCTTCCAGTTTATGGGAAATCAGACATATATCATCATTGGCGAAGTCCAGATCCTCCAAGTTCTATTTTTGTGTGAGTCCATTTTATGCCTGTTTCCTCATTGCCCGTTGTCTGTCGCATTATCCAATCTACTGCAATCAGGAAAATCATTGGTGATAGTAGACGGCCGTGCCTCACTCCCGTCCTTACTTCGAAGGCTTCCGTAAGTTTCTCGTTGTGGATTACTTGGCATGCAGCATTGTCGTACAACTTTTGGATGAGCTGTATAATTGTCGATGGCACTCCGTAGTAGCGAAGTAGTTGCCAAGTCACCTCTCGATCAACTCTGTCGAAGGCCTTTTCAAAGTTGATGAAGTTGAGATAGAGAGGTGACTGCCATTCCAAGCTTTGTTCAGTGATGACCCGTAGAGTGGCAATTTGGTCGATACATGATTTGTTTCTCCTGAATCCGGCCTGTTCCGGTCGGAGTTTTTCATTTAGGCCTTGTTTGGTTCTCTCCAGGATGATGGGGCTTAGTATTTTGCTTGGGATGGGAAGGAGCATAATTCCGCGCCAGTTCTTGCATTGACTTAAGTCTCTTTTCTTTGGTAGTTTGAATAAGTATCCGTTCTTCCAATCCTCGGGTACTTTGCCCTCTTTCCACACCTTCTCCAGCAGTGGCGTCATCAAGTCTGCTGTTGTCTCTGGGTCTATTTTCAATGCTTCTGCTGGGATTCCATCTGGTCCTGCTGTTTTTCCAACTTTTAGCATCTTGATTGCATTCAGAACCTCTGATTGCGTCGGAGGGTTGATGTTCACTGGTAGTTCTGCTTCCATTGTTGGTATTGTTGGGCGCGTTGTAGGTGGCGGACGATTAAGAAGTGTTTTGAAGTGTTCAGCCCAGTGCTTTCTCTGTTCCACCTCTTTGGTGATTGACTTTCAATTGTCATCCTTTACTGGCTTAATCTGTGTCGAACGTTTGCCCGATAGGTGCCTAGTTGTTTGGTAGAGTGTGGCGAGGTCTCGTTTGCCTGCAGAGCAGCTTGTTCTGCTTCACTTGCCATGGTTTCATAATATTTTCTTTTGTCTTCCCTGGCAATCTTCTTTACTCTTTTGTTCAGTGTATTGTAGCTCGCATTCAACCCCTGTTTTTGTTGCTCGTCAGTGCACTGGATAAGCTTTTGTTTCACTATCCTTCTCTCTTCTATTAGTTTCCAAGCGTCCATAGTGAGCCACTGTTTGCCGTGCCTCTTCTTTCTGCCCAGAATTTCCATGCGTGTCTGACTCCACACGCCGACCTTTTCGCTGGTGTTAATTTGTGTCTCGACTTTGTCCTTTATGTTTGCAATGAAGATGTCCTTTGTAGCCTGGTCCTTCAGCTTTTGAGTGTTGAACTTGGCTTGTGATCAGTCTGCAGCTCCTCCTTCATTGAAAGCTTTTAGTTTGATTTGGATTGTCCCTTGTACAAGATAGTGGTCTGAGTCAACGTCTGCTCCTCTTCTGGCTTTTGTGTCCAGTAGGCTGCGCCTGCACTTCCTTGAGCAGCATTGAGATGAAGTCAATTTGGTGTTTGGTCTTCCCATCTGGTGACACCCATGTAGCCTTGTGAATATCTTTGTGTTTGTATACGCTACCACCAATCACTAGTTCGTTGTAGGCGCAGAAGTCGGCGAAGAGTTCTCCATTCTCATTCATTTTTCCGAGAGCTTCTCTACCCGTGATGAGTTCTCTTCCAGTGTTGTCTGGTCGTAGTTTGGCGTTCATGTCTCCCATTAGTAGTTTCATGTCGCCAGCTGGAGTATTGTCCATTGTTGCCTGTAGTTGTCTGTAGAATTCTTCTTTCTTTTCGAGGTCTGCGTTGTTTGTGGGTGCATAACATTGTATGATTGACACTTTCCTTCCTTTGGAGTTGAATCTGGCGGTAATTATCCTGGACGAGATTGCTCCCCATTGTATCAGGGCTTTCGTTACCGTTGGTAACATCATGATAGCCACGCCCTCGGTATGCGTGTGGTTATCTTCTGGGTGACCGGAGTAGATCACTGACTCACCCGTTGACAATTTGGTGAGTCCATTCCCATTGCATCTGCCTTTACATGTTCCCAGCACTTGGATTCCGTATCTTTTCATCTCGTTTGCGATCTGGGCAGCTTTCCCAGTCTCGTACATAGTGCGGACATTCCATGTCCCCACACAGACTCTTTCTTTTGGCGCAAAGAGATTCATCGTGCTGAAGTTTCTGTAGCAATTTTGTTTACAGGGTGGGGTTGCTAGTCTCACGCCTGAGAAAGGAATGGTTACATTAAATTAAGTCTAGAGAGAAGCGACATTTTGGGCTGCTCCCCTTAAGATCAGATAACAAGGGATAAACAATCAAAACAATACCAGCAAAAGGAAAATAATTCACAGCAAAAAGGGCAAAAAGCGACAACAACGATACAATAAAACAACATGCAGTATAGTTCAGCACAGTTAACTAAAATGATACCAAAACCTTAGACTCATTGACTTGGACCAACTTGAACATATAAATCCAACAATATATACAATTATAGATATGAGGGGGGGAATTAAGGTAGGTCCGGATAACGAACCCTAAATAGGATTACTCTTTCAGTCACCATATACTAAATTACTTCGTCTTAATCCTCAGATATTGTAAAAGCATCTGCACTGAGAGCCGATACGCCAACAGAGGCCAAACACTTCGGTCAACGAGGAATTCAAAATGTAAGTAAAACCAAGTCTGTTTAATGCCAGAAAAACCAAGTAGTTAAAAGTAAATTTGTAGTTTTCATAGTTTATTACATCAAAAAGCGAATCGTCAACACAAGTAACTTAGATGGAAAGCACGAATATTGAATCGCTAGACCGTACAATTTTCAAGGGATGAATAATTTAGCGGTGCAAGATGACTTCACTTTTCTAACCATTCTGCCATGAGCTTCCGTATCTTGCTGTGTGTATCGGAGGGAGCGGTTACATTTGAGGGTAAGAATGAGGGGCATATCTATGACTTTCTGAGCATGTACCAAAAAGCTTATGTCTTAAAGAAACAAAAAATTGCCAGGCACCTCCTCGCGATGAGTCATGAGGTGGATGTCGCAAAATCGTACATAATTATCAATAGGCAAAAGAGTTCAATTCTTCTCGCGTTCGCAGAGGCGATCTCCATCAAGCTCCTGAAACCTGATTTGTGCGTTCAGAAAGAAGCAGTTTTCAGTCATTCCTTTCCCTGTTAACTGGATATTTTCACCTTTCTTTCATCTGAATACGTAATGTCGAAAGTTTCCATTGTGTATGATTATTATTTTTCGGAATAGTGTTTAATTTTACATATACATAAATATATGTTATTACTGTGTGCATATATTGATTTATTTGTTTAAAAATGAACTCTGTGCAAGTACGTCAAAATTGTTTTTGTAGATATTATACTTAATAATGACTGTGGCCTGTAAGCAGATGATGAGGAGGTAACGAAATAAATGATGGTACCACTTTATTCTGAAAAAACTGTTGTTCTTGCTTTATTCAAATTCACTAGGTGGAATAAATGTATGAAATATTATATTAAATAATACTCATGAAATATACATTCTCTTTGTACGTATACTATCTAAGTCTTAGAATATAAACATCAAAGTAAAAGTGCTCACAGATTAAAGTGGCTGGAAAACTAAAATGTTTGTCGTCTCAGAATTTATACAATTGTTTGCTAAATTTTCAAATTAATTTTTAAAAATAGACATACACCTCCGTTGAACAAAACTTTTCAGAAAACCAGCTGAAATCCATTTCGTAACTTATTTGACTGAATGACATAGAATGCTGTGAAGATATGATTTAACAGGATGGTTTCACTCCTCAGTTTTAATTATTATCTTCTAAAGTTCCCAGTGGAACGAGGGGATACAACATCACATCTCTGTTTAATCCTCGTCTCTACAATCCTCATTAGGTGGCACTATAAGCTCCCATCAGCATCCCACACGATCTTCTCCATGTCACTGTCGGAGCACACTCTTCGTTTTCCAATCTAAGTTTTGCCTGGTTCGCGATGTCATTCCTCTGTATCGTCAGCGTATGTCCTGTCTACTTGCATTGTCCTAAACATACATCTTGAGCGATAGTTTCGTGGTTGGTTTGTTGCCATGGTTCCATTTTGCTAGTTTCTTTCTTGCTATGTGATCTTCAGTATCATCGATCCAACGAAGGCCATTGTTGATAAGGTTTTGAAGCCTGTTGGAATCGCTTTATGTAACACACGAAGTCTCCATACCATACAGAAGCCCTTACTGACTTCATATTACTATAGAACATCAAAATCATGTACTTCATGCTGAATGCATTCAATTTACACACCTGATATCAAAATGATGAAGGTCTTTCTTACCTTTCCAGTCCTACCTCCGACATCTTCATTCGTACCTGTTACCTGTAGCTGAGACGATAAGTTGAATACAAGGCCTCTTACGAATTTCTTCAGTTGTTAGCAACTTGTACTCGTTGTTGCTAGTTGTGCATCTTCATGACCTCTGTCTTCTCTACGATAATTTTAGGTCATGTTGTCACTTCCTGGCTCTTCTGTCAGTTTGTTGCTTTTGCCTACAGATTAAATTGCCTCGGTGTACAAAGGCATATCGATAATAAACTTACGTGTCAGTATACAGAAAGATCAAAGATTTAGGTCAAATAAATCATTTATAATAATTTGAAATTTGAGAAAATAAAAATTACAGAAATGAAAGAGGAGAGAATTTTTAAGATTACTTCTGAGGAGTTAGGAGTGAGGTTGGCCTTACATTAAAAAACAGTGGTTTTTAAACAATTATTCTTCAAACAAGAAATCGATTTCTGCATCTACTTTTGCTGCTATTCATTCCAGGTGTTATTTTCAATTTTCCATTGTGAAAACTCCTCATAGGCTCAGGTTTTTTCAGTTACTCATAAAGTATTGTACGTAGAAAGAACAGTGAAAACAAACAGTTGTTGTTCTCTCACTAGAGGAATAGCTTCAATTTTACTGGTAGTCAAATTTTATCTATAGGATGTTTCCATTAGTTAACGGGTTACATAATTTCTCACGAGAAGTATGATGAAATCCATCACTTCATTATTGTTTTCATGACTTGGTATATTACAGAAATAAATAAACTTGCGACGAAGCTCAGACGTAACGAAGATTCCTTGTTTCCCTGTGTATACTCAACTGCTATATACCAAGCTGTTTGCATTAGATGTATATGCTGACATTGGATACATAAGGATAAGCAAAGCCAACAAACTTTGATTGGACACAAGTTGATAACTAGTGTCATGTGTCTAGTGCCTTGTTTGGTGCAGACTGAATTCTTTCAGACAAGTTTGCAATGTGACCACCATACTAGATGGGTCGGCATCACGGCGCTCTCAGAATTGTTGTTGTTAGGTGGTTGGAGTCAACTGGCACGAAGCCCTCCACCTGGGTTTCTTGCTTGTTGGCACTCACCAATCAGTAGGATGTATCTGCAGCTCATTTCTCTTGTGAGTTTCAAACCTGTGTCACTCAGTGCTGCAGTTAAATGCCTTACCACTGAGCTATTCGGGGTCACGATCGATCTTATGTGGGACTGTATTGGATACTTTAGTTAGAAACTAGTTAGCAACTAATGTAATGTGTCTAGTGCTTTATTTGCTGCAGACTGAATTCTATCTTCCAAGCGTGTGTTCGACCTGTCTCCGTTTACTTCTGCATATCTGTTGTGAAGAAGTTCCTCGATTGGTTGCACTACAAGATGATATTGCATGTTTGTCTCGCACAGCGCGAGGTAGGGATAGGTTTGTTCAGTTTACTTCAAAGACAAGATATAAATGCCCAGAGAATGAGTGTGCCACTGTGTCAATAGCCTTACCTAGTTTACTATTTCTTTAGGTATCTAAGCGGTCCTAAGCTCGGGTAAAAACAGGAAGACTGAGCTTGAGGGTAACCATTATATCCCGGAAGAGCAGTCCTATCTTGAAAACGCTCCAATTATCTTGAACGTATGCTAGTCGTTGGATGACCACACTTGTCACTATCATTGCTGAGATATAAACGCTATTCACCAACCAAGCAGCAATTTTCATTCAAACCACATTCTTAAGCAATGTTTGGACAATCTGTTATTGGTTCGTTAGAGTTAGGATTAGGGTTGAGGTAAGTATTAGGGCTAGAGTTAGGATCAGGGTCATCATTAGCATTACGTTTAGGATAAGGCTTGTAATTAGGGTTATTGTTATGTTTAGGGTTAGGGCTTAGACTAGGGATAGATTAGGAGTTGATTTCATTTATTTTAATTTGTTTCCTTATCCACATTTTCCTGATAAGTAGTCGTCGGTCCTCTTACTGGAAACCATAGTAATTCAGCACAAGGCTTTTGAGAAGACTGCACAACAAGATAAGAGACATACACGACTCACAAAACCGGCTCATCTTCGGCCCCATTTTGGTGAATACATGTAAAAAAAACTGGTTTAACTTAGCAACTGATACTTTTCATTACAAAATGGGACGTATTTTTAAGTCATGTCAGAGAAAGATAACCTGTTTAATGTGTTTTCATGCATTTTCTTGTAAATTTACATCGTTTTTGAACAAAAATTCTTCATTTTTACGATTGGTCAACTGAAGGTCACTCGTGCGCTGGCATCCCTTGGGAAGCTTTTGTTTAACTTTAACCCCTAACTTATGCCAAACTGGCGAACTTTTCACTGAATTTATTCTAAACTTACTGTAAATGATCCATGATTTGATATTTGGTAGACCTTACTGACTAACAATTCACTGCTATATTGAGTATTTTTCTAGTGAAGTTGGTGAGGGCAAAGAATACCACTTCAAGATGGAATAATATTTATTTACTTTTTAATTAGTGTTAACGATAACTTTGCATGTTTGTTTGAAATCTCATAAGAGTGATAAGTTTCAATGGATAGATATGAACAAAAAGCTTATAAAAGGGATCACTATACTTAAAGACTAAAGACAAAATGGGCTCTTTTCTTAATGATGATTGATTCATTCAAAATTCTAAATTTTTTTCTACTTTTTTATTTTGAGATATCACTTACTTTCTTGTTTTTCTCATATTTGTTTTTTCGTACACTTACAAGGCTACCAGTTTTCCAAGAATTATTGCATTGGATGCGTGACGTGAATTGTGATTTTGATATGGAAAATATTTACATCGAAAAGTCATGCATTTCTCAAATAATAAGATTATACACTTCTGTTTATGGGATTGTTTTGTATGTATATATATATATATATATATATATATATATATCGAAATTATCTGTACCGTTTTGACTATATATAATTACTTCTAGGGGTTTCAGATAAGACTTAGCAGCTTTATACTTGAATGTCAGTTGGTTCACCTCGAATTTACACACAAAACAAACCAACCTCTTAGAGGTGAAGTCATAAACCCGCGGAATGATAAGACTGTAGAAAGGGTTACAATAAAAAAACAGGTACAATTAGGTTGCCTGCAAGATACATCTTCAAAAAGACTACTGGCAGATATTGAAACAATAATTCATATTACAGATAAGTAGATGGAATCGCTATAGCTTCTGCATTAGGCCCGATCTTAGCAGATTTATTTCTTGTAAAAACTGAAAACAGGAGATTGAAAGAGTTTATCAGTTAGCTGGATATGTATTACTGTTATGATGTCGATGATACATTTATCTTAGTTAATGAGAATGTAAACAGAGATGAATTGTTGACAAAATTTAACAACATCCATCCTTCGCTTACTTCCGTTTGTGAAGCAAAGGAGGACAATAAAGCACATCTTCTGGATGTTTTGTCAAGTGGTTGCATAGATGAGCCACTTAGAAGGAGCATGTGTATAAAAAGTACTTTCACAGAGCAATATTTTGATGTGGCTGTATTATCTGAGCTGGATAGTCAGGCAACGTCTTCAGAGCATACTTCAATTAGAAGTGAGCCTTTAGATTTCTCCACAAGTTCACTAGTCATCTCTCCTGGTGACCTTGAACTTGGTGACTGGTTGTTTTTGTGTGTTTTCACACCCTCTAGGCTACTTGTATTGGAACTGATTGTTTCTTTGACTTGAACTTTGACCCTATATGTGTGACATTCCCTTCTTATCGATTGGTAAATTTTGTCTATGTCAATGTGTCTGTTAACTGACGGTTCAGTGGAATACCAGGCTTCTAAAAATTCTCTCGCATTTTTGGTGTTTCCTCTGTCTAATATTTGAACGTTGTTCCAGTCGAATTGATGTCCGTGGTTGTCTGTGTGTAGTGACACGGGAGGATAGATGTCATGTTCAGAGGAAACACCAAGAATGCTAGAGAATTTTCAGAAGTCTAGTGAAGCAATGAAAGCTTCGCAAATTAACTATCCAGCTCAGAGAATACAACCACGTCAAAATCATTCACCTGAGCTACAAATCTTCACCATCAATATGTACGCTTCCTCAGTTACGTGCACACTAAATATAAAAGAAATGCCGTTAAGTATATTTATGGGCAGTACACGAAAGATATGTACGGCTGATAATCTACAAAAAAAATCTGAATATATTTTCATGATTACTTGACTCAGATATGCTATCCAAATAGTTCTATAAAGAAACATTAGAAAATATTGAACAGAAAACCTTAGACTATGACGGCACAAAAGAAACCTTTATTCTGTTAAGTCACAATTAAACGGAGACTTTTCAGGTAAGATTTTCTTTCCAGAGACTTCCTAGAAATATATGGGGATTATTTCAAGTGATTTATAAGGGTTTTGTATTCGTCTATCACATAATAGCAGTACAATGCATTGAAAAAAGAATTTTGTCTAGCCATTACCTATGCGTTGACCTATTGAGTGAGACCAAACCAACTGATGAAATCACTGCCACCGATTTCTTATATTTCAAGTCCTTCCGCTTATCGTACCTCAATCTAATTATATCTTTATTAAAACATAGTGTTTATATGCTTCCTTTATTTAACCGAACTATTTGTTTTCCTTAGCCTTTATCAACTATTTCTACCTGAACATGTGTTTGTTTAATCACGATGTTTTCATCACTGCTGTTATCACAGTTCGCACCTCTTTTTCATCTGTGTTGCTGATAGAATCATTCTAATTATTATGACTAATTGCACAATTTATATGCACAATCTTATCATTCTATTGACAAATCTATGTGACTGGTTTTTATTTAATAGTTATTTGTAAAGTTAAGCTTGATGAGGTCTAATTAGAGACAATGTTTTTCGCTTAAATATGCTATTCTAGATATTGAGACAGCAAATAAATGGTTTATTGAGCATCCTGGTAGATTGGCACCTATAATATCTTACAAACAGTAAGATTTTATAAGGAATACGAATTCGCGAATTAATACAGTTCAGTAGAATTTCTTATATTAAACTGAATAAACAATTCTTGAGCAGGTTTCAGGCCAATCTCACATCTATGTGCGGATTCTAGGTAGAGCTAACTTTCGCTGATCCACGTTGAGATCCAATAAAATATCTGATTTTATTTATATTTGGTCTGCTTAAAATCCTGAGCTATCGAAAACTTCCATCTCTCTCTTTGTTGCATATATTTTCTCTGGTTCGGTTAGTTTTAGTCGGTTAAGATATAACCTCTAATCGTATTATCTACTATTGTGTGCGTTTAAAATGCCTACGACCTTCTGATTCGCAAGTTCCTACTAAACTTATGGAATGACCTGATTGTGGGTGGCAACATATCCCAATACATAAGATAACAGTTCTTCATTTATGTCCTTCACTCTCAAAATGTACTTCTGAATATCTTACAATTGGCTTTCAACTAGATATCGTGGATGGATTTCTTGAAGGAGATAAAGCAGAAATATCATAATGGAATGGTTTGTGCTTCAGCTCGGAGACCGTTGTGTCACAGGATATACTATCAATTAATGTTTTACTTGAAGATATTGTACGAAGGGCAAATATCATGCAATAAACTCCACTTAACATTCTGTACATTACATAAATACTGTCCAAAATGAATATGTTATTATGCCTATTCCTAAGGAATATATATATATATATTTATGCATCAAGATGGGAATAAGGTATATATTTCTTTTCAAAAGTAACCTTCGATACATTTTTTTTTGCAGTCCCAAACTTATTATCGCTGAATTGGTTGACGCTACTTCTTTCAAATGAAATACGTTTGATCATATTTTGACGTCAGAATACTTCCAGAATGTGCCTCATCATCATAGTAGAAAGAAGTCATTTTTCTTCTCCTGGGGCAGTTTTATTTCTCATTTTCATTAACAATGCAAGCAGTAGCAATGTCAATGTTTCTATTTTTTCGAAATTTTATTTCATATCCACTGACGCAGAAACAGGCTCATATTTGGAAAAACTGTAAAATAAGCAAGTTGAGAAAACACTATGGAAAATCAGCTATTCTGAACTACTGAAATCTGATTAACTCTGGAAAAAAGGCATTTTAATTGCCAGTTTTATTACTGTTTTATATTTTTTTTATTATAGCTTGATTCCACACTGTATTTTCGTAACAGTGTGGGAATTTTCAGCATGTGATATCGGTAGCCCAAATTTCGCAAGCCAACCAGTGATATCAGGAGTGCGTTGGCAGGGGGTCGAACCCCGGATCTTGTGTATGGCCAGCGAGAGACCCAACCACTGTGCCACCAACGCAAATTAGTGGGCTATCTTGTACAGTTGTAATACCAGAGAATTTTATAACAATCCACACAGTGAACTTCTGTCACTGTGACATTCAAATGTGTTACTGAAAGTTAATCACATACTTAGTTATTAATTTAAATTAAAATAATGGATATACATAAAATGGATAGGTATATTTAATAATCTATTAAATCACATTGTAGCATTAAGAACACAATATTCAACGAAGAGACTCTTTTCAACGAATTTATTATCATGCTGTACAATCGTATATATATGGTTTTTAAGAAATTATATCCGGTCAGGGAATTAGGTCAAAGGTGTAAATATATGAAATAATAATAATAGTAGTATGAAATGTAATTAAAATATTTGTGATTATAACCATAGTTTTCAAGTGTTGGTTTTGTAGGGATTTGGTTTGATTGTATGGAGGATTTAATCATGAGCTGACATCAGTTAGAGAACCACTGGAAAACCTGGGAGTACTGGACAGCCGTTTCGTCCTAGTTTGGGACTCCTCAGCAGTACGCACTCACCGGGGTTCGAACCCAGGACCTTCTGGTTACAAGGCGAGCTCGTAGACCATTGAGCCACTGGGACCCGATCCATAGTTCACTGTCAAGTGGCAAAATAATTAATGTCATATATAGAATAATACATAAAGTGTATAGATTTTAGAAGGGGTTACATAATTGTAAGATTAGTAGACGAATATAAAATGTCACATAACATGGTGTGAAATTTGATAAGATGTAATTCAATATTGTAAAAATAAAAAATATAAAAATTGATAATTTTGGGTTTAAAATGACAAGTGGGTCAAGTGGAAAATATTCAGAATGAGAATAGTAATAATAATAATGGTAATAATAATAATAAAAATACCCGTCGTAATAAGGGAAAGGTATATAGCATAATTAAATAAACAAAATAAATACATGTCTATCCCTCTACGGCCAAGGCCGGAGTAGGGATTGTACGTACTGCTTTTGTACACAAAGGTCTGGCTTAAAGTCATGAATTTCGAAGGCCTCGGATGTCTTTAGAAGTCTGTAACGAAGAAAACGTGGTAAGGTAGCATGGATTCTATATTTGATCTTGAAATCATGGTCAGGGTTGACCGAGTGACAGAAGACGATCGAGTGTTCCAGAATAGAGTTTCGCACACACTTTCTTTCTCCCTTGTAAAACCAAGCTGGAATATATTTAAATCAATATCCATTTGAAAACTCTGAAAAGTCGACAATGCAGGGAATGTTTTTAATATGACGGAAACAGAATTTAAAAGTAATTATAAATGTATTGAAATCTCCAGATGACAATTTATCCTACACTGAACTAAAGAAAAAAAACTTTAGAAAATTCCATCAGAGAACTCCTTGGAGAAATTATTTTCATAGGTGTACAATAGTAGACATATCCGTCGAAAGAATAAAATAATAGATATTGCATAACACCAAGGGTGATTTAGAAGATTAGTAAGAAGACAAATTGAAAAATAAATTAAAAATGAAATAAATTAATGAAATCAGTCAGTCTAGAATGAAATTAATTAAAACAACAAGAGAAAAAAGCATAAACAGAGCTGAAAATTTAATTTTTTAGGCGACTAGCAACAATGTTCAGAAGTATTTAAAATAGTGTTTTATACTTAGCCTTTTGAGAACCGTAAGTCTAATGGTAGAACACTTGCGAACCGCGTACTTTATCCGCGGTGCTGTGTACCTGCGAGAGGAGATGGAATGCATGTGGACTGTCAAAATTGTCAACTGGAGAGTCAATAATATACTCTATTTACAAACCGCAAGAATTACGAGCATACTGAGGCAGTGAGTGGCTATCATGATATCATCAATAGCAGTCAAAGCTCTTATGCAGTTGTCAAAATTCAACTCAAAAGGAAGGAAGGTTACAAATATCATGCAGTTCTACTCACAATGCTACAATGAACTTTAAACAAAAGAAGAAGGAAGATTTCTATAAACAACTGTAAACAGTAACAGACAACATCCCATATGGAGACATTTAATCTTAATGGCAATATGAATGCCATATGAATGAGAACGAATAATACAGGAAGAGAACTCATCGTGGTCCAAGAGGCTGTCGGTGAGGTGAATGATAATGCAGAACTCTTCTCAGACTTCTGTGTCTTCATTGATTTGATGATTAGAACATGCATGTACAAGCACAAAGATATTCACAAAGCAACACGGATTTCGACTGAGGGACACAGCACAAACCAGATAGATTTCATCTCAATCTCAAAAAAGTCGGGACGCAGCCAGTCTGCTGGACACAAATGCGAGAGGGGAGAAGATGTGGGCGCTGACCATTACCTTGTGCATTGAACCTTCATAGTCCAGTTGAAAGCCTGCAAAACAGCTGTTAATAGACCAAAATTCAAGTTCAGTGCTCACAAACTTAAAGACGAAACACCTAAGGATACCTTCACTGCAGATATCAGAGCAAATTCAGAGACAATACATGGCATCACTCAGGAGACCAGCGTGGAAGAACACTGGAAAAAACTCTCTGAAGGTGAATGTTCAAGGAAACGCGCACAATCATTTCAGGAAGAAAGAAGAAGGAAGATAATGAATAACTTTCAATGAATACCTGGGAGCTAATAGACGAAAGGAGGAGGAGGATTAAGAAGGTGACTCAATGCAAAGATAGGTAACAGTGTACACTGCACTGAATAAAGAAGTGAAGAAGATCGCTAGGAAAGACAAAATACAATTTACTGACACACACAATCGAAGCAAAAAAAGCCACAGAGAAAAGAAACCTCAGAACGTTATACCAGTTAACCACGTCTCTATGCGGAAATAGATCAACATAGGAGAAACGTTTTGAAGGTGGTCAAGAAAACCTAATTACCAAAGAGGAGAGATAAATAAAACAATGGACCTACCACTTTACAGGACTCTTAAATTAACTATCATCTATAACTAGTCTAGTAATGCCACCAAAAGCACTCAAAAAACTGCCAGTGGACACCAGCCCTCCAACGAAAGCAGAAATTTGAGATGTAGCCAAGCTATTAAAATTTGGAAAGGCAGCGGAACCAAAGCACTGTAAGCAGACCCTTAGACTGCAGTGGATGTACTCACGCAATAATGAAGAAAGGAAAGGTGCCAAATAATTGGAAGAAAGGCTACCTTCTCAAGCTACCAAAGAAGGGAAAATTACACTTGCCTTTGAAAGAACTGAGGTGGAGTAATGCTCTTGTCCTTGCCAAGCAAAATACTAGGTTGCGTCATCCTGAAAAGAACAAAACATGTACTGGATACAGAACTTTGCCAGACCAGAACAAGTTGAATTTTGGAAGGGGAAATCATGTGCTGATCATATTGCGACTCTATATTTCTTCATCCCGCAAAGAATAGAATGGAAATCAAACGCCTTCCTCAACTTCTTTCATCGGCTTCTTAAAGGCCTTTGACAGCGTCGGCGGGGAAGTAATTTGGAAACTACTACAACATCATGGAGCGCTAAAAATCTTTGTCGACCTCACTCAACATTGCCACAATGGAAAGCTCAGAGAAGAATTCGAAGTGAACAGAGGAGTAAGACAAGACTGTCTGGCTATTATTACCGATGATATTCCTAATTCTGGTCAGCTGGATTATGCGTCAGACTGTGAGAAGACAGTAATACACTGCACCAGTAAGGAGACTCTAGAACACCTGGATTTCGCTCTTGGGTGACTTACGTTTGATGTCGCACAACCTGAAAGACTTACAGGGGAAAAAACTGGCAGAAGAGGCTGGCTGGCAGCAAAGACAGGACTCCAGGTGGACAAAGAGAAGACGGCGTTGATAAAGATAACCAACTAACAGCAACAACAACCAGCTCCAATCACCATCAACGGGAAAGACTTGAATGAAGTGACCTCCTTCACTTATCTAGGAAGCATTGTTTCAACCACAAGCAGTCGGAACGGATGATGTCAAAGCCAGTCGGTCAGAATCGGAAAGGTGAGATGCGCTTTCATCAACCTGACACCAGTTTGGAAATCTGCTGCTTTACTCCGCAACATAAAGGACAATATTCGTATTTTCAACGCAAATATCAAGTGAGTCAGTTTCTCTATATGGACCAGAAACATGACGCGTCACAGAAAGCATTTCAAACAGTCTACAACAGACTTTTATCAAGAGCTGCCTTCACTGGCTCCATAATGAAGATCAGATGGCTGACTGAAAAGAATTAGCGACAAGAAAGTTTGCAGTGGAACAAACCAACCAAGAGATGATTGCTCAACAAATATATAGGAGAAAATGGAGATGGATCGATCACACACTGAAATCTCGCCCTGGACCATCGCTTGAGTAGAACCACGATGGAAAATGACAAGCGTAGCATCCGAGGGTTACAAGGAGGAGGTCGTGTGGGGAGGGGGAGATAAGAGATTATGGGCAGTCGAAGTCTCCGATGAAGAGGATCGCAGAGGACACAACAAAGTGGAAATTTGTTGTTGAAGCTCAAGGAAATAATAACAATAAAAGTTCTAAGGTGATTGGCAAAGTCTCTTGACTAAACAAAGTCTAAGGAAGGCATTTGTCTAGAGCTAACTGTGTGGCTAAGCTCATTTTAATACGTAGATTTAAAGTCGTTGTACTATAAATCCTCACACTTCACAGTGTTTATCAATTTATACGTATGCATGGTCACACTTACATACAGATCACAAGTCAACCTTAGTAGGTTAAGCCTTGAGAACACATTCACAAGTGGCTGCAATAGCGAGAAAATTCACCTAACTTAAGTGATCCTAGAAGTAAATGTCCAAATTCATCTTTCGCAAAACATATGATTGAGACAGACCATAAAGTTGATTTTAACAGCCAGTTTAAAGCTACATATATAATACACATGTCTAGGTCAAATACTTAAATTCCGTCGAAATCGTAATCATAAAAGGACTAAACCTATTTTATGCATTTCCGAAAATTTCTCTGTTTGTGCAGTGACAGTAGAAGTAATTGTAAAATTCTTAGTTGTATGCAGAGTTCCGGTTTCTCTATCTGGATGGCTAGAGCCTCAGTAATACAAAGGAAGCAATAGACTATTGTCCTCTACACATTGCTCTTCACTTTGTACATCATTAGGATTCACTGGTTCTTCTATCCATGTGTCATTTTTCGCCCGTAAGTCTCCAGGCTTGTGTGGCATGGATCATTCGCTTTGCAACTAAACCATCCAGTTTATAATGCACAGCATCATCAAGGTCAACCATGTGAGCTACAAATCTTCCTCATTATATGAAAGCCCTATCTTCTAGCGACTTTCTGTCAACTCATCATCCGTCTCCATCCTCTCACTCCTCATGATGACAGTTGTTGTCGTCATATAGATGTTGAATAAGTTCTATAAATGTTTACGTTATTACACCCCGTACTTTTGAAGTATTAAGGTATGTTCATTTGGTATTTGGTATCGCTATGTAGCTAAATTATGTACACCTTATCTCTACATCATCGTCTGCACAGATCTGTCCCTCGTACCGTGTTTCATTGTCTTCTTTTTCTAGTCCCCTATTGTTTGCACAACACTGAATCACTTGCTTTCTTTAACATCATATCTATCTCCCTGCTATTTGATACATTTATACTGATGAACGTCTCTTTATATACTACTAATAAACCGTATCAGTAGCACATGTCACAGTTCTTCTGTGTATCAATGATAAAAAGACTAACAACCTTCATTTTAATCCCCATATGTTCAGTGCAGAAACAAAATTCACACTTAAACTGATTAAAACTGATAACCCATTATACTTCAACAAAACGAATGATATGTTCAACACCAAGCTTTCAGACCTCATATTCTATAGAACTAGTGAACCTGATTGCAATGCTTTAATATCATTTATTCACAACATTATATATTGACCAATAAACAGAGTAACAGGCGTACTGAAATTTTCTTTAAAAACCTTTTCTAAAAATTTTGAATTTCAATGGTTTGACTGTGTCTTCACAAAACAATATGGTTTTTTATCTAAGGTATTGGGAAATTCGCCTTCTCATACCGTGTTGTATACTTCGGATTTATTGTAGAGGTCCACTATCCTCAACCGAAGAAGATTCTACAACCGGAACACAGCAGCTACAGCAGGCGCAACCCAAACAGTTAACGATCCCGTGGATTATGTAAATAATTTGTAGCAGAGGACTTAAACTTTATATCCAAGTAATCCTTTTTATTGATATAACTCGTCACTACATTTTTGGTAATATATTGTTAATTAACATTTCATTGACTTGGATTATTATTCTCATATTTGTAATGTTAGTGAACTCTCGTAACAGTCTCCAGCCAGAGTCAGTCGAGTCTGGTATAAGGATAAATACTGTTCGGTTATTCTGGCTAACAGTGGAGATAAATATTGTGCACTGGATACAATTAGAATTGATAGGCCATAGTATCCGTCTCAGTGGCTGAATAGTTGTCGTGTTTACCTCATAACTTGAAAGTCCTCGGTTCAGATCTCTTTGGATTAATAGGTGCGTTCTCCTGAAGAACTCAGAAGTAAGGCAAAACACCTGTTCAGTACTCCCTGGTTTTCAAACACTCTCCAATCCATTTCAGTTGATAATTTAACCCAAAACCAATCGAATCCTTGTAAAACAACACTTGAAAGTTGATTGCTTACACAAAATTTAAAGCGGGTCATCTTATTTTATTTGCATTACAGGAATTCTGGCTTGGTTACATAATTTTTTATTGAAATACATGAATTTATTTCAGTACATAGGGATGAAAATCTATCATAAATTGCCTGCCACAAAAATTATGCATGGTAATTGAGGAGTGTTTTACATTCTAACAGTTTATTCTTTGCCATGTTATACATTTTGTTTTATGCCTCTAGGCGGCTAATATGATTTCTTATATTCTTACCAAAAAAAAAAATATATATATATGGAATATCTTTTACCAGGTATGAATAGATCCAAGATTTAAATTGTTTTTTCTCGGTTAACCGAGATAAGACAAGTCTTTTTCATCTGTATATATACATATTATATATGTACCTGTACAGCATATAATTAATGTACTTGGATAACTGGCGAAACTTGAAATAATTTTCAATTTCAAGACATGAAAGTTGGAAGTTTGTTTTCATTCTGTTCACCTTAAAGTATATCTTTCTTTATGGTATGCCTTAATTAGTAAAATAATACTTGGGGCATATATTTTTTATTCCCTTACGTTCCCAGTGGAAAATATGGCTGTAAGTAAGATGCTTGAAGTTTCTGTAGCAGTGGTGTTTATTTTTAAGGGATCAGATTGCTAGCCTCATGCCCAACCTTTCCTCTTTACCAGTCTTGTTACTGGCTTAGCAAGGTAAAGGAATGCGTCGTTCGGTTATCGAACGCCGAACGAACTGCGTGGTTGGCGTGCATTCTGCCTCTGTGCCACCAACGCACACTCATCAATAATGTATTCGCCAGAAAAATAATCTTCAATACAAAATTTCTTTTAAAAAACATTTTAAAAAATATAACTTGTAATTAAACCACTACTTTAGCAACAGACTAGGACGTTACAATTAGCGGGTATATGCAATAAAGCCACTCATGAAAAACGCACGAAAAATATCCAACAGGGAATCTCTTTTCGGTGAATTCATTCACTTAACTGTACAATAGCAATTAGAAACAATTATTTTGTATGTGTGTGTGTATGTACATTCAATCTGTCAAACACATAGCACACATAGTGAGATATAATGATCGTTCAATGCGTATTTTATCCAAGCGAATCAAAGAAGAACATCACCCGGCTTGGCTACAGAAAGGTCACAATTGGTCATTAAGGAGTGGTATAACTGAACCATACATTCAACAGTGTCCCAGTAATATGTAAGCAAAATTTATTCGGAGTTATCTACAAGGTCAAGAAAGCCTTCCGAAGACAGTATACTTTCTTATACTTTGCATTGCTGGGGTCTTAGCGATTCAGATGGAAAATTCTAATTTAAGTTCGTAGGAGAAACTTCTCCATCCTCTCCTTCTACACTGGTTACAGTTCAAAGCTCAACTGTTATCAATATTTTCTTATTAATGCTATTTTGTACATTTCTAGTGTGACATGTATATGGCGGGTAAAAGGAAATGAATTTACCAAAAGGAATCACCGTGTATCTGTTGCCATAGCAATACAGTTAAAGCAGGATAATACACCGTGATTAGATAAGTAAAATTCCCTTTTCATTCAGTAATCCGAATAACAGAAGAGCTTTGGGAATGACAGATAAGTTAATCATCAATTCAATTTGGTAAGTCAGAAATATTTTCTTAGGAAATCTCTCACTCTACTATTTGAGAGAATAATATTAAATTATTTCTAAATGATGAAATGAAAGAATAGAATTTCTAGTTCTGTTTCACTGGAAACCATTACCCAATGAGTAAATTCTCTAAAATGAAAAGTTGTCTCACAAAATGAGAAATGCAGTAGAACGCGTTACTTGTAAAAAGTAGTAAAGGAAGAAGTCATTGTAGAAGCAAACATTGTAATGTAAAGAAGTTAATGCGGATGAACTTAGAAAAACAGTTTAAGCTCATTTTAATATTGACATTCCTGTGTTTAGTCATACCTTGTTATTATTTCATTGCATGGTTCACTCAAAAGCGTAGGCTTCTTATATCATTAGCACTGGAAGATGAGTTATGCAAGCAGAAATTAATCAAAATGTTTAGCAATTTAAACGTAAGCTAAATAACAGAGGTGACCGATTTCAGTGTTATCAAGTACTAGAAGCTGATTAAGTAACATGAATGGATGTGAAATCTTCGAATTTTTATATGGAGTATCAATAATCCATTTCAGTCATGCAGAAGGAAATGAATAGGACTCTGACCGTGTACCCATTATGTTGTCACCTGTAGCATAAGAAGCTTTCATGTACTGACATAAAGTAGGAAGCATGGACCAATATCATCGAAGAAAGAAGACTGAAGCTCTATAAAAGCAACGTGGAAGTAGACTTCTTAGGCAAGAAAATAGGAGATAGGGAAAGATTCACAAGGTTGGAGTTAATAGAACAGATATGGATGGTGAAAAGAAGATGGACCAGTGCAGAGATGAACAACGAATGGGGGATCTTTCATGACACATTTAGAATTGAAGTAGAACAGGTTTCCTGTAAACAATAATTCATAACGCTGTGTCAAATTACCAGGTCACGATACAGGAAGGTATCGGGGTAGAAGAAACCAGTATAATAGAGTGAAGGAAACCAAGTCATCAAAAGTTGATGGATTGAAAACACTGGATTTATCATTTCAAAGGACTTCTGAGATTGTAACAACAGAAGACAAGGGCCAGGCAACAGATCGTTTTATTACAGAAATCAACACGTATTTATATAAATTTCACATACATTATTATAGCTTAGTCAAGTAGACAAACGCAGTCTTCAGGTTGGTTGTTTTCCAGTTTCTCGGAAAGTGGAGCCATCTATCTGCGAGTCATATTTGCCCACGTTTAAGTCTGCTTTGATTAGTTGTTGGATCAGCCTTGTTCATATTTTCTCACGGCCCATATTAGTGACCTAGACATTGACGCAGATTAATGTCGACCAATTGGCTAGCAGCCTACTCTCACCACAAGATGACCACTATCTACAACTAGTTCAGAAATTCTACGACGACCAGCAAACACAGTTAGTACCAACTCTAGAACAAGGACTGCAGCCTTGAATGCCACGAAATCACCGAAATCCAAAAAGCGATAGGACCAGATGTACATTAGTGGACATTCTCACACTACTGGTGAAGTAGGAGTGGAAGGCAAGAAAGTTATCTGCCATGCTAAATCACTGAGGAAGAGTGACCTGAGACTATATAGGAATTAGAGTGGAAACATACTCCTTTCCACCTGAAACAAAATTTAAGGTCACATCTTCTCAGAGACACTAATAGACTCCCAGGATGGGGGACTTCGCGTGGAACGGGCCCGATTCAGGAAAAACAAACCATGTCTGGATGAAACTGTGATACAGACGTTATCATCAAACACAACCTAGAATGTTGGCCAAATCTCTAGCTCACATTCGGAAAGGCCTTTGACAGTGTCAGCTGTAAATTAATTTATAAACTGCCTCAACGTTAAAGAACACAATACCACAAACATTCATAAACTTCACCCAGCAGCTACATGATTATGTTGCATGTTGAGTGATTCGCAAGGTAAAGCTCACCAAAACGTTGGAAATGAAGCTACGAGTTGAACAAAGATGTCTACTTACATCCATAATACTGCTAACTGTGGTAGATTAGTTCATGAAACAGGCCATGGGTAGTGAGAAAACGAGTACACTGGAATGAAGAGAAGATAGTAAAAGATCCGAATATTTGCGGATGATTTATACGTCATGTCGTGCAAATTTGAAGGACTGAAGGTGTAACCTAACATTTTGGCGTAGAAAACATTGATCACAAAACTTCAAGTGAACCTAATCAACATCAACAAGTATCAGTCGCTATCAACGGGAAAGATTTACGTGATGTCACTTCTCCCATTTACCTAGGAAATATCGTTTCAACCACAGGCAGTCAGCCAGGATGAGGATGTCAGAGTCAGCCACGATCTGAAATGCAAAACAGACTTCCATAAACCTGAAACCAGTGGGGAAACCCATAACACTCCGTATAAGCAACATTATTCAAATTTCCAACACTAACATCATATCATTCAGTGTTTTTATATGATCCAAAGATTTGGTGCGTGTTTCATGAAAATCGTTTTCAACAGGTCTTTGTAGCAGCTGTATAGTACAGGCTGAAATGCATATGTAATTCTGAAGTCCCATGCTCTAATGGGAATAAATAATATTAAATATATGTCATATCACTAGACATTCTTCTGCCCATTTCAAAAATTACCACATAAAGTTATGTAAGCTTAAGTCATTTGTTCTGTTTTTCCTAATAACTTCTCATACACATGCATTCTTTGCTTATCCTGTTTAACTAGGAGGAAAAATACTCTAGTAAGCTAATCTTACAAGCCAATTTTCCATCTTCCCCAGTATGAAGATCAATATTATAGTTAGGGTATTAGAGAAATTAGGTTCTCTTTCAGGTTACCGCTTCATATTCTCTTTTGTTGGCAAAGTGTCGATAGTTTTGCGAGAGAGGGAGAGGGATAAAGACATTTTATTTCACGCTTTTCCTTTTTCAACCATTTTTATGTTTATTTTTTAACCCTACCGATCCGCTTAGATTAATTTGGATTATGTATTCCTCTTTTATTGTTGTATAATACCGGTTTATATGAATAGTTGGATGTCACCCACATCACATAGCGATATTTCCTGCCTAGATTAAAGTGTTCTGAACATCGGACAGGTGTTTCTGTCGTTTGTAGCCAAGCTCATCACCCAGGATACCACTGAGTGATGTGACAAGGCATGCCCTCCTTAAATGGAACATGAATAGGAAAGGATATGTAAGGTGTCTCAGTATGACATGAAGGAAACATCACTCAGATGGAAACTACTCAACATGATGACAGTGAACAGAGTGAAATGACGGTAGGCACAACTCAAGGAACAAATAATAATTAATAATATATGGTAATGATAATGATCAGGAATTCAGACGTGCGAAAGACTGTCACTTTCAAATGGCAAGTCATCGCAAGCATTCATTGGAACTAATAACTTGAACAAACTTGGGCACCCAAACTAACGTCATAATCACTCCAGAGAGAATTCGTGTTTCAACTTATACTATTTGTAACACGATGAGAAATATTATTATGAGTATTATTCGACGTACCAGAAATCAAGAGTTGGTTCGAAAAGATTTAATTTACTTTTACGAGTTTGCCCACGGAGTGATATCAGCTAGAGAAACATTGGAAACAAGAGAGTAGTGCCAGACAGCTGTTCCATCAGCCTAGTTTAAGAATCATCGGCAGTATGCACCCACTGCCAGGGTTCGAACCCAGGACGTTCCGGTTACCAGACAAGCTACTATACTACTCAGACACTGGGAACCGAAGCAATGGCCATCACATGAATTCTAGCTTCTACCGATTTGTGATTTATCGTGTCCGGAAGGTCCTGGGTTCGAACCCCAGTTTGTGCGTCCTGTAGATAGAACAGCTGTCCAGTACTCCCTGGATTTCAGTGGTTCTCTAACTGATAGCAATCCTTGGTCAAACTCGTAAAATACTACAAACCAATAATATTCTATCATATCATCAGTGAAAGCAACATTTGACAAATTGTTTTCTTAATTTAAACTTGTACATTTTCAGAAATTCAGTTATCTCTGAAAGCAATAGCATCAAAGAAATATTAGTAACTTTTATCTGAACGAAATGTTTACACACTATGCATAATTCTTACTGTTTGATATTTTATTTTCATCCAAGATCTTCAAGTAACATAACAATCTATAGTATATCATATGATCCAGTGCTGTTTCCTCTGCAGCACAGACTAATCCCTGTATGATAGTTTTCCTTCATCTCTAAGAAATCCTCATCGGTAGTCGAAAAGTCAACTAAAAATGTGCGTAGTTACATTTTGCGGCTCAAAAGACATAAATGAATAGTTAACAATTTGAAATAAGAGAAAAATATGATAAATTGTTTGGGATGAAAATTGAGGTAGTCCGTTGATTCCAGCAGGCCGCCATTGTACAAAGTGAACATTTTTGCATGAAATAAGTTCAAAAACGGAAATTCGAAAGAAAAATTTTTCGAAACGAAATTAAACCAAATTGTAGATGATTCCCATTAGAAATACTACAAAAAAGAACTACAACTAAACGTTATATTTTGTTAAATAAGGCGTAAAATAATAATTTTTTAGTAATAACAGTTGCGTGGTATAGCAGAATGGTCGTTTTTAGGAGCATAGGACATATGTTCATGTTTACAATACCAATACATGGATATTTTCAATAAACTTTCAATATTGACAAATTAGATTCATATGCGGTTGCTTCATTGTGAGCATTATGGATTTTAGCCCATATATCACCATTACGTTACAAAGATGAGAGTTATACAGCAATTGTATACTCAAGCTGGGGGATTGCATATTTTATCCTTCAGTCAAGGAACATTATCCCACTTAGCTACGAAAAGTAACAGTGGGTCAATAAAGAGTGCTATAATTGAACAAACATTCAACACTGGTCACTCAATATGCTTAGAGAATTCATTCAAAGTCATCTCCAAAGTTCAAAGAAGCCTCCCAAAAATGATTTAGCTTCCATTTACTTTTCATTATCAAGGCCTTAGCGATCTCACTAAAAAACCGTGACTCATGTACACAGAAGAAACTTCTTCAACCCCTCCTTCTAACTTGGTTATAATCCCAGGATGCGCATTTCGTCCTGTTTAGGACTCGTCAGCTGGACGTACCTGCATTCCGCATTGAGTGGTAATGTTCCCACTGAGGCTCGAACCCAGTGCCCGTAGTTTCAAACGTCAAAGCGTTATCCACTAGACCACTTGGGCCGCGAGAACCACCTCTTGTGCAACGGGTTTCATTAACTTAATTGAATTTAAGATTTTTCCATCGATTGATTGGACCGAAGTGCTCGGTCTCAGGTTGACTTGTCGGCTTCTTGTGCAGATGCTTCGTCAATGTCTGGGCATTTATTAAGAATTTAATTTGTGGATGGATGCACTGAGTTCCTGCCTCGGTGGGAACATCAACATTTACTGTGGAATGTAAGTATATCCACTGACTAGTCCCAAATAGGACGAAATGAGCATCCTGGATTCCACTGCTAGTCACCATGCATCAATTAAATTCTAATTAAATGCCTGGACATTGTCAGAGCATCTGAACAAGAAGCCGACATGTCGACCTGAGACCGAGCACTTCGGTCCAATTAGTAAACGGGAAAATCTAAAATTCAATTAAATGTTTTGTTTTCTTTTTGTTTTTTTTAATTTTTGTATGGCATCTTAGTAACATCTTTTTAACCTAGCTTGTATTTACTATTTCTACCTATTGCGTAATTTATTTTCTAAGCCCATGTCTTTATTAATGTCCTGTTTCATATAACGTAACCCTTGTGAATACTTTCCAACCTTCACCCCCCCCTTCACTAGTTACAATTTTGATTATTCATCACATTTTAGAAACATTTTGATGACGCAAGCAGTAATCCTAACTAACTTCCATTTTTGTTTGATAATCCTAATGTACAGACGCACGCAAAAAAATAATTATGTATAAATTCTATAGTACATCTAAGTGAATGAATTCGCCAAAAGAGACTCTTCTCTGAAGTTTGCAATATATTAAATATATTATCTCAACAGTAACAGAAACACTCTTTTTAAACATGTATCATAAAAATTTTGATGTTTCTTTAACAACCATGAGATTCTAAGGAAAACTACCAATATAGACTAAGGCAAAGCTAAGTAGATAAGTTGAATGACGAAATATAACTGACAGGTTTGTGAACGGTGGAACAAAATCCTTAAGAAGGTCAAAATTAGTGTCATATGGAGTAGAGACATTATGTCTTCATCCATGGTAAGTTCAGTGAGTGAATGCAATCCCTCTACATGCAGATGTGAGGATTCAGCATAAAGACTACCATGGCTTCCGAGGTTTGAAAAGGTTTGACTCGTACGCTTTAGATAATGTTATCACATACTATGTAGATGACTTCAAAATTAGTTTACGAGTTCACCTGATGTCTAGAATAGACTTGATGTTGCAGTATAGTCCTACAGGACAACTTTGTTACCCACTGTAAAACTCTGAGAACAGATGTCTGATGATGTGTTCCAGGAAGCAAACACTCAATATGACCCATATACTTTACAACACAGGAGTAGGCAAAATAATAGTAGATAGACACTGGCAAGATCACCAGTGACAGCGCATCATTCATATTCATTCAAATAATTATTTTTTGAGGAGAGTCAGGATTTAGCTGCTGACAAAGACCTCTTCAGTGGTTTCTTAGTATTTCTTCAAACGACATTTTGATGAGCATCAAATTTTATCATTATTATTTTATTTCATTCGTTTTAGTTCGGAGTGGAACATAGGACGTCAAGAGAAAGCTTTGAATTTTCGGTAGCAGTGGTGTTTATTTTTACGGTGTGAAGTTGCTAGCCTCACGCCAAACCTTCCGTATTTATTAGCCATACTACCGGTTTAGGGGGGTAAAGAAGTACGTCGGCCGATGATCGAACCCCGGACCATGCTCATGGTTGATGAAAATTCCACCGCTGAACCAAAGACGCGAATATCATATTTAGATGTGTGTGATTTCATCAGCAAAAGTCTCATAAATTTCGTCAGAAAGCATCCAGGATAGATAAAATCAATCAGGGAATCTTTAGAACTCTTGGCGTACTCTCCTGTGTATACGGACTACGAACACTGCAACTTCTGTTACTCACTCAGTTGGTCAGGAACGTTTTGCTATATTCTTATGCTGTCTGCTTCACTTCCGCTCTCCGTGTACTGATGTTTTCAACAGTCCGTTGTCACTTCTTGTGAGTTGAAAATCTAGGAGGGATAATTATGAAGCAGATTCATTTTATAGTTTGAATTGGATTGCCGGGTGACAGTTCATGAAATAATCTAGAATACCTTTCAAATTATCTCCCTATTTGATATTACGAAAGTGTCAAACACGTGTTTCTAGTAAAATCCAAAATTTAAAACAATTATGAATTTGGACCAAAAAAGACTTAATTTATGTGAGACGTTCAGTGTATCTGAAAAATACATTTCGGACTTTTTTAACACACGTACTTCTAATACATATTAACAATAAAAAGCAACACAGCCTAAAAGATCATAGTTCTTGTCAACATAGGTCATGAATTGGCAGAAGTCAGAATTCATTTGGTCTCAACGGCTTAATGATCTGCGAGCTCTCTGGCCTTGTAACCACAAGGCTCTGGGTTCGAACCGTGGTGGGCGTGTACTAATGGAGAGTCCCAAACTAGGAAGAAACATCTGTCTGGGAATATTCCCTGCAGGTTTTCCAATGGCTCTCCCACTGGTGTCAGCTCATGATGAAATTCTTCAAACAATTTAAGTATGTGACCCACTGTGTTTATCAGTTTACATATAATTATGGTCACACATACATAGAATGGACTCTTCGATCTCTGCTGGTCAGGGCTACATAATAATCCCTAAGTAGCTTCAAGAACAAATAAAATCATCAGACTCAATCAATCTTGAAAAAAGATGTCCAGTGGCAGCTATCGCAAGGCACATCACAGAGAGAGGTCATGAACTTGACATTCAACAGTACTTCTAATCTCTAACCATAAAACAGATGTGGATTCTATACTTAAATTCGTTATATGTCTTACAGTCCTACAGGGGTTTAACCACGATCCCAAATAGTTCAGAGATAACTTCTCTGACTGCATCACTGGGTGATGCGAGTTCGAAGCTCAAGGGGGCATGATTTCCTCCAAGATTGCAGATATACCTTGCTGATGAGTGCCAAGAAGCGGAGAAAAACTAGGTCGTAGTTTTCTTGGCGATAGCCTGAGACAATCGAATAACAACAGTTCCGAGTGCACTGTGATGGGGAGTCGTCTAGCATAGTGGTCACATTGCAAACTTGACTGATAAAATTCAGTCTGCATGTAAACAAGGACTAGACGCATGAGATTAGTTTAAAACCTAATGTCCAAGGAAAAGGATGATAATACTGCGCATTGATGTTCAGTTTCCTTTTATGAAATATGTTCAAATGTTCTGTCTTTCTTTATTTCAAATAGTCTCATTTTAATAAGCAAACTAATGGCGAAAATTTAAAATTAAAGCTGGTTTACTAGAAACAGAGTGGACAGAACTTTGATTCATATTTCATATTTTTTTTTTAAATTATAAGGAAAAAGATGCTGTTAAATCACATTAGTATATGCGCTCCATTAAAGCAGGATTACTTTTTCTTTTTGTCAATTAGACACAATTTAATGACAGACATTAGGTGAGTAAAACCTTTTAGGATTCATCACTTTTGACAGAAGAGAAAAATCGGATTTAATTAGACATAAAGGGAACTGAATATGAATGTGAAAAAATAATAGTCAAGAAAGAAGAAATACTATGTCACCGACATAATAAGTCGATGACGTCAATGTACACCTGAAATTCGAAATTTATTACTATTATTATTTGCTGTATTTTGCTTTACAGCTTATTGTTTTCTTGGTTATCATTTTTATTATTATTATTATTATTAACATACCACTAAGTCACTTTGAAGCAACTCAGTGGATAGTAAATAGCGTAAAACTTGGGCACTGTGGTAGTAAGTAATTCCATATTAGTTTGTTTATTAAATGCATAACAGTGAAACACAATTTATTGTTCATAATTATATCGATATGATTATGAACAATAAATTGTGTTCGAAACGTCATCCAGTATACAATACTGTTTCACTGTGTGATACATTTAATAAACAAACTAATATGGGATAGTAAATAGTATTGAAATCCACGATGACCGTTTCGTCTTGTCGTCTGGGTGTATCTGAGTGATCGTGCCTCACTGAGACTCGAATCCGGCGCCAGTCGTTTCAAACGCTAAGGTACTACCCACCTAGACAACCCAGGTCAAAACGGCCGCCTCTTTTGTGGTGAGCATCAGTTATTATTTGTTCAAGTCTCAATGGAAACAGCATCACTCGCGGTGGGATTTAGGTATATCCAGATGAAAAGTCCTAAATAGGATGAAACACACTAATATGCACCATCCACCAAATCGTTTCAAATTAATCCTTGGATATCACTGAAGTATCAGTACTAGGAACTAGCAGGTCAACTGATGCCGTACAATTTTGTTCACTCAATCAGTGGGAAAATCAAAACTGAATTTTTGAAAAAATTAAATCACTTTCGTTTTATGAGTGGACTAGGATTAAATATATTAGGTAAAACTTAGCTGTTTAGAAGAGAATCCGCATTACCACGTACACCTGCGACTTTACTAAGAATATTTTATTGGTACTAGTTTTTAAGATTCTTGATTAACTCACGTTTCAAGCCGGCCTATTTACAAAGTTGTGTTATATAACCTTTTGGTTAAAACTGATTTATTTATATGAGTTTGATCACGGACTGATATCAGTTAGAGAAACCAGGGAGTACTGGATAGCTGTTTCATCCTGGTTTGAGAATCATCGGCACCACGTATCCAGTGAGGTTCGAATCCAGGACCTTCCAGGTGCAAGGCAAGCTCGTAGGATGAAACAGCTGTCCAGTACTCTATGGTTTTCAATGGTTTTTAGCCGATATCATTCCGTGGTCAAACTCGTATGAACAAATCTGTTCCTTACAAATCAAACTCTTTAAAATTGATTCGAGAAGGCACAATATGCTTAGGATTTCGAGTTTTAAAACTGCTAACCAAAAGAACCTACAGGATTTTATTGAAATACATCAGTTTGTTAGGTAACCTAAGTGTTGACAGTGTTTTATTGTCGTTAGGACACAAACACACACACACAAGTCAATAACCAGCATTAAACACCAGTGAAAACACAAAAAGAATTTCAGGAGTGTTAAATATTTTAGAAGTGATTCGCTCTCAGAAAGGCATATGCAATAACATCATACATGCGATACCTAAAATATCCTCTAATCTGTTTCAGGGTGTCACTAGCTACTGTCTAAAACCTTGATTTCTTTTGACATTTTTAAGACTAGTAATTTGTTGGTATATTTTCTTAAAACTTGTGTATTGATTGTTTTGAATGTGTTGAATATTTCTCGATTTTTAGCATTTACAATGAATCTCAGATAATTGCATTGATAGAAAGAATGATTAACTTTGTGTTGTTTTTGGTTGTAAAGGATTAGTTTGATGATTGACTTACTTAGCCATGCTAAGTGAGTACATAAACGCCTTAGAAGATATGAAAAAAATTTTGTTTCCTATTTAGAAGCCATGAATAATTAATGAAAATAAACTCATTTCTAGTTAAATAATTTCCTGATTTTGGAAAACAAATCAGAATCTAAAGCATCGATTCCCTTCCAGTCTGAAGAAAAAGTGTTCTGTGATTTCACACAGCAGGCAAACTAAGCTTACCAATTAGAGAAGTATTTTCTCATAAAAAAAGATACATTTTCATTAGTAGATTAAGTATGAGAAACGCTCCTTTAATTTAATCTTCTTTCCTTCAATTTATTCAACTGAATATTCGATGCGTTTGGTGAAAATAGAATTTCAGGGGAACTGTCAGTTTTATTTGGTCAACAGTGACTAGCATCGAAATCCAGGGTAAGCGTTTCACTCCTGTTCAGACTCGTCTCTACTAGCTGATTGTGTCTACACTGGGATGGGAGCTCAACACTAGTTGTTCAAACACTGAATTATTATCCAGTATAATGCTAGGTCACAGAAGCCACCAATAAATGCAACAATAATTAGTTATTACTTGTGTAACATACGATTGAAAGATCCTAAATAGAATGAAATACGCATCTTGGGTTCAAACGCGACACAATCTAAAGTAAATTACCTCCAGATTCTGTTGAGAAGTCCGTATCAGGAGCTGACATTTCAACAGAGACCAAGCATTTCGTCTCAATATAAATTAGTCACAAGGCACAGTGGTAGGATGCTTGCCAGCCATGTCACTCATGGTTGAGGGGTTGGTCTCTGGCTGGTGCAATCCGTTACCTCACTAAGGTAGTAAAAAGACTGGTAATGAGGGGAGGTTAGTCATGAGGCTGACAATCCAACTCCGTAAAATCTAAACAACACCGATACCGAAACTTCAAAGCTAAAGATTGAAGATCTCTGTTCCACTGAGAACGTAAAGGAATTATTAATAATAATACAAGGGAACATATAATAACTTGAACAAATAGAAATTATCACTTTATTTTTAAGTTGATAAATTTTGGTTTCAAACAAAACCTAAATAATTTGTTGCGTTCAGATATGCTACAGAAAAAACAACTTTGGAAACTTGGGCAGTCTTCCCAGCCAGCTTCGTACATTGTAACTACTTTCTACGTCCACATTCTTATTTTTGCTTTCATCGAAAGAAGACACATAGTCTGATAGGCTTCTTGAAGGCTTTCACCAGCCCACGTCATTTCATTCCTTCTTCCATTCCACAGAAAAGTAAGTATTTTTTAAAATATTTTTACTACTGTGCTTGTGCTTTGAATTTTCTGTAGCATTCTGATTAATATTTCGGAGAAGGGTCGCCATCCCCACACCTAAATCTCACTCGTTTACCCGACTTGAGATAGGCTAGAAAACTAGCAAGCTAGGAGGAAATAAGAGAGTATGTGCAATTGTGGAACCAGCTTAAGAGGACCGCAGATAAGGGACAAAATGAGGACGTGCTACTGGAGCCCAATGTTTCACTCAGAACCCAAGGGAACAATGATAATAAAATAAACTTTATTATAGCAGTCAAAATAGGTTTTCCACTTGATGTACTTAAATTTCTGCCTTCTAAAAATCGTACTAGTCAGTTCACATTGATCAGTACTAAGTTGTGAATGGAGTACTAATTTGTGAGAAGTAATAAACTCAGGAATGATAGATAATTGTTCAATATGTCTTAGTTATAAGGACCAATCGGTATCACATTCGCAAAGATATTCAGCCACTTTTGACAGATATGTGTACAGATGTTTAACCTATTATAGCAGAGAAATTGCACTGTTCCTTTCTTAGCTTTTTGGATGCTTTAGCTACTTTCTTCATTAAATCGAGCCTACCATTTGGGAAAATTCTTATAATATACAGCAACTGAACCCTGCAAAGACCAGTAACAAAAGCGTATTTCGAAACAGAAAATTCACAGGTACCTTCAGTGCAGTGGTATCATCAGTGTTAAGATATAAATGCTTGGATAATGAATAATATGACTCAGATATTCAGTGGGGTTGGTGCCATTGTTCATGTGGATGAAACTGTGATTATAAAAAAAGGAAATACACTTGTGATAGACTGGTTACCAGTTAGGAATGGGTTTCGGGGTTATCCCGCATTACATTACAAGAAGAGTAGATGTAAACAATATCTGATCGTAGAGCCAATGTATTATTACGCATTATCTAACGTTTGATGCCACCCCGGACAAATACACACACACAGACCAATGGAATGGTTACAGCCAACTGTCGTCTTTGGGTTGTATTCATAATGTAGATAGTCATACAAACATTTTTGTTAATCTTTTCATTGAGACAAACATAAATTCCAAAAAAGCTTTTCGGAATTACTATAAAAAACAGAATTACAGCAGTTGATGGGTCACAAAACTGGATGATATACAACTATCTGGTTGCATTTATGAGGAGAAATTGGTTCTGTCTATCAATAAAGACTTCAGTAGGAAATTTAGAGGTTTTCTTCGAACACAAACAAGAACATTAGCTTTCATAATTATTTTTTAACATTACATCACAATTCTGTAAAAAATCGCTTTGAATTATGCTTTTACAATCTGAACTTATCTGAATGGTTGATAAAGACTCAACAAGTCCATTATGACAGTAGCATCGTTAAGTTACTCAAAATCGATTACTTATTGAGCGTATAAAACAAAGTCATATCCCTAAATTGTCCTAATGTACACTTTATGTTTGTCAACCTCATTCAACAGCTATATGACAATGCCATGTATCAAGTGATCCACAACGAATAGCTCAGCGAGGCGTTCGAAATGCATACAGGAGTAAGACAAGACCACCCATTTTCATCTATGGTATTCTTAATCGTGATGGACTAGATTATGCGTCAGGAATACCCTGGACTACTGATAATAAAACTCTAGAAGTTCTGGATTTCGGAGATGATATATTTCTAATGTCACATAAACTCGAAGACTTGCAGGTGCAAATCAGAAAACTGGCAGAAGAGGCTGGCTTAGAGCGGAGACAGGACTGACACAAAGTGAACATAGAGAAGATGGAGGTGATGAAGATAAACAACCAACAACAACCAGCACAAATCATAATCACCGGGAGAGATTTAACAGAGGTTACCTCCTTCACTTATCTGGGAAGCATCGTTTCCACTACAGATGGAATGGATGAAGACGCTAAGGTCAGTGGCCATTGGAAAGGCAAGATACGCATTCATCAACCTGAAACCGATTTGGAAATCTTTTTCACTCAGCATAAAGAACAAGATTCAGATTTTCAACACCAACGTCAAGTTGGTTATTCTATACAGGTTAGAAACTTACACTGCGTATCACGTAAAGGATTTCCAACAGGCTGCAGATTTTCATCACCTTCGCTGGATGGCTATATACTAAAGATCAAAATCCCGGTCAGAAAGAATTAGGAAAAAGAAACTGTAGGAACAAACCAACAAAAAGCCAATCGCTCAACAAATATGTAGGAGAAAATGGAACTGGATGGATCAGGCATATATTGAGGAGGCCGCCGAATGATATCCCACGCCAGGACATCACTCGAGTGGAATCCCAATGGGAAGTGACGAGTGTGTCGTAAGTGGGAAGGTGACATGTAGGAGATTGTCTGAGTTTGAAGGGGTGAGAGAGTTTGGTCAATCGTGGACCCGGCTGAAGAGAACGGCAGATAATAGGACAAAGTGAAGATGTGTAATTGAAGACCTATTTTCCACTCGGAACGCAAAGGAATATTAATACACTTTACTGAAATACGTCACGTGAATACCTAAAATGTCATTTTTTACTTTTAATAGTTTAAGACAGAAACAACTGACCAATACACATCTTTATCACAAAAGTTTAGGAGTATAGATACCAACTCAATGAGCAATAAGTGTCATATTTGAGGAGATATATTACTGAGGTGAATGTTACTTGTTTCAAGTGAAATAGAAATTCTTATGAGATCTATTTGTAATCAACGCAATCAAGCGCAAATTTAAAATGGTGTTGTTCAATTACCTAGTGTTGTATCATTTGTTCAAAAAGAATGTTATTTCGTATACCTTGCATAAGCTTTGTTCACTGGAAAACTTTTAGAGTAGGAAGGATAATGTCAACATATTTGACTAAAATAGTACTAGTTGGGTAGAGGGAAAAATAACCATCGTCACATAGCGATTAGATAATATAATAATAGTAATAATAATAATAATAAATTGTGTAACAGAGAATAAAATGTACAACCGCAACACAGCATGATATTGATAGTACAGTTGGCATTACGAGTAAAACAAAATAAAAATATCATATAATAATATACGCTACCGAGCCTGAGCACTTCGGTCTGAATTTATAAATTTAACTGTTCATGTGCAGACACTTACATAGGCAGGACGACTCGGCAAGTCCACTGTCACCTTCTGGAGCATAGTCCAACAGCTTTAGATGAAGGAGTCGTAAAGTCAATCAGAAGTTACATACTAGCACACCTAGTGGATATGGAGCACAAGATTGATAAAAATTAAGCTTTTACAATTCTATACGGGGTGCTACCTCAACTCCCTAGCTTGGTAAGTCTTCGGTTGCGAAGCATAGCTAAGGCAGTTGCCATAATGACCTTTCAACCGAATCTCTGTGTCTAGAAAACGCTTGTTTAGTCCCTCTCCCTCCCTTCGCCCTCGCCGTCAACCTAAAATGGTTATCTTAACAGGTGACACCGGATAACTGTAAATATTATCTGATTATATGTTTATTTTATTCTATTTGTAATGCTAACTGTATTATCAATTTCATGCTGTGCTTTAGCTGTACATTTTATTTTCGGTTTTACAACTTATCATAATTCTTATACTATCTAATTTCTATGTGACAATAGTTAATTTTCCCACTAACCCTAGTAGTATGCACACTCTACCTAAGTATTCACTGTTGCCCAGACTACATAACACTTGAATGAATTTATCCTTGTTTATAAGTATGATCACCTCGATTTTTGTCCATTAATTCACAACCCCTTAACTGTGATCCCATATGTTTTATTAACCGCATTAATTAAAATGCCAGTGACTAGTATTTCACTACGTAAATGCAAAAAGCCTGATGAGGATTTATCGAAAATACGTATTTGCTTAAATGTGTGAATTTTTAAATTATTTAAGCAGTACTACTGAAATTAGTATCTGCTAAATTCATACTGCATAAGTTTTTTTTCTGGACAGAGTAGCTTTATTATATCAGCTCGATTTATTTCATCCGTTAAAAGAAAATGGAAATATACTTGTGCTGTCCATCACTCTGCCTTCTCAATGGTTCCCACTCCCCGCTTTCTCTATTAGTATCCGCTTTGTATTCTTGAGAATTTACAGGAACATCTCATCCTCTTCCGAAGATTATTCTACAATCAGCAAGCGAATTCAACCAGTGGTCATGCCGCCAGCATTGGAACAGATCTGTGGGTGATATAAATAATTTATAGCAGTGGACTGTAACAGCATTTCAAGTGAACACTAACTCTCATTACTGTTTAACTGTAGTTTTTTTTATAATATGCTGTCTCAATATTCTTTCATTAACTTGGATTTTTATCCTGATATTTTGTACCGTTACTGAGCTCGACATTAAGTTCTCTCCATTTATACAGAATACATTTTTAATTTTAATTAATTTTAATTTTCAATTGGTGGATGGTGGCTGGCAGTGGAATCCAGGATAAAGCGCATTTCGTCCTATCTAGGACTCGTCATCTGGATGTACCTGCATTTCTCAGTGAGTGATGACGTTCCCAACGAAGCTCGAACCCAGTACCCATAGTTTCAAACGCCAAAGCGTTATCCACTAGACAACTTGGGCCACGAGAGCCACCTCTTGTGCAACGGGTCATATTAATTATTGAATTGAACAATCGACGGGAAAATCAAAAATTCAATTCAACAATAATATGACCCGTTGCACATAAGGTGGCTCTCGTGGCCCAAGTGGTCTAGTGGATAACGCTTTGGCGTTTGAAACTATGGGTACTGGGTTCGAGCCTCAGTGGAAACATCATCACTCTCTGAGAAATGCAGGTACATCCAGCTGACGAGTTCCAAATAGGACGAAATGCGCTTTATCCTGGATTCCACTGCCAGCCACCATCCACCAATTGTATACTAACTAAATGCCCGGTCATCGTCGAAGCATCTGCACAAGAAGCCGACATGTGAACCTGAGACCGAGCACTTCGGTCGAAACAATCGACGGGAAAATCAAAAATTCAATTCAATAATTTTAATTTTATTATAGCTTGATTCCACACAGTATTTTTGATACAAGTATGGAGTTTTCAGCATGTGTTATCGGTAGCCCAAATTGAACAGGCCGACCACAGGTATCAGGTGTCCGTCAATCGGGGATCGAACCCCGGAGTAAGTGCATTAGTACATTTTTGAACTCAAAACAATGCGTCTATCTGAATTAAATATTTTTTAATATATAATCACTTATTTACTTCCCAAAGACATCAGTAACAGAATAGTGTTTATCAGCATAGGACTCTACCGTGGGATCATCAAGTTGAAACCGATCAGTATTAAAGCAAAATTAAGAGAAGCTAACATATGTGATTAAGGTTGGTAATACAATAGGGTCATCATAGTGGAGTAGTGAAGATTAGAAAACCAGCAGAATAGGTCATCTTTGTTTCTCCTTTCCAGTCTGATGTCGTTTTGTAGAATTAAAGTCAGTAAAATAGTTTGAACATCGTGGAATCGATCAAATTAATTATCATTATATTTATTTTTATTTTTGATTACAGCTTGATTGCACACCGTATTTTTTGGTAGAAGTATGTAATTTTCAGCATGGATATCGATGGCCCAAATTTTGCAGGCCGACCATAGATATCAGGTGTGCATTGGCAGGGGAACGAACCTCAGGACCATGTGCATGGTTGGCGAGAGCCCTAACCACTCTGCCACCGACGCATGCATTTATTCCCCTTGATGAATTTGAATAAAGCAAGAACAACGGTGGTTTGTACAGAATAATGTGGGACTATCATTTATTTCATTGACTTCTCATCAGCTGCTTACAGCCTAAATAAGTTATGAGGTTTATGCTCAGAAAAGTTTCGACATACTTGCCAATTTTTTATGATGTCATTTGACAGAAACTCCCGCACTTAGTGAACAGTGTTCGGAAAACTGGGCTTATATAGTTTTTACACAGACAGTTCAAGTTCAAACAAAATAAATGTATGGATACAATGGTAGAGGAGTTGCGTAATAAAGATGAGAGATGCGTAAGATGCTGAGTGACTAATCAATCAGGTAACAATGTACTGAGTTCAACTCAAATCATAGAATCGAGACACAACTGACATCATGAAAACTTTGCCTTGCAAATTTCTGTACGTAAACCTCATAATCTATTCAGGCTGTAAGCATCAGATAAGCCAATGAAATAAATGATAGTACTATATTATTCTGCACAAACCAGTGTTGTTCTTGATCTATTTCAATAGCTTACACACAATCATTCGTTTTTATCATGGTAATATTTCAAACAAAATTACTGCCCGTGATCATACCGAAATAACCTGACGTCCACTCTACTGTCTAACTTTTTACTAAAAAAAGACTTAGTTTTGGTTTCTAGTTGTAAAGCTTTATTTCGGAAAATATACGAAGATATAGTACAGAAATTTTCAGTGCGTTTAGTTGCAAAAAGCGCCCTCTTAATACAAGATTGACTTGTAAAGTAATAATCCCAAGTATATCATGTGATATGGTGTTGTTGCATATGAAGAAAAGACAAATCCTGTAAATTTTCGCCTCATTTCCTTCAAGAATTGCACAGCTTTTTGTTGAAAGCTAATAAAATATGTTCTGCATGAGATCGCCTAGTGATCATCTGGTATAACTGCATGATTAAAGCAGTAAGAAACGCAGAATGTTTTAAAGATGCTGATAGATACGTCAATCGTGAGCCCGAATAGCTCAGTGCTGGTGTCTCTGATAGCAGCACTGGGTGACACGGGTTCAAATCTCAGAAGAGACATGAGTTTCTTCAAGATAGCAGATACGCCTTGCTGACGAGAGACAACTAGCACGAAAGCTAGGTCCAAGATTTCCTGCCTATTGCTTCCAACCATCTTATATCGTCAAATCAATGTTCTACGTAATAGCGAGCTACCTAGAATGGTGATCACATTGCAAACCTGACTCATAACATTCAGTCTCCATCAAAGATAGGACTAAACCCATCACACTAGTTACTAGCGTCCAGTCAAAGAAATTCTGGTAGCCCAGTGACTTAACACATGCCGTTTTGGAGTAAGTATATATCCGACTCATAATTTTCTGATTAAATCATTTATTTTATTATGACAGATAAACGTCATCCTGAGTTCCATTTCCAAATACGCGTTTTCTTATCCAATCTTCAGAGTAGAAAACAAAAATTCAAGGTATATTACAATCTCGATAATCGGATGCGATGTGTGTCTTTCACTGAAGGATATTTATGTCCAAAAATGACATTCATTCAGGTAGTTGAGATAAATTTGAAGTTACAGTGACAGTTTATGTCATCCTGCTCACTGTTGTATAGTAATCAGATTGGTTTAGTCTTTTATTTATTTTCGTTTGCCACATACTTCTTTACACTTGTTAGTTTTATGCATGACTAATATATCAAAGAAATCTATGTTATTCCATGCAAAAAACGCTATCCTTTTAGTGTGACTCTCCTACTACTCGCATAAAAAGAGAGTGGCTTCTATATAAAGATTCTATTTACTGATAAATTCCACTTTGATTTCTCTTTGTCAAAAGTTTAATAAATCAAGGGTATATTTGTAGGAAGGTTATGAAAACTGTGTTTTGTAATAGTTTGATTCGATTATTTTTGAACGAAACAACAAAAAGAAAAACAGAAGTATTTCTCGTACACGAAAATTTTCTTCAAAAAATATAAGAAATATTTAGTATACAATTGGTGGATGGTGGCTAGCAGTGGAATCCAGGATGCCCATTTCGTCCTATTTGGGACTCGTCATCTGGATGTACCTGCATTTCTCAGTGAGTGATGATGTTCCCACCGAAGCTCGAACCCAGTACCCATAGTTTCGAACGCCAAAGCGTTATCCACTAGACCACTTGGGCCACGAGAGCCACCTCTTGTGCGACGGGTCATATTAATTATTGAATTGAATTTTTTGATCTTTGAAACTATGGGTACTGGGTTCGAGCCTCAGTGGGAAGATCAACACTCACTGAGAAATGCAGGTACATCCAGATGACGAGTCCCAAATAGGACGAAATGCGCTTTATCCTGGATTCCACTGCCAGCCACCATCCACCAATTGTATACTAACTAAATGCCCGGTCATCGTCGAAGCATCTGCACAAGAAGCCGACATGTGAACCTGAGACCGAGCACTTCGGTCGAAACAATCGACGTGAAAATCAAAAAATTCAATTCAATAATTAATATGACCCGTCGCACATGAGGTGGCTCTCGTGGGCCAAGTGGTCTAGTGGATAACGCTTTGGCGTTTGAAACTATGGGTACTGGGTTCGAGCCTCAGTGGGAACATCATCACTCTCTGAGAAATGCAGGTACATCCAGCTGACGAGTCCTAGATAGGACGAAATGCGCTTTATCCTGGATTCCACTGCCAGCCACCATCCACCAATTGTATACTAACTAAATGCCCGGTCATCGTCGAAGCATCTGCACAAGAAGCCGACATGTGAACCTGAGACCGAGCACTTCGGTCGAAACAATCGACGGGAAAATCAAAAATTTCAATTCAATTATAAGAAATATTATCGGAAAAAATTCGTGAATATGTAACTAAGATTGCTCAGTCATAGTGAATAAAGTAGTTGTCAAAAACTCTCTCACTCTTGAGTCACTCACTACTTCAACTTTCATCTATTTTACTGATTTGAAGTTAGCTGAGATCGTCGCAACTGCAATTCGCTTGAGTTTAATCACTTTTCTTTTCCTAGAGAAACTTGCGTTTCGTGCAGATACTTTACAACCTGAAATTTTTAGATTTTTTATACTGACAAACGTATTAAATGGCCATTGAAAAATTGTGCATTTTATCGTATCCCAAGTTGAACCAACGGATAAAAGACACAAAAATGTAGTGCGTCGGTGGCACAGTGGTTAGGACTCTCGCCGACAATGCACATGGTCCGCGGTTCGAGCCCACGCCGACGCACACCTGATATCTATGGTCGGCCTGCGAATTTTGGGCTACCGATATCCACGCTGAAAATTCCACACTTGTACCAAAAATACGGTGTGAAGTTAAGCTGTAATGAAAAATGAAAAAATGAAAAAAAATGAAATGAATAAGATGCAGTAGACTGATATTAAGTATTGCAGGTAAAATCATTCTCATAAGATTTAAAAAAAACATTTTACTGAGATTGAACTCTAACGGTGCTTTTTGAATTTTATTATGTCATTTTACTGTATATATGCCTAGTTGGTAATGACTGATTAGTTTATAAACTCTGGCAATGATTCTCAAACAATGACACTAACATTAGAATTCATTCATAGCATTCCGAGTAAAGAATAAGGCTTGATGGGTTAATACAAAGATCTATTTATAGAAAACCTACCTGGACAGGATAGTATCTTAATTATCACACTTTCCGCCCTGTTCAGTACAAAATAGCCTTAGTTAGCCACCTCTTCAGTAGACTCCGAAGAATATGCATTCAACACACATTTGACGAAGAAGAAAAAAAGTTGACACAAACATTGATTGATTGATAACAATTATCCAGACAAGTTAATCAGGAGATATAAAGTAGTCAGAACACCAAGACCCACTCTCCACCTCGTCGCTAAGAAAGACGTGTACATCAAGCTACTCTATATGGAGCATCATAGCAGCTTGACAACTAGACAGAGATTGAACACTACGGATAAAAAGACTTTTTATGCAGCTAAGATCATAATAATTGATAACGTGAAGCCAATATATCTAAGCCCTTTGAACATGCGAAAAATGATGTCAAATCCCACTGCATTTACTAATTTGAATGAACATATGGATACATATACATAGGGAGGACCCATCGATCTTTGCAACTAACGGTTGACTTCAGAGCATATTCCTAATTGACTCCAGAAACAAATAAATTCTTCAGAACCCATTATTGATGAGAACAAACGACCCAGCCCCTCTTTTTCCAAACATATTATAGAGTTGGCAATTAGGAAGTCTAAACCATGTACATGAGTTCAAAAACGATTTGCCACCACACTAAACCTTCTTTGGTAAACGTTTTTCTAATACCAGCCAACGTAGATGTATTTTTCACCTCTCTTATATGGTTAAGTAGTCTCCAGTTGTTATTTTGACCTTCAGTTTGTCCTTTTAACTAGACCTAAGTCTATTTTCTCACCTCTTAACTCTTTATTAATTTCATATATATTCCTATGATGAATCCGTGTGTGATAAGAATGTTCAAAATGTGTTGCGCAAATACATTGCACTATTCAGACAAATTACGTCTTGTTATTGCTTTATCTAGGTAATGACTTCTTTAATGTTTCTCTGTACTTTCAGAGTTCTTTGTTACTTTTGCTCAGTGGTGGGTTATCGGACCTGCAGTATTGAGTCTGCGGAGGCAGATATTGATGAAAGTCTGCAGCAAGCTTCCTGAAGTGCCTTTTCTGACTCACCAAATCTCTGAATCAGACAGAAGCACTGAATGACTTAATAATTTTAATAATTTCTTAATAATAACAGCTTTATTCCAAACGGTATTTGTGGTACAGGTATGGAATTTTCAGCGTGCATTACAGTATATTGCATCTAATTACCTCATAAATTATATAAGATTTTTAAAATCAAAAAAAAAAATAAATAAAAACCAACGCCAAAAAAATAAAAGATAAATAAAAATAAAAAAACAAACAGCGTAGAGTTTACATTTCAAACAATGCACCACAGGATATGAAATATAAAGTTGATGTGTGATAGAAGATGAGAACAACAGTGTAATAGTAACGAGGAAAGGAAAACAAAAACTAATGGGACTATTTTTTAGAGTGCCGCAGTAAGTTGATCGTGTCATACCTAACGGATTTCTCATCACATAACAGCTGTGCCAGATATGGTATTGTGGAGTTTTTGTATTTGGTAGTCCTAGCATATAGCCTCCTATAGCTGCTTCTAGTTCTACCAGATGAAATGCAAGGAGATAGATGCGTATAGAGAGGATGCTCGGGGTCCGACAATATTGTATTCGCTAGTTTCTTACATGACATAATATGTCTATCTACAATAGTGTTCACCAGTTGGTTTAACGATATCCCACTTGCCCTACTAACAGCTTTTAGTGCCCTTCTCAGCGAAGCAAAGTCTTTCTTAAGTAGTCCAGGAAAGACTAATGGGGAGCAGTAAAGGAGGATGGGTAGAATACAAGAATTTACAAACTGAGAAAGCAAAGACTGCTTTATACCAGACTGCCTAAATTTCCTAATGTAAAACGTTAAGCGAAACATCTTTCTAGTAACTAGCAAGATGTGGGAAGACCAGGAAAGATCGGTGGAAAAACTCAGCCCAAGGTACTTCACATTAGATGTATTTTCAACCTCTGTGCCGTCAATGAGAGTGGGGCCATGTGAGCTAACTAGTTGCTGTAGGTCACATTTACGTCTGAAAGTGAAATTGACTACCTGACATTTAGACGGATTAAGCTTAAGTCCGTTTGAAGAGGACCACTGACTAATTTCCGACAGAAAGCTATTTAATTTGGAACAATCTGACTGAGAGTTGACAGGCATAGAAACCGAGAGGTCATCGGCATACTTAACAAAAGTGGCTACATCAGAATGAGGCAAGTCATGTAAGAAAAACGAGAACAGAAAGGGAGAAAGAACAGCACCTTGAGGAACACCAGCTAAAGTAAGTGAGGTAGTGGAGGACTTTCCATTGTAGACGGTGTACTGCTTCCTATCAGAAAAATAGGAATGCAACCACTTATTTGTCCAGCTCTCAGCCTGTGTTGCAGCAAGCTTACTTAGCAAGAGAGACCTGGGAACAGAGTCAAATGCAGACAGTGTTGGAAATCTGGATGTTGTTGATTGTTCTGAGTGCCATAGACCTCCATACTGATTTCAGAGTCATAATTGCCTGTCTTGCCTTCATATTTTGACTGTGATTACCCCATCTGTTGCGCTTGCAGATGAGGTAGTCACGTTATCCAGGTCAGGTAGTTGCTTGAGACAACTCTTCATACATTTTTTCATTGAAGAGATTGATGTTGATTTCTGTTATTCGTACAACTTGATCACTACTCTTTTCCGTATGTTCATTTGAAGTCCCTTCGTTGCTACCTCCTCCGTCAACTTATTGATCTTCGCCGGGAGATCTTCTAGTTCGTGAGCATGAGACGCGAATCACCAACGTAGTCCTTATATTCCAGACTGTAAGAACAGTGCTAGACTATCAACACAGCAGATTTATAACAGAATTCCATTCTCCGAATTAATAAAGAGAATACAAAGGTATCGAAACTACTACGATTTAAAACCTATGGGGAAATCTCACAAGTGTTATCTCATTATGTATAAAAAGCATAAGGCTTGATATCAATACTATAGTGTATAAGCTAACTTTTTGTGGATTGTATCTTATTGATTCTGTTAATTTAAAAGTTATTTAAAGATTTCCTTTCATTTAACACCTCCGATAAAGGTCTCCTTAGACAGCTGCATAACATTCCTACATATCAAGGGATTCATAAGGGAAAACTCAGCAAAGGTTTCGAAGAAAGCAAAGGACTACTGACAATAAACTCGAGCTACGGGCCAACGGAGAACCAACTGCTCAACAAATATTCCAATTAAAATGGAGATAGATTGCAAACACACTGAGCAGATGGTCAAGTCAAACTACGAGCTTGGACCTCGACTGGAATCTGAATGAAAAAAGACGAGTTGGGCATGTGTTCAAGGGTGAAGACTGAGTGAGGAAGAAGTGAAAGCTTCTGAGCAGTGATAGGGCTAGCTGTAGAGGACTGCAAATGAAGTCCTAATTTCCACTCTTAACTAAAAGGAATAATAATATAGTAATAACAACCTTTGCGTTTTGAGCTAACAGAGTAGAAAAAAATTCAGGGAGTGAAGTGAAATAAATTTGTAAACATTTTTCTGCTTGCCTTGTTCAGACTAAATGTAACAAGTTCAGAAAACATGAAAAGCTATTGCATTATTATTGCATATTTTAAGTTGTGACGTATTAGGAAATAAATATTTCATAAATAATATTACGTAATCCATAGGATTCATAACTGAGAGGTGGATAGTGTACAGTATTGGTTCAACCTCTAAAATATTCTAGAAGGTAAGCTAACATATTCGCGTAATCCACTGACGGTACCATGAGTAGTTTCTCTTAGCTGCTCAGTATTTTTCTTCTTAAAGAATAACAGAAGTATTAAAAGACGCTAACGGACAAATCATGCAGAGTAGCATTAATATTAGAATAGAATTTGTGCACTGCTCTAGAGTATAATTCCACTGCGTATACAATTTATTTTGATAAGGTTTCACAGTGTTAAACAGTAATATTCACTGATGACGTTTTGAGCACAAATTATTGATGCTCATAATCATATTTGAGTACTCACACAACTCTCTAACTTCATATATAAAAACACATTAATATCCATCGCTTCATTTGATTGGTAGTAGTATTTTCCATATTTCCGGTATATTTGATAAGTCATTCCCATTGCACGTGTTGGGTGTAGACTCGATGAACAAGGATTCAGTAATCGACCTGTCATTCTCTCCACCTACCTGTATTACTTCTTGAAATTTCCAGTCTCTCCCACTCTGTTGTATGGTTGTGTGTTAATACATACAGTTCAGTCACTGAGTTTTCTCTTAATTACTTATCTTCTCGGGGTCAACCATTCTAACTTTAGCTAAATTCTTATGTTCTGACAATCTGACTATCCCCCGATCTACTAGTTTGACCTATGTAGCCGACCAAACTCACAGTCATTGGAAAGTACTTTGTAAGTTGTATTATTTTATCTAGTTGAGTAAACTGGATCCTTTAACCTACAGAGCTTGTTCTATTTGAGAGAGCTTGTAGGTTTGAATGCTACTCTAATTCCTGTTTCATTAAGAATCATACTTAGGGTCTCAGAGTTGCCCTTCTTATACGGTAGAACTGTAGATGCCTTATATTCTGTCTTATTTATGTTATAATTACTAGTTTCACCATTATTTTGTTATGTTTGTTAGACATTTAACTCAGCCTGCCTTAACAGTTAGCAGATGAAATGAATTAAAGTCTAAGTATCTGTTAGAATGCGTTGGTTTTTACAAACACTAGTGTGTAGTTTACCTTCTTCTATTCATTTAATTTTACAATCTAACATCATAGCTAATTCTCCTTGTTGGGTAATTTAATTGGAAATTCATTTTCCAACTTTAAATAACATTTACGCTTGTCACTAATTATGTCTAGCGAGAAATTTTTATTCTTAAGTGAGAATTTTAAGAAGTTTTAATTAGAATACACTTTCGTAGTTGACAGTATTTTTAAAACAATGTGATTTTTTCTATCTCACTACAGTAAAAAGGGGAATGATTTCGTCTCTTCAAGTTTTCTTCATACTCTTCAATGAATATTATTTTCCTGGAATTAACGTCATTGAAAACGTTTTCCCCCTGGTTGCTATTATTCAATATTTAGTGAATTTTGTTATCATAGGATAATTTTATACTTTTCTCACATGCTACACTTCTTTATCAGCCTTTAATATGGCACTGGATAGAAACAGTCATCTGTTATGCAAGTAACCTATCAAAAGAACATAAGTTTATCCGTTAAACGTAAATTCATATGAACTGGGATCAAGATTTGGCCAAATAGTTTCAAAATAATTGGATGCCAAATGAAAAGTAGGCATTTATAAAAATTACACTTAGAAAATCTCAGCGAAATTGAAATGAATAATTCCAAGGTTTTGTTCGGCAAACTGAATCGAACTTCTTCGGCGAGAATAATCAAATTAAGTGGGACATATCTTGCTTTTTGAAAACTTTGTCCAGTAATATTAGTCACGAAACAGACATCAAAATACAATAAACAAAATTGCATGTAATGTGATCAAAATTTGACCTCAAACTTACAAATATTATTTATAGAATTTATTCATGAGCTGACATCAGCTAGAGAACCACTGGGAAGTCTAGGAGGACTGGAGAGCTGTTACGTTCCAGTCTGGCGCTTTTCATCAGTACACCCCCCCCCTGGGTTTGAACCCGGAACCTGGCTACACGGCCAGTGAGCTCATAGACCATTCAGCCACTGGGACCCAATCGCATGGTCAGTCCAGGAATTCCAACTTCTGCCAATTCACGATATAGCGCGACCACTAACCAATGTCTTCGGCGAGTATTTGTCCTACTGGTCACGAACTCTCAATAGAACATCAGGTAATTACCTACCTGAACAGGGCCAGTCGCTAGTGAGCATCTCATTGATTTTAATTTATTGGTTTGTAAGAATTTGATTGATCGGTTACGGGATTTTATCATGAGCTGACACCAGTTAGAGAACCGTCGTTAAACACCGTAATCAATGTGCACTTCTTCATTAGAATTTTAATGATTTTAATGAAGTATACAATGGTGTGTGTGAATTTGTGTATGCGGCAACAATTGTTAAATCATTTACTAGCCTCTACATAAGAAGATGTCGACAATCGATAATTTACATCAAGCATCATTGATTAGTGATACATATCCATTTTTATTTGTTAATCATGAATCGCCATGCATTAGCTAACATCACACCACATCTGTTCAAACTGTCGGGATTCACCTATATATGCGAAGCTTCTGTAATCAGTCTTCCTTCATACATACCGAAATCTCCCCGTAGAACCTTAGTTCAATCAAAGTCGATTTCGTGTCCTGTTTGTATCGAGTGCAGTGTAATCGCCAATCTGTTTTACAGCTTCTTTAAGTCTGTAGAAGTCTTTGAAACCACCTTTAGACATTGTTTATGCTCCTTCACTCTTATATTTACCTGTCTAGGAGTTTCTCCTACATATATGGAGTCATGATCCCCACAACTGATCTGGTACACACAATTCTGTTGGTTTTCTTATTCCGTTCTATCCTTAACCTTCCCCAGTGATGAGCGTAACTTGTTAGTTGCACGAAAATACACTCAAATGTCACGACTTTGAAGGATTCGCTTTACCTCATCTGATGCCTTTTTTGCGGTAAGGAATCACAAAAGCAAACGAGTATTTGTAAGTCTGAGGTCAAATTGTGGTCACAGTTCATGCAATTCTGTTCATTATCTTTTAATGACTGTTTCATAACTCATTAGTGAATAGGGTTTTCAAAAACAAGAGGTGTCCTTTTTATGCATAAACCTTTGTTATTTTAATTTTGATTAATTTCCCTGAAGAATTTCGAACCAGTTTTTGCCGAACGAAACCCTGGAATTACCCATTTCAATTCCTCTGAGATTCCACAGATATTATTATTATTGTTCCCTTGGGTTCCTAGTGGAACATAGGGCTTCACCTACACGTCTCCACTTGCTTCGGTCTTCTGCTGTACTTTGCACCTGCATCCATGTTAGTTCATATTTTGTCAACTCCTCTTCACGCGACTTCCTCCATGTCACCCTTGGACGTCCCACTCGTCGTCGCCTCCGTTTCGGGTTCCACTCGAGCAATGGCCTGACGCGCGATGTCACCAAGGGCGTCCTCAGCGAGTATCCAATCCATCTCCACTTTCTCCTGCATATTTGTTGGGCGATTGGCTCTTGTTTTGCTTTGTTTGTTCCCATAGTTTCTTGTCGGTGATTCTTTCCGACCCGGCCATCTAATCTTCAGTATAGATCCAGCGAAGACAGTTGTTGGTTGATAAAGGTCTGCAACAGGCTGTTGGAAATATTCTTTGTGACCCGCCCACCAAGTTTCTGATCCGTATAGAAGAACTGACTGACTTGACGCCTGTATTGAAAATCCAACCGAATTTTGTTGTTGATGATGGCTGAGTGACGAAGATTTCCAGATTGGTTTCAGGTTGATGGATGTGTTTCTCGCTTTCCCTATTCTCGCTCGATTTGACATCCTCGTCTGTTCTGACTTCCAGTAGTTGAGACAATGCTCCTAAGATAAGTGAATGAGATGACCTCTTTCAAATCCCCCCGATGATGGTGATTGGCGCTGGATGTTGCTGTTGTTGGTTGGTTGGTTATTTTCATAACCTCCGTCTTGTTCACCTGCAGTCCTGTCTTCGCCGGCTGCTTCTTCGACCGCTTTGTCGGTTTTCGCTTGTCAGTCTTCGATTTTGTGTGACATCAAACATAAATCATCCACGCGCGAAATCTAGGTCTTCTAGGTTCTTCACGACGGTAGGTCCAGGATATCCCGGTCTTCTCGTTTCCCACTGTCTGACGCATAATCCAGTTCACCACAATTAGGAATATCATTGGTGATAATAAGCACCCTTGTCTGACTTCTGTGTTTTCTCCAATCGCCCCGCTGAGTCTTTCGTTGGGGATCACTTGACATGTTCCGTTGTCGGACAGCTTTTGAATAAGATTGATGAATATTTGGGCACCGTACGCCGTAGTACTCGAGTATTTTCCAAATTACTTCACGGTCAACGCTGTCTTTCAAAGGCCTTCTCAAAGTCTATAAAGTTGAGGTAGATTCCACAGATAAAATTTCTGCATATTAAGGGATTACTGTAGTTATCCAGTATAGACAAACTGTTTGTGATCATTTTGTGAAAACAAACATCGTGATAATAAACCGGTTTATTTTAAGATTGAAGTTTTACAACATTTTAAAACAAATATTGACTTATACATCATAAATGAAACAAATAAAAATGTCCTTAACCAAATGGCAATAGTAAGAAATGTTTCAGATTGGAATAAGGATAAATTTTAAACGATAAAGGCATACATCCACTTTTGTCATGTTTTAGAACTTTGTACACTTTATGAGCTACTCTGTCCACTGACTACAATGAATCAGTTGAGTCATAACGTTAATTTCGTATATACAAACAAACCACCGCTGAAGATATACTTATCACAGAAAGAACATATGGTTTTTAGCTAAACCCTTCATGGAACTTCATCCTCCACCATCACAATCGACTGATATCATGATTTTCCAGAAGCTTCTTTTCCCTCTTGACATAGTATCGTCTGCGTAACACTGGAATGCTTGATATGTTACTTCCCACTAATCTTACTCTCGGGAGCCGACCTGGAATTTTATGTTACTTGGATGACGCTCCAACTTAGGCCCTGTCCAAGCTCTGTAGGTTAAAGGACCCAGTTGAACCAATTAGACAAAATAATATAGTTTACAAAATACCGTGCAATTATTGTGAGTTAGGTCAACTACATAGGTCAAACTAGTAGGTCAGGAGTAGTCAGATTGTCGGAACATAAGAATTTAACTAAGGTAAGAATGGTTGACCCTGAAAAGATAAATAATTTAGAAAAAAGCTCAGCAATTGCAATGCATGCATTAACACACAACCACACGATAGGGTGGGAGAGGGTTAAAATTCTAAAAAGTAATCTGGATAGGTGGAGAGAGAGGTTGATTACTGAATCCTTGTTCATCGAGTCTACACCAAACACATGCAATAAGAATGAGTCATCACTCATACCTGAAATTTGGAAAATACTACTACCAATCTAATCAAGTGAAAAACAATGGAACTTGATAAATGAAGTTAGGAAGTCGTGTGATTACCTTGATATGATTATGAGCAATAAATTGTGCTTGAAAAGTCATCAGTAAACATTACTGTATAACACTGTGAGACTTATCAAAACAAAATCTACCCATAATGGGACTTGTCCATTTCCTTCTGCATATCTTTTGAATAGTCCACTAGGTTGTTTGCTAGCTTGTTGCACTGCCATAGTTTCTTGTGCTGCACTAACTGTCCTTTCCAGCCGACCATCCCATCTTTCGGATCAAGCTAGCGAAAGCAGATGATGATAACTGCAACAGCTGTCAGAAGTCCTTCTGATGGCGCGTACACCAAGACTTTGAACTATATGGGTTTCCCGAATGACTTGATATTTGTGATAAAAATTTAGATAATTTTCCCAGTGCTTAGTGCTTAAAATTTACAGAAATTTTCTTCTGTTTTACTTTTATGTTCCTGGGAGGATTTGACATGAGCACTGGTGCCATCTGCCTGTAGTTAGAACTATGTTTTCTAGGTTGGTGAAGTCCTCCCAGATAATTAACTGGACCTAATAATCTTACTACATTTGCAAGTTCAGCAACATTCTCATTCCATTAAACTAAAAGGGGTTTGAAAATCTAGTAGCTTCCAATAAACCCATATTTCTAAACTTTTTTATTTATATCATATTTTTGATTATAGCTTGATTCCAGACCGTATTTTTGGTACAAGTATGGAATTCGCAGCATGTGATATAAGTAGCCCAAATTTAGCAGGTCGACCAATTGATATCAGGTGTCCATTGGCAGGGGATCGAACCTCGGACCATGTGCTTGTTTGGCTAGAGTCCTAAGCTCTGTGCTACCGGCGCTACACTTTGTATCCCGAACCGTTTAAGTTAAGTTAAGCGTTAAAAGATCTCATGAATGTGACCCATTTTGAAACTGAAACCACTTACTACCAAGACAAGTTTTTACCATGACATTTGAATCAGTAAAAATGTAGTTCAGATGTTAATAGTTCAGGACTTTTCACTGTCATCTTCCTAGCGTTCAAGAATCAATGAATGAGGAATTTCCTGTTGAGGCATTACATGTAACAAAGTAACAGCTTTATGTGGTAGTGACTGTTCACGATAAAAGCTCCTGCTACAAAACCTGAAACTGACAATATATGCCACGGAATACTCAAAATCAGTTTAACAATTCAGATAATTGAAGGAGCATTGATAGGAACACTGTTTATCAGCGATCATCAGTGGTCCCGATCAATTTCATCGAGGTGGAACTGATGAACTAAACAAGTGCTAATCTTAGTAATTTATTACGTAATTTTTGAGGAATTGCTGAATATTGGCTTATTAGTTACACACAAAAACAGCAGTTTCAGATTATCAGGATATTTAATCAACAAGTACTGTTTGTGGAAAAACGCAAAAGTAACATTCATTTTATAGCCATAAAAAGTATGACATAGTTGATGCATAATTATGGAATGAAAGTCTGAATCACTAGAGCATTCAAACTCCTAGCCTCTAAATCTTTCTTCTACACCTGTATATCTCAATCAGCACAACGGAAAACTCAGATAAGGCTTTGAAGTAACGACAGAATTAAGCCTACTATCACAGATGATGTTCTTAAGTGAGGTAGAATAGATTGTGGGAGAAAGCGTGGGGAAAGAGGAGACGGAAATACGTTGGACCAATAAGAAAGCTCTAAAATATCTGGACTTCTTGGACGACGACTGACGTTTGATGTCACACAAACTCAAAGCCCTGCAGGTGAAAAGCAACAAGTTGTCAGGAGGAGCTTGCAGGTATCAAGAGACATCAAGAGAACACAGGGAAGACGCAGATGATGAAGATAACGAAGAACTTACAAATACAGGCATGAATCACTTACACGAAAAGCACCGTTTCAACCTCAAGCAAGCGTCACGGATCAGGATGTCAATGCCAGGACTGGAAGAGTGAGATAGACATTCACCACAATGAAGTCAGTTAAGAAGTCTTCTGCAGTCAGCATAAAGAAGGAGATTCGAATTTTCAATACCAATCTTAAGTCGCTTCTTGTATATGAGTGAGAGACTTATCCCATCACAAAAAGCATTCCCAGCAAACCCCTGAAGACTTTCATCAAAAACTGCCTTCGTCCAGTACTCAAAATTAGATGGTCAGCAGTAAAGAATAAGTAACAAAGAACTCTGGAAACGAATCACCTAAAAACTAATTGCTCAACAGATACCTCGATTCAAATGAGGACGGATCGACCAACATTCAGGAGACCATTGAGTGACATCATGCTTCAAATAGACTTTCCATTGGAGCCTGAATAAAAAGCGACGAATCTGTCTTTGTTTCGAGAGTGGCCTGGAGACTACGTGAGGAGGAGATGAGGGCTTATGAGCAATCGTCAGACCAGATTAATAGGAATGCAGAAACAGGAGAAAATAAAGATTTTTAGTTGAAGGCCAATGTTCTATTCGGAACCCGTGAGACCAATAATAATAAAAATAATCTCAGTCACCTGAAGTGGCGGATTCCATTTATATTTTTGATGCTCAGTAATGTAACAGTTTAGTCAAAAGTAGTAACAGAAACCTATCGTTTCAGCAAGTGTCGGTGGTGCAGCGGTTAGGATGCTCGGTGACCATGCACATGGTCCGGGGTTCGATCCCCGGCCGGCGCACTCCTTTACCTCACTCAGCCAGAAGTAAAGCTGGTGAAGAGGAAAAAGTTGGGCATGGGGCTAGCAACCCCATCCTGTAAAATTAAACACTGCTACAGAAACTTCAAGTCACTAGCTTGAAGCCCTATGTTCCACTGGGAACGTGAAGGAAAAATTATATTATTTATTATTATCGTTTCAGCAAGTGGTAATTTGGTCAGAGATGCTAATAGAAGTATACAGTACACGCTGACTAATTTTCAGACATTTTTTCATGCATCACACTATAAGTTCGTATTTAGTAAAATTAACAGTATTGTATGATTTCCCAGTAGTATTGACAATGCGAATGAATGTCACCAAGATATATATTTAACAGTGTCAAAACAGACTGTAAACAAAATGAGAGGAAGTAATTATCTGATGTTTGTTCTGATGGAAAGAATCTACAACCCTGATTTATAATCATTTCACAAATAATTGTTTTAATTGCACATTCAATGTCAACCCTAATTTTGATTTGTTGTCACTGCTCCAGTTTTCATTTACAATCTACTAATATAAAAAGGTATTTCATTGCCCTCTTCTAAGTAAAAATGGAAGTTCTCAAGATATAAAAAGTCGGTTCACTGAGTAGATGGTTGGATTGTTCAAATTTTTAAGTGATGGTGTAATACCCTTACTGCTGTTGATTGGAAAAGAAATAAAACGACCACCTCCTTCTTAAAATGAAACAATTTTTATAATTTCCGAAGTAACTAAGCGCTTATAATTCACAACAATGGCTTTTACTCAAAACTAAACACACTGTTCAGATTGGCGTCTTGTGTGCTAAAATACTCAAGGAGACAGTGAAGTTTATGTCGACTAAAAATCCAGAATGGCGTAGACGATGCAGAGTGTTTGTACACTTGTAACAATGTGACCAAAGACACTAGATCATGTCTCAACTTCATTCAAGTACCTACCTTGCTCCAAATATAATTAATTGAGGCCAAAAATACTAAATATTGTTAGGAAAAGGCAAGTTTCCAACATTTTCTATCGTTGAGTGGTATTATTAAGATTGGAGGAATGAATTCAAATGTAACATGATTGACGTAGCATCTATGCTATACTAATTGCATAACAATTTATGAGGTGACTGAGAACTTGTAGACATTTCCTGTTGAAAAGTCTTGACTTATTAGAACCGACAGTCACGACTGGACTAAGCTAAAGGCTGATAAACATAAATTTCAGTAGACGAAATGTAAGTGGCAAGTAAAATAAGTATGTAATTCATCCTATTTAATTATAAATTATTTAAATTGATCCCAGTGTGTTTAAGAAATATTCAAAACAAGATTTTTCCAAACTTTTCACTGTGAAAGCAGCAGCTTCTTCAACAGATTTATTCGGATTTTATTAATCATCAAAATATATAGTCAAAAGGTTTTACATAAATTGAAGTCAGTTTATTTGAAAGTTACTTGTCGATAGACATTTGTACAATTGAAATATGTAGGCAGTCGTCGTATATTTGTAATGACTCATGTCAGACTGTTGGAAGAGGATTTTATTCACATTAAGAAAGATTGACCTCTGGAGCTTTGCACATTTCAACTACATCGAATGCAGGAAATAGGAAAGAAGGGATATACTTATCACCTATATAGCAAACTCTAATGAAACAAAATGAAAAAACAACAAAAACCTCTATGAACCTCCATGACCTTTAAAAAGTGTATTATCATGTTTATCACATATGAACTGACGTCTTTTCAATATGACAAATAACATACACTCACACACAGTCATAGAGGAAAAAATACACACTAATTTTCCATAGTTGGTTTGTAAGGATTAGTTTTGTTTTGATGAATTGATCACTGATTGATATCAGTTAGAGAACCATTGAAAACCAGGGAGTACTGGGCAGCGTACTGCCGATGATTCCCAAACTAGAATGAAACAGTTGCCTTGCAGTACTGCCTGGTTCTCTAACTGATATCACTTCATGATCAACTCGTAAAATATACATTAGTCATTACAAATATATGATGACTGCTTACATATTTCTATTGGTAAAAATGTCTATCGACAAGTGATTTTCAAATAAACTGACTTCGATTTATGTAAAACCTTTTGACTATATATTTTGATGATTAATAAAATCCGAATAAATCTGCTGAAGAAGCTTTAGCTTACACAGCGAAACATTCAGAAAAATCTTGTTTTAATTTTTTCATAAACATGCTAGGACTAATTTAAATAATAATAATGAATCAGTCAGACTCGGCGCTCAAATTATTCCAAAAAGTTCGCAACACCTACGGTCTGGAAACGTAACATCCAATTTAATGTTCCACAAACCAATTTGTTGAAATTTACCCACTATCTTCTGCATCTTGTTTTTATGTGCTTGAAGCTGTAATACAAGTAGGATCTTATTTTTGTGCACAGCTGACTGAAACTTAGTTATGAAGACGTTTCAACCACCATATGATGTTACTGAAGAAATTCCATTATTGTATTGAAAAAATCATTTGGAATATTAAATTCATGAACAATTCCCATTTGAACACTAATAGACAAAAGAAAAGTAGTTCAGTCAAGAGTCTCTTTTCGTCGGCGAATTCATTTTCATAGCTGTACAATAGCAAATATATATGGTTGTTTTGTGTGTGTGTATATACATTAAATTTGTTAAACGAAAATACAGTTAGTAAGTTCATATGAATTGGATGTTGATATAAGACGGTAGTAACAAAAGTGATGAGTTGTCATAAATGATTGTTGAATAAGAATTAGGTAATGGCGCGAATATTTTGATGAAAGAGTTGTGCTCAGGGTGTACATGGAAACAAAATAATATGCAGAATTACACAAGGGTTTTAAGTAGTTAGAAAAATAAGCATACAAACAAATCAAACAAACAAACAAAAGTTAAGTCAAATAAACGGAGTTGTTACCATGAGAGTAGAAGTGATTGAATAATTTTCTTTAGTATACACAGTTCTGGTTCCTCCAAATGAATGGCTAGAGCTTCTGCGATGCACGGAAGACGCAATCGTACTGTCTTTGGAAGGTTGTTCTTCACTTTGTAGATCACTTTGAAGGAGGCGTTTGTTGAGATGGAATGACCACTATTGATGAGATATTCGATTATTGCACTCCTTATATGGCCATTACTTCTTTTCTGCAGCCACGCTGGATAGTGTTCTTTGACCCTTTTTGATAGGATACGCGTTAAACGACCGATGTACCTGGATCCACAGCAACAGATGAACTGACATATACACATAGAAGTGGTCAGGTGCGGGACCTTGTCCTATGGGCTTCTGCAGATCAGCGGGCGACTACAGAACACTACTCTCAATGTTGTCGCAAGGAATATTAAATGCAGATGAAATCTAGGAGGAAAGAACTTCCCTATTTTCGTCTGGCGGCAAATACAAACTGTATTAAAATATGAAAAACTGTTCTTATTGAGTGGTTAGGACAGAGATTCTATGAAGTTATAGTCAGCTCGAATTTCCTATTTATCTCTTGAAACTGAAGTTTCTGAATTTCCTACTCCAATTAGTCTTTTGAAGCGTAGACTATAAACAGACACGGATAAATAATGAATGAATTGACACTTTGATGTCACTGTAAAGTTAAGCAAGTGAAAAAATTTCTTGCGTAGACGATTGGGTCGTATGAAATTTTGATGAGGTTGTATGCTATTCACTATTATCCCCGCAAGTTCCTAGTGGAACGCATCGCTTTAGAAGCACATTGCTATTCCTGGCTGCCATCTGCGGTCCTGCTCAGCTGGCTTAACGACTATTCACAAGTTTTCATCTCTTCATAAAATGATACCCTTGCAGCAAAGCCAAAATCGGGTTCCCCTCGAAGTTACACCTGCTTGCGATGTCAGTCAGCAGTCTCCTCAGTGTGTCACCAGTCCATCTCCATTTCCTTTGCGATATTAGTTGCGCTGTGTGTTCTTGGTTGGCTCGTGTCTTTCTTACTGCAGCTGTTGGTAAAAGTCTTCAATAGCCTGTTGGAAACCCTTTTCGTGACATACTTATTGTGTTGACAATATAGAAACCCCGATTCACTTGACATTAGTGCTGAAAATCTGAATCTTGTGCTTTGTGCGGAGTACAGTAAATTTCCTAAGTCATTTCAGGATAGTGAAGATCTGTGTTACCTTTTAAACTTTGTTTAGTTTTGACATTGTCATGTATGCCACTTGAAACGATGCTGCTTGGATAATTGAAACAAGTACAACAAATTAGATTGATAATGCAGACAGCAGGTAAAAATGTGTAAGTTGCATTTATATACCGTTTTTTATGAAAGAGGGTAGCAAAAACTATCACCCTGCAATAAAATTCGCTCTTGAAATGGAAAAAACATTCAAAATCCCTACGAAACCTAAAGAAGGTCAGTCAAGTAACAAGTTTCTACAGTTGAAACCTGTTGAACGAAAACAAAACCTAATCAAATACCTTGCCACTCTGATTCAACGCATCTGTAGCCCTGACATTCTAGAAGTAGAACTAGGTCTTCTGAAAAAATTCCTTATCCAAAACTGATACCTACCAAGATTCATTGGCAAGAAAATACACCTAAAAGTTTAGAGGAATGAAAACAGCGCTCACCGAAGGAAAGAAATTTTTAATGAAGCCAGGTTTCAAGGGAAACAAACTGTGACATTTTTAAGAGAAATATATTATCATCTTTGAGAATTTTCGTCCCAGCATCGCTAGGAGTAGTGTTCTGCAGCCATCCACTGGTCAACAGAAGACAAAAGGAGAAAATCTTGTATCTAACCACTTATTTGTGCCTACATCGGTTCATCTATTGCTGAGGAGCCAGATATATTGGTTGTTGTTCGACGCAGGTTTTGTCAAGAAAGGTTCAAGAGTACTACCTCGGATGGCTGCAGAAAGGTAGTATTGGCTCCATGAGGAGTGCGATAATCGATTATCTTGTCAACACTGGTCATCCCATCTCAACAGATTCCACCTTCAAAGTAGTCAACAAAATGAAGAATAACCTTCAAAAGATGATAAGTTTTCATCCCCTTTGCATTGTTGAAGCTTCAGCGATTCAATCAGAGAAACTGGAGATATACATCCAAAAAGAAAACTATTCAACCACTTCTATTATCATGGTAAAAAGCCTTGTTGGTTTCTACTGACTTGATTTCTGTTTGTCTGGTTTTCTAACATCTTATAACTCTTGTATTTCTCTAGGAAGCAGCCTTACATAATTCCCTAGTTTTTGTCATTTCTATGTGCATCCTTATCACAACTCACTCACCAAACTATTCATCCATCTTATTACGTAACTCTAACACACTTGTTCAACTCTTTTCATGCATGGACTAATATCAACAATTCATCACTTTTATTACAACCTTCTCTTACGAAGAAATTCTATAAATTAGTAAAGAAAATGAATTCTCTGAAAAAAGAGTCTCTTCGCAAAAAACTACGTATTTGAGAACTATCCATTGTGTGAAATGCATTTGTATAATTCCACTTCGTCCACTGTGTTATGGTCACTTCTTGTTAAGATTATATCTTCTTTTTTTGAAAGTTATTGTATCAATTTGAGTGTAAACACAACTTATGAAAAATATAGGAAATTTATTAAGTAAGAATCCATATAATGAAAAGAAAAAAACTCAAACCTCTACATCGTCTACTTCATCTTTGTATATATATATATATATTTACAAATTTTTACGGATAAAGTTTTGTGATAAACAAAATAAATGTAGCGTATTTTGTTACAGTCGTTATTTTCGCTGAAAATAATTAAACGAAGTTATTTCTCACTGATAAATGAACTTCTTCATTTTGAAATAATAATCATTTAAAATGGAGGGATTACATTGAGATTTTGTCCCCCTATAGAATGTAATTCAAAAGAGCTGATGAAATTATCATTACACATTAAGTTATATAAATATTTTAGGTTTAATAGTTCGAATGCCTGTCGCTTTAGCTGTGTGCAGTAGACGAATACGAAGTCTGCTGGAAAGATTCGATGGGATACGATGAATTACTTTGAAAGATATCATTTTCTCCACATAATGACCACAATCATATCAACTAAATGTGACAAAATCGGGCTACGGGTCGTTTTTGTCTGTCCTTGCCAAACCATGAAGGGAGATGTTCACTAACACGTTGGTTAGGCTGTCTAGTAGTACGCTCAACATAACGGTCACCTCAGGTGCAGTTGAATTGATACATGCACATAGATGTGGCAAAACTATATAGCTTATCCTTCCTTTGCCTCCCAATTGTTTGTCGGTTAGAGATTGACAAACATATGTATGCTGCGTTAAATGTTCTTCGCATACTTGTGTAAAGTCTCTGGAATAAAATCTCACTTGATAAGTCAACATTAAATTGTAACTTAATAAATATGGGTTTTTTACGTGCAGTCATCGTCTCAGGTTTTCTCTCTGATGTTTTTATATGTTTCTTTATGAAATTACTTAGATAGCTCATCCCCGTCAAAGAATTGTGAATATATTCAAATTCCTTTTGTAAGAAGTCATCCGTAGACATCTTTCTCGTTCTACTCGTAAGACACTTAACAATATTTCTTTTATATTTAATAGGCAAGTAACTAAGGAAGTGTGTGTATTGCACTGTAAATGTGCTTTTTATAAACATGCTGTTTTTCGTTATTCTTGTCATCACAGATAGCCTCACTTTTTTATCCTTATTACTGATAGAACCATTGTTATTTTTACCATTACTACTGATATTATGACTGATTGCATAATTTTTGTGCACTATCTTATTATCCTATAGAGAAACACCATGACTGGTTTTCATTTCAATTTTTATTTGTAAACTTATGTATATTAGAGTTAAGCATGATAAGATTTAACTGAAAACAATGTTGTTCGCTTAAATGAGTTGTTATTTATATATTATAAGATTGTTGGAGGCAATTTTGAAGGAAACCTTTGACCTAGGTGTCGTGCTTGTTAGCAGTCACCAGTCAGCAAGGCTTATCTTCAGTCTTGAAGGAGGTCATATCGCTTCATAAATTCAAACTCTTGTCAGCCGGTGCTGCATTCAGAGATGTTACCACTGAACTATCTATTACAGTTCTACAGAAGGTCTCAGTGGCCAGCCCGAATAGTTAAGTGGTGATGTCTCTGACTTTAGGACTGGGTGACATGGGTTTGAATGTATGAAGCGACATGAGTTCCTTCAAGACTGCAGATACGCCCTGCTGACGAATGCTAAAAGACACGACACATTGGTCAAAGGCTTCCTGTGGATTTCTTCCAGCTATCTAACAACAATTTGGAGTAAACCATGATAACGAGCCACCTAACATAGTGGCCGAATTCCTGACGTGAATGGTAAAATTCATTCTGCAGCAAACAAAAGGCCAGACACAAAACACCAGTTAGTGATAAACCAAGGTATATATATATATATTTCTAATTAATTTTCAAAAAATACCTTAGGAATGTTCCTACTGGAGGTGAATAGAACGTTTCTTCAAAGAGGCATTTAAGTAATAAAAAAGATATTACTTTGAGACGAGTTTAGTGTTGCTGGTTCGGCTTCGACTGTTTGCCGACCCTTTGTTAAACCATGTCTAGAAAACTAACCGATATAAAGTCTGAAAACAGAGGGAGGGTTGTACGGAAAGCCAATAACTTCGCCCACCACTTCCGAAATTTCAGAAGCTTTTATCTCCATGTTTCACTTGAAACCGGAAGAAATGGGAAAGAATCATAAATAATTGGGCTCAAATATTACTGCAGGATGTTCTTATAATTTCAAGCAAACCACTGAACAGCACAAAAGCCTAGAAAATATCATTTACACTTTGTTCTCAGATGTATTTTAGGACAAACACTTGACAACATAAAAAAGGTAATGTATTCAAGTGTTCGATTGGAGGGATTTGACTGGTTATAGGATCTTATCATTAGCTGACGTCGATTGGAGAGCCATTGGAAAACCTGAGAGTCCTAGACAGCTGTTTCGCCAGCCTAGTTCAGGACTCCAGAGTACGCGCCCACCATAGTTTGGACCCAGGACCTCCCGGATACAAGACGAGATCCTAGACTTTTAGGACGACACCTGAATATCAGTCTGACTTTCACTAGTAACTGGCCCTGTTCAGGTAGGTGTTTATCTGGGTTCTAGTGAGACGTCGTGACCAATGGGTTACTGCAGGTTGCCTGTGCGGAAAAATACTCGCTGATGACCCTGGCTAGTGGTTGCACTGTATCGTGAATTGGAGAAGATGGCGTTCACAGGCCACTGGATCTGGTCCCTGTAGTTTAGTGGTCTACGAGCTTACCATGAAAACCCGAAAGTCCTGGGTTCAAACCCCAGTGGTCACACACTGATGAAGAGTCCCAAGCTAGGACAAGACAGTTGTCTACTACTCCCAGGTTTCCCATTAATTCTCTTACTGATGTCAGCTCATGATGAAATCCTGGTAGTGATAATATAATCCAGCCATCTCACAATAAACAGTCTAACTTTATTTCAGCTACAGGATTTATAAATAAACTAACAGTAGTGACAACTAGTCAAATCATAGATAATAAAACTGACTGCAGAAGTAATGATACAGCACCTTCAACAATATAAACATTCCGTTCACTAAGTTAAAAACTGAAACACTCTATGTTTTACAAATTTTGAGAAGGTGAGTATTCATTCATTAAATTCATGGCATGGAGGATAGTATTCAAAAAATGAAGAGAAAGCTAAGAGTAAAGCCTAATTCAATACTAAACGGTTGCTATCGTATATAAACATTTTTGTTTAGCCCATCTAAATAGTGAAATAGGCAACAAATAAAAGATAGATCTTAATATCTTACCTAACCGATTTGATTTGGACAACATGGTTCATTAAAGAAGAATAGGTTAAATAATACAAAGCTTATTCTCGTATCTGCTCACTTTTACAAGATTACATTATTAACACATCTGAGTAGGAATACGCAGTTATGTGTGAATTTAAACTTCATTCTTTAACTGACCACATAAGATATACTACACATGTTCATTATATGCAATCATCCACTTGCTAAGCAAGTTAATTTAATTGATTCGTCACACATAAGTTGTGTTCATGAAAAATGTTTTGGCTTTTGTATTACTTCACAGATTTATCTTAATAAGTCCAAACTTCATCAGCAAACGAGTCTGAGAGACGGGTTCACACACAACTTAACCAACAAAAAAGAAAGCCGTTGTTTCAAATCTTCCATTGCATTTATAAGGTCATCCAGACTATTTCACGAGAGAATGGAAAAGTTTTCATAAACTCTCCATCTGACTGTGTCTTTAGGAAGTGATTTTCACCCCCCATTTTAACGATAATTACTATTAATAATTTGTGTAGGGGTGTATAAGAATGATTCTTTTATGAAGTCGACTACAGATTACGTGTATTTCGACAGGTTCTTATTCTTCAACCAAGTGAAAACTGCCAACCGTAATAATCAACTTTAAGGCACAATGACAGACTGCAAACAAAAATAAAATGTAAGTTCGGAGAAGTGACGAAACAAAATCCTCTGACTTCATTTGCGATTGAAAAGAGAAAGAAAATCAAGTATCAGTATACTCATGAAACCTGTAAATAAATATTACCCTTGCAGTTTAGATAATTTTTCAAGTATTGGTTTTGTAGGAATTTTGTTTGATTGTATGGAGGATTTCATTATGAGCTGACATCAGTTAGAGAACCACTGGAAAACCAGGGAGTATTACCAGATAGCTGTTTCGTCTTGGGTTGGAACTCTTCATGAGGACGCACCCGCTGGGGCTCAAACCCAAGACCTTATGGTTACAAGGTGAGCTCGTAGATCCGATACTCACTAGCGACTGACTCTATTCAGGCGGTGACCTGGGGTCCTAGTGAGAAGCCGTGACCAAAAGGTTACAGCAGGTTGAAGGTGGGGCACTAGTTCATTGAAGAAGACATTGTGGAGTGGTCGTGCTATGTCATTAACTGGCAGAAGTTAGAATTCATAGGCACGTTGGTCAGTGGGTCCCAGTGGCTTACTGGTCTACAAGCTCGCTGATCTTGTAGCCAGAAGCTCATGAGTTAGAACGTGGCAGTGGGCGCGCACTGCTAAAGAGTCTCAAAACCAAGGTGAAACTGCTGTCTGGCAGTACTCCTAGCTAGTTTTCCAATGGTTCTCTAATCGATGTCAGCTCGTAATGAAACACTCCAATCAGTCTAGATATTTATTATTTATACTGTATTCGTGGAATTCTTTCAAAAGTGACGAAGATTTTGGGATGCTACTTGGGGGTTTAGTTTACGTGCCATTAAATCAGGCTAAGAAACATGAGAGCTACTATGAAGTCGAAGGTGTAAGTGTTGAATTTAAGCACTGTGTTCTAATATGATTCCCTATTAAATTGTGAGCAATAAACTGTGCTCGAAACCTCAGTTATCGATACTGCATGACTGTATATTAAATCAAATAAACTAATCTAAAATGAAGTTGAAGGTGAGCGAAAATATTTTTCAGAGAGAAAGAAAGAAATTATTTCTGAAAACTATGTCAAAAGAATATTCAAATTCCACTTTTCAAAATTCAGAATTTTTCGAAAATACAATTTATTTGTTGTGTTCAAATATCACTTTAAAAATGTAAGTTAAGAAACTGCATAAGAGTAAACTTCGGTTTATTGTGGCATAAAAGTTAATTTTAATGATGGACATTAGAGAAGAATAGACACCGAAGTCAAGCGACCTTCAGTCATCCAATCAGACCGCTCGGCATTTCATATGGGTGCTTCTCATAATCTGCTTAACAAGATTCACTCTAACCTTAACTATGTCTCTACCCTTTTTTCCCTTCAGTTTCCAAGGAGAACATAGGGCTTCAAGCTAGTGGCTTGAAGTTTCCGTAGCAGTGTTTACTTATACAGGATGAGGCTGCTTGCCCAATGCCCAACCTTTCCTCTTTACCAGCATTATTTCTAGCTTGGAGAGGTAAAGAAGTGCGTCGGCCGGGGATCGAATCCCGGACCATGTGCATGGTCGGTGAGCATCCTAACCGCTGTGCCACCGACACACTAACCCTAAACCTACCTTAATCTTAACTCTGAATCAGGAAGAAACTTGAAATGAATATTATGAAAAGCATGCATTTGTAATGCTGAGCGATCTGATTGGTTGACTCAAGGTTGTTTGACTTTGGTGTCTATTATTCACAGTTCCCTATATAATGAATATATTTTAAGTACATTGAGATTGAATACAGTGAAAGTGAATGCCCTGTTTAAAATATTCTCATGGAATCAATAGGCATCACTTTCCGATACATATACATTCGAGAAAATTAAAACAATTAGTCCCTTTGATAAATTTGAACAAGGCATTAAGAAGACAAATTTCGCGAGATGATATCATTTCGTAGTTTCTTTACAACCGCTTTACAACTAACATGGTTAACAATGATAAAATAAAGTTCATGAAATTTACTCAGTTAAATAAAAACAAAAGTACATACTAATGACCAATCATATTAAGATAGGTCATGCAGTCCAGGGTAGGCGAAGATTGAAGTCTATTGATTTTTGTACACACAGTTTAGGCTGTATGTGATTAATCCAAAGTGCTTCCATCACCTTCAATAACCTTGAATTAGAGTTATGTGAAATAATTGTGAAACAGTCATTAATATTTATTTTGTGACCAGACATTAATAAGTGTTTTGCAATGGATGATGCTGGATTTCTATTAAGATTAATCGCGTTGGGATTTTCGATATGGTTTACTAGCCATTTTGGAATATGTTCTTTTCGACGACATTGGAACATTCTGTTAGTTCTACCTATATAGGTGTCACCGCAGCTGCAGGTGAACTTGTAGATACAGTTTGAAGTAGAGTCCACAGAATTTCGTCCTTTAATCGTAGGAACAGGGATCGAAAATGTTCGGCAAGTGAGAAAAAGAGATGCGGCGTAGAATGTGCGTTTGATGGCTGATCGAAGTCTTTGAGCTGTCAACTGCATAATCTGGTCGCCCTTGAATGGTAGATTAATAAAGATAGCTTTCTTTGGTACAGAAGCTGTCTTTTCGAGATGTGGTTTTTCTTTGCTGTGACAAGTGATAAAGCTCTCCGGATAACCATTAGCTAATAAAACTGAATGTACATGTCGAAGCTCATCCATCAGTGTGTCACTCGTGCATATTTTTCGGGCCCTTGAGAACAAACATTTCACTAGGGAACGTTTATACTGGATAGGAACAAAACTGGTAAAATGAAGATATTGTCCAGTCCATGTTTGTTTACGAAAAATAGAGCGCTGAATCGTTCCATCATTTCTCCTAGTCATAGTAATATCCAGGAAACCAAGTTTGTTATTCGATTCTAGTTCGGAAGTCACTCGAATATTTGGATGAATATGATTAAATAGAGTAATGAAGTTTTCAATAGATTCACTATTATTACCAATAATAAGAGTATCATCAACATAACGTTTATACAGCATAAATCCTCCAAGCATACCTTGCATTTGTTTCTCTAATTTCGACATAAATATATCTGCTAACTTTATTTTATCATTGTTAACCATGTTAGTTGTAAAGCGGTTGTAAAGAAACTACGAAATGATATCATCTCGCGAAATTTGTCTTCTTAATGCCTTGTTCAAACATATACATTCGTTAACTTCGTTAGCAAGACAAATTTGATTTTAACAAAATAGTTCACACAATGACAACACACCTGAAACCTTATTGTGTCAGTAAACAGAAATAAACTGACAGTCCCTAATACGTATATTAGGGTAGTGTTGTTATATTGATAACATCCAGTTTCTAAGGCCCATAGATTCTACATTTATGTATCAAAGTACAAAATTTAAATGCAGAACAATCTAGAATGTAAGTAGCCTAGCCATTCTTACTACATTTGTTGCCACTTATTAAAATATATTGTGATCGTATAAATTAGCGTGGTTTGCAAAATAGAAACTGACCGCCAATTTGTGTAATTGAATAAAAGACCGAAAATGAATTTTAACGCCGGAATTATAGTATTTTTTACACCAGCTAACTCGGTCAGAGACAAATTTTGTCAGGTTAGGGATGCGATAGATCTAATAAAGAAAAATAATGATTTATTAATTCTATGTACAAGCAATGTTAGGTTTACATTTGGAGGTGATTGTTCCCATCAGGTTGATTGTGTCCACATGGGAAGTCCGTTAGGGCCCCGTTTCAACATATGTCTACGTGTCGAACATTGCGAGTTTATCGGAACACCTAATCGAAAATGCACCACTTTATAGAAGATATATCGACGACATTGTAATCATAAATGATAAGCCTTGTTCTGCCATCTCAAGTGTAAATCAAATAAATAAAGTTTAGAATAGCATATCACATACATCTGTAGAAGAGGAAGATAATTGTTTATCTTTCCTAGACATATTGCATAGTCGACCGCCTGATGGATCAATACAACGACCTATTTATAGAAAAGCTACCTGAATAGGACAGTATCTTAAATCGATAAAAAGAAGCAATAGTAAGGTGCCTCTCCATTGGAATCCGAAGAATATGCATTGGAAACACATTTTTTGAGGAAGAAAGAATGTTGACACAAACTCTGGTTGATAACAATTATCCAGCCAAGTTCATTATGATATAACTCCAACTCGCCGCTAAAAAAGACGTGTACATTAAGCTACCCTATATAAGTGATCATAGCAGCTTGATAACTAAACAAAAATTGAACGCTGCTGTTAAAAAGACTTTATGCAGCTAAGATCATAATAATTGAGATCATGAAGCCAATATATCTATCTATGTCTTTTGAACATGCGAAAAGTGATATCACCCCCTACCGTATTTACCAGTTTGAGTGTACATGTGGCTGCACATACATACGGAGGATTCATCGGCAGCTGTGAGTAGGGGGTTCACTTCAGAGCATATTCCGAAATGGCATCAGAAGTAAACAGAATACCCAGAACCTATTAATAGTGAGGACAGGAGACCTGGCTCCTCTATCGTGAAACATATTATAGAGACACGACATAAAATCCATGTTTACACGTCTTTTAAACCTATCTATAGAACGTGTTTGGGGGAGGACGTATCCTAAATTTTTTATGGAAGTTTTGGCTGGCAATTAAGAAGTTTAACCCACCTTCATGCGTTCAAAAACACTTTGTCATCAAAACAAAGAATTCAGCGAAGAAAATTCTTTTCTCGCCGATTTCATTTTCATAGCTCTGCAGTTGTTTTCTCAACTCTTAACTCTTCATTACTTTCATATATATTCCTATAACAAGTCTATGTTTGATCAGATCGTTCGAAATGTGTTGCGCAAATACACAATACACGATTGAGAGAAATTACGTCTGCCTACTGCTTTGTCTAAATTTATAAAAAGAACTAATTGCTTTAAATACAATTTATCGAATGCAATGCAATGCCCGTGAAATGAATTATATAGATCAGACTAGTGGATTACGATCAATGCATTTATCGAAACATATGAATTTAGCTAACGTTAGAATTGATGACTCTGAAAAATTAAGTAATCTAAAAACAATTTGACCAATGCAAAGCATTCACTTGCATGTAGTTTCACAAAGAGGTGAGATAGGGTAAAAAAAATTATAAAGCAATATAGTCAGATGAAGAGAGAGAGGGAGGTTAATCTCCGAATGCATGTTCATCAAATGAACACGGAGCATGTGGAGTCGAAATGATGTCACATCTACCTTGGGAATCGAAACAAAGTAGGGCAATTCCATAAAAATGCATTTAGCAAGTTGTTTGAATACCGTGATATATTGTGAGCAACAAATTGTTATCTAAAAGCCATCCACTTATGGATACTGCATCTCTGTGTGTTTTAGCATATATATATATATATAAAGCTAAATATAGTAATCTACCTGTTGTATTTATTCATATATATCAAGTAAAATTAATACTGATGAAGACAATAGGAAACGTAGATAGTTGGCTGAGACTGGACAACGCCCTGTGATGTACATGTTGTCATAAACACTATCAAGATAAGGAGCATAACAGCTTGACATTAATTCATAATAATTAAGTGACAGTCTGTTGACGATATTGAGATTATATAAATGCCTAACAGTTGATTTATTCGTCTAATAGGCCAAATTTATCGTCATACACTGTTATCCACATATTTTAGGTTTGTAAAGGCAAGTTGTAGCAAATTATAACTTTGCAAACAGCACTTTGCCTTTAAAACTACTTAGGTGATTTAACATATTCCGTCCATTTGTGATGCGAAGGGCCTAAACCGACGAAAATACTCATGGATAATCTCATCCAGGCAATAATGAAAAAAAAACACGTAGATCAGTGATGAGTTACTTTTCGGCAAATTCATTTTCTTAGCTGTACAATCGCAAATATGCATATGTCTTATTTTGTATGTATGTGTACATTAAGTTTGTCAAACAAACTACATTCGGTTATAGTTATCTCAACTAAACAGATGAAGATTGGTAAGTGGAGTTATGTAATACAAAATCGGTTAAGAAAATTAGGTGTTAATGAAATAAGGGTAGTAACAAAGGTGATTAGTTGTCACAATCTGATTCCCCTTACCATCCTTTTGCAAAATAGCTGGCAAATATTCTGGAACCTGTTAAGAAACAATTATGTATGCATTCGCTCCATGACACCTTCCAGTTCATCGACTGCATACAAGACCTGAATGTATCTAACAAAACTATGCTGTCCTTCGATACTGAGTCACTTTTCACCAGTGCACCACTCATGGAAACGGTCTGCTTTATACGCGAATATAGAAATGACAGCCATCTCAATATTGGAATGCCAACAATATATTTGAAGGAATTACTGATGAGATACACTCTGAACGTCAATTTCACTTTCAATGACACCATGTACAGACAACAAGATGGTGTTGCAATAGGATCTCCGTTGGGTCCACTACTATCAGATTGCTCCGTGGCAAGCCTCGAGAAAGGTCCACTAGAGCTGAGCACTGACAATTTACGACTGCATAAAAGATACGTAGACGACATTATCATTATTTGTGACAACAACAATGACCCAAATCAACTGCTGGAGACATTTACCTGTCGCCATCCAGCAAAAAATTCACTTTTGAAGTGGAAAGCGAATCGAAAATTCCGTTTCTTGATGTGGAACTAACATGAAGAATTGATGGGACCCAAAGAAGATCATTCCATAGTAAAGCTACTTGTAATTGTCAACTAATAAGCTTCTGTAGTTGGGTACCCATTAAACAAAAGCGGAATTTAATCAAATCACTTGCCACCTGCATCCGATGCATCTGTAGTCCCGAAGTTCTGGAAACGGAATTAGATATTCTAAGAGAAATTTTCATCCAAAATGGTTACCCAATAAGTTTTACTGACAAAAATATCAAATCGAGAAGGGAGATTTAACAGGCGATATTCTCAAGAGAATTATCATATCATCTCTGAGAAGAACATTCTTTTCAGAAACACTAAGAATAGTGTTCTCCAGTCGCCCACTGATCTGCAGAAGCCTCAAGGACAAGATCTCGCATCTGACCACTTCTATGCGCATATATCAGTTCACCTGCTGCTGTGGAGCCAGGTACATCGGTCGTTCGACGCGCTTCCTGTCCGAGAGGATTCAAGAACACTATCCAGCATGGTTGCGAAAAGGTAATAGTGCTGTAATTGAACACCTGGTTAACACTGATCATTCCATTTCAGCAAACGCCTCCTCCTTGAAAGTAATCTACAGAATCAAGAATAACCTATCAAAGGCTATACGGTTTCGTCTTATTTGTATCGCTGAAGCTCTAGCCATTCACATAGAAAAACCAGAGCTGTGCATACAAAAGAAGATTACTCAACCACTTCTACTGTCATGGTAACAATATTTTCACTTGATTTTTTATTATTTTGATGACTTAATTTTGTTTCTTTGCCTGTTCTTTAATTGCTCATAATTCTTGTATTCATTTAGAACTTTTACATAATTTCGTATTATCTACTTTGTTCCTATGTGCATCCTGAGTAAAACTCACTCACCAAACTATTCATATTATTATATAACTTCTTTAAACAACTGTTTGTGACAACTCATCACCTTTGTTACTACCCTTATTTCATTAACACTTAATTTTCTTGACCGATTTTGTATTACATAACTCCACTTACCAATCTTCATCTGTTTAGTTGAGATAACTATAACCGAATGTATTTTTGTTTGACAAACTTAATGCACACATACATACAAAATAACACATATATTCAAGTGTTGGTTTGCAGGGATTTGATTGGTTTCAGGATTTCATCATGAGCTGACATTGGTTAGAGAACCATTGGAAAACCTGGGAGTACTGGACAGCTGTTTCGTCCTAGTTTGAGACTCTTCATCAGTACGCACTGCTCGCCTTGTAACCGGAAGGTCCTGGGTTCGAATCCCAGCGGGTGCGTACTGATGAAGAGTCCCAAACTAGGACGAAACAGCTGTCCAGTACTCCCAGGTTTTCCAATGGTTCTCTAACCAATGTCAGCTCATGATGAAATCCTGTAACACATATATATTTGCGATTGTACAGCTAAGAAAAGAGACTATTCGCAGACGTAAATATACTGATACTTAAAAGTGCACCCAGTATTATCCAAGATTCACTAGTTGTTGGTGTGTTCGTGCTTTGAATTCAGACCATATTAAATAGTCGCTGAACAAAAAAAACGGCCTTCATCTAATTACTTGTTCGCTGGTGTCACAGCGGTAGAATGCTCACCATTCATGCTTAATCTGGTCCAAGTTTCAATCTCCGGCTACTGACTCACTACTTTACCTTACTAAGCCAGTAACCAGGCTGGCAAAGAGGGGAGGTTAAGCATATGAGGCTACCAACCCCATGCCATAAAAATACACATCACTGCCACTGGAACTTCAAGCATCTAGCTTGAAGCCCTGTGTTCCACTAGGAACCTAAAACATTAAAAAATATCCAAATACTTATTTCGTTGTAAACTTGATTTGTGATTACGGAAAAAAGATAAGCAAAAAAACTAAAAGCAATTTCTAGACAACATGTAAATACAAAAGAAAACACTGTTAAAAACGGAAAAAAATTACTTGGGATTAGAAACTTTTCCGGTTGAGATTAGATTGATATTGGTTGGTAGAACAAGTCGATGGAAAATAACTTAATTTATTCTCAATCACAACATGAAAATCAAAATTCTTTCGAGGATAAAACATAATTTAATTCATGTTAAATTTATTTGTGATTCTGTCTGTTATGTGAATGAAATGCCGTGCCTAAACTTAAGTTGTTTTTTTTCAAGTAATCAGTGATGATAAACAAGAGTGACGGGTAAATGTTCGATACAAGAAAGAAAAACTCTACATTACTCGGTTTGAATATCTGGTGTATTAGCGGCATTTACAACAAACAGACGCTTATAAATATGAAGAAATCAATTCACATTTGGTTCACGTATTAAATGCCAGTCCAATAAGAACCAATTTACCGTATGTTCGATCACGGACTGACCTCAACTAGAGCACCTCTAGGAACTAAGAAGTACTGGATGGCTGTAGTACCCTGGTCTAAGACTCTTCATCAGTACACACTCATTCTTTTTATTCCTTTGCGTTCTCAGTGGGACATAGAGCTTAAAGCTGAAGGCTTGAAGTTTCTGTAGCAGTGGTATTAATTTTTACAGGATGGGTTTGCTAACCTCATGCCCCACGTTCCCTCTTTACCAGTTTTACTATTGGCTTGGCTAGGTAAGTGAGTGCATCGGTGACCGGGGAACGAACCGTAGACCACATGAGGCATGGTCGGTGAACATTCTACCTCTGCGCCACCGATTCCACCTACTCATTACTGCGCTAGAAATGGGAGCCCACCACCCTTCAAATTATCAGGGAACCCATAGACCATTCACATATTGGGAAGAAATTCACTGACCCATGAATTCTACCAATTAGCCGTAAATATTGCCGCTGAGACTTTTAGCCATAACATGGAAAAGAAGTTGTACATAACACTACTTCAAAATGATATCCATTGCTATTTACTCAAATATTCTCAGGTAGTAGCAAATTTTGTGGATCACTGTTGTTTTTACTGGAAGCTACTTAATATATTAAGAATTACTTTCCAACCTAAAGTGATAGCCACAGTTTTCCTCATGACCGACGCATTCCTTAACCTCGCTAAGTTGGTAGTAAGGCCACCAAAGAGAAAAGGCTAGTGGCATGAACAAAGAAACCTCACTCCATAAAAATTAAGACCACTACAACCGAATTTTCTAAGCTCAAACTTGAAGCTTTAAGATTCCACTTGAAAAGTAAAGGAATAAAAAAATGTATTGATTTATAAGAATTCAGTTTTTGACTTGTGGGAAATAGATGGTTAGAATACCAGACGCTTTTGATCACCTAAAAAGTGACTCAGTGATATTTTTTGTTTAAATCGTGGTATATATGCTGAAATAGGATATAGCAATGATAGTTTTGTTTACCTCCATAAGATCAAAAGATTCCTCTAGGCTAGAAAGATGGTGAAAACTGTCAAACCTGTCTTTACATATTACAGCTTCATCAGTCGAAAATAAAATTTTGCTTAAGTTGTCACTTAAAGTGTTCTTACTCATCCGGTGGAATATATAGTTCACAATTCGTTTGAACTATGTCTTCACAAAATAGACACACATAAAAGTAACTTTAGGTGTGCTGCAATACTGAGTGTTAGTTCAAACCAGATGTTACTACTAAAACTCGATTCGTTGTATTCTGAACTCACTGAAATCAATCTCTACATCCTATTGTATAGCTGACAAAGCTTCCCGCAAACACGCACGTTTACAGAACTCTTCAATGATAGTAAAAAAGACGATTGTTTTTGAAAGCTGAAAAATTAACTCAACAGGCAGTTATACAGACAAGATAACTTTCCAAGTGCAAAGTAAATACTGTAGGACGAAATAAGTCAACAGAAATTTAACAGTAAGAAGTACTTGAGAATCAAGAAGAATATTTCCAAAAAGGTGGGATCAAAACTTTATCCACAAGAATCATACACTCTAAACCTTCCCACAAACAGTCCAAGGTCAAAACAACCTTGATTTTCTTCAATAAAATTACATAGTAAAACAATACACTATCAGTGTATCACACAGCCACAGAGAGAAGTATTCAAATTTCACATTAAACAGAGACAAAGATAAATAACAAGGATCAAATCAACATGCGATATGCAAATGTCAGAACAGTGATATTTGATCTACGAGTAGAGTGGTTACTAATTACAAAGTTAGTTGAAACACCATAATAAGTATTAAAATTGTATATGAATCGTTCAGGAGGGATTTTTCAAACAATTATTCCACGACACCAAGTCTTAATATTCATGAAACATTTATATAAGAATGGATACTGAACAAAGAGTACTATTTCCGATTAATCCATCAGCAGGCTCTACAGTTATATTAACATTATAGTGAATGAATGAGTTGGTGTTATGAATGACAGTATTGTTTACATAACATCAAATCAGTAATATTGATAGATTACAGCTGAATCGCATCAACATAAAATAAGCTGGATATCAGAAGAACTAGGAAGGATAATATTACAAATTCATGAGTTTATAGATTCTACTGAAGGCCAGGGCAACAGTAGGGGCTGGACTTGCTTCTTTTGAACACAGAGCGCTGGTTGTTTGAGGTGAATCGCAATAGCCTCTGCTGTTTGGAGCATGCGGTGCTTCGATGATTTCGGCAATTTATTTGGCACCCGGTATAATATAGAGAAGGATTCGCCTACGCTGGCTTTGTGGCCGGCTTGAACCAGATGTTCCAACATCGAGCTGGTGATAGTTTTCACTACATCCTTACTTAGCCATGCTGGGAGATGTTCTCGAGGGCAAAAAATCAAGTTCCTAGAGCAACGGCCAATATAACTGGCTCCACAAGCGCAGTTGAATTGATAGATACAATTTGAAGTGGCTAGTCTAGGTACTTCATCATTCAGTTGAGGAATCACCATCGGTCGTGTAGAGAATAATACGTGTAGTTCGCCAGTATTAAAAGTTCTTTGAACTGATTTTCTTAATTTCTTCTCAGTTATCTCGCTTGGTATATCGCCCATGGATTGTAGTCGTATATAAAGAGGCTTCGTTTTTACAGACAGTGAGTAGTCCATTTCCGTTTTCTTTGCCATGGGTTTCTTGATAAATTTTTCGGGATAGTTATTTTCAATCAAAGTATCATATACAATGCTTAATTCGTCTTCATTTACTTCTTCTGAGCATATAGCTCTAAGTAACTCTGTGCCTGAGGGTCTACAACTAAATTTCTTTTGTACTTGATAGGAACGAAGCTGTGAAAATGTGTATATTTTCCTGTCCAAGTGTATGTGTTCAAGTCTATGTGAATTTCTTTTTATGTTACCGTCTGGTTTTCTTGTAAGTAGGATATCCAGGAAGGCAATTCTGTCTTGGGATTCCTCTTCGCATGTGAATTTCATAGCCGAATGTACTTTATTGAATTCAGTAATTATTGTACTCCTATCAGAACCATTATCACAAAGAATAGAGGTATCATCCATATATCGGCAATAAAATGAGAGCTTACTGATAAGGTTGTTCAGAGGTCCATTTTCTAGCTTACTTAAAAAGAAATCAGCCAGAATGAGACTCAATGAGGAGCCCATCGCTACTCCGTCCACTTGTCTGTAAGTCATGCCGTTAAATTTGAAATATACATTCACGGTACATCTTAATATCAATTCTTTTGGAATTTCAGTATGTATGTCAATGTTTATCGACAGCTTGTCCACTTGTTCACATATGAAATTAACTGTTTTTTTTAGAGGTAGATTTGTGAATAACAATGTTATGTCCAGAGATATCATGGTTTCGTCCTTAATATTAATATCTTTTATTTTGTCTACGAATTCAAATACATCTTTGACGCTATATTTCACTATCTTCTCATGCAAAGGTTTGAGAATATTTACTAACCATCTAGCTAGAGCTTGTGCGTCGGTGGTATAGCGGTTAAGACGCTCGCCGACCATGCACATGGTCCGGGGTTCGATTCCCGGCCGGTGCACTCCCTTACCTCACTGAGCCAGAAGTAATGCTGATAAAGAGGAAAGGTTGGGCATGAGGCTTGTAACCCCATCCTGTAAAATTAAAAATGAACACTGCTACAGAAACTTCGAGCCACTGGCTTGGGGCCCTATGTTCCACTGGGAACGTGAAGGAAAAACTATTTATTATTATTATTAGCTAGAGCTTGATAGAGCGAATTTTGCATATCAGGTATTGGTCTTAATGGTACCCCTGGTTTATGCACTTTAGGTAGGCCATACAATCTTGGTGTATACGTGCCCGTTGGTCTGGTTTCTTCATATAAACTTTAAGAAAATATCTCCTCCTCACTTAGTTTCTTCAAACGTCTGGTTAATTCATTCTCTATTTTGTTATTGAAATCTTTCTTCTCCTCAAGTTTTTGAAACTTCTGTGTGTCCTTCAATATATCATTCATCTTTTTAATATAGTCACTTCTATGAAGGATGACTACTCATAATCCTTTATCCGGCTTTGTGATTATCAGTCTCTCATCACTAATCAGTTTTTTTCAGTTCTTCTCTGTGCTCCTTTGTCAAGAAACGTTTACTGTCGCATTTGAGGTTTTTGTACTGAAAGCAACAATCCACTGCACTGGATTTGAAGCATTCTAGTTCGAAGGTGGATGATGGAACTAGATCCCTTGTTTGACTAAAAAGGTTTTCAAATTCAATATCAGTATCTAAGTGATTAACTCGTTTTGGTGTATCACAAAATCGAAGGCCAAGTGAAAGTACTTCAAGTTGCACCTTATTTAATTCAACACTACTATAATTGTAGACGTAGTTTTTAGGATCTGCGGGAAATTTACCAGCCTCCCCGGCTTCCTTTTCTTGAGTATGACCACGAATTGATATCAGTTAGAGAACTACTGAAAATCCCCAGGGAGTACTGGATAGCTGTTCCGTAAGCCTAGTTTGGGAATCAGCAGCAGTACCCAATCACTGGGTTGCGAGCTCAGGACCTTCCGGTTACAAGGCAAGCTCGTAGACCATTCAGTCACCGGGACTCAAATCAGTGATCATCCCATGAATCCTAACTCCTACTGTGGTGAGAGCAGGCTGCTAGCCGATTGGTTGGCACTAATCTACGTTAAGGTCTAGGTCACTAATATGGGCCGTGAACAAGGCTGAGTCAACAACCAATCACAGCGAAGTTAACGTGGCAAAATATGATTCGCAGATAGAGAACTCTGTTTGTCAAGGAATCCCGAAACAACCAATCAGAAGCCTGCGTTTGTCTACCTAAACAACCAATCAGATGACTGCGCTTGTCTATAATAATGTTGTCTGAAATATGTATAAATACGTGTTGATTTTCATAAAAAAACGATCTGTTGCCTGGCCCTTGTCTTCTGTTGTTACATTTGGTGTCGCTGCCTACCGACAAATGAAAAGCCTATACCCTGCAGTTTTTGATGGAGACATATGGATCTTCGGGCAGGACTTCAAGGCTTCTGCGCAGTTGAGTGGCGTTCAAGATCTGCCAGCGATGGAGCTGCTACTTGAGACGCTGCTGGGAGGTCGGGCGAAAGCAGCATATGAAGGTGTCGGCCGAAGTATGGACGAATGTTCGACAGGGTCAGGCAAACAGTTTCCAAAGTGGGAAGGACCATATATGGTCACTTCGAGATGGGGTTACGCAGACACAGTCGCAATGGCGAACAATGAGAGGCGCGTGAACGTCAGCGAGCTCCAGAAATGGATACAGCGAGACAAGCCAACGATGACGCCTGCACCAAGTAGATCAAGCCGACTTCAGTCGCACGTATTTGACGGGGGGACGAGTGTGGTGAGAGCAGGCTGCTAGCCGATTGGTTGGCACTAATCTACGTTAAGGTCTAGGTCACTAATATGGGCCGTGAACAAGGCTGAGTCAACAACCAATCACAGCGAAGTTAACGTGGCAAAATATGATTCGCAGATAGAGAACTCTGTTTGTCAAGGAATCCCGAAACAACCAATCAGAAGCCTGCGTTTGTCTACCTAAACAACCAATCAGATGACTGCGCTTGTCTATAATAATGTTGTCTGAAATATGTATAAATACGTGTTGATTTTCATAATAAAACGATCTGTTGCCTGGCCCTTGTCTTCTGTTGTTACACTACCATCTCCTGATTTAGTGCAAACACTGACCAATGTTATCCCCACACCTAACTAGCTGCACCTCACTGGTAATGATTTCTCATGAACTGGTAGAAGTTAAAATTCATGGACAAGCCATTGAATCAGGTCCCATAGACACAATGGTATATGAGCTTGCCTTGTAACCAAAAGGTTCTGAACTTGAAACCCACTGAGTGGGTACTGCTGCTGATTCCCAGTACTCCCTAGTTTTAGTGATTCTCTAACTGGATATCAATCCATGATCAACTAGTCAGAATAAATCTAATCCTTACAAACCAACTCTTGAAAATTGCATAACTCTGTTAACTTTATCACAATAGATATAAACAGCAAATTTATTTCAACACAGTAAGCCACTTGTCCACTAACTTATTGATTAAATAAAATCTGAGTTTCATTTCCCTACCGCATACTTCTTGGAATTAGCGTTTATCATTAAAACCATTCAACACGCAAATCACCGATTACATTTTTTTATATAAATAGTAATTCCAGATACACTTTTCCTTTTATTTTGCTGTTCTTGGTTGACAGAAATGAAACAGGAAGATCGATATTACACTAAAGCTGATCTGTTAATTCATTTAGCTGAGGCGGAACACACTTCAGTTACCCCAGTTTAGAATTCTATGGTGTATTTTGTCCAGTGAATAATTTTGACGATCAAGTGTACAAATTTATTCATCACACAAGAAGAAGGAGAAGACATTTACTTAGCGTAAAAGTGTTTGTTCCAACTGACTTTAATAGTAAACTATACACCTGAATTTATTTGAAGTAAAAAGGTAGTTAGTCACGCAAAACTCGAGTCTACATACTTAGTAAAAAATAAATTGGTAGGGTTTGGCGTAAATTCAAGGCCTATTGAAGAAAACGAATCGATAGTAAGAGGGACAAAGTGAATTGAGTGTTTTAAAAACAGTATTGCAATTACAATGGTGGTAATAATAGGAATAGAGAAAGCAAAGTGGAGTACAATTAAATTAATCAGAAGCAGCATTATCAGAATCAAGATAAAGAAGCAGACTAAGCACAGAATTTATGCTTCTATTCATTTCGGTGGAATGGAAATTGCGTCATTCATGCATAAACGATGAAGTGGTGAGATTTAGTCTTGTAGATAACTTCCAAAGATAATTCACAAGCAGATAAGTGAATTCATTCTAGGAGGTATTTTTATATGCATACAATTTCTCTTTCTATGCTTATATTTGCATAACCATAATTACCTCTGTTGCTACCCTGACCTAAGTTAAAACATTTTAGTCAATTGTATTACGTCATCTGACTTACTAACTCAATCTCACTTTAGTTGCTGTCCAATTAACCTTGTTTCTATATTAGATTATTCTTTTAGTACCTGATCGATAATCTAATTTTGACAAACCTCATGTACACATACACACAAATAATTTAGATATGATAGAGAAGATTTGTAGCTCAGGTGGATAATTTTGATGTGGTTTTGTTCTCTGAGCTGGATATCCAGCTCAGAGAACAAAACCACATCAAAAAACACAAATAATTATATATAAATGCGATTGTACAGCTATGTGAATGAATTCGCCGAAAAAAGTCTCTTCGCTGAACGTCTTCTCTTTTTCATATAACCAGAAGAGATGATGTTCAGCTTTACGTTCTCGGAAAATTCGCCTACAACGTCAAGTGTAGTCAGTTTTACACGAGCATGTGAAATGTCGTATACACATAGAGATTGGACAAAATAATGGTTTAACCTTCATATAATGTGAAACCATACTTCGTCTCAAGGAAATACATCTCAAAGGTTTCTGACTTCATAGTTCAGTAAATCTTTACTGATGATCTTCTCATTCCACCTGGAGGTACCCTAGTGTCGAATTCAGCTGGCTGTCCTGTGAAGGTCATTATCTGCGATGACCCAGCGTGTCTGCTATTTTTCACCCAATATTTTAAGTTTAGAACCGAACTCTTTTCTGAATTGTTAATTCTATAGATGATTTACAGAATTCGATAAACTGAAGGATTTCAGAAGTTAAAAAGTACCAATTATTTATTTCCTGTACACAACTTATTTTACTGAAAAATTCCGCAGACACGATATGAAGATATCCAATTTCATGTTTGACCAATGATTGATATCAGTTAGAGAACCATTGAAAACTAGCAAAAAGTACCGCAAGACAGCTTTTTCATCTTAGTCTGAGAATCATCGACAGTGCGCACCCACCAAAGTTCAAACCCATCACCTTCAGGTTACAAAACAAGCTCGTAGACCATTCAGCCAAAGAGGCCTGAGTCAATGGCCAGCCCACAAATTCGAATTTCTACCATTTCATGATTTTAACAGGACTGACACCAGCTGATGTCACTTGTGGCGACCATTTGTCCTCACTGCCGACCGGATGGACCCCATCAGACAGGACTTCTCACTAGAACTCTATGCACCTCCATCATGTAGCTAGTCACTGGAGAGCCCTAAGAGTTAGTTTGTAAGAAAATTAGTTGATTCACTTTTGCCCACTGATTGATATCAGTTAGAGAACCATTGAAAACCAGGGAGCACTGGACAGGTTATTTCGGTCTAGTTTGAGACTCTTCAATAGTAGGATCGTAAACACCAGTTAAGCTAATTGGTCACTAAGAAACTCCACTCGTACTGTTTTTGTTTATCATTGAAAAGTCAGTGATTACTATATTTTAAATAATGAAATCGATTCACCCTATGTTCTGTAAATCTAAAAAGTAGTACACATGACTGAACGCTAAACTTTCTTATAAGTAATTTCATACCCGTAACTGCCCTTTCTTGATAAACTCCTACTCAGAGTCACATCTTCAAAAGGACTTTTATGCTATTTTACATTATGTGTTAAACGATTGTGTGAGGCTGGATTTGTAGGTGCTGTCATACACTGAAGAGTTATTCAGCATTTATTGTCATCTGAATTCCTAAGAGTATAAAAACACCGGCATTATATAATCACAATATTAGGATGTATATTTATGTCTGCAATTTGAGTAAAAACAGAAAAAGAATTTATATTTTTCGTAATTTAGAATATGCTGAGAACATACTGTTTATCTTTTTTATTTTGTATTCATACCAGATTGTATGTACAATGATGTAAAATAAGGAATGTTTAATATTAAACTGGTATTGTTGTAAACATAATTTTGTTTACATTCCTAGATATATATATATACATATATATATGATTTGATTGCTACTTTTCAAAAGCACAGCATTCTGTTTGAAAACAATCAGAACTTTCCTGTACAGAGTTGTACTGCTTTCAAAAACTCACAAATCTAAGTTAAAAATGTATACAATTCCTGACAGTTGAAGCACGTCAAAATAGATAGGCATACACTCAGATAATCTGATATGCTTAATATTGTTATTTTGATGAAATTTTAGACCTCAATAAACTAGAATGGACTCCTCTTTACAACTTCAATTCTGTTTACAAAAAACAATATTATGGTCTTCACTTAAAGTCTTTGTTAGCTTTACTTTGTTAACTGTGTCTTTGATAGTGATTTGGAAATGCCTTTTTGTTCATAAATGTAGTAGGACTGTTCATATTTTTTCTTTGAGTAACTGAAGAGGCGGAGATAAACTCAAGCTAAGAGATATAGAAAGGGTTTTTTGGAGACAAGAAAATGTTGTCATTGCTTTGTTTGTCTTTTGTTGCACTAAACTACAACTCATTATAACTGTCATTATTGATTCTGTGAAACAGTATTGTTATTTACTATATGACATTTCGAATACACTTTATCACTACTGTTATTATTAATGGAGACATGAGTGTCAAAAATGCACAGAATGATAACAAAACCAACAATAGTGAGTTTAAATTCATCAGTAGTACTTCGATACAAAGAAGGAACCTAGGAAACCAACTAACGGAGAATCCTTAACAATGCAGGAATAAAAGTGGCATTCAAATTTACGAACTCAATTAGAAATAAGTTTTATCGGTTGAAAGAATCTGCCTATAGAGCAAATTAAACAAAACAATTTAGTTTATCTAATACCCTGTCTGCAATGATTGTCAGGTCAAATAGATAGGTCAAAGTAGTAGAAGAGTCAGTCAAACTATCAGAGCACAAATACCTAGAAAACTCTAGATTAGTTGACCCTAATAAGATAAGAAATCTGGAAAATAGTTCAGATATGGCACTACACCACATGCAGCTGCGCGCAATCATACAACAGGATGGGATAAGATGACAGTTTTAAAATCTAATATAACAGGGTGGAGGGAGGAATTGATAATGGAAGCTATGATTGGTTTGAGGATTTCATCATGAGCTGACATCAGTGAGAGAACCATTGGAAAACTGGCTCGGAGTACTAGGAAGCCATTTCATCCCGTTAGCTTGAGACTCTTCATCAGTATGCACCCACCACCAGGGTTCGAACTCAGGATCTTCTGGTTAAAAGGCCAGAGGGCTTGTAGACTATTAAGCCACTGGGATCAACCGACCCAATTGCCAGCCCATGAATTCTAACTTCTGTCAATTCAGGACATAGTGTGACCACTTCGCCATGTCTTCTTCGATGACTTACTGCCTGATCTTCAACCTGCTGAATCTTACTGGTCACAGCTTCCCACTAGAACCCCAGGTTAACTGTCTGAATAGAGCCAGTTGCCAATGAAAATCAGATTAATTTTCAGGTATTGATTTAGTAGGGAATTTTCTTTGATTGGCTGTAGGATATCAGACAGTTACCTAAGGTTCTAGAGTGAAGCCGTGACTGATAGGGCACAGCAGCTTGAAAGTGAGGCAGTAACTCATCGAAGAAGACATGGCGAAGTGGTCACACTATGTCCTGAATTGACAGAAGTTAGAATTCATGAGCTGACAATTGGGTCGGTGGATCCCAGTGGCTTAATGGTCTGCGAGCTCGTTGGTCTTGCAACCAGAAGGTCCTGAGTTCAAACCCTGGCGGCGAGTGGGCACTAGTGTAGAGTCTCGAGGACTAGGACGAAACAGCTTTCTAGGACTCCGAGCTAGTTTTCCAATGGTTCTCTCACTGATGTCAGCTCATGATGAAATCCTCAAACCAATCAAACGAAAATCCCTGCAAAGCCAATACTTGAAAACGAAAGCATTATTTATCGAACCGACTTCAAACACATGTAATAAGAACAATTCAACACCACTCCACCCTGACATCTGGGAACTTTTACGGCCCCTACGACAAATAAGAGAGAATACAGAAAACTATAAAACTCAATTTTCGAAGTCATATGACCATAATTGATGTAATTATGGACAATACATTGTGTTCGAACGTCATCCAGTAAATAATACTCACTCGCTGTGCGACACATCTAATAAACACCCTAATATAGAATAACTCGCTGCCATAGTGCCCAAATTTTAGGCATATTTTGTTCACTCAGGTGATGGGTGGAATAGAGAGCATTAGTGACACATTCCTATTCAATCCTGTTCTTTGCAGTCTGCTTTAGCTGGTTCTACTATTGCTCATAAACTTTTATTACATCTTAACGCAAGCTCTTCCTAATTCAGGGCCTGGGGTGTGACGTCAGTTAACGGACTCCTCAGCGTATATCCCACCCACCTCCATTTCCTGCCGCATGTTTGTTCGGAGGTAGATTCTTTGTCGGTTGATTTCCAAAAATCCTTGTTGCTTATAGTTTCCGGCTAACTAGATTCCAGCTTACGAAGACAGGTGATGATTAAAGTTTGCAGCTGCCTGTTTGAAATGCCTCCCGTGACAGGTTAACTACTTCTCTGAACTGTATGAGAGCACTAATAAGTTTTGAAACCTGGTTCTTGTTCCACATGCTGAACGCTGTAGATTTCCACACAGATTTCAGAATTATAAAGGCCAGTAGTTGAAACGATGTTTTCTAGATAAGTGGAGGGAGTGACTACATTCAAATTCCTAGTGCTGACGGTGATTTTTGCTTGTTGTTGGATAGGTATCTTTGTTGCCTCCCTCTTTTGCTAACTTGTTGATCTTCGTTTGTAAAGTCACATGTTTGTTTGATTTGAGGCATAAATCATAGAGGAAGTTCAAAACCCCCAATGTTTTCCCCTCGGTTCCTCAGTAGTTGTTTGAAGCCTTGTCCTACTCCCGATTTCATTTCAAGGTTTCACTTAGCTTTCCACTGTGTACGAGTCCGATAAAGGTTTGGAATACTCTGTGATGTTGAAGCAGTTTACAAATTACTTTGAATTTGATGGTTTAGTGAGTTACTTTTATAGCCTCTCAGACCTCATTTGTTTTAAAATAATGAAGATCAGATATTTGAAACTACTCTGATTATCTTGACAAACAAATCTGTAGTTTATCTATTAGGAAGGTGTTCATTTGTGAAGTCACTTGTAAAGTTAACAAGGAAGTCAATCAGTGGATAATACTACTTTACACACTTCTAAATTTCCTGTCAAAAGGGATTATGTTGTAGCAGATTATAAAGGTCAGTGTGTGGTTACAGTTTCCTTTACAGTTGAATTTAAGGTCACTGTTTCTGTTGATATTGCTATCCACTTTAATACTGGATAATCTTGATTAAGTATTCAGTTACAGAAATTATACAGGAAATTTAGCTTATACTCTCAGCTCACGAATTATCACTTGTATCTTACTATCTAAAGTTTATCAAGTGAATTATTTTGTGGAGTAAAATAAAGCTGAATACTACTGAAAATTAAGGGAATAACGAATGCAAATCAGTTAATCAAAATGGTACTGTTCAGTCTTCTTTTCGAAGCTTTGATAAAAACTTTTATTAAAAGTCTTATGTATTCTTATATATTATTCTTATTCTAATTGGGCTACTTTTTAAGTGGAACACAGGACTTGAAGCCTTGAACATTAAGTAGTGGTAGTGTTGTTTTTACGTGGTGGAGTTGTTAACCTGGCGCCTAAACTCCGGTCACATTCTGGGCCTATTACAAGCTAGTTAACTAGGCTAGCTTCAAGGCAGAGTCGGCTGGCGAAGGTTCCGAAACCTCGTACATGGCTGGCAATCATCCTAATTTTGAACCATCAACGCGCTAATTATAAGACCAGCTGACTGACAGGTCAACCATTACAACATAATCCGTTGATGCATATGTTCCTAAGTAGACTTATATTATAAACTTTAACGCTTGTCAGCTCTATTCCCTAAATATTTAAACAATTGCGTGAATTTAAATTACAGTAACTCCCTATATGTTTCATAAATGTTCAGAGGGAGGAAACATTCTACTTCTTAGATCACATTTTTTAAAGAAAGTAATTCAAACCAGTAGTTTTGCTCTTTATTGCTCCCAGTGATTACGTCTGATTAAACAATTAATTACTGGAACTGAATCAAACAGCGATATCATATCAAAATGAGGGTTCCATTCGGCAATACAAGGTATGAGGTCGAATAACTCAAACACATAATGAAAATTCACTTACTGTTAACTGTTAAATCTGATTTTGTTTCTGGAAAAGGATCCACTGTAATCACTTGTTACCACTACATTTGTTAAAGGAGTTAAGAAAGAATTACGAGGAACTAGTTTACATTTTCTTTGCTACATAAATTCAACCTTTGTGTTTCAATGAGTGACTGTGACACACGCTACTTATAAGTATATAGATGGGAAGAAGAATGATTATAGCCTGGTATTCATCTATAAAATATTTTGAAATAGAAAATTAACATGCAGACGAAAAAAATGATTAAAAGAAGCATAGAACAACTAGTTTTGGATGAAAGAAACTAAAGGCTTATTTTCACCTACTGAATATAGTTCAGCATCTAATGTTCATTAGAGATTAACCGAATAAACAACTCTGCACACCCTCATGGCCAGAGTCCACACCTTGTCATTTGTTGACATAGTGTAATTTTGCTTGTCTCTTGTTTCTATGATCTGAATTGAACCCAGTACATTGTTATTGATATAAGTATACAACTTGGGCATTGTGGTAGAGTATAACTCCATTATAGATAAGATTTTATTTTGATTAATCACACAATTTTATGCAATAATATTAACGAATGATATTTCGAGAACAAACTATTGCTCATAATCATAACAAGGTACTCAAACTTGATTATGAGCAATAGTTTGTGCTCAAAACGTTATCAGTTAATATTATTGCATAAAACTGTGTGATTTATCAAAATAAAATCTAATCTTTAATGGAGTCACTTCACTGTTACCTAGTTTAACAGTAGCTCAGCATCTTTCGCGTCTCTCGTCTTTATTACATAACTCCTTTACCATTTTATTCATACATTTACTTTGTTTGAAGGTGAGCTGCCTGTGTAAAAACTATATAAGCGCAGTTATCTGAGCACTGTTCACTAATTGCGGAACCTTCTGCCAACTGACATCATGAAAGATTTGCAAGTATGTTAGAAAGTTTTCTGTACATAAACCTCATAATCTATTTAATCTGTAAGCAGCTGAGGAGAGGCCAACAAAATAAACGATGGTACTATATTATTTTGCTCAAACCACCGCTGTTCTTGCTTTATTCAAATTACTCTTATTGTTCGGGATTGATGTCGTTCAATCTTTGTAGTCAACTTTTATCTTCATTTTCTAGAATAAAATAGTGTCATTGTACATCTTAGTTGTTATGACTATGTTCTGAAGCTTGATTATGCAGTTTTACCACTATCACAGGTTTTCCTCACTATTCTTCAACATTAAGTAATATCAAAGACCGTCTATCTACACAAGTGACATCTGTCAGTGGTTACAGAAAAGAGTATACTGTGGTAATTATAAATTATTTAAAACAATCGTGGTTTTTTAAATTATTTTTGTTTTATTTAAAGCATTTCCGGTTATAATTTCAGATATAATTTTCAATATCATTTGTTTCATTTGCTTTTAGAAATTGTCAAAAGTTAAGCTCTACCGATAATCTGGGCCTCTTTAATTGTAAGACTAAACCTCTAATATTCTGTTTTATGAGCTTTACAAGTATGTAAATGCCTATTGAACACTACCATGCTAACATTTAACTTCACACCAAAATCAAATATGATAAATTTCTGAGTCAGTAAACCTTAGTCTTTCTAAATAAAGTTTGAGTAAAACAAGGCATATTCGATTTAATCAGTTTTAGTTTCCTCTGCCAGTTCTATTGCGTTTTTGCTTATTGCCTTAAAAGTGCCTTTAATAAAATCAAGTATTTAAGTCGTAAAACAAAGAAATTGCTTGATTTGTCTTTCACGTTTGATAAAATGTAGTGCTTTTACGTAAATAATTCTCCAGGCTGGATTGAGGAGATGCAATTCATGTATGGATCAAATCGCAACACTACGGGTAGTTATTAAACAGAGCTTGGAATAACCGTAACCTCTCTACCTCATTCAGCTTCATTGACTTTGTAAAGGACTTCGACAGTGTCAATCGAGAGGTAATTTGGCAACTAGTTCGCTACTACGGAGTGCCACCAACATCTCATTCAACAGTTGTACGAGAATCCTGCATGACAAATAAACAACAACGGGGAACTCACGGAATCATTCGAAGTGAAGATTGGAATATGTCAAGGCTAGCTGCCTGCTATCTCCAATGATTTTCCTCATTGTGGGCTGTAGACTGGATAATGTGACAGACGGAGGCAGGCAACGAGGAAACAGGCATAAAATGTACCCACACGAAAAAATTGGAGAATCTGGACTTCGTCAGTGATATTTGTCTGATTTCCCACAAACTGGAGGATATGCAAGTGAAAAGCAACAAGCTGGCAGAAGAAGCATCAAAGATAGGACTTCAAGTGAACATAGATAAAACAGAGGTGATGAAGAATCTTGGCCAACACCAACAACAACAACAGACGACAGTCAGCATAAATGGGAAGAACCTGAAAGAAACCACCTCCTTTACTTACCTGGGGAGCATCATTTCAACTACAGGCGGAACTAACGAGGATATCAAAGCAAGAATCGGGAAAGCAAGACAAGCTTTCATTACTCTCAAGTCTGTGTGAAGGTCAACAGCATGAAAAAGAATATCCGGATTTTCAACTCTAATGTAAAGTCGGTGCTACTCTATGGATCGGAGACTTGACGCGTCAGGAAGGGCACTTCGAACAAACTACATACCTACATCAACAGTTGTCTTTGCTCAATACTCAAGATCAGATGGCTGGCCGGGAAAGATCAGAAACAGGGATCTCTGGGAGCGAACCAACCAGGAACCGATCATGTAATAAATGTGTGGGAACAAATGGTGGTGGATTGGCCATATTCAGGGAAAACAAAAATTCAAGTGAGCGACGTCACACGCCAAGCCATCGCTCGAGTGGAGCCCGAAAGGGAAGCAGCGAGTTGGCCGGCTGTGCGAGGGTGACATGGAGGTCTTTTTAAGTGGAGCTGAAAGCATGTGGGCAGACGTGGAGCGAGGTGAAAACGTTGTCATAGAACCGAGAGCAGTGGAGACGTGTAGCTGAAGCCCTATGTTCCTGGAGGAATTAAAGAGAACGATAATAATATAATAGTATTATAATAATTCAAAAAACATATTTCCGTCGCTGTAGTGCATAATTTATTCTTTATACGAAAGTAAATTACGTAAGATCATGAGTTGAAGCTGCAAGACATTTAACTGCACTTTTAACTTTATCTTTTAAGTCAAAAAGTAGCACATGTTATTATTTGAAGTATTTTTTGAGCCGTATTCCGTTTCACCATTTCTGAACACCAATAATCAATAAGTTGAGCAAACTGTTTCAACCAAGTTTTAATACGGATGAGCTGCAGCATATATTTTACACACCACTAGCTGTGATTCCGAAGCTGAAAAGTGAAGTATGCAAGCTACTCACCTTCGTTTGAATTTATCAGTTCAACTGCTCCTATGGAACGAGGAATATAAGTTGTCGCTCTAAGAACTAAATTTTTTGTACTCAGGAACACATACCAGTGGGTTTGACTAAAGGTATTGTTAAAACTATCAATAGTTCTATATTAGGTCACCTCATACAACCAGGCCACAAAGCTATCGTCAGTTATCGAATAAATTGCTAAAGGCATTTAGATACTGGACACTCCAAACATCGGAAGCCATTTCAGATCGCTTACATCAGCCAGAGGGACACATGCAAAAGAAGCCGTTCTAGCCATTGTTGCTATGCTGGCTTGCTGTCTAACTGACAAACTCGTAAATGCTGTGCGACTTGCCTTAAATTATCTGATACTCAGTCTTGTACTATCTTACTGCATGTTATCTCCTACCGATGCTTTTGAGATTTTATCTATCCATACTATTTATTCAATGTATTCTAAAGCGTTATTATTAATAACAATTCTTCATTATTATGGTTGTTTAAATATAATAATAATAATAATTTGATTTATTTCAAAACAGTACTTGTGATACAGAATGGAATTCTCAGCATTTTACTACAGTATTGCATCCAGTTAGTACATTAATAATAAATAAAATTCTACATAGATTAAAGGTAATCTCAGTTAGTTATGACAAAAACATATTGGCATGTCGGTAGCAAAGCCAAAAATTGAACAGTGTTTGAAGTAAAAGTAGAAGGTAGCATATTTACTGGCATAAGCAGAAGAGGGAAACAAAGCAGCACATAACAGGAAAAAAGGGAGAGAGAGAAAAGGAAGAGAAAGAAAGAAAACATTGCACCTATAAATGATACGAGTTGGAAAGACGAGATTCAGTTGTTCTACTAACTATTTAATAAGTCATAAGTTTCACGCCTGGTGCTTTCTTTATCGCACAGAACACGAGCTAAGTAGGGTATGGTTGGGTTTTTGTACTTGCTAGTGCGAGCATATAGTTTTCTATTTAGGCTTCTGGTTTCGCCTGATGACATACAAGGGGAGAGTTGTGAATGAAGGGGATGGTGTGAGTTAGACAGATAGAATGGATTTGGCCCATTTTTCACATGAGTCCAAGTGTCTGTCGACCAGAATATTAACAAGCTGGTTAGGCTGCACGTTGCTTACCCTGCTGACAACATCCTGCGTAATAAGGTATAGTCCTTTTTCAGGGGCCCTGAAAAAACTGAGGGGAAATGATAGAGAATAATAGGCAGAATGCGAGAGTTAACAAATCGTAGGTGTAAGGATTGGGTTATTCCAGAATATCTTAACTTCTTGATGTAGAAGGTGAGACGGGATATTTTCTTAGAAATCATCAAGATATGAGGCGACCAGGAAAGATCAGCAGATAGAATGACGCCTAGGTATTTACTTTCCGACTTGATTTCTATTTCAGTGCCATCTATGTAGCACACCTTGTGAGTGCTAACCAGTTTGTTTAAGACTGATTTATGCCTAAAGGTGAAATTGACTGTTTGGTATTTGGAGGGGTTTAAGATAAAACCGTTATTCTTGGACCACTGGCTGATATCTGATAGAAAGCTATTTAGTTTGGAGCAGTCACTTTGACATTTGACACGTAAAAATACAGTCAGGTTGTCAGCATATTTGACAAAATTAATGTCATTTGAAGATGGTAAGTCATGTAGAAAGAAAGAAAGAAAAGAGAAGTGGGGAGAGTACAGCACCTTGGAGGACACCAGCTTCAGTGAGCACAGCAGAGGAGCCTATTGGTTAATTTATCGAAAAGCATATTGGACAATGCCTAACATATAAATTTTAATCTAAAGACATGAAGTTAAATAGTCTGTTTTCTTGATCCTAGTAAACTCTTAGTACGTAGTTATGTTGTGGCGTACGCTACTGATAAGATTTACCATTATTATTTAAAGAGATATTCATCTGCAAAGAAAGAGCATCATATTGTGGAGAGATAGATTTGACGTCAAAGAGAGCAAATGAACCAGAGTTGAGACAAAACATGGGAGACACGAAAGGAAAACAAAGAAACACAATACGAAGGAAGGGCAGAAGTAGGGCAACACGAAAGATCTGTACAAATGACGATTTTCAGATAAGGTGTACATAATTTCGCTGTAAAGAGATACCAAATCCCAGACATAAACATTCTTTTACCTAGTCTTTTATCTTCTACTATTACAATGTTACAAATAATAAATCTGAACGCCAGATTCAACAGTGAAAAGAAACAACTGATCATCATATATTTGTTAACAAAGTAGGTTTCCTGTTTTCAGTAGGCCCTGAGTAACTGAATAACAATAACATATCACGATCATTCCTTCTATTTATCTATTTTTGATTTCTTCCAAACTTTCAAACCTAGAAACGTGACTGTCTACCTCCATGTTTTTGTACCTTTCAAACAGGGAAATACAAACAGAGAAATCAAAAAAAACAAAAGTACTGTAAACTATCCTGGCGTCAGAAACATTTGAAGCTTTATATTTTTTCCCGTTTACCTTAAAAATTAAGACTAAAATCACTGACTGAATGATGAAATTTTTGGTATACATATATATAATATCAATATTGAACATTTATTTAATTTATCTTAATTAACCCTTTGACAAATGACCTCATACACATCAAAATTAATGAGGCCAATCTTGATGCTGCTAAATTTCAATGTTCAACACTGACTACTCGTCATTGTATTATTAAAACAAAATATATTTCTGAACAATTCTGATATAATAAATGGTTGGTTTTATGAAACGATTTGTGTGATAAATTTTGATTGACTCAATAATTTTTATTACAAATCAAAAATAGTGGATTCTATCTCAAAAGGACAGAGTGAAAATATGACTGTTTAGTTCACATTCTGTAGGGTTACAAAGTATCTTTTAAAAAAAAAATATATGGAAGGCTATTCTCAAGCGGCTGCATCGAATGCATTGAACTCTGTGTGCGCAGAGTGGTAATGTGTCACACTGGTTCAAACACATGACTTCCGGCTAGTGTGTCTTAAACTCGAATACCGCTCCGTCGAATTCTTATCAAAAGACCAGACGGCACATTAAAGTGAAACATCTACAGATTAAGCAACATGGAACGGAGGACATATCCATTTCCATAGTTTCACACCCATACAGGATACACGGAAATTGATTCGGTGTCTTAGTTATAAAATTAGGCGCATAGAAACTGAGGATTGTATTCAAGACAAAATCGAAAATCTTAAAAATATCCTGCTACAAAACTGTAAAGAAGTATATTTCCAAAACCGCTGATAAAATTAAGCGTGATAAGGTGAACAAGAAAAAGCTTTATTTGAGAGTACAGTTCGAAGGTGATATATGCAATGATTCATTAAGCCGTTGGTCAGTCAGATCAGTTGAAAGAAATCTCAGTGCCGTAGAACTACATAGCAATTTCTCAACCAAACTTTTACTGGAGCGGTGCACTAAATATAAATTACCAAAGATGGTCACATCAATGTGGAGCTGGTTATATATAGGTCAAACTCAGAGGAATTTATCTTTACGCGCTCGTGAACATGTTCCTTTTTGGCTTAGAAAAAGTGTAACCAAATCAATAAATGGTGCTATTTTGTCTCACTTAGTAGATAGTAAACACCATGTCAAAATAGATGAGTCATTTACGATTGTATGTCAAGTACCAAGCAATCAGCTTAAAGTTATACGATTACGTCTCTTAGCTATAGTGGAAGGTATAGGGATTATTGAGAAAAAACCTCACCAATATGTGCAAAGGAAGCACATTCATCCTCTTTGTTTACTCTGGCCTACTATAAGGTCAGTAGGGACAAAATCATCCATATTTTCATGTCATATTATGCCTTCTTACTCCTTTTCACTGAGCTCACATTACTCCATTATCGCCTTTATTATGTTTCAACCTTTTGTAATTTATACTAAGCTCATTATATCTAGAGTATTTTGTTACACACTTCACCATTTAACCCTTTTATCTGTTAGCCCTTGAGTTTAATTCAGCCTGGAGCTGACACTATATGGGTGTGCGTGTCACAATCTGGAACCTGAAAGACGTACTGCGTTGTGTAAAATTCGCTTATGTAATTTAACTTGAACAGTCGACTAGTTGAATATATATATATATATATGTAGAAATGAAATTCGTCTCATAGATATGTGAAATCTACCGAAACCACTTAATTGTCTCTTTTTTTTATCCAACTAAAAGACCCGAATTCACTTCATTTTAGACTTTTTTCCAAAAAACCGAATCACTTTTTCAAACGACAATTTTCATTCACAAACACCTAAAACATTTTTATGAAACTCTTATGCATTTTGTAGAAGAAAAGAGGACAAAAATCTTGGCTAAAATTTTTTTTTAAAAAGTATCCGATCAAGCCACATACCCACGATATATATTTATCAGCAAAATACACAAAGAATTCTACTGAATATGGAAAAGTAATATGGGAAATAAATCTGTTATTGGCAAAGCAAAGAGAACTCAAAAACAATACATATTGGACTACAGTACTAGTAACTGTTTTATATAATTACCAAATTAGTTATTGGCAGTATCTGCCTATTTTAGCAGAAATTGAGAGAATAAGAGATGCTTTTTTTACGTGTACGTCACCTAACCAACTTGATAAAACAAAAATGCCTGTCCAAAAACACTAAAAGCACACGGTTAATTCATCTTTAGAAATGAAGCTCACTGATAGACAACAGACAGTTTTTCTTCTTAATCTGCCAATCACACGCTTCTTCTTCTTCTTCCTTATCGTTTTTCCAGATACTTCATTTATTCAGTCTAGTGATTAGAAGTTATTTGGTTGGAATCCTACCGTTAACCAGATTTTCCCATGGACTTCATTCATTACCCAGTATATTCAGAAAACTTTCGTTTAGAAGATGGGTAATCAGTTGACTAAAGGAAATTGAGGAATTTAGGGACCACTAAGTTCATAAATGTGAAACAACAAAAGCAGCAATATCCAGTGTCAATCACTATCAACGGGAGGTTACTTCATTCACTTATCTAGGGAGCACTGTCTCAACTACAGGAGGAACGGACGAGGATGTCAAGTCCAGTGAGAATCGGGAAGGTGAGAAACACATTCATCAACCTGAAACCAATCTGGAAATCTTCGTCACTCAGCCAGCATCAACAACAAAATCCAGTTGGATTTTCAATACAAACGTCAAGTCAGCTAGCACTTCTATACGGATCAGAAACTTGGCGGGAGGGTCACAAAGAATATTTCCAACAGCCTGTTGCAGACCTTTATCAACCAACAACTGTCTTCGCTGGATCTATACTGAAGATCAGATGGCCGGGTCGGAAAGAATCACCAACAAGAAACTATGGAAACAAACAAAACAAGAACGAATCTCCCAACAAATATGCAGGAGAAAGCGGAGATGGATTGGACACTCACTGAGGAGGCCTCTGGGTGACATCGCGCGTCAGGCCATCGCTTGAGTGGAACTCGAAAGGGAAGTGGCGAGTGGGACGTCCAAGGGTGAGAGATCGTGTGAAGAGGAGTTGACACAGTATGGACTACCATGGATGCGGGTGAATTGTACAGCAGAAGACATAATCAAGTGAAGACATGCAGTTGAAGCCCTATGTTCCACTAGGAACCCAAGGGAACAATAATAATAATAACAAAGTTCATTAACTCAGTCTTGGAATGATTCACACCTTTACAGATAAACAAAAATTCAGTAATAATCTTATCATCTCATTCATTTTATTGATCCGACAAACATTTTTTCCTGCTAAGAAACCGGTGAATAATTATTTCACTCGAATAACTTAACATGAAAGGATAGAAATCACAGCTCCTAAAGTTATTTTTATAGATATGAAAATATCTACCAGTATGAAACCACATGTTTTTGTTACCAACAGGCAGAAGAGAACAGGATCAAAATTTGACACTAAAGTCTCAGGAAAGATTTTATCTGATATTTTATTTTGATGGGGAAAAACAGTGACAGCATAGGAAAATCATTTTTAACATTTAGGCAACCTAATCCTGTTCAGGGGTAGACAAAAAGGAGTTTGCATAAAGAGCATTCATAAAATGGATTTTCTTGAGATGAAATGTCTTTTAACCACGGATTTTCTAAGAAATTATCAAGAATGGGAGAAAAAAGTTGAAGAAATTCGAGAAGGAAGTTACAATAAACGCTATGTCTTGCTTGAAAGTTGAGTACTACCTTAAGATTTTGGTAGCTTTTTGTTATATGCATAAAATACGACAAAGTATCGGAGATAGATTGGAATACGCTCGATTTTACAAAGAATTTTGTTCATGAGAGATAAAAGTCAGTTTTTTCTTCAATAACAACTTCAAACAACTACAACTCCATGGACTACTACTCGAATAATAAATTAATCACTATCTCAGTAATATTTTCAACAGTTTTAATTTCGGATCTTTAATACATTTACAAACATTTATAAGTTTGAAATATATTAACCAGTAATCAACTTGAAACTTTTCAGTAATTTAAGTCACTTTTATTTTTACACTCTCCCATTTTAATTGAAGGATTAGCTGGACAACATATATTTACAACAATAAATCTCTTAGGGTATTCTAAACTTATCAGGTAACATAAGGTATGAGAATAAAAACCTACTTTTTAGAACGTTTAATGAAATGCATTTAGTTCAAAATATTAACAAAAGTCCATCCGATTTTATTACACTTCTGCATAACTATAAAAACAGGTACTTAGAAAGTATTCTAACCATTCGTTTCAATGTAACTGCTTCAAAAACGGATTTTAATCAGTGTGGTTCACTGAAAACAGCTTTTTATCTTTGTCAGTGAATTTTTATTCAAGACTGAAATCCTCATCAAAGATACAAGTTCTAGAAGTCGTCGAACATTTACGCTTTGGAATGTTTTTCAATTAAACGGTGAATAATAGCCCACATAGAAACAAGAAGTAAAATGTTATTGAAAACGCGATAAATTCGTAGGTGAAGGTTTCGATTTCAGCACTTTAGGAAAAAGTATTATCCTTACTGTCTGTGATGCACTCATGTGCCTTGCCTGTTTTACTAATGATTTGTAAGTCCGGAAAACGACATTGAAATTTGCCAAAGTCTAGCAGCTCGATTTCATATAATCAACAGCAACACTGGTGAAACTTTTAAAGGTCTAAACTCCATGTTTAGTTCGAAAAGCAGAGGGAAGGAATGATTGTATGGAGGATTTAATCATGAGCTGGCATCAGTTAGAGAACCACTGGAAAACCTGGGAGTACTGGACAGCTGTTTCGTCCTAGTTTGGGACTCCTCAGCAGTACGCACCCACCGGGGTTCGAACCCAGGACCTTCTGGTTACAAGGCGAGCTCGTAGACCATTGAGCCACTGGGACCCGGTCCAATGGTCTACGAGCTCGCCTTGTAACCAGAAGGTCCTGGGTTCGAACCCCGGTGGGTGCGTACTGCTGAGGAGTCCCAAACTAGAACGAAACAGCTGTCCAGTACTCCCAGGTTTTCCAGTGGTTCTCTAACTGATGCCAGCTCATGATTAAATCCTCCATACAATCAAACTAAATCCCTACAAAACCAACATCCGGAAGGAATGATCACGAAAGTTTATAGTACTATCAACAAATTGAAGTAGAATTTTCTTTTTTTTGAAATAACAAGTTTACTTCTTCCTTTCCACGTTATTTACCGCATTTTAAATTGAGAATGAAGTTATGCAGAGTAGAGTGAGACAGCTGTCCATTACTGCCCGGCTATCAATGGTTCTGTAACTGATATCGATCCGTGATAAGACTTAAGATAAATTAAATTCCGACAAACTAACTCTTGAGAACTAGTCTGATGCTTTCCATTGGCTAGCTACAGGACGGAATCGCCTAGAGTTCTAGTGGGAAATCGTGACTGATGGAGTCCATCCGGTAGGGAGTGGGGGGGGGGACAAATACTCGCTGATAATGACTTTGGCTGGTGTCAGTCACGTTAAAATCACGAACTAGTAGAAGTTGGAATTCATGAGATGGTCACTGAGTAAGATTTTGTCGACTGAATGGTCAACGAGCTCGATTTGTAACCGAAAGGTGCTAGATTCCAATTGTGGTGGGTGCGTACTGTGAAGGATCCCAAACTAGGATGAAGCACCTGTCAAGTGATCCCTAGTTTTCACTGTTTCTCTGACTTATATCAAAACTCTACCAAACTTGAAAGATTAGAATAAGTTTAGTCACTCCGTTTCAATGACTTTGCAGCAGTTTCTAAAGATATTCAACGGGGAAACCGCTAAGGTAGCTATTTAAAAAATAAGTGATTGTTCAACTTTCCAATGTATTAGTGATCTCTAAGAATTAGTTTGTAGAGATTATGTTTGTTCCAGGTTAGACCACGGATTGATATCAGTTAGAGAACCAGTGGAAATCAGGGAGAAATGGACACCTGTTTCGTCCTAGTTTGGGATCCATAGACCAGGCAAGACCGTACATCCTACTCACTGTCACTGGTTTCAGCGCGACCACCAATCAGTGTCACCATTGGGAACTCCATCTTCACCCCTGACTGAACGGATCCCACTGGTCACTAGACCTCTAGGCATTTTCTTCTTGTAACCAGTCTCTAGCGAGCAGCAAATTAATTTTCATAAGTTAGTTTGTAGCGATTGAGTGCGCACTACCGATGAATTTCAAAATAAGACGAAACAGCTGTCCAGCACTCCCGGATTTTCAATTATCCTACGACTGATATCAGTTCGTAGTATTAATAATCGTCTGAATTGTAAATGTGATTTTTCCTAAAGATTACTGATTCAACTGTTGTTTACAGAACTACTCAGGATAGCATACTGATAATGTAGATAAATTCTGTGTGCATTAATAGTTTCACACTAATAAACAAATTTTATTTTTAAACTTCCGTCGAACTGAAAGATTTAAAGCAATTCATGTTCTCTATCTTACAAATAAACTACCTGATTCTGAAGAGGGTATATTATATGATCCAAATTTCAGAGTAATAGTGTTGACCAAAAATTTCCCTTTATTACGAGTGGTTGAATTTAACGAAACATGATTGGCTGTTTTGTTGATTGCCTAATATATATATTATTGTATGCGGAGAAGAAATGATTTTAGACTATAAATCTAAAGTTATCCTAACATATTTTTAACTCTAAACAAATGTAAATAATAAAAGATTGAAAACGAAACCGTCAAGGATGAATAACACTTCATATTATGATGAAGCTCTTTCAGACATTACAACCGGTGGTGAAATCGAATCATCTAGTCCTGTTATCATGCTTCTTGTGTCTGTTGTCTATCCTCTTATAATTATATTCAGTACAGTTGGTAATAGTATTGTCATATTAACTGTAGTACGTAGTACAGCAATGCGAACTATTACAAATTTATTCATATCAAATTTAGCTGCATCTGATCTGTTAATGACATTTGTTGCAGCTCCTGTTACACCGATTGTATTTCATATGAAAAGTTGGAAATTACCAGAATTTCTGTGTAAATTATTGCCTGTAACAATGGGCGTTAGTGTGTATGTTTCAACGCTTACGTCAACAGCTATAGCAGCTGATAGATATTTAGTTATTGTTCATCCATTTCGAACACGAATGTCACAGCTTATATGTGGACTTATCATAGCTGGTGTTTGGCTTATTTCTGTGCTTATATCATTACCATTAGGGATTTACACAATCATTAAAATTGATGCAAAAAATAATGAACCTTCTTGTATTGAAACATGGCCACATCCGTTATCAAGACCAGTGAGTTAATTATTTGTCAGTGAAGTATTTTTTTTAATGTTTTGCTTATTTAATGATGCCTAAATGCGTGTTAGTTACAGTAATAACTGAATCCATTTGTTACTTATGACATTATTATTATTCTCTGAGCTTCTGAGTGGAACATAGGGCTGAAATCGTACATCTTCACTTTATCTTATTCTTTGTGGGCCTCTTTAGCTAACCCCACGATTGTTCTTAAGCCTTCAACTCCTCCACGCAATCTCTTTCATATCGCTATCTGTCCAAAGCCTACAACTTGTTGTTTCCGTCGTAGAATTCCGCTCAACAGCTTCGCGTGATATCACTTAACGGTCTCCTGAGCGTGAGTCCCATAGGTCTCCATTTCCTTCAATATTTTTTGGAGAAACTAGTCCTTGGTTGATTCGTTTCCAGAGTTCCTTGTTGTTAATTCTGTCTTGCCGGCGATCTAATCTTCCTTATGGAGTCAGTGAAGGCACCTGTTGATTAAAGTCTCCAGCATCAGCCTGTCGAAAATGCTTTCCGTGACGCGCCGAGTCCCTAACCGATAAAGAAGAAATGACTTAACATTAGCGTTGAAGGTCTGGATCGTATTCTCTGTGCTCAGCGCAGAAAGTGGTGAAGGTTTGCCTTACTTTTTCTATTTTGGTTTTGCCATCCTCTTCCGTGTTGTGTGCCTGTAGCTAAAAGGATACTGCTTAAGTAAGTGAAAGAAGTGAGCTCCTCCAAACTTCTCACGTTATTGGTGACTGGTTCGTGTCGTTGTTATCGGTTGACTATCTTCGTCACCTCCACTTGAAGTCATGCCTTCTCCCAGTTTTTCAGTTTTCGTCTGTACGTCTTAGAATGTAATGTGACACCAGACATGAAATGTTCGTGAATTCCAAACATTCTAATCTTCTTATCAGTCCAACGTATAACTGTCTTCTTGTTCCTCACATTGTCTCACATAACTCAGTCCATCACAATTACGAATATCATCGGTGATAGTAGGCAAACTTTTCTAACTCCGGTTTTTAATTCAAAGGCTTCTCTGAGTTTTCTGTTGTGAGTCACTTGACATGTGGTATACTTATCACATAGGTTACTGAATTAACGAAAATGTAATGTTTGAACAAAAATATCTTCGAAACAATTTTTGAATTTTAAAAAAAATTGTCTTCACTTAAACTATTAAAATACTTTAAAAGGTTTTGTTTTCACTGAGAAATCGAATTCTCTAGGAGTTAACTGTAACAAAGTGTCCCATCGCCTAGCATACACACGTGAAAACTCTTTTATGGCTTAACTAAATAGTTTGTGTTTACCAAGGCTATAGGTGTGTTAACATTTTTATAAAGCAGTTAAGCTCACAGTTGGCCACCTGTTTGTGTTCATGAAAGAATAATTCTCAAACATGGTTCTCTTAGATCTTTCATGTCTTCTGGTGATAAGCGGTTAAATGGTTTGTTGAAAAGAGTGAAGTATTCGTGTGTTTAATAGATCTAATCACCATGCTATTATATTTGACAAAAAAGAACTCAGGTTTCTTCGCTTGCTTGAACAAAATTTGATTCTGTTAGGACTTCTACAAATATTTAATAATTCCCATTGTAACATTAAGAACACAGTATTCAGCCAAGAGACTCTTTTCAACGAATTTATTATCAAGCTGTACAATCGTATATATGTGGTTTCATTTTATCCGGTGAGAAAATTAAGTCAAAGGTATGAATACATGAAATAATAATAATAATAGTAGTATGAAATGTAATTAAAATATTTGTGATTATAATCATAGTTCACTGTCAAGTGGCAAAATAATTAATCTCATATATAGAATAATACATAAGTTGTACAGATTTTAGAAGGGGTTACATAATTGTAAGATTAGTAGACGGATATAAAATGGTACATAACATGGTGTGAAATTTGATAAGATGTGATTCAATATTGTAAAAATAAAAAATTGATAATTTTGGGTTTAAAATGACAAGTGGGTCAAGTGGAAAAGATTCAGAGTGAGAATAGTAATAATAATAATGGTAATAACAATAATAAAAATAACCGTCGTAATGAGGGAAAGGTACATAGAATAACTAAATAAACAAAATAAATAAATGTCTATCCCTCTACGGCCAAGGCCGGAGTAGGGATTGTACGTACTTCTTTTGTACACAAACGTCTGGCTTGGAGTTATGAATGGCCAAGGCCTGTCTTTAGAAGTCTGTATACCTTTCCAAAATACATACACCTCATGTATTATTCTATATATGACATTAATTATTTTGCCACTTGACAGTGAACTATGATTATAATCACAAATATTTTAATCGCACTCCATACTACTATTATTATTATTTCATGTATTCACACCTTTGACTTAATTTTCTCACCGGATAAAACTTCTTAAATAAAACCACATATATACGATTGTACAGCTTGATAATAAATTCGTTGAAAAGAGTCTCTTGGCTGAATATTGTGTTCTTAATTCTACAAATACCTCCATGGAACACTGATAGCACAACAAAACGCACTCCAGTTATGTTCAGCCTACATAGGTCCATTGAATTCAATATGTATTTTGAAGTTCACTAGCAAATAAGTGAAATAAATTTTCTACAAATATAATTTTTATGCGAATAACAGAGAAACACTGGATCCATACATCAACTGTAACATGACATTGTTAAACATACAGACAGATAAAGACGCTCTGCCTACATTTCCAGTAAGTAATACTCTTGATATTTTTTTACAAATAAAAATGTAAAGTGAGAATTGATAGAAAAATTTTGGGATATTTCTGAGGGTACGAGCAGCATTCAGAAATCTTCTTTTATATAATCCGAAAATATATCTTCTAGAAATTTTGAAATATGGAGTATATATTGATTCTTGTATGATTTAATCCAAACATGAAACTAAAATATTGAAGGCAGATTGTGTCATTTAGGGAATTCAGTACGATGACTGATATAAATTTTGGTCTGACTGCTCCCATCATTCTTATATTTCTGAAGCCATGTTTAGTGGAGTCTGATAAATTGCTTGAAAGCCTGATCACCAGGCATTTATTTGTAATAATATAGTACTTCACAAATAATGAGAAAATCCACTTTTGTTTTACGTCTCTCAATTTTAATATAGTACACTTCAGAAAAAATAAAACATTATTTTTCATACGACCAGCAAAATAAGTTCTTTCATAAGAATACTGTCGGGATACTTTATAATTTTGAAAGATATAAAACGATTAAACTTATGTCATGCCATAGAATAAAACCCAATCATACCCAGACGAAATTATAACACTGACAAATAAATGCTTTCTAAAATATACCCGAAAATACATCAACATTGAAATTAAGCGATTTCATTTAGTACATACACAAACGATACATATAAATATACTGGTTTTTAAAGTTAAGAACCCCGCCTACTTTACTAGTTCTCTAGTTTCCTACCTGATCTTAAGCCCAGAAAAAGAGGAAAGGTTAGATGTGCGTCTTGTGATCCTACTCCGCAAAACAAATTGAACTGCTACAGGGACTTCAAACACAAGATAAATATAAATAACAAACTTATTCTTCGCTGGAATCAGAGAGATGAAATAACTCAGGCTGTTGATAGACTTCGGGAAACCAGCCAGCCAGCCGATATGCTGTCTTTTGATGAAAACAAATACAAATAACAGGACTTCGAATGTTCATATAATGTACGAACCTGGGAAGGCTTCCTAGGTAGCTAAAGGAACGAGAAGATATGGCATAGAAGTGCTTGAATCCTTATTGTTCCCGTCAGAATCCAAAGAAATAATACTATAGCAGTTATTTTAAAATTGAGACTAGGTGCTTTACACACCTCAGTGTGAATCCCTTCGCTACTTAATTATCGCCTCAAGAATACAATTAAGTGCATTCGTGAAAAACCCAATAATTTTATTTTTCATGTATGACAGAAACAGTTCCACTATTTGTTCCTGTAAATGAATATACATAAGTATATTCTTTCTCTATGCTCTAGAGGAATTGTTTAACTAATGGAAACAAAGTCTCTAATGCATCCTTACTTATTATTTTATAACACCCTATGTGTACAGACGTCCTGTGTGATACACATTAGTGTTATATTGGCAGTTGATAATGGTTAGAAGAAGCCTAATATCTTTTGAAGGATGTTCATTTAAAATTAACATTTGATGAACATTTAGGAAGATGTTTTTTTAAAAGATAATAATTACTTTCATCTAAAGATGTATAATTCACACACCAAAGACTTATTTATCATGCCAATATCTTTTATCTAATGCACTACTTATTAGATACTCATTCATATAAACTTGTCTGCTGTCTGTAATCTCTCATAATCTCCATAAATGTAGTTCTTTTTCTTTTTGATAACATTCCTTTTCTCCAATAGCTTGTGTAACTGTATGCATAATAAACGACATTTGTTTATTTAATAATATTTATCGTAGCTATGTGTCGTCTTAAGCCAAAAATGACTGTGATTTCACACGTTATATCAACTTCAGATTAGAAATAGCTTATATAGCATGAATGAATAAGTGAGATGTGCGTCAGTAGAACAATGATTAGGACTCTCGTTGACCATGCATATGGTCCAAGTTTCGATCCCCTGTCAACGCACACCTGATATCAACTGGTCGGCCTGCGAAATTTGGACTAGCTGCTAAAAGATCCATACTTGTACCAAAAATACGGTGTGGAATCAAGCTATAATCAAAATAAAAAATAAAAATAAATGTGTAATTTAAATTAATTATCATCTGCTGAAGAAGCTGTGGCTTACACATAGAAACGTTCAGAAAAATCATGTTTTCTTTAAACACACTGGGATTATTTTAAATAATTTATAATGATTCAATCTGACTTGGAGCTCAAATTATTCCAGGAAATTCATAACATCTACGATCTGGAAACATATAATTATCATGTCAGTTATTATGAATCGGTGTTATAATTCATTGCCTAGATTTCTAATCCCCTGAAATTTGTAACATAATTCGTAACCTTGGCATAAATCGACAAGGTTAAAACTTTTAACACTTCAATAGGTTTAATTAACACAACATCTAACGCTGAAAAATGTCAATGAAAGCACAGGAAGGAGGTCGCTGAACTAAGAAGAAACATTTAATTGAATTTTAGATTTTCCTGTCGACTGATTGGACCAAAGTGCTCGGTCTCAGGTTGACATGTTGGCTTCTTATGCAAATGCTTCGGCGATGTCTGGGCTTTTTTAATTAGTATTTAATTAGTGGATGGTGACTGGCAGTGGAATCCAGGATGCGCACTTCGTCCTATCTAGGACTCATCAGCTTCCGAATGTACCTGCATTTCTCAGTGAGTGATGATGTTCTCACCGAAACTCGAACCCGGTGCCCGTAGTTTCAAACGCCAAAGCATTATCCACTTGACTACTTGGGCCACGAGAGCCACCTCTTGTTCAACGGGTCATATTAATTATATGAATTTGAGATTTTCCCGTCGATTGATTGGCTCTCGTGGCCCAAATGGTCTAGTGGATAATGCTTTGGCGTTTGAAACTATGGCCAATGGGTTCGAGCCTCGGTGGGAACATCATCAGTCACTGAGAAATTCAGGTACATTCGGAAGCTGACGAGTCCTAGATAGGACGAAATGCGCTTTATCCTGGATTCCACTGTTAGTCACCATCCACCAATTAAATACTAAAAGGAAACATATTACAATTAGCACGAATAAAAGGAAGTCAGTTATTCTCGTTTCCTAAAGGGACAATTTTAGCCTGATAAATCTTCATTATTTTGTATTCTCTTGGGAAGTAAAGTTTACTTGATATTGCTCTCTACAAAGAATTAAGGAAAAATCACTTATAAGAGTTGATGCAGTATGGTATCTATATGCATATATATTATTTATTTTGTCAATGAGGTCAATCGTTTGAGTACAGTTTATTCCTCTTTGTTGAATCATAACATATACAAAGTCTTAATAGGGTGAAATATTCCCATATCATGAATTAAAAGTGAGTTTGAACGAAGAATATTCTTTTCAATAATTTTCCCCTCTTCAGGTTCTTACAATCCCAAAATATAATATTTTTTGTCGTCACAATAATGGCCAGTTATGCGGCGGATACATATTTTTTTAACGTAGAATAACAGATTACTTATGGGGTGTCAAAATAAATAGTTGTATTTGTGTGACAAACGTGCTAGACTGAAACCGATTACAAAATATTGTAAAATGGGAGACACTGGTGGCGATCGGTTATAATACATTCGTAGAAAAAACACGTCCAGACGCTGTTCCTACCGTGACCACACCTGGAATAATGTTTATTCTTCTCACCAAGACTGCCTCTACCCCTGAACCATCTTGGTTGTATTTTCTTTCTTTGCTTATTATTACAATTATTATTATTCGTCATAATTTATGTCCTTCATGTGAACATTCTCTCAATTTTATCGAAATTTCCATCTATACTATCCGGACTTATTATTAATATTAGTAGTAGTAATATTATCTCTTTCCTCAGTATATGCCTTCACCTGTTTCATCTCACACATTGGTTATTTCATTATGAACCTCTCATTGCAGTCTTACTATCTCTTCTCTCATACATACTATTTTGTACTAGCCACTAACCTGACGTCTTTTATAATCTTGGATTGACTTGTCAAATTTTCTATCCCAGTAAGCTGTTTTACATTACACTGATGAAGAGATCCTAGTTGTCTGATTTGTTGGGGGCACCATTTTATAAGTTTATCAAGTCTTTTATGAAATTAAAATATTTCATAAATTGTAATTTTTCTAAATGTTAGTTGGATCCAAATCTGAGGAAATCATACATGATTGTGGATTTTTTATTCTATTTGCTAGTTATCAACAAACGACATCTGCAGTCTTCTAAGGCTACTTTTGTTTCCACTGTAATGTATTGCTAATCTAGTTATTTGAGAGATAGTAAAAGAAACTAGAATCAGCGTCTTTATTTACTAATTGTGTAGTAGTATAAGTACTCTTCTTAAGTGGTTGGAAGTGAGACACTATTTGAGCAACCTAACCAATAAATTCTACTCAATGTAAAAGTTCATTTATTCCAAAACCACTTAGACTTTTTCACCATTTTCCACTCAACGTCTGCTGCAAAGATGATTATATTGGTCACCTGGTGAACGTTGGTTAGCAGTGGAATCCAGGATGAGCATTTCGTCCTATTTGGGACTCATTATCTGGATGCACATGCATTCGCCAAAGAGTAATGGTTTTTCCACAGAGGCTGGAACCCGGTGCCCACAGTTTCAAATGCCAAAGCGTTATCCACTTGACCACCTGTGCCATGACAGCTACCTCATAGGCTACAGGTCTTCTTAGTTATTTACTTCAATTTAGATATGCTCGTCGACTGATTCAACTGAAGTGCTCAGTCTCAGGTTGACATGTCCGTTCCTTGTTCAGATGTGTCAGTGATGTCAGATAGGACGAAATGCTCATCCTTGATTCCACTACCAGTCACCGTCAACCAAGTGACTCCAAGTTATATGACCAGCCATCGTCAAAGCATCTGCACACAGAGCCAACATATCAACCTGAGACCAAGTACTTCAGTTCAATCAATCGACGGGAAAATCTTAGTTGAATTAAACGAATAAATAGAGCCTAAGATGAATATAAACCAACTTTAATTGATCGATCGCTCAAACCTTCAGTTAACTGAATTAAAAATGAAGCATAAACACTATTGTTTAGACAGTCTCCCTCATTGAATGAATCAAATATGCATGTTGAAATATTTATTCAAGAAATAAACAGAATATTTACTTCAAAATAGAAGAGACTTTTGCTAAATTAACTTTGTTCACTTTCCATTCAGTTAACAGTATTCCTCCTCTTTTTCTTACCCAATGAATAAAACTTCATTTCTCCTACAGCTGAATAAACAGTGTGATCTATTTACCACTGGTATTCACAAAAATTTTCTATAAATAAAAGACAAGAGGGAAATTTTAATGAAAATTCATCATAAGCAAAGTCTTAACACGTTTCTGACATTATTATTATTATCATTATCAATATTGACAAATATTTTGAAGATAGAAAAATAACTAAAATGAAACTTAGTAATGGTTTAGAAATCATTTCTGAAGAAGAAGTGAAGTCAGACAATTAACTACTGTTAACTAGTTAAAAAGATGAAAAATAAAAAAGTGACAAATTTAGCGTCACACTAATGAATTCTGATGTAGGTAAGGGGGAAAAAAGTCAATTAAGGACATTGTAAACAGGATTTCATCATGAGATGTAACCAATCAAATGCCTACAAACTAACACTTGAAACGTCATTGCAGTTTATTACTTAAACGAATTTTATTTGAAAACAACACACAACTAGTTGGTTGGAGTAGTCTACAACTACTCATTTTAGCCAATCAGTAGTATGTAGCTTTTATGCGAATTCTTTCGCTTCTAGATAAACATTAATGACATCAAGCAGATCGCAGACTGTGACCCAAACAAGTAGATTTCCAAAGGAAACTACAGTGGAAATTTCAACATACATTATTATTATTTCCTTTAATTCCTACAGGAACATAGGGCTTCAACTGCGCACCTCCACTGCCTTCGGTTCTCTGCTAGAGTTTTCACCTGGCTATAAGTCTGCCCCCAAATTTTTTCATCTCCTCTTCACATGACTTCCTCCAAGTCACCCCGCCCTCGGACGACCAACTCGCCGCTTCCCTATCGGGTTCCACTCGAACGATGGCTTTTCTAGTGATGTGGCTTGATGGTTTCCTCAGAGTATGGCCAGCCAATCTACCTCCATTTCTTCCTCCCTATTTGTTTCACACTCGGTTCCTGGTCGGTTCGCTCATTACCAGAGATCCCTGTTGCTGATCTTTTCTGACCGCCCATCTGAACTTGAGTATTGAGCGGAGGCAACTGTCAAGGAAGGTCTTTAGTTTGTTTGAGATGCTCTTTATGACGCCCTAAGTCTCTGAGCCGTATAGTAGCACTGACTACACTCAAACTGTGTACATTTGGAAATAATAAGCCATTTGCACATTGTTAATTGTTTATTCAACCAGAAATCTGGTGACCTGGACTGATCCGCTTCTCACAAATGAGTTAAACTTAGGGTCAGTCGCAAGTGAGCGAAACAGCCGTCAGGTGTTTAGGATTCCCTCGATCTGACAAGCCAGTAAGCACTACTGATTGGTGAGAGTGGTATACAACTACTCATCTCAACCAATCAGTAGTATATAGTTCTATGCGAAAAAACAATTTCATTACTGTATGATTTCTAGTCGTTACACGTTTTGTGATTACGATTCAGAATGCTCAGTGTTTCTTACTCTTGTTAATAAGCAAATATCGAAATTTAGTTTTCATGCAAGGAAACATCTAATTTCTTGTTGTTACTAGAATAGTGACAACAAACAATGACAACAAATAAACTAGAAACGCCAGTATCATTTTATTCTACTGGTTTCCTCTTCATCCTTCAAAGTAATAGGACCACACCATTATTTCTCCTTTTACAGTGCATAATTACAAAAGCCGTACATCAAGTAATTTCAAAAACATAACAGAATGAATGGTGGTAATTACATGCAAACTGCCATTTAAAAAAGTCAGAATGTGATTGTGATTTACTGTGAGTGGTTGGTAGGTCGTACTCACTTACTGCAATTTCTACTCCTCAGTGCATCGTTTTCCATTTTTGTGCACTTCTATTCAGTCACACCTTGATAAAGTAGAGAATGGATTTCTATGACAGTAAAGGGACAAGCTAATATGCTTCAAATTAGTAAATTTGCAATTACATAACTGATCATATCAGTTTATACACGCGCTTGTGTAGTTTTCCATTTCGAAATTAATTGTTTTTATCTCACCCTTTTTTCACCAAATTAAAATAATGAAAAAGGTAAGATATGCCGGAAATATTCTAGTTTTACTACTGGTAGTTGCAAAAGTGTTGACTTGATTAAACTGAATTGCGCAACACTAAAGAAATGGGTGAGTGGCTAAATCAATTAGAAGCCAGTGAACACAGAATAAAAAGTGTAGTGTTCACATTGTCTGGAAAATCCCTCCCGCCTTATCTATTTATTTATTTATAATATTTATGCTTATTTAGACATTTTAACTGGTGCGTCGGTGGTATAGCGATTTGGACGCTTGCCGACCATGCACATGGTCCAGGGTTCGATCCCAGGCCACAGACGCACTGCTTTACCTCGCTAAGCCAGAAATAATGCTGGTAAAGAGGAAAGGTTGGGCATGAGGCTAGCAACCACATCTTGTAAAATAAACCTCGCCAGATACTAGCTTGCTAGGCTGCTAGCTTACTAGTTTTCTCGCCGGTCCCAAGCCCAGGTAAAGAGGGAGGGTTGGGGCGTGGTGCTAGCAACTCCACCCCTGTAAAACAACCAAATCGCTACAGAAACTTCAACGAATAAATATATTAAAAATTCTACAAAAGACACCTTCACTGCAACTGTCAGAGCAAAGCAGGAAACACTACGCGACATCACTGAAGAATCATGCGTGGAAGAACATTGGAAGTCTCTGAAGGCGATTCTCAACGAAACGTGTTCAACGGTTCTAGGAAGAAAGAAGAGACAAGACAAGGAATGGCTCTCAACGGACACTTGGAAACTAATAGAAGAGAGGAGAATGGTGAAAGAGTAAATGATTCAATGCAAGGACGGACAGGAGAAGGAGACGATGAGTTCAACTTACAAAGCATTGGACAAAGAAGTGAAGAAAAGTGCTAGGAAGGACAAAAGACGATTCTACGACAATCTGGCCACTAAAGCTGAAAAAGCAGTAGGCAAAATGGACCTCAGGACACTATATCAGATAACCAAATCTCTATCCGGGAAGAGATCAACACAAGCGAAACCTATAAAAGACAGCCAAGGGAACCCAATTACCAAGGGAGAAAAACAGATTAAACAATAGGCGGATTACTTCAAAGGACTCTTGAACCGACCATCACCTGCAACCCGTTCAGAAATACCAACAACAGCGCGCACACAACTGCAAGCTGACATCAATCCTCCAACGAGAGCTGAAGTCTTGAACGCAGTCAAACTTCTGAAAGCTGGAAAAACAGCCGGACCAGATGGAATACCCCCTGAAGCACTGAAAGCAGACCCAGAGACGACAGCAGACATGCTGACTCCATTATCGCGAAAGGTCTGGAAGGAAGGTAAGGTGCCTACTGACTGGAGGAAAGGTTACCTCGTGAAACTACCAAAGAAGGGCGACTTAGGCGTCACTCTGCAAGACCTGGCGAGGAATCATGCTCCTATCGACGCCAAGTAAAATCCTGAGTCGCATCATCCTGGAAAGAATAAAGGACGCACTGGATACAGAACTCCGACCAGAACAAGCTGGATTCAGGAAAGTCAGGCCAATCATGTTCTGACCAAATTGCAACTCTACGCATCATCATCAAACAAAGCATGGAATGGAACCCAAGGGAGCAATAATAACAATAAACAGAAACTTCAAGCCACTAGCTTGGAGGCCTATGTACCACTGAGGAACGTGAACGAAAAAAATTCTGTATTACAGTGCTTGTTTTAAATTTAGAAATCTACATTGCTTGTAGAGCTGTCTAATGGCACTGTTGAGGTAAATTTGAGTTTTGACGTTAGTATTGTTTAATAGAATCACCAAAACATTGAAGAATAATCGTCTCTTCCCTGCCTGTGAAAGGTCTCGTAATAGTGCGTGTCCCAACGGATTTTTTCGTTGGCAATACAATAGAACGTAGAGATCAGTTTCTTGCATTCAGAATATAACCGAATAAATTTAGTGGTTACAAAACGTTCTTTATAAAGTTTGTAATCCATAAAGCCGTAGCTCGAATTCTATATCAGTACATATTTTCACTTTTCCTTAAATCGTTAATCATTACATCAATGGTAGTCTTTCCAGTCTCAAACGATCTCAGCCAGTTTTATCATTAAAATACGAAGTCCAAATTGTGATATCGACAATGGCAAAATATATAGCGCATTGCTCCTCTTTTACCTAACTAGAAGCTTTCCTATGGAGGACTACAATTTACTACATACTAATCAACATTTTAGTTTCATATTGTTAATGTAACATAAAGTGCCATAAATATTTTACAAATAAACTGACAGAAATCTCGCACAAATACTACTTTTTATAAAGAAATATTTTTGTTTTACAAGTCATAACACAGATTCCATGAAGAAGCTGTGGGAAAAAGGTAACTTCGACTTCAGAATATGATAAGGTTCAGACAGTATAATTCTACTTTCATTGTTCAATATAGATAGGGCATTTTAGTGACTACAACTGACAATAATAAAATTTACACATGTTGTGAAATATTTTGTAAAGAGGTGCATTCATTTAGTGGCAATTCGTTGACCACTAGTTTGAATCTGGTCTATCCTCAAATGCAATTCATTGCATTCAAAGTATTTGCTAATTAATTATGCGAACATGTGGGTTGGTAGTTCAACAATAGAATGCTTTCCAACTAGGCATGTGGTCCTGATTCGATTCCCAGTCGACACACTGCTAAACCTCATTTAGCTGGTAACATAGCTAGAAGAGAAGAAAGGTTGGGTGCGAGGTCAACAACCTCACCCGTTCAAAAGAACGCTACTGCTCAAACATGAAGTTCTCAGCTCCGATTCAGATTCAAATGAATAAAAAATATTTCACTTGTCCAAATATAATATATATCCTAATTATATGAATTCTGTCCAGTAGCATCACTTTTAGTAATTAACTATGGTCTGTTTCATTATTCTGAAATAATAAAGGTAACGGAAATCCATTAATACAAAATTATTTCACATAACCTAATTTTATTTAGATAAAACTAAGTTTTTTCTGGATTTTACACTATGCAAGCCACAGCGGTTTTTAAAGTTTTTTTTCGATTTTGCGTTTCTGACATAATATAGTCGCTTGAATCAAATGAAGTGCTTTTATAGCAAGTTGTATATGTAGTTACTTGATCAGATTAACGGAATCAATTTTATTTGTCGAATTTTCAGTTTTTTCGACGATCATTACTGTATAAAGGGCAGACTCTGGTCGTTCTATCAGTCACTGGATGACAACCACACGCATTTGATGCACACTTGATGTGCTGAGAAAATTAAAGGCTATTAAAATAAGATTATGTTACGTGCAGTCTGATAGGTTTCATCAGTCAAATAAGCAGTTTGAAGAAATGTTGCTTTCTTCAGACTACCAAGGGCGTTATGTGTTATCGCTAGTTTTTTTCTAAAAATTACCCTGCTGATTAAAATCACTAAAAAGACTTTTATAACTTTTGTATGTTTCTAGTGATTTATGTGACGTACTTGACTCGAAAAAGTTGCGTTTGTAGCTACATATATGTTTATATCTGTAGGTGCGGAAATCATTTCATGCTAAGATGATAGTAATCAGTGGAGAAAATAACAAAAAAATGGGAAACAGAAAGTTTGAAATAATTTAGCAGTTTACAGGTGAATGATGCGTGAAACATTTCGTAATTAATATAGACACGCTAAGATCAGTGTGTTGTAAAAAGCCTTGATAAGAGATGCAACTTTGGAAAGTCGATAGTATAGGGAAAAAAGTACAGCTTGATTTATTCCCCTAAGTGTAGTTGTTAACATCACACTATAATTGTGCTTTTGGAAAATGCCTCTTCTTTAGACAAGACAAACTGTGAGGTTCGCATTTGCATTTTTCATGAATGAAATAAAAAAAAGATAATAGGACATATTGAACTGCACCTAGATATTCAGTCATTTTCAACTAACTGTCTAAAACGATGTAGAAATAAACGTCTCAAACGAGTTTTCATTTATTTCTAATGTATATTTTTTGACAGCGTACGACGTTTTCTTTTTAATAAGAACAAACCTTGACAGTCAACATTGAAAAAGACTTTAAACATGAGAAACTTACTAAGTCTACTTCACAGAGCCGCCTTTGATTCCCTGAATTCTGCATTTTTCTATAGAGCGAATCGCATAAGTCAGAAAATTTGACTAAGGTAAGGAAGACCCAGTTAAACCAGAATTCAAACCAAACAAAAGTCTGGCGAGATTTTCTACCACAGCCGTGAATAGTGTGAATATTGACCACATAACAGAGTGAAACATTCCTAATTCAGGCATAGAAATATTCTTTAAATGAATTTGAGATTTTCCCGTCCATTGATTGGACCGAAGTGCTCGGTCTCAGGTTGGCATGTTGGCATCTTGTGTAGTTGCTTCGACGATGTCCGGGCCTTTTTAATTAGTATTTAGTTGGTGGATAGTGACTATCAGTGGAATCCAGGATAAAGCGCATTTCGTCCTATTTGGGACTTGCCAGCTCCCGAATGTACCTGCATTTCTCAGTGAGTGATGCTTTGACGTTTGAAACTATGGCCACTGGGTTCGAGCCTCGGTGAGGTCATCATCAGTCACTGAGAAATGCAGGTACATTAGGAAGCTGACGAGTCCCAAATAGGACGAAATGCGCTTTATCCTGGATTCCACTGCTAGTCACCATCCATCAATGAGAGAAATATTCTGTTTACTGAATACGGATTCATCCAGCCATTTCAGTAACAAATCATCTGCTTCAGATATCTAGAAAATTGTAGTGTTTTAATACTCAAACATTACCGCATTAAAAACGTTATCTTACTTTTGTTTACGAGTTTCATATGTATGTATACGATGCAAACTTTTCTAGCTTCACTGAGAAAATATTTCAAATAGAATAATTATCAAATGACTATGAGAAGGTGAACAGGTGATTAGATAAAGTAGATAGAGTACATGAAAACATAATTATTCTCTGTAGAAATTCAATATTCAATTGAATGAAATTAGCAAAAATGGTTCAGTTATTAGAATTACCTTTTAGAATACATGAAAAAAACAACTGTAACAGCATGCATAAATTTCCGATATCATAAATTTATTTTCTTTGTTAGGAAAGAATGACACATAATCAAGTAGGCCAATGAAGAAATCGTAGAATGAATTCATTAATCCAGTATCATCCAAGGTATAACAACTTTTCCGAAGTTAAATAACATGTATACACGTTAATTTGTATAAATTATTGAAAAAAAAATAATACAGAAAAATAAAGTTTTGATAATAAAGACTTAATTCAATCTATACTGAGAAACCTTATCATTTTCATGAAGAAGGATACCCCAGTATGTTGGTGAAGAGGAAATATAATATACCTTCAGTTTAACATGGTAAAACAAAGGCTCAACTCATTGTTGACTATGAATTTTAGAAAATACATCAATGTTTCAATTTTAATAGTGGTGTCCTGGTGTTAAGCATTTGTTAAAATTAATGGATGGTTTCGAGTAGTTTTCATACATCCACTTAGATTTCTGTGTCTGCTAGAGGTGTAGAATTTATATTATTATACTTGTTTATTTGGTTAACTTGAAGGGATTGTTAAAACACTAGAAGGATTTATTTTTCTTTGTGTGATCATTGTGGTTCGATAAGTAGAAATGAGTAAAGTAAGAAAGATGACGTGAGGCAGAAATAAAAGATATTAATGCTTATTTGCTTTAGGCTAACTTTCAACTTTCCATTGATAAATTTAACTGAAATTTTCGGCCCCTGTTAATATGTTGGTTACTAGTACGAACGCCTAGACGCTGTCTGAGGATTAACATGAAGTGGTCTGGTGAATGGTGACTAGCGATGCAATCTAGGGTGCGTGTTCTGTCCTATTTGGAGGCACTTGCAATCCCCAGTGATAACAGTTTACCGCCATGGTGCAAAAAAAGAGGAATGGGTACTGATTCTTGGTCAAAAGAGTCTTAGTTTTTATGGATTTTATATCTGCTGGAGAAACACTGGAAACCTAGGAGTACTGGATAGCTACCTCGTCCTAGTTTGAGACTCATAGTCAGTAAGCTCCCACTGGGATTCGGAACCATGAACCTTCGGTTACCATTTAGACACCATTTAGCCACTTGAACTCGACCATATGCGCAATGAGTTCCAACTACCGATTCGTGATTATAGGTTTCGTGAGTGTTATGAACTTCCTGGAATAATTTGAACGCCGAGTCGGATTGATTCATTATAAATTATATAAATAAATCCCAGCGTGTTAAGAAGATCAAAACAAGATTTTTCTGAATGTTTTGCCATGTAATGATGAGTAATAAAAATCCGAATAAATCTGCTGAAGAAGCTGTGGCTTACACGGCGAAACGATCAGAAAATTCTTGTTTTGGTTTTCTTAACACTCTGGGATTAATTTAAATAATTTATAATGTACCGATTTGTGATCTTAGCAGAATCACCAGCCTGTGACATCGGTGAGTGGGGGACCCTACTAGTCACGACATTTTTTCACCGGAGCTCCAGGCAACTACATCCTGGAGCCAGTCACTACAGAGCATCGGATTTCTGTTTTATTTGTTCATTAACATAGCAGACGTATTATCTTTGACAACTGTATATCATTACAATGAGATATTCAGCTTACTGTTTAGACAACGCTCTTCCAGTTAACCCTTTAAAAGTCATAAAAATTCATATTTTACACATCTGTTTCGAATAAGACAACACTGAATACAGGCAAACCAGAAAATACCTTTAAAGTTGTAAAATCATTATTCAAAGGATATTGCTTTTTAAAGTAAGAATAATTTCAACTTGAGCCAAATTCAGTGAATCACAGATTATCTGTAAATAAGATGTCTACACCTCTCTGGTGAACTAGCAGTTTAAAACAAATTAATGAAAAAATCCGTAAGGAAACTTGTTACTAGCCATACATGTGGAAAATATGATGTGTCTTCGTGAAAATAATAACCTACAAGGAATAATACATGTAGAAGAGACTCTAGTAAAACTGATTGAAGAGATTAAATAACGTCATTGTTCCGTTTTTTTCCGTTTAAAATTCTTGATAATGCTATATCTAAGTAAGCACTTCCACATGCTTATCTTCAAATGATGATGAGAAAGAATGATGACTTTAAATATTGAGATGTATACTCAATTGATTATTATCATCACATAAATGAAGATGTAAGGTTTTTGCCTAAAACCATATACTACTCACTGGTTCAGAGGAGCAGTTTTTTGATTGTACCTTGATTCCACACCATTTTTTTGGTACAAGTATGTAATTTTTCAGCATGTGACAACAGTAACCCAAATTTTGTGGGCCGACCAACTGATATCATGTATGCGTTGGCAACGGATCGAATTTTGGACCATGCGCATGGTCAGCAATAGTCCTGACCTCTGTGTCACCGACGCATACCACTCATGTCAATCAGTAGTGCTTGCTAACTAGTCAGATCGAGGTGACCTTAACACCAGACGGCTGTTCCAATCGTTTACGGCTGATCCCATCAACGGTGTGCACAGTTTGACTCAGTTGATAGAAGCGGATCCGTCTAGGTCACCCGATTTCTGGTTGGCTAGTTTGTTGGCTGAACTGGTCATTCCATAATTCAAATTGTTAATTTACGAATTGGTTATTAGTCCCTAATATACACAGTTTGACTGTTGAAATTTCCACGGTAGTTTCCTTTGAAAATTTAGTTGTTTAGATTAAAGCCTGTGATCTGCTTGGTGGCATAAATGTTGATCAAGCATATTTGCTTGCAAATCGTAAATTTGATTTAAAGTTTGAGCTTTATGAAGCGTAGCATTCAACAAGTATCTTCATACGATGACAATCAAAACATCTTTAAATAGTTAACATAATTACTATATATGCGTAAACCATGGGCACTCTTGGAGGATTTAATTCCATAATAATCTGTTTATTAGACATATCACATAGCGGGAAAACAGTATAATTTCCTGGATGACTTTTTGAACACAATTTATTGTTTATAATCATACCAGTTATAATTACACAACTTCAAAACATCCGTTTCGAAAAGGAATTCCGTAGGACCCGTGTTTTTTTCATTTATTTCCACAGCTAATTTGAATATATACAACAAAATTTAGAATTTATTTAAACACATATTTTTGTATATTTTGAAATAACAAACATTGAGTTAGTATACAATTGGTGGATGGTGGCTAGCAGTGGAATCCAGGATGCGCATTTCTGCCTATTTGGAACTAAATGCCCGAACATCGTTGAAGCATCTGCACAAGAAGCCGACATGTCAACCTGAGACCGAGCACTTCGGTCCAATCAATGGACGGGAAAATCAAAAATTCAATTCAATAACAAACATTGAGTTGTGTCGTGATTGAGGCGGCCATATAACTTGCGCAATTCAAACTCACACTGTTTACTAGTGGAAAGACGGACTAGATTGAGCTTCTCCACCAATTACTGCTCCCCCCCAGTGACTATAGTTACGTAAGAACAAAGTTAATCATACAGTCGATAATAAGTGTCCTTTTTCATAACCTGCTAATGTTGGCATACAGTATATATATATAAGTATAAATTCTCTTTTAGATGGTTGTTTTGGTAGGAAGCCGTTATTTTCCGTCGCATAAGTCTTTAACTCAGTTCAATTCATCAATCTTGTATGGTAAATAGACAAGAAAATCATGTTTTATAATTCAAGATGCGATTTTGTTCAATTGTATGCTGAAATTCCCACCGCAGTGGTTACATTGATTAGGATAATATCGTATGTGAAATGCTATGGCAATATTATTAAAAAAAACTTAAAAACATTGTTTTTAAACAGTTAGTGTTATATATTTTTTTGACAAATACATTATTACTAATCATATGAGTTATAGCCTTCCCCACAGTCTTCCCAATGAACCTTTTACTTTCCCACAGAATGATAACGAAGATATATTTGTTGAATTTTAAAGTAACTATTACAAAATGTATATTTTTATAACTATTCTCACGAGAATTAGGGTAAATTTAGTAGGCATTATGAACTAGCCAGTAAATCTTTCATTAAGAACACTATTGTCTATATAGAAGAGATAATACCCCAAAGTTTTGAAAATAGAATCCACTGTTATTTAACAAAGATTTCCAACTTTTAGGTTTGAAGACTTTCTGGTAGATTATATTTGACAAATTGACATATGACAGGAATCTTCGGCATAAAATTTTCAGTTTCGTGAGATTAAAGTTGATGTCCATTTTCCTTGTTTTCATGTCACATGTATTTGTTATGAAACAAACTCCAGAGATTAGTGAAACCTTCAGATAATCCCATGAAAATCAGATATACATCTGCACAAAATTACAAAAGTATTTAGATATTTTCTCAAGACAAAACATAGAGTAATTTGAACTCCTTTTTCCTCAGGATAAAAGTTTGTTCAGTATGCATTTGTAGGAGGAAATATAAATGTAAGTAACTGCTCCCTTGTATATTATAGAACACGATTTAAGCATATGGACATTTTCGGTAAATTCTCATCAGGTTTTTTACATTTAGATAATGAAATATTAGTCGTAGGCATTTGAATTAAGGTTGTTAATAAAATATATGGGATCAGAGTTCAGGGATTTGAATTAATGGATAACAATCGAGGTGATCATAACAGTAATAATAATAATAACAAGGATAAATTCATTCAAGTGTTTATATAATCTATATAATCTAGTGTATAGGTAGAATGTGCATACTAGTAGGAGAAGAGATGGAAAAAACTATTGTCACGCGAAGATTAGATAATATAATAATAATAAGGATAAACTGTGAAACCGAAAATAAAATGTACAACTACAGCACACCTTGATATTGATAATACAGTTAGCAATACAAATAAAATATAAAATATAATAAGATAATAACTACAGTTCTACAGTGTCACTAGGAGAGATAACTATCCTAGGTTGGGGGCAAAGGTAAAAGGAGGGAGAGAGACTGAACAAACACTTTCTGGACACATAGATTCCGTCGAAAAGTCGTTATGGCAACTGCCTCAACCATGCTTAGCAACCGATGATTTACCGACCTAAGGAGTTGAGGTGTTACCCTGTATAGAATTGTAAAAGCTGAATTTCTGACAATATTGTGCCTTGTATTTGTCGGTCATAATTTGCCTACAAGATGTGCAATGTGTTCATTTTAGGTAACACACGGCAACCACTTCATGTACACAAATCACTCCATTAGGTGATGGGTAAAAATCTGCCTTGAGTTGTTCAGGTTATACAACAGTAGGAACATAAGTTTCTTGAACACTGCAGATAGACTGTTTTCGAATGCTAAAAGTTATAAAACCTACTATTATTATTCCCTTGGGTTCCGAGTGGAACACACAGCCTCAACAACACATCCACAATTTCTGCTATCTTCTGCCATCCTCTTCACCTGGGTCCACGATTGCCCATAATCTCTTCTCTCCTTCCCACACGATCTCGTTCTCACAAGATCTCCTCCATGTCACACTCAGACCCCCAGACGAATTCGTCATTTACCATTCAGATTCTATTCCAGCGATGGTCTGTCGCGTGACGTCATTCAATACTCTCCTCAATGCATGCCCAATCCATCCCCACTTTCTCCTACATATTTGTTGAGCGATCGACTCTTGATTGGTTTAGCTGACAGAGTTCTTTGTTAATAATTCTGTCCTGCCGGCAGGCCATTTGATCTTCAATATGGAGCCACTGAAGGCAGCTCTTGATAAAAGTCTGCAGCAACCTGTTGGAAATGCTTTTGGTGACACGCGGTGCAAGTTTTTGAACCGTATAGAAAGACTAACTTGATACTGGTGTTAAAAATCTGAGTCTTGTTCCTCATGCTGAGTGAGTGCGGAAGATTTCCAAACTGGTTTCAGGTTGACAGAGGTGTATCTTGCCTTTCCGGCTCTGGATCATTTAATCTCATCATATCTGATATACAGCTGATGAAGATGTCTCTCATACATATATATGTGACTCACTAGTAGTTGTTATCTGATAGCTTCCCAACCGAGATGAATCTTTTCGGAAAATGACCCATGAATTAGTGATTAAAAATAAGCTGTCACACGACCAAAAGAGTATTTGTCCACTACTTTCTTAGCTTCGAAATGATGAGACTCCTAGAAGAATTAGCTATGTATTGAGAAGGAAACTAAATCAAAACGGTCTGTTTGCTAGATAATATAAAAAAATTGAAGCTATCCAATCTTATTCCAAATTTAACTGTTAGTTTCCTAGCTGATCATGTTTGAGATTAAGTCCACAGGTTGGAATTCAATATATCTAACACACGTCATTCTTTTATGCAGATCAGATGCCGTCTAAAATTATCAGTAAATATTTTTCTCCAAACTCTCTTTCCTCGACCTAAACCTTCCACACTTCATCAGAACTTCACAATATCTGTCCTGTAGTCCTCTACTTTTTAACACTAGATCACTTTTCCGGCATTGATTAACTCAGGATTTGATCTGTCGTATGGAATTGCACATTTAAAGCATCCCGATGTACAACAAAACAGAGAGACAGTGCTCTCTGTTATTCTATGCTTTTCTAAAATATATCAGTTCCACACAAAATCTACCTTTGCAGAAGGTAAACCTGATTAATACCAGTTTATCAGGATTTCTCGAAATTCAATAATCTTTTGCGAAAACTTATTTTTGACACTTAAGCTATTTACTAATTTACAATGAATTTTTTCAGTATTACTAATGAAATGATATTTTGACTACAACTGATGAATAGTAATTACACCACTTTAGACAATTGTATCATATCATATTTTACGACTTTAATAGTAACAAGATGTTTTCTATGTTATCGAAAGGCTTCATTCTCAAGTTCATGAAGCATTTTATCACAGTGAAGCTAAGACCTGCATAATACCTACATGAAACATGCGTGATTTGGCTATGAGCAGTACGTCTGGGTTGAGACGTCCGCTAGCCATGTCACTACTTATAAAATAAGCTTATGCACTGTGGATTTCATATTGAATATTTCTCAGATGCCCTCAATCATTGGTGATTTGTAATGGAATTTTGCATATAATCTTTAAAATGTCACAAATTTAAGATTTGTCATTTATTCATGAAGCCTGACACTCTCTATCAGTGGACAGCCTACCTGAGTTTTCATGCGATAGGATTTACTAACAGCTAATCTTGGATAGTTTCCAACTTGATTACAGCATCTACTGTTTCTACAATATGTAATCCATTTTATTTGCATTAGAAACTTAGGCTACCCGAAAAATTGCGTGCCATTTAGTGTTGACTAGGCATACCACTTCCTCGTAAAGTTATAAATTGGCTCTTTTTCTCCATTCACTTATTGAATTTTATTTAGGCCTTATATAAACACGAGAATGCATTTTAGTTTACCATTTACGACTCACGAGATATTTATGCAAGAAATCATATGATGAAGCCTTGAGGAATAATCAGTCTTGATCATCATGTGATATGAGATGCTTCCCTCCCCCCAATTCAAAAATACCTTCAAAGTAGGGATTCAAAGAGTTATCGATATCAGTAGAACAACTACTTAAAGCAGAGAGCATTTGAAAGTCATGCATAAATAAATCTAACACTTAATATAAATCAAGTGATCGCTTTTGATGACTAGGTTTGATATGTTAAGGAAACATTCTAGTGGTTTTGAAATAATAGAAAAGATTTGTAACTCAGGTGGATGATTTGCAACTGATAGTGTTCTCTGAGCTCCTTGGTTTAATTGCGGAGCTTTCATCGTCTTACTCAAATAAAAACGCAATTAATAAACACGTTAATATAGATGAAATATACCAACTAATAAGAAGTAAATCAGGTGATCAGAAAGTTTAAAATCCCAATCAATAAAAAACGTTCAATACACATCTAAAGATGGTTACCAGGAGACTCATGAAGAAATTTAAATCATTTCACTTTATCCTAAATACTGCGCTGAAGATGTCGTCCAGAAAAACGATGAAAGCTCCCCAATTAAACCAAGGAGCTCAGAGAACACTATCAATTGCAAAACATTCTAGTGGTATTTGGCAAACAATGGAATCGAATGAGTCTAGACTATTTAACAGATCAACCCTCTATACACAACGTGATTTTTGAGATTGTATCATCTGAATCGACCGAAAACCTCAAACTCCGAGAAGTAGTTCAATGGAGCCCTAACTGTGTAGGGTGATTTAAATGATCAATCGTATTTTTTTTCTTTCCTTCACGTTCCCCAGTGGTACATAGGGCTTTAAGCTAGTGGCTTGAAGTTTCTGTAGCAGTGTTTATTTTACAGGATGGGGTTGCTAGCCTCATACCCAACCTTTCCTCTTTACCAGCATTATCTCTGGCTTAACGAGGTAAAGGAGTGCGTCCGTGGCCAGGGATCGAACCCCGGCCCATGTGCATGCTCGGCGTATTAAGCTACGGTAATTAGAGCAGGTTGGGTAACTGACCCATTGTCAAACTGACCTAATAAATCAGTAAAACAATAAAGGCTAACTGCACATGGAGGCAATTCACAGATCATATTATTAAATGAAGGGATCAGAGCAATCAAACTTAAATAATACCTAGAATATTCTTTGTCGTAACAATGTGTTTAAAATTCACTAATGGTTGTATAATTCCACTGCAAGTGAAGCATAAGATACTTAGTCTGGACTGTTCTTGTGGAGACAGTTACAGAAGTAGAACAACTCTGCGAGCCTAACATCGCCTTCTTCTGTATTGTCCAATGCGCTTTGGTAAGAGTTATAAAGTCTATCAAAAGTTCCATATTGGCATACCTTGTAGGATTGTATCACGAAAGTGATAGTTCTTCTGCCTTTACAATTCTAAACAAGGTGTCATCTCAACTTTAGGCTTTCGATTGCTAAGCCTATCTCAAAAAATTGCCTTAAAATGTCTTGAGTCCAATCTACATGTTCAGAAAAAGATTGCTCAATCCTTCTCCCCATTCCAAGGGCTTCACCTGCATCACGACACCAGTTAGAGAACCATTGGAAAACCCGGAATTACTGGACATTTGAGGAGTTCCGGACGAAGACGAAAAGGTTCCCCAGTACTTCTAGGGTTTCTACTGATTCTTTCACTGATTTTAGCTGTCGATGAAATCCTCCAGTCAAATAGTGCTTTTATCCTTGCAGTTTTATAATTAAAAATCAGATTATTTTGATTGGACACTAGTAACTAACGTGACGTGCTTAGTCCTTTCTTTTGTGCCAACTAAACTCTATCAGTCAAACTTACGCTGAGCTGCCTGGAATGGTGGCCACAATCCGAACCTGATTGATGGAATTCAGTCTGCACTAAAGAAAAGACTAGATACGTCCCACTAGTTACTAGTGTCCAATCAAAATGCCCACTACAGTCCTACAGTAGGTCAATCGCGAACCCGAATAGCTCAGTGGTAACGTCTCTGACTGCAGCACTGGGTGACGCGGGTTCGAATCTCAGAAGGGACATGAGTTCCCTCAATGTGGTTGCAGATACGCCTTGCTGACTGGTGAGTGCCAACTAGCACGAAACTTAGGTACAAGGCTTTGTGCCAATTGCCTCAAACTATCTAATATCAACAAAAATATGATTGCTATTTGTTAAATGGTTATTTCGAAATAATAAAAAATTAGGTTTTCGTAAAAAATAATTATTTCCGAAACAGTAATTTATCTGCCTTTTAGTTTGTAGTGAAAGTGAAAAATATACTCCCTGTATCCTGATAAATTAACGGTTGATTTTCTTCCATGTGAATTATAAACAACATAATTTATTTAAGGACCGAAAGATGTGTGTATATTACCGTCTGAATCCTTTGTATAGGTATATGACATTAGGGGGATGAATGAAAAATATCACCTATTTCTTACATTTAGCGTTTTGTTCAATCCAACTGAAAGCACATCATTAAAAGTAAAATACTGTTTGTAAAATAATTTTTACATGAACAGACAAAAATCACTAGAAAGAGCTAGAATTTGCGGATGGTTTACGTCTAGTACCTCACAAAACTTGAAGGTCTACAGACGAAACCGGATAAGTTGGCAAAAGAAGCAGTGAAAGCTTGACGTTAAGTAAACATAGATGAGCTCGTGATCATCAAGGCACTCAACAACAATAAGCATCATAAGCAGTACCGCTTGAATTTGTATCAGGCGACGCGGATGAGAATGTCAAAGCCAGTCATGATTGTAAACGGAAGACAAACCTTCAGTAATCTAGAATCGGTTTGGAGAGAACAAGATACCGATTTTCAACGCATGTGTCAAATCAGTTCTTTTATATGGTTCAGAGAATTGGCATGTGTGTCACGAGAGGCATTTCCAACAAGCTGCCTTAGCTCCATACGCATGGTCGGATGGTGAGAATGGGCTGGCAACAAGGAATTTTATCAGGCAGAAAACCAGCCAAGAAACTGTTACACAACAAATAAGCTCAAGAAAATAGAGATCGTTGAGTGATAGCACTCGCTATGACCTCAAGTTGTACGAGAGTGCGAAACGAAGAGGTTCCGCATTTGAGGATTACATGCAGGGAGGAGGATCTTGTGCGAAACAGATAGAAATTTACAGGCAGTCATGCAGTCAGTTGAAAACAACTGCCAAGAACTAACCTAAGTAGAGAAGCTTTCAGAATTTTATTTATTAAAATAAATGTATACATCTGTCGTCTTTCCCCTAAAAGCCACAACTTCAAAAGTAAATCATATACTACTTTTTTGTACAGAAAGAAGTCCATAAAAGAAATTGGGAGAATTAAATTGTTGTGGATCGCTTGTAAGCTGAACGCATTTATGTTGAGCTAAATTGTGACACCAGTGAGATTAGTATTAGAAAATCGCTCAAGAGAGAAATCAGTCTGATTGATTATAATTTTGCAAGTTTCTTAAGAATTAGACGGAGCCATAGCCTTAAAACTGATCAAGTGGTGCAAGAATAGAACTTGTGCACTGTGGTAGAGTGTGATTCCATTGTAGATAAAATTTCATTTGAATTAAAGTCTTGCAGTGCTACACAGTAATATTTACTGATGACCATATTTCGAGCACAATTTATTGCTCATAATCAAGTCAAGTTACTCACACAACTTTTCTACTCAAACAGGGACAAGCTCTGCAGGTTAAATGACCCTATAGACAAAACTAGACAAAATAATACAATTTACCAAATACCTTGCAATGACTGTGAGTTAAGTCAACCACACAGATCAAAATAGTAGATCAGGCTAGTCAGATTGGCTGAGTGATCCCACGAAGACAAGTTATTTAGAAAAAACTCAACAACTGCACTGCATGCATTGACAAACAACCACACAATAGGATGGGACAGATTAAAAAATCTAAAAAATGATATAGATAGGTGGAGAGTCATTTTGGTCACTGAATCTTTATTCAACGAATCTTCTCCCAACACATGCAATAAGAATGACTCATTACCGTTACCAGAAATATGGAAGATACTACTACCAATTAAATCAAGAGATGAATGATAATGAAATTATATAAACGAAGTTAAAAAGTTATGTGAATACCTTGATATTATTATGAGCAACAAATTGTGCTCAAAACATCATCCGTAAATATATTACTGTATAACATTGTGAGAATTCATCAAAATCAATTTGATCCATAATGAAATGAATGATCAAGTGAGGGTGTGACTTTCTTTTTCAACAGTTTTATTTTGGCAATCTTATTCGCCTCAAATCCTAATGTTCTGGGAAACGTAACAGTCGATATCCCAGTCACCCGAAAAAAACCTGCTACTTATGGAAAAGATTTCCAAATCTCTTTACGAATTGATCAATATATGCATATAGAGTCACTATTGAATATTAAAACGCACTAGTCTAAATATAGTTGATGAAATCTCTGACAGAAATGCATTTCATGGGAATAATGTCTCTCAATATTGCCATCATTACATAGAATCAATGACTTATTAATGATATAACAAAATGTATTTTACTTTATTTTTCTTAGAAATATAACATTCTTCAGTATTTTATGAATACATTATGCAGCAAACAAGTGATGGGCTGAAATTTGTGATCCATTCATTTGTCGTATTATACATAACTATGGTTAGTATAACAATGCCACTAAAAATAGTTTCATATACTTTACAGAATATTCGTTTCGTCATAAAATGGCTAATTATATTCACGAAAAATAGATCATTTAACTTGCTAAGAACGGAAAACAGTTAGCAGTGTATTCTTCTCCACGTTATCCAGTGGTTAAGCATCTCTTATGAAGTAATTTCAGGTTTCGCTAATTCTTCCGAATGAGCTCAAATTAGCTGAGTGATATCAGATATTCAAGGGTTTACAATCACTCAAGTTGAACCAAGCTTAGAGGTAAGAGATCTGAAATCGAAAACACTTAATATTATTTACTTCACAGATCACAATTCTACTTGCTGTGCAATATACAGATTTTATAAAATCTGTATGAATAAGAATATGCAAGAATTCAAAGAGGGAGGCGGAAAGCCATTGTTATAAATTATTATTTTCTTTGGTTCCTAGTGGAACACACCGCTTCAACAACACATATCCACTTTTTTCTACTGTCCTCTTCATCTGGGTACACGAGTGCCCATAATCTGCCCTTTCCTCCTCCTAGCACGATCTCCTCCATGACGCCCTCAAACCCCAGCCCAAGATGACATTCCACATTTGGATTCCATTCGAGTGATAGCCTGGCGCACGATGTCACTCAATGACCTGCGCAACGTATTCCCAATCCGTCTCCACTTTCTTCAAGATATATATTGAGCAATCGGCTCTTGATTGGTTTACTTGATAGAGTTTCTTGTCGACAATTCTTCTTCGAAAAGAAGATTTTCTTCGCCGGCTGGACATTCGGTCTTCAGTATAGGGCCACTGAAGGCAGCTCTTGATAAAAGTCTGCAGCAACCTGTTGGAAACGCTTTTCGTGACACGCAATGCAAGTTTCTGGCCCTCATAGGAAGACCAACTTGATTTGGTATTGAAAATCCTAGTCTTTTCCCTCGTGCTGAGTGAGTGCGGAAGATTTCCAAACTGGTTTCAGGTTGACGAAGGTGTATCTGACCTTTCCGATTCTGGCTAGATTAGACATCTTCATCCGTCCCGCCTGTAGTTGAAACGATGCTCCCTAGATATGTGAAGGAGATAACCTCTAATAAATTTCTCCTGTCGGTAGGAATTTGTGCTGGTTGTTGTTGTTGCTGTTGGTATGTGGTTATCTTCATCACCTCCGTTTTCTCTATACTCACTTGGAGTCAGTCCTGTTTTCATTACCAGCCAGCCTCTTCTGACAGTTTATTAATTTTCGCCTGGAAGTCTTCGAATTTGAGTAACATTAAAGATGAATCATCCACACGGGAGATACAGATCTTCTAAATCTCTCCTGTTGATCAATGTAGCCTATTCGTGTCTTCTCACTCCCAAGCACAGTCTGACGCATAATATAGTCCATCAAGATTAGAAATATCACCGGTGATAATAGGCGGCTTTCTTTTACCCCTATAATTACTTCGAACGCCTCACTGATTTTTTCCTTGTGGATCACTTGACACGTGGCACTTAATTTCCCTCTTGCTGAATCAAGCTGGTAAATGTTCTTGAACCCGTAGACGAACCTGTCTAACCTTGCACCCCATATAACTCAAACCACAGGAACAATTAAAATGATATATTCATGAAGAAGAGCCAAGGTTAATTAGAACACCTTATAGTTACTGGGGGAACATTGGACGGCTACTGAAGGATACGAACAGATGTACAGAGTAGAAAGTTTTCTCTATCCGTCTGTTTATGCGCTGCGATAGAATCTCCACAGGAGTATATCCTCTGAATTTCAGATGTAGAAATAAAGAATTTTTCTTCAACATTGCCAGTTCATTTTTACATTCATTCCTAATCCACGATCGGAGAGTATTTCACACTAATAAAGTACCCAACTTGACGAAAATTAGCGCTAAAGAAATGACAGAGTTTTGAAATCAATGGAGCCTACGATGTGATAGTAATTACGAAACCGTGATGTAACGTGCAAATGTAATTCATAAGCTTTTGTTCGAAATGGAGACATTTTAATCCCATGTTAAAAAAAAGTAAAGTGGGGAAGATTATTACTGAATATTATAACTTTCTTCAAACTTTCAAGAATATACACTCAAAATTTCTTTCTTCTCATATGTTTCGGATTGTATTATATTATTAATATACAAGAGGAGTGGAAATTTTATTTTTCATTATGAGCTCATAACTTTTTATGCAAATTCAAGCCAATTCATTTAGATTCACTGGGTTCTTAAATGTGAAATCTGCATAAATTCCATTTTGAAACAGTTCTTCAGAAAGTTTACTCAACTGAGTGTCAAGAAATCAGTTGAAACTATAAAGTTTGCAAATGTAGTTCAAAACGTTTGTGTTATATAATTTCAAATAATTGGAGGTTAGTTTGACTTTACAGGGTTACTTTCATTCTCATTATCATGTATTAAGCAGCCATGTTGAACATGGTTCCTTCAAGAAGGTGAAATAATGTATCTGTGTGTAAAATATCTTTCAAATGAAATATATAGAATTCACTATTGTGTGTGTTGTCTTTAATTACTGAGTGTTTAATTTAAGTATTTAAAAGTTGTATTAAGTCGGCGGCACAGCCGTAAGAACTCTTGCGGACCACGCACATGGTCCAAAGTTTGATCTCTTTCCGACGCACACACGATATCAATTGGTCGGCCTGCGACATTTGGGCTACTGATATCACATGCTGAAAATTCCGTACGTGTACCAAAAATACGGTGTGGAATAAAGCTGTAATCAAAAAAAATAAATAAATCTTTATACCGATAACAGATTAGTTAAGAAAGGACAAAAATTCACAGTTATTCACACTAAGTTTGTGTTTCAACCTACCATTCTTGGAAAAAATCATTCCATGTATAGTGACTGTCAACTCATTTAAGTAACTTAGGAGAATGTTGATATTTCAGTGCAGTATCAAACTGTATTGTTCTCCAAGATTACATATATTATATTTTTATTCTCAGTAGAATAAGTGTTTCACATAACAGTGTTATTATAAAATAATAGTTATAGCGTGACCAGATAAGAAACAGTTTAGTCGGTGTTTTCTTCTGTACACTGTTATTAGTAATAATTACTTTCAGACCTAATATGATAGAAATGCTACTGATTCCCTTGGGAGCATTCCGTCTACAGAATCCAGTTACGGTTCAGTAGTAGTCTAAATGAATGCTGCAAAAATATTCCGAAAACGTCAATAATTAAAAAAAGAAAGAGAATTAACTTGTTATAGGTGTGGAGTTACCTGAAAATAAATCTTCGGTCATCTTTGACTTAGTGCATATATACCCTCAAGTATTATTAAAATTTACATATTTTTGGGAAATGCCCAGGTGAATATAAAACACACAATAAATGTGAGAAAAGTAGTATTTAATGAATTCAAAAATATAGGTCATGCATGTTAGTTGAATACTCTTTTACAAATGTTATCCCTTCGTGATTATCAGGTTTACAATTTACCATAAACATCTTACCCATTACGTATTTCCAACAAGCCATAGACTTTTATTAACAGCTGCCTTCGCTGGCTACATACTGAAGATAAAATGGCCAGATTTCATTAGCCCATAATAAACTCTGGACGCGAATAAACCGACCAAGAACCTATCGTCCAACAAATGTCAATAGAAAATGGATTGAGCATACAGTGAAGGACTATCGAATGACATCACGGTAGTCTTCAGAAGTCAACTTACCGAAAGCCTACTTGGAAAGGACAATACCAACATTTTAATAGTTTTTGTCCAAATAGCTTTAAACGTGAACTAGTCAAAATTCTATTCTATAGAGCTAGGAGATTATGCTGTAGAGAGAAATTAAAAGAAGAATTTGTGTTTCTTGAAAGGATGTTGAAGAGAAATGGTTACCCTCAAAGATTCAATAACAAGTATGGGAGATCTGAAGTCCCAAATGTCAAACACATCACAATGGAGAAAAGGCCAGTCTACATTCAATTTGATTATAAAGGTGAAAACATTGCAGAAATAGTCAACAGAAGACTAAGTGCGTCACTAGCCAGAGCCTATCCTTCAGCCAAGATTGTTCCCATCTATCGCACAACCTGCTGTTTGGTGCAATCAAAAACCAATAAATATCCTTTTCATGTTAACTCTAACTGTATATTCAAATTTACATGTATCTACGGAAGCAGTTACATTGGAAGAACAGCAAAAAGGGCATATCTATGATTTTCTGAACATGTACCAAAAATAATGACTTTAGCCTGTGAGCAGCTGATGAGAAGCCAACGAAATAAATGATGGTACCATTTTATTCTACAAAAACTGTTGTTCTTGCTTTATGCAAAAACATTCAAGAATTGATTAAATACTGCATTATTTCACTTTTTTAGCTTAGGTGGTTAAATTGTAGAATTCTTGCCAACCAACGCATGTTGTTTGGGTTTGATTGCCATCCGATGAACCACTAGACCTTGTCTAGCCGGAAGTGATTCCAGTAAACAGGGAAGGTTAAGCGCAGGACTAACAACCTCACTTCACGAAAAACGAAACACCACTTCTAATGAGACTTCAAAGCTCAATACTGAAGCTTTTTTCTCAACCCAGAATGCACAGAAATGTAAAACAAAAGATACCAGTGCCTTCACTGTGGATTTAAACCCCATTAGCCACACGAACGAACCTATACACAGAATAAAATCGACAGTATTACTAAGACAAAGTTCAGATTTGAATAATTCATTTTTAGGAATATAAAACTAATGACATTAATTACACACTTATCGCTGATTACAAATGGTTCTACGTCTAATGAACTCGAACAAGCCGATTCACCTAAAGAAACCCTTCACAATGTCAATTCTATTGTTTTCTAAATATTTTTTCTTTGTACTCCTTTAAATTTGCTAAATATCCGGCAGATTTTGTGATATGCTGTTTATTTACCTCCAACTGATGCCACCGTTCACCGGCTGTGCTATTTATCTACGAGTTGCCTTTAAATTTACAAGTAAAAATTAGTCTGTAAGTTTATCCAAACCACATGACACTCATGGCTTTTTTTAATTCTCCTGTCAAATACTTTACTTCAATGAAACAGTCTTGCTTCAATTCTAACAAAAGGTAAATATTTGCAAAGATTTTCGTTTACGCTGACACAAAAATAAATCCTTTTTTGAAGAAAAAAGGCTACATTGTTTGCTAATCGCAACAAAATCTCTGCACTGAATTCACTTTAAAAAAAACAAAAACAAACAATAAAACACTACCGGTACACAAAAGTCGAATCATCTTCTTATCAGATCTTTATTTCCTTCAATAACTATGAATGGAACAGATTTAGCTAACTTACTGATCATTATCTAAATCTAATTACGCAAAGTCTCAATTAAAATGATCCAATCGACTTTTATCTATTAAGGAGTTGATTTTATTGGATTTGTAAAGATTAGGATACTAGTGGAAATCAAAAATATTGAATTAAATTATTAAAGCCGTCTGTATCATTTACACTATTATTTCTTACGAGTTGATCACGGATCGATATCAGTTACAGAACCATTGAAAACCAGCCAAAAGGAGTAGTGGACGGCTGTTTTATCTTCCTAGTTTGGGAATCATTTGCAATACGTACCCATCGCCAGGGTTCAAACCCAGGACCTTCCGGTTACAAGGCAAGCTTGTATACCATTCAGCCACTGGGACCCAATTCAGTGGCCAGTCCATGAATTCTAACTTCTATCAATTCGTGATTTAGCGCGATCCCAACCATTGTCGTAGGTAGGACATCCATCCTCAACTCTTGAAAACAAAACTAACCCTTACAAAACAAACTATAGAACACTATTAATTATTGAATCTAAGCAATAATTATGGCTTTCTTTCTCCACTGAAGAAGCTTTATGTGAATTAATCGCTAGATCGCCGTAAATAATTATTAGTTTGCTTGTGAGATGCTCGCCAGTCACATGGAATTTCTGAGTTCGATTCACTGTTGACATACTCTCAAACCTAGTCTATCCAACAGTAAACTTGGAAAAGTCAGAGTGTTAGGAATGTGGCGGGCAGTCCCATTACCTAGACAAGCAACAACACTATTAAAACTTCAAAAATTTAGAAGTCCTATGTCCCACACGAATAGCAAAGAATAAAAATATATCGTGATTTGAGGTAGGAAATAAAAAAGTTGGAATTTTTCAAACAAAACCTTAAAATATCTAAACTCTTGAATATTGAATCAGCCAAAGTGAGATGTAAAATGTGCTTAGTAGACAGTTGAACATTAAAACACCATGATAATTGTTTGTATTACGCAATCTGTCTGGTTTTTAGAAACTTAAAATGACGTCTTTTGCATAAATTCCTTCTTACAACTGAAGATTTTGTATATACACATCCTTTGGTAAGAAAAGTCATCTTTTGCTTTCCCAGCCAATTCAATCCTAGATTTTCCTGCCAATTGACCGAACCGAAGTGCTTGGTCTAAGGTTGACATGTCATCTTCTTGTACAGATGCTTCAACGATATCTGGGCATGTAGTTAGAAGTTGGCTGGTGGATGGTGACTAGTAGTGATACCCAGGATGCGCATTTCGTCCTATATGGGACTCGTCACTGAATTTACCTGCATCCCCTAGTCAGTGATTGATGGCGTTCCCACCGGGGCTCAAACCCAGTGCCCATAGTTTCAAACGCCAAAGAGTTACCCAATAGACCACTTGGGCCACGAGAGCCACCTCTTGTGCAACGGGTTGTATTAGTTTAATTAAATTTGAGATTTTCCCGTCGACTGACCGGACCGAAATGCTCGGTCTCAGGTTGACATGTCGGCTTCTTGTGCAGATGCTTCGACGATGTCTAATACATCCAGATGACGAGTTAATAACTAAATTTTAATTTCACTTTCTAGATTTCGTCTCAAACCAACACAAGTTAGAGAGATATTTAAGGAACACGGACCCCTGGACAGTTGCTTTATATTATTCCGTGACTCTTCGGTAGTGCGCACTCACTACCTCATTAGGGATTAAACCCAAGATCTTCAAATTACAGGAATCAACTTCACTGGCTAGTCAGTCAGCCGCATCAGAATTCGATGACCCACGTATTGTGGCTTTGTCAACTCGTGATTTATCCCTACTCCAAGAATGTCTTCAATAAACATCTTCTTCACCTTAACATGGTGGACCTTGCTAGTTACAACTTTTCACTACAGCCTAAAGACATTCATCCAGTAGCGATTAGTGAGCAGGAGACTGACATTTAGATTGATAATATTACAATTCACTGGTCATTATATTCCAGACCAAGTGGCTGAGTGACTAACAAGCTTTATCGCGAAAGGTGAAGATCTCAGGCTCAACTGTCTTGATGAAAACATTCAGAATAAGGAGAAACAATTGTAAATTGCTCCCTGATTTTCTGTGAACTCTATGACTGATGTTGCTTCATGAAAAAATCCAATATTTTAAATTAAACTGATGTAAATCCCGACAAATCTCATCATCTTAATACCTAAAAGTCAAGTAATCTATGTATTCTTATCAGACTGTAAAATCAGAGTCTTCTAATTTGTAGTTCATATCTCGTCAACTTTACTGTAAATAGTTACTGTGATGCAGGTTGATATAAACATCACTGGTTGGTTCTACTTTTTGTAAAGTTATAATTTATGTTTCTTATATGAGTAATACTACTAACTGAAAAGTTTTTGACAAAAATGATTTTTTTATGAACATCTGTATTAAAAGTGCTACTAGTTACCCATTATAAATACAAACATGTGTTTTCAAGAGTTGATTTTTAAGGATTTCACTTGTTTTTACGAGTTTGACCACGGATCGATATTATTTAGAGAACCATTGAAAAACAGCCAAAAGGAGTACTGCCAGACAGCTGTTTTATCCTGATTTGAGAATCAAGAAACTCAGTCCTGTAACAAGACACTAGAGAATATCAGATTAATTTTCAAGAGTAGATTTGTGAGAAGTCATAGCCAGTGACGTGTATCCAGTAGAGAGTGAGGATGGATTCCCCTCCGATGACATTGGCTGGTGGTTGTGCCTAACCACAAATTGGTAGAAGCAAGAAGTCATAAGCTGACCGTTGACTCGGGTCTTGTTGGCTTGGCTTGTAACCGGGAGGTCCTGGATTCGAAACCCGATAAGTGGGTGTTTACTGTCGATGAACCCCAAACTAGGGGGATGAAACAGATGTCTGGAAGTACTCCTTGCTGGTTTTCAATGGTTCTCTAACTGATATCAATTCATGGGTAAACTCAAAAAACAAACATATATGATGGATGTTTTATTTACAAATGATTATAAACCTTCACAATATTTTTTTGAAATCCCAATCTCCCGAAATATATCTTTGTTTATATTTCTATTGGTTTATATCTGATCGAATATGAACGTTTATTTATTAGCTGTTTTAAATAGGAAGTTACATCAACTTGCTTTTAGTACAGTTGACTGAATTCCCCCCCCCCCCAATAGGCCAGATAAAAAGCAGTTATATTATTTTTATTATTACTTGCTACTGATATTTTTGTTTACATTCCATTAATTTACTTTTTAAATCCCGTTTTTTGTTTTGTTTTGTTTGTTTATGGTCTTCTGAAGATGTTAAATAACAAAATAAATAAATGAGTATTCAAATCAGAATGAAAGTTTTGTCAGGATAGAATGATTATTAGGCTGTTTTAGTTTATATATTTGGGAGGTAGAAAAAAAACAAACAAAATAGTTTTGTTTAAAATAAACAGATGTGCTCATTTTAATTACACTTTTCATTATAATTGTGGAATTTTCTCTAAGAAGTTCATCCTTAGAGTTGACTGAAAAGTGCTGACTTCCATAGATTACTAATGGGATTAGGGGAGTTATTATTATTATTATTTTAAGTACTGTAGTGTGATCTGTACAATATGAACACAATTCTGTGCTATAACACAATCACGAGGATTTCAAAATTTAGATTAAACTGGATTCGAAACTGAGTCATTACACCACTTCTCATATCACTATGTAATTTCAAGCCATAGCATCCTTTTCAGGTGTTAGTTTGGAGGGATTTGATTTGTTTAAAATTTGACCATGAATTGAATTCACTTAGCGAACCGTTGAAAACCAACAGGGATTACCCAAAAGTTATTTCATCCTAGTATAGGATTCATCGGCAGTATGCACCCATTTTGATTCGAATCCTGGACCTCCCAGTAACCGATTACGAGATGAAGTTGCCTGGGGGTTTAGTTGGAAGCTATGACCAGTAGGGTCCACCCATTCGGAAGTGAGGACAAAAGGGTCGCCAATGAAATTCGCTGGTGCCAGTCGCGCTGAAAAAAAAGCATTGGTAAAAGTTAGAATTCATGTCCCATTGAATCAAGTCCTAGTGGCTGAATAGCCAATAAACTTTCCTTATGACTGAAAGGTCTTGGGTTTGAACCTCAGTGGATGAGTACTGTGAAGAGTCCCAGAGTGAAACAAGACAGCTTTCCAGTACTTCTTACTGATTTTCAAACGTTCTCTAACTGATATCAATCCGTTGCCAAACACCATACCTTATCGTTGAAATATGAAGAAGTTTTGATGTGGTTTTGTTCTCTGAGCTGGATGGTTAGTTTGCGAAGCTTTCATCGCCCTACTGGGTGACATCTTCAGCGAATACTTCAATTTCTTGATGTGAGCTTTTAGGTTTCTCCACGAGTTTATTAATCATCCCTCCTGGTGACCTTGGACGTGATTGGTTGTTTATGTGTGTTTTCACACCTTCTAGGTTACTTGTGTTGGAACTGATTGTTTCTGTGACTTGAACTTTGGACCTTTGTGTGTGAAGTTTCTTTCTTATTGGTTGATAAATTTTGTCTATCTCGATGTATCTATTGATTGATGATTCACTGGAATGCCAAGCTCCTAAAAATTCTCTTGCATTCTTGTTATTTCCTTTGTCTAATATTTGAACGTTGTCCCAGTCGAATTGATGTCCGTGGTTGTCTGTGTGTAGTGAAATGAGGGAGTGTATATCATGTCTTTTGACGGCTAGCTTATGTTCGTGGATACGAAGACGAAGGGGACGTCCACTTTGGCCAATGTAGTGTTTTTTCACAGTTGTTACAGTTTATTTTGTAGATGATGTTGGTTTTGTCTTCTTTTGCTGTTGAGTCTTTTGGTTGACATAGAATTGAGTGCGGCGACTTTGTTGGTTTGTGTACGACGTCAATTCCTAAAGGTTTGAAGAGTCTTGTAGTGATTTCCGAGATATCCTTTATATATGGTAAGGCGATTTTCTTTGTGTTTTCTTGGTGGCTTTTGTTTTGGTAGGTTGGCTTGGGGGTATATGTCTCTTGATGAAATTCCGTGGATATCCATTCTTTTGGAAGACGTCCATGAGATACTTTTCCTCAATTTTTCTTAAGGTGGGAGTGCTGCAATGAGTCCTTGCTCTCTTGAATAGTGTTTGTATGCAGTTCCTTTTGTGTGCTATTGGGTTGTTGCTGTTGTAATTCAGTATTTGGTCTGTGTGAGTTAATTTCCATTAAACTTGAGTTTCTAATTCTCCTGTAGTTGTTCGCCTGACTAAGACGTCTCTATCATATCTATATGAAGAAGTCAATTACAAAGTGTTAAGAATAACATGATGTAGAGAGTAAAACAGTAGCTACAATGATTAAATACAGAGCTAAGCTGTTAGTATTCGAAGCACTTTAAAGGTAGAGCTGGCTTTTGATTATAATTATCAACCTGAAATGTGTAAACCGTGAAGTCACTAAAACAATGTTCTGAACAACCTATTTATATCTTTCTTTGTAATTCTACTGAAAAAGGCCAAAACACTTTGAGGTTTTATAACAAATGACTGAATTTCAGCCCCAGACAGCATACTAAGGTGAACTTTGAAAAACTCATTACTCCATTTACTTTCACAGAGACATGTAGAATAAAAAAAATCATTTTTAAAAACTCAGAGGAATATCCTACACTCCAATCTTCAGTACATAGTCTGGCATGCCAGTGACTTCAATCCCTTCAAATGCTTATGTCAATTAATTCCATTTCAAATGTACTGAAAAACCCTTGAATGGTATTGCAGAAAACTCCAATAACTTTGTTAAAACGATATATGAGTGACTATGTTGTCCTCCGAACAGACGAGCAAATATTTCAGAAATAGAAACACAAATTCGAAATTATGGCTGAAAACTTGTCTCTAATGAAACCAAGTTCAGATGATTCTCATATATTATTTATTAAATCATATTTATGCCATATAGAAGGATATTTTTAAGGCAGTCGCTAATACGCAGTGATGAAGGTGGCAGAATAGATACGGTAAGTAAGAACAAAATCGTAATCATGACGTGTCAGAATGATCGAATTCAGTTTCATACCCGCTGATGATCTTAAAATAGTATATTATAATGAAGGGAATCAAATCTCCTTCGGCCGAGTGGGGAATTAGAGTAAAAACATATTCAAGAAGGAGTTTCCTGGAGTTCTAGTGAGAAGTTGTGACCAATGAGGTCTATCCAATCGGGAGTAAGGATGGATGTCCCACAGATGACATTAGTTGGTTCTGGTCTTGCTAACTCACGAATAGGTAGAAGTTAGAATTCATGAACTGACCACTGAATCGGCTCCCAGTGGCTGAGTGGTATACGAGCTTGTCTGGTGGCCGGAACGTCCTGGGTTTGAACCCTGGTAGTGGGTGCTTGCTGATGATGATGATGATTCTCAAACTGGGATGAAACGGCTGTCTGGTAGTACTCTTTTCCAGTTTTCAGGGGTTCTCTAACTTATACTGTGGTGAGAGCAGGCCGTGAGAAAATATGAGCAAGGCTGATTCAACAACTAATCACAGCAAAGTTAACGTGGCAAAATATAATTCGCAGATAGAGAACTCTATTTGTCGAGGAATCCCGAAACAACCAATCAGAAGCCTGCGTTTGTCTGCCTTACTTCTGATAAACAACCAATCAGACGACTGCGCTTGTCTACTTGCATAAGCTATAATATTGTATGTGAAATATGTATAAATACGTGTTGATTTTCATAATAAAACGATCTGTTGCCTGGCCCTTGTCTTCTGTTGTTACAATACCAGTTGGTGATCAAACTTGTTAAATCAAATCTAATCCTTAAAAGCCAACTCTTGAAAAATATTCAGTAAAAGTGAACACTTAAAACTTTTTGTGTCGTTTCCCCTCCCCCTGATATTTCAAATTGTTCACACGTAGTCTAAGCCACGAATTCACTTAAGAGGAAAGACTGAAATCATTCGAAACATACCAAAAAAAAAGAACAAACTGTTACAAAGGTGAACGAAAATGTCGCTCTGCTGAAGCAAAGCTAACAAAGCAAATAAGAAGGTGTTTTATGCAAAGGAAAACTGCCTTTGAAATATCCTGTTGCTTGTTTCATCAAAATTACTAGTTATGTAGACGTGACTTTTGAATGTAGACATATTTTCTCTCTCTCTCTCTCTGTAATTAAATAACTGAATTCCAGTTTTCATAAATATTCGTAAACATCGGAAAAAAAGAAAGATACTTTGAAAAGTGAGACAATATTATCATGTGAATTAGACGTGCGAATAATATAAGACAGAAGACTTTACTTTACCCTGTAATAAAATTTGTCCAGAAGGCATAGCCATTTTCTTTTTGCTTTCACCTGCTTATAAGCCATCCAGCATATGACTTAATAGCTTCACTAATATAGTTGACTTTGGACAATTTTTATGGCTTCCTGATTTAGGAACTTAAATGATTATGAAAACAGTTATCACAGGTTTTTGTTATTTCAACTATCAAAGTTATGTCATGTAACTAAATTAACCCTGTTTACTGGTATATATATTATTGTACTATTATTATTTCCTTCAATTCATAGAGTGACATAGGGCTTATGCCTCACGTCTCCATTGCGTTCGGTCCTCCGCCAACGTTTCCACCTGGCTTGTCTAGTGATGTCACTTGATGGTTTACTCCCCGTATGCCAATCCATCTAACTCCATTTCTTCCTGCATATTTGTTTCACAATCCGTTCCTGGTCGGTTCGCTCATTGCCAGAGATCCCTGTTGCTGATCTTTTCTGGCTGGTCATCTGATCTTGAGTACTGAGCAAAGACAGCTGTTAATGAAGGTCTGAAGTTTCTTTGAGGTGCACTTTATGACGCTCCAAGTCTCTCATCCGTATAGTGAGTAGCACTGACTTCATATTAGAGTTGAAAATCCGGATCTTAAATTTGATTCTGAGTGCTATTGACCTCCACACAGACTTGAGAGTAATGAAGGCTTGTCTAGCATTCCCAATCTTTGCTTTGATATTTTCGTCAGTTCCGCCTCTAGATGAAATGATGCTTCCCAGGTAGGTAAAGGAGGTTGTTTCTTTCAGGTTCCTCCCATTTATGCTGACTGCCGTCTGTTGTTGTCTGTTGTTGTTGGTGTTGGCCAAAATACTTCATCACCTCTGTTTTATCTATGTTCACTTGAAGTCCTATCTTTGATGCTTGTTCTGCCAGCTTGTTGCTTTTCACTTGCATATCTTCCAGTTTGTGAGAAATCAGACATATATCATCATTGGCGAAGTCCAGATCCTACAAGTTCTATTTTTGTGTGAGTCTATTTTATGCCTGTTTCCTCATTGCCCGTTGTCTGTCGCATTATCCAATCTACTGCAATCAGGAAAATCACGCCTGTCGTGTTGCCTAGTATCTACTTCATATATTTTAATATCGTTTAGTTAAATAAAGAACAACTGTCAAGCAGTGTATTATGCACTCGTCGCCAAATTATTGTTATGTACTGGTCGAGAATTTAATAGTCCTGACGCAAGAAAGACGGAAATCAGAAGACCACTAGGTTTGCGATGATACTTCTATTTTCCAAACACGAGCAGAATCAATATGCCACACAAGAGTGTGAGAGCAAAAATATATCTGAATGTCCGAACAAGTGTGCGTACACAAGTGTGAGAGCGAATATTCAAAATGAACAAATGAACAAAATGAACAGTCTTAACATGATTGGCTAATTATAATGGAACATCGATCCATATATACATAGCAAAATATATCAGACTGTCAAACAAACACACATATTATATGGATATATATATCACAGTGCTTACTGTAAACTTAAACTCAAGCTATATATCTAAGTGAAAAGCCTATAAAGTTTAACTGGTGGATGGTGGCTAGCAGTGGAATCCAGGATGTGCATTTCGTCTTATTTATGGCTCGTCATCTGGATGTATCTGGATTCCCCAGTGAGTGATAGTATTCCCACCATCCATCAATTGACTTCATGTTATATGACCAGACTACGTCAAAGCATCTGCAAAAGGAGCCAACATGTCAATCTGAGACTGAAGACTTTGGTCCAGTCAGTCAATGTGAAAATCTAAACTGAAGTGAATAGCTTATAATGTTCATCTAAAGAATGAGAATAATTTTTGCACCTTCTGGCCACAAGGGGAGCTAGCTCGTAGACCATTGAGCCACTAAAATCCGATCCAATGGTCCTTGAATTCTAACTTCTGCCAGTTCACGACATAGCGCGACCACTTCGCAATGTCTTCTTCGATGAGTTACTGCCTCATCTTCGACCTGCTGTACCCTACTGGTCACGAGTCCCAGTGGCTCAATGGTCTACGAGCTCGCCTTGTAACCAGAAGGTCCTGGGTTCGAATCCCGGTGGGTGCGTACTGCTGAGGAGTCCCAAACTAGGACGAAACGGCTGTCCAGTACTCCCAGGTTTTCCAGTGGTTCTCTAACTGATGTCAGCTCATGATTAAATCCTCCATGCAATAAAATAATTAAAAAACAAAACAAAGTATTACGTCATATTGATATGTTTATAGTTATTTCACAATTTGTTATCAAATAAACAACTGACTACTAATTAGTAGTAATTGCTAATCATCTCAGTCGATAGGAAATGCAATGTTGCTACATGTTACTTCAAAACATTTATTATTCATATTCTACAATGAGCATTACTTTGAAGCTATAACTTCCACTGGGAAAGTTTAGATCAGAGTTGGATCAAGACCAATCAGTCAGATGGCTAAGAAGCTGAAACGAGGCGATCTTGAAGTGCACAGTATGCCTGTTGGACGTGGACAGCTGAAGGCTACTGGAAAATAAGAAATTCTGTGATTCTCACTGAATATCACTAGCAGTGAAATTCTTTCGATAATCGAATCATATAAACTTTTTAAAAAGTCAATGGACAAAATTATTTTTGGATTTCATCATGAATTGGCATTGGAAAACCTGGAAGTACTAGAGAGCTGTTCCGTCCCAAGTCGAAACTCTTCATCAGTACACACCCACTGGGGTTCGACCCTAGGACCTTCAGGTTACAAGTCCTTAATGGTCTACGAGCCCTCTGGTCTTGTAACCAGGCAGTCATGGGTTAGAACCCCTGTGAGTGCGTACTGCTGAAGAGTCCTAAACTAGGACCAGTACTCCCAGTTGGTTTTCCAATATTCCTCTGACCGATGTCCGTTCATGATGAAATCATCTGACCAATCAAATCAAAACAGCACTTGAATAAAAAAAACACTTCTGTTTAACTGTTTCGATCTCTTATCTATTTATTGTATAATAGCGAATAAAATAAGGTCAAACATCTGATAAAGTTTGTACAAGATTTCTTTTAAATAAAGTAAATTCATAAAAAATAATCAAACTAATTCATTTCAAACACTAATTTAAATTTACAGATTTTCAGACAATTCTAATCATAAAAGTTAAGAAAAACTACGCAGATGAAATTTCATAAAAGGAAATTAGCGAGACAATATCAGACGAAATGTCCACTTTACTTTTAAGGTAGTTACACCGACAACTGGTCAGTGTATTTAGCTTTTTATTACCTCATTTAAAATTATATCCAGATGAAAATTTGAAGTAGGATTTGAATAAAGCAAGAACAACAGTTTTCGCAGGATAATATAGTTTAATCACTGATTTCATTGGCTTTCCGTCAGCTGCCTACAGCATAAATAAATTATGAGGTTTAAGTACAGAGAAGTTTTAACATACTTTCAAATTTCGCATGAAGTCAATTGACAGAAAGTTCTGAACTTGGTGGACAGTGTTCAGAGAATTACGTCTTTATGATTTCTACTTCTTCATTTTGTGCAATGGATCCTCATCGACCATGCACATGGTCTGGGGTTCGATCACCGGCCGACGCACTCCTTTACCTCGCTAAGCCAGAAATAATGCTGGTAAAGATGAAAGGTTGAGCATGAGGCTAGCAATCTCATCCTGTAAAATTAAACACTGCTACAGAATCTTCAAGCTACCAACTTGAACCTTATGTCCCACTGGGAACGTGAAGGACATACAAAAAATGATTTCTACACAGGGGATCCAAGTTGAAACAAGGTAAATGTATGTATACAATGGTAAAGGAGATACTTTCAAATTCGAGAGATGCGTAAGACGATGAGTAACTGATAAATAAGGTAAGAATGTACTGAGTTCGACTCGAATCATAGAAACAAGAGAAAGACAAAATAACATTGTGTAAAAGCGCTGGAGTGTGTGAGGTTAAAGTCGAAGACTACGCAACCAAATGAAGGAGAGAATAGAGATATCTGGTCACCAGGGCAAGAAAAAACTGATCACCGCTACTCTCTGAACAAATAAATTGGATTTCCAGAGTTAGGTAGAGATTGCTTTAGCAAACCTAAGAAGACTTCAGCTTTTCTATCTGATGATTATTTCAAAGGATTTTTTATTTGCACCTCATGACCAGTATCAGGGAGATGTCTGCTGACGAAACTATTGTAAGTGTTTGTTCCCTCGAGAAGTAGGCTTTTCGTTACATGATCAGAAAATTGGAGATGTGCCATTCTTTTTGTCCTCCCACTGTAACTGCTTCCGCAGTGAAGGGTATCTGTCGACTTCTGATTGTAAAAAAGACCACGTTGTTCGATGGACGGGAACGAACTTATGTAATTCTCTCTAAGGATGACTTATCACTTACTTCTTATGACTTTAATGCGTTGATAATTGCAATTGCTCGTTTGTATTTATGTTATGGAAACTGCTTTAATGGTTAAAGACAAGAAACGTGAAAAGGAATATTTATTTCGAATTTGGTATCTTTATATAGCGAAATTGTGTACAGCTTTTCTGCAAGCCATCAATTGCATATATCTTCCGTATTGTGCCACTTCTACCCTTCGCATTGTGTTTCATTATCTTCTTTTCGTGTCTACCATGTTTTGCCCCAATGCCGGCTAAATTGCTCAATTTGACGGCAAATCTATCTCTATGCTATTTGATATTTTTATGCTGATGGACGTTTGTTTATATACTACTAATAAATCCTATTAGTAGCGCACACTACACCATAAAACACTGCTATGGCCAATGCTGATCGACTGAACTCAAAGTAATTTTAGGCCATTCAGGTAAGAAAATCTTATCACTTTTTGTTCTGCTTTCACAAAAAGTAAACAACAGTAAAGAGGTTCTTTAACTTGTTTTCTGCTTTTCTCGATTCTAGTAAAGAGGGGAAAACTTACAGTAGGTCTGATTTTAAAGTTGCTTGGTCTTGGATGCATAAACATAAGGTTTGATGATGATACAATTATTTGTAGTAAAATTAAGCAAAACACAGTAAAACAGTTCCTATTTTATTTAATACCCTTGACGCTTCTTTCGATAAAAGTCATTCTCTTTATTTTTGACTGTACTAAAACTCTATGAGGCATAATTTTTATTATATTTTCCTCATTTCGCTCATTCCAGGTGGAATGTAGGAACTTGATGTTTTGAAATTTTATTTGCGGTGATGTTGTTTATGCGGCGTTAGTTCACCAGCTTTCAGTCTTTTTTAAACTTAATACTACTTAAGTTAGGTTTAGGATTGCGTCGACCAGAACTCGAACCCCACGCCTCACCTGACTTTATATATATCGTCTCCTACTATGATTAGGTAAATACTACTTCGCTGAAAGGCTCAATTTTAAAACATTTATCAGTTGTTTTGGCAGCGTAGGGTGTAAGTCTTAAGGAAGTTGAATAGTATTCTTGACGAAGCATTCCTGCACTGCACTAAAGTCAGCATGCCTCATGAAAATCAGCATCAGTAATTTCCAGTGAACCTAACTGCAGTCTTTTGATTGAACACTAGTCACTAGTGTGATGTGTCTAGTTCTTTCTTTGGTGCAGACTAAATTCTATCAGTCAGGTTTTGCAATGTGACCACCATTCTATGTAGCTCGCCATCACAGTGCACATTGATTTGATGTTATTAGATAGTTGAAGGCAATCGGCACAAAGCCTTAGACCCAGATTTCGTGCTAGTTGGCACTCATCAGTAAGGTGTATCTGCAACCCTGAAGGAACTCATGTCTCTTCTGAGGTTCTGACCCGCCTCACCCAGTGATGCAGTCACAGACGTTACGACCGAGCTTTTCGGGCTAGCGATTGACCTCCCGTAGGACTGTAGTCATGGCGAGCTACCTAGAATTGTGGGTACATTGCAAAACCTGACTGATGGAATTCAGTTTGCAACAGAGAAAGGACTAGGCATGTCATACCAGTTAGTTACTAGTGTCCAATCAAATTTCTCACTACAGTCCCACAGGAGGTCAATCACGAGCCCGAATAGCTCAGTCGTAACGTCTCTGACTGCATCACCGGGTGACATGGGTTCAAATCTCAGAAGAGACATGAGTTCCTTCAAGGTTGCAGATACACCTTGCTGATGAGTGCCAACTAGCACGAAACCTGGGTTCAAGGCTTTGTGCCAATTACTTCCAACTATCTAATATCATCTAACTGTAGTGTGCTATTAAGAGTTCTACGAAAAGAAATTAGCTATTGTTACGCTAATTCTTTGTCTCTTTCTTACTGGGATTCCATACTTTTCTGCACTACTAAACCGAATAATATTAGTGGAGATATTCTAAGGCTTTCATAAAACCGGTTTCCCTTAATAGTTTTGAATAAATAAAAAAAGAACAGACATATTTTGCAGAATAAAAACTGTGTACATCACAAACAAAATCAAGTTATAAGTTAAAATATTTCACAAAATACATTTTCATAATGACATCGAGTTTTGTCTAGAAAGTATAAACAACATAATTCCAAAAATTATGTAAGTAGACGAATAAGTCAGTGTTGAAAGAGTAACTAATTATAGCACAATGCGACACGGTGGGGAGGTCAGATTTCGTTTGGAAACAAAGAGGAATTAGAGACAAAAATACAAGATTGATTTGATACTTATTATGATGGAGATTTCAGGAGAGGGTGAGAGTGAGCACTAAAGTAAACCTAAAACATAGACAAAACAATTAAGTATATTTGAAAACTTAATAATGAGTTCAACTCAGTATGTGAAAATCAAAATTAAAATTGAGTGGAATGTTATGCAGCAAAAATAAAACACAAAAGCATCCGAACAGAACAATTACGGTTACCAGAGTAGTGAGGGAGTAGTTACACTGTCCTTCTGTATACAGAGGTTAGGTCGAAGTCTTTTGATGCAGACGGCTTCTAAGAACTGAAGTAACCATGGGTTTCTTTGTGTACAGTTTTAATAAAGTATAAGAAAATAAACTCATTACTTTAACAAGAAGGAAAGTAAAGCTGAAGTCCAATATTTGCTTAAAGTTCTAAGTCAATGTTTTTGTTTATAAACGGAGGCACGTTTATGATTAATATCTTATTTTATCTATTATTAGAAACACCTAAAAATCAACATACACTCTAAACTCTTACCCTGTAAATCTCTCTATAACACAAACAGTTACTGGTGAAACTTACCAAGGCTTTTCTAATGTGACAAAACTAGAATAATTAATTTTAAAAGTGTCGGCAATTTTATTCATAACTTCATTGACACCGAGTAGTATCCATACCTTGTGCTCTAGGCATATATACATATATATATATATATGATCGTCTTCTATACTTACCTAAATACATAATTCAGTAGGCAGAATGAGAAGCTGTGATTGCCTACTCAAAGTTGTTTTTTCAGATCACAATCGTGTTTTTAGATAATAATGTTCTAATCGTTTTTAATTCTTACTTGACCGAGGATTTGTTATGCAATGACATTAATTGAAGTTATGCAAACCGAATTCGGTCATTTTTCAAAACAAGCTGTTCTAAAACAGTTATTATGTTTTCCAATCATAGTGTACATACATCCTTGACAATATTCAATAAGAAAGACACCTTTCTGCAAATGAATTTTGTGAAAAAATTCCAAGGCCTTTAGAGAAATTCCTTTCACCTGCAAAAGAAATTCACTTTTGAATGCACAAACTTTAAGTGAAGCAAAGTAATAATAGCTTGTTCATGTTTGATTTCGACTGTAATAACGGGGAACGTTTTAAATTTATGGTTAGGACAGTTCAGGTGTAAAATGAATAACCTCTAATTCGAATAATCCACAAAGTATCTGTGGCTATGATGAATAGAAATAGAAAGTATTCATTTCGAAGAAAAAGCATTACTTTTTTGCATCCATAACCAGCCTACCTGTCTTTAATTTAAAATCTGGAGAAATCTCTTTCAGCATCACAGCATACAAACATCAACATTACACGGAGACTGTGAACGAATGATCACTATATTATTATTCTTACCTTGCATTCTAAATAGAACATCCAATTTCATCAACACATCTCCACTTTCTCCTATTTTCTGCTGTCCTGTTAAGCTGAGCCTACGAATGACCGTACCGTCTCATATCTTCTTCACACTACCTCCTCCATATCATCCTCAAACGCCTCACTTGTCATTTCTCATTAGGATTCCACTTGAGTGATGATCTGGAGGATTATAGAACCAGAGAAGACAGTTCTTGATAGAAGTCTCATGTGACCTGTTTCAAATGCTTTTCAAGGCACATCATGCTTTTGATCCATATAGAGGAACTGACTTTACACTGGTATTGAAAAAGTTAATCATGTTCTTTATACTGAATGGGTGAAGCAGAAGATTTTCAAACAGAAACCAGATTGATGTAGGCGTATCTCACCCTTCCCATTCTCACTGGCTGACGCTGATATCTTCATCACTGCTGACTGACTGCGGTGGAAATAATGCTCACCGCCTAGATAAGTGAAGGAAGTAAGCTCTGTCAAATCTCTCCCGTCAATGGTGATTGGTGCTGGCTGTTGTTGCTGACGCTGTTGGTTGGTTGGTTGGTTGGTTGGATATCTTCATCAACTCCATCTTCACCTTCTCTGTGTTCACCTGAATTTAGTTGTGACTTCACTGCGTCACCAGCCTCCTCTTTCAGTATATCGGTTTAGTTTATCACCAGTAAGTCTTCGTGTATTTGTGACATTAAATATTAATCGTCGACGCGAGAAATCCAGGTGTTCTAGTGTCTTCTTATTTGTCAGTGCACCATATTCCTGTCTTCTCACCTCGACGCACAGTCTGACGTATTGTCCAGTTCACCACATCGGTGATAGTAGGGGGTAGCACTGTCTCACACCTGTCTTCATTTCAAAGGCTTCGCTCACCTAGTTTAATAGGCTACTAATTCTCACAGAATGATTGATTTTCGTGGATTTCACCTTGAAACTTCAGCACCATGTTGGCTTCATATTTAATATTTGATGTTTTGAGCATGTGTTATGCTGCATCTTGTTATACAATTATGAACCGTTTTTGTACTCACAGCATTATGCACTAACTATGCACTACTGTGTGTTGAATCAAAGAACTGTTTAGTAAATTGTTTAGGAATACTTTTGATTTACCTCTACACTCAATATACCAGTGATTTGTTTAAATCAAATCCTGGCGAAGTTAAACTTTAAGCACCATTGACTACCGACTGAATGCTGCCACACCTTGAATAGCACACTCATTAAGTTAGTGAAACTTGGCAAGTAACCTTGTCAACATCAGTAAAATATGCTCATTGGAGAGTCATGTTATTAAATGGGATATCTGGCAAGTTTCAGCATAGGTGTGAGAAAGATTAAGTTACAGTTTAGGTCAAAGACAAGTTAGGATTAAGTTAACCTAGGAAATGGGACATTGGAGTTAGTTTAGACATATTTTTTCACGTTAGCGCTATATTTAGGAAAGATTAGAGTTAGAAGGCTTAAATAACTACATGCATGGAATATGGCAAAATTACTTTTTGATATAGGAGTAAAACTTGTTCACTGTCTTATAGTGCATTTCCATTGTACGTGAAATTTATTTTGATAGTCTCACAGTGCTATGCAGTAATCTTTACTGAATACGGTTCGAGAACGGTTTGTTGCCCAGTAAATGTTGCTGCATAATCATACTCTGTTAATACTCCAGCCTAAAACTGAGAGCTATTTTTACCACATGTGAGAGGAAGGTATCCTCTATAACACTTCTAAACAGCTTTTATGCATTTTTTACATAAATACACGTACTCCATACACATAAATGCCTCCTTCATGTGATTGGTGCGCTCGAGGTCATTCGCCGATTCATAGTTAATGGTGGTGCATGAAGTTAAACTATGCCCATGTCCTGTTGCTTTAAGCTTATGATACGCTATAAACTACTGTTATTGTATATCCTTAATGTAATTCACTGAATCTCTACAAATGTGCCACTGACATGGATGATTTTGAATCAGTAATAAAAGTGTGTTCATCACAGTCACACCTTGTACAACATCTGAGTTGGTCAAATGATGTTAAATGAAGCAGTTCCTGAGATACGTTTGCTAGTCCAAGGCGGTCAATGAAGTGTTGAACATATCCACTAAGCAATGCATCGAATTTGATTAAGATTCTGAGGAAACCCCGCTGATAAATTATTCTCTCACCAAACCTCTGCCTAGGTATTATTCCATGGCTCATTATCGTTCTCATCCTTTACAAAGACTGGTACTTTACACGTAAACTTCCAGTGATATAAGAATAAAACTTGTGGACTGTGGTAGAGTATAATTCCATTATGGGTAAATTTTTGTTTTGATAAAGTCTCACAGTGTTATACAGTAATGTTTACTGATGACGTTTCGAGCACAATTTATTGCTCATAATCATATCAAGGTATTCACACGACTTCCTAACCTCATTTATATAGTTCCATTATTTTTCACTTGATTTGATTGGTAATAGTATTTTCCATATTTCAGGTATGAGTGATGACTTATTCCTATTGCATGTGTTTGGTGCAGACTCGATGAACAAGGATTCAGTAATCAACCTCTCTCTCAACCTATCCAGATTACTTTTTAGAATTTTAACCCTCTCCCACCCTATTGTGTGGTTGTGTGTTAATGCATGCATAGCAATTGCTGAGCTTTTATCTAAATTACTTATCTTTTCAGGGTCAACCATTCGTACCTTAGCTAAATTCTTATGTTCCGACAATCTGACTACCCCTGACCTACTAGTTTGACCTATGTAGTTGACCTCACAGTCATTGCATGGTTTTTTGTAAATTATATTATTTTGTCTAATTGGTTCAACTGGGTCCTTTAACCTACACAGCTTGTCCCTGAGTGAGTTTGTAGGTTTAAATGCCACCTTAATTCCTGCTTTATTTAGATTCCTACGTAGGGTTTCAGATGTCCCCTCTTTATATGGTATAACTGTAGATGACTTAAATTCAAAATAAAAATTAAAAAAATAAAAATAATTGTGAAACTATTAATAATAACATAAATAAGAGAGAATGGGTTAAATCTGATATCTCATTGTTCTAGTGAACAGCGTTTTGAGCGTCTGAAACAAGCGTTGTCAAGAGACGCAGATAAAAGCAGGTGATAAGTTTCAAACGGAACAATAAGTGAACTGCATGGTCTTCTGCCGGCTACCGAATATCAGATAATAAATCAGGAAGTAAAAGTTTGCAGTATTAAAAGTAATGCGTCGCTAGCATAGCGGTAGAATGCTCGTCAACTACGCATGTGGTCCGAGGTTCGATTCCCGGTCACCGACGCGCTCCTTTACGTCACTAAACCAGCAGTAAGACTTGTAAAGAAGGAAGGTTGGGCTGAGCATATGAAGCTAGCAACCGCATCCCGTAAAAATAAATGCCACTGCTACCGGAACTTCAAATCTCTAGTTTGAAGCCGCCCTATGTTCCACTGGGAATGTTAAGGAATAGAAATATTTTAAAGAAGAATTAAAAGTGAAAATCTTCAATAGAATGAATTATTTTTTAAAGGATTTCTAAAGTATTTTAAGATAATTTATTAGATTGCATAAATTAGTACACTTTATTTCAGCTGGTTTTTCAACATAGATTATTCAAAGATATAAAAATATATATATATAAATATTTTATATTAAAATCACTGTAATTTGATCTGTTTATTGTTCGGCGAAACCTCCATGTTATCCGTTTAATTAAATCAGTTGAAATGAATACTAAACATGTACTTAACTAAGACCTATGCAAAAATTTCATAGATTTCAAATCAAATTAGGAGTTTAAGTAAAAGCAGAACATTTAACTGTAAGGTGAGACGAACCAAATAAATTTAGTTGACAAAAGAGGTTGAAAATTTTTAAAAAATGTCTAAAATCTCCAGCTGTTAAACTTTCTCACTTCACTTGCTGAAAAGTAAACCTTTTCTTTTTCTTAAAAGACCACGAGTCATTTACAGTGACGTGGATGGTTGGGTGATTACAATTGCCTAATTTATGGCTGTAAGTAGTCCATAATAGTTATGCTGTTAAAGATAACACGATTATGCCTAACAGTGGCACAATTACGAATAAGTGAAGCAAGTGAACATCTTGCTTAACGTCACAGAAATAATAAAAACTCAAAACTAGATGGTGGCAAGTTTTATTTTTTTTATAAACTACTAGACATTACCACCTATATTAGGTAAATTCATTTCAAATAAAGCACAGTGATAGAGTATTAACAACTGGATGACGTTTCGAGTACAATTTATCTCCAATAAACATATAGGTTTAGGCACACGGTTTCACAACCTGTCGTATATATATATAGTACATAGGTCAAACTAGTAGATAGGGGTGATTTAAATTATTGTAACATAAAACTTTAGCTAAACTTAGAATAATTAGCGTGTGCGTAGGTGGCACAGCGGTTAGGACGCTCGCCAACAATGCACATGGTTCAGGGTTAGATCCCCGAACAAAGGCTCACTCCTTTACCTCGCTAAGCCAGAAATAATGCTGGTAAAGAGGAAAGGTTGGGCATGAGGCTAGCAACCCCATCCAGTAAAAATTAAGCACTGCTACCGAAACTTCAAGCCACTATTTCGAGGCCCTATGTTCCACTGGGAACGTGAAGGAAAAAAAGAATAATTAACCCTGCTAAGTTAAATAACCTAGAATAAAGCTCAGATATAACATTGCAGTGCATTGCATTCACTTGCCTATAATCATACAATACGAGGTGGATGGAACATGGCGACAGTATTATAAAGTGATATAGTTAGGTGGAGAGAGAGACAGACGTTAATCACTGAAGCTTTGTTTATCGACTCAACGCCTCACACTTGTAATCAGAATGATGTGCTGCCTCTGTAACAACAGAAGACAAGGGTCAGGCAACAGATTGTTTCTTTAGGAAATCAACACATATTTATAGATTTTCATGTACATTATTATAGATTATTGTTAGCAGGAAAACACAACACTCTGATTGGTTGTTTCTTACTGAACGTTACTCTTTCATCTATTTGTGGCCGTTTCTTGAATGTCAGATCATCTATATGTTAACTGTACCCGCCTACTCAAAGTATGCTGTGGTTAGTTGTTGAATCAGTCTTTTTTCATATTTTTCTCACGACCAATATTTGGGACATAAACACTGACGTCAATTACTGTCTACCAATTTGGCTAGCAGCCAGCAATCACAACACCTCTACCGGAGGTATGGAAAGCCGCAACAAATAACAAAGGGAAGCTGGAGAGAGAGAAAGAGAATATATATATATAAGAAATTGTGAATCTGCCTGACTAAAATAAGGAAAATTACGAGCGATAAATTGTGCAGGAAACGTCATCCATTTATCAATAATGCATCACTTTGTAATATTTCAAATCAACTTATCTAATATGGACCCGTCCAGAAATACCAGCAACAGCACGTACACAACTGCAAGTTGACACCAATCCTCCAACGAGAGCTGAAGTCTTGAATGCAATCAAGCTTCTGAAAGCTGGAAAACCATCTGGACCGGATGGAATACCCCCTGAAGCACTGAAAGCAGACCCAGAGACGACAGAAAATATGCTGACTCCATTAATACAAAAGCTCTGGAAGGAGGGAAAGGTGCCTACTGACTAGAGGAAAGGTTACCTCGTGAAATTACCAAAGAAGGGCGACTTAGAACTCTGCAAGAACTGGAGAGGAATCATGCTCCCGTCGACGCCAAGTAAAATCCTGAGTCGCATCATACTGGAGAGAATAAAGGATGCACTGGAGACAGAACTCCGACCAGAACAAGCTGGATTCAGGAAAGGCAAATCATGTACTGACCAAATTGCAACTCTACGCATCATCATCACAGAACAAAGCATGGAATGGCAATCAAACCTCTACCTCAACTTTATAGACTTTGAGAAGGCCTTCGACAGATAGCGTCGATCGTGAAGTAATTTGGAAACTACTCGAGTACTACGGCGTACGGTGCCCAAATATTCATCAACCTTATTCAGCAGCTAGCTGTACGACAACGGCACATGTCAAGTGATCCACAACGGAAGACTCAGCGAGGCGTTTGGAGTAAACACAGGAGTCGGACAAGGGTGCTTATTATCACCCACCAATGATATTCCTAATTGTGGTGGACTGACTGGATTATGCGTCAGACAGTGAGTGGGAAACGAGCAGACAAGGATATCCTGGACCGACGTGTTGAACCTAGAAGACCTGGATTTCGCGCGTGGATGATTTATGTTTGATGTCACACAAAATCGAAGACTTACAAGCGAAAACCGACAAACTGGTCGAAGAAGCGGCAAAGACAAGACTCCAGGTGAACATAGACAAGACGGAGGTTATGAAAATAACCAACCAACCAACAACAACAACATCCAGCGCCAATCACCATCAACGGGAGGGATTTGAAAGAGGTGACTTCATTCACTTATCTAGGGAGCATTGTCTCAACTACAGGAGGAACGGACGAGGATGTCAAATCGAGCGAGAATCGGGAAGGCGAGCGAGAAACACATTCATCAACCTGAAACCAATCTGGAAATCTTCGTCACTCAGCCAGCATCAACAACAAAACTCGGTCGTATTTTCAATACAAACGTCAAGTCAGTCAGTTCTACTATACGGATCAGAAACTTGGCGGGCGGGTCACAAAGAATATTTCCAACAGCCTGTTGCAGACCTTTATCAACCAACAACTGTCTTAGCTGGCTCTATACTGAAGATCAGATGGCCGGGCCGGAAAGAATCACCGACAAGAAACTATGGGAACAAACAAAACAAGAACGAATCGCCCAACAAATATACAGGAGAAAGTGGAGGTGGATTGGACACTCGTTGAGGAGGCCTGTTGATGACATCGCGCGTCAGGCCATTGCTCGAGTGCGTCGGTGGCACAGTGGTTAGGTCTCTCGCCGATCGTGCACATGGTCCGGGGTTCGAGCCCACGCCGACGCACACTTGATATCTATGATCGGCCTGCGAATTTTGGGCTACCGATATCCACGCTGAAAATTCCACACTTGTACCAAAAATACGGTGTGGAATCAAGCTGTAATCAAAAAATAAAATAAAATAAGAACCCGAAAGGGAATTGGCGAGTGGAAACTCCAAGGGTGACATGGAGGAGATGGTGTGAAGAGAAGTTGAAAGAGTATGGACTAACATGGATGGAGGTGAAAATTACGGCAAAAGACAGAAGCAAGTGGAGACGTGCAGTTGAAGACCTATGTTCCACTAGGTACTCAAGGGAACAATAATAATAATATCTAATATGGAATTACATTCTACCACAGTGCCGCAGTTCTACACTCTAACTTAATTTGCACCTGTACTCCAGCACATCTTCAAATTTGCACACATTAATACTCTTCACTTGTGATAATGACGCAGAGAGGGTTCGTGATTTAAGATAGTTTAATCGTCATCATCATTGCAATGATGATTTTAGGCCTTTTTATCCAGCGATATTTTTTGGAAAGGCTTCAATTAGCTGAAATTCTAAAGAAGACACTACAACTCAATAAGATGGACGTATGTGACTGACAAACCATGAAAAAAATATAGAATAATTAACAGTGAATTCCAAAGCTAATCATAATCCTACAAATAATACTCTACTTCTAATGATTAAACATTACAATTATAAATCTTCATTATTCTGGTTAATAGACTAGTAGAAATGCAGTAGTCTGATACCACTAAGTTATTTATGATGACTGACATAATGACTGAATGTATATACCGAAAAAAAAACACCCGAAATAGGCAGAACATAAAAACTAAAGAAAAGGCAATAATTCTGATATAGGAATTCAAAAAAAAATGATTATTTCATTCGTTAATGCTATCCCAAAGTCATTCATGCTAATTCTTGATAAGTATTGTGAAAAGAAAATTGCTTCTTAAAAGAAATTATTATTATTATTCTTAAGTACAACGCAATACTTCCATTAATGGCATATGCGTAAAAAGCTAACAAATGCTTTCATAAATCCTTCCATTTTTATAGCAAGAAAAAAAAGATGTAAGCAGCGCATTAGTCTTCACTTAAATAACCTTAAGAAGCAAAGTAGGACAAAATCAGTGGCTAAGTGAAGGATATACACTAAATTTAAGAACAGTAGACAAGAGAAAAAGATTACATAAGGAAGTTATTAGATGATCATTTGAGATAAATACTATCTAGCAATGACTACAATGATATTTCGTTAAAAATTTGAGAGATTTGAAAGGATACTTTTCTTTTTAATTCATCCAATTAAGGAAAAATAATACTAATTTTCTATGTTTTTATGATTACATATTGATATTCCATTGTTGGTTTGCAGGGATTTGATTAGTTTCAGGATTTCTTCATGAGCTAACATCGGTTAGACAAGCATTGGAAAAACTGAGAGTACTGCCAGACAGCTGTTTCGTGGTTACAAGGCTTGAGAGCTGGTAGACCATTAAGCCATTGGGATCCCATTCAATGGTCAGCACACGAATTCCAACTTCTGCCAACTCACGACATAGCACGACCACCAGCCAATATCATTTGTGGCGCGTATTTATTCTCATACCCGACCTGAAATACCCTACTTGGCATGAATTCCTATTAGAACTCCAGGTAACTACCTACCTAAATAGGGCAAGTCACTAGCAAGCCTCTCATTGATATACAAGTTTTACAGGTAGGGTTTAGGATCGAAAATAGTTGGGTGGACACTCAGGTTTTAAATAGCTAATGTTAGTTATTTTCACATCTTCCGAACAGATTATTTTATTACATTTTTCCATTGCCATCTTTTGAAAAAAATGTCAGCGTAAGGTGTGAATTTTCAGATTTTGCGTATTTAGGCAGTTAATAAAAATAAGTTTATTCAAGAGGAAAATTTTCCTGATAAAAAAAAAACAGAATCTGTAGTCATTTTTTGATCGGAAATAATTAGAATTTATGATCCATAGCGGAAAATTCAGCGAAGCCTTTGAAATGAAGACAGGAGTAAGACAAGGCTGACTGTTTATTATCACCGGTGGTATTTCTAATTGTGGTGGACTGGACAGTGCGTCGAAGTGAGAAGACAGGAATAGGCTGAACTGACCAATAAAAAGACTCTAGAACACCTGGATATCTCGCGTGGATAACCAATATTTAATGTAACACAAATTCGAAGATTTGTTGGCGGAAACCAACATAATGGCAGAGGAGGCAGGTAGCGAAGACAAGACTGACTCCAGGTGAAGGTGGAGGTGATGAAAATCACCAACAAACAGCGTCCGCAGCAACAACCAGTACCAATAACCATTAACCAAAGAGATTTAACAGAGGTTACTTCCTTCACTTATCTAGACAGTTAGCATTGGTTCAACCGCAGACAGTCAGCAGTGATGAAGATGTCAGCGTCAGCCAGTGAAAATTAGAAAGGCGAGATACACCTACATCAATATGAAGTCTGTTTGGAAATCTTCTGTTTCACTCATTCAGCGTAAAAAAAACCACATTCAGATTTTCAACACGTGTCCATAAAGCCAGTTCACAGATCCGGCACATCACGGGAAACATTTCAAACAAGTAACAGCTACGTTCGCTAAACCCAAATTGAAGATCAAGTGGCTAACCAGAAGGAGATAGCAACGAGAAATTATGGGGACCAACTAATCAAAAGCCTATCGTTCAGTGGATATATTGCGGGAAGTGGAGAAGAATTGGTCACACACTTAGGGGAGCGTTGGGTGAAATTCTGCTCTAGATCGTCGCCTGAGTCGAATCGTGATGGGATTTGACGGGTGAGACATCCTATGGTGTCAAGGAGGAGGCCGTGTGAAGAGGAGATGAGAGATTGTGGGCACTTGTAGGCCCAGCTAAAGAAGAAACCAGAAAATAGAACAAAGTGAAGATGTGTTGTTGAAGCGATATGTTCCACTCAGAAACCAAGAGAACAATACTTATAGTGTCATCTGATATCAAATTTAATGTTATACTGACACATAGTGTTGTACATACGCACATATTCTTGGCACTGGTCTGCCGATCTTATCGATCTAATATTATTTAAAAGCAATAATGCTGTCAGTAGACAATAATTTCTTAACTATAATGGATATATTACTGTAGAATCAAATGAAAGGGTTGTCGTAAAATATATTCTCTGTTCATCAATTAATAAAAAAATTTTCCAATAATTTTTCCTTCCCGTTCCCAGTGGAACATAGGGCTTCAAGCTATAGGCTTGAAGATTCTGTAGCAGTGTTTATTTCTACAGAATGAGATTGCTAGCCTCATGCCCAACCTTTCCTCTTTACCAGTCTTATTACTGGCTTAGTGAGGTAAAGGAGTGCATCCGTGGCCGGGGATCGAATCCCAGACCATGTGCATGGTCGGTGAGCGTCCTGACCGCTGTGCCACTGACGCACCAATTAGACCTTTGAAATGTACAACGGGCATCTGTAATCAGCTAAAACAGTAATCATCAGATGACTGAATAAATAAAACGTCGAATAAACACATGCTGTTTTGAATAAAATTCAAATGTTGCCCCCTTCTAAACTTAAATTTTCGAATGTCATTTCTAATTCACAGTTGGCACCTGATTGCAACAGTCAAACTCATAATGGACTGTTTAAAAAACATTTTAAATTCTACACACACACACACACACATAAGTACCATATTCCCAGCTGGCCATCTGAACCACTTATGATAAACTTTTTCCTTCAAATCCATCTGCCATGGAAATGATCAAAAAATGATTGACATACTACAAAAATCTGGTATGAATGATTTCACTAATTAGCCATTAAACACACTTTTTATTTAAAAAAAGGCAAATAAAGTAAAAATTTTTGATTTATAAGGCATAAACACAAGCTAGTAGAAATCAAATAACACCGTTAGGCTGTAGTACTGTCCTAACCATTACATTTTATGAGAAATAACCATATAGGATGAAGAAATTCCATTTAAATTGTTTATTAGATGTATCACACAGTGAAGAAACAGTATTATTATTTACTGGAGGACGTTTCGAACACAATTTATTACTGTTCATAATCATGTCAACTTCGAAACTCTAATTTTGTAGTTTTCTTTATTCTCTCCTATTTCTCGTCGTAGGGTTAGTAGAATTTTCTAGATCTCCCGTTGGACAGGTGTTGAATGATTCCTATTATACGCATTTTCAGTTGATTCGAAAAATAAAGACTCCATTATCAATCTCTCCCTCCACCCTGTTACGTTAGATTTTAAAACTGTCATGTTATCCCGTCCTATTCTTTGGTTGTGTGTAATTGCCTTTGATGAGTGATATAGCTGAACCATTCTCCAGATTTGTTGTCCTATTCGGGTCAACTTATCTAGATTTTGCTAGTTTTTGTGTTCCTCGACTCTGTCTACACCTGTTCTACTACTCTGATCTATATATTTGACCCTACAACCATTCAAGGAAAGTATTAGATGAACTAGATTGTTTTGTTTAACTGTCCCCACAGGATCCATAAACCGACAAAGCCTATTTCTAGTTGAATTTGTGGATTTGAATGCCACTTTTATTCCTGCATTGTTAAGGATTCTCCACAGGGTCTCCAGGGTTCCTTCTTTGTATGGAGGTACTACTGATGATTTAGATTCCTTATTGTTTGTGTTATAACCTTTCTGTGCATGTTTGACATGCCTGTCATGATTAACGTTATTATTATTGTCACTAACACTGCCACTATTATTAATTTAATTTTTACATTTTCCCACATACTTTCTGATTAATTTATCAGTATAATAATAAGTTTCAAAGCTTCCCTTATTTGTCTCACATCCTATCTTAGACTGTCTTTGATATTACTCAGTTTTAGTACCTTATTACTTAGACATTTCAACAGTTCCATGTGGCATTCGTTGACGTGTTATAAATAACTACAGTATTGGTCACGTATCTCCCATAAAAATAAACTTCGCCAGTTATGTTTGCAACCAGAATCACAAAATAAAATCACGTTAAATGTCTGTGACTGTGTCGTAGTTGTAAGTAAACTATCAACATGAAAATAGAAATAGGTTTGATTTTCTTCGCTTATATTAAAGAAAGACATTTGAATGAAACAAACGTGTCTTTTACAACAAACTTAGAAAACCCACTTCGAATAGTATCCGACAAAAATTAAGTCTTTCCTTTGTCTTTGGAATGTAAACATCGAATGAAAAGACGAATTACAATCGAGGTATACAGATAAAACGCCAATAAGTAATCAGCTCTAACATGTATGCCAAATATTCCAGTTTCCGAATCATGTGGTATTTTAAGGCAATCAAATTCAAACAAAAATCCGAACAAAGCTAATACTTGAAAATTAATCTGGTGCTCCCTGGAGGCTGGCCCTATTCTGGTGAGAAGCCGTGACCAGCAGGGTACAGCAGGTCGAAAATGAGGCAGTAACTCATCGAAGAAGACATTGCAAAACGGTCGCGCTATGTCGTGATTTGGCGGAAGTTGGAATTCAAGGACCATTGGATTGGGTCCCAGTGGCTCAATGGTCTACGAGCTCGCCTTGTAACCAAAAGGTCCTGGGTTTGAACCCCGGTGGGTGCGTACTGATGGAGAGTCCCAAACTAGGATGAAACAGCTGTCCAGTACTCTCAGGATTTCCAGTGCTTCTCTAACTGATATCAGCTTATGATGAAATCCTCCACGCAAATTTGAAAGTCTTGGAATTTAATGAATTCAGAAATTTGTTCAAATGAATTAGGGGATAGATTTCTGCATAATTGTTGTAGAAATAATAAATAATAGTGATAATACACCCAATTCTATGTCAACCAAAAGACTCAACAACGAAAGAAGATAAAGCCAACATCACATTCGCCGAAGTGGACGTTCCCTTCGTATCCATGAACAAAAGCTAGCCGTCAAAAGACATTACATCCGATTTCTCGTTTCACTACTTACAGACAACCAAGGACATCAACTGGACTGGAAGAAAGTTAAAATATTAGACAGAGGGAACATCAAGAATGCTACAGAATTTTCAGAAGCCCCGTATTCCAGGGATTCGTCAATCAATAGACACATCAAGATAGACAAAATTTACCAATCGATAAGAAAGAAACCTCATACATAAGGGGTAAAACTTCAGATCAATGAAACAATCAGTACCAATACAAGTAGCTTAGAGGGTGTGAAAACACACAAAAACTATCAATCACGGCCAAGGTGACCAGGAGAGATGACTTATAAACTAGGGGAGAAATTTAGAAGCTCACTTAAAATTGAAGTATGCGCTGAAGATGTTGCCTAGTAGGGCAATGAAAGCTTTGCAAATTAACTACATAGCTCAGAGAACACAGCCACGTTTAAATTATCCACCTGAGCTACAAATCTTCTTTATTATATTTAAATACATAATTTGTTCACCGTCAATATGTGAAAACGTATTAATTTTTTTAAAATTTACTATTTCTTTACTTTCCGAATACAATAAGGGGTTTCAAGCCTGAGTTTTGAAATTTCAATAGCATTTGTGTTCATTTTTTGAAGGATAGGGTTTAAAGACTCACATCCAACCTGTCTTTAGTGGTTTTGTGTCTTATTACTGAAACATTTCACCAGTGCTAGTTTTACTGACATAGGGTAAGATGATTCGAAAACCAAATATCAGTTTGAATTTGTGGAGTTTACGGTGATCACTAGTGTTTATTTAACATCCCAAGTTTTCCAATGGTTCTCTAACTGATGTCAGCTCATGATGAAATCCTGAATCCAGTCAAATCCCTACAAACCAACACTTAAATAATAATACTGTTTCACAGTGTGACATATCTAATAAATTCATGAAAAATCACCAATCAAACATTAAAAGACAGAAGACCAGTAGTTCAGCGAAGAGTCCCTTTTCGGCGATATCATTTTCATATCTGTACAATAGCAAATATATATATGGTTGTTTTCTACATGTTTACACATTAAATTTGCCAAACGAAAATACAATAAATAAGTTCAGATAAATTGGATAGTGATAAAAGACGGTAGTAACAAAAGTGGTGAGTTGTCACAAATGATTGTTTAAGAAGAGTTACGTAAAAACATGAATAGTTTGATGAAAGAGTTGTATTCATGGTGTGCACAGAAACAAAATAACCTACGGAATTACGCAAGAATTTTATGTGGTTAGAAAGATAAACATACAAGCAAAAGTTGAATCAAATCAACATAGTTGTTACCATGATAGAAGCGGTTGAATAATTTTTTTGTATACATAGTTCTGGTTCTTCTAACTGAGTGTCTAGGGCTTCTGCAATGCAAAGAAGTGGTCAGGTGCGGATCTTGTCCTTTGGGATTCTGCAGATCAGCGGGCAACTGGAGAACACTACTCTGAATATTACCTCAAAGAAAGTTCTTCCTAAAGAAGTGGAAATTCTCCTCCTAAGGACATCACTGACTAGGTCACCATTGAAGTCGAGGTTCATATAAAGTATCTTTTTTGGCACCCTTGGTGTCTCTTGCTTTCGGATTTTCTATTTGATGTTTTTGTCTAAGAATCTTGATGGATAACCGTTTTGTATGAAGGTTTCTTTCAGGAAGCGTAGTTCTTTTTCCAGCGTACCAGAAGTGCAGATCCATCTGGCGTGAGTAGCAAGAGATCTAATTAGGTTTCTTTTACGACTAATTGGTATACAGCTGTAGAAGCTTGTCAGTTGGCCGTTCGACGTGGGTTTCCTATGGATGGACCTTCTTAAAGTTCCATCAGCAATCCTTGTATCTTCAGCATCAAGGAAAAGAATTTTAGACTCACTTACATTTCAAGAGTGAACTTTGCAGCTGAATGGCATTTGGTGAATATTTTTAGTAACTGATTAGGATAGTAACCATCATCACAGATAATAAGTATGTCGTCTGCATGTCTAGCATACAATTGGAAATTATCAATAATTGATATGAATGCGCCGTTTTCGAGGTTTGCCATGAAGCAGTCTGCTAGCAATTGGCCTAGTGGAGGTCCCAATGTGATCTCATCTTGTTGTCTGCAAATAACATCGATAAATGTGAATTGTAAACTAAGTGTACATCTCAGTAATATTTCATTTAAACAAGTCCCCGGTAATCCATTGTTTAGCTGCTTTTTGCCTAAATACTGACAGACAGTCTTTGTGAGTGGAACGTGTGTTATTAGTGACTCAATGTCAAGAGAGAGCATATTTTTGTTTGTAACACTAATATAATTATAATAACAGCTTTATGCCAAACAGTATTTGTGGTACAGGTATGGAATTTTCAGCCCACATTACAATATATTGCATCTAATTGCCTCATAAATTTTATAAGATTTTAAAATCAAAAATCAACACCCAAAATAAAGATAAATAAAAAATAACAAAAAGAACAGTGTTGCCTTTACATTTTAAACAATGCACCACAGGATATGAAATATAAAATTGGTGTGTAATAGAAGATGAGAACAACAGTGTAGTAGCAACGAGGAAAGGAAAACAAAAAGTAATGGAAGTATTTGTTAGAGTGCCGTAGTAAGTTGATGATGTCATACCTAATGGATTTCTCATCACATAACAGCTGTGTCAAATATGGTATTTTGGAGTTTTTGTATTTGGTAGTCCTAGCATATAGCCTCCTATAGCTGCTTCTAGTTCTACCAGATGAAATTCAAGGAGACAGCTGCGTATAGAGAGGATGCTCGGGGTCTGACAATATTGTATTCGCTAGTTTCTTACATGACATTATATGTCTATCTACAATAGTGCTAACCAGTTGGTTTAACGATATCCCACTTGCCATAGTAACGGCTTTTAGTGCTCTTCTCAGCAAAGCAATGTCTTTCTTAAGTAGTCCGGGAAAGATTAATGGGGAGCAGTAAAGGGGGATGGGTAGAATACAAGAATTTACAAACTGAGAAAGCAAAGACTGCTTTATGCCAGACTGCCTAAATTTCCTAAAGCAGAACGTTAAGCGAAACATCTTGTATATAATTGACGAAGTGAATAAACAAATCAATGTGGAAGTGCATACTATCACAGTGCCCAAGTTTTACACATATCAGACTGAAGGAAGTAGATATATATATATCAATTTTTTTAATATATATATATATATTCAGGTTTAATAAACTTTACTTTGTTTAATAGTTATAATAAACTACTTTCAGAAAATCAGAGAATATAAACTGAATATAAATAATAATAATAAAAGTAATTGTTTTATTTAAAACATAGGAAAATAAACTATTATCTGAAACCACATGTACATGAATGATACACAGATAAACAGGACAATAAATTGGTCCCAAAAAGAATAAAGCAAAACTAAGAATTGTCAAGAAACTGATTCAGTATTAATCTAATTAAGAGACTTCCTGTTCAAATGGCATAAAATAAACAAGCTATGGTTATCAACAAATAACTATAAGCTAAATAAGTAATTAAACTTAATCAAATTATATGTATATGTATGTCGACCAGAAGATGCGATGACAAAAGAAGACAAAATCACTATTATCTACTAAATAAATTGTAAGTACTGTGAAAAAAACACAAAATATTGGTAAGAGTTGGAGTCCTCTCCCACTTCACACCGACGAAAATAAACTAGTTGTCGTCAAAAGATATGATACCTGTTCTTTTATATCAATGCATGCAGACAACTGCGGAGACTAATTAGACGAGGAAAATGTAAAAATCTTAGATTAAGAAAAAACACCAAAACGTATCACAGAATTCCTGGTAGTCTGGTAGTCAGATGAATATGTAGTCGGCAGATATACTGACATGATTCAAATTTAACAGCTAATAAAGAAATAAATTATATAGTATCTGTTTTGTTTTCTCCTTCACGTTCCCAGTGGAACATAGGGCTTCAAGCTAGTGGCTTGAAATTTCTGTAGCAGTGTTTAATTTTATGGAATGGGGTTGCTGGCCTCATGACCAACCTTTCCTCTTTACTAGCATTATTTCTGGCTTAGTGAGGTGAAGGAGTGCGTCTGTGGCCGGGGATCGAACCCCGGACCATGTGCATGGTCGGTGAGCGTCCCAACCGCTATACCACCGACGCACAAGTTATATGGTAAAATTATTAAACTGTTTATTTTAGATGGTTGGAGGTAATTGACAGGAAGCGCTCTACCTAGGTGTCAGGCTAGTTAGAACTCGTCAACAAGGCATATCTACAACCTTGAAGGAATTCATATCCATGCTGAGATCCCAACCCACGTTGCCAAGTTTTGTAGTCACGAATGCTACCACTGAGCTAATCGGACTTGCAGTTAACTGATAGAATTCAGTCTGCATCAAACAAAGGACTAGACGCGTTACACTAGTTAGTCACTAGTGTCCAGTCAAAGTAAAAATATTGAATTCCAGATCAATGGAGCGGTAGATACTAATGCAAAATAAGAACGTGGTCGTGACCGATGTCATCGAATGAAACAATTATATCACTCGTGCAGAATTTAAAAATAAACTGACTTCATATTGGAGTCTGAGTTGAAAACATAATCTAGGAAGAAAATTAAAGCTTCGTAAAGAAACAATCTAGCTCTAAGAACTCAGCAACACTAACGTATACATAAATAAATATATATATGTGAATTTAGTGAACTTATTTTCCTATAGGGACATTCCCGTGGTTAGTACTTTTCTCTGACATTAATAAACTGCAATTTTGTCGTGTGCTACTGATAAGATTTAGCAGTAGTACGTTAAGAGATATTCATCGGCATAAAAAACAACAAATAGCAGGGAGATACAATTGAGATATATAGGAGATGTGAAAGGAACACAAAGAAGCACACAGAATATGAAGACCGGAAGTAGCACAACACAGAAGATCTGCGCAAATGGTGCTTTGAAGATAAGGTGTACATAATTTAGCTATATTGAGATTCTTAACTGTAATTAACCAAGTCTTCGTCTTCTACCGTTACCTTAATTATTGCTGGCCAGCAGAACGTCAACAACATGTGGATTTCAAGAAATTTGACAGGAAATAAACCTCTGCATTTTAGAAATCTTTAGAATTGCCCACACCCAACAATATTAAAAAGATTTTTATTGAAATAAAATTGTACGAGATCGTGGATTCTGATGTCCCTTTCAAACTTTTTGTGAATTATTCAAACTGTGATACTTTTAAACAGAGGTGGTTGGAATCTGCCAACCTGATCTCTCACAGTTGATCAAATGACATTCTTCATACGTGTGGTTCCTCTGAGAAATTCGTTTTATATCCATTGTAATTCAAGGCATTCGGTAACTGATGAAGACGTGTGAAATAGAATGACATCATTTCAAGCTGCAAATCCTCATTGTCTTATCAAAATGAACACTCTGTTTCTCACCTAAGATCTATTGTCAATCAAAACTAATTAACAGCAGGGTTAGCACAAGATCATGTTGAATCCCGTCTTCAACTATCTCACTATAAATATACTTCCTGAATATCTTACCTCATAGTAACAAATATAATCATTTAGCCCGAATAGTCTTGAGTAAAACCTATCAGTCAGACATGTAATTCAGGAACCAGATCATAAGACACTGGGTTGCATAGCAGTCTGACAAGTTTGTGAGAAGACACATTTAAAATGTATTACATGCCTATCATGAATCAGTCACAAGACGTATTTGCAGTTCCGAGTAGAGTTTACCATCAAGGTTTTCAGCATTTGTATGTGAAAAATGCGTAACAGAACATTTCCACTTAAGTGGAATTGGAATTTAATTCTATGATTCTATCCCACTGAAAGATAATTTTATACGTGCTTAAGTTTTACGATACTAAAATATTTTCTATAGTTGGTTTGTAAGGGTTAGTTTTGTTTTTACGAGTTGATAATTGATTGATATCAGTTAAATAACCACTGATGGAGTTTCCTGGAGTTCTAGTGAGAAGTCGTGACCAGTGAGGTCCACCAGATATCACGTGTGAGGATGGATGTCTCATCGATGACATTGTTTGGGGTCGCGCTAAATCAACAATTGATAGAAGTTAGAATTCATGAACTGGTCATTGAGGAGTCAGGTCCCAGTAGCTGAATGGTGTAAGAACTAGCTTGCCTTGTAAACGGAAGGTCCTGGGTTCGAACACTGGATCTCAGTGGGTGCGTACTGCCGATGATTTCCAAACTAAGATGAAACAGCGGTGTAGTACTTCCTGGTTTTCAATGTTTCTCTAACTGATATCAGCCTGTGATCAACTCCTAAAATGTTATTAAAACTAGAAACTTATTAGGCAATTTCAGAGACTTTCTTTCATGGTGAAGTCTTAATTAAGATACCTCAAAATTTTCATTTCTATCTATAAAGAATAGTATCTATATGAATAACAGTTTGTCACTGCTTTTGGTAACTTCAACTGTCTTTTTTATTTATGTCACTTCACAGTGAAAATAAGTCATAGTATAAGTGTAATAAATTTGACTTCTACTTAGACTACTGACTTTCCGATTAAATTTTTTTAATTTTTGATTTTTTTGATTTACAGCTTGATTCCACACTGTATTTTTTGTGCAAGTATGGAATTTTCAGCGTGGATATCGGTAGCCCAAATTTCGCAGGCCGACCATAGATATCAGGTGTGCGCCGGCGTGGGCTCGAACCCCGGACCATGTGCATGGTCGGCGAGAGTCCTAACCACTGTGCCACCGACGCATATAATCTATGTTCATATAATCTATGAACATTTTGCAAAAACCAAGTATTCCGTCTAAATATGATATCATATATTCTACCCCAGTACCTGAATTCTACTTCAGCCTATTACAGATATGCTTTTATATCAAATTCTTAACATTGAATGTCTAGACTACTTATTCTCAAAAATGTAGGAGCTAATTTCTAAGCTGATGAATACCACTACATACGAAATTAGTCCATGACGTTGCTGTATGCTTGGGGATATCTATAAGATTTACTATTATAGGATGAATATATCATAAATTATCAAAATATTAGTGACACTCTACAATCAAGTAGTTATCTTATAGATTTTAAGTGGTTTGAAACTTCACTAAATATTCTCAACATACACTTGTTCTGTTCTGAAGACAGAACACAAAGGCCAGGCAACAGATCGTTTATTGAGACAATCAAAAGGTATTTATAGATTTTTATGTGCATTATTATTAGCGTTATTGTTAGTGGAGATGCAAACTCTCCTGATTGGTTATTTTCCTGCTGAAGGTTATTCTGTTATCTCTTTGAGGTCGGTTCTCAGAAAATCAAGCCATATATGTGTGAATTATATTTCCACACGTTAACTCCACTCTGATTGGTCGGTGATTAAGCTGGGTTACTGTTTCTCTCATGGCCCTGATTCGGAACGTGAACACTGACATAAATTGTTGTCTGCAATTTCGGCTTGCAGCCAGCTCTCACCACACGAGCATCCTCACTATACGCATCTGTCTCCTTACATTTCATCTGGTAGAACTAGAAGCAGCTATAGGAGGCTATATGCTAGGACTACCAAATACAAAATCTCCAAAATACCATATTTGACACAGCTGTCATGTGGTGAGAAATCCGTTAGGTATGACACCATCAACTTACTACGGCACTCTAACAAATACTTCCATTAGTTTTTGTTTTCCTTTCCTCGTTGCTACTACACTGTTGTTCTCATCTTCTATTACACACCAATTTTATATTTCATATCCTGTGGTGCATTGTTTAAAATGTAAAGGCAACACTGTTCTTTTTATTATTTTTTATTTATCTTTTTTTGGGTGTTGCTTTCTGATTTTAAAATCTTATAAAATTTATGAGGCAATTAGATGCAATATATTGTAATGTGGGCTGAAAATTCCATACCTGTACCACAAATACTGTTTGGAATAAAGCTGTTTATTTATTTATTATTATATATATATATGTGGTTGGAAGTCTTGACTAGCAGGTTCCTCCAAGTTAGGTGTGATGACAAATACTCACCGATGACATTTGCTGGAGATCATGCTATATTGCCGAATGGTAAGAGTATGAATCGATGCGCCAGTAGATAGTTGAATGGCATACGAACTCGCCCTGTTATCAAAAGGTCGTCGGACAAAACATGGTAAGGTAATGTGCGCGAACCAGTGAAGCAACCCAAACAAAGACGAAACATCTGTCCAGTATTCCATGGTTTACAGTGGATCTGTAAATGAAGTCATCTTATGAATAATTTTGGTTCATATGTCTAAACAAGTATATAGGTACTGTCCCTTATATGTTGATATTACTCAAGTAGAGGGTATCCACATCCCTCGTAGCAATTGCTAATTCTCAGTTTTAAAAAGCATTTTCATCATGAGACTCAAAACATACAAATCTCTAAATGTGGTTGTCTCAGATTATTCGCAGTATACTAGTAATTTAATACTTGCTTTTATCTTTTATGTACACATAAATACTACTGTAACAAACTTACACGTATCCCTAACAAACCTGTTCAACCGTAACTCTATAATTAAATCCGTCTCAAGTTTTTATTCATTTTCAGATTGCCCACAACGTTATCATGCTTTCATTACTAATCGTAGGTCACATTCAGAGAATAACAAATCGTAACACATTTTAATGCAAAAATGTCTTCTCATTTGTCACTAGCATTCTATCCCTAATGGAGAGAAAAATGATAGAAACCGTCTGTTGTTCAAAAGTTCGAAAAAAAATATTTTCTGTGATAAGTGCATGTAAATTTGTGAAACAATTATCCATTACCTAAACAGCCAGACCACTTTTCTTAAATAAATAAATAAAAATTAGGATTTTTCTTTAAAAAGAAATTCAATCCAACATTTTTTAAACGTAACACTTTCTATGAAATAAAAGAAAATAATATAACCAGTTTTATTTTTAAGAAACTAGTAATTTCAAATCAAATAGGCCGCCATTTTCAAAAAATTGGTCAAATGCGCCTTTTTTGAAAATTGCATTCTGTAGGTAAGACTTCTTAGTAGATGTAGTGCCTATATACCTACCTAAATAGCTAATCCAATTAATTAACTAATTTCAAAACAGAAATTTCGAACAACTTTTTCTATTAAAATAACATTTGAATTATCATAAAAGAATTTTATGTTTACCGAATGTTTGAAGTTATAAAAATTAGGCTGTTTGGTAAATAACATTAATCTTCAAGCTACCTTATGAAAGAGATTCATTGTAAGCTCTCAGTGTTAGTGAAAGTGATACCTATATCAGATAGTGATTAACGAAGTCAAAGATAACAAACGTTGATAACATTTTCATCACTACTCTTGTTTAGTACAATTTTATTGTAAGCAAAATTCATTCCAAGTATAGCTCACTCTAAAGTATTCTCTACCAATTATGTCATTTTAGTCTTCAGTATAATTTCCACTCCAAGAAAGTGACTGACATTAAAGCTAGGTGAAGATGTTAGATACTGAAACATAAAATTATAACCTTCCTGGGTGAACAAATTACCATCATTACAAATTAGTCTAACAGAGTCTTTACGCGTAGAGCAGTAGTCATCAGTATTTAACCAACCTTGATATGATTATATCTCTAAGCTGGTCGATTCCATTGTAAAGCTTTCACCGTCATTCTAGACAATTTCATTTAGTCCGGCTGCAAATATACTATATGAAAACTCAGGTGTATTTTAAGGCAGTTACAATAAACAGACTTGAAAATTCAAACTCCATGCAGGAGCTTGACATTTAAGTTTAATCTTCGTTTTCATTCAATTGGCGGTTGTTATTATTATTATTGTTACTCACTCCTTGAGTTCCGAGTGTAACATGGGGCTTCGGCAGCACATTCTCATTGTACCTTGTTCAATGCTGTCAGTATCCACAAATATGTCTTTCCTAGTTTAGTTTACTAGGCTCTTCTAAGCCAGGAAAAGATAGAAGGTAGAGTGTGGGGCTTGGCTGTGTCGAATCGTCAGTGGCATAGTAATTATGACTCTCACCGACCATGTACATGGTCCTGGGTTCGATGCCCTGCGACGCACAACTGATATCTATGGTTGGCCTGCAAAATTTGGGCTACCTATATCACATGCTGAAAATTCCATACCTGCACTAAAAATACTGTGTGGAATCAAGCTGTAATCAAAATAAATAAATAAAAAGCTACCCCACTGTTAGTGAAAATTCAAACAACATAAATAACTACTGGTAATAAAACAGAAATATCTATGAAATTTGACAATGAACAGAAATGTTACAGTGGTCAAACCTTATGCTCAAACACTTAGTCTTTATATGTGAAAGAAAGGGATCACCTAAAAATTACAATAAATTTAACAAGTACGTTATTATGATTTCTTATTGTTCAAAAGATTATAAGCGTTGAAATGCATAATTTTTGGTGATTTAGAAATAATTAACCGATCAGCTTTTGTTGTTCTAACAAAAACATCTCTGCAGTCTACAATATCTTCGCAATCTTTAGGCTGTTTAGTCTCCTTTTTCCTTTCTTTTCATTCTTTTGAATCCTTTATAGGGATCCAAGCTTGAATTCTGAGGTTTCAATGTGTTTTTAAGGGATTGGGTTGTCAATTCTATACCAGACTTTCCCTCTTTACCGGGCTTACTAACGGATATCTTAGGTTAAGGATTACATCGACTGGCAGTTGGACCCAAAAATTGTGCATGATCGTTGCACATTCTACCGCTGAACCACAGATGGAAAATTTGTTTAACAGTCACTTATTTTTACATGGAATACTCCTTCAGAAATGTTTAGTTCAATGTGATTCGCATCTGTTGGCTTCTTGTCCGCCTAAGCAAATGACTTTATGCTGCTTCAACTTTTATTTCAAAGTTTCAATGACTTATCCGTCATCAAAAGTTCTTTATGAATTTAATGTGACTTATGAGTGATGTAGATAGGCTAGTGGTTCCTTAAGATAACTAAACTTTTTCATTATGGACGAATATTCTATATACCATTCCGTCATTTGTTTTAATGAATTACAAAAAATAGGAAACAATTCAAAATGAGGCTTTTATTTCTGCGTGCATGAAAATTTAAACTGCTTCAAAGGACGGAAAGTTAAGAAGTAAAATAAGCAGAAAATTTGTTTATAATTCGTTGATTCGAAAAAGAGAATGTCAACTAAGTATGCCTTAGTAATCGTCGACCTACAGATGAGAATGTCTAAAGCAGAATTCAAAGGGCAAGACAAATCTTTGTCACTATAAAATTATTGTAAAAATCTACTTCACTTAGCATATGGAACAATATTCGGCTATTCAACACAAATATCAAGTGAATGCTTGTCCAGACACTTGATGCGTCACGAAAAGCACCCCCAGCAGACTTCATCTGGCTCAATATTGAAGATCAGATGACCAGAAAGGATTAGCAACAAGAAACTCTGAGAACGAACCAATTAGGAACGTTTTGCAGGAAAAATATGCTAAGGAAAATGGCAATGAATTTGAAATACGCTAAGGAGACCTTTGAGTGACATCACCCTCCATGTCCTGGAGCAGGACCAGCACGAGAAACTACAAATGGGGAATGCGTTCAAGGGTGGCCTTCAATCGTCACTGCCTGTAAAACATTCTATATGGGTGTCTGCTTTAATGACACACCAAAATAAAGTATCAAATTAAAGAATAAGTGTCAGTCATCTCTAAGGAGTAATTAGCTACATTAGTAACCATCGAACAACCAATTCGTGTGCTTAATATCCCAACATTTTTTTATTTTTTATTATTTTTTATTACAGCTTGATTCCACACTGTATTTTTGGTACAAGTATGGAATTTTCATCATGGATATCGGTAGCCCAAATTTTGCAGGCCAACCATAGATATCAGTTGTGCGTCGCAGGGGATGGAACCTAGGACCATGTGCATGGTCGACGAGAGTCCTAACCACTATAGCAAGGACGCACAGGAGTCATCCTTAACCTAACTGATTCACTGATAACTTTCCCTACTTCAATAGCAAATAAGCTTGTTATGTGAAATATGTTCCTAAGATTTATTCAAATATTTGGCTAACGAAACCCTTATCCAAACACTAATGTCCACCGATTGATTTCTAGTGTCTTATTCCAAGTTATTGACATACTGACGTTTGGCGAACTATTTATAACTCATAGCTGTCATGTATGTGAACTGATAATCTCGTCTCCCTTTACGCTGTAATAAACAGTATCAATGGTCACTTGAGTGTATGAAGGAAGAATATTGGTGACAACTTTGTTGATATTTTCAGTGTAAACAGTCCTATTATTTTCTCAATATCACAACATATAACTTTATTGATCTCTATCTTCATACAGCATACATTTGAATATTTAATTTTAAACCGCTCAGTTTACAGTTTTAGAAGGTTTAAGCACATTGAATGAAGAATTTTACATCTAGTATTTAGTGAATCTAGCCTCACTGTCGACTAATAAAGAGGCAAGAGCATCTGAGGACTAAAAATCCCTAAATACGAGTTCAAGTATCAATTTATTTTTAACCTAACACTTAGTAATTTTTTTCAACCTAAATCACCTTTTCTTATTTGGAATCTTAACATTGAATAAATCGAACAAGATGAAATCGAATTATTGTTAACTGGAGCTGCTCTTAAAAGATCTGTCTATACGTGAACAAGTATCTTTATGGGTTATTTTATCATTATTTTAATATGACGTGTGTACCATTTCTTTGTAACGTGCTAATATAAAATTGTTTAAATGTTTGAAACAAAACACATTTATAAAAAAAGATATATTGGTCTAACCTATCAGAAATATGGGTCCTGGTGGCTGAAGGGTCTTGCCTTGTTACTGGAAGGTCCTGGGTTCGAACCTCGGTAGGAAAGTGCTGCTGATAAGTTCCGAAATAGGACACAGTAGCTGTCAAATACTCCTTGGCTTTCGCGTCAGCGGCTTGGTGGTAGATTGTTTACCTATCATGTCTATGGATTGAGGTTCGGTTCCCGGCCGACGCACTTCTAAACTTCTTTTAGCCTGTAGTAAAACAGGTAATGGGAGAAGGTTGGGCATGAGTCTAGCCAACCCTATCCTGTAAAAATAAACACCACTGCAACCGATACTTCAAGGCTTTAGCTTGAAGTCCTATGTTCCACTAGGATCGTAAAGGAATAAAGTAACAATAAATAATATCAAAAATAATATGTTACAATAGAACTACCGTCTAAAAGAGTTTCATCGTGGACTTTAACGAATAACTGGAAATTTATGCAATTCACCCTAGGGTAAAGTAAATACATCACCTGAGTTGACAGTTGTGGCACTGAATGAAAGCTAATCACAGAACAAGAAATAAAATTAATGAAATAACTTTGACTGGTACTTTACCAACTGATGACTGAGAGCAGTGTAGTTAAAGGATGGATTATGAAAACGGTGGCTTGAATAATGGTATTTTACTCACCATCAACAGTTGGTGATTATGAACGAAATTTCTCCTCATATGGGGAACTGTGATAACCAAATTACATCTTCAAGTCAAAGTTAAGTCTTAAGAAAAGACAAAAAAAGATGGGAGGTAATAAATTGATCTATTGTAATTATGGGTAGATTCATTTTCTTCAAGGTGATTTCAATCAATTCGAATGTCATATATGTAACCAATAAGGCTTCATTGGGTAAATGAACCTTCCCGCTACTAGAGGTCATTGAAAATATCGTATTTGATTGGTTAAAGGATTTTACCATGAGCTGACATCAGTTAGAGAACCAATGGAAATCTGAAAGTGATGGACGGCTGTTTTGCCCTAGTTTGGGACTCTTCGGAAACACCCACCCAATCCCAGAAGTCGAACCCAGGACCTAGTTACAAGACTAGCGAACTCGTAGAACATTAAGCCACTGAGACCCGACCCAATGGCCACTGCATGAATTCCAACTTCTGCCCATTCACAGCATGGTGCGACCACTTCACAATGCCTTCTTTGATGAGTTACTGCCTCATCTTCAACCTGCTTCACCTTACTGCTTACGGCTTCCCTATCATTTATCAGACAGAAAATCCCTACAAAACCAATACTTCAGTATATCGTATTTGTCATTTTATTTGCAATCGATTGTAGCAATTCTCCGAACTCGGTAAAAGTGAACCCTTTCTCTTTAACTGAATATTTTGACACAAATTTATCACTTGAATGCTTTCTTGACGGAATTATCTTACATGTCAGTTTCTTCTTCAGTTGCTTTTGTTGTGTGAAAACTACAATTACAAGAATAAACACACACACACGTGAAATTTCGCATTTCTCCTCTTGACAATGTAACACACTGAAATTGACAAAGAGTTATGAAAACAAAAATTCTCCTGATAATGCAGACTGTGAAATATAAGATGTTTCAATATATTTGAGGCTGTAAATGAAGATGTTTTCAGAAGAAGTAAGCTAAAAAATGAGGTATTCAAAACAAAAGAACACTAGAAGCAGTAGAAAGAATTGAGTTTTTAGGATTATATTAAAAAATAAAATTATACAAGCATTTCCTGATGAAAACTGTCTATTGTTGTAAAAACCAAAAAATATATATATTTCATTATGGGTAAATTTTGTTTTGATAAAGTCTCACAGCGTTATACAGTAATGTTTACTGATGACGTTTCGAGCACAATTTATTGCTCATAATCATATCAAGGTAATCACACGACTTCCTAAATTCATTTATATAGTTCCATTGTTTTTCTCTTGATTTTCACTTGATTTGATTGGTAATAGTATTTTCCATATTTCAGGTATGAGTGACGAGTCATTCCTATTGCATGTGTTGGGTGTAGACTCGATGAACAAGGATTCAGTAATCAACCTCCCTCTCCACCTATCTAGATTACTTTTTAGAATTTTAACCCTCTCCCACCCTATTGTGTGGTTGTGTCCTGAATCCTTGTTCATCGAGTCTACACCCAACACATGCAATAGGAATGACTCGTCACTCATACCTGAAATATGGAAAATACTATTACCAATCAAATCAAGTGAAAATCAAGAGAAAAACAATGGAACTATATAAATGAATTTAGGAAGTCGTGTGATTACCTTGATATGATTATGAGCAATAAATTGTGCTCGAAACGTCATCAGTAAACATTACTGTATAACGCTGTGAGACTTTATCAAAACAAAATTTACCCATAATGGAATTACACTCTACCACAGTCCACAAGTTTTATTCTTATATCAAAATATATATTTCTCTATAGTTTGCTTTGTGAGGGTTAGTTATGTCCTTACGAGTTGATCATGGATTGATGGTCGAGGTCGCGCTAAATCATGAATTGGTAGAAATTATAATTCATGGACTGACCATTGAATCGGGTCCCATTGGCTGAATGGTATACGAGCTCGCCTTGTAACCGGAAGGTACTGGGTTCGAACCCTGGCAGTGGGTGCCTACTGCCGATGATACCCAAACTAGGATGAAACAGCAGCTGTCCAGTACTCACTGGTTTTCAATGTTTCTCTAACTGATATCAATCCGTGATCGACTCGTAAAAAATATATATGTCGTGGTGTGTTTTCGTTTGTTCATTTACATGTACTTTATGCGACATAAAGGATAACAAGATGCTGAACAGCATCTGCTGAGTTTATTCATACATCCTCCACTACCACAGGGTATAATTAGTAAGTAACCTTGTAACCAGAAGGTCCTGGGTTCGAACCCCTGTGGGTGCGTACTACTGAAGAGCCCCAAACCAGGTAGACGAAACAGCTGTCCAATACTTCCAGGTTTCCCAGTGGTTCTTCAACTGATGTCAGCTCATGATTAAATCCTCCATGCATTCAAAGAAGAATTCCCTACAAAACCAATACCTGAGTATTTAAAATTATCAATTTCTATTCAGGTCTTCTTAAAAGTAAGAACGATGGCATTGGTATACATAGAAAGTCATTTCTAAGTTATCCAAAGATGCTTAATAGCCGAATATTTTCTGCTTAGTTGACTTATTGTATGAGATTAACGCTTAGATCAGATTCAAAATAATGATCAGGTTATTTAACTCTCTATGAGTTCTAACGATTTGACTCTGTCTTCAAAAGAACTCTATAGTCAACTTGTTAGTAGTCGACTTTGATAATAAATCCCGTATATTTTGACTCCCATCCTTCTTCTCTAGCATTGATTATGGATAGTATTTTCTAAATGTGACAACTTTCAAATGTTTAACTTTTTTATTTTTTTTTATTTATTATTATCATATGTAGAGGCTGTGACGTAATATAGTAATGACTACCAATCATTAACTTATTTGTGTAAATAATCCGGTTCTATGGGACATCATTTTTATGGGAGATGCGATTAGGTAAAATTTGACTGTAGGGATACAGATACACCTTGTTCTTGACTTTCTTAATCAGAATAAAATCTTTAATTCACTTTTAGACCGAAGAGCTCGGTCTCAAGTTGACATGTCGGCTTCTTGTGCAGATGCTTCGACGATGTCTGGGCGTGTAATTAGAAGTTAATCGGTGGATGGTGACTTGGCGTTTGAAACTATGGGGAACTGGGTTCGAGACTCGGTGGGAACACCATCACTCAATGACTGGGGAATGCAGAAACATCCAGTTAACGAGTCCCGAATAGGACAAAATACACATCCTGGATTCCACTGCTAGTTGCCATCCAGCAGTTAACTTCAGAATAAAATCTTATTATAAAATATTTCTCTTACTACTAACGTGACTTACTAAACAGTGGCACATTAAAACTCCGATAAAGTTACTCAGCTAATTGAATTCCAGGCGTGAAAGAGAGAATGTCTCAGCATTGGTGAATTAACAACACAGCTCTGAGTGAAAATTAAGCAGTGAAACCATAAAAAAGACTAACTTAAAGGCAACTCTTTATTCCACTCAGAATCATCTGATCAGGGCATTAAATATTCTTGATAAACCAATACGACTGATTAAAAATTTCCAACCAGTTTACATTCCATAAGCACTTTGGTTAATTTCAGCCTTTATTTTCTCATGAACGTAAATCACACAGGGATTCATCGGAAACTGAACAGCCATTTCGTCTTTCTTTGGGACTTTTCATCAGTGATGAACAACTACCTTACCAGAAATCGAAGCTAAGACCTTCAGGTAACATGGCCCGCTTGTCCATCATTGACTCGTCGGAGCGGAACTCAGTGATCCTTCTGTAGATTGGCGAAATAGCCCTACCAACAAACAATGAATCCACAGTTCACCAAATTCCAAACCTGAATTACTGAATAGCCAATGAGCTTGCCTTTTAATTAAAAAGTCCTGAATTCGATCTCTAGTTGGATCAGAAGTGTACATTTCTCAAAAGTAACCGAGTAGGATGAATTAACTCTTCAGTACTCTATGGTTCTCAAGAATTCTCTAATTTAATGGTCGGTCAATAATGAAATGTATGTTAAAATTGATAAGATTGAAATCTAATCTCTGTGTGTCGAGATAGATAAATGTATTCGTAATCAGTATACAACCAAGGTTTGAGAGTCCGCCCAAAAGGAATAACCAAAACATACTACTAATTTGCAAACTTTGGACAACAACTGTTGAAAGAGAAGACTAATAGACAAGAATAGTATGCGCAATGATGTTTTTTTATGTCACAAACCCGAAATAGTCTTATTTATAATCAATACACATAAAGAGTTATGACATTGATATTTTTTTCGGAGAATTTAGAGGAATAAAAACAGAGATCAGAATTTAATTTTTCATTCCGTTTTGATTGATGTTTACCTATAGAAGGCATTCTTTTTTTAAAAAACAGTTTAAACACCTCCTACGTTTCAATCTTAAAATTAAGCAACTTACATACTGAGTGGATTTCAACTCCTAAGTTAGATGGATGTGATTGATAACACACATTCTATACATCTATACTTTGTTTTATAGACTCTACTTTCAAGATTATTAATACTTCACTGTTGAACAGTTTGTAGTCATTTTTATGATTGACTTATACTTTCACAAGTAAGATAACTAGAGAATAACAAAAATAACCAGTTGACTGGAAAGTGCATAACATTAAGCAGCGATTACGAAGTTGATAGACTTAATGGCTTTGACATTATTATTCATACCGCCTTCAGATGAAACGATGTCGCCAAAGTAGGTGAAAGGAGTGACTTCTTTCATATTTCTTCCTCTGACAGTGGTTGTTGATTGGTTATTTTCATCATCTCCGTCTTTTCTATGTTCCCTTGAAGTCCTATTTTCCTTTCCAGTCTTCCAGTTTATGTGACATCTTCTGCGAAGTCCAGATCTTCTAGAGTCTTCTTGTCGGTTCAACGTATTCTTGTCTTCTTTCTACCCACGGACAAGATGATCATGCCTGTCGGCAGATGGCCTTTTCTTACTCCTACATTCACTTCAAAGCTTCTCTGAATTTTCTACTGTGAGTCACTTGACATGTAGCACAGTTGTACAGCTGTTGAATAAAGTTGATAAAAATTTGGGGCAATCCGTGGTTTTGAAGCTGAATGCCATTTTTTGCACTGTCTGATAATAATGCGTAATGTCGCAGTTAGTTGAATAGCAGTAAAGATTAAGTTATCAGCATGTTTTTTTCATGTATGACCATGGACTGATATCCATTAGAGACCCATTGAGAACCGGAAAGTACTGGACAGTTTTCTCGTCCTAGTTTGAGACTCATCAGCAACAAGTATCTCCCAAAGTTCGAACCAGTGACCTTCCGGTTATAAGTCAGGCTCGTAGAAAATTCACCCTCTGGGGCCCAACTCAATGGCCAGTCCGTAAGTTCCAACTTCTACCTATTCGTGGCTTCAGCGCGACCTTCAGCCAATGTCATAGGCGAGTACTTGTCCTCGCTCCCGACAGGATAGACCCCACTAGTCAAGACATTTCACCATAACCCCAGGGAAACATCTTCTTCTAGGAATCCCTGGTTCTCAGTACTTCTCTAACTAGTTCCAATCAATAGTCAAACTTGAAACAAATCAAATCTCTACAAACCAACTCTTGAAAAGCACTCATTTTGTCTAACGCGTATTTCCAACTGGTTAACTATTTTCTGAAGCCACTTTTAAACTTAATTACTTAGAGCTTATTGTCGACGGAATGCTAATTAATAGAATATTCCATTATTTCAGGTTACACACATTGCAAATTACAGGAGACTCCATGTAACTCAAAATTATTACTCTATTAAGATTCGTCCGCTGAATTCTGAGTGGAGCACAGGGCTTCAAAAGCACATCTCCTTAGTACCCTATTATCTGTTGTAAAAACTTCAGCTGACACTAAATTCTCCCACAAGCTTTCATCCCATGTCCACGTGATATTCCAGGTGTGACCATCGGACACCGTCACCGTCCTATTCACCTTCCACTAGAGGTTCTGACGTGTGATGATTCAAAATTAACAGTAGTACTATTTTTAAAGCAGGTTACAGGATTTCGTCATGAGCTGACGTCGGTTAGACTGGGAATACCGCCAGATAGGTGTTTCGCACCAGTGCCTGTGGCTTTTCATCATAACACACCCACCGGGGTTCTAAACCAGAATATTCTGGTTACAAGGCGAGCTAGCTCGTAGACAATTAAGCGATTGGGACCTGATCCAATCAGTCAAATCCCTACAAACCAATACTTGAATATCAATGAGATGGCCAATGGCGAGTGGCCTTATTCAGGAAGTTACCTGGACTTCTAATGGGAAGTCGTGACCAGTAGGGTACAGCAGGTCGGGTGTGAGGACAAATGCGCGCCACGAATGACAGTGGTTAGTGGTCGCGCTATGTCATGAATTGGAAGAAGTTGATACTCATGTGATGGCCATTCAATCGTGTCCCAGTAGCTTATTGGTCTACGAGTTAGCTCGCCTCGCAACCAGAAGGTTGTGGGTTCGAACCCAGGGGCTGGGTGCATACTGATGAAGAGTCCCAAGCAATGGGACGAAATAGCTGTCTCGCAGTACTCCCAGATTTTCCAATGGTTCTTTAACTGATGTCAGCTCATAATGATATCCTGTAACCAATCAATCAAATCCCTACACTACAAATCCTTGAATTAAATTTATGCCAATCAACTTACACATTCACCTTGTTTTAATAAATAGCCTAATCTACATCATAATCTCTCTTATATTTCGTCCTGAAATCAGTTGCAAAAGTACACTAGGCTTTATATTTCAAATAGAAAATAGACTAAATAAAAAAAATAATTATACTTGTCTATTCATGAAATAAATGAATATTCTTCCTAAGCACATTATATGTTCCGTAGATAGATAGATACCTTGATCACATACATGCACACACACACAAGCACACACACACATAGGCAAATGTACACATACATGCCTTCACCCACCGATTTTCATTCTTTTTCATTTCCTCTTAGATAAGATTACTTACGTCGCCAAATTTAATCGAAGGCGACAAAGTTTTGAATACACAGGCGGTAGGATATAATGAAATTTAATTTCATTGAATTAATAAGCTAGTTGTTCTATGTATATACATGTGAAAATATGTACGTACACTCTGAACAGTCAAACTTAGGTTACTTGTATTTACATGAGATTTACATAAACATAAAAGGAAAATATTGAATAACCATATGTAACTCATATATTTCAACTGTACACACAGTTTCTTGATAGAAAGAGGTAATTATGTGACAAGCTGAATCAATTGTATAACTAAGTCTATATATGCATATATATATATATATATATATATATATATATATTGGATGCATAACTTAAGATAATAGTAGCTCGTCCACTGTTTTTAATATCATTGATTATCCCTATTGGGTAATTAACCACCCATGAACTAAGACTGATAAAGAAATAGTTAATTCTTATACTTGTGGAAGTCAATGTTAAAATGAAAATGCTGGATACAGGGCGAAATTATTGAACAAACGTTTAGGAGTGCAAAACGCACGAATGACGTTGAACGCATGCTATGCATTAGATGATAACAGGGCCCACTACTATCATAGCGCCAGTATGAATGCTATGCACCAAATGAGGTGCAAATATCGACCCAATCTTGTTTTAATTACTGTTTGAATAATGAGTTAATAGTTCGTCAGAGCTAAATTTAGTAAGTATTAGAGGGTAAGAATTAACGTCAAGATTAGGATTATGAATAGAGTGAGGATTAAGATTAAGTTTAGGGTGTTCATAATTATTATTAACATCTTTTCCAGTAAATTAAGGACATTTTTTATGTTAAACATACTGGTTATTCTGATTAATCATGCTCAAGGTTAGTCATGCAATCGTATTGCTTGGATTACAGTTTTTTAAATTTACGACAGCTTGAACCAAGGCACAGTGGTCATTTGATGAACAGCTATTGCACACACAGTCCAGTCAGCTAGACGCTAGATAATTATCCTTAGTGTACATGATACCTTGTGATGTGAAATTCTTTCTTGATATTCAGGCATTTTAATCACTTTTTAATACTCTTTTAGGTATAACTTTCCAAGGTTACCTTAGTACTAAATATAAATGAACTCACATTATAACGAGACAATAGTACATAGTGCCTTTTCTTATATATGTATATGTATATATATAGACTTTTTGTTTTGTGGCTAGTAAAGCAATTTAATGTTAGAATAAGCCATTCACCGATATTGTATTCTTATAAGTGAGGAGTTCTCTTAACACCAGTGTAAACAACAAGATAGGGTCTGTTACCAGGTACGCTCTCACTTAATTAATAGAAGACACTGACTGACTGCAAATGACATGCTGCTAAATCATTCAAAAGACATTGGATTACAAACGAATTAATATTTGAACATATTTATACTAATGTATCCGAATAGACTAACAACATGTCGGTTAATTTCAGACAAGACAATTGGCTAAAATTATTATTGCTCCTTTAGGGTTCCCAGTGGAACATAGAGCTACAACATCACATCTCCACTTTCGTCTATTTTCTGCTGTCCGATTTAGCTAGGTCCACGATTGCCCATAATCTCTCCTATCCTCCACCCAAAACGATCTCCTCCATGTCACCCTCGCATCGACGACCCAGTCATCATTTCCTATCAGGATTCCATTCGACCGATGGCCTGGCGCGTGATGTCATTTAACGGCCTTTTCAAAGTACGCCTAATCCACCTCCATTTTCTCCTCCATATTTTCTGAACGATAGGTTTTTGCTCGGTTTGTTCCCACAGTTTTCTGTCGCTGATTCCCTCTGGTTGGCCATTTGATCTTTATTATGGAGCTAGTGAAGGTAGCTGTTGATAAAAGTCTACCACTAGCAGTTGGAAATACTTGCCGTGATGTGCCATGTTTCTGACACATACAGAAGAACTGATCTGACATTGGAATTGAAAATGTGAATCATGTTCTTTATGCTGAGGAGTGTAGAAGATTTCTAAACTAACTTCAGATCGATGAAATTGTACTTTGCCTTTCCAATTCTGGCTGACTGACTTTGACGTCTTCATCTTATCCGCCAGCCTGTGGTTGAAACAATTCCCACTGCTTAGATAAGTGAAGGAAATAACCGCATTCAGATCTCTCCCGTTGGTAGAAATTGTTGTTTGTTGTCGCTGTTAGTTGGTTGGTTATCTTCATCACATCTATCTCCACCTTCTCCGTGTTCACCTGGAGTCCTATATTCCCTGCCAGCCTCTTCAGCCAGTTTGTTGGTTTTCACCTGCAAGTCTTCGAGTTTGTGTGACATTAAACATAAATCATCCACACACCGAATCCAGGTCTTTTGGAGTCTCCTTGTCGATCCAGTGTATTCTTGTCTTCTCACTCCCACGCACAGTCTGACGCGTAATCCAGTTCACTACATTTAAGAATATCATCGGTGAAGACAGGAAGTCTTGTCTTACTCCTGTATTCAATTCATAGGCTTCTCTGGGTTTTCCGTTGGGGATCACCTGATACATGGCATTGTCATATAGCCAGCTGTTGAATGAGGTTGATACAGATTTGAGACACTTCACTCCGTAGTGTTGAAGTAGTTGCCAAATTATTTCATCGAAGGCATTTTTTTAAGTCGATGAAAGTGAAACAGGGATTTGATTGCTATTCTATGCTTTGTTCTGTGATGATTATGCGTAGAATTGCAATTCAATCAGTACATGGCTTATCTTTCTTGAATTCAGCTTGTTGTGGTCCAGCGGAATTCTGCATCCAGTGCATGTTTCATCCTCTCCAGCGTGGCGTGACTTAGAATTTTACTTGGAGTGAACAAGAGCATTATCCCAGGCCAGTTCTTGCAGAGGCTTAAGTCACCTTTCTTTGGCAGCTCGACAAGGTAGTCTTCCTTCCAATAAATAGTCACCTTTCCTTCTTTGTAAACTCTATGGTGTGAGAGCATCTGCCGCAGTCTCTAAGTCTGTTTCTAGTGCCTCAGGAGGAATCCCTTCCAGTTCTAATGCCTTCCCGGGCTTCAGTTAGCTTGACTGCATTCAACTTCAAATTATTTTCTTATGTCAGCAGATAATTTTTCCAGCCATTTAAATGCAAGTCGGTAGACTAGGCTTCAGAAGCGCAAATTTACCAATTAACACTTTTCAATGCAATTCAATACATTGATCATAACATATGCTTATTAGCTACAAATGCTCATTAAATACTACTTCGTTAATCGATTACTGATAAACGAACATAAAACTTTCCTTCGTTTCATAGTCAAATTTCTCATTTTACATTCTTGACATCTAATTCCTATTAAAGCTTTATTTAAAGTTCACTAAAACAATTGTACTAAATAAGTTAGGCCAGTAAACCTATATATGACTGAAATAATAGTAATTCTACACCCCCTCTGCTATCCTTCCACAGTCCTTAAATTAAGATTAGAATGAAAAGCAAACAATCAGTCTGTTTATCTTTTACACTAGACAGATCACTCTGCAACTCTTTTCATTATTATTGATATTTTTTCTCTAAAAAAAACTTTATTATTTAATCCATTTTCTTCAATTTCCAAAAGCATTCACTGCTAATGAATGTCATTTCATTCCGCCTACGAAAACTTAACGATAAAACTTTGACATTTGATCACTCATCCATTCGGAAAATTCCATCTTCAGACTAAATTGATTTATGAATGCGTAGCTTTAAAAAAAAATCAAGTTTGCAGAAAAAAATCATTATTATGGGAGCCAAAACTATACGACTTACATATACAATACACTCATTGTTAGCTGAATAATTATATTGCATTGATTGTGTTCTAAGCATTAATTAAATGGGCAAAGTTAAACTGTCAGCACGACTAACTACCAATCACTGAATGACCTTGAACGCACCAATCACACGAAGGAGACATTTCTGGGTATGGAATACACATATTTATTTTTAAAAATTCACAAAAACTGTATAAAAGTGTTACAGAGAATATCTTTCTCTCATCTGTGATAAAATCATCTCCCAGATTAGCATAGGAGTATTAATTGAAGAGTTACACCACATCCTATACAGAAATTCATCTAAGTGACTAAATGACATCCTTTTGAGATCCATTAATGGCTCTAATTGGTCTGTTTCCTTGTAATGCAATCCACAAAATCATTCGAATAGTTAACTCTGTGGTGAATATATCCAAGGGATGACAATGAGTTACAACCTTTCCACTCATCTGTGTGTATTATAGATCCTTGTTTCACCAGTCGAGTGATAATAGGTATTACGGTGCTTTACTTTCTGTCCGCTATCCTCTCGACGAATCGTTTATGTAGATAGGGCATCATATAAACCAATCAACCAAACATGATTCGCTCGTTCTCGACCACAGTCATATTTTTACCTTAATAAGACATTTTCATCCACATATACAACGACACCTTCTCCTCCTAATAACGAAGTGTACTTCACCATTTTCCAGGATGCAGTATCCCTGCAGTGCTAGTACCACTGAAGTGTTGATACGAGACTATTTTCAGTTTCAGCAGTTGCACCTCTCATAGACTACTTTAAAACCTAGTAATTACAAATATGCAACATCTTAGTTAAGGAAAAGTGGGACCTGGCAAAAAATCTTCCTACGAAATATTAGAATTATCATCTTACCCTACCGGATAATAACTTGTCTCAAACTAATTGCACAACGATGCACATATCCCTCAATCGACCTGCTAAACCTTGTTATTTTCATGACACCTCCTTTTCTTTCCTAATCAACCCCACATCCATGCAAAACTGGGAAACCTTATCTTCACCAAATTGCAAGCGGAAATACGTTAGAGCATGCATTTAACTCGAATCGAGAGGAATAGAAGCTTCAACTCATGTGGATGAGACCCATCGACCCATTCAAGGTTAATGGTGAGAACATTAGACATATATCATCTGTGAAATCCAGATTTTTTAGAGTTTGCTTATCGGTCGTCCAGTGTATTCCTGACTCCTCGCCCTCAACAGTCTGATACATAATCCAGTCCAACACAATTAAGAATATCATCGGTAATAGTAGGCAGTCAGCCTTGTCTTACTCATGTATGCACTTCGAACACCTAGCTGAGTTTTCCGTTGTGGATCTTCTGACATGTGTCACTGTCATATAATTGTTGAATGAGGTTGACAAAGACTTGAGGTACGCCATAGTGTTGAAGTAGTTTGCAAATTACTTTTCGGTCTACGCTGTCGAAGGTCTTTTCGAAGTCGATGAAGTTGAGGCAGAGGTTCCACTGCCATTCTATGCTTTGTTCGATGATGACGATGCGTAGAGATGCAATTCGATCAGCAGTGATCGCAGTGGCTGAGTGCTCTACGAGCTGGCTATAAAATCGAATGGTTATTGTGAAAGAATCTTTGATCGTTGCATAGGTAGTCACTCATAAAGCAGTCAATCACGCTGAGGAAACACGACACGCCTAACTATCTACCCAGAGAAGGTTACATTCTCATTCGAATATACCTGGCTGACTAGCCATCACATGGATGTTTTTGTGAATATTTTCATTTATGTATACCTAAAACAGATTACGACTTATTAAATTTCGCATTGCTAACCATTATATCTGTGCAGTTAACCATATTGTGTTTTTTTCATATTTTTGTTTAAATATTTAGATATACGCAGTGATCACATTCATTCTACAGTTTGTTGCACCATGTATGATAATATCATTATGTTACTATCGTGTGAGTTGTGTCCTACGATCAAGAGGTTCAACAAAAATTGGTTGTGGACCTAAAAGTCGTGAAAAAGAAGAACTTGAAGTGAAACGTAATCGTCGAACAAATCAAATGTTAATAGCAATGGTTGTTATATTTGTTGTCTGTTGGATACCATTAAATGTTCTTTGGGTAGTTGCTGATATCATTGGTGAAGTTGTTGAAAATTCAGTACACTTTCATAATACATTTATCTTATGTCATATGATTGCAATGAGTTCAGCTGTTTATAATCCATTTTTATATGCATGGTTAAATAATAATTTTCGACAAGAATTAAAAGCTGTCTTTCACTGTAATACAAATTTATGCTCTAAACAATCTTCTATGCATACAATGACTACAACAGCAGTACCGACAACAACAACAATCCGAAGACAAACACAAGCAAAAGCTATATCAGCATTCCATTATACTAACAATAATACTACCACTAATAATAATAATAACGCTAGTGATGATGATGGTGATGATGACGATCATATTGATGCGAATGACAATCGCCATGACTATGACCTTGACGACAATGCAAAGCATAAAACAAATAGTCGATTAAAACAAAATAAATCAGTGGATAAACAAAGGAAAGATGTAAATTATATGACGATAGCTGATGGTGATGGAGGTGTCTGGCAAGGACCTGTGTGTAATGAAGTAGTCAATCAAGAAGGGCAAACTCATCATTAACAATCTGCAGACGTCAGCATCGCCGTCATTATCACCACCTAACGAAACGATTTAACAAACACATAAAAAAAGACAAAAAACAAAAACAAGATTCTAAGATTTATAAGCTTAATAACTATGATGAGCTTATTTATATTTTTATTTACTGAAGTCAATAGCTGAGCAGTTATTTCTTTTTAACTAACAAGTTGTCAGCTTTATTTTGACCATGTTACTTACTAGGCTACCTGTTAAATATATAATAATGTAGGATTGATTTTATCCAATATATATGTGAACATTTCAATTCATTTCATTTCATTCAATGCAGCTAGTTTCCTTGTGTCTGCTAATAATTTTTTTGTTGTTCTCATTACTTCTTCGAGAGTATGGCATTTATATATTTGTCTACGTTTGTGTTTCTCCTCTCTCTCCCTTTGTCCCTTTGTGTGTGTGTGTGTGTGTGTGGGTGGGTGCGTGCGTGCGTGCAAGTGAGTATTCCTGTGTATTTATATATACATACATGAATACAATGAAACAGATTATTTTAACAATACTATTAATAATAACAGGAATACTAGATGAAGTAGATACGCTTTACTGTACCCTGATGACATAATAAAGCATTTATGCATAATTGTAAATGATTAGTCTGTAATTAATCCATTCATGATGATGGAATTTATCAATGCTTGACTAAGAAATTGTTGACTTTAGTTGTAAGACATTTGTTCTTTTCTTCGCCGGGGGGTGAGGGTTGCTGAGGATGGAATTTATTCATTATTTTCAAGTATTGGTTCTGTAGGGATTTTGATTGATTGCATAGAGGATTTCATCATGAGCTGACATCAGTTAAAGAACCACTGGAAAACATGGGAGTGCTGGACAACTGTTTCTTCCTAGTGTGAGACTCTTCAGCAGTACGCACCCACCGTGACACAACGGTCTACCAGCTCGCCTCGCAACCAAAAGGTCATGGATTCGAACCACAGTGGATGCGTACCGATGAAGAGTCCCAAACTAGGACAAAACAATTGTCCAGTACTCCCAGGCTTTTCTAACTGATGCAGCTCATAATGAAATCCTCCATGTATTCATTATTTCTTGCCTATGAGATTTTCGAAAATCGCCTAAAATGTCTACTGAAGATAACACTTTTCTGAACTGCATAATTTGAAATTAGTTTTAAAATGGGAGGAATACTCATTATAATAAGGGTTTTTTTGTATTTCCCAATGAATGAAAAACAAGGGGCGATATTGTTGTCTTTACTGACATTTTGCTATTAAATGCTGCTGCTAATAGCTTCATCAAAGTAGTAATATTAAACCAGAATCTACAAAATCTCAGCTTATATATATTAAATTAATCATCGTTCATCAGTATGGGGGTATTTTCACTTTGTCAAGTTGGCCAGTTGGTAAAGATAACAAAAGCAGGCATAGATTGTTGGATTTGATAAGTGTGCGAATCTATAAAAGCGGCATGTGTTTGCATAGGGAAATTGCTTATCACACCCGTGTTGATTTTGTCACTTCATGGGGGAGGTGGGTAATGTAACCAGGTCAAATTCTGTTTTAGCCCATCATTCCAATTTAGACAATTTGGATTCCATTTGATAGGAAGTGCTGGCTTCTGATAATTGGACGTTCTTTGTGATTTCTGAAATTTTTCTAGATTATTTCAACATTGTCAAAATCACATTTGTGGCCTGATTCTATAGCACAGCGTGGATGATGATTTTTCAAGCTTTTCTGGTTCACTAATTGAATTTCTCGGTGGTCGAATAGAGGCTGTTCTACGGTGTTCATTTCTTGTGATTTTGATTTCTCTCCAGCGATGTTTGTCCGATGTATACCGCATCACATTCCAAGTATTCTATTTTATAGACACAGTTAGATAGAGAATCTCTTGGAATTTGGTCTTTTATATGGACAAGGTTGTTTTGTAGTGCGTGTCTGATGTTTTGAAGAAAACTCTGTTATGTAGCTTATTGAGTAGTCTTCTGATATCGTTTGACGTCTGTGATCTGTATAGAATGGCAACTGTTGAGGTTCATGTTTCCGGAATACGTTTTCGATCATACCTAATGTCAGTGTTGATACTGTTTGGAACTTACACGAAAAACAAGTGTTTCTAAACTCAAGTTCTAAGTGGGTTGAAAAGAATAAAGAGGAATAGCTGTTTCATATGAATTAATGTCCTACTAAAATGTATAACTCGCTGGATAGAGGAGCCAAGTTTCAAACAGTAAGGGACTGGTACAAGTTGGAGGGGCTGTCTACCCATTGAAACCCAAGTAGCCAAGTAGTTTCTTAACCTTTGACACAAAGGGTGTAGTAAAACTGCCTACAAGGAGATAAGAGTTTAGTAAATAATAAGACAGCTCAATGTACTGAATTAATCTTCGTCAGATGATGTTGCTTAACCAATAATTATTCTTAAATGCTGTGTCACTCAAGTTGTGCGCGAACAGTGTTATCCCAGATTACATTTGTACTTTCCATGTCATCTCTTTACATCTAGTTTTTTTCATGGGCGTTTATATTAGCGACTTTAACAACTGCGATTTCCACCTGCCAATGAAACTAGCCGTTCAAAACACCATTGGATATCTCAAAAATTAGTAGACATTATAATATGCTCAGGTTGTAGTGAGAGCTGTCTGCAAGCCGAAAATTGTAGACAACAATTTACGTCAATGTTACGTCCCGAATCAGCGCCATGAGAAAAACAATAACAAAGCTTAGTCTTGAGGAACTCACCAGCCAATCACAACAGGCTTAAAGTGCGCAAACACAATTCGCAGATATATGGCTTAACTTTCTGAGAAACTGTCACAAGCGGTACAGAATAACCTTCAGCAAGAAAACAACCAATCAGAAGACTTTTCTTCTCCACTGACAATAATGTACATAAAAATCTATAATTATCTCTTGATGTTCTCAATAAACGATCTGTTGCCTGGCCCTTGTCTTCTATCGTTACAAGGTTATGTGCCCACACGAAAGAAATCACATCATGTTACATCGAATACTTCAGTTTATCAGACTGTAAACAGCTTTTAAAAAAGCAGACAATTTACAAACTGAAGGCTGTTGTAACAAAATAATTATTTGGCTTGTTCTAGTATACGTCGTCTGTATAGATAATAAACTTTCAGCAGAGAAACTAACACTGAATTGCACTTCAGCATAATGCCCTGTGTTCTGTTTTTGTGTATCGATTCACTGCCTACTCATCTCCCAACCTGTATAACCAGAGAATCTACAGCCTGTGACAAGTAGAACCGTTAGAGCTAAGTGAAGCATCTCTACTGTGTTCAAGTTTAACAGCACGAAAATAAATAATTGTAAAATGAGAACTGATTCTCTCCTTTACGTCAATTGAACACAAAACTAAAAGCTACAGTTATTAAAACTTGAAATTCTCAAGCCATAAAATAAATATTGTTTGGATAAAAGTGGGCTAAAAGTGATATCGATAATGCGCGTTTCATCCTTTATGAGATTTGTCATCTCGATATGTTAGCATTGTAAATGCATGACTGTATTCCCACTGAGATCAAAATCCAGAACTGTCAGACAAACAATTTCATCGCAATCTCCAGATATCGTTGAAACATGCAGACTAGTGCGCAAAGATTTTAACAGAAATCAATCATTTCGGGCCAGTATAAATCTATCAACAGAAACTTTTTTCACTACTGTATGTTCTGAGTGAGATATGTGGCTTTAGCCATCAAAGTTTCATTAGCGATGGTGTAATTTTTGCCACGGGATAGGAATGTCAGTCTCATGCCCAACCTTCCTTTTTTTCCAGACTAACTACCATCTATTAAACCAGTAGCTTTGGAGTGCATCGGTGGGGAATTGAGTTCAGACCTTCTGCATGAGAAATAAGTATCCTACTAGTGAAACACTCACGTACTAATTACATTCTTTACTCTATTTTTCACTTAAACTACTTAGTTTAAGTAAATCTTTCCCTGTGCTTGAAGTTTCTTTGGCGACTGGATTGATTCTACGGGGTAGGGTCGTTAGCTCGTTGTCCAAACTTCGCTGTTTTCAAGACTTGTGACTTGCTAGTTAAATTAGGCAAGATTAAGTGACTAGGGTAAAAAAGTAACAACAATATTTTTACTTGAGTTCTTAAGCATAAAAATAATTCTAGCTCTACACCAATAAATGGGATATTTAAAGATCGATTAGAAATATAAAAATTATTATTATTATTATTATTATTTCCTGGGGTTCCGAGTGGAACATATGGCTTCAACAACATATCTCCACTTTCGTCTATTTTCTGCTGTCTACTTTAACTAGGCTACGACTGCCCATAATCTCTCGTCTCCTCCTTGCACAATCTCCTCTATTTCACCCTCAGACGACCCACTTGTCGTTTCCCATTGGAATTCCACTCCAGTGATAGCCTGGCGCGCGGTGCCATTCCAAGAATTAAATTTAAATTCATATGAAGTCTGACCGCTTTATGACGCACTAGTGCCAATGGAAAGTAGGCCAACATGAAATAAAAATTATGTTTACCAAAAATTCTCAGAGATACTGAAATAAATAATTCTAACATTCCATTAGGCCAGCTCCTTTGAACTTCTTCAGGTGAATTTATATAATAATTGTCATGGAAGGACATGAGTGAGAAATTCATCAGAAACCATGATGTACAATCATAACTCCTTCCCTCTGTCCCCCCTCACCAACTAAGATCCACATACTTGATCAAAATCTAATATTCTGAATTAGACCTTCATTTGATTCACAGCATGGCGTCACCAGTATCAAATAACAATCGTCAACAACAAATACAAACAAAACTTTTTGACAGATAAATCAAATGCATAAGTAAACAGTTTCCTTCAAAAAATAAAAATTTACTTTTGAAATATTTTTTTACACTTGAATAACGACAGAAACTGAACTGGACTAACAGCTAATAATGATTTATTTTAGAGCACTTCAGTTTAGAAAACTGACTTAATTGCAAAACATTTTCTAATTCCTTGAGTTTAGTTATCATTGTGCTAAATATCTTTTTTCTAGATAGCTGAAATTGAAAAGACCGCTGAGTAAAATTTGAGTATTTTGACCTTGATAATCGATGAACCAAGTGAAATCTGATTATTAATTTGATTTTGTTTGTTGTTGTTGTCTTTTTTCTGTTGCTTTCTGTAATCACACGAAATGAGTGTCACAGAATTAAAAATTAATTACTCGGAAGAGGATACTTGAATCTGCTATGTCTTAAATGAGTCATTTTGTATCGAAATTTCTGCCATAAAAAACAAACAAACCATCATTTGAATGAAACAAAAATTGTTTTTAGTATTAAGGGAAGTGTCTTTGACAAAATTTAAATCAACAGACTGCCTGTTCAATGGATGCATTCAATCTAAAACATCAGTTCGCAATTTTTAGCCTTATCGGCAACCAGTGTCAGGCTGAACTTGATGGATCCCACTGGTTATGGCTTCTTACTAGAACTTCAAGCAACTTCGTCCTCAAGTTAATCAGTAGTTAGCATAAGATAAATTTTCAAGCGCCAGTCAGTAGGGTTTCGGTTAGTTTCAGGTTCAACAGTGGGTTGATATCAGTTAGAAAACCTTTGAAAACCGGAAATAACTGTATAGCCTTTTCGCCTAGGTTTGAACCCTTCACTAGTACACGCCCATCACCCCATTGGGGGGGGGTCAAACCCAATACCTTCAGATTATGGGGCGAACTCGTTAGGATAGAATTCCCTTCATGATAAACCTTTAAACTAATCAAATCCCTACAAACTAACACTTATAAAATAACAGTCATTATACAAACAACTTTCATTCAATACCAATTTACCTGTGATAGAGAAATTGTTTCTATCACATATGCTTAACATAATAAACAAAACTCCTAACAAGCAGATCATCCACTATTCAACTTCTTAATCAGTCTTCAAAAAAAAAAAACACAATGTTACGCAACTGGGTAATATTTTGCCATTCCTTTTCTTCACTACTTAGTTGTACCGTTTTCCTTGAGATTGTAACTGTTGGGTTGCAAGAACTGGATCTGATTCAAGCGAGATCATGAACTGAGAAGTTAGAAGTGCCGGATCATTAGATTCTGTCCCAGTGAGAACGTGATCAGAAAGTTTGCCTGCTAACCTAAAGGTCTTTAGCGGATTCGTGGCCACTGACAAGTCTCAATCTAGGACGAGACAGCTGTTCAGTACTGCCTGGTGTACAACGGTTCTTTAAACTATGTCACCTCGTGATCTACCTTAGTTCCCAATGAATGTTGCCAAAGCAATCCCAAGTAATTAATACGTACTATATATATATATATATATATATATATATATATATATATATATATATATATATATATATATGAAGGTATAAATGTTTCACTGTAAACTTACAGAGGCCAGAAGCTGCCTAGGTACATCTGCGTTAGAAATATAAATAATGTTTTCTTTTAACAAACTAAGTAGATATCGACTACTATACACTGATAAATGAGATTTTCAAAGAAAAAGGTTACTGAACAAAGAAAATTCTCTCCGATAACCTGCTCTTCATCAGGCTCTACAGTTATATATACGTGATATTGAATGAATTAGTGTTACCAACAACATCAGTGTTGTTTAAACAACATCGGAGCGCCAGCGGTTCAGCCATAGGAAACCATTCATGTGATCCAGGGTTCAATCCTCTGCCGGCAAATGCCTTTACCTAACTTAATTGGTTGTAACTCCGACCAAGTGGGAGGACTTAACGTGGGGCTAGCATCCCCACCCCGTAAAATATCACTTTTACTGAAGCTTGAGGCTCTATGTTCCACCTGGAACCCAAAAGGAATTAAATAATAATAATGATAATAAATAAAACAACATCGAATCAATAATAGTGATATCAGTGAATTACAGTTCGATAGCACCAACATAACAATACACCGAGTATCATAAAAATTAGGGAAAATAATAATAATAATGCAAATTCATGAATTTATAGCCTCCACTGAAGGCCAGGGTAGTAGAAGTGGATGTGTGGTGAGAGCAGGCTGCTACCCAAATTGGTAGACAATTATTTACGTCAATGTTTGTGTCGCAAATATTGGTCGTGAGAAAATATGAACAAGACTGATTCGACAACCAATCAGAACAGACTTGGCGTAGGCAGACAGAGTTAACATATAGATGACCTGACAATCAAGAAACAGTCACAAAGAGATGCAAGGTCAACTTTCTGGGAGAAACAACCAATCAGAAGACTGTGTTTGTTTGGCTGAATAAGCTATAATAATGTGCATGAAAATATATAAGTACGTGTTGATTTCCTTAATAAACGATCTGTTGCCTGGCCCTTGTCTTCTGTTGTTACAGCTAGACTTGTTTCTTCAGCTCGATATTAGAACACCTGGTCCAAACTAGCCACAAAGCTGATAGTGAAGAGCTCTTCTCAATCACCTGTCGTGTACCAGACAAATCGCCAAAAACATCAAGGTATTAAATACTCGCGATTGGCCTGAAACAACCGGTGTTTTATGTGCAGAAGAAGCAAATTCACCCACTACTACCGCCCTGGCCTTTCTGTGAAGACTATAAATTTGTGAATTTGTATTATTATTTTCCTAATTTTTCTGATACTCAGTGTAGTGCAGGTTTATGTTGATGTTATCGAACTGTATTCCAGTGATATTTTTATTATTTATTCGATGTTATTTAAACAGTATTAATGTTGTTAATAACACTAATTTATTCACTACCATATATATATGATATAACTGTAGAACCTGATGAAAAGCAGGTTATCGGAAAGAATATTCTTTATTCAGAAATCATTCTGTTGTAAATTTAAATTGGCAGTTTTAATCAATTGCTAATAAAATAACGTGAATCACTCGTAAGTCATAATAATCAATGACCGATCCACCATAAGTCTAGTCTATTTCAAGCACAAAATCAGCAGAGTCCTTTCCTACAAATAATCAGTAATAAATAGTCATATCACATAACTATTGTCATCAGAGGTGTCAATAATATCTTTTCTGCAAAACAGGAGGAGAAATCACTGATAGAAATTAAAGCATATCAGTTGCTTAGGGATAACATGAAAATTAATGGGATTTTTGACGTTTGCTGCTGACACATATGACTGTTATATAAAGGACAGAGTCATATCGATTCAATTTGATATACCAGAAGAGGAAGGATAGGAAATCCCACAAGAGGTGGCTCTTATGAATCAGTAGCATAGTGAACAATGCTCATATATTTGGAAAATAAAATGTATTCGGTGGGAATACCTACCTCGATATCAGTACATGCATATTTATGCTTATTATAACTATTATTATTCCCTTGAGTTCTGAGTGGGACATCAGGCTTCAACAGAACCTCGGTATTTTGTCCTTTCCTTTAAAGTCCTAACCTTAGCTCTTCTTCATGCATATACCATTTCAACTGTTCCTGTGGTTCAAGTTATATACGGCGCACGATTAGGCAGGTTCGTCTATGGGTTCGAGAACATTTACCAGCTTGGTTCAGTAAGGGGGAAATTAAGTGCATAAAAAGCTCGATCCTGTCACACTTGGTCGATACTGGACATCGTATCGATGTCAACACAGCTTTCAGGGTTATATACTGAATTCCGAAGTCGTTATCACGTACAGTTCGCTTACGTCTCCTACACATAGCTGAAGCTGTTGCAATAAGATCGATTAAACCAGAACTTTGTATCCAACATGAACACGTACAGACACTGTTCCTACCGTGGCCAAACTTGGATTAATGATTCTTCTTCTCACCAAAAGTGCTCCTTCCACTTAACCCTCTCGGTTTTTTTCCTTTGCTTATTATTACAAATATTATTATTACAGTTGTTATTATTATTATTTTTCGTCATAATTTATGCCCTTCATGCAAACATTCACTCAATACTATCGAATTTTCACTTATACTATCCGGATGTACTATTAGTGATATTATCTCTTTTCTCAATATGTGCATGCCTCCACCCGTTTAGTTTCACATATTCGTTATTTCATTATAAACCTCTCATTGCAGTCTTACTATTTCCTGTTTAACACAGACCACTTTGTGCTAGCCACTCACCTGACTTGTCAATTTTCCTACCCTACACTCTACAAATCTATTATGATTAATCACCACCATTCAGACAAATTACGTCTTCTTATTGCTTTATCTAAATATTTTGGCTATCGATTTCAGACCAGAGCATGTTTGTCACACAAATACGACTATTTATTTTGACACCCCATAACTAATCAGTTATTCTACGTTTAAAAAAATGTATCCGCTGCATAACTGACCCTTATTGTAACGACAACAAATATTATATTTTATAATTGTAAGAACCTGAAGAGGAGAAATTATTGAAAAGAATATTCTTCCTTCAGATTGACTTTTAATCCTCTTTAACTGGCTGCACGATTACCTATCAGCTCTCATCTCCTCCTTACATGATTCATAAATGCTAAGAAACTCCAAGATCTTGAATTCCAGTGTTAGCCTTCAACAAGTATAACAATGATAATAATAATAATAGTAATTAAAGGATTTTAAGCCATTTAGCATTTATTCAATTCACTAGAGTGAAAGTAGTCCCCTTTGCTTAGAGTATTCAACTCCGCCTTAAATGTATCCTTTTCACTCATCCATCTTAAACGTTGTATTATAGATAGCTCGAAAACACTATATTCCTGCATACTGTTTTCATCTGGGGATAATCTTTTCATGCTAATCTTTACGTATTCATTTCTGTCTGTATGTGTATATGTGTGTGCGTGTTGTATGTGTATAGAGGAGTAGAACAACAGGAAATCAACAACCTTTAGCATTACATTGAGAGACACAGGGAGTGACAAAAAACTCCAGACTTGTTTTTGATGAATGCGAAAATAATAGTGTAGCATATGCATTCAATAAATACCCTGATAGTAAGTATTTGAATCTTTACAAATTACAACCAACAAAACTAGAGTGTTATAATCGGTGAAATAAACTGAGTAGTATACTGTGTATCTTTTTGATGTGTGTCTAGTGTAAGCAGTGCTAAAATGAAATCATCAAAGCATCTATACATCTTTTTTTCAATGAATAACAATGATGATAACGCTGATAAATAATCCTTCTCTCCCAAAGTTATTTTGATGTAATGCAGAATTTTCAGCAGGTAATACAATATTGCATCCATTTTCTCCCTTAACATCACTTAATAAAGGGGGATATTATCAATGGGACATTTACATAGATAATAATGTCGATATGAATATGAATGACTAGTTAAAATGAAACAGAAGTAGTGACAACGGGGTATAACAATAAAAGAATGAATAAAAAGGACAGTTTACTTAGTGTTTCACAATAAGTTATTATTATTTTCATGCGTGATACATTTTTCATCAGGTAGAAGGAACGTCAAATAAGGTATTGCAGAGTTTCTTTGCTTAAATACCTCTACAACTGCTTCTAGTCGTACCTGTTGAGATGCAAGGGGAAAGTTATGTGTAAAAAGGGTGTTCACAGTCCGACGAGATGATTTTTGCCAGTTTCCTACATGATTTCTAGTATCTGTCTACAAGCGTATTAAAAAGTTTGTTTGTTTAGCGGTGCCTTACTCCCTCTAGTAACAGCTTTTAGTGCCCTTTGTTGTAGTGTAGCTCAGGAAAGATGAAAGAGCAGTAATAAAGAATAGATAAAATACAATAATTAATAGACTGTGAATGTAGAGAATGAGTAATACCACTTCGTTCTAACTTTTTTACGTAGGTTAGACGAAATGTCCTCCTAGAAATTAACATGATTTGGAAAGACCAAGAAAGATCACAGGAAAGACATTATCCAAGGTATTCAACATTCAACTCAGTTTCAAACTTAATACCTTCTATGATGCATGAACCATGAGAACGAACCAGTTCATATAAATCAAGTTTGTGTCTGAGTGAAAGTGAATTGATAATCTGACATTTGGAGGCATTTAAGTTTAAGACCATTTGACAAGAATCATTGGCTAATTTCTGATAAAAAGCTATTCATCTTTAAAAGTAGTTACAACCATTGTAAAAGAGAAATGGAAATGAAGAATTTCTCAAAGAAAAGTGTAGGATCAGTTAAATTTATTTATAATAAGCACTTATATTTCATTTTTGACGAGAAATAAGACTTTGAAACCTACAGTAAGACTGAAATCCATTGGTTAAGTCATCTTGATGTCTATTTGGAGGAAGGATAGTTTTGTTGGACAATATCTTAGCTTGCGTAACCAGTTAGAATAAGCTATTTTATTAATGACTCAACACACTTTTTGTTTAGTCACAGAGGAGTCTTTGTCTTGTGATATTTTTCCAGGTCAGTGAAGTTTAACTTAGTTATGGAGAACCGTAACTATCTGCATCGAGTTAGTTTCTTACAGCATTCAGTGATCCTAGTTCCTGCGTTTCATCACAACAAATGACGTCAGGAACATATTCAGTAAAATACTGATTTCATCATAAGGTATTGACGTGTAGCGTTAAATAATTCCCCAGAATTACTGACCACAGCAATCACTCACCATTGGATGCTGACCACCACTGTTTAAGTCGACTTGTTTATCTGAAGGCTTCCGGTCAAGCATCCCCGCCATTTGGTACCCTGTCGTGTCACGTGCACGACCACTAGCTAGCTAAGTGTTCGTCTGAAGGCTTGTTTTGGTCCCGAAATATATCACTTAGTTTGGACGATCAAATATTGGCTTTTGCTTTGTTGTTGGTACGCTAGAATAATTTAGAGGCTGTGTAAGAGAATTCCATCAACCCTATAGACGTAAGATACTTGGAGATTTTAACTTCTAGTTTCAAAACAACAAGTAAATTCAGCAAAGATGTTCTTTGACTGGACATTAACTACTGTTGCGTGTCTAGTCCTTCGTTTGGTGTAGACTGAATTCTCTCAGTCCAGTTTGTAATTTGGCCACCCCACTAGGTGACTCGCCATACCAAAAAATTGTCTGATAGGATTTAGTCTGCACCAAACAAAGGACTAGCTAGGCACACGGGATTAGTTAGTGTCCAAACAAAATATGGCATGTGGTCCCAGAGGAGATCAATCACCGGTCTGAATAGCTCAGTGGTGACGTCTCTGACTGCAGCACTGGATGACATGGGTTAGAATCTCATTTGGGTCATGAATTCCTTCAAGGCGGCAGATAAGCCCTGCTGAAGAATGTCAACAAGCACGAAGCCAAGATGAGTGGCTTCCTGAAGATAAATACCAAACATTTATTAACAAAGATGTTCTTTTATAATGGTATCACACAGTACGTCTGTTAGGATATAAACTTACTACATCTAGGTAACAAAGTAAAAGTCGGTCAGTTATTTTAATCTTTTTTTCACTTATCAGGTTGGAAAATATTTGTTTTCTGTGAAGAAAGATGACAAATGGATAACGATTTTACATGGTCAAAGCAACAGTGAATAATTCAACAAAATGATGCAGCATAGTTAAATGAATTAAATATCTTCAGTAAAAAGTTTTACGAAACTAACAGTGAGGTTTCAAACGATGTGTCAAGCACAGGTAACAGTCAACTTTGAGAACGAAGGTAATACTTAGTCACTAGTTTAAGCTGGACCTTCTTGTGACTTAAATTTTTTTTTCAAACCTACTGATGGTCATGAAAAAACGTTTTTAGTGTATAGCAAACTGTGAGCAGAGAATTTTGGAGTTGAGTCTTCCTGCTTGCCACACCTATCGCAAATTTAAAAAAATTAGAAACTTTTCTTTTATATTCAGAAAAAGTTTTAAAACAATCTGCTATCAGTAATGCACTTACAGGTTAACAGTTTTAATCAAGTTTGTATGATGAATGTTGATATCAGAGAAGTACTTTAACAAGTTCGTCAGATGACAGCGACTGATAAGGAGCTTCCAAACTTAGTTGTACAGTCTTCTTTCTTTTCTCTGAGACTAGGCAAGGTTGTTCTCAAGGATTCGTGTTGAAAGTAGATTATGTATACAGCCTTTATACATCAATTCGAGCTAGCTAATCAGTAGATAAATCTACATCCAGGATACTAAATTGTTTTACTCAAATATTAGGTCCCAACTGAAGCATAGGACTTCAGTAGTGCATCTCCACTTTGTTCTGTTCTCTATAGTCCTCTTCAATCGACCTCACGAGTACCCTTAGTCTCTAATCTCCCCTTCGAATGATCCCTTCCATGTTACTCCTGGACCCCCACCCAACTTGTCGTTTCCACTCGACTGATGACCTGGCGTGCTATGCCATTCGACCGTCTCCTCAGCGTGTGCCTGGTCCATATCCATTTTCTCCTATAAATATTTGTTAAACAATAGGTTTCCGGTGGTTCATTCCTACAGTTTCTTGTTGCTAATTCTTTCTGGCCATTTGGTCTTCACTATGGAGCCAGTCAACGCAGATCTTGATAAAAGTCTGTCACTATCTGTTGGAAATATGTTCGTGTCGCGCCATGTTTATAATCCATACAGAAAAACTGACCTCATATTTGTGTTGAAAATCCGAATCGGGTCGTTTATGTTGAGTTAGTGCAGAAGATTTCCACACCGATTTCCGATTGATAAAGGTATATCTTACCTTCCCGATTCTAGTTGGCATTGACATCTTCATCCATTCCGCCTGTGGTCGAAACGATACTTCTTGGATAAATGAAGCTAATAACCTCTTTCAAATTTCTCCCGTTAATGGTGATTGCTGTAGGTTATTGTTGCTGTTGATGGTTGGTTATCTTAATCACCTCCATCTTCTCTAAGTTCCCTTAAAGTCCTTTCTGTGTTATTTCTTCTGCCACTTTGTTGCTTTTCATCTGTAAGCCTTTCGAGTTTGTCACACTAGATGTAACGGAATAATTTTTTTTGAAAAATCTCTTCTGAATGATCCAATTACAATTTTGATGCTTTGCAACTAACTTTGCAAGTATCGTGATTTTTTCTTCTTGACTTTATATCATTGTCTTCACAATTGAATAGCACACATTGGCTTGATCCTTGCGTCGGTGGCACAGTGGTTAGGACTCTCGCTGACCATGCACATGGTCCGTGGTTCAAGCCCACGCCGACGCACACCTGATCATCTATGGTCGGCCTGCGAAATTTGGGCTACCGATATCCACGCTGAAAATTCCATACCTGTGGAATCAGGCTGTAATCAAAAATAAAATTAATAATTAATTAAATACTTTTATTCCTGCTTAATCTCTAGTTTTAATGCCTGATTTTGGAGTTGTGAGATACACTGATAATGTGTGTTTTACGGTGTGATTTTGTTTAAGTGAATGAAGATCATTCTGAATTTGGACTGTCTCCAAAAATTGTTAGTGTGCAACTCATGTGGACAGGGATTTGATCTCGCCTTATTAGAAATATTCTTTTTGATTTTCAGGCACTTCTTACAGCTAAATTTCAGTTAACTACTTTCATTCTGCAATACTTCTTCTATAATGTTGCCTTGTCTGTATAGCTGTCTAACGGCACTGTTGAAGTAATTTTAAGTTTTTGATGCTATTATTTGTTGAGTAGAACCATAAATCTATTGACGAATATCCGTCCATTTTCTGTCTTTGAATTGTTGTGGGACTGTGAATTTCTCAAGGAAGTTTCGGACAGCTACAGAGAAGGACGCAAGGAGCATCTCCCTGCGTTCAGACCAACAGTCGGTTTTTGTGGTTAAACTGGATGTGAATCGTCCATGAAGTTCAGATATTCCAGTATTTTCTTATAGGCCCAAGGCGTTCATGTCTTCCTGCTCCCCACAAAAAATGTGCAACAAAGTCCAGTCCACCAAAATTAAGGAATATGATTAGTGATACCAGGCAACCTTATCTTCCTTCTATCTTCACTTCAAAGGCTTCGCTCAGTTTTCCGTTGTGGATCACTTGACATGTGACAGTGTCATATAACTGTCGCATACGATAAAAATCAGTCTGCGTTTAATACCGTGGAAACTCTCTTCTTCAATAAACTCATCAATAAAGTTTCTAATATTGATAGTGAGTTATAATTTCATGAAAAAAAAACACTTCGAAAACCCTAATTCCTATATTTGAATAATGTTGTCTTTAAAATAAACCGCTATTCAAGACTCAGCTATGTTATCATGCTAATATCCTTTGACAATTGCCCCGATACCGTTAGGATTTCGATCCTGAATTTTTGGGATATTATTAATTAGTACCACGAAGAATGTGAGTCCTTTGCTTAAGAAACTCACAATTTCTATGCATACGCAAGCTAGTTGTACTCTTACCACGACTTAACAGATGATTCTGTTTATTCAGCTTGCTACTATATGAAATACTTAAATGTAGTAGACGCATTTTCAGCAAATCAAACATGTAGTTTGAAAAAGTGCCAAGCTCTGACATTTTGAGTTCATCTATATTTCTGTGAAACCTCGAAAATACAGATAATTCGATATAATAAATTTACTCAGAATTACTGATACAATTTATTATTTTGTTCATTTATCTCATACACTCTGGGGACGTCAGCGGTTTCGCCGTAGAATGCTAGCCAGCCAGGTACTTCATATGGGATTCCATTCTTGGACAATGCATTTCTTGACTGCATCTAGTTTACCACCTGGTAGTAAGCTCGAAAAAGAGGGAAGGTGGGTCGATCGTGATGGTAGCAACCCCTCCTCGTAAAAACAACACCACCGCTACTGCAGCTTTAGAGTTTAAGACCTGAAGCACTTTTGGCCAACTTTAAGAATAGCGACCTAGAGGAACAGATGCACATACACGCAAGTGACTATATTCCTAAAAAACTGAAGAAAAATATGTGAGAATCTCAGACAGAATATCTGTCTATTTTGGAGTCAGGCCAGGGAAAAAACAGGGCTGGCGTCAAGGTGGGGATAAGTTAGGAGTTGGCTGGTATTGAGTTACGTGATGATTAAGGGTGTTTAGGGTTAGATCATGTAGGGTTTAAAGAAAGATGAAGTTCAGGTGTAGGTAAGGCGCAGATTGGGAATAGGTTGAGAGAAATCAAATTAAGAGTTAGGGAACCGCATTCGTTCTCTTGAAACCCATAGGTCATCTCAAAGTCATCAGTACATTCACTCTCTAAAGTCACTATTCTTTAGGTTTGCCGCCGTTACTTCCATTCGTCCATTCGGTAGATAAAAGAATGAAAAAAAATTGATTCTCTACAACATATCCAACATAAATTCACTCAAATACCGGATAATTGAAAAATACGATACAAAAGATGGGCACTTTTCGAGAAAACCTATTAGCCTGATCCTTCTCTGGCAATTATAAGATTTTTGAAGTAAAATCATTACTGTCACTCATCTCAAGTCCAATTGATTGACTATCACCTAGTGTTTGTCTTTTATTCACCTTACTACTGCCATTTTGTAAGTAGTTTGCGTAATTTTTAAAAGTCAAGATACTCCAATCCCATAGATCAAAAAGATAAGTTAGGTTTAAGACATATTTATATAAACATAAATATTACAATTATCCTTACAAATAGTATGATGATGAATGCTGTCTATATTTATGCAGCAGTTGATCGTCAAACCATCATCTTTTTTAATTAAATTCAATTTAATTCAATTTTTTTTAGAATTTCCCGTCGATTGATTGGACCGAAGTGCTCGGTCTCAAGTTGACATGTTGGCTCCTTGAGGAGATGCTTCGACGATGTCTGGGCATGTAACTAGGAGTCACTTGGTGGGTGAGGACTAGCAGTGGAATCCAGGATACGCGTTTCGTCCTATTTGGGGCTCGTCACTGGATGTACCTGCATTTCCCAGTGAGTAATGATGTTCCCACCGAGGCTCGAATTCAGTGCCCATGGTCTCAATTTTTGAATTAATGAATTAATATGACCCGATGCACATGAGATAACTCTCGCGACCCAAGTGGTCCAGTGGATAACGCTTTGGCGTTTGAAACTATGGGTACTGGGTTCGAGCCTCGGTGGGAACATCATTACTCACTGGGAAATGCAGGTACATCCAGCTGACGAGTCCCAAATAGGACGAAACGCGTATCCTGGATTCCACTGCTAGTCCTCATCCACCAAGTGACTCCTAGTTACATGCCCAGACATCGTCGAAGCATCTCCACAAGGAGCCAACATGTCAACTTGAGACCGAGCACTTCGGTCCAATCAATCGACGGGAAAATCTAACATTCAATTAAATAATTAATATGACCCGTTGCACAAGAGATGGCCGTCGTGACCCACGTAGTCCAGTGGATAACTCTGTGGCGCTTGAAACTAAGGGCGCTGGGTTCGACTCTCTGCGGGAACACCATCACTCAATGCGGGATGCGCAGTTACATCCAATTGACGGGTCCTAAATGGGACGAAATGTTCATCCTGGATTCTACTGCTAGTCACCATCGACCAATTAACCTCATGTTTTTACTTGCCGCACATATAACCTCATGAACTAAGAAAACGGATACACTTACTCAGTCAGAAATGGTTTCTAAAGGTATGAAAAGATTGCAGATTAACCAACAATACTAATAATCAGAGTAAGTTAAAAACTGTTGTTAGATGAGAAGCAGGCTGACTGAGTAGACACTTGACAATTCTGAAGAGGATGAGGATGAACTGACTGAGTAGATGTAGCAACCAATTACGTATTAAAGCTAGAAACCAACAATTAGAAATGAAAGACTAAGCAAATGTTTTCTGTATGTAGACTTCAGAGTTGAAGTGACCAGTCTCCAAAGCCTCTGAGATGTATAAGTGCAGAAACCTAACATACCTTTTGGCCATTCTACTTTACTTTGTAGACAATTTCTAAAAGGGGGAGTCTGGTGGAGCTGCGTTATCTGCTGACTTCACTAGATGTTCGATAAGTGAACTAGTCATTCACTTGTTTTGTCCTTTTGATAAGCATGCCAGACAGTGTTCTGAGATTCGTTTGGAAATACGCGTTCAGACCGATAGATATAAATAGCTGTCCAAGAGCAAGTAAATACTCAAATACACTGAAGTGGACCAGAGCAGCAGAGTAAGTGGACCTAGTTTCGCCATAAGTATTAAAACAGACAAACTTTGCAATATACCATGGTATAACTGCATTTTATCGCCTTCATATCATATCGTCTCGTTACTAGTTAAGTTTCATCAGAAAGTATAAGAGGAAACAACTGATACAGAGAAGAGGAAAGATAGTCAGTATGATGAATGTAGAACTTAAAGTTGCTACTAATAGCGAGATTGGTATTGTTATCTGCAGTGGAGCATCCAATAGGCTAGACAAATTAGGTAAACACTCATCTCATATCATCAATCATTTTAAATGTACTTGGCAGTATACACTGAGAGACACATAGACAGACCATCACTATTTTTTGCACGTGTAAAACAAACTTTCGCTTAGGAGGATCAAACAACACTGGCTTGGCTCAACTAGAGAGTGGATATGGGATAGATGTAAAAACTGTTTTCTGAATAATTAGCAGATGGTAAATTTAGAGTGTGACGAAGGGGAAGTTATTTTTCACATCTGGATAACTAACGGATGTCATCTTTGGATTTTCTACATAATAATTACACAGACTTTCATAAATTGGCACTCAAGACCGGTGCTGATGTCTACTTACTTGAAGATTCAGACATGAATGTCCAAAGTCACAATGAAAATGCCCCAATCCTCGGAGATGACAGTGATAATTTTTCTCCTGATCCATATTCACCAACTGTAAATGATGTGCACAGTGATGCAGACTACAGCAGAGTTGCACAGATATCGTTACAGGCCATTGAATCTGAAATCTATCCTGAAAGGATTTATCAAGGATAGAGTGGCAGTCATTTCGTGAAGAATATAGATGGCGTGAGTTTCACCACTGGATGTTTGTTCTCTGTCCATACTTGTTTCTTTCAAACCAACAGTTAGAACATATTCGTCGTCATATACATATTTATATGCGAGGAATAGCCTTTCCTTTTAGAAGCTAGTATATACGTATATATTTACGGATGTTCTTTCTGAGAGTGTACATGTGGACTTAGTTCCACCTCAAAATGCAAATGTGGAGGAAATATTTCTTCCAATAAAGTGATTTCATAGAGGTAAGATGTATTATTATGTCTGTTGATTGTAGTATTAGGATGCCTTCAGACAACTTGTGGTCAACACATTTAACCATTCCATTGCCTACTTTTAAACCTGAAGTCAATGCAAACCAGGTCTGCAGCATCGTCTGCATATCTCGGCATATCATATGCGGAGCACACTCGGATTCTTGCATAAGACATTCTTAGTTCACTTCAGATTTCAACGTCTCCGACTACACGAACTCTTTTAAATACTTACTCTAAGTCAATGACGCTTCAAGCTAGAAAGTGAATCCTCAGCCGCAGTTAAATTCATCAGTTTATCTATTTTGAAGTTAAGTAATAGTGATATTTGGTATCTGACAGACAACACTGATTGTTTGCAATTGATAGTGTTCTCTGAGCTCCTTGGTTTAATTGCGGAGCTTTCATCGTCTTTCTAGACGACATCTTCAGCGCAGTATTTAGGATAAAGTGAAATGATTTAAATTTCTTCATGAGTCTCCCGGTAACCATCTTTAGATATTTATTGACCGTTTTCTATTGATTGGGATTTTAAACTTTCTGATCACCTGATTTACTTCTTATTAGTTGGTATATTTCATCTATATTAACGTGTTTATTAATTGCGTTTTCATTTGAGTACCAGGCTTCTAGGAATGCTATAGATTTCACAGTATTCATAGTATTTCACAGCCTACACTTAGTTTGGTTACCTTTACCTATTCTCGAACTTGACAACCAAAAATGACCCCAGACTAACGAACGATGATCAAGTTAGTAAACTTTATTTTGATATAATAACAGATATACTATTACCTTTGATATTTGGTTTGAACGATCTTCATTGTTATTTTGACTTTCAATATGTCCTTTTAAGTTGAACTAAGTCTATATTTTTCTCACCCCCTAATTCTTTGTTATATATATGCTGAGATTTTGTAAATTCCGGTTTAATAATACTTTGAGAAAGCTATCAGCATTAAATAGCGAAACGTCAGTAAAAACAATCTCGTTTTGTTTTTCATTCATTGGGAAATACAAAAACCTCTATTATAATGAATGATAAGTTTTTGTTTTTGGTAATATTTCGAGCAAAATTACTGCCCGTGTGTGTTCACACCACTGTTGGAATTGTTTTGTTTTTTAATTCACAAATTTATGATTTGTACTCATATATATAGTTCCTTTTTTGTTCATTCATTTTGTGTATTGCAGGTTGTTGACAGTTGTGCTTCTGAGTCACCCTTGTTTCATGTATCCGATGTGACTTTAATGAATATCGATTCTGTTATGAGTCTCTCTTTCCATTTGTTCATGTTAGTTTTTAGAATACACACATTGTTCCAATCGATATTGTGGTTTATGTCCCATCCATGTGCATTTATAGATGAATTTTTTTCTAAATTCTTGTAAGCTTGTGTTTCTGTTTGTTGACCTTTAGATAGGCCTTGATGTTCATTCACTCTTATTTTGAGTGATCTGGACGTTTGCCCCACATATTTAGTCGGACAGTAAGCACAAGATATTTTGTAAATCAGATTGTTTTTATCCATCATTTTTATGGGATCTTTCAGTGGATTTATTTTATTTTTGACTGGATTCGTCGGTTTAAACGTTGTTCGAATGCCGATATTTTTGAGGTTTCTTTGAATGGCCTCTGATGTACCATTTTTATATGGTATTGCGACTGTCTTTTTCCATTCTTCCATCTTGTTATTCTCCGGTTTTACCCTCTTTTTCCCCTTTTTTTATATAATTTTTTATAAATTCTTTTGGGTAGTTGTTTTCGAGTAGCATTATGAATAGGACTTTTATTTCTTTACACTGGTCATCTAGTGCTGTTGTAAGTCTACGCATTCTATCTGCAAGACCTTGTATTAATCGTCGTTTTACTATGAATGGATGAGCCCAGTGATAATCAAACAATATTCCAGTGTGTAGTTTTTCTCTATAGCGTCGTTTTTATGCTGCCATCTGCTACTCTTTGTATTTTGCGGTCTAACATAGGCAGTTCTCCAATTTCATTCTCTATTTCCATAGTGAATTTTATTAAGTCTACATGACTGTTTATGTGTGTGAGAACAATTTCTCAACATCGTTTTTTTCTCTCCTTATTACCAACCTGTCATCTACATATCTCCACCAACATTTTATTGATAACCTGAATGGTTTAAATGCATTCTCTTCACAAAATCCATGAATATGTTAGCTATTATTGGTGAGATGGGTGATACATGTAACAACGGTGACTCAGTACAACTGTCAACAACCTGGAATATAACTCTGAATACAGAAAAATGAATGAACAAAAACAATGAACTATATATATATATATATATATATACTTAAAAACCAAACTGTAGAAAGTTAATTTTATGCTCGCCAGTGACTTGCTACAGGATGGAGTTTCCTGGAGTTCTAGAGTGAAGTCATGACCAATGAGGTCCATCCAGACGTCACGTGTGAGGATGAATGTCCCATCGATGACATTGATTGGGGTCGCGCTAAATCACAAATAGGTAGAAGTTAGAGCTCATGGGATGGCCACTGAGGAATCAGGTCCGAGTGGCTGAATGTTATACAAGATTGTTTGTCTTGTAACCGGAAGGTCTTGGGTTCGGACCCTGGCAGTGTTTGCGTACTTCCGATGATTCCCAAACTAGGATGAAATAGCAGCTTTCCAGTACTCCCTGGTTTTCAATGGTTCTCTAGCTGATATTAATCCGTGATCAACTCCTAAAAACTTATCATTGTGTGTAAAACATTGAAATATAATTATACTTTATTTAATCTATTCCACAATGCTCAAAGTTTTTATTGACATTAATTATGAGATAGGCTTTAAAGTGACAGGGTTGATAGAGAGAGAAAAAATTATCCATTATCAGTGTTGTCATATAGATATGCATTAAGTCGTATTCAAATCGCTAGAGAGCTAGTTAGAGCGGTAAAAGCCACAAACAGAAAACAACTGTTCCTTTATTTACAGTAATTAAAACGCTTGGACAACCTTTTACAGGTATGAATTAACAGTCACAATAAGCAATGCATCATCCTTCAATAACTTTGTGATACAGAAGCAAGGATTGACTAATATTACAAAAAAAGGTGGTTATTCTACTCAAAACATTACGGTTAAATATGAATTCAAAATAGCTATTATACAAGGGAGGGGGTGGCTAAAGTAAATACCATAAACAAATCTAAACACAAATTATAGTAGTAGTAGTAGTATGTGTTAGTGAGTAGCAGCTGCATGATCCTTTGAAGAATGAGCATATTTAATAACATCTTCTGTAAATTCAGTTGTCGACGAATTTCCACCAACATCTGACGTCAGCGCCTTCTTCGCTTTAAGTACTTTAAGTACAGCTGACTCAATTTTATTGGCATAACTCTCCAGATTGATATGACGTAGTAGGTTGGAACTAGCTAGTAGAATAGCTGTTGGATTAGCTATATTCTTGCCAGATGCCCATGAGAATGTATGTCGACTACCTGGTTCAAAAACGGCAACCTACACATATCAAAACACAGTACAGATAAACAGAATAAAAATCAATGAACATCTATGAACTGCAACGTTGTATACTGTGCTTTAAACACCAAGGTTACGAATGTGCGTCGGTGGCACAGTGGTTAGGACTCTCGCCGACCATGCACATGGTCCGGGATTCGAGCCCACGCCAGCGCACACCTGATATCTATGGTCGGCCTGCAAAATTTGGGCTACCGATATCCATGCTGAAAATTCCATACTTGTACCAAAAATACAGTGTGGAATCAAGCTGTAAATAAAAAATAAAATAAAATAAATCAAATTGTGAAAATAATTCTTACTGATAAAAAATACGTCCTATATTGGTATATATTAATTTGCCTATTATCCAATTATAGACATAAAAATGAATTGTCCATACATCAAGATGACCAAGTTTCCATATCATAATGATGATAGGAATGCGCAAAACTATACACAGGAACGATATATGAATGTGAGTATGTTTCAAATGCAACAGATTTGCAATTCCTCAGTTTGAATGCGCTCTGGACGACACAATTTACAGCAGAGAGAGAGAGAACCTCGAGGACAAAAAACAACACTGAAAAGACTACCACTATTGAAAACAACTTTACAAATCAATATCTAGAAAGAGAGTATAAGAAGTTATTGAATCACCTGGTGACCATACGGTTCAGGATATCTAGGGAATTGAGTCGACTAACAATACTTAAGAACATGCTATTTCCCGTGTCAATTTTTGCAAGTTTGTACGCCTGTATAAATTGCCAGACTCACCAAAACATTTTCGAGAGGTTGCGATGTCTCAAATAGTGTACGAAAAACCTTATTTCTAAAGTGAAGGTAGAAGCTTTCGATTTTAATCATGCTATGAATCAAATGAACTTAGTCTTCGGAATCAAGTTTGTCAAGTTCATTCGAAAGGTTTAGACTAAAACTGTGGTGAGAGCTGTCTGCTAGCCAGAATTGGTAGACAGTAATTTACGTAAATGTTTACGTCATGAGAAAAAAAACAAGAACAAAGACTAACTCAACAACCAATCACGGCAGACTTAGAGTGGGAGGATACGATTAGCAGATATATCACCGGACTGTCTAAGAAAGGGCAAAAAAAAGAGATAACAGAATTACCTTTTGAAGAACTTTTTAAGAAATTGACCGACAACAGCACACATAACGAACTGAAGCCTAGAGGAACCAAATTACTTTACTTATACCGCCTGCCAAAGGCGCATAAATCCAACGTTGCCATACGACCAATATTATCCATGGTTAATTCACTTAGTGGCTAGCAGAACTGTTGGGATTATTACGTGCCGAGTTAGCTGTCCATAGCTTGAAAAATACTTCAACTCCCTAAGCTATTAGGGAATTTAAACATCTCGAATAAATTCACGATGACGATGTGTCTTCATAGTTTACAAATATCCCATTCGAAGAAACAATACAATAAGATTCTTCTGCCAAGGAACGGACTCAAAATGCTTCTACTGATATGTACTAGAGACATGCAATTTCAGTCCAACAATCTTCTGTGCCACCAAATCGATTGAACTGCCACAGCAAGTCCGCTGAGTCTGATTCTCGTATATATTTTATGGACAACCTCGAACAAACAAGAATGAAGTTCTCAATCGGTCAAGCAGACCTCTGTGCCAAGTATGTCGGTGATATCATTGTCATCTGTGATTGTTTTCATGGTGAATTTTAAGTATTACATGTCCTAAGTAGTGCTCATTCCAATATAAAGTGTACAGAGGAATGTGGGAATTAGTACAAGTTTCATCTTCTTGACCTTGGTATCCGACATGATGTAGACGGTAAAATCTTAAGGTACATCCACAGAAAAAAAGAAATGGAAGGCAATTTATCTAGACTTTAAAAGCTTCTGCCCTATAAGTTACAAAAAGCGACTGATGAGAACACTGTTTGATCGTGTAAGAAGGTTTTACTTAGAAGAAAAGGTCGATGAAGATTTATCCATTGTGGAAATATGCCTGTGTGACAACGGTTACTCATAGAAGTTCATCAACAAACGTGGAAAAAGTAGTGCTGGAAAATTGAATCGCAGCACAGTAAAGAAAAAGTCTATCTTTCTACAGCTATATATCCCTTTTCAATTAGTTCCTCATCATCACCTGGCTATACACTAATATACAGTTTTTAACATCAACATTTTTATCAATCAGGTGGTTACTTTAGTTAATCAGTTTTAGGTATAGAGGGGAAGGTGAAATTAAGAGATTAAAAGTCATCAAAACAATTAACTAATAGATATTAGTAACAAGATATCCTTTACCTCGCTATGCCAGAAATAATGCTGGTGAAGAGGAAAGGTTCAGCATGAGGCTAGCAACCCCATCCTGCAAAACAAACACTGCTACAGAAACTTCAAGCCACGTTCCACTGGGGAACATGAAGGAAAGAAAAAGAAAACAAGATATCCAAGTTTTAAAGGGGAGGTGAAAATTAATTACGGAATCCAAGATAAGCTGATTCTTAGACGTTAGTAACAAGTTAATATATAATCAGAAAATTTGTGAAATAATGATGAATAAGAAGAATTACGTAAGATGCAAACAAGTTAATCAAATGAGTTAGAGCTGTAAAAATGGTAAAAATTAACAAAGTCAAAAAACAATTAAAAGGGGAAGGGAAAAATCGTTTTTAAAAACTTAATACATATTATATAGTTGGCCATGGCAAAGAAAGCGGCAGTACAAATTTCTTTTGAACACACACACACACAGATTTGGCTTGCTCAGATGAATTCTGATTGCCTCTGCTGTATGTAAAAGTCGTACTCGTCGACCATGCGAGAGGTTGGGCAGTATACGGGAAATAACTTTAAACGCTTTGTTAGAATCGATTTGATGTCCAGTATCAACAAGATGAGCTTGTAATGAGCTGCGTATAGCTTTATTCAGAGATGTTCAGAAATTCTACGATGAACTTGACTGATCGCACGCCCTCTGTAACTAGCTCCGCACAGGCAGTCAAACTGGTAAGTGCACATCGAAGGGTTGGAACAGGACAATCTGTCTTTATTTTCTGAACTATATATTGGTCGGCTAATGAATGCATAGCATAGCTTAGCTGCGTTGAAAGTCCACGGAGTGTGGCGACTTGAACTGCAGCACATTTGTGCAAAGTTCTATGTCGAAAACAGACAGACAGGCGTTGAAAGTCCTATTAAAGGCCCTTCGCAGACGTTATGATAAGACCTTGCTATTGACATCACCGATCAATTGTAATCTTAAGAAGACTGATTTTTGGGGAAAAGTCGGCACCTTCGACTTTTTACTTTCTGATTTCATGAATTTGGTTGGATATCCGTTTCTACTTAGTAGATCGTGAATATTACTGAGTTCTTCGTTCAGTGTCCTTATTTAGCAGATAACTCTAGCCCGACGAACCAGACATCTAACTGGATTACATTTGTATTGTAGAGGTAAGAAGCTCAGGAAGTGAGTATATTGTCCAGTTGAAGTATGTTTTCGATGCGGACGTCTACATATTGTTCCTCCAAAAAGGAGACAGAGACATTTTCTTCTTCTTTATTAGTGAAACATAACAATACGTCTTTAGTCTCACTTTCTTTCTTCACAACTAGAAAGGTATCATCGACAAAAGAAATCAAGATTATGCATTACATCTTTAAGAAGACCATTCTCAAGTTTTGCTAGGAAAAAATCCCCTAAGATTGGGCCTAGTGGTGATCCCTGATTAACTAAAATAACCACTTGATTTAATTGGTGGATGGTGACTAGCAGTGGAATCCAGGATAACGCGTGTTTCGTCCTATTTGGGACTGACTCGTCATCTGGATGTACCTGCATTTCTCAGTGAGTGATGATGTTTCCACCGAGGCTCGAACCCAGTACCTATAGTTTCAAACGCCAAAGCGTTATCCACTACACCACTTGGGCCACGGCAGCCACCTCTTGTGCAAAGGGTTATATTAATTTTACTGAATTTGAGATTTTCCCGTCAATTGATTGGACCAAAGTGCTCGGTCTAAGGTTGACATTTCGGCTTCTTGTGCAGATGCTTCGATGATGCCTGGGCATTTAGTTAGTATTTAAGTGGTATTTAATGGATAACGCTTTGGCGTTTGAAACTATGGGCATTAGGTTCGAGCCTCGGTGGGAACATCATCACTTACTGAGAAATGCAGGTACATCCAGCTGACGAGTCAGTCCCAAATAGGACGAAACGCGCGTTATCCTGGATTCCACTGCTAGTCACCATCCACTAATTAAATTCTAACTAAATGCCCAGACATCGTCGAAGCATCTGCACAAGAAGCCGACATGTCAACCTGAGACCAAGCACTTCGGTCTAATCAATCGACGGGAAAATCTCAAATTCAATTAAATTAACCACTTGATTGGTAAAAATTTTAATGTAAAAAACTATACATTTTAGTGTAGGGCCAGGTGATGATGAGGAACTAATTGAAAAGGAATGCATATTTCTTCGCTCAGTCTGTTTTTCACATTTATCAATGAGAGGAATTGAATGAAGTATTTAAAATCATTATTTGCTTGCCTAAATCACAGTTGGCTAAAAGAAATACTATCAAGAGTAGTTATACGCTTAGTTAGGGTATATCTGCTGTATGTCTTCTACGATACTATGCTTTACAAACTTTTCAGATATGAGTCAGCATAATGTGTTCCACCATTCAGAGTTGGGAAAGGTTTATCCGTCAAATTGTTTATCTCAGGGTACACAGTAAATTACTGCTTTTTTTAATTTTCCAATAACTAGAAGCAGAAAAAATAGTATTCATACTTCTTTTAATAGATTCTCGTAAACCTTAAAAGATACCAAGGCTGCTATATTCTAATGCCACCAAAGGAAGAAGAGACTAACTTGAAATGGCATAAACTCTCTAACTATAAGCGGCAATATATTGAATTTTTAGGTTAAGTGTTTACTCTTAATTATCTAAAACTACTCAAATTTGCCTCTTCTATGTGTATCTACCAGTTTGACTGCAGCTGCGAAGCCCGCTACATTGGGCGTACAATTAGGCAAGTTCATCGTCGTATTTCTGAACATCATCCAACGTGGTTAAGCAAGGGACAAAAAAGATCTATTCGTAGTTCTATTTTATCATATCTTGTAGATAGTGAGCATAAGGTTGGCGTTGATACAGCATTTAAAATTATTTATCGCATTCCGACTAATCTTAATTTTGCTCTACGAGTTCGTCTTCTACATACAGCTGAAGCAATAGGAATCCACCTGAAGAAGCCAAACCTGTGTGTTCAGAAGAAATTTGTACAGCCACTTTCCTTACCCCGGCCATGAATGCATAAAACGGACTACTTCCCCCCCCTCCCCCTAAATCTCTAAAATTATAAAAATTATAACTGTTCAAATTATTTTAGTTTTATTTTTTATTCATTTTGACCACTTCATCTTTAATTACGTGTTATCCTTGTGAAATTAATTTATTCTAACCATTTTTACCTTTTAAATATGTATTGATTTCCTTCGTTAATTATCACTCCATCGACATTTTGACAATGACTAATTATTGTTAACAAACATATCAGTGCCACTTGATTGGCAAACTGTTGTGCGTAGGTGGCACAGTGGTTAGGACTATCGCCGACCATGCACATGGTCCGAGGTTCGATTCCCTGCTGATGCACAGTGAATACAAAACTTGGGCTACCCATATCCATGCTGAAAATCACATACTTGTACCAAAAATACGGCGTGGAATCAAGCTGTAATCAAAAAATAAAATGCTATATATATTAGAGTAGAGCTAGAGATGAGGATCTAATTGAAAAGTAAATATTTCTTCACTCAATCTTTCTTTTTTCTGAATGTCTAAATGAGGATTTTATCCAAAACTGTTTGAAATCAAGAATAAACTAACAGATCTAAAGATCTGAGGAGAAACTAACCTCGTGACTGTAGCATACACCAGGTACAACACCAGCACCGCCAACTAGGCCAGCAGCAAGATTATCAACTATATTACCATATAGATTAGGCATAACCATGACGTCAAACTGTTGAGGATTACTAACTAGCTGCATACAACAATTGTCTATGATCATAGAATTAAACTGAATATGTGGATACATTCTAGCTATATTCTGACAAGTTTCAAGGAATAATCCATCGCTTAATTTCCTGTGGAAGAAAAACAGAAATTTGAGAAGAAAATCAGCAACACAAAAGTATCATTTTAAGAAATCACAATTATAAATTCCACTTGAGTTAACAAACTTAGTTTCAGATCTTCTAATTGAAATCGCTCATATGAGCAATTATTTCTCAACGACTTTCTCTAACATTAACTACTTAAGTTAATATACAATATACAAGGCTATAAGCTACCTTCATTTGACTTGTTTAATAATGGCTGGCACTGAACTTTCGGTTGTGCACTTAGTCCTTTCTCGACACTGATCAGCTGATTTTTACACTAAGACCAGAAGCCAAACACCGTCTTTTATATCCCAATGCATTGTTTGGCAGATCAGTGAGCTAAAACAGCCACCTTTTGAGTACAAGGCACCGTTTTCTTAGCTCCCTAGTTAGTTGTGATTTCCTATTGCTGATTGGACTGAATCAAATCGACTGCCCTCTTTCCAGACATGTACTCAATCAATGCAAACCTCCATATTATCCTGAATTATTTTTCTTTGATACTACATATTTGTTGGTAGTTAGCAGAACAAATAAATACAGGCCAGATGTGCGTAGGTGGCACAGTGGTTAGGACTATCGCCAACTATGCAAATGGTCCAAGGTTCGATCCCCTGCCGATGCACACCTGATATCTATGATCGGCCTGCAAAATTTAGGCTACCGAAATCACACGCTGAGAATTTCATACTTGTACCAAAAATACGGTGTGGAATCAAGCTATAATCAAAAATTAAACTATTCAGCTATGTAGACGAAAGGTTGTGAGATGAGCCTTGACTTGTAACGCAGTGATAGTAACAAAGTGTTTAAGTTACTGGAATCAATACAGTCAGATTCCCATACCCACACTTATTCTGTTTCATCTAATATATGCATTAGTGTTATTAACTAGGATGACCATGAAGAGTTTTGCATGGAGATAATCTAGATTAGCTTCCGAATCAACATTACCCTGATAACATTCTGAATTGCTAAATCGTTAATGAACAGTGAGTGGATTAGGCATCATAGTTGCATTGTTGTGTAATAAACCATTTTAGTAGAACACGGCTTTATAAAACGAAGCGATAACTAGTAGACAATGCCGAATATGTCAAGCAATAGGTAACACTGTTGGTGAATAAAACTCGGATATCAATGTAAGTAAAAGTGCTTCTACATCCCAAATGAGCGAAACAGTCGTCGAGTTTTTAGATGAGTTTGATTTGGCTAGCTACCATGACCGTTTGATGTGAGTGCTGTCCAACTACTCACCAATCAATCAACAGTATGTAGCGTCAGCCAGTATTAATCATCTATGAAACCAACTGCTATCTTACTACTTAAATGTAAAGCAATTGTAAAAGGGTCAAGTTTAAAACAGTGTCTACACCGAGAAAAATAAAAATGAAACATGTTCTTTATGTAAATAAAACTTACATAATGTTAGCTTTGTGAACAACAGTCACTTTTCTACGTTTATTGCGGACAGCATAATCAAATGCAAATTTCGCAATTCGTTCAGAATTTTGTCGTGTTATAATTTTCAATGATTCAACCACTCCTTTAACAGACTCGTGTTCAAGCGATGAATACTCCCCTTCTATCTGTTCTCGTATTATAACGAAATCAAGATTGTGATGACGACTCGGAATCCCATTTAACGTGCGAATATGAACAACATTGGCATAGAGATCCAAAGCACGTCTAATAAGAATTCAAAAATACAGTAATTAATTGGAAAGAACATACTATTGAAACAAAATTTCACCAACTACTCAATGTCCCCTTGTATTACAAGAACTACCATGTAATTTTTAGTGTTCAAAATGTCCATGAAGGTGTAGTTTACTGGCCTAGATGCTCAACTTTAAATTAGGTCGTGTATTTGATCCCAATTGGACTAACCAAAGTTTTTGTATTCACGTAATACCATAAATCGTTCAAGCGAGTTTCATTCTCGAACTGGTGATAGCAAGCGGAAGTCGAGTGAAACAGTTCTTTTGAAGAGATAATCAAAAATATGATCACTAACATCACATTGAAAACGTTTCCTTCATGTACTTCATACAGTGAAGATGATAATAGCACTTAAAGGGATTCCATATTTAAAAGATAGGACCCCTGACACAAGAAATGCGAGGTTCTCTAATGTTGTAATAACACTAATGGAATGCATCTCACTTATGCTCAGTAGTTTTGTTGGTGTCTAGCTCGTATCATATATTCATTACTATAATTAAGGGTAAAGGTAACCGATGCACCTACCGGTGATTTGATTTGATTTTTCAACTACTCTGACATTTTAACCTACACCACTAATGAGCTCCCGATTATGAAGAGAATGCCAAATAAGTGTAAACACGTCACAATCCTCCAGCTGGAAGTTATATGCCAGAGTGATAGCGTAGAGAATATAACTACATGATGTATTTCTCAACAATCCCGTGTATTTTAGTGTTCTTAGCAATTAATCATTCTATTGAGGCCGAGAATATTGCTTGGTAAACTTTAAATATACAAAAAAGGTAGTGTGTACCTAATGTGTATGTACCTAAAGCTGCAACAAGCCTCCAGAATAATCGTTTACTTAAAATACATCTTTAAAGGGAAAAATACAACATACAAACAAATAAAATATTCCCGTTGTAAAAATAGTTCAACATACCTCATCCTCAAGTTAAGTGCACTAATTTCCTGAGTTTCAATTGGTGTACGAACAACTCCTTTTAAACAGACTTTATTTTTAGTGATAGAATGAACAACATTATTGAGAGCACTATCTGGATCTGAGTCAGAAAATCTGAAAGAGGCTCAAGAACGATACTGCACTGTCTTACCTTAAATTAACTTCTTCGAATTCTACAGGAACACTGAACTCTTTGAAAACAGATTTAACGCAAGCAACGAGTTCTGGCCAAACACCATCACCAGGTACAAGAGTAACAGTTTTCTTCTGAGTTGCATACGATGGAATATTCTAAATTACATGTGGAAGTTAGATAAAAGAAAACCCAATTATAACACGAGAATATCCTCTCAAGAATTATAAATGCGTTTCACACAGAATTTAAAACAGAATTTTTACTTCCTATTTACTTCGTTTTAAAGAACAAGTGCTTTTGAGTGGGTTTTTTAGATCTAATCCCTCTACAAGTTCATCATTCTATACTATCTGCCGATTTCAGTTACGTGACTTTTTTCACGACTGGAGCTGATAACTCATAATTAGAAATACCTGTCAAGGTAACCTATTTGATGCATACTACCTTGATAGTTTGCCTAAATGTAGTAGAAAATCGAATATAGAACACAGACAGAAAGTGTCTTACCTTTGTGTTTTCAGCGTAAATTAGATAGAACTAAGATGTGATACCAGTACGGTCAGATATACTAAGGTTTTACAGAAAAAGGATTAAAAGTGATTGTCCGAAAGACTGGAGAAATCAGTCGCAAAAAGTTCTAGTGGCAGAGATAAAGCTGTTATAAAAGAAGACACAACTCAGAAACTTACAAGAGTTACAGACCGAGTGTTAATCGGTTCTCACTATAAACGATTAAATAGACAAGACCTACTTCCAGATAGTATAGCGGGTGACTGGAAAGCATCAACACATACAGGGGCACTCTAATCAGAGCTTCCTGAAACTTGGTAGATATCACTTTCATTACGTTTTAGGTAAAACACTGACACCAAATTACATATTTCTCCCAAAGTAGAAAGTGAATAATAAGCTTGCTATTGAAGGAAAAGGGAAGAAACTACGTGTATTAAATTTACACACCAGATGAATAATAGTGTCACACTCATTTCTTTAATTAACGGCAAACAGATGAAATACACACCACTTAAATTTTTCAGGATGGTGTTGAGAAATAAACAAAAAATACAGCAAAACAATATTAAGTAATGAAAGCTGTGGGACAATAATAGTGAGGTATTACCTACTAATACAAAAATAAGGCAAGATTTATACAGTAAATAATTGCCTGTGCAGCTCAAATGTTATGTGCAGTTTTCTTTAAATACCTCTCAGCAATAGCTTTAAGCGCAGTGCAAACAATTCTGATACGACTTCAAGTTCACTGCAGGCACTGATCAGTATCAGACGTTTCACTTATTTAGATGGTTTTAAAAGTCGTGAGCCTATTTTTTAAGAATTCTTGCAAACTAGGGAGAATAATGAGTAAACACATATACATCCTCAACAAAACTTAAGACTACCACACAAATTCAGGTTTCCGAAAAAACTGAGTGCAGACACTGATAACTTCAGTGAAAAAATGCCCCTAGCTCTGGTGTACACCTTGATTTTTCCTCTCTATTCTATCTAAGATGTCTGCAATGCACTGAAAGCTTCGGTAGCCAGATTGATTTTCTAGAGGAAAATTCGTTTCACTTATTTGGGTAACCTCTACATCAAATCCAGTCACATCTAGTCAGTTAACAGAGCAGCAAGTTTTGAGCATGTCATGGCATATGGTGAATGCAGCTCAAATGACAATTCTGGGACAAAACTATGTGAGGAAAAACTTTTCATTAGTGCAGTACAACGCAGTATTTACTCCTATAAGCTGAAAATTATCACCTAAACTGCCCCCGAATTTCACCGAAAAACGGGGGGAAAATATTTGGGAACTGATGTGTTCGGGTATGAGTTAGCTCATATGACCTACTCAAGTAAAGCATTTAGGAACATACTGATGTCAATGACCGAGAAAATGTATCAAAACACCAATGAATGCCCTGAATAGACCAAAATTCATACAAGTTTCATCCAGTGCCCCATTATTGTTTGGTAGGATATCAACCCAACACCTAGGTGTTAGGTTCAACTCATTTATTACTAACTTCGGGGAACTAGGAGGGCATTTATTGTGTAAAGACCAACTAAATTATATTTACATTAAATAAGTTGATATTTACCGATATATTCTGAGTGCATACACTGTCAAAATGTACATATATACATAAGTATATATCTGTACACACAGAACTACTTACCAAGTGGAAGTCTCGAGTAAATTTAACAATCGGCAATAAGCCTGTTTTCTTTCCCTAAAATATTATTAAGTTAAAAAAACCACGGTTAGTACCAAAACAGCAGCAGCCAAATTCCGAATAGTCATTGCAAAACTATTAGTTCCAATCCATAACCTTGACCGGCAGAGTCGTTCAAACTCCAATGGCCTATGTAATCATATTTCAGGTTTACTGATTGAAGATAGAAGGCCTGAAGATTATTCTAATCCTGTTCTAATAAGTTTCTTGCCTAAGCTCTTCTTCAGCGAGTCAGTTGAGGGAGTTGACCTGACTTCTTCTGGGAGTCGGTCCCAGGATTTTGTGGTTCGGTGTGATAACCAGTATTTCACAGCGATACATTTTCTCCTTGGCTTTTTACCCCTCCTGCCATGTCTTCTTAGGTGTTTCTCTCTGGCGAGAAGAAGTAGGGCAGGTAAATCAGGTCAGTAACCATTGTCACACTTTTTTAAAATTATAAAGTAAAACCACTGGCGTAGGGATGAAAAAGTAGGAGGTCCAAACAGTTTCCAATATCCAATATCGTTTTTACGAGCTAGTATAAACCAATCTGATTTCCTTGTGCTCGCTTCTTGATTGTAAGGTATAGGTTCCTGATCTTCGGTAAACTTCTGCGTAGCTTGTCCCACCACTCGACTGTCGTAGCTTTGGTTGACTCCACTTATGATAAACTGACTGTGCCAAGATTCAGACAGGCTGCCTTCCTCTGGATTATTTCTAGAATGTGTAAGTACCCCTTAAGACAAGAATTGGCTGTATGGATGCGATTTTCCAGTTTTGACATCACCAGAGAGGTATATAAATAATTGAACATATCACTGATGATTCCAATAAACTAAACTCTCTGCATATTTTCCATATAGATCTGAGGTGCCACAATGTTACAGGGTCTCTTGGTTTTTAGCTCACCATGGTACCTAGTTCCAAATGAGTCTGGTAGGAACGTTTTCCTCTCTAGTTCAAATGAACCGACCCTACCGTGTTAAGTGCACACTTCGCTAGGCTGGGAATATGCATTCTTCGGAACAACCTCGCCAAGTCTTCTAGCAGGTCCCAGGCCCGGGTGAAGAGGGAGTGTTAGGCCATTGGCCCACAACCCTACTCGGAAAACGAATCCAATCGCTACAGAAACTTCAAAGCATAAGAAAAATATCAAATTTTCAAAAAGCCACCTTATCTCTCACTGAAATCAGAGAAACAAAATGTTTCACATTAGTAAGAGCCTTAGGGATGGTAGTCAGCTGGTATGTCTTCTTTCGACGAAGCTAAAATAAGAATGGGGAGGAAGAAAGTTCATACGATGCACGAAGCTGGGAGGGATGTCCAAGAACATATGACACAGAAGTATTGGAAATCTGTAAAAGCACGTGGAATGGATGTAGACTGCCCAAACTGTTAAGTGGATAGTTAATAATCTATTCTGGTAACCAAGATCACAACCATGGGCACACTGAGTGGGTAATGATATCAACAAGAGCTGCTGTGGAGACGAATCTCTTTCGGGATTACGAAATCGAAATTCCCCACCCCAAAGGAAGGAGGGTTATAATTATCCAATGCGACGCACGCACAAACACCTAGGAACGAGAGGAGGATATTTATAGATGACTGTTACCAGTAATGGACTACATCCCAAATGCCACGTCAAAACCCTAGTGGGCTATATGAATGCTAAACTGGGAGCGGAAAATACGGGGAGAGAATTCACCGCTGGCTGAGAGACTGAGTGAAATTAATGGGAATGGAGAACTCTGTGCAAATTTCTGAGCCTCCAGTGGATAGGTGGCTATAGGCAATGTGTAAGAACACAAGGATATGCAGAAAGAGACATGGATTTCACCAGAAGGGCACACAATAAACCAGACAGGCTTCGCCTCAATGCTGCTCATGAAGTGCAGACGCAGCCTGTTGGACATAAAGTCGAGGAGGGGAGTAGATGTGCGTTCACTCAGACCACCTTCAGGGTGAACATGAAACCCCTCAAAAGAATGGGAGACAGACCACAACCCAAGTTCGGTATTCAGAAACTGAAAGACAAAACTATAGGGAATGCCTTCACTGCAGATATCAGAGAAAAGCCGGACACACTAGGTAGCATCACTGAGGGGATCTGCGTGCGAAAAGACTGGGACTAACTCTTTTAATGTGATGTTCTAGGAAACGTGTGAAACTGCTCTACAAAGAAAGAAGAGACAAGAAAATGAATGGCTCTCAACGGACATTCGGAAGCTAATCGAGGAGAGGAGGATGGTGAAAGAAAAGATGACTCAATACAAAGATGGGCAAACAGAAGGAGGAGCTGATTTCAGCGCATGTCGCACTAAATAAAGAGGTGAAGAGAGCTAAGAAGGATAAAAGATAGTTCTGTGATACACTGACAGGCGCCTGAAGCAGAACAGGCAGTATGCAGGTAAAAGAGACCCCAGGATATCGTATCGGTTAACCAGATTTCCTTCTGGGAAGAGATCAACCCATATGATGAAACCAGTAATAGATACTCAAGGGAAATTGATTACCAAGAAGGATAAACAAATAAAACAGTGGGCTGACCCCTTATAGGGAATCTTGAATCGGGCATCACCTGCGACTCGCACAGAAATACCAACAACAAGCATGGAACTGCCAGCGAAGGCGGAAATCCTAATTGTGACCAAGTTACTAAAGTCCGAGTAGACAGAAGGACCAGTGGGAATCCCTCATATCGGAGCACCGAAAACAGACCCAGAAATGGTAGTATATACGCTGACGCCATTATTGCCAAGGTTTGGATGGGAGGGAGGGTACCTGCTGATTGGGAGGGAGGCTGACTTGTCAAGGAGCCAAAGAAAGGCGACTTAGGCCTCTGCAAGAGCTGGGGCGGAATAATCCTCCTATCTATGCCAAGTAAAAATAATATATTTGTTCCTGTTTATGCAGGGACATACTGATTGTACAGGCATGGATAGGTTATTATATAAATTACACATATTTTGATGCGTGGTGAATTTACAGTTTGGTTGTTCTTTCTGACATTAGAGTCAGTCGGAACAGTCTGCTATAATGTCTGTTTGTGTAAAACATAAAGAGATATAGAAATATTGTCTTCGCATTAACAAAAACCCCAGACATCAGATGATTGTAATACAAATATCTGGGAAAAATGCTTGAAGTCAATTCTCCTATATAACTTTGTTGTGAACAGCACCCTTGACTTAAAGTTTATTGATGTATTATAGTGAGATCAGTGATATATTTATTCCATTTTTCAGCAGTCTTACCATAGTTTTATAACAGGAAAGAAATTTAATCGTGGATGCAAAAACTAGATAGGGTTATGCAGGATTGTTTTACTGCATCAAATGGAGCCGAGGTCGATTCCAGAATTCTCCATTGACGCCATTTGTGTCTGCATGACAGACTGTACACGTAGGTTGTGTAAAATGTTGAAAACTGTTTCGAAACCAGTTGCTTCTTCATTTCAGTTCATGAATACTCATTTACAGCATGTTCGCTAGCGTCTTCAAGTGGTAGAATTGGATCGTTCATGAAATTTGGGGGGTTATGAGGTAAATGGTTTGGAATTAATCTTCATTTTAGTTTAGATGCAGGGTTGTTCGACCTCAACCAGAAGATAAACAGGAGTTTATGCGCACCATCGGAATACCCGAAGGAGAAAGTTTGTGAACATGAAAGGACATTAATGTTTTAAGCATATATAAATTTGTATGTCAATTGTATATTATACTTTAGTAAACATTTACCTATATTGGAGTTGTGTTTTCACGTATTTATGCGAAGTCTTAGAGTTTATTTAGTGTCATAATGTGTATTAATGAGTCTCAGCGTTTTAGTGTTCTAATGACTGGTGCGTTTTAGAAATATGTGATGGGTTCAGGTAGGGATAGTCATTGTGATAAAAGTTTATATAGCAAGCGTTTGAAGGTTACAATACAGTGACTGGATCTATGTCAGCCACACCTCTTAAACCTTTAATGCCCAGCTCTTGCTACGCTGGGACTCATGCTGTTTCTTGAAGTTTCTCAGAAACGCTTAGTAATAACGGACACAAAAACCAAAACACCGATTGGCTACTCGAGAATTCTTTATTGTAACACCAACATATAGGCAGCTTTAAAATTAAGTTTTAACTAAGGTCTATGGACAAATATTACAATAAAAAATCACAATATTACTTCTGACAGTTTTGGCCTGACTTCTTTCTGAACAGCGACCGATGAGACGATGACTGGTGTATCGATGTCTCCGCGAAAATATAGGGAAGTTGGGTTTGAGCAAACAACCATGAATTGATCGTTCAATCTTCGACTACATTGACACTCCTGTTCTGCTTGATTTGTGTCAGTTGCGCGCTCTAGCGCAGTTATCCTTTCAATTTGGTGAGGATCAACTCTTCCAGTACTGTTTCACTGAGGGGTTGCTTAGGATAAAAAGGATTTATTGATGTGGAGTTGTGATAGTCATAAGAAGCTTCAGCAGGTCTGATGATGGACATGTGCATTGTTGTGCAGCTTATTTGAGAGAAGTTAGTGTTAGGGGAGGTAAGCTGGTGATTCTAATATATCGTAGGAACATTTTTTGGCAGGTCTCATCTGTTCTTAGCTCAGGCAGTCTGTAAAAAGTGCAGCTGCTGAAACTGAAAATGGTCTCGTGTCAACAAATTAGTAATACCAGCACTGCAGGGATGACGCATTCTCGAAAGTGCATATGTTTACTTCCATATTGGTAGGGGAGGGTGCCGTCGTACATATAAATAAAACTTTCTTATTAAAGAGGAAGTACAACAGCGAATGATTTTTGAGTGATTGGTTTATATGCCTCTCTTGAAAAATTATTCGTCGTTGCCTCATCACTGTAAACCACACCGATTTCATCGAAGCCTTTCGGGAAGGTCAGAAAACAGGATTACAGACCTTGACGAGTCGCAAAGCCATGTCATTTAGCTATTCGGTTGAATATATGTATAGGATGTAGTGCAAGTTCTCCGTTGATATTCGTATGCTAAACTGGGAGATGTTTTTATCACATGTGGGAGAAACATACCTCATGTCACACTTTTATACATATTTTATGCATTTTTTCATAAATACATGTGTTCCATGTCTAAAAATGCCTCCTTCATGTGAGTGGTGAGTTGAAGGTCATTCGCTGATTGGTAGCTAGTGGAGCTTAAAGTTTGACTTTACCAGTGAAACAGTTAATAGTTACAGGTATGGAACCTAGACAAACGCTTGCGCGACTTTCCCAACAAAAATAGATTATACACAAAGAACCACACTAAAATGCAACGCAAACATTGAACATATCGCTTGGAGTGCTGTTACACCATCACTCCACCTGTTTTGTACGCTGATTCAGATGAACTGCGGTTTACCCGAATTTAACTGTGTGTGACACACTGTACTGATTAGGTTACGCTGACGGAGTCTCTATATCACAAATTCTTGGACAGACTCCAGTTTGAAAAACAGGCCAATCACTCGAATGTATGAGTTCATGAAAACTGCCATAGCTTTTGCTAATATTAAGTTTGTCAAGCTCTATATTAGTCATGTTAGTTGTATCGAAACGTGAAGTATTACTTTTGGTGAGTGGTAAAATCCAGGACACTTGACAATCACAATAAATCCCACTCTGGGGCCAAAAACACATCAGCATACCATTAGTAAGTTTCTAAGGAACCAGTTATTTAGGCTGTTTGAACTACCTTGAGCTGGTTTCCATCGGATTCGTCCAGAAATAACTCTAACGATTATTGTTTGACCATCTGTCCTGCTAGACCTAGGCTTTGGTAACACTACCTGCTGACTCCGCAGCCTGGTTCACTTGACCTAGTGGCCAGATGGCTCCTAACACCACCTCTGCTTGAGAAAGGTGATAAATACGACGGCTGTTCATGTATGTACTTATTAACGGCGGTGTGAAGAGAGTAGATCGATAACAATCACATCACGCTCAGAGTCACTCCCTTGTATCTTAAAAAATCCAGATGTCCGTTGTCTGATCAAGTTAGCACAGATAATTACACTCATGGTTTGGGCAAAATGTCCGAGATCCAACTGGTGGCACAGTGGTTAGGACTCTCGCCGACCATGCACATGGTCCGGGGTTCGAGCCCACACCGGCGCACACCTGATATCTATGGTCGGCCTGCAAAATTTGGGCTACCGATATCCATGCTGAAAATTCCATACTTGTACCAAAAATACAGTGCGGAATCAAGCTGTAAATAAAAAAAATAAATAAAAAAATAAACTGAATGGACGAGATTCTTTGACTCCATTCAAGTGAACAGTAGCAGATAGAATTCAAGAGTTGAACAAGATAGTACTTCGAAGATACCACTTTAGTTAGCACCAGTGTCCTCTTCCTTAGTGTGGTGGTTGGGTTTGAATATCGCAATTACCCAATGAACTGCACCAGATGGGGCCAGTGTTCCTGCAGGCCGTACCTTGCCAGAAAGTCTGTCTGTATAATCGTTGGACCAAAAGTAGTTTACATCATACTGTAAGTCCCTCGCAATATTTTGGGGCCTGGAGGCCGAGTTGCGCTTCTAAAGAATAGGGATCCAACAACGGTAAGATGTTCCCCCCTCATGAACAGCTAGTCAGGTGTGGCGCCAGTGTCCATCTGGGGGTGGAGTAGGCACCGTTCGACCGAAAAAACCAAGCATTCCAATTCGCCTGGCGGTGGTCAGTAGCTGGCGGTCAGAACTCATCACAGATACGGATCCGGAAACCTATCCAAAAACGCCACGTGTTGCATCTAATATTTCCACCTTTAAACATCGAAGTTGTGCTTTGTGTACCACTTTGCATTTCGTGTTAATTAGACCGTTCGCGTTTCAAGCATTTGCTACTTGCACACTATGGTTGGCAATGTTGTAACCAGCCTTCACTTTCTTGCTTTCTAGTCATTATCAGTACGATACTAAACATGGATTCTTGACTTAATGGCCATTAGTTACCTCTGCAGCTGGCAAAATAATACAAATATTCTCTTATAACCACGCTGCTAACTTCACATTGGAGCATTGATTTTAGAACCCGTTTCCAAGTCGGACAACAGTCCTCATTGGTCAAAACTCTGGCACCTGGAACCACTGATGTATGTTATGTTTCAGAAACACTCACATTAGCCCCAAGTAATGTTGATCACTTAATCTCTCCTGGGCAACTTGGTGAGTTCGCAGCACTCACCTTACGGGTATTGATATATTCTGCGTGCAAATATGGCATTCAACTCTAGGGCAAAAGCATGCTACTTGACTGGATTCTAGTGGATAGTGGAAGTGTGCTGTCCATCTCTTCGCACCTGTTAGAAGAAGGATAGACAGTGGACCACGTGGGTATCATTTCATAACTTCCCCACATGCTACAGCAGACTGCCTTTCGTGCAGAGTAGAGCGTGAATTCTATCAAAAGCTGCCCAGTTTCCCCCTCTAAGTTAAACGTGTGGATGTGATTACTTTGGCAGGTGCCCTCGGTGCCCGAGTGGGAAAGCTCTTAGATTCAGAAAAGTATGCTGAACCACCTATATGCTGAAGAACTGATAATGTTGGCCGTATTTCGTAATTCCATTCAACCAGTTATCTAACCCTAGTCAGCGCTAACCTCAAAAGTAAGGAGAGACATTGCCTAACCTGGCAAAGTCCATTATGAATTCACTCATGGGCTCAAATATATCAAGCAGCCATAAGCTGCTGATAGAGAGCTCTATTAGATTTTCTCCCCTCCCGAATAGAGACATGAAATAGTGAGCGCAAGTGTATTCTTTTGGCTGGAAGGACATAGAAGACAAGAGGCATCAAAACTTTTGTACCTAATTCTACTAGAGCAGGACACAAAGTCCGTGTATCATAATGAAAAGATTAGGTGTGTGCACTGGAATGGCAGCAAGAATCCCTCTGAATTAGCCCGTTTAATATCTAGTCATTTACATAAAAGTGGTAGAGACTTCCGGTGACCTACAACTTAGTGTTTGCAAATGCCAGTGAATCTCTGCTGCCTCATGTGAATGGACATATGCAAGGAAGCTGACTGAGGACAGCTGCTAATACGACGAAGAGTGGAAGATGCAAAAATGTAATCATGGAGTCCTCTCAGTGACTGTTAACAATGGCGTCAGTGTCCAACACCTACCAACTAAGGGACGTGGATATCTGTCCTCTAAATTGAAATCTGTTTGCAAAGGCCATCTTCAGTCTGAAACTAGGTGAAGCAGCAGGATCTAATGGAGTGACTTCAGGGGTCTTCAAGGGTGGCGGCAACGGACAGTTTAGTTGGTTAACTAAGATATTAGGTAGTATGCGGATATCAGAGATTGCATAGTTGGGTTGGTGTAAACTGTCAGTTGACCCAGTTTAAGTGGGGAGGGACAAGTTTTATGGTGACAGCAATTAGGATATTAGTTCGGTAACCGACTGTCCCATTGAGATAATTACCCAAATAATTGACGACTGAAAACTCACATTAACACAGAGGGAAGTTGTAGGTTTCATAAGCTTATTTTTGAAAACACAGCAGTAGGCGAGCGGGGCAGGGTAACGCAGTCAAGCACACTGAAGGGCACTCGTCTTATCCTTCTAAGTCTTTTAATCATTAGCTACTCCTGAGTAAACATAACATCCTATTTTGTAGACTAACTGACATAGTATCTGGAACTCTGGTTCTCAGAAGAAAAGAACCCATTAAAGGGAGGCAGGCTTTAGGTCAGGAAGCGAAAGCATTATTTGTATCTCCACCTCTATCGTCTAGCACTTGGAATGTTCTCTCAATTATAAAGGTCATTTCACTTTGTCAGCTGTATGGTCGCGGAGAGTGCCTAGAAAATATATCTCACTTTACTGGAAATCACATATCCATGCGGCGGCTTACGGAGAGTTGCCTTCTAAAGCGATGATAACCAGTAGTGTCAGTCAATAATCTAGTTTGGTACTGAAAGTATAACAGTCAGATGAATTCACACTAATGACACACTGATCTGTAAAGGAAGAGGCACCGGAGATATAAGATAATATTGTAAAACTATTTTGTATCTACTCCAGGTTAAAAGACAGGAATGATTTGGTTGGGAATGTTGATCACTTTACATATCTAGGAAGTTGCATCGACCATAATGAACTGCTGGTAAATATTGGCAGGTTTACGGAAGACTGACACACTTTAGCCAACTTGCGTCACCTCTGACGTGGACGTGATATGGAGTTATCGATTAAAAACCACATGTGCTACACTGAAGTCTGCTCTGACCTTCACTACGGTCGTGGCATGGCCAATAACAGTGGAAAAATTTGGTAAACTAACCGTCTTTGACCCCAGGTACTTGCATTCTCTGGCGGGCAATATCGAGGTCATTTTTGGCGGCAGGTTATGGAAGAAATGGTCCATGAAGTTATGAAGCCACATTGATTGGGACTTATTACTTATGCCAAGCTATCGTCGTCGAGCAATGCTAGCCTGGAATAGAGACGGGGTTTATCGAATGAAAACCTGGCACCGTTCTAGAAGTCTTCGACAGCCGATTGTAACCATTCAGGTGTGTGAACTGACAAGTTTGGGTCTTCGTGGCTCCAAGAACCAATGACTGGAGACTGCTGGTAACACGGCTCAAAATTATTCTCATTAGTTCAGATGCATTCATTCCATCTGAAGTCATATATCCGCCGAACTCCACATTTCTCCATGCACTTTCTTTTTGTCCCGTACGTTTCCGCTCATTGTACTCCCTCAAAATTTGTTCTTTCCCTTCGTGTGCTATGAGAGATTTCACGGCTCCGGCCACTGGACTTTTACGAAAATTCATTCAGTCATCAGCTAAATTCTGAAAGCTAGCGGAAAGCACGTTTTTTCTAACTGGCAGAGTCGGTTATGGGTGCACTATATTACTCACTGTGATCTTTGATGCTTACCTTCAGGTTTTTCGCCAGGGACGATTGAGTAAGAAGAATTGAAATACAAGTTTCCTGAGATGAGGGTCCAAACCGGCACAGCTGTAACACATCTTCAAAACTTCTGATGCACTTCTGGAGATGACGTCAAGTCATGAATTCAATATCCAAATGCATAGGTATTAATTTCCTTCCTAGTGCCTTGGGAATACTTGCTGTAGGGGTTGGAATTCAGTACTAAAATTGTTACTGATAATATTTAACTTTATTGCAAGCATGAATTGAAACAAAATATATGAAACACTAATGGAAAGTAATGGTGCGAATAGTTAATCGCACTGTCAGGAAGCTAAACATGTCGGTCGACGGGTTGTTTTATTGTTATTTACTTGCAGGCGGAGACGAAGGGGGAAATACTGAGGGGCATAGGACGGTGCTTCAAATGAAGTATAACATGATTTCCAGTCTTATTCATGTCAAAGGTTCTGTCCAAGGAATAAATATATAATATGAAGCACTTTGAAAGTTCTGTACCGTGGACATATGTAATGGTCAAAATAACACGTATGCATGTGTATTGAAGCTATTTCGACCTTGGCCATGTCATTAAAATAGAATTGTGCAAATGGTACCTGGTGTATATGCAATATATCATCATAAAATATTTACTTGTTGAAATAGCTCTAGGAAACGGGACAAGAGTGGTCATGGTGTGTCCGTTACCGAGAAAACGGACGCAGCACCTGGGAATTCGACAGAAGCAGGCATCAGTTATAACGAGAATAGAAACGACTGAATTCTTAGCAGTTCAAGTCATTCTGAAAGAGTCATAAGAATGCATGTGAACTGTTGTAATGCTCTCATTGGTGTTGTTAGTACCAAACTCACGTTTTTCTTGACCTCTGTCTCCTTCACTACGACTGACAACAAGCTGTAGATTAGCCTAAATCCAATCACCAACTCAACTATCAAGCATTCAAAGATGATTTGGCGTTTGCCCACTACTTTCATCAAGTCGCAACAGCTCATTGAGAAGATTTCATATTCAAATTTCAGATTTATTGGTTGAGGATAGAAGGCCTGGAGCCTACGTTAATCCTTTTCTAGTAACTTTCTGTGGTTGTTCAAACCCTTCTTGAATGGGTCAGTTGAGGTTGCAGAGACCACTTCTTCTGGGAGTCGGTTCCAAGAGTTTATGACTCGGTGTGAGAATGACTATTCTACAGCATTATAATTTCTTCCTGGCTTATGTTCTCTAAGGTGTTCCGACCTGGTGGGAAGGAAAAGAGAAAATAGTTCACGTCCGTATTCATTATTTAAATTTTAAACAATTTAGAAAACAGAAAGATTGAGCGAAGAAATATTTACTTTTCAATTAGATCCTCATTTCTGGCTTTACTTTAATATATATAGCATTTTAATTACAATACAATAGTTTGCCAATCAAGTGGCGATAAGTTTGTTAACAATAATTAGACAGTGTCAAAATGTCAGTGGGTTAATAGTTAACGAAGAAAATCAATGCAGAGATGAGGATCTAATTAAAAATTAAATATTTCTTCTCTCAATCTTTCTGTTTTCTAAATGTCCAAATGGGGATTTTTCTTTAAACAATTTGATGAAATCTCTGCCTAAGGTATGACAGGGAGATTTACTGAACTAGAATTCACTAGAGGTCTCGAATAACTGTGACTATCTGAAAGCGAGGAAGAAAAAATTAGTGTATATATTTAAGCACGTTGCCAACATATTGCCCATTGTTTATGCTATACAACCGCGTAGACCGAATGGGCGGGAATTCGACAGGATGATTGAGAAGCCTATTTACTTTGAACAGGTGAAATCATGCATAATCAAGTTTCATAATGAACACCTGGAAGTAGTTACCGATGAAACTCACTTTTTACAAAATTTATGTGAGTCATTGGAGTCAGTTTTCCGGATGGGATTGAAGTGCGGACGTCGCTTGATGAGACGAAAAGATTATTGGGATTGGATGAAGAAGGTTCCACAGATTTGTAAGGAATACGGAATTTTCGTCCACCCAAGTTATCAAGAGGCAGTTAACCATGTGAGTAAAAACCTTCAGTGTCACACGGGAAAAGCTTTTTCCTCATTTGAGGAGACCTATAGCCATAGCTAGACGTATTCTCACTTGGCCTCGTTTTTAGTTAGAGCCACTCGAATTCATCAACAGAATTTGTATTTTTCAGCTGTCTAGTGAATTAATGATACATCAACTATAGTGTTTAGCTCACTACGCCAACCCGGGAGTGTAGTCTTACCTAAAGATATTTTGCAGACCAACCGAACTTTTCAGCAGAAGCGTTTTGTCTGTACTTTATAAGTTTCTGGGTGATTTATCAAGTCACATATCCGAGACAGTTCGTCTGTCTTGTGAACTAAACTGGTTTCAGTGAAGGTTTAGTGCAATATTGCACTACTTTATTTTTACTACTACTTTACTTTACTACTTTATTTTTATATAAAAATAAAGTTCTTTCGAATTTATTTCATCCTAATCCTACGGTTTTGTAAAGTATAGATTATAACTGAGGTGTTATTTAAATTACTAAATTTAAAAACCATATCCTTCCCCAGGTTTTAGATTGTCGGAAGCTTCCCATAAACCCTATTGGCAGGCCTCAATATGATATTCACTATGTTGAAGACATATCCTTAATTTCTCTACACGTAGAAAAATCTCAACCATTGCTATACACGTGCTAACACACTTTCGGAACTTAAGCTCTATAACGTAGCACAATTAAATGAAGAGACAGGTTGATCACTGATCTTTCTTCATCGAACCTACGTCGGCACAATACCAATATCGGAGACATGTAAAATATTACCAATAAAATCAAACGAAAAGAAGTAATGAAACTGTCTAAACAAAGCTTGGAAGTTATGTGAGTAACTTGTTCTGATTTTATACGGTAATTCGTTTCCTCGAACCGCCTCTAGTATCAGGACGGTTGTAGTACTAAATAAAATTGTACTTTTGGATAATATCTAAGTTAGTGTTTGATCTGCTGTCTGAAGTAGAACTTGACTCGCAGTAGCAAAACAAACAGGCATATTTTTGACAAGGAAGTTAGGCTTACATTTGCGAAGGTTACATAAAACTTGACAATACTCTCTGCTTACGGCGTCTAAATGATGTTGGTCCTAGTTTTTATAATTGAAGATAGTAGATCAAAGCGATGAATGGAAGGTAATTATTTTAGCTCGGTTAAAGTTTTAACGGTAAATTAGGTATCTAAATGAAGTGAGCACTAGGTAAACAGTGCATATTATTTTGACGTATGTATCTCATCTTTATCGCATAATGTGATGTTAAGCAAACTTAAAACCAGACTAGCAAGTACAGTCAATGAGTCTGTCACTTCACGGGAGTTGATATTTATTATTATTTAAATGCAAACTTAATATTATGCGGTTATCGTCAAATATTTGATTTTTAGCTTGATTGATCGATTTTAGCTGATTGCCATTCCAAAAGGTGAAGAATATCTGCTTAAGCAATATGAACCTCTGAAATATTTGATACCACTTTTCGATATGGGTGATAAGTGTGACATTAAAAGCAGCTAAGATATCAACTAAATATACGACGTACAAGTTCCAGACTTACTGTCAAGTATTTTATCTTTGGTGTCCACTTAAATCCAACAAACAGCTTACGTCAAAATTTTTCTACCTTATGCTAAGGCAGACTAATCTTTATGTTTTATTGAAAACCCGGCCTGAATGAAGGATGAATTTAACAGAAAACCAACAACTCAGGTCTCAGCTTGTCTTTTGATTTATAGTAATAAATTGTTTAGTTCTATTTCTTCTGGATGTTAGTCACTTTAGTTTGCTTGATACATACTACTGAATACATACGTATTATTATTGCGTTGTTTTAGGTTCATAAATGTCGCAGTATTACCACTATTCAAGGACGTGGACGTCTCCTCATTCGTATGTTATTGCACTCTGGAACTATCGACTTCCCATTTAAGCTCATGTCAAGTCATCCGTATTTATCAGCTGAGTTTTATGAAGAATCGCAATCAGTTATGGGAAATGAAATTTTAATTCAAATATTTTGTTCTCTTGTTAGTGAAGTTAGTCGAATTCCTTTCAGTTTGAATGTGGCAAATACAGAATTCCTTGATGAAACTTGGTGTCTACCGGCGTTCAAAACATTCACATTTGTTCCGTGCAAGTATGTTGTATTCTGTGTGATTTATTATTAACAGTTTTTTAAATATGCTTCATTAACCTTCATCTGCTATAGTAACATTTTAGTCAGTGCTTAAATCGATCTGACGGATTTAACTGCATCTGTATAAGCTTATCGTGCGTCGGTGGCATAGCGGTTAGGACGCTCGCCGACCATTCACATAGTCCGGGGTTCGATCTCCGGCCGACGCACTCCTTCACCTAGCTAAGCCAGAAATATTGCTGGTAAAGCGGAAAGGTTGGGTATGAGGCTAGCAACCCCATCCTGCGAAATTAAACACTGTTACAGAAACTTCAAGCCACTAGCTTGGAGCCCTATGTTCCACTGGGAACGTGAAGGAAAAAAAAGTATAAGATTATCAAATTGTTAGTGTGCAACGCCACTAGGTAGACTTTAGGAGTCCGACTAGGAGAACCCACATTTAGGTTACCTTTCATCTTTGTGAAGCAGATGTTTTTTTCCACCACATTCCCAGTGGAACATAGGGCTCCAAGCTAGAGGCTTGAAGTTTCTGTAGCAGTGTTAATTTTTACAGGATGGGGTTGCCAGCCTCATACCCAACCTTTCCTCTTTACCAGCATTATTTCTGGCCTAGCGAAGTAAAGGAATGCGCCGGCCGGGGATCGAACCCCGAACCACGTGCATGGTCGGCGAGCGTCCTAACCGCTGTGCCACCGACGTAGATGTTTAAAAACACGTAATGCACAGTGGCGAATTGTTTCTCCCATCTTAATCATGATGTCATTAGTTGATTGTTGAAATAGTGAAAGTCCTCAGTTTCTTCTAATAAACTGGTTTGGGTTCTCTTTTTCACTACATAACTGTATAATGAGTTATACCATCGTATATCTCATCCACCAAAACACGATGTTTAAATTAAATATGTTCATAAATCCCTGAGTTTGTTATTCTAAGTGAACAACTCTTGATATTCCGTTATTTGACAGAATACTTGGTGCTCGTGTAGAAACAGTAGATGGTCATTATTTGGTTACTGAAGTAGATCCTGGTGGAGTTGTTGCTGAAGACAATCAAATTACTGTTGGCGATATATTGTCTACTATGTATGGTTGTGAATTACATAATTCTGGAGTTTATTTAAGCAATCTACGCTCTCTTCATGATGGACAACCTGTTCCTGTCGGTGTTACAAAGGCACTGTTGCCTGATGGACGTATATATCCTCATTTGAAGCTTCTTCTGGAGGAACATGGTTATATTAATTTAATCATGGAACTTGAGAAGACTGTACAAGGTATTGTGTGTTGATTGATAAGGTGTTTTTTCGCTATAGACTTTTCTTATTGCTCATTGTTTGAATCGTACTGTAGTTTCTTACCATTTAGTGCTCTTTAAGTGTGTATGATTCTCCAGATAATGTAACAAGGTCTATTGTTATTGAATTTATGGATGAAATCGTAGACGAATAAGAGCTTGAAAATTGACACCATTATTTTACAACATGTCTTAAAAACAAGTGATATATATAGTCGGCAATACGAATCCACTGGGGTTCAAACCCAGGACCTTCCGGATACATGGGAAGCAATCTCGGATAATATTCACTCACTGGGACCCGATTCCTCAGTGGCCATCCCATGAGTTCTAACTTCTACCAATTAGTGATTTAGCGCGACTACCAACCAATGTCATTGGTGGGACATCCATTCCCACACTTGACTGGATGGACCTCACTGGTCACTACTTCTCACTAGAACTCCAGGAAACTTCGTTCTGTAGCAAGTCACTAGCGTGCATTTTTAAACTAGGATGAACACAGCTGTCCAGTACTCCCTGCTTGTTTTTAATGGTTCTCTAACTGAAAATTCTACACTTTACCACTAGTACTGTTTCTGGAATACAGAAAATTATTATTATATCAATCCATGGTCAAACTCAAAACACATGTGTAACCCTTACAAATCAACTCTTGGAAGATATATATGTAGTTATCTGGTGATTGTTTCTTTCCTTTTTCTTTGAGTTTTGAAATGGACATAAGCTTCTAGAGATGTACTGTTTCTTTGATAGATAAATGCTTCGTGAGGAGGTTTAAGTAATTATAAAATTTATTTACCCTAACAGTCTTTTGTTAAATCATTTACAACTGGTAACTGCAAATTCAATGCTCTATGTTACCGTTTTTTTTGTTGTCGTTGAAATTATTTGAATGAAGACAGATAATACAACTTTCAGGAGACGAAAATACCAGTAAGGAAGTTTACTAGGAAATATTATTGTAAAGAAGTAACGATTTCTTTACTTTTAGTGACTATCAAAAGCTAATAGATTTAAAAAGAGAAATAAATGTACACAACTGCAAGTTGACACCAATCCTCCAACGAAAGCTGAAGTCTTGAATGCAATCAAGCTTCTGAAAGCTGGAAAAGCAGCTGGATCAGATGGAATACACCCTGAAGCACTAAAAGCGGACCCAGAGACCACAGCAGATATGCTAACTCCATTATTGCGAAAGGTCTGGAAGGAGGGAAAGGTGCCTACTGACTGGAGGAAAGGTTACGTCCTGAAACTACCAAAGAAGGGCGACTTAGGACTCTGCAAGAACTGGCGAGGAATCATGTTCCTGTCGACGCCAATTAAAATCCTGACTCGCATCATACTGGAGAGATTAAAGGACGCACTAGAGACAGAACTCCGACCAGAACAAGCTGGATTCAGGAAAGTCAGGCAAATCATGTTCTGTTGCAACTCTACACATCATCATCATCGAACAAAGCATGGAATGTCAATCAAATCTCTACCTCAACTTTATAGACTTTAAGAAGGCCTTCGACAGTGTTGATCGTGAAGTAATTTGGAAATTACTCGAGTACTACGGCGTACCCCAAATATTCACCAACCTTATTCAACAGCTGTACGACAACGGCACATGTAAAGTGATCCACAACGGAAAACTCAGTGAGGCGTTTGGAGTAAACACAGGAGTCAGACAAGGGTGCTGGCTTATTATCACCATATTCCTAATTGTGGTGTATTGACTGGATTATGCGTCAGACTGTGAGTGGGAAACGAGAAGACAGGGATATCCTGAACCGGAACAACGCGAAGAAACTAGAAGACCTGGATTTCGTGCGTGGATGATTTATGTTTGATGTCACACAAAATCGAAGGCTTACAAGCGGAAACCGACAAACTGGTCGAAGAAGCAGCAAAGACAGGACTCCAGGTAAACATAGGCAAGAGGGAGGTTATTAAAATAGTCAACCAACCAACAACAACAGCAGCAACATCCAGCGTCAATCACCATCAATGGGAGGGATCTGAAAGAGGCTACTTCATTCTATTTACTTATCTAGGGAGCATTGTCTCAACTACAGGAGGAACGGACGAGGATGTCAAATCGAGCGAGAAGCGGGAAGGCGAGCGAGAAACACATTCATCAACCTGAAACCAATCTGGAAATCTTCGTCACTCAGCCAGCATCAACAACAAAACTCGGTCGTATTTTCAATACAAACGTCAAGTCAGTCAGTTCTTCTATACGGATCAGAAACTTGGCGGGCGGGTCACAAAGAATATTTCCAACAGCCTGTTGCAGACCTTTATCAACCAACAACTGTCTTCGCTGGCTCTATACTGAAGATCAGATAGCCGGGCCGGAAAGAATCACCGACAAGAAAATATGGGCACAAACAAACAAAACAAGAACGAATCGCCCAACAAATATACAGGAGAAAGTGGAGATGGATTGGACACTCACTCGCTGAGGAGGCCGCTGGGTGACATTGCGCGCGCGTCAGGCCATTGCTCGAGTGGAACCAGGCCGAAAGGGAAGCGGCGAGTGGGTCGTCAGTGCAAGGGTGACATGGAGGAGATGGTGTGAAGAGGAGTTGAAACAGTATGGACTAACATGTATGCAGGCGAAAAGTACAGCAGAAGACAGAAGCAAGTGGAGACGTGTAGTTGAAGCCCTATATTCCACTAGGAACTCAAGGGAACAATAATAATAATAATCCTTGGGCATTGTGGTAGAATGTAATTCCATATTAGATAAGTTTATTATAATAATCACACAGGGATGCAATGTTAGTGAATTGATGGCGTGTGTCGAACACAATTTATTGGTCATGATCATATCAGTTTAGTCATGCATTTTCACAATTTGTCTTATATTTCCTCTCTTTCTGTCTCTCCGAATTTCTCTTTGTTGTTTGTTGCCACCTCCCATATCTCCGGTATGCGCGTTGCGTCATTTCGACTGGACATATGCAGTGTTGAATCGATAAACAAAGCTTCAGTGACTAACTTTTCTCTCTCTGTCTCCACCTAACTATATTATTTTCTAATACTTTCACTTTGTCCCGCTCAACCTATTTTGTGATTACATGCAAGTGAATGCAGTCAATGGTTGAGATTTTCTCTTGGTTATTTCACTTCGCTGTTTCAATTATTCTAGGTCTACCTAAATTATGTTTCAATAATCTGGTTGACAGCGATCTTATACCTTGACCTATGTAATTGACTTCACAGTCATTACACGATATTTGGTAAATTATATTATTTTTCCTAATTGGATCTATTGGGTCCTTAAGCTAACAAAGTTTACCTCTGACGTATGCCTTACGTAGAATTCTCAATCAGACTGGATTTATGGTGGCATTTAAACCAACCAACCGACTATCTCAGAGCTAAACTTTTTAGGCTTAAGGACCCCATAGATCTAATTAAGAGAGAGAGGTTAGTCACTGAAGCTTTGTTTATCGATTCAACACTGCATATGTCCAGTCGAAATGACGCAACGCGCATACCGGAGATATGGGAGGTGGCAACAAACAACAAAGAGAAATTCGGAGAGACAGAAAGAGAGGAAATATAAGACAAATTGTGAAAATGCATGACTAAACTGATATGATCATGACCAATAAATTGTGTTCGACACACGCCATCAATTCACTAACATTGCATCCCTGTGTGATTATTATAATAAACTTATCTTGTATGGAAATAAAAAGGGAAGCTCACTTTAACAAATAGCAGAAAATGTCCAGAAGTATAATTCTGTAAAGTTTATTATTTCCAGGTATTATTAATAATAATTACTATTATTATGACAATAATAAAAGTAGAACTCATAAAATAGGTTATACAGGATTCTTAGGATATCAGAAATCCATGAAGTTGACTGTTGTAATTAATCTACAAGTAACTGCAAATCAGTAATCACAGTTTACAAAAAGCATTCATTTAGGAAGTTCAATCGAAACATTTAAAAGATGGAAATAATTAAAAAAGGATTGACACCTAATTATGTAATAATAAGCAAGGGAAACAAATAGTAGAGAAGTAAAATCACAAATGAACAAATGAGAAAAGCGCTTGGTTGAATCACCCTTATGCAGATGAGTAGTGTTTCACTAAGTTTCATTCCAAAAGAAACCTAATATCATATCAGCGAAATAAGAATTGAAAACCTCCCTTTTTTGTCCTGAATACATTGTTCAGATATGTGGGGTTCCATCATGTCGATATAGTGAAATGCATAAAATCACTTTTGTTTACAATTTTATCTGTTACTTTGGCGTATTTTCATTATTACATTCGTGTTGATTTTGCCATTTCATGGGTAAGGGGTGTGTTGTAACCAGGTCAAATTTTGTTTTAGTCCATCAATGCTATTTAGATAATTTGTATTCCATTTGTTATGACGTGCTTCTGATATTAGACGTTCTTTTCGATTTCTGAAATTTTTCTGGATTATTTGAAAATTGTCAAAAATCGATTTTGTGGCCTGATTCTATAGCGTGTCAACGACCTACGGCTGATGATTTCTCAAGCATTTCTAGTTCACTAACTGGATTTCTTGGTGATCAAACAGAGGCTGGCCTACGGTGTTCATTTCTCCTGATTTTGATTTCTCTCCGTCTATGTTTGTCCGATGTATTTCGCATCACATTTCAATCATTTTATTTTGTAGACACAATTAGATTTGGGGATTTGGTGTTTTGTATGGACTAGGTTGCTTTGTAGTGTGTGCGTCTGATGTTTTGAAGAAAACTCCGATATTGTGTCTATTGAGTATTCTTCAGATATCGTCTGACGTCTGAAATCTATATGGAATGACAACTGTTGAGGCCCATGTCTTCGAAATACATTTTCGACCATATTTAATGTCAGTGTTAATTTTGCTGATTAAGATTTTTTGGTAGTTATTATGCTTGAGAGTCTCAGTAATGTTTGATATTTCTTCTTCTTTTTCTTTCTCATCCGCTATCAGAGCGTGCTCGTTTAAGAAGACTTGAAACAACTGATACGTTTGCACTGATGGCGTGTGATGATCCGAAGTCTAAATATTTGTTGGTGTGGTATTTCTTCCTGTTGTATACTTCGTGATATACTAAAATGTCCGTTTTCTCTCCTCTTAACTAGGCAGTCTAGTAACGGTAGTTAATTGACGTCTGATTCTGCTTCCAAAGTAAACTGGATGCTGGGAGATAGATTGTTCAGTTTCTCCAAGAATGAACTGTGTAGATCTCGTTTTAGCAGTACAAAAGTATCATCAACTTGACAACGCAAAAATGACCCCACGCTGGGGAACGATGATTAAGTTAGTTGTTATGTATAAGCTGAGATTTTGTAAATTCTGGTTTAATATTACTACTTTGATAAAGCTATTAGAGCAGCAGCATTAAATAGCGAAACGTCAGTAAAAATAACAATATCGTCCCTTGTTTTTGATTCATTGGTTAATACAAAAAATTCATGGATGATCCCCATCCAGGCATTAGTGAAAACAAAACACGTATTTCGGTGAAGAGTCTGTTTTCGGCGGCGAAATCATTTTCTTAGCTGCACAACCTCAAATAAATATGTGTTATTTTGTATGTATGTGTACATTAAGTTTGTCAAACAAAAATACAATTGGTTATGGTTATTTTTAACTAAACAGGTGAAAATGAGTAAGTTTTGGATGGAGTTGCGTAATACAAAAACGGTCAAGAAAATCGGGTGTTAATGAGACTAGTGTAGTGACAAAGTTGATAAGTTGTCAGAAACAGATGTTAAAAAGGAGTTACGTAATAATATGAATAGTTTGATGACTGAGTTGTATTCAGGATACACATAGGAACGAAGTAGAGAATATGAAACTACGTAAGAGCTTTAAATGAATACAAGAATTATAAGCAATTAAAGAAACAGGCAAAGAAACAAAATTAAGTCATCAAAATCAACAAAGTTGTTACCATGATAATAGAAGTGGTTGAATAATTCTCTTTTGTATGCACAGCTTCGGTTTTCCTATGTGAATGGCCAGAGCTTCAGCGATACAAAGATGACGAAACCGTATTGCCTTTGGTAGGTTATTTATTCTTAACTCTGTAGATTACTTTGAAGCAGGAGGAGTTTGTTGAGATGGAATGATCAGTGTTAACCAGGTGTTCAATTATCGCACTCCTTATTGCGCCACTATTGCCTTTTCGCAATCAAGGAGAGCGAAACTTCTTTTTTAACAGTTGTTTGTGACAACTTATCACCTTTGTTACTACCCTAATTTCATTAACACCTAATTTTTTTGACTGATTTTGTATTACGTAACTCCAATTACCAGTCTTCACTTGTCTAGTTAAAATAACCATAACCAATTGTATTTTTGTTTGACAAACTTACTGTACACATACATACAAAATAACACATATATTTGTGCCTGTACAGCTAAGAAAATGAATTCACCGCTTAAAAGAGACTCTTCGCTGAACTAGGCGTTTTGTTTTCATAAAGACAAAACCCTTTATTATAATGAATATCATATACTCAAAGCCCAAATCTTTTTTTTCAAACTGTTAAAGGTGAAATTTGTTGGGACATATATGTAACTGAATATACATAACTGTTTATCTTTGTAAAAATAATCCATTTTATAATTCATCATCACATGAGTATGATCGGAATTAACGCGTCTTGCAGTATGTTTATTATGCTATTAATAATTATTTGCAATTGCAATCAGACGTCACAGACCAAACTTATGCATACAGAAAGAGAGTGTGGTCAATCTCTCACTACCTTGGTAACCATATCACTTTCATTACACTGATTAGTCGTACACACTAGTGAGCTCAACTCACTAAGCAAGTTTTCAAATTGTTGAACCTTGACCTTCTTGAGTTGCTATGTTGACACTGTTTATTAGATTTTTCTGTTTTCTGCCTTCTCTCACCCCCCTCTTCTTTTCTTATTTCATAGTTTGATAGTATATAAATTGATGGTGACTTAGATTATAATACTTATATTTCAGATGCTTTCACCTTATAGTGCTTTCTCCATTACCTTTCAAACAATGAAGTATGAAATGGTATTATTTATAACCATCGTAATTAGAGCTGATGAGAACCTGTGAAATAGAATGATATCATTTTATACTGTAAATCTGGTCTTTCTTTCCCTCTCAAAATTTATCAAGGGAACCAAATGTATGAAATAATTACTTTGTTCTATATTGAATCTCTTCTTTTTTCCCCATCTAGTTGATAGCAGCAATAATCATATCAAAAATAGTTTTTTTGATCAAAATCCCTGGTGTTGTTTTCGGTACATTGGTCAGTGTGAAGTAGGCTCAAACGGTGGAGTTAATATGATCAATCGCTCCATTATTTCTGTTTTAAATAATGTAAAAAGTTCCGACAGTGATACTCCAGTGCATATTGAATTAGGTAAGTGAACATTTATTTATTTATTGACCTGTGACTATTTGTTTTCTAAACAAAAGGCAAATGGACTAGTTACTCAAACGCCAGCAAACTAACACTTAAATATCGATGAGATGCTCACTAGCGACTTGTCCTATTCAGGTAGGTAGTTACATGGGGTTCTAGTGAGAAGTCGTGACGAGTAAGGTGCAGCAAGTTGGGTGTGAGGACAAATACTCGCCACCGAAGACATTGGCTAGGGGTCGCGCTATGTCGTGAATTGGTAGAAGTTAGAATTCATGCACTAGCCATTGAATTGGGTCCCAGTGGCTTAGTGGTCTACGAGCTCGCCTTGTAACCAGAAGGTCCTGGTTTCGAACCCTGGCGGTGGGTGGTACTGATGAAGAGTCCCAAACTAAGACGAAACAGCTGTCCAGTACTCCCAGTTGGTTTTCCAATGGTTCTCTAACTGATGTCAGCTCATGATGAAATCTTGTAACCTAGTTACTCTTAGTTGGTTTATCTATTTTCAATCTGTTCATTAGTAATATCCTGTTGTTAAGACACAAATGTACTATCTGATGATGAACCGTCAATAACACAAGATATTATTTTATGAGTTGTTTACTATCAGGTAGGTAAAAGTCGATAGCTAGAGCACAAAGTTAGTCCAAAAGATAGTTCGACTTCACAGCAACACTTTTTATATCGATATCAAGCTGTTGTTACAGCATTCTATTTTATCATTACTATTATTTTATTCCTTTACGTTCCCAGTGGAAAATAGGGCTTCAAGCTTGAGCCTTGACGTTTCAGTAGCAGTTGTGTTATTCTTACCGGCTAAGTGAAGTTTGGGAGGGCGATGACCAGGGATCGAAATCCGGCCCACGTGCGAGCATTATACCCCTAAACCACTAACTCTCAGACTCTAGGTTTCGTGCTTGCTGGCACTCGTCAGTCAGGCGTATCTGAAGTCTTGAAAGATTGCATATCCTTCCTGAGATTGGAACCCGTGTTACCCAATGCTGTAGTCAGAGTCGTTACCATTGAGCTATTCGGGCTCAAGCTGAGGCAGTATTGAGTAATGACAGAAGACGAGAGACTTGTTAAAGGAGTGTTTACTTAGAATTTGGTACCTCTATATAGCAAAATGATATATACCTTATCTGAAAATCGTCATTTGCACAGATTTTTGGTGCTCTGCTTCTTCCCCTCGTATTGTGTTTCTTTGTCTTCTTTTCGTGCATTATGCTTACTTCTGTGTGCACTGGCAAACATATCACTTTATTCTACTTTACTACTGAAATATGTTGGCTGATATTTGAAGGCATATTACATAAGCACCACTAGTTTTTGACTTCGCATGCCTTCATTCAGTTGTCCGCATTTGAGTGAGGCAAAATGTTAAGTAGTGTTGAGGTTGACTGTAGAATTATCAGGTAGGAAAGATAAGTTAGTGAGGTTGTGACTTTTTTGTCGATTAAGATGGCTAAGCTGTGCTAAGTATTGCCATCTGTTAATCTCCCTGACAAGCTATGTTAATTAAGGTAAGGGTCGGGTGCTTTATTCGTATTACAACAAATTGAACGTATGCCGTCACTCATCTATCATCTATCTATCTGTCATAAGTTATAAATCGTTTCCTTATTGTCAAATACAATTAACTATTGATATAAATCTATATTCAGCGTCGGTAGCACAGTGGTAGAATGCTTGTTGACCACACTCGTGGTCCGGGGTTCGATCCTCGGCTGACGCACTCCTTTACCTCGCTAAGCCAGTAATAAAACCGGTAAAAAGAGAAGGTTAGGCGTGAGGTGGCTAGCAACACATCCCATAAAAGCAAACACCACTGCTACCGAAACTTCAAGCCTCTTGCTTTAAGCATTATATTCCACTGGGAACGTGAAGGAATTAAAAAATAATAAATGTATGTTAATCTTTGATTGGTGGATGGTGACTAGCAGTGGAATCCAGGATGCACATTTCGTCCTATTTGAGACTCGTCAATTCGATGTACCTGCACTTCTTAGTAAATGATGATGTTCCCACTACCGAGGCTCTATCCCAATGCCCATAGTTTCAAACTCCAAAGTATTATCCATCCAGATGACGAGACCCAAATAGGACGAAATGCCCATGCTGGATTCCATTGCTAGCCACCATCCACCAATTAAATACTAATTAAATGCCCAGACATCGTCGAAGCATCTGCACAAGAAGCCTACCTGTCAACTTGAGACCGAGCACTTCGGTCTAATCAATCGACGGGAAAATCTAAAATTCAATTAAACTATATTAATCTTGTTTATATGTGATTTATTTTTCACTTCTAGGAGAATTAGGCGTAACTGTATGGAAAATACAATGGAAAGAGGATAAAATTGATCGTGCTGATCAACCTCTACTACGTCATTCTTATCCTCAAATATCTTCATGTGGTCGAAGAACTGATGAGACAAATTATTTTGCTTATATAGCAGGTGATGAATCGTGTACAACAGCAAGTCATTTTATTTGTTATGTATTTGAATCAATTGATAGAGAAGAGGCGAGAAGGATTATATCTGGTTTATCACTGGGCTTTGATAGAACACATTGGACTCTGTGATAATGGATCTAAAAGTGGATCTTATTCACTGCTCCTTCATGTGATAAAACTTGCATTGATTTATTTCGTTTATATATTAAATAATATTATTGGTTTTAATATTTTATTTTTATTTTGATTTAGTTCAGTAATTTTGTCTCATTTCTAGTGATCATTGTGGTTTTTATCCTTATTGTTTTCTGTCTCTCTTATTTCTCTTGTGACGTATACATCATGACAGATAATATTCTGTAATACTTTTTCTTTTTCATTTCCTGAGGGTGAGCATTGATCACAGTGTTCATAATTCCCTTTTTACTCTTCACTCAATGGTGTTTGGTTTCTCATTTGGTTTTACAAAAAAAGGAGTTTTATGATTACTTTCTCCTATTTATTGATTTTACAAAATGCCTACTTATATATATATATATATATATATATATATATTGCTGTTATACAAGTTAGACCTGCTACTTGTGTTATGTAAATTTCGCCTACTCTTTCTTATCCTCCGAATACTTTTAATTAATTTGAATGGTTTTACATATATATGTTTTTAAACGTTTTGTCTAGAATTGTTTATGCATTTTACTGTGATTTGTGTGTTCTGTTTTATTCGACTGTATTTACTTATTACTAAATTTTTTATATGGGTGTGAAAGATATTAATGAAAGCAAACCTGTACACACTGGTGTTGGTATATGTTGTATAGGTAGGTAATTGACCTGAATTTTCAATTGTTTGTGTGTTTAACCGGCTTAACATAACATATATACAACATATTTTCTTCTACAATTAGTTGTCTTCTACAGGCGGGATTCTATTTCTCCTGACTTTTGAGATCTTTTTGAGTTAAAGGGTCATTTTGAAGTATAGATTTTCCCGCTCCCCCACTGCATTCATAATTGAGCTTCAAGCTTTTGAAGAAGTTCTAGTAGTTTCACGCCCAATCTTACCCCCCCCCCCGCCCTCTTTTCTTGACTAACTACCGAACCACTTACAGTGTGGCTGGCTAGTGAGGATTTTGCAAATGAACCTCAATTATATATTTGTCTGGTAAGTTGTCAACCAAAATTAAGCTTGGCGAAATTTCTATTTATAAATCCGTGTAATTACTATGTATATATACATTACCACCTTAGTTATAATTCTATGCATTAATCTTGAATGAATCAAATTTATTGATAGGGTGGATCAATATACTCTCTCTCTCTCTCGCTTTGATTGACTGACTTAACCTACAATTTCTGTCATATCAAAAAAACAAACATTGAATTTCTGAGATCTATTCACTTTTGAATAGGAAATGAATTATATAGCTTCATTCTATATGATATATTGACAAATAGTACAGAAGTCTAAGCGTATTTCACTGCAAGATATTTACACCTTGACAGCAAGTGTATTTATGTGAATGAATCAGTGTTGTTCCTCCTGAAGCAAGATTCAGTCCTCTACAAGAGGCCAGAACCTCGCCTAGTTTAAAGGCTTGCTAGTTTTCCAGCCAGTTCAAAACCTGGGAGCGGCCCTACTCCGGAAAATTTTTCTCTGGAATCAGATAGGTGAAATGACGCTGGTTGGTGAAAACCTTCCGGAAGTCAGTCAGCTGATGTGTGTCTACTTTTGATGAAAGCATGAATAAGAATGAGGACGTGAAGCTGGGAAGGCTGCCCATGTAGTCAAAGAAATGAGAACATGTGGCATAAAGGTGCTCGGAATCTGGGAGACCAGATGTATTAGGTTTGCATTGTCAAAATTGTCAGCTGTGAACAAGCTAACGAAGAACCTATCGTTCAACGAATGTGTAGGAGAAAATGGAGATGGACTGGGAATATTCTGAGTAGACCGTCGAATGACACCATGGGCTAGGCCATTACTCGAGTTGGACCCGAATGGGAAACGACGAGTGGGTCGTCCAAGGGTGACATGAAGAAGAATGTGAGAGATAATGGGCAATCGGGAGCCCAGTTAAAGAGGACAGCAGAAACTAGAACAAAGTGGAAATGTGTTGTTGAAATCTGATGTTCCACCTGGAACTCAAGGGAACAATAATAATAACCAGAGACCACGGTAGCCATAGTGACTGGATCTCTTTCTTTTGCACACAGAGCTCCGAGTGATTAAAACGAATTGCAATGATGTCTGCAGTTTGGAGTGCTCGGTATCTAGTAGCCTCCGGCAATTTGTTTAATACTTGATACATGGTAGAGGAAGGCTGTTCAATACTAGCTTTGTAGCTTGTTTAGATGAGGTGATCCAATATAGAACTGTTGATGGTTCTAACAACAACAACTTATGTCACACCACTGGTAGGTGTTCTCATGCAGTTGGCCTTTGTATTACACGCTTAGAGGAATGCTGTAATCATGCCAGATATTACGTAAGTCTATTTTAAAGAGGATTTATGCAGCTAGCTGTAATATCTGTTATGGCATTTGCTATGCACAAAAACAGCTTGCAATGGTTTTTATCCTCACCGTATCACTAACTCAGTTGAAAGCTAACCTTAAAAAATGTGCCCGAGTTCATGTAGCCATCCTAATTAGATGATTAAAATAATAAGAAATACAGAATTTATGCATTATTATTATTGTGCTGCATGGAAATTTAAGTAACCTAGTGATTTAAACAGGCTACTGCATTCACTCTATTCACTTTTCTTCAGATTGTCTTTCATATACTACTTTATTATCTACTGGGAAAAAGTTTCCAACCTTAATTCTCATCACACAAAAAACAGATATTGATCAATATATATTTTATAATTTCAATGTAGCTGAAAAACTTATATTATTCTCGTGTGTATTTTAACGCAATTCTTGTGTATGAAGTGTGTATGTGTTGAGGCAGTCTGTTAAAATTATTATCACGAATCGTATGACGTGATAACTGTACCTTTAAGGTCACTGTTTGTTTTGTTTTTAAAACTGTTCATTCTATAGTAAACCAAATCCCGCATATTACTGCAAACATCACTACTTTGAGCGCTTTAACGCAAGTGTGTGTGTGTGTGTGTGCGTTTTAAGGTTGATTCTTTCTTTGAATTGTGCATTTCGTAATCTTTTGGTAGAAGATTAATTGTAGTAGCTTCAATATATTTATAAAGTGGAATGTGAGTCAATTTATATTCTATTCCACAACGGAAAACTCAGTGAAACGTTCGCAGTGTATACAGGAGTAAGACAAGGCTGCCTGTTATCACTGGATCATGCAGAAGATAATGTGTAGTGATTGAGAACACAGGAATACGCTGCACTCACTGATAAGAAGACTCTAGAAGATCGCAGATGATATTAGTCTAATGTCACACAAACTCGAAGATAGACCTACAGGCGAAAAGCAAAAAAACTGGCTGAAGAGGCTGGGAGGCAGCGAAAACAGGACTGTAGGTGAACATAGAGAAGACGGAGGTGATGAAGATAACCAACCAACCAACCAACAGCAACAACAACCAGCACCAATCATCATCAATGGAGGGGGGGAGATTAACTAGAGGTTTTCGCCTGCTTCACTTATCTGGGAAGTATCGTTTCAACTACACAGGCGGAATTGATGAATATATCAAAGCCAGTCAGAATCAGAAAGGCAAGAGATATGCCTCCATCAACCTGAAATCAGTTTGGAAATTTTGTGCATTCCGTCTCAGTATAAAGAACAAGATTCGGATTTCCAACATCAATGTCAGAAACTTGACCAGTGTGTCATACAAAGAATTTCCAACAGGCTACAGACTTTCATCAACAGCTGCCTTCGTTCCGTACTGAAGATCAAATGGCCAGAAAGAATTAGTAACAAGAAACTCTGCAGTGGAACAAACCGACCAAGAGTTGATCGCTCAACAAATCTTTGGGAGAAAATGCAAATGGATTGGGCTTAAATTAAGAAAGCTGTCGAATTACATCTCAGGTTATCCAGGCCATTGCTTCAGTGGAATTCCAATGGGAAGCGAAGAATGGGTCGTCGGTGCGACGGTGATATGGAGGAGATCGTGTGGCGAGGAGGAGGCGGAGTCGAGTGATTATGGGCAGTCGTGGACCCAGTCGGCTGTAGAGGAAGGCAGAAAATAGAAGAAAGTGGAGATGTGTTTTTGAAGCCTTATATCCCACTCGGAACCCAAGGGAATGATAATAATATAATCATAGGTTACTGGATGAAGCGCGAAACTGGAATATGTAATTTTCTAGTCTGAAATCTTTAACAGTTTCTAAGTATCTTTTTAAGACAAATTTTACTACGATAAACAAAAATAAAACATATAGATATCAATGATACAGTATCAACGGTAACACCGAAAAGATTGGCTGAAATGATGAAGGCTTCAGCTTATAACATTATATTGTTAGTTTATTTCATAGGCATTTATTTTAAAAATAAGATCTTGTAAAATTTCTCTTACTCTCTTAACTCGTAGAGACTATCTGAAATTCAGAAAGACATCAAGATGTAGCTTGATTGCGTAGAGAAGTAAGTGTTAAGAGCTGCAAACTATGAACTGATTTAATTGGTGGATGGTGACTAGCAGTGGAATCCAGGATGCTCATTTCGTCTTATTTGGGACTCGTCAGCTGGATGTACCTGCATTTCTCAATGATTGATGATGTTACCACAGAGGCTCGAACCCAGTACCCATAGTTCCAGACGCTCAGACATCGTCGAAGCATCTGCACAAGAAGTCGATATGTCAACCTGAAACCGAGCACTTCGGTCTAAACAATCGACAGGAAAATCAAAAATTCAATAAAATTAATATGACCCGTTGCACAAGAGGTGGCACTCGTGGCCCAAGTGGTCTAGTGGATAATGTTTTGGCGTTTGAAACTATGGGCATTAGGTTCGAGCCTCGGTGGGAACATCATCACTCACTGAGAAATGCAGGTATATCCAGCTGACGAGTCCCAAATAGGACGAAATGCACGTTATCCTGGATTCCACTGCTAGTCTTCAACCACCAATTAAATACTAACTAAACGCTCAGACATTGTCGAAGCATCTGCACAAGAAGCCGACATGTCAAACTGAGACCGAGCACTTTGGTCCAATCAATCGACGGGAAAATCTCAAATTCAATAAAATATAAACTGATTGACGATAAAAGGATGTAGGTAATTCGAATTATTCAAAAACAAATTCTGATTCCTATTAGATGAGTGATTATAGGCAGCTTGTGTGACAAAGGGTAATTTCGAATGACGCAATAAGACATTTTTTAAGAGAGAGTAAAGAGAAAAGTTAAGGGTTGATAAAATGACTAGACTAGATTCGTGTCCAAGGAAGAGTTATAAATCAAAAGACGACTATCTCGCATCCCACAACTCGACTTTGCAAACGAACCAATCTCAGTGGTAACAATCAGTAAACAGTATGGAAATCAATCAATAATCGCTTCACTTATTTTATCAACATTAAAAGTTTTCATAAAGTTAGCCAAGTATAGTAGCATCAATGATTTCGGCGTTAGGAGTGTTAAGTGAGTGACACTTAAATGACTGTCGTGTATTATGTAGACTTGTCTTAAATAAGGTTGTGCATATCCTTGAAATCCTATTTCATTATAAAGGTAGGAATCAGAGGGCTATACGGAACGGGATAGAATGGTAATATGTACTCATCCTCGACTAGCTAATGACTTCTCAAAGAAAAGGGCGAGAATTCTCTACAACGAATGAAGGGTAATGTATTAATGTAACTCTATAAAACCTGGATTATTCTAGAGGGAGTTTTAAAAAGGCTAGGATTCGCTGATGAACTCTGAAGAAAGTCTTCAGACGTTTGACGAATGTCTAAAATCAAGCACATCAAGGATTACTACTGTAGTTAACTTGACTTTCGTTCGATTTTAACTTTAATTAATCTACTCAACCAAATCAATTAGATTACGACAGTCAACTTGTTTATTTAATCTTATTTTTTAATCAATTAACAAAATTTGTTATCTAAAATTTACAATTCTAATGACACAACCTTTGAAATATTCACTTTGTGGCTGAAGAATTTAATATATATATATATATATATATATATATATATATATATATATATATATATATATATATATATATATATATATATATATATATGCGGTTGTACAGCTTGACAGTGATATCGCTGGATGCTTTTTCTTTTATATCTGGTAATCTCTATAGTTGGTTTGTAAGGGTTAGTTTTGTTTTTACGAGTTGATCACGGATTGATATCAGTTAGAGAACCATTAAAAACAGGCAGGGAGTATTGGACAGCTGTTTTATTTTAGTTTGGGAGTCATCGGAAGTACACATTCACCACAGGAGGATCGAACCCAGTACCTTCCGGTTATAAGGCAATCAAGTTCGTATAACATTCAGTAAAATGGGACCCGATTCCACAGTAGCCATCCCATGAGTTCTAAAATCTATTAATTCGTGATTTAGCGCGACCCCAACTAATGTCATCGGTGGGAACTCCATCCTCACTGCTGACTGGATGTACCTCACTGGTCATGACTTCTCACTAGAACTTCAGGAAACTCCATCCTGTAGCAAGTCAGTCACTAGCGAACATCAGATTGTATTTCTCTAGTTGGTAATGCTAAACTGCTGAACCCAGTACATATATTTCATCCATCCTGGTATGCCTGGGATACATATTTCTCTGGTGAGAAACTGACTACTTAAATTCTATCAGTAAGAATATTGGAAATTGTTTATATAGGAGAAAACACCTCTTTAAATCTTTGTATTCAGTTACCATTTCTTATGTTACGTTTCCTGAAAGTAACCTCAGTATTTCTCAGCTTTACAATCATGAACTGACTATTGAAACATTTTAAAGGGATAGGCATAAAACTCAAATTGAGTGTCAATCAAAGTCATGCTACTTTTGAGGAAGACGAATTTCAGTAAATTTATTGACCCTTCTGTTTAGTTGATCTGTCGGTTATAAAGAAAAAAATGTCACCTCTTCAATTCTAGTTACCTGAACATAATCATTCCAGTGTTTACTGTCTAAACTCTTGGGGTTCTCCATCACTCTAACAACTTATGAATAGATAGTTGTTTTGATGATATTAGATGGTTGGAGGCCATCAGCCATAGGAAGCCTACCACCACCTAGGTTTCGTGCCAGCTGGTACTCACCAGTCAGCAAGGCAGGCGTATCTGCAACCGTCTTGAAGGAACTCATGTCTCTTCTGAGATTTGAACTTGAGTCAACCTGCACCTTGATGGTGAGCTACCTAGTGGTATGGTGACCACATTGCAAACCTGACTGATAGAATTCAGTCTGCACTAAACAAAGGGACTAGACACGTCACACTAGTTACTGGCTAGTGTCTAGTCAAAGATAGTTGTTTTCGCATCAGTATAGCATTCAATCGTTAAATAGGCGACAGTAGTGTTCGATAACGACGTAAGTCTCATCACTTTTCAGTATTGCGTATTATGACTGAATTTCTGTGCGTCGGTGGCACAGTGGTTAGGACTCTCGCCAACCACGCATATGGTCCGGGGTTCGAGCACCCGCCGACGCACACCTGATATCTATGGTCGGCCTGCGAAATTTGGGCTACCGATATCCATGCTGAAAATTCCATACTTGTACCAAAAATATGGTGTGGAATCAAGCTGTAAATCAAAAATTAAAAAAAAATTATCACGATTAAAGTAAAAGTAAGTGAAAGTGATATGATATGAGATGAACTAAATAAAACTTTAACCGGATTTACACTTTACTCATTTAATAAACACCAATTTCCATAAGAGAAAACGTCCATTATTGATATTTAAATATCATGCGAACAAAACATGTATGAACAGGTTGATGAAAAAAAAAAGAAAAAAAATCAATTTCCGTCTTCTGTTGATTAGAGTATTTCAGATATCTGCATTTATTGTTTATATCTTAGAGTAATATAGTTAATGTTCAAAAAAAGCCTCGTTTACTGGAAAATTCATATTAACAATATCAAGGTTAAGTGGCTGGCGTTCTATCGACACAGTCGTGAGAATCAACTGCCTTTCACTTCCTTAACTCAAAGAATTCACTCTGCAACAAACAAAACGACTCGACGCATGATGCTAGCCATTTACTAATTAGTGTCTAGTCAGAGTATTCAATGTAGTTTTACAGGAGGTCAGTCGTGAGACAGAATACCTCAGTATTAACGTCTATGACTGCAGGACTTGGTGACATGGATTTTAATCTCAGGAGGGATTGGTTGTGGATACACCTTGCTGACTGGTGAGTGCCAACAAGCACAGAGTCCTCCTGCAGATAGCCTCCAACCATTTAATAACAACTCCCGTACTATGCTTGCTAACCTAATCGCTGAAGGTTCAACTGTAGGTATGTAAACTATGTTTTCTGATACTTAGACATCCTGTTCTTGATAATCTTATGAAATGGGCAAGTTTAATCCTTACATTTTAACAGGTTATTGATTTTCCGCTGCAGTATCACAATTATGTTCCATTAGTCGAACGTAGAAATAACCGACCAATATAAACCACTTTATTTCTTATTATATGATTGAACTGTATTCCTGTTGTTACATTTTTAAATAAAATTATAAGGTAGACATTTATAAAAAATTATATTCGTAAAGTCTCAGCGATATTGAAATGAATAATTCCAAGGTTTCGTTCGGCAATCTGGTCTGAACTTCTTCAGGGAAATTAATGGAAATTAACATAACAGAGGTTTATATATAAAAGGAACATCTCATATTTTTAAAAACTTTGTCCAATCATGAGTCATAAAACAAGTATTAACAAGTATAATAAACAATGTTACTTTTATATATAAACCTCTGTTATGTTAATTTCCATTAATTTCCCTGAAGAAGTTCGGACTAGATTGTCGAACGAAACGTTGGAATTATTCATTTCAATATCGCTGAGATTTTACAAGTATAATCTTTTACAAATGTCTACTTCTCACTCGCTGCCCAAATATTTTAGAACTATTCTGTCAAATCTTGACTACAGTTCATTTGAAAATTATAAGGTGTTTTACCAATACACTTCTTTCGGTGTGGAACATAGGGCTTCAAGCTTAAACTGTTAAGTTTCAGTAGCAGTGGTGTTTTTAAAGGGTGCGATTGTTAGCCTCACGCTCAACCTTCCCTCTTCGTCGGTATTGAAACTGGCTAAGAGAGGTAAAGGTGTGCACCGACCGGGACTCGAACCCCAGACAACGTGCATGGTCGGCCAGCGCTGTAACTTCTTCTATGCAGCCTTACTTTCTGGTTTTTTTCGTTGCTGTTTTCCATCCTATCCGTGGTTGACGTTGCATCATTTCTGTTGCACGTGTTGATTCTGTGTATTCTCTCCATCCAACTGTATTGTTTTTTAAATACTTTTACCTTGTCCTACCATACTGTGTATTGTTATTGGTTTTATTCCTTTGTATTCCGAGTAAAACATAGGAGTGAAAGCTTTGGGCTTTGAAGCTTCAGTTTATTTTTACGGTTTCGGGTTGCTAGCCTCACGCCCCCGACTTCCCTCTTTACCTGGCCTAATTCCAGCCAAGCGAGGTGTAAAAGTGTATCGTCCGGGAATTGAACCTTGGACCAGATGTCTGTGGTTGGTAAGGATTTCACAGCTGCACCGCTAAAACACATACACGCAACATATTCTGTGATTACATGCAATTGAATGCATTGCAATAGCTAGGCTTCTTCTCAGACTATTTAACTCAGTACAGTCAATCTTTCTAGATCTAGCTAAACTCCTATGTTCCAAAAATATAATTGACTCTGATCTATTAGTTTGACATATGTAATTGAGCCTCACAGTCAGCATTACATGGTATTTGATGAATTATATTATTTTACCTAATTGTATCTTTCGGGACTGTAGGCCGGCAAAGTTTGTCTTGAACTGAATAGGTTGGCTAAAATGTCACTCTTTCTCAGTACCTTAAGCGTATTCAGCGTCGAATAACTATTTGAGAGGCTATTTCCTTCAACAACTTAATAGTGAACATATGATTACTTTGATTATAACTGTTACCCCTTTATACTAAGAATATAAGTTTACTTGCACATATTATTTGTTCTTAGCTATATTTTGATCTAACTTTTCATCCGATAAATATCGTATCTGTAGGAATTTTAGACTGATTAGTGTAAAAAAAACTTTAGAAATGAAGCTTCCTGCTCAATTATTCACGCAGTCACTCACTCACCGTAAACAGTTTTGCTAACCACACTACTCTGTTATATAACTGTATCGTCGAATCAAAATGCTTACTGATAAAGTTTTGTCAGCATTAGTAAATTTAATAATTCCCATCGTAGCATTAAGAACACAATATTCAGCCAAGAGACTGTTTTCAACGAATTTTTTATCAAGCTGTACCATCGTATTTATATGGTTTTTTAAGAAAATATATCCGGTGAGGGAATTAGGTCAAAGGTGTGAATACATGAAGAAAATAATAATGCTTTGAAATGCAATTAAGAATATTTGTGATTATAGTCATATTTAAATGTCAAGTGGCAAAATAATTAATGTCATATATAGAATAACACATAAGGTGTATAGATTTTGGAAAAGGGTACATAATTATTGGATTAGTAGGTTCTGACTGCTTGAAAATTCTCAGCTTATTCAAACCATCGGTCATTTCGACATTTACAAAAAAGATACGTAGACGACATATTCGTTATCTGCGATAATGACTTAATCATTAATGATGTCTTGTTTACTTTCAACAATCGCCATCCTTCTTTATAATTCACCATAGAAAAGGAATTTGAACAAAGTACTCCGTTTCTTGATGTGCTCCTTAGAAGAAGTAATGACGGATCTCTCAAAAGGTCTATATCCGCTGGAAAAGTACACGGAACAGACAACTAACTAATTTTTATAGTTGGGTGCCTATCTCCAGGAAAAGGAACCTAATTCATTCGCTCTGATTTAGGATAAGAAGCATTTGTAGTTCTGATCTGGTTGACTCAGAACTTGACGTCCTAAGAGCCACGCTCTCATATAACTGTCGCCCAAACCGATTTATTGACAGAAACACGAAAGATAAGCAGTTTAAACTGGTCACTGACTTAATTCCAAAGAAAACCTTATAAATGAACTTGGAATTCAAAGGTGATCAAGCTTCAGATATGCTCAGAAAGCGTCTCTCTAAAGCAGTCAGTAAGATACCCTATGCAGCAAAATTACAGATGTCTTTCATCAGCCGAAAGTTGTTCTCCATCTCTGTAAAAGATAAATTCCTTTGTCTGGCCGCCTCCATGTGCATCTATCAGTTCACCTGCTCTTGTGGAGCAAGGTGTATTGGTCGTAGCCAGAGAAAGCTTTACACATGGATACGAGAACATATTCCACCAGCATGATTTCACTAGGGAGAAAGGAAGTGTGTGAGAAGCTCTATTCTAGAACACTGACTGGATCAACTCCTGTCACTCTAACAACCCTGACCGTGATTTAAAGATCATCATCTATCGAATCCATGCTAACCTGACACGTTTTCTTCGATATAGACTTCTAACGACAGCGGAGGCCTTGGTCATTCGTGGATTAAGGCTAGACCTTTGTTTTCAAAAGAATTATGTACAATCCCTACTTTTGTCTTGGCTGTAAAGAGATAGACATTTATTTGTTTATTTTTGTTTGTTTAGTCATTCTGTGTATCTTTCCCTCATTAATACAATTATAAAAATAATAATTATTATTATTTGTACTCTCACTCTGAATCTTTTCCACTTGACCCACTTGTGATTGATTCTAAACCCAAAATTATTAATTTTTATGTATTTTTTATTTTTGCAATATTGAATTCTATCTTAGGATTAGTTAAGCCTGGTATTAACTGTAATTGGGATAAGTAGATTAGAAAGAAGGCATTTATGGGCTTAAAAGAATGACTGTCACTAATAAGTTGCTTACTTTCAGCCCGAAGATGTTTAGAATTCCACTGAAAATGAATTTTTTTTCGAAGAACATAGAAAAACTAATAAAATAACCCTGGTGATTCACGCTTGTTATCCCTGTCCGGTTAGATTATTCAATGTCTCAATATATTTGATAGAAGTGTTGTGGTGAGAGCAGGCTGCTAGCCAAATTGGTAGACATTAATTTACGTCAATGTGTGTTCCCCAAATATTGATCGTGAGAAAATATGAACAAAGACTGATTCAACAAACAACCACAGCACAATTTGCGTAGGCGGATACAGTTAACATATAGATGATCTGACATTCAAGAAACAGTCACAAAGAGATGCAAGGTTAACCTTATGTGAGAAACAACCAGTCAGAAGACTGTGTTTGTTTGCTTGAATAAGCTATAATAGTGTGCATGAAAATCTATAAATACGTGTTGATTTCCTTAATAAACGATCTGCTGCCTGACCCTTGTCTTCTGCTGTTACAATATAACAATGAGGACAACAGAATACAACATTCTAGAAAGCATTTCACCTATAAGTACGAGAAACTTTGAATTCCTAGGCATAGAAAACTTTAGCTGGTGGTCAACATTTTAATATGAACTATGTACGACACTTTATGTTTAGTGTAAGTGCTGTACTTTATGATCATTTTCTGAGACTGGTCAGCTGATATACTCATTCAACGTCTATTATTATTATTTATCTGATACCGACGGTAAGCATTTAAAGACCCGTATTGATTGTTACTCATGGAGGAGGAACACAATGGTAGTGACGCTGAGATACACTCTGACAATAAAAGCTACTGACTAGATATATTTACTAATTTACTCAGTTCAACTGTCTTCTATCGGTCACGTGTTTCTATTATCAGAGCAAAAAAGCTGTTAGTTGATTGAAGATTCCTTCCTTTACGTTCCAGATGGAATGTAGGGACTCAAGACTAGGCTCTAAAAATTTTCAACGGCCGTGGTGTCTATTTTTACCAGCGCCAGTGCCAACTTTCCGTCTTTACTGAGCTTACTACAGGCTAAGCGAGGTGTCAGAGTGCATCGGTTGGGAATTGAACCCTGGACCACGTGAGTGGCTAGTCAGTATTCTGCCACTAAACCACCGACACACTTACCAAAGAGGCATCAGAGCCAACTGTTGTGAAGTTAACCACAGCTCATCCAATACTGAATCAGTCAATATCCCTAATATGAACTTTATGTGCTCTAACATATTCTTTAAAATAATTTAGCAAGAAAGATCATAAAGAATAACACTATTAAATTCAACTTTTTTTTACTATTAAATATCCAGGATTTGTTGTTGCATCGCGTTATTTTATGCTTTGCGAAGAACAAACAAATTAATGTCTTACATATATTTTCAGGAATTCGGTTTATAAGGTTTAGATTTGTTTATACGAGTTTGACCAAGGATTGACATCAGTTAGAGTACTATAAAAGACCAGGGAGTACTGAACAGCTGTTTCCTCCATCCTAGTTTGGGAATCATTGCCAGCACGCACCCACCACAGGAGGGTTAAACCCAGGACCTTCCGGATACAAGGCAAGCAATCTTGTATAACATTTAGCCAATGGGACCCGATTCCTCAATGGCCTGTGCATGAATTCTACCTTCTACCAATTCGTGATTTAGCGTGATCCCAACTAATGTCATCGGTGGAACGTCCATCCTCATACTTGATTGGATGAACTTTACTGGTCACGACTTCTCTGTTCTTTACATATATACCTGGTTGATGAGTACAAAGACTACAAGTGATTTCTTCTAACTATTTAACTTCAGAAAATATGTATTTTTCCAGATTATGAAAAATTATATGCTAAGGGATCTATTTATCTAATGTAGTTCACCGATTCAGATACGGTCTAACTAGCTTACAATGTAGTCAATTATTTTAACATTTCTTAAAATCAGTATATGAAGGTGTAAAACATACGAGAACCGGAAGTAAACAAAGAACTTTTATTGAATTGGCAGATAGAATATCACTGAAATCAAGTCAGAGTTAGTTAGTTAGTTAGTTAGCCAGTAAAGTTTTATGGCAGACATATTTAATTGACTTAGTACAGTTTACAGGGAAAGTTAAACTTTAAGCACCAATAAGTACCAATGGACAAATGACCTTGAACGCACCAATCACTTGACAAAGGCGACTTTTGGGCATAATATATATATATATATATATATATATATATATATATTCACGAAAATAATGAATTTAATGGCATGAAACTGTTACACAGGATACCCCTCTCTGACGTGTGACAGAAATACCTCTCACTTTTGGATTGGAGTGTCAACATAGTAATTTAATCACATCCTCCGCATGTAATTCATTATCTGGGTCTTCTAACCCTAATCTTCCCTAAACCTAACCCTCACGTGAAAATATCCCTAAACTAACCCTAACCTAACTCAAGCCAACCCTAATGTTAGGTTCACCTAACCATAACCTGTCCTTAGCCAAGACCTTAACTTAATCTTTCCCAAGCCTAACCAGAAACCTGCCAGATATCCCATTTAATAACACAATACATCATAAAGTATATTTTATTCATGAATTCACTATTATTCACCATATTTCGCTAAGTTGTTCACCGGGCGTTTCAAGGCCATCAGTGTTGTCACACTCAATTGGTATCTACCGGTGCTTCAAGTTTAACTTGTCCGGTTAACCTTTACTAACTCGTTTTCCTATCAAAGGAACATTCAGTTTAACCTTAGTATTAAAGTCAGCAAAAGGTATCAATCCACCCACATACCCCTCAAATAACTGTCACACTATACTACTACGTCCTCGGCAGTCGAATGGAACGATGCTCTCCAGCTATGCAGAAAGTTCGGGTTAGATTCCCGGACTAAGAACTCCATTGTTTTGCCAGTAGTATGCTCGAAAAAGAGGGAAGGTTGGGTGTGAGACTAGCAACCTCAGTCCATAAAAAAAACCACCTTCACCAATGAAACTTAAAAACCTAAAGCTTAGAGCTCCCGATGTTCCAACTAAGAAGCGAAGGATGTGAGAGACAGTTCATATACACTTCTTTTTTTGATTATCGCTTGACGACACCACACCGTATTTTTCCTACAAGTATGGGAATTTTCAGCATGTGATATCGGTAGCCCAATTTTGCAGGCCAACCAGTGTTATCGGATGTGCGCCGGCAGGGGATCGAATCCCGTACTACGTGGGCATGGTCAGCAAGAGTCCTAACCGCTGTGCCACCGATGCACGTAATAAACAACTAAAGAAATGCAACGGAGAAATTATCAGAACGCATAAGAGATGCTATTTTCAATCCCGTGTTTTAATGAAAATAGCTTTATTCCGTACAAAATGTTTACACAATGTACAGAATTCTCATTGTTATCTATTGCGTAATGTTTTCTCGTCATCCAGGATCTCTAAGTAAAGAAGCAATCTGTAGTATAGCATATAAAAGCATTGCTGTTCTATCTGAAGCATACAGACTTGTCCGTTATCACGTTGGCAGGTTGAAAACCGATTAAAAAATGTGTACACTTTGTACCCGGTGATGACATAATTCGATGATCAAAACACGAAGAATTAGAGGGGAATACAGTACGTCGTATTGAATGGAAATTCACTTGGTTCAGTGATCAAAGCCAGGCCAGCATTGATAGTAAGTGATGGTTCAAGTAGCCTTGATGTATTTTATTATTATACAGAAGTCGATTTCTTATTATTTCACTTTCTGTACAACTCCTCTCTTATGATAAACTTACTAAATGTTTACTAGACGAAAAATTAAGGCTTTTTATTGGTAAAAAGTTTTGTTTAGCCACTATCTATAAAATTATGTTGGCCACGACGTGGTTTCAACTCTTTATCATTAGTCAGTTTTCCTATACATATAAGGCGCATATTATTTTGTTTTTTCTTCACTAGATTAGTCATTCTAGTGGAATTTCATTTCAATTAATCAATTGGTAAAAAGAGGACTACTGTTTAGATCTCAATTTTAGATTTTCCATCGACTGATTGAACCGAAGTGCTCGGCCTCAGGTTGACATGTCGGCTTCTTGTGGGGATGTTTCGACGATGTCTAGTCATGTAACTTGAGGTCCGTTTGTTGGATGGTGACTAGCATTGGAATCTAGGATGTGCATTTCGTCCCATTTTGGACTCATTATCTGCGAACACCATAACTTACTGGAGAATGCAGGTACATCCAGTTGACGAGTCCCAAATAGGAAGAAATGTACGTCCTGGATTCCATCCACCATCCACCAACTGACTATAAGGCTACTATGTTTATTGTTGAATTAATTTCGCCCCGGGGGAACTGGACAGCCGTTTCGTTCTATGTTTGGACTCTTGAACAGTGTTCACCAACGACACCCACCAAGGATTGAACCTGAGATCTTCAGACTACGAGACCGAGCTCATTGACCATTCAGTCACTTGGGCTAAAATTCAGTGACCTCTGAATTCTAACTCTATCAACTCGCTAAAATATAAAACTTTCCTCATCGATGCCTTCGGTAAGCCTCTATTTCACTTCCACATAGTGAACCCCACTGGCTGGTGAATTTCTACTGAAGCTCCAGGAAATCCACCCAGTAGCCATCAGTGAAGCGGCAGCTGATATTCAGATTATATATGATTCATGTTGAGAGCATACTCACCAGTATGAATAACAACTGACTTAACCATTCTGCAATGAAATCTAATTAAGTTATGTAGGAAACTTTGTTGGTAGAAGAAGCATCAAAGATAGGAAGGACTTCAGGTGAACATAGAGAAAACAGAAATGATGAAGATTCTCAGCCAACAACAACAGTAACAACTACAACAGACAACAATCAACCAGCATAAATGGGAGGAACCTGAAAGAAACAATCTCCTTTACTTACCTGGGAAGTATCGTTTCAACTACAGGTGGACGGAACTGATGAGGATATTAAGGGGAGGATCGGGAAAGCAAGGCAAGCTTTCAATACTCTCAAGTCTGTGTGGAAGTCAACAGCACTCAGTATGAAAAGTGAGATCCAGATTTTCAACTCCAATGTGAAGTCAGTACTCCCCACCATACGGATCAGAGACTTGGCGAGTCACGAAGGACACCTCAAACAAACTACAAACCTTCATCAACAACTGTCTTCGCTCAAGATCAGATGGCCGGCCAGAAAAGATCAGCCACATGGAGGGATCTCTGGGGGTGAACCAACCCAGTAGGAAACGACTGTGCAACAAATATGCAGGAAGAAATGGAGTTAGGTGGATTGGCCATACTCTGAGGAAACCATCAAGCGACATCACTAGACAAGCCCTCGAGTGGATCCCCAAAGGGAAGCGGCGAGTTGGTCGTCAATGCAAGGGTGACTTGGAGGAGATGATGTGAAGAGGAGATGAAAGCATGTGGGCAGACATGCAGCCAGATGGAAACGTTGGCAGAGAACCAAACGCAATAGAGACGCGCGGTTAAAGCCCTATGTTCATCTAGGAATTAAAGGAAATAATAATATGCAAGAAATTTTGTTAGAATAACATACAGAATAATAAGTATGCTTCAAATCGAAGTATGCACTGAAGATGTCACCCAGTAGGGTGATGGAAGCTTCGCAAATTCACCATCCAGCTCAGAGAACAAAACCACATCAAAATCATCCACCTGAGCTACAAATCTTCTCTATCATATCTAGAATAATAAGTATATTACATCTAATTATGATTTCAGTTATAGACATGATTTTAAAGACAGTGGCAATTATTATTATCACTTCAAATGAAACTTATTCGAATAAGTAACCATTAGCAGAGGAATTAACTATATACCATCTTTAAAGAAGCATAAATTTTTTAAGGCAGAATCACACAATTTCAAGAGGTAAATTCAATCAATATCAAGTTAACAGACATTAACTAACTAAATACATTAGATATAAAATAAATATTAATATTTTTTTATGATATGTGAATAAGTTGTCTATCTCGGTTAGTATTGTCTCGGACGGGAATATGTACATCCCATCAGGAGAAACCCAACAGATTAGATCTTTGTGTGTGAGTCTTTTCAACACCTTTAATTTGCATAATCATGATTTATAACTGAATGAATAAAAGTTTCAAGGAATAATTTCCTGAGATCAGTCATTACAAATATTGAAAAAAACGCCAGAGAGGCCTCACCAACGTGTTCTGTAACGTTGAAATAGTATACAAAAACTTCACAGGTTGACTTTTACACGCACACACTCTCACACACACACACACAATCTTAACCAATGAACAAAAAGAAATCACTTTGACCTATTTAGGATGAATAACGGAAATGATTACAAAGTGAACAGGCTTTAAAAATTTCTCAAAATTCCAGGAAAATAATTAAAAATTAAAAGAGTGAAAGAAGAAGAAGAAGAAGGAGAACACGAACAGTTTTGTGCAAACACTGTTTGAATAACCACTAAACGAAAACATACATCAGTGGTTTGCATTTTTTTTTAGCTTTTTCGATGCCTATATGTGCCCTCGATGAGAATATAAAGGCGGCTAAACAAATGACAGAAACATCGAAATTCAAGTAATTCTATCCTACTGATAAATAGAATATAGATAGAAGATGATGAAATTTTATTTGAAAACTCTTGTATAAACTTTTTCTCTTTTGCATAAAAATAACACATCATAATGAAGGATTATTATTAATTTTTATAATTTCATTATCTGGCTTGGTTTAGTCTCTCTCTCCTTTTAGCCTGCTATTCTCATTTTCAGGTATTGATTGAGATGTGTGGAGAAGTAAGGGGAACACACAGGAAGGAATTTTGTTTTTTGTAAATCTTCCTACACACTGTCTGTTTTTTTTCTGAAGGCGTGAAAGCATTTACTGCAGACTCACTAGGCAACCCAACAGGGGAGAATTCTTCCTGAAGAATTCATCAGACGAAATGTTTTATACATTAATTAGTACATTGATGGTTATAAAGTAAAATGGTACTTGAAAAAAGAAAAAGAAAGAAAAAAATGCATATCACTGTTTCGTGTAATAATATGTGTCTTATTTTGTTTTATAAGGTGTACTGTGTCCGCAGTAAATCCTCAACGAAGAATGAAGAGTGTTCAGTGCCTGATGAACTCTAGAACTAAGTGACTGCAGAGATATGTGCTTGAAATTACTGATATCGACAGTTGACTTCAGTGTTAGACAATAATAATAATAGTAATAATAATAATAATAATACAAAATCAACATTTATCACATACAAACTGGAGTAAATTATACAAGAAAAGCATTACTGAGTAAAGTGATGATTAAGATTGTCTGAGATAGATAGATATGTAATATCAAAACTGAGGAATAAATAGTTTTAATTCAGATGGAGGTATACAAAGCTGTTGATTGAACTGACTACAAGTTGAATGTAAGATAAACTGTAGTGAATCCGGTAGGATAATGAAACGGGAGTTAGTGGATCACAAATATAAAAAAATCGAATATCGAAACATATACAACTTTTGACTCTCTTTCTCTCTTTCTCATGAGGCATTGAAGTAATCCACAGGGAGAGAGAGAGAAGGAGCGGCAGGGGCTGACTTCCCAGTATACGCCATGAACCATTTAATTGTTTCATATTTTTTATTTTGATATCAATTGACGGCTTAATTGCGCAGATAATTAATTGATCAAGATTGACTTGTCAACGCATTAGAATCTTTGAGCAAATTCTCTGCATGATTCCCTGTAGAAAAGAGGAAAATACAACAAAACAAGAATATTTACTAGATCAATTTAGTTGTTTTTAAAGTTTGTATACAAAAAATAACTAAAAACAAGAGAATATTCGGACTATTCTGTATACCGGTGAGGGAATTAGATCAAAGGTATGAATACATGAATTAATAATAATAATAGTAGTATGAAATGCGAATAAAATATTTGTGATGATAATCATAGTTTAGTGTCAAGTAGCAAAACAATCGATGTCATAATTATAGGATTAGTAGGTCAACATTAAACGTTGTAAAAAAGCATTCTTGGATTTAGAATGACAAGTGGGACAAGTGGAAACAGTTCAAAGGGAGAATAGTAATAGTCGTAGTAATGAGGGAAAGGTACATAGATTAACTAAATAAACAAAATAAATAAATAAGTGTCTATCCCTCTACGGCCAAGACAGAAGTAGGGATTGTACATAATTCTTTTGAAAACAAAGGTCTAGCCTTAATCCACGAATGACCAAGGCCTCCGCTGTCGTTAGAAGTCTATATCGAAGAAAACGTGTCAGGTTAGCATGGATTCGATAGATGATGATCTTAAAATCACGGTCAGGGTTGTTAGAGTGACAGGAGTTGATCCAGTCAGTGTTCTAGAATAGAGCTTCTCACACACTTCCTTTCTCCCTAGTGAAATCATGCTGGTGGAATATGTTCTCGTATCCATGTGTAAAGCTTTCTCTGGCTACGACCAATACACCTTGCTCCACAAGAGCAGGTGAACTGATAGATGCACATGGAGGCGGCCAGACAAAGGAATTTATCTTTTACAGAGATGGAGAACAACTTTCGGCTGATGAAAGACATTTGTAATTTTGCTGCAAAGGGTGTCTTACTGACTGCTTTAGAGAGACAATTTTTCAGCATATCTGAAGCTTGATCACTTTTAAATTCCAAGTTCATGAATAACATTTTCTTTGGAACTCAGTTGGTGACCAGTTTAGACTGCTTATCTTTCGTGTTTCTGTCAATAAATCGGTTTGGGCGACCGTTATATGAGAGCGTGGCTTTTAGGAAGTTATGTTCTGAGTCAGCGCTAACGGAACTACAAATGCTTCTTATCCTAAATCAGAGCGAATGAATTAGGTTCCTCTTCCTGTAGACAGTTGTCCGTTGCATGTACTTTTCCAGCGGATAGATCTTTTGAGAGATCCGTCATTACTTCTTCTAAGGAGCACATCAAGAAACGGAGTACTTTGTTCAAATTCCTTTTCTATGGTGAACTGTAAAGAAGGATGGCAACTTTTGAAGGTAAACAGTCATTATCGCAGATAACGTCGATTGCATGCGTGTTATTTGTTCGTCACAAAGTGGCAACAGACAGAATATTGAATAACTGTATTTTCTTGGTTTGAAATTATTTAACAGCACATAACTGTGATCGCATAAAGCGTCAGCTATCGACCACTGAACAAAAAGACAGTAACTGACTTGGAGGATAAGTGTTTAAGTGATCGTCGAGTAATGCTAGTAATAACAAGTTCGATTTCGTCACGGCCCAGTGTTAAAATTCCAAAGTTAAGATAAAAAGTTGCCCAATGATTTTTAGTTTTTAGCGGTTGTCCAACTGATGTTGATATGTGACTCAATTTTCCTTCGAAATTAAATTTTATTTTACTATTCCCTTGGGTTTGATGTCACACAAAATCGAAGGCTTACACGCGAAAACCAACAAATTGGTCGAAGAAGCAGCCGGCGAAGACAGGACTCCAGGTGAACATAGACAACATGGAGGTTATGAAAATAACCAACCAACCAACAACAACAACATCCAGCGCCAATCACAATCAACGGAAGGGATTTGAAAGAGGTGACTTCATTCACTTATCTAGGGAGCATTGTCTCAACTAAAGGAAGTCGGAACGGACGAGGATGTCAAATCGAGAATCGGGAAGGCGAGCGAGAAACACATTCATCAACCTGAAACCAATCTGGGAATCTTCGTCACTCAGCCAGCATCAACAACAAAATTCGGTCGTATTTTCAATACAAACGTCAAGTCAGTCAGTTCTTCTATACGGATCAGAAAATTGGCGGGCGGGTCACAAAGAATATTTCCAACAGCCTGTTGCAGACCTTTATCAACCAACAACTGTCTTCGCTGGCTCTATACTGAAGATCAGATGGCTGGGGGGTCGGAAAGAATCACCGACAAGAAACTATGGGCACAAACAAACGAAACAAGAACCAATCGCCAACCAACAAATATACAGGAGAAAGTGGAGATGGATTGGACACTCTCTGAGAAGGCCGCTGGGTGACATTGCGTGCGCGTCAGGCCATTGCTCGAGTGGAACCAGGCCGAAAGGGAAGCGGCGTGTGGGACGTCAGTGCAAGGGTGACATGGAGGCGATGGTGTGAAGAGGAGTTGAAACAGTATGGACTAACATGGATGAAGGCGAAAAGTACAGTAGAAGACAGAGAGCCCTATGTTCCACTAAGAACCCAAGGGAACAACAATAATTATAATCTCCTTGGGTTCCGAGTGGAACATTCGGCTTGAACAAATCTTCACTTTGTTCTACTTTCTGTTGTCTTCTTCAGACGACTGGGTTCACGATTGTCTACAATATCTCATCTCCTTTTCGCACAATCGCCTAAAAGTCACCCTAGGACGACCAACTCGTCGCTTCCCATTTGGCCCGAAATTTAATAGAATGTACAAACCAGTTAGAAGAAGCGGGAAAATAATAATGAAAAAATCAGTTGAATTTAATTAGCTGAGATAAGGAAAGTATGAATAATGAATGATAGAAATTTCATAATTTGTTAAAAGATGGATAGCGTGTACACTTGATCCATTGTGAAGCTCACAGCTAAAAGATAGTCTCACTAAACAGTTGGAGACTTTATGAGCAGTCGTTAATATCTAGGGCATAATTCACTTTCAATTAATGTTTTCCATTGGATTGGATGTCTTGTTAAGTGTAAAATAATTAGTTTTTAGACACCTGAGTAAGTTTAAGTTCTTAGCGTCATTGAGTCATTAATTTTCTTTGTCTGGAGTTATATGTCTGACTTCAACAGTGTACAATGTACAATTTCTGTAAGTATCATTTAAATAAATAATAAAATAATACATAGCAGAAGAAAATGTATATGTAACTGTGAAAATAGTGTTCCAGGGCTAATGTATGAGTAAAGTGAAAACGTTTACGTTTCAAAAAGGATTGAGTTAAAATGATGAAGACATTTCAAATTTTAGGAATTCTACTTCGACTATAACTATCAGTTCACTCAGAGTTAAAGGTGTATACCAATAAGTTGTAAGAAGCCGTTTTCAAAATTTCGGCTAACATTATTATCAGCTAGTTTAGTGAAGCAACAGGCAGGCGAACGGTTCTCAGAAGTCATCGCTATCAAAAGACTTCGACCCAACCTATGCATACAGAATGATAGGGTGAACAATCTCTCACTACCTTGGTAACCGTAATTGTTTTGTTCGTATTATTATTATTGTTTCCTTAAGTTCCTAGTGGAACATAAGGCTTCAACTGCACGTCACCACTTGCTTCTGTTCTCCATGTTAGTCCATACTGTTTCAACTCCTCTTCACACCATCTTCTCCATGTCACCCTTGCACTGACGTCCCACACGCCGCTTCCCTTTCGGCCTGGTTCCACTCGAGCAATGGCCTGACGCGCACGCAATGTCACCCAGCGGCCTTCTCAGAGAGTGTCCAATCCATCTCCACTTTCTCCTGTATATTTGTTGGTTGGCGATTGGTTCTTGTTTCGTTTGTTTGTGCCCATAGTTTCTTGTCGGTGATTCTTTCCGACCCCCCAGCCATCTGATCTTCAGTATAGAGCCAGCGAAGACAGTTGTTGGTTGATAAAGGTCTGCAACAGGCTGTTGGAAATATTCTTTGTGACCCGCCCGCCAATTTTCTGATCCGTATAGAAGAACTGACTGACTTGACGTTTGTATTGAAAATACGACCGAATTTTGTTGTTGATGCTGGCTGAGTGACGAAGATTCCCAGATTGGTTTCAGGTTGATGAATGTGTTTCTCGCTCGCCTTCCCGATTCTCGATTTGACATCCTCGTCCGTTCCGACTTCCTTTAGTTGAGACAATGCTCCCTAGATAAGTGAATGAAGTCACCTCTTTCAAATCCCTTCCGTTGATTGTGATTGGCGCTGGATGTTGTTGTTGTTGGTTGGTTGGTTATTTTCATAACCTCCATCTTGTCTGTGTTCAGTTTTGTTCGTATGCCATTGTGTTTTCTTCTGTTGTGTAATATTCTACTCATATTTGACTTTGATTTTAACTTACTGACTGAGTGGAACCCACTTTTAATGTTTCATGTCTACTAAATTAAATTATTTTAATCTATTTTATAATTTCACTTCACTATTCATCCTCACCCTCCTGAATTCTCCACTGGAGTATGTATAAATTATCTCTATCGTTCTATCTTGTATTTTGTCTCCAGTCCGTCCTTGTCTCCAAGAGAAATCAGAACTTCACCCCTCTGTCTGATCACTATATAAAAATAGTTACTATTTTAACACTAAATAGTCGTCTACATACGTCATCGGTGAAATTATGTTGCTGATAGTTTCTTGAAGTCATTGTAAAAAGTATGTTTAGAACAGTATTTTGTAGCATATAAGTGATTTATATAGGATGTAAGCAGTTGAAGAGAATCCACGAAATAAGACAAGACCATATTATCCTGCAGACATGTTTGTTCTTTCCTTATTCCAACCATATTTCTAGACATGCTTGAAAACCATACATTTATTAACATTTAAAGGATGTTTACAACAACTCATAAAATGATAGGTCAAATTCTAGGTAACACCAGATACATCGAATGGATTAGGAATCGAATAAAATCCCTTTACGACAAAATATGTTTAGTGACAGAAAGTATACAGGTGAATCGCACAAAACACAACGACGTCTTCAAACTATATATATATTATTTATTTATTCCTTTACGTTCACAGTGGAAGGTAGGGCTTCAAGCTAGAGGCCTGAAGTTTCGGTAGCAGTGGTGTTTACTTTTACACAATAGGATTGCTAGCTTCATGCTCAGTCTTTCCCCTTTATTGGTCTTATGACTGGATTAGCGAGGTCTAAGAGTGCATCGGTCAGAGATTGAACCCTGGAACGTGTGCATGATCGGGGAGCGTCCTAACCGTTGTGTCACCGACGCCTTCAAACTAGTTGACTGTTAATCAACGAAATTCAAATCAAACAATGTTAACTATACGCCAACTTTTCTCATAAAAGGGGAAAATATGTTATATATATATACTATATGAAGAAATAAAAAGGACACTCACCGGCTGTGCTTTAGGGGAACACCTTTCCGTGTATAATAGTATTACAATGTCTTTATAAAATTCATTATCAAGTTACCTTTGAAAATCAATATATTGTGCTTTTATGTAGACTGGAGAATACAATAGCTGTGAAAGATATGCGAAATATGTACTGTAATGTATGGCAAGAACATGATACTGACCAAAGTGGTCGCCTCAACTGACTTCATAAATATGATTAGTAAATACTTGTTGAACGCAATCCTTTACCCCATTTTGTATTAATGTGCGTTGATACCTGTCGAATTGTATTATTCGACTTAGAAAATATAAAAATCTTGGAAAGAGGAAATCAGGATTCCGAAGGATTACTAGAAGCTCAACATTCAAATCAACCGATGACCAACTTTCGTGTAGGCGCAGAAGCAGCCTATCAGTGGCGGAAGAGAATAGTGAATAGCTACAAGATAAAAGGAACGACTATTTGGAATTCGACAAGATTTTAGTGTTCTGTTAGCTTTGAAATTTAGTCTCAAAGTTTCAACCCCTCAGACTAAGTGACGTCATCAGCACTTGGTTCATAGAGAATTTAACTGCATTTTTTCCAGTCGTGGAAGCTATTGGACTGATAGCTTGTCATGTGTTTAAGCTTTTGTCCATAACAAACTGCAAAAATATATAAACTTGTTTATTGATGTAGTACTGCAATGTTAATTTATCTTATTGATTTTTTATCAATCGGCTTCTCTTTAAAAACCTGTATACTAGGTCTAATTCCATGTGCATTTTGATGAAAATGTTATCAGAGAACTTTACTTCCAAGTATTCAAGATCATCCATCATATATAACTCCTAAATGAAATAGGTGTTGATGAAGTTGCTTGCTTCTATAGGTTTCAGAGAATTGACCAGTTACCAAAAGCATGTTCAATAAACTTTCATCAACAGCTACCATCATCCCAGCTACTGACTATCAGGTGACTAGCAATGATAATCAACAAGAGACCCTGGATAGTAGTGAAACAATCAAGAACTAATTGATCGACAGGTATGCAGAAGAAAATAGAGATAGACTGGATATACTCTGAGGAGAAATCCAAGTTTTAGATAGGATAGAGAAGATTTGTAGCTCAGGTGGATGATTTTGATGTGGTTGTATTCTCTGAGCTGGATGGTTGATTTGTGAAGCTTTCATCACCCTACTGGGTGAAATCTTCAGCGCATACTTCAAATTGAAGATGTCACCTAGTAGGGTGATGAAAGCTTCGCAAATCAACCATCCAGCTGAAAGGACATAACCACATCAAAAAAGAAATCTAAGTGATAGAACATGTCAGATCGTCGAGTGTAGCTGTAACAGAAAGTGACAAGTTGAGCTCCCATGGTTGGCACGGAAAAGATCATGTGAAGAGGAAATAAAAGATTCTGAGTAGTTGTGGAGCCAAGTGAATATGATAGCCGAGAAATGAGTACAATACAGATTGTCCTACTGAAATGCTATGTTCCATGTGGAACTCATGGAACTAATAATAACAATAATAATAATAATAACTGATGAAGTCGCTTAGACTGACGAAGAGATTTTCACTGTCAGAATCGCCCAAACTGTTCTCTACTACTGTATAAACAAAATATACATACAGAGACACACAGAGAGAACACAATTACAGGTTGACCTAAAAAACATCTCAAATCATATTGCTCTATGAACTCGTTCAGTATAATGATAGTCACTTCATGATAGTATATTACTTGGGGAAATCCAGCTTCATATTTTGCAAGTCTTGACTCTTGAATAACAGGTTTTATTATTTTTTACGAGTTGATCACAGATTGATATCAGTTAGAGAACTATTGAAGACCAGAAAGTACTGGACAGCTGCTTCCTGCTTCGGCGGTACGCACACACAACAGGGATTCGAGCCCAGGACCTTCCAGTTACAAGGTGAGCTCATATACCACTCAGCCATTGGGACTAGATTCAATGGCCGATCCATGAATTCTAACTTCTACTAATTCGTGATATAGCGCAACCACCTTATAACTGGAAGGTCCTTGATTCGAACCTTACTCACGCTTGTTTCCAATGGTTCTCTAACTGATCTGAATCCATGATCAACTCGTCAAAACAAATCTAATCCTTACACAAACCAAATATTGAAAAGGTTTTATTATATCTTGTTACACTGCAAAATGAGACATTTAAGCCTAGTATTTTTCTGAAGACTATGCCTATTTTTGTATGGCTGTAATACATCCTATGTCTAACATACAGAGTAGAATTTACAGTAGATATATAGATAAATGAAAAAAAAGAATCGTGAAAACATATTCATCGTCATATGAATTGTCGTTTTTTTAAAACTAATTACACTGACGTGTATACAACCCTATTACAGTAATTACAATGGCTGGGAAATATGGCTAGCTAAATATTTTAAAAGTTGAGCAAATTTTAGGACAAGATGGACATGTCATTATTTTTTAAAAATATAAAAAAACCCTCATGAGAATTATAATCCCTTAAAACTTATTTATTCTAGGTAAGTAAGGTAGAGTAGAATAAATCGATACACATTCTATATCTTAGTATCCATTGTATGAAAAAGTGATGTCAGTATTCTGATTAAAATACAGACAGAAAGTATAAGCATAGACCTAAATTTGGGAATCAGTTATTTTTACGAAAAACATTAATACTTTATTATTATTTCATGTACAGAATCGCACAAGAAAGTAGATATGTAGACAAATAGAGGTCTAGAAACTTAATACTTTGCGAAATTCAACTTAGATACACAGTTTATATTTACTCGGGTAAAACTCTGACGTTTATAAAGTTCTAGACTTCTAACAGTTCAACTTTGAAGATATTCTTAAATGCCCAACTCTGCTGAACTCGATAAATTCTTGTCTTCCAGTGGATGAACATATAGTGAAGTAAGTGGTCATCCTCAGAGTGGAACAGGACAATGCAAAGAACAATAAAAGTACGGGATAGAAGAAGTAGTGAAATTTTTTCAAACGTACTGATAAAATGTAAAGCACAGTGTGTGTGTGTTTCCTAACGCTTGATGATGGTACTTGCTCAGTAGTAAATCAGACTTTGTTAATATTTGATGAAAGATGTTTATTAAACATGAAACAAAAACTACCCTTATAACAGCAGAAGGCAAGACACAGAAGCCAAGGTATCTTCCTCATTAATCAAACCACTGTTTATACATATATACAGTTAATATTCTTTAACCACATTCCGTTTGCACACATTGTCTGTATCACACTAACACACTTTAACACAAACCATATTATATAAGCCAGTTAATTCCTTATGATATGGTTTCTGAGATAAAAGTGTTGTGCATTAATGCGCTATATTTCTTTGTGTGGGATATGAAGAAGCATAAAAAAATAGCGAAATATTAGTTTATACAGACACAAACAGATGAGAATTCAAATATAGTAAGGGTTAAATAGATATGAGCCTAATGAATATATTTCAAAAGAACTATACAAAGAAATGACAAATACGTAGATGTGATTTCAGCTAAATTAAAACTTTATAGGTTAATCGGTGGATAGTGACCAGCAGTCGAATCCAGGATAACGCGCATCTTGTCCTACTTGAGACTTATCACTGCATGTACTTGCATTCCTCAGTGAGTGATGATGTTCCCACTACCGAGGACCGAGCCCAGTGCCCATAGTTTCCAACGTCAAAGCGTTATACACTAGACCACATGGGCCACGAGAGCCACCTCTTGCGCATCGGGTCATATTAATGTAATTTAATTTTTAGATTCTCCCATCGATTGATTGGACCGAAGTTCTTGGTGTCAGGTTGACATGTCGGCTTCTTGTGCAGATGCTTCGACAATGCCTGGGCATTGTATTTATGAACAGTGGAATCCAGGATGCGCATTTATGGTAGATAACGCTTTGGCGTTGGAAACTATGGGCACTAGGTTTGAGCCTCGGTGGGAACATCATCACTCACTGCGGAATGCAGGTACATCCAGATAAAGAGTCGCAAATGCACGTTTTCCTGGATTCCACTGCCAGTCATTATCCACTAATTAACTTATAATTACATGCCCAGGCATTGTCGAAGCATCTGCACAAGAAGCCGACATGTCAATCTGAGACCGAGCACTTCGGTTTAATCAATCGACGGGAAAATCAAAAAAATTCAATTCAATTAAAACTTTATTTATATGAATAGTGGCCACATTGCAAACCTGACTGATATGATTCAGTCTGAACGAAACACCAAGGACTAGACACGTCACACTAGTTACTAGTGTTCAATCAAAAGATATGAAGTACTATTTGATATGTGCGACTGGAAACTACTCACTTCAATTAGTAGAGCAAATAAGGAGAAGTGATGTAATCTAAACACCTCATGGTTGTTTCGGTTGTTCGAGGCCGAGTTGGTGACTGATCTAACCGATGAGACTCATGTCAGACATCTTTGTCAAATTCAACCACATGAATTTAGTCTAGCCATTTGGACGAACTAGTAATAAATAGAACTGGTACTGTCATTTGCAAATTAAACAATTCATGGCGTAAATTCGCCACAGTTTCCATGGGAAACCAAAAGTTTTACTCCAATACATGGCCTACTTGATGCCATGAGTGGTAGTCAAGAGAATAGGAAATATAATAACATTGTTTACACTACTAATTGTTATGACCTGAACACAAAATGAAACAATTGGTTATCCTATGTTTGGATCACTTCAGTCTAGAGAACAGGCTATACTGCATGTATTCAAACCAAGTTCACTTTTAACAGTTTGAAAAAGTTTGGGTCATTCAGACAATTTGGATTCTATTTAATATGAAGTGCTGGCTTCTGATATTAGACGTTCTTTGTGATTTCTGAAACTTTTCTGGATTATTTCGAAATTGTCAAAATCAATTTTTGGCCTGATTCTATGGCGTAGCGTTTAGATGACCTATGACTGATGATTTTTCAAGCTTTTCTAGTTCACTAACTGGATTTCTCGGTGGTCGAACAGAAGCTGCTCTACGGTGTTCATTCCTCCTGACTTTGATTTCTCTCCAGCGATGTTTGTTCGATGTATATCACATCACATTCTAAGCATTTTATTTTATAGACACAATTAGTTAGGGAATCCTTAGAAATTTGGTGTTTTACATGAACAAGTTTGCTTTGTAGTGTCCGTGTCAGATGTTTTGAAGAAAACTCTGATGTAGAGCAATAGTGTTTGAAGTGAGTGGCTTCCAACTACTCAAATGAAACAGTAGTATATACCATCTTGTTATGTATTTATTACCGCTCTATAGTAAAGCGATGAAGTCGATTAATTTCTATACATCGCAACAAGGTGTCAATCAACTTGGTGCCATAATAAAAGCTTGTCATATTTATGTTTGACTGTTAGATTGTGAACCAACGTATCCCAACATCTTTTGAAAATGTTTCTATGGATTAATGCTGCGAAATGCCGTTTCTTACCTTCACGTTCCCCAGTGGAACATAGGGCTTCAAGCGAGTGGCTTGAAGTTTCTGTAGCAGTGTTTATCTTACAGGAAGGGGGTTGCTAGCCTCATACCCAACCTTTCCTCTTTACCAGCATTATTTCTGGCTTAGCGAGGTAGAGGAGTGAGTCAGCCGGAGATCGAACCCTGGACTAAGTGCATGGTCGGCGAGAGTCCTAACCGCTATGCCACCGACGCGAAATGCCTTAATCTTTCTTTTTTATCCAACTTACTGGAATTAGTTAATAATTCTTTGATTGCATGTAGGATTTCATCATGAGCTCATATCAGTTAGAGAACCATTGGAAAGTCTGGGAGTACTATACGGCTGTTTCCTCTGTCCTATTTTGGGACTCTTAAGTAGTACGCTCCCGAAGAGTCTCAAACTACGACAAAACAGCTGTCTGACTGTACTCCCTGCAGGTTTTCCAATGGTTCTCCAACTCATGTCAGCTCATGATGAAATCCTCCATCCAATAAAACAAAATCCCTACATAATCAATAGTTGAAAATCTAAAAGAAGGTGTCACTTTCACTTATGTTAGGAGAATCGTTCCACCTGTAGATAGCATACATACGGATGTCAAAACCAGTCAGGATTAGAAAAGGAAGACAGGCATTCATTGCTTGAAATCAGTGCGGAAATCTTCTGTAGTCACCATAAGGGACAAGACTCCGATTTTCAACACTAGTATTGAATTGTTGCTGCAATGAAGTTCGAAGACTTGGCTTCAGTATCAAGAAGGTCATTTCCAACAATCTGCAGATTTTCTTCAACAGATACCTCTCCAACCTGCATTATGAATATCAGATGACCAGAAAGAAAAAGCACCAAGGAAATCTGGTAACGTACTAACCAACAACCTACTGCCGAATAAATATGCAATGAGAAGACCAACAAGCGATATCACACTCTAGACTCTCAGGTGGAACTAGAATCGGAAATGACGAGGTGGGCGTTCGAGGGTGACGTGTAGGAGATCGTGTAAGTGGGAGATAACACCTTATGGGCAGTTGTGTAGCCAGAGAATAGAATGAAATGTTAGTGTGCTGCTGACGCCCTGTGTTCCACTAGAACCCAAGGGAATATCTAGAAGAATTTCAGCAAAAACCTGTATAGGTTTTTCCTTATGTATGCACATGAAGACAGATAAACAACGTTACACTGATGAATTTCAGTTACAGATTTTAGTGAATCTTTTTCCGACTTATTTTTGAAACTGGTAACTTCGAGATAAAAACTACTATGCTCAAAGTTTGAGTGATACATTTGATATATAGATGTTGTGATTTTCCTCACTAACTGTAGAGTAAACGATTGAAGTATTATTGATCTATGAGAATGGTAAACACAGCCAACTGGACTTACGATGAAAGACCTTGAGAATAGTTTCGCACACGAATTGAAATTGACCCTAAAGATGAGAATGAAAGTAAACAAAATAAAAAAGCGAAAAGATTTCTGAGGTTATCACATCTCACAGCTTTATTAAAAACACTAAAAGAACAGTATGACAAAAACTCAATTAATATCAATTAAAATAAAATTTAAAGTGTAGACTGTACTTTGATTTCCGAATAAAGTTGGCAAGTCACGAAGCAAACTATTATTATTATCCAAAAGCGTTTTTAAGAGGCTAAATTTTAATATATTTGTAAGATTAATAAGGATGTGTATCATAGACAGGAATTTACAGAAAGAATATAGAAACTTTTTATTCACAAAACTCAGTGGCTTTAGTGATATTTTGTTGTGGCCATTGCCAGAGACATAAAACCAGAATAAATCCTCGTTCCAATGCTTATTGCATTTTCAGCGTAACATTATTTAAAAGCTACAGTTAGATAATTAACCGGCTGTATCCTACTGGTCACGGTTTCCCACTAGAACCCCAGGTCATTGCCTGAATAGGGCCAATCGCTAGTGAGAGTCAGAATAATTTTTAAGTACTGGTGTGGTAGGGATTTGACTGATTGGATCAGGTCCGAGTGGCTGAATAATCTACGAGCTCACTGGCCTTGTGACCAGAGGGTCCTGGGCGCGAACTCTGGCGGTGAATGGATACTGATGAAGAGTCCCAAACTAGGATGGAACAGCTTTCCAGTACTCCAGTGATAGTTTTCCAGTCGTTCTCTAACTGATGTCAGCTGATGATGAAATCCTCCAACCAACCAACCAATCAACCAAACAAAATCCCTACAAAACCAATACTCGGAGATAACTAACTATCACTTCCTTTTTATCCACAAAGGTAATACTGTTTCAGTCTGTTAATACAACTTCAGTGGCCTAGTAAGTTAGAGTGTTTGTCTTTTAACCAAAAACTTGATTGTACAAGTCCACCCACGGGTGCCAGGGATTTTGATGCAATATATCGTCAACGTCACAACTACCATCACATGACGCATATAATTCACTCGAGTCCCTCGCCTACTTGCCTGCATTTCACACAAACGAAATTTTGTTACATTGAGTTATGGGTTGAAAATGTTGTCTATTGAATCTGAAAGCAAATAATTCAAAAATTGATATGGTTTTAAGGATCCTGAGCATCTTATGAATCATTGTAAAACAAAAGAGTTTTACTGAAGAGCAGACAGAGTAAGACTACAACTCAAAACGCTGTGATCCGTAGAAGGATTAGAGATGTGTACTGCTAAAGAGTCCCAAACTAGGAGGAAATATCTGTTCTCAGTGGTTAGCTAACTGGTTCACGAAAGAAAGACCAATTTTACTAGGTTTTACATATTGAAGCGACAGAATACAATTACCGTAGGTATATCACAAGCTGGTACATAACAATAAGCCTTCTGGAAGCTGTGGAGGCAGTAAAAAGACAAAACGCAAGACATTTATGAACAAAATCATTTGATGACGGTTTTTTTTACAAATTATGATACAGTGTCAACGATCACCATTTCACAAGTTAACGGGTGATGAGATCTTTGACTGGTAATAATGATAATAGCTAAATATGACGAAAACTCTAGAACGTTTTGTCCTGCCAAAATCCATGAGTATAAACTATCAACTACTCAAGTTTCATTACTCTGGGGTTTACTTTTAGGCTACTAAGAAAATCTGTTGTTGGATTCATGTTTTATTATTGTCCCCTTGGGTTCCAGGCTTCAACAACACATCTCGGTGGCACAGTGGTTAGGACTCTCGCTGACTATGCATATGGTCCGGGGTTCGAGCCCACGCCGACGCACACCTGATATCTTTGATCGGCCTGCGAAATTTGGGCCACCGATATCCACGCTGAAAATTCCATACTTGTATCAAAAATACGGTGTGGAATCAAGCTGTAATCAAAAATTAAAATCCACTCCAGCTGGGTTTCCCAAACTCTGTCACCTCTTCCTCACACAATCTCCTTCATGTCACCCTCGCACCAGCCAAGCACTCGTCGCTTTCCATCCGGATTCCACTTGAGGGGGATGGCCTGCATTGCACGCGATGTCATTTGACGGTTTCCTCGGAGTGTACCCTGTCCATCTCCATTTTCTCCCACATATTTATTGAGCCATCAACACTTAGTTGGTTTGTTCCCCTTCAGAGTTTCTTGTTACTAATTCTTTCTGGCCGTTTGATCTTCAGTATGGAGCCAGCGAAGTGGGCAGCTGTTGATGAAAGTCTGCAACCTGTTGGAGATCCTTTTTATGACCCGTATAGAATGACCAACTTTACACTGATGTTGAAAATCCGAATCTTTTTCCTTATGCTGAGTGTAGAGGATTTTCAAACTGGTTTCAGGTTGATGAAGGTGTATCTCACCTCTCCGATTCTGTCTGGTGTTCAAATCTTCATCCGATCCGACTGTCTATAGTTGAAATAATGCATACTGACTAGATAAGGATGAAGGACGTAACCTCTGTTAAATCTCTCCCGTTGATGGTAATTGGTGCTGGTTGCTGTTGTTGTTGTTGTTGGCTGGTTGGTTGGTTATCTCCATCACCTCCGTCTTCTCTATTTTCACCTGGAGTGATGTCTTCACTGCTAGTCTCTTCTGTCAGTTTGTCGGTTTTCGCTTGCAAGTTTGGATTCATGTGCTACTATGCAAAAACAGTGATTGAATACATATGCCAACTTTAAAAGGAAATCAGAAAACATAATAATATGGCCATCTATTCCAATACCTTCTGAAATGACAGGAAGACTGTAAAGTACATCGGTCATATGCCTCCTCCCCCCACACACACAGACATGTGTTATTCTCTCATTCATATTTACAAGTAGTTTTATATTATTCTGCTATTAGTTATCAGTACACTTCTCTAGCAAACACGCCTAACTCTTTTTCAGTGTCATACTACAGAGAATCACATCTTTTGATGAACAAGGCATTACTAAGTCCTTGAATGACAACTGCATGTTAGAAAAGTATTTTCTCATAAGCCAAATACAACCCCAAAGTAATTTTGTCCATGAACCAATACTAGCTAGAAAACCATTGAAAATTAAGGACTGATTTCCTTCTAATTTCAGTGTCTTCAACAGTAGTCAACCTCAATTTCATAAGGGAATCATTCAAGAACTTTCAGGCTAACAGGAAGACATATCGCCTTACAAACAAATGACCTATGGCTTCTGAAGCCTACTAATCCATCAACCGGTGAAATCACTTCCAACTACCACTGAGCCCTTACATATGATAACCGTTTCACCTCAAAGCTAATGGATGAGGGAAAAAAAGATTATTTTAATTGAATTTTAGATTTTCCCGTCGATTGATTAGACCGAAGTGCTTTGGCGTTTGAAACTATGGACACTAGGTTCGAGCCTCGGTGGGAACATTATCACTCACTGAGAAATAAAGGTACATCCAGATGAAGGGTCCAAAATAGGACGAAATGCACATCCTGGATTCCATTGCTAGTCACCATCCACAAATTACAAAAAGATTATTGTTCAATTAAGCGATTTTAAAGAACTGATTAATTTAATTTAAATGAATAGGTAACTGGTAGACTTTTCAAAATGCAGATGTGAGCCTATCAGTTTAACCAAAAACTTTTATAACCTCATTCGTCTTTAAAGATTCTCATAAGAATAAAAGATTTTAGGGTCAGAAAAACTAATTAACCTGATATATCAAGTGGCATATTTAAACTAATTGACAGAAATGTTCAATCATATCTTCAAGGTCAAATACTTTTCTTTTCAAAACTGAGAAATATGAAATATTTAAATTTATTTAAAAAAAATAACAACCTATTTACTTACAGTGGTTTGAATTAACATAGCCCTATGATCACGCATTCGTTGAACTAATTCCAGTGGTTTGACAGGAAAGTTGCGTTCCATTAAGTTGATCGAGGTTTCAATAGCAATTAGAACGCCTGTTCGACCAATACCAGCAGAACAGTGTACAACTACTGGTGATGAAGTTTCTCCACGGATGCGTTGAACTCGTTCTACAAATGCTATCAGTTGATCTGTATCATTTGGTACACCATGATCAGGCCAACTGATGTATTGTAGTTGTGTAATACGACGTGTTTCTGTATTTTTTCGTAGGACAGATTGTAAAGAGGTACGACTTGAAGGCAACTGGCTGATGTCGAATTCTCGATAGGCGACATCTGAAGTTATCTGGTTAAAAACAAGTTAAAACAAGGAATAAAGAATGATTGTCAGAATTAGGTATTCATGGTGTACTAATCAGTAGCATTAGGTGAGTAGAAAATTAAGTAAAAAGCCTTGTGCATCATATATATTATTTGTTATTATTATTTCATTCCTTGGACTTCAAGCTAGAGGCTTGAAGTTTCGGTAGCAGTGGTGTTTATTCATTTTTAAGGATATGGTTACTAGTCAGCCTCTTTGGTAGTTCTATTAATGGCTTAGTCAGATAAGGGAGTGCATAGGCCAAGGATCGAACTCCGAACGACATACGTGGTTGGCGGGCATTCTACCTCTGCGCCACCGACGCGTATTATATATGTAAATGTGTCGAAAGCTACTTAATTCAATACAAAAGGTTTTTGTGAAGAAATATAAATACTTAGTGATGAATGAATTCAAACAACTAGAAGAGGCGGAGTACTGAATCCACTTCCGTCTGTCCTTATTAGACAAGAATATATAATTTATGTCAGGTGTGACCAAGAAACGCTTCAACCTTATGATTTCACTTTTTTTCAGACAATGATTACTGTTTTTGATGAAGTTGTGTTCTCTGAGCTGGATGATTTATTTGAAAAGCTTTCATTGCCCTACCAGGCAAAATCTTCAGCGCATACTTCAACTTGAAGTGTGCTTTTAGATTACTTCACGAGTTTGTTAGACTTCTCTCCTGATGACCTTGAATGTCGTGATTAGTCGTTTTCTTGTATTTTTACACCCTCTAGGCTACTTGTATTGCTACTAAGGGTTTGAAAACACTCAAAAGCAACCAATCACCATGATCAAGGTCACCAGGAGAGATGTCTAATAAACTCGTGGAGTAATCTAAAAGCTCACTTCAAAATGAAGAATGTGCTGAAGATAGTGACTAGTAGGGCAGTGAGAACTTCGCACATAAACCATCCAGCTCAGAGAACACAACTTCATCAAAAACGTCCACTTGGGCTACATATCTTCTCCATCATACTTAAATGATTACTCTATCTAATCAAGTTTAAACGGCATCGGTTGCGGCCCACACCACTTAGTGACAATGACTGTGAATGTAGCGCCAAACCAAAAAAATTCCATTTCCATGGGGAGATTGCAACTAATTCAGGACATCCTGTCAATGCACTGCAAAATGTAGAAAGTTCCGGTAAAGCACAGTTTCCTTTAGTTCACCTTCAGCATGATTTACACCTCACTACATTGTCAACTTGCTCAACATCAAAGTAGAGAAAATATAACATTTTCATGAATTGCTTCGTTTGGGAACTGATTTGTTTCAATTTTTGCCATGGATTGACATAAGTTGGAAGACATCGGGAATCACGAATCGGTAGAAGTTAGAATTCATGGGCTGGCTACTGAGTCAGAACCCAGCTTGACTTGTAACTGGAATATCCAAGGTTCGAACTCCGGTGGGTAGGTATATCCCATGAGTTCTAAACTAAGATGTAACAGCTGTCCAGTACTTCCTGGTTTTCAATGGTTCTCTAAATGATATCACTGCGTGGTCAAACTGGAAAATGTGACATTGTCCATAGATCAGTGGACATAACTGCTGAGTGGCAGCAGCAGTCTTCAATGAAGTTCATCAGTAACTTATTATTCGAAGGAGGCTAGAATGATGTTACATAAATAACTTAATCTCTGTTGGGTGACTAAACAGCTACTAGATATTCCTGTATAAAATTTTTTCCATGGGTGAATCTTGGTACTTAACTTTGTACAAGATTAACGATAAGAAGTAGCTTTTTTGTGTCGGTGTTTAAACTTTATGCATCACTGATATTCACTAAATGATTTACACTAAGCATGCTTGAATGTCACTCACGTTTTTACTAAAACTAATCGTAATCCAGTGATTCGTTTATCACCGCTATGCTATATACAAGGAAAATATTTTACTTAAAGTGTACATTCCAACTAAATGGCTCTGCGGGCTTTTTCGGTTAGACTGGTGTTGATGCAAAAACATACCAGTACTACGCTCGTGATTTGCCAGTGATAATAGCACAGGAGACTGTATTAGGCTAAATGAGTAATGAAGTCTACTTAAGTATGAAATGAATGATGGAAATTCAGCTAGCCTAAGTATAAAATAATCATGTATGTACTGAGAGGAGAGTTCCTAAGTAAATTGTTTGGGATTATGGTAGCCTAAGGACCCTACATTCTGCATAAAGAACAAGCGATCACTGATATTAGATAGTTGGAGGCGATCGGGCATAGGAAGCCTTCCAACTAGGTTTCGAGCTAGTTGGCATTCTTCAGCACAGACGTATCTGAAATCTTGAAAGAACTCATGTCCGTTTTTAGATTCGAACGTGTGTCCTCCAGTGGCATAGTGAACACATTGCAAAGTTGACTGACAGAATTCAGTCTTCATTAAAGACAGGACTCGACATATTCCACTAGCTTCTAACTAATATCCAATCAAAGTAAACAAGTGAGTATTTTTATAAAGTGCAGTAAATTCATAAATCACATGTGAACGTCTTTCAGTATAGTGTTATGCTTTTAATAGGAAAATTAAATTCCCACATTGACATAAACCTAGTTATCAACTGTAAAGAACAATCGAATAATCATTAACAGAAGTGTACAGCTGTTCTAACTTTGATCAAGAAAAAAAAAACTACGGGGAAATAGTAAATTTTCCACATATTTTCTGGTCTACAACGTGAGAAGGGTCGGTTTCTAACAATAACTTCACAACACTAATTGAATTAGTTAAAATTTGTTGTAAAAAAAAGTGAGTTAATTATTCGATAGACAATAAAGATAAAGCATTATTCTTGTATATGAAGACCAGTCGGTTAATTTAAGCCTGCCTCAAGTGAAATGCTCACCAAGACGGTAGGTGTGAACTCCAACGGTAAACAAAGGCCATGTATAACCAGTCAATCTAAATTCAGTGGATTTCTCCTCACTATATATATATATATATATATATATATATATATATATATATATATATATATATATATATTAAAAAATAACAGATGTCTAAACATGAATAGCTATTCATTAGGAAGTTTAAATATTATCTTCATATTTAATGAATAATTACTTCTTCTCGTATAGTTTTCAGCTGTAGATCTGTTGAACTGCGCAGCTGAGGAATCCTAGGACTTGTTGAAACATTGAAATTCACAGTATGATTGAGATCTGGCCAGTATCGATGACATTTGGCCTGAAATAAAAATTTTTTAAAAACAACAATAAAACATTGTAAATCTAGATGTCATATATATATTTTTTATTTATTTGTTTTTGATTTACACCTTGATTCCACACTGTATTTTTGGTACAAGTATGGAATTTTCAGCATGGATATCGGTAGCCCAAATTTTGCAGGCCGACCATAGATATCAGGTGTGCGCCGGCGTGGGCTCGAACCCCGGACCATGTGCATGGTCGGAGAGAGTCCCAACCACTGTGCCACCGACGCACCGATGCATAGCTGAATTGTCGAGTCAAAGTTGACTGTCTCAAATAAATACTACACCGCACTGCGTCATATGATTTTTCAACTGTAATATTTCTAAAGCATACATTGAGAGTGTTAATCACAAAGTTAAGAGGCTTAAATGTATTTTTCGCTCATGTTACGTATGTTCGGCCTACAAAATTTGGGCTACCGATATCACATGCTGGAAATTCCATACTTGTACCAAAAATACGGTGTAGAAGCAAGCTGTAATAAAAAAAAAGGCATCTCGAAGTGCTTGTCAGTGATATGAGTTGCCCTAAGACGAGATGGCAGGCTTAGAAACACTTGTGTTAATATGAAAGATAGTTATCTTGAGCTAAAGTCTGTATCCACACTGCTGCTCAAAACACTGAATAGTCATCGTGTAAAAGGTAAATCAGTTTATTACAGCATAAGAACAGAGGTATAATTCCGTAATACGCCAGGAAGTGTTTTTAATTTTCTATAGTTTGGTTTGTAAGGATTAGTTATGTTTTACGAGTTTTAATTGTCTTTAATTGTATCGGTTTGCAGGGATTTTTTGTTTTATTGTTTGGAGGATTTCATTATGAGCTGACATCAGTTAGAGAACTATTGGAAAACCTTCAGGAAGAACTGCCAGACAGCTGTTTTGTCCTAGTGCTCCAGACTCTTCATCAGTATGCACCCACGCGGATTTGAACCTGGCACTGTGTGGTTACAAGGCCAGCGAGCTCGTAGACCATTGAGCCACTGGGACCCAATCCGACGGCTTGTCTTCTAACCAGAAGGTCCTGGAATCGAAAACCACTAGGACGGAACAGCTGTATGACTGTACTCCGAGGTTTTAAAATGTTTTTCTCACTGATGCCAGCTCATGATGAAATCCTCTAAGTAATAATTGTCTTTGCTTTCATGACTACTTAACTCTCCCTTGTATTTGATAATGTATATAAGTGTTTAAATTATACTATAACACTAGACACTTGTCTTTTTACTAAGGTTCTACCTCTTAACTAAGCGAACTGTGTGCATAACAAAATGATTACACCCAAGTACTACTTTTTAGGAATTTGGTTGATTGGTTACAGGATTTCATCATGAGCTAACTTTGGTTAAAGAACTATTGGAAAACTTGGGAGTACTGGATAGCTGTTTCCTCCGTCCTACTTTGGGACTCTTCAGCAATACGCACACACCGGGGTCCCAACCCAGGACCTTCTGGTTACAAGTTCAGCAAGTTCATAGACCATTAAGCCACTGGAACCCGATCCAATGGCCATCCCATGAATTCTAACTTCTGTCAATTCATGATATAGCGCAGCCGCTAGCCAATGTCTTCGGCGAGTATTTGTCATCACACCCGACCTGCTGCACCCTACTGGTCACGACTTCCCACTACAACCCTAGGTAACTACCTACCTGAATAGGGCCAGTCGCCAGTGAGCATCTCATTGGTATTCAAAATCATTATCGTAATTTTAATGCAGGTTTTCACAATCAATACATTTCATCTGTACATTTAGGGTAATAAACCACTAGTTAATGTATCATCATCGGGTGTTTTTATTAGAAGGATAAAAAGCTGGGGGAAAATTTGTAGATTTAAATACATACATACACACACACACACACACGTACATACATACATATGTCATTGAAATCTCAAATAATTGCGCTGTTATATCACTTTGGCAAGCATCATTAATCATTACTGACTTTATTAACCTCCTTTCTTATATTTCTTATTTCCTTTTTCTGTCTCGTGTCTCTGCACTTCCCGTCTGTGTTCGTGTGTGCGTGTGTCGAGCTCATCCATACACTGACACACACACATACACACTTATTTAGACAAAATAAAAGAGATTCACTTGCCTCTTCTACTCAAACAGTCAACTAAGTACAATAAATTTTAAAGAAAAAAAAAGGAAGTATTCAAGTGGTTTCATGAGGCTTGTTTCTCCTGTGAATAAACTTTCGTGTCATTTAATTTATAATGGAAGAAGATATAAAAGGTATACTAAAAAGCTTTAAGTGTATGAAAGCATATCACTTTTATAAATAATTATAACACATGAAGAATTAATGACTATGAGAATTAAAATTTAGATAACAGAAAGAGATAAGCTATTCCTATGCTCTTCTTTTTTCTCTCGCTTCAAAATGTCTTCCTACCTTAACAATAATGATATTAAAACACCATTTATTCCCTGGTTCTGTCTGATTAAACATAGTCGCTTAAAAATTCAGTAAAGAGGAAACTTGAATTCAGAAAAAACAGGCAGGTAGGCAGGCTTAGTTAAGTGTCTAACAAAAATTGAGCAATAGCACTACTAAGCAGTACAACAACAAAAGAAAACCCTAAACGATGAAATGAAACAGACAGAAGAAAAGCTGGTTGGTGTTAAATAACTAACTATCCCACAAAAATTCATTAGCAATATCAAAAAAAAGTCAAAAACAAAATAAAAATAATGATGAGACTAATAATAATAATAGTAATCATAGTAACATAAGTGACACCTGAGACCTTACGTAGGATTCCAAATAAAGCAGGAATTAGAGTGGCATTCTAACCTACAAGCTCACTCAGATAGGACAAGCTATGTAGGTTAAAGGACCCTGTCGGTTGACCCAATTAAACAAAATAATATAATTTACAAAATACGTTGGAATGACTGTGAATGAGGTCAACTACATAGGTCGGGAGTAGTTAGATTGTTGGAACACAAGAATTTAGCTACGGTTAGAATGACTGACCCCGAGAAGATAAGTGATTTAGAAAAAATCTCAGCAATCGCACTGCATGCATTAACACAACCATATAATAGGGTGAGATAGAGCCAAATTTCTAAGAAGTAATAGAGACAGGTGGAGAGACAGAGAGGTTGATTACTGAATTCTCATTCATTGAGTCTACACCCAACACATGCAATAGAAGGAACTCAACGCAAATACCAGAGATATGGGAGATATTATTATCACCAGTCAGTCAAATCAGAGGATAATAAATGATAATGTTAAAATATATACAATTCACATTTTAACATTCTAACTAGTTACTTATTCTGACTATAAAAAGACTCGTCTTATTTCCCATCGTACAAGGGACAATCCAGATCAAATTAAAAGCTTTCAGAGAAGGAGGAGCTGCAGACAGACCACAAGCAAAGTTCAACACTCAAAAACTGAAGGACCAGGCTACAAAGGACATCTTCATTGCAAACATAAGGGAAAGAGCCGAGACATAAATCAACATTAGCGAAGAGGTCGGCGTCGAAAAGAACTGGAACAACTTCAAAACGGTGTGGAGTCAAACCTGCATGGAAGTGTTAGGCAGAAAGAAGAGGCAGGACAAACAGTGGCTCACTACGGACACATGGAAACTAATAGAGGAGAGAAGGATAGTGAAACAAAAGATTATCCAGTGCACCGACGAGCAACAAAAACAGGAGTTGAATGCAAGCTACAATACGCTGAACAAAAGAGTGAAGAAGAGTGCCAGGGAAGACAAAAGGAAATATTATGAAGCCATGGGAAGTGAAGCAGAACAAGCTGCAGGCAAAGGAGACCTCGCCACACTCTACCAAACAACTAGGCACCTATCGGGCAAAAGTTCGACACAGATTAAGCCAGTAAGGGATGACAATGGAAAGTCAATCACCAAAGAAGTGAAGCAAAGAAAACACTGGGATGAACACTTCAAAAGACTTCTAAATCGTCCGCCACCTACAGCGCGCCCAAAAATGCCAACAACGGAAGCAGAACTATCAGTGAACATCAACCCCCACTCCGAGGAAATCAGAAGTCCTGAATGCAATCAAGATGCTAAAAGCTGGAAAAGCAGCAGGCCAGATGGAATCCCAGCAGAAGCATTGAAAATGGACCCAGTAACAACAGCGAACTTGATGACGCCATTACTAGAGAAGGTGTGGAAAGAGGGCAAAGTATCCAAGGATTGGAAGAAGGGATACTTATTCAAACTACCAAAGAAAGGAGACTTAAGTCGATGCAAAAACTGGCGTGGAATTATGCTCCTGTCCATCCCAAGCAAAGTACTAAGCCGCATCATCCTGGAGAGAATCAAACACACCACCCTGGATGAAAAACTTCGACCGGAACAAGCTGGATTCAGGAGAAAAAAGTCATGTATTGATCAAATCGCCACACTACGGATCATCATTGAACAAAGCTTGGAATGGTAGTCACTTCTCTATCTCAACTTCATCGACTTTGAAAAGGCCTTCGACAACGTCGATCGAGAGGTCATCTGGAAACTACTTCGCTACTACGGGGTCACATCGACAATTATTCATCTCATCCAACAGTTATACGACAATGCTGCATGCCAAGTAATCCACAACGGGAAACTTACGGAAGCCTTCGAAGTTAGGACGGGAGTAAGACAAGCTGGCTGCCTAGTATCGCCAATGATCTTCCTGATTGCAGTAGATTGGATAATGCGACAGACAACGGCCAATGAGGAAACAGGCATAAAATGGACTCACACAAAAACCTTGGAGGATCTGAACTTCACCGTTGATATACGTCTGATTTCCCACAAACAGGAAGATATGCAAGTGAAAATCAACAAGCTGGCAGAACAAGCATCAGAGATAGGACTTCAGGTTAACATATAGGAGAAAAAAGAGGTGATGAAGATTCCTGACCAACACCAACAGCAACATCAACAACAACGGACAACAATCAGCATAAATGGGAGGAACCTGAAAGAAACAACCTCCTTTACCTACCCGCATACCTGGGAAGCATCGTTTCAACTACAGGCCAGCGGAACTGACGAGGATATCAAATCAACGAGGATCGGATAAGCAAGACAAGCTTTCATTACTCTCAAATCTGTGTGGAGGTCAACAGAACCACTCAGCAGGAAAATGAAAATGAGATCCGGATTTTCAACTCCAATGTGAAGCCAGTCAGTGCTACTTACTATTCGGATCAGAGACTTGGCGTGTCATAAAGAGCATCTGAAACAAACTTCAGACCTTCATTAACAGCTGTCTTCGCTCAATACTTCGCTCAAGATCAGATGGCCGGCCAGAAAAGATCAGCAACAGGGATCTCTGGCAATGAGCGAACCGACCAGGAGTCGGTTGTGAAACAAATAAGCATGAAGAAATGGAGGTAGATGGATTGGCCATACTCTGAGGAAACCATCAAGTGACATCACTAGACAAGCCATCGCTCGAGTGGAACCCGAAAGGGAGGCGGCGAGTTAGTCGTCCAAGGGTGACTTGGAGGAGGTCATGTGAAGAGGAGATGAAAGCGTGTGGGTAGACTTGGAGCGGAGCGAAAAAGTTGGTACAAAACAGAAGGCAATGAAGACGCGCAGCTGGAGCCCTTTGTTCCTTTAGGAATTAAAGAATATAGTAATAATAATAGTATTTGCCATCTGATTGTATTTGACTGATAACACTAATACTATTTCCGTATGTACTTTATCTTATATTGATTTTATTCCAATGTGTAATCATCAATTTGACTCATGTATGTAAATGAAGCAAGAAAGTTGTGTGAATGAGTACCTTGATATGATTGTCAGTGGCAATAATTTGTGCTCGAGACGTGGCCATCAGTAAATATTACTCTACAACACAGTGTGATTTATCGAAACAAAACCTTATCCATAATGGAGTTATACTCTACCACCATGCCCAAGTTAGTTAAAATAACTATAGCTAAAACGAATTCCTTTTATCTTGTCTTTAAATTCTTAGATTTCCTGTCATGCTTAAATCTAATCATCACCAGTTCTAGACTGTTATTAGTGAAAGGCATATATAGGCAATATACGTGTTTATTTTACTTTGTGCGTGTGTGTGTGTGGGGGGGGAGGGTGCTACTCTTTCTGTCAGTTTTATTTCATGTTTCTCCATTAATTTGAAAGAAATATTGACCTTTTGCTTATGATCTCTAATATTTTCGCTTGCTATACTAATTCGCCTGTGATGAAATTTCTCACTATAACGAACACGATTATCCACTTAGCAGACTGACTACCTATCTGTCATACAAGGACAAAACTTGAGCACTGTGACAGAGTATAACTCCATTATGGATATAGTTTTATTTTGATAAAATCACTTAGTGGTGTTATACAGTAATATGAGGACCACGTTTCGAGCACAGTGTATTGCTCATAATCATATTAAGTCAATCACACAACTTCTTACTTCATTGATATACATGAGTGGGATGGATTAGATATTTGAATAAAAATCAATATAGGGTAATGTACATTCGGAAATAATATTAGTGTTATCAATAAAATACATTCACATTGGAAATGAGACGAGTCTTTTTACAGTCAGAAAAAGTAACTTGTTAGAATGTTGTGATGCGAACTGAAATACATTTTAACATTATTTAATATTCTACGATTTGACTGGTAATAATATCTTCCATATCTCTGATATTTGCATTGAGTCACTTCTGTTGCATGTGTTGGGTGTAGACTCGATAAACCAGGATTCACTAATCAACCTCTCCGTATCTCCACCTATCTATATTACATTTTAGAATTTTGCCTCTATCCCACCTTATTGTGTGGTTGTGTTAATGCATGCAGTGCGATTGTAGAGTTTTTTCTCTAAATTACTTATTTTCGTGGATTGTGATTAGCAGTGGAATCCAGGATGCGCACTTCGTCCTATATGGGACTCATCAGCTTAAAGGTTTAATAATTGAAAATCTATAATTTTATTTATCTTAGTATACATACGAAAATTTTGTCATAAACCGGTATTAATGAAAATAAAACACGTTGTACAGAGAAAAGGTTCTTTTGGATGAATTCATTTCAGCGCTGACTCCATAGAAGCAGAACTGGATCTTCTAAAAGAAACCTTCATCCAAAGTATATACTCATTAAGATTCATCGACAAGAATGTCAAAACAAAAGTTCACCGGAACGAAACATTAATTGTTCCAAAAAAAGAAATTTTACATGAACCTGGATTTCAAGGGAGACTAAGCCTGCGATATCCTTAAGCGAAAAATTTCAGCATTCTTGAGAAGAACTTCCTTCTCAGAAACGTTGAGAGTAGTGTTCTCTAGTTGTCTATTGGTCTGTAGAAACCTTAAGGACAATATATCCCATCTAGTCACTTCTATGTGCACATATCAGTTCACCTGTTGCTGAGAAGCCAGGTGTATTGGTCTTTCGATGCGCATTCTGTCAACAAGAGTTCAAGAACATTAACTCACATGGCTGCAGAAAGGTAGCAGTGGCTCTATAAGGAGTGGGATAATCGAACACCTAGCCAGCAATGGTCATTACATCTCAACAAACACCTCCTTGAAAGTAATCTGCAAAGTAAAGAACAACCTGATAAAGGTAATACATTTTCTTCTTCTCAGAGGACATTCAGTAACAGAAACCAGATCTATGCATACAAAAGAAAGTAGGTCAACTAATTCTATTACCATGGTGACAACCTTGATCGTTTCTACTGACTTGATTTTTGTTTGTTTGGTTGTTTTTCTAACTCCTTATAACTTTTATATTTCTTTCTATAGTTTGGTTTGTAAGGATTAGTTATGTTTTACGAGTTGATCACGGATTGATATCAGTTAGAGAACCATTGAAAACCAGGGAGTACTGGACAGCTGCTGTTTCATCCTAGTTTGGGAATCATCGGCAGTACGCACCCACTGGGTTTCGAACCCAGGACCTTCCGGTTACAAGGCAAGCTCGTATACCATTCAGCCACTGGAACCCGATTCAATGGCTCGTGAATTCTAACTTCTACCAATTCGTGAATTAGCGCGACCCCAACCATTGTCGTTGGTGGGACATCCATCCACACACGTGACATCTAATTGGACCTCACTGGTCACGACTTCTCACTAGAACTCAGGAAACTCCAACCTGTAGCAAGTCACTAGCGAGCATCAGATTAACTTTCTATAGTTTTTGGTTTGTAAGGATTAGTTATGTTTTACGAGTTGATCACGGATTGATATCAGTTAGAGAACCATTGAAAACCAGGGAGTACTGGACAGCTGCTGTTTCATCCTAGTTTGGGAATCATCGGCAGTACGCACCCACTGGGTTTCGAACCCAGGACCTTCCGGTTACAAGGCAAGCTCGTATACCATTCAGCCACTGGGACCCGATTCAATGGCTCGTGAATTCTAACTTCTACCAATTCGTGAATTAGCGCGACCCCAACCATTGTCGTTGGTGGGACATCCATCCACACACGTGACATCTAATTGGACCTCACTGGTCACGACTTCTCACTAGAACTCAGGAAACTCCAACCTGTAGCAAGTCACTAGCGAGCATCAGATTAACTTTCTATAGTTTTTGGTTTGTAAGGATTAGTTATGTTTTACGAGTTGATCACGGATTGATATCAGTTTATATTTCTTTTTAATTTAGCCTTACATAGTTCCATATTTTATTTCGTTTCTATATACATCTTGATCACAGCTCACTCATTAAATCATTCATGTTATTACTTTACTATTATACACTTATTCGACAACTTCTTTTATGCATTGGCTAGCAGTGACAACTGTATTTTGTGACAACTCATCACTTTTGTCACTATTCTCTCTTATGAAGAAATTGTGCATAAATGTGATTGTACGGGGAAAGAAAATGAGATCATCGAAAGAGCCTCTTCTCTGAACTACGTGTTTTGTTCTCAATAATGTCCGGATACATGTCAGCATAAAGAACAAGATTCGGATTTTCAGCACAAATATGAAGTCAGTCAGTCAGATCTTTTATACTTGTCAAAAAGTTGGCCAGTGTGTCACAAAAAGCCTTTCCAATCAGTAACAGACTTTTATCAACACCTGCCAACTCCACTGGCTCAATATTTAAGATCAAGTGACCAGTCAGAAAGAATTAGCAACAAGAAATTCTGGCTGGGAACAAACCAACAGAGTGAGAGCAGATTACTCAACAAATATGTAGGAGGAAATGGAGATGGATCGGGCATGCACCACTTAGGAGGTCGTCGAATGACTTCCCTTCGCAGGCCATCTATCGAGTGGAATCGGAATGAAAAGCGACTAGCTGGTCATTTGGGAGTGGAGGTCGTGTGGCGAGGAGGGGGAGATTAGAGATTATGGACAATCGTGGAGCTAGTCAGATAGAGAGAACGGTAGAAAATAGAAGAAAGTTGAGATGTATTGTTGAAGTGGTATGTTCCAATCGGAACCCAAAGGAATAATAGTAATGTCTGGATGGATATTATTCATCAATAAATCAGTATCACTTTGATCACTGTTGGACACCAGAGGAGTCTCATTGGGTATTTCATACTAATTTTAGAATTTCCATCAATGTGCACTAACGAAACCCATGACTTTCAGGTTACAAAGTGAGAACATTCTCCATTCATCTACTGGGTTGTAATCTAGTGAACTTACGAATTTTAACTTCCATCAACTCATGATATGGTTCCAAGACAATTCAGTCTCATTGGTGAGGGTTTCTTCTTCACGCCATCAACCAAGTCTTCAAATCAGAACTCTATTTAACACCTGTTATAATTAAAATTTTTTAATAACTAAAATACTACGGTAGATCATGAAATAGTTGAACTTTTTTGGAGTTTGCTATATGATTGGATGAGGGATTTCATCATGAGCTGACATCAGCGAGAGAACCACTGGAAAACCTAGGAGTACTAGACAGCTGTTTCCTCCGTCCTACTTTGGGACTTCTCAGCAGTAGGCAACCACTACCGAGGTTCGAACCTAGAACCTTCTGGTTACAGCACCAGCGACCTCGTAGACCATTGAGCCACTGGGACCCAATCCAATGGTCCTTGAATTCTAACTTCTGCCAGTTCACAACATAGCGCAACCACTTCGCAATGTCTTCTTCAATGGGTTACTGCCTCATCTTCAACCTGCTCTACCCTACTGGTCACGGCTTCCCACTAGAACCCCAGGTTAACTGCCTGATTAGGGCTAGTCACTAGTGAGTATCAGAATAATTTTCAAGTATTGGTTTTGTAGGGATTTAGTTTGATTGTTTGGAGGATTTCTAGGGTCGGATCCTAGTGGCTCAACGGTCTACGAGCTCGCCTTGTAACCAGAAGGTCCTGGGTTCGAACTCCAGTGGGTGCCAATTGCTGAGGATTCCCAAACTAGGACGACAGAAACAGTACTTCCTATTGGTTTTCCAATGGTTCTTCAACTGATGTCAGCTCATGATGAAATCCTCCATCCAATCAAACAAAATCCCTACATGAATCATCTAGGCAGTACACACCTAAATGTCCATTTACTGCAGTTTATTTGAATGAAATATTACCTATTAGATAGTAAGGAAGCATTAAATATTTATTTCTCTCTAGTTTAGGAGTTCCAAGCTGTGCAATCCACTGTTCTTTGGACACTGAGTCTAAGACCATCAGGCTTCAAGGTGAGTAATGTTATCACTTGCTACCTTTAGAATTCTCACCTATTACGCTTTCTTAGTTTAGCAAAGTAAAACAATAACGATCCATGTAATGTGCACGACTGACTTTGATGCGATCCATCAGAAAAACCAGTGTTCTTTACATAAAAAATGGCATTTATTTGCAAGAGAAATAGAGAGAATAATGATACAACACCTTAAACAAGATATTTTTCCATCACGTGACTTAAAAATATCTTCCATTTATAATGCGGAGTATCAGTTTTTAGTTTGCACGAGTTTCTGTCTATTGTATTCATTAAAGTGACTGAAGATGAGTTCTTTATGTGATCCATTAATCTCTCTTATGGAAAAGTTGAACTATCATAGACAAAGTCAAGATATGCCAAATGTTGACCTTCAAAGATCAATCACATATAGATTTCGCTACGGAAGGTCATTCCAAATCGAAATCACGCCTACCTTTATGGATTTGGTGAATGAGTTCCATGAAGATCCAACATTTAATTATTGTGTCAATAACAGACTGAGAGAAGTAATGAAAAATTTTGTGTGTGTGTGTCGGGGGGGGGGGGACAATATGACAGTAAGGCAGTAAAACCTTGGGAAATATATGCTGCTATAGATGCAGTTCATGCTGAGAGAAAAACAGTCGCAAGGGCTGGTGCAGCATTTTACTCAATCTCCAAACCTAAGCTCTGTGTCAAATATCCTTGTAACAACAGAAAACAAAGGCCAGGCAATAGATCGCTTATTGAGAAAACCAAGTGGTATTTATAGATTTTTATGTACATTATTTTCAGTGGAGAAGCAACGTCTTCTGATTGGTTGTTTTTCGTTCTGAAGGTTATTCTGTACTGCTTGTGACCGTTTCTTAGAAAGTTAAACCATGTGTCTGCGAATCCTATTTGTACACGTTAAGTCTACTGTGATTGGTTGGCGGGTTCCTCAAGGTTAAGCTTTGTTATTGTTATATTCATAGCCCCGAATCGGGACGTAACATTGATGTGAATTGTTGTCTACAATTTCGGCTTGCAGCCAGCTCTCACCACATCCTAAGCCTCATACATTGTTGGATATCGCAAAAGCCTGTAAGGGTAGCAGTTGAGACGGAAAATTGTTAGAATTGTAGAGAAATAGCATCATGGAAGTTAGGCAGGATTGCCGCTTGCCTCAGAGGAGTAGGTTTAATCGTTCATAATAGTAAAAATGTCCCCATACATACCAACCAAATGGACGGGACATGACCAACTGCCATCTTTAGGTTATATTCCCTATCCTGTTAACCACTCTGTCAAATTTGTGGATCTAATCACAAGCAACAACACTTATTCAGTCGAAGGATTCTGGGGGAGGTTGAAGCGAAGAGTCAGGAATATCAATGGTCCCCAAAGTACCATGATTTACAGCCACCTAGATGAATACATGTAGCGGATGTGGTGCGATTTAGTTGAAGAAATTAGGAAACATTTTTTTTACAGCACATCAGAGACCGTTATCCAGTTTAATATCAAACTAGGAATGTTTTTATTACATTTTTAAAAATTATTATGCGACTTTTACTGCATCTAAATCCTGATTGTTTGTTCAAGGTTACTGTGATTTTGGTCAAAATAGTTTAACTTCCCCCTTCCGATCTTGTTTTTCAGTCCTCCCTAAAAGTCCTAGATTAAACTAGTATGGGTTCTAGTAAGAGATCTAACAAGTGTTTACTGGAAAAATGCGGATCATAAAAATAAAACAGCCTAACCTTAATCTGAACATCAAACCTAACCCTAATCTTTATCTTAACCTTAACTCTAATCATGACGCTAATCCTAACCTTAATCGTTACCATAATCCTAAACGTATTAATAACGAGCCGTCATTACACTGTCCAGACAGCACTTAAAAACGAGGCAGGGATGTAATTTGCACCTCACTTCATGAACAGTGTTTATAGTGGCACTATAATAATGATGATAGGACTCTATCCAACGGATAATATGCGTTCAAGGACATTGGTGCGTTCTCAAACTCCTGGACTGCAATACTTTTACTTGGTGCTTAATTTTGATGATTTGGAAGACAAAATGATCCTCCATCGATTGTAGTAGGTGGATGTATAGTTCTTCTCACACCTGATTTGAATGAACTCACCGGTTTCGAAGTTCTTTTGCGAAGCAACCCGACTGGATGAACAAAATCACGATTGGAGATGTCAAATCTCAAATGACGTTAGATGATATCTACTCTGTATCATCATATAAAGTAGATGGCTTTGAATTTTCCAGACAAACTATAATTTAAAACATTGACTGTGTCCATGAACATAGTTCTGAACTATTATCATTACCTAGTACAAAAATTTGAACTTATCGACTATGCTAATGAAGGAGAAACTTTTAACAATCTTCGATACTTGAAGTTAATGACTTCTATGGATATTTATAGAAAGTATAGGACTAAACATATAAGAAAAAAAATCCACTTACTCGACCACGTTCACTAATAGCTGTCAGCATAACAATTAAACAAACTTGTTGTTCCCAACACATTTGCCAAAAATCACCATAAGTATTAGGTAATGGACCTTGAGCTGCAATGTAACGTAAATTTACTCCACATTTGGGGTATTCCATCTGTGTATATGATAATGTTAAAGAGAAATCTTTGGTCAAAATGTTGAACAAAATAGATATTTCTATTCATACACAATTATTAAAATAACTTATCGTCTCAAATGTTCCTGTGGTTCAAGGTATATAGAGTGTACAATCAGGCAGATTCATCTACGGATTTGAGAACATTTATCAGCTTGGTTCAGTAAGGGGGAAATCATATGGAAAAAAGCTCGATTCTGTCACACTTAGTCGATACAGGTCAAGGCGTCGACGCCAATATAACTTACAAGGTTATATGACACATTCCGAAGTCATTATCACTCATACTTAGTCTCCGTCTTCTAAATATAGCTGAAGCTATAAAATAAAGTCGACCAGAACTTTGTATTGAAAAAGGACGAGACCAGGCGCTGCTACTACTGTCGCCAAACGTGGACTAAAATTTCCTCTCTTCTCCCAGAGCGCCTATTCCTCCTCTTATCTCCTTTTCTATACTTTGCTTGTTATAATTTAATAATAATGACAGTTATTTATTATAGTTTATATCCTTTATTCTAGCATTCTTTCAGTACTATCAAGTTTTCCATTTATACTATCCAGAATCATTATGAGTGATATTATCTCTTCTCTCAATATATGCCTCCACCTGTTCCATTTCACAAAATGGTTATTTCATGATGAACTTTTCACTGAGGTTCGACTGTCTACTCTTGCACGCATGCTATTTTGTCAGGTAAGTAAGTACCTGACACCCTTTATAAGCTTGGACCGACTTGTCAGTTTTTCTTATACCGCATTCTACGCATCTATTATGACTAATCACCATCATCGTCTCTCATTTCACATTTTGTAATTGAACTCAAACTAGCACGTTTATCACACAAATAATACTCATTTTATCACTCTATAACTAAACTGTTATTCTACGTAAAACTGTATCTCTGCTGCATAACTGGCCATTATTATAAGGATAAATATATTATACTTTTATGATTGTATGAACAGGAAGAGAATTTATTGAAACGAAAATAGTTCGTTCAGTTGACTTTTAATGAATATAGTAGGAAGTTGAATGTCATTGGAATATTTCACATTATTAAATTTTATCGTTAACTGTATTTTAAGGGATACTTTGTCCACCGTAGTTATAATTTAAACGATAAAATTCAGATTTTTAACACCAATATTAGATCACTCCTCCTATATATGGGTCAGAAACTTGACACGCGAGTCACCTGAAGCATTTCCAATAGGCTGCTGATGACTCTCATCAAGACCTGTCTTCTCTGTCTCCATACTTAAGATCAGATAGCTACCCAGAAAGAATTATTATTATTATTCCATTGGGTTCCGAGTGGAACATACCACTTCAGCAACACATCTCAACTTTCTTCTATCTTCTGCTGTTCTCTTCATCTGGCTATAGCTTCACGATTGCCCATAATCTCTCATCTCCCCTTCCTCGTCACACGATCTCCTACATGTCACCCTCTCACTGACGACCCACTAATCGTTTTCCACTGGGATTCCACTCGATAGATGGCCTGCATTGTAAGCGATATCACTCGACGACCTCATTAACTCATGTCCGATCCATATCCATTTCCATTTTACATGTTTGTTAAGCAATCTGCTCTCGCTCTTTTGGTTTGTTCCCAGTGAGAGTTTCTTGTTGCTAATTCTTTCTTACTGGTCATTTGATCTTTAGTATGGAGTATGTGGCAGGTATTAACAGAAGTCTGTAACTGGTTGGAAGTCTTTTCCGTGACACCTTAGGCAAGTTTCTGACTCATATAGAAGAACTGACTGACTGACTGACTTCACATTTGTGTTGAACAGAACTTGAATCTTGTTGTTTAAAGTGACTGAGTGCAGAATATTTCTAAACCGATATGAGATTGATGAAGGTGTATCTTGCCTTTCCTTTTCTGACTAGCTTTGATATATTCATCTGTTTCGAGTGCCTGTGGGTGAAACAAAGCTGAGTGGCTAGATAAGTAAAGGAAGTAACCTCTGTTAAATCTCGCCCATTGATGGTGACTGGTGCTGGTTGTTGTTGTTGTTGCGATTCGTTGTTTATCTTCATCACTTTCATCTCAACCTTCTTTGTGTTTACCTGGAGTCCTGTCTTTGCTACCAGTCTCTTCTGCCATTTGGTTGGTTTTCGCCTGCAAGTAATCATCAAACACATATCACCTGCGCAATCCAGACCTCTTAAAGTATGCCTATCAGTATAGCACATTCCAGTTATCTCACTCCGCAGGATCTGGCACGTAATTCAGTCCACTCCAATTAGGAATATCATTGGTGATAACAGGCAGATAGCCTTCTCTTACTCTTGTATTCACTTCGAACGTCTCAGAAAGAATTAGTAACAAGAAAATTCTGCGAACGAACCAACCAAGAAACTGTTTTTCAACAAATATTCTGAAGAAAATGGAGGTGGATCGGACACACACACTGTGGGGACTGTTGAATGACATCGGACGCCAGGCTGGTGCAAATCACACAGTACTAAAACTGAGTTTCATTTTACCTTCTAGGTCGTATTTGTGTTAAGTAAACCTGGCTGAAATATACATAAAAGCATCGTCCTGGCTAGTTTTAAAGCCTGCAAACGTGAAAGACAATGGAGGCTAAAGTAATAATAACAATCTTTGAGGTCAGTGACCGATTATCCTAATTGCACATTAAATTGAAGAGTATGAAGGTCACATCTTCCCCTTTATCACGAACCGATTAGGATAATACAAGGGTATAAATCTATAAACCTGTAGAAAATCGCATCTGAAAAAGACTTTTTATTTTCCATATATTTCTGTTGTTCTCATATTACTAGTATTATTCTCTCAGGTTCCAAGTGGAACATCTAGCTGCAGCAGCATATCTTCAGTTAACCCTGTTCTTTGCAGTCCTCTTTAGCCGGCTTCACAACTGCTCATAAGCTTTTATCTCCTCGTTACATAATCTCCCTCATGTCACCCTTGGACACCAAACTCGTCGATTACCATCCGGATTCCAGTCGATCTCTGCCCCGCCACACGATGACACTCAGCGGATTCCCTGAGCATGTGCCCTATCCATCTTCAATTTCTCCTACATATTTCTTGAACGATAGGTTCTATGGTTAGTATTATTCCCAGAATTTTCTTGTTGCTAATTATTTCTGGCCATTTAGCGTTCAGCTGATGATGAATGTCTGTAGCCTGTGAGGAATACTTTTGGTGGCCCGCCGAGTTTCTGACCCATATAGAAGAATCAACCTTATATTGTTATTGAAGATCCGAATTTTTTGTTGTTTATGCTGAGTGCAGAAGATTTCCATACGGATTTCAGAATGATGAAGTTCTGTTTTGTCTTTCCGATCCTGTCTGATTTTGACATCGTGATCCATGCCGCTTGCCCGTAGTTGAAACGATGCCACCTAGATAAGCGAAGGAACTGACCTCTTTCAAATTTATTCTTTCTTTTCTGACTATTTTATGATTTTATTCACTTTTGATCAGTATAAAGGCTTGAAATGCTCCCCTTTTAAGAGATCTTTTAGGTTATTGTATTCATCTGTCTGTACTTATCCTCATTATTATTATTTCTTTTAATTCTTATAGGAACATAGGGCTTCAGCCGCACGTCTCCATTGCATTCGGTTCTCTGCTAACGTTTTCCCCTGGCCCCACGTCTGCCCACATGCTTTCATCTCCTACTCACATGACCTCCTCCAAGTCACCTCACCGTGGGACGCCCAACTCACCGCTTCCCTTTCGGGTTCCACTCGAGATGATGTCACTTGATGGTTTCCTCAGACTATGGTCAGCCAATCCATCTCCATTTCTTCCTGCCTATTTGTTTCGCAATCGGTTCCTGATTGGTTCGCCCATTGCCAGAGATCCCTGTCGCTGATCTTTGCCGACTGGCCATCTGATCTTGAGTATTGAGCGAAGACAGCTGTTAATGAAGGTCTGAAGTTTGTTTGAGATGCTCTTTATGACGCGCCAAGTCTCTGATCCGAATAGTAAGTAGCACTGACTGGCTTCACATTGGAGTTGAAAATCCGGATCTTATTTTCATTTTCCTGCTGAGTGGTTCTGTTGACCTCCACACAGACTTAAGGGTGATGAAAGCTTGTCTTGCTTATCCGATCCTCGTTGATTTGATATCCTCGTCAGTTCCGCTGGCCTGTAGTTGAAACGATGCTTCCCAGGTATGTGGGTAGGTAAAGGAGGTTGTTTCTTTCAGGTTCCTCCCATTTATGCTGATTGTTGTCCGTTGTTGTTGATGTTGCTGTTGGTGTTGGTCAGGAATCTTCATCACCTCTTTTTTCTCCTATATGTTCACCTGAAGTCCTATCTCTGATGCTTGTTCTGCCAGCTTGTTGATTTTCACTTGCATATCTTCCTGTTTGTGGGAAATCAGACGTATATCAACGGTGAAGTTCAGATCCTCCAAGGTTTTTGTGTGAGTCCATTTTATGCCTGTTTCCTCATTGGCCGTTGTCTGTCGCATTATCCAATCTACTGCAATCAGGAAGATCATTGGCGATACTAGGCAGCCAGCTTGCCTTACTCCCGTCCTAACTTCGAAGGCTTCCGTAAGTTTCCCGCTGTGGATTATTTGGCATGCAGCATTGTCGTATAACTGTTGGATGAGATGTGTAATTGTCGATGTGACCCCGTAGTAGCGAAGTAGTTACCAAATCACCTCTCGATCGACACGGTCAAAAGCCTTTTCAAATTCGATGAAGTTGAGATAGAAAGGTGACTGCCTCTCTATCCTTAAGGCCAACTAATTTAGATTACTCTTCCGGTAAGAGAAGGTATGATTACATGAGGATGTATGGTCTCTAAAATAGTTGACATACGTTTACTGGTTCCATGTTATGCGGATCATTCATTTTTTAATAAGGCATACTTCACCTCTTTCGTGCTAAGAATCTATGGTGCACATGTATTACTGTCTTATTCTTTAAGATTCTTCATTCCATCAGTTTCTCGTATCACTAGTTGAACTGTCGTCCAAGAATTTCACACGTTTCTTCGCAGGTGGTTACCCACAATTATGACGTAAACCTATCAAAACTTTATCTCTACAATTCACTCTATGTTTGGAAATATCTTAATAATAATACTACTAATAATAATCTATTCAAGTGTTGGTTTTTAGGGATTTGATTGGTTACAGGATTTCATCATGAACTGACATCAATTAGAGAACCATTGGAAAACCTGCAGGGAGTACTGGACAGCTGTTTCGTCCCAATTTGGACTCCTTGGCAGTACGCACCCACCACTAGGGTTTGAACCCAGGACCTTCTGGTTACAAAGCTAGGGGTTGCGCTATGCCATGAGTTGACAGAATTTAGAATTCATTGGCCATTGGATAGGGTCCCAGTGGCTTAATGGTATTCGCGCTCGCCTTGTAGCCAGAGGGTCCTGAGTTGGAGTCCCGGTGGGTGCGTTCTTCTGGAGAGTCCCAAACTAGGACGAAACAGCTGTGCAGTACTCTCAGGTTTCCCACTGGCTCTCTAACTGATGTCAGCTCATGATGAAATCCAATAATAATCTGCTTTATTCCAAAAGCAGTACTTATAATACAGAATAGAATTCACAGCATTTGTCACAATATTGCATCTGATTTACTTAAAATATAAGTAAAATTAAAAATTGAAACAAAATTAACCAGAGGAATTTGTCCACATTTAAGGTATAAAGTCAAAAATATTCGTCTTAGACCAAAAAGATTTACATGGATTGTAAGGTTATTATGCATACATAAATCCTGATAGGTTGAACTTACATTCACAAAACTAGCGTTAATATAATCGCCGGATCCCTGTTTTAGTACAACACGCGTTTGGTCGTCTATTAAAAAAAGAAACACAGATAAATGTTCATTATGATAAAACCATAAGAGTTTATGAATAATTCATTCATTAAAAAAAAAAAATACCAATGCTGTGAAAACGGAACTAACACGTCTCTTCAGTTGTCCAGTACTCCCTGCTTGTTTTCAATATTTCTCTAACTGATATCACTTCCTAGGCAAATCGGAAAAACAGCTCAAATTCTTATCAATCAATCAATCCTTTCGAGTTTAGTTACAGTTATCAGCAATAAATATGTACAGCCTAATGAAACAGACGCTACCGTATAGACTGTAACAAATTATTGCTCTTCAAGCGAAAAAAATAGTGTCTCTGCAAGTGTAACAGAAATCAGATAACCACTTCAGTCGATAAACAATCATCAGATCAGTTGGAAAGATGTTTTTGTTACAGACATATTACAGTCAGTTGTTACTGAAAAATAACTAAAGTGATACAATTTCAGCGTAACGTCTGATTCAGTTAGAATATTTTATGACTTAAATGAGACATAAAAATGTACGCTTTTGTAATTTTTATTATTGTTATTATCAGTGTCAAGAAATGTAACCAAAAGGAGAGGGAAGAATGAAAATATATTCGAATTCGGGATAGATCTATGTCTATTATCCAAGTCCCACAAAATCGAAGACTTACAAGCGAAAACCGACAAACTGATCGAAGAAGCAGCCAGCGAAGACAGAACTGCAGGTGAACAAGACGGAGGTTATGAAAATAACTAACCAACCAATCAACAACAACATCCAGCGCCAATCACCATCAAAGGGAGGGATTTGAAAGAGGTGACTTCATTCACCTATCTAGGGAGCATTGTCTCAACTAAAGGAAGTCGGAACGGACGAGGATGTCAAATCCAGCGAGAATCGGGAAGGCAGGCGACAAACATATTCATCAACCTGAAACCAATCTGGGAATCTTCGTCACTCACCCAGCATCAACAACAAAATCCAGTCGGATTTTCAATACAAACGTCAAGTCAGTCAGTTCTTCAATATGGATCAGAAACTTGGCAGGCGGGTCACAAAGAATATTTCCAACAGCCTGTTGCAGACCTTTATCAACCAACAACTGTCTTCGCTGGCTCCATACTGAAGATCAGATGGCCGGGCCGGAAAGAATCATCGACAAGAAACTATGGGAACAAACAAAACAAGAACCAATCGCCAAACAACAAATATGCAGGAGAAAGTGGAGATGGACTGGACACTCGCTGAGGAGACCGCTGGGTGATATCGCGCGCCAAGCCCTCGAGTGGGATCCGAAAGGGAAGCGGCGTGTGGGACGTCAGTGCAAGGTGACATGGAGGAGATGGTGTGAAGAGGAGTTGAAAGAGTATGCACTAACATGGATGCGGGCGAAAAGTACAGCAGAAGACAGAAGCAAGTGGAGACGTGCAGTTGAAGCCCTATGTTCCACTAGGAACCCAAGGGAACAATAATAATAATATGTATATTACTTTTGGAATGCTTCTATTCACAATTTAAATTTATTTACTATTCTTTTAGTGGCTTTTGTTCATGAGTCAGACTGGTTAATTAACCATGATACTTATTTGATATTTATCAGTTGAAACAAAAAAAAGAAACACGGTGAGAGTGTGAAATAGTTTTGTATCAAAATGTGTAACTTTTCATGAACTGTTAGATTTGTTAAATAAGATGTATCAATCGGTAAATGAAGCGGAGAAATTAAACAAGTAGAAGAACTAAGTGGGGTATTCATACATGAGTTTTGGATGTCAGGAATCACATTCGATTACTAGGTGACATCTCTGTTAGAGAATCACTGAAAGACCTGGGACTATAAATGGACAGCGGTTTCGTCTCAGTTTGGTACTCACCGGCAGTATGTATCCACTGGGGTTCGAACTCATGACCTCCTTGTTACAAGGGGAGGTCGTAGACCAATTAGTCACTGGGGTATGATTCTATTCCACGAATTTCAACTTCTACCAGTTAGTGATATATATAATGCAACCACCAGACAGTCATTGACCTCTTACCTGACTTGGTCGACCCCGATAGTAGCAACTTCCTCACTAGAGTTTTACATTAGTCAGCTGTTTATTTTTGGTAGTTCAATAAGAATGATATAAAGAATTTGTGTGTAGAGGGCATAAAAGCTTTGTATGCTAACGGAAATGTGTAGGCAGCTATTACTTTCTGGTTACGCACACCATATAAGTTGATTTTTTCTCGAAATATCTCAAACAGAAATAGAACTAATGATGCGTGACGACATGACTCTGAGATTTTCAGTACAGCGTAAGACATTTACACCTAAAAAAGTAATTGATTAAGTCTAGTCACTATCCAAGCTGTCTTTCTGGCCTGGTGTAACCAGCAGGAATATACATCCTAGCCAGCATAGATTATTGGCTCACTGCAAGATACAAACCTGGTAACTGTACCAAGGTAGCAGCTTTCGGTTAGATTAAGAGTGATGCCTTTTTACTAAAATTAGTATAATCCTATGACATTAAACTACAGTAGTGCTATATGGAAAATCGACACAATTCAGAACTCATTGATTATTGAATTCTAACTTAGTGGTTGGATTGTGATGTGCTCACCTAGTAATTTGAGGTGTCTTAGGTTTGATTCCAGGTGAAGCTATAGTTGAGTACCCTTGAAGAATCCCTAACCAGAGTGAAACAACTATCTTTTGCTCCCTAGCTTTCAATGATTCTCCGAAGGATTTCTATTCGTAACGAAATCTACCCTGAAATATCAGTGAACTTTTAGATTCTAAGGGAAGTAATTGTTTCAATTCCATCACTATCGGTCATTTGACCTTCAGAGGTAAATCAAGTTGTTTGTAGAGAAGTCTTTTCATTTAATACATGAAATATTTAAAAAAAAGTAACTCGAGTTATATATATATATATATATATATATATATATATATAACTGTTCAGTTAGGACGAGCACTTTCGAAAAGATCTAAACATGTGAATACAAGCTTGTGAAAAGTAACCGTGTTGATGACTAGTTCAAATCAGCTGTCTACCGGCTGACAATTTGGAGTTCATTTTATTCAAGAAAATTATCTCTAGTATGAATTTGAAGAATTGAAGTAAAGCCTTTCATTGAAAGCAGTCAGTAGGGTGTATTTTGCAGCGTGAAGAAAACTGTAACATACTTCATCAGCAGTCAGTAACTCTATTGTCTACTTTTGGAACTTTACCAATAGACAAGTGGAATAAATAACTAAGTCGACTTGAAAATGTTTTGAACTTCTGATTAAGATTATACATTCTTCTACTGTGCATATTTCAACTAGCTCGTAAACGGCTTATAAGTGGGTAATTACAAGCACAATGACGTTGAATATTCTGACTTTCTTGAAAACTGATCCAAGATAATTCGGCCAACACTTAAAGTTATAAAGTATGACATTTTCACTAATCAGTCAGCATACACACAGTGTTGTGTTTCAAGTACAACGATAGAAGATCAGAGACTTCGTTAAGGAATTCTCGCTTGGAATTTGGTATCTCTATGTAGCTAGTGCCGAAAAGAATCACCAACAAGAAACTATGGGAACAAATAAAACAAGAACCAATCGCCAAACAACAAATATGCAGGAGAAAGTGGAGATGGATTGGACACTCACTGAGGAGACCGCTGGGTGACATCGCGCGCGCATCAGGCCATTGCTCGAGTGGGATCCGAAAGGGAAGCGGCGTGTGGGACGTCCAAGGGTGACATGGAGGAGATGGTGTGAAGAGGAGTTGAAAGAGTATGCACTAACATGGATGCGGGCGAAAAGTACAGCAGAAGACAGAAGCAAGTGGAGACGTGCAGTTGAAGCCCTATGTTCCACTAGGAACCCAAGGGAACAATAATAATAATATGTATATTACTTTTGGAATGCTTCTATTCACAATTTAAATTTATTTACTATTCTTTTAGTGGCTTTTGTTCATGAGTCAGACTGGTTAATTAACCATGATACTTATTTGATATTTATCAGTTGAAGCAAAAAAAAGAAACACGGTGAGAGTGTGAAATAGTTTTGTATCAAAATGTGTAACTTTTCATGAACTGTTAGATTTGTTAAATAAGATGTATCAATCGGTAAATGAAGCGGAGAAATTAAACAAGTAGAAGAACTAAGTGGGGTATTCATACATGAGTTTTGGATGTCAGGAATCACATTCGATTACTAGGTGACATCTCTGTTAGAGAATCACTGAAAGACCTGGGACTATAAATGGACAGCGGTTTCGTCTCAGTTTGGTACTCACCGGCAGTATGTATCCACTGGGGTTCGAACTCATGACCTCCTTGTTACAAGGGGAGGTCGTAGACCAATTAGTCACTGGGGTATGATTCTATTCCACGAATTTCAACTTCTACCAGTTAGTGATATATATAATGCAACCACCAGACAGTCATTGACCTCTTACCTGACTTGGTCGACCCCGATAGTAGCAACTTCCTCACTAGAGTTTTACATTAGTCAGCTGTTTATTTTTGGTAGTTCAATAAGAATGATATAAAGAATTTGTGTGTAGAGGGCATAAAAGCTTTGTATGCTAACGGAAATGTGTAGGCAGCTATTACTTTCTGGTTACGCACACCATATAAGTTGATTTTTTCTCGAAATATCTCAAACAGAAATAGAACTAATGATGCGTGACGACATGACTCTGAGATTTTCAGTACAGCGTAAGACATTTACACCTAAAAAAGTAATTGATTAAGTCTAGTCACTATCCAAGCTGTCTTTCTGGCCTGGTGTAACCAGCAGGAATATACATCCTAGCCAGCATAGATTATTGGCTCACTGCAAGATACAAACCTGGTAACTGTACCAAGGTAGCAGCTTTCGGTTAGATTAAGAGTGATGCCTTTTTACTAAAATTAGTATAATCCTATGACATTAAACTACAGTAGTGCTATATGGAAAATCGACACAATTCAGAACTCATTGATTATTGAATTCTAACTTAGTGGTTGGATTGTGATGTGCTCACCTAGTAATTTGAGGTGTCTTAGGTTTGATTCCAGGTGAAGCTATAGTTGAGTACCCTTGAAGAATCCCTAACCAGAGTGAAACAACTATCTTTTGCTCCCTAGCTTTCAATGATTCTCCGAAGGATTTCTATTCGTAACGAAATCTACCCTGAAATATCAGTGAACTTTTAGATTCTAAGGGAAGTAATTGTTTCAATTCCATCACTATCGGTCATTTGACCTTCAGAGGTAAATCAAGTTGTTTGTAGAGAAGTCTTTTCATTTAATACATGAAATATTTAAAAAAAAGTAACTCGAGTTATATATATATATATATATATATAACTGTTCAGTTAGGACGAGCACTTTCGAAAAGATCTAAACATGTGAATACAAGCTTGTGAAAAGTAACCGTGTTGATGACTAGTTCAAATCAGCTGTCTACCGGCTGACAATTTGGAGTTCATTTTATTCAAGAAAATTATCTCTAGTATGAATTTGAAGAATTGAAGTAAAGCCTTTCATTGAAAGCAGTCAGTAGGGTGTATTTTGCAGCGTGAAGAAAACTGTAACATACTTCATCAGCAGTCAGTAACTCTATTGTCTACTTTTGGAACTTTACCAATAGACAAGTGGAATAAATAACTAAGTCGACTTGAAAATGTTTTGAACTTCTGATTAAGATTATACATTCTTCTACTGTGCATATTTCAACTAGCTCGTAAACGGCTTATAAGTGGGTAATTACAAGCACAATGACGTTGAATATTCTGACTTTCTTGAAAACTGATCCAAGATAATTCGGCCAACACTTAAAGTTATAAAGTATGACATTTTCACTAATCAGTCAGCATACACACAGTGTTGTGTTTCAAGTACAACGATAGAAGATCAGAGACTTCGTTAAGGAATTCTCGCTTGGAATTTGGTATCTCTATGTAGCTAGTGCCGAAAAGAATCACCAACAAGAAACTATGGGAACAAATAAAACAAGAACCAATCGCCAAACAACAAATATGCAGGAGAAAGTGGAGATGGATTGGACACTCACTGAGGAGACCGCTGGGTGACATCGCGCGCGCATCAGGCCATTGCTCGAGTGGGATCCGAAAGGGAAGCGGCGTGTGGGACGTCCAAGGGTGACATGGAGGAGATGGTGTGAAGAGGAGTTGAAAGAGTATGCACTAACATGGATGCGGGCGAAAAGTACAGCAGAAGACAGAAGCAAGTGGAGACGTGCAGTTGAAGCCCTATGTTCCACTAGGAACCCAAGGGAACAATAATAATAATATGTATATTACTTTTGGAATGCTTCTATTCACAATTTAAATTTATTTACTATTCTTTTAGTGGCTTTTGTTCATGAGTCAGACTGGTTAATTAACCATGATACTTATTTGATATTTATCAGTTGAAGCAAAAAAAAGAAACACGGTGAGAGTGTGAAATAGTTTTGTATCAAAATGTGTAACTTTTCATGAACTGTTAGATTTGTTAAATAAGATGTATCAATCGGTAAATGAAGCGGAGAAATTAAACAAGTAGAAGAACTAAGTGGGGTATTCATACATGAGTTTTGGATGTCAGGAATCACATTCGATTACTAGGTGACATCTCTGTTAGAGAATCACTGAAAGACCTGGGACTATAAATGGACAGCGGTTTCGTCTCAGTTTGGTACTCACCGGCAGTATGTATCCACTGGGGTTCGAACTCATGACCTCCTTGTTACAAGGGGAGGTCGTAGACCAATTAGTCACTGGGGTATGATTCTATTCCACGAATTTCAACTTCTACCAGTTAGTGATATATATAATGCAACCACCAGACAGTCATTGACCTCTTACCTGACTTGGTCGACCCCGATAGTAGCAACTTCCTCACTAGAGTTTTACATTAGTCAGCTGTTTATTTTTGGTAGTTCAATAAGAATGATATAAAGAATTTGTGTGTAGAGGGCATAAAAGCTTTGTATGCTAACGGAAATGTGTAGGCAGCTATTACTTTCTGGTTACGCACACCATATAAGTTGATTTTTTCTCGAAATATCTCAAACAGAAATAGAACTAATGATGCGTGACGACATGACTCTGAGATTTTCAGTACAGCGTAAGACATTTACACCTAAAAAAGTAATTGATTAAGTCTAGTCACTATCCAAGCTGTCTTTCTGGCCTGGTGTAACCAGCAGGAATATACATCCTAGCCAGCATAGATTATTGGCTCACTGCAAGATACAAACCTGGTAACTGTACCAAGGTAGCAGCTTTCGGTTAGATTAAGAGTGATGCCTTTTTACTAAAATTAGTATAATCCTATGACATTAAACTACAGTAGTGCTATATGGAAAATCGACACAATTCAGAACTCATTGATTATTGAATTCTAACTTAGTGGTTGGATTGTGATGTGCTCACCTAGTAATTTGAGGTGTCTTAGGTTTGATTCCAGGTGAAGCTATAGTTGAGTACCCTTGAAGAATCCCTAACCAGAGTGAAACAACTATCTTTTGCTCCCTAGCTTTCAATGATTCTCCGAAGGATTTCTATTCGTAACGAAATCTACCCTGAAATATCAGTGAACTTTTAGATTCTAAGGGAAGTAATTGTTTCAATTCCATCACTATCGGTCATTTGACCTTCAGAGGTAAATCAAGTTGTTTGTAGAGAAGTCTTTTCATTTAATACATGAAATATTTAAAAAAAAGTAACTCGAGTTATATATATATATATATATATATATATATATATATAACTGTTCAGTTAGGACGAGCACTTTCGAAAAGATCTAAACATGTGAATACAAGCTTGTGAAAAGTAACCGTGTTGATGACTAGTTCAAATCAGCTGTCTACCGGCTGACAATTTGGAGTTCATTTTATTCAAGAAAATTATCTCTAGTATGAATTTGAAGAATTGAAGTAAAGCCTTTCATTGAAAGCAGTCAGTAGGGTGTATTTTGCAGCGTGAAGAAAACTGTAACATACTTCATCAGCAGTCAGTAACTCTATTGTCTACTTTTGGAACTTTACCAATAGACAAGTGGAATAAATAACTAAGTCGACTTGAAAATGTTTTGAACTTCTGATTAAGATTATACATTCTTCTACTGTGCATATTTCAACTAGCTCGTAAACGGCTTATAAGTGGGTAATTACAAGCACAATGACGTTGAATATTCTGACTTTCTTGAAAACTGATCCAAGATAATTCGGCCAACACTTAAAGTTATAAAGTATGACATTTTCACTAATCAGTCAGCATACACACAGTGTTGTGTTTCAAGTACAACGATAGAAGATCAGAGACTTCGTTAAGGAATTCTCGCTTGGAATTTGGTATCTCTATGTAGCTAGTGCCGAAAAGAATCACCAACAAGAAACTATGGGAACAAATAAAACAAGAACCAATCGCCAAACAACAAATATGCAGGAGAAAGTGGAGATGGATTGGACACTCACTGAGGAGACCGCTGGGTGACATCGCGCGCGCATCAGGCCATTGCTCGAGTGGGATCCGAAAGGGAAGCGGCGTGTGGGACGTCCAAGGGTGACATGGAGGAGATGGTGTGAAGAGGAGTTGAAAGAGTATGGACTAAGATGGATGGCGGCGAAAAGTACAGCGGAAGACAGAAGCAAGTGGAGACGTGCAGTTGAAGCCCTATGTTCCACTAGGAACCCAAGGGAACAATAATGATGAATAATAATAATATAGTGAAATTATGTACATCTTATCTTCAAATCAACACTTCCACACATCTTCCATGTTGTCCTACTTCTCGCCTTCCTTCATATTGCATGAGTTTCATTTTCTTCCTACCATGTCTCCAATGTATCTCCACACCATTGAATCATTTGCTTTCTCTGACATCAAATTTATCTTCCTGCTATCTAATGTTTTTATGCCGATGAACGTCTGTTTATATACTACTGATAAATCTTACCAGTAGCACACGCCACACAAATCCAAGTTTTAGTTGATTTCTGATTCTGACAGAGATGCTTTATAATTCTTAATAATGGTCAGTTGTTTTGTGGTTGCTACCCAATATTAATACCTAATTTTAATACAGCCATCAAGTTCATTCAAAAAGATTTATCACCAGAGATTAAAGAGTTAGGATAGTGGTTATGATTAGAATTAAAATTGCTACAAAAAAAATATTATCCAGTTGGAGGAAATATTTCCTCTCAAGCATAGGCTGTAGTAAAGTCTAGTTCAAAACAGAAAAACAGTTTCTCGCCAATACTTTAATCTTGTCTCATTTCATATGCTAAGTATAAGCTGAAGAAATGAAACACCCAGGATTATATTGATTTATTTGCATAATCATGGTTCGTTAATTAATCTAAAGTCTTTTTGGTCCTATTGTCAGCTTTCAACTATAATATGAGAAGTTACACTTTTCATTACTGCAAACAATGAATTATCATGAAATAGGATGAAATATGCTGGAGTGGGTATACACTTGTGATATTTAGTTTAAAAATTAAGCCTAGGTTGAATTGGAAACTTCGCCTACAACTCACAAATGTATGTTCAACTATTGATTTATAAGGATTTGGATGACTGGTTACAGAATTTCATAATGAGCTGACATCAGTTAGAGAACCATAGGAAAACCAACTGGGAGTACTGCGAGACAGCTGTCAAGTCCAACATTGAGACTCTTCAGAAGTACGCCAGGGTTCAAACCCAGGACCTTCTGGTTACAAGGCCAGCTAGCTCGTAGATCATTAAGATACCGTGACCGGCCGATCCAATGACTGCTGTACAAATTCCAACTTCTGCCAATTCATGACATAGCGAGACCATTAGCCAATGTCATCCGTGGCGAGTCGCTAGTAAGCAACTTGTTGATTTTCATGACAGATATGCTGTTAGTGAGGTCACACAACCTCAGATAACCCAAAAAGTAGGTAAAACAATTCCAGCTCCCACTTATCCAACCTGAGATACTAAATACTCTGAATTAACAATAAGGAAAAGTTGAGAGGCTCAAATTAAAATGTGATATTACTAACTCTCAGAATGAACTGGGTAAGAAAGTGTGTGGCATGTGTTACTGACAAGAATTGTAAGTAGTATATGGATACGGGTATAAATTTTTATTTGATCTGTATGAATACGGAATAATGGAGAGATAGATTTAATGCAGAGGAAAAGAAATCAACAATGCTCATGAAATAATATGGAAAATATCAAGAGGAAGAGGTGTTCAAAACGTGATTTTGGTATTTGGTAGCTGGCAATAAATAATTCTTTTGGTCAAATACTTCTGTGCTCTGCCGCTACTAATGTAGACTACGTAACTACTAGGATTAAGGGATAATAGAAATTATCGTTAGACCAAAGCTCTGAATCAATTTTAGTGACTAGAGTAAATTTACTGTAACATGCTAGTTCGAAATTTTTCAATAACACGTTACTGTTAGTTTGCTTGTATACAAGTGTCATCTGATTATCATCTTTCATCATTTACGCTTCAACAGTTTTATTTAGAAAACTTCATTTTCTCTAGAAGTTCTTAGGACAAAAGAAGGAACGTAAACTGAAAAAATGAGTACTACTAACTTAAGGGATTTTTTTTAATGTGCGAAAGAATGCAAGTCAATAAACTGTTGATTAACTGAGTGATCTGACATCATCAGGTAGTTAAAATATCGAATTATGCATTGACAATGAAATAAAAGTGGACAGAATACAGCTACTATTGGGATGAGAGACTCTGTCTGTGTACAGACTGAGTTAAGAAGACTTTATTGGAAACTTTTTCTTCATACATTTATTAGTATTTCTATACCTCCATTTAAAATAACTTTTGAGGTATTGTTCAACGTTTAGAAGGTGAAGTATACTCACTTACAAGCTTTAAGATGTCAGAGAATTTAGTCAGTCTTAAGACTGGTGAATGACAACTATTTATGGTTATTCTTTATTTCCTACTGATAACATTTATCAGTAGTATATAAAGAGACAGTCATCAGTATAAAAATACGGATTAGCACCGAGATACATTTGATGTCAGAGAAAGAAAGTGATTCAGCGATGCTGAGAAACATGGGAGACATGAAAGGAAGACAAACAAACACATGCAATATGACGGAAGGTGAATAGTAGCACAACATGGAAGATGTGTGGAAACGTTGATTTGAAGATAAGATGTACAAAATTTTGCTGTATAGCGATACCGAATTCCAAACGAACATTCCTTAACTGTTACAATTCTACTGTAAGCATTTTTCAAATAAGTATATACTTATGCATATGTTTGGTAAAGGGTACTTTCAGGTTAGACCACGGACTGATATCAATTAGAGAACCATTGAAAACAAGCAGGGAGTACTGCCAGATAGCTGTTTCATCCTAGTTTGGGACTCTTAAGCAGTATTCACCCACCGGGATTCGAAGCTGGTCACAAAGCAAGTTCGTATACTATTCAGTCACTGGGACCTGACTCAATGGTTCATGAATTATAGCTTCTACCAATTGGTGATTTTAGTGCGAACACTAACCAGTGTCATTGGTGGGACATCCATCCTCACACTTGACTGAATGAACCTAACTGGTCATGACTTCTCACTAGAATGCCTCCAGGAAACTTTGTCCTGTAGCTAGCAACTAGTGCGCATCAGACTGACTAGCAAGAACTCGGTACTTTGGCAATTACTGCCTAGTTATGATGGAGAAGATTTGTGGCTCAGGTGGATGATTTTGATGTAGTTGTGTTCTCCAAGCTGGATGGTTTATTTGCAAAGCTTTCATCGCCCTACTAGGCAACATCTCCAGTGCACACTTGAATTTGAAGTAAGCTTTCAGATTTCTCTACGAGTTTATTAATCGTTTCTCCCGGTAGCCTTGGACGTGATTGGTTGTTTTTGTGAGTTTTCACATCCTCTTGGCTGCCACCAGTTGATAAGAAGGAAATTTCACACACAAGGGCTGAAAGTTCACGTCAAGAGAGCAATCAGTACCAATACAGTAGCCTAGAGGGTGTGCGAAACCCACAAAAACAACTAAACACATTCAAGGTCACCAAGAGAGATAACTAATAAACTCGTGGAGAAACATAAAAGCTCACATTAAACTGACCTGTATGCGCTGAAGATGTTGTCTAGTAGGACAATGAAAGCTTCACAAATCAACCATCTAGTTCAGAAAACACAATTATATCAAAAAGCTGCCTAATACTAATAAGATCATGAAATGAGCATTCTATCAATCCAATAAAGCTCACATAGTAACATTAACGAGACGTAAAATCTCCGATTAAAATGAGCCTATCGATGGACACACAGTAAATTAAGTTTGGCTGGAATAAAATCCTACTGATTATTATAATAATTTATGCTTCTCTCTCTGTGCTGAACAAAGATATAATCAACGTATCAAATGTATAACAAATTAAAATATTTGGTTTTGATAAAAACAATTATTCAAAGCAACTTTAGATTTATCGGAATACAAATAAATGCTTACCATGATGCCTTAATTTCAGTACAATACTTGACATTTAAAATTTGGTGATACAGCTTTTAGGAAAAAAACAGTAATTCTAACAATGTACGCATTCAAGACACCAAGCAGAGAAGGCAAAGAAACAGTTTTCAAACTGAAAAAATAAGCAGCTAAAAGTATACGATTTAAGACGGAATGAGTTCCATCTCAGTGCCAATAGTACCATCTTAGTACCAACAGATTATTCTGCTGATCCCGGATAATATGCAAGTTAGTATCGAGCTGGTCTCGTTTACTATCTGATTTTTTACTGAAGGTGAGCATCGGATAAATTGACTACTGCTACATTTTTTAATCTCCTCTTGTGTTGTATGCTACTGAAAAGACTTTGTAAGTAGTATATCGTGTGTGATGCCTTCCGGAAGAATACTGAATAGCAAAGCAATGAATTAAATCGGGAAGTGACAGATTCTTGTGAAACAGTTTGCAAAACATGAAAATAAAGGCGAAAGGAGCACAGAACAAAGAACATAACGTGCAAATTGGAGATTTCACTGTGTTGGGGGTTTAAGCGTTTTATCACAACTGTTCAACATTTTGTCAAATAAACAATCCCTTGTCAGATACTACTGTGTTTTGCGGTTTAACATAAACGTCAATATATATATATATATATATATATATATATATATATATATATATATATAGGGTACAGTGCATGTGAATAGTTTATAAAGCCTGAAGGTAAACGGGTCTACATAATAAAACTAATGAAATTCATGGCCAACTCTCACTGAAATAACAACATCTGTGATAAGATCAGCTTACAGCTTCTTAGCCATAAAACTAAAATTGCAAATTTGCCATGTAAGCTATTTCAAAAATGGCTTGATTTCACTTCTCTAGAATTTTAGATTGATTTACACATCCCTAGTTCAGTTTCATGTAACCTAATATTAATTAAATTTTGTTTGCTAGAGAAAAAATAAAACATTATTTTGAAAATATATTTCCTGTGGAAAAAAAAATGAGGCAAGATATTGTCCTAGAATCACATATTGAGCTTGAATGAAAAGAAACACACACACACAACAATTTTTCAAGTATTGGTTAGTAGGGATTTGATTGATTGGTTACCGGATGTCATTATGAGCTGACATCGGTTAGAGAACCATTGGAAAACCGACCAGGGAATACTGCCAAACGGCTGTTTACTCCTAGTTTGGGACTCCTCAGCGGCGGGCACCCACTGCTAGAGTTCGAACCGAGGACCTCTTGGTTACAAGGCCAGATAGCTTGTATACCATTAAACCACTTAGACCCACCGATCCAGTGGCCGCTTCTGTCAATTCATGCAGGTATTACTGGGTCGTTAGGTTCCAGTGGCTTAATGGCCTGCGGGCTCGCTGGCCTTGTAATCAGGAGATCCTGGGTCCGAGCTCTGGTGCGGGATGTGTACTGCCTATCGGTCTCAAACCAGAAGGAGACAGCTGTCTAGTACTTCCAGGTTTTCAATGACTCTCTAACCAATATCAGCTCATAATGAGATCCTGTAACCAAACAACAACTCTCACTTGTTTTGTTTTTCCTTCTTTTGTATTTCGAGTGAACCATAGGGCTTCAAACATGAGCTTTTAAATTTCAATAGCTGTAGTGTTTTTTATTACGCATCAGATTTATAGCCTCACGTTGCACCTTCTGTCCCTGTTGGACTTACTACCAGTGAAGCGAGATTTAATAGTACTTCAAATGGGAACCAATCCCGGACCACTCAGCCATCGACATGTAAGGGGTCGAACTCAGGACCTTCAGCTAGAAAGGAGAGATACTTGACCATCCAACCACTGAAACACTTTTATTTATTACTGTCGATATAAACTGGTTTTTACGTCAACCCTTGATGGTGAGTAATAACAGTTAACAGTAGAAAAATGTAGAATAAAACTAGGATTATTTCTTTGAAGTCACAGACCCTAATTATCGTTCAGATCACGATTTTGAAAATCCAGGAAGATGGCATGAATGGAAACGAAAATAAGTGAATACGTTTAAATTTCAGTTAAGATTTCGTCACAAACGAAAAATTCTTAGAGAATAGCTGAAAAACAGGGAGTGGCTTAGAAATCTTCTGTTATTGCTTAAGGATAAACAGCGGTGCATATCTCTAACATTCGAACAAAGGCCTTCAGGTTAAGCACCAATTCACTGATTATGCATTCATTGCTTTTGAGTTTAATGAGCCGTAAACTCACAACCTCAAGGTCCAGGACTCTACCCTTGGTAGGGTCATTAATGCGCTATACTGAGGATCACCAACTTGCATAGTGCCTGAATGTTTTTAGCGGTTCTGTAACTAATGTCACTTTGTGATGAAATCCAAACCGAAACTAATCGAAATCTTTAGAAACCCTGCATGTGAATACCGCCCGAATGTCAGAATGACTTAAGATGGGTACTCTTCGTGAGACTGAAAAATATTGAGAATATTTTTAAGCTTTATGAACCCATAGTCACGAATATATCATTCAAGGGAATGATTTCATATGCAATTAGTTGGTTTCAGATCAACTTTTTATTGCTGATTAGTGTCAATAAAGAAGGATTAACGCACTGAAAAACGTTCATATCCCTTTTCTTTCTAACTGATCAATTGTATGAATAAAATTGATCAGTTGAACCTCACAATTAACATTTTATCAGTCAATGTAAATGACTGAAACTCATTGGTCTACATTTACCAGTTTGCATTACCTCGGCACAGACTATGTCACCAATGGAGACTCATTTTCACATGCAACTTAGTTGACTATACAAGTTAATTTTTTTCTTTAGAAATTTTCGAAAAGCCTATTCCAGTCACAGTTATTAAGGAGTAACTGATCGTTTTACTATTTGGACTGATGTTGGTGAGAGAACCGCTGCAAACAAGCAGGGTGTACTGGACAGCTATTTCATCCTAGTTTGGGACTCAACGGCACTACGCATCCACCACCGGGGTTCGAATCCAGGACTTCACGGTTATAAGTCAAGGTAGTAGACCATTCCGCCACTGGGACCTGATTCAATGGCCCATGAATTCTAACTTCTACTAATTCGTGAACTTAGCATGACCACCAGTTAGCTTCACAATAGTTTTAATTAGAGAGATTGGCTAAAGCTGTACAATAATAATTGACCTTGATGAAGTAATACATGCTTACATTCAGCACTCTGCTTCAAAGCTATTAATTCCATTCCCTTATGACGAAGATGTGCGATAATCTGTGGGTCGTCCTAGGGTGACATAGAGGAGGTCGTAAGAGGAGGAGATGAGAGATTATGGGCGATTGTGGATGCGGCTAAAGACGATGGCAAAAAATAGAAGGAAGTTGAGATGTGTTACTGAAGCCATATGTTCAACTCGGAACATGGAAGCTTGTTTATTGAATTCTAGGAAGAACATAAGCATACTTTGATCAATGATAAATGTAGTCTGAAGAGTACACCTAATAATGGAAATAGAGAAAGAGAAATCGTACAGGTCGTGAGATTCTCGTGAACTTCTATCATGGATGAATTGTGATAGTGTGTTGAGAAAACACAAAGGAAGCATTATGATTTACAGATCAAATTATTTAGTTTTCATTATACGCGAATATAGGCTAAGGTTTAGAAAAGAGTGTCATTCACCAAAATGTACTGAAATCTTTCGTGTCCTTGTCTCACATTCCAACTTTATCGTGTTTTTGACTGAAAGGTATCTCCAAGGCCCTCTTAATTTTTAATTTTTCCTTCACGTTCCCAGTGGAACATAGGGCTCCAAGCTAGTGGCTTGAAGTTTCTGTAGCAGTGTTTAATTTTTACAGGATGGGGTTGCTAGCCTCATGTCCAACCTTTCCTCTTTACCAGCATTATTTCTGGCTCAGTGAGGTAAAGGAGTGCGTCGGCCGGGGATAGAACCCCGGACCATATGCATGGTCGGCGAGCGTGCTAACCGCTATACCACCGACGCTCTTACACATTCAAAATATAAACGAGCTTTGTTTAACTCTGTTATAGCTTCGTATGAAACCTCACTACTATTAGCTACAGTCTACTTGACTCGATAAATATAAATTGTGTTTTGACACAATATAAGCTACCGACAGGTAAATGATGGCTGACAGTGACGTTGGAAAACAAAGATGAGGTGTAAACTTCATTTTAATAGTAATAAGGTGGACAGGGGATTGTTTGATATAGTCGGAGTCTGAGTGAAAAATAAGTTGCTCACACTGACGAATATACATAAATCTACACTTCTATGTAAACTGTCATCAAATGAATTCATAAACAAATACTTTTGAATTGATTAGAAGTTAAAAATATCAGCTTTATGCATTTCGAATGCAATCCAAGTATAGTTATAATTAATTGTTAAACAATGTGAACAATTATTCATTCTTAAGTATTGGTTTAGTAGGGATTTTGTTTGATTGTATGGAGGATTTCATTATGAGCCGACATCAGTTAGAGAACCATTCGAAAAACTGAGAGTGCTGGGCAGCTGTTTCGTCCTAGTTTGGGTTTCCTCATCAGTACACACCCACTGTGGTTCGTACTGACGATGAGTCTCAAACTATGAAGAAACAGCTGTCCAGTGCTCCCTGCAGGTTTTCCAAGTGGTTCTCTAACTGATGTCAGCTCATGATGAAATCCTCCATACAACTATTGATCCGTAGAAAATCGTGGTGACTGAAGCGGGGGAAAGAATACGCCCTGAAGCTGGATTCAAAGAGATACACTCCAGGTGACTGGATTGCAAATGAAAGTAAAATTTTAAAACATTTACTCGCTTAATGTCATAGCTCCAGTGATAGTTCACTTTCCTCTTATAATCCAAAGTTTGTTTACATTTCAATGCTTATTCTCTCAGGCTAAAATAGTTTGTCAAATCAGAATATCAGGTGCTGAAAGCATGTGTATACAGGACCTGGTCGCCAAAGATAACATAAAATAATAATTCCTGAACACTGTCGGGATATTCTCGTTAAGAGATCAATAAGAATGCAGATGACAACTGTCTAACATTTGATCAAAAAATTTTTTGATAAAGACGGAAAGGTAAAACCATCTTCATTTAACACATAAGTACAAATTTATACACCTCGAAAAATAAATGACACACGCACACATACATACACATAGACTTACATGGTGAAATATCACGGTAACGATTCTTTATTGAATTTTCACTTAACCGAGACACATTCATAGTGAGACCAGATTTTCGTCTAGGCAAATGCTTTAAACGTAGATGTATTGAAGGAAGAGAACAAAGATAATGAGTCAAAGTAATTAATTTAAGTATGTGTTAAAGTATATCAGTAGTAATTGCATAACACGATGAAATTTAATAGTAATAATTTGCTTTATTCCAAAACAGTACTTGTAATACTGAATGGAATTCTCAACATTTTACTACAGTATTGCATTCAGTTAGTAAATTAACAATAAATAAAATTCTACATAGATTAAGGGTAATCTCAGTTCATTTTGACAACATATTGGCATGTCGGTAGCAAGCCAAAAGTGAACACAGTGTTTGAAGGTGTTAGAAAAGTAGATACTACTAGCATATTTACTGGCATAAGAGGTAACAAAAAGGTCGAGATATACAGAGTGTGAAAGAACGAAGAATGTTTTAAATAGAGCTTGTAAAGAAGAGAGAAATAAAACAGAAACAGATAATCCGAATAAATCTGCTGAAAAAGCTGTGGCTTACACGGCGAAACGTTCAGAAAAATCTTGTTTTGATTTTCTTAACACGCTGGGATTAATTTAAATAATTTATAATGAAAACAGCACATAACAAAAAAAGAGAAAAGGGAAAGAAAGAAAGAAAACGTTGTACCTATAAATGGTATGAGTTGAAAAGACGAGATCCCATTGTTCTACTGATTATTCAATAAGTTATAGGTATCACGCCTAATGCTTTCTTTATCGCACACAACACGAGCTAAGTAGGTTATGGTTGAGTTTTTGTACTTGCTGGTGCGAGCATATAGTTTTCTATTTAGGATTCTGGTTCTGCCTGAAGAGATACAAGGGGAGAGTTGTGAATGAAGAGGGTGTTGTGAGTTAGATAAAATGGATTTAGCCCATTTTTCATATGAGTCCAAGTGCCTGTCGATCAGAATATTAACAAGCTGGTTAAGTGGCACGTAGCTTACCCTGCTGACAACCTTTAACATCCTGCGTACTATGGTATAGTCTCTCTTCAGCAGCCCAGGAAAAACTAAGAAGGAACAATAGATAGGCAGGATGCAAGAGTTAACGAATCATAGGAGTAAGAGTTGGGTTATTCCAGAATGTCTTAACTTCTTGATGTAAAAGGTGAGACGGAATATTATCCTAGAAATCATGAAGATATGAGACGACCAGGAAAGATCAGCAGATAGAATGACGCCTAGGTATTTACTTTCCGACTTGGTTTCTATTTCAGTGCCATATAAATAACACCTTTCTCTACTAACCCCCTTCTTTTAATTTATTCAGTACTCTCTCAATACTCATTTTTTTTATCACACGTATACTGAACCATTCATTTCATTTCAGAGTGACTAAGAGCTGCTCCATTGATGTGTTGTATATCACAATGACTCAAAGAGCTACACTGACTGGAAATAAGGTTCCTGCAGGTAGAAGAGATATAACAATCATTGATTCATTCATGAAGTACTGGAATACAGAGAATGTCGTATGAAAACGCTATCTTCTTCTGTCTAAATGGAGATTCCCTGGTCAAATGGTCGAAAGTGTCACTATCATTTGTGTGAAAAAACACATGGCATATACGAGTATTTTTGTTTTATAGAAATGGGTATATGTACGCAATCGGGTTACTGTTCTGATAACAGGTGGATTATAACAAAACAATTAGTGTCTAGATTTGATGAGCAAAGTTCGACGGTAGATTAGCACGAAACAAAACTCCTATTTTTGACTTAGTGTTTCTCTTATAATAACAGAAAATTAATCCTGCAAGTACTGGGGAGCAGTTTCATCCTAGTTTGGAGTTTTTTATAGTACCCACCCACTGAAGTTCGAACCCACGACCTTCTAGTTACAAGGTCGTAGACCATTCAGCCATTGGGACCCGCCGTTCCAATGGTCTTTGCATGAATTCCAACTTGCGCCAGTTCACTAAATGGCATGAACACTAGTCAGTGTCGTCCTCACACCCAACCTGCAGTATCCCATTGGCCACAACTTCCCAGGGAACTACCTACCTGAATAGGGACAGTCACCAGTGAGCATCAGACTGATATCCAAGTGTTGGTTAGCAGGGATTTGATTGGTTTGAGGATTTCATCATGAAATGACTCCATTTAGAGGACCACTGGAAAACCTGGAAAAACTGTTTCGTCTCACTAATTTGGGACTCTTCAACAGTACGCACCCACTGAGTTTCATACCGACGACCTGCTGGCTACCGATGTCAGTTCATGACGAAATCCTGAAAGCAATCAAATTGGACATTTAGACATTTAGGCTCTAGTTTTCTGAGTCTTACTATTTACCTAGTGATTATTAATCAACAACGGGTGATAATAGCCAATATTTTGGCTTGGTATTTTGTCCTATTAGTGATTTACACACGTACTTAGAAGAGATTTTTGCACAAGCATGGCAGAAAAAAATTCCACTTGATGTGAAAGCACAGTCTCATAGCTATATATATATATATATATATATATATATATATATAGAATGTTAAAGATGCATTTCCGCTCAGCAGAGCACTAAAACCAGACTTAAAATTGGGATGACAATATATTACGTAGTAAGGAAGAAAAAAAATGATTTTAAGAATGTAAGGAAATTTGGAGATAGAGTAAAATTGATCACCAGTTGGAAGGAAGTAGCTCTGTTGACAAATTTAAATACAGATATATGGGCAGAAAGTCAAACAGCGTCTTTTCTTTTGTTGTAGAAACTATTGCTGAAATTAGAAATGACCTTGTAATGCCGAGAAAAAGTTTACTGTTTGTTAGCTGAATAACTAACTTTCACATGTATTTGTGTACAAAAAAGATTCGGGTTCGAACCCTGGTGGGTGCGTACTAATGAACAGTCCCACACTAGGCTGACGAAACAGCTGTCCAGTACTCCCTGCAGGTTTTCCAATGGTTCTTTAACTAATTTCAACTCATGATGAAATCCTGTAACCAATCAGTTCCCTACAAACCAAAACTTGGATACTATTGTTGTTCTAACTCGTTAACGGGAAGTCACTTCAAGAGACTTTATGAGTTCACATCGAAGGATAAAAATTCCATTATATCATATTTGGTGGCATGTATTTTTGATGGTGATGAAAATAGTGTTAGGCACGAAATAACTAATTAACCAGCTAACCTTCTTTCCACTAGTAAATAAACAATTTTTCCCATCTTTAAACCATGAAGCTTGATTGTTACTCTTCTTCTTCTTATATTTATATAGTCCTCTCATTTTTATTTTGTTTATTTCTTCCTAAGTGTAAACATCGTTCAAGCTCTGAAATAATCGTTATTTACTTTTTTTGTATTTCCCTTACCATGCTATGTCAAGAGGACATTAGATTCAATACTCCTGCAACATGCTAAAATTGACATATTGTATCGGCAATATTGCTTAAAACAAACCCACTGTTATTATTGCCATTATTATCATTATTATAGTTATTATTCTCATTTTATTCTCTGCACAATTTTGACGACAATATTCCTACTGTAAATTTGGAAATGTTCCTGTGGTTATTTTCATTCATATTTCAGTGAATTAGATGCAATATTGTGACAAATGCTGAAAATTCCATACTGTATTTTTTAATAGGATCTCGTATAAAATAGTATAGCATCTTTTCTCACACATATTGTGATTGATCAATATAGGATCAATCATTTCTCACAGCTGTGAGCCGACCTTTATTGTAGTAAGGATAGTGTATAAGAATCATGTATACTTTTCCAAATAAATGTACAGTACAGTATCTTACAGTCACAGGCATAGGCCAGCTTTTGTCTTTTGATATTTGTCTGGCCCAGTGAATCGGAAGGTACAGCGGACAAATAGGCCTATTATTGTATCGGATATAATAAAGTGGCGACTGGTTTATTCAGTTCAGTGCAGTTCTAACACTATTATAAGTACTGTTTTTGGAACAAAGCAGATTATTATTATTAATACTGATACCAGATTATCATAAGTTGGATGCCCATTACTAATTAACTTGCTTACTGTTAGAAAAAAAGTAGGAAATTAACTTGTAATGAGAAAGACTTTCTTTACAGCTCTCCTTTGATTTTTAGCCGAGATGTAGTCAAATCAGTACTATGCTACTAAAATGGGTATCTTTTATTCCGTATACCGCCATATGGCTTATAGAGTGAATCAAAATGTTTAGAGGTTACTTCTAGGCAGTGAGCATTGTTTCAATCACAGCCGGCAGAACAGACGAAGATGTCAAAGCTAGACAGAATCGGAAAGGCAAGATACAACTTCATCAACCTGAAACTAGTTTAGAAATCCTCAGCTCTCACTCAGCAAAAACAACAAGATTCGGATCTTCAAAACAAATGTGAAGTGAATTTTTCTATACGGGTCAGAAACTTGGCATGTGTGTCACGGAAAGGATTTCCAACAAGTTACGGACTTTTATCAACAGCTGCCATCGCTCTTTATTGGAGATCAAATGGCCGGGCGGCCAGAAAGAATTCATAACAAGAAACTCTGGCCGGCAACGAAACAACCAAGAACCAATCGCTCAAAAAATATGTAGGAGAAAATAGAAATGGATCGGGTATATGTTGAAAAGGCCGTCGAATGACATCGCGTGCAGTGCAAGCCATCGCTCGAGTGGAATTCCAACAGGAAGCGAAAGGTTAGTCATCAGTGCGAGAGTGACATGGAAGTGATTGTTCGGGGAGGGGGAGGTGAGATATTATGTTCAATCGTGGACCCAGCTGTAGAGGCCAGAAGAGAATAGAACAACATGGAGATATTTTGTTGAAGCTCTTTGTTCCACTCGGAACCCAGAGACTGATTTCATATCTTCTTTTTGGTAGACTAACAGTCTCAAACAGGTATTCTGCCCACTTTCATAGCTACTATATGGATCACAGACTTGGCGCGTCATAAAGAGCATCTCAAACAAACTAAGGACCTTCATCAACAGTGGTCTTCGCTCATTACTTTGCTCAAGATCAGATGGCCAGAAAAGATCAGCAACAGGGATCTCTGGCAATGAGCGAACCAACCAGGAACCGATTGTAAAACAAATAGGCAGGAAGAAGTGGAGATGGATTGGCCATACCCTGAGGAAACCATCAAGTGACATCACTAGACAAGCCACCGCTCGAGTGGAACCCGAAAGGGAAGCGGCGAGTTGGTCGTCCAAGGGTGACTTGGAGGAGGTCATGCGAGGAGGAGATGAAAGCATGTGTGTAGACTTGGAGCGGAGTGAAAAAGTTGGCAGAAAACACAAGGCAATGGAGGTGCGCAGCTGAAGCCCTATGTTCCTCTAGGAACTAAAGGATAAAATAATAAAATATAAAATGTTTAGAGCCAAAGAATATTTTCAATAGTTGGTTTGTAAGGATTAAATTTGTTTTGAAAAGTTGATCACAGATTGACATCAGTTAGAGAACCATTGAAAACAAGCAGGGAATACTATGAGATAGCTGTTTTATCCTAGTTTGGAAATGCTCGCTAGTGACTGACTTGCTACAGGACTGAGTTTCCTGGTTAGTTCTAGTTAGAAGTCGTGACCAGTGAGGTCTATACAGTCAAGTAAGAGGATGGATATCTCACCGATGACATTGGTTGGTGGTCGCGCTAAATCACGAATTGCTAGAAGTAAGAATTCAAGGGCCATTGGATTGGGTTCCAGTGGCTGAATGGTATACAAGCTTGCCCTGTAACTGAAAGATCCTGGGTTCGAACCCCGGTGGTGGGTGCGTACTGCCAATAATTCCCAAACTAGGATGAAACAGCAGTTCATCACTCCTTGCTTGTTTTCAATGGCTCTCCTACTGATATCAGTCTGTGCTCAACTCGTCAAAGAATATTGTCAAGTTTGTTGGCGAGAATCGGTTAGATAACAGTGATCCATTTAACTTAAGTTAGTTACTTAGTTAGTTAAAGATATAGATTGATACCTGTGACATCAAAAGCGGCGAATTTTTCATCACACTAGAGTTCAGGCGCACAGAATTCATCTTGTAACCAGCCATATGCTATATTTCTGTCTGTAAACCGTCGTAAAGAATGCTGGAGACTGCAAATAGTTTTATGGCAGCTAATAAAATTGGTTAAACTCAACGAGTTCTTGTAAGCGAATAGACATTTTCACATGGAACCAACCCAGTTTCAGTCTGTTAATCTAAGTTTACACAGATTCACTACAGTGATTTGTTAGATAACCTGTGATCTTCTAGGACGACTCATATACCTTTCTATGCTCACTATTTTTGAGAGAAGTCAACAGGCTGATGATCTTAGATCCAGATATCCTCCTTATTGGTGATACTAAGCAATCATTTAAAAATCTCCATAGTGATATTTATAGGACATGATTAATACAAATACGTATTTTCGGTAAATTCTTATCGGGCTTTTTACATTTACACAATGAAATATTAGTCATGGGCATTTGAATTAAGGTTGTTAATAAAATGTATGGGATCAGAGTTCAGGGATGTGAATTAATGGATAACAATCGAAGTGATAATAATAATAATAAGGATAAATTCATTCAAGTGTTTATATAATCTAGACAACGGTGAGTTTATACGTAGAATGTGTATGCTAGTTGGGGTAGACAGGAAAATAACTATCGTCACATCGCAATTAGATAATATAATAATAATAAATTGTGAAACCGAGAATAAAATGTACATCTACGACACAGCATGATATTGACAATACAGTCAGCATTACAAATAAAATAAAAATATAATGACATAATATTTACAGTTATCCAGTGTCATCAGGACAGATAACCATTTTAGGTTAAGGGTAAAGGCCAAGGGAGGGGGAGAGCGACTGAACATACTTTTTCTGAACATAGAAGTCGGGTTGAAAAACCTTTTTGACAACTGCCTCAACTATGCTCAGCAACTGAAGACGTACCAGCCTAGGGAGTTGAGGTGGCACTCTCTATAGAATTGTGAAAGCTTAATTTTAGTCAATTTTGTGCCCTGTATCCACTAGATATGTCAGTATGGAGCTTCTGATTGACCTAACGACTCTTCTACCTAACAACATTGGAAAATGCTCCAGATGGTGACAGTGGGCTTGACGAGTCGTTCTACCTATGTAACTGTCTCCCCACGAACAGTTGAATTTATAAATGCACATTGAAGTGGCCAGACTCGATAGTTTATCCTGCACTTGTATTAGAATTACACAACGAGTGGTGAATTTTAAACACAATATTGCGGCAAAGAATGTTTCAGCTATTGCTTTTTGAAATTTCAGCGCTAGCAGTTCAGTTGCTGAGTCTCCTTTAAGTGGTAACGTCATGTATATGCGTTTCTTCTGCACACTTTGCAGGCATTTCTCCCTCTATCTATTCTCCTCATCAAGACCTTATAAAATTTTTCGGGATATCCGTTCTAGTATAAAAAGTTTTCCACTTTCCTTATTTCATCTACTAGAGTGTTGGTTGTGTCGGTTTCTAGGATGATGCATCAAGGTACTGATGAGAATTCGTTTGTATGTAAGAGGAACAAACGACTTGAATTGGGTGTATTGGCCAACCAATGACTTCTTCTGAAAAATACCCCACATAATACTGTCATCTTGCCTTCTTGTTAGCAGGACATCAAGAAATGATAAGCTGTTGCCGTTTTTGCTTTTCATATGTGAATTCAATTTGTGGATGAGGCATACTGAACTTCTGAGGAAGGACCTAGGTATCAATTTTATCATTATGCAAGATAAAAGTATCGTCCACTTATCTATAGTAGAACGAAATTTCTTTGATTACTATTTTGAGTGGACGATTCTCTAAGTTTACCATAAACATATCGGCTAACAGAGGACCTACAGGGGAGTCCATTGTTATGCCTTCCGCTTGACGGTAAAACAAGTGGTTAAACCTCACATTCATCGTACAACGGAATGGCAGTTCCCATAGTACTTGAGGTGGTATACCTACGTCCATATAACTTTCTGTAAGAGATTTACAGATAAAAATGATGATCTCTTATAAGGGGATATTAGTGAACAGGTAGGGGATTTCCGTACAGATCATTGTCTCATCACTGATCTTCTTGCCTATTACTTTGTCTATAAATTCTAACGTATCCTTCAAACTATGCTTAGATACTTTTGGCTTCAGTGGTTTAATTATGTCTGCCAGCCATCTTGCTATTTCGTGATCAATTGAAGTAATAACCACATTAATTCAAATGCCTATGGTTAATATTTCATTATGTAAATGTGAAAATCCTAATAAGAATTTACCGAAAATACGTATTTGCTTAAATCGCCTCCTATAATACGAAGCAAGACAATCCTTGGGAAACACATATTCTCCTAAAGATTTGAATCTATGCCGCTCAACTATGTAGTGATCTAATTAACCATTATGTCATAATTTTTAAAAATTTCATTCAATCCTCAAACTTCCATTTTATGGAAACAAATCCCCACAAAACAAATCTAAGGACCAACTACCTTGTATTGATTTATTGATTACAAATTTATGTGATTTGTTTCACTAACTTATATGGATTGAAGTACTTAAATAACTGGTAAAATGAATAATGACGTATTCATTTTTACTATCTTGTGTTGGTTTAATTAATAAGACACCTCCTGAAAACATGTGCATCGGTGTCACAGAGGCAGAATGTTGGCCAACCAAACAGGTGATTCGGGGTTCGATCCCCCGCCACTGACGCACTCACTTAACTCGCTAAGCCAGTAATAAAACTAGTAAAGAGGAAAAGTTGGGCATGAGGTGGCTAGCAACTCCATCCCGTAAAAATAAATACTACTGCTGCCGGGAATTCAAAGCTCTTAGTTGATGCCCTATGTTCCACTGAGAACGCGAAGGAATAAAACAAAAAAATTCTTAGAACATTATCTCACTGATATCATTTGGAATGGAAGGTTCATAAAGGATGTTCAGGTGATGGCCTTCAATAAAGATTCTGTTCTACAGTAAACAAATGATTCAAAATTACGTCTTGTACCATTTAACATAAACTGCCCCTCCAGATGACTTTTAAACAGACTACGTAAGCTCTGTCAATTATAGCCGAAGCTCAAAAAGCTACTAAACATTTAGGATGACTACAATGTGCTGTGCAAATGTTCCACGGAGGATAAATTTTTCGCTGATTAAAATTTTTGAAAAAAAAATTACAAATTATTTACATCTCAGGAGCAATATGTGGTGCTATTCTGGAATTTGAAACAGAGCTCTCGAATGTTAGTGAAATATAATTCAACCTTCACAAGCAGTGTCGGAAAGTTAAAATATGAGAGACGAATTAACTCCAACTTAATCACTATCAAGGTTATAGTAAAGAATTCATGATGAAATACTAACGACTATCATACCAACTTTGAAACTAAACATAAAACTAAGCAAGACACAGTAAGTAAGAAAAAGCTTTACTTAAATGTACAATTCAAAGGCGATATATCCAGTGATATATTAAATCGTAGATTAACAAGATCAATTGAAAAAACGTTTAATGCCGCAAGACTGCATGTCAGTTTCTCAACCAAACCGATATTGACACTGTGCATTAAAAATGGATTGCCCAAAATGGCGACATCAATGTGTGTATATAAAGTCAACTGCTCCTGTGGAGCTAGTTATATAGGTCGTACCCAAAGGAATTTATCTTTACGCACTCGTGAGCATATTCCTGTTTGGCTTGGGAAAGAGCAACCAAATCATTAAATAGTGCAATTCTGTCTCATCTAGTGGATAGCGAACACAGCATCAAAGTAGATGAGTCATTTACAGTTGTCTATCGAGTACCGAACAATCTCCCCAAATGCACACGATAACGCCACCTAGCCATAACTGAGGCTTCAGAGATTAATGAAGAGAGACCAGACCTATATGTACAGAAAAAACTTATTCACTCCCTTTGTCTACCCTGGCCCACTATAAGGTCACCAGGATCATAATTTTTCGTACTATTATTATCATTATTATCATTTTGTGATATCATATCTTTATTATCCATTTCTCCACGCAGTTTATTTCACCTCATTGTTACCCTTATTTTCGTCAACTTTTATGATTTTCTACTAAGCCTACCAATTCTGTAACATCTTGTTACAATTTACAATTTATCCTCTTTATTTTATCATTAGACAGGGTTATTATCGGTCAGCCCTCACATTCAATGTCCCCTTTGTTAATGTGTGTTTGTATGTATCTTGTGGTTATCACATTTCTCTCATCCCAACGACACTTGTATTCTGTTGACTATAAAATAACACTGTATCACCCAATTGTTCATTCACACTTCATCACATTTTTCTGACTAAACACCCTATACACATTTGATTGACTATGTTAACTGATGGACTATCATTTCAACTTACACACATCCACTCCAATACAGTTTCTGATATTATTTTCATTTACTTTTATTGGCTATATGTACTCTATTATTCATGGATCTATAAGTGTAGAGCCTGAAGAAGAAGTTATCGAAAACAATTGTTCGCTTAAAATCTTATTTTGAAATACTAAAGCTGGAAGGACAACAAACACTTGTCATTACTAAGAATAACTACAGAAGTAAATTCTTCAAAACTTGGCTATGAAGAATTACATAAGAAATTGAATAGAACATATTAACTTACTTCGAATTGATTGAGTAGTGAACCATCAGCCAACAAAGTCTCCAATTCTATCATTGAATCTAATAAACTTGAACCAGATAAAGAATTTCTGAGTACAACACCGCCGTCATGATCCCTGTCGGCTAGATTGTGAGATGTTGATGATCTAAGTGAAAAACGTGCCAGACGTTTTGAGCCTCTTGTGAACTTCTCCAGGGATAGAGTAGGCCGACGTATAGAAGATTGATAGGATCTAGGTGGAACTGGTGGTGCATCCCCAGAATCTGGTATTGGATTGTCATCATTCACGTCGTCTGTAACGTAATCTGGAAAGAAGAAAAAGTGTCGCTCAGTAGAAAGTATGTATTATCTTTACTGAGTTCCTTCTCATTCACAGTGGAATATAGGGTTTTAAGTTTGACCACTGAAGTTTCGACAGCGGTGACTTCGTCATTTAAAGGGTGAAATTGCTAACATCACCATTAGCCTTCCCTCTTTATCGGGTCTACTGCTGAGGTTTAGGAGTTTATCAGCTGAGAATCGAACTCCGTACTTAGTGTGTGGTTTGTGAGCATTCCGCTGCGGAAACACTAAAAGCTAGGGAATACTGGACAGCTGTTTCATCCTAGTTTTGAACTCTTCACCAGTGTGCACTCATAGCAGCCGTTCGAACCCAGGTCCTTCTGGTTACAAGGCCAGCGAGCTCATAGGCCGTTCAGACATTGGGATCCAATTGAAAAATAAGAAGGCATCAATTTGAGCATGATTATATACTATGTGACTTGGTAGTGTTCGGTTGAAAACAAAAACAAGCGGATGAAACATGAAACTGAACGTTGCTGCTCATCTATGCAAGATGCCACACACTTGCACACTTACACCATCTTAACTCAGCTAAGGTAAAATTATGCGAAGACGAAGTTAAAAAGATCACTAAGTGAAAAGTCACAAAATATCAGAGAAATTAGAAATTAAAATGCGAATAAGAATTTTGTAAATGAAAATTTATGCACAAATCTAATCGACGTAGTTTTATCTTTGTCGCATGGTTTAAAAGCAGCCAAAAAAAACATGACTGGTGGACAATATATTTTAATACTTCAAGCTTCATTTGCAACCGAATCTTCCAACAGAGAGTATTGTATGCACTGAGTTAGATTATGTATTTCCGATTACTATCAATTACTTCCATCTTTATTGTTCCATAGTTTCTCTATACACATCCCAACTGTTAAACTGTAGCACTAGTCACATTCTAATACATCGCGTGGAACACTGTGTGGAACCTAAACGGGATACAGTGAGTTGGAGGTTTGAGGATGACATGGAGGTGTTAATGGGGAAGAAGATAAGGAGCCAGCTTACGAAAACTGCAGTAAAGAGGAAGAAGTGGAGGTCTGCTGTTGAAACCCTGTGATCCACTTGGAACCTAAGGAATAATAATATGTCGGTGGTCTGCTAATAACTTGGGCTACCAAAATCTTCTAACTTTCCATTGCGTAGATTTTCTCTTGTTCGTTTTGTTTTAATCGATTAAGATATTACCTCTAAGGGTATCATATACTCTTGTATGTATTTAAAGTGTTTACAAGCTCCTGATTCGCAAGTTTCTACTGAACGTGAAGAAAGACCTGATTGTGGGTGGCAGCGTCTTCCAATACATGAGATAACTGTTCTTCAGTTATGTTCTTGGATGTCAAAATATACTTCTGAACATCTTACAATTGGCTTTCAACTAGATCGACATCGTGGATTTGTTAAAAGAGACAAAGCAGATATATCGCAGTCGAATGGTTTGTACTTCAGCTCAGAGATCATTGTGTCACGGGATATACCACGAATTAATATTTTACTTGAAGATATGGTAAGAAGGGAAAATATATTACGCAATAAACTCCTCTGAAAATTCTGTACATTATATATATATATACATACTATCAGGAATAAAAATCTTATTATTATTATAATAGGAAGAATAATTGAAAACCGAAACTTTCTAACAAATGAGTAAGCCTAATTCAATTTTAGGTTTTCCCTTGCGATTGATTGAACCGAAGTGCTCGGTCCCAGGTTGACAAGTCGGCTCCTTGTGCAGGTGCTTCGACGATATCTCTATGTGGTTGGTTTCAGCCTCGATGGGAACACCACCACTCACTGGGGATTCAGGTACATCCAGAAAGCGAATCCCAAATAGGACGAAACGCGCACTGTTCTGGATTCCACTGCTAGTCACCACCACCAAAGTGTATTATTTTTAAGGACAGAATAAGCGACTGAGTTAAATGGCCTTGTTAATTAGGAGAATACAACTTTGGTACTTTCATAAGTAGAAGTCTAGTCAGTCAACTTGTTTGTACAAATTATCTAACCATAATTAAATCGAATTAGACTGAAAAAAAACAGTCAGTCTCATTTTGGCACGCTAATCTGATTGGTTAAAACTTGTATGAAGTACTTTCCCCAGAAAAAAATTAATCCTTAGGCTGTCAAAAAGATCTAAAGCCTAATACACTAGGTGTATTAATCTTTACAAAAGGCGCATAAACTATATGCACTAGCTTATTACTTATTATTTTAATTTTTTCTATAATTTATTTGGCTTCTAGTGGAAAAAAACGAAATAGAGATAAAGTAAGTTGTTAATGTTTGTCTGTTAGTTGGAAAATAATAATAATATTAATACTACTGTTGTAGTAACAGTAGTATAGAAGAAAGAAACTGAACTTCGCTTCAAGCTATCGTTGTATATCTTTCATTCTTCACTATGAGTGTGTCAATGGCAGACAGTAAACAAATTTCAGTACACGTCGTTTTCTTTTGATTAGTTTTATATTACATCTTATATCACTTGTACACTTGTACTGACAGACAGTTCAATCAATAAAGATCTCAATTTTGTGTGTGTGTGTGTGTGTGAATATATATGAATCTAGAAAGAAGGATGAACAAGAGAAATTGAGAGGAGAAAAAACCAAAGATCTAGGGAAGATGTGTAAGTAAAGATTAAAAAAATTGAGCCCTGAGAAACTCAAAAAGGGCCTATTTTATGGACAGAGTGAGAAAATTTGAGAAAAATATTTTAGAATGTGATGAAATTTTGGAATAGGTTTACTTTCTGTACATATTTGTCTAAGTGATTGATTGCTAGTTGACTGATAAGATAAAACTGGTATTAAAATATTATTCCTAATCCTAATGACATTGAGGAGTTAAAGGTAGAGCTAATTGTTGAGACATTTCTGGGCTTTTAGTTTTCTTTCCATGCAGGGGAAGTTTTCCAGGTCGTAAAAATACGCTGAAGAATGAGTTATCAACACAGAAGTCATTGATTTGTGTAATCGTGCTGTCATCTTAGGTTTCATTTTGTCCCACTTTCTGTGGTCCTCTTCAGCTGGTCCCACACTTGCCCATAGGCTCTCACCTCCTCCTCACTCGATCCCCTGCCATGTCATCTGCGGATAGTTAACTCATCATTCTCCATTGGGGTTACACTCCAGCACCCCCGCGGCACACGATGTCATTTGATGGTCCCCTCAGAGTGTGTCCAGTCAATCTCAATTTCTGTCGGAATATTTATTGAACAAATCGGTTCCTGATGCTTTCGCTCCCTTAGTTACTTGTTGAAAATTATTTCTGACCGGCTGTCTGATATTCAGTATGCAGCCAGAGAAGGCAACTTTAAACAAAAAGTTTTCTGTGGCTTGTTGGAGATGCTTTCTGTGACACCAATATACAAGAAATTACCTAATAATGGTGTTGAAAATTCAAAATCTCTTTTTTATTCTGAGTGCAGAAGAGTTATAAAATGATTTCAGAGCGATGAAGATGATGTTTGCCTTACCTATTCTGGCTAGTTTTGACATCCTCATTTTTAAAACAATTAGTTACCTTCATGAATTTAGACAAAGCAATAGGGAAGACGTAATTTGTCTGAATCGTGTAATGTATTTGCACAACACATTTTGAGCAATCTGATCACACACAGACTTGTCATAGAAATATATATGAAATTGATAAAGAGTTAAGAGGTGAGAAAATAGACTTAGGTCAAGTTAAAAGGACATATTCAAGGTCAAAATAACAGTGAAGACCACTAAACCAAATAGCAGAAGTAATAGTACATCTGCTATGGAATCAAAACAAAATTGACCAAGGAAGGTGGTTTAATGTGATGACGAATTGTTGCTTTGAACGCATAAACGTGGTTTAAATTTTCTAATTGCTAGGGCATCCACAAACTTTAGGATACGCCCCAAACACGTTTTATAGATAGGTTTAAAAGACGTCAATTTTATGCCCTATCTCTATAATATGTTCCGCAATAGAGGAGCTAGGTCTCCTGTTCTCACCAATAATGGGTTCTTAAGATTCTATTTGCTTCTGGAGCCATTTAGAAATATACTCTGAAGCAAGCTTTTACTTCCAGAGATCAATGAGTCCTCACTTTATATGTGTCCACATGTACATACAGTGAGATAAGATATCATTTTTCAACTGTTCTTAGAGCTTGGATAGATATATTGGCTTTATATTCTCTATTGTTATGATATTAGCTGCACAAAGTCTTATTAACAGCAGCGTTCAGTCTTTGTCTAGTTATCAAACTGCTCTGATGCCCCATATAGGGTAGCTTGATGTACACATCTTTCTTAGGGGCGAGTTGCAGAATAGGTCTTGATGTTCTGACCACCTTATATCTCCTGATGAACTTGTCTGGATAATTGTTATCAACCAGAGTTTGTGTCCGTGTGTGATCAGATTGTCCGAAATGTGTTGCGCAAATACATTACACGATTCAGACAAATTACGTCTTCTTATTGCTTTGTCTAAATCCTCATTTTTGCCGACTGCCTGTAGATGAAGTGATGCAACCTAGATAAGTGAAGGAAGTAACCTCATTAAACCTTCACCTGTTGGAAGTGACTGATGTTTCTTGTTGTTTGTTGGTTATTTTCATCACCTCCATCTTCTCCATGTTCACTTAGACCCTGTCAACATAGCCAGTCTTTTCTGATAAGTTTTTGGTCTTCGGCTGTAAGTCTTCCACTTTTTTTGACATTATAAATGAATCAACTACACATGAAATTTACATCTTCCAGAATCTTCTTGTCAATCCAACGTATTCCTGTTTTCTCACTCTCCAGACGCAGTCTGATGCACAATCAAGTCCACCACACTTAAGAATATCATCAACTACAGTAGGTAGATGGCATTGTATTACTCCAGTATTGATTTCAAACGCCTCACTAAGTTTTCTGTAGTGAATCACCTGACTGACACATGGCATTGTCGTATAGCCAGCTTGTTGAATGAGGTTGATAAAGACTTGGTCACTGCATGCCATTGTTTTGAAGTAGTTTCCAAATTACTTCTCGGGTCAAGACAGTCAACAGTCTTTTCGAAGTCGATGAAATTGAGGTAGACGTTTGAGTGCCATTCTATGTTCTGTTCGATGATAATGCATACAGTTTTAATTTGATCAGCATATGATTTTTCCTTCCTGAATCCAGCCTGTTCTGGTTGGGAGTGGAGTTCTCTATCGAGTGCCTCTGTTACTCTCTCCAGCATGAGGCGACTTAGTGTTTTACTTGGGGTGGACAGGAGTGTGATTCCACTCTAGTTTTTTTTAGGGTGGGGCCTAATTTCACCTTCTTCGGTGCTTTGGAAAGGTAGACAGCTTTTCTTCTAATCGGTAGGCACCGTTTCTTCTCTCCAAATCTTTTGGAATAACGGAGTTAGCATACCTATCGCAGTCTCTGGGTTCGTTTTCAGTGCTTTGGATGGGGGAGGGAATCCTCCTGATCCCGCTGCCTTGCTGGATGTTGTTCGGTAGCTTGATGGCATTCAAGATTTTTGCTTTCATTGAGGGACTGTTGTCCACTGGCAGTTGTTTGGGTAATGTTGGTGGTATTTCTTGGTGAGTTGCAGATGATGATCGTTTCAGGAGTCCTCAGAATTTAATAGCCTATTATTTTATTTGTCGCTAGTCTTTGGTAATAAGGTTCTCTTGTTCATCTTTTATAGATTTTTCCTGCGTTGGTCTTTTCTTTGATGGAAACCTGTTTATCTGGTATATCGTTCGCAATTTCGGTAGCCTTAACAGCTTCGTATATTGTACGAATATTCCACTTCGCCATCTTTATTTTCGCTTTTATCGAGAGAAGACAGATCGACTGGCTGCCTTCCCGAAGGCTTTCACCACCCCGCGAAGAATAGGTTTATTTTTCATATATTTTCTGTGCTTTGAAGTTTCTGTAGCAGTCTGATTGATTTTCGAGTAGGGTCGCTAGTTCCACGTCCATTCGCCCCTTTTCCCGGGCTCAGGACTGGCTAGAAGGCTAACAAGCTAGTAAACTGGGCCACTATCTAGCTAGTTCCAATTGTTTAGCATAATCTGTAGAATTTATTAGTATCTGGTCGAAAATCAGACCATTCTCCGACAAATATGATATCCGCACTCACGCAAAAAAATAGAATCTATAAGCAAAAGCTATTTGAGGAGTCTAGATAAAATATTGATTCACCCACTGTTGGATGTTACACAGAATAATAAAAATCCAAGTAATCAGAACCTGCTGATAGTTTTATATTTAGTAAAGACCAGACTATAGAAACAGATTAAATCATATGGTGCATGAAAAACTCTAACTAAACACGGAGATCACAAAATGCATCACAGTAGTCCTTTAGACAAGCGACACTTATCTCTAGCAGTCTGAATTCTTTATAAAATGCATTTAAATTCCTATCCTCACTCCTATCCCGGTGGATCCCACTAGTCACGACTTTTTACTGGATGATATTGGCTGATGCTAGTCACACTTAAATCACGAGTTGGTAGTAGTCAGAAGTCATGGACTGGCCATTGGAGTAGGTAGGGTCCCATTGGCTGAATGGTTTACGAGCCTAAGTTGTAACGGGAAAGTCCTGAGTTCAGACCCCGATAGGGCGCGTACTGCGAATGAGTCTTAAGCTAGGAGTAAAAAGCTGTTAAGTACTCCTTATTTCCTCAATAGTTCTCCAGCTGATATCAGTCCGTGACCAATCCCGAAACAAATAAAATCCCCACAAACAAACTCCCGAAGATGTTTTTGGATATTTCGGATTATCTGTCTCTCTGTCTGTTTTCGACATAGAACTTTACACATGTGTGGCAGTTTAAGTCGCCACACTCCCTCCATGTAGCACACAAAGCAACAGAAGAAAGTAGAAGAAATGCATAACAGGGACAGTAAACAGAGGTGTGAGACAAAGGAATAGTAAGATCGAAGAACAATATAGTTTTATTGGAAATTATTAGTCACAAGGAGTGGATGCATCTGCACCAGCCATTGAGAACGATTTTGAGCCATATCACCAACTGTTCTCAACCATTGGTTTTTACCATATTCAGCGCCCCATTCAGGAAGTCTACATCTTCCTACGTGGCTTAAATTAACTGCTGTGGAATTCACTGACTGATGAAGCCATGTTTTGCTCTGACCACCACTGGCTCTTTTCCAGCCTGACCCTATGTCAGCTAACATTATCCGTCAAGGAAGGCGATGACTAAGCATACGCAACACATGTCCTAACCATCTCAGTCGATGTAATTTCACAACCTCGTCGATTGATTTCCCCTCCTTACCTAGCACTCGATGCCTAACCTCAATATTGCTCACCTTATTATACCACTTCACACGGGAGATACAACGTAGGCACCTATGATCAAAGACAGCTAGCCAGGCTTTTCATGTCTTCCACTCTCAATGGTCAGGTCCAACAGCCATAGAGGAGGACGGAGCGGACTGATGAGCAGTACACCCACCCTTTGGTCGATAGTCGGATATCACGTCTACGCCAGAGACGGTGTAAACTGACATATGCGAAACTAGCCCACTGTATCCATGCTGAGATTTCGTCAGAGATCAACCTGTTGCGACTGACGGTACTTTCCGAATAAGTTAAGCGGTCAACGTGCTCTACCATTTCACTCCCTATTTCTAAACTAGGAGTCAGTGTAGTCCAGTTCTGTAACATCATTTTACATTTGGTGGGAGAGAATCGCATGCCAAACATTCGTAGATTGCAGCTCAAGGTTATACGACTGGTCGGAGAAGAATGTTTCCTTCACGTTACTTATGTTAATACGAACAATGTGAAAGGCGGAATAAGACAGTCAACTAAAACAACCATTCTTTCATACCTTTAAATGAATTTCAAAGTGAATAAAGAAATGACACTTACCACTTGGCTTCACTAAAAGTTCAAGTGTACTACCATGTGATTGTTCACTAGCCGCTCGTATCATATTAACAACCTAAAATTCAAAATTTAAAAGCCAAGTAAAAATAAGAATACTACTTATAAATGTGATTAATAAATTGAGAAAAAAAGCAAAAAAAGAAGAAAAAGGGAAAGATTCCAAAGTTGTTCTGAATTGATTCACCTCAAGATTTTTGATTTATTGCGTGACACATTTTTTTGTTTAGTTCTCAAAAGCAGACGATAGTTAAGCAAACAGACAAACGATACAAATTGTCTTTGAGGAGAAGAAAAAACGTTTCAACGGAGTGTAGCTCTCTCTATTCAGGCTGTTCATAAAGCGCACATTTTAAAAGGAAATTATTAAAACAAGCAGCATTAATTCAATGTTACAATTGCGAGTAATTTATGTATTCAGACAAAAAAAAGATGATAATAATAATAAATCGGCATTTCAAAATTTAAGTAAAACAATTCGTAATTTCATGAAGATGTTTCCCTAGATGAAAAAGCAAATGACCTTGAGTAGTATAATATACATTCACCAGTGGGAGAAAGATTACTTGGAAGTATTGATTTTTACTATTACTATTACTACCACTACTATTTATTGAGAAATTATGATCGACGATGAATATAAAAGAAAATTCGATTTCGCTAATATTCACTGTTATCGTTTTAATGAAATGAGTAGTTTTCAGGATTTTTGTAAACATTTTGAGATTGGGAAAAAACTCCCTATGGCCCTGGGACTCAAACCAGCGACTAGTGAACTAAAGACTGGAGATGTGGAACTGTTAGATAATCCTTTTAATTAGAAGGCCTGTGACCAATGAACAGGCGTTTTGTCCTAGTTTGGAGCTCTTCATCGGTACGCACTCACTGAGGTTTGAACCGACAACCTTCTGGTTGCAAGGAGAGCTCGTAAAAGGCTCTTGGTTCGCAATAAGGTGGAGGGTGCGTACCGATGAAGAGTCCCAAACTAGGATGAAACTGCTTCCCAATATTCCTAGGTCTTCCAATGGTCCTCTGACTGTTGTCAATTCATGATGAAATCCTGAAATCAATCAGATATCTGAAAAACCAACTCTTGTAATTGTTAAAACACAAAATTCGATATATTCCTCTTCTGGCTCTACAATTATATACATTTATGTTTATATACATAGAATATTCTAGATTAGTAGTTAATAACAATATTAGTGTTTTTTTAAATAAAATCGATTTGTAAGATATGATCAATGCAATTACAGTTCATTAAAGATGCTTAAATTATAATAATAATAAAGATATAGTAGCGAATAGAATATCAACTAAAATTTAGGAAATTTCACAAAAATTCAGGATCATTCAAACCTGGATGGCCAAGGTAAGGATAATAACTGAACTAACTTCTTTTGGATACACAAATTAGGTTTGTTAATATGGATACCCACTGCTTCAGCAATATATTGTCAACGAACTCTTAAGGTGAGATTGAGATTCGTAGGTATCCGGTAAATGACCCTGAAAGTATGGTTAACGTCAATCTTGTGTTCTGTCTCTACAAGATGAGATAGAATAGCGCTGCGAACAGATTTTGCTTGTCCTTTGCTTAACCACGCAGGGTGTTGTTCGGAAATTCTACGAGAAACACGCCTAATTGTACGGCCTATGCAACTGGCTCCACAAGAGCAGTTAAATTGGTAGATACACATGGAAGAGGTGAAATTAAGCAGCTTGTCTTTTACTCCCGTTGATGTTATCCCCAAGAAACTGAATTTGCAAGAATAAGGCCTTCCTTTTTCGGAACTGTTGGCATCTTGGGTTGCTTTGATTTTAGATTCATATTCTTATCAATAAACTTTTCTGGATAACCATTTTCACTCATCAGTCGTTTAACATTATTAAGTTCCTCATCAAGACATTTGTCCGAGCAAATTGCTCCTGCTCTGTGAACCAAGCACTTTACCAGATTGCATGTGTATTTCAACGGCACAAAGCTGAGAAAATGAGTTTACTGACCCGTTGATGCAGGTTTTCTATAAGAAAATACCAAAATTACTCTCAAAATTAACTAACCAGTGGCGTGATAATCATTACTGAAGAGAAAAAATATACATAGAAAAGATGTTACCTGCATATGCGTTTGATTTGAAACATCTTTATTATTGATGTATAAAATTTGATCACCCTCCGATAGTCTTGGAATGCATAAATCAGCAGGCATATTTGTACCAACACGACTAACAATAACTGGCATTCCATGATCGATTCCCCCCTTGACGTTAAATCCAAAACGTCCATGACTATCTGGACGAATAGTAATGCGTACAAGTCCTTCAGCATTGAATTCATTTACTTCACTGGCTGAAGGGATGGCATTTTCACTGTCTGGTGCACCAGGATGAAATTGATCTTTAGGAGGAATTTTATTACTACGTGTATGCTGAAGATTGTTGTTGCCATCGTTATCGTAGTTGATTGGAATATCTGAATGCTGTGGGAATTTACAGTTTTTAGAAAAAAAAACAACCGGAATTATGACACTTAAAAAGCTTATCAAGAATAAACTAAGGTGATTTTTGACAATTAATAGAAACACAGTAACCACTTGATGAGGTTTTCATTAAACCATGGGTTGAAGAAAACTATCAAGTTTAATCGCTTGAGGCAGTAGATTGACGGAAGATATTATTGCTTAGTTAAAGGAACAATAATAATAATAATTTGCTTTATTCCAAAACAGTACTTGTGATACAGAATGGAATTCTCAACATTTTACTACAGTATGTAGCATCCAGTTAGTATATTAACAGTAAATAAAATTATGCATAGATTGAAGGTAATCTCAGTTAGTTTTGACAACAACATATTGGCATGTCGGTAGCAAACCAAAAGTGAACACAGTGTTTGAAGGTGTTAGAAAAGTAGATACGACTAGCATATTTACTGGCGTAAGTGGTAACAAAAAGGTCGAGATATACAGAGTGTGAAAGAACAAAGAAAAACGTTTTAAATGGAGTTTGTAAGGAAGAGAGAAACAAAGCAGCACATAACGAAAAAAGAGAAAACAAAAAAAAAGAAAACGTTGTATCTATACATGTACCTATACATGATATGAGTTGGAAAGACGAGATCCCATTGTTCTACTGGCCGAACATAAAAACCTAACAAAATCTAGATTGGTTGACCCTAATAAGATAAGAAATCTAGAGAATAGTTCAGCTATACCACCCACTACACGCAATTACACGCATGCACACAATAGGATGGGATAGGATGACAGTTTTAAAATCTAAGGTCACAGGATGGAGGGATAGATTGATAACAGAAGCTTTGTTTATCGAATCAACTGCAAATACATGCAATAGGAATGATTCAACACCTGTCCAGCTAGATATCTGGAAAATTCTACTACCCCAACGACGACAAATAGGAGAGGACAAAGAAAACTATAAAACTCAAGTTTTGCAGTCGTGTAAGTACAACTGATATGACTTCGTCATCCAGTAAATAATACTGTTTCACTGACTGTGTGAGATATCTAATAAACAAACTAATATTGAATCACATGTAAACGTTTTATACATTAACTTCATATACTACTGGAGTAGCCAAATCATGGATATATACTAGGTATATAAAAAAGGTGAGCAAGACTGCCATACACTGAAATAATCCTTAATATATAATGTCATTACTTTGTCATTTATTCAGTGCGGAGCAATAACGAAAGAAAGTTATAAGAATGCCTAATTTATCCTTTACAACATATTACTTCCAGAGATCATAAACAATGCCTTGCATTTCCTTTACAAAAAATATAAATTCTGGAGGCATAGAACTTTAGTTTACCTATTCAAGTAAGATGAAAGCGGGTAATGAACGATCACTTTAAAATAAACGGTATTCACTTTAATTTATTGCCAAACTTCAAAAAACATTTTTTGTAAAGAGCCGATGAAACTCATGACTATCCAGCTAAGTGATTTGATACTTAGGAATTTCAAACTAATAACAATACATGTTCCGTAATTTATAGATGTGATAGAAGCCTGTAGATTCAAGTGTGTGTGAGTTTAACTAGTTAGTGGATTGAAAGAGTACAGCATAATATAAGGCTGTTTAAATATATTCAAATCAATCGGTTCTTGATTTCAATTTAAATATGGTTTTGTGTATTTGAACACCTTACTAAAACAATGGATCATCTGATTTCAATCAGTTTTTACACACACACACCTACACACATACTATGGAAATGCATAAAGAATAACGAACCAATCGACAAACGACTACCACCTTAAACAGTCTATCTCCCAGAATCCAGTTTACTTCGGAAGCAGAATCAGACGTCAGTTGACTACCGTTACTAGACTGCCTAGTTGAGAGGAGAGAAAACGGACATTTTAGTATATCTATATTCAGGAAGAAAACTCACTCCAACATATATATATAGACTTCAGATCATTACACCCCATCAGCGGAAAAGTATCAGCTGTTTCAAGTCTCCTTAGACGAGTACACGCGTTGATGTTAACGGATGGGAAAGAACAAGGAGAAGAAATATCAAACATTACTGAGACTTGATCAGCAAAATCAACAATGACGTTAAATATGGTTGAAAATGTATTTCGAAGACATGGATCTCAACAGTTGTCATTCCATATAGATCACAGACGGCAGACGATATCAGAAGAATACTGAATAAGCACAACATCGGACTTTTCTTCAAAACATCAGACACACACTACAAAGCAACCTTGTCCATGTAAAACACCAAATCCCTGAGGATTCCCTATCTAATTGTATCTACAAAATAAAATGCTCGGAATGTGCTGCAATGAACATCGGACAGACATCACCGGTGAGAAATCAAAGTCAGAAAAAATGAACACCGTAGATCAGCCTCTGTTCGACCACTGAGAAATCCAGTTGGACTAGAAATGCTTGAGAAATCATCTGCAGTAGTCCGTCTTTAAACTAAAGAATCAGGTCACTCGATTGATTTTGACAATTTTGAAGTAATCCAGAAAAAGCATTTCAGAAATCACAAAAAACGTCTAATATCAGAAGCCAGCATTTCATATCAAATGGAATCCAAATTGTCTGAATAGGAATGATGAACTGAAACAGAATTTGACCTGGTAACAACACCCCCTCTCCCCCACGAAATGACAAAATCAACACGAATGTAATCAACAATTTCAGTTTGTAAAAACACGCAGCTTTTATAATTTTGTGAGCTTATCGAATCCCACAATCTACATTTGGCTCTGTTATCTTTACTAATTGGTCAACTTGACAACGCATAAATTATCTCATACTGATGAATAATGATGATTAAGTTGTTATATTATATACGATGAGATTTTATAAATCCTGGTTTAATATTACTATTTTGATAAAGCTATTAGAGCAGCAGCGAAATGTCAGTAAAAACAACAATATCGTCCCTTGTTTTTCATTCATTGGTAAATACAAAAATAACCTTTATTATAATGGATAACCATCATCAATTAATCCAGAGACACTCAAATTTCCATCTTAGAGGATTATAAGAATTCAGGGGAGAAAGGAAAAAGAAACTGTACTGTAAACAGTAATTACATTACAAAGAGATAAAATTGTGCTTTTAATTCCTTTCGTGTAGCTCACACATGAGTAAAGCTAAATATATACATGGAAGTGCTAATTCACTTAATTCTCGTGATTCCCTTAGGTTTCGAGTGAAACAAAGAACTTCCACAGGACGCCTTCATAGAGCTCAATGACAATGGAAGGTACCAAGCGATCAACAAGAGGAAACTCAGCGAAGCGTTTGAAGTGAAGCCGAGAGTAAGACAAGGCTGTCTGCCTACTATAGCCGATGATATTCCGAATTATGGTTGACTGGACGATGCGTCAGATTGTGCTTGGGAGTGAAACAACAGGAATACGCTGCACTGATTGATAAGAAAACTCTAGAGGATTTGGATTTCTCTTGTGGATGATTTATGTTTAATGTCACACAGACTCGAAGACTTGCAGGCAGACGAAAACAAACAAAGTGTGCAGAAGAGGTTGGCTAGCAGCGAAGATAGGACTCTAGGGGAACACGGAGAAGGTGGAGACGGAGGTGATTAAGATAACCAACCACCACCAGCAGCAATAGCAACAACAACTGGCACCAATCACTATCAAGGTAAGATACACTTTCATCAACCTAAAACCAGTTTGGAAATCTTCTGTACTTCGCCTCAGAATAAAGAACAAGATTTGGATTTTCAGCTTAAATGTGAAGCCAGTCAGTCGCTTCTTCTATATTAGTTAGAAACTTGCACTGCGTGTCACAAAAGGATTTCCAATAGGTTGCGGACTGTTATCAACAACTGTCACCTTCGCTGGCTGGCTACATACTGAAGATCAAATGAACGGTTGGTTGGTCAGAAAGAATCAGCAACAAGAAACTCTGCAAACAAATCAACGGAGCAAAAGCCGATCGCTCAATAAATATGAAGGAGAAAGTGGAAATGCATCGGGTATACGTTGAGTAGGCCGTCGAATGACATCATGTGAAATGCAGGCTGTCACTCGAATGGGATTCAAAAGGGAACCAACAAGTGGGTCAACGGTGCGAGGGTGACATGGAGAAGACTGTATGAATGAGAGGAAGAGATACGAGATAATGGGCAATCTTGGACTTGACTGTAGCAAATATAACAAGGTGGAGATTTGGTTACAGGATTTCATTTTGAGCTGACATCAGTTAGAGAACCATTGGAAAACCTGGGAGTACTGAACAGCTGTTTTGTCCTAGTTTGGAACTCTTCAGTAGTACGCACCAACTGGGATTCGAACCCAGGACCTTCTGGTTACAAGGCGAGCTCGTATACCATTGAGCAACTGGGATCCATTCCAATGGCCCATGAATTCTAACATCTGCCAATTCACTACATAGCGCGACCCCTAGCCAATGTCTTCGTCGAGTATTTGTCCTCACACCCGACCTACTGCACCCTACTGGTCACGACTTCCCACTGGAACCCCAGGTAACTAACTACCTGAATAGGACCAGTCACCAGTGAGCAAATGAAATATATCCAAATCTAGATTCCTTCACAAACTGGTGTCAATTAGAAAACTGTTAACCGATTTCACAGTAGGTGGTCCTAAATATCATGAAGTTAGAAATGCTAGGATTCATGTGCTATTGGATTCTGGCATCAGTGGGTGACTGATAACCTATTCATCTCGTAACCCAAATGTACTAACTTCGACTCCTAAAGGGGTCTTCGACTAGGACAAGAAATCTGTTCAGCACTTCTTGGTTTCTGAACGTTTCTCAACATAATGTTGGTTCATCATGATGAATCTAACTTAAAATCAAGTGAAATGATTACAGAGCTACACTTGAAAATGTTTTTTTAATAAGAGAAGTTTATCAATGGTCTGATGGGAAATACATACCAAGTTTTAGGACAAAAATATTAGTTTCATGTTTGCCTTGTATAAATAATTTAAAGGCACCAAATCATATTTTACTGATAAGCTGACGGTGTTATGAAGCAGGAATATACAATTCCAGAGTTAATCAACTCGTAAAAAGCCAAAACCAATCCTCATAAACCAACTATAGGAATTTAATCTGATGCCCGCTAGTGACTGACTTGTTATAGGATGGAGATTCCTGGAGTTCTAGAGAGAAGTCGCGACTAGTGAGGTCCATCCATTCAAGTGTGAGGATGGACATCTTACCGATGATATTGGTTGGTGGTCGTGCTAAATCACGAATTGGTAGAAGTTACGATTCATAATTTGGCCATTGGAATGGGTTCCAGTGGCCGAATAGTCTACGAGCCTGCCCTCTAACCAGAAAGTCCTGGGTTCGAACCCTGTTGGTGGGTTCCTACTACCGATGATTCCCAAACTAGGAAACAGCTGTTCAGCCCTACCCGCTTGTTTTCAATGGTTCTCTCAATCCGTGATAAATTCGTAACAAACGAAATGAATCATAAAAATTCCAGTGAATTAATTATCATTATTCTCTTCACTCTTTTTTATTATCATTATGAAATACTACTTATTAAGCCAGACAGTATCAATCGATTGCAGTTAAATACTTTTTACAACACTGACATACACACACACACACACAGAAAAACGCATAAAGTACACATCATACACCAACCCAATTTGATTAAACATGATGAATCATGTATCAAGAATGTTTCTCCATCATGTACCAGTTTTGGACCCGTAAAATAAAAAAAGAGATACCAGGAGTGAAAATTAAAAAAATAAATAAAAATGTTATATCGCCTGGCAATATGCACCATGCTCTTAGGCTATTTCACAAAAAATGCCTTAGACAAGATACAAGCTACGCTAACCAGAAATTTTTGAAGACACAGTTATTTCAGAATATGCTTACAACTTAACATTAACGGCATACATACTGGCTACTGCGAGCCTGTCCCTTTCAAAATGAAACATTGTATAAATCCTGTGTAAAGTGTTTGGCGATATACAGTTTATAAGGAGTAACAAGTTTTTGAGAAAGAGCAAAACAAGAAAAAATCAATGGTCTACGAGCTAGCTCCCTGGTCTTGTCACTAGAAGGTCCTGGGTTCAAACCCCACAGTGTGGGTGCGTACCGCTGAAGAGTTCAAAACCAGTACTCCCAGCTGGTTTATCAGTGGTTCTCTAACTGATGTCAGCTCATGATGAAATCCTCCATCCAATCAAACTAAACCCCTATAAAACCAATAGTTGACAGAAAATCTATTGATCAGAGAGGCGATAAACTCAGGCGAAAATGTAGCTACACGCACGCACACACACACACGAATACACACAACAAATATTTCTTAAAATAAAGAAAAGTAAACAAATGTGTGATCAAGTTTTTTATCAGTCTTATTTATTTATTTCTCTTTTTTTTGTAAATATGATATATCTGTAAGATTTTCTTAAAATTGATAATATACATGCTGCTTATGAGTGTATACGAGTGTTTGTGTAGATGTACAAGAAAGAAGAGAGCAATAGGTGCTGTGCTGTGTGAAAGAAGGATAGAACAAATTTTAGATTACTAACTGACTTATAGCCTGGCTGCCTGCCTGCCTCTATTTTGGAATGTTTACCAGATAGAATAATAAAACAACGTGTTTAGTTGAATATTTCATCCTACATACCCTTGATACATTAAGTTAACTTGTACTGATTTCTGTCTGTGGATGTGTCCGTGTGTGTTCGCTTGAATGAGTGTGTGAGTTGACAGAATCATAGGCAAAGGCAGAGAGAGAGCAAAGAAACTACATAATTCATGTCAAACAGTTCTTGTTTCTTAGTAAAATTTGCCTTTAACAAGAATATACAAAGATTATCATGTCAGAAATTAAATTCTATGCTTGAAAGATTTTAATTCTCTACAAAGCATTAAGAAAAAAATGTAACATTTTTCTGAAAAACTACTACTCATAAACAAGTTTTGTTTGATTTTCTTTTAAATTTTGAAATAAAAAAGAATCTTCTAATCAAATTTGATTATAACTTATAGAGGCCTAGTGTGTAGAGCCGTCTAGTCTTACACAACAATCAAGATCTTTTTGGAATCAGTTGAGGAATTCGATCTAGAGGGGGTGACGAGGTTGTGTTAAAAGTCTCACAATTCACTTGTATACCTTTCGGGACTCTTCCTATTTGTTTGTTTTACCTTCACGTTTCCCAATGGAACATAGGGCCTCAAGCTAGTGGCTTGAAGTTTCTGTGGCAGTGTTTATTTTAAAGGATGGGGTTGTTAGCCTCATGCTCAACCTTTCCTCTTTACCAGCATTATTTCTAGCTTAGCGAGGTAAAGGAGGCGTCTGTGGCCGGGGATCGAACCCCAGACCATGTGCATGGTCGGCGAGCGTCCTAACTGCTATGCCACCGACGCACTCTTCCTGTAGGAAGGCACAAATGAAACCTGAGGTTATCATTGGCTTCCCGATAAAGTCTCTAATACATTAGTATGAAGTCTGATGAGCTTGAATTTCAAAGTGAATATAACTTTTCATCATATTTCACTAGTTTATATGATATAGTTGAGTGTCAAAGATTTCCAGATTAATTCCGGGGTGATGAAAGTCTGTCTTGCCTTTCTGACCCTGGCTGGTTTTGACATTTTCATCCTGACCGATTACCTGCAGTTGAAACGATACAGTGATACCTTTATAATTTATTCCGTTGCTAGTGATTGGTTATTTTTTACCACCTGTGTCTTCACCATGTTCACTTGAAATCCTGTCTACATTGGTCAGCCTCTTCTGCCAGTTTGTTGGTCTTCGCCTGTAAGTCTTCGAGTTTTTCTGAGATTAGGTATAAACCAAGAGTAAAATTCACATCCCTTAGAGTTTTCTAATCGGTCCAACTTAGTCCTGTCTTCTTTTTCCCTACAGTTTTTAGCATAATTCAGTTTACCGCAGTTAGGAATATCATCGGTGATTGTAGGAAGTCTTATCGTATTTCCATATTAAACAAGTCTAATACGGAGTTACATAATGCAAAGCTGAAAACCGAAACACCTAATATTTAGAAGCTAATTATGCTTAATATGTAGTGAATAAATTTTCGAATTCTACTTTATTATATTACTAACAAAAATGCACGTCCTATAACTTCAAATAAGTCTGTAGAAGTCGTTGTTACTACAACTCAGGTCGTTAGTCTTTTGCAGCAACAATACAATACTTTAATTGAATTTTAGATTTTCCTGTAGAATTAGAAGTTGATTGGTGGATGGTGAATGGCAGTGGAATCCAGGACAACGAGCATTTCGTCCTATTTGAGACTCGTCAGCTAGCCGGATGTACCTGCATTCCCTTAGTCGCTGAATGCTGATGTTCCCACCGAGACTCGAACCCAGTGCCCGTAGTTTCAAACGCCAAAGCGTTATCCACTAGGCAACTTGGGTCAAGAGAGCCTGCTGCAATAGTTTCATTGTCTGAGTCTAGACATGACTTACCAGTGATTCATAATACTTACTAGAAATCTGTTTGCCTAAATGAAAGTATTGGTTCACTTCTCTGTAATCTTTTTTGAGGGGGGATTATCTGTCTAAAAGAACAGTGTTCATCAAATATATTATTATCCCATGTTTTTATTTTCAATGTATAACTGCTGAATTGTATGTTTCCTATAGGAAGAAGAGATCACTGTTTGAGGAAAACACCACTTGGGAATGACCATCTACCGCGCTTTATAGATAAACAAATAAAGCCAGAAATCAACAAAGAACAACCTATCTCTGTGCCGAAAAAGATGTGATACATGAATGTGGCTTTCAAAGGTGACCTTCTAGTCGACATCATAAAGATTCTCTACTACTACATTACGATTGGTATTCTCAAGCTGCCAATTGTTCTTCAACAACACCAAAGGTAATGTTACATTTGCCCACTTCTATGTGTATCTACCAATTTACTTGCTCATATGGAGCGAGCGGGATATATAGGTCGTTCGATGCGTGTTTTATCTAAAACAGTCAAAGAACATTATCCCCCTCGGCTACGAAAAGGTAAGAGTGGATCAATAAAAAGTGATTTAATCGAAAATATATTCAACACTGGTCCACTCAGTATGTATGGAGGATTCATTCAAAGTCATCAACAAAGTCAAAAGAAGCCTCCAGAAAATGATAAGCTTCCGTGTATTTTGCAATGCTGAAAGAGGCCTTGGCGGTCCGGAGAGAAAAACCAATCTTATGTATACAAAAGAATCTTCTTTACCCTTTCCTTCTACTTTGGGTATAATTTCAAGTTCTACCAATATCACTCGTCTTAAACTACATAACATTTTGGCATGTTGGCCACTGGGAACAACAGTTCTTGAGAATTAATTGTTCCTTTTTTTCTAAATCTTTCTTATAGTCAGTGGAGATGATCTTTGTGAAGAGAAATCGATAGTGAAATGATACTAGAATACTGTGTTAGTCTCTGCAAATGAACGCAGTTAAATAATTAAGGTAGGGAAAAAACAGCGAATGAGATATACTAAAAATTACACTAGAAGAATATTTAACAATTGCAGAATGTTTCTGATTGGACACTAGTCAGCAACCAGTGTAATCTCTGTGTGCGTGTAGCCCTATCTTTGGTGCAATCAAGTTTGCAATGTGGCCACTATGCCACTAGGCGGCTCGCCATGACGGTGCACTGTGAATTGTTGTTATTAGACGGTTGGAGACGATCGGCAGGAAGCCCAGGACTAATACAGTCCTACAGTAGGTCAATCGCGAGACTGAATAGTTCAGTGGGTAACGTTTCTGACTACAGGTCTGGGTGACGCAGGTTCGAATCACACAAGGGATATGAGTTACTTAACGGTTGCAGTACGCCTTGCTGACTGGTGAGTGCCAACTAACACGAAACTTAGGTCAAGCACAGCCAACCTGCCGATCGCCTCCAACCATTTAATACCAACAAATGAAGGATGTATTATACTATGTAAAAGCAATAGATATTATCATTACTATTATTATGTACACAAAGGATATGAAAATTGCATGTACTAATTTTAAAAAATGAATCGCAAGGTGAGCTTAGATATTTATTCTCAAAATGTCTTGATGAGTGCATTTGTATTAAACAATTGTATTCATATTTTTCAACTGTTTACTCGTACAACTTGGAAGTACTGGATAGCTGTCTCCTCCTAGTTTGGGGCTCTTCATCAGTACGTATCCACCGCTAGGGTTCGAAACAGGATCTCCTGGCTACAAGGCGACCTTATAGACCCGAAAGTCCTGAGTTCGAACCCTGGTGGCGGAAGCGTACTGATGAAGTGTTCCGAGCACCATGAAGAAACAGACGTCCAATACTCCCTGGCCACTTTTACAATGTAACCAATGTCAGCTCACGATGAAATCCTGTAACCAATCAATCAAATGCCTACAAACCAATTCTTGAATATTTATTTGTAGTTAGTTGTTGAACAATAAGACAATGAATGTAGTGTAGCGTTGTAAAACACTTAACAATAGAATTGTTAAGTGTACTCTCTCAAGTTTTATGTTGAATTGAATTCATTTATTTGTTTTTTTTTCTGATCATATTTTAGTGAAATAAATTAGTGACTTTTGTTTAATAAATTATACAATAAGGCATTTATCCATTATAGGTTGGTACTTCTAGTGAGTGAATTAACCTATTAGTTGTATAACCTGATAGAATGTTCTATTGTGTAACTGTATTATAGGGCATATACAAGTGTTTCATTCATTATCACACATGGTCGCTTTTGTTGTATACTTAGTTTTCTTTTCCCACAGAATAAACTAATAAAAAGCTGTTGGTTAAAGCCTACTCTACTTTTTCGAGTACTACTATTATACTCAGTTTACTACAATAGGAAATATCACCAGTGATAATGGGCAGCCTTGTTTTACTTATGTCTTCCCTTCAAAGGCTTTGCTTGGCTTTCTTTTGCAAATCCTTTGGTAGGTGACATAATCATATAGCTGTTGAATAAGGTTTATAAAGGTTTGCATACAACTCACTCCATAGTGTTGGAGTTCGCGGTCTATGCTATCGAAGGCCTTTTTCAAAGTTACTGAAACTGAGGTAGAGAGTTGAATAAAGGCGTAGCACTACAATTCAACCCCAGCATGATGTGTTATCAGTTCTCTGAATTACCTGGTCGACTGTCTGTCCTTCCAGGTTCGAGTTAGTTCTGCCCCAAATGAACAAAATGACTATGCAGATTTTAGATCACTTTGATCTGATCTATAAACTAACAGATGTAAATCTCAACACATTTGAATTAGGACAACAGGCAATATCAAGTAAACTAAAAGGAAAATTTTTTTTGTAATACTCGTCCTATTTCTCAGGAATAATTTATGAGGTTATAAAACAGTCTCAGCCAAAAACCAAGTGATAACACTTAAATTTCGATTAGGTCCTAATAACATTGAAAATGGAAATCTTCTACAGGTAACCTTCGTTTTTAAATTAATGAAAACTGCATAACAAACTGGAGCTGATGGATATTCAGTGTCTTTTACATTACAAAGGTTGAATTTATATTCAGGTTTCATGATGCAAAAAACATCGAACCTTCAGTTGCATTCACAGTCAATAAAGCAGAGTAGGTTTTGTGTTTCTCCTCTTTTGTTGATTCGCTTCCTCAGTTCACCTAATTTTAAAAAAAAGTGTCAAAATGTCGCTTTTTTATTTTCTTTGCGTTTAAAGTGGAACATGGAGATCCAAGCTTGAGTTTAGAAGTTTCACTAAGGATAGATTGTTTCACAAGGTGGGCTTGCTAGACTCACACCCAAACTTCCATTTTTACTGGGTTTACTACCTGCTAGGAGAGGTTTATGGGGTTATCAACCAGGACCATTCGAGTGACTGGGGGGTATTCTAATACTGAACAGTAGTGTAGCAACAGAAGATAAGGGCCAGGCAACAGATCGTTTTATTACGGAAATCAACACGTATTTATATAAATTTCACATACATTATTATAGCCTAGTCAAGTAGACAAACGCAGTCTTCTGATTGGTTGTTTTCGAGTTCCTCGGAAAGTGGAGCCATCTATCTGCGAATCGTATTTGCCCGCGTTTAAGTTTCCTGTGATTGGTTGTTGAAACAGCCTTGTTCATATTTTCTCACGGCCCATATTAGTGACCTAGACATTGACGTAGATTGATGTCAACCAATTGGCTAGCAGGCTGCTCTCACCACAGTAGAAGTACTGTATTATAATAGTAACTAAACTGTAGTAACCTTCATAGATCTGATCACGTTTACACAAACTAAACCAATGCTAAGAAAGTGTAATTTTATGTCTAACTTTTTAAACCTTTATGTTTACCTTTGCTCAATGGTAGCCTACTAGCTATCTAGGAAAGAGTAACTTCATAGTTCAGGGAATTAACAGTAAAATCAAGCGATGTTATGCAGAAGGCTGTTGTAAATGCTTTAACAGAGTGTATTGCGACACTTTACATCAGATCATACAACTATAGCAAAACACATCTCATATCCACAAACCTTCAGTTTCACTCCTTTAAAATTACTAGATTTATGTATGACCAGCAGGGTCCGCCAAGTCAAGTAAGAGATCAGTCACTCGCATGTGACATTGGCTGGCGGTTGAGCAATATACATAAATAGCGAACTCTTGGGACAGTTAATCGGGGCCCGATAGCTAAGTGATCTACAAGCTTGCCTTGTAACCGGAAGGTCTTGAGTTCGACCTCCGGTGGGTGCATACTGATGAACAATAGCAAAATATGACGAGACAGCTGTCCAGTAGTCCCGGGTTTTCCAATGATTTTCTAACTGATGTCACATCGTGACCAAACTTGCTCTTTCATTCCTTTGCATTCCTAGTGGAACCTAAGGTTTCAAGCTAGATCTTTGAAGTTTCTGTATCAGAGACTATTTAGTTTTCCGGGGTAGGATTGCTAGCTTCACGCCCAACCTACCGTCTTTACCAGTCTTAGTACTGGCTTAGGAAGGTTTAGGAGTGCGTAGGCCAAGAATCGATCCTTGGGACACGTAGATGGTTAGCGAATGGAATTACACTCTACCACAGTGCACAAGTTTTATTCTTATATCAAAATAATGTCTGCTGTTACAAATAAAAATTCACACATCGGTGTAAGTTGTCATTCATTGCATTCTGTGGACAGATAGCCTAAATGCCCAAATTAAAACTGTCAATAACCTATTCCACTTCACGCATCAATTCCTTTCTTCCTCTATTTGTTTGTTTTATACATTTATGTTTTGCTTTATGTACATTTCAGTGAAATCGATACAGTGACATTTTTTCTGTCCAAAGAAACCTACTTTATCATATTTGCATATTTTTATGGATACACTATATGAAATCGGAATTCATAAGCCAGTGCTTTGCGGCCCAGTGGCTTAATGGTCTACGAGCTCACCTTGTAACCAGAAGGTCTAGCGTCCGAACCCTGCAGGTGGATGGACACTGATGAAGAGTCCAAAATTAGGACGAAACAGATGTCCAGTACACCCTGGTGGTTTTCCAATGGTTCTCTAACCAATGTTAGCTCATAGGGAAATCATGGAAAGAGTAGTGTGTAATTTTACTTTTAAAGCTTTTCAGACAATAGTACTCCTTTGTACTTCGTTTAGTGCGTCGGTGGCACAGTGGTTAGGACTCTCGCCGACCAAGCACATGGTCCGAGGTTCGATTCCCTGCCGACTCACTCCTTTACCTCGCTAAGCCAGAAATAATGCTGGTGAAGAGGATAAGTTGGGCATGAGGCTAGCAACCCCATCCTGTAAAAATGAACACCACTGCTACAGAAACTACAAGCCAGTAGCTTGAAGCCCTATGTTCCACTGGAGAACGTGAAGGAAAGAAGAAGACTTACACCTAATTGGTGCCGGATTTGAATCCAACTCCAGCGACTTCAGCCCAGTCAACAAGGTAATAGCATCAGCTTTCATGTGATAAATATGGCCAGATACATGAGACATCTATTCTAATAACAGTTTTATCCATCCGTTTCTATTAACAACGTAAACATTGGATAAATTCACTGTTGTCTGTTACGGCTATCAAATTCACTAAATAATCATAGTTAGATAGGCATCACATTACAGTTGTATGCTTACTACATATGAGACAATTACACGAAATAAAAGCATCTGTTAAAGATGAATTTTATGATAAAATCACCGTAAATGTTTTGTCAATGCACTGAAACAATGAAAAAAAGGGTGAAAAAAGAAGCAATAAGGCGATGGAGTAATAAAAGGACACCGAGGGAGAGAGAGAGAGATAAAGCGAGACACAATACTCATTATCACATCACACTGTAGTAATTTGTCAACAACAAAGTCGAAAATAAGTAAAGAAAAGAGGAAGGGAAATGACGCCTTGTTGCTGTTGTTGATTAGATAATATCCATAAGTTGTATTAGTAGGTGAGCAAGTGGCTGTTTTTTTCTCTCACTCATTTCTGTCAGAAACAAGCTGTCGTTTTTTGTATCATACTGTATAGAAATAGCACTCTGTCAAATGTGAATGTTTGTACAGTAAAGTGTGATTAAAACGAATAACGGTATTCTTGATCGCACCGAACTGTTATTGTTATTATTCACCGTACAATGATTATTGTCAGATATAATAAACTGAATAAGATTAGCTGAATGACTGTCAACATGGTGATGTTATTTTTACAGATATGATTAGTTTACTCTCAAATGATATTAGAATAAAACTTGTGCACTGTAGTAGAGTATAATTAATTCCATTATGGGTAAAATTAATTTGGATAAAGTCTCACAGTGTTATACAGTAATATTTTCTGATGACCACGTTTCCAGGAAAACATATTGCCGCTCATTATCATATCAAGGCTCTCACTCACACAACTTTCTAACTTCGTTTATATATAATTCCATTATTTCAATTCATTGCTTGACTTGATAGGTACTAGTATTTTCCATGTCTTAGATATCGGTGATGAATGATTCCTATTTCACGTGTTTTGTTGGGTGTAGACTCGATGAACTAGGATTCAGTGATCAACCACTCTCTCCACTTACTTAGATTACGTTTTAGAACATTAACCCTGTGCCATCCACCCTGCTGTGTAGTTCTGTGTTAATGCATGCAGTGCAATCGCTCACTTTTTTTTTCTAAATTACTTATCTTCTCGGGGTCAACCATTCTTACCTTAGCTAGATTTTTATGTTCCGACAATATTGACCTAACTCACAGTCATTCCAAGGTATTTTGTAAATTATATTATTTTGTTTAATTGAGTTCCTTAACCTACAGAGCTTGTCTCTGAATGAGTTTGTAGGTTAAAATGCCACTATAATTCCTGCTTTATTAAGAATCCTACTTAGGGTCTCAGATGTCCTTGCTTATATGGTATAACAGTATATACCTTATATTCTCTCTCATTTATGCCATCATTACTAGTTTCGTAATTATTTTTATTTTGCTTTTGGTCTTTTCTGATATTCCGAATGAATTTCATAAGATAGTTATTTAACAATAACCCTTCTTTTATCTGTTTTATTTCATCATTTAGGTCTTTTCTTGTACTACTTAGTACTATTGCTCGGTTTGTAGACACTTAACTAAGCCCGCCTTAACAGTTAACAGGTGAGATGAATTAAAGTCTGAATATCTATTAGAATGTGTTGGTTTTTTTATAAACCCTAGTGTGCAGTTTACCTTCTTCTATTCGTCTTATTTTACAGTCTAACAGCATAACTAATTCTCCTTGTTCATTTTCCGCTTCAAATGTGAATTTTATTCCATCTACTAGTGAGTTTATATGTGTCAAGAAGCTGGAGATATGTTTTGTTTTTAACACTGTGAGTGAAAGTGTTATCTACATATCTCCACCATATTTTTGGAGTAGGATTAAATGTATTAAGAGCAATATTTTCCCAGCTGTGCATAAATATATTTACTGCGATAGGGGATATTGTTGATCCATCGCATGGCTACACCTTTTGTTTGTCTATATATTTTGCCTTGGAATTTAAAGATGTTAGATGTGAGACATAACTGAATTCCTAAAGTAATTTTTTTCAATTGGTAACTTTCTCATATGAGTGAGTTCATTACTGTATAACACTATGAGACTTTATCAAAACAAATTTTACCCATAATGGAAATTTATAGGAATTGTTTGACAATACAGTCAACGGAAAAAACTATCGATGGATGTTTACGAAGGAGAACCAGAGAGGTACTTCATATTAATGATGAAATACCTACTTAATGTCTATATACACCTATAGCTCATTGACACAGTATTAACGTATACAAAATTGATGTCATGACTGAGGATAACAAGCAGGATGAAAGTAGACTTTGTAGCAGGAACCAAACCAATAGCTACTGAATCTCTGGTCTGGTGCACTACCCGCTTAACCAAAAACATTCTTTTTTTGTAGACAATTAACTCAGTTGATTGAAGATGTCTATTAGAAAAAAAGAATATCCATTTCGATAAATTTGTCATTAGGTTCTACAATCATATGACCATAATAATCAAGGTATTATTGTTATTAATAACATTAATGGTGTTTTAAATTACATTAAATCAGTAATACCGATAGATTACATCTTGAGAGCATCAGCAAGAGATAATATGCATTAATATAACACCAAACCAAATATCAGATAAATTAGGGGAAGTAACACTAAATGGATGAATTTAGAGGTTCAACAGCTGGATAGGGTAGCAATGCTGGCTGGATCTGTTCCTTTTGTACTCAGAGCTATGGTGGATTTTAGCCAATCGTAATGGTCTCTGCAGTTTTAGATGGGATGGATGATGAAGGACGACTCTTCAGTAAGAGCTTTGTGGCGATCTAATATAGAACGGTTTATGATTTTAATGTGTGTGTGTGTGTGGTTAATTCAGAGAAAGAATACTGGCCGACCATGTGCGTGATCTGGGGTTCATTCTCCGGCCGGTGAACACCTTGATCCCCCCACCTAGTAAGTTGTAAACTTGTGGAAGAGGGAAGGTTGAACGTGAGGCTAGCATCCCCAACTCGTGAAAATTCGAAGCTTTAGCTTGAAACCTTATATTTCCCTTGGAACACAAAGGAATAAAATAAATGATGAATGACTTTAACAGGACCTCTATTCAACCTCACTGGTAAGTGTCCTCGAGCAACAGTTGGCATGCCCGGTACCACAGAAGTAGTCGGATTGATAAGGTACACTTAGATATGCCTAGATACTTCATCTTTTGTAAACCTGACCGATTGTGTGATAAATATATAAGCTGCAGCTCGCTTGTTAAACAACGAGGTGGTTCGATAGATTTAAGGATTAATTACTTTGCAAGTCGGACGACTGGAAACTGGATTACTTTCACACTATCTTTCTTATTATCAATATTTCCTTATATAACATACATATTAGACAGTTGGAGGCAATCGATCATAGGAAGCCTTGGACTTAGGTTTCATGTTAGTTGGCATTCACCATTCAGCAAGGAGTGTCTGCAACCTTGAAAGAACTCATGTCTCTTCTGAGGTTCGAACCCGCGTCACCCAGTGAGTTCTGCAGTCAGACACATCACCACTGAGCTATTTGGGTTTGTGATTGACCTCCTGTAGGACTGTAGTGGGTATTTTGACTAGACACTAGTAACTAGTGCGACGTGTCTAGTCCTTTCTTTGGTGCGTGTTATTGAAGGAAATGCAGACCGATTAAAATTAAACTAAGCAAAAACGACAAAATCTACCTGAATAGTATGACAATTTTTTTTGAAGACACATTATATAATTACTAGTATTAAATAAATAACTTCTGCCTACTCCTTACTGAGCAACAAAAAAAAGTATGACGCATCAACTTCAAAAAAGGTAGAATATTATGAGCTAAGTAAAAAAAAACCTATAACCTATAATAATTAATCCTTAAAAATTTATTACTTTAGTTTAGTTTAGAAATAATTTAGAAAATGATAAAATCTCTCGTCTTAACTAAACGAAAATTCTTCTAGGCTTACATCTAATGTTTATGAATGTTGGGTGTGTATGTGTGTGTGTGTGCGTGTGTGCGTACGTGCGTGCCTAGTGTCTGTATATTCGTTAAAAAAGCTTTAACTAGAATGGAATGAGTTTATTTCATTACTATTTTGACAATTTCCTTAAATATACAAAAATTGAGGACACATCATATATTGATGAAAAGGTTCTATACAAGAGGTGAACTTGATTAAAAATTGACTATTAGCTAAATGATAGTAAGACGAGAATGAGTATCAGCTATAGAATTATTAAAAACTAAGCACCATTCGACCCTTCGTGAGTAGTCGGTGGGGTTTAACATGTAAGTTGTGAAACAAATGCTTGTCTGTGGCATTGGTTGATGCTGGTTTTGTTGACAGAAGTTAAAATTTATAGGCAATTACATTTGAACCATGTAGTCGAAAGGTTAGTATACTGTTCTATTAATCTGAATATGTTAGGTTGTCATTCCTTATTGGGGTTACGTATGCATACCACTGAGAAGTTACAAAACTTGATTATAACACCTCCTTGGTTTTCACTGCTTCTCTGGTTCACAGTGTTTATACTTATTTTGATGTCTTAACTAACTGTGTAATTTTCAAGGATTCGTTTTGTAGGGATTGGCTTTTGTTTCATTGGTCGGAGGATTTCATCATGAGCTGACATCAGTTAGAGAACCATTGGAAAACCTGAAGGGAGTAAAGGATAGCTTAATGGTCTACGAGCTCTCCTTGTAGCTAGAAGGTCCTAGGTTCGAAACGTGGCGGTGGGTGAGTACTGATGAAGAGTCCCAAATTGAAGGGGGGAAACAGCTGTCCTGTACTCCCAGGTTTTCCAATGGTTCTTTAGCTGATCTCAGCTCATGATGAAGTCCTTTAACTTTGTAATTATTATCCATTCATCTGTTAGACTGTATATCATTGTCCTAAGATTTACATATCATATACTGATTCGGTGCTTATTATTTGTCTTTGTCCGTGAGCGTCGGTGGGACAGCGGTTAGGACTGTCGCCGACCATGCACACAGTCTAGGCTTCGATACCCGACCGACGCATGTCTGATATCAATGGTCAGCGTGCTAAATTTGGGCTACCGATATCACATGCTGAAAATTCCATACTTGTACCAAAAAATACTGTATGGAATCAAATTTTAATAAAAAATTAAAAATAAGCAAATAATAGTATCTAATTTTAATGCTTCTCTTTTTGGTTGTGTGATATATTGACAACGTTTTTTTTCGGTGTGGCTTTGTTTGCGTGAATGAAGTACATTCTGACTTTAAACTGCCTCCAGGATGTGCTGGTGAGTGAATCTTGGGAACAGAATATTCTACTTGATTCTAAAGTACTTCTCATAGTTGAATTTTGGTTAAATAATTTTGTATGTGTGTGTACATTAACTTTGCCAAACGAAAATACAACTAGTAAGTTTTTAGTAGCGTTACACTCCTTCTATAGAAAAAGCAGGAATTAGAGTGGCATTCATACTTACTAACTCACTCAGACAGGACAAGCTCTGTAGGTTAAACGACCCGGTGGACTCAATTAAACAAAATAATATAATTCCCAAAATACCTTGCAATGACCGTCAATTAGGTGAACTGCATAGGTCAATCAAACTAGTAGATCAAGAGTATTGTGATTATCAGAAGTTAAGAATTTAGTGGCTAAGGTTGGAATGATTAACCCCGTGAAGATAAGTAATTTAGAGAAAGGCTCAGCAACTGCACTGCATGCATTAACGCACAACCTTACAATAGGGTGGGTGGGAGAGGATTAAAATTCTAAAAATTAATATAGGTAGGTGGAGAGAGACAGGATGATAACTGAATCCTGGATCATCGAGTCTACACGCAACACAACACGTTTAATCGGAATCAATCATCACCGATACGAGAGATATGGAAAATATTACTACCAATCAAGTTCAGCGGTGAACTGAAACAATGGAATTAAATAGACGAAGTTAGAAAGTTGTGTGAGTGAGTACCTTGATGTGATGAAGAGCGACAATTAATTGTGCTGGAAACGTGGTCATCAGTAAATATTACTGTATAACATCACTGTGAGACTTCATCTCAATTATTTTTCTCCATAATTAAATTGTTAGTAAAACTGCCTAACGGCACTGTTGAGGTAATTTTGAGTTTCTGATGTTATCATTGCTGAATAGAACCACACACAGATTCTGATCATAAACATTCCTCTTTTCGCTGTGTTTGGAGAAATTTTTCGACTGGGGGTGTCCTAAGGAAGTTTTGCGCAGCTAAACAGCTGGATGCTAAGACTGATTCCTTACTTTCAGGCCACAACCAGTCGATATTAGTCGTTACAAATCCCTACAACCCGAAAAATCAGAGAAATTTAATTAAAACAACCGTAATATTCTCTCATCCTTGAGTTATCTGTTTATAGACCTGACATTATTGATGATATAATGCCTATCATATATTGTGATTTAAATACTTCTAAGACCAAAAGGCAGACAGAAATCGATAACGGAATTTTTATCTCAGTATAGATTTTTATAATGATTTATGCTAAAAAGAAGTCTCAATAATTGATAGCTTCTCTCAGTAAATGTTTTAGTGAAGTTACTTTAAAACATATAGTGATACTTTCTACTCCTTAAATCTGAAAAGTCATGACGTATACATAAAATTCATGTGGCTTGTTGTCATCTTTTAGAAAAGTGGTTTGCATGTGACTTTGTTTTGAAAGAGTTTATATATGCAAAATATAACGACGGATATGTGAAATTTACTCTTGTATGAAACGATTATTAGTTAAACAAATGGTTATTTGGTACTTTAACAGTTTACGAGAACAGAATAATGAATCTATATGCGAATTCAAAGTTTCACTAAAGGATTGATATCAGTTAGAGAACCATTGAAAACCAGGGAGTACTGGATAGCCGTTTCATCTAAGTTTAGGAATCATCAGAAGTGTCCACCTACCGCCAGGGTCCGAACCCAGGACCTCGCGGTTACGAGGCAAGTTCGTAGACCATTCAGCCATTGGGACCCACCCCAAGGGTCAACACATGAATACTAACTTCTAACAATTCGTGATTTAAGCGCAACTGGCGATATCATAGGCGAGCATTTGTCCTCCTTTCCGAATTGGCACTAGTTAGAATTTATGGGCAGTTGAGTCGGTTTCCAATGGCTGAATGGTATAAGAGGTTGCCTTGTAACTGAAAGGTCCTGGGTTCCAACCGTGGCGGTGGGTGCTTACCGCTAGTGAGTCGCGTACTAGGATGAAACAGCTGTCCATTACTCCCTGGTTTCCAGTGAATCTCGAACTTATATCAATCTGTGGTCAAACTTGAATAACAAATCAAATCCCTACAAATCAACTCTTGAAAATATACAAATTTGTTATTAAAATGTCGTTTTTGTAGATGGCAGGTCTTTATTACTTGTTGAATAATGTAGGCATTTGAATTTTCTATGATTGGTTTGTAAGGATTAGATTGGTTTTATGAGGTGATCACGGATTGATATCAGTTGGAGAATCATTGAAGACAAGCAGGGAGTACTGGACAGCTGCTGTTTCATCCTAGTTTTGGGAATCATCAGCAGTACGCACCCGAAATTAGGATGAAATTGCTGTCCAGTACTCCCTGCTTGTTTTCAATGGTTCTCTAATTTGAATTTTCATTCTAGCCGATGGGCTAGGTGACACAGAATTTTATGAACTTAATCTTTATTTGAGATCAAGTACTACAGTTAGTTAATTGGTAGATGGTGACTAGCAGTGGAATCCAGGATGTGCATTTTGTCCTATTTGGGACTCATCATTGGGTTTGGGTAACTTGAACAGCATTTAAAACAAAGATTTGTAACAAATGTTTTTGATCATTTGAACATTTCGGTATGGAATGTCAGTTGTTTCTACTTTGGAATTATCTGTTAGTATTTCCGAAATGAACCAACCCACTACTTTTGACACATGAGTCGCATAGCCTACTTGATAATACTATGGAGTTACAGATTGATTAATTAGCTTTAATACAGCGCTGTCACTAAATTTGGAGGGATTATATCTTGCTGATACATCTCGAAAAGGAAAAGACAAAGGCATCAAAATTTCCTAATATAATCAACATTAAATAGTTACAGGGTATGTGTTGTCGATTTTACATGTATTTGAGATGTAGGCGATATTGATTCCCATTGACCTGCTCACTCTTTGACTTCGATTTCTTCCTTTCTAAGTAATCATAGGTTGTGTTATTGATTCGTTTTCTTATTATCCGTCCGATTACATTCTTCCTTATAATCCTCATATTGGACCTAGGTCATTGTCACCTTAAACTGTTATTTCTTTTGAAAATCAGGCATATAGGGATTCTTTTTTCAGTTCTTGTAGCTTTAAGATGTAGAATCCTAACAGTTTCTTAAGCAAAGCTGTAACTGTATATATCCATGTTTGTTGAAACCAGCAACAACTGCTAGTTTGTGCTAATAAGTTCTTTAGCCTATCTGGCAAGCAACCGTGACCTATCAACGTAGTGATGCTAATTGGCTTTAACAGTTACATTCTAAATAATAATTTGGTTTCCTTCCTTAGACAAAGAGATCCATTTATCTCCCAAAAGATATCCTGTACAGATTTGTATGATTTCGGCGCCATAAAAGTATTCAAAGAAAGAAGCAATCTGTGGTGAGTTTCGGAGATATTTTTGATGCATTGTAATGCAATCGGATTTCGTATTCTCTTGTCAAGCTCACCTTGTAACCATGAGGTCCTTGGTTTGAATCCTTGCAGTGGGTGGGTACAGTGAAGAGCCTCAAACTAGGACGAAACAGCTGTTCAGTACTCCATGTTCGTTTTCCAATGGTTCTCTAACCCATGTAAGCTCATGATAAAGTCCTGTAACCAAATACTTGAATAACATCATTTAGTTGGCTGCCTACTTCAGTCAGTGAGTTACCTGAATATTCAACCTACATAATATAATAAATTTTCTTCATTTCCTTTTGTTTTAATCGGTCAATTGTATTCTTAAGTCTCAAAATGTAATCACGACAATTTTTAATTAGTTCTCAGCCTACTTATCTGCATATATGAAAAATGAAGGAGAAATGTCATAAAGGATTATGTTTTTATCTTCAAATCAAAAAGCATTTCGTTTTGCAATTTACTGTCGAATACTATTCAACTTGAAGATACTCGATGGTGAGTAAATATCCATATAATTAAGCCAATAACATATTAATTATCGTGTGTTGGTTTACATGGATTTGATTGCTTACGAGTTTGGTAATGTGTTGATGTGAGTTACAGAATGAAAAAGCTGTCTAGTACTCCCAGGTTTTCCAGTGGTTCTGTAACTGTTACCAACTCGTGATCGAGTCTGTAAGCAGTCAAATTCCTGCAAATCAATCCTGGATAATCGATCTGATATCCAGTAGTGACTAGCTTTATATAGAGAGTAACCACAGGGTTACTCGAATATGACATCAGCAAGAGGTTGTGTTACATATGTCACGAATTAGTGAAAGTTGAAATTCACAGGCCCCTAGCTCGTGTTCTACTGCCTGTGCAGTCTACGAGCTAGTCCGGTAACAGGCAGGTTCTAGGGTTCGAAACTCAGCGAGTGAGCATTGCTGACAAATCTCAAAATAAGATAACTGAGAATACCTTTTTCTAACACTTCATTAAAACGATAATGTTTGTGAAACCTTGTGGAAAATGCTAACAAAGGTCAAACATTGATGTCAAACTGTAGTCAAATATGCTACATAGTACATCTTTAATATTAGACTGTCTCAATGAGTTTGTAGCATGTATATGTAGTGCTAAAGTAGAAGAAAACTATAATCAACAATTAAATTCCCTGAAAATATAAAAAATTAACTTTAGAAATTTACTCATGTGGAGTTATACATACATTAATGTATGCAGAAAATTAACAACTCCTGAAATGTTAACTAATTTGGTTCAACAGTTAGTTAGTTAGTTGCTTGTTATAGCGTCTAATTGTAAACAGTATGAGGTTGGGAGGTATGAGGCAAGTATACGGTTTACCCACAACAAATATCATTCATATTTTAGTCAGCAAGTAAAAATGCGTGAAAAGGTGATTCTTGTTTCATTGATTTTCAAAAGATTGTTATCAGTGAATTAAAGAATATTCTTTTCGATAACTTCTTCTTCTTAAGGTTGTACAGTTATATAGTCATGCTAGTCAAAGTATATAATCGCTATTGGTAACGTTATTGTTTTTAAATAATATTGAAGCAGTTAGGATCAATCGATAGATTACAGAGATAATACTGTATAAGTATAACACCAAATTGAATATTAGATGAATTAAGAGAAGTACTACAGTATTTCTGAATTTATAGATTCCACAGCAAGCCAGAGTAAAGTAGGATTAACGACGGGATGTGTTTCTTTAGCAGACAAAGTCTCAGTTATTTTAGGCAAACTATTATGGCTTCTGCTGTTTGAAGTATTCAGTATCAAATATTTCTTGATAGTTTATCTGGTAGATTATGGATGATAGAGAAGGATTCTTCAAAACTGGCTTTATGGACTTTATGGAACTAGGTGTTCTCATACTGAACTTTTAATGGTTTTTATTACAACTTTATTTAGCCACACTGGCAGGTATTCCGGAGAACGAAATATGAGATGCTTAAAGTAAAGTTTAATACGACTGGCTCGGAAAGATCAGTTAAATTCATAGATGAGCTGCAGCTGACCGATATTATCAATTTTTTCCTAAAATTGATTAACATAAACTGGAAGTGTAACAACAGAAGATAAGGGCCAGGCAACAGATCGTTTTATTACGGAAATCAACACGTTTTTATATAAATTTCACATACATTATTATAGCCTAGTCAAGTAGACAAACGCAGTCTTCTGATTGGTTGTTTTCGAGTTCTCCGGAAAGTGGAGCCATCTATCTGCGAATCATATTTGCCCACGTTTAAGTTTCCTGTGATTGGTTGTTGAAACAGCCTTGTTCATATTTTCTCACGGCCCATATTAGTGACCTAGACATTGACGTAGATAAATTTCAACCAATCGGCTAGCAGCCTGCTCTTACCATAGGAGTACTGGACAGCTGTTTCGTCCTAGTTCTGAGGATTTTTCACAGGACGCACCCGCCGCAGGAGTTCGAACCCACGACCTTCTGGTTACAAGGCGAGGTCGTAGACCATGGAGCTAGAGGGACCCGATCTAGTGGCCTATGAATTCTAACTTCTGCCAATTCCCGACATAGCGCAACCACTAGCCAATGTCTTCGGAGAGTATTTGTCCAGCTAAAATCATTGGGCTACCGAAATTACTTTCCTCCAAAATACTTAATTTTATCTGGATTTATCATTGTTTTAATCGTCCAGTTATATCAAATGACCTATACATAAACTTGCGCGATGATACAACTTGCTCCCAAGTAAACGCTGTACAATTATTCAACGAAATGAAGACATACTTCAGATTATTAATTTACATGTGAATCCTGTGTGAAAAAAGTACTTTGGAGATGAATACGCTGAAAATTTTTGTACTGTATATTCGCATACTGTCTTAAATAAAACTATACCATTATTATTACGCCAGACCTGCTGCACCCTACTGGCAGGAGTTAGAATTCATAGGCCATTGGATCGGGTCCCAGTGGCTCAATAGTCTACGAGCTCGCCCTGTAACCAGAAGGCCGTGTGTTCGAACTCCTGCGGCGGGTGCATCCTGTGAAGAGTCTCAAACCATGACAAAACAGCTGTGCAGTACTCCTAGTTGGTTTTTCAATGGTTCTCCAACTGATTTCAGCTCATGATGAAGTCGTGTTACCAATCAATCAAATCCCTACAAACTAATACTAGAAAGGTTTCTTGTTTCCGGGGCTTATTTTTGTTATTTTCAACTTTCGTTGCTAGGTGCTGTGTTTTTCCTGAATTTTTCTGAATGGATTTTCTCAACTAAAGTATCATATGCAGTCTTAATTTCGTCCTCAATCATTGATCTTCATTCACTATTGTACGTTTTCAAACAAAAATACTAAAAGTTGTTATATGTATATAGACGTGTGTACTATTTCCTGACAAGTATACACTTAGATGGATAAGGTAATTCATTTATTCACTATAAGAATAGAACTGTATTCAGGATGTCATCATTGGATAGGGTACAGGTGGATAAACGGTCTAAGAGCTTGCCTTGTAACCAGAAGGTCCTTGATTCAAATCCTGGCGGTGGGTGCGTACTGCTGAAGAGTCCCAAACTAGGACGGAAGAAACAGTTGTCCAGTACTGTCTGGTGGTTTTCCAATGGTTCTCTAACCGATGTCAGCTGAGATCCCTTAGGCAGTCAAATCCTTACAAACCAACGCCTAAAGAACTCTATTCACCCACTTAGGGATTAATCTCAAAGTGTATTATCGTTATAACAGAAAAGGAAGAAAGATTAAGCTTTTGGTGAGACATGTTTTTGGCCACTAGAGTAGTATGAAGTTATTTTAAAAAAAATCAATCACCTTCATAAAACTTAGTAATCTTGATTTAGTTTGTTGAACATAGATGATGCTTAAGTTGATTATTTTTCATTAAAAAGTGAAACTCTCTATAGCTTTAGAAAAATAAAGTTTGCCTTTCTGTTCACTTCCCCCTCCTCACCAACTCTTTGCTTAAAACACATGGCATTGAAGCATTTCGAAATCATTATTCCTCAGTTTTGGTGTTTTTTGAAAACAAACTAAGTTTAATTAGATTTATTTATTTGTCTTTTACAGTCTCATAATTTATTCGCTATGCGTGAAAAAACGGAAGTGGAGAGAAAACATCTCCCAGGGAAATCGTCGTTAAACAGACGATAAAATAAATTTAAAAAAAACAAACTAGTCTGACAGTGAGAAAGAACATGGCATTCAAAAGAAAAGAAATTATTTTTCAATTGATTGTCATCATCAAAACCAAAATGTACTGTGATGGCATATCACCTAGCCTTGTGGACACACTCTTGAATTGACTGATAGAAACCAGTTAGCATCAATTCAAAAAGATCTAGAAGGATGACACTGGCTCTTTCCTAACGATCAATGAATGTTTCACCTTCAGTCTTACAAAAGGTCAGTTGTGAGGTCGAATAGCTCAGTAGCAATATATCTGATTTAATCACTGGACGACGCCGGGTGGAGACTTAGAGGAGATATCAGTTTACTTTGAGTTTATAGGTACGCCTGGGTGATGAGTACCAACAAACATAAAATCTAGATGTAGGGCTTCCTGAGGTGTGAAAATGATTGCACCAACGTTTATAGGTATGTCACACATTATTCGTAATCTTAGGGTAGTCTGAACTGTACCTATTTGTCAATAGCCAAGCCGTCCAACTTCTAGATGCCTTATTTTTAAATAAGGTAAACTCAATAGTCGAGTTTAACTCACATACTTTGCTTTCATCTTCAAATTGTGTATCAATATTAAATACAAGCCATCACATTCGGCGGGCTGCTTAAAACATGGGATACCAAAAACTTCCATCTCTCTCTCTCTACTGCATATATTTCATCTCGTTCGGTTTGTTTTAATCGATCACCTCTAAGGGTATTATATACTCTTAGGCATATTTAAGATGTTTACAAGCTCCTGATTCGCAAGTTCCTACTAAAATTTCAGGAATAGCCTGATAATGGGTAGCAACGTGTTCCAATACATGAGATAATTGTTCTTCAGTTATGTTCTTGGGTGTCAAAATGTACTTCTGAACATCTTACAATTGGCTTTCAACTAGATCGACATTGTGGATTCCTCGAAGGAGAAAAAGCAGATATATGAGATTGGATTGGTCGGTATTTCAGCTCAGACAACATTGTGTTACAAGATATACTGTGAATTAATATTTTGCCTGAAGATATTGTACGAAGGGAAAATATCATGTGATGAATTCCTCTGAGAATTCTGTACATTATATAAATACTGTCCGGAATAAAGATATTACTATTAAATGCGTTTCACTATGTGAATGGATACTCATCTAGTTGTTAATTAAAATGACTGTGGTATGTACTGAACCTGCGTTCCAATAGTTAAGAAAACCTTTCTCGAGTTACAAAGTTGTAAAACCAACTGAACAACTTTCTTGTAACCCGTCTTCAGACCCGAAGGAAAACAGACACTAAGTTGATGCAGTAGATGTGTGTGTGTGTGTCTGTGATCTATCCAACACCCTTTAGTTCTCTTGAATACAGTTAGAATCCTTAAAAAATGGGTACTTATTCGCCATGATAAAAATGGATCTTCAATCATACTAGATTTCCACGACCTATTTAATTCACATACAATAAAAGACGAAGTTATACGAGAAGAAACATTTTCTTTCATACAATGATTCCCTTTTATAAATTTGAACAAAGAAAGAAGGAAGATTGGCGCAGAATAATCTGAATGCATTTTATTTCATCGGTTCTCATCAGCTGCGTACAACCTGAACTCTTTAATAAAATTGAAAAGTATACAATTTTTAACAAACCTTTGTCCATAAGCAAGCGCACTGTCAGAGTGTCATACTAAAATAAGACGTTGCAATTTACAGGGTGTCTAAAGTGTTACGGCATACATATATATGTATATATATCTTGTTAGAGAGAAGTTTCTTGAAAAAAAATCAATTGACATTTGTGTTGTTGCGGTAGTAACAAAATAAAATTAGCAATAGTTAAGTAATTAGGTAAGAGAAGATCTAAACTTCGTTGGACATGAGGTCACATGAGAAGGTGATGATGTAATACAGTGAGCAGAAATCAGAACATCAAGAAAAATGATCTCTTAGGGCAGTCAAGCGAAAAATAAAAGGCGGGGAGAGTGAAAAGATAAGTTAACAAAATTAGAAAACAAAGAGTTACTAAGAAGTGAGTCACCAGGGTAAGTGAAGTCCAATAGCTGATTCTTTTTGGACATATAAGTCAGGCTTCAATTGTTTTATTGCTATGGCTTCAGCAAACGTGAGAAGACTTGAGGTACTATGTCAGTTAATTATTTTGAATGATTCCAGCACAACTACTCGGTGTCTTGTGTCGATCAGGTGTTTGGCGATTGAAGAACTTAAACAATTCGACCCCAATAACCGAAGGCTCCTTGGCACATGTTCGCAGAATCTGACGTAGGCCCTCCTCTCTGTTCTTCCAATGTAACTGCTCCCGCAGATACATGTGGATTGGTATACACAGTTGGAGGTAACTATTACTAAATTTATTTTGTTACCTCTCCAACAACACAACTGTTAATTGATTTTTCTTCATGAAACTTCTCGCTAACAAGAAATATATACATATGTATGTCGTAACACTTTAGACCCCTTGTAAATCGCAACGCCTTATTTCACTAGGACGCTCTGACAATATGCTTGATAATGGACAAAAGTTTGTTAAATTTGTACACTGTCTTATTTTAATAGAGAATTCAGGTTGTACGCAACTGATGAGAACTGACGAAGTGAAATGGATCCAGACTATTCAGCGCCAATGTTTATACATTTATTTTCGACTGGATCCTGACAAATATTTCTCTAAGCCCGTATCTTTTTGTTTTCTAAATGTCATGTTTACTTACAACATTAAAAACCAATTACATAATCTTACTGATAACCTTTACCATGAAGACTATTTCGTGAAGAATGGGGATACACAGTGAAGGGAAGCATTTTCACAAGCCTGCATGATTAATCGAAACATTTAGGGGGTAAGAAAATAAATACATATATATATATATATATATATATCATACAGTATTATATTATTAGAATCAACAAAGAATATTCATTCCCAAAGGTTTGGAAACTAAGGATCTTGGTAACCTAATAAACAGAATTACACTTCCGGACATAATCAAAAACTTGACAACAAACTTTTCGTGTTTTTGGGGGGTTTTTTTCGTAATCTTTTTTCCTACTGCTTGCAGGTGACCTGTTTATTGGAATTTCTTATTCAAGGATATCACATCAACCCTCAAAATTTACATAAATAAAGAATAATGCATGAAAAAAATTGATTTCTGATAACAAACACCGACTGCTGCGTGAATTGAATACATTTCATTTCGAATATTCTATAAAAGTAGCACATATATAAATAGATATCAATAGATTTATTAAAATGGTGTCTCATGATTAAAGGGTCATTGTTCATCTTGTTCAAAACTGATAAACTGCTCTTACAGTCATCGAAACCTCCTAAAAACTGCATTCATAACAGTAAATCTACTCACGCCGAAAGTGAGAAGGTATCACATCTTTTTAGTCATAGTCATCTAATCTTGTAGACTGAGATTAAGAGGTTGAGAGGTGAACTGCCTAACTATAAATGGCTATAATACATTTAAAGAAAACGTAAAAAATTTTCAAGTATTGGTCCACAGGGATTTGACTGATTGGTTACAGGACTTCATCATGAGCTGACGTCAGTTAGAGAGACATTAGAAAACCTGAAATTCATAAGCCATTGGATAGGTTCCTAGTGGCTTATTGGTCTACAAGCCAGCTAGTCTTTGAACCAGAAGGCCCTGGGTTCGAGCCCCGGTGGTGAGTACGTACTGCCGAAGAGTCCTAAAATGGTGGGACGAAACAGTCGTCCAGTAAACATTTTGGTGGTAAAAATACAATTAACACCTGTTTATGAGTGGAATCTTGTTACTCAGTCGAGAGATAACTTGTTCTATAAATTGAAGGCTATTGTCTAGAATTACTTTGTACTCCAGAATTTATTCCTGTTATTTTTTTTGGTTACAGCTTGATTCTACACCGTATTTTTGGTACAAGTGTGGAATTTTCAGCGTGGATATCGGTAGCCCAAAATTCGCAGGCCAACCATAGGTATCAGGTGTGCGTCGGTGTGGGCTCAAACCCCGGACCATGTGCACGGTCGGCGAGAGTCCTAACCACTGTGCCACCGACGCACATCATCCAGGATTAACGAAAATCACTTCACCAACTTTACCTATCTGATATCATATAAAAGTATAATTTGAAATAACCCACGATATCTGTGCTAAATACTTTTGCTCTGTTATTCACAAGAAAGAACATTAATAAGAAATGCATAACTCATCCAAGTCATCAGAAGTCAGTTACTTCAGTCTATAAGTGTTACAGGCAAATTCAACGAACAAGGTGTAACACTGTTGATTTGCCATGCGTTTAGTTCACTTTACCCTATGGGTTTTGCGACAATTAACAGCTGAGTTCAAAACCTACCTACAGCTTAAGCTGTATGTAGTGATATGTCTACATACATATCACTACACACAGACAACCATGGACATCAATTCGACTGGGACAACGTTCAAATATTAGACAGAGGAAACAACAAGAATACTAGAGAATTTTTACAAGTCTGATATTCCAGTGAATCGTCAATCAATAGACATATCGAGATAGACAAAATTTACCAATCCATAAGAAGGAAATCTCACACAAAAAGCGTCAAACTTCAAGTCAAGGAAACAATCAGTTCCAATACAAGTAGCCTAGAGGATGTGAAAACACAAAAAAGACCAATCACGTCCAAGGTCGCCAGGAGAAATGATTAATAAAGGCTCACTTTAAATTGAAGTATGCGCTGAAGATGTTGCCTAGTAGGGTAATGAAAGCTTCGCAAACTAACCATCCAGCTTGGAGAACAAAACCACATCAAAATTTCAATTATCAACAACACAATGGACTAGAAACACAATATTGGCTACTCTCAAGCAACCAATCAGTGCAACCATTACAGTTCTACAAAAGGTCAATCATCAGTCTGAATAGTTCAGTGTTAGTGTGTCTCTGAATGCAGCACTGACTGACGTAGGTTTGAATTTTAGAGGGTACATCAGTTCTTTCAAGGTTGTAGATACACTTTTTAGATATGAGTGCCAACAAGTATGGAACTTAGGATTGAAGGCCTCTTCCCAATCGCATTCAACTGCCTTGCAACAATATTTAGATCCTACAATATATGCAATTAAGCCCGTGAAATCTCCAGTTAATAGAGATTCACTGAAATATACACTAAATATATTTTCAAACACCTTTTCAAGTAGCTGAACATAAAACTATGCATTAAGTCGCAGAATGCATAAATTCAAAGTGACATATCTCCAGAATATTAAAAATTTAATTGGTAATGCCTCATTCAAGAAAGTAAATAACTCTGTTACAGTGAGTTTTAACTAAAAGGGAAACTTTTCAGAAACGTCATCTTCTTTCTTTTTAACTTGAAGAAAACAACTCTTAATCAGGACACAGTTTTCAATCGATTGAGGCCTGAAACATCTCTACCACTTTTCTATCTTCTTATTTATATTTTCCTCTGTCAGTAAGCTACATTGACTGACAGTGATCAGTGTCAATCTGTCCTTAAGAACTGACAAGTTGGCAACAGTTATCTCTAAGTAATATATATATATGCATGTGTTGATGATGTTTCAGGTTAGATCACGGATTGATAACATTTAGTGAACTATTGAAAACCAACAGCGGGGTACTGGACAGCTCTGTTTTGTCAGCCTATTCCGAGACTCATCGGCAGTACAAATCAAATGAGCTAGGAGGATATCAGATTATTACCATTGTCACTCAGCCTTAGCTACAAATCTTCTGACCTATTTCGCATACATTTAAATAAGATCTATCAAAATCTACTCATACACTGAATAATGACGCATATAATCAATCTAATTAGAAGACACTATGGAAAATAAAATGTCAAGACTATTAACAAGATAGCTTTTATGGTGCTGATAGTTCCTCACTGAAACAACTCATCTTATCTATCATCAAATATACACAAATTTGACACACACACACACACAGACAGAAGAAAACAGACGAACCGCAAATAAAGAGGGATGAAATAAAATCCCAAAATGAGAGACAGAAAAAAGGGGAAAAAATGAAATTCAAAAATACTTGAAAACAATACTGTTTTAAAACAAGCAATAATTGTTGCAAATTTCGGCAGGACGACGCTTCATCAACTGAATACTCTTCTACATATATATATATGATGTGTATGAATCGGTTAGAAAGGTTAACAAGAAAATAAGCACACGGATGTAGCGATAACGAATAGTAATAATAAGAGTAATTGATGAATTCACCAAATGATTGATGAATTTACTAGCGGTAATTAAGAAAAAAATGATAATATTGGTCAGAGTAGGCATTAACAGCACATAAAATGGAATCACCACCGCGTCAGAAGTTATGAACACCAATATACTCTTTAACAATGTTCATGTGAAAGGTAAGTTTTTGATGTCAAAACACGGCCCCCCCCACACACACACTCAAAGAATCATTGGCATGAAAACAACAAAAAGAAATATCGTTCCTTAGTGTATACAAATAATGACAGAAGAAGCATCAGGGAAACCAGACAATTTATTCTTATATTTGCTTTCTTGATGACTACAAAGCTTTTATTCACATGAATAGCCAGTCGATGACAAGTAATCGATCTATTTTGAGGATAATGCATATATATATATCGGTAATAGTAATTTGACAACGTAGACACGAGCCTGCATGTCGTACGTTCATGAAGAGATGTAGTCTTAGTATCGTGTTAACCGTCTCAAAAAGAAAGAATTACAACAATAAGACAGTCATTAAGTCTTTACTAAAAATGTTTATTGCGTTATTGTCTATAGTATATTTCATCTGAGATGACATCAGCCTTTATCAGGTTTATCCTCATTGCCATCGCGTACCTACACGCACATAGACAGACATCCGACATCCACTATCACGTGAAACTGACATCAAAAAACTTCATTGAGAACAACTAATTGGGCGACATATTAAATAATCAGTTAAAGACAAATGATTAATCTCTATTAATTGGCGTCCACTCACAAGACAGTCAACATGTAGTTAGCACAGATGATTATGCATTACACCTACATATGCACACACACATACATAAGTACATACATTAAGACATACATGAATAGACGCATAGTCGACATTCTTCATACAATAAATGATTAAAACGTAGGAGTACCATTGCCTAGTGCTTCGTGAGACTCGTCAACTGACAGCATTTATATAATAACAACACAAAACAGGCAGTGGGAGTAATGACAGATTAAAAGTAGTAATGATTCATAGAAAAAAAGAAAAAAAGAAGAACAGGAAAGTGTTAGCATCACTTGAATGATTGGAAAACACAGTAAGCGATTAGTATTATTTTGGTTGTGTTTTTAATCACAGAACTTAATGTTGATTCACCATTATTATTATGATTATTAATATTATTACTGAATTTCTTTTACGTGTTATCCTTTTATCGATTTTTGCTTAAAATAGTGTTTAGCTCACCTCTGAAGAGCACATTCGATGTGATTTAATGAAAATGATATTTTCAGGGGAATTATCGCATCCACTGTCATCGACATCATTAGATGAAGTAACATTTTCGCAATTATCAATACAATTATCGATTTTTTTTGAAGGAGAATGTCGAAGGGTTGTTGTATTACAATTATCCTCTGTAAGTTTAACTGTATAGAAATTAAGTTGGGAAATAGAATCTACGGCAATACTTAAAGGTCTAGCATGCATACGAGATAGGAATTCTTCATCATCTTTATCCTGTTCCACTCGAATATAACGAGGTAAACGTCCACTAGCTGAATCTGCTTCTTTACGTAATACGAATTCAGCATTAAATGAATTTGACAATTGTTTTGATTTAGTAGTTTCATTATTCTGTGATTTACTGTGTTCTGTATTCGTGGGATTCGTTGTTAAATTAGTAGATTGAACACTTAAATGCGGTCTACGCTTACTTTGTTTTCGTCGTAGAGTACAGTTTAAATCAATTTTAGCTATTCGATGATTTTCTTCATCACTATGCTCAGGACTGACAGGTGAACAGGATTCAGACACTGCATCTGGTGATATTGGTGTTTTACCAGAACGAACTGGTGCAGGACTACAAAGTTGTGAAGGACTATTAAATCCATTACAGTGCAAAGATATTGTTCGTCCAGAAACATTCATAGGCTTAACGTCTACTGAACTAGTCATTATTTAAAAAGATATTCCAGTACAGTTTAAGATAATCTTTAAGTATTTTGAATATAAATGCTCCTCTTTATTGCTTTGTTACATATATGTGAAGTCTACAAATAACTCGGATTGGTCAAAATGTTTGACCAATCAAATTACACTTCTGACAGTGATAAAATTAACCAATGGTAAAAATAACCAATCAGAATTCAACTGTCAGTAAAGAAAGCACAGTGACGAATATCATTTTTCACGCGACATTAGAATTGACAAAAACCAAAGATTTCTTCATTGGAGAAGTGTTTTCTTTCAACAGCTTCATTATCAAGTTATACAATGGTATTTGTACGTCAGTGGCACAGCGGTAGAATGCTCGTCAACCATGCCTCATGTAGTTCGGAGTTCGATCCCCGGCTAACGCATTCCTTTACCATTCTAAGTCGATAATTAGACTGGTAAAGAGGGAAGATTGGGGATATGAGTCGAGCAACCCCGTCCCATACAAATGAAGACCATTGCTACTGAAACTCCAAAGCTCCAGCTTCAAGCCCTATGTTCCACTGGCAATGTAAAGCAATAAAATAAATAGTAAATAAATGAATTGGTAGTAAAAGGCATAAACTCGAACAAATGACGTCAACAATTAAAATTACAACGACAGTAGTGATAATGAAAGCGAAGATAAAGTGAAGTGGAATGGAATCAACGAAAAGAACATCACTAAGATCAAAGTAAAGAAGGGGGCTTAAAAGAATTTTTTTGAATGCATAGTGTAGGTTTTCGTCTCTTTATAGCTAGTAATTTAAATATGCATAGGTGATGAAAGCGCAAAAGGTATGAAGCGCAACGGTTTAGCCTTCCAGACACCTTTAAAAATAAATCACGAGGTTCTAACTGACTTGAATTAAGGTGTTTACCAATAGAGGAGTTGGTTATTCTGTGTCCTCCTTTCATTAACCAGTCCACTTCTCCAATTATCGTTTGTAATAATTCTGTAATTCACCCACTACAAATCGATGCTTTGAAAAAATATCGTGTTTTCTAACAGCTGTCTCCGCTCAATACTCAAGATCAGATGGCCAGAAAAGATCAGCAACAGGGATCTCTGGCAATGAGCGAACCAACACAGCAGGAACCGATTGTGAAACAAATAGGCAGAAAGAAATGGAGATGGATTGGGTTGGCCATACTCTGAGGAAACCATCAAGTGACATCACTAGACAAGCCATCGCTCGAGTGGAACCCGAAAGGGAAGCGGCGAGTTGGTCGTCCAAGGGTGACTTGGAGGAGGTCATGCGAGGAGGAGATGAAAGCATGTGGACAGACCTGGAGCAGGGTGAAAAAGTTGTCAGAAAACCGAAGGCAATGGAGGTGCGCAGCTGAAGCCCTATGTTCCTCTAGGAACTAAAGGATACAATAATAATAATAATAATTTCTATTTCAGTCATGCATACTTTAACTGGGCAGTTTTTAGTGCCACTTATTCCATTTTGCGTAATATAAATACGACTACGCTGCTTGAGAAATAAAGTCGTTGAGAAAAAATAACCGTTTCGTGAACCAATTTTTGTTTTTCTTTACAACAATCAAGAATGGTCATATTAGATGGTTGAAGACAATCGGCCATAGGAAGCCTCCCAACTAGGTTTTGTGCTCCTTGGCACTCACCAGTCAATAGGGCATATCTGCAACCTTGAAGGAACTCATGTCCCTTCTGAGATTTGAACCTGCATCACACAGTGCTGAAGTCAGAGATGTTACCACTGAGCTATTCGGGCTCACCCTTGAGCTTCTGTAGGACTGTAGTGGGTATTTTGATTGGACACTAGTAACTAGTGTGATGTGTCTAGTCATTTGTTTGGTGCAGACTGAATTCTATCAGTCAGGTTTGCGATGTGGCCAGCATTCCAGGGAGCTTGCCATCACGGTGCACACTGACGCCGATCCGAATTTCAGAAGGGAAATGAGTTCCTTCAAGGTTGCAGACACACCTTGCTGCCATTTGCCTCCAACCATCTAATATCATCAAATCAATGTGGACCATGATGGTGAACTATCTGGAATGGTGGCCACATTACAAACCTGACTGACAGAATTTTGTCTGCAGTAAACAAAAGGATTAGACACACCACACTAGTTACCAGTGTCCAATAAAAGAATGATTATTCTGGATAGTAACATTAATTTCAGTTATCTTTTTCATTCTTTGTATCCATAGTGGGTAATAAGGCTCAAATTTTTGAAGTTTCAATAGCAGTCGCTTTATTTTTACGGGATGGAGGTGTTAGATTCACATCTAACCTTCGTTTTCTTTCTTCCATCTGACTGTCAGCTGGTAAACTAAGCAAGGTCTAAATATCAATCGGCCGGGAAACAAACAGGGTTCACATGCATGGTTGGCGAGTATATAATACCACTGTTTAAAATAAGTATCTCATTAATTGAAGACTGACTTATTTAGGCAGCTACCTAAGGTTCTAGTTCGAAACAGTCATCAATAGGGTACAGCAGGTTGAAATGAGGACAGTTAATCCTCGAAGAAGACATTGCTAAGTGGTAAAGCTATGTCGTCGATTGGTAGAAGTTAAAACTTATGGGCCATTGGATCGAATCCCAGCGGCTTAATGGTACTACGAACTCGCTAGCCTTGTAACCAGAAGTTTGTCAGTTCGAACTCTGGCAGCGGGTGCTTCCTGTGAACAGTCCCCAGCACTAGGACAAAACATCTATCCAGGACTCCTTGCAGGTTTTCCGATGGTCCTCTAGCCGACGTCAGCTCATGGCGAAATTCTCCAACCAATCAACGAAAACACCTATAAACAAATGCTTGAAAATTCAAGATTTGTTTATAAGCTCAAAGAAGATAGATAGATAGATAGCTATCGTTTCTACTAAAGAAAAAGTGAAATGCAAAATTGATCATGTAAACTTTCCATTGAATTAGATATTTCCGCTAAGAATAAATATCGGCGGAGATAAACTAAAATATGCCACTTTCTTTGGAGATCAAAAAAGATGTGATGTGAGATAAACAGACGAATAGGAGGGTTTAGATATTTCAATGCATCACCTGAGATAAATAATCCTCTAAAATCAGCCTAAGATAGTAGAAATCCTACAAATTTGAGATTTAGAACATTAAGATTATGAAAAAATAAGCGGTACCGCCGTTTATCAAAAATAATGAGCAAATAATGTTGTCTCTTAGTTTTCTTTTTGTATAATGCAATATTTTGAAGTGTTCGGGTATGTTGCGGCATGTGCTACTGATAAGATTTATCAGAAGTATATGAAGAAATGTTCGTCGGTATAAAAAATATCAAACAGTAGGGAGATAGATTTGACGTCAAAGACAGTAAATGATACAGCCTTGCGGAGAAACATGAGAGAAGTGAAAAAGAAGACAAATAAGCAAAATACGAAGGAGAAAAGTAGCAAAAAACGGAAGATCTGTGAAAATCATGATTTGGAGATAAGGAGTGCATAATTTCGCTATATAGAGTGTTAAGTAGCCGTGAATACCTCTATGTTTAGCATTTCAGGTAAAAAAAATATGTATTCTTAGTTTCCTCTATGACTAGGCATTGTGTTTACTTCATCAAACTCCCTTTTAAATCACTATTCAGGAAATGAAGAACAATAAGTCTTAACAACCGGGCTAAATTATAATGCTTCACTTTTAAATTAGCAACTGCTTAAGCAGACTGCATAACATGAAACTGCATGATTTAGCTGCTATTACCTTTGTCTGCATTTCTCAAAAAACAATAAAATACTAAGTCACATCATCCTGGAGGGAATAAAGGATGCACTAAATACTAAAACTTCACTCCCAACCAGAACAAGCTGGATTCAAAAACGACGAATCATGTGCTGATCATATTGTAACTTTACACATAGTCATAACAGAGCAAAGCATAGAATGGTAGTCAAATCTCCACCTCAACTTCATCGAAAAGGCCTTCTACAGACAGCGTTGATCGAGAAGTATTTTGGAAACTACTTCAACACTACGGCGTGCAGTAGCCAAAGTCTTCAACAACTCCACTCAACAGCTAGCTATATGACAATACCCCGTGATTCACAATGGGAAACTCAGTGAGGCTAACTGCCTGTTGTCACTACGGATGATATTCCTAATTGTGGTGAACTGGATTATGCGTCAGACTCTGCGGTGGGAGTAAGGAGCCAGATTCTAACAGATCTCTATTTCGCATATGATATGTGTCTAATGTCGCACAAACTTAAAGACTCGCGGAAAGGCGAAAACCAATAAACTAGCAGAAGAGGCTGGCTGGCAGGCAGCGAAGACAAGACTGACTCAAGGTGAACATAGAAAAGGTGGAGACGGACGTGATGAAGACAACCAACCACCACCGACAGCAGCAACAACAACCAGCACCAATCATCACCTACGGGAGAGGTTTAACAGAGGTTACTTCCTGTCTTCACTTATCTGAAAAGCCAGGCTTCAACCACAGGTGGAACGGATAAAGATATGAAAGCCAATCATAATCGGAAAGGCAAGATACGCCTTCATCAACCTGATATCAGTTTGGAAATCTTCTGCCCTCCATCGTCAGCATAAGGAACAAGATTCGGAATTTCGACACCAATGTGACGTCAGTCAGTTCTTCTATACGGGTCAGAAACTTGGTCAGCTTGACTTCCATCAACATCTTTCTTCGTTCATAATGAAGAACAAATGGCCAGAAAGAATTATTAGCAAGAAACTCCACCATGGATTAAACCAGCCAAGAGCCGATCGCTCAACAAATGTAAATGGATAGGGCAGACTCTGAGGAAACCGTCGAATGATACCGCGTGCAATGCAGACTATTGCTCCAGTGGAATCTCAATGGAAAGGGACGAATGGGTCGTCCTAGGGTAACATGGAAGAAATCGTGTGGCTAGGGGGGATATGAGAGACAGTGGCCAATCATGGACCCAGTTAAAGAGGACGGCAGAAAAGAGAACAACGTGGAGACGTGTTGAAGATTTTCGAATTATCATTTCCTACTTAACATCACTGGAACGCACTCAATATTTGTTTAAAACCACGTAAAAGTCAGCTGAAATAAATCGCCTAATGACTGCGGATTTACGTATAAATCTTATCGCCTTAGCATATACATATACACAGTCTAATTAGCCAGCTTTTCAGGAATATAAGCCATAATTGGGTATGCTCCTTTTTGTAATCACAAGGGCTTATTGATCTACATCTATGTAGGAAGTTATTTATTCCCCTTAGATAATCCCTTTCTTAAAACAAATGGATCAATATACATATATTTGCATTTAGCCACAAAAAATTATTCATTCTCAAGGCAGAGAAGTTAAAAAAAAACGAAAAAGAAAGGCAGCCCAATACTCATTACTGACATGATAATTTTTAAATAATTGGCTTAAGAGTTTGTCCAAAAAATATTCCTTCTTCACTTCGATTTTTTTTTAATGTTAATGGCAGCAATTTGTAAAAGTAAAATGTCATAATAAATTATAACACGCGTAAATTTTTGATGGTTTTTTTTATTGAGTAAAAGAGTTCGTTTCTAGTACAAATTTCAGGTAGATTCTTCCTAATCAATCTGATATATCCGTAGATAGAAAAGCGTTGATTTGATTTAAGAGAAACATGACGCCATACAAAATGGTACTAAAAGTCACTTGGTTTTGAGATGAATATGTGATACAATTAGGATATCCACTGTACCATTTTCGAACCATTGTGAATAATGATTTCACGTGAAAATTATCAAATGTCGGAAGTATGAGAAACTGGTCTCACACCATAGTATTACACGATGAATTATCAATTCCAATTACTTTGCATTACATCAGACCAAAGAAGGTGAAGACCGACATTGGTTACAGGTTATACAAACAGGCAAATGTAACGGCTATATGAAGATGGATAGTGTATCCAGTGTATAGAGAAGGATAAATAGTGAGTACCCATACGCTTGGACTGATTTATGCAGCAGGCGGTAATGAACGAGCGGACAGCAATACGTTGAACCAATAAAAAGACTCTAAAAGACCTGGATTCTGCAGACGACTTATGTTTAGTGTTGCATAAATTCGGAGACTTACAGATGTACACCTTCAGGTTGGCAGCATAGGCTAACAGGAAAGGCAAAACTTCAAGTGAACATGCAGAAGACGCTGCTGATGAAGATAACCAAGCAACAAGAGAAAAATAAAAAGTACTAATCCCTATCAAAGGGAAAAAGCTGGAAGAGGTTGCTTTCTTCAGTTGTCTAGGTAGTAAGCATTGTTTCAACCAGAGCTGGAGGAACGGACGAAAACTTGAAAGCCAGAATCAAAAAGGCAAGAAAGATCTTTATCATCCAAAAATCAGTTTCGAAATCTTTCGCACTCAGAATAAAGGACAAGATTTAGATTTTCAACACCAATGTTAAGTTAATCAGTTCTTTTATATAGATCAGAAACTTGGCATGCACGTCACGAAAAGCACTTCCAACAGGCCATTGCAGACTTTTGTCAAAAGCTGCCCTTTTTCACTGGCCCCATAGTGAATATCAGACAGCCAAGCACAATAGATGAGAAGGAAGCAGCTCTGGGAATGGATCGATCAAGAACCTGTTGCCGAGAAAAATGGAGATGGATCGAACACACACTGAGGAAACCTCTTGGTGACATCGAGCGCCAGGCTATCACTCGAATGAGATCAGAATGGAATGCAACGCGTTGGGCCTTCTTTCAAGGGTGACACGATGAAGATCGTCAGAGGAGGAGGTGATAGGATAGAGGCAACCGTGGATTCAGTTAAATAGGACCACAGAGAATAAGAAAAGCGAAGGTGTGCATTTGAAGGTCTATCTTTCACTCGGAACCCAAGGGAATAGGAAAATAATGAGTATGGGTATCCCACCAGAATGACTAATCTCATCGTTTTGGTTTGTTTGCACTTGATATTACGTATATCATACTGGAGTCTGGCTTGAAGGTGTTGTCAAGGAAGACAATGATGGCTTGCCAATTAAAGAAATTGACTCAGCGAAAACACAGTCACACATCAAAAACTTTTACTTCATCTAAAAAAAGTCCACAGCTTCAAGAAGACAACACCAAAATATATTAGCTAATAAATTCACTGTAATTTCATGTTGAAAAAAATCTTTATTTGCCAATATTATTATCATTATTATTCATCAGCAATATTCACTAGACTGATGAGTCTTGCAGTTGTCACATGCAATAAATTTTTAAATAATAATGTAATCAGATATGGGATATAATTCTATCTTCCAGCCTGGAATTAGTCTATTTTAAATATAACCTAGTGGATTGTTGTTATCAACATACAAATAGTAAGTATGAATGTAAGGGTACCCTGAAACAGGAATACGAAGGAGACCTACAAAAAACTGATGACAAAAAGAGTGATAATTACAAGAGCTGATGAAGGATGAAGAGTAGTCCTTCTTGACAGAAATGCTTATTTACAAAAGTTGACATGTAAGGATTAGATTTGGTTTTCCAGTTTGACGGGAGATTGATATCAGTTAGAGAACCATTGAAGACCATGGAGAATTGGATAGCTGCCTCATCCAAGTTTTGAACTCATGTGCACTACGCACCCACTCTCCAGGTTTAAACTTTAGGTCCTTCAGGTTACAAGGCAAGTTCGTAGATAATTCAGCCAACCCATGAATCCTAACTTCCGACAATTCGTGATTTTAGGGCGACTGGCACCAGCTGGTATCATCGGTGAGCATTTGTTTTCATTCCCGAATTTGAGTACTGGACAGCTGTTTCGTCCTAGTTTCGAACTCTTCATCAGTAAGCATCCACCGGCAAGTATCGAACACCCAGGGCTTACCGGTTACAAGACGAACTCTTATACCATTAAGCCACCGGAGGAGCTGATTCAGTTGGCATCCCATGAATTCCAGCTTCTGCCAATTCATGATACGGCGCGACGACTAACGAATATCATCGCTGGCTAGTATTTGTCATCACACTTGACCTGTTGTACCCTACTGGTCATGACTTCCCACTAGATGTCATATGATTATAAGACTAGTCTTATGAGGTTAAAAATCTGATTAGCAATACAATCCCTTAGCTCACTCAGTATAGATATGAATAGATGGTGAAAAAGTCCATAATTCACAGCATTCCTTCTATAACCATACATATATTTACATTTTAATTTCCTTCTCCAAAATCGGAAATAAAAAACAACTATTATTTTTGATTTTTTAAAATTCATTTTGGTTCTTAATCACAGCTTGATTCCACACTATATTTTTGGTACAAGTATGGAACTTTCAGCATGTGATATTGGTAGCCAAAATTTTGCAGGCTGACCATAGATATCAGGTGTGCATCAGCAGGGAATCGAACCCCGTACCATGTGCATGGTCGGCGAGAGTCCTAAACACTGTGCCACCGTTATTTAAGGCATGAACTAATGTAGCTCTACTACCTAATTTCCAGAAGGAGAATTAAGTCAAATCGAGGTTTTCGTTCACACACACAGACACAGACAAAGTCTAGGAGTACTTTTGACCCTGGAAAACATATGCCAAAGAACAAATAGTAGTGTAGGTGGGTGCACACAGTATGTCTAGTTCATTTTTTTCCACAAATGATGATTTATTCTATTTCAAACGAGAATATCCTGATGTTAACTAATGAATGCAAAGAAAAAACTAGAAAACCTGTCAGTAATTGTTCGTCAGCCAACCATAAAGGATATTAATAATAATGATGATAATAATAATGACATCTGTCAATATAGATGAACAATATGAAAGCTACCACCAAATAAATCACTTATAAGTAGACAGGAAAGAAAATCAACAAAAAAGCTTATTCAGAGGTGGGAGGGCTTGGGGTGATTAAATAGAAAAGATCATTTATATACACTTTTCATTCACTTAATTTAATATCATCAATTTCAATTTATCTAATGGTTATCACATCTAATACTTTTAGACATATCTATCTAATTTTTAGATTAAATTAATCAATCATTCACAAAGAACTGACCGAAATGTCTGAAATATAAACTAATGGACTAAAGGATATAAAATGATATACTCTAGCTTAGATTACAGAAGTACAAAAAGGAAGTATTGAAGAGATTAGCTTAGCAAGAAGTGATAAGATTCAATAGCCTTAAGTGATGATTACCCTTATCCTTGACCAACTTGAATGTACATGTGAACACACATACATATGGAGAACTCACTGATCTCTGCAAGTAAGGGCTGCCTCAAGAAGCATATAGAATACCCAGAATCCATTTATGATGAGAACAGAAGACCCAGCTCCTTCTTTTATTGTGAAACATATCCCACGGACAGGGCATGAAATTGATGTTTACACGTGGTTTAAACATAGACATATTGCTTAGTCGACGGCCTGGTGGGTCAATAAAAAGATGTATCTATAGAAAACCTACCTAGACAGTATAGTATCTTAATTATCACAGTTTATGTCCTGTTCGGTACAAAAGAGCCTTAGTAAGATGCCTGTTCAGTAGAGTACAGAAAATATGCACTGAAGGCACACTTGATGAAGAAGAAAGAAAGTTGACACAAACTGTGGTTGATAAAAATTATCCAGAACACTAAGACATACTCTCCAACTCACCCCTAAGAAAGACGTGTACATCAAGCTACACTATGTGGGACATCATAGCAGCTTGACAACTAGACAAGAATTGAACGCTGCTGGTAAAAAGACTTTCTTTTCAGCTAATATCATAATAATTGAGAATGTGAAGTCAATATATCCATCTAAGCCCTATGAACAGGCGAAAAATGATGTCACATCCCACTGTATTTACCGATTTGAATATACGTGTGGCCACATACACATAGGGAGGACTCATTGAGCTCTGCAAGTAAAGGCTGGCTTCACAGCATATTCCTAAATGACTTCAGAAGCAAATAGAATACACAGAACCCATTATTGGTGAGAACGGACGACGAACTACTTCCTCTACTGCGAAACATATTATAGTGACAGGACATAAAATTGACGTTAACACGTCTTTTAAACATATCTATAGAAAGTGTTTGGTGGGAGGGCGTATCTTAAAGTCTGTGGAAGACCCAGCCGCCAATCAGGAAGTTTAACCGTCTTCGTGCGTTCAAAGTAACAATTCAGCATCACGCTAAACCAGCTTCCTTGGTAAACTTTGTTTTGATACCAGTCAGGGTAGATGTACTATTACCTCTCTTATTTTAATTTGGTAATCTTCATTGTTATTTTGACCTTCAATATGTCCTTTTAACTTGTCATACACTTATTTTCCCAACAATTAACTCTTTACTATTTTAATATATTTGTATTCCTATGGCGAGTCTGTGTGTGATGGATCAGATTTCTTTTTGAAATAGGTTTTCCAAATGCACAATACACCATTCAAACAGGTTACAGCTTCTCATTACTGTGTTTAAATTCATAAAGGGAACTAACTATTTTTTTTAACAAAGACATTTATGAAATACATACCTCTTTCTTTTGTTCATAACCTAAAGAAAAAAGGGGAAAGTAAAACAAAAGAAAATATTGGTTAGTATTACTTCCTTATTGGTAATGAAATAGTAACATGAATATTATGACATTTTCATAAACTCTAAACATACTTTTTTCTATGATATATGCTGTAAAGATGACAATTTAGAATAAAAGTTAGTTGATAAAAGTGCGTTAGATTATACATATACAATGACCGGAATGAGCTACAGAGGATGAGACTTTTTTTAATATATAGCTTGATTCCACATTGTATTTTTCGGTACAACTATGGAATTTTCAGTAAGTAATATTAGTAGCCCAAATTTACTAGACTAACCATTGATATCAGATGTGCGTCGTCTGGGGATCGAACCCTGGAGCATGTGCATGGTCGGCGAGCGTCCTGACTGCTGTGCCATTGACCCATTGACTTATCTGCCTTGTGTGAAATACGTTTGATTCAAAGGTATTAGAAGTTGTTAGAAAGTCAACTTCATGTATATGAATAGCAATATACTCCGAAGGATGACTGAATGGCTTTATGGATATAACTCTAGCTAATAACAATTCGTGGATATGTATGGGCATAAGATGAATCGATGGCTGATTTAAACACAACAGTTTTGTATAATTCCAAAACAAAATAAATTAACTTTATAGTTCTCTACCCATTATTGAGCTTTCTGTAGTTTGTTTAATTTGATGCATAAATAGTAGCATAACCGTCAAAGGATTAACCAAGGATTGAAAAGATAAGTTACTTGGAAAATTTGATTGGTTGGAGCATTTCATCAAGGAATGAAATCAGTTAGAGAACCATTGGAAAACCTGGAAGGAGTACTACAACAAGACAGCTGTTTCGTCATCTTAGGTTGGGACTCTTTATCAGCAGCCATACGCCACCAGAGTTCGAACCCACGAATTTCTGGTTACAAGGCCAGCGTGCGCTCATAGACCATAAAACCAGTGGGTCTTGATCCAGTGGCTACTGCATGAATTCTAACTTCTGCAAATTCCCGACATACCGCGACCACTTCTCAATGTCTTTTTCGATGAGTACTTGTCTTCACCTTCAACTTGTTGTACCCCAATGGTCATAGCTTCCCAATAGAACTCCAAGTAACTGCCTCAATAGGGCCAATAACTAGTGAACATCAGATTAGTTTTCAAGTATTTTGTTTTGGAAGGGACTTTGTTTGACTGTTTGAAGGATTTTATCTAATTGATGTCAGCTCATGATGAAATCCTCCAACCACTCAAGCAAAATGCCTTAAAAAAAATAAGTACTTGGGAAAATTTGTGTTATTCTAGTTTGTTTTTAAAGTGACAACTTTTAAAGTAAATCCATGAATTTTCATAGTTGAGTCCCTTTGACAGGAAATAGAAATCTTTTCCACTCGTTATCCTCAAGAATATCCTCAAGCATGTGTACCACTGATTTAATATATGGTCAACTGAAGCGACTCAGACAAGTCCTCATGGAAAATGGATATAATTCAACATTTATCGAGAGAAACATGGAAGCAAAGCAAAATCCTGAAAGAACACAGACTGTGCCGAAGAGACTGATATTTATAAAGGTTGAATTTAAAAGTGATACCACAGCTGAGAGTTTGAAGAAGCGCTTGTCCAGATCACTGAAAAAAAGCCTTCTTTTTGGCTAGGCTACGGATCAGTTTTCACAGCCAACAAATGATCACTGGATGTGTGAAGTAAAAACTACTACTTAGGGTCATTTCAGTGCGTGTTTATAAATTCACGTACTCATGTGGAACCAGTTATATTGGCGGCAAAATTTCTAAACGCATCTATGAAAATTATCGGCATGGTTAGCAAAAGGACGATACTAGACAGTTACTAGCTCAATTCCCAAGCACTTGGTGAACTCAAGCCGCATAGCTCCACCGGGGTCGTCTTTTAAGACCATCTACAAGGTGGGACCAGTTGGTACAAAGGGCGTCAGGTTTCAGCACTTGTGTATAGCGGAGGCGCTGACAATCCGTCAATACAACCCTGAATTTTGTATACAGAAAAATTTGTCCAGCCTCCTATTTTACCATGGTCTTAACCTTTTCATCAGTCGTGGCCTGTAAATTTTTTTTATTTCTAATGATTATTTGGCTATAATTTAATAATTATTTCACTGTTATCACCCTCACATGTTCCTTTTGTATATTTTCTCACCCTCTTCACACTTATTAAATGGACACTCAACTACCTTTATTCTCAGTCAATAACAATTTTAACCCTATCAAATTTCTAACTCTTTCTTCCTTTGTGCCGTTGAGTATTACTTAAATTGTAACTTTTATTTTTATTTTTGAAGCCACCTCTGAGTAAGTGTATCAATGATGCCACCCTCCTTTACTTAATAATGAACATTTTTGCTAAATATAAATACGACTGATATAAGTGTATTTTTATTTTATTTTTTTTTTTTGATTGCAGCTTGATTCCACACCGTATTTTTGGCACAAGTATGGAATTTTCAGCGAGGATATCGGTAGCCCGAATTCCGCAGGCCGACCATAGATATCAGGTGTGCGTCGGCGTGGGTTCGAACCCCGGACCATGTGCTTGGTCGGCGAGAGTCCTAACCACTGTGCCACCGACGCACACTGTGGTAGAGTGTAACTCCATAATGGATGAGATTTTATGCTGATAAATCACACAGTGTTGTGCAGTAATATTAACTGATGACGTTTCGACTACAATTTATTACTACTCATAATCATATCAAAGCACTGACACAACTTTCTCGCTTCATTTACATACATGAGTAAAAATTGATGATTAGACATTTGAATAAAATCAATATAAGATAAAATACATTTGGAAATAATATTAGTGTTATCACTGAAATACAGTCAGAAGGGAAACAAGATGTTTTTTATAGTCAAAATATGTAACTTGTTACAATGATATAGTGTGAATTGGATACATTTTAACATTATTTATTATTCTCCGATTTGACTGGCGGTAATAATATCTTCCACATCTCTGGTATTTGCATTGAGTCAATTCTATGGCATGTTTTAGGTCTAGACTCGATGATCCAGGATTCAGTAATCAACCTCTCTCTCTCTCTCTCTCCACCTAACTGGATTACTTTTTAGAATTTTGGCTCTGTCTCACCCAGCCTATTGTGTGGTTGTGTGTCAATGCATGCAGTGTAATTGCTGGGTTTTTTTCTAAATTACTTATTTTCTTGGGATCAATCATTCTAGCCTCAGCTATATTCTTAAGTTTCGACAATCTAACTATTGCATGGAGGATTTAATCATGAGCTGACATTAGTTAGAGAAACATTCGAAAACCTGGGAGTACTGGACAGCTGTTTCGTCCTAGTTTGGGACTCTTCAGCAGTACGCACCCACCGGGATTCCAACCCAGGACCTTCTGGTTTCAAGGCGAGTTCGTATACCATTAAGCCACTGGGACCCGAACCAATGGTCCTTGAATTCTAACTTCTGCCAGTTCACGACATAGCGCGACCCCTTCGCAATGTCTTCTTCGTGGGTGCGTACTGATGAAGAGTCCCAAATTAGGACGAAACAGCTGTCCAGTACTCCCAGGTTTCCCAGTGGTTCTCTAACTGATGTCAGCTCATGATTAAATCCTCCATGCAATCAAACAAAATCCCTACAAAACCAATACTTGAAAATCTAACTATTCCCGATCTACCAGTTAGACCTGTGAAGTTGACCTAATTGAGAGTCATTTCAAGGTATTTTGTAAATTGTATTATTTTGTTTGATTGAGTCAACTGTGTCCACTGGCCTACAAAGCTTGTCCTACCTAAGTGAGTTTGTAGGTTTAAATGCCACTCTAATTCCTGCTTTATTGAGCACCCTACATAGGGTTTCAGATGCCCACTCCTTATACCGTATAACAATAAATGCCTTATATTCTGTCTTATTTATATTATCATTATTAGTTTCATAATTATTTTTATTTTACTTTCGTCCTTTTTCTGAGCTTCCTAATAAATTTTATAGGATAAATAGTTACTTAACACCAACCAGCTTTTCTTGTATCTGTTTTTATTTCATCATTTAGGTTTTTTGTTGTACCACCAAGTGCTATTGCTCGGTGTGTTGAACGCTTAGCTAAACCAGCCTTTACAGACAACGGATGAGATGAATTAAAGCCTAAATACCTATTAGGAGAATGCATTGGCTTTTTATAAATACGACTGTACAACCTCTGAAGGTGATTTCCTCGACAAAAAAAAGAATTTTCTTTGCTGAATAGTCCTTTATTTCCTTCAAGTAAATATTTACTTTTACCGTCCTACGAACTTCAGCTCTTTTAACATATCCCTGACTTATAGTAACTGACATCATGGTTTAGTGCAATGTCATCAATTGAACACAAGAAAAATCAATTAACACAAGGATTCATTCAGTACCTGGAAAAAGAGCTGAACATCATCTTCAACCAATTAAGTTCATCATGAAAAATTCATAACTATAGATTTCGGTTCACGAAGATTCTCGGACTAGTGTCTACACTGATGATCATTAGAAACCTTAAAAGTGCTCATTCAAGGAACCATCCAAGTCATATCAAAATAAAAATAGCTCCAAAGATGACGATCAGAATGTCAACAGAAGCCTTACTTCAAATAACCACTAGCGTTCGTAGAAGATTTCCAATTCAATAAGATATAATAGTGTGGAAAAAAACCACAGATGTAAGACAATATTGATCAGCGAAAAAAGAAAACACAGCGCCTGAAGAATGCAGTTAAAGGAGCTTATTATGCAGCAGAGTCACATTGTCTCTTAACAACCACCTCTATTCTGTGTCTGAGAAATAAGGAAAAACTACCCAAATTTGACTCTTCTGTGTGTATCTACTAGATTGACTGCAGCTACGGAGCCAGCTATACATAGGGCGTAAAATCAGACTAGTTCATCATCGTATTTCCAAACATCATCCAACATGGTTAGGCAAGGGACAAACAAGATCTATTCGTAGCTCTATTTCAGCACACCTTGTAGATAGTGAGCATAAGGTTGACGTTAATACTGCATTTACAATTATTTATCGCATTCCTAATGATCTTAATTTTGCTCAACGAGTTCGTCTTCTACAGACAGCTGAAGCGCTAGGAATCCACCTGAAGAAGCTAAACCTGTGTGTTCAGAAGAAATTTGTACAGTCACTTTCCTTACCTTGGCCATCGTTAAATAAATGTATAAACAGGACTACTTTGCCTCCCTCCCCCGAAACCTTTAAAAACTATAAAAATTATAATTGTCCAAATTATTCTAGTTTTATTTATTTATTTTGTCCACTTCATCATTAATTACGTGTTATCCTTGTAAAATTAATTTATTCTAACCATTTCTCCCTTTTAAATGTGTATTGAATTTCTTTGTTAATTATCAACCCATTGACATTTTGACACAGACTAATTATTGTTAACAAACATATCGCCACTTGATTGGTAAACAGTTGTGTATTGCAATAAAAATGCTCTGGATATATATTAGAGTAGAACCAGAGATGATGATCTAATTGAAAAGTGAATATTTCTTCGCTCATTCTCTGTTTTCTAAGTGTATAAGTGGGGACTTTTTTTCCTTATTACAAATGAGTTTCACGAATTCACTTTTTTTTAACATATTACAACTATTATGCGTCGGTGGCATAGCGGTTAGGACGTTTGCCAACCATGTACATGGTCCGGGGTTCGATTCCCGGCCGACGTACTCCTTTACCTCGTTAAGGCAGAAATAATGCTGGTAAAGAGGAAAGGTTTGGCATGAGGCTGGCAACCCCATCCTGTAATATAAACACTGCTACAGAAACTTCAAGTCACTAGCTTGAAGCCCTATGTTCCACTGGGAAACGCGAAGGAAAAAAACAACTATTATACATCAGAACATCCGAAAAATTTGATTTTATGCTTTTAGTTGTTTACGCTTATCACCTTTCCTTGGTTCTCCCCTAAAAAATGTGAATATTAGCTCTCTGGACTAATTCACACCATTATCCCTAGTTTAAACAGTTTCTCTGTGTATTCATTTCAGATACAGACAAGATGTTTCAAACTACAATATTTGTTTTTGACGAAATGAAGTAAGTTAGAGAGCTTGGATGCACTAAACAGCTAATTCGTACTAGTTCTAAGACTCGTTAGTAGTGGGCAGCATACAACCTTAACAATGACCAAAGCCAAGAACTTCAGTTCACTTAAGATTCACATTACCACTCACAAAATAAGTTAAAGTGCAATGACCATTGAATTTATGCACATAAATTAATTTTTACGAGTTGATCACGGATCGATATCAGTTAGAAAACCGTTGAAAACAAGCACGGAGTACTGACAGATAGCTGTTCCCTCCGTCATAGTCTGCGAATCATCGTCAGTAGGCGCCTACTACCAGGGCTCGAACCAACGACCTTCAGGTTACAATGCAAGGTCAGAAACTATTCAGCCACTGGGATGCGATTCAGTGGCCATCCCATGAATTCTAACTTCTAACAATTCCTCATTTAGCGCGATCCCAAAAATGTCATCGGTGGGACATCCATCCTCACATGTGATATCTGGATGGACGTCACTGGGTCACAACTTCTCACTAGAACTCCAAGAAACTCCATCCTGTAGCAAGTCAGTCACCAGCGAGCATCAGATTAATATTCTATAGTCGGTTTGTAAGGGTTAAATTTGTTTTTTACGAGTTGATCACGTAAATTAATTTTAAATCAACGAATTGTAGTTACTCCCGTCGATTATAGCAGCATGCGAAATACTGAGTTTGTTGATTTTAAGGCGCTAAGAGTATGCCATACGTTTTGAAAATTTAGCTCACAATACTCGGGACACTAAATAATTTGTCACCTATATCTCTTATAACGATTATATTATTTCTGTGTTTTAGCTAGAAGAGACATTTTCCGGTTGACAAATCTATTCATGAGACAGAGAAGTCAACCAGAGTCATATTCACTTAAAGACAAAAATATTGAGGATCCTTGATAGACAGCGCTTTTTCTCCACTTTACTGTTCCAGGCAATCGTTTATACCATAACATAATTCTGCATATTAACAAAGTCTTGACCAGAACTTGTAAATCAGACAAAGAAAATTATTCAATAGGATGTAGCTCAAACTTCAAATTATGTTCTACCTACTCTATTTAACTTATATCCATATCACGTAATCTCAGTTTTAGCCCCCTATATATTATTATGCTTAACAGCTTATTGGAATAAAAGATTTATAGTTTGGTTTTCAGAAATTCCTTCTATGCATAGATTGTGGTTTTATTCGACTGATATAACTATCTGATCATGGGTTAGAATGCATGCTGTCGCACACCAAACTTGCTGCTCTTTCGTTTGGGTATACTAGTATAGGTAGGAGGCAGAAGGTCAATTACGGTTGAAATTTCTTCAGATAGTTGATTTTTATTACGGGTGCAGAGGAATGTTGTTGTTGAATACAGTTCAATAGCTGAGGTATTTTCTAGATTATTTAACTTAGTAGGATCAATTATTCTGGGTTCAGATCAATTATTTTACGCAACTAGAATATCCATTGTGACGTTTGGTATACTATTCACGAAAACACATTGTGATAGCTTTTATTGTCACTCTCTAATAATATCTTATGTTATTCTCAATTTTACTACTTGAATTCAAACAAAAATATTTATCCCTATTCTCAGTGTAAAATGTCTGAAGGAAATCGGTGTACTCAAAATGAAATGCATGACAGAGGGAGAAGTTACGAAAACACTTTCTGTCATTGATTATAGACAAATTACAGAACACTTCTTTTACTCAGAAAGAAAGAAAGAAAGTGGTATCCAAAGTGTCTAACATGCTTCAATTTTAAATCCCCTCGAAGTCCAGTTCAGCGTAGGTAAATAAACGGCAACAGTATGTTTGATGAGACATTAAACTGTCTAAAGAAATGAAACATTCCCGAGAAATTCTTTGGAGCCAATAACTATGCTATAGGAGATATCGAGACTAATAAAGATAAATGGCCGTTTGAAGGATTTCATTGGGAATCGACATTGGTTAGCGAACCATTGGAAAACCTACAAGGAGTACTGCAGGACAGCTGCTCCGTCAGCCTAGTTTGGGACTCTTCAGTAGTACGCATTCACCGCGAGGATTCGAACCAACGACCCTCTGGCTACAAGGCCAGGAAGCTCGTAAACCGTTAAGCCACAGGAACCCGATCCACTGGCCAGTCCATGAATTCTAACTTCTACGAATTCACGACATAGCGCGACCACTTCTCAGTGTTGTTTTGGTGACTAACTGTCCTCCCCTTTGACCTGTGATTACAGTATAATTACGGAGTTGTTTATGTTCAGTTAGACTAACAACCTCATTAGAAGAAATCAAAGCATAAGTGAAGGATTATTTCATGAAAGCAGACAATTTAAACTTTGAGTGCAATGTCTATGCATACTTGGAAAAGAATTGGATAAACAAAAATACAAGGTGGGTATGAAGTTCTTAGAGATTTATTAATATGTGTAAAGACAAAACTAAGTCAATACAATAAAATATTATTATTATTATTTGAGCTGAAAGGCTTCACGTATATTGCTGTTAGGAATTTCTTGACTACAAATCAAGCCAAAATGATAGTATAGATTCTTCGAGAAGCATAATTCTGAAAAGCTTTTATTCCAACAGTAATCTCTTCTACTGCTTGCAAAAACAGCAGTCCAGGTGCTTTATACATTCACATTCAAGTTTGCACTGAAAAAATGAAAAATCTCAAAGGACTACGTGAGTTTCGAAGTTAAACCAACCAGCAGAGAGAGCCCAACATAATATAAGTGTTTGTTTTATATTAGTTTAACCGTCGGCCTAAAGTAGATACGTTACTTTAGAGGTAGTTTTGAAAAATCACAATGGAACGTATTCATATATATATATATATTATTCCTTTACATTCCCAGTGGAATATAGGGCTTCAATCTACAGCTTTAAAGTTTCGGTAGCAGTGATGTTTACTTTTACGGAATGGAGTTGCAAGCCTCATACCCAACCTTCCCTCTTTACTAGTCTCTTTGTTAGCCAAACGAGGTAAAGGATTGCGTCAGCCTGGGATAGAACCCCAACCCACATGAGACGTGGTCGGCGAGCATTCTACCACTGTGCCACCAGCACACTGCATTCATATGTAAGCAAGATTAAATTTCAGTAAAAAATAGCCAATGTAACGAATAGGTGAATGCACTAAGAAGTATTTTATGCGACCTGTGAACAAGACTTGTTTGAATAGTTCTACGAAAATTGGCAACGAGGAGTAGCATAATTTATACTCGTTTCGTACATTTAAATCCTCTGAGGTGGAATTGCATTATTAAACGTTTAGAAATACATTTAGTATTCTATCAGTATCACAAAATTTAATTCCATATTAGATAAGTTTATTTTAATAATCACACAGTGATGCAATATTAACAACTGGTAGACATTTCGAGCTTAAATCATTGATGCTCATAATCATATCAATTTAGTCAAACATTTCCACTATTCATCTCGTGTAATATATTTTCTCTTTTCGTGTCTCCATGAGGATTACACGTATGCGACGTTGAATCCATAAACAAAGCTTCAGTGATTAACCTGTCTCTTTCTCCACCAAAACTATATTCCTTTTTAATACTCCGACGCTGTCCCACCCACCCTATTTTTCGATAACATACAAGTGAATACAGTTCATTAGCTGAGGTTTTTTCTACCTTATTGAACTTAGCGGGGTCAATTATCCTATGTCCAGCTGAATTCATATGTTCCAAAAATCTAGTTGACCCTGATCTACTTGTTTAACTAGTCTGTGCAACTGGCCTCACAGTCATTAGATGGTACCTGAAAGAAACAACCTCCTTTACCTAACCACATACCTGGGAAGCATCATTTCAAAAACAAACGAAACTGACGAGGATATCAAAGCAGTGAGGATCGGGAAAGCAAGGCAATCTCTCATTACTCTAAAGTCTGTGTGGAGGTCAACAACACTCAGCATCGAAAATAAGATCCAGATTTTCAATTCCAATGTCAAGTCAGTGCTAATATACGGATCAGAGAATCGGCGCGTCATAAAAAGCATCTTAAACAAGCTACAGACCTTCATTGACAGTTGTCTCCCCTCAATAATCAAGTTCATATGACCGCCCAGAAAAGATCAGCAACAGTGATGGATCTGTGGGAGCGAAACAACCAGGAAACGATTGTGAAACAAATAGGCAGAAAGAACTGGAGGTGGATTGGCCATACTCTGAAGAAACCATCAAGTTACATTACTAGACAAGCCGTTACTTGAGTGGAACTTGAAAGGGAACGGCGAGTTGGTCGTCAGTGTGAGGGTGACTTGGAGGAGGTCATGTGAAGAGATGAAAGCATGTGGGCAGACTTGGAGTCAGGTGAAAACTTTAGCAGAGAACTGAACGCAATGAAGACGTGAGGCTGAAGGCCTATGTTCCTCTAAAAAGTAAAGGAAATAATAATTATTTCTCTCAATTGGATCTATTTGCTCCTTAAGCCGACGAAATTTATTTCTGAGAGAGTTGGTTGGTTAGTTAGTTTAAATGCCGCCCTGATTCCAGTCTTATTGAGAATCCCACTTAAGGCCACTGACATATCTTGTTTGTACGGCAGTACTAAAGAGGCTTTGAATTCAATATTATTTTCGTTATTTTTATTGCTAATCTTAGTGCGTCGGTGGCACAGTGGTGAGCATACTTATTTTATTTTTTTTATTTTTTTTATTTTATTTTTGATTACAGCTTGATTCCACACTGTATTTTTGGTACAAGTATGGAATTTTCAGCATGGATATCGGTAGCCCAAAATTCGCAGGCCGACCATAGATATCAAGTGTGCGTCGGTGTGGGCTCGAACCCCGGACCATGTGAATGGTCGGCGAGAGTCCTAACCACTGTGCCACCGCCAACCATGCACATGTTCTGGAGTTCGATCTCCGGCCGACGCACTCCTTTACCTCACTTACACATTAATAAGATTGGTAAAGAGAGAAAGTTGGGTATGAGGCTAGCAACCCCATCCTATAAAAAAACACTGTTACAGGAACTTCAAGCCACTAGCTTGAAGCCCTATTTTCCACAGAGAACATGAAGGAAATAAAGAAAACTTAGTTTTTCTATGGTTCTTCATATATTTCTGAATAAATTCTGGTGAGCAGTTATTCACTAGTAGCATTTACTTTATTTTTAATTGGATTTTAGAGGTTTCTGTCGACTGATTGGACCGAAGTGCTCGGTCTAAGGTTGACATGTCGGCTTCTTATGCAGATGATTCGACGATGTCTGGGCATGTAATTAGAATTTATTTGGTGGATAGTAACTAGCAGTGGAAACCAGGATGGGCATTTCGTCCTATTTGGGATTGGCTCGTCATCTGGATGTATCTGCATCTACACAAGAAGCCAACACGACAACCTGAGACACAACACTTTGGTCCAATCAGTCAACGGGAAATCTAAAATTGAATTAAATAATCAATATGACCCGTTGCACAAGAGGTGGCTCTCGTGGTTCAGGTGGTCTAGTGGATAACTCTTTGACGTTTGAAACTATGAGCTCTAGGTTCGAGCCTCGATGGGAACATCATTACTCACTAAGGAATACAGGTGTATAAAGTTGACGAGTCTCGAATAGGACGAAATTTGCGTTATCCTGTATTCCACTGCTAGTCACCATCTACCGATCACATTTCCTTTATTTATTTAATTTCATTATTTAAATCTTCTGGCTTACTAGTTAAGCTCTTGGCTCGATTATGCAGACATTTAACTAAACCTATCGGTACCGATTCTAGATAGGATGAATTAATGCCCAGTCTGGGTATTTATTAGCATGTGTCGGTTCCGCTATAAATACTTGTATCTAACTCATCATCTTGCCTACTTTTTATTCTACAGTCTAGCCTAGGCAACTCATCCTGTTCATTTTCTAACTCAGAAGTGAATTGGATTCCGTCTACTATTTGAATTTGCATGTGTGAAAAATTGACGGATATGTTCCTGATTTCAACACAGTAGTGAATGTGTCATCCGTGTGCGTCAGTGGCACAGCGGTTAGGACTCTCGCCGACCATACACATGTTCCAAGGTTCAATCTCCCCGCCGACTCCCCTGCCTGATATCAATGGTCAGTCTACAAAATTTGGGCTGCCGATATCACATACTGAAAATTCCATACTTGTACCACAAATACGGTGTGGGATCAATAAGCAATAACCAAAACAAAAAAATATATCACCACCACAACCTAGGAGCAGGATTAAACGTTTTCAGATTTATCCAGTTAAAAGTTGACCACAGAAATTAGATTTAAACTTCTATTAATAGAAATATTAGTCCTTCCTATGCTTGTAATATTATTTTGTCAGTTAAATTACACGACAATGTAAACTTGACAAAATTTTGCATTACTGGAGAGCTTATGAGCAAAATTTATAATTCCATTCAGCTATCCAACAAGATTCTCCAATACATCAACCATGGAATATAAGTAGTAATAATTTCCCAAAGTGTACTAAGTTGAAATAAACATTCATATGGTAGACAATAACAAACTATGCATTGAATGGAAATACTTTATGTATTTCTCTATTAGTTGAGAAAAAAATTTTTCGATATTGAATGCAGTCAATATCAATTGTAAACAAAACATTCGAAAAGTATACAATCAGACCACTGGAGTATAACACGTTTTGTTATTTATGCTGGACGAAATAAAAAAAGTTGATTTATTCTACTTGTGAAGTATAAGTAACATTTTTTTTTACTGTCACGTAACACGGTTCATTGGAGTGAAAATTATATTGGGCGTAATGAGTCCAGCTGATATAAACATTACTTTTTACAAGTGTTGGTTTTGTAGTAATGTTGCTGGATTGGTTGGAGGAATTCATCATCAGCTGACATCAGTTAGAGAACCATTGGAAAACCCTACGACTACTGGACAGCCATTTCATCCTAGTTTGGGACTCTTCAATGGTACGCATGCATCGTCAGGGTTCGAAACCAGGACCTTCTGGTTACAGGGCCAGCGAGCTCGTAGATCATTTAGCCTCTGAAACCTGATCCAATCAAACAAATCTCTACAAAACCAATACTTGAAAAGTGATCTGATGCTCATTAGCGATTTGCCCGATTGACGCAGTTAACCTAGACTTCTAGTGGGAAGCCGTGACCAGTGGGGTACAGCAGGTTTAAGGTGAGGACGGTTACTCATCGAAGATGACACTGAGAACTGGTTGCGCTATGTTGTGAATTCGCACAAGCTGGAATTCACGCAGTGGCTACTGAATTGAGTGCCATTGGCTTACTGGTCTATGAGTAACGCTGGAGTTGTAACCAGAAGGTCGTGAGTTCGAACTCTGGAGGCAGGTGCGTACTTCTGAAGGGTACCAAACTTGAACGAAACAGCTGTCCAGACCTCCCAGGTTTTCCAATGGTCTTCTAACTGATGTCAGCCCATGATGAAATCCTCTAACCAATACATATTTTAGATGCCCATATATCTTTGTTACTCCGACCACCAAAAAACTTCAGTTAATAAATGAAATTTAGGGATAGGCGTTTTGCGTGTACTCGACAAAACGTTCCACTGATTTCATACAGTACTAATCTATTCGTCTTATGATAAATAGCAGTAAAAATCATAACGACATGATCTACATAGCTTCAGTGTGCTCAAATCACTGGGTTATCAAAATTTCCATCCAGCCTAATCCATCTACTTTTTCCCGTTTCTTACTAGGTGACAACATCTACCGCTGTGCACATGAAGAAGAAAATGAAGGAAAAATATTACAGAGGATTTGCTCTTCTTTCAGACAGATTAAAATCCTATCATATGATAACCTGCCGTACGAAACCTAGATAGAAGGCTTCCCACTGACTACTTCCCAACATTTAACAAAAGTTCAGAGTACACTGTGATGGCGGGCCACCTAGTATTTTGGTGACATTACCAAGCTGACTGGTAGAATACACTCTGTAGCAAACTAGTGTTTAGTCAAAGCGTTCTTGTTATACATGGAATGTATGCAGTTCATGCTGGGTAACATTTGCAAAGCCTTGTCTAAACACTTGGCTTCATCTAGTGCTGCACATAACTGCTGCAACAAATTTAAAGTAAGATAAGTGAAAAAAAATTAGTGAAAACATACCTTTGTTTGCAAGATTCAGTTGACTACGTGAAGAAGTATTCAACCGATTGACAGAATAATTTAGCGTTGTACGAAGTGATTTATGCCCATGCATATCATCATTGACATTTGAATCATTTGATGTGGTTGTCATAGCAGCTGACGAAGTTGTATTTATACAGTGTTCTGTAGGCAGATACCGACTTCGCCTACTAGTTGTAGGGACAATAGTGTTAGTTGTATTAGTAGTCGTCGCAGTAGTAGTATTAGCAGGTGCACGGTTGTGATGCAAATGATCGCCATCTAACTCATCCACCACCTTATTTACATTAGAATTGGAATGAGTTTTTATACTAGCTGAAGGATTACTCGACGATGTTGTCATGGTCGTTGTTACTGCTGACGTTGTTGGAACCCCGACCGATAGTATACTGTGTGAATGTAATCGTTGCATTCTGCGGGTACTCCAATAACTAGCTGTGTCATCTTTATCAAAATCTTTACTACTACAATTGGTATTACTGGTATTATTATTAGCATTGCTATTGATAGTGTCAACGGAGTCCACAAAATCCACATCAGCATAATCAATATTCTCATTTACAGACACCTTTTGAGATCTTCTAGATGACGTTTTTGCGTCATTCGATATATTATTATGATGACTATGATTTGTGGAAACCTTTCAAAGAAAAATAAGGAAAAAAAGAACAGAACTTATCCTTTGAAAATGCTATAAGTAATACCGCTGTCATCAAATAAATTTATTTTCAAATGGTTTGAGCGAAAATTTGAAATAGTCAGGAAGTTCAAAAAATGAAAGAAAAATGCCGACTGACTTGCTCTCAACATTAAAATGCAAAATTATTAACTAACCACTATTACGTTAGAGAATAATTTAAATGCGAACTTTACTGACCACTTATTGAAGTGTTCTACCAGTCAAGATATTCTTAGAGCGTAGAGTCAATGTAACCTATGAACACAGGGAGGGGGGACTACGTCACATGTATATGTAAATTGACTATGTATAATGAATTTCCAATTTACATATATATTTATTTCATACAGACGTCATCAACTTAGCTTTTTAACCACACGTAATCATAAAAAATACTTAAAAAGTAATCTTGTGGATGAAAGAGGGTTTTGTCATTAGAGAATCACCATAGAATAAAAAATGGTGGAAAAAAGAGACAATTAATTATGTCTGGCAGGAGATTTTCGGGTAGTGTCCGTTTCAAATCGTTACACCAGAATCAACATTAGAGATTTAGATTCTTACATAAGTATAGCATTGTGCGTCGGTGACACAGCGGTAGAATACTCGCCAACCACGCCACATGTGGTTCGGGGTTCGATCCCCCGACGATGCACTCATTTACCTCTCAAAGCCGGTAGTAAGATTGCTAAAGAGAGAGTAGGTTGGGCATGAGGCTAGCAACTCCATCCCGTAAAAATAAACACCACTGCTACGGAAAGGTCAAGCCTGCAACTCGAAGATCTATATTTCACTGGAAACGTAAAGCAATAAAATAATAATTATAATAAATATAAGTATACTACATGTCAAATGAAAAGCAACAAGTTGGCAGAAGAAGCATCAAAGATAGGACTACAGGTGAACATAGAGAAAACGGAGGTGATGAAGATTCCTGGCCAACAACAAAAGACAACAATCAGCCAGAATAAGTGGGAGGAACCGGAAAGAAACAACCTCCTTTACCTACCAACCTGGGAAGCATCGTTTCAACTACAGGCGGAATTGACGAGGATATCAAAGCAAGGATCGGAAAAGCAAGACTAGCTTTCATCCCTCTTAAGTCTGTGTGGAGGTCAACAGCACTCAGCATGAAAATGAAAATAAGATCTGAATTTTCAACTCCAATATCAAGTGAGCATCTTAAACAAGCTACAGACCTTCATTGACAGTTGTCTCCCCTCATTAATCAAGTTCATATAACCGCCCAGAAAAGATCAGCAACAGTGATGGATCTGTGGGAGCGAAACAACCAGGAAACGATTGTGAAACAAATAGGCAGAAAGAACTGGAGGTGGATTGGCCATACTCTGAGGAAACCATCAAGTTACATTACTAGACAAGCCGTTGCTTGAGTGGAACCTGAAAGGGAACGGCGAGTTGGTCGTCAGTGTGAGGGTGACTTGGAGGAGGTCATGTGAAGAGATGAAAGCATGTGGGCAGACTTGGAGCCAGGTGAAAACTCTAACAGAGAATCGAACGCAATGGAGACGTGAGGCTGAAGGCCTATGTTCCTCTAACAATTAAAGGAAGTAATAACAATAAAATAATAATAATATGTCATGATGATTCAGTAGTAGGATCCTCACCAACTACGTATGTCGTTCGAGTTCGATCCCCAGTGAACTCACTTCTACACGACGCTTAGCCGATAATAAGCTCGGCATAGTAGGAAGGTCAGCAATAAAACCACCGCTACAGAAACAAATTTGAAGCCTTATAATCCACTAGGGAAACAAAAGAATGCAAATAAGTTAACATATCATGGTTTTCAACAACAACTAATTATTGATTTATTGCAAAGTTAACACAGACAACGAATTCTTGAACTCCAAAACAAATATGGTCGAGAGTCAGCAATCTGTGTAACCCAAGGTGTACACTAACTCAAGACCGCTGGTTATCTATGCAACATAAGCAATAAATCTTCTTTTCAATTCAGTTTATAAAACCGAAAGATGAATATAAACTTCATTTGGAAATCTTATAGTAAAGTAAATAGTTTCAAAGTGGCTTTCACCATAAACAAACAAGAGTTAAGGAACTGTAGTAAACCGGAAGGTGTATTGCTTAATTCTTTGGCGCTACTCGAAGATTACTTAGTAGTGTTCATTTTAACATCCAACTTATAGGGTGAAATTAAGGTACTCACATATCAAACTTGTGGCCGATCTAGATTCCAGTAGGACAATAATTTCAGGTGATGTCAATTGATGATAACAGATGTAATGAAATAATTTTTAAATTTTGATTATAGCTTCTTAATTCCACACCGCATTTTCGGTACAAGTATGGAATTTTCAGCATGTGATATCAGTAGCCCAAATTTTGCAGACCAACCATTCATATCAGTCTAATAAGTCGACAGGGGATCGAACCCCGTACCAAGTGCATGGTCGGCGAGCATCCTAACCGCTGTGCCACCGACAATACTCTGGGTACAGAAATAAACTAACTATGAATATTAATAAATCAGTAACTTCTAAAGTTCATTCAGATGTAACACAGTCATTCTAAGACGAAAAAAATGTATCACTTTGTCAAGTTGCAAAAAGCAACAACTTCAAAACAAAATTATGCAAACTAAGGTTATAACTGCCTAAGATATACACAAATGAGGACAATGAATTCTTAGAATGCCATACATGCTTCTTTCTGATGCATGCTAACAAACTCAATAGTCAGGTTGATTAGAATATCAAAGCAATTGAACATGAATGCAAAACACTAAGATCTTTGTTCGCTTATTATTAGGAAAATATTAATTATTAGGTGGGCTGTAAAAGTTTCAGCCCCTAAGGGAGATATTTTGCTACTTTCAACTAGAACGTTGTTTTTTTCCTCATCCTATGCATTCCGAGTCAAACGCAGGGCTTGAAGCTTTGAAATTCCAGTAGCTGTGATGTTACTTTAGTGGAATGAAGACACTAGCCGCATGCCCAACCTTTCTCATTTTCCTGGCTTGCTATCCCTTTGATAGACTGGGTATAGTTTGTGAGTGATTCAACCGGGAATCGAACCAGGACCACGTGCGTGGGTGGTGACGATTCTACCACATTGCCATCATCTACAATGTGCTGCTTAAATTCCTTAACTTCTTCACTTACCCCACTGCTTACCCACTACCTTGGTATGCGGCTTGATTTAAAGGGTTTGAAAGTAGTCCAAATAAGGGTCTGTATCTTTTAAATTAACGCAAAGATAAATTATACTTCAACTGGTTGGTTTGGTTAGTTTCTCAATGATGTAATTTTCATGCAGCATACAATTATTATTGTAATTGTTCCCTTGGGTTACGAGTGGAACATACCGCTTCCATAACACATCTCCAATTTCTTCGGTTTTCTGACGTTCTCTTCAGCTGACTGGACCCCCTATTGACCATAATCTCTCATCTCCTCATCCCCAATGCACGATCTCCCCCATTTCACCATTGCACAGACGACCCACTCGTCGTTTCCAATTCGGATTCCACTCGACCGATGGCTTCCTCGACGTATACATTATCCATCTCCATTTTCTCCTACATATTTGTGGAGTAATCGGCTCTTGGTTGGTTTGTTACCGTTTGATTTACAGTTCCAAATTTTTTTTAGTAAATATAATTTTTACGAATATAACTAGACTTCCCTAGACATCTAGAACCGGCTTTAAATCAGTACTGCAACATAAACTCTTTATAGACAACAAGGGTGAAGGATCGAGTAATCAAGTTATGTTCTATACCAATTAAATAGAATGGATTTTAAAGCTTGTAATTCGCTGAATTATTTCGGTTTTTCTATATGAGTCTGAAACTTGAAGCGTCATGAAAAGCATTTCCAACAGGTCACTGCAGTCTTCTTTCAACATCTGTATTCATTCCATACTACGGACCAGATGACCAGCTAGAAACAATTAGCAGTAAGAAAATCTGGGAACAAGCCGGTCAAGAATCCATTTCTCAAAAATTATACATCAAAAGAATTGGAGATGGACCGGGCACACACATAAGAGACTGTTGAGTGACACAGCAATGACAGGCTCGGAGGTTGAGTGAAACCCAAACGGGCAACTTTGGATTGGGCGTGTGTTCGAGTGTGATATGGTGGAGATAGTTTGGAGACCGACAAAAAGAATTCTAAAGAACACGACAAAACGGAGAGGTATTGTTGAAGCCGTAGGTTCCACTCGGAACCCAAGAGAACAACACTAATAATTATTATTCTTTACAATTAATAGTGTTCTCTGAGCTGGTTGGTTTAGTTGCGGAGCTTTCATCGTCCTTCTTGACGACATCTTCAGCGCAGTACTTAGGATAAAGTGAAATGATTTAAATTTCTTCATGAGTGATATAATTGCGTCTCCCGGTAACCATCTTTACATGTGTATTGACCATTTTCTGCAAGAAGCATTACATCGGCCAAAGTGGGAGCCCCCTTCGAATAAGAATCCAAGAACACAAATCAGCTGTGAAAAGACATGATATAAATTCTTTAGTATGAATATATACGGGCAATTATGGACATCAATTTGATTGGGATAATGTCGAAATCTTAGACAGAGGAAACACCAAAAGTGCCAGGGTATTCCTAGAAGCCTGGTACTCAAACGAGTGTGCAATTAACAAACACGTTAATATAGACCAAATATACCAACTAATAAAAAGTAAATCAGGTGACCAGAAAGTTTAAAATCCAAGCCGATAGAAAATGATCAATACATATGTAAAGATGGTTACCGGGAGACGCAATTATATCACTCATGAAGAAATTTAAATCATTTCACTTTATCCTAAGTACTGCGCTGAAGATGTCGTAAAGAAGGACGATGAAAGCTCCGCAACTAAACCAACCAGCTCAGAGAACACTGTTAATTGCAAATCATCCACCTGAGTTACAAATCTTCTCTATTATTTCAATTATTAATCTTGTAGGTTATTTATAAACTGTTGGGCACAGCCTTAAGTCGCATCATTTCCCTACTTATTAGGACGACGTTTTGACTCCATATTTCAACACTGACCTAAATGAGGTATTTATAGATTGGATTTAGCGAAAAAATTCATCTCTTCTGCACACCTTTTCCTGTAATGACTTTGTGCGCCTAACTATTCTCTTGAATTCTAGCCTAATGAGAGTGCTAACCAGAATTCTTATTGATTTTGTCTTATATATCACAACAGCATATGGGAAATATGATTATTTATTTTGTAATTCATAAGCCAACTAGATTGTAAGGAGCCCTTAGTTTGTGTGTGCGTTGTGTGTGTGTGTATGTGAGAAAGAGATACTGGGAAGCATTCTGATCTGATCAATGGTAAATAGATAATTTACTACATCTGTAGCATACAAATGAACTATAGCACACTGTTTCTAGGACTATAGGCAATAAATTAAGTCTGGGAAGCGCGAACCAATATATACATATATAATGGCTAATTACGGTACACGAACAATTAAATTAACAAGCACGAAGCAGTAATGTGTTACACGTTTTTCAACTCCACCCCCTTCCACATTACCTTCTTTTCGCATATATTGATTTATTTTTAGTGAAGAAGCAGTATGCGTATACTATAAACTCTAGTTAGATAATCGTTATATATGATCGAGGAAGCGTAATTCATCATTTGGCGTTTTCAGCGTTTTTATCGTTTACATTACTGCGTAAAAGAAGCCCAACGTATTCTTTTCAATTATTTACTTCGTTCGTAAAATATCTCAGGATGTATTGTAAATCTACTGTGGTAGCTGTTCAGTAGTTGTCGGGATTAAGTGCATTGCAAAGTAATAATGCCAGGTATACTGTCAGGTCAAGAAGCGATATATTGTGTGTGAATGAATGTTTACGTGATTTGGATAGGAGGCGTTTAGCGATTACGTGAATTATGAGTCATTTCATTGAATTTTTACTGGTACATACTATCCAGTTAGAAAAATGCTATCTGAGCAAGACATTTAAGCGAACAATACTGTTATTTTCAATTAGATCTTCTTCAGGCTTTACTCTAATTTACTTAGACTTATATATAAAAATTTTTAAACAATGACGGTGATTTTGTGGATCAAATAATAATAATGTGTTAAATGTTTTGAACGAAATTAATAACGATGATTATAATGATAACAAGATATTAATAATAAGGTTTATGCAGATGGCGATAAGAATTACAAAGGTAGTAATATGTGTATATGTAGACAATTCAATAAATAAATTAGGTCGAATCTTAAAAGTTACATAATACTAAAGGTGAAGTGGACAGATAATCAGAGTTTAAATAAATATCATAAAAGTACGAAGGAGATGGAAAATAAGAAAGGGTGGGAGGGTTTTGAATAGAATTCACCTGGGTCAAGGAAGAGATAAAGGTAAAACAAACTTCTTTTGTTGAATGCAAAGACTAGAATTGTTCTCTCGAATTGATTCCGATAGCTTCGGTTTCGTGTAAAAGGCAGGTTCGAATTCTGTTCGACTGGTTCGATGGAATACGATAGATAACTTTGAAGGCACTACTTCTGTCCACTTGGTGACCACTATCAATCCAATGAGCCAAAATAGAACTTCGTATGGATTTTTTTGACCTTTTCCAAACCATGAAGGAAGATGCTCATTATTGCGTTTGTTGAGCTGTCTAGTTTTTCACCCTTTATAGCTCTCTCCACAGGAGCAACTAAATTTGTAGATACACAAAGAAGCGGTACAGCTAGGTAGCTTGTCTTTCACTTAAACAATCATAATTAGCCGACTGGAAAATGACAAACAAAGGGTGGCGGCAGTATAAGTCCATTTTATCTCTCTCAATAATCTCAGATACTATTTAAATAGTGATCAGCTAAACTAACTAGATGATTTCTTTTAATTTCTAGTAATATTACTAACAACGTGGAGCGATAAATCTTTGCTTTTTCAGTCATGCTCTGTCTTACATAGTGTGGGAACAGTATTCAAGTGATCAAACGTTTATTGTTTTGCTTTGAAGGAGCAGTAAGAAAAATACACAAATCCAGCGTTATCTTGGTTCACAGTATGTATAACAAGAGAGAGATAAATGCCTGACAGTCTACTGTTTTGCAGACTAATTCGATTCCACAATGACTAATATTCCGGTTTCAAATTGATTCTTATATGGTTGGAGGCAATCAGTAGGAAGCCTTCAAGCCGGGTTTGTGCTTCTTGGTACTCACCAGTCAGGACAGCACATCTACAGTCTTGAAGAAACTCATGTTGCCTCTGAGATTCGAATCTATGTCACCTGGTGGTCCAGTCAAAGGCGTTACCATTGAGTTTTCGGGTTCACAATATACCTCCTGTAGGAATTTATCAGATCCTTTTGTTTGAACTCTACTTACTACTCAGCGTCTAATCAAAATATCGTTTATTTCGTATTTAAATTTTAAAAAAGTCATTTCACCTATCATCAGTAATCAAGTGTCGGTTTTCAGGGTTTGTGATTGGTTTTAGGATTTTATCATGAGCTGACATAGGTTATAGAATGATTGGAAAACCTTCAAAGAGCCCTGCCAGATACCTATTTACTCCTAGTTTGGGACACTACAGTAGTATGTACTCACTGAGGTTCGAACCCACGACCTTCAGCTTACAAGGTGAACTCGTCGACCATTAAACCACTAGAATTCAATCCAGTGGCCGCTGCATGAATTCCAACTTCTGCCATTTCACGATATGGCGCCACGTGACTACTAGCCAGTGTCATCCTTGGCGAGTATTTGTCTTCCCCTACCCGACCTGCTGTACCCTACTGGTCATGACTTCCCCACTAGAACCCCAGGTAACTACCTAAGTGAATAGACCCAGTCATTAGTGAGTAGCAGGAATTTGATTGGTTTCAGTAATCAACCTTAAAATTAGCTTACTAACTGTTTTCTAAATGGCTGTGGCGCACAGTTATGTGTGAAGAACATTTAATCAACAATGAAGATAAGTGTCAAACGCACGATATCACTTTATTTTCAGACATTGTAAAACATAAACTATTTGTCTGCCATTCAGTAGGTAATTGGTAAAACCCTTACCAATAGACAATTCTTTGTTAGGATGCCAAAAAATCAATCTATTGCAAAAAACTGCTTTGATATAAGAGAACTATTCATAGGTGGGTGGGTGGGTGGGTGGGTGTGTAGTTTTGTGAACAGTAGATACAACAAACTGATAGAAGTGATTAAAATTCGTTTTCATATAGAATAAATAAGTCATGGTTGATTCCTTCTGATTTAGATAAATCATTGACTGTCATGGCGATATAATTACTTCGATCTGTGATATATACATATATATATGTACAATGTCTGATTCTAGTTCAAAGACGAACTGAGAGAGCATGATGTCTCTAACTTAATCAAATCTAAACGAGAAAAATTAACATAAGAAAAGATTAAATAATGGTAGGATGGCTTCTAAACAAACAGAAAAAAAAAACATAATAATAATTCGGATAATAAAGTATCTTTACTTTTACTTTGCCTGAAATGCATGAATCATTATAGCTAAATAAAAGCATCCCGGTGAGTCTTCTCTAGGGAAAAACATAAATTACCACCAATGCATCACTGTTTAAGTAACTACAAAAGTACAGATAGTCAAGAAGAATTCACAGCATTAAGTTAACAGAGGCATCTAGTAACATGCAAAATATAGTTATAACACTTATCTCAAGCTAATAAATCAACCATTCCAAAACCACAAGCTGTTGTTATTATTTATGATGAAGACACGAAAAATAAGAATGACAGTTTGACTGACTAGAATAAATAAACACGACAGAAGAATTACCTACCTTAGTAGTTAATTCACACTAGCACAAAACACTCAAATGTCATCAAGATGTATCTCCTGAGAAAAGTGTAATATCGTAGAGAGTATTTATCAAAGTGCATATATTTAGTCACATACTTAAAATCATCTGGTGACTCCTTGCAGTCGGCCACCTTTGAAAGTGGTAAACAAACTACAGTTACACAATACTGCAGATATTACTGATATGTGACGGATTAATGTTAAACAAAACACATAGTTCAGAGAACAGTCTCTTTTTGCCAGCGAATTCATTCACGCTTAGCTGTACGTACAACCGCAAAAGTATATATGAGTTATTTTGTATGCATGTGCATATTAAGTTTGTCTAACAAAAATACAATCGGTTATAGTTATTTTAACTAAACAGGTGAAAATTAGTCAGTTTTGGTAGAGGTATGTAACGCAAAAATGGTCAAGAAAATTGGGTGTGAATGAAACTAGAATAGTGACAAAGGTGATGAGTTGCCACAAACAGTTGCTAAGAATGAGTTACACAATAATGTGAATAGTTTGCTGATTGAATTGTACTCAGGATACACATAGGAACAGAGTAGAGAATATAGAATTACTGCTGAGTTCTAAATGAGTACAAGAATTATAACCAATTAAAAAAGCAGGCGAACAAGCAAAATTAAGTCATCAGGGATCAATGAAGTTATTAACATGATAATAGAAGCGATTGAGTAATTCTCTTTTGTATGCACAGTTTCTCTTCACTTTTTTTCTATGTGAATGGCCAGAGCTTCAGCGATACAAACAAAACGAAAGTGTATTGCCTTTGGTAGGTTATTTATTCTTGAATGTGTAGATTACTTTGAAGCGGGAGGCGTTTGTTGAGATGGAATGATCAGCGTTAACCAGGTGTTCAATTACCACACTCCTTACAGCACCACTATTGCATTTTTGCAAAAGTGTTGGATAGTGTTCTTGAATCTTCTTGACCAGGATGCGCGTCGAACGACTGATGTAGCTACCTCGCCCCACAGCAGCAGATGAACTGATATGTGCACATAGAAGTGGTCAGATGCTTCTTCTTCTTCTTTGCATCACTGAAGCTCCAGCCATTCACATAGAAAAACTATAACTGTGCATACAAAAGAGAAACCGGAAGGTCCTGGGTTCGAATCCCGGTGTGTGCGTACTGCTGAAGAGTCCCAAACTAGGACGAAACGGCTGTCCAGTACTCCCTGCAGGTTTTCCAATGGTTCTCTAACTAATGTCAGCTCATGATGAAATCCTGAAACCAATCAAATCCCTACAAACCAACACTTGAAAAAGAGAATTACTCAACCGCTTCTATTATCATGGTAACAACTTTGTTGATCCTTGATGACCTAATTTGGTTTGTTCACCTGTTTCTTTAATTGCTTATAATTCTTTAATTGGTTATAATTCTTGTATTCATTTAGAACTCTTACGTAATTTAGTATTTTCTTCTTTGTTTCTATGTGTGTCCTGAGTACAACTCAATCATCAGACTATTCATATTATTACGTAACTCCTTTTTAAGAACTGTTTATGACAAGTCATCACCTCTGTTACTACTTTAATTTCATTAACACCTAATTTTCTTGACTTGTATTACCAATCTTGACTCACCACCTTTCTTAATACACTAGTCTCATTCACACCCAATTTTCTTGACCGTTTTTGTATTGCGTAACTCCACCCACAACTTAATAATTGTCACCTGTTTAGCTAAAATAACCATAACCGATTATATTTTTGAATTGAATTTTTTGATTTTCCCGTCGATTGATTGGACCGAAGTGCTCGGTCTCAGGTTGACATGTCGGCTTCTTCTCGACGGGAAAATCAAAAATTCAATTCAATAATTAATATGACCCGTTGCACAAGAGGTGGCTCTCGTGGCCCAAGTGGTCTAGTGGATAACGCTTTGGCGTTCGAAACTATGGGTACTGGGTTCGAGCCTCGGTGGGAACATCATCACTCACTGAGAAATGCAGGTACATCCAGCTGACGAGTCCCGAATAGGACGAAATGCGCATCCTGGATTCCACTGCTAGCCACCATCCACCAATCGTATACCGATTATATTTTTGTTAAACAAACTTAATATATACATGCATACAAAATAACGCATATATATATATATATATATATATACATAAATTTGCGATTGTATGTACAGCTGAGCGTGAATGAATTCGTCGGTGAAAAGAGACTGTTCGCTGAACTACTTGTTTTGTTTACATTAATGCCTGGATAGGGATTATTCATGAATCTTACGGATTACTTACAATACATATACATTTTAATTTTAAATCAGTAATGACAAATAGCATGTCTATGAAATCCTTTTAGGATTTTTGATAAAACCATTGGAGTGTAACAAGAAAAATAAGTTGTCTTTGAGAGCTTGTGTTTAGAAGTTTCGATAATTACCTTATCAAGCTATTTTTTTAATTTTTTAATTGACAAAGTTGAATGGTAAAATCAAAGCGAAATAACTTCTTTCAAATATTTATTTCGTGTATCGGTGGCACAGCGGTTGAATGCTCGCCAACCACACATATTGTTCGGAGTTCGAACGCAGGCCAACCAACGCACTCCTTCACCTCGCTAAGTCAGTAATAAGACTGGAAAAGACGGATGGTTGGGCATGAGGCTAGCAACCTCATCTTGTAAAAATAAGCATCAATACTATTGAAACTTCAAAGCTCTAGCCTGGAGCTCTGTTTCACTGGGAATGTAAAGTAAAAACATCTTTGTTTCAATACATATAGGAAGACAAAATTATGAATATCATGACCTAACTAATCAATACAAAGAGAAGGTACAAACTGTTGCTGAAATGACAAATCATACAATAAATTTGATCAAGGAAACAAAATAGATAGATTATTCAACATAACAATGAATACTGTTCAAGGTAGTGGAGAATTTACTTATAGGAGAGGACAAGTAACATATGATAGAGGTAATAAGATAGTAAAACTGGAACAATCAAATTTCTCACAGCAGACGAATTGAAATGAATTCAATTCATACTACAAGATTTGATGTTATCGCTCTACAAAATAGTAGCTGAATAATCAACCAGCTTGGTCTCGTAACCTGAAGTTCCCAGGTTCGATCCCTAGTCGGGTCGTGAGTATGCGTTACTGAAGAGTCCTAAACTGGGACAAAAGAGCTGGCTTGTAAATATTTCTAACTGAGGTTAGTTCGTGACAAAATCTACACTGAAGTTAACATTACTATTTACCTTTTAAGCCTTCAGGGCAAAGAAAAGGTGGATTATTAAAACTTTCGAGCCGCTTTTTTTAGGTAATTTAAGAATCTGAAAACCCCACTTCACATGAAATTCAAGACAATTCAAGCCGTGACCAGTAGGGTGCAGCTGGTCGGGTGTCAGGACAAATACTCACCGAAGACATTGGCTAGCGGTCGCGCTATGTCGTGAATTGGCAGAAGTTGGAACTCAAGGACCACTGGATCGGGTCCCAGTGGCTTAATGGTATACGAGCTCGCCTTGTAACCGGAAGGTCCTGGGTTCGAATCCCGGTGGGTGCGTACTGATGAAGAGTCCCAAACTAGGACGAAACAGTTGTCCAGTACTCCCTGCAGGTTTTCCAATGGTTCTCTAACTAATGTCAGCTCATGATGAAATCCTGAAACAATTCAAGCCATTTGAAAATTTTCACCTTGAAGAGAAATTACACTAGAGGTAAGTAAACAAAAATTTCTTCATTCATTTTAGGTTGTACTTGAATTAATAGATTTTCAGAGACTCTACCACACACAAATTTCGAAATCTACCGCATCATTTATTATTCAGCTTAAAGCTTATTGATAATTTTGAATAAAAATATTCCGGTAATTAATATCAGTAAAAAGTTTGAGCATTGTGGACTAGATCAAATAAAGTATAATTATATTTAAACAGTTTACGCACAATGATAAGTTTTGTTATTGGTAATATTTCGAGCAAAATGACTGACCGTGTTCACACCACTGTTGGAATAGCCGACATATTCATGGATTATTGGGAAGAGAATGCCCTTAAACCATTCAGGTCATCACTAAAATGTTGGTGGAGATATGTAGACGACACACTAGTAATAATGAAGAAAACGATACTGAGAAACTTTTCTCACACATAAAGAGCAAAGTCGACTCAATAAAATTCACTATGGAATTAGAGAATGAAATTGGGGATACGCCTATGTTAGACTGCAAACTACAAAGAATGACGGATGGTAGCATAAAAACAACGATATATAGAAAAACCACACACTCTGGAAGATTCCTTGATTATCACTCAGCTCATCCACTCACGGTAAAACGAGGATTAATACAAGGTTTCGCAGATAGAATACGTAGACTTACAATAGCACCAGAGGACCAGTATAAAGAAATAAAAATCCTATTTAAAATGCTACTCGGAAACAACCACCCAAAAGAATTTATAAAAGATAATATAAAAAAGAGGGTAAAACCGGAAAATAACAAGATGGAAGAATGGAAGAAGACAGTCGCAATACCAAATAAAAATGGTACATCAGAGGCGATTCAAAGACACCTCAAAAATATCGGCATTCGAACAACGTTTAAACCGACGAATCTAATCAAAAATAAAATAAATCCACTGAAAGATCCCATAAAAATGATGGATGAAAACAATTTGATTTATAAAATATCTTGTGCTGGCTGTCCGACTAAATATGAGGGGCAAACGTCCAGATCACTCAAAATAAGAATGAATGAACATAAAGGCCTAACCAAAAGTCAACCAACAGGGACACAAGCTGACAAGAATCTTGAAAAAAATTCATCGATAGCTGCACATGCATAGGACAAAAACCACAATATCGATTGGAACAGTGTGTGCATTCTAAAAACAAACATGAACAAATGGAAAGAAAGGCTCATAACAGAATCGATATTCATTAAAGTCACACCGGATACATGTAACAAGGGTGACTCAATACAACTATTAACAACTTGGAATATAATTCTAATTACAAACACATGAATGAACGTGAAATATAATTCTGAACACACAGACACAAACAAAAACATAAATGAGCAAAAAAATAATATTCTATAGTTTTCGTTTGCAAGGGTTAGTTATGTTTCTACGAGTTGATCACGGATGGATATCAGTTAGAGAACCATTGAAAACCAGGGAGTACTGGACAGCTGCTGTTTCATCCTAATTTGGGAATCATCGTCAGTGGGTGCGTACTGCTGATGACTCCCAAATTAGGATGAAACAGCAGCTGTCCAGTACTCCCTGGTTTTCAATGGTTCTCTAACTGATATCAATCCGTGATCAACTCGTAGAAAAAAAATAATGATGAACTATATATTTGAGTAAAAACCATAAATGTGTGAATCAAACAATTCCAACAGTGGTGTGAACACGGGCAGTAATTTTGCTCGAAACATTACCAATAACAAAACTTATCATTGTGTGTAAACTATTGAAATATAATTACATTTTATTTGATATTCCGGTAAGTCTGTTTGATTCAAATTTACTAAATGCTTCAGAAGTGAGTTGTTGATTGATGCATAATGTCCTCCTGACAGTGATGCGAATCATTATTGTGTCTATAAAGTAAGTAGTTTGTGATATTTGTTCAAATATAACTCCACAAGATACACATTATGTCAGTGGATCACTAGCCTGACCCTCAAAATATCTGAATTTCTCAAGTCTGACCGATCTGTTAAGTGCTTCATCTAAAAGGATCAGAGAAGTTGAACGGAATGATACAAAAAAGAGGTGAATTCTGCAATTTATGAACAGCGGAGGCAGTTTTTTAATCGATCAATTCAAGCCTAGGCTTTGTCTGCTGGGATAGGTAATGTAGTGATGCCCGGAGACGGAAGGAATCTTTGAATGGAAGACAGTATTCAAACAGACATTCTATAAGCCTCTGGAACCATATAATCGAAGAATTTTTCACAGGAGTGATGTGTATGAATAACGATATCGTGATATAGACGTTATTTTTATTTTTTTTTTGAAGTCATTCCAAAACAAATGGGAAAATGTTAATGATAGGTTGCGTGAAGCTATTTAAAATTTGAAATTTCCCACTCTTTACAACCATTGATTAACTCTGCATTGATAAGTAATTTAAACAAATTCACTTATTTTTTTTGTGCTTATACTTATCTACAAATTATGGGAATTACCATTCCGCTTGTAATTACCCTTCCCTATTGAGCTATACATATAGGAATATATTGAAATTCACGCACACACCCACGCAGCTGTTTCCCCTTCTTTAGATGTCTTTTAGTCGGTAATTTATTCCCATGTTATTTCTAGTCTGACAGAAGAAAATACATTTTAGATACAAAAATATATCATTTCGCTTCAAATAATGTCTCAATGAAACAGTTGAAATACTTCTGCCATTTTGTTTGAAATTGAATTCCACAAATAGTTTCCACTAAATAGTGTTCGTCATTTACCATCATAGTTAAATGGCACTTTATAAAACAATTTAGACATAAAATACTAACTGAGTTGACATTTATCCGAATGCATCAAATTACAACATTCCAGAAAGAATGAAGTAGGGAACAGTCAGACTTCTTCTTCTTCTTCTTTTTCTCCTTAGGAAGCGTAAAAAAAACACACGAATTCCTAAAATTCCATTTCAACAATCATTTGTTACAAACATTCGTTCACGTCTATTTCAAACCAATGTAAAATATAAATCTATCATGTTTGAACAAAACTACAAATACTGGTAACTAGTGGGAGAAAAGAAACAACATCCCACGAATCCTGCATGTAGATTAAAATAAGCCATACAGTACATTATTATTATTATTATTATTGTATCCTTTAGTTCCTAGAGGAACATAGGGCTTCAGCTGCGCACCTCCATTGCCTTCGGTTTCCTGACAACTTTTTCACCCTGCCCCAGGTATGTCCACATGCTTTCATCTCCTCCTCGCATGACCTCCTCCAAGACACCCTTGGACGACCAACTCGCCGCCTCCCTTTCGGGTTCCACTCGAGGGCTTGTCTAGTGATGTCACTTGATGGTTTCCTCAGCGTATGGCCAATCCATCTCCATTTCTTTCTGCCTATTTGTTTCACAATCGGTTCCTGATTGGTTCGCTCCCAGAGATCCCTGTTGCTGATCTTTTCTGGCCATCTGATCTTGAGTATTGAGCGGAGACAACTGTTAATGAAGGTTTGAAGTTTGTTGGAGATGCTCTTTATGACTCGCCAAGTCTCTGATCCGTATAGTAGCACTGACTGAGTTCACATTGGAGTTGAAAATACGGATCTTATTTTTGATGGTGAGTGCTGTTGACCTCCACACAGATTTGAGAGTAATGAAAGCTTGTCTTGCTTTTCCGATTCTGGCTTTGATATCCTCGTCAGTTCCGCCTGTAGTTGAAACGATGCTTCCCAGGTAGGTAGGTGAAGGAGGTTGTTTCTTTCAGGTTCTTCCCACTTATGCTGATTGTTGTCTGTTGTTGTTTTTGCTGTTGGCTAGGAATCTTCATCATCTCTGTTTTATCTATGTTCACGTGAAGTCCTATCTTTGATGCTTCTTCTGCCAACTCGTTACTTTTCACTTGCATATCTTCCAGTTTATGGGAAATCAGACATATATCATCGGCGAAATCCAGATCCTCCAAGTCTTTTGTGTCAGTCCATTTTATGCCTGTTCCCTCGTTGGTTGCCGTTGTCTGTCGCATTATCCAATCAATTGCAATCAGGAAGATCATTGGTGATAGTAGACAGCCTTGCCTCACTCCCGTCCTCACTTCGAAGGCCTCCGTAAGTTTCCCGTTGTGGATTACTTGGCATGCAGCATTGTCGTATAACTGTTGGATGAGATGTATAATTGTTGATGGGACCCCGTAGTACAGTACAGTACATAATCCGTCTCAATTCTGACTTAATGTTTTGATTAATGAAAGAATAACGATAAACTGCAAAAATCTCAGCGAAATTGAAATGAGTAATTCCAACTTTTCGTTAGACAAACTGTTCTGTACTTCTTCAGGGAAATTAATCAAAATTAAAAATAACAAAGGTTCATATTCTCAAGAATTAGTTTGTAGGGATTGTATTTATTTCAGATTCGACAACGGATTGGTATCAGTTAGAGAACCAGTGAAAACAAGCAGGGAGTATTGGACAGTTGTTTGCTGCGTCCTAGTTTGGAAATTATCGGCAGTACGCATCCACCCGACGAGTTTCGAATCCAGCGCCTTTAGGTGACCAGGCAAGCTTGTAGACCATTCAGCCACTAGGATCCGAATCCTCAATGGCCAAAACATGAATTCTAACTCCTACCAAATCGTGATTTTAGCGCAACCACTTGAGAAAGTTACAATCCCTAAAAATTAATTTTCGAGAATTAATGTGATGCTAGCTTGTAACTGGCAACAGGACGAAGTTGCCTGCAGTTCTAGTGAGAAGTCGTAACCAGCGAGGTTTATCCAGTCGGGAGTGAGGATGGAGTTGCCACCGATGACACTGGTCGGTGGTAGCGCTTAATCACGAATTAGCAGAAGTTAGAATTCATGTTCTTGCCATTAAGGACTCGGGTTCCAGTGGCTGAATGATCTACAAGCTTTCCTTATAACCAAAAGGTCCTGGGTTCGAACCATGGCAGTGGGTGCGTACTGCCGATGATTCCCAAACTAGGACGGAGCGAACAACTGTCCAGAACTCCCTCCTTTTTTTCACTGGTTATCCAACTGATGTCACTCCGGGGTCTAACCTGAAAGGTTTATAAATTAATAGGACATCTCTTATTTTTAAAAACTTTGTCCAGTTATATAATTCATGATACAGGCATCAAAATATGATATCGCATGAACTGTGATCAAAATTTGACTTCAGACTAACAAAAATCAGTCCAATTTCGTTAAACACTGTGAACAGTGTGTACTTTTGCATCAGAATTGTAGTGATTACCTTCGACTAACTGAATATGAAAAATATTCATGTATATATGTGGTACGCAATGATTTGTGTGCTCGTATACATGCGGCAGAAATTATAAATCATTTGTTAGCCTCTCTATACAGACAATCGGAAATTTACATGAAGTATCATTGATTAGTGATACGCATCGATTTTTATTTGTTGATCAGGATTTGCCATGCATCAGCTAACATCACACCTTCACACCTGTTCAAACTTTTGAAATTCATCCGTATTTGTAGGGCTTCTGCAGTCAGTCTCTCTTTTTAAGAACCAAAAGCTTTCTGTAGAATCTTAGTCCTATCAATGTCCCATTTGTATCTAGTATAGTGTAATCGTCAATCTGTTTTCAGGATTCTTCAAGTCTCTAGAGGTCTTTGGAACCACATTTATACATTGTTTATGCTCCTTTACTCTTATATTTAGCCATCTGGAAGTTTCTCCCACATATATGGCGTTACAATCCCCACAATTTTTCTTGTACACAAAATTATGTTGGTTTTCTTCTTCTATTTTATCCTTAACCTTCACCAGTGATGAGCGTAAGGTGTGAGTTGCACGAAAACACACTCTCATGGCATAATTGTTACGGATTAGCTCTATCTCATCCGATGTATCTTTTCGGTAAGGAATCACCACTCTACTAACCCAAGTCTTGTCAACAGGTTTCGATTCATCCTCAAGTTCACATGTTAAATGTCTTTTTATAAATGCTTTAGGGTAATTATTTGATTCAAGAGTGAACTGAACCAATTTTAGTCTCCTGGTGATCTCTCCCTCCTCGATAACTATACGTTCGGCTCTGTTGACCAGATTGTTGACCACAGTTACTTTGGTGGTAAAGAGATGTGCTGAATGTCCGATTTTTTTGGCTTTCCCTTAAGAAGTTAGGACCACGTTGAAATTATTCATTTCCATTTCGCTGAGATTTTACAAATATAGCTTTTACATATGTCCACTTAGCATTTAGAGCCCAATTATTTCGGAAATATTCGATCAAATCTTGATCACACTTCATATGAAAGAACCAGGATATTTCATCTTTTGAAAAACAAGTGAAATTAACTTTGAAAAATTCAGCCAACCCATGATGTCTTTTCATATCTTCAAAGAAAAACTTCTAAACGGCTAAATGTAGACGGGTCAGTCTCAACAAATTCCGCTTTTGCGGTGTTATGCTTGCATTGCGTTCCATTATCACTATCATAAACTTTTCATTCCACCTAAGGTTACAATTATATGATAGATGGAACCGAAGAAAATCTTAAACCATCATTAGCATACTGAGTCAGACTGATTCAACTTTTAATATTACATTATAGTCGTAATCACTTGTGTAATGCCTTCTCGAACTTACCATTTCTTGGTGTTGCTGCTGTTGCTGTTGGCTATGATGATGACGTCGTTGGCTTAATCGTGATGCTCTATCGCCACTAGCCACTGGGCTACTTGGTTTATGAGGTTTTAACCGACTGGACTTATCCAATACACTGGAGGAATTATTGACTGAAGTTTTTTGGGAAGATACCTTAAGAAATCAAATGATGAAAAGTAAGAGATAAGCGTCTGAAAAAAAATATTTTAAAACAACTTAACCTCAACAATGTTGTATTCACTTACTGTTGGGATGAGTCAAAATTATTGATCACTGTCGCGATTTTTAAATTATTAAGGCGTATTACTCCCAGAGAACTGGAGTAACATACCAGGAAAACTACAGTGAATTGGCGAAAGATACCAGTGAATCCAGTCACTTTTGTCCTACTTTATAGCTCCATTCATACTGCGGGGCTGTGAACAACTGTTAAATGCTGTATCATGTTCAGTGGTTCCCTTTCTGATAACAGTTTATGATAAGAATTGAAATGAATTCAGTCGTTTTCCCTACAAAGGACATACAGTTTTGTATAATATTAAGAACAAGTTTCATTTCTGATCTGTAATTAAGTTGAAGATGAGGCAGTAACTCATCGAAGAAAGCATTGTGAAATGGCTACACTATTTCCAGAATCGGCAGAAGTCAGAATTTGTGGGCCATTGGATTGGGTCACGGTGGCTCTGAATGGTCAAAGAGCTCGTTGGTCTTGTAATTAGAAGGTCCTGGGTTCAAAGGTCAGTGGGTGCGTGCCGCTGAAGAGTCCAAAGCTAGGACGAAACAGCTGTCCAGTACTCCCAGGTTTTCCAGTGGTTCTGTAACTGGTGTCAGCTCATGATGAACTCCTCCAACCGATCAAACAAAATCCCTACAAAACTATTACTTGAAAGTCACATTTGTCAAAAAGGAGTAATTTATAATTCCGTATATAATTTATTTTGACTGATGTGTAAAAAATCCAAACATCGTTATACAAATAATAAGGAATGAACCAGATTTACGTCACTAATTAAACTCACAGCATCCGTGGGTCAGTGGCAGAAGGCTCAGCAACCCCTCACGTGTTTCAAAGTCTTGTTCCTGCCTCATTCACTCCTAAACCTCCTTAAGTCAGTGATAAGGTCGATGAAAAAGGGAAAGTTAGATACGAGGCTTGCAATTTCATCCCTCGGAAAATAAAACCACTACTATCGAAGATTCAAAGCTCTAGCTTGAAGCCTTATGTTCCCCTGAGAACATAAAGGGAAAAATCGAACTCAAAGAATAGAATCATTATTGAACCTAGTGTTACTCGTTTGATGGTGGGTAGAAATAGAATCCAGGAGACAAGTTTCGTTCTATATGGGACTCATCAGTAAGGTATACTTGCACTTCATTGAATGACAGTGTTTCTACTGAAAGTCAAACCCCATACCTATCACTTTAAATGCCACAGCTTTATCCCCGTATCGCAAATGGGAATAAACGTGCATCTTGGATTCTATCGCTAGCCACCGGCGAACATGTGACGTGCATTTCTTATTCCTTGTAGTATCGAAGCAAATTCACACACAGAGAGCCCATATTACTACAGTAAAGTAAATTAATGAGGTCAGAGATATCAAAACGAAATCAAAAAAAAAAAAATCATAAATGCCTAGTAAACTTTCGATAGGGTTTCACAGTGTATAGAGTCTTTACTGATGGAATGACAAACACAAACAGTTCATCATACCAACAGAGAGCAATTAGATTTCAGCCGAAATAACATTTGTATTGTTCTCAATTCATGAGCATGCAGAAATAAGCAGCTTGTGTGACTGTGAATAACCTTTTTAATTATCAACTTCATCATTTTAGAAATATATGAAAGAAGGAACATATAAAGCAACATAAACAACTCATTATGAATAGAACAAAAGAAAGGCTAAAGTGGTTATCACTCCACTATATGAAATGATATCAGTATAAATGAAATAAGGAAATAATTTTCGACTTGAGAAAGTTGAAAGTCCTAGGACAAGAGTTAACAGTTGTATCCTTATATTGCAGAAGTGTCTCTTCTATTAAGGATGGAGCTAAGTGGCTTAAGCAATCGACTTTCAACCAATAGGTTTTGTTTTGACTCAAATTCTGTTCCATCTACTTAAGGCTAGATAATTAGGTGGTATGATTAACCTTCATGACTGCATCAGATATGCTGGCACCATTATTTCAAAAAGTCTTGAAGGAAAAGATGGGTGGCTACTGATTGGAAGAAAGGCTGGCTTATCAAACTACGACAGAAGGCAGATCTAGTTTGGCCTCTTCAGAAACTGGCATAGGATAATGCTGTTGTCCACGCCAAGCAAATTACTAAGTCATGTCTTTCTGGAGAAAACAGAAGATGCCCTGAGCTCCAACCCCCAACGGTAACAAGCTGGATTCAGGGAAGGTAAATAATGGGCTGATCGAATCGCAATTACACGCATAATCATCATCATCGTCACTGAACAAAGCATAGAATGGAAGTCAAACCCGTACCTCAACTTCATCGACTTCGAAAAGGCCTTCGAAAGACAGTGTTGACCGAGAAGTAACTTGGAAACTGCGTCAACACTACGGATTGCAGTGCCTCAAGTTATTATCATCCTTATTCAACAAATAGCTGTGTGACCATGCCATGTGTCAAGTGATCCACAACGGAAAAGTCAGCGAATACTGACGTGAAGGCTGTCTAACTATTATCACCAATGATATTTTTAATTGTGATGGACAGGGTTATGCGGAACACCAAGTGTGAGGAATGTGAGGACAGGAATATGCTGCACTGACTGACAATAGGAATCTAGAAGATCTGGATTGTGCATGTGGATGATTTATGTTTAGTTTCACACAAACTCAAAGACTTTCAGACAGGCGAAAATCAACAAACTGGCAGAAGAGACTGGCTGGCAGCGAAGACAGCGCTGACTCCTGGTGAACATAGGGAAGGTGGAGACGGAGGTGATGCAAATAACCAACCACCACTAACAGCTACAACAAACAGTGCCAATCCCTATCAACCGGAGAGATTCAACAGAGGTCACTTCCTTCACTTATCAACACAGTGAGCATTGTCCCGACTACATACAGAGGTATGGGTGAGAATGTTGAAACCAGAATTGGAAATGCGAAGCAGACCTTCATCATTCTCAAGTCAGTTTGGAAATCTCCTGCACTCCACCTCAGTATCAGGAACAAAATGAGGATTTTAAACACAAATATGGAGTCAGTCAGTTCGTTAGTATTGTTCAAAGACTTGGCGCATCACGAAAAGCATTTTCAGAAGGTCACTACGGATTTTTATGAAACAGTTGCCTTCTCCGCTGGCTCCATACTAAAGATCATATTGCCAGCCGGCCAGCCAGAAAGAATTAGCAACAAGAAACTCTGGCTGGTAACAAACCAACCAACCAACCAAGAGCCAATCGCTTAACAGGAGAAAATGGAAATGGGTCAGGCATAGGTTGAGGAGGCCGTCGAATGATACCGCGCGCAATGCAAGTCATCGCCCGAAGTGGAACCTAAACGGGAAACGACGAGTGGGTCGTCACATTGAGGTTGATCTGGAGGAGATTGTATGAGGGGGAAGAGGGGATGAGAGATTATGGGCAATCGCAGGCATAGTCAGCAGAGGAAGACAGCAGAAAACAACGGAACAAAGTGGAGATGTGTTGTTGAAACCCAATGTTCTACTGAGAACTAAGGGGATAATATAATAACAGTAATGATTAGCCTCAATAAAAATATTGTGGTTCATAGTCTATTACATGAAGAATGTGTGGTCAAGGCTACACGATTCTTTAATTCACTGTTCCAGTGTTCGAAATTTACTGTAAGTGAAAGATTTCACTGGATGAATTTGCAGTTTCCTCTACACACTGTTGTTTACTGAGTATTAGTCATTATCCGTATTTCTGGGAATATTGAAGTCATCATTATTTTTCTGATGAGTAGCTTATAATCATTTAGGTATTTTTTTTTGAGAATTTCAAATCAAAATTACATTTCTGAAATAAAACTTTGGAATACATGTGAGTAACCAAACTCACATAACCTATCAGTTGAGAAACGGAAACAGCTGAGTGTTAAGAAAAAGCCTACGAAGTCATAAGCCTAATGCGAAGGATGTCCATTAGCAAAAGATTTTTCAAGTAGTAGCAATTTAGTGGCGATTTAATCAGTGAGGATTTTAAACAAAGATTTCGTATACAACTATGCTTTGCTTATCATTTTGTAGTCTATAGTCTTATGCTACATTAGACAGAAGATAATTTGCCAATGTTTACTTACTATCTGACATATTTCTATGAAGACGACTATATCTAGGTTTACTGCCTAACACCCGTTCAATACGTAAAAACTGTAATCTGTTGAACTTCATCCAGTTGACGAGTCAGTCCCAAATAGGACGAAATGCGCATCCTGGATTCTACTGCTTGTCACTACCTATCAATTAAATTCTAATTACATGCCTAGACACCGTCGAACCATCTGCACAAGAAGCCAACATGTCAACCTGTGACCGAGCAGTTCGGTCCAGTCAATCGACGGAAAATCTAAAATTGAATTAAATAATCAATATGACCCATTGCACAAGACGTGGCTCTCGTGGCCCAAGTGGTTCAGTGGATAACACCTTAGCGTTTGAAACTCTGCCCACCAGGTTTGAACCTTGGCGGTGGAATATCATCACTCAGTGACTGGAGAATGCAGGTATATCCAGTTGACGAGTCCAAAATAGAGCAAGACGCGCATCCTGGATTCCACTGCTAGTCACCATCCACCACTTCTGTTTTTTGTATAATTAATATAGGTCACCAATAGACGTGTAGTTTTGCTTTATGTGTTGGGAGGTGTCTTAACCAATCAGAGACTAGTGGGAATTGATTAGGAATTTAATCTCACGAACTAAAAATCTAACTGCTATGATGGTCACAACGATATGGTATCACTTTATACCGGTCATCTTGTTCTATGTGATACAAGAGAATGAAATAATAAGTCGGGTGAGTTTTTTGGTAATCCCTTTAGTCATTTTAAAAAAGGGGCAAGGTTTAATGAACTTTTCTCGACAAAAGAGAGACTAGCAACCCTCTGATTATTATTATTTGTTTACTACAATAATTAATAACGAAAAACGGAAGAGAATGAAATAAGTCATAAAATATGATAATTTCAACAAAGACCAAATATTGTAAGCATTCAAAATAACCACCTGAGTAGAAGAACATGTCTTGTAACTAGCCTCTTGTTAAATATTCAAAAATATTACCTATTCTAAGTGAAAAGACAAGAAACGGAAATCATAAATTCCTTGATTTCTTTTTTTTTCGTATTCAACCTGCTTAGATGAAAGATTACAAAAAGCGTGCGCGCGCCCGAGAGAGAGACAGAGGGCGTTGAATAACAGGGAGGGGTCAGTGTGAACAGGGGAGTGGACCGTTTATCTCTTTTGCTGACTTATTGTAGTAAAAAAAATGCAAGAATAAAAAAAAACTGTTGAGATCCCAATCGAAAAGAAAATTACACAAATCAAGGAGATTAGTGTCGTTTCCGTTTCTTCTTACTGAAACAGGCAGAATGTAACACTAAGGTGCATAAGCGATTTAAAAATTGAAACAAAAAATAGCATTTAATTGGTGGGTAGTGACTAGTAGTGTGACTCGTCAGCTGGATGTACCTGAATTCCCAGTGAGTAATGATGTTCCCACCACCGAGGCGCGAACATTCTACTTTATTTGAAAAGTCCTTCAAAGTCATGTACAAGATCCAATCAAACCTCTTAAAGATATTGAAATCAAGGCAGCTGCGAATAGTTGAGTCACTAGTGATCACTCCGTGTACTGTAAAGAAATATGTCCAATCGTTGTCTCTACACAACGGCCATCATAAAACGGTCAGTTCTATCAATAATGCTTGTCTCGTTACCTTTGTTATCTAACCTTCCTGTTTATTTCCGTTATTTTTACGTTCTTTTAATTCCTGTCTGCATTGCCTGATTTGTTTTTTATCCTAACTTCCTGCCTATTTTGTCGTTACTACGTCTTTAATTCGTAATTACACAAACGTTCAAGTTTTTCAGTAATTATGATCCTACTACGTCTTTTCTATCCGATCTTCCTGTTTATTATATTTTTCAGTTTCACCGAGAATAGTTCTGGAACATTCTCACCCATTAATTTAAATGAATAATAGATTTTCCCGTCGATTGATTAGACCAAAGTGCTCCGTCTCTGGTTGACATGTCGACTTCTTGTCCAGATGCGTCGACAATGTCCAGGCATGTAATCGGAATTTAATTGGTGGATGGTGATTACCAGTGGAATCCAGGACAACGCACATTTCGTCCCATTTAGGACTCGTCAACTGGATATACCTGCATTCTCCAGTGAGTGATGATTTCCCCACCACTGAGGACCAAACCCAGTGCCCATAGTTTCAAACACCAAAGCGTCATCCATTAGACTCACCGGAGAACGCAGGTACATTCAGCTGACGAGTCAGCTCCAAATAGGACGAAATGTGCATCCTTGATTCCACTGCTAGTCACCATTCACCAGTTAAATTCTCACCCATTTATTATAAATTCACGAATTGTACAGCCTAGTTGATGACTTCGTCGAAAAAAGAAAATTTTCACCTCTGCAAACGTCCTTCTAATAATTTCTACGATCCAATGTACCTTTTCCGTGTGAATCAGCAATTAACAGCCACACTACTATACATCAAATTTACTAACTGATAAAGAATACATCCCATGACAAAAAGTTCAAATTCCAAGAAATCAATCGAAAAAACAATGATCAATATAAATAGACAACTAATCACAACACTTGGTTGTCAGAAGATACAAGATATACTGTCATTCGTGTAGAATTCAAATAAGTCTACTTCATAGTGGTAGCTTGCTCTAAAGATATTTTCCAGAAATGACAATGATAGCTTCGCAAATAAATCAACCAGATCAGAGAATACAACCAAATCAAACAGTGAATTTCTGCTTTAGAACAAGACATATAAGCGAACAATATTATTTTCAATTAGATCTTCTTCAGGCTTTAATCTAATTTACTTAGACTTATATATAAAAATTTTTAAACAATGACGGTGATTTTGTTGATCAAATAATAATAATGTGGTAAATGTTTTGAACGAAATTAATAACGATGATTATGTTTTACGAGTTGATCACGGATTGATATCAGTTAGAGAACCATTGAAAACCAGGGAGTACTGGACAGCTGCTGTTTCATCCTAGTTTGGGAATCATCGGCAGTACGCACCCACTGGGTTTCGAAACCAGGACCTTCCGGTTACAAGGCAAGCTCGTATACCATTCAGCCACTGGGACCCGATTCAATGGCTCGTGAATTCTAACTTCTACCAATTCGTGATTTAGCGCGACTTGCTAGTGACTTGCTACAGGTTGGAGTTTCCTGAGTTCTAGTGAGAAGTCATGACCAGTGAGGTCCAATTAGATGTCACGTGTGTGGATGGATGTCCCACCAACGACAATGGTTGGGGTCGCGCTAAATCACGAATTGGTAGAAGTTAGAATTCACGAGCCATTGAATCGGGTCCCAGTGGCTGAATGGTATACGAGCTTGCCTTGTAACCGGAAGGTCCTGGCTTCGAAACCCAGTGGGTGCGTACTGCCGATGATTCCCAAACTAGGATGAAACAGCAGCTGTCCAGTACTCCCTGGTTTTCAATGGTTCTCTAACTGATATCAATCCGTGATCAACTCGTAAAACATAACTAATCCTTACAAACCAAAACTATAGAACGATGATTATAATGACAACAAAATATTAATAATAAGGTTTATGCAGATGGTGATAAGAATAACAAAGATACTGAATGTGTATGTGTTTACAGTAAATAAATAAATTAGGTCACATTTCAAAAGGTGATATGGAACGACAATCAGAGTTTAAATAAATATCATAAAAGTGCGAAGGAAGGAGAGGGATGATAAGAAAGGGTGGGAGGGTTTTGAATAGAATTCACCTGGGTCAAGGAAGAGATAAAGGTAGAACAAACTTCTTTTGTTGTATGCAAAGACTAGTATTGTTCTCTCAATTTAATTCCGATAGCTTCGGTTTTGTGTAAAAGGCAGGCTCGAATTCTGTTCGATTGGTTCGATGGAATACGATAGATAACTTTGAAGGCACTACTTCTGTCCACTTGGTGACCACTATTAATCAAATGAGCCAAAATAGAACTTCGTATGGAGTTTTTTGACCTTTTCCGAACCATGAAGGAAGATGCTCATTAATGCGTTTGTTGAGCTGTCTAGCTGTTCGGTCTATATAGCTTTCTCCAAAGGAGCAACTAAATTTATAGATACACATGGAAGTGCTTATCTTTCATTTGAGCAATCAAAATTGGTCGGCTGTAAAATGACAAACAGAGGGCAGTATAAGTCCGTTTTATCGCTCTCGATAATCTCTGATGTGAGACTTCGCTAGCCACGTCCCTATTGAATCGCAGTTTCATGAACAGTTGTTTCTTTTTAACTGTTGTCAGTTTTTCTTTATTGTACCTGGTATTCATGTGTCTCCTTACAAATCTACTAGGACAACCCCATACGGACCAACGTATTTTGGATGTATCCTAGCTCATTTTCTAGGGAGTCATCTGTACAGATACGTCTTCCTCTATTCGTGAGGCGTCTGAGGAAATTGATTTCCTATTGGATTGGTACAAAACTGAGCAAAGGTGTATATTGTCCTATAGGCATAGGTTTTCTATAGACATCTCTCTTGAGTGAACCATTTTCTCTTCTACTCAATTGTTTTGACGACATGTTGCTTTTACGCCTAACATAGTGCATTCCATTTGAAACTATGGGCACTGGGTTCGAGCCTCGGTAGTGAGAACATCACCACTCACAGGGGAACGCAAGTACATCCAGATGACGTGTCCCAAATAGGACGAAATGCGCGTTATCCTGGATTCCACTGCTAGTCACCATCCACTAACTAAATTCCATTTTGTGCTTTGAGCAATTATTCACAGCTGATAGATACAGTTGAGCTGTAGTATGTAGTCACTAAAAATTCTGAGAATAGTAGTAAGTGTATGCATGGATTAGAGATTTTCTACCCATTTAGAAATAGAAACGGCTTTTTCTGATACAAACAAATACGAAACAGACATACCACCTCAGGCGAAGTAACAAGACAGAGAAAAAAATAAATAAATAATAGCACTTGCATGTAAACATGAGTAGAGTATTCATTCTTTTAATAACGACAGACAAATACACACTAACATCATAAAAAGACTGGCAGTACGGTCTCAAGTGGGTAAAGTTGCCACACTTCACATATGCGCATTGAATAGAATCCATGGGAAGGTAGACAGCAAAATGCGAAACAACACAATGATGGTTTTTCAGACAAAAAAGAGGTAAATATGAAGCAGACAAGAAATTGGAGCGTTAAAAAATTTGACGGAAATGATATGAGCACATCTGCACTACTGATAAGATTTATCAGTAGTACATAAGGAGATGCTGTTCGGCATGAAAAAAACATCAAATACCAGGGATTTACAAAACATAAAGATTGAGCAAAGAAATATTCACTATTCAGTTAGATCCTTATCTCATTGGGCGTACAATTAGGCAGGTTCATCATCGTATTTCCGAACATCATCCAACATGGTTAAGCGAGGGACAAACAAGATCTATTCGTAGCTCTATTTTAGCCCACCTTGTAGATACTGAGCATAAAGTTGATGTTAATACTGTATTCATAATTATTTATCGCATTCCGACTAATCTTAATTTGTGCTCTACATACGACAGCTGAAGCAATAGGAATCCACCTGAAGAAGACAAACCTGTGTGTTCAGAAGAAATTTGTACAGCCACTTACCTTACCGTGGTCATCGGTACATGAGTGTATAAACCGGACTACTTCGCCCCCCTCCCTCTAAACATTTAAAACTATAAAAATCTCAACTGTCCAAATTATTTTATTTTTCTGACCAATTCATATTTAATTTAAGTGTTATTCTTGTAAAATTAATTTATTCTAACCATTTCTACCTTTTAAATGTGTATTGAATTTCTTCATTAATTATCAACCCATTGACATTTTGACACAGACTAATTATTGTTAACAAACATATCGCCACTTGATTGGTAAACAGTTGTGTATTGCAATAAAAATGCTCTGGATATATATTAGAGTAGAACCAGAGATGAGGATCTAATTGAAAAGTGAATATTGCTTTACTCAATCTTTCCGTTTTTCTAAATGTTTAAATGGGGATTTTTTCTATATTGAAATAGCAGGGAGACAGATTTGATGTCAGAGGAAACAAATGATACAGCGTTGTCAAGATACATGACAGACATGAAAGGAACACAAAGAAACCCACAATATGAAAGGTAGAAGTAGCATAATGCCGATGATCTGTGCAAGTGATGCGTTGAAGATAAGGTGTACATAATTTAACTACATAGATACCGATTTCCACATAAATCATCCTTCCAAGGATTGTTTCGTAGGGATTTAATTGACTGGTTACAGGATTTCGACCCTAGCTGAGATTGTTTGGAAAACCGCTGGAACACGCAGAAGTACTGAAAAGCTGTTCTATCAGCGTAGTTTGAGACTCTTCAAGACGTAGGCACCTATCGGGATTCGAAATGAAGACCTGGTTACGAGACCAGCGAGCTCGTAGACCATTAAGCCACTGAGAAATATATCAGTAGCCCATGAATTCCAGCTTCTGCCAATTCACGACATAGCGCAACCACTAGGCAATGTCATTCGTGGCGAGTATTTATCCTCACTCCCGATCTGCTATACCCTACTTTTCTACGACCTCATGTTGTAGCCGGAAAGGTCCTGGATCCGGACCCCGGTGGGTGCGTACTGATGAAGAATCCCAAACCAGGAGTAAACAGCTGTCTGACAGTGCTCCTAGTTTTTCCAGTGGTTCTCTAATCTATGTTAGCTCATGATGAAATCCTGGAACAAATTCTGACCGATCGAATCTTCGTCTTCTATAGTTACATTGGGTTCAATTCTTATTTGGATTATTTTACGTTTACGAAAACAATAACAAAAATTCAAAGTGAATCCTTTACCAATGATATCAATTGAGAGATTAAGTTTAGTGAACTAAACTATAAGAATGGAAAAACATTATGGGGTTTGTATTAATTTCATTTATCAGATTTCGTTTCCTAAGTGGTTGTATCGTCCCATTCTAGGGCTCTTCATCTGTGTACTTCCATGATCTCACCAGGAATGGAACCAGAACCTTCAGGAACCTTACAAGACCAAGCTCGTTGGACTATTCGGTCCATTCAATGACTCGTGATGTATCCTTACCCTTAGTCAATGATTTCTACGAACATCTAATCCACCTTCACACGATAAATCCCTACTGGACAGATGTCTTGAAGCTGTCGAAATGAAAGAGTTCGAAACCACGGATCACTGAATTCGGGATTAATTGCCTGAATTTTCAACAAGCTTGGTCTTGTACTGCTGAAGGTTCCGCATTCCATTTCTGGTGAGATTATGAGTGCACACCGATGAACAGCCTCAGAAAAGGACGACACAGCTATCCAGTGCTTTCTGATTTTCAGTGATCTTTCTGTCTGATTTTAGTACATGACAAAATCTAATAATTGATACTAAAATAAAAAATGATGCATAATTACCTCGTTAGAAGTCTGTTTTGTTTGACTAGATAAGCGACTGATATTGGTAGAGCTTTCTACATCAGCTAAACTTATTAATTTCTTAATTTTACCACTAGCACTGGCTGATGTATTCGCCAATGATGTGTTATTTGAATCTCTGTTCTGCACTAAAGCACTTCGATGACTTGAACGTGGCATTCCAGTGTTTACAGAAGTGGAGTTTTTCATACCACCACCACCACCACCAGGAGGAGGTATTTGAGCATAAGATTTTGATTGATTACCGGTTGTATTTGAATCGGAGAGATTTGTTGTAGGTGAAATAGTTGAGGCATCTGGCTTACACAATGGAGGAAGGTTTTGAACTGGATTATTTGTAGGGCTGATCTGAGATAGATGATTACTCCGCCTACTGTGCAATCTGCAAAATGCAAAGAAAGTGAATGATTACGTTTTATTAGTGTAATTTCACTGCTTAAAACAGCGTATCACCTGAATTATAAAAAAAAGCCGTTTTAATCTGACGTATACGAGTGATTTCACCATTCTATTCAACCCTTTTAGTAAAACATCTTGCACAAATTTGGTCATAGGGAATGATAAAAAGACAGTTGCAGCGAAGAAAATTTTCTCTTTTCGACGAAATCACCAACTAGGCTGTGCATTCATGTATTTATAATAAATAAGTACGAAAGTTCCAGAATAATTTCCGGTTAGAGGTCAGGTCAATAAAATTATAATTAGGAATTAAAATGTCATAATAAACAGGGGGACGGATAAAACTCAAACAAAGTAGCATTATAATTACTGAGAAGATTGACATTGTGCAATTCGGGGTTAAAAATGTAGAAATAACAACAGGATGCTTGGATAAGAAAACTAGTATGACGAATAATTGTTTGTGCAATTAGGGATTAAATGTGTAGAAATAGTAAAATGACAAAATAAACACGAAGTTCCAATATGAAAATATGGTAATGTAAATAGAGATTAAGAAAACTTAAAAATAACATGAATAAACAAGAAGTTTGGATAAGAAAGGCAATGGGATAGTCACTAATGGAAGAATTACCTGTTTATGATGGCCATGGCAGGGACAAGGGCTGGATGTATTTCTTTTGGATACATAGAGTGGGTTTGAGCTTTTGGATGGTTAGTTCCCCGGTTATGTCGAGATACATTAATTTTACTCCCTTTGATAGGTTTGATCAAATCTTCTATATTATTTTGAAAGATTTTTCAAATGGTGCTGAGTGTCGTGAATTGACCAGATGTTTTGTCACTTAACTGCATACACGCATTTGGTCTCCTTTTACTAGCCAGGCATATATATATATATGCCCCTACTAAGTCCTTTAGGTCTGTCTTACCAACTTTAGAGTAATGAACACCTATCCTGCTTTCCCTACAGGGGCCTGGTTGGCTCTCACCTTCCCTTCCATGCCGCTTTTAAGTGAGACGATGTTGCTCAGATAGTTGGAGTAGAGACGGCCTCATTGCTATTGAAGCTGAAAAGCCCAGAATTTCAATCTTAGACTATCCTATTTGCAATAGGTCTTATTAAAAACGTCAAGATATCTTAGTTAACCAGAGACCTTTTGAAGTTATGGAATTATCAAACATATCCTCGCCTAAAAGTCAAATATCAGTGATAATTTGAAACTCAATTTACAGAATACGGCCAAGGGTTGTCACTGTTTCTGATCATTTCCTGTATTGGGACCTCAAATATTAGATTTCTAAAATTCTGTCAGTTCACAAAATACCACTACATTGTATTATTGGTGCGGGTTCATTCTTATTTTCTTTTCGATTATTATTTTTATTATTATTGCTCCCTTGGGTTCCTAGTGGAACATAGGGCTTCAACTGCACGTCTCCATTTTCTTCTGTCTTCTGCTATACTTTTCGCCTGCATCCATGTTAATCCATATTCTTTCAACTCCTCTTCACACGATCTCCTCCATGTCACCCTTGGACGTCCCACACGCCGCTTCCCTTTCGGGTTCCACTCGAGGGCTTGACGCGCGATGTCACCCAGCGGTCTCCTCAGCGAGTGTCCGATCCATCTCCACTTTCTCCTGCATATTTGTTGGGCGATTGGTTCTTGCTTTGTTTGTTCCCATAATTCCTTGTTGGTGATTCTTTCCGGCCATCTGATCTTCAGTATAGAGCCAGCGAAGACAGTTGTAAATAAAGGTCTGCAACAGCCTTTTGGAAATATTCTTTGTGACCCGCCAAGTTTCTGATCCGTATAGAAGAACTGACTTACGCGACGTTTGTATTGAAAATCCGAATTTTGTTGGTGATGCTGAGTGACGAAGATTCCCAGATTGGTTTCAGGTTGATGAATGTGTTTCTCGCCTTCCCGATTCTCGCTCGATTTGACATCCTCGTTCGCTCCTCCTGTAGTTGAGACAATGCTCCCTAGATAAGCAAATAGAATGAAGTAGCCTCTTTCAGATCCCTCCCATTGATGGTGATTGACGTTGGATGTTGTTGCTGTTGTTGGTTGGTTATTTTCATAACCTCCGTCTTGTCTATGTTTACCTGGAGTCCTGTCTTCTCCGGCTTCTTCTTCGACCAGTTTGTCGGTTTTCGCTTGTAAGTCTTCGATTGTGTGTGACATCAAACATAAATCATCCACGCACGAAATCCAGGTCTTCTAGGTTCTTCACGTCGGTCCAGGATATTCCTGTCTTCTCGTTTCCCACTGTCTGACGACGCATAATGCAGTCCAACACAATTAGGAATATCATTGGTGATAGTAAGCACCCTTGTCTGACTCCTGTGTTTACTCCAAACGCCTCGCTGAGTCTACCGTTGTGGATCACTTGACATGTGCCGCCGTTGTCGTACAGCTGTTGAATAAGGTTGATGAATATTTGGGGTACGCCATAGTACTCGAGTAATTTCCAAATTACTTCACGATCAACGCTGTCGAAGGTCTCCTCAAAGTCTATAAAGTTGAGGTAGAGGTTTGATCGCCATTCCATGCTTTGTTCTGTGATGATGATGCGTAGAGTTGCAATTTGGTCAGTACATGATTTGCCTTTCCTGAATCCAGCTTGTTCTGGTCGGAGTTCTGTTCTTTTCGATAGAATCACTAATTACCAACACCTTGATCTCATCCGAATGATCTATTATCACTAGGATTGCGAAAGAAGATCCAGCTGGACAGACAGAGTGGTAACCAACTTGTAGTTACGCCTCATTCAGTCACATGACTGCTGGGTATAACTTTCGATAATTACAGTGAAATTGTGATAGGGTAAACAACTGGGTCTCATAATTCAGCTGGTACAAGAATCGACTAGTAATCTGAAGGCTCCTGGACTGAATCTTCCTGCAACCTTGGTCTATATTTGGCCTTCACTGATAACCCATTACACAAATGGCAGTCTGGCTAATTCAAGTATGCAATAGGCAACTAAAATTCAACCCTCTCAAAAGTAATACATTATATTCTTTATATTAGATGGTTGGAGGCAATCGGTCATAGGAGGCCTTGCCTGACCTAGGCTTCGTGCAAGTTGGTACTCACCAGTCAACAAGACGTATCTGCAACCTTGAAGCTCGAATAACTCAGTAGTAATATCTCTGACTGCAGCACTTGGTGATGCGGGTCCGAATCTCAGAAGGGACATGAGTTCCTTCAAGGTGGTTGCAGATACGCCTTGATGATTGGTGAGCGCCGACTAGCACGAAACCTAGATCAGGCAAGACTTCCTGCCGATAGCCTCCAACTATCTGATCATTATTGTGCACTGTGATAGTGAGCTACCTGGAATGGTGGCCACTTGGCAAACCTGACTGACAGAATTCAGTCTGCATCGAACACTGAGGACTAGACACATCACACTAGTCACTAGTGTCCAATCAAAATAATTATATTCTTTGATCAACTCAATAAAATGTGATCTTTACACTTTATTAGTGATATTTAAGAAGACTGCGTATATTTATAATTATCCCATATCTTCATTCAAATGTGATGTTATACATCTATGGTTGACTGAGTCCTAAGAAAGTTTTCCCATTTATCCTAATAAATTTATTCTAGATGTGGCCAATACGAATTCATTTAATTATTAATTAGTTTCTAGTGATATCAGTAATCATTTATTCAAGAAATAGCAATTGAATTAAGTTGAGTATATACATTAAAATGTCTTACCTTGCGAAACTACGATCAAAAGCACGTGAACTTTTTCTCAATTCCATTAATGTAGACAATGTACGACCAACTCCACCGACTGGACCATTAGGAGTAGCAGTTGACAGACTACTACGTCTAGTTATTGAAAAATAACGTTGAAAACCACTAGCCACACGTGACATAGCTGCATAAAGTGCTGTAGCTGATATAGTTGACGAAGTTGGTGATGATGGGGGTTGTTGGTGTTGTTGTTGTTGTTGCTGCTGTTGATGTTGTTGAGAACGATTCGTTGTTGTTGTATTTATCGGTTCTCGAACACGAAAAAATGCATGACAGCTAACAGCATATTGCCAAAATAATTTTGTGCTTACAGCTGACTTAAAACGATAATGTTGTTTTAATTCACTTTCTGATTTCATAATTGGACTAGTGGATAATCCCGAAATAGATGAAAGATGACCATTCATTGATTTCTAAAAGATACAATATTTCATACAGTATGTGTGTACTCACTCAAAGATAGTAAATACAAATGTGAGTAGGAAAAAAAGGAGTAGTTATAGTGCGACAATGTAAACATGCAATTAACTTTGATTTTCTGATAACAGGATTTTTAATGCTGTTAACATACTTAACGTCAGATCGATGATAGTTTTCAAAACGATAACAAAACTCAGAATATAAAGTAATTATAATTTAACTGGTGGATTTTTGACTAGCAGTAGAATCCAGGAAAACGCGCATTTCGTCCTATTTGGGAATGACTCGTCAACTGGATGCACTTGCATTCTCCAGTCAGTGAGTGATGATGTTCCCACCAGCGAGGCTCGAACCCAATGCCCATAGTTTCAAACGCCAAAGCCTTATCAATCCAGATGACGAGACCCAAATAGGACGAAATGCGCGCTGCCCTAGATTCCACTGCTTGTCACCATGCATCAATTAAATTCTAATTACATGCCCAGACATCGTCGAAGCATATGCACAAGAAGCCGACATGTCAACCTGAGACGGAGCACTTCAATCGGTGGTAAAATCTAAGATTCAATTAAAGTAATTACAATTTAATGAAACTATAAACTAAATATCGTTCATATTATTCACTTTCAGGTGAGAATGACAATTTCAAACCACTAATTTAAAGAAAAATAAAATTAGATATTTACTGTTGTGCTAACTTTGCCGTATTCCTATTTATCTTTGATTGAAACTAAATTAAGGTATGCATCTCTTGCCCTGAAGCAGACATAATAACGGTAGTTGAGGCCTGATTGGATGAAGGCAGTAGCGAAATGGCTTAAACACAGTTATCACCGTTAGTATTAAGTGTATCTGTAGTCTAGATAGAATTTATGCCATACAGAGTTTCAGCCTGGTTTTTAAGAGACGGTAGCGTCGAAGTATTCGACCACTGATCAGACACACTTATCAGTTACTAGCATGTAACCAATATGGCATCTGGGCTACGTCATCACTTCTTCCACCAATGTGATGCTCAATGGTTCGTGGTAGTCTACAGGAAGTGCTGAACCTAGATTCCGTGCTCATCAGCACTCGGTAGTAAGACATATCGAGAATCCTTGTAGATTTGTTATTTAAATAAAGTCATATTGGGACTGAGTTACTCCAAGGTAATGCTGGTAATATGGAATACTTACACTCAGAGACCGAAGTGTGCTCACACCACAGGTTCATACAATAGCTGTTTTGGCATAAACTAATCCGCTTATCTGAGCTACACTTAAGTAACTAATATATTAGAAAGTTGGAGGCAATCGCTCATAGGAAGCCTTCCAACTAGGTTTCGTGCTAGCTGGTGCTCACCAGTCAGTAAGGCGTATCTGCAACCACCTTGAAGGGACTCATGCCAATTCTGAGATTCGAACCTGCATCTCCAAGTGCCGCAGTCAGGGAAGTTACAAGTGAGCGATTTGGGCTCGCGATTGACCTCCTGTACGACCGTAGTGGGCATTTTGATTGGACACTAGTAACTAATATAACGTGGCTAGTCCTTTCTTTGGTGCAAACTGAATTCTATCAGTCAGGTATGTAATGTGGTCACCATTCTAGGTAGCTCGCCATCACGGTACTGATGGCATAGGCGACAAAAAGATTTTCTTTAGTAGCTATCTCCTTCTTGTCTTTGTATAGCAGATTATGCTTGTTATCTACTTTACTTGAGATTCACAGGGACAATAAGATCATTACATTTTAAAAGTTTTGTCCTCGAAAATTCTATAACACCGTCTCTTGGGAATAGGTACTTTGGGACAAAATTATGGCAAGTGAATGCGAAAAGTCATTCGCTTATCTCTATTCAAGATTCTAATACAAAAATGTGTGATCTGTATAATTCATTGAAGAGAAATTCAGTGTAAAAAAAATGTAAGGGTGGAACTAAACAGTCACTGCTGTGGTTTGAAGAGCTGAACAAGCTCTCTCCGATTGTTAATCTTTCGACAACCTGTTTGACTTACTTTTCACACATCGCACCACTCGAAAAAGCAACGGCCATCCAACTGTGTAATAAATCACCTAATTTTAGAATAAACTATCCCGTTATTATTATTTATTTTTTAATTATAGCTTGATTCCACACCGCATTTTTGGAATTTTCAGCACGTGATATCGGTAGCCCAAATTTTGCAGACTGACCACTGATATCAGACAGAGGAGTCGGCAGGGGATCGAACCCCGTACCATGTGCATAGTCGGCGAGCATCCTAACCTCTGTGCCACCGTCACGTTACTTTGATGATCAATGGATGGCTCAGCAGAAACCTTGAAAGAAATCCTCAGTAAGTTAGGCTGACGACTTTGGCGATAAAAGACATTCTGTTAAGCCATTCAAACATACGATCATGGGTGAAATTTCAGGATTTCAGCACAACTCTTGCTAGGTGATTCAAGTACATTAGAATCAATGTGTCCAAACGTTAGTTCCCTCATATTCTCGTGTGTGTCTAAATACTTTGGTAACATATCTAATACCGTTAGCAGATATTTGCTATTGAGGTGCATAACAGGCCATAAAGCATGTCACAATCACTATCGATTAATAAATATAATGCACCATATAGTGAGTGAACTAACTACCGGTTCATGCTAATGCTTTAAGGACAAAATGAACTGAGTTGAACTTACACATCATTTTCAGACGTAAAGAAATATATTTTGAATAATCACTAACTAATACATAAATCCACAGAACAAGAAGGAATGTTGACTGTTTGAACGGAATTCCCGGGTAGACTTTTTTAAGAACCAACGAAAGCAGAAATCCTAAATGCGGTCAAGCTGCTGAAAGCCAGCCGGGAAGGCAGCAGAACCAAATCAGACGGAATTCTCCCCGAAGAGCTGAAAGCGGACCGAGAGACTCCGGCAGATATGCTCATGCCACAACTCCAAAATGGTTTAAAGAAAAGAAAGGTACCTACGAACTTCAAGAAAGGCTACCTAGTCAAATTACCGAAGAAGAACGGAGATTTACGAATCACTATGCAAGAACTAGTGTGGAATAATACTCCACTTCACACTAAGTAAAATAGTGAGTCAAGTCATCCTGGAGAGAATCAGAATGCAATAAATGCAGAACTCCGTTAATAACGCGATAATAACTTGACTGAGACATGATAATGACCTGATAATTGCATGTGTTTCGCCTCTTCCTAACACCTCCCCTTTTACGATAGGGCTACGGGTAGCTTTTGTATCGCGGAATCACTTGTAGGTACTTTGGCGGTCTTGGTTGTCGTTGTGATCTCCTTGGCTGCTGGGACACTTTGCCTTTGTTTCGACTATTTTGGCCATGTGACGTTTTCGGATCCGTCGTATCTATCAATAGCTCAAATTGTACGTCGGTGGACTTGGAATCGTTCAACTGTTTACCAACTAGTCTATTTCTTATTTGATTGGCATGCCTGACCCAAATAAGGTCTCCAACCTTGACCTTGTAAATGACTTGGCCTTTTCTTCCAACGATCACTCCAGAAACCCATGGGCGATCTCTCCGTATGTAATCACGAACCAGTACCGACTGACCAACCATGAAACTTCTTTGCTTGGTGCCATGACGTCTATTGAACCAAAATTCACTATTTCGACCACATTTGCTCCGTCTTGATGGGATCGGGATAATTGTATCCAAAGTAGTACGTAATCTTCTTCCAAACATAACTTCTGCGGGAGATGTTTGATTTGGGCATGATGGGTTGGTTGTGGTTCGATAAATGAAGAAAAAAAAAAAAAAAAAAAAAAAAAAAAATCCCTCCCCGTTTGACTTCTGAAGTGCGCGCTTGAGTGTATCAACAAAACGCTCTGCTTGTCCATTTGACTGAGGATGGTAAGGCGGGCTGCGAATATGCTGAACACCTAGCCGCTCACAAAACTGTTTGAATTGTTCAGCTGTAAACTGAGGTCCGTTATCGGAAACGATGATCTCTGGAACACCAAATCTGCTGAAAAGCTGAACCAACTTATTTAATGTTATCGTCACTGTGGTATTTTGCATAATGAAAACCTCCGGCCACTTGGAATACGCGTCGATTACCACGAGAAACTGTTTGCCATTGATTGGGCCGGCAAAATCTATGTGGATTCTTGACCACGGTTTTCCTGGGTTGGGCCACGGCTGTAGGTCTGTCTTGATAGGCATTTTCAAAGCCTGAGCACAGCGAGAACATGAGCGAACCATCACTTCTAATTCACGATCGATATTTGGCCAGTAGACGTAACAGCGTGCCAACGATTTCATACGGCCAATACCAGGATGCGTAAAATGTAGTTGACTCATGACTTTTTGTTGGAGACTTCGAGGCACGACCACACGTTCGCCAAACATAATGCAGTCATTGACCAGGGATAACGAATGTCGTCGTTGATAGAACTGTTTTAAATCTGGACAATCAATACGCGAGGGCCAGCCACAACGCAGATACTGTTGAACTGACTGTAATGTCGGGTCACGCTGCGTCTCTCGTTGAACCATGTCGGCTGAGACAGGTAAAGTGTTTATTGCCGTCATCAATACGTGGCACACGTCTTCATCGACAGAAACGCCGGCGATCACAGCGTCCTCCTTTGCGGGCTTGTTATAGCTGAGTAAACGCGAGAGGACATCTGCATTCCCGAAATCTTTTGTAGATTTGTACTTGATCTGAAAGTCGTATCCTAGTAGCATAGTCGCCCATCGTTGGAGTCGATTGGCTGTATAGACTGGAATACCTTTCTTGGAGCCAAAAATCGATAATAGTGGTTTGTGATCAGTAAAAAGTGTGAACTTTCGGCCAAGCAGCATTTTGTGGAACTTTTGAATCCCAAACACGAGCGCTAATCCTTCCTTTTCGACCTGACTGTAATTCTGCTCTACCTTTGTCAAGGTTCGCGATGCATATGCTATTGGCTTTTCAACACCGTCTGGAAACACATGTGAAATGACAGCGCCAATACCATAGTTGGACGCATCTGCAGCTAATGTTATATCCAGCTTTGGATTGTAATGTGTTAACAGCAGGTCAGACTGGAGTAATTTCTTGACCTTGATGAAAGCTTGTTGGCATTCTTCTGACCAGTTCCATTTAGCATTCTTCATGAGCAACTGATTCATTGGGGCCCTGAGACGATGTAAATCTGGCAGGAACGCACTATAGTAACTGATCATCCCCAGGAAGGACTGCAACGTACTGAGATTATTAGGGGCAGGCATCTGTTGAATTGCTGACACACTGGAGGGGTCGGGTTTGCGACCATCTTTGTCAAAAATGAATCCCAGGTACTTCACTGAAGTCATGAAAAAATTGCACTTATCCGGACGTAAATGGAAACCGGAATCACTGAGTATTGTCAGGACTTTATCCAACCGATTGAAGAGTTCGAATTGAGTTTCTCCTGTGACTATGATATCATCGAGGTAAACGGCCACTCCCGATACACCAGCTAATATTGCATCCATTATCTGTTGGAATATAGCAGGAGCAGGTTTAACACCATATGGAAGTCGCTGGAACTGATACAGTCCTTTGTGAGTGTTGATTGTCAGAAGCTCTTTAGAATCATCTTCGACCTCGATCTGTAGGTATGCCTCAGCTAGATCAAGTTTACTGAAGTATTTACCGCCATTCAGTTTGACAAATAGATCTTGCGGTACTGGTAGTGGATACGGTTGATCTTCAAGGGCATTATTGAGTCCTGTTGAGAAATCAGCACAAAGTCTGATGGTACCGTTTGCTTTCTTGACAACCACTATGGGGGCTGCCCAGGATGAGTAATCGACTGGCTTGATTACGTTCAACTTTTCTAAACGATCCAGCTCTGCATCAAGGGACGATAATGCGGCATACGGTACTGGGCGTTTTGGTCTAAAAACTGGTTTGGCATCAGGTTTGAGGTATAGTCTGGCTTTTTGTACGGTACAGCAACCCAAAGACTCTTGAAAAACGGCAGCGTGTTTGGTGCGAAGATGACTGATGAACTTTGCGGTCGAGTTCGGATGCATCAACATGTTGGTAGGACTATCTGAGCACTGTACATTGGAACAAACTGAGTTCAGTGGGACATCCCAGAGTTTCATCTTTTCGATCCAGTCAATACCAAGCAAGTTCAAATCATGACGATTGGTGATGTAGCATGTTCCTTGGAACGAGGTCGACCGGAAAGTTACGTCGCATTCAATCTGGCCAGATAATTTCATTACGTCACCCGACGCGTTTCTTGCAGTATGCTCCGTTCTCTGATAAGGTGGACACCCGAGTGCCCGCCACGTCTGGGGAGATATGATTGTGATATCAGAAGCAGTATCTAACTGTAGTCGAACTGGCTTCTGGTTGATAGAAAGTGTGACAAACTTTCTTTTTGACTCGAAGTCAACTTTGAAGGTAGCGAACATACTGCTGATTTGAGGTTTCGTCGACCGAGATCGAAACTTTCGTGACTGTGCCATCGTATTGTGAGATCGGATTGATCTAGGTTTCACTGGGGGACAAAATCCTTCCTTGTGACCATACTTGTTACAGATACTGCATTTATGTCTTTTATACGGGCAAAATTTACCAAAATGCCACGATCCACAAAACCAACAATTTGTGGGAGGCTTGTGTTTGACTTGCAGAGAATTGTTTGACTTGACAGCCTGAACAGAAGTAAATTCATGAACTTGACCGTCCTCAATCAACTTCGTGTCATGCTTTAGATTGATGATTCGCTGGCACTCAGCAGTTACCTCCTGTAAAGTCATGTCCGGTTTGCGTTCAATCTCTGCAAGGATTCGGGTACGAATATCACTGTCAACTGAAGATTTGAGACCGCAGACAAAGATCAGGCATTTAAACTGGTCATCCGTAAGTGATCGAATTTTCGATCGCTCGCATTCACGATTCACCTTACCAGCATAGGTGAGAATATCATCTCCTGGATCTTTGGATATCTTGAAACAATTGTAACGGATACTGAAGAGAGATAACTGTTCACCGAAAATATTGGTTAACGTTTGAACGGTTTCTTCAAAGTTGAGTTCTCTGGAGTTCTTTGGTAGAATATGATTGACATATTTGTTATGTTCGGCTGGACCAAGTTTCCGAAGGAGTAGTCTCACTTTGGCCGAATCATCTAGGTGAGCGCATTCAACCCGGAACAGATCTTCATAACGTCGAAACCAAGCTTCAAACGTCACGCCTGTTGAAGGTTCGAAATTGAACTCTACAATTGAACTCCCAATAGATTCGGTTTTCTCTGAGTTGGAACTGCCGAGATTTTGAATTGAAAACTGCTTTGTAAGTTTTTCAATCAAGCTGAGCTGGCAAGCTTCAAACTGTTGCTGTTGTTGATGAAGGAGAAGTTGCATTTGTTCAAATGAAATTGTCATTTGGAAGACAGGCTGGATGTACACTGGATGATCTGGGTTTTATTTGACTGTATTGAACTGCAATGGATTCGAAACCCCGTCGCCAATTGTTATGATGCTAGATCTTTGTCATGAGGTCACTGCTTAACTACTGACCAGTGCCCACTTAACTGGTAAAGCAGAACACGCGAGAATCAGCGGTAAAACCAGGTTCATTTATTATGACAAAAGTGACTGTATTTACACAAAAATAAGGTAGACTGGAAATCAACCAATCCGGTTGAGAGTTGGAATTGTGCAAGCGTCCAATCAGAAGCAGGAACAATTGCATGTCAACGACTTGTTAATAACGCGATAATAACTTGACTGAGACATGATAATGACCTGATAATTGCATGTGTTTTGCCTCTTCCTAACAGGTGATGAAGATGATCAACCAACAGCATCAATCATTTTCAACGGGATTAATTTGACAGAGGTTACCTTCGTCACTTATCTAAGCACTGAGTATTGTTTCAACCACACGGAGGTGGACTGTACAGATGAAGATGTGAAAGTCAAACAGAGTCGGAAAGGCAAGAGAGACCTACATCAACCTGAAACCAATTCGGAAATTTGCTCCCTCTCAGACTAAAGAAGAGAATTTGGATTTTCAATACCAATATGAAGTCGGCTTTTTTTTATATTGTTCAAAAACTTGGTGCATCAAGAAAAGCATTTCTAACAGGCCACAACTGACTTTTATTAACCGATGCCTTCACTGACTCCATATTAAAGATCAAATGGCAGATTGGCCAGAAAGAATTAGCAACAAAAGACCCTAGGGACAAGCTAACCAAGTGCCTTTTGATCAACAAATATCTGTAGGAGAAAATAAAAAGGAATTGGGCATTCGCTGAGGAGGTCGCCAAATCATATCACGTGCGATGCAGGCCATCGCTCGAATGGAACCTCAATGGGAAGACACGAGTAAGTCATCAATGCGAGAATAGTGACATGAGGGAGATTGTTTGGTCAGAAGGAAATGAGAGAATATGCCCAATCTTGGATCCAGATAAAGAGGATAGTAGAAGGCAGAGGAAAGTGGAGTTATGTTGTTGAAGCCTTATGTTCCACTCGAAACCTAAGAGAACAATAATAATATAATACACTGAATGGTACTACAAACAGTGAAGATTAACTGACTTCATATAAACTTACGTTAGGAGTTTTCAAATGTAGAGTAAATTTTTTCCCCTTGAAAATGATTTTAGCAATGTTATCCCTAAATAAAGAAAACAGAGAAAATTGAAAACAAGCGAGTTAATTATTCTGAATGCTAATTATTTCCTTTAAAACTTTATTTTCAAATTCAGTAACTTATGAAAAAAAGTAATTAGAGACAAGGATTATAAAGTCAGTTCTTGCTAATGCCTGCCGTCTTAGCTTATTGATGGCAGACAACTCATTCTTCACTATGAAACTGTGAATTTAGTAGTGATGCCGCTGGTTAAGAAGTGTTTTATGAGAAGTTAGCAGAAAGTATGCGATTCACAGTGCAACATACACTTAACCGTATATCCCAAAGAAACATCTTTCATGCAGTCATATATACTAGAGTTAAAGAAGGTCAACTGCATAAAGATATCCACATAATATTTTCGTTTTCATGACAATTTGAACAAAATTGTACCCAACGCCTTACGCCAACTTCTTTCAGAATCCATTTACACAGGTTGAAAGCTTAACATTCTCTGAAGCCATAGTGCCAAGTTTTGTATTGCCATTCAGTAGGTATGTCCACCTTCATAGTAGTATCTCTGCGTTATGATAATTTTCTTGTGTTAAGACGTAGTTATGAAACGATTCGAATTTAGGGGGCATTAAAACGGAATATCTTCGAGCAATTTTTATTATTATTATTATTAACAGGGTGAGGTGCATGCATATAAAACACAGTCTGCTTCAAACCTTGCACACAACTATCAGGTCGCGGGATATCTCGTCGCCCTTGGAAGATCTGTCAATAAATTCACCAGGAGACCATCAGAGCCTATGACAAGTTGGGTGTGTCAGTGGCACAGCGACAGAATTCTCGCCAGCCACGGAGGTGGTCTGGAGTTCGATCAGCGGCCGACGGTCTCCTAAACCTCGCTAAGCCAGTAATAAGATCGATAAAGAGGGAAATTTAGACATCAGGTTAATAACCCTGTCCCATAAAAATAAATACCACTGCTATCGAAACTTCAAAGCCTTGGCTTGAAGCCCAATATTCCACTGGAAGTGTAAAGAAATAAAATTTTAAAACTAGGATGAAACAGCAGCTGTCCAGTACTCCCTGGTTTTCAATGGTTCTCTAACTGATATCAATCCGTGATCAACTCGTAAAACATAACTAATCCTTACAAACCAAACTATAGAAAGTTAATCTAATGCTCGCTAGTGACTTGCTACAGGTTGGAGTTTCCTGAGATCTAGTGAGAAGTCGTGACCAGTGAGGTCCAATTAGATGTCACGTGTGTGGATGGATGTCCCACCAACGACAATGGTTGGGGTCGCGCTAAATCACGAATTGGTAGAAGTTAGAATTCACGAGCCATTGAATCGGGTCCCAGTGGCTGAATGGTATACGAGCTGGCTGGCCGTGTAACCGGAAGGTCCCGGGTTCGAATCCCAGTGGGTGCGTACTGCCGATGATTCCCAAACTAGGATGAAACAGCAGCTGTCCAGTACTCCCTGGTTTCCAATGGTCCTCTAACTGATATCAATCCGTGATCAACTCGTAAAACATAACTAATCCTTACAAACCAAACTATAGAAAATTTAAAAAAATAGTCTCTGAGCAAACAAAATTTCAGCGATTTAGAAACCGACTACTACCTATTTATCAGTAGTTTACCTCTTTATATCGAAAAAACCTTGGTAGTATGAGTGCACTACACTAATTAAGAGACTACTTAAAAACTGAATTGTTACTTGATACTTCTGAATCTAATGACAATAATTATTATCTCTTTTATGAATGATGCCCGTTAAAACAAAAATATACAAAGACGCTCACGATACATAATCTATTACGTCAGCTTCATTGTAACTGAAATAAGTTATTACGCTTTCGGAATCAGTATTTAATACAGACCATACTAAGAAGAATATGTCCAGTAATATGAATAGACTTAAAAGCTACTGAGAATACAGCTTAAATTCTATGTTACACAATAACTATTATATTCAGTGTTATTGTTAATTAATCTCTCCTTTACTTAGTGAGCAATGAACTATTATGCCGTTTTATTATTGGTTCAACAAATTTACGTAGGGAAATGGATGAATATGGCTATTTCCTTGTGCGTGGCATCAAACCAAGAGCTTACTATCCTCAAATATAAAAAGATATTCAGATTAATATATTATGTCCAAAATGTAGTTTATTAATACGTTTCAAATGAGAAAAACAACCTCCCTACGATAAAAAGCAGACACTAGGTCTTCTTGGCCAAGTTAAACTTTAAGCACCATTAACCACCAATCAGTGAACAACGCTGAATGGTCCAATGAGGTTCATGAACGTTAGTTCAAGGTTGTATAGTCCTTGCTTTGTTTCAAATGCGTGCTCTAACCAAGTTACAACGCTTGCAGTTTAAAGAGGATAAGGTTTTGCAGTATTGCCTGGATTTGGGGTTGCTTAGTAAGGAGAGGATTTGTTCATGTGGTGGTGTCATGAGTTTAAAAAGCTTTATCAGGTTGATTGGAGGATATGTACATCGTTATGCAATTTGCTTGAGACTATTTTGTATTAGGGAAGGTAAGCTGATAATTTTGATATTTCGTAGGAACATTTTTTTGCTAGGTCGCATCTCTCCCTAACGCAGATTTTGTATATTTGTAACTACTGGGTTTTAAAAGTGCCTGTGAGAGGCACAGCTGCTGAAACCGAAAATAGCCTCGTGTCAACAGTTCAATGGTACCAGCACTGCAGAGACATCGCATTATGGAAAATGGAGATAATTTCTTCATTGTTGGGCGGAGAAGGCATCGTCGTGCACGTGGACGAAACTGTGTTACTGAAGGAAAAATACTACCGTGGTCGTGAGCAAGCCAATAATGTTTGAGTAATTGGTGTATATGACACCTTCCTACAGAAAAGATTCGTGAAAAGAATGCCAGACAGAAAGGCAACTATTTCAATACCTATCATTACTAGACTTCTGTTACAGGGATCCATAGCACATACTGATGAATGAAAAGGTTCTAGTTCGCTGCCATCTCTCAGGTCACGTGATATCTCGTCGCCCTTGGAAGATCTGTCAATAAGTTCACCAGGTGACCACCAGAGCCTATGACAAGTTGGGTGTGTGACCAGTGGGACGGTAAAAATCTATGGTTGGAAACAATTGGTGGTATGGCTCAAAATCGTTCTCAGTGGCGCAGATGCATCCACTTCTTGTGACTTATGATCTCCAATGAAACTGTTTTGTTTTTCTTTATTACTCCTTTGTCTCACATCTCTGCTCACTGTTTCTATTATGCTTTTCTTGTACTTTCTTCTCTTGCTTCGCGTGCTACACGGAGCGTGGCGACTTGAACTGCCGCACATTTGTGCAAAGTTCTATGTCGAAAACAGACAGACAGACAGACAGGTATATTCATCACAGAGTGAACCATTCCAGTGATTTTGTGGATCGCATTACAGGAACACGCACAAATTCTATAGAAGGGATTAGGGCTATAAATTGATCTCAAGAAGATATCAGTTATAATCATTTTGATAAATATATATGTACAGAATGTGGTGTAACTTTTCTATTTGACAATCCTATGCTAAATCAGGAGATGTTTCTGTCACATGCTAAAGAAAGATACCCGATGTAACAGTTTTATGCAGTTTTTATGCTTTTTTTTTTCTATAAATCTACGTTTTCCTTTATCAAAAACTCCTCTTTCTTGTGATTGGTCTGTTGAAAGTCGTTCACTGATTGGTATTTAGTGGTGATTAAAGTTTAACTTTGCATCTTCTTGTAGGTCTATCAGCAGCTCTATTGCCCAAAGATAAGTAGATGAAGTTGGATTTCTATCCTAGATGCCCTGATCAAAAGTGAAGCAATCAAGTCAATCACTGACTTAATACTCAGTGAAGGACAAAGTTCAGAACTTCATGATTACAGGTTAGCAAAGTATCACCCAACTATTGAGTTAGAATATAACTAAATAATGGAAACAGTGAGTCAAACAGTATCTTAGAGAAATAATCACATGTGTTAAAGGAATAACATAGTGATGAATATTGAGTTAATTGCCAGATTAAAAGAAGATTATGGAAATATTTCTGGCATATTGACCTGCTGGTTACCTTAATCTACTAAAAAGTAATGTCTTGGTAAAAGTTAAAGATTTCAGGTGATCAGCGTGTAACGGGAGATGATAAGTGACTTGGTAGCGGACCTTTAATAATGGAAAACACATTATATTCTTAGCCATATCAAGGCTTGGCTAGGTCACAGGAGAATAAATTGTGGTGATTGGTTGACAATCGGGCCAAGGTTAGGCATTTTGCCCAGTGAGGTCATATCATCGTTCTATTGAGAAGTCATGACCAATGGGGTACAGAAGGTCGCGGGTTAGGACGAATACTCGCCTATGACATTCGCTAGTGGTCGCGTTACATCGTGAATTGGCAGACGTTGCAATTTATGCACCTGCCATTAGGTTGTGTTGGAGTGGCTTAATTGCCTACGAGCTCACTGGCATTGTAACAAGAAGGTCATGGGTTCGAACTTCTATGGGTGTGTACTGGTGAAGAGTGCAACAAACTAGGCAAGACAGCTGTCCAGTACTCCCAGCTGGATTTCCATTGGTTATCTAACCGATGTCAGCTCATGATGAAATCCTGAGGTCATTTCATGTTCACAAAACTTCTACCTCTGTAGCCATTGACTTGAAATGTTGATTTTGTCTGCTTCCTGTCAATCGGTATCACGTTACAGGTGTAACTGCAAAGCATTCAGAAACTTCCGAAGACAATTGACCTTTATATTTAGCATTATGTGATAGTTTAATGTTTCTACATTAACGTAAACCTTTATTAATTATTATGTTTCAAACCTCGAAAGCTAGTAAAAAACACGCTTTTATACAAAATTCGTAATTCAACGAAGAAAATTTTCCTCCCTGAATTATCTTTTAAATTCATAATTCGATCGATAAACTAAGTAAATTTGTCAAAATATAAGTACAAGCAGTTAGCTGTTAATGACGTGGGTCAGTTCATGTATTTCATCAGAACACATTTTTCTGAAAAATTAGACCTAGCATGAAAAACTGATTAAAAAACCGTATTCACGGCAAAATATTTTTCAATAAGGATAAATTGAAAATTAGTCTGACCGGAATAAATTCATTCGTCTTGTTAATATAATTTTCATACTCGTGTATTTTATGTGCGTAATAATAAGTTTGCTTTGATAGAAGCAATTACATAAATATACTCATAAGAGGTTTAAATCAGTTAAAACTGCCTGAAACAGCAATCGGAATAATGGAGACAGAAATCAGTTATTTATTTTGCCTCTTGAGTCGATTAAGGTTAAGAGAAGTGCGAAGTACGCTGTTATTGTACTCATAAAGTTTTTGAAAAAAAATGGTCACTACTAGTAGCTTACAAGTAATATGATTAATATTTGCAAATTTACTGATACTTTCAATAATTTCATAGGCAAAGTTTCAGAATTTTACCTACACTTAGTTTACACATATATTAGACACATTACACTAGTTACTAACTAGTGTTCAGTCAACAGTACCCAATACGACCCTACATGAGTTCAATCGCAAATCCGAATAGATCAGTGGTAACGTCTCTGATTGCAGCACTGGGTGACGTAGGTTCGAATTTCAGAAGGGATATGAATTCCTTCAAGGTTGCAGTTGTGCCTTGCTGACTATAAAGTCCCAACTGACACGAAACCTAGTTGGAAGGCTTCCTATGGCCAACTGTCTCCAACCATCTAATATCAACAAACATCAAGTAACATCACTAGACAACCCATTGCTCGAGTGGAACCTGAAAGGGAATGGCGAGTTTGTCGTTCAAGGGTGACTTCGAGGAGGTCATGTGAAGAGGAAACGAAAGCATGTGGACAAACTTCGAGCCAGGTGAAAACGTTAACAGAGAACCGAACGCAGTGAATACCTGCAGGTGGAGCCCTATGTCCCTCTAGGAATTAAAGAAAATAATAATCCAACATCAACACTTTGTGTACAACCTTACAATTTCAGGACCGACTGATCAAGGTTTATCTAAAATTTACAGACAGCCACCCATGAAGTTGAAACACAATCTAACCCGTTCAAGTCGTAATACCACTTCAATTGTCTTCTGACATTACTGTAAACTTTACAGCACTTCTGCTTCAACACAAACAACATTCAGCAGCAAAATATCCCGGATATCCATCCAGAATAAGGATCTTCAACCCAAGGTTGTTTGTCAGTGACGATTCAAGCATTCTGCTTCTGTTTAAACCGAAATAGTGGGTTTACATAGTTATTCGTCTAACTTATAACAAAATAATAACACTTAAACCATAGGATTTTTATTCGTAACACCTAATTCGCAAAAGAAACCATAACATTTGTCCTATATAAAACAGATTAAGTAAAAAAGAGTTCTTCATTTCATCGATATTATGTGATTAGGACAAGAGATTTGGAATTAGTCTTTCCCTAGTACAGAAAAGCAGGTGTGTACTGTTATATTCTTTCTCTAATAAAAGTAAAAATATAAAAAAGATGAATGATCGTGGAAATTTACAAGTTAATCAATTCAACTTGGTGACAGAAGTCCACTAGAAAGTCTAAAAGGTATGGAGTCTGGAACGATATGATTGTACAGTTTTTTTTGTTAGTTTTTAAAAAAACGGAAACATTGTATACAACACTTTGTTTAAAACGATTCATTATAAAAACATCCAAAACTTTGGAGTACAATCAAAAAGTAGAGTGTGCTGCTTTTCGATTCGTCTTCTTACTGGTACATACTATCTACTTGCTTCACTACTAACTATGTTGTATCCTTTGGATTTTTGAAGGAACCTCTCATCCTCATCCCAAGGCTATTCTACAACCGGTGCACAGCTTCTACGACCTCAGCAGTGAACGTTTCTGTGGATTTTATTATTATTTTTTTGATTTACAGCTTGATTCCACACTGTACTTTTGGTTCAAGTATGGAATTTTCAGCATGGATATCGGTAGCCCAAATTTCGCAGGCCGACCATAGATATCAGGTGTGCGCCGGCGTGGGCTCGAACCCCGGACCATGTGCATGGTCGGCTAGAGTCCTAACCACTGTGCCACCGACGCACAGAAGACTTTATCACCAAGTAACCATTAATGTGTATATAACTCTGACTGGACACTAGTAACTAGTGCGATGTGTCTAGTCCTCGGTGTTTGGTGCAGACTGAATTCTATCAGTCAGGTTGCAATGTGGCCACCATTCTAGGTAGCTCACCATCACGGTCCACATTGATTTGATAATATTAGCCTGTTGGAGGCAATCGGCAATAGGAAGCCTTGGACTTAAGTTTCATATCTGCGTATCTGCAACCTCATAGGAACTCATATTCCATATGAGATTCGAACCCGCATCACACAGTGCTGCAGTAAGAGACGTTACCACTGAGCTGATAAGGATAGCAATGGACCTCCTGACCAGTGGCAACTAGCGCGAAGCCTACCTACGTCAGGCAAGTCTTTCTATAGCCGATTGCCTCCAACCATCTGATATCATATATACAAACTCGTTAACTGTATTTTTTTCATAATACACTGTTACACGATTATTTCATTAAGGTGGATTTTTATTCTGATATTTTGTTCGGTTACCAAGGTCTCTATTAAGTCCCGTACAAGGACGTTAATGCAGTAATCAACATCTTAACCCCTAAAAAAGTACTAAACTTCTATAGCTATGCATTTCTTCAATTTACCTCATTATCTTTCATAAAATTTTATCCACTAGCCTAAAGTTCCTTCCTTCAGAACAATTACCTCAAATAATTATATATTTGTTTAAATTAATTCTGCATTTCCGTTAATTCGTTTTGTTAGACGAAAATGCACAGTCTCTGTTAAAATGCTGACTCCTAGCAAGGACGCTTCGATGATATCTAATCTAAGGGTTGACGTGATGTTTTCCACGGTGATGATAACAAGAATTGGCACATTTTTTTCGTTTGAAACAATGCACACACGGTTCGAGTCTCTTATTTAGAACAACATCACTCATTTGGAATGCAGGCACATTCATCTGACCAGTCCCATCCAGGATTCTAATGCTGCTAGCCACCATCAACTCAAATACCTTGCATCATATTTTCGATAGATGAGTCATACACACATAAAGTAATTCATAAATCCAAGTTGTAAAGTTTAAAATACTTACCAAGAATACTGTTGAAGAAGTTTATTTTCTCGAAACAGACTTATCCCTATGAAGGAGACTCCAATGGTCACTGTTTGAAGATCATGTTGTTCATCCTTATGGAAGATATTGACGAGGAAAAAGAAGAGAGAAAAAAATAGATAAATTTACAATATTAATCTTAAGGAATCCTAAAGAATTCACAGGTGAATTGTTCTTGCCTCACTTTGGTTAACTTTCAGTTTAGAAATGTATCCAAGTTGTTACACTAAATTTAGCCAACACAATAGAGGAAAGAAACAAATTGAAAAAGAACGGCAATAAAACTCCATTAAGGATAAGATTTTATTTTGATAAAGTCACATAGTGTAATGTTAACTGATGACCACGTTTCGAGCACAAACTATTGCCACTCAAAATCGTATAAAGTAGTTACCCACACAACATTTTTTCTTCATTTATATACATGACTGGAATCGATTAGATATTGGAACAAAATTCAATATGGGATAATGTACATTCAGAAATAATAATAATATGAGTGTTATTGATCAAATACAATCAGATGGGAGATAAGACGAGTGTTTTCATAGTCATAATAAGTAACTTGTTAGAATGTTTTGATGTGCTTGAGTTGAAATAGAATTTTGAGAATATTTACTATCCTCTTCTGATTTGACTGACTGGCGGTGATAATATCTTCCATATTTCTGGTATTTGCATTGAGTCATTTCTGTTGCATGTGTTGGGTGTAGACTGGATGAAAAAGGATTCAGTAATCAATCTCTCTCTCCACCTGCATAGATTACTTCTTAGAATCTTAACCCTCTCCCACCCTATTGTATGGTTGTGTGTTAATCCATGCAGTGCAATTGTTGAGCCTTCTTCTAAATTATTCATCTTCTCGGGGTCAACCATTCTTACCTTAGCTAAATTCTTATGTCCCGACAATCTGCGTCGGTGGCACAGTGGTTAGGACTCTCGCCGAGCATGCAAGTGGTCCGGGGTTCGATGCCCTGCCGACGCACGCCTGATATCTATGGTCTACCTGCAAAATTTGGTCTACCCATATCACATGCTGAAAATTCCATACTTGTACCAAAAATACAGTGTGGAATGAAGCTGTAATTAAAATATTTAAAAAATTACCCTCGATCTACTAGTTGACCTTACAGTCATTGCAGGGTATTTTGTAAATTATATTATTATTTCTTTTAATTGGTTCCACAGGGTCTTTCAATATGTAAAAATGTACCGGAAAAAAAAGTAGCAACCTGGAAGTAGAAGAGGATTTAATTAATCTAAGAAATTACAAACAATGAGTCTGTCTGTGGCAACAAAGACAACTTTGAGTTGACAACAACAACAGTCTCAAGCCATTGGTGTTTAGAACTTCGACGACTCCAACGAGATAGTGCACATCTCCCTACATGGCTCAAACCAACTGATAAACACTTTATGTACTGATGCCAGGATTTGGTTCAAATGCTTCTAAGTATTTTTCAACCAGATCCTATGTCAACCAGTAGAATCTGTCGAAGGCCGTGGTGGTTTAACACGTGTCCTAGTCATCTCAAAAAAATGACCTTCCAGAAACTTTTGAATGATACATGGTACAACTTCAAGATTTCCCGCATCAAAGTACCATAATATGAACTATGTGAATAAACTTTTTTTCATCATGAAAAGATTTCGTCAGCCTAATTTCTTGAAACTTGACAAATTTAATGACAGATACCAGAAAATACACCTAACTTTACATCGAAAAATGATAAAAATTTAGAAGAACAGTTAGAAGATTGGAATAAAATGCTCAGTCTTAGGTTGACATGTCGGCTCATTCTGTAGATGGTTCCACGATGTCTGCGCATGTAATCAGTAGCTAATTGATGGATGATGACTAACAGTGGAATCCAGAACAACGCATATTTTGTCCTATTTGATTCCGAACTCGTCAACTGGATGTACCTACCTTCTCCAGTGAGTGATGATTTCTCCACGGAGGCTCGAACGCAGTGCCCATAGTTTCAAACGCCAAAGCTCTACCCAACTAGACCACTTGGGTCACGGGATCCACCTCTTGTGTGACGGGTCATATTAATTATTGAAGTGAATTTTAGATTTTCCCGATGGCTGATTGGGTTGAAGTGCTAGGTCTCAGGATGACATGTTGTCTCCTTGTGCAGATGCTTCGAAGATGTCTGGACATGTAGTTAGAAACTATGGGCCCTGGGTTTGAACCTCGGTGGGAACATTATCAGGTACATCCAACTGACGGGTTCCACATAGGACGAAATATGAGTTATCCTGACTTCTGCTGCTAATCACCATCCACCATTTTAAAGTTGGAAGATTCTATGGAATGTGTATTTTTGACTCTCGGCAAATTTCAAAGTTATTCCAGTCAATGAATTTCTAAACATCATTAAGGGGAAAACCCCATTCCCAATACTAAATGTACACACTACATCGTATATTCCTAAAATAGTGTTTAGGAGAAATGTGTTTCTCCTAGTCGGTAGGCAATTTTTACCTGAAATTTAGGCAGGAAGATTCTAAGACAAACGAAAAATGCCAATAAAATAGACCTTCATGAATTCATCATATTTGAGTCAAATTTCTCAGCTGAATACTCTACAGACAGTGTTATGTATATATTACTATAAGAATTATGTGAGGAGATATGTGAAGGGTGAATAAACTAGAATTATCCAACTATAGCAAAATGAAAGGTGAACGGTCTTACAGGTCAAGTTCAGATAAGTAAAATGAAGGGGAGTAGCGTGATAGATGAACATAATAATGGATCACAATTCAGTTAAGTCTCTGTAATGAAATAAATAATCAGTTATCAAAGTAAGACCTGGATTTCGCGCGTTTGTTTGATGTATGTTTGACGTCACACAAAATTGAAGGCTTACAAGCGAAAACCGACAAACTGGTCGAAGAAGCAGCCGGCGAAGACAGGACTCCAAGTGAACATAGACAAGACGGAGGGTATGAAAATAACCAACCAATCAACCAACAACAACAGCAGCAACATCCAGCGCCAATCACCATCAACAGGAGGTATTTGAAAGAGGTTACTTCATTCACTTATCAACTAGGGAGCATTGTCTCAACTACAAGCAGTCGGAATGGACGAGGATGTCAAAGCGAGAGAGAATCTGGAAGTTGAGAAACACATTCATCAACCTAGAACAAATCTAGAAATCTTCGTCACTCAGCATCAACAACAAAATTCGGTTGGATTTTCAATACAAACGTCAAGTCAGCCAGTTCTTCTATACGGATCAGATACTTGGCGAGCGGGTCACAAAGAATATTTCCAACAGCCTGTTGCAGACCTTTATCAACCAACAACTGTCTTCGCTGGCTCTATACTGAAGGTCAGATGGCCGGCCGGAAAGAATCACCAACGAGAAACTATGGGAACAAACAAACAAAACAAGGACCAATCGCCAACCAACAAATATGCAGGAGAAAGTGGAGATGGATTGGACACTCGTGGCTGAGGAGGCCACTGGATGACATCGCGCACGCGTCAAGTCGTTAAGCGATTGGAACCGGAAAGGGAAGCGGCGAGTGGGACGTCAGTGCAAGGGTGACATGAAGGAGATCGTGTGAAGAGGAGTTGAAACAGAATGGACTAACATGGATGCAGGTGAAAACTACAGCAGAAGACAGAAGCAAGTGGTGACGTTCAGTTGAAGCCCTATATTCCACTAGGAACTCAAGGGAACAATAATAAAATAATAATATCAAAGTAAGAAATATTATACGGTCACACACATCGAATTTATTCATCAAACAAAAGTCGTACTGTTTTGTATATGAAACTACTTCCACTTCTATACACAGTAACATGTGATGCATTAATATGCGGTATGCTAACTCTTTTGATTATTCTCAAACATGTAATAATAACAAAATGTATGTTGTTTAATGTGTGTGTGGGTGTATGTGTGGTTATCTGTATTCCAATTCTATGAGTTATCCCCAAGCACGGTGACTTGCTTAAATCACTGGGGTACGGGAATTTCCATTTATCAAAATGCTTAAATTCTTCTGCATTTCTCGTTGTTTTAATCATCCAATTATATTAGTAATCACTGCATGAACTCGCACCCTTATTGAATGAACCTGCAAATAATTGTTATACCATTCTTCAACGAATGAAAAAATTTACAGAATTGGTTCTGTCCACATGTGTGAGAACGCTACGTCATTCGATATACTTCAGATTATGAAAGAATAGAGAAGATTTGTAGCTCAAGTGGATGATTTGCAATTAATAGTATTCTCTGAGCTGGTTAGTTTAGTTGCGGAGCTTTCATCGTCCCCCTTCTGCACAACATCTTCAGCGCAGTACTTAGGATAAAGTGAAATGATTTAAATTTCTTCAGGAGTGATATAATTGCGTCTCCCGGTAACCATCTTTACATGTGTATTGACCATTTTCTATCGGCTTGGATTTTAAACTTTCTGGTCACCTGATTTACTTTATATTAGTTGAAATATTTGGTCTATATTAACGTGTTTATTAATCACTGGCTGATTCATTTGAGTGCCAGGCTTCTAGGAATTCCCTGACTGCAGTTTTGGTGTTTCCTCTGTCTAAGATTTCGACATTATCCCAATCAAATTGATGTCCATAATTGTCCGTATATATTGATACTAAAGAATTTATATCATGTCTTTTCACAGCTGATTTGTGTTCTTGGATTCTAATTCGAAGAGGACGCCCACTTTGGCCGATGTAATGCCTGTTACAGTTCATATAATTTATTTTGTAAATGGTATTAATTTTATCCCTTTTTTCTGTTGGATCTTTCGGTTTGCATAATATCGAATTAAGCGATTTGACTGGTTTGTGTGCTACATCTATATCAAACGGTTTCAGTATTCTAGCTGCTATTTCAGAGGTATTTTTAATGTATGGTAGTATGAATTTCCTTGCGGTCTTTGATGATGGATCCTTGTTTGTGTTGTGATTCGATTTTAAACACTTTTTGATGAAATTTTGTAGATAGCCATTCTTTTTGAAAACCGTTTGTAGGTATTTTTCTTCCATTCTCTTTTCAACTCTGGAGTGCTGCAGTGTGTGTGAACCAACCAGCTTAGAGAACGCTATTAATTGTAGAAGAGGAAGTATTTTGGAACTGAAAAGTCTGAAAATTTTCTGTACTATATGGTCGCCTGTTGTCTGAAATGCAGCTTTATTATTATTACCTTGACCGACTTTGTGACTAACAAACTTCTAGGTAACACATTGGGTGTAACCATTGTTTGCATGAATCGCCTGGTTGCGTAATAACAAAATACGATTATTTTAATCGGTAGGTTTCTGTTGACTTTGTAAATTACTTTGAATTCAAATTGGATTTACAATGGAATTAGAAAACGATTCAAAGATTCAATTTCTGGACGTGAAATTAACAAGAAGGGATGATGGAACCCGGAAGAGGTCCATCCACAGAAAACCGACATGGAACGGCCAACTAACGCATTTCTATAGTTGGATACCTTTGAGCCAAAAACGAGCTCAAATCACCGCACTGACTCATCGCATTAGAAAAATCTGCGGCAGCGTTTCCATGGAAGAGGAGCTCCTATTCCTCAAAATATCCTGGCTCAAAATGGCTACCCGACACGTTTTGTCGAAAACAAACATGGAACCTAAACCAGAAATAGGAGAATGCGATTCAGTGCCTAAGAAAACGCTGTATCTAAATCTGAATTTCAAGGGAGATCTCGCAGCTGATATCCTGAAGAGGAGAATATCCAGCTCTTTAAAGAATACCTTCCCTGCAGCAACACTAAGAGTGACATTCTCTAGCCATCCAGTACTTCAAAACAACGCAAAGGACAAACTCTTGCATATGACCAATTCAATGTGCATATACCAGTTCACCTGCTCGTGCAGAGCTAGGTACATAGGTCGTTGTATGTGTGTCCTTTCAAAACGTGTAAGAGAACATTACCCAGCGTGGCTGCAAAGAGGAGGCACCGGTTCAATCAGAAGTGTCATTATTGAACATCTGATCAACACCTCCCACAACATCTCAACTGATTCTTTCAAAGTATTTTAATTGAGTCACATACAGATAGATAACTATGGAGATCGAAAAACACGTTTACTTCACTCATTTAAGTCATAAAGAATTATTAACGACTGAAGAAAGAATAGAAAAGGAACTAATACAACTAAACTAAAGCTGATAATGAAAAATCTTAATGACCATGAAAAATTTAGAAGTATTAAGAAATGAAAAACACTTAGCAAGGCTTAGTGTCTAATGATACTATCTCACTTTCAGGACTTAAGCAAAGGTATGGGGTTCAGACAAAATAACCTAACAAATAAAAAGATTGCTAGGACCAATGAGCTGGAACATCATTAAAAAAAACAACTGGCAGTATTATTATTCTTCTAACAGAAAAATGGAGACATCTCAATAAATTACAATTTACCTTACTAGAAATAAACATAACAGAGATTTTGAATATAAACTACACGGTTGAATGCTAGTAAGAATTCGATACTAGGAGATTATTCTACGCACCAAACTTGTATTCTCAAATTATATCCAAAATAAAATATTTGATTGATCAAAAATGCCTATTAGAATTTACAAAAGAATGGATACTGAACAAAGAATACTCTTTTCGATCACCCCTTCATCATCAGGCTCTACAGTTATATATACATTATAGTGAATGAATGAATTAGTGTTATGAACAACATTAATGTTGTTTAAATAACATAGAATCAATAATATTATCGGTGGATTACAGTTCAGTAGCATCAACACAAAATAAGCTGAATGTCAGAAAAATTAGGAAAGATAATATTACAAATTTATGAATTTATAGTCTCTACTGAAGGCCAGTCAGGGCAGTAGTAGTGGCTGAACTTGCTTCTTCTGCATACAGAGCACTGGTCGTTTGAGTCAAATTGCAATAGCTCCTGCTGTTTGAAGCATGTAGTGCTTCGATGTTTTTGGTAATTTATTAGGCACCCGGTAGATTATAGAGAAGGATTATTCCACAATGGCTGGCTTTGTGGCTGGTTTGCACCAGATGGTCCAATATTGAACTGTCAATGGTTTTAACTACACCCCTACTTAGCCATAGTGGGAGATGTTCTCGAGCACGAAAAATCAAGTTCCTAAAGCAATGGCCGATATAACTAGCTTCACAAGCGCAGTTGGATTGCTAGATACAATTTGAAGTGACTAGTCTAGGTACTTCATCTTTCAGTCGAGGTAGCACCATCTGTCGTGTAGAGAATAAGAAGTGAAGTTCGCCAGCATTAAAAGTTCTTTGAAGTGATTTTTTCTAATTTCTTCGTAATCATTTCACTTGGTATATCGCCCCTGAATTGCAGTCGTATATAAAGAGGCTTCTTGTTTACGGATAGTTAGTAGTCCTTTCCCGTTTTTTTGTCATGTGTTTCTTGATAAATTTATCGGAATAGTATTGTGTATCATACTTTGATCGAAAGTAGGACAATCTAAACTATACCACTGTAGAAAGAGTGATCGTTTCTCTATTATTATTACTAACACGAAGGCCTGCTTAAATCACTGGGTTACTCAAAATTTCAATCCATCAAAAGGCTTAACTCTTCTACACTTCTTGCTGTTGTTTTAATCGTTTAATTATATCAAATGATCAATACATGAAGTTACGCGCATATTTAATTTGTTTCCTACTATACTCTGTGGAATTCTTGAAAGAATTGGAGAAAAAGCTTACAGAACTGGTTCTCTCTTCATATGCAGCAACACTGTGACAAATGATGTACTTCAGATTATTACTTTACATGTAAATCCTGCATGAAGAGGAAATGTTTTGGAACTAAATAGCCTGAAACTTTCAGTACTTTCTTAATAATAACATCCTCATTCTCATCAAGTTTCACTTATGGACCGATAGATAGGCTTTCTGGATAGTAAGATGCTAGCTAACGCAGAAATTAGGCCTCTAGATACGCATTAGCATACTTAAAGGGTTGTGTGTCAATACGAAGAATGGCCTGATGGGTTGTTGTTCAACGTTAAATTTTCTCTTAAACAAGAAGTATAAACTTAGGCTGGTTGAATATACTGTCAGCATCAGTTAATCCTGTGATGCGTGCTACTGATACGATTTATCAGTAGTATTGCAGTAAAACATGATGGACACAAAAAGAAGATAAAGAAACACATAATGCAGGGCAGAAGAAGCGCAGCCCAGGAGATCTGTACAAATGACGATTTTCGCATAAGATGTACATAATCTCCCTATTTGTATATTTCACGTTCCTTATAAACATTCTGTTACCATGTCTCTCCTCCTCTTCCCCTACAATCTAACGTATATTTTTTTAAAACATTGACATATTTTGATTGGACACTGGTAACCAGTGTGAAGTGTCTAGTCCTCTATTCAGTGCAGACTGAATTCTGTCAGTAGTCAAGTTTGCAATGTGGTCAGCATTCGAGGTAGCTTGCCATCACGGTCCACATTGATTTCATGATATTAGATAATTGGAGGCGATCGGCAGGAAGCCTTGGACCTAAGTTTCGTGCTAGTTGGCATGAGCTAGTTGATGGCGAGCTACTTGGAATCCTGGCCACATTGCAAACTTGACTACTGACCGAATTCAGTCTGCACCAAGTAGAGAGGACTAGACACGTCACACACTAATTACTAGTGTCCAGTCAAAATACCCACTACTGTCCTACAGGAGGCCAATGGCGAACCCGAATAGTTCAGTGGTAACGTCTCTGACTGCAGCACTGGAAGACGCTGTTTTCTGAAAATCAGAAGGGACAGGAGTTCCTTCAAGGTCGCAGATACGCCTTGATGACTGATGAATGCCAACTAGCACGAAACCTGGTTGGAAGGCTTCTTACGGCCGATAGCCTCCAACTATTAAATATCATCAAAACATTGAAATAGCTTAAATATTACAGTTTGCAGGATGGCTAACTGTTAATATACTTGTGACGTGACCTAATGGTGCTTGATCTAAATCTCCACGGGGACATATTTTCATAGGGCCGAGAACAAGAAAGACGCAGCTGTGCAGCACTACTCACCTTTTAGTGGTTCCGTAGTTGATGCCAATTCATGTTAATACTCACTAATCTAATCTTCTCAAACTTAGTGTTTAAATAATTTGTACCACTTAGATGTATTTGTACGAAGAAATTGACTTTTATCCCCAAAATATATCAACCATTCTTCTTTCCTAACAGGTTGGAAGTAAACTACCATTGAAGAATCAGGTGAACTAACTGATACATACGTTTTTAAACATAAGAAGGCCTACGGCGGTATTCTGCTAGGAGGTGGTATATTCCCCACTTTTGCAGTTGATTTGTAGCATAGATGTAGGTATAAGTCATCCTCTAGAGTCTTTTTAAGCTGCCTGTCAGTACTTATAAAGCCCTTTCTTTTTCGTTTTGTACATTCGCGAACTATAGAACATTGCCATCACGACTTTTACGATCCATGTTACAGGGTTTACAGTAGAATCATTCAAATAAACTGAATTATTGACGTTGTTATAATATATCTACTATTTGTAATTTCAAACAGAATGCATCTCTCAATCCGATGTACAGTAATATCTTAATAATTAGATAATTTTCGTGTAGTCAAGTTGTCAACACACAGGCGCACACACAAAATTTGAAACTTTTTAGCAAATCAATTTATACTACTTAAATAGCTCAATATTTGACTTATGTATATGTATATCGTCTGTAGCAAAGCTTTTATTTCACAGCATAAGAGAGGGATTAGAAATATTGAAAAATATTAGAAAATATTATTCTTTATTTTTTTCCTTTTTAGGCAATAAAGAGTTATCCATGAATTAGTCCACAAAAAATAGAAGAACCCAACACTTTGAATGTAATAAAATAATTAGAAGAAATAGTAAAAAGAAAGAAAAAAAATTTATGTTTAGAAAATTTATGACAAATCAATACTGGTTGGTCTACAACACATCCTACGCTATCTGACTATCGATAATATTGTGTCTAATTATAAGTATTATTATTTTCTTTTTCGAGACACCTGTTTTCAAAGAAAAGACCTTGCACGAGGCCATATTTTGTGAATATTAGAGCTTACAAAGTGCTCAAGGTCAATAGACAACCTTGTTATGAGTTAAGGAAAACTAATATCCGATGATACACGAAATTCCGCCGGTTAGGTAAGAATCAATCGGTTACCATGGTTATCCTATTTCCATGTGAAACTAAGTATTTCCATATTAGTTTGTTTATTAGATGTATCACACAGTGAAGAAACAGTATTATTTAAGTGTTGGTTTGTAGGGATTTGGTTGGTTTCAGGATTTCATCATGAGCTGACATTAGTTAGAGAATCATTGGAACCATTGAGATTAGATTTACCATCAATAAGGAATCTAAATCATCAGTAGTAATTCCATACAAGAAAGGAACCTCGGAAGCCTTACGCAGAATTCTTAACAAGGCAGGAATAAAAGTGATCGGCATTCAAACCCACATAGGTCAAACTAGTAGAACAGGGGTAGTCAGAATAGCCGAATTTTAAAACCTAGCAAAATCTAGATTGATTGACCAAAATAAGATAATAAATCTAGAGAATAGTTCAGCTATACCACTCACTACATGCAGTTACACACAACCATACAATATGATAGGATAGGATGACAGTTTTAAAATCTAATGTCACAGGGTATAGGGAGAGATTGATAACAGAAGCTTTGTTTATCGAAAAAACTGCAAATACACGTGTAATAGGAATGATTCAACACCTGTCCCAGATATCTAGAAAATCCTACTACGCAAACGACGACAAATAGGAGAGAACAAAGAGAACTATAAAATACAAGTTTTGAAGTTGTGTGATTATCATTGATATGATTATGAAGAATAAATTTTGTTCGAAACTTCGTCATTCAGTAAATAATAATACTATTTCTTCACTGTGTGATACATCTAATAAACAAACTAATATGGAATTACTTACTACCGCAGTGCCCAAATTTTACACATATATTAAACTAAGTATTTATTTATCATTTTTTAGAGCTTTCTTTCTCTCTCCTTCAACTTTCATATTTACACTGGATTCGAATGTAAAGTTTCTTTTATGAAACAAATAATCGAATCATGAAGGGTTCAGGAATACATTCGAAATAGGCAAACATGGAGCTGATAACTAGAACTACAGTTTTGGCCAAATAAACTGTACTTCACCATGAAAACTTTGTATACTGTGCAGTCAGTGTCGTCCAAGACACACATAGACGGACACACACACACACACTCACAGGAACTTTGAACTGATGTTATACTGTTGTAGGCAGTGGGTAGAATTCTCTAAAAAGACAAGAATACCTTCAAGATTGATTGTAAATACATCTTTTTGACAAGTTTCAAATAAGCATCATGATGCCTGTCTCCAATCTTTGTGATAGCGAGTTATCTACCTTAGTAACGATACTGCAGTGTTAAGCGATAGAATCTAGTCTGAGGTAATGCCGAGGATCAGATAGATGATACTGGTTAGTCACCATAGTAACCAATCAATGTAAACAACAACAAAAATAAAAGCTTTTTAAAGTGATATGCATGCACTTTTCACATCAGAATAATAATTAGATCTTGAATTATTTAAGCCACTTGAATATCAGGTCATTTTTTTTTGCTTTAAAAGCTGTCATCTTCATCATAATGAGTTGTTCTAAGCAAACTTCAGTGTAAATTAGTTTTTTTTTAAATTCTCTTCTTCTTTTTTTTCTAATGAACAAAGTAACTCAATGATCGAAAAAATCCTGTTAAATAGACATTTGAGATACTACTTAATTCAGATAATTAGTAAACTCTGAAATTAGGTTCATTTCACTTAATTTAAATAAAACGGTGAGAGGCACTTAATTAGATCGATGAAAGAAGAAAAATTACATGATGGACAGGAATTACCGATAAGAGGTGTTAACATCTCTAACATTAAACTGGTTGGAATAAACGTACCCTAGTAGTGTTAAAAATACGTTAAATAAAAAAACAAGACAAGTTGAAGAAAAGAATGTTGGGTTTAGGAATGCTCATAACTGTCAGGTGAGTTAATCGAGAAGTTCAACATTATTGACCTAGAAACTTTGTTAACACTGAACTTTATAAAAACCCCTTTTGTCAGTTGCGTATATAGAATCCCTTGGAGATTTATTATGAAGCCATACATCAAGTCATTCTTTATTATGTTAATATTTCATTATTATTGTTTAGATTTTAGTTGTTATGTGGTGATATCCTAAAGAATGGAATTTGATGACAGTACTATCCGTTTTAATTATTCTCTAGTTTAAAGGAAAATTTTTAATATTATTATTGTTCCCTTGGGTTCCTAGTGGAATATAGGGCTTCAACTGAACGTCTCCACTTGCTTCTGTCTTCTGCTGTACTTTTCACCTGCATCCATGTTAGTCCATACTGTTTCAACTCCTTTTCGCACGATCTCCTCCATGTCACCCTTGCACCGACGTCCCACTCGCCGCTTCCTTTCCGGGTTCCACTCGAGCAATGGCCTGACGCGCGTGTGATATCACCAACCGGCCTCCTCAACGAATGTTCAACCCTTCTCCACTTTCTCCTGCATATTTGTTTTTGTTTTGTTTCTTGCCATAGTTTCTTGTCGGCGATTCTTTCTGACCCGGCCATCTGATCTTCAGTATAGAGCCAGCGAAGACAGTTGATAAAGGTCTGCAACAAGCTGTTGGAAATATTCTTTGTGACCCGCCTGCCAAGTATCTGATCCGTATAGAAAGAAGAACTGACTGACTTGACGTTTGTAATGAAAATCCTACCGAATGTTGTTGTTGATGCTGAGTGACGAGGATTTCCAGATTGGTTTCAGGTTGGTTGATGAATGTGTTTCTCGCCTTTCCGATTCTCGCTCGATTTGACATCCTCGTCCATTCCTCCTGTAGTGAACAATAATCCCTCGTATTTAAGTTCATGTACCGCTACGACAGAACTGCATCAACTTCGGCAGATGAAGATTTCTTCAAACTTCTATTGAATGGTTGGATATTACGATCTAAATTCTGTCATCAAATCTCCTTAGTCTTTGTCCTACAGTATTAAACTGCAATCAGTTAGGCTAGGTAGGAGTTAGAATTTCACAACTATATAGAATTACTTGTAATATAAGTACTTTATTCCTTTACGTTCCCAGTGGAACATAGGGCTTCAATCTAAAGCTGTGAAGTTTAAGTAGCAATGGTGTTTATTTTTACGAGATGGGGCTTCTAGCCTCATACCCAAATTTCCATGTTTGCCAGTTTTAATACTGTCTCAATGAGGTTTAGGAGTGCGTCAGTGGCCGGGGATCGAACACCAAACCACATGAGGCATGGTCGGTGAGCATTCTACCTCTGTAATTAATAGAGTTCTCTGAGCTGGTCGGTTTAGTTGCGGAGCTTTGACTCGGGCTTGAATTTTCAATAGAAAATGGTCATTATATATGTAAAGATAGTCACCAAGATACGCAATTATTTCACTCATGAAGAAATTTGAATCATTTCACTTTATGCTAAATATTGCGCTGAAGATGTTGTGCAGAAGGGGGACGATGAAAGCTCCGCAACTAAACTAACCAGCTGAGAGAACACTATTAATTGCAAATCATCCACTTGAGCTACAGATCTTCTCTATTATTCTACCTCTGTGCCACCAAAGCACAGAATTGCTTGTAACCACACAGAATTCAATGGGTATACAAGATATTTCTTGATACGTAAAATCCATCATACAGTTGCTTGTCTAAGTAAAATATGATTCCAGGTTAGACCACGGATTGATATCAGTTGGTGAACCGTCGGAAACCAGTGATTACTGGAGAGCTGTTTCATCCTAGTTGGGTGCTCATTGTCAGAGCGCCCCTACCCACCGGGTTTCGGATCCAAAACCTTCCAGATACAAGTCAAGCTCGTATAATATTCAACCAATGGGACCTGTCTCAATGGCCAGCCCATAAATTCTAACTTTTTCGAGTTCGTGATTTAGAGAGACTGGCACCAACCAACGTCAACGACGGGAAATTCATCCTCACTTCCCGACTGGATGGACCTGATTAGTCACGACTTCTCACTAGAACTCCAGGAAACTCCGTCCTGTAGCTGGTCAGAAATTAGTTTGTAGGCTGCGTGTGGATGATGAGTCCCAAAACAGAACTTAGGAAACATCTGTCCAGTACTCCCTCTTTGTTTTCAATGGTTCTCTAACTCCTATCAATTCGTGGTCTAACCTAAAAGAAATATAATCCCTACAAACTGATTCTTTAAAATATGATTCGCAATTCCTACTGTTTACAGGGGAATTCGAACCCCACCTAGGAATTCATAATAATACAGTCAAAATAATCAGGTAATGGGATTCAAGTACACTGCCTTAACGAATGCTTATTATCTTCCTGAATACTACCTCTACTAAAGCTTATCTATTTCTAAAAAATTGATGAGCACGATGTGTTATTATTACTACTCATTTTGAATGAGTAACTGATGACTGTTCAGCCTGAATTTTATTAGATAATATAAAATAAATTTTATTCAAGTGTGGTCTCTATTTAAAAAAACAGCAGCCAGTCTATGCCGATTCAATGTCTTTTATATATTCCATGTGGAGATCTGATACAAAATTTTGATGTCATTCTCAGAGAGATATGTGTGTTCTGGTAAACACTGAGAATAGAACAGAAGCTGTGACTTGTTTTGTGCATGAGTTTAAAAGCATTATTAAAAATGGTAGAGCACATTGACCGCTTCACTTATTTGGGAAGTACCATCAGCCAGTGCCAACCGGTTGATCTCTGACGAAACCTCATCACGGATACAGAGGGCTAGTTTCGCATATGCTAGTCTACACCGTCTCTGGCTTAGACGTGATATCCGGCTATCGACCAAAGGGTGGGTGAACTGCTCACCATTTCACTCCGTCCTCCTTTATGGCTGTGACACCGGCCATTGAAAGTGGAAGACATGGAAAGAGTAGCTGTCTTCGATCATAGGTGCCTGTGCTCTATCTCCCATGTGAAGTAGTATAATAAGGTGAGCAACATTGAGGTTAGGCGTCGAGTTCTAGGTAAGGAGGGGAAATCAATCGACAAGGCTGTGAAATTACATCGACTGAGATGGGTAGGATATGTGTTACATATGCCTAGTCGTCGCCTTCCTCGAAGGGTAATGTTAGCTGACATAGGGTCACACTGGAAATGAGCTAGCGGAGGTCAAATCAAAACATGGCACCAGTCAATGAAATCCACAACAGTTAGTTTAAGTCACGTAGGAAGGTGTAGACTTCCTGGTTGGGGTCCTCGGGACGGTAAAAACCAATGGTTAGAAACAATTATTGATATGGCTAAAAATCGTTCTCAACGGCTGGCGCAAATGCATCCACTCCTTGTGACTTATGATTTCCAATGAAACTAAATTGTTCTTCGTTATCACTATTTCTTTGTCTCACACCTCTGTTTACTGTCTCTATTATGCATTTCTTCTACTTTCTTCTCTCGCTTTGTGTGTTACATGGAGTGTGGTGACTTGAACTGACGCACATCAGTTCAAAGTTCTTTGTCGAAAACAGATAGACAGATTAAAATCATCTTTATAACCTGTCTCGACGATATTCTTTGCAATAGACGACATCTTTGGACGCTTATTTCCAGGATCATTTGAGTTCAATGACATTTTCTGTAATCTCTCAGTCACTTAGGAATGTGTTCTATAGCTCTAAATTGAGAAGATCGGTTAGTCCTGTCTATGTACGTGTGACCAAATATACACGTAAACTGATGAACATATATGGAATATGACATTATGGTTTAAATGTTCTCTGGGTTTACAGGACATCATTAATTTCATTTCCTCTTTAAAACACAGTTTTTTTGTTCAGCGAAGAAACTTCTTTTCAACGACTTCATTTTCAAGCTGCACAGTCGTATTTATATTACAGAAAAAGGTTATTAAGTGGCACTTTAAAAAATGAGCCGGGATACATAGTAGATCCTACAAAGGGCAACCCTGAATAGTTTTATTTATTAGACAGTTAAATTACATAAAAAAATCCTTTGACAAAGATGAATGCTTTTTACGAGTTGATTATGGGTTGATATCAATTAAAGAACCAATAAAAACAAGCAGGGAGTACTGCCAGACAACTGTTTCCTCCATCCTAGTTTGCGAATCATCGTCAATACGCACCCACCACCGGGGTTCGGACCAAGCATGTTCCACTTAAAAGGCTAGCTAGTATACCATTCAGTCACTGGGAGCCAACTCCTCAATGGCCATCTCATAAATTCTAAATTCTAACATTTCGTGATTTAGCACGACTACCAACCAGTGTCACTGGCGGGAGATCACGAATTGGGAGAAGTTATAATTCATGGAAATGTCCATTGAATCAGTTTCCAGTGGCTGAATGTAAATGGAAGATGTTGGGTTCGAACCCTGGTGGTGGGAGCTTACTGTCAACGATTCCCAAACTAGGACGGAAGAAACAGCTGTCCAGTACTCCCTGCTTGTTTTCAATGATTCTCTAACTGATATCGATCCGTGGCCAAACTCGGAAAACCAAATATAAACCTTACGAACCAACCAGATAAGATAAATGCATTGGTAGAGTCGTGTGTTTGACACATACTTAGAGTTCAACATACTTTAGCGGATAATTATTGTTCAATAAAATTTTACTGAGGTTCCCCAGTTTTTATTCAGTAGTATTACCTGAACACATGTGTTGAGTACTTCTGAACAAATACCTGACGTGAATAACGTTTCGCTTAAAACATAAACTATGTATATTATTGTTTTGTCAAAATTCTTAGTCATACTAGGGTCTGGTAGAGTTATTTCAAACGAATATCAGACAAACAAATCAGTAGACTGGTGGTAAATTTTTTGCTGTTTGAAATAATGGTCAATGAATTCGAATCTCAGAAAGAACAGCATCATTCATTTGTGTATGTATATATCGTCAACACGTCTCCTAAGATCAAGCCTATGAATTCCGGAAAGGCAGTAGGATCAAACAGAATTCTCCCTGTCCGAAGCACTGAAAATGGACCCAGAGACTTAGGCAGATGTTCTCGCGTTATTATTCCAAAAGGTTTATAAGAAAGGAAAGGTAACTTCTGACTTGAAGAAGAGTTACCTTGCCAAATTACGAAATAAGTGTAACTTAGGCCCCTGCAACAACAGCCGTGGAGTAATGCTCCACTACATGCCAAATAAAATACTAAGTAACATCATTCTGGAGACTGTAAAAGATGCACCGGATGCAAAACTCCGCCAGCCCGAAACAAGCTAGCTGGATTCAGGAAAGGCAAATCATGTGCTGATCAAATTGCATCTCTACTCATCATCATCATCATCGAACAAAGCATGGAATGGTAGTCGAACCTTTACTTCAACTAATATTAGTTTCAAAAACGCCTTCGATGGCGTCGGCTGAGAAGTAAATTGTAAACTACTTCAACACTACAGAGTAAAGTGTCTCAAATGAGTATCAACTTCAGTCAACAGTTGGCTATATGACAATGCCACGTGTCAGGTCATCCATAACAGAAAACTCAACGAAGCTTTTCAAGTGAATACCTGAGTAAGACAAGGCTGCTTATTATCACCAACGATTATATTTCTAATTGTGGTGGACTGGATTTTATGTCAGACTATGCGTGGGGAGTGAGAAGACGGAAATACACTGGACCGGTAAGAAAATCTAGATTTCGCAAGTGGATGACTTCTGTTTAATGTCAGACAAACTCGAAGACTTGCAGGTAAGCGAAAACCATTAAACTGGGAGAAGAGGCTGGCTGGCTGGCAGCGAAGACAGGACTGACTCCAGGTGAACATAGACAAGGTGAAGACAGAGGTGATGAAGATAACCAACCAACAGCGAGAGCAACAACAACTAGCACCAATCAACATCAACGGGAGAGGTTTCACAGAGGTTACTTCCTTCATTTATCTAGGCAGTGAGCATTGTTCTAATCACAACCGGCAGAACAGATGAAGATATCAAAGCTAGACAGAATCGGCGAGGTAAGATACACCTTCATCAACCTGAAACTAGTTTAGAAATCCTCAGCTCTCACTCATCATAAACAACAAGATTCGGACCTTCAACACAAATATGAAGTGGGTTTTTCTATATGGGTCAGAAACTTGGCACGTACATCACGGAAAGGGTCTCCAACAAATTCCAGACTTTCCTCAACAGCTGCCGTCGCTCTTTATTGAAGATCGAATGGCCAAGAGTTGGTCATCAGTGCAAGAGTGACATGAAAGAGGTCGTTTCGGGAGGGAGAGATGAGATATTATGGTAAATCGTGGACCCAGCTGTAGAGGCCAGAAGAAAATGGAACAAAGTGGAGATATTTTGTTGAAGCTCTTTGTTCTACTCGGAACCCAAGGACTGATTTCATTTCTACTTTTTTGGTAGACTAACAGTTTCAAACAAGATAAAATTTGTTTTCACTTCAGGTATTCTACCCACTTTCATAGCTGACATAGTCTAAGAATATTAGATCCACAGAAATAAAAAATAACCCGAATAATGCTTAATATACGATCATAAATAAAATCTACAAAATGCGGAAAAAGTTTATCTGATAGATGAATAACAAATTTCAGTGCGACTTACTTTCACTACATGACTTTTTACACCATAGTGATCCAGGTAACGGGCCACATTTAAATATTCTAATTCAGCAGCCGCTGGTAAAAGTGAACTGTAATTTTTAAAACAAGAGAAAAAAAGAAACAAGTTAAGGAAGTGAGACAACAGAGCCCAAAATTGTGTTAACAACCAGTTCTCCCTTCTATGAATATAATCTAACCTTGTCAAGTGATAGTTAACGACCAGCAGTAAGTTTAACTTAGAAATGCATAACTGTAGCTTGTTAACGTAAGCGCATACAACCGGATACGCAGAAATACCCCCCATTCATAGTTGGTGGAGTGACTTGTGAACTAGTTTCAAGTGATGTAGTTGACTTAATGACAAACCAAAACTATTTATCAGTAAATGGTAAACACCATCCGTCTTGATGATATTAGATGGTTGGAGACCATCAACAGAAAGCCTTCCAACTAGGTTTCGTGCTAGTTGGCACACCAGTCAAAAAGGCGCATCTGCAGCCTCGAAGGAACTCATATCCCTTAAGAAATTCGAGCCTGCGCCACCCAGTGCTGCAGTTAGAGATGCTACCACTGAGCTATTCGGGTTCGCCATTGACCTCCTGTGGGACTGTAGTGAGTATTTTGATTGGACACGATTAACCAGTGTGACGTGTCTAGTCCTTTGTTTGGTGCAGACTGAATTCTATCAGTTAGGTTTGTAATGTGACCACTATGCCACTAGGTAGCTCACCATCACGGTGCACATTGATTTGATGATATTAGATGATTGGGGGCAATCGGCCATAGGAAGCCTTAGAGTGCAGCACTGGGTGACACGGGTTCGAATCTCAGAAGAGATATGAGTTCCTTCAAGGATGCAGATACGTCTTACTGACGAGTGCCAACTAGCACGAAACCTAGGTCCATGGCTTCCTGCTGATTGCCTTCAACCATCTAATACCATCTAATCAATGTGCACTGTGATGGCGAGTCACCTAGAATGGTGGCCACATTGCAAACCAGACTGATGGAATTCAGTCTGCACCAAACAAAGGACTAGACACTCCACACTAGTTCTTAGTGTCAAATCAAAATATAATAATAGCAACCAGTACTACAGAAAAACTTCATAAAAGTCTGATACAGTGTCTTAAATTACTTTATGGAACAATCAACAAACCTTTTTTACATGAAAGATGTTAGCAAGATTTTAAAAAATAACAAGCAATTTCATGTAGATAAATAACACAAACAATCTGGACAGGTGTGCTGTATATAATACTGAATGCATTTAAAGCCATTATGAACAAAGAAAAATGATAATCAATTTTATCATTAGTCATTTTCTAAAAATAGCTGTTGTTTGTAATCTTTGCTTATATATGCATTTGTGACTTTTTAAACTAAATATAACTACTCAGATTGCGAAACACCCACCCCTCGATGCACTGAACACTGAGTCAGCATTCATTAAGACTTCTATCCCATCGCGTCTTGAAAAAACCAAAACATAAATTATGCAAAACATTTTATTCTAATAGTTCAGGAAACGATATCTTCCTTTTGTACTTTATTCCTACGAGTTCCTGGTGGAATTAAGAGCATCAGACATGAGGTTTGAAGTTTCAGAGGCGGGTTTGCATTTTTTATGGGGTAAAGCTGCTAGCCCCACACTCAGCCACCCCTCCGAACAAGGCTAAATGCCAGCTAGGGCAGATTTCGTGATGTCTGTACTGGGAAACGAACCCCTACCACATGCGTGGTTAGCGAGCATACTGCCACTGAACTACCGACGTAAAGTAAGGAAAATATATATATGTATTAACTGGAGGATTCTATCATGAGATGGCATCAGTTAGAGAACCATTGGAAAACCTGATGGCCCTATTCAGGCAGTTCCCTGGAGTTCTAATCGGAAGCCATGACCAGTAGACAACAGCAAGGTGAATGTGAGGACAGTTGCTATCGGAAAAGACATTGCGAAAGGGTTGTGCTATGTCATGAATTAGCAGGAGTTGGAAATTATGCACTGACCATTGGATCGGAGACCAGTGCCTCAGTGGTCAACAAGCTCGCTGGTGTTGTAATCAGAAGGTTCTGCGTTCGAACTCTGGTGGTGGGGGTATGCTGATGAAGAGTCTCAAACTTGGACGGAGGAAACAGTCGTCTGACAGAACTCCATGTTGGTTTTCCAATGGTTCTCTAACTGATGTCAGCTCATGATGAAATCCTACAACCAGTCAAACGAAATCCGTATAAAACTAATACTTAAGAATATATATACATATATATAACTTAATAAGCAGCTATATGTTTGCATCTAGATAAGATATGCCATTCTTTACTCAGTCAACAAAGAATACACTGAATACACAATGACCAGGAAAGATAAATATGAGGATAAAAATAGACTAACTTATTATCACCACCAGAAGAACATTGAAGAAAGGGTGGAGTAAAAATGGAACTCTAATAATAGTAAAACAAATTCACTTCCTTTTAAGAAAAACAAAAGACTGTAATTTAAATAACCTTCTAAGTTTGCTTAGGTTCGTCAAAAAGGTGGTGAAAGACATCTGTATTGTGTGTACTGATCGTATTTCGGTTAGGGAAGCACTCTCTGTGAACAGAATGCTAAATGAAGTATAGTCAGAATTTTGAAAATTGTACGATAAATATACGAAACTATGCCTTATAAGTAGTCAACAATACAATAGACTGAACTTCACTCGGTCACCCGAACTGACTGATTGACAGAAACACAAATGATAAGCAGTTCAAACTGGTCACCAACTGACTTCTAAGGAAAATCTTATTCTCATGAATATGCTCAAAAATCTTCTCTCTAAATCAGTCAGTAAGACGTCCTTTGCAGCGATGGCGTTCTCCATCGCTGTGGGAGATAAGCTCCCTCATCTGACCGCCTCCATGTGCATCAATTAGTTTGCCTGCTGTTGTGGAGTAAGGTACATCGGCGGCAGCCAGAGAAAGCTTTCTATATTGATACGAGAACATATTCCAGCAGAACGATTCTTACAAAGGAGAAGAGAAGGGTGTGCGAAGCTCTGTTTTAGAATACCTGATCGACTCCTATCACTCTACCAACCCTCAACATGATTTTAAGATCCTTTACTGAATGCATGATAACTTGCCGCGTTTTATTCGTCACAAGATTCTACAGACAACAGAGGCCTCGGCCATTCATGAATTTAAGTCGAACATTTATGAACAAAAGAAGTATGTACTATCCCTACTTCTACCTTGACCGTGGACGGACAGACAGTTATTTATTTAGTTATTCTGTGTACCTTTCTCTCCTTACTACGATTATTATTAGTGTTGTAACTATTCTCACTTTGAATTGTTTCCACTTGCCCCACTTGTCACTATAAATCTAAAAAAATTAAAATGTTGAATTCTATCTTATCACATTTTACAACATGTTATGTGACGTTTTATATTACCCTACTAACCGCATAATTATACACCTCTTTCCAAAATCTATGCATCTTATGAAGTGTTTTATATATGGCATTAATTGTTTTGCTACTTGACATCTATGATTATAATCACAAATATTTTAATTGCATTTCATACGATTATTATCATTTCATGTGTTCATACCTTCAATTCAATTCCCTCACCGGATCTAATTTCTCAAAGAAATCCATATATACATACGATTGTACAACTTGATAATAAATTCATTGAAAAGAGTCTCTTCGCTAAATATTGTGTTCTTAAACTTACAACGGAAATTATTAAGTTAGCGAGAAATACCATTCTTTATTCAGTGTAACTGTAGCCTTTAAAGCATAGGTATTCATAACTATATTGTATTGGAAAGTATTGGTTTTGTAGGGATTTTGTTCGATTGGTTGGAGGATTTCTTCATGAACTGACATCAATTGGAGAACCACTCCTCCGTCCTAGTTTGAAACTCTTCAACAGCATGTCCCCACCACCAGAGTTTGAACACACGACCTTCTGGTTACAACACCAGTGAGCTCGTAGACCATCCAGCCACTGGGACCAGATCCCATGGCCAATGAATGAATTCCAACTCCTGCCAGTTCACGACATAGCGCGATCACTTTGCAATGTCTTCTTCGATGAGTTACTGCCTCACATTCAGCCTGCTGTAGCCTACTGGTCACGGCTTCCGACTAGAACTCCAGGTCACTGCCTGAATAGAGGCAGTCGTTAGTAAGCATAAGATCAATTTTCAAGTATTGGTTTTTTGTAGGGATTTTTCTTCGATTGGTTGAAGGATTTCATCATGAGCTGACATTGTATATATTGTATTGCTACATTACCGTCTGTAAACTGGAGTTATTATGAGCCTACTAAACAAGTCGGGTAACTCCCTGAAACACCCGTTAATGAAAGTTATCAGCGAAAAAAAAACACTTTACGTAGAGTTCTCCATAGGAAAATTTAACAAAACCAGTGGCTTAATGGTATACGAACTCGTCTTGTAACCAGAAGGTCCAAGGTTCGAATCCCGGTGGGGGCGTACTGCTGAAGAGTCCCAAACTAGGACAAAACGGTTGTTCAGTACTCCCAGGTTTTCGAATGGTTCTCTAACTAATGTCAGCTCATGATGAAATCCTGAAACCAATCAAATCCCTACAAACCAACACTTGAAAATCGAAAATATAATGTGAATTCATATGTTGATTGTAAATGAGTAATGTGTTTATGGCTTACTAAGTTAACAAACTGTTTAGTATCATTCTCAATGGGTGTAGCCAACACTGGGGAGTAGGAGGAGAGGAGGGAGGAGTAGGGAGAGAGAGAGGGAGATAAACCTCTGGTGAGAAAGTTTACCATTGAGAGATGAAAATCGATTCAACTACCATTATAGCAATACGTGACTTCAAATTGTGTCCAAAAAGTAATATGAATCAATGAGATAATAATAATAATAGTATTAAGAAATACCAGAAACGTGACATTGCTCAGATTATACTCAAAAATACAATGCCTGCCGTAAAAGTCAAATAAACTATATAAATAATAAGGAGTAGTCATTTCAACTTATGGAATCATTTTAGAAAGAAACGGAAAGAAAAGCAATGCCTTTAGTTAAAACACAATACGCCAACTTCAAAGGTTAATATAAGAAAACCTTTCAGTGGAAAATAGTGCATAGAATTACAAGGTTCAATAAACACAAACAGTCATTAACTGAATGTATAGCATGTTAATTATTTATTAAAATGCATAAAGATACTGGCGGCTTGCTTAAACTTAGGGCTACCAAAATCTTCCATCTCTCACTATTACATAAATTTTATGTTGTTCGCTTTGTTTTAATCGATTAAAATATGACCTCTAATCGTACTATCTACTCGGTGTATTTAAATTGTCTGCAAGCTTCTGATTCGCAAACTCCTACTAAACTTGAGGAAAGGCCTGACTGTCGGTGGCAACGTGTTCCATTACTCATCGAAAAAGAAATTGCGAAGTGGTCACACTATGTCATGAATTGGCAGCAGTTAGAATTCATACACTGACCATTGGATCAGCTCCCAGCGGCTGGATGGTCTGTGAGCTCGCTGGCCTGAAGGTTGTAGGTTCGAACTATAGTGGTGGGTGGGTGCTGCTGAAGAGTCTCAAACGAGGACGGTGGAAACAGTTGTCTGGCAGTACTCCATCTTGGTTTTCCAATGGTTCTCTAAATGATGTCAGCCCATGATGAAATCCTTCATCCAATCAAACAAAATCTCGACAAAACCAGTACTTGAAAGATATTATTACTACTATTAATTATGTTCAAATTGTAGTTCGAGTATCCAATGAGTAGTCCAGGAACTATTTGAAAATCCTTTTAAAAATAAATGGAATGTCACTCCAAGCAAGCACTTACGTTTCAATGCAAGTGGTAATGTGGGATAATGATGCTTCCTGGCTATTTAATCCTTAGCAGATGAACCTAAGAGGTAAGAACCTGTGACTCAGTGGCTGAAATTGAAGCACCTATAATCAATGACCTGCACCAGGACTCTTCAGCAGCACGTACACATGACCCAATTGGGCGATTGAATCCAGGTATGTTCAAGTTAAGAGGAGAGTCTATTATCATGTAACCAGTGAATTCTACCTGACGTTATTTTGTAATCAAACCTAAAAAAAATTCCTTGTAAATAAATACAATGAAAATTTCAACGGACTCATTATTTTATTTATTTATTTTTCATTTTATTATAGCTTGATTCCACACCGTATTTTAGGTACAAGTATGGAACTTTCAGCACGTGAAATCGGTAGCTCAAATTTAGCAGGTCTACCATTGATATCAAGTGTGCATCGGTCGGGGGATCGAATCCCAGACCATGTGCATAGTCGGCAAGAGTCCTAAACACTGTGCCACTGAATCAGCGAAAATTTCGGAAACCTTTGTTAGCCAGACATAATTAACCTCACTTAGATAACGTCAGTAATATAAGGGCTTATATGTTTTTGGAAAATATATTTAAATTACTTGTTTATATATTTTGCCATCTGTTCATTAAACGCATACATTTTACATACAACTGAAGTATTATAATAAGGAATACATATTCTAATTGACGTATAGACATAAGTCAGATACTAGCGCACAGGTGCAGATACACACTAAACATACTGATATCTGACTTGGAAATGATACAGCCTTCCTCCACCTGATGTTGGTTTGTTACGGATGATATTCACCTTGAAATTATTATTATCTTCAGAAAACCTAATGACTAAATTTTGTTTGCCGCTTAATTTAAATTTATAAAATATGTAAGCAGAATTCAGATGTTTTCATTTAAAGAATCTTTCTATTCATGGATAAAAATAGTTTCATATTAGTAGAAGACAACTATTAGATTAGTTCTAACACAGGAACTAACTGGTACATACACTTGACTGCACATTGAGTCAACCGTAAATCACGAAACTGAGTACTATAGATTCTACAAATACGTTATACTGATAGCATCTATGCACAGACTACCGTAGTAACTCACTTTTAATATCTAATACTGCCCACTGTTAGTAAAAAGGCACGTCTAAAAGTCTATAAAAGTGCTTAAAAGTGATACAACGAACAATAACTTAACAATCAGTCATGTTTGTTGTTGTGCGTTGGTGGCACAGTGGTTAGGACTCTCGCCGACCATGCACATGGTCCGGGGTTCGAGCCCACGCCGACGCACACCTGATATCTATGGTCGGCCTGCAAAATTTGGGCTACCGATATCACATGCTGAAAATTCCATACTTGTACCAAAAATACGGTGTGGAATCAAGCTGTAATCAAAAAGAAAAATAAATAATTAAAAAAATAGAAGTCAACTTAGCACACAGTTTTGCTGGATAACACCACACGTGTGAAAGAACCGATAACTCAATGGTTTCAATGTTTTTTTGTTTTCTGAGATGGATGGAAAACATTTGATATGCGGCTCATTGTCTTAGGCATTAAGTTTCCATCCAATAGGTCACAGGATCGAATCCCGCTTCATCTGTTCCGAGTGACTGAATTTAAGCAAATAAACATTAACTTCAATTGAATTCTAGATTTTCCTCGTCTACTGATTGCACAGAAGTGCTCGGTCTAAGGCTGACATGTCGGCTTCTTGTGCAGGTGCTTCAAAGATGTTTGCACCTTTCATTAGAAGTTAATTAGTGGATGGTGACTAGCAGTGAAATTCAGGATAACGCGCATTTTGTCCTATTTTGGACTGACTCGTCCGCTGGAAGTACTTGCATTCCCCAGTCACTAAGTGATGATGTTCCCACCGAGACTCAAACCACCACCAATTAAATTCTAATTACATGCCTAGACATCAACGAGGCATCTGCACAAGAAGCCGACATATCAACCTGAAACCGAGCACTTCAGTCCAATCAATCGACGCGGAAATCTAAAATTCAATCAAATAATTAATATGACTGGCTGAACAAGACGTGGCTCTTGTGGCCCAAGTGGTTTGGTTGGATAACGCTTTAGCGTTTATAACTATGGGCACTGGGTTCGAGCCTCGGTGGGAACATCATTACTCACTGGGGAATGCAGGTACATCCGGCTAGCTGACGAGTCCCAGATAGGAGGAAATGCGTATCCTGGATTCCACTACCAGTCATCATCCACCAATGAAACATCAGCTGTATTTGTGAATTTAACATTAGTGTTTCAAGAATGTTGTGAAGGCTTTGATATTCTTTATTACAAGGGTGATTGCTTAAAGTCTATGTTATTTGGTCTAAGTGGACTGAAATTCATAGAAAAGCATTTAACGCCTACATTATGAAACTTTTATTGATTACTTCTAAGTAATATGTACATATTTTTCCCAAAAAAAGAGATGATAAACAGAGTTTTCATGTTAAATAACAATTAGTTAAATGTTCATCTTTAATGGAATATTGAGATTCAAATCATGATAGTTTATTTTACGATTATCTACAAATAATGTTTTTATGAGTTGATCGCCGGTTGATATCAGTTAAAGAACCATTGAAAACAAGCGGGGAGTACTGGACAGCTGTTTCCTCCGTCCTAGTTTGTGAATCACCGTCAATACTCAACCATTATCAGGGTTAGAACCCAACATCTTCGATTTTCAAGGCGTGCTCGTATACCATTCAGTCACTGGGAGCCGATTCAATGGCCATTCTCATGAATTCTAACTTCTACAAATTCATGATTTAGCACGACTACCAACCATTACCACTGGTGGGACATCACGAATTGGTAGAAGTTAGAAATCATGAGAATGGCCATTGAATCGGCTCCCAGTGGCTGAATAGTATACGAGCTCGCCTTGTAAATGGAAGATGCTGGGTTCGAACCCTGGTGGTGAGTGAGTACTGACGGTGATTCGCAAACTAAGATAGAGGAAACAGCTATCTGGCAGTACTCCCTGCTTGTTTTCGAAGGTTCTTTAACTGATATCAACCCATAATCAACTCGTAAAAACAAAACTAATCCTTACAAACCAACTATACAAATAGTGTGTTTAACTAAAGAACTTTTATGGTTGCTTAAGAACAAGCTGGCATTTTATTTTTCTAATGAATGTCAGAGTTGGTAATTAGCCTCATTTAACAGAAATACCATCGTCAAGAGTTCCATTGAGCATAGAATCACGAAAAAATTACTGTATATCCACACTCTTAGGTTATCTATACGAGAACGAATAAACAAACAGAAAATCAACCTTTGTGACCACCAATTAACGTACAAAAATAAGTCTACTAACCCGTATTAGCTCATTGGCTCCCAACGATAGGGTGAGTTAATTGATCTCTTTTTAGCATTTAGCATATATACACAACGCCGTCTAGTCTATTCCACACAAACTGACGTCTCTATATAAGCATTCAAAGCAATCAGTTCTTGTATGTTGATGTGAATGAAAATCCCTCTTATTACCTCTATAAATCTCTTCATTGGCTTTAATAACGCTAACAGTATAAGGGAGTTTGCTGAGGAAACTATTAATGCATATAGAATAAATTTTATAACAGTTGATCGATTATTTCACGCTTTCATTTATTGAAAAGGAATAATCTTCAGGAAAAGGCATATTGGCATAAAAAGGTACAGTTGTAAAACAAGAGGGGAACTATTTATAATAATAATAATAATAATGAAAGCATAAACAAATTATTATGAGTAAACATTAGTAAATTAAACACTTTCCTCATATTTACAAAGGTTACAGATATCAGTTAAAGTAACAAAATAAATAGGGAAGACGCCCAAAATTTTAATAAATATTTTTTTAAATAATTTAATATATATGTACCTTTGATATTCCGTGTGTGTGTGTGTGGATGGATGGGCGTTTACTCTGTTTCTCCGTCACTTTGGGTGAGTACGTGGTGGTGCATGGATTCGTGTGTCTGTGTGTGTGTGTATTCACAAAAGGGAAAAAATCAATACTTACCAGAGAAAAAAAGAACAATACGTATGGATTAGTAAGCTATTCCCGTGCAGCTGACAAAATGACACATTCAAATATGCTTGTAAGCAATTAACACAAAGTTCACAATTTCAGTGAGTTGAGGAGAGATTGCATCTTCAGGTCACAGAAACACCTAACAAGTTAGAAGATTTCTTCATACTCTGTAGGAGACATTTCGGTGTATCACCTATTAGATAAGTAGGTGGTCGTCATGCAGTAAACATCATGAACAAAATTTGACTAATACTCTAAAATTGTCTACATGATGGCGATTACTCTCTACCACTTATTACTTGTTAGAAAATATTCGTTAGGGTGTAATTTAAGGCACTTTCCCAGATAAAACCTTTCGTGTCCTTGAACGGGGAACCCATATGGAATAGTTTGATTATTGAGAGCACTGCAATAATCATAAGGGCTTTCGTTATACTTTTCTCTGGCATTATGTGCAATGATGGAGCTAATTCAGTATTGAGAATATCAGTTAGAGAACCATTGAAAACAAGCAGGGAGTACTGGACATCTGATCCGTCTACCCTGTTTTGAGACTTATCGGCAAAGCGCACCCACCCACACCGGGTTACGAATCTAGGATCTTCCAGATACAAGGCAAGCTCATATACCATTCAAACAATAGGACCCAATTCGGCGGGAATTTGTTCCTCACTCTCAGAATGGATGGACCTCACTGGTCACGACTTCTCACTAGAACTCCAGGGAATTCCGTCCTGTATCAAGTCTCTAGCAAGCACCAGATTAATTTTCACAGGTTGGTCTGTAAGGATTTGATTTGTTTGTCAGGTTTGACCACGGATCGATATCAGATACATAACCAAGAAAAATAACTACCCAAAGGACTTCATTAACATCGATATTAAATATGGTCTAAAATGTATTCTGAAGACAGAGGCCTCAACTGTTGTCATTCCATATAGGTCGGAACTGTCAGACGATATCAGAAGAGTACTCAATAAGCACAATATCAGAGCTTTCTTCAAAATATCAGACACGCACACTACAAAGCAACCATGTCCATATAAAAGACCGAATCTTTAAAGATTTTATATCTAATTGTGTCTAAAAAATAAAATGATTGGAATGTGATGCGATATACATCGGACAAGCATCGCCGGAGAGAAATCAAAATTAGAAGAGATGAATACTGTACAGCCTCTGTTCGACCACCGATAAATCCAGTTAGTGAACTAGAAAACCTTGAAAAATCATCAGCCATAGGTCGTCGACACGCTAAGCTATAGAATCAGGTCACAAAATTGATTTGACAATATTGAAATAATCCAGAAAAATTTCAGAAATGAAAAAGGACGTCTAATATCAGAAACACTTTACATCAAATGGAATCCAAATTGTCTGGATAGGATAGGAATGGTGGACTTAAACAGAATTTGACCTGGTTACACAATGTCTCTCTCCCTAATGAAATGATAAAATCAATACGAATAGGGATAGGCAATTTCACTATGTAAACACAAGCTGCTTTCATAATTCTATACACTTATCAAATCTAATAATCTACACTTTGTTTTGGTTATCTCAACCAATTGGCTAACTTGGCAACGTAAAATCACCCTATGTTGATGAATGATAATTGAGTTGTTATATATATAACCTGAAATTTTGTAAATCCTAGTTTAATAATACTACTGTGATAAAGCTATTGAAAGCAGCATTAAGTAGCGAAATGTCAGTAAAAATACTGGCAGAAAATTAGCTAAATTGAGTAAACTTCGATTGCCTTTCTGATCATTCGTATATCAAGGATGCATCGCTTGTTATTAATAGTCTTTTCAGAGTATCAACCAGTAAGTCATGCCATCCTAATAAATCTATGACTGCAACTCCTAGGTCTAAGTCCACGATCGTGAAAAAGTATCTACCCGGAGTTTCGCGTGCGAAAATCGGGATCGGGGTTTTACTAGGGTGTTGGGATCTTTTGTCGTCCGAGCTCGATCTTTCCTCTAGGCATGAAATTGAGTGCAGCTATAGTATGAAGCAAAAATTTATATTTATATAATATCATTATTATTTGTTCCTTGCTTTCTGAGTAGAAAATAAAGCCCTAGCAACACATCTGCATTCCACTCGGTTCTCTATTGTGTTCTACATCTGGTTGCACGACTAACTAAAAGCTTCCATTTCCTCCTCACATGATATCCTCCATGTCAACCTAGAAGTGGATAATTGGCGCTACGTGTGAAGTCACTTAGTAGTCTCTTCAGGATATGTTAAATCCATCTCCATTTTATTGCGTGTATTTTTTTAACAATAGTTTCTTGGTTGGTTCGCTACCTGCTAGAGATCCTTGTCGCTTACACTTTCAGCTAGCTATCTGATGTTCGCTAGTGAGTCAGTGAATACAGATGTTGATAAAGGTCTGTAATGGCCTACAACAATCTTTCGGTGACGCATACTCCAAGTTTCTGAAACATAAAAAAGCACTGACTTATTATTCGTGTCAAAATTCAGATTTCCTATTTGTGCTACGTTCAACAGATCTCCCAATGGATGTCAGAGAACTGGACGTCTGTCTGGCTTTTTACGTCTGGGCTTTGACATCTCCATCTCTACTGCATGTATTTGAAATGATGCTGGCTGGATAACTGGAAGAAGTTACCTCCTTCAAATTTCTCTCGCTGATAGTGATTGACACTTCTTGTTGTGAGTCAGTCAACTTCATCACCCCCATCTTCTCGATGTCCACTTGAGTTCCTGCCCGTGCTGCTTCTTCTACCAACTTACTGGTTGTTATCTATGAATCTTTGAGCTTTTGTGATATTAGACATATATCATCTGAAAGTTCAAATCTACAATCTTCTTGTCAGCCCAATGTGCGCTCACCTTCTCACTCCCTATGGTGAGCGGTATTAGCCAATCACGTAAAGTCAGGAAAATCATAGATGATAGTAGACAGCCTTGTCTTATGCGCAACCTCATTACGAACACTTAACTAGGTTCTTAATAAGAATGATTTATTATTCATAAGAACTCTGAATGACCTCTCTTCAAGGTTACTGGTGTACTCATTCACTTGGGAACTACTATTTTAACTTGGCACTAAGCAGTATATAAGTTAACGCCTTTCAAAGCCTTCGTGTTACCTTTATCAATAATATTCCTGATTGTGTTGGACTGAATTATGCGTTAGACTGCTCGTGAGGAGTGAGAAGACAGCAAAACGCTGCACCGATCGGCTAGAAGACTTTAGAAGATCTGGTACTCACACGTGGATGACTTCTGTTTAATGTCAGACAGACTCGAAGACTTGCAGGAAAGCGAAAACCATTAAACTGGGAGAAGAGGCTGGCTGGCTGGCAGTGAAGACAGGACTGATTCCAGGTGAACATAGACAAGGTGAAGACAGAGGCGATGAAGATAACCAACCAATAGCGGCAGCAACAACAACTAGCACCAATCAACATCAACGGGAGAGGTTTCACAGAGGTTACTTCCTTCATTTACCTAGGCAGTGAGCATTTTTTTCAATCACAGCCGGCAGAACAGATGAAGATATCAAAGCTAGACAGAATCGGCAAGGTAAGATACACCTTCATCAACCTGAAGTCAGTTTGGAAATCTTCTACACTGAGCGTAAAGAACAAACTTTTTAACACCAATGTAAAGTCACTTAGTGCTTCTATACGGGTCAGAAACTTGCACTGGGCGTCAGTCACAGCAAGCATTTCCTCCTACAGGCCACAGTAGACTTTCATCAACACTTGCCTTCTCTGACTTCATCATAGTGAAGATCAGATGACTCGGGGAAAGATAATAATTAGCAACAAGAAACTCTGAAAACCAACAGACTCATAGAGTCTGTTGGTCAACAAATATTTATAGGAGGAAAACAAAGTTGGATTGGGCACACACTGAGTGACATTGCACACCAGGCTATTCATTGATCGAGTGGAAAGCAGGTGGTAAACGATGAGTTGGGCGGGGGCTCGAGTGTGTGTGTGACATGGAAGATATCGTGAGAAGAGGAGATCAGATACAATAGGCAATCAAAGGGCCAGTTTTAGAGGAACACAGGTAACAGGACAAAGTGAAGATGTGCTAATGAAGCCTTTATGTTCCACTCAGAACCTAAGGGGACAATAATAATAGTAATAATATTAAGAAGAGAATTCATATAACAAAAGCTATGTAGTTCATCTTAGTACCCCATTCACTAACAATGGTGATGATAAGACAAGGCAATAACATTGCACTATAACCACTAAAAAGTTTTATATTCATAAAATTATCTTCAATATATGCTTATTTGCACAATAAGGGCTCTAACTGTCTACAGTTTGTTGATTTAATCTTTACTCGCTTCAATGAGACACAACACATGAAATAGTGGTAATTAATCAATAAATTCTGCTTAAATAATCATGAAATTATTGTTTAGGTAAAAACACAAAGTGAAATAATAAAATAATGTCTATGATATTCATTGATGTGCAAAAAAATAAAGATATTCAATCAGTCCTTCATATGAATATAGAAAAAAACAAAATAAATGTGCGTTTTTAAACATCCTTTAAATGATTCAATGTCATTAACATATATTTCATGTGAATGAGATCATATTTACAAGAAGAGACGATTCGCCATCTTTTTTTTTATTGAAACAAACTGATGTTAAGACAATGAAAGCCAACGACTAAAAAATTGTAAACACACAAGACTTGAACCTATGGACTCTTATTCCTCTGGTGTAGAATGTACTACTGACAATGAGTCGATAAGTAGTATATTGTGCGTCAAGTCTTCTACAAGAATTTTCAGTGGTAGAGTGACGGGTTAAACTGCAGAGAGAGGAGAAATCAAACATGTGTCTGTCTTGTGAAACAGTAGAGAAAGCATGAAAGGAAGACCAACACGAAGAGCATGTACAAGTGAAGGCATCAATGTAAAATCTTTGCATTTTACAATAAATTTACATTATTTGATATTAGATGGTTGAAGGCGATCGGATACACAGGAAGCCTTCCAACTAAGCTTTGTGCTAGTTGGCACTCACTCACCAGTCAGCAAGGCCTATCTCCAATCACCTTGAAAGTGACTCATGTAACTTCTCAGATACGAACCCGCGTCATCCAGTGCTGCAATCAAAGACGTTACCCGTTGAGCTATTCGGGCTCGCCTTTTTGTCAGATGAATAATACCGCATGTGAATGTTGCTTCTCTTTTACTAAGAATAAACAGATACCCTGTCTAATGATAGTAATGCAGTTTCACACTTGATCTTTACTTCTGGCATTATTTCGGCCTTATTTTGAAAGCCTTAGGGATGTAACGACTGTATACAGTTGAAATGGTTCTGGGAACATTCACCATGAACTGGAAACATATTAGTCAGTCAAATATCAAACTGAAAAGTTGCTCCAATCTACATTAAATTACTCATACCAAGTATTGATGATTTTAATGGGCCTGACTGGTCACTATAAGTGGAAACACCTGAGCCACTAAAAATGAATTTAAGCAACGTAACCATTGATTCAGGGAGTCTAATCAGATAGCCTACACCTTCCTACGTGGTTAGCTCAAACCCTATTAGTCAAAGACTTCATGAATTGATGGCATTTTTTATTTGGCCTCCCTGTATCTTTTCCAACCTAACATTACTTCATGAAGAAGATGATGGTTCGAAATGAGTGACACATATTCTAGTGATTTCTATTGGTGGAGTTACACAAACTTATTGATCGATTCCCCTCTTTACCCACCCCCCATTGTATTGTGTCTCTCCAAGGAAATCTTTAGTAAAAGGTGAAAGATCTATCTAGTGACAAGCCGTGACCAGTGAGGTCCAGTTAGATGTCACGTGTGTAGATGGATGTCCTACCAACGACAATGATTGGGGTCGCGCTAAATCACGAATTGATAGAAGTTAGAATTCATGGGCTGACCATTAAGGAATCGGGTCCCAGTGACTGAATGGTATACGAGCTTGCCTTGCAACCGGAAGGTCCTAGGTTCGAACTCTGGTGGTGGGTGCTTACTGCCAAGGATTCCCAAACAAGGATGAAACAGCATCTGTCCGGTACTCCCTGCTTGTTTTCAATGACTCTCTAACTGATATAAATCCGTGATCAACTCGTAAAAAGATTTATCCACAAATAAGGAGACACCAGAGCTATTCACCATATTATACTACTTAAAATCAGTGGTCAAAGCCAACTAGCCTTGTCATATCTACGAGTGTTGAGTACTACACAAGTTCTTTGATAGAGAGCTGGATATCACACCCATGCTAAAAAAAACTCAGTTAGGAAAATGACACACGAGACTTTTTTTGATTACAGCCTGACTCCACACCGTATTTTTGGTACAGGTATGGAATTTTCAGCGTGTGATATCGGTAGCCCAAATTTTGCAGGCCGACCATAGATATAAGGTGTGCGTCGGCAGGAGATCGAACCCCAGGCCATTTGCATGATCGGCGAGCATCCTAGCCACTGTGCCACCGACTTTTGTATCTATGCTAAGGTTTTGCTAGCAATTAATTGATTACAACTCGCCAAACTTCCTAAATAAGTCAAGGGATCAGAATACAAACAATAAAGTTGGTATTTGTAAGTCAAAGTAAAGTGAACTATCGATCAGGCAAAAGAATGAAAAAAAGTAAATAAATAAATAGATAAACTAACTGCTCAACTTGTTTACACCACCCTATTTTTTACAATTTCAACTACGTGAATGTATCCACTAGTGTTTATGACAGTTGAAACGAATCACTAACACAAGGCACAAAAGACAATTTTTAATTTATGAAGCGGTGAGTCATTCAAAGAAAATATGACTACAATATTTACCTGGACAAAAGAAGACAATGTTAGATAAATGGAATAATCCCAACAATTAAAAAACATACAAAAACTAAACCGTTAAAAAAATTTTCTTGAAACAAACAGCAGTCACCTGTCCACTTCACTTCAAATAATTACTTGTCTATTGTTGAAGGGGTTACATAGACCACTTCCGAACTATCATAAAACAACAGTGAGTAAGTTTCACTTTATATTAGATAGTTGAAGGCAATCAGCAAGAGGCCTTGGAGTTAGGTTTCGTGTTAGTTGACACATGAGTTCCTTCAAGGCAGTTGCAGATACGCCTTGCTGCTGATTGCCTCTAACGATCTAATATCAACAATTCACAGTTGCACTGCGATGGTGAGCTACCTAATGGTATAGTGGCCACATTGCAAACCTGACTGACTGATAGAATTCAGTATGCATCAAATACAGAGAACTAGACACATCACACTATTTACTAGTGTCCAATCAAAGCTACTGTTTGATTACTTATGAGGAACAAGTTGTCAATTGAAATCTAACAGACTTATTGTGTAACTTGCTCATTGAACATTGATCAGTATCAAACATCCACTGATTGAACTATACTTTATTCATTTTACTTTAGTAATAATTCAAAATGAGGCGTGAAAATTTTCAGACTAAATACTTGCTGGTATAATATCACTCAGGCAATGTTAATTTCCCAAGAGATATTGATTTTCTACTTTGTTTACAATGAAATCTACGCCCGTTTTAATTATACGGAATTATTAAACGTATATTTATAACTAAATTGGTGGATGGTGAGTAGTAATAGAATCCAGCACAACGCACATTTCGTCCTATTTCGGACTCGTCACCTGGATGTACCTGCATTCCCCAGTGAGTAATGATGTTCCCACCGAGGCTCGAACCCAGTGCCCATAGTTTCAAACCCCAAAGGGTTATCCACTAGACCACTTGGGCCACGACAGCCACCTCTTGTGCAACGGGTCTTATAAATTATTTGACTGAATTTTAGAATTTCCCGTCGATTGATTAGACCGAAGTTCTCGGTCTCAGGTTGACATGTCGACTTCTTGTGCAGATGCATCGACGATGTCTGGTCATGTTATTAGAATTTGAATGGAAGTGATTCGAGCTTTGGTGGTGGCAGCATGATCACTCAGTGACTGGAGATGTGGTGAGAGCAGCCTGCTAGCCATTTGGTTGACATTAATCTACGTCAATGTCTAGGTCACTAATATGGGCCGTGAGAAAATATGAACGAGGCTGTTTCAACAACCAATCACAGCAAACTTAAACGTGGGCAAATATAATTCGCAGATAGATGGCTCCACTTTCCGAGGAACTCGAAAACAACCAATCAGAAGACTGCGTTTGTCTACTTGACTAGGCTATAATAATGTATGTGAAATTTATATAAATACGTGTTGATTTCCGTAATAAAACGATCTGTTGCCTGGCCCTTGCCTTCTGTTGTTACAGAGAATGCAAGTACATCCAGAGGACGAGTCAGTTCGAAATAGGACGAAATGCATGTTATCTTGGATTCCACTGCTAGTCACCATCCACCAACTAACTTATAATTACAGGCCCAAAAATCATCAAACTATCTACACAAGAAGCCAACAGACATGTCAACCTGAGACCGAGCACTTTGGTGCAATCAATCGACAGGAATATCTAAAATTCAATTAAGTATATTTACAACGATAGAAAATTACACAAATCTCCCCATATCTTACCTTGATTTACGATGCCATTCAGAGGCTTGTGTTTCAAATTCGGAATTTTGATTTTGTACAAAACGAAACTGATTCACATAACCTGGTCGACATTCTTCTGGTGAGTAGTCACCCAATTCAGCTGTGATGGTCGGTGGGGGGGGGGCGGGGAGGGCATAATAAGAAAGAAACAAACAAAAATAACAGTTGAAGTAATTCAAGCAACATTGAACGTTAAAAATCATCCTCGCAAGATCATATGGGATCAAACGGTCAATCCAAAGTAAGGTGCTGGTGCACCCCGATTTTGATCCTATCAAGTGTTGAAATAAAAACAGAGTGACAATTTATAGTCGTCGGATGATTTAGTCAATTGTTTGTTGATTTTCAAGTATTGGTTTGTAGGGAACCATTGGAAAATCTGCAGGGAGTACTTGACAGCCAACCGTTTCCTCCCAGTTTGAGACTCTTCATCAGAAGGCCCTACGTTCGAGTCCCAGTGGGTGCGTAGTGTTGAAGAGTCCCAAACTAGAGCGATACAGCTATATGGCAGTACTCCCATGTTGGTTTTTCAATGGTCCTCCAACCGGTGTTTGTTGATTATCGAAACTTGCATAAAATTAGCCAAATGTAAAAAAAGAACTGTTCTACGCACTATGCCTCAAACAAACACGTTTTGAATAAGTAATTTAAGAAGTTGATATGAAAAAGTAACAACAACAAAAAGCAAAAAAAAAACAAAGAGAACATCTTTCATGTGATATTAAATCATTTAATTCATTCACACTCAATCTTGTTATTTTGCACAACTAATGCTCATTTATATATATATATATATATATATATATATGCATATGAGTGAATACACAAAAGCACACGTGATCGCAACAACAAATGCACACTAATACAAAATCAATTAATAAAATGCATCTAGGTTCAGGATGAACGCTGAGTTGTAGGCTATTTGAAACAACAAAAAACAAATGTGTTTGCATTGAATCAGTACACTAGGGTAATAAGAATTATAAGGCAACAGAAAACTGGTGGGCTTGTGTATGTGATATGATTAGGACCTTAAAAAGTAGAATTCAGTCTGCAGTAAACACAGAACTGGACACATTACACTAGTTACTAACTAGTATTCAATACAGTCCTACAGTAGGTCAGTCGCGAACCAGAATAGCTCAGTAGTGGTAACGTCTCTGACTGCAGACAGCACTGGTTGATGTGGATTCGAATCTCAAAAGGGGCATGACTTCTTTCAAGGCGGTTGCAGATATGCCTTGCTGACAGGTGAACACCGACTAGCACGAAAGCTAATTGGAAGGCTTCGTGTGGCCGATTGCCTTCAACCATCTAATAGCAACAATCCTCAGTGTACCGTGATGGTGAGCTACCTAGTAGTATGGTGGTCATGACCGATGGTGATTCCTTGACTGAAAGATGAAGTACCCAGACTAGCTACTTCCATTTGAATCTACCAACCAATTCAACTGCGCTTGTGGAGCAAGTTATCTTAGCCGTTGCTCTAGGAACTTGATTTTTCGTGCTCACTAAAGAATATCTCCCACTATGGCTAAGTAAAGGTGTAGTGAAAACCATTAACAGTTCAATATTGGCCCATCTGGTGCAAACCGGCCGTCCACAGCGCCAGCGCTGAAGAATCCTTCTCTATCATCTACCGGATGCCTAATAAATTGCCAAAAACATCGAAGCACCGCATTCTCTAAACAGCAGAGGCTGTTGAAATTCGCATCAAACAACCAGTGCTCTGTGTGCCGAAGAAACAAGTCTAGCCCCTACTACTGCCCTGGCATTCAGTGGGGACTATAAACTCATGAATTTGTAGTATTATCTTCCCCAATTTTTCTGACATTCAGCTTATTTTGTGTTGACGCTACTGAACTGTAATCCATCGATAATATTATTGATTCTATGTTATTTAAACAACATTAATGTTGTTCATAACACTAATTCATTCATTCACTATAATGTATATATAACTGTAGAGCCTGATGATGTAAGGGTTATCGAAAAGAGTATTCTTTGTTCAGTATCCATTCTTTTGAAAATTTTGATAGAATCCAGTCTGCAATAAACGAAAAGATTAGACACATGACACTAGTTACTAGCACTAGTGTTCAATCACAAAAGACCTTAAAGCAACAAACACGCTAACCTCAGAGATGATCCAAACATTTCTACTAAGTTTCACCAATACATGTAGAAAAATTCCTTCAGAATAAAAATGCACTTCCCTTTAAAGTTGATTTCGTTAAAAATCCATACCACTAGAAACTAAAGATTAGTTAAAGCACACTTAAAACCATTTTCATATTATTTTTCTCTATGCTTCAAAGTTTTCGTAGCAACCAGGTTGTTTTTCGTGGATCGGGGTAGCTAGACCCACACTCAGATTTCCCTCTTTTGCTAGGCTAAGAACTGGCTAGTTAACCAGCTGAATGACCCTCACATTACTAAATGAGCACGTTGACATTACCAATCCACTATTTCACTTGGTTTCTCAGCCTCCATTGACTCCAGAATGACATAACTGAGTGGTAACGTATGGTCACTTTGTAGGCCGAAGATTTTTGGCTCAACCACCTGTAAGGTTGTAAGGTCCACAAGTGCTGCAAACTTTCGAATTAGAACAAAAGTCTTATCCATTATGCCATGATTTTCAATAAGTCTTACAGCCAGTTCATTTTTAATCGATCACTATAAACTTTACAGCCTAATATAAATACTCATCAAATAACAAAAATCAGAGAAAAAGGCAAGTTCTAAGGGAATAAGAATCGTATAATTTGGTGGAATATTCAACAGACGTACAAAACAGCTGAAAAGGCTCCAAGTATTGATTGGTCAACTGTAAAAGTAGTTGAGTTCATCAGCGAGTAGATGTTAACAAAATACAGGCAATCAACCAGTTAATAAAGGAAACATTACATCTCATCTGAGAAAGGTCCCCAATCATAAGGTGCTCGCTGAATGCACTACGAATAATAAGCTAAGTGAGTCATCAATTTTTTCATCGTTACTATCGTCCTTTGCATTATCTAGTCAAACATAGTCCAGCGAGCTTGAAGTTTTAGTAGCAGTAGTGAGGTGTTTCATGGGTAGGTTTTCTAGACTGACTGACACCCAACCTTTTCTCTTTTACGGAATTAATATCAACTAGCACTCAGCATGAAAAATAAGACCCGGATTTTCAACTCCAATGTCAAGTCACTGCTACTATACGGATCAGAGACTTGGCGCATCACGAAGGGCACCTCAAACAAACTACAGACCTTCATCAACAGATGTCTTCGCCCAATACTCAAGATCAGATGGCCAGAAAAGATCAGCGACAGGAATCTCTGCGAGCGGGCCAACCAGGAACCGATTGTGAAACAAATAGGTAGGAATAAATGGAGGTGGATTGGCTATACTCTGAGGAAACAAACCATCAAGTGACATCACCAGACAAGTCATTGCTCAAGCGGAACCCGAAAGGGAAGCAGCGAGCTGATCGTCAGTGCAAGGGTGACTTGGAGGAGTTCCTGTGAGGAAGAGATGAAAACATGTGGGCAGACTTGGAGACAGGTGAAAACTCTAGCAGAAAACTAAACGCAATAAAGACGTGCGGCTGAAGCCCTATGTTCCTCTAGGGATTAAAGGAAATAATAATCAACTAGCAGACTCTGCAATGTTTAGAAGTGAGTTGGTGGGGAGTCGAATCCAAGCCTCCCTTAGGGCTGGCATGACATTTTTTAAGCCACCTTTACCTTGTCATATCCCCATTGTGCTATTTTTTTATTGTCTGCTGCCCATTATACAACTTGCCTCACTCCTTGTAAACTGTAATTTCAGCGAACATATGCGCTGATAAGAAGCATCTTTTTCTAGACTGAAAATGTCATGTCAAACATTCAAAATGAACCATTTAGAAATATAGTAGCTATCTTTGTAAAACAATATAACCCGTCCACTAATCTTATTATTATAATGAAAACTGAGTGGATGATCTCAAATCCTTTCAAGTAACCAACACGCAGAACTCATGCTTACAATGTTCACCTCAACAAAAATTTATATTTAGTCTTAAAGCAAATCTTCAGAAGTTTATATCCTGTAAAAAATGCCTCTAAAATATGGAAACTTTTCAAATAAATTACTGGTGGTAAGCAAATGAATAGTATTCTTTATTCCTTTGTTGTGTGTGTACACTAAACAAGTCTTTCATGCATTCATTCCCCAACAAATGCTAAACTTTCTAGTGTTACAAGTGTTAATGAAACCTGCTTCCTTGGTTTCAATACAAATGATTTTCTAAAATGTCTCCAGTCGCTGAACCCTTCCTGTAGCCTAAGTCCAGATGGTTTGCCTAGCCTTATTCTTAAAAAGAGTACAGATATTCTGTGTTATCCTGTCATGGACATATTTAATGAATCTTCTTCCAGAAATGTAGTGCCAGCCGTTTGGAAAGACATTTAAATTGTACCTACACGTAGGTCATCTACTGGTACATCTATTAAAATCTAAAAACTATGGAAAAGTTACTCTTACTTAATCTTCAACCTTCACTTAAAGCCTTTGACTATCACAAAAAATTCGCCTATAAATACTTTAGATGCAGCTGCAGTCTGGCATCATAACATTGTCTCCAGTTTAAACAAGGCGGCTAGATTTGTTCGCTGCATTCTTATTTCTCAGGAAGAAAGCGGTACCAACTTGTATGTCAGGGGAAGTCTTCCACTTCCTTGCTTACTGAGACTGGTGTCCCGTTGCACAATTGATGATAGTGATATAGAAATCAACTCTAGAGTTAAGTATCTTGGATTAATTATTTCCACTAACCTATCCTGGTCCTCCCATATCTTAGCGATTTCTAAAAGAAAATTTCATCTGACTTTTAACATTAAGAAGTTGAGGCGCTCAGGCATAACCCAACCACTCCTCTTACAGTTTATCAACTCTTTCATCTTACCTATTCTTCTTTACTGTTCACCCTTATTCTTTCCTGGATTGCTTAAAAAAGACTACGTCATACTTCGTAGAACTCTGAAGACTGCCAGTAGGGCGACATTGTCATTGATAGGCACTTGATATCATGCAACAAATTTGCTAAAGGAATTTCGTCAGACTGTGAGCATCCACTCTACCCACAGCTCCAACCTTGTGTCTCCTCCTCAGGTAAAATAGAAGTCTTTTCAGAAGACTTTATGCACGTACGTCTAAGTATAAAAATTCCACTATACCATATTTGATGGCACGTACTTTATGTGATGAAAATGGTGTCAGGCATGAACTAACTAACCTTCCTTGCACTACTAGATAAACGTTTTCCTCCATCCTTAAAACATCAACCTTTATTGTTATTGTACTTCTTATATTCATAATCCTCTCAATTTTTTTATTTGTTTATTTTTTTATAAGCGTGAACATCAGTTGAGCTGTGTGAATAACTGTTAATTTTGTATTTCCCCTCACCATACTATATCAACAGAATATTAGATTCAACAATCTATAACATGCTAAAATTTTCAAACTGAATCGACAATACTGTTTGATAGTGTTCTTGAATCCTTTTGGACAGGATTCTCGTCGAACGACCGATGTACTTCGCTCCACAGCAGCAGGTGAACTGATATATGCACATAGAAGTGGCCAGATGCAGGATCTTGTCCTTGAGGCTTTTGCAGATCAGTGGGCGACTGGAGAACACTATCCTTGGCGTTACTGCCAAGAATGTTCTTCTCAGAGATGATGTGATCCTTCTCTTGAGAATATCGCTTGCTAAATCTCCCTTCAAATCCAAGTTCATGTAGAGTTTCTTTTTAGGCGCAATTAAAGTTTCGTTTCTCAGAATTCTTGGTTTGAAGACATTTGCTGAAGACATTTAACTGTTGCCATCCAGCAATAAAATTCACTCTTGAAATGGAAAACGAGTCAAAAATTCCATTTTTTGATGTGAAACTAACAAAAAGAGCTGATGGAAGCCTAAGAAGATCAATCCATAGAAAACCTACGTGGAATGGTCAACTAACAAGCTTCTATAGCTGGGTACCCATTCAACAAAAGCGAAATTTAATTAAATCACTTGCCACCCGAATCCCACGCATCTGTAGTCCCGACGTTCTGGAAACAGAATTAGATATTCTAAGAGAAATCTTCATCCAAAATGGATACCCAATAAGATTCATCGACAAAAATATCAAACCAAGAATTCTGAGAAACGAAACTTTAATTGCGCCTAAAAAGAAACTCTACATGAACTTGGATTTCAAGGGAGATTTAGCAAGCGATATTCTCAAGAGAAGGATCACATCATCTCTGAGAAGAACATTCTTGGCAGCAATGCCAAGGATAGTGTTCTCCAGTCGCCCACTGATCTGCAAAAGCCTCAAGGACAAGATCCTGCATCTGGCCACTTCTATGTGCATATATCAGTTCACCTGCTGCTGTGGAGCGAAGTACATCGGTCGTTCGATGAGAATCCTGTCCAAAAGGATTCAAGAACCCTATCCAGCATGGTTACGAAAAGGCAATAGTGGTGCAATAAGGAGTGCGATAATCGAACATTTGGTTAATACTGTTTGAAACAATCTCACTGTTATTATTATTATTACATTTACTATTCTCAATTCGCACTTCGAAAATTTTTGAATTTATATAGTAAATGTGGACAAATTCCTCTGGTTAATTTTGTTTTAATTCTTATTGTTATTTATATTTTGAGTAAATCAGATGCAATACTATGACTGATGCTGAGAATTCCATTCTGTATTATAAGTACTGCTATTGGAATTAAAAGTAGATTATTATAATTATTATTATTACTATTTAAAAATGAAGCTGCCAGTCTTCAGTCATCCTGATAGTTCCAATCTACGATAAGTGAGTACAGAGCTTCATGCTGTCTTTTTCATTTTATCTTTCATATCTTTTATTCTGTTGTTATAAGCATTAATGTTACCCCAACTCTTCTGACATAACATAATTTTTGAGACTTATTCTTTATTTTAACGCGACCACTAGCCAATGTCATCGAAGAGCATTTTTCCTCACTCCAGACAGAATGAACTCCACTCATCACAACTGCTCACTAGAACTCCAAGAAACTCCATCCAATAACCAGTCACCAACGTGCATAAAATTAATTTTCAAAAGTTGGCAGACGTTAGAATTTATGGACTGGCCACTGAGTTGCATTCCACGTGACTGAATGGCCCACAAACTTGCCTTGTAACTGTAAATTCCTGGGTTCGGTACCCGGTGGGTGCGTGCTACCGACGAGTCCAATATAAGGACGAAACGGCTGTCTGGTACCCCCTGGTTTTCAGTGGTTCACTAAGTGACATCACTTGGTGGTTAAACTTGAAGAAAAAATCAAATCCCTAAAAGTCAACTCATGAAGAGGTATTGAGTATTTCTACGTTAACTGCTGCTTCTATCCACGTCTTCATAGGATTCACATTATGACTCCATAAAAATTTTCAATGCTTCTTTCACATCTATAATGATTTTATTTACCATAGATGTTTGTGTGATACGTGACCCAGTTACTTTTTGATCCTATCATTGACATCTTGTTAACTTCAATAATGTATATATTCACCCTTTTTTTGTAATACAACGTATATTTTAACATCGTTACAACTATACGCAAATGAGAAGTAGCGAAGTGCCAAAACAAGCTCATACTATCCCGCTGTGATTGATAGTTTAACAAGCACACAGAGAGAGCTACTTCAAATGGATAGCCAGAATTAAATCGCTAAACTCTACACTAGCTAATCTCACTCAACTCAAATGAAGTTTAACACATGCTTAAGGCTAAAAATTGATTTTAAAAAACTTAGTGTACAATGAATTACACAAAAAACACCAGAGTCACATGTTCAAAGGCACAAACGAAAACGGGTTTTCTGCAGCTTAAAAAACTTTCATTCTTATCTAAATTTAAAGAAGGGTAAAATTATGAACCTCTAATTCTATCATAGCTGGTTACTACTTATAAGTAATCAATTCAGGCATCTAATGCATTTTGAAATGATCTCCAGCTGTGTCAAGCTGGGATGCAGTGAAATAAAGTAACACGAAAACACAAGCCATACATATATACCTGTCTTCACTTCTCATGCAACTGGTATAGCAAGTTAGTCACAAATTCCTTACTAGGCTATCGGAAAATTCAGGCTAGATCCACTCTCAGCACTCACCTACAGAAACAAATTTCATGCTGTGTTGTCCTAATGAAATTATTCATTGACGAAATCACCGTACATATAATGGCAGTCAATCTCTTCAAAAAACCGTTATGCGGCTTGTTAAATTCTGCATAGAAATACCTATCAACATGCAAACATGACAACATATATTTCTGCTGTTGGTCTAAACATACAAAAAATAGAAGTGTATATAGAAAGCCTACATCAACTGGTCAGTATAGTCATTTTTTCAGCTTCGTGCCCTTGAAATACAAACGCAATCTGATAAAGTGCTTGGTTCACACAGCAAGACAAATCTGCTCCGATGAATGTTTTGATGAGGAACTTAATAATATTAAACGGTTAATGAGTGAAAATGGTTATCCAGAAACGTTTACTGATTAGAATATGAATCTAAATTCAAAGCACCCCAAGATACCAACAGTTCCTAAAACGGAGGGCCTTATTCTTACAAATTCAGTTCCTCGGGAATAAACATCAGCGACATACTAACACAACGCCTTAGAAATGCGGTTAAAAGAGCATTCCCTGCTGCCTAATTTTGCCTCTTCCATGTGTATCTACCAATTGCACTGCTCCTGTGGAGTGAGCCAGTTACTTGCATAGGCTGTACAATTAGGTGTGTTTCTCGTCGGATTCCTGAACATCACCCTGCATAGTGGTTAGGTAGAGAACAAACAAAATCTATTCTCAGCGCTATTCTATCTCACCCATCTTGTGGATACACAACACAAGATTGATGTCAACGAGGTGGCTTTCAAAATCATTTACCGCACACCAACGAATCTCAATTTCGCCCTAAGAGATCGACTACTAAATATTGCTGAGGCTGGCTGTTAAGATCCATATTCAGAAGCCTAATTTGTGTGTCCAAAAGAAGTTAGTTCAGACACTGTCGTTACCTTGGTCATCTAGGTTTGAATGATCCTCAATTTTTGTGGAATTTTTCTAATTTTAGTTGGTATTCTATTTGCTATTTTATTATTATTATAACTTAAGCATCTTTATTGAACTGTAATTCCATTGATCTTACTTTACAAATCGATATTATGTGAAAATCACCAATATTGTTACTGGCATCTATTCTAGAATATTCTATGGATATAAACATATATACAATTGTAGAGCCAGAAGAGGAATTTATCGAAAAGGCTATTCTTTGCTCAATCTTTTTTGTTTTTTCATAAAATCGAATTTGACAAATCTATCTTTCTCACTATAAATTGAAGTGGAACTCATACGTATAAGGTTAAAGGAGGACCCTTGTATACAGTCAGTGTTATGAGCACAGTCGCCATGAGGTTTGAATTAATCACTTTGGTAACAACTCATCCATTCATCCAGTGTAACAGTGTAAACACACCCACACACACGCACACCCACATACATACATACATACATACATGCAATCACATACTTATATCACATTGTGTGCATGATAAGCAATTCATGATGAAACATTTTGTGATATAGTTGATGTGGAGCTGTTATATTTTAGGTAGGTTAGTGTGCCGTTAATAATGCTTTAGTTGTATATATATATATACCCCACTAAGTCTACCAAAGATACACTTTACAGTGTGAGGCATACATATACACGAGAAATTTGAATTACTTAATCAAGAAAAAAATACAAAAAGTTTACGCCATCACTTGACATATACAAATACAGACATTCTCAAAAAATCAATTACAGTGAGAGATGAGATGATTTAACATTCCAAGAGAGTTGAGAAGAGTCTTAAAAAATAACCGTTACAGTGTGTTTAAGTTTGATTCCGCTAATAATGACGCGTGAGTGTAGAGAGTGGATGATGAAAGAAGGTGAAATTAAAAGGTGGATGGCGGTGGGAGTCGAACTTGCTGCTAGTAAATGTCAGTTTGTCAATCTCTAAAGGCAACTTTGACGCTTATCAACTAATTATATGTAGATAATCAGATCAAAGAAAATTCTATTCTGATGGTGAAGTGTTTTGAACAAAAATATTTGAGAATTCGGTTATGGATATATATATATATATATATATATATATATATATATATATATATTCAAGTATTGGTTTTGTAGGGATTTTGTTTGATTGCATGGATGATTTCATCATGAGCTGAAATCAGTTAGAGAACCACTGGAAAACCTGGGAGTACTGGACAGCTGTTTCGTCCTAGTTTAGGACCCTTCAGCAGTACGCACCCACCACCAGGGTTCAAACCCAGGGCCTTCTGGTTACAAGGCGAGCTCGTAGACCATTGAGCCACTGGGACCCGATCCAATGGTCCTTGAATTCTAACTTCTGCCAATTCACTATATAGCGCGACCACTTCGCAATGTCTTCTTTGACGAGTTACTGCCTCATCTTCAACCTGCTGTACCCTTTATATATATATATATATATATATATATATATATATATATAAGGCATGCATATCTGTGGCATGGATTTTCTTTTCAACACAAATTAACCCAAAGTAAAATGAAGATCATCCCCCCCTCATAGACTTTCTTTAAACAAACTTACATTGTAATGCTAATCCGGCTAATTGCGTTGAAATCGATCTGGAGACTGGAAGGCGACCATCTAAAATATCTTTGCGTACTTGTAGGAAGAATTGATATCTAGAGGAATATAAGGAAAGGAAAAGAAATTTGATTAAAGAAAAATATTATTTTGGATGATTTTATCTTGAGTCGACATCAGTTAGAGAACCATTGGAAAACCAACCAGGAACACTGGACAGCTCTTTCGTCTGCCTAGTTTAGTACTCTTCAGCAGTACTCATCTAACATCGGGGTTCAAACCCAGCAGCTTCTGGTTACAAGCCACTGGGAGCCAATCCGATGTCCAGTGCATGAATTCTAACTTCTGCCAATTTATGACACAATGGGACCACTTCGTAATGTCCTCTTCGATAAGTTACTGCCTCACCTTCAATCTGCTGTACCCTACTAGTCACCGTCTCCCAATTACTTAAATAGTTTCGTAAAATTAAAATCAGAAGTGTTTGAATTTGTTCTAGTGGGAGCATACGGTGTTGAATCAGGTAAGAACCGATTGCCCAACAAATTTGTCAGTGGATTGGTCGTGAAATCACATACCAAGTTCGTGATAGGAAGGTGACGCGTTGGATGTTGGAAGGTGAAATGAAGATTACTTAAAGAAGGAATGAAATGAGACAGGTTAAAGGAGATGGTAGAGAATTCAGTGCAATAGAGATTTACCGCTGAAGCCTTATTTTCCTCCTGCAACGCAGAAACCGAATAACAGTGACCAGTGGGTGTATGAACGACAAGTATAAACAGTAGTTCTTTTTATTAAAAAATGCAAAGATATGAATACAGAAACAAACAGATACACATTTTAGAAATCATTTAACCAACTCCCTTGGATTTGCGTAAGATAGAATGCCTTATGACTTGTGGTCATTCTTTTTTATGCCAACATATTCAGTAAGCCGCATACCTACACGATCGCCATTTCATTGTTCAATGTCCCATAGTACATTTTCGCAGCATATCTTATCATATTGTTTGACTAAATAACGGCAGTAAACAAGTATGTGCGGCCCGTATTCACACCACGTCTGTCTGTCTGTCTCTTTTCGACATAGAACTTTGCGCCGATGTGCGTCAGTTCAGGTCACCACACTCCATGTAGCACACAAAGCAAGAGAAGAAAGTACAAGAAATGCATAATAGAGACAGTAAACAGAGGTGGGAGACAAAGAAATAGTGATAACGAAGAACAATTTAGTTTCATTGGAAATCATAAGTCACAAGGAGTGGATGCATTTGCGCCAGCCGTTGAGAACGATTTTGAGCCATATCACTAATTGTGTGCAACCATTGGTTTTTACCGTCCCGAGGATCCCAACAAGGAAGTCTACGCCTTCCTAGGTGGCTTAAACTAACTGTTGTGGATTTGATTGACCGGTGCTATGCTTTGGTTTGACAGCCGCTAGCTTTTTTCCAGCCTGACCCTATGTCAGCTAACATTGCCCTTCGATGAAGGCGATGACTAGACATACGTAACACATGTTCTAACCATCTCAGTCGATGTAATTTCACAGCCTCGTCGATTTAGAGAGGCGTTTACGAAGAACTTCTCCTTCAATGTCACCTTTGAATTCTAGATTGATCAGAAGTATTTTCTTTGGGACGGATTGGACTTGTTCGGAGGTCTTCTTTGATTTGAAGTTCTTGTCTATGAACCTAGGCGGAAAACCGTTTTCCATCAGAGTTCCTCGAAGATTACTCAGTTTTCCATCAATCACCTCCTCGCTGCATATCTTCCAATTCCTCGAGGAAACCTCGAGCTCAAACCCACGCTATATATCCAAAAGAAATACGTTCAACCCTTGTCCTTGCCATGGTCATCATAAATAGGTAATTCTTCTGATAGTGACTATCCCACAGCCTTTCTCAATCAAACTTCCTGTTTATTCATGCTATTTTTGAGTTTTTCTTAATCCCTATTTACACTACCATATTTTCATACCCATACTGGCTGTCTATTTTGTGATTTAATTGTTTCTGCATATTTAATCCCTGATTGCATAAACAGATATTCGTCACACTAGTTATGATCCCAGTAGATTTTTTTATCCCAGCATCCTATCTATTGTTGTTATTTCTACATTTCTAACCCCTAATTGCACAATATGTCAATCTTCTCAGTAATTATGATGCTACTTTGTCAGAGCTTTATTCTTCCTCCTATTTATTATTATGGCATTTTAATTCCTAACTGTAATTCAAGCATTACTTCATTGATTGGTTACAGAATTTCATCATGAGCTGACATCAGTTAGCGAATCATCGGAAAATCTAGGAAAACTGGACAGCTGTTTCGCCAGCCTAGCGTGGGATTCTTCAACAGTACCCACCCACTGCCAGGATTCGAACCCAGATAGGCAGTTACCTGGGAATCTAGTGGGAAGTTATGACCAGTGGGGTACAGCAGTTCGGTTGTGAGGAGAAAGAATCTCCACGAATGACATTGGCTAGCGATCGAGCGATGTCGTGAATTGGCAAAGGTTTGGAATTCATGGACTGGCCATTGGATCTCGAAGGTCTCAGTGGCTCAATGGTCTACGAGCCAGCCTAGGGATAAGAGGGTCCTGGGTTCGAACACTGGTAATGGGTGCTTACTGTCGAAGAGTCCAAAACTAGGACGGATGAAATAGCTGTCTGGCAGTACTCCCTGTTGGTTTTCCAATGGTTCTCTAAATGATGTCAGTTTTTACAACCTACTAATGTTGACATACAGAGTATACATATACCCAGATATTTCATCAAACATTGAGTTTCTACATCACACAAAGTCTGTTTTTCTTCAAAAGAACTAATAATTAATCCATGCCAAATACTTAAAAAATTAAACAGAAAAAATTATAATAATAATGATACAAAAGGATAGAAAAAAACAATCGATCGATAAAGCTTTAGTGAAAACTCAAGTCTAAGAGAATATAAAATACAGCCTGACTATAACACAGTCACAGAAAAGGTCATTCCCGTATTAAATGAATCAGTATTACCATATTTAACTGTGATACTTCTTGGTCAGAGATACATGTGAACAGCGATGATATAAGCATAATTTATTCCTCCTACATTAAAATGGAAGTAGTCTTTTGTATATCGAAGATTTTATCTTGTTTATGATGAAAGGTATTGTGCGGTATTATCTACGTTATATTTCTTAACTAATTAATATACACTCTCTGCGTGTGTGTGTGTGTACTTCATATCGCTGGCTAGTTAGTTAGCTGGTTAGCTAGACAGTTAATATTGATATATAATGACATGACTCATTCATATAGTCTCTTCAAAAGGCTTCGGAATATATATATATTATGTGCACCTTATCTTCAAAGCACCACTTGCACAGATCTTCTATGTTGTGCTATTTTCTGTCCTTCACGTTGTAATCCTTTCATGCGTCTCTCATGCATCTCCACAACGCTGTATCATTTACTTTCTCTGACATCAAATTTATCACCCTGCTATTTGATGGTTCATGTCAATGAACGTCTCTTTAAGTGTTGGTTTGTAGGGATTTGATTAGTTACAGGATTTCATCATGAGCTCACATTAGTTAGAGAACCATTGGAAAACCTGAGAGTACTGGACAGCTGTTTCGTCTTAGTTTTGGACTCTTCAGCAGTACGCACCCACCAGAATTCGGGTGTCAGGGCAAATACTCGCCGAGGACATTCGCTAGGGGTCGTGCTATGTTGTGATTAGGTAGGAGTTAGAATTCATGGGACATTGGATCGGGTCCCAGTGGCTTAATGGCATATGAGCTCGCCTTGTAACCAGAGGGTCCTGGGTTCGAACCCCGGTGGGTGTGTACTGCTGAAGAGTCCCAAACTAGGACGGAGGAAACAGATGTCCAGTACTTCCAGGTTTTCCAATGGTTCTCTAACTGATGTCAGATCATGATGAAATCCTGAACGTCTCTTTACTTACATACTACTGATAAATATTATCAGTAAAAGAAAAGCATTGTTATTCTTTATAATGACCCAGAAACTCTGAAATCTCAAAATAATAAAACTGACCACCTATTGTTATCAGTTAGAAAAGCATTGGAAACCAAAGAGTACTGAGGGGGTGTTTCTTCCCTAGTTTTCGACTGATCAGCAGTACGTGCATGGCCAATGGGTTCGAACCCAGGACGTTCTGGTCACAAGCCAAGCTCGAAGATCATTCAAACACTGGGCTCCGACCAATCTACGAATTCTAACTTCTACCAATTTATGACTTTAGCGCAACCATCAGCCAAATGCCATTGGCGAGTGTTTTTCCTCACCACTGAACGGATGGACCCCACCGGCCATGACTTTCAACTAGAACTCCAAGTAACTTTGTCCAGTACTCCCCGGTTTTCAATAACTCTCTGACGGATATCAATACATTGTCAAACTTGAAAAAATAAATCAAATCCCTACAAACCAACTAATCTCTTGAAAATTGATAATTGTCATCACAGGAAAATTTAGAGGGGTTTCATCTCTTCTACATGGTTTGTATGAAGAAAAGAAGTAAACCCTAGGCGAAACCCTTGATAAGCGTGGTATTTCAGTGGCATTTAAACCCACAAAAAAATCACCTGGAGGCAAAATCACCTGAAAGCTTAATAATTCAATCAATATGACTAAACAAAATAATTTGACTTAACAAATGCCATTTATAAAACACGGAATAATTGAGCAAAGAATATTCTTTTCGATAAATTTCCATTCTGGCTCTACAGTCATACATATATGTTTATATACATAGAATATTCTAGATAAGTAGTTGTTATGTACTCGTCGCTGAATTATTGTTATGGACTGGTCGAGAAACTAATAGTCCTGACGCGAGAAGGCGGAAATCAGAAGACCACTAGGTTTGCGATGATACTTCTATTGTCCAAACACAAGGAGACGAAAATAAATGGTCTCACACCAAAGTGGTAAGCAAGTCAAGTAGTTGTAAAGTAAAGTAGTTCACACAAATTGTGAATGCGAATATATATAAATAATTCAGACAAGCGTGGGAAAAATCATTAGACAGTCTTAACATGAATGGCTAATTATAATGGAGTGTCGATCCAATTATACATAGCGAATATAGCAGACATGCCAACAAACATATATGGATATATGTCACCAAGCAACGGACTGTCAACAAACACTCATATTATATATAATATAATATAAGGAGAATACACATTATTAAAGGAGACAAGTTCATACAAGTGAAGTGGTCACAGACTAACCGAGCAAACAGAAAGAGAGACCAACATGCACACACACATAAATATATATATGTGGATACATATCACCTCCCCTTTTGAGAAGATGGATGATTAGTAGGATGTTTACCTGGGGGTTTATCTGGGACCTTTGGGCTTGTTGTTGACGCCTGTCGTTTCGTCTGATTGTTGGGTTTGCGGCTTCGGCTCCGTCCGGAATTGTCTAGCATTTTATGCTTCTTGACTGTATTGCGTAGAGAATTTAGTGGGACATCAGCCAGATGCAAACGATCGAACCAATCAAGTCCCAAAACATTTAAATCATTCTTCGTGACGTAACAAATTCCTGTGAATTTGGTATTGCGGAAGGAAACAGAACATTTGAGTTCACCAATTAGTTTGAGCCGCCCACCACAGGCGCTGACAAGAGACTGGGAAGTATTGGTGATAGGTGGTCTGCCAATATAATTCCAAAGTTTCTCTGATATAACAGTAATATCAGAGGCAGTATCTAGCTGCAGACGAGTATCATGACCATTCATCTGAAGGTCAATATATTTCCGCATAGCTGGTGTTGTGACTTGACAGGTTGCACGTAGACTCAGTGATCTTTTTGGAGATTTAGGACCGACATTTTGTTGAGCTTTTGCTGGATTATGATATCTGAGTTGGCGTGGCTGACAAAAACCATTTTTATGACCGATGATTTTGCACTTGCTGCAACGATGATTTTTGTATGGGCAAGACTTTACAAAGTGCCACGCGCCACAATGCCAGCATGGTGATGGTGGGGTCTTCTTTGCAGTATTTTGTGAAGTTGGACGAGTATGTGTAGATTTCCGCGGAACATTAGGAGAAGTAGGTGGGTCAGGAGTAGCTGATGAGAGATTTTTGCTCTTGCGTAATGCACGAATATCAGAGCTTCTCGAAGGTGTTGATTCGACCAAGTGTGTGTCTTTCTGCAGATTAATCAGCCGTTGATATTCATCAGCTATGTCATGTAATGTTAACTTGGGATTTTGTTCTAGCTGATTGAGCAGTCGAGTTCGGATATCTGTGAAACGAGGAGATTGGAGACTGCATATGAGAATCAAGGCTTTGAACTGATCATCTGTTAAGGACCTGAGTCGAAATCTCTCACATTCTCGGTTGACTGTGCCAACGTGAGTAAGAAAATCATCATTTTCATTCATTGCCAGCTTGAGGCAACGATAACGTATACTGAATAATGAGGAGTGGTCTCCGAAATGTTCACGCAGCAACTTTATTGTATCATCGAAACAATTGTCACGTGGTTTCTGTGGTAAAATTAGGTTGCAGTACCGTTCATATTCTGCCGGACCCAATTTACGTAGCAAAACTCGCACCTTCCAGGCATCGTCTTGTGAGGCGAGATCAACAGTGAATAAATCCTCATAACGTTGATACCATGTGTCAAAAGTGACATTAGCCTCTGGGTCATAATTGAACTGTGAAATACTGTTCACAATGCCGTCGACAGATGGTAGCATGGTATGATTGGGATTGCTTGAAGGTGAAGCTGGACCAGTCTGTTGGTTGACGAACATTTCCATTAATTTCAATTGTTGTTCAAACAATAATTCCAATTTAGAATAATCCATAGTAAATTGTTATGTTGCTGCTGCTGAGTGGTTAATAGTAGTTTCCCTCCCCGTCGCCAAATTGTTATGTACTCGTCGCTGAATTATTGTTATGGACTGGTCGAGAAACTAATAGTCCTGACGCGAGAAGGCGGAAATCAGAAGACCACTAGGTTTGCGATGATACTTCTATTGTCCAAACACAAGGAGACGAAAATAAATGGTCTCACACCAAAGTGGTAAGCAAGTCAAGTAGTTGTAAAGTAAAGTAGTTCACACAAATTGTGAATGCGAATATATATAAATAATTCAGACAAGCGTGGGAAAAATCATTAGACAGTCTTAACATGAATGGCTAATTATAATGGAGTGTCGATCCAATTATACATAGCGAATATAGCAGACATGCCAACAAACATATATGGATATATGTCACCAAGCAACGGACTGTCAACAAACACTCATATTATATATAATATAATATAAGGAGAATACACATTATTAAAGGAGACAAGTTCATACAAGTGAAGTGGTCACAGACTAACCGAGCAAACAGAAAGAGAGACCAACATGCACACACACATAAATATATATATGTGGATACATATCAGTAGTCAATAACAATACTGGTGTTTATTTAAATAATATCTTGCGAAACTAGACAATGGGCTTTTGAGGGACGTTATTGATGAGCTTAAATTCTATTACCGGTACATGGATGATGCATTTTTGATTATGAAAAATGAGAAGGAAGCAAAGAACATCATGGATAAATTTAACGAGGTTCATCCTGCAATAACTTTTACTATTGGGAAAGATAAAGACTCTAATATTTCATTTCTAGATGTCCTTATGACTAGAAAAGAGGACGGTACAATAAGAAGAAGTGTACATAGAAAACCTACCTAACTACAACGGGTCATTATACTCATTTTCTCAGCCTCGTACTCTTGAAATACAATCGCAATCTGATAGAGTGCTTCCTTCACAGAACAACAGCAATCTGCTCCAATGAATGTCTTGATGAGGAACTTAGTAATATCAAATGGTTGATGAGTGAAAATGGTTATCCACAGAAGTTCATTGATAAGAATATGAATCTAAATTCAAAGCAGCCCAAGGTACCGACAGTTCCTAAAACGGAGGGCCTTATTCTTACAAATGCAGTTCTTTGGGGAAAACGTCAGCGAGATACTGACACAACGCCTTAAAAATACGGTAAAAAGAGCATTACCTGCTTCCGAATTACGCTGTGTCTTCAAAACCACTCCTATTTTGCGTTCGGGGGTAAAAGACAAACTGCTTAATTTCACCTCTTCCATGTGTATCTACCAATTTAACTGCTCCTGTGGAATGAGCCAGTTACTTGCATAGGCTGTACAATTAGGCGTGTTTCTCGTCGGATTTCCGAACATCACCCAGTGTGGTTAGGTAGAGAACAAACAAAATCTATTCTCAGCGCTATTCTATCTCACCCATCTTGTGGATACACAACACAAGATTGATGTTAACCATGCTTTTGGGATCATTTAATGCATACCAAAAAATCTCAATTTCACCCTAAGAGTTCGACTACTAAATATTGCTGAGGCTGGCTCTTGGGATCCATATTCAGAAGCCTAATTTGTGTGTCCAAAAGAAGCTAGTTCAGACATTGTCCTTACCTTGACCATGTAGGTTCGAATGATCCTCACTTTTCTGTAGAAATTTCCTTCATTTTAGTTGATATTCTATTTACTATTATATTTTTTATCAATATTATAATTTAAGCATTTTTAATGAACTGTAACTCCATTGACCTCACTTTGCAAAGTGACATTATTTAAAAATCACTAATATTATTATTGACTACTTATCTAGAATATTCTATGTATATAATTGTAGAGCCAGAAGAGAAATATATCGAAAAGGATATTCTTTGCTGAATTATTTAGTGTTTTTTAGATGTCTGAATGAACATTTTCGTTAAATTGAAATACTATTTAATCACTCCACGGTAAAGTTCATAGATCATGTCAATTTTCTGAGAACATTGACGTCTTCAGAGCCTGGGAATTCAGTTAGGCATAGAATGAAATAATCAACTTTAAAAAGCTATTTAGAAAACATCTTATTAGTTGTTTTGGAATTTAGGGAAACAGAATCACACAATAAGATAGTTTGGGATAAGAATTCTGCAACAGGATGACTGACTGACTGATTGACTGGTTTCAGTGTAGGAATTTCCACAGATGTGCAGCACTTCGAGTTGCCACACTTCCTCCATGTAACACGTAAAGCAACAGAAGAGAATAAAGAGAGATTCAAAAGAGAGATAATAAACAGAAATATGAGGCAAAAAGAACAGTAATACAGAAAAACAATAGAATTTTATTGGATATTATAAATCACAAAAAGTGAATGCATTTCTCCCTACCATCCATAACAATTTTGAGCCATATTACTAGTTGTCTCTAGCCACTGGTTTTTACCATCCCAAGGACCCCAACCAGTTAAGAAGTCTACACCTTCCTAGGTGGTTGGCTTTAACGAACTGCTGTGGATTTCATTGACTGGTGAGGCTAGGATTTGGCTTAATCACCACTAGCTAACTCCTTTTCAACCCGATGCTATGTCAGCAGCTAACACTGCTTGTTGTTGAGGAAGGCGCTGGCTAGTCTAGGCATGCATAACACATGTCCTAACCATCTCAATCAGTGTAACTTCACAACCTCATCGGCTGATTTCCCCTCCTTACCTAGCACTCGATCGATGCCTAACCTCACTATTGCTCACATTATTATACCACTTAACACGGGAGATAGAACGCAGACACCTATGATCAAAGACAGCTTGCTAGCATTTTCATGTCTTTCACTTTCAATAGCCATGTCTTGGTCACAGTCATAAAGGAGGACAGAGATAACTGTTGAGCAGTACACACGCCTTTTGTTCTGCAGCTGGATATCACGTCTACTAAGCCCGAGATGGCTTAAGTTGGCATATGCCAAACCAACCTCCTGTGTCCGTGTTGAGACTTCGTCAGCGACCAACCCGCTGGGATTGGTTAATACGACTCCCCAAGTAAGTAAAGTGGTCAACACGCTCTGCCAACCGCTCTACCTATCTTTAGACCAGGATACTAGTGTTAGAAACAGACTCATGGAAAAACAATTCTTACAAATAATAACTAATTAGTAAATTATCTGAGAATTAACATCAGCATTTCTCATAGCTGCACGTCGTTGGCACAGCGATAGAATGCTTGCCAGCCACGCCACATATGTTTCGGAGTTCGATTCCCAGCCACAGACGCACTCCTCCTTTTCCTCTCTAAGCCAGTAGATAAGACTGACAACGAGGCAAGGTAGGGCGTGAGGCTAGCAACTCCGTCCCGTAAAAATATAAAACACCACTGCTACCGAAACTTCAAGCCTCTAGCTTAAAGCCCTATGTTCCAGCACTGGGAACGTAAATGAATAAAATTTAAAGAACTTAATAATTTCTCATAGCTAAGTATTTATCTGAGATGTTAAACATTACTTCAAACGGATTCTGTGTAACTGTAAAACAAATTGTATCGATCTGAGAAACTTTCGATGAAAAGATTAGTGATGTGAGTTCGAATCTCTTTTTTGCTTTTTTTAATCATCTGTAACAAAGCTCATCATCAGCATACGTGAATAAATGATTATTATTATTGTTCCCCTGGGTTCCTAGTGGAACATAAGGCTTCATTTGCACGTCTCCCCTCTTGCTTCTGTCTTCTGCTGTACTTTTCACCTGCATCCGTGTAAGTCCATTCTGTTTCAACTCCTCTTCACACGATCTGTTCCATGTCACCTTGCATTGACGTCCCACTCGCCGCTTCCCTTTCGGGTTCCAATCGAGCAATGACCTGACGCGTGCGCGATGTCATCCAGCGGCCTCCTCAGAGAGTGTCCAATCCATCTCCACTTTCTCCTGCATATTTGTTGGTTGGCGATTGGTTCTTGTTTTGTTTGTTTGTTCCCATAGTTTCTTGTCGGTGATTCTTTCCGGCCCGGCCATCTGATCTTCAGTATAGAGCCAGCGAAGACAGTTGTTGGTTGATAAAGGTCTGCAACAAGCTGTTGGAAATATTCTTTGCGACCCGCCCGCCAAGTTTCTGATCCGTATAGAACTGACTGACTTGACATGTTTGTATTGAAAATCCGACCGAATTTTGTTGTTGATGCTGAGTTGAGTGACGAAGATTTCCAGATTGGTTTCAGGTTGGTTGATGAATGTGTTTCTCGCCATTCCGATTCTCGCTCGATTTGACATCCTCGTCCGTTCCGACTTCCTGTAGTTGAGACAATGCTCCCTAGATAAGTGAGTGAATGAAGTAACCTCTTTCAAACCCCTCCCGTTGAGGGGGATTGGCGCTGGATGTTGCTGCTGTTGTTGTTGTTGCTTGGTTATTTTCATAACCTTCGTCTTCTCTATGTTCACCTAGAGTCCTGTCTTCACTGTCTGCTTGTTTGACCAGTTTGTTGGTTTCCACTTGTAAGTCTTCAATTTTGTGTGACATCAAACAAACGCGCGAAATCCAGGTCTTCTAGGTTCTTCATGTCCGTCCAGACAGGATATCCCTGTCTTCTCGTTTCCCATTGACTGTCTGATGCATAATCCAATCCACCACAATTAGGAATATCATTGGTGATAATAAGCAAGCACCCTTGTCTGACTCCTGTGTTTACTCCAAACGCCTCACTGAGTTTTCCGTTATGGATCACTTGACATGTGCCGCCGTTGTCGTACAGCTGTTGAAAAAGGTTGATGAATATTTGGGGTACGCCGTAGTACTCATGAATAACTAATAGTTAAAAGAATATATATATATATATATATATATATATATATATATATATATATATATATATATATATCAAGTGGACCATTTTGATTGGACTTTGTCAGATGAATGCTTCATTAGCGAATGAGGTGAGTCACATGTTAATTATTCACAGTATTTTAATTACTCATATTTGGCCAATGAAATCTACTGATCAAAAATAATTTATATTCAGTTATTCTGCATGATAATGGTAATATCTAGATCTCAGTTACAGATAAATACTTTACTATTTGGTGTTATATTATTACTACAAAATTAAAACATTGAATTCTCACTATTAGGGAACAAAGTCTACCTTTTTTTATTAAGCTTGATTTTAGAAATTGTCATTAAACTGTCTTTTCTTATTATTTCACTCATTCGAACACATGCACACACACGCACACACACACGCGCGCACACACACAGTATTGTTGTACATTAAGATCAATCGAAACCACCTTAAATTATAACCAATGCCTACAAAGATTACAATAAGTCAAACTGCTCTTTCATTACATATTTTTATACAATATAAACTGACCTAAACACTATGCGCAACTAATACGACAGTTAAATACGAATAATAATAATAATACAACGGAGATAATAATATTTGTGCGCACATAGATTGTTACCCACACACACACATACACACACACACTACGCACACACTTGCCTATTTAGTCCCTTTGACCACAAAACCCGTTATTTGAAAATAACGCCATATGAAATAAGTAAGTGTGTGAGTGTGTATGTGTGTGTATACATATAAAGCTTTCTTTTCGACCAATTCACATACATAAAATCAACCAAATGAGTAACGAACAAAATAAAAAAAGAGAAAAAACAACAATTACAAATAATCGAAATATAATCAGTAAACTCCGTAAGAAAAACTAAATCTCATATATATTTTTTTCTTCTAGTATGAGACCTATTGAAAACCAGACAGTACAGATTACACCAAAGAAGTGGAGCAAAGAAAACACTGGGCTGAACACTTCAAAAGACTTCTAAATCGTCCGCCACCTACAACGCGCCCAACAATACAAACAACGGAAGCAGAACTACCAGTGAACATCAACCCCCACCCCGAGGAAATCAGAAGTCCTGAATGCCATCAAAATGCTAAAAGCTGGAAAAGCAGCAGGACCAGACGGAATCCCAGCAGAAGCATTGAAAATGGATCCAAAGACAACAGCGGAATTGATGACGCCATTACTGGAGAAGGTGTGGAAAGAGGGCAAAGTACCCGAGGATTGGAAGAAAGGATACTTATTCAAACTGCCAAAGAAAGGAGACTTAAGTCAATGCAAAAACTGGCGTGGAATTATGCTCCTGTCCATCCCAAGCAAAATACTAAGCCGCATCATCCTGGAGAGAATCAAACACACCGCCCTGGATGAAAAACTTCGACCGGAACAAGCTGGATTCAGGAGAAACAAGTCATGTATTCATCAAATCGCCACACTACGGATCATCATTGAACAAAGCTTAGAATGGCAGTCACCTCTCTATCTCAACGTCATCGAATTTGAAAAGGCCTTCGACAGCGTCGATAGAGAGGTCGATTTGGAAACTACTTCGCTACTACGGCGTGCCATCGACAATTATACAGCTCATCCAACAGTTATACGACAATGCTGCATGCCAGGTTATCCATAACGGGAAACTTACGGAAGCCTTCGAAGTGAGGACGGGAGTAAGACAAGCTGGCTGCCTAGTATCGCCAATGATCTTCCTGATTGCAGTAGATTGGATAATGCGACAGACAACGGCAACCAACGAGGGAACAGGCATAAAATGGACTCACACAAAAGACTTGGAGGATCTGGACTTCGCCGATGATATATGTCTGGTTTCCCACAAACTGGAAGATATGCAAGTGAAAAGCAACAAGCTGGAAGAAGAAGCATCAAAGACAGGACTTCAGGTGAACGTATAGAAAACAGAGGTGATGAAGATCCCTGGCCAACAGCAACAACAACAACAACAGACGACAGTCAGCCAGCATAAATGAGAGGAACCTGAAAGAAACAACCTCCTTTACCTACCCACCTGGGAAGCATCGTCTCAACTACAGGCGGAACTGACGAGGATATCAAAGCTAGAATCGGGAAAGCAAGACAAGCTCTCATTACTCTCACTAAGTCTGTGTGGAGGTCAACAGCACTCAGCATGAGAAATAAGATCCGGATTTTCAACTCTAATGTGAAGTCAGTCGGTGCTACTTACTACACGGATCAGAGACTTGGCGCGTCATAAAGAGCATCTCCAACAAACTACAGACCTTCATTAGCAGTTGTCTCCTCTCAATACTCAAGATCAGATGGCCAGTAAAGATCAATATCAGGGATCTCTAGGAGCTAACCAACCGGGAACCGATTGTGAAACGAATAGGCAGGAAGAAATGGAGATGGATTGGCCATACTCTGAGGAAACCATCAAGTGGCATCACTAGACAAGCCCTCGAGTAGAACCCGAAAGGGAAGCCGCGAGTTGGTCATCAGTGCAAGGGTGACTTGGAGAAGGTCATGTGAAGAGGAGATGAAAGCGTGTGGGCAGACTTGAAGTGGGGTGAAAACGTTGGCAGAAAACAGAAGGCAATGGAGGCGCACAGCTGAAGCCCTATGTTCCTCTAGGAATTAAAGGATATAATAATACAGGTTACAGCCTAGTTGGGGAATCATCGGCAATAAGCACCCATCACAAGGGTTCGAACCCAGGATCTTCCGGTTACAAGGCCAGCCAGCTTGTATACTATTCAGCCAATGGGTCCCGATTTCTCAATGGTCATCCCATGAATTTTAACTCCTACCAATTCGTGATTCAGGACGACCACCAACCAATGTCGTCGGTGGGGTATCCATCCTCACACTTGTCTGGATCCGCCTCGCTGGTTACGATTTCTCATTAGAACTCCAGGAAACTCTGTTCTGTAGCCAGTCATTAGTGAGCATCAGATTAATTTTCAAGAGTTTGACTTGTAGGGATTAGATGGTGGTCACGCTAAATCATAATGTGGTATAAGTTAGAATTCATGGGATGGCCATTGAGGAATCGGGTCCCAGTGGCTGAATGGTATACGAGCTTGCCTTGTAACCGGGAGGTCCTGGGGTTGCAGCTCTGCCGATAGGTAATTTTAATGTGACTGGCACCAACCAATGTCATCGGCGGGAAATCCATCCTCACCCCTCGACTGGATAAACCTCACTGGTTACAACTCCTCACTAGAACTCCAGGAAATTCTGTCCTGTAGCAAGTTACTAGCGAGCGTCAGATTAATTTTCAATAGCTTGGTTTGTAAGGATTCGAGGTTGACCATGGATTGATATCAGTTAGAGAATCGTTGAAAACAAGCAGGGAGTACTGGACAGTTGTTTCATGGTAGTTTTTAAATCATCGGCAGTAGGGGCACCCAACGGTCAAACTCGAAAAAAACAAAACAAATCTAATCCTTACAAACCAACTCTTGAAAATCAATCTAATATTATCTGGGCAAATAATGTCGTTTCGAAATAACCTTAGATAGACTTGGTTCGGCAAACTGAATATGATATTCAAGTATTGGTTTGTAGGGATATGACTGATTGGTTACAGGATTTCATCATGAGCTGACATTGGTTAGAGAACCACTGGAAAGCCTGCAGGAAGTACTAGACAGCTGTTTCGTCCTAGTTTGGGACTCCTCATCGGTACGCACCCACCGGGGTTCGAACCCATGACTTTCTGGTTACAACACCAGCGAGTTCGTAGACCATTAAGCTATTAAGACCCAATCCAATGAGCTACTACTAGACTCAACTGTTGATTAGAACTTCGTTCTTCGTGAACCATTCATCTCTGTCTAACTGTTACAACAAGAATCGGCGATAAATGATAACTGAGGTAGTCTTCTTTTGCTAAACAAGGTAGTCGACCCAAGGCTAAAAATTTTTAACAAAATCAAAATGTTTTTCTCAGTTATAATCGTCGTTACCTTGAATTATGTAGAAAGATGTTGTAGTCATCCAATCTAGTGGAAGGGGTGTATTTGCTTTGTTGTACATATATGCTTAAGTGAACCAGCTTTACTCATGGTTTATACTGACAAAAAAAACAACTAGCAATTTATATATTACCGGAGATTTATTCACCAAATACAAACACGTGCAATACGTCTGGATGCGTTGTGTTACCGCTGAATATTAAAAAAGGTCAGCACCTGCATGTTCAAAGCATCTTTCACTAATTTATTATGTTCACTAGTACTCCCTTGGGTCCCTTGTGGAACAGTGAGCTTTGTTTTATTCTCTGCCGTCTTCTTCAGCTGGCCGCATAATCGCCCACAGGTTCTCACCTCCTCCTAGCACGATTTCCTCCATGTCACCCTGGAACACACACCCAACTCGTCGTTTATCATTCAGCTTCCAATCGAATGATAGCCTAGAACGCGCTATCAGTCTACAGCTTGCTCAATCCATCTCTATTTTATTCGGAATATTTATTGGTTAATAGGTTCTTGGTTGGTGGATTTCATCAAGAGCTGACATCAGTTAGAGAAACACTGGAAATACCAACACGGAGTACCGCCAGACAGCTGTTTCCTCCATTCCAGTTTGGGACTATTCTGCAGTACGCACCCACCACCAGGGTTCGAACCCACGACCTTCCGGTCACAACACCACCGAGCTCGTAGACCACTAAGCCACTGGGACCCCACCCGGTGGCCCATGAATTCTAAATTCTGCCAATTCATGACATAGCGCGACCACTTCGTAATGTCTTCTTCGATAAGTTACTGCCTCCCCTTGAACATGCCAACCATTAGATCATCAATATGGAGCGAAGGCAGCTTCATAGAATGTAGATATTTTAATTTAACGTAAGGCGAAGGAAGTCACCTGTTAGCGTTAAGTGCCATCAGACTGTGTTTAAGATCCATGTTGACCACCTAATTTTTATGATGACAATAATCCCTGAACTAGTAATCACCTAGAGTTGAGTTGAGCTCTAAAATGCACAAAATTCACCAAAGGGAAAAACAGCTTACCTTGTATATTCTTCTTGAAGCCATACAGGATCAGGAACGTAGAATTTCACACGGAACCAGAATGTATAATTTGTTACACCTTAACATGTTGGTTTTTAAAAAAATAAGGAATGCTGTTAAAATTTAGTCATTATTATTATTATTAATAAATGGAATGCTCGAATATACATTTCAATAATAGACTTTACTAGACTTCAATATAATTGATCATAAATCAATATTAGTTCAGCTGATTATGGATACAATGTATGGTAAATGTTTTCACCCTAAACTATGAGTAATGCATAAAACAAAGTCCATTGAAAAAAAACAACACGAATGAATTTTCAAGTATTGGTTTTGTAGGGATTTTGTTTGATTGCATGGAGGATTTCATCATGATCTGATATCGGTTAGAGAACCACTGGAAAACTTAAGAGTACTGGACGGCTGTTTCCTACGTCCTAGTTTGGAACTCTTCATCAGTACGCACCCACCAGGATACTACCGAAGAGTCTCATACTAGGCTGACGAAACAGTTGTCCAGTACTCCAAGGTTTTCCAATGGTTCTCTAACTGATGTCAGCTCATGACGAAATCCTCCATGCAATCAACACGAATGAATATCTGCGGTGCTACATAATAATACCATCTCATGATGAACTTTAATGTATTTCTGTTATCGTAAAATTTTTATTTACTTTTTATTTTATTTCTCTACTTTCCTAGTGGAAAATAGGGCCTCAAGCTAGAGCTTTTAAGTTTTGATAGCTGGGGTGTTTCTCTTACGTGGGTGAGGTTCTTAGCCTCATGTCCAATCTTCTCTCTGTCTATCTTTCTTATTACCGGCTGACTGAAGTAAAGGAGTGCGTCGGTGGCTAGGAATCGATCCGCCGACCGCATGTATGCTTGGCGAACATTCTACTGCTCAGCTACCGACGCACAGTTATCATATCACTTTACTAAAAAAATATATATCCAGTGTCCACATAAAACAAAATTGATTTAATTCATTATATTCATGAACTGTCCATGGGTGTTTATATCAAGACTGCAAATCCTTTCATTAAAAACTCAACAACAATAGAAAGTCGTCAGATTTTATTCAGGAAATTTATGAATAACACCATTAAAACAGGTAAATTTCACACCAGTATATCAAATCCATAGCTCCTTGTCCATTTGTTAAGTTACGTAATAAAAAACACATCATGATTGTGAAGAATACCCTAGTCAGCAGAAAACTCATGTCATCTTTTGAGTAAATGGCCGACATATGTTTATCTTTTTACTGTGTCAAAAATAAAGTCTGCTAAACTATTTAAGCAATCTGTTTACAGAAGACAAGCTATAAGCCTTTGAGATGACATTACACTAGGGTAAGTTTACATTTCTTATAGTTATAAGTGGAATTCATCCTATTCCCAGTTGAGTACTTAACGCTCTAGTCGACATCGATTTACGAGGAATATGTATACGACAAACATATTTATTTGTACAACTAAACACACCATAAGTGCAAATACTGGAGTAATACCTAGAGTGCTTTAATTACTACAAAAGGTCCGCTTCCTCGACGTCCATCTGACAAGAAACGCCGACAACTCTATGAAAAGGTCCATGTATAAAAAGCCTACATGAACTGGACAATTCATCAACTTTCAAAGCTTCGTGTCCCTAAGCAGAAAGAGGAACCTGATATACGCTCTTTCCTCGAGGACTCGGAAGATATGCAGCAAGGAAGTGATTGATGAAGAACTGAGTAATCTCCAAGGAACCCTGATGGAAGACGGTTTTCCGCCTAGGTTCATAGACAAGAACTTCAAATCAAAGAAGACTTCCGAACAAGTTCAGTCCGTCCCGAAGAATATGTTTCTGATTAATCTAGAATTCAAAGGTGACATTGAAGCGGAAATTCTTCTTAAACGCATCTGCGAATCTCTGAGGAAGACATACTTCGCCACGAGCCTACCACTAACGTTTTCCTGCAAGAAACTGTTCAGTCAGAATGCGAAATACAAGCTGTCGCATTGGGCCACTTCAACGTACATATACCAGTTTACTAGCTCTTCCAGAGCTGAGTACATCGGCCGAAGTATGCACCAACTTGAAAAACGCGCTCGTGAACACTATCCAGTGTGGCTAGTGAAAGGAGAATGATAACGAGTATATAGTTCAGTGATAGAACATGTAGTCAATCCAGGACATTTAGCGCCATTCGAAAAATCCTTCAAAATCATTTACAAGATTCAATCAAACCCTTTCGAAGGGAGTAAAATTGAGACATCTGGCCACAGCCGAGGCACTAGCCATTCAAAACCTCAAACCCACGCTATATATCCAAAAGAAATACGTTTAACCCTTGTGCCTGCCATGGTCATCATAAACAGGTAATTCTTTTAATAGTGACTATCCCATTACCTTTCTTATCCAAACTTCTTGTTTATTCATGCTATTTTTAAGTTTTTCTTAATCCCTATTTACACTACCATATTTTCATATCCGAACTTCCTGTCTATTTTGTGATTTAATTATTTCTACGTATTTAATCCCTGATTGCATAAACGATTATTCGTCACATTAGTTATGATCCCACTGGACTTTTTATCCAACCATCCTGTTTGTCTTGTTATTTCTACATTTCCAACTCCTAGTTATATAATATGTCAATCTCCTCAGCAATTATGATGCTATTTTGTTTGAGTTTTATCCGTCCCTCTGCTTATTATGGCATTTATATTCATAATTGTAATTTTATTAATTTGGCTCTTGGCCGGAAATTATTCTGGAACATTCCTAACCATTTATTATAAGTACCAGAATGTACAGCCTAGTTGATGATTTCGTCGGAAAGAAAATTTTCTTCGCTGCAACTGTCTTTTTATTCTCTTTGAAAAAACCGATCGGGTGTGAGAACAAATACTCGCTGAAAACATTGGCTAAGGGTCGCGCTATGTCGTGGATCGGCAGAAGTTAGGATTCATGGACCATTGCATCGGGTCCCAGAGGCTCAATGGTCAACGAGCTCACCTTGTAACCAGAAGGTCGTGGTTTCGAACCCTGGTGATGGATGCGTACTACTGAAGAGTCCCATACTAGGACGGAGGAAATAGCTGCCTCGCAGTACTCTGTGTTGGTTTTCCAGTGGTTCTCTAACTGATGTCAGATCATGATGAAATCCTGTAACCAATCAAATCCCTACAAACCAACACTTGAATAATTTATATCTGTTTTCACTTATAGTTCAGTCTAGACACTATGTCATTACTGCGGATTCTATTGATTACAAAATCTGAACACAAATTAAGTTATACATTAAATTATTCTGTTAATCATCATGTAACTGTTTATGGTACAAAGAAGCAGAATTGAAGGCGGGTATTAGATGGTTATCCACAGGCCTGTCAAGGACACACATACAAGTACACTATGCAATTCAAGTGTCACGATAAAGAGCATGATTTAAGAAGCTAAAAAGATTTCAAAATTGATTTTATCACTAACCAATATCTGCTAGAAAGCAGCAACAACAACAACAACGAGCACCAATTACTACTGTCAACGGGGGAAATTTCGACCGAAGTCACATCCATCACTTATTCGAGCAGTACTGATCGCGTTTCAACTACGCGCAAGTGGCATAGACGACGATGTCAAAGGCAGAATCGGAAAGGTCAAAGAGAACTTAATCATTCTGAAATCAGTTAAGTTAATCAGTCGGTGACCATACCACGTTGAAAGCACCGGTTCTCCTCCGATCACCGAAGTTAAGCAACGTTGGGCCCGGTTAGTACTTGCATGGGTGACTGGCTGGGAATACCGGGTGTTGCCGGCTTTTTTAGCTGCGTCGGTGGCACAGTGGTTAGGACTCGCGCCGATCATGCACATGATCCGGGGTTCAATCCCCTGCCAAGGCACACCTGATATCTATGGTCGGCCGGCGAAATTTGGGCTACCGATATCACATGCTGAAAATTCCATACTTCTACCAAAAATATAAAAAAATAAGGAAATCTTCTGGATTATGAAGCATATAAACAACAAAATCGGAATTTTCAACACAAATGTGAAGTCACTTCTCCTTTAATTGGGTCAGAAACTTGCCGCACGTGTTACGAAAAGCATTTTCAACAAGTCGCAGACTTGCAACAACAGGTGCCCTCTGGCTTCTTACTGAAGACTATATGGACGGCTAGAAGGAATTAGAAACAAGGAAACTCCGGGAATAAGTCAACCAAGAGCCTATTACACAATAGCTATGTCTAAGAAAGTGGAAATGGATCAGACCGTCAGGTGACATCACACGCCAAGCCCTCGAAAAGAAACCTAGTAGGAAACAACAAGTTGGGTGTGTGTCCAGAAGAAATCGGGAGAAGAGAAGATGAGATATTGTGGACAAACGTGGGGGGAGGCGAGTTATAAAAGACTGCGGAGAACAAAAGAAAGTGGAGATGTGCTGTTGAAGCCCTATGTTCCAATAGGAACGCAAATGAATAATAATAATAATTGTTATCCCAGATAATCTTCACGAAACAAAGCTACAATGACGGACAATAAGTTGTATTTGAAGTGTCCACAATTAAACGGTACATTTTAATGCATTGTTTCTCTGACACTGGTTGTCACCTATTGAAATTTCAGGTGCAATCTTATTACCTTAAAAGCACCAAAGAAGGAATCACCGTAGAGACCATTTTAAGCCTCTTTTAGCCATTCCATGGTTGTTTGAGGCCATTTAGTAGTACATATCCAGAAGGCGAACTGTATAACCTCTCAGGTATGAATACTTTGTTCTTGAAAGCCACTCACGGGATATGCATCTGGTTTTATAGTTCACATATTTGTCGAGCCTGAGGACACATGCAGATCTTTGCGGTTGTTGTCCAAAACACTAGATTACATTTTAATTCATGAAGCTAAACACATAATGTTGAAATGAATAGTTGGACACCTCTCACATAAACTAATCCAGGTGGTTTGAGCTGAATCGGATCTCTCTACGATGAGTGAAACTGCTTATGCCACTGATGAGTGGTTGTTTGGTGTTTAAATCACTTCATTATGACCACATAGAATGATGTGGTTAAGTAAAGGACAAACAAAGTCTATTCTCAGCGCTATTCTATCACACTCATCTTGTGGATACACAACACACAAGATTGATGTCAACGAGGTGGCTTTCAAAATCATTTACCGCATACCAACGAATCTCAGTCTCGCCTTAAGAGTTCGACTGCTAAATATTGCTGAGGCTGGCTGTTGGGATCTATATTAACAAGCCTAATTTCTGCGTCGAAAAGAAGTTAGTTCAGACATTATCCTTACCCTGACCACCTAGGTTTGAATGATCCTCAATTTTTGTGGAATATTCCTAATGTTAGTTGATACTGTATTCGCTGCTACATTTTTATTATTACAATTTAAGCATTTTTAATGAACTGTAATTCCATTGATCTTACTTAAAAAATCGATATTATTTAAAAAACACTAATATTGTTATTAACTACTAATCTAGAATATTCTATGTATATAAACATATATATAAATATATTTGTAGAGCCAGAGGAGGAATTTATCGAAAAGAATATTCTTTGCTCAAATATTTTGTGTTTTATAGATGTCTGAATGAATATTTTCGCTATAGTAATGTTTCTGTTCAAAATTTTCATCAATTAGTCTTCTTCACTTGACAAAAGAAATATCTTAGCCAGAGAAGATTACCTCACAAGTTAACAAAGACTGTGAAAATAGTAAGGGACAAGTCGACATTATTGACTGAGTCGGTATTCAGGGAAGAAATAAGGTTTCGTGATAAGATGATATAATATTATTCGTAGTAATTTCTATCTAAAAAGAACTTCAATGCTTAATGTTACTCATCTACAAAGCTTATCCTCAAATGATAAGAAAATCTAAAGTTCTAAATCTCAATCACTCAATATCAAAGTTCCCCGTACAACTTATAGTGTGATGAAATGTAAGTTGGGTTCCCTACACAGAGATTTCGTTGATCAAAAACCTAACAATAAAACAAGGATGGACTAGGGTATACACGATACCCCAAAAGACTACTCGATTCCACCTGTGATTGTTAGACGATTAACTCATATAATCATAAGCAACAAATGCAATAGTCTAACTGATAACTTTCTCTGTATGTTCGTGTGTGTGTGTGTGTGACCAGAGTGTTAGGCATGGAACTCAAAAAGCAACAAAAAAGGAAAGACATCTTCCAAATTGTAACGCTTAGTATTGTCAAAAATATGAAATGAAAGATATTTGACGTTGAAGTACACAGCCATGAACTGTACATCATTTAAGTACAGTCTGTTTCATATATTTTTGAGGGAAATAGAATGCAATCCATATTATCAAATAGTTTTTACTAGGTCTCAATAGAAATATATTGTTGGTGTGACTAAATACCACATAGCACAGTCATTTTTGCAGCTTTATATAACTACAAATATTCAAAAACATCACGGATTATCTTTATCTACGGATTGATTGTATCCTTAATCTAGTATGAACAAAACATTTAGCTGCAAAGAACTACATGATCCATACTTAAAATTATAGTGAGTTTATTTTTAATCTCTTCACCAAGAGCATTAAATATGAGCGAAAATTGGATGGAGAATTTCATCATGGGCTGGCATAAGTTACAGAACCACTGGAAAACCAGCTGGGAGGACTGCTGTTTCTTCCGTCCTAGTATGGGACTCCTCAGCAGCATGCACCCACCATCGGGGTTCGAACCCATGGCCCTCTGGTTACAATGAAAGATCGTAGATCATCAAGGCACTGGGACCCACCCTACCCAATGGCTCATGAATTCCAAATTCTACCAATTCATAACAAATACTCACTAGCGACTGGCCCTATTCAGGCAGTGACCTGGGGTTCTAGGGGAATGCCGTCACCAGTAGGCTACACCAGGTTGAAGATGAGGCAGTAACTTACCGAAGAAGACATTGCGAAATGATTGCGCTATGTCGTGAATTGGCATAACTTAGAACCCATGGACTGGCCATTGGATCTGGTGGGTCCCAAATGCTCAATGGTCCACGAGCTCGTCTTGTAACCAGAAGGTCCTGGGTTCGAACCATGGTGGTAGGTTGGTACTGCTGAACAGTCCCAAAATAGGACGGAGAAAACAGCTGTCCAGAACTGCGTGTTGATTTTCTAATGATTATCTGGTTCTCAGATCATGATGAAATCCTCCATCCAATCAAACAAAATCCCAACAAAATTAATACTTAAAAATGAGCGAAAATTATCAGTACTACGGATTTTTCTTGTCACATTCAGTGCTGAATTTCAAATGCAGATTACAAATTCAAGCTTTTTATATGAATTCTGCATACCTACTGTCACATATATAATTGTATTAAAATTAGCCAGAATCGAAGTTGATTGACCTAATTGGACATTTTCTCATTCATACTTGGTTCAGAGTAAATTTTAGGTCATTTATGCGTGATAATATGACACTTCAAGTTGACTATGTTTACTATTATATAATTTAGAGAGATTTTTCTTTTTAACCTAACCAATTAATCGAATGAAATTAAAGCATCTAAGAAAAGGTGACAACTAAACTATTAACTGATTATTTGAATTGTAAATAAACGAGGCCAATTTCATATGTGTGACATTATACTTGAAAATTTATGGCCCAATAGAGTAAAGCACCATTTTTCAAGAGTTGGTCTGTAAGGATTAGTTTTGTTTTTAAGAGTTTGACCATGGAATTATATCAGCTAGAGAACCGTTGAAAACAAGCAGGGAATACTGGGCGGTTGTTCCGTCCTAGTTTGGGAATCATCGGCAATAAGCACCCAGGAACTTCCGGTTACAAGGCTAGCCAGCTTGTATACTATTCAGCAAATGAGACCCAATTTCCCAATGGTCATCCCAGGAATTTTAACTTCTACCAGTTCGTGATGTCCCGCCGATGACACTGGCTGGTAGTCGTGCTAAATCATGAATGGGTAGAAGTTAGAATTCATAAGATGGCCATCAAATCGGGTCCCAGTGGCTGAATGGTATGCCAGCTTGCCTTGTAATCAGAAGGTCTTGGGTTCGAGCACTGCCGATGATTCCCAAACTAGGACGGAACAAATGTCGAGTGCCCCCTATTTGCTTTCAATGGTTCTCTAACTGATATCAATCCGTGGTCAGACTCATAAAACATCAATACAATAAAAATTCGCAACGTGATATGGCAATTAATATCATTGTAGAGGTGGATTTAAGAAGTCAGCACTTTCCAGTATACCCATTCGAACATTAGGGAAAACATGAAATTTAGCAAAAATTTCTTTTCGATTCTTTCAATAACTTTTCTTTTCTTCGTCAAATAAAATGACTACAGTATATCACTAAACTTTCTTTGAATTCATATTGTCAGAAACCTCTTTTGTGGACTGCTTGTCTGACATCATGGAGTTTAAATACTTACTGACAGAAAATGCTTATTCAGAGGGTTCTGTCACTTTTTTTATTTTAGCAGAATCAAATAAAGATAAAATTTTCAATACTTTTCAGTTCATAAGTCCCCCAGACCCAAACAGTAGGACGGTTTCCTCTCTGATGTGATCAGTACTTTCCGTGTGGTGACATTTCCGACTAATTTTTATGCTTCAAAGAGGTTGATTGTTTTATTTTTATTTCTGAGACCTACTACTGGACTATGATGAGTCAAGCACATTTCATTTATCCCACCATTATCTAACGGATTTTAGACAGACACGGCCTCAATAATTCACTCTCATGGTTAATAGGACCGAGTGGCTAACAATTTGTTATACTCTAAAACATCATCATAGCCGTTTTAAACATTTCGGTTTTATACAACACTAGACAACGATAAAACGTGCCGTTTCACATGAAACTTTAAAAAGAACAGTTTGGCACTATTTCTCCGAGTTCAACATAATAAGTGAAGTGCATTCGAATTATCTCGAAGCTATAGGAATCCAGACCACGACATGATAATAATACAGGAACATGCTAGTTATGAATCTGTTTTACTAGGTTGATTTGACAACTGTAACTGGTTAATATAGGCATTATGGTATAATTTAAAATTGAGTGCAGTGATGAAAATCCACAACAGTTTAAGTTCATCTGACTTTTCATATCTCATCTTGTTGTTCTCTACTTTTTGTCTTACAACACTACGAACGTTCACTAAGTTATTTATTGTAATTCCTTTTCCATTTATGTTGTAGGTCCCTCGTTGATCTGGTTGAATTGCCATACAGTAATGCCGTGTTATGTCTGGATATGTTTTCTTGTGAAATTACACATTACCAGAATAAAAGATTTCATGATTGCCTTGCTATTTCAGATTTGTTTAATTAGCACAGAATCAAACATAAAATCAGAAGTTCAAAAAATAAGGTTGACTTTAAATTCAAGGTTTTGAATAGAAAACCTAGCACATGAACATTCTTCTGGGAGAAATGAGTTGTGCATTACATGAAATGAAATTGACATGCATTCTGTCAAGACCATTAAGCCTTCCTTACAATGTCAAATAAAGTCAGTTTTTCCAACTTCATACAAACAGTCATTTGTAACAATCATCTGAAGATAGGCTTCAAAAATTACATTGCTAAACCTGTAATTAACCGTTCACAATGAACATGATGATTTTCTCTCCAACTGTGTTGCTCTATTGATGAAGACAACAAGTTCTTACAGACAAACAGAAGGTGGGGACAATCCGCTAACGTCTCAGAAAGAAGGACTGATTTCTTTTGGAAACACTTTTCAGAAAAGGTTTAGGTGAAAATAAAGTGTATTAAAGTATTCGAATGAATTCGGCTACACCTGCTTGCTGACTGGTTGTATATTGCAGGCCGTACCTCTTCAAATTACACCCAACAAAGCCAGTAAACGAGTTGTATTCAATCATATTTTTGTTGATAAATTTAGAAAAAGGACTGCAGGGTTGTTTAAACCAATGCCAGCTAACTATAGCTGTCAACGAATTTCAGCCTAATAGAACTCTGTAGTTCTGAACACCAGTTAGTTTTGAGATACCTTTGCAAACCAGGTTTATGGATACTTAATACTTTTTAGTTAGAATTTTGTAAATCAATGTATTTAAGAAGGAAACCAACAAGAAATAGTTTTATTTGAGGTTTTACTCATTGTATTTGCACATTTTATTACAGAAATAATTCTTGTCTACCACAATAAAAAAACCATTCAGTGAGCTTTCTTAGTTGAACGTGCTTAATTCTTTGATGTGTACCAGTTTACGACATGTATTTCACTTAGTTTGAAATATACTCTATTTACATGATATTTGTCTGATTTAAAAACTTTTCACCGAAAAACGTCGAAGTAACGAGTGATTTGTTTGGTAAGTGATGAATTTCTTACCTTTACATTGTTTCTTTATCCTTCTTGTCGGATCCAACCATTTCTGAAATGGAAGACAGTAATATAGCTAAATTCATTTTATTGAGACAAGGGTATAAACAACAAACATAGAATTTTATTCAGCATAATCTACTATGGAGAAGTTCGAAGTTTTCAGAAAGTATTCGTAGCCTGACTCACACAACTAAAATGCGGTAATTTTAGGTATTTTTTCATAAAGATAACTGCGTTCTGTCTATATGAAATACCCATTATTAAGTTAATCAGTAATTAAGTTTTAACATTCCAATGAGGCACAGATATATTCTCTGAAAGACTACGGTTTATTCTAGGTTCAAAAATATGAAATCTATCAGTAAGATATATCATATTTAAAAGAATAAACTATCGTATGGATGAAACTCAAGCAAAGTGCATTTTCGGGAAGTTTAAGCTACATAACATTTCTGCTAAAATATCGAACATTCCCAAAAATTGACACCAAAAATATGTAAGTGAAACCTTTGTGTACAGACACCCATAAAGTTGTGACCTATATTTCATTTCATCTTCATAATCAAATAAAACAATTAGTTCATATTGTATGCCTTACCAGTTGATTAAACGTTTGTTTCTATGCTGTTACCGTTAAGGGTGAGTGCATTAAATAAAAAGGAAGTTCTGAGATATTGTGCGAATAGGGACCTACGACAATAAACTACCAGTTCACTTGCCATAATATTCAAAACCCTAAATGTTAGTTAATTTTGCGATAAAATTAATCCAAAAAGACAAGATATATACAAAACTGAATTTCAGCGATATGTTGTATGCATTCAAAATGAGAAAATTAAAGTAACGACTTCAATAGGAGTAAAATTGCATGTTTTACAAACTTCAAATCAAAAAGATAATCAGAGATATATGTGGAATGTGGTCATATAACAGTAAGCAAATAAACACTAAAAAATCGGACCTAACATTTCATAACATCTACTTTTACATGAGATGTATATCTGAAAACTATGGAATAATACAAAATTACGTTTTAAATGATGCAACTTACAATTAAGTTTCCTTCCTCTGACTCAAAAATTGTAAATACAAGTCCGAAGAAATCCCGTTCAAGTAGCTCAAGATAATCAAATGTCAAATCCAGAAGTGCTTGACCAATGCATCGTTTCTAAAAATCCATAAGATTTACTGTAATAGTCTTACATCAACTCTAAATGCGACAGCTGTAGAATCCAGCAGCCAAATATTACATGTGATGGAATTCTGGTAAACCGATCTATCAACCTGCTCTGCAGCCTCAACATTGTAAGTTCCACTAAACTTGAGCGTCATCTAATGTAACAGCTGTTTGAAAACAATGTATGTTATCTCATCACATTATCAAAATGCATTAAATAGCAATGATTCATGGCGCCATAATACATAATAAATCCATATTTTTCGTTGTCAATAATAAATTGTCAATCAAAAGGAATCATGTGCTTCAATAACAGTGTTACGAACACCTGATTTTTAAAATAATTACGGAAACACGATATCAACCGTAACGCAACAAATTCAAGTATTTGCTTGTTTACATGACTGGTTTAAACGAACCAGCCGGAATATGGACATTGGAAAATGTAACATGCAAGGACTGTCACAACACAATTGTACTTTTTTGTTGGATTTTAAAATTAGAAGCATTGTACCTAACTTTTTTTAAATCGGTTAGTGTTAAAATAAACTTAACTCCCAAGTACAATCTGGAATACGGTGTGCTTCTTGTCGCTTCGTCTTCTCACTAGCCTATGCTGTCTACTTGTTTCACTACTGACCATGTTGTATACTTTGGATTTTGCAGGAACCTCTTGCCCTCATCCGAAGACTATTCTTCAACCGGTGCACAGCTTCTACCAGTAGACACGACTCCAGCAGTGAACGCCTGTGCATTATATTAATAATTTGTAGCAGTGGACCTTAACTGTATAACCAAGTAAGCACTTAGTGTATATAACTCATTACTGTACTTTTAATGATATACTGTTACACTATCATCTCATAAACCTGGACTTTTATTCAAACACTTGTGCTGTTGCTAAGCTTGCTAGAAAGTCCCATACAAGCACACTGGTTAGCGCTCTCGGAAAATGGTATGTAAACCAGAAGGTTGAATTTATCTGTACATTGTTTGGTTTGCGAATGAAACATACACTCTCTAGTTTTTTGAGGCCAAGCAGCCAAAAGTGTTTGAATTACTACATATTTCATTTTAGTTTTCTGACTCGTTTATTGCACTTATTAGAGAAAATTCCCAGCGAGGTTTTCGTTTATTTTTTGAATAATAGGGCAGACAACCTCTAGACACAATCCAATATCCAATATCCAATATCGTTTTTACGAGCTAGTATAAACCAATTTGATTTCTTTGTGCTCGCCTCTTGATTGTGAGGTATAGGTTCTTGATCTTCGGTAAACTTCTGCGTAGCTTGTCCCGCCACTCGACTGTCGTAGCTTTGGTTGACTCCAAAGGGAGTAGTGCTGGGATTAATTATATGTGGTTTGTAGTATGAGGTATGTTAAGACTGTTACTACTGTGATTGGAGTTGATCCTTTCGCCAGTTAGTCCTTCGGTATTGTCGACAAGAGAAAAGAGATAGTAATAATAATAGTAATAATAATAATAATAGATATAATTAGTGAAGCTATTCAGACTAAGAGACAGAAACGAAAATAGGAAACGTAACAACAGTCAGCTCATGAAGTTTGAAGAATAATATATATATCGGTAATAGTAATAATAATAATAATAGTAATTATAATATTAATAAGTTGTCAGGAGAGTAAGACGGGAGAGAATGTAAAGAAGTAAAATGACGAGTTTAATTATCTACCCTGATTGGTAAATGCGATTTTAAGGAGATAGGCCATTTGGATGCAGTCCTTGTATCGCTGCATGGTTGTCCAGCCTTCGCTTAAAGGCGTCCAAAGACGGTGCCATAGCTACATCTGCCGGTAAGGAATTCCAGGGACGACAAACCCGCAGTGAAAAGAAGTGGGAGCGCACCCGGGTCCTTGCCCTCTGGTGAGCTATCCTTCTGGGATTTCCACGTGGAAGCCTATACCTACTCAATGGCAGAACACCTTTGTTTGGGTGATTCTGGTCATTTGTTATTTTGTAGGCAGTAATCAAATCCCCCCTAAGCCGACGGTAACTAAGTGTGAACAGGCCTAATTTCTTCAGCCTTTCATCATATGGTTTGTTTCGGAGACCAACCACTCCTTTTGTTGCCCGTCGTTGGACTCTCTCCAAGAGGTTGGCATCTCTTCTCAGCATTGGGGGTGCAATAATATTATGCACCTCAAGGTGTGGCCTGACGTATGTTTTGTACAACATTAGAAAGAGCTCAGGAGTGAGTGCACCTAACTGTCTATGCGTAAAGTGTATGACCGCATATGCCCTCGCTACATCCCCTGTGTAATTTACGCTTGTGTCCATTTTTTCCGTTAGAACTAGACCTAAGTCGCGTTCCGACGTTGTGCAGGACAAGCTTTCATTGCACAGGGTGTAACTTGCATTCTGCAGTCTACAGGTGCGCAACTTCACTACTTTGCACTTTTTCAAGTTGAAAGTCATGCCACTGGCCACCGCCCAGTCTTCCAGAAGGTTTAGGTCTTCCTGTAGCCTATCTGAGTCCTCCGGACACTTTATCGCCCTCCATATTTTTACGTCGTCAGCGTACAGGAGAGTCGGGCAGCTCAGACGGCGTGGTAGATCATTGATGAAAATCAAAAACATCAGTGGTCCTAGGATAGAACCCTGCGACACTCCTGATGACGATCTGTGCCAAGATGATCGGACTCGGTTAACCTTAGTGCAAAATTGCCTGTCGGCTAGGTAGTCCTTCAACCATGACAGAAGTGGCTCACCTATGCCTGCCTGTCTTATTTTATGTAGGAGAAGGTCATGGTGAACAGTGTCAAATGCCTTCTCAAAGTCTAGGAAGACCACATGGACTGGTACGTTCAAGTCCCAGCATGATGTCCAGTCGTCCCAAGCTGACAGTAGGTTAGTGACGCAGGATCTGCCTTTTCTGAAACCATGTTGGGCTTCATGCAGTATATTAGTCCTATCGAAATATTCCCTGATGTGGTCGTCAATAATACTTTCCAGTACTTTTGATACCACTGGGAGTAGAGCTACTGGTCTATAGCTAGCAGCGTTTTGCCTGTCCCCACCCTTGAAGATCGGAGAAAGGATGGCTCTTTTCCACTCCCTTGGCAGGGTCCCCGAATCCATTGAGTGTTGGAACAAGTCGCACAGGGGTCTACAGAGAGCCTCGGCGCACTGTTTCAGAACAGATGGCCTGATGTCATCACAACCTGGGGACTTCCCAGGTATGAGTCTCTGTAGCTTCCTTAGTACTATTGCGGGGTTTATTTGGGGAGTAGTCGCTAGGTCTTCCTCCTCTGAAATAGTGGTGCCACCATTTTGGTCCGTAACTGTAATATCCACATTGCTGTTTAGCTGTTTAGCGAAGGCTGAACTGAATGTTTCAGCCATCTCCAGACTAGTGAGATATTGACCGTTTGGGCCTACTAAGGCGCATGCCCCTTGGTTTGTCGGTTTTCTTTCCGACATGAATCGGTACAAGTTTTTAGGGTTTGATAGGAGTTTTTTAGCAAGGTTAGCCTGGAATGACCTTCTGTCCCTCCTAACTCTTGCATTACACCGGTTCCTGAGTTCGAGGTATGCATCATGGTCGGTCTGACTCTTAGATACACGCCACGTAAACCAAGCCCTCCGCTTTGCTTGCAGAATACGTTGCGTGCCTCTCTTCAACCATGACGTCTTTCTCTTAGGCTGTGTTGTGACTAAAGGGACGGTATCCGAGATTGCTGCATGGATAATCTTTTTTACCACTTCCCAGTGTTCATCCACAGATAGGTCGTCCCATGCTAAGGGCCAGTCTGCGTCGGACAAGAGCCTCCGCATTTCAGCATAGTCAGCCTTGCTGTAGCACAGACATGGTCGCGTAACATCCCATTGCAAACGCTCACGGAGGACAAGATCGAAACCTATGACTGCATGGTCACTGCTTCCCAGAGGAGTCATGATCTGGACCTTTTCGACGAGTAGCTGGTCACTAGTTAGAATATAATCTAGTTTTGATGACTTTCCACTAGGGCCCCACCTAGTGTCGTCTCCAACATTCTCAGTCAGTCCCGTGTTTCGAATAGTTTGCAGTAGGTTTCGGCCAAATTTTCCCTTAGCACACCCGGAGCCGAGGTTCAGTGATGGAGCATTGAAATCTCCAGCTATGGTGATTTGGTCGTAGCCCAAATCTCGTATTCCTGTGATAGTGCTGAGCAGTAGCTGATTGTGCTCTGCCCCACAGGTGGGAGATCGGTAGATGCCACCCAGTAAGTGCTTGGTGTGGCCTACGGTGAAATGACACCATATGGAGTCTGGGAGTTCGATAAGTGGTGGGTCCGTTGCGCGCACACATTTAAGTTGCCTATCAAAGTATATAGCAACTCCCCCTCCTTCCTTATTATCCCTGTCTCTCCTGACCAGTACCATATCACCTATACTGATTTCATTGTCGGCGATAGTGGGGTTTAGCCACGTTTCAGTAAGAATGATTATTTTCAGTTGAAGGTGCGCTTGGAGATTTCGAAGTTCACCTACTTTCCCTCTCAGCCCCCTCACATTGCTATATAGGCAACTGACAGTGAGTCTAACAACCTCAGAGTGTTGTGGGGTAGTTGACGTGAAACCGTCTGCTGGTGGGGGACTTGATGTTGGAACTAGTTGGCCGATTCCGATAGAACCGGCCCGTTGTAGTTTTTTTCAATGGATTTAGGCAGGACACTTGGGAGACACAGACTATTATTCTCAGAGCTGCATCGCTCTAGTGTCACCGAAGCTTGGGGTCGTATTAAAGCCTCAGTTTGCTGCCTCCTTATATTTCTGGGTCTGCTTTCACAGCATCGGATGTGTCCTCCAATTTTTCCCTTGGTCTCATACCACCGTTGAAGTGATATGGACAACTGCTCCGGGGAGTTGAATGTGACACACAGCAGCTTTGGAGAGTTAATCAATGTTAGATGAGCGGGACGAGGTAGTCGGAAAATGGAGATGGCTCCAGAAGCGCCAGGGGCCATCTGAGATGACAGCCATCTCCATTGTTGTACGTCGTGCATGTGTTTTTCACAAGCAGTGCCGGTTTCCAGCTCCGGAACACCGTGTACCACCATAGAGGTGGAAGGCATCAGTTCCGGTGACTCCCTCGCCATATTTCTGACGGCCCATGGTCTATCTTGCCGCGCTCTTATGTTAGAACTTCTGTCCAGGGCTAGTACCTGAGCCATTAGCAGTACTTTTTCGGCCTCTTCGGCTGAGTCCAGTGTAACCCGTAATGGGGGTGGCTTACCCTGAGGCGTGTGGACACCCCTGTACAGTCTGCACAGTTTTGCTGAACTAATGTTCAGACCTAGTTTGCCACACAGGTTGGACCACTGTTCCTGATCAAACAGGGCCCGTTGTTCGAGCAAGCTATCCGTGCTCACAGGTACGTTAAAGAGGATGAGAGAGTTAGACCGACTACCCTCAGACTTAGGTTTTGCCTTCGGCTTCTTGCAGTCCTTTGCATCATTAGCAACATTAGGCTTCGTCGGTACCTGGACAGCCTTTTTTGTGTTGCCAGGCTTGCTAGTGGATGCAAGTGGTGCCTTTGTAATTTTGCCCTCCCCTGTTGTGGATGGAACCTTGCTAATCTTCACCTTGTGAGAATTGGCATTTCCAGTCAGTAGGGCTGGTGTGTCCTTCTTTAAGTCTTTGACCAGTTTCGGCAGTGCGAGTTTAGCAGGGGGGAGCTGCATGATACTGTGTTGGGGCACAAGAGCATGTTATTTCTGCTATCCGCAGACACGCTTTGTGGGACTATGCCAGGGCGACAAAGTGGACACACGTACCAAAACCATGGGCATGGGTTATTTCTCATAAACTCATAGTATGCTTTCGGTACTTCTTTGTCACAACGGCAGTGCACCCATCGTTTGCAAAAATTACATTCAAACGCTGAATCAGTTTTAGAAACTGTGATGTTGCACGCCTGGCATTCATCCCCTTTCCTTGATGACGCCTTCGAGGTCTTATGACGTCTTGAACGTTTCCTTTTAGGCTTGATGTGTTTCACACACTGGCCTACAGTTGATGCAGGTGTAGAATTCTGTCCTTCTGGTATTGCCTGTGCCGTTTCAGTACTAGACTGTGGCAATGCAGGCGTTGTATCAGGGCAGACTAAAGCTACACGAGTCTTTAGGATCGGTATGCGGGAAGGGGTTGAAATCCCTGGATTTTTTCCTTCCCTGGCTGAAGCCCTTGTGACTACAGAGTACGGTATTCTAGTGGCTTTTTTAAGGCTGCTTTCAACAACCATATTAACAGTCACTATAAATTATGCTATGTACGTCTAAGAGAGCAACAGTTTCTAACCAAAAGAGCAAGAATAAGACTGAAAAAGTGTAAGGCAAGGAAAAGAAAAGGTTTTCGACTTTACCTAGTACTTTCTGAATGATCGGCTTCACGGCAATCACGTGGTAGACCAACAAGTCTTGTTTCTCTGAACGAGTGAGGAAGATGCTGCTACAAAAGTAGCACCTGAAGCTTTGGCAGTAGTTCGAGACAGCTGGACTTACCACACAGAGATTTACTATGTAAGTAATGGTTGAATTAAATTCACCGGCTAGGAAGATCAGGTTTCCCAAACGGATAATTCACAGAATTGGTATTTTCCGGTTGGAGAGGAAAAAGCACGTCGTATTCAAGGAGCGCGCCAACTGATATCAGTCACAATGATTGTGACTGATTTCATTCTGAGGCTATTTAACATGCCTGAAGACGCAGATGGGTATTTAAGAAGTTTAAAGTAAGGAACAACCATTTTCCAAGCGGGCTTTATTACAGGATGAAGCACAACAATTAGTGAATGTAATGAAACACTTTAGCAGCAAGGTTGTAACAATGGAACAAATTGATGGGAGGTCAAAAAAATTATATCGACAAAGCTGTCCCTATGCCAGCTGATTAATAGTCTACGTGTTGTAAAGTTGGTACGCCACGCTCTTCTACGGCAGTAACTTTGTTTACACAAGCTTTTTCCTGATTTTCGGACAATCTTTCCTCGTGTCAAGCATGCGGTAGTGTTGAGAGTGCAATCTGTGAAATTCAGTTTCATATATCATCGAGTTATGTGGCAAGATTTATGACCCATATATTTTACAAAATAAAATGACTGAAATCTATCCGGTACCAACAGACAGAACACCCAAAATCGTTTCTTAAATGTCTATTAACTTCTGGTTTAATAGCTGACTTAACTTCTCTTCTTAGTTATCTCACTGAATTCGTATATACATCCGAACTATTCTTTTATCACAGAGTAGACATCAAATGGGCAGATATGTGTGTGAAAGTGAGACAATGACGGTACTGAAGTAGCGTGCGTTCGTTTTAGACACTGTCAACAGAATTGATCACTGCCTAATAAGTTGGATTTCATGCGCCTTCCAAGGTGTGAAATCAACATCAGCACTTTGAATTAGTATTTATCAACTTTAATAAATCACTTGGATCTGCTTCGGACACTTCGGTAACTACAGCGCTTTTTACATTTTCGATAACTCACCGTCTAGTTGCTGAGGTTTCTACCTACGAATTTCTATTCATCTTGCCTTTGTTCTGTCTTATTCACCGAGTGAATCCCTGCCCTGAATTTATCAGGCTACCAATAAATATTTTAAAAACTTCCTCTGCTAATTGTCACTGAACCCATGAAACCCGACATCTTCTTAAACGATTGGTTTCAACTGTTGCAACTCCCTGATTTTGCTTTTTCCGAAAAGCCGGTATGGATAAGTTAATGTAATTATTTGATGTGGTTTCTCTGATTGAAGTGAAAGCCGGCCAGAAAGCCATCCTTCCTAATCAGAAATGACTCTATTCAACTGATTTCCAGCGGAGTACTTCATTTAAGCCTAAGGAAACATTGGGAAGTAAACGACATGTTATATGTATAGATTCAGTCAATTCATTCTCGCCACCCTAAGCTGACCACCAATTATATGATATGAAGCTTAAGTAAATGTATGAAAAACCGCGACTACAAGCCCAACCTGGTGTCAATGTAGTTGAAGATTGAACGATCAATTCATGGTTGTTTGCTCAAACCCAACTCCATATTTTTCGCGGGAGTCATCAATACGGCAGTCATCGTCTCATCGTTCGCTGTTCAGAGGAAGATAAAAAAGCTATCAGAAGTATTATTGTAATTTATTGTTATGGCATTTGTTCTTAGACTTTGTGTACAATAGATTAATGGTTGGAATTGTATTGTTGCAAGAATAAGCGGTTCTTGAGTCACCAGTTTGTGTAGTGGTTTTCCGTGTTGGTTATTGGGCATTGTTCCTGAAAGTCTTCCAGGTACATCGGGAGGTCCAGTGTAGTAAGACCTGAACATTTACGCAGGAATACAGGATGAGGTAGTCAGGGACTGTAAATACATATATGATAAGTATTAAATGAGGTCAAAATTTTCAGAACACTTATTGCTCCCCATGCGGCATATTTAAAATGTGAGTGATGTATCCACAGAACAATATTTACTCACTATGTGCTCAGTCGAATGAAGACAATAAAAGATGACTGAAATCCCGTTACCAAGAGGCTGGAAAAGAACAAATGCCTTTTTGATAACTTCGAAGGACTCTTTAATCAACCAACAAGTACATCCGGCCCAAAAATTATGCCTCAAGTGGCGGATACAGAACTACCATTAAATATCAACTTTCCGAGGGAAACCCGGTTCCTGATTGCTAAAATGTTACTTGAAGCCAGGAATGGAGCAAGACGAGGCCTAATCCCCTCAAAGGACCGAACATAAACCCAATAACCTCGTTGGTTTACCCACAGCACTGATGCTTTATTAGCTAAATCGTTTGCGCACGCCTCCTCGCTTGGTAGCTATTTCAAAATTACTCCCGGAGATTTCAATCTTCTGCAAATAAACTACTTAACTGGCTCTGGCCCAATAACTTCTGCAAAATGCTGGTCTCTACTGATTTCTTCGGAAAGAGGCAGCCTATTCAAGTAGTAAGCCATGGTGGCAACTTGTCGAAACTTTTGTTCTGTCATGGCATATTACCCGCTTCAACATGTTGGTAACCAACTTTCCCGTTTCAAGATGTCAAGAGGGTGCCTTCAACTGGAAGGTGTGGCTCTGTGTCGATGAGTGAGATTGTTATGTGGCTAGGCTTTTTGTGTATATGCCATTTTTGTCTTGCTTTTCCATTTTAGCTTAGTCACGGCTGGCCGATGTCTCCCATTGTCGGTTCATTTCGAGGTTATCATCGCTATGGAAAAAGGGATGGATGCAATTTTTGCCGAAGAGTGTAATGAAGGTGAACACTGAACGTTATTTTTGGAAATGGTGGCCATTTTTGGGCAACTCGAAGGCGCGAATGGTTCGATCGTATACAAGCTCGAAGAGGACGACCAAAAACTAATAAAAAGCTTTACTGTTCTCCACTTTAATTACCAAACAATAGAACTTCTTTCTTAGAATACTGGTGTTTCGGAGTTAAATTCGAATAAAGTACATAGTTTTTATCGGTGCGGAGGGTCTTCGTAACAATAGGAACTCAGGGATAAGTTCATTAACATCAGGTCATTTAGTTGACAGTCTATAACTGGGTGAAAGTTATCCGAAGGTGTTCGCCACTTAATTCCTCCGAGATGTCAGTCAGATGGAGCCGCTTGTCAGAGATTATAAGGGCCATTTTAGTCTGGTCGGTTGGCGAACACTCTATGGGCCCCTTAGATTACTGAGAATGTCTTGTCTTTGACAGTCTAATCAGTGTGACCCTATGGGAATATCAATTTATTACTAACCAACTAGGAGTCTGGAATTCAACTGGCTGGTCTTGAATATATTTCAGAATGGCCAGGTGTCAGCCAACTCTCATAAACCGTCAGTGTCCAGCTCTTACTATGCTGGACCTAACACTGTCTCTCGAAGACTCTCAGAAACAATCGGTAATAACCAACGCGAAAAACAAAACACAGATTGGCGACTCGAGAATCCTTCATTCTTATGCCAACATGTAACCAACAATAAGGTTATTACACACAAGATATCTTCCTCTGAACAGCGAACGATGAGACGATGACTGCCGTATTGATGACTCCCGCGAAAAATATGGAGTTGGGTTTGAGCAAACAACCATGAATTGATCGTTCAATCTTCAACTACATTGACACCAGGTTGGGCTTGTAGTCGCGGTTTTTCATACATTTACTTAAGCTTCATATCATATAATTGGTGGTCAGCTTAGGGTGGCGAGAATGAATTGACTGAATCTATACATATAACATGTCGTTTACTTCCCAATGTTTCCTTAGGCTTAAATGAAGTACTCCGCTGGAAATCAGTTGAATAGAGTCATTTCTGATTAGGAAGGATGGCTTTCTGGCCGGCTTTCACTTCAATCAGAGAAACCACATCAAATAATTACATTAACTTATCCATACCGGCTTTTCGGAAAAAGCAAAATCAGGGAGTTGCAACAGTTGAAACCAATCGTTTAAGAAGATGTCGGGTTTCATGGGTTCAGTGACAATTAGCAGAGGAAGTTTTTAAAATATTTATTGGTAGCCTGATAAATTCAGGGCAGGGATTCACTCGGTGAATAAGACAGAACAAAGGCAAGATGAATAGAAATTCGTAGGTAGAAACCTCAGCAACTAGACGGTGAGTTATCGAAAATGTAAAAAGCGCTGTAGTTACCGAAGTGTCCGAAGCAGATCCAAGTGATTTATTAAAGTTGATAAATACTAATTCAAAGTGCTGATGTTGATTTCACACCTTGGAAGGCGCATGAAATCCAACTTATTAGGCAGTGATCAATTCTGTTGACAGTGTCTAAAACGAACGCACGCTACTTCAGTACCGTCATTGTCTCACTTTCACACACATATCTGCCCATTTGATGTCTACTCTGTGATAAAAGAATAGTTCGGATGTATATACGAATTCAGTGAGATAACTAAGAAGAGAAGTTAAGTCAGCTATTAAACCAGAAGTTAATAGACATTTAAGAAACGATTTTGGGTGTTCTGTCTGTTGGTACCGGATAGATTTCAGTCATTTTATTTTGTAAAATATATGGGTCATAAATCTTGCCACATAACTCGATGATATATGAAACTGAATTTCACAGATTGCACTCTCAACACTACCGCATGCTTGACACGAGGAAAGATTGTCCGAAAATCAGGAAAAAGCTTGTGTAAACAAAGTTACTGCCGTAGAAGAGCGTGGCGTACCAACTTTACAACACGTAGACTATTAATCAGCTGGCATAGGGACAGCTTTGTCGATATAATTTTTTTGACCTCCCATCAATTTGTTCCATTGTTACAACCTTGCTGCTAAAGTGTTTCATTACATTCACTAATTGTTGTGCTTCATCCTGTAATAAAGCCCGCTTGGAAAATGGTTGTTCCTTACTTTAAACTTCTTAAATACCCATCTGCGTCTTCAGGCATGTTAAATAGCCTCAGAATGAAATCAGTCACAATCATTGTGACTGATATCAGTTGGCGCGCTCCTTGAATACGACGTGCTTTTTCCTCTCCAACCGGAAAATACCAATTCTGTGAATTATCCGTTTGGGAAACCTGATCTTCCTAGCCGGTGAATTTAATTCAACCATTACTTACATAGTAAATCTCTGTGTGGTAAGTCCAGCTGTCTCGAACTACTGCCAAAGCTTCAGGTGCTACTTTTGTAGCAGCATCTTCCTCACTCGTTCAGAGAAACAAGACTTGTTGGTCTACCACGTGATTGCCGTGAAGCCGATCATTCAGAAAGTACTAGGTAAAGTCGAAAACCTTTTCTTTTCCTTGCCTTACACTTTTTCAGTCTTATTCTTGCTCTTTTGGTTAGAAACTGTTGCTCTCTTAGACGTACATAGCATAATTTATAGTGACTGTTAATATGGTTGTTGAAAGCAGCCTTAAAAAAGCCACTAGAATACCGTACTCTGTAGTCACAAGGGCTTCAGCCAGGGAAGGAAAAAATCCAGGGATTTCAACCCCTTCCCGCATACCGATCCTAAAGACTCGTGTAGCTTTAGTCTGCCCTGATACAACGCCTGCATTGCCACAGTCTAGTACTGAAACGGCACAGGCAATACCAGAAGGACAGAATTCTACACCTGCATCAACTGTAGGCCAGTGTGTGAAACACATCAAGCCTAAAAGGAAACGTTCAAGACGTCATAAGACCTCGAAGGCGTCATCAAGGAAAGGGGATGAATGCCAGGCGTGCAACATCACAGTTTCTAAAACTGATTCAGCGTTTGAATGTAATTTTTGCAAACGATGGGTGCACTGCCGTTGTGACAAAGAAGTACCGAAAGCATACTATGAGTTTATGAGAAATAACCCATGCCCATGGTTTTGGTACGTGTGTCCACTTTGTCGCCCTGGCATAGTCCCACAAAGCGTGTCTGCGGATAGCAGAAATAACATGCTCTTGTGCCCCAACACAGTATCATGCAGCTCCCCCCTGCTAAACTCGCACTGCCGAAACTGGTCAAAGACTTAAAGAAGGACACACCAGCCCTACTGACTGGAAATGCCAATTCTCACAAGGTGAAGATTAGCAAGGTTCCATCCACAACAGGGGAGGGCAAAATTACAAAGGCACCACTTGCATCCACTAGCAAGCCTGGCAACACAAAAAAGGCTGTCCAGGTACCGACGAAGCCTAATGTTGCTAATGATGCAAAGGACTGCAAGAAGCCGAAGGCAAAACCTAAGTCTGAGGGTAGTCGGTCTAACTCTCTCATCCTCTTTAACGTACCTGTGAGCACGGATAGCTTGCTCGAACAACGGGCCCTGTTTGATCAGGAACAGTGGTCCAACCTGTGTGGCAAACTAGGTCTGAACATTAGTTCAGCAAAACTGTGCAGACTGTACAGGGGTGTCCACACGCCTCAGGGTAAGCCACCCCCATTACGGGTTACACTGGACTCAGCCGAAGAGGCCGAAAAAGTACTGCTAATGGCTCAGGTACTAGCCCTGGACAGAAGTTCTAACATAAGAGCGCGGCAAGATAGACCATGGGCCGTCAGAAATATGGCGAGGGAGTCACCGGAACTGATGCCTTCCACCTCTATGGTGGTACACGGTGTTCCGGAGCTGGAAACCGGCACTGCTTGTGAAAAACACATGCACGACGTACAACAATGGAGATGGCTGTCATCTCAGATGGCCCCTGGCGCTTCTGGAGCCATCTCCATTTTCCGACTACCTCGTCCCGCTCATCTAACATTGATTAACTCTCCAAAGCTGCTGTGTGTCACATTCAACTCCCCGGAGCAGTTGTCCATATCACTTCAACGGTGGTATGAGACCAAGGGAAAAATTGGAGGACACATCCGATGCTGTGAAAGCAGACCCAGAAATATAAGGAGGCAGCAAACTGAGGCTTTAATACGACCCCAAGCTTCGGTGACACTAGAGCGATGCAGCTCTGAGAATAATAGTCTGTGTCTCCCAAGTGTCCTGCCTAAATCCATTGAAAAAAACTACAACGGGCCGGTTCTATCGGAATCGGCCAACTAGTTCCAACATCAAGTCCCCCACCAGCAGACGGTTTCACGTCAACTACCCCACAACACTCTGAGGTTGTTAGACTCACTGTCAGTTGCCTATATAGCAATGTGAGGGGGCTGAGAGGGAAAGTAGGTGAACTTCGAAATCTCCAAGCGCACCTTCAACTGAAAATAATCATTCTTACTGAAACGTGGCTAAACCCCACTATCGCCGACAATGAAATCAGTATAGGTGATATGGTACTGGTCAGGAGAGACAGGGATAATAAGGAAGGAGGGGGAGTTGCTATATACTTTGATAGGCAACTTAAATGTGTGCGCGCAACGGACCCACCACTTATCGAACTCCCAGACTCCATATGGTGTCATTTCACCGTAGGCCACACCAAGCACTTACTGGGTGGCATCTACCGATCTCCCACCTGTGGGGCAGAGCACAATCAGCTACTGCTCAGCACTATCACAGGAATACGAGATTTGGGCTACGACCAAATCACCATAGCTGGAGATTTCAATGCTCCATCACTGAACCTCGGCTCCGGGTGTGCTAAGGGAAAATTTGGCCGAAACCTACTGCAAACTATTCGAAACACGGGACTGACTGAGAATGTTGGAGACGACACTAGGTGGGGCCCTAGTGGAAAGTCATCAAAACTAGATTATATTCTAACTAGTGACCAGCTACTCGTCGAAAAGGTCCAGATCATGACTCCTCTGGGAAGCAGTGACCATGCAGTCATAGGTTTCGATCTTGTCCTCCGTGAGCGTTTGCAATGGGATGTTACGCGACCATGTCTGTGCTACAGCAAGGCTGACTATGCTGAAATGCGGAGGCTCTTGTCCGACGCAGACTGGCCCTTAGCATGGGACGACCTATCTGTGGATGAACACTGGGAAGTGGTAAAAAAGATTATCCATGCAGCAATCTCGGATACCGTCCCTTTAGTCACAACACAGCCTAAGAGAAAGACGTCATGGTTGAAGAGAGGCACGCAACGTATTCTGCAAGCAAAGCGGAGGGCTTGGTTTACGTGGCGTGTATCTAAGAGTCAGACCGACCATGATGCATACCTCGAACTCAGGAACCGGTGTAATGCAAGAGTTAGGAGGGACAGAAGGTCATTCCAGGCTAACCTTGCTAAAAAACTCCTATCAAACCCTAAAAACTTGTACCGATTCATGTCGGAAAGAAAACCGACAAACCAAGGGGCATGCGCCTTAGTAGGCCCAAACGGTCAATATCTCACTAGTCTGGAGATGGCTGAAACATTCAGTTCAGCCTTCGCTAAACAGCTAAACAGCAATGTGGATATTACAGTTACGGACCAAAATGGTGGCACCACTATTTCAGAGGAGGAAGACCTAGCGACTACTCCCCAAATAAACCCCGCAATAGTACTAAGGAAGCTACAGAGACTCATACCTGGGAAGTCCCCAGGTTGTGATGACATCAGGCCATCTGTTCTGAAACAGTGCGCCGAGGCTCTCTGTAGACCCCTGTGCGACTTGTTCCAACACTCAATGGATTCGGGGACCCTGCCAAGGGAGTGGAAAAGAGCCATCCTTTCTCCGATCTTCAAGGGTGGGGACAGGCAAAACGCTGCTAGCTATAGACCAGTAGCTCTACTCCCAGTGGTATCAAAAGTACTGGAAAGTATTATTGACGACCACATCAGGGAATATTTCGATAGGACTAATATACTGCATGAAGCCCAACATGGTTTCAGAAAAGGCAGATCCTGCGTCACTAACCTACTGTCAGCTTGGGACGACTGGACATCATGCTGGGACTTGAACGTACCAGTCCATGTGGTCTTCCTAGACTTTGAGAAGGCGTTTGACACTGTTCACCATGACCTTCTCCTACATAAAATAAGACAGGCAGGCATAGGTGAGCCACTTCTGTCATGGTTGAAGGACTACCTAGCCGACAGGCAATTTTGCACTAAGGTTAACCGAGTCCGATCATCTTGGCACAGATCGTCATCAGGAGTGTCGCAGGGTTCTATCCTAGGACCACTGATGTTTTTGATTTTCATCAATGATCTACCACGCCGTCTGAGCTGCCCGACTCTCCTGTACGCTGACGACGTAAAAATATGGAGGGCGATAAAGTGTCCGGAGGACTCAGATAGGCTACAGGAAGACCTAAACCTTCTGGAAGACTGGGCGGTGGCCAGTGGCATGACTTTCAACTTGAAAAAGTGCAAAGTAGTGAAGTTGCGCACCTGTAGACTGCAGAATGCAAGTTACACCCTGTGCAATGAAAGCTTGTCCTGCACAACGTCGGAACGCGACTTAGGTCTAGTTCTAACGGAAAAAATGGACACAAGCGTAAATTACACAGGGGATGTAGCGAGGGCATATGCGGTCATACACTTTACGCATAGACAGTTAGGTGCACTCACTCCTGAGCTCTTTCTAATGTTGTACAAAACATACGTCAGGCCACACCTTGAGGTGCATAATATTATTGCACCCCCAATGCTGAGAAGAGATGCCAACCTCTTGGAGAGAGTCCAACGACGGGCAACAAAAGGAGTGGTTGGTCTCCGAAACAAACCATATGATGAAAGGCTGAAGAAATTAGGCCTGTTCACACTTAGTTACCGTCGGCTTAGGGGGGATTTGATTACTGCCTACAAAATAACAAATGACCAGAATCACCCAAACAAAGGTGTTCTGCCATTGAGTAGGTATAGGCTTCCACGTGGAAATCCCAGAAGGATAGCTCACCAGAGGGCAAGGACCCGGGTGCGCTCCCACTTCTTTTCACTGCGGGTTTGTCGTCCCTGGAATTCCTTACCGGCAGATGTAGCTATGGCACCGTCTTTGGACGCCTTTAAGCGAAGGCTGGACAACCATGCAGCTATACAAGGACTGCATCCAAATGGCCTATCTCCTTAAAATCGCATTTACCAATCAGGGTAGATAATTAAACTCGTCATTTTACTTCTTTACATTCTCTCCCGTCTTACTCTCCTGACAACTTATTAATATTATAATTACTATTATTATTATTATTACTATTACCGATATATATATTATTCTTCAAACTTCATGAGCTGACTGTTGTTACGTTTCCTATTTTCGTTTCTGTCTCTTAGTCTGAATAGCTTCACTAATTATATCTATTATTATTATTATTACTATTATTATTACTATCTCTTTTCTCTTGTCGACAATACCGAAGGACTAACTGGCGAAAGGATCAACTCCAATCACAGTAGTAACAGTCTTAACATACCTCATACTACAAACCACATATAATTAATCCCAGCACTACTCCCTTTGGAGTCAACCAAAGCTACGACAGTCGAGTGGCGGGACAAGCTACGCAGAAGTTTACCGAAGATCAAGAACCTATACCTCACAATCAAGAGGCGAGCACAAAGAAATCAAATTGGTTTATACTAGCTCGTAAAAACGATATTGGATATTGGATATTGGATTGTGTCTAGAGGTTGTCTGCCCTATTATTCAAAAAATAAACGAAAACCTCGCTGGGAATTTTCTCTAATAAGTGCAATAAACGAGTCAGAAAACTAAAATGAAATATGTAGTAATTCAAACACTTTTGGCTGCTTGGCCTCAAAAAACTAGAGAGTGTATGTTTCATTCGCAAACCAAACAATGTACAGATAAATTCAACCTTCTGGTTTACATACCATTTTCCGAGAGCGCTAACCAGTGTGCTTGTATGGGACTTTCTAGCAAGCTTAGCAACAGCACAAGTGTTTGAATAAAAGTCCAGGTTTATGAGATGATAGTGTAACAGTATATCATTAAAAGTACAGTAATGAGTTATATACACTAAGTGCTTACTTGGTTATACAGTTAAGGTCCACTGCTACAAATTATTAATATAATGCACAGGCGTTCACTGCTGGAGTCGTGTCTACTGGTAGAAGCTGTGCACCGGTTGAAGAATAGTCTTCGGATGAGGGCAAGAGGTTCCTGCAAAATCCAAAGTATACAACATGGTCAGTAGTGAAACAAGTAGACAGCATAGGCTAGTGAGAAGACGAAGCGACAAGAAGCACACCGTATTCCAGATTGTACTTGGGAGTTAAGTTTATTTTAACACTAACCGATTTAAAAAAAGTTAGGTACAATGCTTCTAATTTTAAAATCCAACAAAAAAGTACAATTGTGTTGTGACAGTCCTTGCATGTTACATTTTCCAATGTCCATATTCCGGCTGGTTCGTTTAAACCAGTCATGTAAACAAGCAAATACTTGAATTTGTTGCGTTACGGTTGATATCGTGTTTCCGTAATTATTTTAAAAATCAGGTGTTCGTAACACTGTTATTGAAGCACATGATTCCTTTTGATTGACAATTTATTATTGACAACGAAAAATATGGATTTATTATGTATTATGGCGCCATGAATCATTGCTATTTAATGCATTTTGATAATGTGATGAGATAACATACATTGTTTTCAAACAGCTGTTACATTAGATGACGCTCAAGTTTAGTGGAACTTACAATGTTGAGGCTGCAGAGCAGGTTGATAGATCGGTTTACCAGAATTCCATCACATGTAATATTTGGCTGCTGGATTCTACAGCTGTCGCATTTAGAGTTGATGTAAGACTATTACAGTAAATCTTATGGATTTTTAGAAACGATGCATTGGTCAAGCACTTCTGGATTTGACATTTGATTATCTTGAGCTACTTGAACGGGATTTCTTCGGACTTGTATTTACAATTTTTGAGTCAGAGGAAGGAAACTTAATTGTAAGTTGCATCATTTAAAACGTAATTTTGTATTATTCCATAGTTTTCAGATATACATCTCATGTAAAAGTAGATGTTATGAAATGTTAGGTCCGATTTTTTAGTGTTTATTTGCTTACTGTTATATGACCACATTCCACATATATCTCTGATTATCTTTTTGATTTGAAGTTTGTAAAACATGCAATTTTACTCCTATTGAAGTCGTTACTTTAATTTTCTCATTTTGAATGCATACAACATATCGCTGAAATTCAGTTTTGTATATATCTTGTCTTTTTGGATTAATTTTATCGCAAAATTAACTAACATTTAGGGTTTTGAATATTATGGCAAGTGAACTGGTAGTTTATTGTCGTAGGTCCCTATTCGCACAATATCTCAGAACTTCCTTTTTATTTAATGCACTCACCCTTAACGGTAACAGCATAGAAACAAACGTTTAATCAACTGGTAAGGCATACAATATGAACTAATTGTTTTATTTGATTATGAAGATGAAATGAAATATAGGTCACAACTTTATGGGTGTCTGTAAACAAAGGTTTCACTTACATATTTTTGGTGTCAATTTTTGGGAATGTTCGATATTTTAGCAGAAATGTTATGTAGCTTAAACTTCCCGAAAATGCACTTTGCTTGAGTTTCATCCATACGATAGTTTATTCTTTTAAATATGATATATCTTACTGATAGATTTCATATTTTTGAACCTAGAATAAACCGTAGTCTTTCAGAGAATATATCTGTGCCTCATTGGAATGTTAAAACTTAATTACTGATTAACTTAATAATGGGTATTTCATATAGACAGAACGCAGTTATCTTTATGAAAAAATACCTAAAATTACCGCATTTTAGTTGTGTGAGTCAGGCTACGAATACTTTCTGAAAACTTCGAACTTCTCCATAGTAGATTATGCTGAATAAAATTCTATGTTTGTTGTTTATACCCTTGTCTCAATAAAATGAATTTAGCTATATTACTGTCTTCCATTTCAGAAATGGTTGGATCCGACAAGAAGGATAAAGAAACAATGTAAAGGTAAGAAATTCATCACTTACCAAACAAATCACTCGTTACTTCGACGTTTTTCGGTGAAAAGTTTTTAAATCAGACAAATATCATGTAAATAGAGTATATTTCAAACTAAGTGAAATACATGTCGTAAACTGGTACACATCAAAGAATTAAGCACGTTCAACTAAGAAAGCTCACTGAATGGTTTTTTTATTGTGGTAGACAAGAATTATTTCTGTAATAAAATGTGCAAATACAATGAGTAAAACCTCAAATAAAACTATTTCTTGTTGGTTTCCTTCTTAAATACATTGATTTACAAAATTCTAACTAAAAAGTATTAAGTATCCATAAACCTGGTTTGCAAAGGTATCTCAAAACTAACTGGTGTTCAGAACTACAGAGTTCTATTAGGCTGAAATTCGTTGACAGCTATAGTTAGCTGGCATTGGTTTAAACAACCCTGCAGTCCTTTTTCTAAATTTATCAACAAAAATATGATTGAATACAACTCGTTTACTGGCTTTGTTGGGTGTAATTTGAAGAGGTACGGCCTGCAATATACAACCAGTCAGCAAGCAGGTGTAGCCGAATTCATTCGAATACTTTAATACACTTTATTTTCACCTAAACCTTTTCTGAAAAGTGTTTCCAAAAGAAATCAGTCCTTCTTTCTGAGACGTTAGCGGATTGTCCCCACCTTCTGTTTGTCTGTAAGAACTTGTTGTCTTCATCAATAGAGCAACACAGTTGGAGAGAAAATCATCATGTTCATTGTGAACGGTTAATTACAGGTTTAGCAATGTAATTTTTGAAGCCTATCTTCAGATGATTGTTACAAATGACTGTTTGTATGAAGTTGGAAAAACTGACTTTATTTGACATTGTAAGGAAGGCTTAATGGTCTTGACAGAATGCATGTCAATTTCATTTCATGTAATGCACAACTCATTTCTCCCAGAAGAATGTTCATGTGCTAGGTTTTCTATTCAAAACCTTGAATTTAAAGTCAACCTTATTTTTTGAACTTCTGATTTTATGTTTGATTCTGTGCTAATTAAACAAATCTGAAATAGCAAGGCAATCATGAAATCTTTTATTCTGGTAATGTGTAATTTCACAAGAAAACATATCCAGACATAACACGGCATTACTGTATGGCAATTCAACCAGATCAACGAGGGACCTACAACATAAATGGAAAAGGAATTACAATAAATAACTTAGTGAACGTTCGTAGTGTTGTAAGACAAAAAGTAGAGAACAACAAGATGAGATATGAAAAGTCAGATGAACTTAAACTGTTGTGGATTTTCATCACTGCACTCAATTTTAAATTATACCATAATGCCTATATTAACCAGTTACAGTTGTCAAATCAACCTAGTAAAACAGATTCATAACTAGCATGTTCCTGTATTATTATCATGTCGTGGTCTGGATTCCTATAGCTTCGAGATAATTCGAATGCACTTCACTTATTATGTTGAACTCGGAGAAATAGTGCCAAACTGTTCTTTTTAAAGTTTCATGTGAAACGGCACGTTTTATCGTTGTCTAGTGTTGTATAAAACCGAAATGTTTAAAACGGCTATGATGATGTTTTAGAGTATAACAAATTGTTAGCCACTCGGTCCTATTAACCATGAGAGTGAATTATTGAGGCCGTGTCTGTCTAAAATCCGTTAGATAATGGTGGGATAAATGAAATGTGCTTGACTCATCATAGTCCAGTAGTAGGTCTCAGAAATAAAAATAAAACAATCAACCTCTTTGAAGCATAAAAATTAGTCGGAAATGTCACCACACGGAAAGTACTGATCACATCAGAGAGGAAACCGTCCTACTGTTTGGGTCTGGGGGACTTATGAACTGAAAAGTATTGAAAATTTTATCTTTATTTGATTCTGCTAAAATAAAAAAAGTGACAGAACCCTCTGAATAAGCATTTTCTGTCAGTAAGTATTTAAACTCCATGATGTCAGACAAGCAGTCCACAAAAGAGGTTTCTGACAATATGAATTCAAAGAAAGTTTAGTGATATACTGTAGTCATTTTATTTGACGAAGAAAAGAAAAGTTATTGAAAGAATCGAAAAGAAATTTTTGCTAAATTTCATGTTTTCCCTAATGTTCGAATGGGTATACTGGAAAGTGCTGACTTCTTAAATCCACCTCTACAATGATATTAATTGCCATATCACGTTGCGAATTTTTATTGTATTGATGTTTTATGAGTCTGACCACGGATTGATATCAGTTAGAGAACCATTGAAAGCAAATAGGGGGCACTCGACATTTGTTCCGTCCTAGTTTGGGAATCATCGGCAGTGCTCAGCCATCGGCAGTGCTCGAACCCAAGACCTTCTGATTACAAGGCAAGCTGGCATACCATTCAGCCACTGGGACCCGATTTGATGGCCATCTTATGAATTCTAACTTCTACCCATTCATGATTTAGCACGACTACCAGCCAGTGTCATCGGCGGGACATCACGAACTGGTAGAAGTTAAAATTCCTGGGATGACCATTGGGAAATTGGGTCTCATTTGCTGAATAGTATACAAGCTGGCTAGCCTTGTAACCGGAAGTTCCTGGGTGCTTATTGCCGATGATTCCCAAACTAGGACGGAACAACCGCCCAGTATTCCCTGCTTGTTTTCAACGGTTCTCTAGCTGATATAATTCCATGGTCAAACTCTTAAAAACAAAACTAATCCTTACAGACCAACTCTTGAAAAATGGTGCTTTACTCTATTGGGCCATAAATTTTCAAGTATAATGTCACACATATGAAATTGGCCTCGTTTATTTACAATTCAAATAATCAGTTAATAGTTTAGTTGTCACCTTTTCTTAGATGCTTTAATTTCATTCGATTAATTGGTTAGGTTAAAAAGAAAAATCTCTCTAAATTATATAATAGTAAACATAGTCAACTTGAAGTGTCATATTATCACGCATAAATGACCTAAAATTTACTCTGAACCAAGTATGAATGAGAAAATGTCCAATTAGGTCAATCAACTTCGATTCTGGCTAATTTTAATACAATTATATATGTGACAGTAGGTATGCAGAATTCATATAAAAAGCTTGAATTTGTAATCTGCATTTGAAATTCAGCACTGAATGTGACAAGAAAAATCCGTAGTACTGATAATTTTCGCTCATTTTTAAGTATTAATTTTGTTGGGATTTTGTTTGATTGGATGGAGGATTTCATCATGGGCTATAATCTCTTTCACTAATAATAATGTGTATTTTCATATAAACATGTAATTTACATGAGAATGCTTTCCATTTTTACAGGCACAATCAAGTTTTATATAATATCAAATCATAGCTTGTCTACAATTTAATAATGTTTAAACAGGATAATATTGAATACATATATATAAATGCACTCATTTTCTGAATCAGGCAGCATAGTTATTGAATTGTACAGTTGTCCTCCAGGTTGCGCGGGAAAATCGACTTCGTTTCATTTCCAACCCGTGGTTGTAGGCATACGATATCCAAACAATATTGACGTAAGTGTAACTTTCACAAGGGATTGAATGCTGTTTTAGAAAAGTAAAAGTGCTAAGGTGAATCATTAAAATGTAATGAAATAAGTAAGTGCAAGTATCATAAATGAAATACAACAGTAATCCATATAATTCATAGGCTGACAACGTTCATTCGCAATGTATAATGCTGCCCATATAGGTCTTACTATCATGATGTCCACTTTTGGTTTTAATACATTTATCCTCACGCCGGTTGTTTTTATTTTATACTTTTTTGTGCATTTGGTGCACAACCGTACCCTACAGAGAATAGGAAAAGAATGAGTCTAACCGAATTCATATAGAGCTTTAAAATGTTAGGTTTAATGGAATGTAAGGAGGATCAAGTAAAGACGTTATTAGAAAATGAATGAGATGAGACATTGTGAAGTGGTATTCAAAGATCCGACAATGGACAGCAAGTTAATTTATAAGATGCCCCATAAATCTGTGCAGAGCCCACGTGGTTGCATCTCAAAAATAGGCTGGGCGAATGGTATATATTTAAGGCAGACGCATGATCTGTCTAGGTGTTCATTATTATCTTTTTCAAGATAAAGATCTAGGCCATCATAAAAATCAGAAAAATCTTGAGCGTCAAATTGCATATTGCTGTTCCTGCAGAATTGGGCGATTCAACTTAGTGACCACCACCATATCTACTGATCAGCTAGCGCCACCCTCCCCTAGAGAACCATTGGCAAACCAACACGGAGTACTGGACGGCTATTTCCTCCATCTTGGTTTGGGACCCTTCGGTAGTACGCGACCACCACCAGGGTTTGAACCCAATACCATCCTGTTACAGCACCAGCAAGCTCGTAGACTATTAAGCCACTGGGACCCACCCGATCGACTGACCAGCCCATGAATTCTAACTTCAGCAAATTCGTGACATAGCGCGACCACTTAGCGATGTTTTCTTCGGCCAGTCACTGTCCTCTCCTACGACCTGCTGTATCATACTGGTCACTGTTTCCTACTAGAAACCCAGGCAACTGCCTGAAAAGGACCAGTCTCTAGTGAGCATTAAATTAATTTTCGAGTACTGGTTTTGAATTGGCAGAAGTCAGAATTCATGGGCCATTCGATAGGGTGGGTACCAGTACCTCGATGATCTGCGAGCTCGCCTTGTAACCAAAATGCCATGAGTTCGAACCCTGTGGTAGGTGCGGACTGCTGAAGGGTCCCACACAAGTACGGAGGAAACAGGTCATATTAAAGTGATCTCAACACCAGAAAACCTCTCATCGGAGGTGTGAGCAGTTTCACTCATCCTAGAGAGCGCCGAATCAGTTCAAACCACCGGGATTAGTTTATGTGAGAGGTGTTGTCAATGGATTTAAAGATTCAACGATCAATTCTTGGTTGTTTGCTTAAAATCAACTTCCCCAATTTTCGCGGAGGCATCAATACGACAGTCATCGTCTCATCGGTCGCTGTTCAGAAAGAAGAGTGAAACATCGTCAGAAGTAATACAATGATTTATTATTGTAATATTTGTTTTCAGACCTTAGTACACTTATTCTTTTTATATGTTGGTGTAACAATAAAGAAATATCAAGCGGCAGATCGGTGTTTTGGTTTTTGCGTCCGTTATAACTAAGCGTTTCTGAAAAACTGCAAGGAACAGCGTGAGTCCCAGCGTAGCAAGAGCTGGGCATTAACGGTTTATGAGACGTGATTGACAGTTTCTGACGATGGAAAAAGATCTGGCGGATTCAAACAGTTGGTGACAGTTTGGATAGTAACCATTCATCTTTCCTGGTGCCGGTCAAGTCCTCTTTGAACAAGCAATATCTGGAACATTTTGGAATTGGGTCAAGCTCAACAATGCCTGGGTTAAAGAAGGGACAGAGCGTCTTGGATGCAAACAGGAAAGTAAGTCATTGTGACTTGTCTGTTAATTGTAACGATGTGTCTGATGTTAAGCATGACATGGTTGATGTTACTGTTTCGCCATTCAGGGATAATAGGAACATCAAACTCCCTAAATTAGAACCACGGTGTTTTGATGGAAACCCAGCTGATTATTTACAATTTGTAAAGGAGTTTGAGATCATGTTGAGTGGTTTTTCATTAAATGATGAAATGAAGTTAATGTATTTGATGAGGTATTGCACTGGAGATGCTGCAAGAGCTATACAGTGCTGTAAGTTTATGAAGCCAAAAGAGGGTTACTACGAGGCTATGAGCATATTACGTCAAAGGTTTGGAAGACCTTCGATGATTGTAGGGAAATTATTCGGGGCTGTTAAGGGTAATGGTGATCAATTACAGGATGACTCCCAGGCACTCACTGAGTTTTCGGATAATTTGCTGATTTACAAGAATGCATTGATTTCGATGAATTGCATGACTGACCTCAACCCGAGTTTTATACTAGAAGTAATAGCAAGACGCCTACCTACTCGACTGCAAAGGAAGTGGGTGAAGATAAGCTCCCGTATGGAGGATGAGGGTATCGAGCCAAAGTTTGATGGTATCCTGAAACTAGTAAAAGATAGCGTCAATCTATCTATGAGCAAGTTCGCCAGTCTATTGCATCTCACCCCTAGAATAGAGCAGTCTGAGAGCAAAATGCAATCATTGATGACGAAAGGGCCTCAGAGAGGTGGATATCGAGAAGGCTCCATGATGTCTAGTAATGCATATAGACCTAGTGAGTGTAACAGGTTTCGTAGTACATCCTCAACAGATAAGTTACAAGATGCAAGATAAACACGGTTGTGTTTTACACGTGTGCAAGAGGTGCATACAAAGGTGAACTGTGAACCAGTGAGCAAGTTCAGTGATAAGCTAAATGTAAACTCCAGGTCTGACTCTGAATTGTGTGACGATAACGGTGTGGTCAAGAAGTCTGTAGTTGCGACTGGTAAGCCATTGTTGAATGGAGTGTCACAGAATATAGTTACTGCTTCAGAGTGCAGTTCTGACCCCACAAGTTTACAAGGTATTACTAGTCAGAGTGAAGATATAAAACCTTTAATGATTTGTGAGGAGGAACCAAAATTGTCTACTACTGTTATTATAGAGTTTGAAAATGATGAAGTTGACGGTAAAGTGAATATTCGTGATAATGATCATGATACTTCACAGATGTCTTTGGTTGATCATTATGAGATGAGGGGAATACCTACTACTGCCAAGTTAAATAAAGGTTCTGTACAACTACAACGTGAAGTAGAATTGAACGCAGATGCAGTTCCAGAAGGTGTGCATACTTGTGAGACAGTCAGTGTAATTGATCAGCGTGTAGCCCACCTATCATCAGATGATAGTGCTAAACCCGAACTAGTAGTGAAAGACAGCAGTGGTGGTAATCTTGCAGTTAGACAACTATCTGAAAGCCGAACAACAACAGCTTCTGATCCACCGCTAAGTTCATCAACTTGTGTCAATCAGTCGTCGTTGGTGTTTTCATCCACAATGAAACAGATGCCCATCAACTCAAGTATCTTGTGCAATGACTATGATAGTATTGGTGCGTTTGAAAAGACGAAAGATATTGCTCAGTTTAGTGAGAATAAGCCAAGTGTAAACGAGAGAGTAATTGTTAAATTGACTTGCATGAATAAAGGCATTTCTAGTTTCAAGTTACTAATTGAATGCTATTATCTTTGGTGTAAATTACTCTGTTTCTACACTTGGTTGATGAGATATGCCGTGTGTTTGTTCGTCATCTATATTCTACGATACAATGACATGGGCGTGTTACTGTTCAGATTTGAGGATATAGCTGATAGAAGGAAGTCAGCAAATGAACTCTGCGACGATTTTCCAACCTAGAGCGTCAACCTGAGAAGGGTTGTAGGCGTACTGCTGTAAGTCCTACAGTTCTTCAAAGGGTAGCGCATCAATGAGCAGTCCAATGTGCTTGGTGTATGATCTTGTACATATGTTCATATTGTATATACTGAATTGATATCATCTGTCATCTAGCTGTTGGTAATTCTGTTTGTGTCCGGACATTCCACAACTTACAATGGTCAACCTCTGAAGGTTTGTAGGCGTACTGGTGTAAGCCCTGCGATTCTTCAAAGGAATTCCATCAAGACATGAACTGCGAGTTTGTGTGTACAGTTTGTATATATGTGTGGTGTGTCTTCTCAATTTGTGATTTCGGATTAATTGTGTTTACTCGCTGTTTTCGTACCTTGTTGTTATTGCGTAATTTTGTTAAAATTTTCGTCGTGATCACTTCTGAAGTTGTATCCACTCTTCTACATCCATGAATGAATTGATTGATGTTAAGGACAGCAGATGGGTCGTATACGCCGGGGAGGCTAGGCTATTGCTGAGAATGAAATGCATACGGAGATGATTGTTAGCTGCGGTCCGACACGCCGGGGAGAAAGAGTGTTAACGACTGATGCTCGCATGCGTCACCGTTACTAGAACTGAGGCAGAATGAGTGACAAGCGATTGCAGTGGTAATTGGTAGTGGGTAGATAAGAGGATGTGCGTAGAGTATCGTGAGGTGGTGTTATGGTCACGTTGCATTCTGCAAGAGTCATTCTAGCAAGTGGCGATTGTGTTGCAAGATGTCAAGAGGAGGTCTCTGTCTGGAGGCGCAGGTCGTCATCGATGTGTGAGATTGTGCTGTGGGTATGCTTGTGGTGTGTTGGCTTTTCTGTTTGTTTTCCATTTCAGCTCTGTCTGTGTGACCCAGGTTCTCGCAATGGCATCCAAGTCGACGTGCATTGGTCGTGAAGGAAAAAAGGGTTGGATCCCATTTTTGCCGGGGAGTGTCAATGCAGTTGAAGATTGAACGATCAATTCATGGTTGTTTGCTTAAAACCAACTTCCCCAATTTTCGCGGAGGCATCAATACGACAGTCATCGTCTCATCGGTCGCTTTTCAGAAAGAAGAGTGAAACATCGTCAGAAGTAATACAATGATTTATTATTGTAATATTTGTTTTCAGACCTTAGTACACTTATTCTTTTTATATGTTGGTGTAACAATAAAGAAATATCAAGCGGCAGATCGGTGTTTTGGTTTTTGCGTCCGTTATAACTAAGCGTTTCTGAAATCTTCAAGGAACAGCGTGAGTCCCAGCGTAGCAAGAGCTGGGCATTAACGGTTTATGAGACGTGATTTACAGGTGTCCAACTATTCATTTCAGCAGTATGTGTAGCTTCATGGATTAAAATGTTATCTAGTGTTTTGACAACAATCACAAAGATCTGCATGTGTCATCAGACTCGACATATATGTGGACTATAAAACCAAACAAATACCCCATGAGTGGCTCTCAAGAACAAAGAATTTATACTTGGGAGGTTATACAATTTGCCTCCCGGGTATGCATTACTAAATAGCCTTAAACAACCGTGGAAAAGCTAAAAGAAGTCTTAAAAAAGTCTTTCCGACGATTTCTTCTTCGATGCTTTTAAGCTGATAAAATGGCACCTGAAATTTCAATAGGTGACCACCAATGTCAGAGAAACGGTACATTAAAATGTACCGTTTAATTGTGGACACTTCAAATACAACTTATTGTCCGTCATTGTAGCTTTGTTCTGTGAAGATTATCGGGGATAACAATTATTGTTTATTTGGCTTCCGACTGGAACATAGGGCTTCAACAGCACATCTTCACTTTGTTCTGTTCCCCATAGTCCTATATAACTCGCCCCCCCCCACGATTTTCCACAATATTTCATCTTCTCCTCACCCGATTTCCTCCGTAAACACACCCAGCTCGTCGTTTCCTATTCAGTTTCTTCTCGAGGGCTTGGCGTATGAGAAGGCAGAGATCGGAACGCAGTCATTTATGACGAAGGGGTCTCAGCGAAGTGGATATCGAGAAAACTCTATGGTTTCTAGTAATCCATATAAACTTAGTGAGTGTGACAGCTTTCGTGGGACGTCCCCAACAGATAAGTTACAAGTTGTGAGACAAACACGGTTGTGTTTTACACGTTTGCGAGAAGTGCATAGAAAGGCGAACTGTAAAGCAGTGATCAAGTTTAGTAGTAACCTAAATGTGAAATCAGCGTCATCAAGGTCTGACCCCGAATTGTGTGAAGATAATGGTGCAGTGAAGAAGCCTGTAGTTCAATTGGTAAGCCATTGTTGAATAGAGTGTCACAGACAACACCACGGTTTGTGCAGAAAAAGAGAGTTACAGTTTCAGAGTCCAGTTCTGATTCCATAAGTTTACAGGGTATTACTAGTCAGAGTAGGGGTATAAAATCTTCAAGGATTTGTGAGGAAGAACCCAAATCATCTACCGCTGTTATTCAAGAGGTTGGAAATGATGGAGTCGACCATACAAACGGCGGTAAAGTTGATATTTGCGACAATGGTCATAATAGCGCACATTTATTTATAGCCGATCATGATGAGATGAGCGAAATGCTCACCTCTACTGAGTCGAACAATGGTTATGTACACTGTGAACATGAAGTAGAATTAAAGGCGGATGCGGTTGCAGAAGGTATGGATACTCATGAGAGTCAGTGTAAATTATCAGCGTGTAGCCCACCTGTCGACAGATGTTAAGGCTGCACTGCAGCTAATCATAAAAGACAGCACTGGCGGTAATCTTGCAGTTAGACAACCTTCTAAAGGTCAAACAACAATAGCTTCTGATGCACCGCTAAGTTTATGAACTGGTATCACTCAGTCGTCGTCGGTGTTGTCATCGACGACGAAAGGGACGTCCATGAACTCACGTGTCTTATGATATGACTATGCTGGTATCAGTCCGTTTGAAAACACGAAAGATATTGGTTAGTTTCATGAGGATAAGCCAAGTGTGTAGAAGAAGGTAATTATTAAACTGACTTGCACGAATAAAGTCTTTTCAATTTTCAAGTTACTATTTGAATGTTATTATCTTTGTTGTAAATTACTCTGGATCTGCGCTTGGTCGGTCAGATGATTCCTATTTTTCTCAGTCATCTATCATCTAAGATACAATGACATGTGCTTGTCAACGTTAAGAAGGAGGTCAGAAAATGGATTCAGTGACGACATTCCAACCTAGGGCGTCAGCTTGATGAGGGTTGCAGACGTACTGGTGTAAGTCCTGCTGTCAGTCACGTGTCCTAAACCGTTAATGCCCAGCTCTTGCTACGCTGGGACTCACGCTGTTCCTTGAAGTTTCTCACAAACGCCTAGTAATAACGGATGAATAAACCAAAACACTGATTTGCCCCTCGAGTATTCTTTATTGTAACACCAACATATAAAAAATGTTACAACTAAGGTCTGTGAACAAATATTACAATAATGAATCACAATATTACTTCTGACAGTTTTGGCCTGACTTCTTTCTGAACAGCGACTGATGAGACGATGACTGGTGTATCGATGTCTCAGCGAAAATTGGGGGAGTTGGTTTTGAGCAAAAAACCATGAATTGATCGTTCAATCTTCAGCTACATTGACACTCTCCGGAAAAAAAAGGATCCAACCCCTTTTTACCATCACGACCAATGCACGTTGACTTGGATGCCATTGCGAGAACCTTGACAACACGGACAGAGCTGAAATGGAAAACAAACAGAAAAGCCAACACACCACAAGCATACCCATGTGGTGAGAGCAGACTGCTAGCCGATTGGTTGACACTCATCTACGTTAATGTCTAGGTCACTAATATGGGCCGTGAGAAAATATGAACAAGGCTGTTTCAACAACCAATCACAGCAAACTTAAATGTGGACAAATATGATTCGCAGATAGATGGCTCTACTTTCCGAGAAATATCGACAACAACCAATCATAAGACTGTGTTTGTCTGCTTAACTTCCGAGAAACAACCAATCACAAGACTGCTTTTTCAGCTTGCATAAGCCTTATTAATGCACATAAAATATATATAAATACGTGTTGAATTTCGTAATAAAACGATCTGTTGCCATCCCTTGTATTCTGCTGTCAAACCCACAGCACAATCTCACACATCGATGACCACCTCCGCTTTCAAGTAAAAAGTGTCCACTTGACACATCCTCTTGAAATACAATCGCCACTTGCTAGAATGACTCTTGCAGAATGCAACGTGACCATAACACCACCTCATGATATTCCACGCACATCCTCTTATCTACTCACTACCAATTACCACTGCAATCGCTTGTCACTCATTCTGCCTCAGTTCTAGTAACGGTGACGCATGCGAGCATCAGTCGTTTACACTCTTTCTCCCCGGCGTGTCGGACCGCAGCTAACAATCATCTCCGTATGCATTTCATTCTCAGCAATAGCCTAGCCTCCCCGGCATATACGACCCATCTGCTGTCTCTAACATCGATCAATTCATTCACGAACGTTGAAGACTCGAAACAACTTCAGAAGTAATCACGACGAAAATTTTAACAAAATTATGCAATAACAACAAGGTACGAAAACAGCGAGTAAACACAATTAATCCGAAATCACAAATTGAGAAGACACACCACACGTATATACAAACAGTACAAATAACCTCGCGGATCATGTTTTGGTGGAATTCCCTTGAAGAATTGCAGGACTTACACCAGTACGCCTACAACCCTTCTCACGTTGACGATTGTAAGTTGTGGAATGTCCGGGCACAAACAAGATTAACCAACAATTACAATGATTGGAACTCACACAATTATTTAACACAAACATATGTACAATCAACACATCAGATGTGGTGGATTCTGGCTTGAGGAACTACCCTTTGAAGAATTGTAGGACTTACAGCAGTACGCCTACAACCCTTCTCAGGTTGACGCTCTAGGTTGGAAAATCGTCGCAGAGTTCATTTACTGACTTCCTTCTATCAGCTATATCCTCAAATCTGAACAGTAACATGCTCACGTCATTGTATCGTAGAATATAGATGACGAACAAACACACGGCATATCTCGTCAACCAAGCGTAGGCACAGAGTAATTTACACCAAAGATGGTAGCATTCAAATAGTAACTTGAAACTAGAAATGCCTTTATTCATGCAAGTCAATTTAACAATCACTCTTTCGTTTACACTTGGCTTATCCTCACTAAACTGACCAATATCTTTCGTCTTTTCAAATGCACCAATACTATCATAGTCATTGCACAAGATACTTGAGTTGATGGGCGTCTGTTTCATTGTGGATGACAACACCAACGACGACTGATTGGTACCAGTTGATGAACTTAGCAGTGGATCAGAAGCTGTTGTTGTTCGGCTTTCAGATAGTTGTCAAACTGCAAGATTACCACCACTGCTGCCTTTCACTACTAGTTCGGGTTTAGCACTATCATCTGATGATAGGTGGGCTCCATGCTGATCAATCACACTGACGGTCTCACAAGTATCCATACCTTCTGCAACTGCATCTGCATTCAATTCTACTTCACGTTGTAGTTGTACAGAACCTTTATTTAACTTGGCAGTAGTAGGTATTCCCCTCATTTCATCATGATCAACCAAAGACAAATCTGCACTATCATGATCATTATCACAAATATTCAGTTTACCATCATCTATCTAGTCGACTCCATCATTTTCAAACTCTTTAATAACAGCAGTAGGTGATTTGGGTTCCTCCTCACAAATCCCCAAAGATTTTATACCTTCACTCTGACTAGTAATACCTTGTGAACTTGTGGAGTCAGAACTGCACTCTGAAGCAGTAACTATATTCTGTGACACTCCATTCAACAATGGCTTACCAGTCGCAACTACAGACTTCTTGACCACACCGTTATCGTCACACAATTCAGAGTCAGACCTGGAGTTTACATTTAGCTTATCACTGAACTTGCTCACTGGTTCACAGTTCACCTTTGTATGCACCTCTTGCAAACGTGTAAAACACAACCGTGTTTATCTTGCATCTTGTAACTTATCTGTTGAGGATGTACTACGAAACCTGTTACACTCACTAGGTCTATATGCATTACTAGACATCATGGAGCCTTCTCGATATCCACCTCTCTGAGGCCCTTTCGTCATCAATGATTGCATTTTGCTCTCAGACTGCTCTATTCTAGGGGTGAGATGCAATAGACTGGCGAACTTGCTCATAGATAGATTGACGCTATCTTTTACTAGTTTCAGGATACCATCAAACTTTGGCTCGATACCCTCATCCTCCATACGGGAGCTTATCTTCACCCACTTCCTTTGCAGTCGAGTAGGTAGGCGTCTTGCTATTACTTCTAGTATAAAACTCGGGTTGAGGTCAGTCATGCAATTCATCGAAATCAATGCATTCTTGTAAATCAGCAAATTATCCGAAAACTCAGTGAGTGCCTGGGAGTCATCCTGTAATTGATCACCATTACCCTTAACAGCCCCGAATAATTTCCCTACAGTCATCGAAGTTCTTCCAAATATTTGACGTAGTAGGCTCATAGCCTCGTAGTAACCCTCTTTTGGCTTCATAAACTTACAGCACTGTATAGCTCTTGCAGCATCTCCAGTGCAATATCTCATCAAATACATTAACTTCATTTCATCATTTAATGAAAAACCACTCAACATGATCTCAAACTCCTTTACAAACTGTAAATAATCAGCTGGGTTTCCGTCGAAACACCGTGGTTCTAATTTAGGGAGTTTGATGTTCCTATTATCCCTGAATGGCGAAACAGTAACATCAACCATGTCATGCTTAACATCAGACACATCGTTACAATTAACAGACAAGTCGCCATGACTTACTTTCCTGTTTGCATCCAAGACGCTCTGTCCCTTCTTTAACCCAGGCATTGTTGAACTTGACCCAATTCCAAAATGTTCCAGATATTGCTTGTTCAAAGAGGACTTGACCGGCACCAGGAAAGATGAATGGTGACTATCCAAACTGTCACCAGCTATGTGAATCCGTCAGAAAATATTTCCGCCGTCAGAAACTGACTTCACTGTCAGAAACTGTCAGCCACGTCTCGTAAACCGTTAATGCCCAGCTCTTGCTACGCTGGGACTCACGCTGTTCCTTGAAGTTTCTCACAAACGCCTAGTAATAACGGACGCAAAATCCAAAACACCGATTGGCTACTCGAGGATTCTTTATTGTTACACCAACATATAAACAATGTTACAACTAAGGTCTGTGAACAAATATTACAATAATGAATCACAATATTACTTCTGACAGTTTTGGCCTGACTTCTTTCTGAACAGCGACCGATGAGACGATGACTGGTGTATCGATGTCTCCGCGAAAATTGGGGGAGTTGGTTTTGAGCAAACAACCATGCATTGATCGTTCATTCTTCAGCTGCTTTGACAGGTGGCATATCTCCGCTTATTTGGTTTCCAAATCCTCTTTAGCTGACGTGGTATCTATAGAATGATGCTGCCAACTTACGGGGTGTATTGGTTTCCTTCCTGGAGCAACCTAGAGGCAGAGCAAGATCCATGGTGGAGTGTGGAGGGACTAATTTATGAGAAGGATTATAATTGCCCAACCTTTGGACTTTTATCATGTCTTGTGGGGCTGGTTTTGTGGGATTTGAGAGGGGGAGACTATGAGTTCTACTATGTTATACGAGGGTTAATCTATTTCGATGGCTTGCACTGTCTTTCCATGCTCACGATTAGGTTTAGTGAGGTGATTGCAAGCACTTTTTTAATCAGTCTTATCTACTACAACATTTATTTGTTTATAGGTCATATCCTTTAACAAGATACGCCGTGAATCGATGAAATATTCATCCTCTGTCTGTGTTTCAAACTCAAGGAATATAGGGCAGAGGTGGTCCCGTTGAATATTATTCAGTCAGTGACACAGTCAATCTAGTTGAACATTCAACGATCAATTCATGGTTGTTTGCTCAAAACCAACTTCCCCAATTTTCGCGGAGACATCGATACACCAGTCATCGTCTCATCGGTCGCTGTTCAGAAAGAAGTCAGGCCAAAACTGTCAGAAGTAATATTGTGATTCATTATTGTAATATTTGTTCACAGACCTTAGTTGTAACATTGTTTATATGTTGGTGTAACAATAAAGAATCCTCGAGTAGCCAATCGGTGTTTTGGATTTTGCGTCCGTTATTACTAGGCGTTTGTGAGAAACTTCAAGGAACAGCGTGAGTCCCAGCGTAGCAAGAGCTGGGCATTAACGGTTTACGAGACGTGGCTGACAGTTTCTGACAGTGAAGTCAGTTTCTGACGGCGGAAATATTTTCTGACGGATTCACATAGCTGGTGACAGTTTGGATAGTCACCATTCATCTTTCCTGGTGCCGGTCAAGTCCTCTTTGAACAAGCAATATCTGGAACATTTTGGAATTGGGTCAAGTTCAACAATGCCTGGGTTAAAGAAGGGACAGAGCGTCTTGGATGCAAACAGGAAAGTAAGTCATGGCGACTTGTCTGTTAATTGTAACGATGTGTCTGATGTTAAGCATGACATGGTTGATGTTACTGTTTCGCCGTTCAGGGATAATAGGAACATCAAACTCCCTAAATTAGAACCACGGTGTTTCGACGGAAACCCAGCTGATTATTTACAGTTTGTAAGGGAATTTGAAATCATGTTGAGTGGTTTTTCATTAAATGATGAAATGAAGTTAATGTATTTGATGAGGTATTGCACTGGAGATGCTGCAAGAGCTATGCAGTGCTGTAAGTTTATGAAGCCAAATTAGGGTTACTACGAGGCTATGAGCATATTGCGTCAAATGTTTGGAAGATCTTCGATGATTGTAGGGAAATTATTCGGGGCTGTTAAGGGTAATGGTGATCAATTACAGGATGACTCCCAGGCACTCACTGAGTTTTCGGATAATTTGCTGATTTACAAGAATGCATTGATTTCGATGAATTGCATGACTGACCTCAACCCGAGTTTTATACTAGAAGTAATAGCAAGACGCCTACCTACTCGACTGCAAAGGAAGTGGGTGAAGATAAGCTCCCGTATGGAGGATGAGGGTATCGAGCCAAAGTTTGATGGTATCCTGAAACTAGTAAAAGATAGCGTCAATCTATCTATGAGCAAGTTCGCCAGTCTATTGCATCTCACCCCTAGAATAGAGCAGTCTGAGAGCAAAATGCAATCATTGATGACGAAAGGGCCTCAGAGAGGTGGATATCGAGAAGGCTCCATGATGTCTAGTAATGCATATAGACCTAGTGAGTGTAACAGGTTTCGTAGTACATCCTCAGCAGATAAGTTACAAGATGCAAGATAAACACGGTTGTGTTTTACACGTTTGCAAGAGGTGCATACAAAGGTGAACTGTGAACCAGTGAGCAAGTTCAGTGATAAGCTAAATGTAAACTCCAGGCCTGAATCTGAATTGTGTGACGATAACGGTGCGGTCAAGAAGTCTGTAGTTGCGACTGGTAAGCCATTGTTGAATGGAGTGTCACAGAATATAGTTACTGCTTCAGAGTGCAGTTCTGACTCCACAAGTTCACAAGGTATTACTAGTCAGAGTGAAGGTATAAAATCTTTGGGGATTTGTGAGGAGGAACCCAAATCACCTACTGCTGTTATTAAAGAGTTTGAAAATGATGGAGTCGACTAGATAGATGATGGTAAACTGAATATTTGTGATAATGATCATGATAGTGCAGATTTGTCTTTGGTTGATCATGATGAAATGAGGGGAATACCTACTACTGCCAAGTTAAATAAAGGTTCTGTACAACTACAACGTGAAGTAGAATTGAATGCAGATGCAGTTGCAGAAGGTATGGATACTTGTGAGACCGTCAGTGTGATTGATCAGCATGGAGCCCACCTATCATCAGATGATAGTGCTAAACCCGAACTAGTAGTGAAAGGCAGCAGTGGTGGTAATCTTGCAGTTTGACAACTATCTGAAAGCCGAACAACAACAGCTTCTGATCCACTGCTAAGTTCATCAACTGGTACCAATCAGTCGTCGTTGGTGTTGTCATCCACAATGAAACAGACGCCCATCAACTCAAGTATCTTGTGCAATGACTATGATAGTATTGGTGCATTTGAAAAGACGAAAGATATTGGTCAGTTTAGTGAGGATAAGCCAAGTGTAAACGAAAGAGTGATTGTTAAATTGACTTGCATGAATAAAGGCATTTCTAGTTTCAAGTTACTATTTGAATGCTACCATCTTTGGTGTAAATTACTCTGTGCCTACGCTTGGTTGACGAGATATGCCGTGTGTTTGTTCGTCATCTATATTCTACGATACAATGACGTGAGCATGTTACTGTTCAGATTTGAGGATATAGCTGATAGAAGGAAGTCAGTAAATGAACTCTGCGACGATTTTCCAACCTAGAGCGTCAACCTGAGAAGGGTTGTAGGCGTACTGCTGTAAGTCCTACAATTCTTCAAAGGGTAGTTCCTCAAGCCAGAATCCACCACATCTGATGTGTTGATTGTACATATGTTTGTGTTAAATAATTGTGTGAGTTCCAATCATTGTAATTGTTGGTTAATCTTGTTTGTGCCCGGACATTCCACAACTTACAATCGTCAACGTGAGAAGGGTTGTAGGCGTACTGGTGTAAGTCCTGCAATTCTTCAAGGGAATTCCACCAAAACATGATCCGCGAGGTTATTTGTACTGTTTGTATATACGTGTGGTGTGTCTTCTCAATTTGTGATTTCGGATTAATTGTGTTTACTCGCTGTTTTCGTACCTTGTTGTTATTGCATAATTTTGTTAAAATTTTCGTCGTGATTACTTCTGAAGTTGTTTCGAGTCTTCAACGTTCGTGAATGAATTGATCGATGTTAGAGACAGCAGATGGGTCGTATATGCCGGGGAGGCTAGGCTATTGCTGAGAATGAAATGCATACGGAGATGATTGTTAGCTGCGGTCCGACACGCCGGGGAGAAAGAGTGTTAACGACTGATGCTCGCATGCGTCACCGTTACTAGAACTGAGGCAGAATGAGTGACAAGCGATTGCAGTGGTAATTGGTAGTGGGTAGATAAGAGGATGTGCGTAGAGTATCGTGAGGTGGTGTTATGGTCACGTTGCATTCTGCAAGAGTCATTCTAGCAAGTGGCGATTGTGTTGCAAGATGTCAAGAGGAGGTCTCTGTCTGGAGGCGCAGGTCGTCATCGATGTGTGAGATTGTGCTGTGGGTATGCTTGTGGTGTGTTGGCTTTTCTGTTTGTTTTCCATTTCAGCTCTGTCTGTGTGACCCAGGTTCTCGCAATGGCATCCAAGTCGACGTGCATTGGTCGTGAAGGAAAAAAGGGTTGGATCCCATTTTTGCCGGGGAGTGTCAATGCAGTTGAAGATTGAACGATCAATTCATGGTTGTTTGCTCAAAACCAACTTCCCCAATTTTCGCTGAGACATCGATACACCAGTCATCGTCTCATCAGTCGCTGTTCAGAAAGAAGTCAGGCCAAAACTGTCAGAAGTAATATTGTGATTCATTATTGTAATATTTGTTCACAGACCTTAGTTGTAACATTGTTTATATGTTGGTGTAACAATAAAGAATCCTCGAGTAGCCAATCGGTGTTTTGGATTTTGCGTCCGTTATTACTAAGCGTTTGTGAGAAACTTCAAGGAACAGCGTGAGTCCCAGCGTAGCAAGAGCTGAGCATTAACGATTTACGGGACTTGTGTGACACCACTCATTGCTAAAATCCTGCTTTACCACAAAATTTGTAAACTATCCTTCCTGGGAATATAATTAGACGGGAAATTTTAGTAATAACCGCGTGAGTATTTGAAATAAGGCCATTCTCTCCACGGACAGCGACGTCGGAAATTACTTGCTAACTCTGCTAGGTCACACTAAAGCCCACATCGATCGCTGTCGTAGCAACATTTTCATGCAAAATGTTACGAGTTACGATACTTGGACCTAAGTCACCAAGCAACCTGTTCCTTCAAATTTCGACACACAAAGAACTTTTGACGAAATATACGGAACAAGTCCTCTGGGAATCAAACTACAGTGCAGCAATTCGTATAACGAAACCCATGTAAGGACACTCAAAATATCTCCGAACTTTAAGCAGATTAATAAGTCATGGACATCACAAGGTGCCAATTTTTTTTACCCACCACATCCCTGTCAGTGCTGACCAAATTACTGGTGGGGATGCTAACTCTCCTGAACCCATACCACCAGTGTAGGTTACCTCTCAGAAAGATAAGGGGCACAATCTAGTGTACACGCAATTATTAATCAAAACCAATTCTTGTACAAACATAGGCCGAATAAAAATCCCACCCATGTCTCTAATCTACCTAGGCCTGGTACTACCTTATCCTATAGCAAATCCGATAATGCAACTCATCACTCACTAAAAGGAGGAGATAATAACTCCATACACATAGATGAACATGGTATTGACACTAGTCGTCATACAGGGTTGTCATGCCACGCGGAACCGGTGGATGCTGAGCCAAACTTGGGCCAGATTTAAGAGCTTAGTCCCTTCAAGCATTACTTAAACGCACAACTGCACCCAAACCTTATTGATGCTCTATCTGTCCTTAACAAATAACTGATGCCCAGAGCACACACACTGATATGTGAGCCCCTACTAGTTATTTTCGGGGAATCATAGTGTCACTTTAATATACCAGACGAAGAGATAAGCATCGGTGGGTACCCACACTTTCGACTTGACAGGAACAGTGGTAAGGAAGGAGCTACTCTATATACTTCCTGAGCACACTTGCTGTATTGCGGCTAGAAAATAGGGCACTCAGAGGTATGCACTATACTGTGTGGGTCAATTGCTACATCAGTAAAAGGATGCATTTACACAGAATGTCAATGTAGTTGAAGACTGAACGATCAATTCATGGTTGTTTGCTCAAACCCAACTCCATATTTTTCGCGGGAGTCATCAATACGGCAGTCATCGTTTCATCGTTCGCTGTCCAGCGGAAGAGAGAGAACTATCAGAAGTATTATTGTGATTTATTGTTATGACATTTATTCTTATATCTTGTGTGTAATAACCTTATTGTTGGTTACATGTTGGCATAAGAATGAAGGATTCTCGAGTCGCCAATCTGTGTTCTGGTTTTCGCGTTGGTTATTACCGATTGTTTCTGAGAGTCTTCGAGAGACAGTGTTAGGTCCAGCATAGTAAGAGCTAGACATTGACAGTTTCTGAGAGTTGGTTGACACAGCATCTGGCACGTCTGGTGATTGCAAGACTCTACGCATTAACGCACTTGAGCAAATTATTGCTCTTTTACACGAGCGTAAGAACATATGTGGAGACTTCAACCAACCTGAAACCAACTGGGACTTATTAACAGGCCCAGCCAAATATTTTCAAGAATTGGCTTTTGTGGCGCTTGGTGTTTTACCGGTTGAAGGGTTTCATCATGAGCTGACATCAGTTTGAGGACAATTGGAAAACCTTAGAGCACTGTAGAGCTGTTTCAAATCATGGTTGGTGCGTACTGCCGAAGAGTCCCTAACTAGGACAAAACAGTTTTCCAGTACTCCCAGGTTTTACAATGGTTCTCAAGCTGATGTCAGCTTATAATGAAATCCTCCGACCAACCAAATAAATATGAAAACTATTAGAAACAACTATCACTACTCTTGCAAAAGATGACAACGTATGGGACTTGATATTTCGCCACTGCATAAGTCCCCCTTAATCTCAGTGGGTTCTAAATTTTCAGTTAGTGTGCAATGCCACTTCCACCAAGTAGTAATGCAGCTTATACTTCTACTTCGAGACAAATAACACCTAGGAACTGTGGTAAGGCAAACTGAACTTTCGTAGAATCAATGCTAAGATTCTCTGAATGGTGTGAATACTTTACTACTGACAAACTCTCGACAGTTCTGAGCATCTTCTGCCAGAACTCAAACACATGCTTAGATACTGCCATTCCATGGCGAACACCAAAAGCTTCCCTACATGGAAAGCCATTTATAAAACCATAGCATTTCGCAAAATTGAAGAAACTCCCGACAAGTTACTTCAAAAATGACGACTCTGTTACACCATGCACAATAATTAACGCTCCTAGCTCTCACTTGCACACTCAAGATTTGCGTATAAGGAGTGAAGAAAACACTACACTAATCAGTCCTGCTAAGATGCATTCTATCATAGAAATCCTACAGAAGCGTCTGAATCGCAAAAACCACGAAAAATCTCTGCTCATCGACAAGATCAAGCCATACATGGCTCTGAACACGTGTAAATGATTCAACAAAACATTTGCAACTAACTACCCAAAGCATGCAATCTCATTAATCGGTATACACCCTACTGATATGACGCAACTTCCTTCTTTACCCACACCAAGACAATTAACACCGCTGAGTTCACTTGTGCTAACATTAAACAGGCCATTATAACCTCAAGAAGCTCTACAGGTTTTGGCACAGATGGTATATCATCGTATTTGTATAAATATGGGGATTCTGACATTCCCATATTGCCGTTAAAAATCTTTACAATGTCCTCATAAACTCAAACCCACCCAGATATGTAGAAAAAGAAATCTGTTACTTCCAAACACAAGTGTGGCTGGAAAAAGAAGCCAGCAACTACATGCCCATCAACATCACACCCATTGCACCTGGAATTATGGAGACACTAGTTAGAGACAACACACTCAAGCATACGCTTGGCTGCAATATTGTAAGCCGGAACCAACATGGATCCCTGAAATCCCGAACGTGCTTAACCTGAACAGATTTCTGTAATTTTGCGACCAGTGGCAGTGATGGACGACAACTAGTCCTCCTCACCTACTTTGACATTTCTAAAGGATTTGACTGCGTCGACCATTAGCAATTGATGAATAAGCTAAATTTCTTAGCAATACGCGACCCACTATTAGGATGGCTTAAATCATCCCCAAACTGTTGGGCTATGGTGTCAGACATCCAAACCTATCCCAACCATCTCTGGAGTAGTTCAAGATAGAGTCATAGGGTCTCTCCTATTTATAATTTATATCAGCGCGCTTGTTTCTCATGTGTGAGACCATTCATCTATGTAGATAACCTAAAAGTAGCTTATACATTCCAATGTGATGACCTAGAGCACTTCTAGAATGTTGTACAGAATGAATCGGATAAAGTGACTGCTTGGTCATCGTTATGGAATCTACAATTCAATATGAACAAATGTGGCTGGATCTACCTCCGTGCACGCTCAATCAACATGAAATTAACGCTTCAATCTACTAACCTAACCAAGCTCCAAAGGGTCGTTGACTTAGGCCCGAGGTACTCCAGTGACCTAACATTCACAGACCCGAAAGTCGAGAGTGCTCTTAAGATGCATATTCAAGATAGTTCACGACAGTCAGGCCAAGCCCATTCTATACAAAACATATGTAAGGCCACTGTTAGAATACTATCTATTTATTATTAGCAGCACTCGCATACGTGACAAGCTAAGGATAGAAAGTACCCAACTATATTTCATTTACTAACTAACGGGCAACGGTTGTAAAAGCGACTACGGTGCATGATTCTAAGTCTTTACACAATTTGGACGAGATGACTTATAATGAACCTAATATCCATCTTTAAGGTCTTACGTAAAAGATCATACATAGATAGCAAGATCATAAAATTCTCACAACAAAGCTCATAAGATCTGCGTAACCAAACATGCACAGTGACAGTAAAAGCCTTTAAATCACCAGTCCATGAAAACTACTTCTGTCAATGTTGTTGAAGATTGAACGATCAATTCATGGTTGTTTGCTCAAACCCAACTCCATATTTTTCGCGGGAGTCATCAATACGGCAGTCATCGTCTCATCGTTCGCTGTTCAGAGGAAGATAAAAAAGCTATCAGAAGTATCATTATGATTTATTGTTATGGCATTTGTTCTTAGACTTTGTGTACAATAGATTAATGGTTGGAATTGTATTGTTGCAAGAATAAGCGGTTCTTGAGTCACCAATTTGTGTAGTGATTTTTCGTGTTGGTTATTGAGCATAGTTCCTGAAAGTCTTCCAGGTACATCGGGAGGTCCTGTGTAGTAAGACCTGGACATTGATTACTCCTCAGTCATGTACTCCAGAATATGGAACAGTTTTTACCCTGGAAGTCATAACTTGCACCTAGGTTGTAAGTTTCAAACGTCCTCCGTACAGACTGTTTCATCCTACTGACTACACAAACGAAATGTTTATTTATAGAACGAATCCATTATTGGATCTCTACGGTATCTAAAGAACTCGCGAAATTACCCTAATTATCCTGTAAACGATGAGCAGACCAATCGCATGTATATAAAGAGACTGAGTAGAAATAAGCATGTAGGTTTACTAGACGGCAATGTACAACGAGTGTAAACGCATATATACAAACCTAAGGGTTCTATCCGTGTCCACATATTTTCTCTTTCCTCTCCGTTACTTTGCTGCCCGCTTATTCACTTTTGTTTGCCTTGTAGTGGAGGTTGCACAAACCTACATTAAGACTGAAGTTAAACAGAAGTTTAAGTCACTTACTTATATATACCAAATCATCCTTCAGACTGTTGGTTCATAATTATTCAACATCACTGAAAAATTCCCCTTTCACCATATCAATACTCTGTATTACATCCTACACAGGCAATATCTATGACATTACAAGAAGATGCAACTGGTTTACAAATGGTTTTCTACTCTTTAATCAACATAATTTTACAGAACTCCATGCAACTATAAGCGGCTTTAAGGGCTGATTTAGCGCAGTGATACAAATTTGTCCGGCTATAACAGATATTTGTATGCATGGAGTACGATTCGCTTCTGATGTTAACTTACGATGACACTAGAAGCATTATGCAAATATATTATTCGCTTTAAATTAACACCGAAATTGGTTATAAAACAAGAATGAGATTCGATGCCGTACATAGTAAACTTATGTGGGAAAATTGACTTCAAGCTTTATATTTTCCAATATTTACAATCCATCCAACACAGAGTTGGGTTTTTATGTTAACGCGGAGGCAATATTCCGTATTTCCCAGTGCGCTCCATTGAATGGCCAGTTTGCAGATTGTTCCCACAAATTAATGTCAAGAACCAGATTTATATAATTTAAATAATACTTATCCATGCATGTGCGATTGGTGTATTCCTACATAAATAGGAACAAATATATACACATAAGTGGTATGTATCAGAGACTTAACGATTCCTTTGCAACCATTCCCTGTTTCATTAATCCCCACGCTGCAAGATCTTGGAAACTTCTAGGCTGCTCCAAAGAATAAATGCTCCCGATGAACATTGCACAATGCGCAGCTGTGCACATTGATAACTCAAGAGTCAGCTCATATGACAAGGGGGAATAACACCCCCATTAGCTCAGACAAATGAATCTAGGTGTTACAGTAATTCGTGCACTGGAAAATTATGGTTCAGTCTCTAGTGTAGGCAGCTCATAGGTAATACGCAGAGCTCTTCGTAGAATCAGCAGTGATATGTTCACTTCCTTACGTGCATCTCTGGTTCGGCGACTACTATAAAGGTTTAGAGGCAGAGGGTATGGACGTTCGTGAACTGTACGGAGTATATTAACGCAAGATCTCATACCAGCGACTTCCATAGTATTCGTTTCAAGTGTACAAAAGGCGAAGCAAAAGACCGCAGTTGATTGTCAAAACCATGAGATAAATTTCGGAACCAAATAGCGGACAGAAGCGGAAGCTAAGCTGGCTGGCGATCGCGCAAGAAAATGAAACGACGGAGTGCCAAATGGAGAGGACACTTAACCGGAAGCCTTCAGATAAACAAGTCGACTTAAACACTAAGGGACAGCATCCAAAGTTCACTGATGATTCCTGTCAACGGAGTTGAAGATTGAACGATCAATTCATCGTTGTTTGCTCAAAACCAACTTCCCCAATTTTCGCGGAGGCATCAATACGACAGTCATCGTCTCATCGGTCGCTGTTCAGAAAGAAGTCAGCAGTAAACCATCAGAAACCTAATAAAAACATTATTTTTATATGTTGGTGTAACAATAAAGAATTCTCGAGTGGCCAATCGGTGTTTTAGTTTTTGCGTCCGTTATTACTAAGCGTTTCTGAAAAACTGCAAGGAACAGCGTGAGCCCGAGCGTAGCAAGAGCTGGGCATTAACGGTTTATGAGACGTGACTGACAGTTTCTGATGGTAGAAACAGACTTTGGCGGATTCAGACAGTTGGTGAAAGTTTGGATAGTCACCATTCATCTTTCCTGGTGCCGGTCAAGTCCTCTTTGAACAAGCAATATCTGGAACATTTTGGAATTGGGTCAAGTTCAACAATGCCTGGGTTAAAGAAGGGACAGAGCGTCTTGGATGCAAACAGGAAAGTAAGTCATTGTGACTTGTCTGTTAATTGTAACGATGTGTCTGATGTTAAGCATGACATGGTTGATGTTACTGTTTCGCCGTTCAGGGATAATAGGAACATCAAACTCCCTAAATTAGAACCACGGTGTTTTGATGGAAACCCAGCTGATTATTTACAATTTGTAAAGGAGTTTGAGATCATGTTGAGTGGTTTTTCATTAAATGATGAAATGAAGTTAATGTATTTAATGAGGTATTGCACTGGAGATGCTGCAAGAGCTATACAGTGCTGTAAGTTTATGAAGCCAAAAGAGGGCTACGATGAGGCTATGAGCATATTACGTCAAAGGTTTGGAAGACCTTCGATGATTGTAGGGAAATTATTCGGGGCTGTTAAGGGTAATGGTGATCAATTACAGGATGACTCCAAGGCACTTACTGAGTTTTTAGATAATCTTGTGACTTATAAGAATACCTTGATCTCGATGAATTGCATGACTGACCTCAACTCGAGTTTTATACTAGAAGTAATAGCAAGACGCCTACCTACTCGACTGCGAAGGAAGTGGGTGAAGATAGGCTCCCGTATGGAGGAGGAGGGTATTGAGCCAAGGTTTGATGATATTCTTAGACTGGTGAAGGACAGTGTCAACCAGGCGATGGGCAAATTCGCCAGCATTTTGCATTCTAAGGTAGAACCTAAGGAACCAGTGAATATAAGGAAGGCATTTGTGGTGAAGTCTCAAGACACAACGAGAAAGGATGAGTGTATTGTTTGCCATAACATGCATCAATTGAGTGATTGTAATCGCTTTATCTCTATGTCACCCGTAGAAAGGTTAAAAATGGCAAAGCAGAAGCGGCTGTGTTTCAGTTGTTTAAAGATTGGGCATACAAAGTGGAATTGTAAGGCGACAAATAAAAGAAGAAGTGGTTTAACAGATATGCACCCACTTCTGAGAACAGTGAACGAATCTGGGAATTCGGTTAATTGTAATAGTATCTCTAGACCACTTGACATCCCACAAGTTTTCCTAGGGGTATTACCAGTTAAGGTGAAAGGACCGAAATCTTCAGTAGAGACATATGCATTGTTGGATAATGGTTCAGACGTTACGTTGATAGATGCTGATTTGGCTGGTTGCTTGGATATTAAAGGCCCAAAGCAACCCTTGGTTGTAAATACTTTCAATTCTGCGAAAACAGTAGTATGTGAGCGAGTGTCATTTCAGTTAGAATCAATGGCTATCGGGGAGACCGTCGAAGTGGATACTGCTTACACTAACTTCAGTATGAAACTTGGCGAAGCTATAGAACGTAGCCGTGAAACGGTTGTCGGTAAGCCATACCTGTGTGACATACCTTGATAGTCACGTCTCGTAAACCGTTAATGCCCAGCTCTTTCTACGCTCAGGCCCACACTGTTCCTTGCAGTTTTTCAGAAACGCTTAGTAATAACGGACGAAAAAACTAAAACACCGATTGGCCACTCGAGAATTCTTTATTGTTACACCAACATATAAAAATAATGTTTTTACTAGGGTTTCTGATGGTTTACTGCTGACTTCTTTCTGAACAGCGACCGATGAGACGATGACTGTCGTATTGATGCCTCCGCGAAAATTGGGGAAGTTGGTTTTGAGCAAACAACCATGAATTGATCGTTCAATCTTCAACTGCATTGACACTCCCCGGCAAAAAAGGGATCCAACCCTTTTTTCCTTCACGACCAATGCACGTCGACTTGGATGCCATTGCGAGAACCTGGGTCACACAGACAGAGCTGAAATGGAAAACAAACAGAAAAGCCAACACACCACAAGCATACCCACAGCACAATCTCACACATCGATGACGACCTGCGCCTCCAGACAGAGACCTCCTCTTGACATCTTGCAACACAATCGCCACTTGCTAGAATGACTCTTGCAGAATGCAACGTGACCATAACACCACCTCACGATACTCTACGCACATCCTCTTATCTACCCACTACCAATTACCACTGCAATCGCTTGTCAATCATTCTGCCTCAGTTCTAGTAGCGGTGACGCATGCGAGCATCAGTCGTTTACACTCTTTCTCCCCGGCGTGTCGGACCGCAGCTGACAATCATCTCCGTGTGCATTTCATTCTCAGCAATAGCCTAGCCTCCCCGGCGTATACGACCCATCTGCTGTCCTTAACATCAATCAATTCATTCATGGATGTAGAAGAGTGGATACAACTTCAGAAGTGATCACGACGAAAATTTTAACAAAATTACGCAATAACAACAAGATACGAAAACAACGAGTAAACACAATGAATCCAAAAAACACCAATTGATATGACACACCACACATATATACAAACTGTACACACAAACTCGCAGTTCATGTCTTGATGGAATTCCTTTGAAGAATCGCAGGGCTTACACCAGTACGCCTACAAACCTTCAGAGGTTGACCATTGTAAGTTGTGGAATGTCCGGACACAAACAAGATTATTCAACAATTACAATAATTGGAACTCACACAACTATTTAACACAAACATATGTACAATCAACACATCAAATGTTGTGGATTCTGACACGACAAACTACCCTTGAAGAACTGTAGGACTTACAGCAGTACGCCTACATTCCTTCTCAGGTTGATGATCCAAGTGGAAGTCGTCCGGACACAAACAGAATTACCAACAGCTAGATGACAGATGATATCAATTCAGTATATACAATATGAACATATGTACAAAATCACACACCAAACACATTGGAGTGCTCATTGATGCGCTACCCTTTGAAGAATTGTAGGACTTACAGCAGTACGCCTACAACCCTTCTCAGGTTGACGCTCTAGGTTGGAAAATCGTCGCAGAGTTCATTTACTGACTTCCTTCTATCAGCTATATCCTCAAATCTGAACAGTAACATGCTCACGTCATTGTATCGTAGAATATAGATGACGAACAAACACACGGCATATCTCGTCAACCAAGCGTAGGCACAGAGTAATTTACACCAAAGATGGTAGCATTCAAATAGTAACTTGAAACTAGAAATGCCTTTATTCATGCAAGTCAATTTAACAATCACTCTTTCGTTTACACTTGGCTTATCCTCACTAAACTGACCAATATCTTTCGTCTTTTCAAATGCACCAATACTATCATAGTCATTGCACAAGATACTTGAGTTGATGGGCGTCTGTTTCATTGTGGATGACAACACCAACGACGACTGATTGGTACCAGTTGATGAACTTAGCAGTGGATCAGAAGCTGTTGTTGTTCGGCTTTCAGATAGTTGTCAAACTGCAAGATTACCACCACTGCTGCCTTTCACTACTAGTTCGGGTTTAGCACTATCATCTGATGATAGGTGGGCTCCATGCTGATCAATCACACTGACGGTCTCACAAGTATCCATACCTTCTGCAACTGCATCTGCATTCAATTCTACTTCACGTTGTAGTTGTACAGAACCTTTATTTAACTTGGCAGTAGTAGGTATTCCCCTCATTTCATCATGATCAACCAAAGACAAATCTGCACTATCATGATCATTATCACAAATATTCAGTTTACCATCATCTATCTAGTCGACTCCATCATTTTCAAACTCTTTAATAACAGCAGTAGGTGATTTGGGTTCCTCCTCACAAATCCCCAAAGATTTTATACCTTCACTCTGACTAGTAATACCTTGTGAACTTGTGGAGTCAGAACTGCACTCTGAAGCAGTAACTATATTCTGTGACACTCCATTCAACAATGGCTTACCAGTCGCAACTACAGACTTCTTGACCGCACCGTTATCGTCACACAATTCAGAGTCAGGCCTGGAGTTTACATTTAGCTTATCACTGAACTTGCTCACCGGTTCACAGTTCACTTCTGTATGCACCTCTTGCACACGTGTAAAACACAACCGTGTTTATCTTGCATCTTGTAACTTATCTGTTGAGGATGTACTACGAAACCTGTTACACTCACTAGGTCTATATGCATTACTAGACATCATGGAGCCTTCTCGATATCCACCTCTCTGAGGCCCTTTCGTCATCAATGATTGCATTTTGCTCTCAGACTGCTCTATTCTAGGGGTGAGATGCAATAGACTGGCGAACTTGCTCATAGATAGATTGACGCTATCTTTTACTAGTTTCAGGATACCATCAAACTTTGGCTCGATACCCTCCTCCTCCATACGGGAGCCTATCTTCACCCACTTCCTTTGCAGTCGAGTAGGTAGGCGTCTTGCTATTACTTCTAGTATAAAACTCGAGTTGAGGTCAGTCATGCAATTCATCGAGATCAAGGTATTCTTATAAGTCATAAGATTATCTAAAAACTCAGTAAGTGCCTTGGAGTCATCTTGAAGTTGACTGCCGTTACCTTTGACAGCTTTGTATACGTTCCTTACAATCATTGAAGGTCTTCCAAACCTTTGACGTAATATGCTCATAGCCTCATCGTAGCCCTCTTTTGGCTTCATAAACTTACAGCACTGTATAGCTCTTGCAGCATCTCCAGTGCAATACCTCATTAAATACATTAACTTCATTTCATCAATTAATAAAAAACCACTCAACATGATCTCAAACTCCTTTACAAATTGTAAATAATAATAATAGTATATTCTCATTTTGTACATGAGAGACGCCAGTTTACAGGCATCATCAATATGATAAATTACATATACGATTAGCAATCATGATTAATAATAATGTTTTTATAAAATACACATTTTTTCCTACTTGTGTAGGACACACCAAATATACAGGCATGGGTAAGCATTATTTAAATTTCATAAATTTTGTTTATGGTGAAATTACATGATCACTGACGTCTTCACCTTTCGTTTGTGGGAACAATATGATAACCAGTCATTCAATGGAGCACATCATGAAATATAGGAATATTAACTTCGCATTAACAAAAAAACCCAAGTAAGTTTTGGATGGATTAAAAATACTTGGGAAAAAATAAAGCTTGAAGTTATTCCACAATATAACAAGTCATTCAATGGAGCACATCATGAAATATAGGAATATTGTCTTCGCATTAACAAAAAAACCCAAGTAAGTTTTGGATGGATTAAAAATACTTGGGAAAAAATAAAGCTTGAAGTAATTCCTCAATATAACTTGGGTGTGTACAAATCCGAATTTCATTTTTGATTTATATCCAAATTGGGTAATAAGGAAGCTATTTTTACAGATACGATCAGTTATGTTATAAGCTACAATCGTGACGTTGTATTACAAATAGATACTTTTCCATTGGTATAAGAGTATATTCCACAAATGTAATCCAGGTTGCGTCGTGGAGAAAGTTAATTCGTTATTAACCAGGCAACTGAAAGATACGGGACCAATAATGTTTGCAGATCATTTGTCATTGTAAATGGTCAAATATCCACATTATTCATTCTCATTCAAAAAGTCAAATGGAAGCTGAAATGGTGAGAGAAAAAAGAAGACAAACAACAGCAACGCAAAAGAAAGCAACGGGAGTCCTTAAGGAGTGATTAATAAATATATACATATATATTCTGTTTAGTAACTGTGGTTATTTTGGTACACAAACTAACTAGTCCCGTTATGCTAACTTTTATATTATGTGTAAACTAATATTACTGTCCTGTGTAGAAATGTTTATCTAGTTCCAATAATATTAAAATTTATAATTGTAGTTTGTTGTAACTACACGTTTAAAGAACTTAAAATATCTATGTAGGGTGAAAAAGAAGGTGTAAGAGTCAGGCGCAAAAGTGCATTGTCATCTTTGAGCAGTCTGGTGACTGAGGAGATGAACACTGGAAGTGTGTTTGCATCGCGCACATTAGCTGGTAGTCTATTCCAAATGACTGAAAACTTATTTAAGAAGAAGTTGTACCGCACGTAAGTCTGACAGTGCTCCATAGCAGCTAGGTTGTGATGATTTCTAAGATTGTAACTGATGACAGCGGTAGGTTTAGTTATTGGCTCGGAGGAATGCAAGAGAAGATTAGTTAGCTTGTAGTAAAAGATAAGGTTTAGCTTAAGGCGTCTTTTCCAGAGGGGTTCTAATCTTAGTCTTTCGCATCGCTCATGGTATTCCAGACCACTTTCTAAACCAAGAGTTCTTGAGGTAAACTGCCGTTGCACTCCCTCTAATTTAAGCTTGTCATTTTGTCTGAGTCCGCTAAGAATAAACGGGCAGTATTCTAAGATAGGTCGGACACATACTTTGTATAATAAAACCCTAGTTTCACAACAAAAGAAATTGCGTGTTATGCATCCTATCAGCCTTCGCGTTTTACGTCTGGCATAATCAGTCTGTTCAGCGAACGTTAGGTTACTAGAGTATCTAATACCGAGATCTACGACTGAGTTGAGCTTAGCTAGTTTTCGCCCATTTATTTCAAGAGTTAGATCAAGCTTACTGTTGCCGATACAAATCCAGCCGCATTTGTCAATGTTAAAATTTAGACAGGATTCAGCACACCACGTTGCAAGGCTACTTAGTTCAAGATGTATTTTAGTAACCATATCGCTTAATTCATGAGTGTAGCAGGAGTAGACGACTTTGAGGTCGTCAGCATATAGGAATGGTTTGCCTAAGGTGAAGCACTTGCAAATGCTGTTAATGTAGACTGTGAATAAAAGTGGACCTAGGACACTACCTTGCACGACCCCACTTGAGATCTGCCTAGGATGAGACAATACAGATCCAACTTTGGTTATTTGTACCCTGTTGCTTAGAAATGATTTTAACCAGTTCAGTAATGGGTTGCGAATTCCACAAGAGTACAGCTTCTCAAAGAGAATACTGTGAGATACCATGTCAAATGCCCTAGATATATCGAAGTAGAGAACAACGACTAGCTTACGTGCTTCGCGACTACTAGTGATGCAGTTGAAAAAGTCGAAGTGGCAAGTAACGCAGGATCTATTTTTGAGAAATCCGTGTTGAGACCTTGTAACAAGATCTTCCCTAATTAGGTAGTCTGACAATTGATCTTTTACAACTTTCTCCATGATTCGTGAGATAACTGGGGTTATATTTATGGGTCTGTAATTGCGGACGTTTGCCCTATCACCAGATTTGTAATGTGGAATTATGAAGCTAGTTTTCCACTCACTAGGGTAAGTGCCAGTGTCCATAGATATTGAGAAGAATTTAAGAAGTAACAAGGGTATATCACACCCACTGTTTTTGAAAATTATCGAAGCGAGGCCATCCGGTCCCGTACTAGTGGAAGGTTTAAGGCTTTTAATTGCTTGTACTATTAACTGATTAGTGAACACAATGCTTTCAAGGGAAGAGATAGTAAGGGGAGCGGTTTCACCAGGCATATGTGTTTCTAAACTAAAGTTTGCAAACCAATCACTGAAGAGTTCACAGATAGTGGCAGGTTCATTGTAGATTACTTTGTCGTGAAGTAAGTATGGGATTTCCCTCGCCGACTGCATTCGTTTTTTAAGAAGTGCCGTTAAGTTATAAACTTTGGAGGTACTTTCAAGTGCCGTTAACTCTTCGTCGAGGTCCTTTTGAGAGCGTAGGCGCTTGAGAGATTCAAGAGACTCGTGGATTGAGAGCAATAGTGATATGTCCTTAGTGGAATAGTACTGTTTCTTCAGCTTCCTTAACTTATTACGGTGTGCCCTTGGAATATATTCAGTTCGGTGTCTACTTAATTTCACTATTTTCTTTGGAGCAACTGTATCTAGACAAAGGGTAACATTCCTGTAAAACAGGGTTACTAAGGCCTCCAGGGAGTCAGTGGTAAAATAGTCATCCCATTGACAGAGTCGAATAAGTTCTTGGACTAATCCCCAGTCTGTATATTTGTAACTACGACATATTGTGCTTCCTGAGTCTTGTTTGTTTCCTGTATTTAGTGGTGAGAAAGGCAGAGAGCAGAGTACCATTCTATGGTCACTACTGGAAAATCGATTACCAACATAGTGGATACTGGGATTGTGTCATGACAAAAAACAAGGTCCAACATGTTGTCACCACGAGTAGGTGTCTGGACGTGTTGTTGCCATCCATAACAGTCTATAGTGGCAAGTAATTCGTCGAAGCGTTGGGGGCCGGAACTAGTTAGCCAATTGACTTCTGGAAGATTGAAGTCCCCTGCAATTATTTTGTAATTAGCACTAAACGAGGATGCATGTGCAAACGATTTAGCTAATAACGCATCAGTTTCTTTTGTTGAGCTTGGTGCTCGATAAACACAGCCTATGAGAAGTTTGTACTTATCTCCATGTAAGACAACCCAGAGTGAGTCAGGTACATTATTCATTGTTTCATCTTCCACCTTACTGACTACAAATGAGTTATGTATATATATGAGACATCCTCCACCACGCTTGCAATCTCTGTTTGCACGGTGTACAGTGTAATCATCGATACCTATATGCACATCAAGTACAGAGGATGAGCACCATGACTCAGTAATCAGAGCTACAGTAGGCTTGGCGACTAATAATAATGTCCTTAGTTCAGATATCTTATTGATTAAGGAACGTGCATTAATTAGCAATATCGTGAATAAGTCACGGGATACTACAAACTGGCTTAAAATGTCACCATAACCTAAATCTATTTGTGCGTCAGCACCGCAAGAATTTATGAATGAAAAGGAGGTCGGACTGGGTGTCTGCACATCGGAGTTGGTGTGCAATGAGGTGGTCCTAGGTGCCATGGGTCGTACCAGTGATTCGGGACACCTGGAAAATTTACCATGTGTTCCTGGATATAAGGGTAGTACAGGTTGGGCCTAGGTTGACGGTTAAAAGGCATAGCATCAAAAGGTCTACCCATCCAACTGCTATTCGTCATACCGGTATACACCTTCGGGTTGTTTTTATAACTTAAAGGGAATTGTGAAGGAAGGTGCTTTGGCTGAAAGACTTTAGGAGTCTTGGAGCCTGACTTTCTATAAGGTGGAGCATGCGGAACACCTCCAGATACACTTATGTTTCGAGAGGAGTTTTTCGTAACAAGTGATGGTTTGTTGGCATTCTTACTCTCAGCAGGCTTATTGAATCCAAACCTTTGACGTAATATGCTCATAGCCTCATCGTAGCCCTCTTTTGGCTTCATAAACTTACAGCACTGTATAGCTCTTGCAGCATCTCCAGTGCAATACCTCATTAAATACATTAACTTCATTTCATCAATTAATAAAAAACCACTCAACATGATCTCAAACTCCTTTACAAATTGTAAATAATCAGCTGGGTTTCCATCAAAACACCGTGGTTCTAATTTAGGGAGTTTGATGTTCCTATTATCCCTGAACGGCGAAACAGTAACATCAACCATGTCATGCTTAACATCAGACACATCGTTACAATTAACAGACAAGTCACAATGACTTACTTTCCTGTTTGCATCCAAGACGCTCTGTCCCTTCTTTAACCCAGGCATTGTTGAACTTGACCCAATTCCAAAATGTTCCAGATATTGCTTGTTCAAAGAGGACTTGACCGGCACCAGGAAAGATGAATGGTGACTATCCAAACTTTCACCAACTGTCTGAATCCGCCAAAGTCTGTTTCTACCATCAGAAACTGTCAGTCACGTCTCATAAACCGTTAATGCCCAGCTCTTGCTACGCTCGGGCTCACGCTGTTCCTTGCAGTTTTTCAGAAACGCTTAGTAATAACGGACGCAAAAACTAAAACACCGATTGGCCACTCGAGAATTCTTTATTGTTACACCAACATATAAAAATAATGTTTTTATTAGGTTTCTGATGGTTTACTGCTGACGTCTTTCTGAACAGCGACCGATGAGACGATGACTGTCGTATTGATGCCTCCGCGAAAATTGGGGAAGTTGGTTTTGAGCAAACAACCATGAATTGATCGTTCAATCTTCAACTGCATTTTCATACCTCTTCCAGCATTGCAAGATGGAAGAATGAGAGTACTCATTGGATGTAGTGTGCCAGAAGCTCACAAGGTATTAGAAGAGAGATTTGGAGGTAGAGATGATCTGTTTGCGACGAAAACACCACTGGGATGGACAGTGAGAGGACCTATACCCATAGTCCACATATCATCATTAGTTACAAACGATGGGGACAAACTAGAAACTATGATTAAAAATATGTATGACAAGGAGTTTTGTGACTGCGGTGTCCCAGGGAAGGGTCGTTCTGTAGAAGACTTAAAAGCAGTTAAAATAGCCGAGGACTCTTGTAAATACGAAAACGGGCGTTTCAGCGTTGGCCTACCATGGAGATTCAAAGATAGACAGTTGGTTTGTAATAGGAAAGTTGCTCTTAAGAGACTAATGGGTTTACAGAAGAAATTTCTGTCAGATGCAGAACTCTGGTCCAAATATAAGGATGTCGTCGATAAACATATAATGAAGGGTTACGTTGAAAGACTAGTTGATCAGAGTGAGCCAGGGAAGTGGTATTTGCCCCATCATCCCGTCTTTAACCCGAGGAAGCCAGGTAAACTCCGTGTGGTGTTTGATTGTTCTGCGAAACATGAAGGAGTCTCTTTAAATGATAATCTGTATAGTGGCCCAGATTGCGTGAGCTCATTAGTGGGACTGCTATTGAGATTCAGAAAGTTTACAGTTGCTGTCGCGGCGGATATTGAGGAAATGTTCCTACAGGTGAAGGTGCCAGAGAGTGACAGAGATCACTTGAGGTTTTTGTGGTTTGATGACGGTCCTTGTGGTAAGGTGTCAGAATATAGGATGACAGTGCATCCATTTGGTGCCACGTCCTCCCCGTTTTGTGCTAATTTTGCTCTACGAAAGGCAGTGTCCACATTTGGTTCTAATGATTTGCTGGACGTCATAGATTGTTGCTTCTACGTGGATGATTGTTTAGCCTCCTTCGATGATGATAAGTCTGCAGTTAGATTTGCAACAAGCATCACTGAAGTGTTAGCTAAGGCCGGCTTTCGTCTAACTAAGTGGGTCTCGAACAGCCTAGACGTTTTGAAGCATATAGATCCAGAAGACAGAGCACCTACCGTACGAGATTTGCCTGTTGATACTCTACCAGTTGAACGCACATTAGGTATGCGATGGGATGTGAACTCTGATACCTTTGGATTTAGTGTTGGTGATATTGATAAGCCAGTTACTCGGAGAGGTGTGCTCTCTGTGTTGTCGTCCGTGTTTGACCCACTTGGATTAGTAGCACCTTATCTACTTCCGGCTAGGAGGTTATTTCAAGAGACATGCAGGAAAGGGTTACAGTGGGATGAACCATTAAGTGAGAGGCAGAGAGAAGAGTGGAAGGGGTGGGTTAACAGTTTAAGAATGCTGAATCTACATTCCGTCTCACGTCCACTTAAGCCGTCGAGAAATCATGATATAATTGACTTCCATGTTTTTTCTGATGCCTCTGAGGTTGGATTTGGTGCAGCCGTATACATCAGAACCACCTTAAGGAATGATATAGATGTTAGCCTGGTGATGGGTAAATCTAGAGTTGCACCTCTAAAGACGGTTTCGATTCCGAGATTAGAACTTAATGCAGCCTTACTAGCTGCGCAGTTATTCACAACGGTGTGTAAAGAGTTGGATTACCCCAAGCATCCCGTAACGTTTTGGACTGATTCGATGTCTGTGATATATTATATACGCAACGAGTCAGCAAGATATGCATGTTTTGTAGCTAACAGAGTATCTCAAATTCGTGAACTAACAACTGTTGAGCAGTGGAGGTACGTACCGTCTGGAAAAAATCCAGCTGATCTAGCCTCGCGAGGAGTTATTGATATGAATGTGGTTAAAAATAAGTGGTGGAAAGGTCCAGAGTTCTTGCTAAGGGCTGATAGTATGTGGCCTCGTAGAGAAGATGAACCACCGATAAACGAGTGTGCCTTGGAGTTGAAGACAAGTGTCAGTTTAACATCTACTCAAGAAAGACATTCAGGTTTACATCCACTTTTTAAATATTATTCTTCTTGGTACAAACTACTGAAAGCTGTTGCGTGGTTGACACGATATGTTACGTATTTAAAGGTCATGCATCTTGCGGGATACGAAAATATGAATGTGGGGCCTTTGAGAGTCGAAGATATTAGAAATGCAGAGTTAGCGATTTTGAGGGCTGCTCAGTGGGAAGCGTGGGGTGAGATTGCCAAGGAGGATAGTCCCGATTTCGCAGATTTCAAGGTGCGGTTAGATAGATTATCTCCGATAGTTTCCGAAGGGATCGCTAGAGTTGGTGGACGTCTACAAATGTTAGAATCGTCATATGAGACCCGTCATCCGGCTTTATTACCTTGCTACCATCCAGTCACTGATCTCATTATAAGACACTACCATGTTCTTGAAGGTCATTTGGGTACTTCGCAAGTACTATCAAGTATTCGATGTAAGTTCTGGATAGTGAAGGGAGGTACCGCTGTCCGTAAAATAATTGATAAGTGCATGGAATGTAAACTCCGAAATGCTCGTCCAGTACAGCAGATGATGGCACCACTCCCAGCGTGGCAAGCTTCTGAAGGGAATTATCCATTTGAGTACGTTGGGGTGGATTTGTTCGGACCTTTTGTAGTGAAGAGAGGCAGAACCCTATGTAAAAGATATGGCTGTTTATTCACCTGTTTGAAAATGAGAGCTGTGCATATTGAGATGGTTCATACGCTAACTACTGATTCATTCGTGCTAGCATTACATAGATTTATAAATCGCCGGGGTGTACCGAAGATGATGTTCAGCGACAGAGGGACTAATTTTGTTGGCTGTCACGCCGAGCTTAAAGAGTACTTCGAAGGTCCCAAACGAGAGTTCAGGAAGAGTTACTGAAAAGGAACATCGAGTGGCACTTCAATCCACCACATGCCAGCCATAGAGGCGGGCTATGGGAAAGACTTATAGGAATTATCAAGCGTATTTTAAGCTCCATAATTAAAAACCAGAGTTTGAATGACGAAACGCTGGAGACATTTTTTTGTGAAGCTGAACGAATATTAAATGACCGGCCGTTATCACCTGTGAGGGACGACGTCAAGGATTTTGATGTGTTAACCCCAAATAAATTATTGTTATTGAGAGGCAACCCTGGCATAGAGGACTCAAGCGGGGAAGGAATACCTACGATTAAAAGATGGAAACAAGCCAGGCACATGAAAGATATATTTTGGAAAAGATGGTTAAAGGAGTATGTTCTAACACTGCAAACCAGGGACAAGTGGAAAAAGTTGTGCCGAAACTTAAAGGTTGGTGACATAGTATTAGTAGCAGATAAATGTGCCACAGGTAGGTGGCCTTTGGGAGTGGTAGTAAGGCTAATCTGTAGTGGTGATGGATTGGTGAGGACGGTTGAGGTGAGAACAAGTTGTGGCATGTTGGTGCGAGATATTAGAAAACTGTGTCTACTGGAAGGTGCTGAGAGTAGAGAGTCGGAGGATGAAACACTAGACGATTTTCCAACCTAGAGCGTCAACCTGAGAAGGGTTGTAGGCGTACTGCTGTAAGTCCTACAATTCTTCAAAGGGTAGCGCATCAATGAGCAGTCCAATGTGCTTGGTGTGTGATTTTGTACATATGTTCATATTGTATATACTGAATTGATATCATCTGTCATCTAGCTGTTGGTAATTCTGTTTGTGTCCGGACGACTTCCACTTGGATCATCAACCTGAGAAGGAATGTAGGCGTACTGCTGTAAGTCCTACAGTTCTTCAAGGGTAGTTTGTCGTGCCAGAATCCACAACATTTGATGTGTTGATTGTACATATGTTTGTGTTAAATAATTGTGTGAGTTCCAATTATTGTAATTGTTGGTTAATCTTGTTTGTGTCCGGACATTCCACAACTTACAATCGTCAACCTGTGAAGGGTTGTAGGCGTACTGGTGTAAGTCCTGCGATTCTTCAAAGGAATTCCATCAAGACATGATCTGCGAGTTTGTGTGTACTGTTTGTATATATGTGTGGTGTGTCATATCAATTGGTGTTTTTGGATTCATTGTGTTTACTCGTTGTTTTCGTACCTTGTTGTTATTGCATAATTTTGTTAAAATTTTCGTCGTGATTACTTCTGAAGTTGTTTCGAGTCTTCTACATCCGTGAATGAATTGATTGATGTTAAGGACAGCAGATGGGTCGTATACGCCGGGGAGGCTAGGCTATTGCTGAGAATGAAATGCACACGGAGATAATTGTTAGCTGCGGTCCGACACGCCGGGGAGAAAGAGTGTAAACGACTGAGGCTCGCATGCGTCACCGTTACTAGAACTGAGGCAGAATGAGTGACAAGCGATTGCAGTGGTAATTGGTAGTGAGTAGATAAGAGGATGTGCGTAGAGTATCGTGAGGTGGTGCTATGGTCACGTTGCATTCTGCAAGAGTCATTCTAGCAAGTGGCGATTGTGTTGCAAGATGTCAAGAGGAGGTCTCTGTCTGGAGGCGCAGGTCGTCATCGATGTGTGAGATTGTGCTGTGGGTATGCTTGTGGTGTGTTGGCTTTTCTGTTTGTTTTCCATTTCAGCTCTGTCCGTGTGACCCAGGTTCTCGCAATGGCATCCAAGTCAACGTGTATTGGTCGTGAAGGAAAAAAGGGTTGGATCCCTTTTTTGCCGGGGAGTGTCAATGCAGTTGAAGATTGAACGATCAATTCATGGTTGTTTGCTCAAAACCAACTTCCCCAATTTTCGCGGAGGCATCAATACGACAGTCATCGTCTCATCGGTCGCTGTTCAGAAAGAAGTCAGCAGTAAACCATCAGAAACCCTAGTAAAAACATTATTTTTATATGTTGGTGTAACAATAAAGAATTCTCGAGTGGCCAATCGATCTTTTGGCTTTTTCGTCCGTTATAACTAAGCGTTTCTGGAAAACTGCAAGGAACAGCGTGGGCCCGAGCGTAGCAAGAGCTGGGCATTAACGGTTTATGAGACGTGGCTGACAATTCCTATGGTCAATAGTTTTGGGGAATTTTTTACCGCTACAAAGTTGAACTTAGGCAGATAGCTCTTGTCTTAAGGGTAACTTATACATTCCAGGAAGGGTTCAGAGGAAGGCCACTGGTAAGTTTTCAAAAACGACCAACTTATCATGCGAGGAAGGGCTTAAAAGCTTGAATCTCATCTCCTTATCATATCGTAGCCAGAGATGTCTCATTACAAAACTCGAAATCTTAAGTAATCACCATGGAACTTGTCTGTCTCCAATTTCTTTTTCCAGTAAGCCTAAACATCCCAGGTGACACAGAGAGAGTTGAAAAACAAGGAGGAACTGTACCTCTGAAGAGTACTGATTCTCCCAACGAGTCATAAACCCCTGGGACCGACTCCTAGAAGAAGTAGTTCCTGCAACCTTCAAGTACTCGGTCAACAAGGGACCAGATCAGCACAGATACACATTGGAAAGTGATCAACACAGCCTTGTTGCCTTTTATTCCCGATAAAAAGTCTGAATCTGAAAAATTATACACACATGTCACATATACTGCCTATTTTAAATAGTGAGAGCTTAAACATTTTTTGTCAGTAGCACATTGTCTACTGGCAAGACGTAAGATGCCGCTCACTCAACCACTGTGTTGTCGGAAAGTTGGTCAGTAGGTAGAGAAATCAATCAGCCGATTGCAGCTGGTATCAGCAAAGTGATTGGCAGCAAGACGCTTATGCAAGTGCGGGTAACTTACATGTTCTCTTACTGGCAGACTTAAGTTCACTGATGTTGGGACCAAGCGAAGGATTGTTGCCCTAATTTACAGTTGTGAGACTGACCTGGACATTATTTTGTCTGCCATTCGCACCTGAAGTTTGTTTTGGATATGTAAATAACAAATTACAGTTTATAGCGCTGACTACATTTTGAAGGTCATGGGTGCGAAGTCAAAGCCGTCTCCCGCAGGGAAGCCGTTGATGGGATATGAAGAAATAGTAGTTCAAGAGGATGATTCTAGATGCTGCTCATGTACACCAAGTTGGGTTAAAACCTTTCTGATATTTTTCACTGCGATTATCCTGGTATGATTTATCGCCCTGTTAATATATTTTGGGGTAGTTAATTGCACTAGCTTTAATTGGATTGGGCGTTTTCTTGCTTGTTATTCGCTCACCGTTTGTACCTGTATTGCTGGGTGAAGTGGCATACTTAAGTCACTTTCTTATGTTCGTTGTTGGGGGTCTTCTATTAATAGTTTGCATAATCGGGTTTGTCGGTGTTTCTAATGGAAAATCTTCTCTACTTCTAACAGTAAGACATATGTTTTTATACAGCTTACCTTTTAGTTTGCATGGATGCTTTTCATCATCTTGTTGATCCAGTTCATTACTGGTGTTCTGGCTCTATGCTTTTCAAATGTCCTTACTGAATGGCTTGCTGACAGATTGATGTTTACCATGCAGACACAGTATTATCATGATACTGAGGATGTTGATGCTGCTGTAGATCAAATACAGCAAAAGTTTAAGTGTTGTGGATCGCGAACTTTTCGAGACTGGAGTGAAAGCGTCTTCCAAAATAATTCCAAGCAAAAAGATAACTTACCGCATCCTGAATATTCCTTGGTTGTCCCTGATTCTTGCTGTGTAAGATCAGTAAAAAACTGTGGAAAACTGCCACACCCGTCAAATGTGTACTATGAGGTAAGTGATTGATATGAAGGACGATATGTCGTTCAACATCTTTTCGGTTGTGTAAATGGATATAATTCATAGGCTAGATTTATTTCAGTCCGTGTTGATAAAAAAAACCCGGAGAAATACGGAGTCTTTTAATGCGAATTTGTAGTGGATTATCTGAAAATTCAGTTTTAGACTCGAACTTCGCTTCACCTACTAGTTTTTCCAACTAGAAATTAGTGTCACCGTTCCTAACAATAACTGTTGCTGATTACCATGCATAAAAATATGTAGACAGACTATTCAAAAGTTTGTGCTTCTCTTTATAATAAAAATCGTCTGTTATTTTCTTATATAAAATAAGTGGATTGAAAAGTTTCGCAGAAAGTGCTGTGCGTTTATGAAGTTTGATTCTTGCTTGAGAGTACAAATGACATTCTAATAACAATAACCTGGCGCTTACATGACACAGTGTTAAAATTCGATTGAAAAATTACTATATGCACTAAGTCAATTGGTACGCTGACACAATGCAATTTTTTAGTTTAAATGCAGTGTTCCGTTTTAACCTTTTTTTCGCTGCTAGTGCCCTGTAGTAATCGTCTTTCCTTTGTCACATTCCTTAGAAGCTTCTTCATATATTCAGAAATTCTTAATTTGTCTGATTCACATTAGCGAGGCTGGTTACAAACATGCAATTTAAAGCAATTGACTCGATATAAGGCAGAATCAATTTAGGTATAGTGGTTCTTTGATGATTGCGTACAGTAAGATGATTCACACAATTAACCACCATCCGCAAAGACTCCACCTTCTCATAGTTATTGAAGGAAAATGAAAAATAATATTTAACTTTGATACACAGATGGATGATTTTCAGTAGTTGTTGGAAAGACTCCACTAAAAATAGTACTGTCGTGAAAAATTTACCCATAACGTCGTGAGAAAGCCCTAGGAAAATAAACGCTACATTTTTTTCTGGCAAATCAATGGAAATACCATCACATATATCGATTTTTCCAGTTTATTCCTGTACTTACAGACATAGAGTTAGATGGTAAAGCTAAAAACTCAGTGTATCTGCGGATTGGAGAAGACTGTTTTGTTCGACGACAAAGTAATATAGGGACTGACTGTCCTTACTTGAGTCTACATGTCAGCAGATAACGAGCACTTTGCTCCACCACAACCAATCAAAGGGAAAAGCAAATTATCGAAAGAGTGGTTACTGAACAAATAATACTCTTTTCAATAACTTCATCGTCAGGCTTTACAGTTATATATACATTATAGTGAATAAGTGAATTAGTGTTATGAATAACATTAATGTTGTTTAAATAACATCGAATCAATAATATCCGTGGATTACAGTTCAATAGCATCGACTTAAAATAAGCTGAGTGTCAGAAAAATTAGGAAAGATAATATTGCAAATTCATAGTCTCTACTGAAGACCAGTGCAGTAGTATGGGCTGGACTTGCTTCTTTTGCACACGGAGCACTGGTTGTTTGAGGCGAATTGTAATAGCCTCTAGTGTTTGGAGCATTCGGTGCTTCGATGTTTTTAGCAATTTATTAGGCACCCGGTAAATGATAGAGGAGGATTCTTCAACGCTGGCTTTGTGGCTGGTTTGCACCAGATGGTCCAATATCGAACTGTTAATGGTTTTCACACCTTTACGTAGCCATAGTGGGAGATATTCTCGAGCACGAAAAACCAAGTTCCTAGAGCAACGACCATTATAACTCGCTCCACCAGCGTAGTTGAATTGGTAGATACAATTCGAAGTGGCTAGTCTGGGTACTCCATCTTTCAGTCGAGGTAGCACCATAGGTCGTGTAGAGAATAAAACGTATAGTTTGCCAGCATTAAAAGTTCTTCGAACTGATTTTCTTGATTTTTTCGTAATTAATTCACTTAATTTATCGCCCTTGAATTACAGTCGTATATAAAGTGGCTTCTTGTTAACAGATAGTGAGTAGTACTTTACTGCTTTCTTTGTCATGTGTTTCTTGATAAATTTTTCGGGATAGCTATTTTCGATCAAAGTATCATACACAGACGAAGAGGCACTATAAGGAGCTGAAAGAACTTATGGAAAACGAAGAGATTATGATATTACGTCCGGATAAAGGCGGAGGAATCATAATCATGAATCGCAAGGGCTATATCAGTAAAATGCTGACCATACTATCCGATGAATGTAAATTCACAAAACAGATTAACGAGAAAAACATGACTGAATAGACCGAACAAAAGCTAACGGACACCCTCCGTAAGCTAAAAACTGAATCTTTCATCAATAACGAAACGTTCGAATCCCTAAGACCATCCGGCTCAAATATACCACGACTCTACGGACTTCCGAAAGTACACAAAAAGGGTATCCCTCTTCGACCGATCCTCGACATGACCAATTCGCCTTATCACGGCACAGCCCAATGGCTAGCAGATCTACTAGAACCACTCAGAAGACAAGTTTCCTGCCACACAGTTCGATATTCATTCGACTTTATCGACTCAATCGAAAACATCAACGTATCCAACAGGACCATGAAAGTCCAACTCCGAAATATCCTTTCTTGACGTCCGACTAACAAGACGAGAACAGGATGGAACACTGAAAAGATCTATCTACAGAAAGTCAACATGGAACGGACAGCTTATTAACTTCCACAGTTGGGTACCCCTATACACCAAACGAAACCTGATCCGTTCACTCAGCTACAGAGTTCGCAGAATTTGTACCCCAGACACCATAGAAGATGAACTGGACAATCTCAAGAGAATCCTCGTCGAGAATTGTTACCCATAACGATTTATTGCAAAATCTATGAATCCTAGACCACAAAAGCCGCCCATGCTTAGCGTCCCAAAGAAACCACTCTACATGAACCTTCAATTCAATGGAGATATATCTGCGGAAATACTAAAAAGTCGACTGTCGCGCTCACTCAAGAAGACCTTCTTCGCAGCTGAACTACAACTAACTTTCTCCACAAAACCTATGATTCATGTGAACGTGAAGGATAAGCTACCACTGTTGGCCTCATCAATGTGTATTTATCAATTCACCTGCTTGTGTGGAGCCACGTATGTTGGCCGTACCCAGCGTTCGCTTTCCAAGCGCATCACCGAACACTTACCAACATGGTTTTACAAAGGAGAAAAACGATATCCCCGCAGCTCCATCTTAGAACATCTGGTAGAATCCGGACACCAAGCTGCACCCCAAACAAACTTCAAAGTCGTCTACAGAGTAAGAAGTAGTCTTCCTAAAGGTGTACGAATCAGACTTCTTCAAACTGCAGAAGCAATGGGAATTCACTTGCTAAGCCCTGAACTCTGCATACAGAAGAAGTTCGTTCAATCACTACACTTACAATGGACTTAACCTACCTTTTTACCTGAAAAGTAAATTCTACCTAATCTTTTTTTGTCTCTGTTTCTTCATTAGTATTATTTTGTCTTCTTAATTGTAATATTTTGCATTTTCAACTCTCTTGTTCTCTACCCCCACCCGATTTAATCTCTACACCCCACTACCATTGTTATTGACCTAACCAACGCTCAATTTCTAGTCATCTATGTTACGTCATCCAACTTAATTGCTCGATTTCCGTCCCAATTTAAATGGCATTATTCTCTACCCCACTTCTACTTAGTGTCTACCTGTAACTACCTCTGTTGCTAACCTGACCTAAGTTGAAACATTTTAGTCAATTATATTACGTCATCTAACTTACTAACTCAATCTTACTTTAGTTGCTGTCCAACTAACCTTGTTTCTGTTTTAGATCATTCTTTTATTACCTCATCGATTATCTAAACTTGACAAACCTCATGTACACACACACACACAAATAATTATATATAAATGCGATTGTACAGCTATGTGACTGAATTCGCCGAAAGGAGTCTCTTCGCTGAACGTCTTCTCTTTTTCATATTAATAAAGACTTCTTATTCATAAGGGCAACTAAGGAATGGCGTGATTCCATTTCATTTTGTTAACATGACATGGTAGATAACATTAAGATAGACTTGGTCAAACAATAAAGCAACTAAATCAAGATTTTAATTAACTGAAACACACTAAAGAAGTAACACTACTTAGTTTCGCCTAGAATTCATGAGGAAGTTAACAGGAATTATGACGAAAACAAATAACATAATTAACAGGCGTAATACAAGTGTGACAGAGTTCATAGCATCGGTAGTGTGGCCATTTGAAGTCGGGAGATTAGAAACTTCACGTTAGATTTTTCAGGAAAGCAGGAATTAAAGTGGCATATGAATCCGGAAACTAATTTGGAGAATAGCTGTGTAGGTTAGAAGATTGTTGCGATAGTTCTGACTGAGCAAAGCGATTCAACGTGTCAAACAAACCATATAGCGACTGTGAAGCCAAGTAATTAAGTAAAAGTAGTCGATTGAGATCAGCTACAACAAAAACTTTTTTATCAACGATTGCTAGTGAAGTTACGCAGAGGGGAACATAGCTATCATAATGCGTGCACAGACTCATTACATTATAGGGTTGGATAGAGCGAAAGTTGTAAGATTTAATATAGTCAGGTAGAGAGAAGTTAATTACTGACGCTTTGTTCACCAGGTCGACAGTGTATGTGTGACCATAACGATTAAAAGACCGATCGCAGATATTTAAAGAATTCTGTTATCAAGAGGAATGAGAAAAGAACCCATTGGAAAACTAATGGTATGGACTTTGAAGTTGTAATCACCATGGAGATTGAAGTCTGCTCATAAGGTCTTGTGATAGTATGATGACAGAGTTGGTCATATAGAATAATATCTAACCTTAATTTCCTAAATCCTTATAGAGTGTGATGCTTTGATAACCTCATATAAAGTTGAGAATCTAAACGACGTCGGTTTGTCATGCAATAAGAAAACCTTTAAGTATTGCTCTGGTAGTGATCACGGTGTAACTTTATGTCCATTTGAACGATTATGTACGAAAAATCACCGCTTACATAAAACTCTGTGTTTTATGACTAACCCAGTCGTTTTCTCATATATTCCTAAGGTGGTGGAAATGGAAAAGAAAATATGAAAAAATACGAAATATTCCTGCAGAGTGCATCCATTTCAAATTTCCTTGAAGCTACTACTGAAGCTTTCCTAGTCGTTTGTTCGGACTACTTCAAGATTTTATATCGACTTCATATATGTCATCTGCCATATCGACACGTGAAGTCGTAACCCGCAACTCATTTTAATGATTAGACCTCTTATCATTATCATATACATTTAGGCGCAAATAGAACTACCGGATGCTATTCGCAGCCTTACTGAAATGTAGCTAACGTTTGATGCGAAAATTGCGAACAATCTTGTTCATCTCTAATGTATGGACTAGCGTGATTGACTGACAGCCTACGACAGTCTTAACGCATTCAAATGAAAACATCTTTAAAATCAACTCAAGCATGTACCTTTTAGAGGTTTTATTTTGTTTACTTCCTAAATAATTCTGAATGGTGGGTCAGTTGAGACGCTGTGATAGGTGTTGACGAGGTGTTCAGCTATGGCTCTTCTGATTTAACCAGTGCCTCTTCTTTGCAGCCATGCTGGATAAGACTAGCATAGGACGACCTATGTACCTTGCTTCTCACAAGCAGGTGAACTGATATCTGCACATGGAAGTGGTTATATGCGGAAGTCTATCCTTCACATTGCTCCGAAGCAGTGAGTGGCTAGAGAATATCAGTCCTAGGATTGCTGCAGGAAAAGTCTTCTTTAGGGAACTGGAGATTCCTTTTAAGGATATCCGCTGTTTGGTCTCCTCTGAATTCCGGACTGAAATATACCAAGACTTTTCCTGCAGCAACCCTAGGACTGATATTCTCTAGCCACCCACTGCTTCGGAGCAATGTGAAGGATAGACTTCCGCATATAACCACTTCCATGTGCAGATATCAGTTCACCTGCTTGTGAGAAGCAAGGTACATAGGTCGTCCTATGCTAGTCTTATCCAGCATGGCTGCAAAGAAGAGGCACTGGTTAAATCAGAAGAGCCATAGCTGAACACCTCGTCAACACCTATCACAGCGTCTCAACTGACCCACCATTCAGAATTATTTACAAAGTCAACAAAAATCTACCCGCCATCTTTGCACTGCAGAAGTCAATTAGAAGTATCTCGTTAGTTATGGCATATAGTGGAAATTCTAGTTAGTGTCAAACTTAAGTGAGAACATCGACAGAACCCTTGCCTTTTACAGTCGCGGCTACACATAATGCGTTAAACTTGGCCCTATAAATGCTTAACTGTTCAATTCACTAATAATGGGGAACTGCGGATTGCTGGTTTAGGTCGTCAGCTTATAGTCACTGAGTAACAATTCCGAAGTACAAATAGCAAACAATTATATTCATCGTCCACATTAAACCGACTCATTTTCGTGTTATATATAAAAGTTGCTCATTAGAGGTGACTGGCATAAGTGATTTCTCCACAGGACGCAAAATTAGCCTGTTAACAAGTTAAAATGTTTTATTTGTTGAACGAGATAAGACTAGAAAGACATCAATACCATAACCCCAGTTCGCATATTATGGCTGTCACACTATGTAACTATGATTCTCTGTAAGTCCATACGAGGACGTTGCGCCTTAGTTGTTTGTTACAAGTAACATCTCAACTACAGGATGGTTGGAATTGCTAGATCCCTATCGACTAATTCAACATTTTGTAAAGCAGTAGATAATACTACTGGAATCTTGTTAATAATTAATTGTGACGGAGTTCTGCTAATTTTGTCAACTGACATATTAAACTTTGCTAATATTTTAGGGGTGTATGGAATCAATACTTCTTAATCTACGAGAACAATACTATATAATCTGCGTGGTAGCACTTGCACTTGTTTTTGTCGAGGTAAGTCATGATACTGTGATCAGTAATAAAGTTTACTTTCAGTTTTTCGGTGTGATATTAGCTTGCTGCTATTCGAAGGCGCCAAAGATGAGTCAGTGAGACATTATGCACTCAAACTATCATTAATCAAATAGCCTCTTTTTTGAAGTTTTATTCGCAGTTATTATTATTAATGTACAGCTTTTAAAATACAGAATTTTTGCACAGATGTGAATTGTTGTATGCATAAAAGGACGGGAAATTACATATCTCCGTTATATTCAGCTCTGATCTCCGCTCCATATTCACCATACTGCTGGATCATATCATCGCGTCGACGGTCACGGCGCTTATGATCGCGATCCCGGTCATCCGAAGTGCGACGTTTTCGATGCCTGTCACGACTTCCTGTTAACAAAAATGGCATAATCATGAGGTTGGGTATAACCACTAAGAAAAACATTTGTTTTATAGGAAACATCGTACAAAAAACATGCTCACAAATTTAACTTACGACTACGCGCACGCCTATCACGGTCTTTCGACCTACTTCGACTGCGTCTCCGTTTGTGATCTTTTTCACGGTCACGAATATGTGCACTGGATATAGGGCGTCCGTAACTTCGATCACGGCTAGAAGCCCGTCCATTTTCATGCTTCCGATGAGATTTGTCGCTGGGTCCTTGGCGATTCTTACCCAAACCTTTACCTGAAAATTTAACCATAATAAGCATTAGAAAGGAACGTGAACTAGAAATGGGTATAGATGAAGAAACTGTTAAATGATGCAACGTTGAAGTTAGTACCTTTAGAGAGACCATCAATAAATGATTTGAACACACTAGTTGAAAACTATGCGTTCGGTGTATCATGTTAGGTAGTTCAAGTAAATCTCCCGCCTACTATTGCGTGAGGACTAATGATAGTATTTGATTACCCGAAGAACTGGGTTGGTTGGAGTGAGGTTTGACCAGTGACTCAGTAGTTAAAGTCGAGTATGTTAGGCGGTGGTGCAGCATGGTGAGTAATGATGAGGCGAGTTAGAAAAAGGAACTTAAAGCTGCATCCAGTGAGATGACAAACGTGTATTACGCAGGTCCATTCACAGCCATAAAACAAACGAAGCGACTAATACATCCAAACAGCTTATTTCTTCGGGTAATAGGCCGTTTTATATCGCATTTAGTTAACGTTTTTGACCAAACAGTAATGCTTTCTGACCAGATGGCTAATCGGATGATTTAGGTGGACTTTCAGCTACTTCAGTGGGACCATGATGAATTCGTGCAGTTTGCAAATATCAAATTTAGCCAGAAGATATTAGTTCACCACTTTTTCACTTCAGTCAAAAAAGAAAATGTTGAATAAAAAAAATACCATTATCGGATGGAGCTGTCACTCTTAGCACCAAGAAAATCAATGACGGTAGGAAGCTAAGAACTAATATATCATAATTTCGTTTAACGGCATGATGTGCCCATATCGAGCACGATGCACACACTTCGTAATTAAGCTACTGTTTAATATAAAATTGCGACTCTAGATCATTTTTACTTTTACCATAGCCATGTGATATAGTGTTTAACTGCCAGAACCCATATCAACAAGTAAGTCTGTTAGGAGCTTATGCGCAGGTACAAGGGTCGAAGGAAATGGCAGACAAAAGGTCGCAGAAATTACGAAGCCTCAAGGAATCTGTACATCCAAATAAATCTATGCGTTTGTTCCAAACATCGAGGTGACAGAGTCTTTGTGCTATCAACGCTTCACTACTATTGTTGTGGATCGGAATGGGACCATTTCTAGGTGAAGCCAAAGTACAAGTTTTCTCATTCACACGAAACCAGTTAGTATTATAAGCTTCATGAAACTTAAGGTGTTACACGCTTTGGTGCATAAACTTCTGCGTTGAAATACTCTATTCATTTAAGATAATTATCAGTAGTTTCGTGCGTTACATGTATGCACAACAGTAATTTATAGCTATAATAAGCATTCAAAATAGCATATACATGCACAAGTCGGCAATGTCAGTCATTTCCCAAAATTCAGGTCCATCGTTTTAAACATATTATATAAGGTTATATTATGATATAATAATATAAGGTTATATATTATCTAAGAACAGGTAGCGTAATTGATTACTTTATAAACATTAATCCTTGACCGATAGCTGCTAGCTGTGATGTAGTGGTTAGGCTTGCATATCCCAATGACACAACAAGTTACAATGGCAGGAACCAACGTTCCTGCAGGTCCTACCATTTCAGGAAGATTGTTAAGATAGCGATTAAACTAAAAGCAGTTACCGGCATAGTATAAGTGTAGGATTTCCTTACACTATGCTGGGGGCCTGTGAGCAAAGTCGTACTGCTGAGGAATCGGAATGTAACAGCAGTAAGGTGTTTCTCTTACATGGCCAGCATGCCAGCTATAGTGTCTCTCCACTCTGAAGAGAGGGGTTTAGAAAAGATCAGCCTCAAAAATTGTACGTCCCAACTTACCTTACGGTGGTCCGTAGCCGGCGGTAAGTTACTAATTCGGAACAGAACCTAAAAGCCAGTTCAGAAGACCGTATGTGACCGGCCTCAAGCAGTTGTCCCCTGGGCTCTTCTGTTAGGCAGCCACGAAGTAACAACCATCCACACGCTTCATTTCATTCTATGACCACAAATGACAACGAGAACCAGAAATACACCCGGATAGTCTCTTAAAGCCACACTGCCAACTTCATATTGGAGCATTTAACGACAGGCTCCTCTGCCGAATCAGACAACAGGTATTACTAGCAAAAACTCTGGCATCTGGTGATATGGATGTATATTGTATTTCGGGGACACGCTTTCAAGACTCGAGTGTGGCTATTCACTTGACCTCATCTGGTCAGCAAGGTTAATCTCTGCGAAATTCATTTTAAGGGTGTCAGGAGACCCCTCAGCTAGCTCGCGGACTCGCCGGGATAGCACTGAGTATTAGGGCGGAAAAATCACTTCTTGACTGAATCCCAGCAGATAGGCATATGTGTGCAGTTCGTCTGAACGGGTCTGTTAAGAGGAAGGACGGCGTTATCCGCCGTCTTTTCATAGTCTCCGCCTGCGCCCTAACCGACTGCAGTCCGGATGAACTAAAGGATAATTTTCACCAGAAACTGTCTAGTTTGCTGCAAAAAGCAAAACGCTCAGATATCGTTATTTTAGTACGCGAATTAAATGCCGACGTGGGGAGGTTATGCCAGACTGAGAAGTATATTGGTGGTACCTACGCAGTTGCCTGCCAACGGATCAACAATGGTGGTCGTCTTCTATAGTTCTGTTTAGATAGTCATTCTAGTCGGCACTAACTTTGTCTAGCCTGGAGACTTCCATCACCAAATCAACAGTGGACTCAGATAGACCACATAGCGATAGGGTATCGTTGGCGAGGGTCAGTAGAAGACTGTCGCTACTTATGGAACACGTGCGTAGACTCTGATCACGCCCTGGTTCGCGCACGTTTATGCTTACGACTAAATTGACATAAGAAATTGACGGCAGCGAAAGTTACGTCCCCAACTAGATCGAGATACTGAGTCCTTATTTAAGGAAGAAATAGCGAAACGAGTTTCTGAGGTCGACAGCAGGACTTCCTCTGAGGTAGTCCGGCACAACATACAGTTAGCTGTAGACAGCTGTAAAAGCTGTTAATAAGCTAAAACCTATAGTTAGTAAAAGCCATTGGATCTCTACCGCCTCATCCGAACTGATTGACGCAAGAAGACTGATTCCAGCGAGCTCCGATTATGATGAGCAGAGAAAGGTACTCAAACGAAAACTAACAAAAAGTCTTCGCAACGACCATGAGCAGCGGTGGGCGACAAATGCGAAGGAGATGGAGACGAAATCGGCGACAGTTAACATCAGACAACTATTTCGACTTATCAGGAAAACAGGTGGCAAAAGGCAAATAAGTGAAATAAGAGAAAAGTGGCACAATAATTAGCTTTCAGGATTGACGACTGGAATATTGGAAAGAACACTGAAGAGTAATTTAACTGACATACAGACAATCTTAACTTACCCAACATCCAACAATTCCCTAAATAGGATAATGCACAAGTCCTCTGTCCCTAACTGAGGTTACAAAATCTGTCACTAGTCTGAAACGACGCAAAGCAGTGGGACCTCATGGGATAATTCTGGGTGTTTAAGAACGACAAAGACAGTTTATTGTCTGCGTTAACTAAGGTATTAGGCAGAGTCTGGGAATCAGAGGTAGTCCCATAGGACTGATGTAAGCCATTAGTTATCCTGATATACAAGGAGGGAAACAAGTCCTCGTGTGATAATCACATGGGGATTAGCTTGACCAATATAGTATCCAAAGTTCTAGGCTCAATAACCACACATAGATTAAGCGGTGCTTGAGAGGAACAAACATGAGAGAACCAGGCAGGCTTTGGACGAGAATGAGGGTGTTTTGATCATATCTTCACCCTTCGACAGATTCTGGAACATAGGTATTCTTACCGGCGTCCATCAATCATCATATTTCTTGACCTGAAGGCTACAAACAATCCCGTTGACCGAGAGGTTCTATGGCAATGTTTGGCTGTGAAGGGAATGCCGAGACAATACATTGCACTTAAAAAGGCACTGTACTAGAACTTATGCAGTTAACCAGTTGAGAGCCTACGGAGAGTTGTCATCTGAAGTGGCGACAGCCAGTGGCGTCCCTCAAGGATGTCCACTGTCCCCATTTGTTTAGCTTCATCATAGATGTAGTCATGGACTTAACAATAACTGACTTCAGCTGCTCAGGGATTGACTTTTTACCAGGGCATAATCTTGTTAACTTAGAATATGCAGATGATATAGTCCTATGTGAAGACGATGACATAATACAGAGTCTTCTGAACACCTTGGGCTGAGCAGCAATCTTTGGATGCTTGGCATGCGATTCGCTCCTGCCGTCAAATGTAAGATAGTGCTACAGGACTGGACTGGACTACATTGACTCCTAGCTTAAAAAGAGGCAAGAGTGAAGTGTTAGAGCGTGTTGATCACTTCCTTATTTGGGAAGTTGCATCAGCGCCAATGAGCTGATCGCTGACGAAACCTCAGCACATATATAGTAGGTTCATTTGGCACATGCCAACCTACGTCATCTCTGGCATAGACGTAATATCTGGCTCACTATCGACCAAAGGGCGTGTGTACTGCTCACCAGCTCGCTGTCTTCCTTTATGACTGTGAGAGAGACATGGCCATCGAAAATAGGAGACATGAAAAAGTTAGCTGTCTTTGATCGTAAGTGTCTGCATTCCATTTCTCGTGTTAAGTAGCATAATAAGGTGAGTAATATTGGGGGTTAGGCATCAGTCGAGTGCTAGGTAAGAAGGGAAATCAGTCGGCGAGGTTGTGAAGTTACATCGATTGAAATGGTTAGGATATGTGTTACGCATGCCTAGCCGCCGATTGCCTTCCTCGATGGACAAAGTCAGCTGACACAGAACTGGTCTGTATAAACTCCTAGTTAAAAGATAGAGAGTGAAGTAGTCGGACGTGTTGATCAATCATAACGGACTGATGAAGAAATATCAACACAGATACAAACGACAGGTGCTACACTAGCCAACTCGCGTCAATTCTGACGTGGACGTATTATCTAGTTATCGATTAAAAACCATGTGTACTGCACAATAGTTTGCCCTTATCATCATTATAAATGTGACGTGGCCATTGACAGTGAAAAAACTAGCTGTTTTGGACTACAGATTTTGCATTTTATCGCCCGCGTTAATTGGTGTTATATAGCGAAGAATATTGAGGTTAAGCGTGTAGTATTAGGTAAGAGGGAGAAAACAACTTGCGAGGAGTTTGTGAAGCACCATAGATGCGAATGGCCAGGACAAACGTTAGGCATCTCGAGTCATTACTTTTCTTGTCGGGTAACGTTAACTGACGTGGGATTAGTCCAGAAGAGAGACAGGCGGGCCAGATGAAAACCTGGAATTAATTCATGAAGTCTTCGACAGTCCTTTTTAGCCACGTAGGGAGGTGTGGACTGCCTGGTGAGTCTTCAAGACGCTAACAGACCAATGGCTAAAGATACCTGATGAAATGACTTAAAATCGTTCTCAATGGTGCAGATTTATTCAACCTTCAAGAACTCAGAGATCCATCAGATTCTTATAACTCTTCATGTGCTTACTGCTTCTCCCTGACACTTCTGTTCACTCTGGCTCTTTCTGGTATTCTTCTTTATTTTGTATCTGATGAAGTGTGGTAACTCGAACCACTGCATTTTTCTACAAAGTCCTGTGTTGGAAACTTTCAGTTACCTTATCAGGCAATGTTAGTGAATTAGTAGGGAAAGTGAACCAGCCTTGTCCTGACGGACGAGCGATAGTGACCGATAACCATTGGCTCCTCGCCAGCATACACTTAAAATACGAGAAATGTCTCACATGCAGAATGTTGACATTAAACCAATGGTTGACACAAGTTGTCCATGAAAAACGCTTTCATAACACTTGGAGGGACTTTGATCAGCCATTATTTCCAGCACGTGTACACCTTTGATTAAACGGCCATAGAAACAAGTCCCTGCAAATCCCTTAAGTGTGTACCTCCAAGATATGAACATGAAGTTTGGTTCGGCAAGAAACTATGGACTCACAATATCATCGAATAGCAGTCTTTATAAGCTTCGACGTAGAAATGTCTAGGGTGCTATATCTTACTTTAAGTAAACTTTTATTTATACATACGGACATAAATTGATATTCTGAATTATAATGGGTACCATGTAAGTGACAGGAATTGATCTCCCATATAAGTGACTGGGAAATCATTAATACTTATTACTATACTAAACGAATGTGTAATAATGACGCAATATCTTAAGTAACAATATGACAGTTGATCCCCTATATTTCCAATCCTTATACTACAGATTACATAAGAATTCCTAAAAGGTTCGAGAACAGGGGCTGAATACACTTAGTGGATATTAGTTAAGAATGCTCTAAGGGACAAACCCGATCCCCAGTGAGACATGCTACCACAAGAAACGGTTTGGAATACTAAAAAAGGCGAACAAGTTCATGTATACAAGTGACATCTCTGAATTTATCTCGGGGGAGAAGTTACTATGACGTAATTAATTTTTTGATAAAATGGCTGTGTAACTAGTATTACTGTTACTTCTACGGTTGAAGCCAACAGTAAATGACTCTAAGTAGCCCGAAGACAACTAATATCCTTTAGCGAACATTCAGTTAGTAACATTTCAGATAAGTTTTGTAAGAAACTAAGAGTACTCAGTCTTATGTACAGTCTATCACTAACATAATAGGGATACAGCAATAACTTACCTAAACGCCTTGGTCTCCAGTCAGGACGTGTTCTTCCTCGTTCAATGTCTGTTACAACGCGAGCACCATCAATTTTTCGACCGTTAAGCGCTTTGACGGCAGCTGGAATTTTTTTTGGCGACCATGTAAGACAGTACAGATACAAAACATTCTCAAATCAAAATTTACTTTATAAATTGCTTTATTGAAATAAGTGCAGACTATCCTACATAACTTCATTGGAGATTGTTGAAACACAAATTAAAGTTTCAAAACAAGAAGGAATAAGAAAGAACAATACTAATCTATGTCCCCTGAGAAATTTTCTAGCATTCTGAAAGTATGACCATTTGGTAGGAGTAGCTTGTACAGAAACTCACCATAACTACCTGTATGTCGTGCCGCTGGTGGGATGACTAAGGATCCCAGGCAGAGATATGATTTTAAACCCCTGAGGTCATACGTAACACTTACTATAACCTGTAATTTTAGAACTAATACATTATTTAACCACAAAAGGTTGGCCCTTGGTAGCCATTAGTAGCTTACCACACAAACAAACCTAAGCCAAATTTTTCTGTAGTTAAGCGCCTGGCTGAACACGTTTTAAATATGCAATGCAATCCAGTCATTTATTTTTGAGTGAGCACAACTGCACGTTAACGAACAGATGCCTGAAGAGAAAAGAGAACAAACCATACAATGAAGGCTGTGAAGAGCTAAGTAACTATTTCGCCTTACAAACATGAGCACTACGAATCACCAGATTGAAAATGGATTAAGAAAAGATCACTAACTGACAGCGACTCAACAAGGCAAATATAACAGCTCACCGTGCATATCACGTTCGTGCTCAAACTCTACGAAGCAGTATCCTCGAGATTTTCCTGTTATTACATTTTCGACCATTACAATCTAAGAAGATGAAGTTCAGAAAATATTCACGTTACATTATTAATGCGTCCAAATACTTCAAGTTCTCTTCTGATCTTGGCTTCTGTAGTATCATATTTCTTGTGAAATGTTACATTATATGCCCATAACTTACCAGTCTGGCCATGAACATGGTGTTGTAAGGATTTGCAGTAGCTTTTGGGTTTTTCTTTGGATTCCCTACATGAAATTCATAAAATGCACAGGCGACTTACATAGCGCTAAGTCTTGCTCAAGTTTGTAATTAGCTTGTTCTTGTTTTTCACGACGCTGAAAGACTTATCAAATTTAAACAGACCATACCTTTCTTTCCTTTCGCTCCTCACGCGTTTCGATTCGCACTGGGGCTGGAGTTTCTGATGGGTCCTAGAATAAAGCATGAAAAATGCGAGAACTTGAGGCAATGGTATGGTATATCCTAAATATACACCAGTTTGAATGAACGGCACTAGGTTATTAATAAAGGCTAAGCATTTATGATGCATTAAGCCACATTTACTACTAAGAAACAATGAAAGTGATATTATATGTTGAACTCTGAAGCCTGAATGACTATCAAACAACATTAACGGTTACAAGCTAGCAAAACTTATACATCGAGATAAGTGAGTTTAGGAGTATGCTTTAGTATCGATAAGAACTTGTGAGCATTACAACCAACATACGAGTTCACATTGGGAACTTACCTCAAACTCTCCTAAAAATTGGGCTACTCCAGTGTATGGAAGCTTTCTGTGGTGTGCATGCTTTTCAATGGGAGGAAGAAATGGTATCGGGTCTCGTGGTGCGAAGAGAGCCAATAAATTGGGCGGTAAGAATTGTGTCATCCCCAAAGATTTGAAGTGAGCGCCTCAAGAATTGAATCACGTCATGAAAAGAAAATTGTTAAATAAAATAAATCTCAAAGGCCCAAATACTAATATTATATATTCTTTTATCAAAAAATTGAATAAATTTCATTATTTAAGGTTCTGTATGCTTTAATGTCGTAGTAGCCAAAGCCTTCGAAGACACTTCTTGACTATATTCTAAGAACATTATGATGTATATTTTAGGTTTTTACTCTAAGAATCACACTTTTTTAATACTCTTGCATTTTAGTGATAATTTTCAAAGAAACCACAGCTTATTTTTGGGGATACGTAATGGACGTTTCTGATTGGCCAATTTTCTCCTAGTTTGTGCCCTAACATGTGTTGTTCTTCTTACAGGGAATGTGAAAGGCTTTTTCATTCCCATTTTATACTTTCTTTTACCTGTGCTAATGAGTACTGTGGATTTAAAATACCATTCTCATTCCGACTTTTAATTACGGAGCCAGCTCACACTGATTTCTCAATACCACTTTATCTAATTCCAGTTTATATGATTCACATGAAAACGTTAGTATTATCGGAGGATTTGCGGGTTTGGAAAGTTCAGCGACTACAAAATCCTTTACACTGTTTAATATGTGTCGTTTTGTAACAGACTACATAAAATCTTATGAATTCAGATGTTCTGATGGCCAAATTAAAGTCAGAATGACCAATCAGCGCATTGTGATTAATGTTAGCGGTCTTCGTTTTGAAACTCATACAGACACTCTTAATCGCTTTCCCAATACCCTTCTTGGTTGTCCTTTCAGGAGAAGCCGTTACTACGACTCCCTCAGAAATGAATATTTTTTCGACAGGAATCGTCCAAGTTTTGATGCAATACTTTATTTTTATCAAAGTGGTGGGAGGCTTAGAAGACCAGTTAACGTACCAATTGACGTTTTTACTGAGGAAATAAAGTTTTATGATCTAGGAGAAGAAATATTCGAACGTTACCGTGAAGATGAAGGTTTTACTAAAGAGGATGTACATATTCTTCCTAAAAATAAATTTCAGAGAAAAGTTTGGCTGCTTTTTGAGTACCCTGAGAGTTCAATTGCAGCGAGATGTGTAGCCATTATTTCCCTACTAGTCATTCTCATTTCAATTATTATTTTTTGTGTTGAGACTTTGCCGCATTTCAGACATTATGAACTTGAGTTTATCGAAGGTCCTACTAAACTACCAACTATTTCTGCTGTAGATACCCCTCAAGTTACAGGAACACTGTTCATCCTAGAGTCTATTTGTGTTGTTTGGTACACTTTTGAGCTGTTAGCTCGTTTTGCAGCTTGCCCACAAAAATTGGCGTTTTTCAAACAAGTAATGAACTTGATCGATGTTGTATCAATCATTCCGTACGCAATATCAATTGGTGCACTATTAGCAGAAACTACTAAAACACAGAACCAAGCTATGTCATTATCCATATTGAGAGTGATTCGACTGGTGAGAGTCTTTCGTATCTTCAAACTATCTCGTCATTCTAAAGGACTACAGGTTCTTGGAAGAACACTTAAAGCAAGTTTTAGAGAATTATGTCTGCTTTGCTTTTTCCTCTTTGTCTGTGTAGTACTTTTTTCTGCTGCAGTTTATTTTGCAGAAGTTGATGGTGGTGAAGAACAATTTCCAAGTATTATACATGCATTTTGGTGGGCAGTTGTTACAATGACTACAGTTGGCTATGGTGATATGAGACCTGTAACAATGTGGGGTAAAATTGTAGGTTCAATGTGTGCAATAGCTGGTGTTTTAACTATTGCCCTTCCTGTACCTGTTATTGTATCAAATTTCAACTACTTTTATCATAGAGAATCAGAAAGTGAAGAGCTTACCACCTATGTTCATGTTTCAGATGATCAAAAACGATTCAGTTATCCCGGTGATAATTTCAATGAAGAAGCACTTGAAAGTTCAAATCCTGAAACATTAAATCAAGAAAAAAATAAAAGTATTCGAAGAACAGCAGTCTGCCGACAATCTTTTTCACAGTCTAGTGGACAAGAAAGATTTCCTTCTGTAAAAAGTAATGGTGCAGCATATACAGAATTAGAAGCTGATAAACAATCCAGTTGTATAGATTCTTTAGGTGAATTAAGCAATATCTGTATGGAAGCAAGAAATTCTCAAGCGAATACAAATCAAGCCTCTATCTCGTATAGACATCATCTTCAAGCATTTCAAGAAGTAATGCAAAAACATGATATGCAATCACAGAAATTTAAAGATCTTTATCCACATCAAACAAATTTCCCAAATAAACGACTATCACTTTTCACACAATCAACAACCAGTCCAGAGGAATCATTTTTAAATAAAACTTGAATTAACCATGTATCTTTTAAGTGTTGGCTAGTAATTGCTGATTGTATACATTTAATGTAGTTGTTAAGCCAAATAATAATAGTAATAATAATGAGATTTATTTAAAATTGCCTTGTTAACTTGTATTCAAAGTGCTATTGACAAGCGCGTACACACACACACACACATCTACAATTACTATTGCTACTTCTTCAAATATATAATGAATAATTAACAAATATGAACTCTTATGTCAATATATGTATGTACATGTATCCATTTGAAAAGTCCGGTGTCTGGATGAACAAAAATATTGTTTTAACCATGTGTATTGTATGCATTTATAGAGGATGCATTTAATTAAATTAGGAAATAAAGTAAATCATCATTTCACCTTTGTATTCATTCATTCATTTCTGAAAGGAAAAGGAAGTAGAGTTGGAGATAATCCGCTGCTTTATATAAAAAAGGTGAGCCCATGAATGAATTTTCACTTATTGTTTGAATTGATCTTAATCTTAACAAGAAAGTGTTGTGTACGCTGAGGTGTTAGGCTAAATTTGATAATAACAAATTGTGGTTATTGTTGTATTCCAATGATGAGCAATAAGGGTTATTTAAAAAATATGATGAAACTTTATGTGATTAATTATTCTCGTGTCATACATCTATTGATGAATTCACTTTATGCATAAATGTGTTCATGATAAACGATTGATTGATGAATGGATTTTTATATATCTTTTAAGTAGTTAGTAGATTTGTGTATACGAGTTTGACCATGGATTGATATCACAGTTAGAGAACCATTAAAAAGCAAACTGGGAGTACTGGACAACGCTCTCCTCCGTCCTAGTTTGGGACTCTTCGTCAGTATGCACTCATCGACAGGGTTCCAACACATGACCTTCTGCTTACAAGGCCAATGAGCTCGTATACCATTCAGCCACTGGGACACGATTTAATGGCCATCTTATGAATTCTAACTTCTACCCATTCATGATTTAGCACGACTACCAACCAGTGCCACTGGCGAGACATCACTAATTGGTAGAAGTTAGAATTCATGGGATAACCATTGAGAAATTGGGTCCCATTTTCTTAGATGCTTTAATTTCATTCGATTAACTGGTTAGGTTAAAAAAAAGAAAAATCTGTCTAAATTATATAATAGTAAACACAGTCAACTTGAAGTGTCATATTATCACACATAAATGACCTAAAAATTACTCTGAACCAAGTATGAATGAGAAAATGTCCAATTAGGTCAATCAACTTCGATTCTGGCTAATTTTAATACAATTATATATGTGACAGTAGGTATGCAGAATTCATATAAAAAGCTTGAATTTGTAATCTATAGTTTAAATTCAGCTTGGAATGTGACAAGAAAATCCGTAATATTGATAATTTTCACTCATTTTCAAGTATTGGTTTTGTTGGGACTTTGTTTGATTGGATGGAGGATTTCATCATGAGCTGACATCACTTGGAGAACCATTGGAAAACCAACACGGAGTAGTGCGAGACAGTTGTTTCCTCCGTCCTAGTTCGGGGACTCTTCGGCAATGCGCACCCACTGCAAGGGTTCAAACCCAACAACCTTCCGGTTACAAGACCAGTGGGCTCGTATCTCAATCAGCCACTTGGACCCGATTCCTCAATGGCTAAAACATGAATTCTACCAATTCGTGATTTAGCGCAACCACCAAACAATATCATCATTTGGAACTCCATACTCACATTTGACTGGATGGACTTCACTGGTCACGACTTCTCACTAGAACTCCAGGAACCTCTGTTCTGTAGCAAGTCACTAGCGAGCATCAGATTAATTTTCAAGAGTTTGGTTTGTAGGGATTAGATGGTGCTCGCAGTAAATCACTAATCGGTAGAAGTTAGAATTCATGGGATGTCCATTGATGAATTGGGTCCCAGTGGCTGAATGGTATACGAACTCATTGGCCTTGTAATCTGAAGGTCCTGGGTTCAAACCCCGGTGGTGGATGCGTATTACCAATGAGTCCGAAACTGGGGCGGAGGAAACAGCTGTCTGGCAGTGCTCCCTGCTTGTTTTCAACGGTTCTCTAACTAGTATCTATGTGTGATAAAACTTGTAATCTAATCCAAATTCTTGTCACCTATTCTATCAGTTGATTGAACCCAATATTCATTAACGTTTAATTACTTTGCATAGTTTTACTTTAAGCATGCTGGTAGTAAAGGGAAGTACATTGATTATAATAGAGGTTTTTGTATTTCCCAATGAATGAAAAACAAAACGAGATTGTTTTTACTGACATTTCGCTATTTAATGCTGCTAATAGCTTTCTCAAAGTATTATTAAACCAGAATTTACAAAATCTCAGCATATATGTAACAAAGAGTTAGGGGGTGAGAAAAAAATACAGACTTAGTTCAACTTAAAAGGACATATTGAAAGTCAAAATAACAATGAAGATCGTTCAAACCAAATATCAAAGGTAATAGTATATCTGTTATTATATCAAAATAAAGTTTACTACCTTGATCATCGTTCGTTAGTCTGGGGTCATTTCTGGTTGTCAAGTTGGAGAATAGGTAAAGGTAACCAAACTAAGTGTAGGCTGTGAAATACTTGATCATCGTTCGTCAGTCTGGGTCGTTTTTTTGTTGTCAAGTTGGCGAACTGGTTAAGATAACAAAATCAAGTGTAGATTGTTGGATTTTGTCAGTGTGTAGAATTATGGAAGTAGTGTGTGTTTACATAGTGAACTTGCTCATCACATTTGCGTTGATTTTGCTACTTCATGGAGGAGGGTGTTGTAGCCAGATCAGATTCTGTTTTAGTCCATCATTCCTATTCAGGCAATTTGGATTCCACTTGATATGAAGTGCTTCTGATATTAGACGTTCTTTGTGGTTTCTGAAGTTTTTCTGGATTATTTCAATATTATCAAAATCAATTTTGTGGCCTGATTCTATGGCATGTAGACCTATGGCTGATGATTTTTGAAGTTTTTTCTAGTTCAGTTGGATTTCTTGGTGGACAAAACAACCTTGTCCATATAAAAGACCAAATCCCTAAAGATTCTCTATCCAATTGTGTCTATAAAATAAAATGTTCGGAATGTGATGCGATCTACATCGGACAAACATCTAGAGAAATCAAAATCAGAAGAAATGAACACCGTAGAGCATCTCTTCGAACACCAAGAGATCCAACTGAACTAGAAAAAACTTCAAAAATCATCAGCCATAGGTCTACATGCCATAGAATCAGGCCACAAAATTGATTTTGATAATATTGAAATAATCCAGAAAAACTTCAGAAACCACAAAGAACGTCTAATATCAGAAGCACTTCATATCAAGTGGAATCCAAATTGCCTGAATAGGAATGATGGACTAAAACAGAATCTGATCTGGCTACAACACCCTCCTCCATGAAGTAGCAAAATCAACGCAAATGTGATGAGCAAGTTCACTATGTAAACACACACTACTTCCATAATTCTACACACTGACAAAATCCAACAATCTACACTTGATTTTGTTATCTTTACCAGTTCGCCAACTTGACAACAAAATAACGACCCAGACTGACGAACGATGATCAAGTATTTCACAGCCTACACTTAGTTTGGTTACCTTTACCTATTCTCCAACTTGACAACCAGAAATGACCCCAGACTAACGAACGATGATCAAGGTAGTAAACTTTATTTTGATATAATAACAGATATACTATTACCTTTGATATTTGGTTTGAACGATCTTCATTGTTATTTTGACTTTCAATATGTCCTTTTAAGTTGAACTAAGTCTGTATTTTTTTCTCACCCCCTAACTCTTTGTTACATATATGCTGAGATTTTGTAAATTCTGGTTTAATAATACTTTGAGAAAGCTATTAGCAGCATTAAATAGCGAAATGTCAGTAAAAACAATCTCGTTTTGTTTTTTCATTCATTGGGAAATACAAAAAACCTCTATTATAATGAATATCATATACCCAATGCCCAAATTTTTTCAAACCGTTAAAAGTGAACTTGGTTTGGACATATATGAAGTACATTGATTCACCGTAGTATTCATCGTCTTTTCTTCTTCTCATTGAAGACATATTAACAATGAAAAGCGAGAGTTGTGCTTGTGTATTCAATGGGTTCACTCAAAATCAGTTTAACTGATAAATAATTAAAAATTCCTGCAACTTTTCTGTGGAGGATTAACCCTTTGTTTAGAAAAATTCTTCCAAAGTGAATACTAATCATGGTGAATGTTGATACTACTGTTATTATTATTATTATTTTTATTATTACAATAGTTATCTGACAATATCTTTGATGTCTATGAACTGCTTTTAAGAGACCGCTATATATGCATACTTTTTTGACAAACACCAGCATAAATAGTCAATGAATAATAGAAACAAATATAGTGATGATGGTTAGGATATAAAATAAAGAAAGATTTTCATTATTGAAAAAGTGACTAAATAAATAAATAAATAATGGAAAATTTTGATCGTTGCTTTTCATTCTCTCATTGGAAGTGTGTACATGCTTATTGATTTCTTTTGTGTAGCAGTTATAAGATGAATATGCTACACCTCAATAAAATTATGTCTGACATTCTTAAAAAAGTTGTTTGTATGTCCATTATTGCATACTTACGTGTGTATGTGGCGGAGGGGGGGACGTGTGGATGGCTGGTATGTGTGCAGATTACTAAAATAACCTAAGATATCTATCGCCCTCTGTTTATTCCAGTTTCAAGTTTGACCAGAAACTGATATCAGTAAGAGAACTATTGAAAACCAGGGGAAACTGGAGAGTTGTTTCCGCCTAATCTGGGATTCATTAGCATTATGCACCCATCACAGTTCGAAACTAAGATATTCTGGTTAAAAACTTCATGCAATTCTTCCCATTAATACACTTGAACAATGGAAGAACAACAATTGTACCAAAAGATAATATGAGCTCATCTTTTATTATTATTTCGAGGATTCTTCTCAACTGGTTACAACCTGAACGATAAAAAAATATATGAATTACATTAAAGATTTGAACATACTTTCCCACGGTCACAAGGAGTAATTGGTAGGATATAAAAGTCACACAAGTCCGGAATGATTTCACTAATTAGGAGTTACAAACATTGACTATTTATAGAATAATTAGACAGTTCGGCTTGGAAACAAAAACACACAGTTGCGTATAGAAATAAAGTTAAGCTTTTTTTCTGTTATGTACTGCTTTGTTTCTTTCTTCTGCTTACGCCAGTAAATATGCTAGCACCTACTTTTCTAACACCCTCAAACACTGTTCAATTTTGCTTTTGCTACAGACATGCCAATATGTTGTTATCATAACGAACTGAGATTTCCTTAATCTGTGTAGAATTTTATTTATTGATAATGTACTAATTGGAAGCAATACTGTAGTAAAATGCTGAGAATTCCATTCTGTATCACAAGTACTGTTTTGGAATAAAGCAAATAATTATTATTATTATTAGAAAGAGCATAACAAAAAAAAGTGGATTACGTAACTAAAGAAAATGTTTTATTTAGTAGCCAATAGGAAAAGGGAAAGAAAAGAAACAAGGTAGGGTGAGTCATGTTTAGATGAGACAGTGGAGCTTTCTAAACAAGAAAAAGGGTGACTCATAAAAGTTGTGTATTTTGTTATCACCAGGGCAGTGCAAAATTCACCACTGGCTCCTTCTGCGTACATAGATTTGGTTTGAGTCGTTTGATAGCAACTGCTTCAGCAAAGCGTAGCAAGCTAGGTTTGATTTGCTTGTTGATTATTTTGAAAGATCCGGTTATATTGGCAAGCTCTTTGACTATTCAGCCACTGGGAACCGAATCAATGGCCAGCTCATGAATTCTAACTCCTACCACTTTGGGGGCGAGTTCTACCGAAGAGTCCCAGACTAGGAGGAAACAACTGCCCAATTCTCCCTGGTTTTCCGATATTTCTCTAACTGATTCTCAATTCGCAGTTAAAATTGAAATAAATCAAATGCTTACAATCAAACTCTTGAAACTGATTCTAGTTTCATAGGTTGAATGTGCTTAGAAACCAATGATTGTTGATTCTCCCAAGCCTTTATTTTAAGTCTATATTCCTCATTGAAATTCTGAAAGAAATCACTTGATTTCATTGAATTTGTTTCATTCTCTAACTTAAGCTGAAGATTCTACCATGTATCTAGTGTATTCAAAAGCCTATATCACTTATAATCTGCTAATAATGATATAAGATATGGATAGGTGGGAAAACGTGCCGACTGAAACGTTCAAACCCTCCCCCAAAAGTATGGTGGAGATATGTAGATGACACATTCACTGTACTTAGAATACAGGATATAGACAGATTTTTTGAACACATTAACTCAAAGGTGGAGGCAATTCAATTCACTTATTAATTAGAAAGTCAGGAGGGGGTTGTAGCGTGAAAAGAAAAGAAGATGGGAAGTTTAGCACACTAGTGTTTACAGGAAACCCACACATTCAAAGAGATATTTGGAATTCCGACCATACCATCCTGTCAGTGAAAATAGGATTGGCGAAACATTTAAGTAATAGAGCACCAAGGAAGATCTAAGACAGGAAGGAAAGCATATAAGAGAAGCTTTGAAACTTAATAATTACCCTGATAAATTAGTCGAAAAGCATGCAGGGAAATGTAAAATTAAAATAAATAATGATAGTAGTGATGGTGATAATAATAGTAATGTTAATGACGACATACATGTCGAACATGCGCAAGATAATGACAACACCAACAATAAGGAATCTAAATCATCAATAGTAATTCCATACAAGGAAGGAACCTCGGAAACCTCAAGCAGAATTCTTAACAAGGCAGGAATAAAATTGGCTGGCATTCAAACCACCCACAAACTCAATTAGAAACAAGCTGTGTCGGTTAAATGATCAATCCTGTGGAGCCAGCTAAACAAAACAATTTGGTTTATCTAATACTCTGTCTGCAATGATTGTCAGGTCAAATACAGAGGTCAAAGTAGTAGAACAGGGGCAATCAGACTAGCCGAGCACGAAAGCCTAGCAAAATCTAGATTAGTCGACCCGAATAAGATTAGAAATCTAGAGAATAGTTCAGCTATTTCACTCACCACATGCAGTTATACACGACTATACAATAGGCTGGATGGGATAAGGTGACAGTTTTAAAATCTAATCTAATGTGACAGGGTAGAAGGAGAGATTGATAACAGAAGCTTTGTTCATCGAATCAACTGCAAATCAACACGCGTAATAGGAATGATTCAACACCTGTTCCAGATATCTGGAAAATTTCACTATCCTTACGACAAATAAGAGAAGAAAAAGAAAGCTATAAAACTCATGTTTCGAAGTCGTGTGATTATAATTGATGAAATGATTATGAACAGTAATAAATTTTGTTCGAAACGTCATCCAGTAAATGATGATACTGTTTCACTGTGTGATACATCTAATTAACAAACTAATATGGAATGATATAAAATGTGTTTGTAAAAATTATTCAGATTTAAAGAATTTAGACGCATTTGTTCTGATGTAGTTGAATTACCTAACAACACATCTTGATACCTTCATCCTACATAGTCTTGTGTTCTAACCAACCTGTCAGCATACAGAATAGCGTCAGAGATAAATAATTGTAATATGTGAACATGATGACTGTTGGAGCATTAGACAATTAAATGAGATCTCGAATTAAACGTCTATATTTGACTGATATAACCATTTACTGTGTGACATGTTTTAAAAAATAAAGAAACGAAAAGCGATTGATGAAAACACATTAGTCGTTTTACAGGTAGGATAAAACCTTTTAATTATCTTTCTTTCATGTCTTAAAATGATATTCTCAACACTGGTTACTACTAACTGACTTTGATAGCGAGATCTCTGTATAGCGGTTAATTGAAACAATGTTATTTCACAGTATGTTGTACCATTCGGTTTTGAGAATACATCGATCAGGACACTTGAGTTTATAACTGCATCGTGAGGGACAGTCAACAATAATATCGATAATATCACCACTGTCTGCACTGAATGTTCGAATTTAAGTTGGAAGGGAACCCTTATAAACCTACAGTTTCACAGACGCTGACATTCACTAGGAACATAAATTCGGAGATGACTGTTATTGAGCCTAACCGGAGAGTAATCACTTTCTTTTTGGAATTATAATCTACCTAAATTGAATGTTTCCCTATTAAACTTAGTAATAAAGCTATTTGGCAGAAATAATTATGACAGCCAAATGCAGAGGAACTTCCTCTCCATTGCACAATAACTTCAAAGCCATTTGGCTTGTCAGTATACATATGTATCATCAGGCACTGGTCCATTCACTTTCGCTATGTTCTCAGATTTCCGGGATATTATTATTTACCTAGTGCTGATCTATTGATGTTAGATGTTCGGAGGCAATCGGCAGCAAGCCTTGGACCTAGGTTTCGTGCTAGTTGGCACTCACCATTCAGCAAGATGTATCTTCAATCGTGAAGGAATTCATTTCCTTTTTGAGATTCGAACCCACGTCATCCAGTACCGCCTTCAGTCAGAGACGTTACCACTGATCTATTCGGGATGGCGATTGACCTCCTGTAGAACTGCATTGGATACTTTCATTGGACACTAGTAGCCAGTGTGACGTGACTAATGTTCCTTTTCCAGAAAAATTCATTTAAAAACATTATAGGTGCCTAGTTATCTTGAAAAGGAGCAGTATTTTTCAGATGTTTAAAGCGATGCTGGGATAATAAAACGTGTAGAAGTCTACCATTCCTTTTTGTATTGAACAGAAGACAAGAAATTTTTGTTGTGATAACTTCGTCTATTAATCGATTTTGATTAGTCAGAAGTGCAGTGCTTCTTTTGCGTTTTCTTTTTTTTTTTAAAGGCATATATCTCGAAAATATCTTGTTGAATTTCCGACCCGGTTTTTTGGACAGTGTTATATGTGTGTGTATGTATGTTTCCCCTTCTATGTAAATGCTTCTTATGGCGTGGTTGTAACTGTGTTTGCTTCTGTTTTTGTTAGTATGTGTGAATGGATGTGTGCGGTTGGTGATGCATAATCAGTCAGTTACATCCATCGATTCACCTCGGACAAACTCTATGGTGATTTGACCCGAGTTACTTTTCCCATCCATGTAAAATCAAAAAAAAAAATTGATTATTAATATTATTACATTCTTCATGAACAAAGAAACACTGTAAAATGAAGCTTTTAGTTTAAAACTGATTGTAAAAATAAGGTTAAAATACACTGAAAATAAAAGAAACGGCTTTTTCTACAATAAGAGATGCTTAGATTTGCATAATAGTGAGTCAGGAAATGATAAACAATGTCGTGTTGTCTAATTCTAAGTTCTTTTCTTCAAAGTCTGAATAACATGACATTAACTGTCATTTTTCTGATAAATAAACTTGTTTATTATTCAAGATATACAAAAAGTTAACCCCTGTTCGAATAACTTTGTAGTCCACTATTTTAGATTGTTTAACACCAGCATAATTTATTTCTCATACAATTTTGATTTTCCGCCTGAGTGACTGGCCTGTAATGTTCGAACTTTGTCAATTCAGTTAATCAACAAAGGAATCGAAATTTAATTAAAAAAGGAATGATAACTGATACCCATTGCAAAAGATATGGGTGCTCTGGTGCTCCAACTGGCCTAGTGGATAACATCCTTGCCTTTGAAACTATGGGTACTGGGTTCGAGTCTCAATGAGAACAACATCACTTGCTGAGGAAGGCAGGCATGCTCAGATGACGAGTCTCAAACAGGACGAAATGTGAGCATTATATTCCTCTGCTAATCATCATCCACCAAATTACTTAACGACAAATTTATGTCTGTTAAGGCCAAATATGATATCACTACTGATTCAAGCAACTTAGAAGTATGCCGGAAGTAGATAGTTATCATGAAAAAAGAATGGTATTCATTGAGTTCATGCATTTCGGTAGAACTCGTTCGATGAATACTACCCAAACAAGACTATTTATTATGCATACAAACAGGTTGGACGTGATGAATAGGACTTGACTGATTTCCAAGGTAAATTTCGTGATGAACGGAAATCAGCTGAGCAATCATTAAAAACTAGGGATCACTAACTAGAAAGCTGCGTTGTCCAAGTTTTAAAACCATTCACTAATAAGCCCCCATTTCCACACTAGGATCCGCGACCAAGGTATTCGACTTACGCGATGAACAACTTAACAATCAACCATTGAGTAAGGAACCAGTGACCTATGAATTTTAGATCTTATCAGTTTGCGATATAGTGTCATCAATGATGAGTATCTGTCCCCACAACTAACTTGATGGAACCTCCCAGTCATAACTTTTTAAGAGAAATCCAAGAGGTCCACTGCAAACTCTGTTAGTAATGAGAAGTGGATTAAATTTCAAGCGTCGTTTTGGGGGAGATGATCGATTCCAAAGTATATTTAGTTATGAATAGATACCAGTGGTCACGAACTTTTTAACACTTCACTAATTGATGTACGTTCTTAATGGAATCTACTTTGAAATAATTACCAGATTGTACAAGTGGTTGGTAGGAGATTGTAATTCTAATTATTTCTGTCATGGAAATTACATACCATGTATTAATGTTTTCCTTCAGGGATGCTATCACTTCCTCATTGTTAGGTTAGTAAATTATTAATTTTCTATAGTTGGTTTTTAAGAATTAGATTTGTTTATACGAGTTTGAACACGGATTGATATAAGGTAGAGAACCATTGAAAACCAAGGAGGACTGGATAGCTGTTTCATCCTAGTTTGGGTCTCTTCACAGTACAAAACCACCGAGGTTCGAGCCGAGGACCTCCCGGTTTCAAGACGAGTTCGTAGACCATTCAGCCACTGGGACCCGATCCAGTGGCCAGTCTATGAATTCTAACTTCTACCAATTCGTGATTTAGTGCGACCCCAACCGATGTCGTCGGTGAGACATTCATCCTGACACTTGACTTGATGGACTTCACTGGTCACGACTTCTCACTAGAACTCCAAGAAACTCTGTTCTGTAGCAAGTCACTAGCGAGCATCAGATTAATTGTTCAGAGTTGGTTTGTAAGGATTAGATTTGTTAATATGAGTTTGATCACGGATTGATATCAGTTAGAGAACCATTGAAAACCAGGGTGGTCGTGCTAAATCAAGAACTGATAAATGTTAGAATTCATAGATTGGCCATCGATTCGGGCCCACGTGGCTGAATGACATACGAGCTGGCCTTGTAATCAGAATGTCCTGGGTTCGAACCCCGGTGGTGGATGCGCACTGATGATGAGCCCAAAACTAGAATGAAACAGCTGTCTAGCAATACTCCCCGGTTTTCAACGGTTCTCTAAGTGATATCAATCCGTGATCAACTCGTAAAAAGAAAGTTATTAGTTAAATCTCGTCAACACATTTGTTGAACATGGTTATTATGTCATTATTATGTCTGTATTTACGTGTAATAGCGCTCTAAGCTGATATAAAGTAATCAGTTGATGGGTCTCACCATAAGCTCTGAATTCACTAAATACAATTCATTTCACCTTTATGTCTTGTTTTAAAACCACTGTGGGAAAGAAGTTTCACCAGCTTTTAAATAGTAAGTGTTTTAATCGGTTTTCATGTTAAGATGATGAAATTCTTTAACTCAGTGTGACTTTCACTTCACAATAAATTTCCAAGAATCTCCAAAATTCACATAAATCAAATAGGATTAATCATCTTTGGTGAACTTTTGTTTGGTGCAAACTTATTTTTCTATGCAAAACTGATAATACTATACTCAGTAAGGATCTGAAAAGGTTATTCACCAGTCATCGACGTTTTCCTCTCTTAATGACGTGACATTATTACTATCATCATTAATCTGAAACACGATGGTGGGATTATTATTATTATTGTCTCCTTTAGTTCCTACAGCAAAATAGTGCTTCAGCGGCACCAGCCTATTGCATTCAGTTCTCCACCAACGTTTTCATTTGGCTTCACGTCTGTCTTCATGCTTTCATCTCCTCTTCGCATCACCTCCTCTACGTCACCTTCCCATCGATGACCAACTGGCTACTTCCCATTCCAGTTCCACTCGAATGAGACAGCCTGACATGTGATGTCACTTGATGGTTTGTTTTCTCAGAGTATGGCTAATCCACCTCCACCTGTGAATATACTTCACAGAAATAAGTTCTTATGAGTAGAATTATAAATTGTTTGATTGATGGTGTCTAACGGTGGGATCTATGAAACACGTTTGGTTTTGTTTAGAACTGCTCATCTGAATGTATTTGTACCCCCTAGTTAAGTGATAGTCTTCTCACTGAGACTTGAACCCAACCACCATCAACCAAGTAACACATCATGTTATTCTCAAAGAGTCAGTACTAGAAGCCGATATGCCAACATAGACCGAGTATTTAATTCCAGTAAAACGAGTCAACGAAGAGCTGGAAATATTTTCAGCCAACAGTCTGATATATTATTAGATGATTAGAGGCAGTCAACAGGAATCCTTGGACTTGAATTCCATGCTTGTTAGCACTCATCAACGAGATGTATCTGCAATCATGAAAGGACTTATTGCCCCTCTGAGATCTGAACCTGTGTCACTCAGTGTTGCACAGGCAGAGACGTTGCCACTAGTTACTTACTTACTTACTTCTTAGTGTTCAATTAAAGTCTGATACATTTGTAACTCGATATTGCAGTAATCAAATAGTTTAATCTGATCGTATACAACTAAGCCTTACTGTAGATTATTTACACAATGATTAACAGGTATTAATGTGACTGAGTTTGTAAACACCTCCTTCTTTTTCATGTCTATCAAATTCAAAGCAAAGAAAAACCCACCAAGAATGAAAATATCCTCTCTACACACTACTAACAAACAATCAACACTGATATATATATAATAATAGTAATAACTGTTGGATAACATCTTTATGGTTAATTGTTCATGAAAGATCAAAGAATCAACCATGAAAGTATTAGATAACAGTTACTGAGGTCACCTGTCGTATCATGTTATCAAAATAATTCTCTTCTCAAGGTTACTGAATACTGTCAACAGATATCGCCTTTCTAACCAGTTTTGTTTTAGTTAATGAAAGACAGTGTTTATCTAGTAATAGTGGCAGTAACGGTAATAATAATAATAATAATAGTAATAATGGTAGTAGTATGAGGTTTTGAAATAGTGGAATGTGAGGTTGTTTTTCATCAACCTTATTAATCTCAAGGGATTTAACGATAGTCAGTCAACACGTATACAGAAATTATGATAGGTATATGGATAATTCACAGTTTCAACATAATTAGTAAATAAGGCAGTTGTTTTTCCCAGTGGAACATACGGATTCAGGCTTCAACTGTGAACTTTCGGTAGCAATGAGGTTTATTTTTTAACTGGGTAGGATTACTAGCCTCATACTCAACCTTCTCTGTTTACTGGGTTTACCACACGTTAAGCAGTGCGTTTAGCAGTGCGTAAGACGAGATTTGAATTTCGGTTATCTTTTGATCTTAAAGTTAACTTAAGTTGAAGTATCATTACTTGAATTACTTCCTGCAACAAATATACAGGAAGAAATGGAGGTGGATTGACCATACTCTGAGAAAACAAACCATCAAGTAACGTCACACGCCAGACTCTCTCTTGAGTGGAATCCAAATCGGAAGTGACGAGTCGGTCGTCAGTGTGACGGTGACATGGAGGAGGTGGTGCAAAGAGGAGATTAAAGCATGTAGGCAGACGTGGAGCCAGGTGAAAACGCTGGCGGAGAATTGAACGCAATAGAGACGTGCAGCTGAAGCTCTGTGTTCCTCTAGGAAATAAAGGAAACAATAGCGATAATAATAACACTGGGACAGCACAGTATTTAAATTCTCAGGGTTTCTGTCCATTGTAATACAAGAAAGATTGCGTAAAATGCTTATTCAAGAGGAATTACTGTATCTGTCCAGCTGATGTTAGAGATAATGACTGGTAAACGACAGAGACTCAGCTCTGTCATCCGTAAAACTTACTATTCATCCCAGCCTATAATTATCGTAAAAGGCAAAAACATTCTCTATCGCAAACTTCAACAATTTACAAATGATTACGTCACCCTCTATATTCTATATCAATTTGTTTGTATGTGTGTGCACACACATAAGGGTGAAGGGAAATTTACCCGAACGGCTTGACGGGCAGATTAACTCACATAGCTACCAGCATATAATTAACATGAATTGTAAATTAATATCAGAAGAGCTTTCATGATTACACACAAAAAGAGACCGTGACATATTCACATATCTGAGGCGAAAAGTTTTCGTAAAATTAAAAACCCACTGTGTTTAAAAAACAGTTTATTGTTATGCTTCACCTACCTTGGTGTTCCTTATCTGATTGAATACCAAGAAAAATGTCAGTTAATATCCTCCTTGCTCTTGAATTCCGTACTATTTTGTTAATTTTATTTAACAATTTCAAGGGTTAGTTTGTAGAGATTTGATTTGTTTTTTTTTAATGTTTGACCACGGATTAATATCAGTTAGACAATTATTGGGAACCAGGGAGTACTGGACAGCTGTTTCGTCCGAGTTTTGGACTCCTCGGCAGCAGGCTCCTACCACAGTGCGAAGTCAAGACCTCCCAGATACAAAGTTGGATGGTCTAGGGGCTTGACTTGCAACCGGAATGTCTTGGGTGAGATATGTGGTGGGGGTGTACTTACTAGGTGTACCAAACTAGGATGAAATAGCTATCCAGTACTGGCTGGTTTTCCAATGGTTTTCGAATTGATATCAATCCGTGCTCAAACGTAACTTTTTAAAAAATTTTAATATAAACTGTAATTGAAAAGTAGATATATGATTAGACTCTTCGAAATGCTTTACGTGAATGTGTCACATTTCCAACTACGTAAGAACCATCAATAAACTATGCTTATGCCACTTATGAGTACTGTCAAATATATCCCTTTTCATAAATGCCTCCAGTTCAGTAGAATTTCTTCAAGGTTTACGTTTTAAAGTGGAAGTAATGTAAAGTTTGCAAATTCCTGATAGTGAAAACCCTGGAGATGGATGTTTATTTCGTGTGTGTGCTATATACGACAGAGATATTCAAGAAAAAACTTATTTCGTATAGTTAGCACAGGGGTTTTGTTAGTTAAAAGAGATTATATGATAGTGCTTTTTGTATTTTTTTTCTATGGTTTGAAGTTTCTTTAGCGATCCGATTGAATTCCCAGGGTAGGGTTTCTAGCCGCATGCCCAGCCTTCCCTCTTTTTCTGGGGAATTAGGTTTGGCTAGTAAGCCAGGAATCAGTAGCCCAATGAATGTGCCGAAGGGGATGGGATGGATAAAAAATGAGCTGAGAAGATGGTGGAGTGCCAGCCCCTCGGGGGAAAGGACGAGTTGGGCGCGCGTCCGAGGGTGATATGGCGGAGATAGTGGGAACAGGCAATGACAGCCTGTGGGAAGCCGTGGAGACAGCTAAACAGCATTGTAGAGAACAGGACAAAGTGGAACTATGCTCGCAATCCAAATGTGGTAAGATTACGAACCATTATCGATAAAGAAGCCTTGATTTGTTTTTCGAATTCGACCATGGATTGATATTAGTTACAGAAGCATTGAAAACCAGGGAGTATTGCCAGGCAAATGCTTCCCCTAATTTGGGATGGTGGTAAGCATCCACTGGGATTCGCACCCCGGGCCTTCTGGTTACAAGGCAAGCTCGTAGACCATTCAACCACTGGAATCCGATTCAATGGCTCACGAATTCTGACTTCTACCAATTAGTGATTTTTAGCGCGACCACAGCCCACTGTCATCAATGGGAAATCTATCCCTACTCCCGACTGCAGGCAACTCACTGGTCACAACCTCTGACTAGAACTCCAAGAATGATTGATTTGTAAGGATTTGATTAATTTTTTGAATTTGACCACGAGTCGCTGAATCGGGTTCCAGTGGCTGAATGGTCTACGAGCTTGCTTTGTAACCATAAGGTCCGGGGTGCGAACCCCAGTGGATGCTTATTGCCATTCCAAATTAGGGGAAGTAGTTATCTGGCAGTAATCCCTGGTTTTCAATGCTTCTCTAACTAATATTAATCGTGGTTAAATTCGAAAAAGAAGACTTGCTCACAGAATTTTATAATAAGACGAGTGAATATTAAATATGATTAAAGGCTTTCTAGTTGAAGCATACAGGGAAACAACATCGTATGATTGGAGATATTCAACGCCATACTTCAGGATATGTATCAGCACAATAGACGGATTCATCCACCACTACGACCTACCTCTAAAATTTACGGCGATTCATAATGCAGAAATGTACTCGCCATCTCCTTCCTTACTCCTTTCATTCTATTTCCTAATCTCCATTTCATTTGATCTAGTATCTCTTATTGATTTTTCATCTATTTTTCAAATATTGCCCATTCACATGCAACACATCAGTGTTCATTAAACTCATCTAGTGATCTAATTATCTGTTCGTCTTTATAATGTATAGTTTGTTACTAATTTTGTGAGAAGGCTACTTGTGATTATTGTTATTAAGGGGAAGTTTCCTTCAAGTGATTTGATTACAACATTAATTTCCTCACTATTTTTTATTCTCCATGTTGTTTCCTGTGTGTCTGTGTGTGAATGTCCATTTCCTTCATACGAATGACAGATGAATTCAATGCCTCAGTGAATTTAAACTTTTCTTGATGACAGTGTTATTGATGAAATCAAGTTTGATACAAATCGATTATACGTGATTGGTTTGTTAGTATGAAAAAGAAATTTAGATTATTGTTATCGACAGTTGTTATTTTCATTCAGGTTTAAAGACAGAAAGGGAACAAGAAAAAGAACAAGAGAATACTGGATAGATGTTTCGTCCGAGTGTTCCGGACTCTTCATCAGTACGCACCCACCCCCAGATTTCGAACCCACGACCTTCTGGTTACAAGCTCGTAGACCATTAAGCCAGTGGGACCCGATCCAGTGGCCAGTCGGTGAATTCCAGCTTCTGCCAATTCATGACATAGCATGACCACTTCGCAATCTGCTCACTAGCGTCTGGCTCTATTCAGGCAGTTACCTGGGGTTCTATTGGGAAGCCGTGATCAGAAGGGTACAGGGGGTTGAAGGTGAGGTAGTAACTCGTCGAAGAAGACATTGCGAGGAGCCTTGTAACCAGAAGGTCCTATGTATGAAAGCTGGTGATGGTCGCGTACTGTGAAGAGTCCCAGATCGCGATGAAACAGCTGTCCAATACCGACAGTTGGTTTTCCAATGGTTCTGTAACCGATGTCAGCTCGCGATGAAATCCTCCAGCCAGTCAGACGAAATCCGTACAAAACCAGTACTTGAAAAAAAACAAGAGAATAGTTTAATAACTTTAACCACATATTTGGAGAAAACTATCATTTTATTGAGAAAGGATGTTCAGAGTGTCCACGACGAACCTAAAAGTGTTTGACCTATTGGTCTTCACTTTTATTTGAGTTGAGTGCATCAGGACTTGGTATATTGTTATTTGCTTCCAGAATTTACTTTTTTGATAGCTGCTAGTGTGAGAATTTATAATGCAAGTTTCATCCTATCAAGTGTATTTATTTGCTTCTCAGTGAGTAATGGAGTTGCTTCAAGTTTGATTGGGATGAGGAGCACATGCCTTTTAACATCAATATAGCTAAGTGAGAATAATGATAATTTCATTCCGTATTCGCGAATCAAGCTGACTGAACCCAACGGTATAACGTTTTGTATATTCAACCAGTTTTGTCTCCACTTACATCTATGATAGCCGGAATATGTTTGAGTATGGATGTCTAGCAAATAGTTAATTAGTGTTTACATTATTGGTTTTGTAAGGATTACCATTATTTTCAGTGTGCATTTCGTCTCTGACAGATATCAGTTGGAGAGTCAACACTGGGCAGCTGTGCCGTGTTGGCTTGGGAATGCAAGGTCCTCACTAGAGATCGAGCTCAGAACCTTAAGGTTACAAGGAAAACCTATTGATCGCTCAGCCATATAATAACCCATGAATTCTGATTTCTGTCAGTTTGTGATATAGCCACATAACATGTACGCTGAAATTAGTGATTATTATTATTCTTTTGGGTTCCGAGAAGAACATGGGGCTTCAACAACACATCACTTTCTTCCATTTTCTGCCGTCCTCTTCATTCCGGTTCACTGCTACCCATAATCTCTCGTTTCCTTTTCCTAGCACGATCTGCTGCATGTAACTTTAGCACCAAAGACCCACTAGCCGTTTCCCATCGGGATTCCACTTGAACTATGGCCTGCATTGCCCGTGATGTCATCCGATGGACTTCCCAGTGCATTGCCGATCCATCTCCATTTTCTCCTACATATTTCTTTGAGAAATCAGCTGTTGGTTTTCAGAGTTTTTTGTTGCTCATTCTTCCTGGCCAGCCGGACATTTAACCTTCAATATGGAGCCAGAAAAGGCCTCTGTTGACGAGAGTCTGTAACTTGTTGGAAACTCTTTCCATAACAAAAATTGCAAGCTTCTCACCCATACAGAAGAACTGACTTACTTTATGTGGAAAATCCGGATTTTATTGTTTATGGTGAGTTAGTGCAGAGGATTTTCAAACTGGTTTCAGGTTGATGGAAGTGTATCTCACCTATCCGATTCTGTCTGGCTGGCTGTCTTTGACGTATTCCTCTGCGCTATCTGACTACCTGTGTTTGAAACAGTGCTTACTGACTAGATAAGTGAAGGCAGGAAATAACCTCTGTCAAATCGTTCTCGTTGATGGGGATTGGTGCTGGTTGTTATTGTTGGTCTGTTGGTTGTCTTCATCTCTTCCATCTCCACCTTTTCTATGTTCACCTGGATTCCGATCTTCGTTGACTGCTTCTTCAGCCAGTTTGTTGGTTTTCGCCTCCCTACGAGTCTTTGAGTTTGTGTGACATTAAACACAAATCATTTACATGCAAAATCCCGATATTCTAGAGTCTTCTTATCGGTCATTGCAGCGTATTCCTGTCTCCTCGCTCCCAAGGCACAGTCTTCCGCATAATCCAGTCCACAACAAATAGGAATATGATCGGGGATAATAATAGGCAGGCAGCCTTGTCTTACTCCTATATTCACTTCCAACGCCTCACTGAGTTTTTCGTTTTGGATCAGCTGACACATGTCACTGTCGTATAGCCAGTTGTTGAATGGAGCTGATAAAGACTTGGGCACTGCATGCCATAGTGTTGAATTGGTTTCCAAATATAGTCTCAGTCAACACTGCCTGTCGAAGGCCTTCTGGAATTTGATGAAGGTAGTTGAAGTAGAGGTTTAACTACCATTCTATGCTTCGTTCGATAATAATGCATAGAATAACAATTTGATCAGCACATGATTTGTCTTTCTTGAATCCAGCTAGTTTCGGTGGGCAGATTTCTGCACCCAGTGCAGATAAATAGTAGTATACTGAGTGTCTAGGCTTTGCGAATTCTGATAATAAAGCTCATAAGGGTTAATCAGGTAACAGGAAGTACCTGAAACTTCACTAGAACAAGATATTGCGAACATGTGGTAATAAATGAATATTGACTCAGTGAAGTTCATCTCCATTTATCATGGTTTTATCTCTAGCTGAAACATGCATATGAAGTGATGTATTCAGTCTGGATGAATAACCTTCTTTCCCTCCATTTTTATAGCACAAACCGATCGTGGAAATTTCAGTTTTAACAACACCTTTTTCCAGGGAATAGTTACAAATTAGTATGAGAAGACTATTCATTATTTAATACACTCAGTAATTCTTGAAGGAAATGCACAAGTATAAAATTGTCAGTGGTTTATCGATGTGTGAAAACAGCTGAACTAGAAGCATGTTAGAAGATTTCTGAATGCTAGATAAACAAATAGCACAAAACCCACTAAGCCAATTATTACTTGAAAAAATTCTGGGGAGAAATAAGAGGAATATTATCAACACTGGATACTGAAGCAAAGCTTGTTTAGCCAAATAAGTTGACCTTATTTGGGAATACAGGCTCCTTAAAAGCATATCTCGTTATTCCTTCGAATTTCATTTTGAATCATTAGCTCAATGGCTTAGTGAAAAGTCCTTTGGCATCTCAAGCGATGAATGCTGGCTTCGACTTTCATTAGAAATATTGTCAGTTATCAGAATACATTGAATTATGGCTGTCGAAATTTGAATGAAACGAAATTCACATCTCCTATTCTAGTGATAGCCATTCATCAGATAAACAAGGTTCAGGTAAGTGTGAAAATAAGCTCTTTACGGATACTCCTAACCAGAGTCGTCAGTTTCTATCGTGCTTCAAGTAAATCAGTCATTAAAAATATCTGTCATAATGAGTAACATAGAGTTGACTAAAAGGGAAATACTTTTTAAAAGAAAGTGGTTTTTCAACTAGTCTGTACTGTTTTTCACGGATTGCTATCGGTAAGAGAACCACTGGAGAACACAAGGAGTACTGGACAGCTGTTTCGCCTTGGTTTTAGGCTCATCAGCACTACGCGTCCACCGATGTTCAGACACAGGACATTCCAGTTACAAGTCAAGCCCGCAGACCATCCAGCCATTGGGACCTTATCCAATGGCCAGCCCATGTGTTCTAACTTCTACCACTTCGTGGTATTAGCGCTACTGACCCCAACCCCCATCGGCGACTGTTTGTCCTCACTCCTGACCGGATGAACTCAACTGGCCACAACTTTTCAAAACAACTCCAGGCAACTTCGTCCCATAGCCAGTCACTAGTGAGCATCAGATTAATTTTTAGTAGTTGATTTGTACCGATCTATTTCTGTTCATTTGTGTTCCGCCTTTATCATACTGCAATTGACTCAGGGATTCAATCCACTTGACAAAACTTACAACTCCTTTTACTTAATGAAGTTTATACATTAAAAAAAGCCTTCCGGAAGTAAAGTATTTCAAGTTGTCTATTCAGTATTTAGGCTTCCTTTCGTTTGCTACAAAATAGTTATAACTAAAAGCAACTGCAGAGCTATTTCCTCTTTTTACATATCACGTCATAGTGATTCTCTTTTATGTGGAACAACAACACAATCCATCATTTCATTGTGTTTTTTTTTTAAATTTTTCTCTGTCTCTCTCTTTCCACAGAAATTGTTCGTCTAGCTTTTTAGCTAAATGACTAACTGATAGTGAATTTTCTCATCTAGTTTGCGTGCTAACTTATGCCTAATAGTCATGGCTATGCATTCCTATAATGATGATGATGAGTATAGAGAATAGGATAAAAGTGTTGTTTTCAAATGAAAAAACACAACCGCCTAGACAAACAACTCATTCAATCATCAAATTTAGCTCAATTTAAAATAAAGTTTGAATTATTTCATCTTTTTAAGATATATTACAATTTTTAAGTATTGGTTTATGAGGATTTTGATTGATTGGTTACAGGATTTCATCATGAGCTGACATCGGTTAAAGAACCATTGGAAAACCTTCAGGAACTACTGAACAGCTGCTTCGTCCTAGTTTTGGACTCTTCATCAGTACTCACCCATCGCTAGAGTTCGAAGCTAGGACCTTCTGGTTACAAGGCCAGTGAGCTTGTAGACCATTAAGCCACTGGGAACCGATCTAATGGCCTGCAGTTCGGATGTGAGGACAAATACTCTCGGAAAACACTGGCTAGTGGTTACGCTATGCCGTGAATTGGTGGAAGTTAGAATTCATGGACTGGACATTGGACCGGGTGCCAGTGGATTAATGGTCCACGAGCTCGCTGGCCTTGTAACCAGAAGATCGTGGTTTGTAACCCTGGTGGTGAGTGCATACTGATGAAGAGTCCGGGGCACAAGGACGAAACAGCCTTCGGTAGTCCCAAGTTTTCCAATGGTTCTCTAGCCAATGTCAGTTCGTGATGAAATCCTGTATCCAGTTGTTCTTCTGAAATGATCATCCTTTTTTGGGTGGCATTATAAATCCACTTTGGGATTGATGGGAATTTTAGGGAAGATTTCATGGTCATTACCTGAGTATTAATGTGCTCACCTCAGGAAGCAGGGATTCTGGGTACGATCTCTAGATGAGTTCGGTGTGTACTCTATTGAAGAGTACTAAATTAGAATAAAACAGTTAATTAGTGCCATCCAGTGTTTAATAATTCTCAAATTGTTGTTGGTTCTTGAAAAAATGTCAGACGGTTAAACGACATCAGTTAGAGAGGACCACTAAAAACCAGGGAGTACTGGATAGCAGCTTCACTCCAGTTTGGAACTCTTTCATAGTATACACTCATGACTTCATCTCAGCTCGAAACCAGAACCTTCAGGTTGACCATTTGACCATTGTTCATAGACCAATGAACCACTGGGATATAGAATTCTTGGTAAGGTGACGGTTGAAGAGGCTCAAGCTACGATGAAGCAACTGCTTAGTACTATTTAATCTTCAGTGGTTCCTTGACTGGTCTTCCTTCTTGATAAAAATCAAAAACAATAAATCCCAGCAAACCAACAGTTGAAAATCGAAAGTATTGTCAATTTAACAAACTCTGTTTATTAATATAAGAGTATAACTTGCGCACTGTGATATATTTTCATATAAGAAAAGTTTGTTTGGTTTAACATACAGGGATGTAGTATTAATAATTGAATGACTTCTTTAGCACATTTTATGACTAATATCCATATCAATGTATCCACATGGTTTCATAATTTGTTTTATACATATATTGCATGGAGGATTTCGTCATGAGATGACATCATTTAGAGAACCATTGGAAAACCAACACGGAGTACTGCACAGCTGTTTCCTCCCTCCTAGTTTGGGACTCTTAATAGTAGGCACCCACCCGAAGGGGTTCAAACCCACTACCTTCTGGTTACAAGGCCAACGAGCTCGTAGACCACTGAGCCACTGAGACCCGATCCAATGGTCCTTGAATTCTAACTTCTGCCAATTCATGACATAGCGCGACCATTTCGCAATGTCTTCTTCGATGAGTTACTACCTTATCTTCAAACTGCTGTACCCTACCGGTCACGACTTCCCACTAGAACCCCAGGTTAACTGCCTGAATAGGGTCAGTCGCTACTTAGCATCAGATGAATTTTCAGGTATTGGTTTTGCAGGGGTTTTGTTTGACTGTATGGGGATTTCAGCATGAGCTGACATCATATATATATATATATATATATATATATATACCCGGTAAGAGTGTTGCGTCAATCTGATTCCAAGTGTTTGGTGTTGATTCAGTGAACGACGATTCGGTGATTAACCTGTCTACCCACATACATGTGACCTTTTAATACTTTCACTCTACTACACGCTTTTACGGGCGATTATATGCAGATAAATGCATTGTGGTGGTCGAGTATTATTCATTTTGTCCCTTTGTGTTCCACTTGGAACACAGGGCTTCAAGCTAGGGCTTTAAAGTTTCGGTAGCAGTGAGTGATTTTTATCCTTTACGAGACAGGGTCGCTAAATTCACGTCCAACCTACCCTCTATACCAGCCTTATTACGAGCTTTGCGAGGTTTAGGAGTGTGTCAGTCGAGGACAGAATCCCAGATCACATGAGGTGTGGTTGGTGAGCATCTTACCGCTGAACCACTGACTTAGTAGTAGCTTAATATTTTCCTAGATTTTTCAACCTATCAAGGTCCATCATTCCAGCTCGGGTTAATTTTCTATGTCCCGATAATTTAAATGACCTCAATCTACTAGTTTCACCTATATAATTGACCTCACAGTCACTACATTGTTTCTGGTAAATTACATTGTTTTTCCTAACTGGATCTGTAGGGTTCTTGAGCACACAAAATTTGTCGTTGAGTAGGTTATTTGGTTTAAATGTCGTCATAATTCAAGCCCTGTTAATGAACATTTATTTCTAAATTAGAAAAATCAGAGTAGTAATATAAATGATAAAAATAATATAATTAATAAGGAATTTAGAGCCTCTGTATAACCGCCATACAAAGACGGAACATCCACATCATTTGTTGAAGTATTATGACGAATTTCAAGGCTAATAATATTATCAAGGAAAATTAGCCATTTCAAAATATATATTTTCAAATCCCTCTTGAATTAGAAAGGTGGAATGTTATGTAACAAATTTTTGAGAAAAGTAATAAGTCATCACTTCAGTAACAATTTTTCTGTTGCAAGTTGGTTTCATTTGCCTCATCAAAATAGTTACAAAAAAAACTTAGCTCATTAGTTTATATTTATAATTTTACTTTACAGTATTATTTAATCAATATATGAATAGGACTTATTCATCATATAATGATAGCTAACTACTCATTTAGTTAATCAAATTTCGCCAGGTTGATTGTATTCAGATCAATAAATGGAAAAAAATCAATAAAAAAGTAATTTGAAATAGCGTATTCTATTCTAATACACTACTCTTACAAAGCAAGCACATTCAAAGTAATTTTGAGGTAGTCAGCGAAAAACAGAGACGAAATAATAAAATGTAGGTTTGTAATTATCAATTATTATATTCATTTACACTGGAAAACATATGATCTAATTCACACAAAGATCGATGAACATAAAAAAATAAATATAAAAAAAACTCTGTATGATTCAATTAAATTTTTCAGCCTACAATACTATTTTGATTGAATAGAAATTAAAAGTTCATAAAAGTTGAATATGATTTCTTTCATCCGATACAAATATTGAGTTTTAATCTAACGTCAACAGGTTGTCGACAAAATTATAAGTGCCTTTTATGAAAAGCTTGAGATAGTGTCTTAAGTTGGATAAATATGATTATTCTTTGTCAAAGCAAGGAGAACAAAATTTGTAGTATAAAATGTGCACATTCTATTTCACGGGTTCTCTTCATCTGCAGACAGTCTAAAATACACATTGTGTAATTTTCAATAGTTGGTTTGTAAGGATTAAATTTGTTTATACGAGTTTGATCACGGATTGATATCAGTTAGAGAGCCATTGAAAGCGAGCATTCCCAAACTAGGATGAAACAGCTGTCCAGTACTCCCTGCTTGTTCTCTAACTGATATCAATCCGTGATCAAACTCGTGTAAATAAATCTAATCCTTATAAACCAACTCTGGAAAATTAATCTGATGCTCACTAGTGACTTGCTACAGGACGGAGTTTCCTGTAGTTCTAGTGTGAATTCCGGACCAGTGAGGTTCATCCAGTCAAGTGTGAAGATGGATGTCCCGCAGATGATATTGGTTGTTGGTTACGCTGAAATCACAAATTGTTAGAAGTTAGAATTCATGGGCTGGCCATTGAAACAGGTTCTGGTTGCTGAATGGTATACGAGCTCACTGGCTGTGTAACTGGAAGGTCCTGGGTTCGAACCCTGGCAGTGGGTGAGTACTACCGATAATTCCCAAACTAGGACGGAGGAAACAGCTGTCCAGTCCTCCCTGGCCTTCACTGTTTCTCAAATTGATATCAATCCGTGACCAACTCGCAAAAACATCGTGTAGCTGTAGATGACAAGAAATGTGGTAAAGGGGTGTTCATTTTTGGAATTTGATGTCCCTATGTAGAGAAATTATGTACACCTTATCTGAAAATCACCATTTGCACACAGATCTTCCGTGTCGTGCTACTTCTGTCCGTCGTATTGTGTTTTTTTGTCTTCATTTTCCCATTTCCCATTTTTCTCCACAACGCTCTGAATCATTTGCTTTCTTTGGCGTCAAATCAGCATTCCTGCAATTTGATACTTTTATGCCGATGAACGTCTCTTTATATACTACTGGTAAATCTTATCAGTAGTACATGCGACAATAGTACTGATAAAATGAGAAGAAACAATTTTTATTCTATTAACTGAAGTTTCACATGAAAGTTGTAGCTTAGAGAAACTGTGATGGCATAATGACTAACAAATAACACCAACGGAAAACTATTATTTGTCGTAAGCTTGGAAGAGTATTCTGGAATTAACAGCGTTAATGGACCATTGACACAGAGGGTAGAAATAGATTGCGAAATACTAAATGAGCAAGTATTTGAAAGTTATTCGAAATCAGTTATATGAGTAATATCTGTGAGTCAGAAAAAAACCCATAATAACAATTATAATATCGGGTTACAGTGACTTAATGGTCTACGAGCTAGCTGGCCTTGTGACGAGAAGTTCGTGGGCTCGAACCCCTGTAAGTGTGTTCTGATGAAGAGACCTGAGCACTAGAATGAAACAGCCGGCTGTCCAGTACTTCCAGTTGGTTTTCCAATGGTTCCTTAACCGATGTCAGCTCATGATGAAATCCTGCAACCAATCAATCAAAATCCCTACAAACTAATACTTGATAAATAAGAATGGTAAAAAAATCAAAACAAAAACAAAAAAAAACAGAATACATAATTATATAAGAAGGAGAAACTAATATTAATCACTTTCTCGATACACAAGTTTGGTTTGAGCCTCTTCATAATAATAGATTCAACGGATTGAAATAAAATTAGATATAATTCTTTGTTGTTAATGGTGAATGTAGTCTGAATATCGGCTTTGTATCCTGACTCGACTAGATGTCGACCAAATACATGTGAATTTGTAGACACAGTTCGGTGTGACTTCAGGCGGGTACCTGTCCACTTTAGAAGGACTTGTCTGGAGTTGTAAACAGCAGCAAGCTTAGCTGTTGTAATTAAGGCAACTCTTATTCTCTTGTTTATACAGTTTGAACATAGTTAACTTTACTGGTATAGGAAGCATTCGTCTTCAGATTGTACTTCTAATTCCTGTCAAAACAGACATGCATGAGTAGTGCAAAACACTTCTGAGTTGCAGATAAATAAAAACAGTATCATGATTACTATTCAAGAATAAAAGAAACGCTCATAATATACTCAAACGTCTGACCCGATTACCTGTTTAGCTTGGATGATATGAAATTTAAGGGAATTGACGCCAACGTACATAGCATACATGGAATTTTAGCGTGTTTCCTAGGCTTGATGTGGAGTCTCATTACGCTGGCTATGACATATGCTTTTGTGCAGTAACTATTGATGATATCTCAAACTTATACTTTGCTTTACCTTATTTTGTAAGAATTTTTCAATAAACCTTGACTACTGGGCACATGTAGTGCAATTCTTTCCTGTAAAACAAAGCAAGTTATTTAATGATGATGAGATTAGCGATGCTAACTGATGAATTCAAGTCTAAATAGATTTTCTGTAATGTGATTTAATTCATAGGATTTCAATAATAAATATACTTATTTAAACAAAGTTCATTCTGTAACTACTAAAGCATACAAGCGTTTAAAACTAGTTACTACATTGTCTTAGTTTTCATTAAATTCTGTCGATCTAAACTCTTATGTGTGCGTCGGGTGGCACAGTGGTAGAATGCTCACCGACCACACCTCATGTGGTCCGGGGTTCGCTTCCCAGCTGATGCACTCCTAAACCTCGATAAGCCAGTAGTAAGATTGGTAAAGAGGGAAGGTTAGACAAGAGGCTAGCAACCCTATCCCGTAAAAATAAACACCACCGCTACTGAAAATTCAAAGCTCTAGCTTGAAGCCCTATGTTCCAATGGGAGAGGAAAAGAATAGAAATTAAACTCTGACGTGGTTACAAGACCTGGAGAAGCTTCCATATTAAGCACAATGTTTCATGTTGTTGAATGAATAAAAGTAGTCGGTGGGATGCTGTGCACTTAGACGTCATGCCTGTTAGCATTTAATTTCATGCGTGAAATTTTGAATGAAGGTATCTTGACAACTGTCCATGACCATCTAACGTCAATGAATAAATGGATACACCTTGCCTACTTGAACACCCAGTTTCACCTATCCTTACATAATACTGTAATCTAATTTAACGCTAAATGTAGCAAAAAGAAGTATCCGAGAAATCCACTTAGTGAACTAGAAAAGCTTTGAAAATCATCAGCCATAGGTCGTCGACATGATACGCTATAGAATCAAGTCACAAAATTGATTTTGACAATATGAAAATAATGCAGAAAAGTCTCAAAAATCACAAACAATGTCTAATATCAGAAGCCAGCTCTTCCTTTCAAATGGAATCGAAATTGTCTGATGAAAAGGAATAATGAACTAAAACAGAATTTAACCTGGTTACAACACTGCACCAACAACCCACGAAATGAAAAAATCAACACGGACACGATAAGCAATTTCATTATGTAAACACATGCTGCTTTTATAATTTTATACATTTATCAAATCCAACAATCTACATTTGGTTTTCTTATCTTTACCCATTGGCCAATTTGACAACAAAAAATTACCTCATGCTGAGGAACGATGATTAAGTTAGTTGTTATATATAAGCTGAGATTTTTTAAATCCTGGTTAAATATTACTACTTTGATAGAGCTATTAGCAGCAGCATTAAATAGCGAAACATCAGTAAAAACAAGATTAGATCGTTTTGTTTTTCATTCATTGGGAAATACAAAAAACCTCTATTATAATCAGTATCCACATTGTTTATAAGAATTAAACTTATTCAACTTCCAATAAGTTTCTCACAAGTTGGTGTAGGCTGGTGATGGGTAAGACAGAGAGAAAAGTTCAGTTAGCTGTCTGACTGGACATCAAAACATTTGAATAGTGATTTCAATGCCATATTTAATCAAACTCCATCAACCTTTCTTACCACATTTGAAATCACTTGAGGCCTCTTTAAAATAACCACTGAATAAGTAGGAATTCAACTCCTTGAAATAGTGTTATCTGTGAGATTTGATCTAATCAAGAATGTCTATTAAATCTGGATGTCCATTAAGCAACTTAGATTGACTGGACCTAAAAAGGCAGAGTTCTCAAATCATCCATTTCCAAACAGCTGTTTGACATTGTAAAGCTTAGTCATAACTAAGTGATTAGTCAGAATATTTTTAGTTAAAAGAGGATTTAAATAGCCAGACGAAAACATAGAATTAATCAAATTAAGCGGTTAAATTTTCATCTGAACAGTATGAGAAACCATGAGTTGTTCACTGATTGGAAGATCTCGGCAACAGATCTGAAAATTCATGTCAATACAATGGATCTAATCACCAATGAACACTTCTGGAATTTTTAACATCTAATCAGTCAGTTTATTCGTTTACTCTGAGCTAATATCCTTCATGTTATTACCTCTGGATGTTGTTCTAGTCGCCCTGTTTCACTTTCTCTTTCGCTGCGTTACTACCGAGTGTGTTAGGCTTTCTTTGCGAATAAATGGTTAGTATGAAAGCAAGACCAGCTGTTCATTGTTTCATCCAGTATAGCTAAGCAAGAGACAAACAAGATCTATTCGTAGCACACCTTGTAGACAGTGAGCATAAGGTTGACGTTTGTACAGCATTTAAAATTATTTATCGCATTCCCACTGATCTTAATTTTGCTTTACGAGTTCGTCTTAAACATACAGCTGAAGCGATGATAAAATCTACCTGAAGAAGCTAATCCTGTGTGTTCAGAAGAAATTTTGTACAGCCACTTTCCTTACCTTGGCCATCGTTATATTAATGTATAAACCCGACTACTTCACCCCTTCCCCCTGAACCTTTAAAAATTATAATTGCTCAAATTATTTTATTATTTTTCCTGACTGCTTCATCTTTAATTACATGTTATCATTTTCCAAATGGTTTAATTTTTCTTTGACGATATGTTACGTGATCAACTTGAGTACACCCTTATTTCTCAATTACTCTTCATTTTTCTAAAATTATGCTTTACGCAATCCAAGTGTTGTGATCACTTCTATCTTTTAATTGCGTGTATTAACTTCCTTCATTAATTATCACCCGTCGCTTTGACATGTTGACACTGACTAATTATTGTTAAGAAACATATCAGTACCACTTGAGTGGTAAATTATTGTGTATTGTATTAAAAATGCTGTGGAAATATATATTCAAGTAGAACCAGAATAGGATGAAGATCTAATTGAAAAGTAAATATATCTTCCCTCAATCCTTTTGCTTACCAACTGAGAATTATTTCGTCGTAAGATCTAGGTATGATTGAGGAGATTTGTAGCTCAGGTCGATGATTTTGATGTAGTTGTGTCGTCTGAGCTGGAGAGTTTATTTGTGAAGCTTTCATTGGCCCACTACTAGGCAACATCTTCACCTCATACTTCAATCTGTTGAAGTGAGCTTTTAGATTTCTCCACGAGTTTTCTAGTCATCTCTTCTCGTCACCTTGAACGTGATTGGTTGTTTGAGTGTGTTTTTACACCCTCTAGGTTATTTGCATTGAAAGTGATTGTTTCTTTGACTTGATCTTTGACCCTTTGTGTGTGTGTGTGTGTGAGATTTCCTTCTCATCGGTTGGTAAATTTTGTCTACTTCGGTGTGTCTATTAACTGACTATTCACTGGAATACAAGGCTACTAAAAATTCTCTAGCGTTCTTGGTGTTTCCTCTGTCTAATATTTGAACGTTGTCCCAGTTGAATTGGTGTCATCTACAAACTGAATTGTAACAACTGCGAAAAACACTACATTGGTCAAAGTGGACATCCTCTTCGTCTTCTTATCCATTAGCATAAACTAGACGTCAAAATACATGACATCCACTCCCTCATATCACTACATACAGACAACCACGGACATCAGTTCAACTGGGACAACGTTTAAATATTAGACAGATGAAACACTAAGAATGCTAGAGAATTTTTAGTAGCCTGGTATTCCAGTGAATCGTCAATCAACAGACACGTCGACATAGACGAAATTTACCAATCGATAAAGGGTCAAAGTTCAAGTCAAAGAAACAATCACTTTCAATACAAATAACCTAGAGGGTGTAAAAACACACTCAAACAACCAATCACGTTCAAGGTGACGAGGAGAGATGACTAGCAAACTCGTGGAGAAATCTAAAAGCTCACTTCAACAGATTGAAGTATGAGGTGAAGATGTTGCCTAGTAGTGGGCCAATGAAAGCTTCACAAATAAACTCTCCAGCTCAGACGACACAACTACATCAAAATTATTTCATCAAATGACTTTCCTGTCGACTGACTTTAGTAAGCATCTAACCTGTAAACTTTCCTCTTTGTATAAGAATAGAATTTGTTTACTCACACAACAGTTGTGTGAATACCTTGATATAACTTTGAGAAGCGATAAATTGTGCTCGAAACATGGTCATTAGTAAATATTACTGTATAACACCACTGTGAGACTTAATCAAAATAAATTTTACCCACAATGGAATTCCTCTTTGTACTTTACCTTAAAGTGAAAAAGGAATGAAGAAAGGATAACAAAAAACACACCAGCTCTTAAATAATCAATAAGGATATAATTGAAGCTTGTACGGGGAAAATTCTCAACAACAACAAGAACAAAACATCAATATCCCCAATAAAACGGTGATAGCTGACTAATGAATAATATCAACATAAAAAAGAGTTGATAGCTTGCAATACTGTTAACATATATGAACTTTATTTTTATTAGTATTATTATTACTACTACTACTAATATTCCTTTTATCCATCAACTTCAGATTAACACTGACCTATTTATCCTTCCCTTGTTGTTTTGTACGATCAAAGAGAGAGATATAGAGGGAAAGGGGAAAAATCAATAATTTGAGAAACAGCGTTTTAAAACGAATTCATGATAACTTTTATTTGATCTGAGTAAGTAACTACTACCTCGGAAAAATATTTGTCTTCGCGTGTGTGAATAATTTGCTTTTTATAAGGAAATTCAGAATATATATGTATCATGTTTAGGTAGGGTAGATGAGACAGGTTTTTGACTACATTTATCATGCCTGGTAAAATGCAGATAAGCATTGGTCTGTACATGTATCCCGATCTCATCCGTATGATAAGTATAACACTGCATAACGCATATTTCCTCTAAACAATGTTCAAAAGGCCACACATTATCTTTGCGTACATTAGCTCTCTTATTTATTTTGCAGGGGAGAATTTCTTATATTTCTTGTCATTCCCCAGTCTTTGTGGCTGTTATACAAAATAAACTAACCAAAGAAATAATAACTGAATCAAAGATAACTGACATATTGAGGGTCAATTACGTTTAGATGATTTAGACAGGTATTCCAGGCTTTCCTCGCCAGATACTAGCTTGCTAGGCTACTAGCTTACTAGTTTTCTCGCCGGTCCCAAGCCCGGGTAAAGAGGGAGGGTTGGGGCGTGGTGCTAGCAACTCCACCCCTGTAAAACAACCAAATCGCTACAGAAACTTCAACGAATAAATATATTAAAAATTCTAAAAACATAAGCAATAGCCTTACTTTTCGCTGGAATCGGGGAAGTGAAATGACGCAGGCTGGTGAAAGCCTTCGGGAAGCCAGTCAGCCGATGTGCCTTCTTTCGATGAAAGCAAAAGTAAGGATGGGTACCTGGAATGTTCGTACAATGTACGAAACTGGAAAGGCTGCCCAGATAGCCGCTGAAATGAGAAGGTACAGAATAGAAGTGTTGGGAATCTGCGAGAGCAGATGGAACGGAACTGGAAGGTGCCAACTACCTACTGGAGAGACAGTAATCTATTCCGGCCACCTAGAGGACAACCATGAGCACACCGAGGGAGTGGCCATCATGATGTCACCAACAGCAGCCAAAGCTCTCATGCAGTGGGAACCAATCTCCTCCAGGATAATGACAGCCAGGTTCAACTCAAAAGGAAGGAAAGTTACAGTCATTCAATGCTATGCGCCTACAAACGTCTCAGAACAAGAGAAGAAGGAGGCGTTCTACAGACAACTACAAGCAATAATGGACAACGTCCCAAATGGCGATATCAAAATCCTGATGGGCGACATGAATGCGAAGCTGGGAGGAGACAACACAGGAAGAGAACTCACCATGGGTCGTGAGGCCCTCGGTGAAATGAACGACAATGGTGAACTCTTCTCAGACTTCTGCGCCTTCAATGATTTGGTGATTGGCGGTAGTGTGTTCAAACACAAGGATATACACAAGACGACATGGATTTCACCAGATGGAAACACCAAGAACCAAATAGACTTCATCTCAATTTCAAGAAAGTGGAGACGGAGCCTACTGGACACAAGGTCAAGGAGAGGAGCAGATGTGGGTTCAGACCACTATCTAGTAGAAGGGACTTTCAAGGTGAAACTAAAAGCCTCGAGGATAGCTGGGGATAGGCCACAATGCAAGTTCAACACTCAATTACTGAAGGACACAACCACAAAAGACACTTTCACTGCAACTGTCAGAGCAAAGCAGGAAACACTACGCGACATCACTGAAGAATCATGCGTGGAAGAACATTGGAAGTCTCTGAAGGCGATTCTCAACGAAACGTGTTCAACGGTTCTAGGAAGAAAGAAGAGACAAGACAAGGAATGGCTCTCAACGGACACTTGGAAATTAATAGAAGAGAGGAGAATGGTGAAAGAGAAAATGATTCAATGCAAGGACGGACAGGAGAAGGAGACGATGAGCTCAACTTACAAAGCATTGGACAAAGAAGTGAAGAAAAGTGCTAGGAAGGACAAAAGACGATTCTACGACAATCTAGCTACTGAAGCTGAAAAGGCAGCAGGCAAAAGGGACCTGAGGACACTATATCAGATAACCAAATCTCTATCCGGGAAGAGACCAACACAAGCGAAACCTATAAAAGACAGCCAAGGGAACCCCATTACCAAGGAAGAAAAACAGATTAAACAATGGGCGGATCACTTCAAAGGACTCTTGAACCGACCATCACCTGCAACCCGTCCAGAAATACCAACAACAGCGCGCACACAACTGCAAGTTGACACCAATCCTCCAACGAGAGCTGAAGTCTTGAACGCAATCAAGCTTCTGAAAGCTGGAAAAGCAGCCGGACCAGATGGAATACCCCCTGAAGCACTGAAAGCGGACCCAGAGACTACAGCAGACATGCTGACTCCATTATTGCAAAAGGTCTGGAAGGAGGGAAAGGTGCCTACTGACTGGAGGAAAGGTTACCTCGTGAAACTACCAAAGAAGGGCGACTTAGGCCTCACTCTGCAAGAACTGGCGAGGAATCATGCTCCTATCGACGCCAAGTAAAATCCTGAGTCGCATCATCCTGGAGAGATTAAAGGACGCACTGGAGACAGAACTCCGACCAGAACAAGCTGGATTCAGGAAAGGCAAATCATGTACTGACCAAATTGCAACTCTACGCATCATCATCACAGAACAAAGCATGGAATGGCAATCAAACCTCTACCTCAACTTTATAGACTTTGAGAAGGCCTTCGACAGCGTTGATCGTGAAGTAATTTGGAAATTACTCGAGTACTATGGCGTACCCCAAATATTCATCAACCTTATTCAACAGCTGTACGACAACGGCCCATGTCAAGTGATCCACAACGGAAGACTCAGCGAGGCGTTTGGAGTAAACACAGGAGTCAGACAAGGGTGCTTACTATCACCAATGATATTCCTAATTGTGGTGGACTGGATTATGCGTCAGACAGTGGGAAACGAGAAGACAGGAATATCCTGGACCGACGTGAAGAACCTAGAAGACCTGGATTTCGCACGTGGATGATTTATGTTTGATGTCACACACAATCGAAGACTTACAAGCGAAAACCGACAAACTGGTCGAAGAAGCAGCAAAGACAGGACTCCAGGTAAACATAGACAAGACGGAGGTTATGAAAATAACCAACCAACAACAGCAACAACATCCAACGTCAATCACCATCAACGGGAGGGATTTGAAAGAGGTTACTTCATTCACTCACTTATCTAGGGAGCATTGTCTCAACTACAGGAGGAGCGGACGAGGATGTCAAATCGAGGAGAATCGGGAAGGCGAGAAACACATTCATCAACCTGAAATCAATCTGGAAATCTTCGTCACTCAGCATCACCAACAAAATTCGGATTTTCAATACAAACGTAAAGTCAGTTCTTCTATACGGATCAGAAACTTGGCGGGTGTCACAAAGAATATTTCCAACAGCTGTTGCAGACCTTTATTAACAACTGTCTTCGCTCAATACTGAAGATCAGATGGCCGGAAAGAATCACCAACAAGGAATTATGGGAACAAACAAAGCAAGAACCAATCGCCCAACAAATATGCAGGAGAAAGTGGAGATGGATCGGACACTCGCTGAGGAGACCGCTGGGTGACATCGCGCGCCAAGCCCTCGAGTGGAACCCGAAAGGGAAGCGGCGTGTGGGACGTCCAAGGGTGACATGGAGGAGATCGTGTGAAGAGGAGTTGAAAGAATATGGATTAACATGGATGCAGGCGAAAAGTACAGCAGAAGACAGAAGCAAGTGGAGACGTGCAGTTGAAGCCCTATGTTCCACTAGGAACCCAAGGGAGCAATAATAATAATAATTCCAGGCTTTCCTGCTTATTGATATGTTTTCATGGGATAATACTGAATAAGACAGCTGGAAGAGAAATTTAGATGTGTCAGATTTTCTCAAATAGTGAGTCCAGTTAGGGAACCAATAAAAAGAAGAGCGTAGGAAGTCGATCTCTGTATCCTACTGTATAGCTGACAAAATTTCCATGAGACACAAACAACCAAAAAATGCTTGAAAAACCATAAAAAGTCGATTAACTATTGCTGGAGTGATGTTAGGCAACCATACAATCCAGCTGATTTTCTAAGCACAAAATAAGGACTTAGAATCAAATATAATATTCCCAAAAAGATGGAATTAAAAACTCTGTCTACGAGGGACACACCAACGATTTTTGCGGACAGTTCAAGGTCACAATGATCTTGGCTCATTCAGACAAGATTGCATTGTACAGCACTCTATTAGTGTACACATAAATACAAACAGAATCATTAAAATCAGATATGAAACTGGAATAAAGGATCAAATCACACATGACATACTGTCTAGGAGAAAACGGATAATAATAATTACAAAGTTATTTGAAACGTCCAAATAAGTGCAAATATTGTGATTAAATCATCTAGAAAGAGATTTTCCAAATAATCTTTCCATTATGGCTTTTTCGTCCTTAGTCAGAGGTCTTCCAGTAGTGCGTATCTTTCTTTTCTTTTTATTCCTTTACTTTTCCAGTGAAACATAGGGCTTCAAGCTGGTGCTTTGAAGTTTCGGTAGCAGTGGTGTTTATTTTTACGGGATAGGGTTGCTAGCCTCATACACAAGCCTGCCTCTTTACCAGTCTTATTACTGGCTTGGCGAGGTTTATGAGTGCGTCGGCTGGGGATCAAACCCCGAACCACTTGAGCTGTGGTTGACAAGGATTCTATCACTGTGCCCTTGACGTGGTGCGTATCTGCTACAATAAAAACAGAACCGTATCTATCGTTATCAGGTTGTAAGATAATCATGTTTTACCAAACATTGAGTTTTCATTCCAAACATTTTGTCATTTCGCAATGTAGTACTTCACCACCCTGTCCTCACATCCAAATTAATGAACCGATTATGAGCTGTCATTAAAAAATGTCGGAAATCCATCTTGAAGCTAGTTACCAATGAAATTACTCTGCATTTTTACTCACAACACAAACTAATTGTAGTTAGTAGTAGTAGTAAATGACTCAGTTAAATTAGAAACAATTTCTTCTAAACTAGAATTGTCATCCATTAAGACGTTCATGGATAAAGCTATTTCACACTTCTGTATTTCACTAATTCGTGTTATGCAAGAATATTTTTGGGCATAGAGAAGAAGGATAGCCTGCTAATTGAACCCTTTTAGATTAGAGAGTTTTTATTGTTTAGTTAGCTTACAGCTGGACAATTGTAAGGTGCCCAGAATAATTCCCTCTTGTAATAACTGACCAGGGCATTTGCTCAAATAATCAAAGTTAGAATGTTGAAGTTACAGTGTGCATGAAAATAAAGGAATAGATCTTTTGATAATCCACTATGGTTTCCCCTTTGAACATCTAAGCATTTCTGTGATTTACTCATCAATCTAAACTATTTGGCCTTTGCTGTAATCTATCAAATTTATTATCAAATTGTTAACTTCTTATGACTAGTTCTATAAATTTTATTCACTCCGCTTTTATTAACATCCATGAAATGGTATGTCCATCCTATGAAATAAAGGGGTTTCACTGTTCCCTAACTTGGAAGTTCTGCAATAATCATTCCCTTCTACAGATGTTAAATAACTTTAGGCACATATTTGGTCTATGGGACGAGTAGTTCTGATCAGAAGACTAATACTGTGGGGAGAGCTGTCTGCAAGCCAAAATTGTAGACAACAATTTACGCCAATGTTTACGTCCCGAATCGGGTTCATGAGAAAAAAACACAGTAACAAAGTTTAACCTTAAGGAACTGACCAGCCAATCACAGCAGACTTAACGTGTGCAAATACGATTCGCAGATATACGGCTTTACTTTCTAAGAAACAGTCGCAAGCAGTACAGAATAACCTTCAGCAAGAAAACAACCAGTCAGAAGACGGTGCCTCTCTGCTAACAATAACGCTAAGAATAATGTACATAAAAATATGTAAATATCCCTTGGTTTTCTCAACAGACTATCTGTTGTCTGGGATTTGATTTGTTTAAAGTTTGACAGCAGATTGATATCAGTTAGAGGGTACTGGACAGCTGTTCAGTCCTAGTTCCAGACTCATCAGCAGCACTCACAAAATGGGGTTCAAATCCCGGACATTCCTATTACAAGGCAAGCTTGTAGACCGTCAGACTACTGGGACTCGACTTAATGGACAGCTCACGAGTTCTAACTTCTACCAGTTCGTGATTTTAGCGTGACTGGCAATAGCCAGTGTCATCGCCGAGTATTTGTCCTCACTCCAAACCAGATGGACCGTAAAACTACTATCTGAGATTCATATAAAGCTATCTAAGATATTAGTAGGAATTTAACTGATAGCTTTCTAATCACAAACCATGTATTTTACTAAAAATAATCCCACCTTCTTCATATATCCAATCATGTGAAAAGCTTCCATTGATTTCCGATTACTACTGTCTATAATAACATTAACTGTTACTAATCTCTCTGGTAGTTGATTTTATTCATCGTTTAGGATGTAGTCACATAAAATAGACGTGAATAAAGTAAAATAAACAAAAGTAACTTAATATGATCTCATTCTCATTATTTCGTAGATGATTTCTTTTTCAATTCCCTACAACCTGAAAAATACAAAAATATGAATCGCAAAAAATGATTCGAACAAACTTTTATTCGCACATTTTGTATTGTTTTGTATTCCTTTGTGTCCCCAGTGGAACAGATAAGGCTTTAAGCTTGAGCCTTGAAGCTTTTTCAGCAATCATGCTTTTTTTTCAATAGGGTAGGATGTGAAGCCTCCTGTCCAGCCTTCCCAATTTACTAGGCTTGCTACAAGCCAAGCGCAACGTTTAAGACGGTGTCGGTTGGGAATTGAATCCGGACCGCATACGTGATTGGAGATTATTCTGTCACTGAACCACCGACACACATTGTAAAGGTTATAGGCAGTTGAAAAGAACCCACTGAATGATTAAAAAGATGGAGCTCGTATTACTCTGCTACATTTGCTGTTCTTACTTTGTTCATGTCCGTCAACAGGAGGAATTGTATGACGCTTTTTTAAATGTATGCGCAGACTTCTGGTGATGAAATTTATCAGCTACTTTTTGTCACATTAGGCAACTCACAGGTGGACTTATCTTCCCCTTCTCTGTGAGCACTGACGTCTCCAATGAGTTAACTCTCCTCCTACATTAATTAAATAACGTTTCTCATTTGGCAATTCAAAAGTTTAAAACGGTAGTACTCTGTCGAATACTTTCTCCCATCAAACTGAAGTGTTTCCATCATTTTCTGAAAAAGCCTTCTCTATGATGTAAGACGGATCATGGTGGAGAAATAACTTAGTTCTTAGCACAATAAAATCATAATTCTTCGTAATCAACTAAAAGTATTCTTTCAGCATCACAGGAGACTTGTAAGCAAACGGAATTCAGTTAAGTACATTGCAAACTTGACTGAAAGAATTCACTCTGCACCAAACAAAGGACTAGATACTCCACACTAATCACTGACTAGTGTCCAATAAAAAATATCCAATATAGTCCTACAGGATGTCGATTGCGAGTCCGAATATCTCAATAGGTAACACCGCGTGGTGGCGCGGGTTCGAATGTCAGAAGGGACATGAGTTCCTTCAAAGGGGTTGCAGATACGCCTTGCTGACTGGTGAGTGCCAACTAGCACGAAACCTAGGTCAAGCAAGACTTGCTGTCGATCGCCTTCAACTATCTAATACCAACAATTCACAGTGTACCGTGGCGACGAGCCACATTGCAAGCCTGACTGATAGAATTCAGTCTGCACCAAATTAAAGGATTAGACACATTACGGTAGTTACTGACTAGTATGCAATCAAAAATATCAGTTAGGCACTTATTTCAAACTCATGAGCAATAAGCATCATTTCCACCTTGGTTTAAAATGCTGTTCATTATAGCCCGGTTAACGAGTAGTGAAATTCTAGAAACTACGGACCAGTTTATCTTTTTTTTCCAAGGTCACTAGTCAGCAAGGATCATAAGGTGACCATGTTGTTGTTCATTTGTCCACTTCAAATTTAATAATCTACCACTTTGTTTTAAAACTCTAATCAGTTATTGATATTTTCAAATCATAATGTATGTGGGTGATAAATTCAGAGTTTAAGCCAATCTTAGTAGTCTGCTGGTGAGTACTTGAGCCGATTAAAATAAACTATCTCAAGTGTACACAAATGTTTTATCGATCAATAAATGATGAATTGTGAGATCATAATAACCGATGGAATGTGATATTATTATAACTCTATGTTGTTGTTATTTTTACATGAAAATACACTCATCCAATCAATATTTTGATAAAAAGAATCATTGGAATGTGACATTGTTTTTCAGCTAATCAATGGTCAGGTGATGATTCAATTAATCGATACAATCGTTTAATGTATTAGTTAGTAAAACTGAACGATTAATTGGATGGAGGATTTCATCATGAGCTGACATCACTTAGAGTTTCACTGGAAACCTTGGAGTACTGGACAACTGTTTCGTCCCAGTCTGGGACTCCTCACAGTACGCACCCATCGGGGTTCGAACCCAGGACCCTCTGGTGACAAGGCGAGCTCGTAGACCATTGAGACAGTGGGACCCGGTCCAATGGCACATGAATTCTTACTTCTACTGATTCACGACGAAACAGCTCATGATGAAATCTTCCATCCAATCAAACTAAATCCCTACAAAACCAATACTGAAGGATTATTTTAAAAAGTAAATTCTATAAGTAACTATGATTCCGATGTAAATTCTGACTGGTTGGCTACAGTAATCCCAGTGTCATTTGTAAGTAGTGGCAGAAATATTTGAAGACATTAATATCTCCGGATGTTCACACTGAATCGTTGTCAAAACAACAGTTTTTCTCTGAGAATGTTTCATTGTCATGTTGGCATCATAACTAGTGAATTAGTGGAAATGGAATTAACAGAATTGTTTCACAATATTTCATGGTACATATATGTCAAAATGTTGGTAGCTTGTTTATCGATATTTCTGGAAAGCAGTTTATTATTATTATATCCTTGGGTTCCAAGTGGAATGTAGGGCTTCAACAACACATCTCCACTTTCTTCTATTTCCTGCTGTCCTTTTCATCTGGCTCCACGATTGTCCATAATCTTTCACCTTCTACTCCCCTTATGACCTCTTCCATTTCACCCTCACACCGACGACAAACTAGTCTCTCATCATTGGCATCCTACTCGAGCCATGGCCTGCACTGAGGGCGATGGTTGGTTTGTTACCAGCCAGAGGTTCTTATTGCTAATATTTCCTGGCCAGCTGGCCATTTCATCTTCGATATGGAGCCAGCAAAGGCAGCTGTTGACGAAAGCCTGTAACTTGTTGGAAATCCTTTCCGTGACTCTCTGACCAAGTTTTTCACCCATGTAGAAGAACTGACTGAATTCGCATCTCTGTTGAACAGAATCCGAATCTTGTTGTTTATGCTGACTGAGGGAAGCAGAAGACTTACCTCGATTTACAAAAGAATATACCTATGAAATTGAAATATTCAGTCATTGAAAAAGATCAACTGAGATCAAGATTTCATAACAGTGTGGTGAAGAAAGCATACTGGATAACTTATTACATTAGTTCTCGATTCTGTTGCAGTGTTGAACGCAAATTCAAGGATGAAATTCATCTTCTAACACACTGCCTCCGTCCGGCCCTTCTCTGGCAATGAGTTGAAATTTACTGATTCATATTTTCACCTTCTATCAGTCTAGCATACAGTCTGACTACAGTTCAGTGTTCTCAGTAGGGAAGCTATCCTAGTAGGTTTTATAGTGCTTGACACATGACTTAGTTGTCGTTGGCTACACAGTGTACAGAATAATAGCTCCACAGTTCTGTGGGAAAAGCTTCTATTCAACTAACATTTAACTTTGAAAAAATTTATTTATATTAAACTACACCACAGCGGGGAGCTTTAGTCCACTGTTTCCTGCTTGCTGAGACTCATGAGCAAAATGTATTTATAGTTTTGAGTGAAGTAAAGTCTTCTGAGAGGTTACAATTCGAGTAAACCAGTACACTATATTTACAGGGCGGGACCATTTAGCTATTCCAGTCGTAAAAATTGATCCAAAATGTTATCCACATTTCTAGCTTCATTTATCCTCATCTTTGTAATCAAAGCACGACTGTCTGCTTACATAAATTAGTGAAGTCAAACTTTAAGCATCAGTAAGTACCAACGGATAAATAACCTTGAACGCACCAACCACATGACAGAGTCGATATATATATATATATATATATATATATATATATATTCATGAAAATAATGAAATTAAAGGCATGAAACTGTTAAACAGGACACCCTTCCCTGACATGTGAAAAAATACCTCTGGCTTTTGGGTTACAGTGTCAACAGAGTAATTTAACCACATTCTATGCACGTAACTAATTATCTACCCTAATCTTTCCTTAACCTAATCCTAATGTGAAAATATCTCTAAACTAATCCTAACCCAACTCAAAACAACCCTTATATCTCCCCTATTAGGTTAACCTAACCCTAACCTGTCCTTAGACTAAACCTTAACTTTTTAATCTTACCAAAACGTAACCTGAAACTTGTCAAATATCCCATTTAATAAAATAACACCTCATTAAGCATATTTTATTCACGAATACAATATTATTACTGAGAGTTTCAAGGATGTTGGTGTGGTCTCATTCCACTGGTATTTTCTGGTTTAACATCGCCCTTAAATTTATGTATACTGCATAATCTCTGTACCATTTGGGTGAGCATCTGATCGTCATGGTAACCAACCTCGCAACAGACAACACTTCTGTATACATAAATATTTGAAAAAAACCAAGAAGAGACGCAATTCTACCTGACAGATTCAGGTTTGTCCTTTTTGATTACATAACCAAAACAGCAAAGTTCAACAATAGCGTCCCAATAATAAAAATGAGGAATTTACACACAAAAAATCATATATACTCAGAAGAAAATGCTTCAAAAGACATTAAAGAGGTTATCTTTCTCTGACATGACTTAAAAATACGTCCCAGTTATAATGAGGAGCATCAGTTGCTAAGTTAGACTAGTTTCTGTACATGCATTCACCGAGGTGATTGAAGATGAGCTGCTTTTGTGAATTGTTTATCTCTCTTCTCCTGTTGTGCAGTCTTTCCCAAAGCCCTCAGTTGAATTACTATGGTTTCCAGTAAGAGAATCGACGACCACTTACCAGGAAAATGTGGATAATAAAACAAATTTTAATAAATGACATCAACCATAAATCTATCCCTAATCGTAACCCTAACCTGAATCCTGACCCTAACGAGCTATTAACACATTGTCGAAACAGTACTTAAAAAAGTGATCTGAGTGAAATTTGCTGCTTAGCTGGTGAATAGCGTTAATATTTCATCTATGATAATGACAGGTGTGGTTAGCCAACGACTAGCACGCATTCAAAGTCATTTGAGCGTGTAGCGGTAAATAATTCCCCAAAATTATTGACCACAGCAATCACTCACCATTGGATGCTGACCACCACTGTTTAAGTCGACTTGTTTAGCTGAAGGCTTCCGGTCAAGCATCCCCGCCATTTGGTACCCCGTCGTGTCACGTGCACGATCACTAGCCAGCTAAGCGTTCGTCTAACGGCTTGTTTTGGTCCCGAAATATATCACTTAGTTTGGACGATCAATTATTGGCTTTTGCTTTGTCTTTGGTACGCGAGAATAAATTAATTAGAAGTTGCTGAACGAGATATCCGTCAACCTCTAAAAGCGTTCGCACTCCTGAGACGCTATTGTCAAACTTCTCCTTCAAAACATGGGTGAGATCAAGGAAAATAACGTGACGAATGTTTGCATCGTAGAGAACAGAATGCTATGACAAACAGTGCAATTTTAGCTTTCTCTATATTCATTCTTTTTTTTCACCTTATTATCACCCAAATTTTTAATGGTCATATTGATTAGAAGAGATGAATTTCTAAAAAAGTGAACAGTATCTCTACAGGGTTAGACATCAACTACTTATTACACTGAGTTTGTTCATTTGACAGGTGCCGATCACTTTTCTTCTCTCTCCTGCTTTTACAGTAGTGATACACATAATCCTTTTTTTTGTAAATGTCATAGGTATATAATACCGTACTAGTTACTGTCAAAATATTATTCGATATGTGTATATATATATCGATTAGTTTGAAGCCTAGAGTATTTATTAGTAAAATGGTAAATAGTTTGTTTCCTTTGGTACTATTTCCCTCCATTTGTGTATGCATATGTAGATGAATATTTATGTATATCTCAGTTTTTACAAAGTGCAAGAACCTCTTTAAAACACGGGGAAATATAACTGCATATTTTAGTGATTAAGTAATTTCACGTGAAATGATATTCTAATTATACAATTAATTATAGTGGAAGTGAATAGGTAGTGAATAAAGTTAGAAGAGATTCACATAGGGTAGACTTTTTGGATAGAGTGTATTGAATCAAGAAATATAGAAGGTAGAGAGCCGTAGTTTCTATTTTGTATAATGAATATTATGAATACATGTCCTTAAAATGCACTTTTTATATGCCAGTATATATATGTGTGTGTGGTATAATGTAATCTGAAGTTACACCAATAATTCTAATCCTCTTCAAAACGACAATAAACCATACTATATTTGAATATTCTAATTTGCGTTAGCTAGAATACATGTGTAGTATACTCGTTTCAAATATTTGGTTACTATCATATAAGTAGGTTATATATGTTTTGTCTTTGGCGGTTGACACATAGGCCGTGTATTATAAAGGCCTGTAGAGGCAATGACTCACTTTGTTTCAAACTCCACGTCCACATTCTTATTCTTGTTTTCATCGGGAGAAGACACATCGACTGGTAGACTGGCTTCCCGAAGGCTGGCTTTCACCAGAGCAATGTGTCATTTCGTCTCTCCGATTCCAGCGAAGAATAAAGTCGTTCTTTGAATTTTTTGTGTGTTAAAGTTTTTCTAACGGTTTGAGAGGCTTAGTGGCGTAGGGTTGCTAGCCCTACGCTCAACCCTTCCTCTTTACCCGGGTTTGGGATCGGCTAGAAAACTAACAAGCTAATTACTTAGGCGAGGTTTTCTTTCAAACTAGTAGAGGCTTTATGATGATACTAGTGTTAAGAGACAGTCATAACGCTGGTAGAAGTGAAATAATAAATCTTAACATATAGCATAGAATTTTCAATGTATCACTATTGAAAAATATCTTTCATTCGTACAAGATCTTCAAGGAAAATGATATTCAGAAGTACATCAAGTGACGCTATGTTGTTCTATCTGACTCCATATTCAAATTTCTGCGATACATTTTCTTCATTTCTGTTGAGAAGTGTTCTGCATCACAGCAAACTAAAACTGTGTACGAGTTTTTTCTATATATATATTTTTTATTTCAGCTTGATTCCACACAGTATTTTTTGGTACAGGTATAGAATTTTCAGCATATGATGTCGGTAGCCCGAATTTTGCAGGCCAACCATAGATATCAGGTGTGCGTCGGTAGGGGATCGAACCCCCGATCATTTGCATGGTCGGCGAGAGTCCTAATCACTGTGTCACTGACGCACAATGTTCAATGCAGTAATCTAAAAAGGCAGTTATAAGAATAAAATATTAAGAAATGCAGAAGATTTTATACATTAAAGTGGATGAAAATTTAGGTAGCGTAGTGATTTAAACAACAACAACAACCAGCACTAATCACCATCAACGAAAGAAGGTTGAAAGAGCTTACTTCCTGCCTTCACTTATCTAGACAGTGAGCATTGTTTCAACCACAGGTAGTCGGACAGCATGGATGGAGATGTCAAAACGAAATATGCAGCTAGAATCGAAAAGGCAAGATACGCTTCCATCAACCTGAAATCAGTTTGGTAGTCTTCTACACTCAGCATAAAGAACAAGATTCGGATTTTAAACTTTAGTGTCAAGTCATTCCTTCAATACGGGCCAGAAACTTGGTCAGAAAGTCACGAAAATGATTTCCAACAGCCTGTTGTAGACTTTCACCAACAGCTGCCTTCGCTTCATACTGAAGATCAAATGGTCAGAAAGAATAAGCAACAAGAAATTATGGGAACAGACCAACCAAGAGCCGGTCGCCCAACAAACGTGTAGGAGAAAATGGAGATGGATCGGGCACACATTGAGAAGACCATCGAATCACATAGTGCGCAATACAGGCCATCGCTCGAGTGGAATTTCGGTGGGAAACGATGAGTAGGTCGTCCTAGGGGGACTTGGGGGAGATCGTGTGAGGAGGAGATGAGAGATTGTGGGTAATCGTGGTCGAAGTTGAAGAGGACAGCAGAAGATAGGACAAAGTGGAGATGTGTTGTTGAAGCCCTATGTTCCACGTGGAACTCAAGAGAATAATAATAAGTGATTTAAGCAGGCCGCCAGATTATATTTAGTGTGTCAGTACCAGAAGTGGTGGAAGCTACACCATATGTAAAGCAGAAAACACAGATGAGGCTCGAAGGCAATGTTTGTTAGGACAAACGCATTTTAGGTACATAAATTTGGTATACCTTATCTTTAAGTCTTTATTTGTACATCATTTCCAGATTGGTCGAATATCACTAAATTCGATAACTTGTTGGATTCTGTACAGTATCTGTAACGTTCATCTCACAGTTCTCTTCCAGTGCCCAAAACATAGTTACTCTTTTGAATTCGTTTACCGGTACAATACTTATATCTGATTATAAGTAGCACTCACCACAGTGGTAGTCGCAGAATTCGTGTTTATTTCTCACTGAAGCACGTTTCAACTAAATTTAGACTGTTATTATGCTTCGCTGAACAGAATGTATAATTTAGCTTCTATTCCTCTCTAAGGTACTTCAGTAGATTATACTTAAAATCCTACTGCAATCTTATGATGGTTATTTGAAACAAAGTCAAGGTGACACAGCTTATTTCCTCAATCTTTAAATCTAAAGATTTTAACCCGACGATAGCACCGGAATTTTTATTTTGACAGACTTAATTCCCAGAAGGCTGTGAACTTCAGTTTCATGTTTGTTGGCATCAGGCATCAAGGTGAATATTTCAGATATCCGAATGTCAGTTATTCAGAGTTAAAGTAACCGACTTTCTGTCCATCAACTGTCGGATTAGATCAAGTGCATAAATAAAACTGTTATCAACCTGCAATCCATTTATATGCTTTAGTAACTAATATGCTCAGAACTCTTAAGTATCCTAAGGAAAAATGGAGGAGATCCTGTACGTGACACACCAAATAAGCTTAGTCAATACTTAGAATATAAAATGATTGAACGAATCAATATTTACTTTCCATTTGGATCCTCTTGTCTATGGCTTTACTCCAAGATATATAATAATAAAGAAATCGGCGATTTTAGTGGTGGTAAATTTTGATAACAATATTTAGTCAATGTGAACCTTTCAATGCAAAGAGTAAACAAAAACTGATTGCGTAATGCTTAATTATGGAAAAATAAGAGCAGTAAATAGAAATAAATCAATTTTCAAAATGATTCAGCAATTACTAAGCAGTTATTGATGAAATTTAACAACATCCATCCTTCGCTTAGATTTGCTTGTGAAGAGGAGCAGGATAGTAAACTACATTTTCTGGATGTCTTGCTAAGTAGGCGAGAAGATGGGTCACTTGAGGGAAGTGTGTATAGGAAAAGCGCATCCACAGGGCAATACACACACACTTCCTTAGTTACGTGTCCATTAAATATAAACGAAATATTGTTAAATATCTTACGAGTAGAGGAAGAAACATATGTACGCATGACCTCTTACAAAAGGAATTTCAATATGTCCACGATTCCTTGACGGAGATGGGTTATCCGATTAGTTTCATAAAGGGACATATGAACACATTGGAGAGAAAACCTGAGACTTTGACTACACATAAAAGATCCCTGTTTATTAAGTTACAATTTAATGGTGACTTGTCAAGTGAGATTTTGCTCCAGAAACCTTCCAGAAGTATACGAAGAACGTTTTACGTAGCAAACCTATGTTTGTCATTCTCTAGCTAACGAATGATTCGGACACAAACGAAGAATAATCTAGATAGTTTTGCCACATCAATTCAACTGCACCTACGGTAACAGCTATGTTGGGCATACTACTAGACAGCTTAGCTAACGTGTTACTGAACATCTCCAGTCGTGGTTTGGCAAAGGACAGACAAAAACAATCTGTAGCTCCGTTTTGTCACATTTAGCTGATAGTGGTCATGAAGTGCAGAAAATAAAAGCTTTCAAGGTAATTCATCGCATTCAGCAGAATCTTTACAATAGACTTCGTATTCGTCGACTGCATATAGTTGAGGAGATAGGCATTCGAATTATTAAGTCTAAACTATGCATTCAAAAGTTGTTCGTATAGCTATTACCTCTTCCTTGGCCTGTTAAGACCTGACCAACTGGTGACTTCTCCACCACCCCTTAATTATATTTTCAACCCTTCTCTTATCATTCCTTAATCATATCACATCTTCATTGAACATAGTTTACCAACTTCCCTTACAATATAGCACTACTTAATCTGTCCATTTATTTTTCTTAGCCTTCATCAACCATTACGTCTACCTGAACATTAGTTTTTTATTCATGATGTTTTTCGTTATTCTTGTTATTACACATCACCTCACTTTTTCATCTTCGTTACTGATAGAACCTGACGATAGTGCTGAAATTTTATTTTGATGGACTTAATTTACAAAATTCTTGAACTTTAGTTTCATGTTTGTCCGCAGGTTGAAAGTGAGGCAGTAACTCATTCAAGAAGACATTGCGAAGTGGTAGCGCTGTGTCATGAATTAGCAGAAGTTCTAATTCATGGACTGGCCATTGGATATGTTGGATCCCAGTGGCTTAATGGTCTAAGAGCTCATTGGACTTGTAACCAGAAGGTTGTGGGTTCGAACCCTAGTGGTGGGTGTGTACTGATGAAGAGTCCCCAACTGGGACGAAATATCTAGCTGTCCACTACTCCCAGCTGGTCTTCCAATGGTTCTCTAAGTGATGTCAGCTTATGATGAAATACTCCATCCTATCAAAGTAAATCCCTACGACAAACCAATACTTGAGAGCCGTTATTATTATTATCATTACTGTTATTATGACTAATTGCACAGTCTTATTATCCTATTGACAAAACACTGTGATTGGTTTATATTTAAATTTTTATTTGTAAAGTTATGTATATGAGAGTTAAGCCTGATGAGATCTGATTGAAAACACCATTCTTTGCTTAGATGTGTTGTTCAAAGTAATTATTGTTAATAAAACTATCGTCACTAAATTGGTCAAATATGTATATTAGAGTAGGGCCGTAGATGAGGATCTAATTGAAAAGTAAATTTTTTTCGCTAGATCCTTTTGTCTTCTGAATGCATACATGGAGGTCATCGTAATGCTGAAACCGTCAAAACACCAGTAATTAGCTTTACTATCAGTTTGGGACTCTTTAGTATTACTAGAAATGTTGGCTAAACATCTTTATCACGTCTAGCTTCTCTCTCTAAACCTAAAGCCCTAGTTTTCACCTGTTAATCTCTGGGTTGGTACAACATGAAAGATAAATCATCCACGAAGTTCATATCTCCTAGAGTCTTCATCTTTTCCCTCCCACCCAATGAGGAATATCACCAATGGCAGTAGACTGTGCTTTTGGAAGTGTGTGGGTGGTTGTTACTTCTCGGCTTCCCACACCTTGAAAGTTGGTCGTTTCTTCGGGTAAATGAAAGAGAAAGAGGGTTAGTGTTGCTTGATCGCAAAGCCCAGGGGAAAAATGCTCGAGGCCGGTTACATATGGCCTGTATGTCCTGGTTTCTTGAACTAGCTTCGCGTTAGTAAACTTACTGCCGGCTATGGACCACTGTAGGGTAAGTCGGTACATACAATTTTTGGGCTTGACCTTTTCTGAACCTCTCTCTCCAGAGTGGAGAGACACTATAGCTGGCAGGCTGGTCATCTTAGGGAAATACCTTACTGCTATTACGTCCCTATTCCCCAGCAGTAAGACTTTGCCCGCAGACCCCCAGCATAGTGTAAGAAAATCCTGCACTATACTATGGCGGCAACTGCTTTTAGTCTAATCGCTACCCTAACAATCTTCCTGACATATTAGGACCTGCAGAAACATTAGTTCCTGACATTGTGGCTTGTTGGATCATTGCGATATGCAAGCCCGACCACTACGTCAAGCTGACAGCTGTTGGTTGGGTTGGTGATAGCAGGCGTATCAATAGACTTAATTTGGTGGATGATGACTAGCAGTGGAATCCACGATGTGCATTTCATCCTTCTTGAGAGTAGTCAACCGGATTTACTCCTGCATACCCCAGTCAGTGATGGTATTCCCACTGAATCTCGAACTCAGTGACCATTGTTTCAAACGTTACAGCGTCATCTACTAAACCACTTGAGCAATACAGAGGCCGGACACTTTGGTCCAATCAATCAATGAGGAGATCAAAAATTGAAATTAAAACAAATAATATTCACTAGTTCATTCAAATACATTCAAACTAATATATCCATACTGAAGTTCATCTATTATATTGTGCTTATATGAATTCGTGACAAATTTTATGTAATCCACCATCTTCGTCTATCTCTCACTGTAAACTGGTAAAAAATTTTCTATAGTTTTGGTTTGTAAGGAATAGTTATGTTTTACGAGTTGATCACGGATTGATATCAGTTAGAGAACCATTGAAAACTAGGGAGTACTGGACAGCTGCTGTTTCATCCTTGTTTTGGAATCATCGGCAGTACGCACCCACTGGGATTCGAACCCGGGACCTTCCGGTTACAAGGCAAGCTCGTATACCATTCAGCCACTGGGACCCGATTCAATGGCTGAATGGTATACGAGCTTGTCTTGTAACCGGAAGGTCCTGGGTTCGAATCCCAGTGGGTGCGTACTGCCGATGATTCCAAAACAAGGATGAAACAGCAGCTGTCCAGTACTCCCTAGTTTTCAATGGTTCTCTAACTGATATCAATCCGTGATCAACTCGTAAAAAATTGTTTTATGTTAATATTTTTTTTTTTTGATAAACCTGGTTATAATAATGGTATCGATGTTTTACGTAATACTTGCCATGTTTTCCTATCATGTTATTACTCTATTCACACACTTTCTGTATGCACTGAATACCAGTCATTGCAATAGAAAATACACAGGTACATAACCACACACACCCACACACATACATGTTTGTATATCTACATGTAAGCGAATCAAAAACAGCATATTTCATCTTCTCACATATTCTTTTTGTACTGATTTTAAATACGCAATCAACCAATACCATTCACTCAAGTTGCACACTTGTATGCAATTACTGACTGTTTCAGCAAAACGTCAGACAATAGAGAAATATTCAAGATTTTAAAGAAATTCAATCCGTTGTACAAGAGGTGACTTTCATAGCCCAAGTGGTCAACTGGATAACGCTGTAACGTTTGAAATGATGGATATTGGCTTTGAGCTTCAGTGGGAATACCATCAATGACTGGAGGGGGGAATTGAAGACAAACCCAGCTGATTAGTCCCAAATAGGATGAAATGGGCAACATGGATTCCACTGCTAATTACCATCCACCATATTAATACTTCAACATTGCTGAACAATCCTCATGTAGAAGAATTTCGACTCGTTTTTGTTTTCTGTGTTTCACTTATCCTAAAGCTGACTAACAAGATTGTCATCAGAGTCAGAGTGAATCCTTTCACCTTGAAAATTCAAAATTTACTTTAGTAAGCATAATTTGCTTCATTATTAAACCGATGAATATCAGTGTAACAGTCTACAGATTATTTTATTTGTATTTTATTTTTCTCTTGGGTTACAAAAGGAACCTCATAGGGCTTCCGCAACACATCTCCACTTTATTCTATTGTCTGTTGTCCTATTTATCTGGATCCATGATTGCCATAATCTCTCGTTTCCTGCATGCCACTCTCGGATGACCCATTCGTCGCTTCCCATCCAGATTCCACTCGAGCGATAGCCTGCATTGCGCGCCATATTAGTCAGCGGTCTCTTCACCGTATGGTCGACCCATCTCCACTTTCACTTACATATTTGTTGAGCATTCAGCTCTTGACTGGTTTGTTCATCGCCAAAGTGTCTTGTTGTTAATTCTTTCTGGCCACCCGGCCATTTGATCTTCAATATGGAGCTAGCTAAGGCGTCAGCTGATGTTAGTCTTCAACAGGTAGTTGGAAATACTTTTCGTGATCCACCATATTTCTGACTCATACAGAAGAACTAAATGACTTAACATTAGTGTTGAAAATCGAAACCTTGTTCTTTATGCTGGCTGACTGATTGAAGCAGAAGATTGCCCAGCTAGTTTCAGGTTGATGAAGGCATATTCTGCCTTTCTAATTCAGGCTTTTACATCTTCATCCTTTCCGATTGCTTGTGGTTGAAACAATGCTAACTTCCTAGATAAGTGAAGACAGGAACCTCTCCCGTTGATGGTGATTGGTGCTGGTTGTTGTTGTTGCTGTCGGTGGTGGTTGCTTGGTTATCTTTATCACCTCCGTCTCCATATTCTCTATGTTCACCTGGAGTTGTGTTTTCGCTGCCAGCCTCTTCAGCCTATTTGTTGGTTTTCGCCTGCCTAAAAGTCTTCATGTTTGTGTGACATTAGGCATAAATCATCCACATGCGAAATCCAGGTCTTCTTGATGGAGTCTTCTTATCGATCATTGCATCGTATTCCTGTCTTCTCACTCCTCAGACACAATCTAACGCATAATCCAGTCCACCACAATTCGGAATATCATAGCTGATAATAGCCAAAAAGCCTTGTCTTACTCCTATATTCATTTTGAACGCCTCTCTGAGTTTCCCATTGTGGATCACCTGACACATGGCACTGTTATATAGCCAGCTTTTGAATGTGATTGATAGAGATTTGGGCACTGCATGCTGTAGTGTTGAAACAGTCTCTAAAAATTTTAAGAATAATACTTTGATAAGGCTATTAGCATTAAATAACTAGACGTCAGTAAAAAAAAGGCACTATCATTTTATTTTTCATTTAACTGGGAAATACAGAAATTTTTATATTAAAGAATATTTTTTTCGTTTTATTAGATAGTGAATCTAGACATTTGTATGTAAACATTCTTCAGACTGCTAAAAGATAATCTAAGGTGGAAAAACATTTCGTCATCGATTATGCATATGCTTAGATTAGTATAATTTTACATATGGCTGATTGATAAAGTCGAATAGTTTGTAAGATTCTGCAACATAATCTGTTAAATGTAACTGTCTAAACAGTATTCTGTGCGATAACAACAAGTCTAGACAGGTGATTCACACTGCTTCATAAATGGCCACAACAATAAGAGTAGAGAAATGAGACATATTATTGCCTGATGGTATGTGATATGTTGGGGGGGGAGGGGCTGTTCAAGTACATAAGTTTAAAGGCGAACCATGCATTAAATTTCGTAATTCCTTTGCGTTCCCATTGGAACATAAGGTTTTTAACTTGAGCTTTGAAGTGTTAAATAGAGATGCTGCTTTCCTTTTTGCGGAGTGGGGCTGCCTTTCCTTTCATCGAACTGACTTCCAGTTGAGCAGGGTTTAGGAGCGCGTCGACCGGAGGGTCGAACCAGGGACACGTGGTTGGTTGGTGATTTGTCGACCACTGAACCACCGACTTACATTTTGACGCAAGTACTCCTTGATTTGTATTCACTAATCTATTTTAAGGTGGTCTGTGTTATAGATCGGAGTCCATCGGAAAGACATATGCGAATCAAAGTGCACTTGCAAGTAATTCATTTTAAGTTTTAGAACTCCTCCTCTGTTATAAACCCTTATCAATTATATTAAGTAATAGTTGGTGTATTTTTCATAGCAGTAAAAATTATAAGTCATACGACAAGGGAATTTCACTCATTAGCTGATGTGCTCACCACAAAATATGACGGTTCTGGACTAAATCAAGTATGACGCGAGCTTCAAACTGTCAGTAAACAGCTATCGAAAGCTTCTTGACTTTATGTGGTTATCTATCAAATTTAAGCTTTTGATGAGACCTATTTTGGCTTTCTGTATTTGCATTGGTTAGTTGATCAATTCTAATATTTGATGACATGAGCAAGTTAATGTATCACAGAGTGTTAATACATAACTTATAAGCTTCCACGAGTATTTACTGGAATCATGCACTCTGCAGTTAACATTTATAAGAGTTTTTTTTACAAGACAAAGAATATTATAGACAAAGCAATAAGAAAACGTAATTTGTCTGAAACGTGTATTGTGTATTTGCGCAACACCATTCGAACAGTCTGATCACACACGGACTTCTCATAGAAATATATTTGAAATTAATAAAGACTTAAGAGGTGAGAAAATAGACTTAGTTCAAGTCAGAAGGACATACTGAAGTTCAAAATAACAGCGGAAATCACTAAACCGAATAACAGAGATAATAATACATCTACCTTGGCTGGCATCAAAACAAAGTTTACGAAGGAAGGTTAAGTGTGATGACAAATTGTTGCTTTGAACGCATGAAGGCGGTTTAAACTTCCTACTTGCCGGTTAAGGCTTCCACAAACTTTAGAAAAATACCCCAAACCCGTTTTAATAGTCAGGCTTAAAAAACGTGTTAACATCAATTTCATGTCCTGTGTCTATAATATGTTTCGCAACAGAGGAGTTAAGATGCCTATTTTCACCATTAATGGGTTCTGGGGGATTCAATTTATTTCTGAAGTCATTTAAGAATATACTCTGAAGTCAGCCATTACTTGCAGAAATCGATGAGTCCTTCCTATGTATGTGTGGCCACACGTACATTCAAATTGATAAATACAGTGAGATGTGACATAAGGCTTAGATGGATTTATCAGCTTCACATTGTCTATTATTATGATCTTAACTACGGCGTTCAATCTTTGTTTAGTTGTCAAGCTGTTATGATCACCCATATAGGGTACCTTGATGTACACGTCTTTCTTAGCGGCTATTTGGAGAGTGGGTTTTGGTGTTCTGACTACTTTATATCTCCTAATGAACTTGTCTGGATAACTACTATCAACCATAGTTTGTGTCAGCTTTCTTTCTTTCTCATCAAGTGTATCTTGGGTGCATATTCGTTGGGTTCTACTGAAGAGGCACCTTATTAAAGAATATTATATATATATGAACTCCTGATGTTTACCTCGGTTGAATGACTCGCCAGTTAATGTGTGGGTAAGCAGACGCCAACAGTATAAGACTTAACAAAATCGCCTATCAGTCTGATTTGTGACAGTTCACATCAGGACAGCGAAGAAACCTTGAAATAGGACAGGTCAAAGAGGTTAAAAGAATAATGATAAGATATTGGGAAAAAGTAGAAAATATGATAAGGGGATTAAAAAACTTCAAGATTCAAATGATGGTAACTTGTGAATAAATCCATATTACAGACACCAATTACATATTATATCATTAAAGGTTTTTCACTATAATTTACTGGTATACTGTTAATTCCAGTCAGAATCTGTACATTCCTTGCATATTTTTGTAAATTCTCTTTACTGATAGGAATCAGCCAGACTCTTTTCTGGTTTAAAATTCTACTGAGTTTAGTCGGTGGTTACATCAACTGATATTTAGTAAGTGGAATGGTTTCATATTATAACATTTATGCAGCAATCAGTAATTTAGTCTCTCTCTCTGCTAAAAGTGGTGTTAACTCGTGATTTACTGTCTCTTCTAGTAGTTTCATATAGTACTGTCAGTAGTCATAAATTACGCAATAATTTATTATGGGTTAATCAATACGTTTATCTAAATTACCTAGAAAATAATTGTTCCAGTGCGAAATAAAACTTATAAATTTTGCATAAATCTACGTAGGAAAAAAAATTGACTGCAATAAATCAGTCTCATAAAGACACATACCTTTAAAATGTGCATTTTTTTAAGTGACCTGCCACGTCTGTACCTTAGAAAGAATTATGGGCAGGAAATAAGCAACTTGTAGAACACTAGTTAATACATAGATAAATCTTATTGTTGGAAGAATTATTAGTGAGAAGACTGTCGGAGGCCATGGAGCATATGATCAAATAAATAGGAAGTGAGAAGTAATCACCGGCTATAGTGTTAGATGAAATTGGTAATTATGCATCAGTGAATTATAACCTAGAGGCTAATTCAATATAAGCTTACCATGGTGGTGGGATGCCTAAATCGCTGGGCTACCGGAGTTACTTTCTAACAAAATACTCAATTTCATCTGGATTTATTGTTGTTTTAATCGCCCACTTATGTCAAATGGGCCATACATGAGCTTGCGCGATGACTTGACGTGCTTCCAAGTAAACGCTGTGCAAATCTTCATCCTATTGAAGATATCCTTCAAATTATTACTTTACATTTAAATCCTGTTTGAAGAAAAAAGTATTTTGAAACTGAATACGCTGAAAATTTGCGTACCATATGTTCGTATATTGTCTCAAATAAATTTCATTTATTTATTATTTTATTCCATTACGTCCCCAGTGGAACATAGAGCTTCAAGTTAGAGCTTTGAAGTTCAGGTAGCATTGGCGTTTATTTTACGGGATGGGGTTGCTAGCCACATGTCTAACCTTCCCTCTTTACCAGTCTTATTACTGTCTTAGAGAGAGAGAGAGAGGTAAAGGACTGTGTCGGCCGGAGTTCAAACCCCGAACCACATGAGGCGTGGTTGGTGAGCATTCTACCTCTGTGCCACGGACGCAGTGTCTGAAATAAAGCTTTATTATTATTATTATTACCAGTACTACGGTACTTTGTAATATTAGGTATTTGTTTTTACTAGTTTGACCACGAATTGATATCAGTTAGAGAACCAGTACTCCCTGCTTTTCAATGATTCTCCAACTGATATAAATCCGTGGTCAAATTCGTAAAAAAACAAATCTAATCCCTACAAACCAACTCTTGATAATGTCAGGTATTATCACAAACACATTTGCAGTGAAACACTAGCTAGTGAGCAGTCTAAATCAGTAAAATAAGTAAAAATCACCTCTGTCTGCATTAGTCTCTCAGAATGAATGATAACAAGTATCCTGAAGAGTATAAAGAAAGAGTATAAAAAGGTATGCTTCATCCAATCTGATAATCATAGTTCGAAATCGCATTATTCCCTACCTTATCATTTATCAGACAGTGTACATATTAGTCTTCAGAATGAATACTTGTATACACTCTCTATGTAGCTGTAAGTAATGACGTCTTTTTTGTGATAGTTTCACATTATTCTTGCATTTTGAGTGTAAAAATGACATAAGCCAACAATGAAAGATTGAAATAAATAAACACCATGGTGCATTTTATATAACAAATAGTTTAGGAAATTCTTTCCTGGGTTACAGTCAAAATATATCTCTTATGAATTTTAAAATACAGACTTTAAATATTTTTAAGCAAAAATTTTCTATCACAGTTTCCTGATGTTTTTTCCCCCAAGTGATACTGAGCTATAGTGAAAAACAGATTCATAATAAAGCAGTAAATGAGAATGGTGGGATCACTCCAAGTAGCTAACTTATTGTGTAATAAGTGAATTGCACTTTGTGTTGATATTATAAATCAAATTAACTCAGATTATTAATATTCAGACTATAGATGCTGCAAATTTCTCGGAATAATTTGAGCGCCAAGTCGAACTGAATCATTATAAAATCACTTAAAATAATCCCGTGTTTCTTCTGGTTTTATCCTTCTGTCGACTGCCTGAAGTTTCAGCTTTGCAGCCATACTCCCTCTGGAGCCTGAAGACGTATAAGTTTACCAGGGACTGACCGCAATTTCAATTAAAGAACCATTGTGGATCGTCATTTGACATCGTTTATGGTCAGAAATACTGAAGTATCTGATCGTCTTCGAAACTCTAACTTTCTCTCTTGATTAATAAAAACACTCTCAGGAAATGCTTCCTTCATAGTTTGTCTACCAGTGGTTGCAGAACTTTAACTCTAACACCTCCATGCAAATGCTCTTGTCTGTCCTTACTAACCATTACTTCAGATCCGGAAACGAACAAAACAGAGTCAAAGTCCTATTTCAATGTTTCTTGGAAGAATTTATAGGCATAAAGACCTGTTTTGAGCAATTAAATTTGTTCAAAGTAAAGATGCCGTTAGCTTCGGAAACTTGGTTAAAAGGGTAGAAAATTTCCCAGTTTCCGTTATGTGTACTGCGTTGGTGGCACAGTGGTTAGGACTCTCGACAAACATGTACATGGTCCGGGGTTCGATCCCCTGCCGACGAACACCTGATATCTGTGGTCGGCCTGCAAAATTTCGGCTACTGATATCACATGCTGAAAATTCCGTACCTGTACCAAAAAATACGGTGTGAAATCAAGCTGCAAGCAAAGATAAAAGATAAGATAAGATTGTTTTAGAGTTGTAAAATTAAAAATTTGTCCCTAATTATTATGTTCGTATAAAACCGAATAAGAAAAACTTTATCAGGTGAATTCATAGTTCCATTGATTTTTATTTGAAATATGTGGCTTTTGAATGAAATATTAGGCTGAAATATGCAATAGAATTCTAACATTGTCGAAGGCTAATGGTAGTTCGACTGACTGGTAATAATTATAAGTGTAATTTTATGATTGGTTACAGGATTTCGTCATGAGCTAACATCGGTTGAAGAATCATTAGAAAACCTGGGTTAGAGTTTTCAGTTAGGACAGCTGTTTCGTCCTACTGGTGACCAGTGAGGTGCAGCAGGTCAGGTGAGAGAACAGATTTCGATAACATTGGCTAGCGGTCGGGCTATATCGTGAATTGGTTGAAGTTAGAGTTTATGCACTGGCCACTGGATCGAGTCCCAGTGGCTTAATGGCCTACGAGCTAGCTCGGCTTGTAACTAGGATGTCCTGGGTTCAAACACTGGTGGTACTGTGAAGAGTCCCAAACTAGGGCGGAAGAAACAGCTGTCCTTCAGGTTTACCAATGGTTCTCTAACCGATGTCAGCTCAGAACCAATCAAATTAAATCCCTGCAAACCAACACTTGAATAGAGTTTTATGAAAAATCAGAGATAGATTCGTTATTTCAGTAGCAACATATAAAAGTGAGAAAGTAAGTAACGTTAGCATCAATTTCTCAGATATTACTGATCTTAACATATGTAGTTGTAAGCCTTAATAATTTTCTACTAACATCATTTAACTATCCAAATTTATGAATTTGCAAATACGTACTTGGACTTTAAGGTAAAGTGTAAAATCTTTCAAAAATCTTCCTACTTCCATGAGATATGTTCCTCTGTAGATAAACTGTTGTTTATTTATTAAAGAAGAGCTATTTTACGAAAACCTTTAGGAATTCTGACAAAGTTTCCTTCGTTTCAAAAGTCTCTGACTACTGCTACAATAAATTAATGTTTTCTAAGAGCTTAAGGCTGATTTTTCTAAAATTTGAGAAGGAATGAGAGAGTACATTTCATCTGTTAGTAACCAGAGATATTGCTTATAGATTACTGAAGTAAACATCAACCTCAGCTGTGGGTTTCTATGGGTTATACTTCACAAAGTGGATGATTTATAGCATTCATATCGACAAAAAACAGCTGATTGTAGTTTTTAAAAGCACACTGACCTCAATAGACTAATTCATGTTTTCAAATATTTAGTCTGCCAGGATTCGAATGATATGAGGTATATTTTGTCCCAACTGAGGAAGTACTAGACATCTAGATACTGTTGTCTTTTCCATTTGTTCAAGCGGAAATTTTTAAATAGCTGATGTTTTTCTCCTGGTTTTAGACCCTTCATTAACTCACATGATCCCACTAGAGAACAAACTGGGATCTCAATTTATTGGCTGAATAGTAAATAACTTGCTGATCTCAAAAATTCAAGATTCAGGGCTTTAACTTCGGTAGGATTAAGGATATGATCTACTGAAGACTCCGTAAATAAGAACAAAAGTTTGTCTAGTGATCCATGGTTGCCAATTGTTTTCTAACTGTTATTAGTTCGTGAGACAGTTCACCTTACAATTTATTTTGTACCTACGTCATATCTTTTGAAAATTTTAAATCATATTTTAATCAGAAGGTAATTAGTGGATGTTGACTAGCAGTGGAATCCAAGATACGCATTTCGTCCTATTTGAGACTCTCCATCTGATTGTACCTGCATTCCGCAGTGAGTGATGATGTTCCCACTGAGGCTCGAACCCAGTGCCCATAGTTTCTAACACCAAAGCGTTATCCACTAGACCAGACGTCGTCGAAGCACCTGTTCAAGAAGCCGACATGTCAGCCTGAGACCAAGCACTTCGGTCTAATCAATCCCCGGGGAAAAAAATCTAAAATTGAATTAAATAAACATAGTTTAGTCATTTAGCTAGCAGTGAAATCCAGAATGGTGATTCACACTAACTTACACATTCAGATTCTTTGCCTGTCAGCCTTTCGTGAATATTTGCCAATGTACAAATGACGATGAGTGAATTTGAAAATATAAATCGAATTTACGCTTGAATTTTAAACTAATTAGACTTCGTTTTGTTTATCTGATATTTTATGAAGTAATGCCTTGAAATATGAATGAATCACTAATTGTTGCATCCATCCTAATATACTTAAAGGTTTGAACAACAAATTGGTGTTTTTCGCAATTTTAGTTTACATATTGTTGTAATCATGGTTAAACTGTCGCCTTTCCCAACCCCCTTTTTTATGTATATTTTACAGATTTCGAAGATGAATGGATGGATTTCAGTGAGATGATTGTAAATATCATTGAAGCGAAAAAATTTCGTAGATCAATCAAAAAACTGTTTGTTAATATTGTCTGTGAAAATTTGTTTGATTCATGTATTATGTGAATATAGAATAGTGTAAACAAACATATCTCCAGTGTGTTGTTAACCACCGACTCCAGCTACCAGAAACGGAAATTATAAAAAAAAAATGTCAAAACAAAGTTATTATTATTATTATCATTGTCATTAATAGTATTTTCATTGATGCACAGACACGCGCGGATGAATACACACCATACACAGAGAGAATAAATACTCAGCTCTGTTTTTGTTCAACTGGCATGGCAGTGTTCTTTCTAATTTCTCCTATTCCTTTTCTTTACTTTATTTGTCTTCTCTGCGAATGACTTCAAAAACCTATTTCCTTATTCAATAAGCAGAATAAATGCACACATATTTGGCGGGATGTAAACAAGCTGTTCAATCGACCACAATAATCACATAAACAACAAAAACAACAACAACACTGAATTCGATTTGTACATAACAAAAAACGAGAAAAAGTGTAATAATTGAAAAATAAATAAATAATGAAATGAGAATTTAGTGAAATAAATATACTCTTTTAATTTGTTTCAATTTAAAAGTTTAATTGGTGGATGGTGATTAGCAGCGGAATCCAGGATAACGCGCATTTTGTCCCATTTGGGACTCGTCAGCATTCCACAGTGAGTGATGATGTTCCCACCGAGACTCGAACCCAGTTCCCATAGTTTTAAACGCCATAAAGCATTAGTTTTTGAATTGAGTTTGAAAAAAAATGAGTAAAGCTCAAAAAGGAAGAAACTTGAGTAGTTTCATGTTGTTAGAAGAAGATAACTAACTGCTGAGTGTAGCACAAGGTTATCGATCAATCTTTTTTGTTAACTCTGTTGACGGTGACGGTGAAAATAACAGCGTAGATGATAGCTCAAGCTTTTATCATATCTGTTTCTTTGATGAAATCTAATAAAATATCTGAGCAGTGTTCATAACTACTGTCGTTTAGTAATACTATTAGTAGTGTAAGAGGTTTATTATTATTATTATTGTTTTGTTTTCCGAGTGGAACATAGGGCTCCAACAACATATCTCCACTTTGTTCTGTTTTCTGCCGTTCTCTTCAGCTGGATCGACGATTGACCAAATTCTCTCATTTCTTCCTCTTACTATCTCCTCCATGTCACCCTCACATGGACAACTCACTCGTCGCTTCCCATTTGGATTCCACTCGACAGATGACCTGCATTGTGCGCGATGTCATTCGGCGGCCTCCTCAATGTATGCCCGAACCATCTCCATTTTCTTCTACATATTTGTTGAGCGACCAGCTCTTGGTTGGTTTGTCCCCATAGTTTCATGTTGCTTATTCATTCTGGCCAGCCATTTTATCTTCAGTATAGAGTCAGCGAAGGCAGCAACTTGTTAGAAATCCTTTTCGTGACACTCAGTGCAAGTTCCTGACCCGTATAGAAGAACCGACTTCACAGTGGTGTTGAAAATGCGAATCTTGTTTCTTATGTAGAGTACGGAAGATTTCCAAACTAATTTCAGGATGATGAGGGCATATTCTGCCCTTCCGATTGTGACCGGCTGGCTAGCTTTGACATGTTCATCTGTGCTGTCCGACTACCCGTGGTTGAAACAATACATATTGCTTAGATAAGTGAAGGCAGGAAACAACCTCTCTCTCGTTGATGGTGATTTGTGCCGGTTGTTTTTGCTGTTGTTTGATATCTTCGTCACCTCCGCCTTCTATGTGTTCATCTGCAGTCCTGTTTTCGCAGCCACTTCAGCCAGTTTTTTGGTTTTCGCTTGTCTGCAAGTCTTCGAGTTTGTGTAACATTCGACATATATCATCTGCGAAATCCAGATCTAGATAGAGTCTTCTTATCGGTCGTCCAGCGTATTCCTATCTCCTCGCTTCTAACGCACAGTCACGCGCATAATCCAGTCCACCACAGTTAGAACTATCAGTGGTAATAATAGGCAGACAGCCTTGTCTTACTCCAGTATGCACTTCGAACGCCTCACTGGGTTTTCCGTTGTGGATCACATGACACGTACCATTGTCATATAGCTAGCTGTTGAATCAGGTTGACAAAGACTTGAGGTACGCCGTAGTGTTGAAGCAGTTTCCAACCTACTTCCTGGTCTACGCTGTCTGTCGAAGGCCTCTTCGTAGTCGTTGAAGTTGAGGTAAAGGTTTGACTGCCGTTCCATGCTTTGTTCGGTGATGATGTGTAGAGGAGCAGTTTGATCAGCACATGATTTGCCTTTCCTGAATCCAGGATTATTAGAGGTAATAAAGTGTATTACTTTATACCATACTCAGATGTAAAATATGACAATTAAGTCAATAAAGTCAGTACTTAAGTCATATCTGATGTTTTTACGTGATAAAAGTAATTACAGACTACAGTTTTGCCACTGAGCGAAAATACTTTTCATATAACCGTTAAATAATATGAAAAGCTATATCATAGTTTTATCACTTGGTGGATGGTGGCTAACAGTGGAATCCATGATGTACGCCTCTTCCTGTTTGGGACTTGTCGGCTGGATGTATGTGCATTCCAATTTAGGGATGCTCTCACTGAGATTTGAACCCATCACCCATCAGGACGTTATCTACTAAGCCATTAGAACAACGAAATCCAAAGTACAACTGTCCAAAGGGCTGTTAACTTCCGTTCTGGACATTCATAATTTGTCCTACCATGCTTTACATGAACAGCTACTAAAATATAGTGTGAATGGTGTGTTTCAGTTTATAGACAGAGTTAAAGATATTAGCAGCAAGGATAAAACAAAGAAATCTTTAGACACAATGTGTCTATTGACAATTATACGTCTGACTGAAATGTTTGACTACATCTGTCGACAAGTAAATAAAAAGTCAATAAACATTGGGATTCCGGTAGAAATCTTTTAAAACAACTGTTACTAAAGTGCACCATGAATGTGAATTTTAAATTTGACGATGAACTCTATAGACAGATAGATGGAGTGGTAATAGGCTCTCCAGTGAACCCCATTTAATCAGATTACTTTCTAAATAAGCTAGAAAATGGTTCTTTAAGTGATCTGATCAGAAAATTCTCATTTTGCTGCCGGTATATGGATGATACGTTCATCTGTCGTGAAAATGATTTGGTCAGGAATGCAATAATGTCTCAACTGAATGAAGTTTTATTCAACAATCAAATTCAAGCGGCATAAAGAATTCCAGAGTAAAATTGCCATCTTAGATATTCTACTTATAAGAAGACCAGATGAGAATATAAAAAGAAATTAGCATAATAAAAGTAGTTTAACAAGACAATATACATATTTTCAAAGCTTTGTTCCTAATCGGCGCAAAAGAAATTTGGTAAAGACCCTCAACTACAGAGTCAAAGCTACATATCCAACTGAAAACGAACTTAAGGTTTTATATAACTAGTTAATTGAAAAGAGATATTCTGAAAAGTTCATCATGAGACACATGATCATAAGAGTAGGAAATAACTCTTCTGTATCTGTTAATGATAAGTCTGCGTATATGACTACACTTCAAAGGTAATGTATTAACTCACAAGTTGAGAAGATTAATTCGAAGGACTTTTAGTGCAGATAAGCAGCAACTCAAACTTTTTCACACGAACCGTTGTGGTTTCGAAAACCAAAGACGAAGTACCCAAGCTAGCCACCTTTTACTGTATCCTTCGATTCAACTGCTCCTGTGAAGCCAGTTATATTGGCAGTTAAATTTTTGTGCTGGGGAACACCTACTAGGGTGGTGGAATAAGGGTGTAGTTGAAATCCTTATCAGTTCTGTATTAGATCACCTCGTCGAGAAGGTGATAAAGCTGAAGTCTTTCCCCTTCATCTATCGAATACCGAATAAACTACAAAAGGACTCCGAATACCGAACACTCCAACCAGCAGAGGACAATGCAATCTGCCTAAAACACGCGGAGCTCTGTGTACAAAAGAAAGAAGTTCTGTCACTTTTACCGCCTTTGTTCATTAATTTTGAAAAGACCCATCTATTAACAACCTTAAATTAGTTTATAATTGTTCAGCATAGCGTTTCAGAACAGTTTCAATAGTAATATCAATTGACATTGCTGAGATTTGTATTTCTGGGCTGGTGAAGACTCTGAATAATATTTTTTCACCGTATACATATGAATAAGAACGAAATTCTCAGTGAAAAAAATAAAAAGGGTAGAACTAAACTAAAGCTCTCACTGGTCTCAGTCAGTTACTCAAGTTTTATTTTTCAGCTTAATGCGATTCATATTATAACATGGATGATTTTATGGAAAATAATTTCATGAATATTAGAACAACAAAGTTCAGAGAATAATCTCCTTTCAGCGAATTCATTCACTTAGTTGTACAATCGCATTTATGTACAATCATTTTGTGTGTCTGAGTACATTTTTGTTGTTGTTTTGATTTTCTGAACTTTTGTATGATATCTTCTTCTTAAACAACACTCTATTTACTGTTTCTACCTATTACATAATTTATTTTGGACTCGTGTCACCATTAGCACTCTCTTTCATATTACGCAACCCTTGTCAGTACTTACTAATCTTCACACACACTCCCCCTAGTTACAATTTTGATTATTCATCACATTTTAGAAACATTTTGATGACATGAACAAACGCAGCAACAACAGGCAACATAAATAAGAAAAATTTAAATGAAGCAACCTCCTGCCCCTACCCACCTGAGAAACATCGTTTAAACTACAGGCGGACGGAACTGATCAGGAAATCAAAGCAACGAGGGTCGGGAAACCAAGACAAGCTTTCATTACTCTCAAGTATGTGTGGAGATCAACAGCACCCAGACTTTCAACTCCAATGTGAAGTCAGTACTACTTACTCCATGAGTCAGATACTTGATATATCACAAAGAGCACTTCGAACAAACTACAGATCTTCATTCATCAACAGCTATCTTCGCTCAATACTACTCAAGATCAGATGACTAGGAAAGATCAGCAACAGGGATCTCTGGTAACGAACTGACCAACCCAGCAGGAATCAATTGTGCAACAAATATACCGGAAGAAATTGAGGTGGATTGATCATACTCTGAGTAAACAAACCATCAAGTAACATCACACAGCAGGCTATCTCCCTAGTGGAACCCAAATGTGAAGCGCCAGGTTGGTCGTCAGTCTAAGGATGAAATTGAGGAGGAGGTCATGCAAGTAGGAGATGAAAGCATGTGGTCAGACGTGGAACCAGGTGGAAACATTGGTGGAGAACCAATTGCAATACAGACGTGCAGCTGAAGCCCTATGTTCCTCTAGGAACTAAAGGAAACAGTAATAAATAATAATAAAAAATAACCCTAACTAATTTTTGTTTAACAATTCTAATGTACACACACACATACAATAATTATATATGAGTGCGATTGTACAGCTAAGTGAATGAAGTAGCCGAAAGGAGACTCTTCTCTGAACTTTTTTGTTCTTATATTCATGTCTGAATGGGTATTTTCCGTGAAAATAATTTCTGTTTTTCTACATGATCTTCTTCTGAATCACTAAGAATATACTTATATAGGTGATATCCGTAAAATGTTTGCATATTGGAGATGAATGAGTTCAGCTTCATTAGAGTAAGTGCTTTATGCTTCGAAAAACACATAATCAATAGGAAGTACATAATGTTTGTTCAATGCACGTTTTCAAGATATTCAAGCCTGCTTGGATCTCTGAGCTATCTGAATTTTTATCCAAGACAATGTATCTTATTTTCTTTAGTACTTATTGTTATAATCATTCAGTTATATCCGTAGGTCTCTAAATGCACTCGTGTACATTTTTAATTGGTTCACAGCCTACCGTTGAGTATTTCTGTGGGATCAAAGAAAAATACCATAGTGGATTATTTTATTCTTCAGATCTAACATCACTGTGTCACATGATTTACAGGAGATGGCTGTTTTACTTGAAACTCCTGGAAGAGTAAATAGTATGCAATAAACTACTCTGAAAATTGTGCATAATAAAGCTAGACTCAGAAAGATTATCTTAATTCTATATGTTGTTAAAAGTTGTTAAGAACATTGGAATTTTTAACGCCGAATTTCTGTTAATTCAGTGTGAACTGAAGATGTTCATTCTCCCATAAAGTATCAGGTAGCTCTGGAAGACATCCATCTTTTCATCCCTAATTATAATCATATTATTTTATTATTATTTCCTTGGGTTCAGAGTGGAACATATAGGGCTACAACAACACATATCCACTCTATCTTATTTACTGCTGTCCCCTTCAGCTATCCCAGTATTGAAGATAATCTCTCATCGCCTCATCCAACTCATACGATCTCTTTCATGTCACCCTCGCAGTGACGACCCACTCATCACTTCCCATCGGGACTTCACTCGAGCGGTGGACAACATTGAGCGCGATGTCACTTGACGGTCTCCTCACCGTTTGCCAAATCCAACTCAACTTTCTCCTGAATATTTGTTAATCAATCGTCTCTTCGTTAGTTTGTTCCACTGCAAAGTTTCTTGTTGATAATTCTTCCTGACAACCCAGGCAGGCTGACCATTTGATGTAATCAGTGTGGAGCCAGCTAGCGAAGGTAACACCTGTTGATAAAAGTCTGCAACAGGCTGTTGGAAATGCTCTTCGTGACATTCAGTGGCAGTTTCCGACCTGTATAGAAGAACTCACTGACTGATTGACTGACTGACTTCCCATTTGTTCTGAAAATCCTAATTTCATTCTTTATGGTGACTGAATGAAGCAGAAGATTTCCAAAATGGTTTCAGATTGATGAAGGCAAATCTTGCCTTTCCAATTCTGGCTTGGTGGCTTTGACATCTTCATGCGGCTGTCCGCCTGCCTGTGGTTGAAACAATGCATACTGCCTAGGTAAGTGAAGGCAGGAAGTAACTTCTGTCAAGTTTCTCCCGTTGATCATCTTTGGTGTTGGTTGTTGTTGCTGTTGGTGCGTGGTTATCTTCATCACCTCTGTCTCCACCCTTTCTGTGTTCACCTGGAGTCCTGTATTCTCTGGCAGCCAGCCGCTTCAGTCGTTTTGTTGGTTTTTACCTGCCTATAAGTCTTCGAGTTTGTGCAACATTAGACATATATCATCTGCGAAATCCAGATCTAGATGGAGTCTTGTTATTGGTCGTCCAGCGTAGTACTGACTCCTCACCCCCAACAGTCTGACAGGTGATCCAGTCTACCACACTTAGAAATATGATCGATGATAATAAGCGGACAGCCAAATCTTACTTCTGTATTCACTTTAAACGCCACATTGAGTTTCTCGATGTGGGTCACCTGACACAGAATCACATAAAATTCGTTTTACCTGTTAGAGGAATATTATTTTCCTTTAGTCTGAATATATATATATATACTTTTATTTATGTAAATAACACAGAAGTGTTCCATTAACCATTTATCATTTCATGAGAGCTCTTATCAGCTTGGTTCATAGAAAAGTCATGTCTTTATTCAGGGAAAATGAGTGAGACATTTATACATACATACATACATTTTCTTCAATTGCGTGCTTTAGATACAGTAATTTAGGGTATATGATCGTGGAATAAGGAAACTCAGACAGATAAACAAACATTTAGATAAGATTAAGTAGATAGAATGAAGGATTTTGTATGCATAGACTTGATACATCAATTAATGAATCGCATCACATACAGTCCAGTATGTGATTTATATTTGTGCATTTAGTTATAATTTATTGTACATGATAATACGACTGATAGCAGAAATTTCTGCCTGTAACCAAATAATAATAGTAGTAGGAACAGGTTTATTCTGAAACAAAATAAATGTAATGTACAGAATTTTCACCGGAGCTTATTACATGTCTCACTTTCTCTTCGTTCATTATCTTGAAATGAAAGAACAATTGACATTAGGTCGTGTGATATACAGTTCTATCTGACTTGAAGCGCAAACCAGTCCATCTTGATGATGTCTTTTCTTTTTATCATTCGAGAAATACACGACATTTTGTTGATGAATTTCATTTATAAAAGGTTCAGAAGTATATTTTGTAAACCAAGGACACCACTCAACAACCGGCCAAATCATGGATTAGGATAAACTGTCATCGAGGATAATCCTTTTAATCATATTTAGCAGGAACTTGCAAGTCAGCATGTCGTAAATGTTTGAAATACTATTAGAGGCCATACTTTAATACATTTAAACAAACAGAACGGAAGAAACTATATGCAGTATACTGATGGAGGTTTCTGGTGGCCCGGGTTTTAAGCGGGCCAACCGATAAGATGGAAAATTAATTCTAATAAAGGTCTTTTCGTATCATCCAATAAATAAAAAACAAAACAATATCGTTTTGTTTTTACTGACGTTTCACTATTTAATGCTGCTGCTAATAGCTTTATCAAAGCAGTATTATTAAACCATAATTTACAAAATCTCAGATTATATATAACAACTTATTCGTCACTGTTCATCAGTATGGGGCAATTTATGCGTTGTCAAATTGGTCAGTCGGTAAAGATAAGAAAACCGAGTGTAGATTGTGGGATTTGATAAGCGTAAAAAATTATAAAAGCTGCGTATGATTACATGATGAAATTGTTTATTACATTTGTGTTGATTTTGTCATCTCATGGGGGAGGGGATTATGGTAACCAGGTCATACTTCAAATTGAAGTATGCGCTGAAGATGTCACTCAGTAGGGTGATGAAAGCTTCGCAAATTAACCATCCAGCTCTGAGAACAAAACCACATCAAAATTTGGATTCCATTTGATATGATGTGCTGGCTTCTGATATTAGATGTTTTCTGTGATTTCTGAAATTTTTCTGGATCATTTCAATATTGTCAAAATCAATTCCGTGACCTGATTCTGTAGCGTTCCGACGACCTATGGCTGATGATTTTTCAAGCTTAGATGCTCTATGGTGTTCATTTCTTCTGATTTTGATTTCTTTCTGGTGATGTTTGTCCAATGTATATCGCATCACATTGCAAGCATTTTATTTCGTAGACACAATTAGATAGAGAATCCTTAGGGATGTGGTCTTTTATATGAACAAGGTTGCTTCACACTGTGTCTGAAGTTTTGGAGAAAACTTTGATGTCGAGCGTACTGAGTACTCTTCTGATATCGTCTGACGTATCTGACGGTCTATATGGAATGACAGCTGTTGAGGTCTAGGTTTTTGGAATACATTTTCGACCACACTTAATGTCAGTGTTGATTTTATTGATGAAGTTCTTTGGGTAGTTATTTTGCTTGAGAGTCTCAGTAATGTTTAATATTTCTTCTGCTTTTTCTCTCTCATCCGTTGACATAAAAGAGTGTGCTCGTCTAAAAAGACTTGAAACAACTGATACCTTTGCGCTGATGACGTGTGATGATCCAAAGTCTAAATATTTGTTGGAGTAGGTTTTCTTCCTGAATAAAGATATACTAATCAGCCAACTTGACAACGCATAAATTACCCCATACCGATGAACGATGGTGATTAATTTGTTATATATACAGGCTGGGATTTTGTAAATTCTGGTTTAATATTACTACTTTGATAAAGCTGTTAGCAGTAGCACTAATTTGCGAAACGTAAGTCAAAATAAAGCGATATCGTTTTGTTTTTTATTCATTTGAAGTTACAAAAAAACTTTTACTATAACGAATACTATATGTCCAATGCCTAAATTTTTTCAAACTGTTAAAAGTGAACATGGTTTGGAACATTAATTAGTTTTAAAAAATATATATTAGAAATCTGTATGAAGGTGTGTGGTGGGAGTATTGGAATAGAAGTATGGAAATTTCTTTGATAGAATTAAGTTCATAAATTTGACTTATTATAACTTGGGAATTTGTTAGAGTTCAGAGTAATTCCATATTAGTTTGTTTATTAGATGTATCACACAGTGAAGAAACAGTATTGTTTACTGGATGACGAAGTTCCGAACAAAATTTATTACTGTTCATAATCACATCAATTGTAATCACACGACTTTGAAACTTGAATTTTATAGTTTTCTTTGTTTTCTCCTATCCGTCGTCGCTAGGGTAGTAGAATTTACCAGATATCCCGTTGGGCAGGTGATGAATCATTCCTATTACACGTGTATTTGCAGTTGATTGGATGAACAAAGCTTCCGTTATCAATCTCTCCCTATACCCAGCTGTGACATTAGATTTTAAAACTGTCATCCTATCCCATCCTATTGTGCGGTTGTGTGTGATTGCATGTAGTGAGTGATATAGCTGAACTGTTCTCCAGATTTCTTATCTTATTCGGATCAACTAGTCTAGATTTTGCAAGGTTTTTATGTTCGGCTAGTCTGACTGCCCCTGTTCTACTAGTTTGACCTATGTAAGTATTTGACCTGACAATCATTGTAGGCAAGGTATTAGATAAACTAAATTGTTTTGTTTTAGAGGCTCCACCGGCAGGACACTTTAAACGATGAAGCTTGTTTCTAATTCAGTTTGTGGGTTTGAATGCCAGCCACTTTTATTCCTGCCTGTTTTGTTAAGAATTCTGTGTAAAGTTTCCGAGGTTCCTTCCTTGGATGGAATTACTACTGATGATTTAGATTCTTTATTGGTATTAGTAATAATTATGATAATAGTAGTATTAATATTAATACGACATGCATGTCGAAACTGCGCAGGATAATGATAGCACTACCCTGCAATTAGTCACTAGTTAACATTACATAATGCTCGACAAATGAATCTAGTATATTACAGGACTTCATCATGAGCTGACATCAGTTAAAGAACCACTGAAAAACCTAGAAGTACTGCAGAGCTGTTTCGTCCTTGTTTGGGAAGGTTAAACGATTAATCCTGTGGAGCCTCTAAAACAAAACAATTTAGTTTATCTAATAACTTGCCTACAAGGATTGTCAGGTCAAATACTTACATAGGTCAAACTAGTAGAACAGGGGCAGTCAGACTAGCCGAGCATAAAAGCCTAGCCAAATCTAGACTAGTTGATCCGAATAAGATAAGAAATCTGGAGAACAGTTCAGCTATATCACTCACTACATGCAATTACACACAACCGCACAATAGGATGGGATAGGATGACAGTTTTAAAATCTAATGTCACAGCTGGGTATAGGGAGAGATTGATAACGGAAGCTTTGTTCATCCAATCAACTGCAAATACACGTGTAATAGGAATGATTCATCACCTGCCCAACGGGATATCTGGTAAATTCTACTACCCTAGCGACGACGGATAGGAGAAAACAAAGAAAACTATAAAACTCAAGTTTCAAAGTCGTGTGATTACAATTGATGTGATTATGAACAGTAATAAATTTTGTTCGGAACTTCGTCATCCAGTAAATGATAATACCGCTTCAGTGATTGTGTGATACATCTAATAAACAAACTAATATAGAATTACTTACTACCACACTGTCCAAGTTTTACACATATATTAATAAGAGTTCAGAGTAACCCATAGATCACTGTGATTGTTTTGACACTCTGTGTTACAGCATGAATGTTTTGAAAACAAACACAAAAATTTCTCCTAGTCAGTGTTACTTTTCCATTTAGCCACTCGAAAAGTAAAAACGGCTAGTAAGCCTACTGTCATTCATTTGTTTAACTGGCTCCAGGCAAACATTTGTATGCGTAGGAGTACACGATAAATTGCCAGTCTGATTTAATCAGTGTTTGCAACTTTTGGCGTCACAATTACTAGTGCCGAGAAAAAATTATCTTCATAATTAATTTTTTTAAACGATTGTACACGTATAACATTTTCATTCCTTGGTACATGAGTGAGACATTGACCCTCCACTTTGGAAGTTTCAGCAGGAGCGCTACTGTTTTGACAGGTTTTCGTCTCTAGTTTACTCAACCAGAATTAGGAGTGCGTCGACTTGAAATCAAACCTAGACCATCTGCTTGGTTGGTGAACATTCTAGCACTGAACAGCTGATGTGCGTGTATTTCAGATATTAGTAATTCATTTGTGTTTGTAAAAGAAGACGTGTATTTCTTCAAATTTCCTTGGGTTAAGTTTAATTTTTTAGCTTACCAAGACTAACATTTTCACCTGAAGTACCTTTATGAGATTTTCATTATTCTACAAGTATAATTCCAGTATGTACTTTGACTGAACACCAGAAAGCAAGTAGCTGGTGTCATGCATCTAGTCGTTTTGTTCAATGTAGGTGGATAGAATTCTGTCAGTCAGTTTTGCCAAGAGACCATACAGTGCATTGTGAATCGTCAGTATTAAATGGTTGGAGACAATCATAGGTAAGCCTTTCAACTGGTTTTCGTGCTATTTAGCACTCACCAGTCAGTAAGGCGTATCTGTAACCTCGAAGGAATTCATATCCCTTCTGAGATTCGAACACGCAACATCCAGTGCTACCCGCACTGAGAGACGTTACTACCGAGCTATTCGGTCCCACTGGCTATTGACCTCCTTTAGGAATGCATTGGATACTTTCATCAAAAACTAAGTAGTGAGTAGCTGGTGTGATGCATCTAGCCCTTTTGTTTGTTGCATACTGAATTCCATAAGTTATGTTTTCAATGTCGTCACGATGCTAGGCGGCTCATCATCATGGTCCTACAGCGGGTCAGTCACTAGCCTGAATAGCTCAGTGGTGACGTCTCCGACTGCTGCACTGCGTATCGTAAAGGGTTGCAGATATACCTTGCTGAAAGGTGAGTGCCAACAAGCACGAAACCTAGATCCAAGGCTTCCTGTCTCTGATTTCCTCCAACCGTCTGACAACAATCCCAGTATGTATTTTTTGTGGCCCTTTTCCAGAATTCATCTTGCCATACCAAAATACAAAGGTAACATAGTATGTATTTTGTAGAGCTATTAATTACTTCATGAACTTACAGATTACAGTCAATACACAAACCTATTTGATTGGGGTTTTTCATCTCTCAGGCTCGAAATGTTGTTTCAGCACTGATGTGAACTAGGGACTCATTCCTTAAAACAGAAATGAAATTATAAAGCAAATATTTCTATACAGTTAAAACAGATTGCATTGGATTTGTCTAAACTAGGGAATCTCTATCATATGAACAGTGTCCATTCATATGTTAAAGAACACAATATTTAGCGAAGAGACTCTTTTCAACGAATTTATTATCAAGCTGTACAATCGTATATATATATATACGTATGAAATGCAATTAAAATATTTGTGGTGATAATCATTGTTAAGTGTCAAGTAGCAAAACAATCAATAGATGCTGGAAAGGGGTGCATAATTATAGGATTAGTAAGCGAATATAAAATGTTACATAACATGGTGTGAAATTTGGTAACACAGAATTCAATATTGTAAAAATAAAAATTTTAAAAAATTAATAATTTTGAATTTAGGATGACAAATGGGACAAGCGGAAACAATTCAGAGTGAGAATAGTAATAATAATAATAATAGTCGTAGTAATAAGGGAAAGGTACACAAAATAACTAAATAAACAAAATAAATAAATAAATGTCTATCCCTCTACAGGGCCAAGGCAGAAGAGTCTCTTCGCTGAATATTGTCTTCTTAATTTTGTTAAAGACCCATTTCATGATGTAAGAATTTGCTCTGTTACTTTTATTGCTATTATATGTCTGTTTAGATATGCTAAAGTTACCACACGACAAGAATGGAGACTATACTCGATGATGTAAGTAAGTTAGAATGGTTAACTAAAGGGGCTGTAAACCTTATTCAGCTTGAGTGACCTAACTCAGAGTTCACCGTTAGTTGAAAATATGATTCGACTGGTAAAATACTAAAGTTACTTTATCTAAAGATGCCCTAGCAGTCAATGAAGTCATCGACGCTTGGTTTGAAACATTTAGGAAAACATAGGATTAATAATCGACGTCTACATAACATTCGAAACTGGGAATTAACAAATCTAAATGGTGTGGAACAGAACCATTTACAATATCCCACGTCAATATCAGATATATATGCACATATATGCCAAACATTTTCTACAAGATATATAGATTAATAGTAGGTAGTGTTACAGACAGAAGTCAATGTTTCCTCTATACTGTTCAATTAATTACGTAAGACAAGTAGAAATTTCCCTGAAGATAAAGTGGTATAATGCATCAGTTGTGTAGAATGGAAAGAAATTTTTTAATAATTTAACAATAGTCGATTCTTTGTTGATACACAGACTGATAATATATATATGAATGTATGAATTAATGGGTTATAATGCATATACACACACATTTATGTTTATGTGCTTCAGTTGATTCTAGTGTTAGAACAGGTGTTGTTGCGACACGAGATGAGTTATTTATACCTTTGAATTTTCATCGTGTAAGCAGAAAAACAAAAAGAGAAAGAAGAAGCGTTGTCTGTGTCTATGGAGTAACTAAAACTAATAACTCCAATAAATAATATTCGTCGTTTTGTTTACTTTCAAGCGGAAATTTTATTTCTAAGCTGTCTATCTGCCTATTTTAGACATAGAACTTTGCACCGATGTGTGGCAGTTCAAGTCGTCACACTCCATGTAGCACACAGAGCAAGAGAAGAAAGTAGAAGAAATGCATAATAGGGACAGTAAACAGAGGTGTGAGACAAAGGAATAGTAATAACGAAGCACAATATATTTTCATTGGAAATCATAAGTCACCAGGAGTGGATGCATCTGCGCTGTCATTGAGAACGATTTTGAGCCATATCATCAATTGTTCCCAACCACTTGTTTTTACCAACCCGATGACCCCAACCAGGAAGTCTGCATCTTCCTACGTGGCTTAGACTAACTGTTGTGGATTTCACTGACTGGTGCCATGTTTTGATTTGATTGCCACTAGCCTGACGTCATGACAGCTAACATCACCCGTCAAGGAAGGCAATGACTGGGCATACGTAATACATGTCCTAACCATCTCAGTCTATGTAACTTCACAACTTCGTCGATTGATTTCCCCTCCTTACCTAGCACTCGACACGTAACCTCAATATTGCTCACTTTATTATACCGCTTCACACGGGAGATAGAGCGCAGGCACCTATGACCAAAGACAGCTAATTTTTTCATTTCTTCCACTTTCAATGGCCGGATCCCACAGCCATAAAGGAGGGCGGAGCGGACTGCCGAGCAGTACACCCGCCCTAAGCTGCACACTGCCTTTAGTATCCTCCTCCACCGTCTTATTTATTTTTAATTTTATGTTCCCAGTGGATAACAGAGCCTCTAACATGAGCTTTGAAATTTCAGTAGCAGTGGTGTTTATTTTTAACGAGATGGGGTTACTAGCTCCACACCAAACCTTCCCTTTTTATAGGTCTTACTACCAGCCTAAAGAGGTTTAGGAGTGCGCCGGCCAGGGATCGAATCTCCGGACCACATGTGCGATTGGCTAGCGTTCTACCAATGAACCACCTGACGTACCTATCATTGTCTACTAGCATAATATTAGTTTGAATACAGATCACAGATATTCCATTGGAAGAATACTCCTTGTTCAGAAAACATCTCAAACGAATTTTAGACAGGTGTTTAATTTAAGCAAACTATGAATTTTTCAAAAGGATGGTTACTGAATAAAGAAATGTTCCCTTTCCGATAACCTCTTCTTCATCAGGTTCTACAGTTATATATGCACATAATAGTGAATGAATTAGTGTGATCAATGGCATTAATGTTGTTTAAATAACGTCGAATCAATAATCATAATATCAGTGGATCACAGTTCGATAGCATCAACATAACAATACATTGAATATCAGAAAGGCAAATTAGGAAAGATAATAATACAGATTCATGAATTTATAGTCTTTACTGAAGACCAGGGCATTAGCAGTGGCTAGACTTGCTTCTTTTGTACACAAAGCGCTGATTGTTTCACATGAATCGAAAGTCCAGCCACTACTACTGCCCTGGTCTTCAGTAGAGACTATAAATTCATGAATTTGTATTATTATCTTTCCTAATTTGCCTTTCTGATATTAAATGTATTGTTATGTTGATGCTATTCAACCGTAATCCACTGACATTATTATTCATTCAAAAATCTTTAAAAAAACAAAATAATTGAGCAAAGAATATCCTTTTCGGTAATTTTCTCTTCTGGCTCTACAACTATATATATATGTATATGTTTATACGCATGGAATACTCTAGATTAGCAGTCAATAACAATATTAGTGTTTTTTAAATAATATCGATTTGAAAGAAGAGAAAGCAAAGTTCGTGTTTTCTTCTTTCTAATATTCATATGGGTATTTTCCACGAACAAATATCAATTTGTTAATTGAGATCAGTGGATTTGCAGCTCATTGAAGATGCTTAATATGCGTTGGTGGCACAGCGGTGGAATGATCGCCAAAACGCATGTGGCCCAGGATTCGATCCCAGGCCGACGCATTCCTAGACCTCCCTAAGCCAGTAATCAGACTAATAAAGAAAGAAGGTTGGACATGAGACTAAAAATAAACACCAATGTTACCGAAAAATCAAGCCTCTAGTTTGAAGCTCTATGTTCCACTGGGAACTTAAAGGATTTAAAAACAAAGGTGCTTAAATTATAATAATAAAAATATAATAGCAAATAGAATATCAACTAAATTTCCACAAAAATCTGAGGATTATTCGAGCCTAGATGGCCAAGGTGGGGACAATGTTCGAACTAGCCTCTTTTGCACACATAAATTGGGCTTCTAAATGTGGATCCCAAAAGCCAGTCTTAGCAATATTTAGTCAATGAACTCTTAATCCAAAGTCAAAATTTGTTAGTATGCGGTAAATGACTTTGAGAGCTGCCTGGTTGACATCAACCTTGTGTTGTGTATCCACAAGAAGAGATAGAATAATGCTACGAATAGACTTTGTTTGTCCTTTACTTAACCAAGCAGGGTGATGTTCCGAAATCCGATGAGGAACACGCCCAACTGTACTGCCTATGTAGTATTATTATTGATTCAATGTTATTTAAACAACATTAATGTTGTTAATAACACTAATTCATTCATTCACTATTATGTATATATAACTGTAGAACCTGATGAAGAAGGGGTTATCGAAAAGATTATTTCTTTACTGAGTAGCCGTTCTTTAAAAAAATTTTAATGGGCATTTTTAATAAATCAAGCCATGAATGTTTACTGTATATCTCACAGAATTTCTATCAATATTTGTGAGCTGTTTTTCCATCTTTTACAGCTGCCTTTTTGTCTCACTGATTTTTCGATTACTGGCCTTTTAATATAATGCCCCAGTGAAATGAAGGCTCTTTTAATTTTATTTCTTTTAGATTAGGGCAGGATATTTCCTTGTTCATCATCTGGATTTTTTAAAGAAAAAAAAACATCTTCAAACATCTTCTACTCATAATGAGTTATTCAAAAGTCAGCTGATTGACCTTACATTCACTTTTTATGAGTAACTTAAAATAGTCAACTGGGTCAAGCTTAAATCATTTCATGTATCAAAGAGATACATGATAAGAAGAAGGTTTATACAACGCGCATAGTCTTTAATCTAAAGGAAACACTTGAATCTGTGTTATATCTAATTTTCAAGCAAGATATTTCCATATTAGCTTGAAAATTCTCATTCAGTCATAGAAAAGAAAAGGTGTTCAGCAAAGAGTTACTCTTTTCGGCGATATCATTCTCAAGCTGTACAAATCGCAAATTTATAGTAATTTGTCTTGGCAACAAAAGGAATATTTCCAAAGATGCGTTAATGCAATTGTTAGTTTTTGACAAACAAATTACGTAATTTTGAAGGCGTTAATCGGTTAGAAACTAAAATAAAGTTACAAAAGTAGGTTGGATGACGTAATCTAATTGATAGGGTTCAATGAAAAAATGAATGAGTCAAGTTAATAATCTGAGTAGAATTCACTTAAAAATAAACGAAAATCAAGTTAGCAATAGTCGTCATGAGCGTAAAGATTCAATAGAGGGTGGGGGTAGAAAATAATGCAATTACGAATTAGACAAACAAGAAGAAAGAGGTAAGACAAAATTACGTATTTGGTGTTAAGATAGATCAGGACCATTGTAGATTGAGTGACTGAACAAACTTCTTTTGTATGCAGAGTTCAGGATTCAATATGTGAATTGCCTTTGCTTCTGCAGTTTGAAGAAGTTTAATTCGTACTCTTTTGGCAAGATTCCCACGTATTGTGTAGATAACTGAGAAGTTGTTTTGTGAGTTTGCTTGGTGTCCGGATTCGAACAAGTGTTCTAGAATAGAGCTGTGGCGGGGGGATCTTCCTTCTCCTTTATGAAACCATGAAGGTAAGTGTTCGCTGATTCGTTTGGATAGCAAACGCTGGGTACGGCCGACATACCTAGCTCCACATGAGTAGGTGAACTGGTAGATGCACATTGATGAGGTCCCCAGTGGAAGCTTATCCTTCACGTTCATGCGAATCACTGGTTTCGTAGAGAAAGTTAGTCTGAGTTCCGCTGCGAAGAAGGTTTTCTTCAGTGAACGGCACAGGCGGTTTCTTAGTATTTCTGCTGAAGAATCTCCGTTGAATTGTAGATTCAAATAGAGAAGTTTCTTGGGAGCAGTAAGCATGGATGGTTTTTGTGTTTTGGGCTTCATAGCTTTTGTGATGAAACGTTCCGGGTAACCGTTTTCAAGAAGGATTTTTTTCAGGGTCTTCAGCTCTTCTTCTATGGTTTCCGGACTGCAAATGTTGTGGATTCTGTGAGTCAGTGAGCGGATCAGATTTCGTTTTGAATATATAGGCACCCAACTGTGAAAGCTGATGAGTTGTCCATTCCATGTCTGTTTTTTCCATATTAATTTATTAGAATTATCACTGATTGCTTGTAGGTATGAAATGTGTATACGACCTGATCGTCTGATGATAACTTACGCATTTTTGTTTAGTTTATTAATCTATATGTCAAAGTCAAGGAAATACGCCACAGTAGATTACCATTCTGCCTTATGACTGCTTGGTTCAGAAACCTTAATCAGATCTTGTGAGTACATGATATAAAGTATTCTTCCTTTCATTATTTTGCTTTAGCTGAATTCAGCGGGTCACTTCAACAAGATGTCTCTTGAGTTCACCAAAAAGATATACTGTTTGAGAGGGCTGTTCATTAGATGCACATTTCTACGGTATGTCTCCATCATCATGAGTTATTTTACACTATAAACTACAAATAGCGGATTTGATTCTATGCGATACCAGTTTTTCCAAGTAGCTGGCCAAAATATGGGTGGTTTAGACCGATTCGTCGCCGTTAGCTGAATCAAATTGGCTATGTCTTTGATGTGTTTGGCCTCAAGTAACCAAAATGGCCGTCTGGTGTTCGGATTACTTCGGTCTGGCTAAGATGTATTACTGTTTGATGTGAGTAGTTTCCAAATATCCGTTTCAACCAACCATAGTATTAATACATATATAATATTTGGTATGCATGTAATATATTTCGATGAAGCCGAAAACAGTCATTATCTTAGTAAAACAAAACACCGGTTGGAAATATACTTAAGTATAGACTATTGATTGCAATGATCAAGAAAACCCTCTGAAAAATCTATTAACAGTTGTCACTGAGGTCCCGATACAGTCCCAAAATATTAGTCATATAACCTTATTATCATCTGAGTTATTGTTTTACAAGTAGTATGCTGACCATCTCAACTATTCTGCAAAAATATAACAACCCATATGATTGAGGTTATGTAGATTAGGGGATGAATGTGAGTACTGGTGCCTCGGTGGCATAGCGGTTAGGACACCCGCCGACCATGCACATGGTCCTGGGTTCGATTCCCGGCCGACGCACTCATAAACCTCGCTAAGCTAGAAATAATGCTGGTAAAGAGGAAAGGTTGGGCATGAGGCTAGCAACCCCATCATGTAAAATAAACACTGCTACCGAAACTTCAAGCCTCTAGTTTGAAGCTCTATGTTCCACTGGGGAACGTGAAGGAAAATTAATGTGAGTACTGATAATTTCTTGGATAGCATTTTCTGTCGTTTGCGAAGCACAAGCGACTGGTGAATTTTGTTAGCATGGGTATTTCAACCCAAATTTAGATTCAGTCTCCAGAATCTGTTTACTTACACATTATTAAGGTCTGTGATTCTTTTAAAATATATTAAACAAAACTAATTTGCACTTATCAAAGACGTTGAAAATATTGTCACAGTTTAGATGAATTTGGTTTCTGTGACATGAAGAGCCGATTTCAGATTGTTTTTTCTTTTGCATAGCTGTTATTTGCGAAGTATTTTCCTTAACTCAATAGGATGCTTTACCTTATTTTAAAATTTCCTAATTCTGATAATAAGATTCATTCGTGTTATTTCTGTAAAACATTGGTCTTTAATTCTCCGATGTAATTATTGGCATAGGTCATCATTTAGCGATTCATAATGAAAGCTATAATGCACGCTTCATATATTTATATATATGTTATCTTGCTTTGGTGATGAGTCACATACTCCTACATATGTTGTGGGATAAAGGAAATCATGCCCTCTAAGTTATTTTTGGATTTCCTTATTTCATGCACTGCATTGACAATGGTATTTCAACAATTATGGCATAACTGTCAATATCAAGATATATCCATGCTGAACATTGGCTTTCGTAAAATATGGTATTTCCCGATATTTCAGTGGCTTTCATTTCATTATTTCGGCATTTCCATCGAGTTATGCGGTTTTCTCTCAGACGACGAGAGAAACATATCTGGAAATAGGGAAAAAATATTAGAAACTGTGTAACAGTAGAGGTCAGACTCCGTGTTATAACGGAAATTCCTAGTAGATAAGTTTGTGTGACATAACGCAGCGATATAATATTATTAACTGTATCATATTTCAAGCACAATTTCCTGCTCGTAATCATGTCAGTGTATCCAAAACACATCCAAATTTACATTATTGGATAAACTTTATTTTGATAAAGTCTCACAGTGTTATCCAGTAATATTTACTGATGACCACGTTTCGAGTACAATTTATTGCCACTCATAATCATATCAACTTACTCACCACGCAACTTTCCAACTTCGTCTCTATGGTTCCATTATTTCTCATCTCTTGATTTGATTGGTAGTAATATTTTCTATATTTCTGGTATGAGTGATGAGTCATCCTTATTGCATGTGTTGGGTGAAGGTTCTATGAACAAAGATTTATTAATCAACCTCTCCCTCCACCTACCTTTATTACGTTTTTAGAATCTTTACTCTGTTCCAACCTGTTAAGTGGTTACTTATAAATGCATTCATAGCAATGGCTGAGTTTTTCCTAGATAAATTAACCCAGTGGACCAGAATTCAGATTGTTTGAACTAATTTAGATCTCTGAACTAAATCAAACTCGGTACACTGCTAATGAGCTTCGCTCAAAACGACTGAAACAGGTCATGCGGAGCTTAGATAACTTCGATCTTGCTAACAAGTACAACTGGTTAACGTGAGTGGTAGCCAACTACTCATTTCAGTCGATCAGTAGTATATGGCATCATATATTCATACCCACCTTCTTGTTTCCCACTAGTGACATCAAGTTGATCACATATTGTGATAAGAATAATTTTGGTCTCCAAAGGAAACTGTGACCGGATTCCACCTCGAGTTGTACAAACTGTAAGTTTAGATTTAGATATGTCTAAGGTCCTTTGGATGCGGTTGTCCAATGTTTGTGTAGGATTTGTTGGGAGTTGTTGATATACATCCTCGTCTTTGAGTAGTTCTTCAGCTTAACTGGAAGTTTGTTTAGCCCAATGAAGTCTATAAATCTGGGTCTAGTTGAATTCTGATGTTCTGATAACCTAAATGACTCCAATCTAGGTGATTTTCTATATTTAAATGCTAATCTTATCCCAGTCTTATTAGGAATCTGGTTAGGTTATACATTGTAGAAAAATTTCAGTCACTGTTGAAAGTGTGACAGTAAAATTATTAGGTGGAGAAAGAGGTCAACTAGTCTTTGTTTATCGAATCCTATCTGGACAAATATAACAGAAATGACACAGTCCCTGTCCCAAATATATATATATATATATATATATATATATATGTAAAATGGGATTAAGAAACAGGAAAGGCAGTCGGATTCCACATGAAAGAATTAGGAAGTGTTGTTAGCCCACTGACATGCTTATAAACGAAAGATTCTACTCGAAACATCATCCAGCCATTAATACTGTATCACTGTGTAAACTTGTCTTATATAAAAGTATATATGTATATATATAATGACAATATTTCCGCATGATTATTCATCATCGAAGGGAAATTAAATACCTGTCCTAGCTGTCATTATATGATAGTTTTAAAAAGCCCATGTCTAGAATTTTCTACTTAGGGATGCTAAATCAGTAGGTCCTTAAGATGCCTTAGAGCTTACCAGCAGATTAACTTATGGACAACCAAGTCATCTACCTGGACATAAGGATAAAACATGGGTAATGTGATGGTAAAGTATAACTCCGCTAGGGGTAAAATTTTATCTTGACTAAATTACACAGTGATGTTGTACAGTAGTATTTACTGATGGCCACCTTTCGAGCACAGATTACTGCTGCTCATAATCATATCAAGTTACTCAATCACACAACTTTCTTGCCTCATTTATATACATAAGTAAAAACTGATGATTAGACATTTGAATAAAATCAACAATATAAGATAAAGTGCATTCAGAAATAATATTAGTGTTATCAATCATATACAATCATATGGGGAATAGGATGTTTTTTACAGTACAAAATAAGTAACTTTTTAGACTGCTATTATGTGAATTGAAATATATTTCAACATTATTTATTATCATCTGGCTGGACTGGTAATAATATCTACCATATCTCTGATATTTGCGTTGACTCACTTCTATTGCAAGTATTTGTTGCAGACTCGGTAAACCACCTTTCAGTAATCCATCTCTCGCTATCTCCCTCTACATATATTTCCTTTTAGAATTTTCATTGTCTCACCCAGCCTATTGTGTGGTTGTGTATTAATGAGTGCAGTGCGATTGCTGAGTGTTCTTCCAAATTACTTATTTTCGTGAAAAGCAACTATTCCAACCTTAGCTAAATTCATATGTTCTGATAATCTCACTACTCTTGCCTGATTTACTAGTTTGACCTATATAGTTGACCTAACACACAGTGATTGCAAGGTATTTTGTAAATTATATTATTTTGTTTAATTGGGTCAACCGACAGGGTCCTTTAACCTACAGACCTTGTCCTGTCTGAATGAGTTTGTAGGTTTGAATGCCACCTTAATTCCTGCTTCATTAGGAATCCTACGTAAGGCCTCAGATGACCTTTCCTTATATGCTAAGACTGCAGATGGCTTATATTCTCTCCTATTTATATTATCATTATTAGTTTCACCATAAGTTTTACTTTGCTTTTGACCTTTTCTGATCTTCCTAATGAATTTTATAAGATAGTTATTAAATACCAACTAGCTATTCTTCTGTTTGTTCCACTTCTTGTACCACTTAGTGCTATGGCTCGGTTTGTTAGACACTTAACTAAGCCTGCCTTAACAGTTAACGCATGGGGTGAATTAAAGTCTAAATATCTATTTGCAGAATGCGTTGGCTTTTTATAAACACTAGTGTGCAGTGTACCTTCCTCTGTTCAATTTATTTCACAATCTAACATCACAGCTAATTCTCCTCGTACATTTTCCGATTCAAATGTGAATTTTATTCCCTTTACTAGTGAGTTTATATGTGTCAAGAAGCTGGAGATATGTTCTGCTTTTAACACTGTGAAATTGTCGTCCACATATCTCCACCACATTTTCGGAGTAGGATTAAATGTATTAAGAGTAATATTTTCCCAGCTGTCCATAAATATATCTGCTACGAGAGGAAATATTTATGGTCCCATTGCTACAATTTCTGTTTGTCTATATATTTTGCCTTGGAATTTAAACATAGTGGATGTGAAGCATAACTAAATTCCTAAAATAATTTCCTCAGTGGTCAGCTTCGTCCTATGAGTGAGTTCAGGATCTGCCGTTAGCTCTTTTTTAACGGCTTGGCTTATTTTTAACTGATTGGCTTATTGGTGTAAAGATTAGTTATATGAAAGTTATGTGAGTGCCTTGATATGTTTATGCGCAATAATCTGTGCTCGAAACATGGTCATCCGTAAATATTACTGTGCAAAACTCTTATCCATAATGGTGTCAAACACCCTGATACTGGTAGATATCCGGTAATCACGTGAAATTCTATCACAATACTCGGTCAGGTGTATACAGTACGGATGAAATCACACTCAGTAAAGTTAAAGCATTCTCGTCCTCTGAATGAAATGCCTAGGAGTATGACGGTGAAATTAGTTTTTTATGTCTTTGAACACATTCGTTCAGCTCAATCAACAATCACTTTTGCGTAACGTTTTGTATCTATCGCTTAAGTCACGGAGAAACTTCATTACCATATTTCAGACTAATGTACTATTGGTGGATGGTGACTACCAGTGGAGTCTGGGATGCGTACTTCGTCCTGCTTAGGGCTCGTCATCTGGGTGTACATGCATTCCGCAGTGAGTGATGATGGTCCCCCAAGGCTCGGACCCAGTGACCATCCTGGATTCCACTGCTAGTCACTATCCACCAATTCACTTCTGATTATATGCCCAGACTTTGTCGAAGCATCTGCACACGAAGCCAACATGTCAACCTTAGACCGAGCATTTCGGTCCAATCAGTGGATCGGAAAATCTAAAACTGAATTAAATAAATAATGTACTATGTTTCATATGCAAGTAATCATAGGTAATTATATTTTGGTAAAGATCATTAGGAAATTAAAAGATCACCTGAACTAAGTGACATAAACAATGAAATAAATTAGTACTCTGTTGGAAATCGAATTAAAGCAATTTTGTTCTGGCATATTTAAATCTCTGAAAATAAAATATTTTTATGCTAAAAGGTTCAAAAACAATATATATATAGGCTATTACCATCATACCGTACATCCCTCTTTAGTCATTTCGATAATGTCATAGGCTCTTATTTTAGTGTCATTTGATTTAATACTGACCGCTACTAATGAATTCCCTTCATTACAAGATGAAAGATACACTGTTAACTTCAGTCCCGATAAAAAAATCCCTAAGAGGACGTCAATTTATATAACTAACTAATCCATCGAGGCATTTTCTAGTTTTATGTTTTATTTCAATAAACGTATGTTACTAGACAAATACTCATTAAAATAGAAAACCAATTGTTAAAAATTCTCTGTCTGTAGTGGTTGACAGGTTAAATTTAATCATATATTCACTATTACCATCGTATATATTTTGCTACTAGTTCGAAATACTACTCGGAATTAAGTAAGCTAAATAAAGTGATCGGTGGATGCGCATTTCGTCCTGTTTTGGACTCATCATCTGAATGTGTGTGCATTCTACATTGAGTGATAGTGTTGTTACTGAGACTCGAACCCAGTGCCTATCGTTTCAAACGCTGAGGTATGATCCACGACAGCCATCTCTTATGCAACGAGTATCATTTATTAGGCATCCACTCAGTCAAACGAGAAAATCAAAGTTGACTTAGAAACAAGCGAATAAAGTGTTTGTTATCACTATTAAGTGATCGATACAATATATATATATATATTTCTTCTGCTAGTTACTTGTTTTACTAAACAATTCAAGCAGAAAAAAGAACGTTCCTTCGGTCTGAATCTCTTGTTGTTTATTCACTCTTATGGCTTACAGACACTAGGCTATTTCCGAGTATCCATAAGGTTTTTTTTACTTTTTCGCTGTAGTTTTGATTGATTATTCATTTTTCCACTTAGTGAATATGAAAAAGGAGTATAAGAACAGGGAGAAAACAAATGTTGAAGACGACATACACTTGTTTTAACCACTCTGTTCTACGAAAAGGTTGTCCAACACTTTCAGTGACTTATAAACTGACATGGGTCGGTAACGAAATCTACTATGAAAAGTTGCATAGTGCTAATATTAAGATTACAGGCTATTTATGGTTTGGTACTGAGATTGTTAAAGGAAGCGGACTGGTCATACAGCATAGCTATGCTCACGACAGTTCATCACGTATGTAACAGGTAATAAGACGATGATTCCTGTTGCAGAGATAATAAGCAAATTATGAAATGACATATATAATAAGGTATAAGATAGTTGGAGGCGATTGGTAGGAAGCCTTGGACCTGAGTTTCGGGCTAGTTGACACTCGTCAGCAAGGCATATCTACAACCTTGGAGGAACTCATGTCCCTTCTGAGATTCAAACCCGTGTTACCCAGTGCTTCAGTCAGAGATCTTACCACTGAGCTATTCGGGATAAGTGGTGACTGATCTCCTGTAGGACTGTAGTGGATACTTCTGATTGGACACTAGTCAGTAACTAGTGTAATATGCCTATTCCTATCGTTCATACAGACTGAATTCTATCATTGTGGCCACGATTCTAGGTTGACACAGATTCGAATCTTAGAAGGGACATGAGTTCCTTCAAGGTTGTAGATAGGCTTTGCTGACTGGTTAATGACAACTAGCATGAAACTTATGTTCAAGGCTTCCTGTCAATTACTTCCAACTATCAACAATTCAAAGTGCACCATAAGGGTGAGCCACCTAGAATGATTGCCGCGTTGATAACGTGAGTAATAGAATTCAGCCTGCACCAAAGACAGGTCTAGACACATTACAGTAGTTAGCTAGTAGTGTCCAATCAAAAGAAATAAGGCGTGTCTGCAACGCTGTGTATGACGAGATTCTTAGCTTCGCACTACAAACCATGAGAAATCATCTAACTACAAAGCCATAAAATTACTCAAATTAATCTCAATGTGTTTAGAAAATCAAGGCAGGATCACTCTGAAGGCTTTGCTGTGTACGCTGTAGCTTCTTCAGCAGAATTAATCTTTAATTTGTATACTATTTGATTACACATTTTGATGGAGATGGATCGGGTATACATTGTGGAGACCGCCGAATGACATCGCATGCCAGGCCCTCGAGTGGTTCCAAATAGGAAGAGACGAGTGAGTCCTATTAGGGTGACATGGAGGAGATCAAATGAGGAAGAGATGAGAGAGTTTGGTCAATCGTGGACCCGGCTGAAGAGGACGGCAGAAAACAGAAGAAAGTGCAGACATGTTGTTGAAGCCCTATGTTCCATTCGGAACTGAAGGGAATAATAACATATTTTGATGCTTACTAAAATCCGACTAATTTTGCTGAAAAAAGGCTCAGAAAACTCTTGTTTCGACCTTTCAAACACACTGGGACTATTTTAGGCAACTTTATAAGGATGAAATATGAGTTGGCGCTCAAATTATTTGAGGAAATTCTCAACATCTATGATCTGGATTTCTCTTTCTTTGCTTATATTTTAAGCACTTAATACTTCTAGGGTGGTTGAAGCAAGTATTAAACCATTTCCGTTGTACATAATCCCTGTTGATTATATAATCTGAAGTTCTTTTTAAAATATTATCTTTTATATTATGAAGTATTGTTGAGTTATGTGTTACTAAATGTTGTGCTACAGCTGACTAAACGTGTTATCATACTGGTTTCTTAATATAGATTTATTTACGTCCCAGTACTCTTCCAGAAAAGTTGAAAAACTGAATTATTCTTAGAAAAACAGGAAGTACTGGAGAGCTGTTTCATGCTAGTTTGGGAGTCATTGGCAGTATGCACCCATTGTCAGGGTTTGGACGCAGGACTTTCTGGTTACGACGCAAGCTCGTATACCACTCAGCCACTGGTACCTGATTCAATGGCCCATGAGGTACTGTCGATGTTTCGTAAATTAGGATGTAACAGATGTCCAGTACTCCTTGATTTTCAATGGTTCTCTAGCTGACATCGATCCGTGGTCAGATTCGATAAACAAGTCAAATCCTTACAAATCAACCCTTGAAAGAAAGTGGATTATTTCGTTTAGGATGCATTGCGATGTCAACTAATCGACAGTGTTTGTTTTCAATTAAGTCCAGTGTTGTTGTCGTTATTATTACATACAGTACGTACACGCACTGCATTTCTATCAACCTTCATTATTTTTACAATCTCCTGCATACCTATGAATAAGTTTATCTGAGTATTTATTGAATGGTAAGGCTATTTTTAAACCTGCAATATTTTGGCCTAAGTTTTTTTGTCTAACTTGTTGTTAAGTTTCCTATCTCAAAACACAAGATGCTTAGTCAGTCTATGATTAACTAACACAGGATGTTTATTGACCTAAAAGTCTGAGGATTGATTCGAATGGATAAGTCGCATGATAAACAATGAAGACTAAACATACATCTTGTTGTCTCATGACTGTAGTTCAATGGTAATACAAACAAAGGTCCAGTTATTCTGGATTTTCTTAGACTACTGAAGTCAAGAGTTTAAACATGTAATTTACGTTCATGAGGAATCTGTCGCAAGCCTTTAACTAACCTTGGGAATTAATATTTCTAATTTGACTAAGGCACTTAGAGGACAGGCGAAGGTTGAAATCATGTTTTTGTACACACAGTTTAGGATGTGTGTGATTTATCTTAAGTGCTTCCATTACTTTCAATAACCAACCTTGAATTAGAGTTCTGTGAAATAGTTATGAAGCAGTCATCAATATTGATTTTGTTACCTGACAATATTAATAAGTGGTTTGCAATGAACGATGATGGATTTCTATTCAGATTAATTGAATTGATTTTCTATGTGTCTTAATAATCATTTGGAATATGTTGTTTTCGATGACAATGGAACATTCTATTGGTTCTACCTAAATAATTGTCACCTCAACTGCTAGTGAACTTGTAGATACATTAGTCTAAAGTAGAGTCCACAGAATTTCGTTGTTCAATCGTAGGTACAGGGATCGAGAATGTACGAGATGTGAGGGGAGGAGATGTGGTATAGAATGCGCACTTGATGGCTGACCGAAGTCTCTGAGGTGTCAGCTGCATAATATCTCTAATCCTTTACTTATATAATTATAGCATTATGGCCTTATTAGATTTCACCTTACGCTACTTAAACTTCAATTTCAGGTGTACCCATATGTTTTTAGTAGGTTCTGTTTTCTCATTATTAACAGTCTAGTTTTCTAATCTCGACAATAGTTTTACCCTGTATAATTCTCGTAAAACGCGAAGTTTCACTCTAATGTTATTATTATTCCCTAAGGTTCCTAACAGAACATAAGGCTTCAACAACACATCTCCACCTTCTTCTTCTTATTATTATTATTATTTACGCTATCCTCTTCAGCTAGGTCTACGACTCCCCTATTGTGTCTCATCTTTTCCTCCATGTCGCCGTCGCACCACAGACCCACTCGTTGCATGTTTCCCATTCGGATTCCACTCGAGCGATGGCCTGCATTGTGCACGATGTCATTTGGTGACCGTCTCAATGTTTTCCCGATTCATTTCCATTTTCTCCTACAAATGTGTTAACCGGCCGGTTCTTGGCTGGTTTGTTTATCGCCAGAGTTTGTTTTTTCTGTTGCTAATTTTTTTGGCCTCCCGGCCATTCGATCTTCAATATGGAGCCAGCGGAGGTAGCTGTTGGTGTTAGTCTTCGACGGGCAGTTGGAAATGCTTTTCGTGATCCTCCACGTTTCTGAGTCATATAGAAGGACTAACCGACTTGACATTTGTGTTGAACAGAATCTGAATCTTTTTCTTTATGCTGGCTGGCTGAGCGAAGCAGAAGATTTCCTAACTTGTTTCAGGTTGGTGAAGGCGTTTCTTGCCTTTCCGATTCTGGCTGGATGACTTTGACATCTTCATGCCTCCCACCGGCCTGTGGTTGAAATGACTATTTACTCTAATATGTACAAATTCTTAACTTCTCAATTTTATACTATTTAGAACAAGTTTTTTGTTTATTCACCTTAATCATTATGCTTCGTTATTCCAAACTGTTTGATCAGTTTCAGTTAAGAATAACTAAAGTGTATTGAATGCTATGAATATTAAGAGGTTCATGCATTTTAAATGAAAAAAAAAACACAATGTTAAACGGATCCCTTTTCTTTCCCATTTTAGGCGACATATCACAATACTAATCTAAGTATTTAGTGAAGTGCTTAGATGGCCGTCACTTTGGATACATAAAACAATTTACCCTTTGATTGGTTGGAGAATTTCTTCATTAACTGACATAAGTTAGAGAACCATTGGGAAACCGGCACTGGAGTAATGGACAGCTGTTTCGTCCTAGTTTAGGACTGTTCAGCAGTACACACACACACTGCCAGGGTTCGAACCCACGACCTTCTGGTTACAAGGTGAGCTAGCTCGTAGACCATTAAGCCACTGGAACTGGAAGAAGTTAGAATTCATGCACTGACCAGTGGGTCGGCTGGGTCCCAGTGGCTTAATGGTCTATGAACTCGCTGGCCTTCTAACCAGAAGATTCTGGGTTCGAGTCCTGGCTGCGGATGCATACTCCTGAGGAGTCCCAAACTAGAAAGAAACAGTTGGCTGTCCAGTACTCCTAGCTGCTTTTCCAGTGCTTCCCTTAGGGATGTCAGCTCATGATGAAATCCTCCATTCAATCAAACAAAAATCCCTACAAAACAAATACTTGAAAATTTATCACTTCTATAAACTTAGATGATGTACTGAAGAAAAACCACAACAAAAAACAAACACACAACGGTAAAGTTTAACTTTATTTAAATAATTCACTAAGTTTCTGTGTGGTCACTTTGCATGCAGTGAATGGCACAAATAAATCACATGCTTCAGTCAATTTTTGCCTTCTGATAACGTTATCTAAAATTATTTAAAGTTATAGTTTAGTGACAAATGTCAACAGTTTGGAAAGGATATGTATCCTGTGAATTTCTACATATATCCCAAGTTATTGGATTGATTGTGTGAATATGCTTGTTAGGTACATAAAAATGAGGAAATCTAATATTGAAATCTACAGTGCGAGACCATGAGTTGAATTAATCTTCTGCCATGATTTCATTACACAAGTTGTTCCATTATCAATTAATCTCTGCATATTACCTCCCTTAGAAACGTTCCGGCCATGTGTAATATTTATATATTGCCAATATTTGATGATATTAGATGGTTAAAGGCAATCATCAGGAAGCCTTACCTGTCCTAGATTTCATGCTAGGGTTCGGATCTCAGAAGGGACATGAAAACCACAGAGTACTGAACAGTTGTTTCATCCTAGTTTTAGACTGCACAAAAATACGCATCCGTGACCCCCACCGGGGCTGGAACCCAGGACCTCTAATTTACAAGTTTAGATCATAGATCATTACTGGAACGGAATACAGCCGCGTATTTATCCAAAATGTCGCCAATTCGCGATGTTTAGCGCAGTCTTTGGCCAACATTATCAACAAGTATTTGTCCTCAGGACCAACTTACTGAACCCCACTGATCACAACTCCTCATTAAAACTTTGAAAGATTTCATTAAGTAATGAGTCACTAGAAGTAAATTAGATTTATACCTTACAGTTTGCAGTATACTGACACCAAATGAGACTGAGCTATGGAATAATTAATGGGAAACGTTACATTATCTAAAAGTATTATTATTATTGTTCCCTTGTGTTCCTAGTGGAACATAGGGCTTCAGCTGCACGTCTCCACTTGCCACTTCTGTCTTCTGCTGTACTTTTCACACGCATCCATGTTAGTCCATATTCTTTCAACTCCTCTTCACACAATCTCCTCCATGTCATCTTTGTACTGACGTCCCACTCGCCACTTCCCTTTCAACCTGGTTCCACTCGAACGATGGCCTGACGCGCGATGTCACCCAGCGCGACGCCTCCTCAGTGAGTGTCCAATCCATCTCCACTTTCTCCTGAATATTTGCTGGGCGATTGGTTCTTGTTTTGTTTGTTGGTGCCCATAGTTTCTTGTTGGTGATTCTTTCCTACCTCCCGGCCATTTGATCTTCAGTATAGAGCCAGCGAAGACAGTTGTTCATAAAGGTCCGCAACAAGCTGTTGGAAATATTCTTTGTGACCCGTCCGTCAAGTTTCTGATCAGTATAGAAGAACTTACTGACTTGACGTTTGTATTGAAAATCCTACCGAATTTTGTTGTTGATGCTGGCTGAGTGACGAATATTTCCAGATTGGTTTCAGGTTGGTGGTGGATGTGTTTCTCGCCTTCCCGATTCTCGATTTGATTCTCGATCTTCATCCGTTCCTCCTGTAGTTGAGACAATGCTCCCTAGATAATGAAGTGAATAAAGTAACCTCTTTCAAATGGCTCCCGTTGATGGTGACTGGCGGTGGATGTTGCTGCTGTTGTTGTTGTTGCTGGTTGGTTATTCTCATAACCTCCGTCTTGTCTATGTTCACCTGGAGTCCTGTCTTCGCTGGCTGCATCTTCAACCAGTTTGTCGGTTTTCGCTTGACAAACTTTACATTATCTAAAAGTGAGGAAGACTAATTGGGACAGCAACGGGAAGTATATATTCAAAAAGAATATGCAAAATAACATGGGTGACAGGGAGAACAAAGTTGAAAAGAATTTGGAGATGTGAATATTTCTAAGGTATTTGATTGAAGTCAACAAAGACCCTCCAGTCGTGGAATGGTCGAGTTGCTGAAGTCATTCAAGTGTTCTGACCCCTTCTTTTCAACCCATTAAAAGTTGTACTGTTGCACCCTGTGTATATCTGTTTTAAATAAGTTTTGGCTGTGTCCAATTGGTCCTTTTCTGTTCTGGTAAGTAGACATGTAGGCAGTAATAAAGCAGTCAAACGAGGTAACTTATCTGTGACATGCATAAGAATTGGTTTGTATCACTTATCGGTTAGCTGTGTAACACACCTATGTATTCTCAGTACACTGATTTCAATCGAGGTGGAAAGCTGTTCATTACCAGCTTATAAGCCAATGAATGTAACCTCTATAGAAATGACATATCAGGTTACCAATAGATAGCAGAGTCGTAACTGGGAATACACACATCGCGAAAAGTAGCCACTGCGGTGAATTTCAAAGTCATTTGGCATTTACTGAATGAAAAATAGGCTTATTCAGACGTGAGAAAAATAAAGATAACAATTACTGATATGAATGAACAAGATATGGGATTTTGAAACAGTTATCTTAAAACAAGAAGGAAAAAAGTTTTCATAAGTAGCTCTGGAACATTTCTGTTCTGGTTTATCAGTGTAAAGTAAAATAAAAGCGATTGACGTCACGTATATTTTCAAAGTGTGAAGCATTTTGCGGAAATCACTTGAAAACACAGGAAATCAATTATACGTACATTATTTATTTCAAAAGGGGCTTACAAAGTTTTTATGTGATTGATAAATTTTCAAAATATGTTTAAGCGTGAGGAATTTTAAAATACTTGAGCCACTTCTAATTGATAGATGTTCGTTCAGTATTCATCTAGGTTTGATATTTAGTAAAGGATGTTTTGATAAAGTCTTACAGTGTTATACAGTAATATATTTACTGATAACGTTTCGAGCACAATTTATTACTGCTAATAATCACATGAAGGTACTCATACAACTTTCTAACTTCATTTATATAATGGAATTAAGTGCCTAGACTAGTCACTCCCAATTGTATTTACCAATTCAACTGCGCTTATGAAGCGAGTTATATAGGTCGTTGCTCTAGGTACTGGATTTTTGGTGCTCGAGAACATCTCCCAGAATGGCTAAGTAAAGGTGTAGTAAAAACCATCAACAGTTCGATATTATAAAACCTGATTCAAACTGGTCACAAAGTCAGCCAGCACTGAAGGATCCTTCTCTACCATCTAACGGGTGCCTAATAAATTGACAAAAATATCGAAGCACCGAATGCTTCAAGCAGCAGAGGGTATTACAATTCGCCTCAAACAACTAGTGCTCTGTGTGCAAAAGAAACAAGTCCAGCCACTACTACCGCCCTGGCCTTCAGTAGAGACTATCAATTCATGAATATGTAATATTACCTTTCCTAATCCTTCTGACATTCAGCTTATTTTATGTTAATGAGATTCAGGTGTAATCTATCAATATTATTGATTTGATGTTATTTAAACAGCATTAATGTTGTTCATAACACTAATTCATTCATTTACTATGATGTGTATATATAACTGTAGAGCCTGATGATGAAGGGGTTATCGAAAAGAGTACTCTTTGTTCAGTACCCATTCTTTTGAAAATAATGGAATTACATAAACGAATTAAGAAAGTTGTGTGAGTACCTTTATATGAGCAATAATTTGTGCTCGGAACATGGTCGTCAGTAAATATTACTGTGTGACACAATGTGATTTTATCAAAATAAAATTTTGTCCCCAATTGGAGTGATATTACTAACACTAACTTATGGTATGAACTACTGAAGAATGCTTAATATGCACTGTGTTCTTCCTTATGAGTCATTTATCTTCTCTACCGTTACTCAATTGATTTCTGTTTGTTATAATGTTTGTATAGAATTGGTAAATAAAACTGACCCTACGCAGGATTCTCAGTAAAGTGGGAATTAGGGTGACATTCAAACCTAAAAACTCACTCAGAGACAAGCTCTGCGAGCTGAAGGACCCGGTGGACCCAATTAAACAGAATAATATAATTTGCAAAATACCTTACAATGACTGCCAGTTAAGCCAACTGCATAAGCCAGACTGGTAGATCGGGAGTAATCAGATTATCGGAAGATAAGAATTTAGTGGCTAGGGTTAGAATGATTGACCCCACGAGGATAAGTAATTTATAGAAATGCTCTGCACACAACCACATAACAGGGTGGGTAAGACTGAGTCAAAATTCTAAAGAGTAATATAGGTGGGTGGAGATAGAGATAGATGGATTACTTAATCCTGGTTCATCCAGCCTACACCAAACACATTCAACAGAAGAGACTGAATGCAAATACCAGAGATATCGAAGATATTATTACCATCAGTCAAATCAGAAGAGGATAATAAATAATCTTAAAAGTTTTTCAGTTCACAATAAAACATTCTAACAGTTTATCTATTTATTTTACTATAAAACACCTTATTTCCCATTTGATTGTACTTTATTGATAACACTTATATCATTTCCGAGTGTGCTTTATCTTATGTTGGTTTTATTCAAATGTCTAGTCATCAATTTTTACCCATGTCTATGAATGAAGCAAGAAAGTTGTGTGAGTGAGTACCTTGATATGACTGTGAGTGGCAATAAATTGTGCTTGAAACGTGGTCATTAGTAAATATTACTGAGCATAACACTAACTACACTTTGTGATTTTATCAAAATGAAATTTTTTATCTATAATGGAGTTCTACTCTACCACAGTGCCCAGATTTTATCCTTATATCAATAAACTGAACTTCTTTTATATTCAGGTGTTAATTCAAGTTACGTTGCATAAGCTAAAATTTAAATGTATTTGTGCGTTAAATACTCTAGACGAGTAGTATTTAGAATCCCCTCTCCTACTTACCTCAGTTTTGGCAAACTAAATAAGGTAGATCAGAGAGATTTCCCTCTGTAATTTTATTTGCCATATCTATGAAATTAAAATTATGCGTGATTACAGGACTCTTCATGAGCTTACATTGGTTAGAGAACCATTGGAAAACCTGGGAGCACTGGATAGCTGTTTCAACCTAGTTTGGGGCTCTTCAGCAGTACGCACCCACCACAGGGGTTCAAAACCAGGACCTTCTGATTGCAAGGCCAGCGAGCTCATATACCATTAAGCCGCTGGGACCCGATCCAGTGCCCCATGAATTCTAACGTCTACCAATTCATGACATAGCGCGACCCTTAGCCAATGTCTTCGGTAAGTATTTGTTCTCACACCCGACATGCTGCACCCTACTGGTCATGATGAAATCCTGTTTTAAACCAAATCCCAACAAACCAACACCTAATTATACGTGATTATTTGTCGTGAAGATGGAGAAATACTTGGCAAACAAATTATGGGAAAGATGACTACACGGAAACTGCCAACATCTGATATAACTCATGGAGTGAAAAACAATCAAGAAAGGTGGTATTAAATCAATACAACTGAAAACGAAGAGGTTCGACGCTTGTGTTATGGGTATACAGCACCAGACTTCCTGGGTATTTGGCGGAGACGTTTATAGTGCACAGAAGGAAAATTTACGTTGACTTCCGTACATCTAAGAAAGAAGACTGCTAAGACCTGTCTTTACTGCTGACAAATACAGTCAAAAATCACGCAGATTGACTGCTATCTCTTCGAGTTTATGAATTACAGAATTCTTTTCACATTTTATTCAGCGCTCGAGTTAAATTAACGATTTATTGCGAGTAGGTGAACTGAACTACACGTGTGAAAGTTATCAAAAGTATGTTCTTGTCGTTCACTCTAAACTATAGTGACCCAAGTGAATGGATGTCATGAGATAAGCCCACTGAAACTACTCCAACAAATGGATGCACTTTATGAATCACGTTGTTACAGAAAATCTGCCCTAAAAGATGTGTCGTTCCTTTTTCAAACTCATGGGTGCTGCAGGGCAGTGAATGCGCCACCAAACAGCATGATGTACAGTTATTTGGATGAATAGATATACCAAAATTTGGTTTGAACTATCGCTGAAGCCTCCAGTAAAAAACTGTAAGATATTCTTGAAGAACAGATGAAAACGTTACCCTGCTTAATTATTTTTCAACCCTGAATTTGATTTATATGCATTTTTTAAATTACACGTTTTTCACCACGGAATCATCTGATTGGCTGATAATGATTTATCAAGGTCATTATGACGGTCGTTCGTTTAGGCCGTTATTGCCTAGAGTGACCTTCTCATCTATCAGACTATCAATTTTATTCGGGTTTTTTTTGCGTCCACTGATAAGTACTGCTTGTTTTTGAACAATTTCTGTGAGTTTCAAATTATAATAATTTATTTCTTTTGTTAACATATTTCATCTGGACAAAAAGTACTAAAAGAAAAAATATTTAACAGATTTACATTATGAGTGGATATGTGTGTAGGCAATGAAACTGCTAAAAAAAAAAGAAATTTTACCTACTCCGTTATGTGTTTCTTCTTCCTTCTCTCTAGAGATAAAAAGATATATAATGAGAATAATGGCTAAAGGTTATAAGATGAACGGTAGGTATGCAAGTGTCATTTTCAGAAATGAATCGATGTTTATTTAGTATAATAAGTGGCACTATAGGCTAAATGCTTATACATATATATATTTTTTTGCATCAGGCTGAAATGTGATTCAAGTTACTAAAAATGCAAAAAAATGCAAATGCTTTAGATGTTAGTTGCATTAAAATAGAAAATAAACAAAAGATTTGTTTATCATAAATATTAGCCAGTGGAAATTTTCTGTTTAGATGATGGGAATTAGTCTGAATTAGGCTGTCTTCAAATAGTTAGTCTGCACACACATATGAAATGTGATTTTTCTACAGAATTAATCAAAATACCCAAAGTTTTATAGGTTTCTTCAAAATACTTTCTACCAACAGTGACATTATTTTTATATTAAGTTAAATATTTAGAAGATTAGAGAAAATTTGAGCAAAGAATATCCTTTTCAATAATTTCCTCTGCTGGCTGTACAACCATGTATATATATTCGTCATTAACAATATTGGCGTTTTTAAATACAATCGATTTATTAAGTAAGATCAATGAAATTACAGTTCGCGAAAGATGCATAAATTGTTATAAGCATAAAAATGTAATAGCGAATAAAAGTGAGGAAATTTTCACAACAAATTAAGGATCATTAGAACTTTGGTGGTAAAGGTAAGCACAGTGTCTGAATCAACTTCTTTCGGATGCATAAGTTAGGCTTCTTAGTATAGAACCCCACAGCCTCAGTAATAAGCAGTAGACGAACTCCTAAGGTAAAATAAAGATTAGTTGGTATGCTGTAATCCAACAGGCTGTCGATTTTCATTAGTCTTTCTCTTTTACCATGAGCAGGGATCATTCACTCCTATTTCAATGAAGTGTGGTGCAAAAAAGTGTTATTTTGACAGATAGAAACACGTATTTAAACGTATTACAAAGCGTCACTAAGTGTCATTAGTGTCAACCAGTGTTCACTGTTAAACGCAATTTTACTATGTTTAATTATAAAATCAGGAAACCTGGACAATACACTGTACATGAACAAATGATATAAAAAAGTAAGTGAGAAATCTCAATAACAGGTTAATGAACTTTATGATAACGGGTGCAAGATTCATTTTAATTTAATTAAAGAAAATTTGTCGAACCTAAAATTCAACACAGACATGATATCTGGGAGAGAAAAAGTCAAAGAGTTGTGAGAAAGTATACTTATCCCATTATTTTTTTAAATCCGAGAATATTATTGATTCTATTTAATTAGATCGCTTTTGGTAGATGTACGAGGTAAACAGCTCGGATAGTACTGGACTAATCACGCTGTCTTTCAGTATACAGAGATGTGATTGAAATTGTTTGAAAACAACGGCTTCTGTAAAGTAAAGTTTCCTGACATTTTGATAGCTTGAATGATTTCAGCTGAATACACCTGTGTGAATTAGGTGCTTGATGCCTCCAAATGCAACAACATTCTTAGATTTTAGGTGTAGCATGTTGAATATCTGCACAAGAAGTCTAGTCTCGGTCCCTCATTATACACCTGATAAATCAATTGTACGTGATATGGTAAATACAGTTGAATTTAACAATATATTGGATACCTATATACCTTCAACTGTATGTACAGTATCCAGATGAAGAGTTTCACAGAAATTTGATGAATTCATTATATTCTACCTTATTAACTTTTATTGCTTATTATAAAATTTTTGCTGTGTTCTTGTTGATACTTTGTCTTCTTTTCATGGGAGAAAGATGAGAACCGGTCGTTTCCATAAGTTTCGGGTTTAAATTTCAAAGTTTTGTTGTTTCATATATTTCAGTATGAACTTCGTGGAAATATTCTTTGAGTATAAGATTCTTTTAAATAGTTGTGAACTCTTTGTCAGTCTTGTTTTCTCAACGCAGAGGTCTTGTTCTACTGAAAACTATCTTTTCTAAACATCGCATGTAACTGATGGAGTGGAAGCTGAGATGGTTCAAATGTAACAGTAGAAGATCAATTATTGAATTGAATTTTTGATTTTCCCGTCGATTGATTGGACAGAAGTGCTCGGTCTCAGGTTGACATGTCGGCTTCTTGTGCAGATGCTTCGACGATGTCTGGGGATTTGATTTGTATACAATTGGTGGATGGTATACAAATTGTATACAAATCAAATCCCCAGACATCGTCGAAGCATCTGCACAAGAAGCCGACATGTCAACCTGAGACCGAGCACTTCTGTCCAATCAATCGACGGGAAAATCAAAAATTCAAATCAATAATTAATATGACCCGTTGCACAAGAGATGGCTCTCGTGGCCCAAGTGGTCTAGTGGATAACGCTTTGACGTTTGAAACTATGGGCACTGGGTTCGAGCCTCGGTGGGAACATCACCACTCACTGAGAAATGCAGGTACATCCAGCTGACGAGTCCCAATTAGGACGAAATGCGCATCCTGGATTCCACTGCTAGCCACCGTTCACCAATTGAGTAGAAGATCAACTTGAAGAAGAATACTTAACTGTAATTCGGTATCTCTATATAGCAGAATTATGTACATTTTATCTTCAACGTATCATTTGCACAAATCTTCCGTGTTGTACTACTTATGACCTTTGTATTGTGTTTCTTTGTCTTCCTTTTCACATCTGCCATATGTCTCTGCAAAGCTGTATCATTTTCTTTCTCTGACGTCGAATCTATCCCTCTGCTATTTGATGTTGTTTATGCCTATTAAAGTCTCTTTATATACTACTGATAAATCTTATAAGTAGCACACACCATACAAATATTGACCGGTGTTTATTTCATTGATATCGATAGTTTTTTGTTTGTTCTATCACTTATGCAATTTATGTTAAGATTCAGACAGTTAAACTTGTAACCCCTTTCATAATGTGCGTGCGAAATACACTACATTTTTCAAACTTTCAGAATGAAGCGTTCACATAGTAGAAACAACCATTGTATCATCAATATGATAGCAGTAATTAATATTTAATCTTTCCACTTTAATTTGTTTATTGCATATATCATATATATCCCATATCTGAATTTATATGATTGTGAACAATAAATTTCATTCAAAACGTAATCCAGTAAATAATACCACTTTACTGTGTGATATATTCATTAAACAGGTGACTGTAGTATTACATACTGTACAATCGAAAGTACCCAATACAGTCCTATAGGAGGTCAATAGTGAGCCCGAATAGCTCAGTGGCAATGTCTCTCATTGCTGCACTCGGTGATGCGGGTTCATATCTCAGAAAGGACATGAAATCCTTCAAGACGGTTGCAGATACGCCTTGATGACTGATGAGTCACAACAGGAACGAAACTTGGTTGGAAGGCTACCTACCTACTGCCTCCAACCATCTGATATCATCAAATCAATGTGCACCGTGATGGTGAGTTACCTGGAATGGTGGCCACATTGCAAACATGACTGACCAATAGACTTCATTCTGCACGAAACAAAGGACTAGATACACTACATAAGGTACTGACTGATGTCCGATCAGAAGAATTACATAGCGCTACACCGTCCAAGTTGTACACATATATTTATATGCAATCTTCGCTATTTCTGGTTTCATCTGCGTTTATTCACGAAAGACGTCTCAAAAGGCAACCTATAGCCAACCAGTTCAGTTTGCCAGCACGCTTGCTTGCTGAATGGAAACTAAACATATTTTGCGGCCCGTTAAAAACCAACATTTCACTAGGGAACGTTTATTTTGGATAGGAAAAAACTGATGAAATGAAGATACTGTCCACTTCATGTATGTTTACGAAATATAGATCACTTAATCGTTCCATCGTCTCTCCTAGTCGCTGAAATATCAAAGAAACCAAGTTTGGTACTCAATTCGAACTCGGAATTCACTCAGATATTTGGATCATTATGATTAAATAGCGTAACAAAGTTTTCACTAGACTTAATATTATTACCAATAATGATTTAACATTCATATAATGTTTGTATAACATAAATTTTCCTAGCATACCTTGCATTTATTTCTCCAATTTCGACATGAATATATCTGCTAAAAGGGGTCCAAGAGGTCTCTTCATCACAACACCATCGATTTATTTGTATGCCTTTTCTTGGAAAGCAAATCTGATATTTTCTGTATATTTTAAGATGTTCCTCTCTATGAAATGATATCATCTAGCGAAATTTGTCCTTTAAATGCCTTATTCAAAGTAAATAAATAGCTTGCACAAGTTGTTTGAATTCTGAAACATATTCATTTTAAAATATTGATTAAACATTACTAATCAGACGAGCGAACAAGATTTACATCATTGATAATAGAAACATAACCAGACAACAAGAGACAGTAATCATAGTAATAAAAATTAAGGTGAGACTACTGATAGATGACGGTTATTGCTATAAAAAACTGTTTTCTGTTGTGTGTATGAGTATGTAAATGTGTGTCTCACACCTATACTACAAAATACGGATGATGTATTCTTTCCTCTTAGAAACAAAAGCCAGACAAAAAACATTTTCATTGTGTAAATGACAAAAAGGTTGAAAGTACCTTGAAGCGGATTTTTTAAAATTGGACTAATTTCATTTTTAAAATTTCTTTTTATTCCTTTACGTTCCCCCAGTGGAACATAAGGCGTTAAGCTAAAGGCTTGAAGTTCCGGTAGCGGTAGTGTTTATTTCTACGGGATGAGGTTGCTAGCCTCATGCCCAACCATCCCACTTTGCCAGTCTTATTACTGACTTAGCAAGGTCAAGGAGTGAGTTGGCTGGCGATCAAACCCCGGACCACATGCATGACTGGTGAAAATTTCATTTTGGATGGTGTATAACCCCCAACAGTGGGTTTACGTCAAGGAACTGCTGAAGAAAAAAAATCGCGTGACAAATTATTCGGTTTATTAAAACATACTTTCCAACATAACTTTATTTCTAAGGAGAATTTGAAGACTTCAGTTAACATGCTGACGTAACACTACTGAATAAAGAGCAAAATGTTTTGATTGCAGTCATTACTTTAGTCAATTTTTCTGAATAGCTGTCAGCCACTTATTGTTTCTGACCTCTTATATTTGATTCTGGTTAAGAAAAATCATTTACCGATAGGATGAACATAAATCTACACTACAATTCCGGTGTCGGTGACACAGCGGTAGAATGCTCGCCGATCATGCGTGTGGTCCGCGGTCGGATCCCCGGATGACGCAGTCCTTTACCTCGCTAAGCTGGTAATAAAACTGGTAAAGAGCGAAGGCTGGTCATGGTCTAGCAACCTCATCCCGTAAAGATAAACATCAACGCTACCGAAACTTCAAGCCTCTGGCTTGAAGCTCTATGTTCTACTGGGAACGTAAAGGAATAAAAAAGCAAGTCTGTGAAGTGTAATGAACTAGTGAACTAGAAAAACTTCAAAAATCATCAGCCATATTTCGTCAACACGCTATAGAATCAGGCCACAAAATTAATTTTGACAATATTAAAATAATCCAGAAAAACTTCAGAAACCACAAAGAACGTCTAATATCAGAAGCCAGCCCTTCATATCAAGTGGAATCCAAATTGTCTGAATAGGAATAATTGACTGAAACAGAATCTAACTGGGTTACAACACCTCCCTCCCCATGAAGTGACGAAATCAACACGAATGTAGTAAGCAAGTTCACTATGTAAACACACACTACTTTTATGATTTTACACACTGATAAAATCCAACAATCTACACTTGATTTTGTTATCTTTACCAATTGACCAACTTGACCCCAGACAGACGAACGATGATGAAGTTAGTAAACTCTATTATGATATCATAACAAACGTAACATATATATATATATATATATATATATATACTGAGATTTTTTAACTTCCGGTTTAATAATACTTTGAGAAAGCTATTAGCATTAAATAATGGAAAGTCAGTAAAAACAATATTGTTTTTGTAGTGGCAGAAGACGAAAGACTCGGTAAATTATGTACACCTTATCTTCAAATCACCATTTGCACAGATCTTTCGTGTTGTTCTACTTCTGACCTTCCTTTATGTTTTGTTTCTTTGTCTTTCTTTTAACGTCTCCCATGTGTCATTTGCTTTCTCTGACATCAAATTTATCTCCTTGATATTTGATGTTATTAAGCCGGTGAACGCCTCTTTATATACTACTGATAAATCTTATAAGTAGTACACGCCAAAATATCATTTCAAACTAAACAAAAACCCAGTAGACACCATTTTTACATCTATGAGAAACTATTAAAATTTTTACTATTAATTAAAGGAACATTATCTTAAAAGTGTTAATCAGGATAAGGCATAATGTATGGAATCAGGAAATCCCGTCAGCCAGAAAACGTTCTCTACCCCATTGCTCAGTCTAAAATAATCACAACTAACAAAGCAATAGTGTACTGAAAACCCCGAGTATTTCACTCTAAATGCAGGAGACAAATCATTGTATTCTTCTGTATATCTTGTCAAAATTCCGCGAGTTATACACAATTGAAATTTATATTCCGAAAATGTCAAAAAACCGTTTGGTCGGATAGAATCTGTGATACTATTGAACAGTAATAACTTACGCTAAAAATACAAAACTACCTCAGCAACACATTCTGACAGCTTTAATGTTGAAAAGTGTCTCAGATATAATGTATGTAATGCACAGTGATTTTAATTAACTAAACACAACTTTAAGTTTCAGGATTTCATCATGAACTGACATCGGTTAGAGAAGCATTGGAAAACCATCTGAGAGTGCTGGACAGCTGTTTCGTCCAACTAGTCTGGGACTCTTCACAGTACGTACCCGCTACAGGAGATGCGAATCCAGGACCTTCTGCGTGCAGGGAAAGCTTGAAGATCGTTAAGTCACTGGTCACCTGATCGAATGACCAGAGAATAAATTCCAACTTCTGCCAAATCACGTTGTAACGCGACTATTAGCCGATGTCAGTGGCGATCATTTGTCCTCACATCCGACCTGCTGCACCTCACTGGTCACAACTTTGCACTAGAACCTGAGAAGTGGAGAGCATGTAATCACGGGTCAGTATGTGGCTCAGGTACTTTGAAGAAGCTCGAGATAAATAACATTTCATGTTCAACACTTAGAAACTGAGGGAAGAAGGTACGAAGGACACATCTAATGCAGTTACAGTCAAATAGTTGAAGGCATCAATTAAGCAACATCACCGAGGAGACCTACATGAAGGAGCACTGGGACTATATTAATGAGACGCGGAAAGAAACCTGTATGGGCATTTTAGGTATGAAGAATGGGTGAGACAATAAATGGCTCTCTAAGGAAACCCAGGATTTGATAGTGTAGAGAAGGATGGTCTTCAATGTTTGTCTAAACAATGTTAGTTCATCGTGGAAACAAAGCCTAAAGAACCATAAGTAGTGGTCTGTATCACGATAATAATTACGTATTTCGTATTTATACAAATAGATGAGAATATATGAGATGTACTGGAATGTAAAAATGTCATCTGTTTTAACTGAACACATACATCACACGAATTATGATAAATTTATCACGAAGGATATCATTGCCACTTGATTCCACTTATTCTTCAGTTAATAACCGTCCTATATTCACTGAGAGCAGAAGAAGGTATTTTCTCACTTTCCGGATTTTAACCTCCAAGGACCTGAATGATGAGTATAGGCTACGTGAAAAGAATATTTTTATACTTTTATCTCAAGATTTAACTATTAGCGATATATATTGCTTGTAGAGTAAATTTTGTCATAAATTGATTTGAGCTCAGTGAAACATAGTCGAGTCAGTGAGAGTCATTAACCAATGAGGCAATAGAAGGAAGGAGATCATAAGTTGATTGATGGCTTAGAAGGAGTCTTGAATCGACCACCATCACTATCATCAGTAGCAGACACACAAGTGACAATGGACATCAGCTCTGCGACATCAATGATCAGAAGTCAGACTTGAAAGTCATCAGGTTACTTAAGGTTGGGGAATCATCAGCGGCAAAATTAGAAAAAATCTCTTCACAACGACTGCGAAGGGACCTGGGAAACCTAGAAGACATGCTTATTCCACCACCAAAAACGGTGTGTAGGAAGGAAGACAAGAAATATCCCTACCGATTGGAAGAAAAGTTACCCTGTCACACCCCTGTGCATCATAAGTAAAATACTAAGCCAGTTCCTCTTGGGAAGACCAACAAAAAAATTTACCCTGAACAGACAGGACTAAGAAGAAGCAAGCGATATGGCAACCAATTTACGACACTACACATCATCATCGGAGAATACAGCATAGGGTGTTAGTCGAATCTTTTTACTTCGACTTTACCGATCTCGGAGAGGATTGCGGTAATGTCGACTGTGAAGTGATATGATGGTAACTGCCTCAACATTATGGATTCCAGTGGTGACGACGTTTATATACCTGAGTCGGGAGCCACATGATGACGACACCACGTCATGTGAAGGGTTGTGGAAAATGAAAAAACAGACATATATTGAGTTGAGAAAAGAAAGCAGAATATATGGATTCAGTGGATTATTCATACATTACGTCCTACAATCTTCAACATACGCAAACTGATACTGGACCTTGTTATTTCATACCTAAATGTACCACTTGACAATAGAAAAGGGTGAGAAATGTACTATGCGTGTTATTCAAAAAAGCGATGGGACGAAATTTTCAGTCTGTAATTACTGGTAGTTAGTAAGATGTGGAGAGAATAGAGTGGGACTGTTGTGTGATTAGTGAACATAATGAAAGTGAGTTATTATTATTAATTGGTGGGGGTTTACACGCACATAAAAAGTATATTTTGCACAAGTGAACGTGATTTAATGTTAATTTTAAAGCTTAACTCAGCCTCATTGGCAAGACATTGTACGAGCTATTTTACAAATAATCATGGGTTGCTGATATGTTATCAGTAGTATAATACGTGAGTATCAACTTTATGAAATATCGTTAAAATTGAGGTGAAATTCAAATGATTGGCGTGACTTTTCAATTCAGATCTACATACAATGACAAACTGTGAAATAAATTCTTGGAAAGAATGAATTTTCTTGTAGTTGTGCAAAATGTTGTTTTGAGATATGGTAGACTAAAATAAGGTGGTTCCGATTGATGTCAATTGACGGGCTGCACCGAAGTTCAAGTTGCCACACTCCTCATAAACAATTTTTGGAGCTGCCTATGAGTTGGCGGCATAATGAAGAATAAAGTTTACACCTCTTAGTGTGTGATGCTCATTTACTAGGTGTTAGAGGAGTCTCATCAGTGCTATTCTTCCTTAGATGGTGTTTATTCTATTTGGAATGGGAGACGGCGTTTCTTTTGTCAATATGGCAATTTACATGTCAGTGTAGTGGGACGTTATCATCCTTGCGTAAACTGCTTACAGAAGAGTAGATTGCAGGTTAGACGCCTAACAACACTGTTTCAAGTAATCAGATTGCCTTCTGGGAAGAGTTGAACGCAGTCTATGCTAGGACAGGAAGAGAAACCCAAAAAGGAAAACAGCGGTCTGATCATTTCAAAGTTCTTCTGAATCCACCACCACATGAAACTCATCCAGAAACTCCACCCCTGGCAAACACAGCTGCCAATGAACATCGACTCATTGACAAATTCTAAAGTCTTGAAGATACTAGATATTAATAAAGAAGCAGGTTCAGAAAGAATTAGACTGAAGTAGACTCAGGAAGCTAAGATGGCATGCTCAAACCACTTCTGCGGAAGATATGCAAAGAAAGTGATCTCCACTGTCTAAACTCACATAATTCTTAGAATGAGCTGAACACTGACAGTGAATCTCATTCACATCACTAGAACTATGCCACTAACCTATAGCTATATAATCAGCTTACTAGGCACTCACAGTGTACCTCTCACTGAAATTCGTACATATGTTATTCACTGTACTTTCTGAAAGATGAATTACTGAATTTTTGATTCATGTAACTTTGAGTGAATGGAATGAAAATACTTTTGAACCGACCGAAGAATGACATCGATGTTGATCAATAAAGCATTGAAAGTTAACTAATACGCATCCATATTAACTTAAATTCAGATTTGTGACTTTTAGTTGACGGTGGTTTGAACATAAAAACTGGGCAGTATGTTTACAGAAATAATATGACGATACATGGATATAATAAATTATTATTTATTTTTATTATTTCTGATTACAGTTTGATTTCATACCGGGTTTTTTTGGTACAGGTATGGAATTTTCAGCATATGACATCGGTAGCCCAAATTTTGCAGGCCGACCATAGATATCAGGAGTGCTTCGGCAGGGGATCGAACTCCGGACCATGTTCATGGTCAGTGAGAGTCCTAACCACTGTGCTACCGACTCACAAATTTTATTTCAACCCACCGAGGTTCAGTGGTGAGCTTCCACCTGGGGTCAGAGCATTCTTGATCACCCTGAACCAGGCGCCAGGTTGGAGGCAATCGGCAGCAAGCCTTCCTTGGCCTAGATTTCATGCTAGATGGCACTCACCAGTCAGCAAGGCGTATCTGCAACCTCGAAGAAACTAGTGTCCCTTCCGATGTTCGGACCCTAGCACGAAACCTAGGTTCAAGGCTTCCTGCCTATTGCCTCGAACCATTCAATACCAATAAAAATCATAGTCCACCGTGATGGTGAGCCACCTAGAATGGTGGTCACATTGCAAACTTGACTGACAGAATTCAGTCTGTACTATGTGTGTGTATTGAAAATGCTTCCTATGGCTAATCAAATAGGAACACAATATTTGTTGGGAACAGTGTTTACTAGCATGGGTGTTTTTGCATTCTGTGGGAATATTTAAAAATGAAACTCACTGGAATACTTCTCACAACATACGGTAATAGTAAAAATGGAAAAAAATATCCCTAAAAGATTTTCTCAGAAAAAGTACATGGACAGGACAATATACACATTTTCACAGCTTCGCTCCTCTCAAGTACAAAAGAAATCCAGTAAAGACCCTCAGCCACATAGTTAGAGCTATTTGCTCAGAAGAAGTAATTGAAGATGAATTAAGCTTTGTATATGATACCCTGATTGAAAATAGCTATCCAGACAAAATTATCAAGAAACACATGACAAAGAAAACGGAAAAGGATTACTCACTATCTGTAAACAAGAAGCCTTTTTATATACGACTGCAATTCAAGGGCGATATACCAAGTGAAATAATTACGAAGAAATTAGAAAAAATCCGTTCAAAGAACTTTTAATGCTGGCAAACTACACGTCTTATTCTTTACACGACCTTTGGTGATTCCTTGACTGCAAGATGAAGTACCTAGACTAGCAACTTCTAATTGTATCTACCAATTCAACTGCGCTTGTGGAGCAAGTTGTATTGGCCGTTGCTCTAGGAACTTAATTTTTCGTGCTCACTCGAGAACACCTCCCACCATGGCTAAGTAAAGGTGTAGTGAAAACTATCAACAGTTCGATATTAGACCACCTGGTTCAAACTGGCCACAAAGCCAGCACTGAAGAATCCTTCTCTATAATCTGCTGGGTACCAAATGAATTGCCAAAAATATCGAAGCACTGCATACTAAAACTACCCTGGCCTTCAGTAGAGACTAGAAATTCATGAATTTGTAATATTATCTTTTCTAATTTCTCCGACATTCGGCTTATTTAATGTTGATGCTTTTGAACTTTAATTTAATGATACTATTGATTCGATGTTATTTACACTACAATGTTGTTCTTAGCACTAATTCATTCATTCACTATAATGTATATATGACTGTAGAGCCTGATAATGAAGTTATCGAAAACAGTATTCTTTGTTCAGTATCATTTCTTTTTCGTATTTCTTTAGGCTCCGAATGGAACACTAGGCTTCAAGCTACAGCTTTGAAGTTTCCGTAGCAATGGTTTCATTGCTACTTGGCGAGGTTGCCAGCATCTTGCCCAACCTTCCCTCTTTACCGGCCACATGCGCGATCCAACGCAATAGGTGTTAAAATTATTTTATGTATTTATTATTATTTATAATATGGTCTGTCGTCTTTAAAGCATTCCTATAGTTTTTCGAATATTGTTTAAGGATAATTTAATTTTTTGTTTTGCCGTGCTGTTTCCCCTACTTTATTCATTAGTTTGTAGTTACTTATAGACTGGCGCATGCAAATAGTCTACAGGAGTGTTAAGGTTGAAGATTAGTGAAGGTTACGCATTTTCTTATACGAGGTGAATGCGACTAAACTAAGCATAACCACTTAAGAATAAATATTGTTGGGTTTTAAGACTAAGCGAATCAATAAGCTATGAAATGTTAGTGTGATAGCAGGAAGTATTTCTATTACATAGTGGTAGAAGTGCTTTCCAATGGTGTCATTCTTTAAACCAAAAGATCTAGTGGTGTTTTAGTCGTCACTTTCAACACTACTTTAAGATACTATTGAGTTTTATCACCGGTTTGAGAGAAGGATAATTCAAAGAAGAGCTATAAATATAAGTATAGAACCTGTACACTGTAGTAGAGCATAATTCCACTCTGAGAAAAATTTATTTTGATAAAGTCTCAATCTATCAAACAGAAGGAAGATTCACAAACCATTAGATTTTTAACAGTCAGTGTTTAAAAAATCATATAATTTCTAAATATTTACACCTACGTACTCCAATTACTTCAAGAAAAATAACATCAGCAGCTGAACATATCAGTAGATTATGTCTAAGAGAAGAAGGACATAGAATTATTGTGAAACTAAACAATAAAGCAAATCAGGGAGTACTGAACAGCTACTGTTTCATCCTAGTTTGGGAATCATCGGCAGTACGCACCCACTGGGATTCGAACCCGGGACCTTCCGGTTACACGGCCAGCCAGCTCGTATACCATTCAGCCACTGGGACCCGATTCAATGGCTCGCGAATTCTAACTTCTACTAATTCGTGATTTAGCGCGACCCCAACCATTGTCGTTGGTGGGACATCCATCCACACACGTGACATCTAATTGGACCTCACTGGTCACGACTTCTCACTAGAACTCAGGAAACTCCAACCTGTAGCAAGTCACTAGCGAGCCGATGATTCCCAAACTAGGATGAAACAGCAGCTGTCCAGTATTCCCTGGTTTTCAATGGTTCTCTAACTGATATCAATCCGTGATCAACCCGTAAAACATAACTAATCCTTACAAACCAAACTATAGAAAATATAGCAAATGAAATTGTATGTTCAATCACAAAGATTATGTAATTGTTGTTGAAACATCCAAAAAAGCTAGAGAAACAGCATTAAAAAAAAATCAAAAACCACACAATTAAAAAAATTCAACAAACTAACAGAAGAAAAGAACATGATAAATGAGGAATTTGACAACAACGTTTCATCTTATACTGACAGAACAAAGTGGGTGATCAACCGCTCATCAAGGGAACTCAGCTCTAGTGACATAAAAAGTACTTCAGAAAGGACTAAATTTCAACGTAACAGTTAATAAATTAAAGGCAGATAATGTCATTCCTAACATAGAAGTAGGACCAAGTTCAATAGATAAGACGACAGCAGAAGAGGATCGAGCACAATATGCTTTGTCCCTGAAAAATCAAAAGAAAGTTAAATCAAACATAACAAAATTGGAGACTAGCTCTAATTAGTCTGAAACAGGATAAAAACATTGTCATCGCAAAAGCTGACAAAGGAAACTGTACAGTAGTTTTGAATAAATCTGACTATACCAAGAAAGACGCTGAACATAATGAGACGGGTCCATATGAAGAAATTAAGAAGCCTGTAGATACAATAATGAATAAGGTAAAGAAATCTACAGCGGAATTATTACAGAGAATGAAGCCGTCACTGGGTGAGTCTAAATGGCTTAATTTAATGCCTAAAACTAATAATGCTAGTAGAATATATGGTACTATTAAAATACATAAGCCAGGTTACCTCATAAGACCAATAGTAGATTTTAAAAATACCCCAACTTATGAATTATCAAAACACTTAGCTCTAATATTATGCCCCATAAGAAATCGTTCTAACTGTAGATTAACTAACTCATATGAGATGAAAAAATAAACTGAATGACATTCAACTAGAGAATGATGAAACGATGGTTAGTTTTGATACAACTAGTCTTTTTACTAATATACCAATCAATATGGCCTTAGTAAGGGTTAAAAGGAAACTAATTGCATATCCTGAACTTACTCATAGGATGAAGCTGCCCATTGAGGAAGTTATTTTACGAATTCAATTATGCCTCACATCTACTATCTTTAAATTCCAGGGCAAAATATATAAACAAACAGACGGTGTAGCAATGGGATCACCAATATCTCCTATCGTAGCAGATATCTTTATGGACAGCTGGGAAAATACTGCTCTTAATACATTTAATCCTACGCCAAAAATATGGTGGAGACATGTGGATGACAATTTCAGTGTTGAAAACAGAACATATCTCTAGCTTCTTGACACACACACACACACAATACACTCACTAGTAGAGGGAATAAAGTTCACATTTGAATCAAAAAATGAACAAGAAGAATTATCTATTATGTTAGATTGTAAAATAAAGCGAATAGAAGAAGGTAAACTGCACACTAGCGGCATTTATAAAAAGTCAATGCATTCTGCTTATAGATCTGTCTATGAAGGCAGGTTTAGTTAAGCATCTAACAAATCAAACAATAGCACTAAGTAGTACAAGAAAAGACTTCAATGATGAAATAAAACAGATAGGAGAAAAGCTGGTTGGTGTCAAATAACTACCCCATAAATTCATTAGGACGATCAAAAAAAAGTCATAAACAAAATAAAGTAATGGTGAAACTAATTATGATAACATAAATAAGAGAGAATATAAGTCATCTACTGTTATACCATATAAGGAGGAGACATTTGAGATCCTACGTAGGATTTTCAATGAAGCATGAATAAGAGTGGCGCTCAAACCTACAAAGTCACTCAGATAAGACAAGCTCTGCAGGCTAAAGCGCCCGGTGGACCCAATTGAGAAAAATAATAAAATTTACAAAAATACCTTGCAATAACTGTGAGTTAGTTCAACTACATAGGTTAAACTAAGAGACTAGGCAAGAGTAGTGAGATTATCAGAAGATAAGAATTTAGTGGCTAAGGTTAGAATGATTGATCCCACCCGCAAAGATAAGTAATTTAGAAAAGAACTCAACAGTTGCACTGGATGCATTAACACACTACCACATAATATGGCGAGTGGGACAGAGTGAAAATTCTGAAGAGTAATATAGGTAGGTGGAGGGAGAGGTGGTTGATTACTGAATCCTGGTTCATGGAGTCTACACCCAACACATGCAACAGGAGTGGTTGAACTCAAATACCAGAGATATAGAAAATATTATTACCATCAGTCAAATCAGAAGAGGATAATAAATAATCTTAAAATGTATTCAATTCACTTTCTAATATTCCAACATGTTGTCTATTTATTTTACCATAAAACACCTAATTTCCTATCTGATTGTACTTTATTGATAACACTTATATCATTTCCGAGTGTGCTTTATCTTATGTTGGTTTTATTCAAATGTCTAGTCATGAATTTTTACCCATGTCTATGAATGAAGCAAGAAAGTTGTGTGAGTGAGTACCTTGATATGATTGTGAGTGGCAATAAATTGTGCTTGAAACGTGGTCATTAGTAAATATTACTGAGCATAACACTAACTACATTGTGTGATTTTATCAAAATAAAATTTTATTCATGATTGAAAAAGCACATAGTAGATCAAGCCATTGACATTTTCATAAGTGACCACTTTGGTTTACTTAAGAATCAATCAATCTTGGAATCATCTGCTTTATTCATTTAATTTCATCATTATCATGCTGAGTTTACCTATATAACTCTTAATAACACTTCAACTTAAATTACACAGAGGAACAGATATACGGTCAACAGTCATAGTAGGAATTAGCTGTTTGATTATTGAAAAGAAAGTCAATCAAAATGGAAAATCAAAGTAGTTAAACATATAAATGAATGAAAACAGAAAAGAAAAGAGATGAATAAAAGAAGAAGAGTTATATTTTGATTCATTCACAAGATTGATGTGTATCTGCTCTGTTCTTCTAATGATGCTAATAACATTTTGTCATTAAGTAATTCATTTCTTGAAAGAAGCATTGAAACCTTCTGAATAATAATAATAATAAATATATAGGCTTAATAAAATGATTTATAAGCGTATTTTCACTACTGACAAATGGTGATTACTATCTTATGTTGTAAGTTGATTTCTGTTCTCCTGTTTCACTTTCTTATTTCCCATTAACTAGTATTCAAAAAAGGGTTATTCAGAGGAGAATAACTTGATACTAGCTGCAAAATAAGTTTCACGAAATTCATTGGAAACCTGTCAGTTATAGAAGTTAAAAAAGCAATTAATGATTATTGTCTTCTTTAAGGCTGCACATCTCCATCGCGTTCACTTCTCCGCCAACGTCTACCCACATGGTTTGCAACTTCTACCCGGATAACCTCCTCCATGTCACCCTCACGCTGACGACCAACTCACCAATTCCCATTAGGGTTCCAGTCGAGTGATGGCCTGGCGTTTGAGGTCACTTGACGGTTTACTTAGAGTATCACCAATCCACCTCCATTTCTTGCTGCATATCTTTTGCCAAACTGATCCTTAGTTGGTTAGTCCTCAGATCCCTGTGATTTTTTTTGTATTCCTTTACGTTCCCAGTAGAACATGGGGTTTCAAGCTAGAGGCTTGAAGTTTCTGTAGCAGCAGTGTTTATTTTTACGGAATGAGATCGCCAGCCTCATACCCAACGTTCCCTCTTTACCAGTCTTATTACTGACTTACAGAGGTAAAGGAGGGCGTCTGTGACCGGTGGTCGAACCACGAACCACATGAGGCGTGGTTGGTGAGCTTTCTAGCCCAGTTCCACCGACGCAAGATCCCAATGATATATGCACCTATTAAGATACATGTCAGTTTTGCATGTTTGTTTGTACTTCTCTCACCCCACTTATAAATTTATGACCAAATTCTCTCTCACGCTACTCATAACCTTTGAAATCCTATTGGTTGTTCACTGTCTTAATTTATCAATGGCATTAATGCTTCTCAAGGTCATCTTAAACATATATATACGCAAACGCTCTCAGCCTTCTTTTAACTGTTGTTTTCAAACACTAAATGCTTTCTAGCCGACTTATAGTCTACTCATGAGTCTTTTTGTAGTTCGGTGGTATTATTAATATTATTGATGGGCGATTGGGACAGATAAGTTAGGGCATTCAGTTAATATTCGCCCATAGTCTACTCGGTCACAGTTCCGGTTATAACATCCTGTTTCTGATCTTTTCTGGCCGTCTGATCTTGAGAGAAGTAATGAGCGAAGACAGATGTTGACGAAGGTATGCAGTCTGTTCAAAGTGACTTTCGTGAAGCGGCGCCAAGTTTCTGATCCGTATAGTATGTAGCACTGACTTCACATTAGAGTTGAAAATCTGGATCTGATTTTTCATAATGAGCACTGTTGACCGCCACACAGACTTGAGAGTAATGAAAGCTTGCCTTGCTTTCCCGATTCTCACTGCTTTGATATTCTCATCAGTTGCGTCCGCCTATGGTTGAGACGATGCTTCCCAGGTAAGTAGGTAGATGAAAGAGGTTGCTTCTTTCAGATTGTCCAGGAATCTTCATCTCCTCTGTCTTTTCTATGTTCACTTGAAGTCCTACCTTTGACCCTTCGTCTGAGCAATCAATGAGCTCAGTTTAAAATGATTTATACTTTACAGAAAGTCACACTACTCCATAAACCACTTAAAACATGATGCATAGCACCCCGTTCTAGTGATTAAATTGAAGTGCAGTTATTATAAAACGAGAGGTTCCATGCTTTATTGAAATAAGTCTGAAGTATGACAACTATTTTAACTATATGAATTCCATACTGAATTGGTGTATCAGGCTGAGTTTTCTACCTGAATTACAATGACAATTAAGAATTAGCCCTGTTAATATTCATTATCTTTTATCGTTATAGAATTTGTATATGATTAAAAAAGAGTGCTGACATATATATATATATATATATATATAGGGATTTTTTATGATACAAATTTACTAATGTATTAATATTAATTATGATTTGGAGTTAACTAGTATTCTACTTAATTTATGCATAATAAATTAATCTGATTGTTGTTCACTTCATTTAAGAGGAGTAATTAATGCTTCTCTTTATGTGATTCATTTCTGACATTGTTTCAAGAGAGAGAAAAAGAGTTGAAGAAAATGTATATCATTATAAAAGCCTGAGGCATATCTACCTGTTAGGCTTCCCTTTTACTAAGAGGAGTGTTTTCAAAATGATATAATTTGTCAGTTCCACGACGTGTTTTAATCACCTTTCCAATATCCATCTGATAAGTGGACCCACAGAACTTTAAGCATGTTTCATTGGACATGAGGTACTACTAGTTAACTTTCAAGGTAAATGATGGCAGATACCAGCTGTAAATGTATTGCCACTCATTGGCAAAGTGATTCTTTAAAATGAAGTGGAACCATCAATCAAATGCATATAAAATCAATAGGGTAGTTTGACCTGATTCGGCTTTCTAAGCTCATTCAAACCAGGTAGGCCTTTATTTACCCCGGTTACAAACAAGGGAGACAGCCATCTAGTGTTTAGACCACTTCGATCTGCTTAGCAAGTAATGTCAACTGATGCAACTGGCTTATAACTACTCATCTCAGTTAGTAGTACATAGTTTTACGATGCTGAACTGTGTTCACGAAGCAAAATTCATTAAGTATGCCTAGTGGTGTTATTGGCGAACTGTGGTGGTAATCTTCTTCTTCGAATAGCAATCTCAGAGAGAAAGGTATGAAGCTGGAAATAAGGTCAGTTTTTCTAGGACAGTAACAGGGAATTTGATAGACTCCAGAATAGCGTGTATGGCAACAAGATTCAATACGACAACCTACACCATACCTTTGTCTGTTATCCATCAACTGATGTTTTTATTTTTTGAAAAAACCCGAAGATAATCTGTGTAAATCAGAATTTATTTTGCTATTTATGATGGCACAGTAGTGTACAGGTGAAACCTGACTAATTGCACTTTATCAATAAGTATACTACTAATGTATGGTTATTCCTTGTTTGCGTATAAGTCTGGCTATTTGTATTGAACAGAATATTATGCTGTAACGGGAGAAGACAAGAGACTTGGTTAGAGAATGTTTGTAAGGAATTCAATACACGCATACAAAGAAATGATGTATAAGTTTATTTGAAAATCGACATTTGCTCATGCATTATGCTTCCCCACATCGTATTGAGTTTATAGGGTTGATAGAATTATCTTACACAGCCTCTAAATTATTCTCGCTTACCGAAAACAAAGCAAAAGCCAATATTTGATCGTCCAAACTAAGTGAAATATTTCAGGACCAAAACAAGCCTTCAGACGAACGCTTAGCTAGCTAGTGATCGTGCACGTGACACGACGGGGTACCAAATGGCGGGAATGCTTGACCGGAAGCCTTCAGCTAAACAAGTCGACTTAAACAGTGGTGGTCAGCATCCAATGGTGAGTGATTGCTGTGGTCAATAATTTTGGGAAATTATTTACCGCTACAAGTTTCTTTGTCTTATTTTTGTGTCTCCCATGTCGCTTTGCCGTAACGCTGAATCATTTTATCTCTTTGAAGTTAAACCTATCTCTTCGCTGTTTAATATTTTTGTACCTATGAACGTCTCTTTATATACTACTGATAAATTTTGTCATTAACTCACGCCACAATGTAAACTGGTATATGAGGTTCTTTTCGGGGAATTAGCTCACTTGCTTTATTATTCTAATTCGGCTATGCATAATCTATATGTCAAATCATTAGCATAGGTTTTTTTAACTTATCAACTCAATAGAGATGTAATCAAATGTCATACTGCTAACATGATTATACTATTATTACTCCCCTGAGTTCTGAATGGAACACAGGGCTTTAAGAACATATCTCCACTTTCTTCTGTTTTCTGCTGTCCTCTTCAGCTGGCTAGCCCCACAGTTGACCCTAATCTCTCATCTCCTCCCCTTCACCACCACAGGATCTCCTCCAAGTCACTGTAGCGACGACGACCAAATAGTCGCTCCCCATCCAGATTCAACTCAAGCGGTGAGTTGCAATGAGAGCAATGTCATTCGACGGTCTGCTCAGTGTCTGCCCAATCCATTTCCATTTCCTTCTACATACTTGTTGAGCGATCAGCTCTTCGTTGGTTTTTTCCCATCCAGAGTTTCTTGTTACTAATTCTTTTTGATCACCCGGTCACTTGATCTTCAGTGTGGAGCCAGTCAGTGAAAGTGGCAGTTGCTGATAAAAGTCTGTAACTTGTTGGAAATTATTTTTGTGACACTCAGTGCAAGCTTATGACCCGTATAGAAGAACTGACTAACTTCACATTGGTGTTGAAAATTCAAATCTTGTTCTTCATGCTGACTGAGTGGAGCAGGAGATTTACGAAGTGGTTTCAAACTGATGAAGGTGTATCTTACCTTTCCGATCCTGGATGGCTAACTAACTTTATTATCTTCATCCGTTCCGCCAGCTGGTGATTGGAACCACGTTTCCTAGCCGGAAAACTGAAGGAAGTATAACCTCTTTCAAATTTATCCTGTTGATGGTGACTTGTGCTGGTTATTTTGTTACTGTCGGTAGTGGTTGGTTGGTTATCTTCATCACCTCCGTCTCCACCTTCTCTATGATCACCCAGGGTGCTGTCTTCTCTGCTAGCCTCTTCTGCCAACTTGTTGGATTTCGTCTCTCTGAGAGTCTTCAAGTTTGCCTGACATTAAATATAAGAAAGAAGAGAACACGTAGTTCAGCAAAGATAGCTTTTCGGCGATTTCATTCTCAAAAGCAGCTGTACAATCGCATTTATATACATTATTTTACATGGATACAATTATTATTTGTTTAATTCCACATAGTAACGAAGGTGATAATAATTTTCAGCTAAATATGACTTACAAGAAACTTAGAAACAAAAGTTGCGCAGGAATAGAACGAATTACAGGTATGAACAAAATGAGCATGGAAACAAATTGAAATCAAAATTTTCAACTTGAAATGTAAGTTAGGAGATGTGAATATAGATTACAAGAGGCAAAAAAACAAAAAGAATTACACAGGATTAGAATATAATTGTAAAATGGTTATTCTAAGCGCATTACAAGTGTAATCAGGAGGAACATGGAAACAAACTTAAAATAACTAGTTTTATAACTAAAAATTTGAAACAATAACTTGAGATAAATAAATCTCATCCTTCGATTGAATTCACAATTGAATTAGAAAACGATTCAAAGATTCCATTTCTGGAGGTGGAATTAATAAGAAGAGATGATTGAACCCTGAACAGGTTCATCCACAGAAAACCGACATGGAACGAACGACTAACGTATTTCTATAGTTGGACACCTTTGAGCCGAAAACGAGCTCTCATCAGCGCACTAACTCATCGTATTAGAAAAATCTGCAGCAGCGTTTTCATGGAAGAGGAGCTCCTATTCCTCAAAAATATCCTGGCTCAAAATGGCTACCCGACACGTTTTGTCGAAAACAAACATGAAACCTAAACCAGAAGGAGAAGAATGCGATTCAGTGCCTAAGAAAACGCTGTATCTAAATCTGAATTTCAAGGGAGATCTCGCAGCTGATATCCTGAAGAGAAGAATATCCAGCTCTTTAAAGAAGACCTTCCCTGCAGCAACACTAAGAGTGACATTCTCTAGACGTCCATTACTTCGAAACAACATGAGTGACAAACTCTCGGATATGACCAATTCAGTGTGCATATACTAGTTCACCTGCTCATGCGCAGCTAGGTACATAGGTCGTTGTATGCGCGTCCTTTCGAAACGTGTAAAAGAACACTACCCAGCGTGGCTGCAAAAAGGAGACACCGGTTCAATCAGAAGTGCCATTATTGAACATCTGGTCAACACCTCCTACAAAATCTCAACCGATTCTTTCAAAGTGATTTACAAAGTCAACAGAAACCTACCAAGAGCAGGATGTTTCCAACTTCTTTGTACTTCAGAAGCCGTAGCAATATGCATCGAGAAGCCGGAGCTGTGTGTTCAAAAGAAATTAGTCTACAACTACCATGGACCTAGTTTGGTATGTTCCCTTTGCTTCCGTTTTTTCTTCTTTTTTCGTTCGCTGTGTGTTTGATCCTTAGTCCCTCAGTCTTCATTAGATTCACCTAATTTTTTCAGTTATTTTAGCTTGCTTCCACGCTCCTCCTGACCACACTTGTAATCCGTTTAGAATAACTATTTTACAATTATATCTTAATCATGTGCAATTTTTGTGTTTCTAAGGCTCTTGTAATCTATATTCACACCTCCTAACTTACACTTCAAGTTGAAAATTTTGATTCCAATTTGTTTCCATGCTCAGTTTGTTCACACCTGTAATTCGTTCTATCCCTGCGTTTCTAAGCCTCTTGTAATTTGTATCAAGTTGAAAATAATTATCACCTTTTATTCTCCATTAAAGTTATTTCTCCAGTTATCAAATATTAATTTTGCATACGTTGTAACTATTTTCTAATCCTATGTAATCTTATCTCTAAGCCCCTTGTAATCTATATTCGTACCTTCAAACTTTCATATCAAGTTGAAAATTATTATCAAATTCGTTGCTGTACGTGGAATTAAATAAATAATAACTGCATCCATGTAAACAAATGTGTATAAATGCGATTGTACAGCTGCTTTTGAGAATGAAATCACCGAAAAGATCACCATCCTTGCTGAACTTTGTATTCTCTTCTTTCGAACATTAAACATAAATCATCCTCATACCAAATCAGTATCTTCTAGAATCTTTTCATGTACCAATGGATTTATGCGTCTTTGAAGAACCTGTATTAGGGAAAATCAAGTATTCATGTTGCGTGAAATTGAAATTCTACCTTAAAGTTCATCATCATATTTCTGGTAATAATGATAATATGTAACCAGGAAGTATGGTTAGAAGTTAGTGATGAAAGTATATTTGTGCTTCTTTATATTTTGTATGTATATAATTTATATTTCTATTTTGCTGGGTTTCTTTCTTCGCCTTCAGATTAGAACAGTTGTTGTATATTTTCCGATTTCTGGCTTTATAATTCCCATCCCTGTAAAAGAACCAAAAAAAAAGAGATTCTGTTCCACTTTTTTGTTAAAGGGTCCAAAAAAGAAATATCACGTTCAAATTAAGATGTCTGTAGAATTAATTTAGAGGTAAAAGAAAAAAAAGTGAAAAATTTGATTTGAAAGGCAGAATTAAAAGAAAAAACAATTTTTCTCAACTTGGAATTTAACCAAATCTACCAGTATCTTAAAAATGATAAAACAGATGAACCTGATATCATATATTCTTTCCAAATAAACTGTCACGCACACACACCTACAGTTCTTATGCACATGCGTGCAAATGAATTTATACTTCACCTAACAGACTACAACATGAATGCAATGTTCTAAAAATAACTATTATCATCATAGGATTGGGTCGCTTTATGTGCAAATATAAAAGATGAAACGCATATACACCCTAAACTACACCTTTACACTTTCCACAAATGTATATATTGTTCTTTATTACAAGATAAGTCTATGCTTAGTGATAGGGTCAGACTAGTTTATTATGTTAGCTAGCCATGTGTTCATTCTGAATATGATAAATGGTTAAAAATGAGATATATTCACAATATTGGTCGAATGAAACACAACTTGCACACAACTTCATTGACAAATGATGTGTATATATGAAATAATTGAGAGTTGTTGGTTAAACTTTCCATATGCCAATCTTATAAGTGTCGAAGTATAGTGAGATAGGCAAGCACAATTTTGTTTTGCAGAATAATTTTCAAGAACTGATTTGCAGGGATTCAAATGAACTGTCGTCAAGATTTGACAGAATATTTGGGTGCCGAGTGAGAAGTAGACATTTGTAAAAAATTATATTTGTAAAATCTCAACGATATTGAAATGAGTAATTCAAACGTTTCGTTCGCCAATCTGGTCCGAACTTCTTCAGGGAAATTAATCGAAATTAGCCTAACAGAGGTTTATACATAAAAGGAAGGAACATCTCTTGTTTTTAAAAGCTTTGTCCAATCATTAGTCATAAAACAAGAATTATTATTATGATTGTATCCTTTAGTTCCTAGAGGAACATAGGGCTTCAGCTGCGCACCTCCATTGACTTCGGTTTTCTGACAACTTTTTCACCCTGCTCCAGGTCTGTCCACATGCTTTCATCTCCTCCTCGCATGACCTCCTCCAAGTCACCCTTGGACGACCAACTCGCCGCCTCCCTTTCGGGTTCCACTCGAGGGCTTGTCTAGTGATGTCACTTGATGGTTTCCTCAGCGTATGGCCAATCCATCTCCATTTCTTTCTGCCTATTTGTTTCACAATCGGTTCCTGATTGGTTCGCTCCCAGAGATCCCTGTTGCTGATCTTTTCTGGCCATCTGATCTTGAGTATTGAGCGGAGACAGTTGTTAATGAAGGTTTGAAGTTTGTTTGAGATGCTCTTTATGACTCGCCAAGTCTCTGATCCGTATAGTAGCACTGACTTCACATTGGAGTTGAAAATCCGGATCTTATTTTTGATGCTGATTGCTGTTGACCTCCACACAGATTTGAGAGTAATGAAAGCTTGTCTTGCTTTTCCGATTCTGGCTTTGATGTCCTCGTCAGTTCCGCCTGTAGTTGAGACGATGCTTCCCAGGTAGGTGAAGGAGGTTGTTTCTTTCAGGTTCTTCCCATTTATGCTTATTGTGGTCTGTTGTTGTTGCTGTTGATGTTGGCTAGGAATCTTCATCATCTCTGTTTTATCTATGTTCACGTGAAGTCCTATCTTTGATGCTTCTTCTGCCAACTTGTTACTTTTCACTTGCATATCTTCCAGTTTATGGGAAATCAGACATATATCATCGGCGAAATCCAGATCCTCCAAGTCTTTTGTGTCAGTCCATTTTATGCCTGTTCCCTCGTTGGTTGCCGTTGTCTGTCGCATTATCCAATCAATTGCAATCAGGAAGATCATTGGTGATAGTAGACAGCCTTGCCTCACTCCCGTCCTCACTTCGAAGGCTTCCGTAAGTTTCCCGTTGTGGATTACTTGGCATGCAGCATTGTCGTATAACTGTTGGATGAGGTGTATAATTGTCGATGGGACCCCGTAGTAGCGAAGTAGTTTCCAAATGACCTCTCGATCGACGCTGTCGAAGGCCTTTTCAAAGTCGATGAAGTTGAGATAGAGAGGTGACTGCCATTCCAAGCTTTGTTCAATGATGATCCGTAGAGTGGCGATTTGATCAATACATGATTTGTTTCTCCTGAATCCAGCCTGTTCCGGACGAAGTTTTTCATCTAGGGCTTGTTTGATTCTCTCCAGGATGATGCGACTTAGTATCTTGCTTGGAATGGACAGAAGCATAATTCCACGCCAGTTTTTACATTGACTTAAGTCTCCTTTCTTTGGAAGTTTGAATAAGTAACTGTTCTTCCAATCCTCGGGTACTTTGCCCTCTTTCCACACCTTCTCCAGTAGTGGTGTCATCAAGTCCGCTGTTGTCTCTGGGTCTATTTTCAAAGCCTCTGCTGGGATTCCATCTGGTCCCGGTGTTTTCCCAGCTTTAAGCATCTTGATTGCATTCAGGACTTCTGATTTCGTCGGGGGGTCAGTGTTCACTGGTAGTTCTGCTTCCGTTGTTGGTATTGCTGGACGTGTTGTAGGTGGCGGACGATTTAGAAGTCTTTTGAAGTGTTCAACCCAGTGCTTTCTCTGTTCCACCTCTTTGGTGATTGACTTTCCATTGTCGTCCTTTATTGGCTTAATCTGTGTCGAACGTTTGCCCGAAAGGTTCCTAGTTGTTTGGTAGAGTGTGGCGAGGTCTCCTTTGCCTGCAGCTTGTTCTGCTTCGTTTGCCATGGTTTCATAATATTTTCTTTTGTCTTCCCTGGCACTTTTCTTCACTCTTTTGTTCAGTGTATTGTAGCTTGCATTCAGCTCCTGTTTTTGTTGCTCGTCAGTGCACTGGATAATCTTTTGCTTCACTGTCCTTCTCTCTTCTATTAGTTTCCAAGTGTCCGTAGTGAGCCACTGTTTGTCCTGTCTCTTTTTTCTGCCTAGAATTTCTATGCAGGTTTGGCTCCACACCGTTTTCAAGTTGTTCCAGTGCTTTTCAACGCCGACCTTTCGCTAGTGTTGATTTGTGTCTCGGCTTTGTCCTTTATGCTTGCAATGAAGATGTCCTTTGTAGCCTGGTCCTTCAGCTTTTGAGTGTTGAACTTGGCTTGTGGTCTATCTGCAGCTCCTGATTCCCTGAAAGCTTTTAATTTGATTTGGATTGTCCCTTGTACGAGATAGTGGTCTGAGCCAACGTCTGCTCCTCTTCTTGCTTTTGTGTCCAGTAGGCTGCGCCTCCACTTCCTTGAGATTGAGATGAAGTCGATTTGGTTTTTGGTTTGCCCGTCTGGTGACACCCATGTAGCCTTGTGGATATCTTTGTGCTTGTATACACTGCCACCAATCACCAGTTCGTTGAAGGCGCAGAAGTCGGCGAAGAGTTCTCCGTTTTCATTCATTTCTCCTAGAGCTTCTCTACCCATGATGAGTTCCCTTCCCGTATTGTCTGGTCCCAGTTTGGCGTTCATGTCTCCCATTAGTATTTTCATGTCGCCAGCTGGAGTATTGTCCATTGTTGCCTGTAGTTGCCTGTAGAATTCTTCTTTCTTCTCGAGGTCTGCGTTGTTTGTGGGTGCATAACATTGTATGATTGACACTTTCCTTCCTTTGGAGTTGAACCTGGCGGTCATTATCCTGGACGAAATCGCCTCCCATTGTATCAGGGCTTTCGTTGCCGTTGGTGACATCATGATAGCCACGCCCTCGGTGTGCGTGTGGTTATCTTCTGGGTGACCGGAGTAGATCACTGACTCACCTGTTGACAATTTGGTGAGTCCACTCCCATTCCATCTGCTCTCACATATTCCCAGCACTTGTATTCCGTATCTTTTCATCTCGTTGGCGATCTGGGCAGCTTTCCCAGTCTCGTACATAGTTCGGACGTTCCATGTTCCTACACAGACTTTTTCTTTTGGTGCAAGGAGGTTCATCATACTGAAGTTTCTTTAGCAATTTTGTTTACAGGGTGGGGTTGCTAGCCTCACGCCTGAGAAAAGAATGATTACATTAAGTAAAAGTTTAGAGAGAAGCAACTTTTTGGGTTGCTCCCCTCAAAATCAGAAAATAACGGACAAACAATGAGAACAACATCAACAAAGGAAACAGTTCACAGAAAAAAGGGCAAAAAGCGACGACAACTATACAATAAGACAACATGCAATATAGTTCAGTACAGTTAACTAAAATGATATCTTAACCATAAACTCACTGACTTGGAGCAACTTGAACATATAAATCCAACAATATATACAATTATAGATGTGTTTATGTTTAAAAATTCCACAAATCCAAACAGTGAGTTATGTGTATTATCTGTCAATAAGATTGTATTTTTTGGATTCAGTGTTCGAAAGGTTAATAATTGTGATAATTTCCGCAAACTCTTTGCATAAAATTTTACAGTAATAAGAGTTTTTATTAATGAGCAAAATGTAGCGTAATAGTCGAAAAGCGCGAAACAATAATTAACAAGTGTAATAAACAAAATTGTATGAGCTGTGATCAAAATTCGACCTCGGACTTACAAAAATTGGTCTACCTTTGTTAAACACTTTAAACACAGTGTGTATGTGTGTGTGTGGGTGCGAATAAACAGTTGTAAAACAATTTCTTAACTTCTTTATAAGTAGATATAGACAGTCAAGAACTTTGACCAAGTATTATTAATTAGTGATACATATCCATTCTTATTTATTAATCAGGATATCCTATGCGTCAGCTAACATCACACCTTCATGCCCGTTCAAACTGTTAGTATCTAGAATTTTATGATTAGACATATTTTCAAAATTATGGTGTTTAGAATTAGAGTTTAGTTGAAGCACCCTGTCAAACTTATTGCTTTGTCTTCTTTCTGAAAAATGTGCTGATTTATTCGACCTACCGGAGTTGTCAGGTGAGTGGACAGCTACGGATTTAGGATACGCATTCTGTTGCAGACAACGGAGAGTGAAAACACGATGATCGTGCTAATTACATAGTTTCTTTGTTAATTTAATTCGATTGCAAAATAATTCAAATGAACTGTAGTCAAGATTTGACAGAATAGTTCTAAAATATTTGGGCGCCGAGTGAGAAGTAGACATTTGTAAAAAATTATATTTGTAAAATCTCAGCGATATTGAAATGAGTAATTCTAACGTTTCATTCGCCAATCTGGTCCGAACTTCTACAGGGAAATTAATCGAAATTAGCATAACAGAGGTTTATATATAAAAGGAAGGAACATCTCTTGTTTTACAAATGTTTACGCACACACACACATACACACTGTGTTTAAAGTGTTTAACAAAGGTAGACCAATTTTTGTAAGTCCGAGGTCGAATTTTGATCACAGCTCATACAATTTTGTTTATTACACTTGTTAATTCTTGTTTTATGACTAATGATTGGACAAAGCTTTTAAAAACAAGAGATGTTCCTTCCTTTTATGTATAAACCTCTGTTAGGCTAATTTCGATTAATTTCCCTGAAGAAGTTCGGACCAGATTGGCGAACGAAACGTTTGAATTACTCATTTCAATATCGTTGAGATTTTACAAATATAATTTTTTACAAATAATTTGTAGGGATATTATCGTTTGGAGATACAATGAGAACCGAAGGGGTGCTGGACAGCTGTTTTATCCCAGTAGTTTGGTACTCATCGGCAGTACGTACCAACTGGGTTTCGAACCCAGGACCTTCCGGTTACAAGGCAAGCTAGATGACGACGATTCTGCCACTGGGACCCTATTACTCAATGGCCAGCCCATGAATTCTAACTTCTATCATTTCGTGATGAGTTTAGCGTGACCACCAACCAATGTCACCGGCGGTAAGTCCATCCTCACTCCCGACTAGATGGGCCCCCTGGTCACGACTTCTCACTAGAACTCTAAGCAAATTCGTCGCTAAAGCGCATCAGACTTATTATTAGTATGATAGCGAAGTGGAAATTTCGCTTCCCCTCAAACATATGGAAAAAAAATGATAGATTCGTGATTTATTTCTGGTAAAAATAATACTTAAAATCACACCCTGACAGACCGTCTATTTTTGAATTTCGGATTTATGTTGTAGTGAGAGCTGTCTGCAAGACAAATTTTACGTCAATGTTACATCCGGAATCGGGGTCATGAGAAGAAACAATAACAAAGCTTAACCTTGAGGGACTTGCCAGCCAATTACAGGAGACCTAACGTGTGCAAATACGATTCCCGGATTAATATGGCTTAACTTTCTAAGAAACGATTACAAACAGTACATAATAATTTTCAGCAAGAAAACAAACAATCAGAAGACGTTGCTTCTCTGATAACAATAAAGCTGATAATAATGTACATAAAAATCTATAAATATCTCTTGATTTTCTCAATGAATGATCTGTGCCCTGGCCCTTGTCTTCTGTCGCTACAATATTAATTCACTAATCTGGTACTGTATAATGAAATGTGAAAGAGAGGAGCAGACTGATTTACTATTCATAGTTACTTCAGAAAACTATATATGTTAGGCAGAGTGTGCTCCCTTTGTATACACATATTAAGTTTTAGCAATCATTTATTTCTTTGTGAAAGCAAGAAATGGATATTGTTTCAATACTTAGTTTATTATACGTCGGTAGCACAGTGGTAAAATGCTCGCTAACAAACACTGGTTCGGGGTTCAATTCCGGCCAACGCACTCCTACACCTCGCTAAGCCAGTAATGAGACTGGTAAAAAGGGAAAGTTGAACATGAGGCTAGCAACCCCACCCGTAAAATTAAATACCATTGCTACCGAAACTTCAAGCCTCTAGCTTGAAGACCTATGTTCCACTGGAAACCTAAAGTAATTAAAAAAACTAAGTTTATTCCGTGTGTTTCTAGTAGTTGTCTGAAATTACTTTCAACTGGCCCCATAGCTGCTCAAAAGCTTTAATTTCGCCATTCACATGATCTTCTCTATGTCACCTTCAGACACAAAAACTGTTACTTCTCATTTGGATACTAATCGCGGTCTTTGCTTGTGAAGTTACTTGAATGTCAGTGATTATTATTTTGTGTTAAATGAACACTTATGTGTAATAATTTTATGTTACTAGGTATCTGAGATTTTCAGAACAAGATTCTTAGGGTTTCGCTTTTTTCTAAATCGATATTCCGCTTTCTTTAAAATCACTGTTTGCGTCAATGAAGAAATCTTTGACAGTAACAAACCAAGGCCATCTCAGATATATTGTCCTAAAGGCATAAACTAACTCATTTCTGTCCAACACTCCTTTTCTATTAAATTTTGAATTATTTACTTATCGGATATCAAACTGTCATCATGCAATGAGGAAATAGCAGTAGGTGAATTGATTTTTTGCTGTCTTACCTGAGAGAATTTAAAGTGCTTTATAGGAAGGAGATGATCAGCTAAAGTTTATACTGCATTCTCGTCTACTATTGGTAGTCATTAAAAAAAATATTATTCAGTATTAAGTTGGATAATATGTATGTACTTGAGAAACTCTGTACAGTTCTTTTCATTGATAAAATTGAAGAAAACAAAACCGATAAATGTACCAGGATTATCATGAGCTCCAGTTTTTGCTATTATGCGGATTATTTTCAACTGCTCAGAACCTAAACAATTTCTGAATACATGAAACACGCTGGCAATGATATATTCAGATGAAGCATACGTAAATATAAGTGCAAAATGATGTAAGTGGTTAAATCGACATATATACATCGAACGAATGCAACGTCAAGTCAGTAAACGTATTCTGGAATACTGTCCTGCCTGGCTACCCATCCAGAGGAGAAAAGAAAAATACCAGCAGCTCCATACCCAAACACCTTGTCAACTCTGGACATCGAGCACCCACTTCACCGTGGATCCTTCACACTCCTACACAGAGAACCTCAATATCGTTCGAAAGAACTTCGAATACGTCATCTGTACACAGCGGAATCTTTGGCTATTCGAGATCTGAAACCAGACCTCTGCATTCAAAAGCACCACATTCACTCTCTCGCCCTACCGTGGCTACAGTAACGTTCTCACTATAATTTTGCTGCCTTTTACTATGTAAGTTTACTATTATTATCATTATTATTCTCATCATCTTTATTTTATCATCACTCCATTGCTGTTTAATCAAACATTTCGTTTCCATACAGAATTTATATAAAAACAATTTATCGTCTTTCCACTACTTCTTGTCCATTCTACACAATCATATTGATTAGTCATTTTCTCACATATTTGATGTCAAGCTAACTTCTGTCCCTTTTCTGACTTCAAGTTGGTCACCCCATCTAGGTTACACCTGACAATGCGTAATACGTTTTTTGAAGACAAATTTAGCCAGTATCTGATTGGTCTTATGAATTCCTTGTTGAAAATGTAAGAATAAAACTTGTGCACAAAGGTGACACCGTTTCGGAATTGATTAAAAATAGTTTATCTAAATGAATTAAACACACTTTTCCTGCAGCTGACTTGCAACTAGTTTTTATCAACCGAAATATTATTAGACAATCCGTCAAGGATAGATTACCGCTTTTGTCCACATCTATGTGCATTTACTCTTTTACCTGCTCTTGTGGATCTGATTCTATTGGACGTTGTAAGCCTAATCTCCGAAAACGTGTAGCTGAATACTATCCGGTTTGGTTAATGAAAGGCGAACGTAGAACTGCGAAGTCGTCTATTTGTGATCACCTGTTAGAGTCTGGTCATTTAGCTCCACGTGATTCATTCTTCAAAGTTATCTACATGGCAAAATCGAATCGATCCAAAAGTTTATGGTTTCTTCACTTATGCATAGCTAGCCGAAGCTTTAGCTATACATGAACAGAAACCTAAATTATGTGGGTTCAAAAACGTTTTCTCAAACCTCTTTCTTTACCTTGGTCATAGTAATGTTCTTTCTAGTTCCTATTTTATTTTATTTTACCACTTGAATTCATTCCACTTCACTTCACATCTTTATTCTTATCGTAACCGTACTCCTAATTTTTTTTAATTTTTAGACAACACTTGAGATTTTTGATATAAATTCACTTATAAAACAATCTTTAATAATTTTGTAATTTACCCACTTCAACTCTACTTTTAACGTTTTAATTATCGTTATTCTTATCACATATGTATATTGACTAAGCAATTATTTAGTGCCACTTAATAACCTTTTTCTGTAATATAAATACGACTGTACAGCTTGAAAATGAAGTCATTGAAAGGGAATTTCTTCGCTGAACAAAAAGAACGGTGTTTTTACTTATGAATAAATTGGTAATTTTCGTGATTAAAAGCGTGCAAGGACCGATTGACAGTAAAGGGACTTAGTGAGTTTCTAGGATATTCTGTCAAGCTTTCAGAAGCGAATGCTAATTCTTATACAGTAATATTTACTGATGACCACGTACGTTTCCAGCACAGTTTATTGCCACTCACAATCATATCAAGGTATTCACTCACACAATTTCTAACTTCGTTTGTATAATTCCATTATTTTTCATCACTTCATCTGATTGATAGTAGTATTTTTCGTACTCACGGTATGAGTGGTAAGTCATTCTTACTGTACGTGTTCGGTGTAGACTGGATAAATGAGGATTCAGGAATCAACCACCCTCTCTACCTACCTACATTACTTCTAAGAAGTAATATATAATTATGAAATTGCAGCTTATGAAAATGAATCGTGGGAAAAAATTCTTCACCGTTTTCGTCTTTTTCGTATAAATTTGTAACCGTTGAAAGAATGGAGTATTACTAGGATAATCATATGGATATTTGGGGAAGAAAAATGGCAGGATAGTCTAAAATTTTGGGTACAAATTGCAAAGTGTGTTAGTCTGCTGGGTTGCGTAATCATAGAAGTGTTCTACAACAACCAGTAGATTAAGCTAAGTGATGTTCAGTTGGGAAAACAAAAATTAAAAAAACGATTTTTGATTTATTGATTCACAACAGAAGTTATCAAAGAATGCAAGAGGTAATAAAAATTTTAGGGCTGGTAACTTTAAAATATACTTTATACATATTCTGATGTATGGGCGATATTTTTACCTTGCATAATAATAAAATCGATGCCAACGTCCTTCTACGGAATTTCAGTATGGCTCACTCACAAACTGAATACACATATTAGAGGGAGAAAGACAACACCCTATCATTTCTTGATGTCCTGCTAATAAGAAGACATGATGGCAGTATTAAGTGGGCATTTTCCCAAAGAAGTCATGGGTTGGCCAATACACCTATTTGAAGTAGTTTGTTCCCCTTGCATACAAACGAAATCTCATCAGTACTTTGATGTATCATGCTAGAAAAATCTGCACAACCTACACTCTAGACGATGAAATAAGGAAAGTGGAAAACTTTTTATACAAGAAATACTTCGAAAAATTTGTTAAAGTCTCTATGAAATGAAAAGAAAGAAATGCCTGCAAGCTGTGCAGAAGAAATGCATTTACATGACTTTACTGTTTAAAAGAGACGCAGCAACTGAATTGCTGGTATCGAAACTTCAAAAAGCAATAGCTAAAACATTCTTCGTTTAAAATTTGCCACCTGCTGTATAATTCCATTGCAGGCCACTTCAATCTGAATTTATAAATTTAACTGTTCATGTAGAAATAGTTGCATAGGTAGAACGACTCGGCGAGCCCACTGTTGCCGTATGCAGTGTTTTCCAACGTGGTTAGGTAGACGAGTAGTAGTCATTCGAAACAGTCAAGTGAAACCGTTAAGTCTTTCTGAAATGATCCGTATCTATGCACACAGAAAGTGACGGTAGTTAGTGTTGTACTATTATAATAAATAAATGAAATGAAAATAAATCAATGAATTTTGAAAGTTAGCTAAGTTATCTTGCATAACCTAAACACATTAAATGGTGAATAACATTGAAGAGTGATTATCATTAATACTGTAAAAGTCTGATAACTGGAATATTTTACACAGAGAGAGAGAAATTCGGAATATAATTTAAATATTCCGCTAATGACGATTGTAGAACATGATTTAAGCAAATACGTACTATAGCCAAATTCTAATCAGGCTTTACATTTACAGCATAATGAAGTATTGGTCATAGGCACTTGAATTAGTGTGATTAATAAAATAAAAGATCAGAGTTCAGGGATGTAAATTAATGGATAGCAATCGAGGTGATCATAATAATAATAACGATAAATTCATTCAAGTGTTTATATAATCGAGACAGCGTTAAGTGTATAGGTAGGACGTGCACACTAGTAGGAGTAAAGGGAAAATAACTATAGTCACATAGCAATTAGGTAATATAACAATAATGGTAAATTGTGAAGCCAAGAATAAAATGTACAACTACAGTGCAGCATGACACTGATAATACAGCTAGCACTACAAATAAAATAAAACTATAATAAGATAATATTTACAGTTATCCGGTGTCATCAGAAGAGATAATTATTTTAAGTTGGGGTCAAAGACCAAGGGAGGAAGACAGACTGAACAATGCAAGAACTACAGTTTTAGCAGAATAAAATGGTACCATCTTTTATTTCGTTGCCTTCTCGTCAGCTGCTTACATGGCAAAGACATTATTAAATATATCTACAACAACAATTTTAACATACTTGCACAGAGTTAAGTTTAAACAAAAATCAATCGATCAATATACGCATACACTAAAAATATATACATATATAAATATGCAATATTAACCACTATTCCGAACAATAATAATCAAACACAATGGAAACTTTTAGCATTTCACATTCGGAGGAAAGAGAGGTGAAATTATCCAGTTACCAGGGCAAAGAAAGGCTGATAACCGCTTCTTTCTGGACGCATAAATCAGGTTTCAGGCGCTTGATGGAAATGGCTTCAGCTCCACATATTTATGTTTTAGTGTCTGCACAAATAAATAATTCCACCATGATTACTAGATTTTTTCTTTTTCCTAATGTATGATTCGTGCAATCCAGTAATCAAATAGACAATAATCAGTCCAGTTTAAATACACAAATGAAGATTAATGTGAGATGTCAAAGATGGCGGACGCATGATAATTCACTCATCTGATAAACTCTAATCAAGGACTCTAAATAGCCTTAATAAATAATGAATATTTATATGAATTATTTATACAGCAACTGCAAAAAAATACTTGGTTCAATGTATTCGAACTAGCTTTTTGTGCTTTTTTACTTCTTCTTTTTGATCATAGCTTGATTTCACACCATATTTCTGGTACAGATATGGAATTTTCAGCATGTGGTATCGGTAGTCCAAATTTTGTAGGTCAACCATTGATATCGGGTGTGCGTCGGCAGAGGATCGAACCCCAGACCATGTATACAGTCGGTGAGAGTCCTAACCACTGTGCCACCGATGCCTGGCTATTTCTCAGTTTTAAGAGAATAATTTTAAATATGTATGAAAGTTATGTATATATATATGGGCTATTCTTCGATATCTTTTTAATTTCATGTGTTTTGTGTTCATCAAAGACTGGTAAAAAGACCAGAGTACGAAATATTTCAGTCTTTTAAAGAAAACTACAAGGAGGAATGAAGTGAACATAATCTTCGCATCGTGTGAGTCCCTAATCTTCGATTTCATCTACCACTTATCCACTTACCAATACTGACTGGTTTCCTCGACGTGGAATACTGCCAGCTGAACTTACTAAGAAGTCTTTAACCTTAAAGAAATCAGAGAATATTTATTGAACACGCTTCAAATTAGTTGTTGCATTTTCTTTCTTTCTTAACATTCTTTTCGTAAACAAAGACTCATATATTCAACTATTCTGTCAAAAAATAATAAAAATGAAATTAAGGAAATGTGGAAGGTACTTGAATAGATTGTGAAACTTCAAAAGGATTTAATGTTTGACAGATAAATACTTTTTCTGATAAAAATCAAACTTTTTTATTTTACGCTAAACGGTTAGCAGTTGATGGCTAGAAATACTTTTAGGATACTTTATGTTGCTTATGTTGCCTAAAATCAAGTAGAAGTTTGCTTGTCAATCAGTCAACTAAAGCTGTTAGGATATCTAGACAGTTAAATAAGAAGTAAAAGATAGATTCCTATTTCCCCTCCCTCATATTTCCCTTTATGAATTCGAATAAAGTATGGACAGCATTTTTTACAGAATAAAATGGTATCATCCTTTGTTTATTTCGTCGCCTTCTCATCAACTGCCCACAGTCTAAAGAAATTACTAAGTATATGTACAGAACAACTTTGAGATACCTACAAACCTTACATGATGTCAGTTGATAGGGGACTCAAAATTTAAAAAACATCGCCTAGAGTTAACACATATAGTTTGTACCCAGAAAGTTCAAGTTTAAACAAAAATGCAGTCTTGGTACAATGATAAAGGAGTTATGCAGTAAAGACGAAAGGTAAACAAGATGATGAGTAACTAATAAATTGTCGAGTTTAACTCAAATTATAGCGAAGTTAAATTATATCAGGGGGGCGATAGGTTAAAGCCAGAGATTATGTAATTAATCAAATGAAAGAGAGAGAGAGAGTAAAAAGGCAACTCAAAAGCTAGAATAGTAGATTCATTCGAATTATTGAGACGACTAAATACCACTAAAATAGAGGAAGAGGAAATACTAGTCAGCTTTGATGTAAACAGTCTCTATACGAAAATACTCATCCAAATCACCATAAATGCACTGAAAACGATTCTAAAAGAAGACAATGGTCTAAAAGACAGAACACAGTTATTCGTAGAAGAAATAATAAAAGGGGTGGAATTCTGTCTGACAACAACATATTATACATTCGAAGGGAAAATATACCAACAAAATGAGGGAGTAGCTATGGGATCGCCTATCTCACCAAAAATAGCTGACATATTCATGAATAATTGGGAAGAGAATGCCCTTAAACCATTCAGGTCATCACTAAAATGTTGGTGGAGATATGCAGACGACACACTAGAAATAGTGAAAAAAAGCGATACTGAGAAACTTCTCTCACACATAAACAGCCACGTCGACTCAATAAAATTCACTATGGAACTAGAGAATGAAACTGGAGAACTGCCCATGTTAGATTGCAAGCTACAAAGAATGATAGATGCTAGCATAAAAACAACGATATATAGAAAAACTACACACTCTGGAAGATTCCTTGATTATTACTCAGCTCATCCACTCTCGGTAAAACGAGGATTAATACAAGGTCTTGCAGAGAGAATACGTAGACTTACAACAACACCAGATGACCAGCGTAAAGAAATAAAAGTCCTATTCAAAATGCTACTCGAAAACAACTGCCCTAATGAATTTATAAAAGATAATATAAAAAAGAGGGTAAAACCGGAGAATAACATGACGGAAGAATGCAAAAAAAACAGTCACAATACCATATGAAAATGGTACACTAGAGGCAATTCAAAGAAACCTCAAAAATATCGGCATTCGAACCATGTTTAAACCAACGAATCTAATTAAAAGTAAAATAAATCAACTGAAAGACCCCATAAAAATGATGGATTAAAACAATGTGATTTACAAAATATCTTGTGGCGAGTGTTCGGCTAAATATGTCGGTCAAACGTCTAGATCACTCAAAATAAGAGTGAATGAACATGAACGCCTAACCAAAGGTCAACCAACAGGGACACAAGCTTACAAAAATCTTGAAAGAAATCCATCTATAGGTGCACATGTATAGGACAAAAACCCCAATGTCGATTAGAATAACGTTTGTATTCTAAAAACTAATATAAACAAATGGAAAGAGACTTATAACAGAATCTATATTCATTAAGGTCACACCGGATACATGACTCATCAACACAACTGTCAACAACCTGGAATATAATTCTGAATACATAAAAATCAATGAACAAAAAAATGAACTATAAATATGAGTACATATCATTAAAGGTGTGTGAATAAAACAATTCCAACAGTGGTGTCAACACGGGCAGTAGTAATTTTGCTCGAAATATTACCAATAACAAAACTTATCAATGTGTGTAAACCATTGAAATATAATTATACTTTATTTGATCTATTCCACAATGCTCAAACTTTTTACTGACATTAAGAGTGTAAAATCTTTCAGTTACCACGGCACGGAAAGATTGATAACTTCTCCTTTTTGAACACACACTCGGTCTCAGGTGTTTTTTGGTGATTTCTGGGTGTAAGCTATACAAGTGTAATTCCTGAGCATTGTTTATTAAGTTTGGTGTCTCTCGTCAACTGACGTCATGTAACATTTGCAAATACCGTAAAATTGTTCTGTACATAAGCTAAGTAATTTCTTTGGGCTCTACGCAGATGATGGGAAGTCATTGAAATATATGATGGTACCATCTTATTCTGTACGAAATGTTGTTCTTGATTTATTCAAGGGTAGATTCTTAGTTCTTAAGTAGATTTCTAAATATTAAAAGTCAGATGTCTATACGCGGACACGTGTACAGAAAACACAAAGTGTAAGAGATTTCAAAACCTGCACTGACCCTCCAAATGAAAAGTGGTTAGTAAAAATTTGATGCCAATCACATACATATATGCTGAGTGGTTGTCAACCTTTTATTCAGTTATACAAGTCTAGCCTTCAATACATTATGTTATCGTTTTTCCGTATAAAAATTATTGTCGCTGTACATATTTGAAGGATAAACAAGATCTAGTAAAATTGGAGATTAGAGAATCTGAAGCAAACGGAAATTAGAGGAAGACAGTGTTCTGTTAGCTTTTTGAAGACAAACATATCTCTAAAGGTGAACACTTCAATAAAGCATTAAATGCATAACCATGAACAAATTATTCCCATATTGAGTCATAAGAAAAAGACGTAAACAGGGAAGAAAATTTTCCTTCCAATGATTCATTTTTCATTAGCTGTATACAGTCGTAATTATATTCAACAAAGAAATCATGTGTATTTATCGGCTTAATTGTTCTTATGGAGCAAAGTGTATCGACCGTAGGCAATGTCTAATCTGCAAAGGTATTCTGGAACATTGTCCTGCTTGGCTAGACAGCCAGAGGAGAAAATAAGCTTACTGACAGCTCCATCTCCAAACACCTTGTCAACTCTGGACATCGAGCACTCCTCCCTCATGATTACCCCACAGTAATACATAGAGTCCCTCAATATCATGCGAAAGGACTTCGAATACGTCATCTGTACACAGCGGAATCTTTGGCTATTCGAGATCTGAAACCAGACCTCTGCATTCAAAAGCACCACATTCACTCCCTCGCCCTACCGTGGCTACAGTAACGTTCTCACTATAGTTTTGCTGCCTTTTATTATGTAAGTTTACTATTATTATCATTATTATTCTCATCATCCTTATTTTATTATCACTCTATTACTGTGTATTAATAACATAGCGTTTTCATACAGATTTTATAAAAAGATTTTATTGTCTTTCCATTACTTCTTGTCCACTCTACACAATCATATTGATGGTCATTTTCTTACGCTTATTACGTCATGCCAACTTCTGCCCCTTTTCTAATTTCCAATTAGTCACTTCTTCTAGACCACATCTTACATTACGTAATACGTTTTCGGGAACAGATTCGCCAGTATTTGATTGGTCTTATGAATTCCCTGTTGAATATAACTACATGGAGGATTTCATCATGAGCTGACATCAGTTAGAGAACCACTGGAAAACTGGCTGGGAGTACTGGACAGCTGTTTCGTCCTAGTTTGGGACACTTAAGCAATATGCACCTACCCCCAGGTTTCGAACTCAGGACCACCTGGTTACAAGGCAACCGACCTCGTAGGCCATTAAGCCACTAAGACCCGATCCAATGGTCATTGAATTCTAACTTCTGCCAATTCACGACATAGCGCGACCATTTAGCAATATCTTCTTCGATGAGTTACTGCCTCACCTTCAGTCTGGTGAACCCTGCTGGTCACGGCTTCCCAATAGAACCCCAGGTTGACTGCCTGAATAGGGCCACTTGCTAATGAGCATCAGAATAATTTTCAAGTGTTGGTTTTGTAAGGATTTCTGTTTGATTGCATGGAGGATTTAATCATGAGCTGGCATCAGTTAGAGAACCACTGGAAAACCTTATTCAGGCAGTGACCTGGGGTTCTAGTGGGAAGCCGTGACCATTAGGGTTCACCAGATTGAAGGTGAGGCAGTAATTCATCGAAGAAGACATTGCGAATCGGTCGCGCTGTGTCGTGAATTGGCAGAAGTTAGAATTCAAGGACAATTGGATCGGGTCCCAGTGGCTCAATAGTCTACGAGCTCGCTTTGTAGCCAGAAGGTCCTGAGTTCGAACCCTGGGGGTGGGTGTGTACTGTTGAAGAGTCCCAAGCCAGGAGGAAACAGCTGTCCAGTACTTCCAGGTTTTCCAGTTGTTCTCTAATTGAAGTCAGCTCATGATGAAATCCTCCATGCAATCAAACAAAATGCCTACAAAACCAATACCTCAAAAATTTAATTACGATAGTATAGCAGCTAACGAAAATGAATCGCCGAAAAGAGAATTTTTTTCTCTGTTTACGTCTTATCCGTATAACTATGAAGAACTAGTTCTTCTTATTATTATTATTACTGTGACTTTAATATTTCTTGTCACTGTAAGTAAACTGTTGCTTAATTAAGTTTACATACTGAGGTTAAGTATACCCAATAATTCACTAAACTTAGAAAAATAAAACAACAAATTATCTACAACAAAGTAGGACAATCAGATTGGCCTTATTTCTTGATTATTACTATCATTAAGTGACCGAATTATTTTGATCATATGTTTGTTTTTCGGAATAATACAGAGATTAACCTTCGCATATAAAAGATATCGTTAGTAAGCAGCTTTACTTTTACAGTTGCAGGAACAGAATACAAAGAGTTAAAAAGAAACAAAAGAGAGGAGAAGTGAAATTTTTATCAGATTACATTGTTAGTTAACATATTAAAGGATTCATACGAACTGTGATCAAGATTTGATCGGATAGTTGCAAAATAATTGAGCGCTGAGTGAGCAGTAGACATTTATAAAGTTATATTTGTAAAATCTCAGCGATATTGAAGTGATTAATTCCAACGTTTCGTTCGGCAATCTGGTCCGAACTTCTTCAGGGAAATTAATCGAAATTAACATAACAAAGTTTATATATAAAGGGACACATCTTGTTTTTAAAATTCTTGTCCAATCATGAATCATGCAACAGGTATCAACATGTATCATAAATAAATAAATAGAATTGTATGTTTATACAAAAGTACAGTCAATAGGTATGCTAAACAAAACAAAACAAAAATTAAGAACACAGTTGCAGCGAAGAAAATGTTCTTTTTCGACGAAGTCATCATCTAGGCTGTACATTCGTGTATTTATATCAAATGGATGGGAAAGTTCCAGAATAATATCCGGTCAAGGGTCAAATTAATAAAAATTAAAATTGGGAATTAGAATGCCATAATAAACAGGGGGATGGATAAAACAAACAAAATAGCATTAAAATAACTAAGATGACTGACATTGTGCAATTAGGGGTTAGAACTATGATAAAAAAACTTTTTGACCTCAGACTTTCAAAATTTGTCTACTTTTGTTAAAATATATGTGTGTATGCAGTATATGCAGGATACAATGGTGTGTGTATGTGTGTGTGTTTGTGGGTGGGTGGGTGGGTGGAACAGTCATAAAACATTTGCTATTCTGTCAATTATTTGTAACTATCCGGTCAAATCTTGATCACAGCTCATATGAGAATAGCGAATGTTTTATGACTGTTCCACCCACCCACCCACAAACACACACACATACACACACCATTGTATCCTGCATATACTGCATACACACATATATTTTAACAAAAGTAGACAAATTTTGAAAGTCTGAGGTCAAAAAGTTTTTTGATCATACAATTTTTGTTTTGTTTTGTTTAACATACCTATTGATTGTACTATTGTACTTTTGTATAAACATACAATTCTATTTATTTATGTTTGATACATGTTGATACCTGTTGCATGATTCATGATTGGACAAGAATTTTAAAAACAAGATGTGTCCCTTTATATATAAACTTTGTTATGTTAATTTCGATTAATTTCCCTGAAGAAGTTCGGACCAGATTGCCGAACGAAACGTTGGAATTACTCATTTCATTCTCGCTGAGATTTTACAAATATAACTTTATAAATATTAAAGGATTGTTATTATAGTAGAACAATAACAACAACAACAACCAGCACCAATCACCATTAAAGGAAGATATTTAACAGAGGTTACTTCTTGCCTTCACTTATCCTAGCAGTAAGCGTCGTTTCAACTACACGCGGAATGGATGAAGATGTTAAAGCCAGACAGACAGAATCAGACAAGTAGGATACGCCTTCATCAACCTGAAATCAGTTTGGAAATCTGTTGCTACACTCCACCTCAGCATAAACAAGAAGATTTGGATTTTCAACAAAAATGTGAAGTTGATCTTTCTATACGGGTTAGAAACTTGCACTGACTGTCACGAAAAGGATTTCCAACAAGTTACAAACTTTTACCAACGGCTGCCACCTTCAGTAGCTGGCTCTATGATGAAGATCAGATGGACGGCCAACCGGAAAGAATCAGAAAGAAGAAACTCCGGCTGAGGACAAACCAACAGGCAAGAGCCTATTGCTCAACAAACATGTAGGAAGAGATCATCGAATGTCATCAAGCGCAATGCACGCCATTGATTGATTTGGAATCCGGATGGGAGGTGAGGAGTAGTTGACCAGTGGGAGGGTGACATGGAGGAGATCGTGTGAGTTGGAGGAGGAGAAAAGAGAGACTATAGGTAATCGTGGCACTGGCCAGCTGAAGAGTACAGCAGAAATAGAAGAAAGTAGATATGTGTCGTTTAGGCCCTATAATGTTACACTCGGAACCCAAGGAAATAATAATAATAAACGTAAAATGTGTGAGATGAACTCAGTTTGAGAAACATTTTGCTTTGGTGCACAGAAGTAAATAATAAAATTTTATTAAGGAAAACACCGACTTTATATTTAGAATGTATATGTATGCGTTTTCCGCAGTGTTCAAGTTTAAAATGATCATTAAGTGGAAAGTTTCTATCACATTCAAAAGTTGCACATGGATTAAAGTTCTCACAGCTTCGAGAACAATATTCGTCTTAACTATATCGGTTCATTTTATTCCAATTTTACTGGTTAAATTACTTCCAAATAATTTTCAGTGCTTTTCCCCTTAAAAAAAGCAAGATAACGGATATCTGTTGGGAAATGTTTCTTTCTCGACAAATATTTTGGAGGAATTCTGTGAAAACCCACCTTTTTGCCTGGAATTTGGACACTGTGATATTAAATAATTCCAAATTAATTTTTTCACTGGATGTCTCACATAGTGAAGTTGATGACGTTTTGAATACAATTCACCGCTAATAATCCTATCTACTTATACCTACAAAACTCTGAAACCTGATCTTTATAGTTGTCGTTCTTGCCTGTCGTTTGTCATCATGGTAGTAGAGTCTTTGCAAAAGCCCGCGACAGGCGTCGAATCACCCCTGTTACACGTATTCTGAGTTTCAATAGTCTACAGTTAATAAAAACTTGTGAAATAAATAGACTTCATGTTATGTTGCAAATTTACTCTTGATCGGGAAATGTTTTCAGTTGACTCCGTGAATAAAGCTTCAGTCTACATACAGGACAAGATTCGGATTTCCAACAATAATGTCGGATCAGTTCTTCTATATAACTCAGCTTGGCGTGTCACCAAACCATTTCCTACAGACATTTATTAACAGCCTCCTTGGCTCCATGCTGAACCCCAGATGCCTAGCTAGAGAGAATTAGTAGTAGGGAACTCTGGGAACGAACCAACCAAGGACCTACTGCTCAATGAACATTCTGAACAGAATGAAGATCTACCGGAGATACGCTGTGGTGACCGTTGAGAGATATTACATGTCAGCCTGGATCTGGAGTTGAGACCAAATGGGAAAGGACTTGTTGGGTGTGTGTCCGAGAGTGACACAGAGGGGAACGCGTGATGATGAGGTGATAGCCTATGGGTAATCGTTCAGACAGCTAAAACTGACTTCAGATAACAGGACAAAATGAAGATTTGCTGTTGAAGCCGAGTGTTCCACTTGGAACCGAAGGGAATACTAAAAGTATAATAATGTTTCAGTTCCTCCCTCAACCCTGTTACCACAGATTTGAAAACTGTCACCATGCCCCACTGCATTGTATAATTCCTTTCACAACCATTTACATGGCCCACAAACCAGACTTTCCACCCCGGAGTAGACTGGGTGTCTTGTAAGTGAATTTTTACTGATACACACCAAGCAGTTGAAACAGTTCTTACATCTTAAACTGGTATTTTATGTAAAATAACTGTATAAATGGTAGTAATTTCTAGTGATACTGCTTTCTGCATTGAGAAATAAATTTTGCCTCCTAAGTTAATGGAATACAGCCATGTCTCCTGAGTGTGACAACAGTAGCCAACTGAATAGTCGTATAGTATTGTCGTTCTGAGGTCGCCATGCGAAAGAACCCACAAATCCAATAGCATTCTAGTTATGCCGGTTGTGTATAGCTGCACACAGTGTTACAGACTAGCTTTTTTCAACATTTCTTATCTTATTAGGGTCTACTGGCATTAATTTTTTCGAAGTTTTTGTACTTCACTAATTTAACTGACTCTGACTTGGTACTCTAACTTATGTATTCGGCCCCACAATCGATGCAGGATGTTAGACAAACTAAATTATTCCGTATAACGAGGTCAAAGGCATCCTTCAACCTATATAACTTATTTCTCAGTTTTTGGGCTTAAATTTCACCTTTATTCCCATCATGTTAAGAATCTTACCCAAAGTATCAAAGGTTTAATCTTTGTATCTCAGTCCTATCGACGTTTAACATTTTATCTTCTTGGTGTTGTCATCTTTTTTAATGACATACGGCTGGATGAACCGAAATCCAAACATCGAATTGGTATGCCGTTTTCCCTAAAATATTAGCGTTCAACATCCCACAGTGTTTCCTTTTTACGATGCTACTTAATGGTGCAGCTTAATAGTGTGAAATACAATCAGGGGGTTCTTTCATCTACTAAAATTACAGAACAGGTGCAATCCACTTCTCTGGATCTCAAAAATTTGAATATAGGAATACATTGGTAAACTCTTAGCACCAATAAGGCCACATGTTGTTGCAGGTATCTCAGTGCCATTTAGGGTAGAAAATCCCATGCGATGACAACATCATTTCCTTCTAAACATGCATGTACCACATTCGTCAGGGATGCTAAAAGAAATTCTGAAAACTATGAACAAATAGTGACTGTTTTATACCTGTAGATGTGTCTAGAGCTTTGCTTTTTCAAATATCTGATAGTAACCGAAATATTCGTTTCATATCTACATTTTCGTATGTAATGAGACAATGTTAGAATAAATTATTATTTTTCAAGTATTGGCTTTGTAAGGATTGTTTTTGATCAGTTGGAAGATTTCATGGTGAGCTGACATCAGTTAGAGAACCACTAGGAAACCTAGAAGTACTGGACAACTGTTTCCGCCTAGTTTGGGACTCTTCAACAATACGCACCCATTGGAGTTTGAACCCAGGACCCAGGTCGCGCTATGTTATGAACTGGCAGAAGTCCGAATTCATGGATTGCCCATTGGATCAGTTGGATGCCAGTGGCTTAATGGTCTAGGAGCTCGCTGACCTTGTCACTAGAAGGTCGTAGGTTCGAACCTCCTGTGGTGGGTGCGTACTGTTGAGTAGTCACAGACTAGTGGAACGAAACAGCTGGCTTTTCAGTACTCCCAGCCAGTTTCCCAGTGGTTCTCTGACAGATTTTAGACCATGATGAAATCCTCCATCCAATAAATTATTGATTACGCATTATGTAATGCCTCTAAAGTACTTTGCAGTCAAGTTTCATAGCCTAGCTTTTAGATTTCTCCATAATTGTCTTTATGTAGTGATATGAGAGAGTGGGTGTCATATCTTTTAACGGCTAGCTTATTTTCATCGATACGAAGACGAAGAGAACGTCCACTTTGGCCAATGTAGTTTTTTCGCAGTTGTTACAATTCATTTTGTAGATGACACCATTTCGACTTGGACAACATTCAAGTATTAGACAGAGGAAACACCAAGAACGCTAGAGAATTTTTAGAAGCCTAGCATTCTAATGAGTCGTCAATTAACAGACACATCGAGATAGACAAAATTTAACAACCGATAAGAAAGAAACCTCACACATGCAGGGTCAAAGTTCAAATCAGGGAAACAATCAATCCCAATACAAGTGACCTAGAGGGTGTGAAAACACACAAAAACAACCAATCACGTTCTAGATGACCAGGAAAGATGACTAGCGAACTCATGAAGAAATCTAAAAGCTCACTTCAAATTGAAGTATGCGCTGAAGATGTCGCCTGGTAGGGCGATGAAAGCTTCGCAAATAAACTATTCAGCTCAGTAAACACAACCACATCAAAACCATCCACCTATGCTACAAATCTTCTCCATCATATACAACATTAGTGTTATTGAAGTTTCAAAAACTTGAATGCAAGGAATAAAACAGTAGCGATAACGATGCGTAGAGAACAGCTTTTGCCTACATTATACCTTTTATTGTAGTAAATGAATAGTAATTTATGGGGGTTATTATTGTTGTAACTCTTTATTTTACCAGGCTTTTTTTATTTCATTTGGCTGATTTAATTTCAAACTTGTAAATCTTATTTTCTTCATAAGTTATCTATTCCCCTAAATTAGTACTTATTTCTCGCTTCTTACATTACTTTCCCGCCTCCTTCTCAAATATTTGAGTTCATGACGAGTTCAACTAAGCATTTTGATGTGACTGTCATTATCAGTTTCAAAGGGCCTAATTGCTTTCAAATCAGTCAACGAATTGACATCATTTCGACAACCATTAAACACCAGAGAGCACTGAAAATCTTCGAAGCCATTTATGACTCTAATGGGGATTGAAACTAAGACGCTTAGGTTACGAAGCTACCCCGTTGATTATTCAGCCACTGGGATGAGTTTCATTGATCAATAAATTTTAAATACAGATGATTGGTGATGCTTAGCACAACCACCAGCCAATATCCACCTACCAGACTTTGTGGATCACAATAGTCACTAGAACTCCAGGTAATTTCATCCTACAGTCGGTCACTAGTGAGCATTAGATTAATTTATAAGTTTTGGCTTGTACTGAGTCGATATTTACTTCTTGAATATTCTTGTTTTTATACTGTCTAATTTGCAATAACTTCTGTGTCGTTGAACGAACTCTAAATTCAGGCATTCTGCAGATAATGAGAACTTTTGAAATAAAGTAGTATCATTAGAAAAATGTAAGTTTGGTCTTTCATTTATTTTATGAATTTCTCAGCTAATTCAATAAGAATGTTTAGTTCGTCTTGTAAGGATTCAATGTTCTTCCTTTGGGTTATACTTTCATGTGATGAGTGAAATTCTGGCCGAACGCTAATCAACCTTCTGTCTAATGCCATACAGTTATAAATATTATCCCTTGACCATGAACCTGTCACGACATTTTCTGCATATAGGTTCTAATGGAAAAAACTTCCTGATGACGATGCAACAAGTTCTCACAAAAAACAAACTCCAAACTGCTTTAGTTGTACTACTAGTTGTCATGATTGTTTCCGAAATCTCATGTCAAGCAGTAGAATATGCTATCAAATAGACTTAAGGCTTATAAATATCCAGGCTATTTTATTCCTTTAAGTTCCCAGTGGAACAAAGGGCTTCAAGTTACAGCTTTGAACATTCAGTTACGGGATCGGGGTGTTAGTCTCATGCCTAGACTCCCCTCTTTACCGATATTACATCCGGCTAAGCGAGGTTTAGGGAGTGCGTCGGCCGGGGATCGAACCACAGACCATATGTGACGTGTTTGGCAGGCATTCTTCTGTTGTATCACCAATGTGCAACCAGACTATAGATAATACAAGTATCCCGAAACAATTTTAACGCCCACTCTGTTAGAATTATCATAAAATCATTAAAAATAATCTCAAATGTTTATGAAACCAATGCAAGATAGAATCCCTGGAATCTTTTTGCATCGTATAACACAGCTTTAGTAGAACTGCCAGATTAAACTGAAGTATGTAAGGAGTCAACAAATGGTTCTAGTGTAATTTCACTAAGTATTGGTTAATATAGTAGAATTTTCGACAACTAAGGTGATCAAAATTGGCAACTTACAAGATAAAATGATGTTAACAACCAGTAAGTTTTCATTTAAAATGTGTATATGAGGGCAATATTAACCTATTTATAAGTAATGCCTAGAAGCATTCAAAATCCCTTCGTTGTTCATCCCATGGTTCAAAGAAAATTAACAATAAGGACAATGATGGTATTTGAATCTAATTAATCGATGTAATAATGGATGAACACACTTTTCTATAATGGTATCTTCTTATCATGTATTTGACTTATTGTTACTGTTATTATTATTTAGAAATTGAAGCTGATTCAAGCAGAATGATGATAGAAATTTGATGTTCACCTTTCATTGTAAGTGAAATACCATTGATTTATTGACCTTTTCTAGGTGAATTTATGCAGGCACACCTTTAACTTTCAGTAAACTGATCTATCTTGACTGGTTTAGCAAGAAGGTAGAAATAAATTAAGACTTTTGAATGTGAAACATATGAATAGTTGGTTGGAGGTTTACATCATGAACTGACATCAGTTAGAGAACCATTGGAAAACAAGCTGGGAGTTCTGGACAGCCAGCTGTTTCGTCCCACTAGTCTGTGACTACTCATCAGTACGCACCCACCACAGGAGGTTCAAACCCACGACCTTCTGGTTACAGAGCGAGCTAGCTCGTAGACAATTAAGCCACTGAGATCCAAACAATCCAATGGACAGCCCATGAATTAAAAATTCTGACAATTCATGACATAGCGTGGTCACTGGCCAGTGTCTTCTTCGATGAGTAACTGCCTCACCTTCAACCTGCTGTACCCCAGTGGTCCTGGCTTTCCACTAAAATTCCAGATTAACCGCTGAATAGAGCCAGTCGCTAGTGAGCATCAGCTTAATTTTCAAGTAATGGTTGGTTTTGCAGGGATTTTGTTTGCTTGGTTGGAGGATTTCATTATGAGTTGACATCATTTAGAGAACCATTGGAAAACAAGCTGGGAGTGCTGGAAAGCTTCCAGCTTAGTTTAAGACTCCTCATCAGTAGGCAAGTGAACAACTTAGTAGGGAATAAAATAATCACCTCAAACCACCTATACTTCTCAAAGGAATACGATGTGGAAATCAGGCAGGCATAAAAAACTGCTAGTTTCTAAACGATGGTTTGAGCTGCACTTAAGCTAATAATTCAATGGAACGATTTATCTTCACAGAATTGAAACGCTCTTCCAGTCAGCGTTTTGTTTCTGTTATCAGCTTCAAAGAATAAATTTTAGCAAAAGATGAGTTTTACAGCTTCATATAGTGGAAAGCTGGCATGTATATATATATATATAGGCTAACATGTAAGGTTTTAGTGGTTTTGGCGTTAGCAGTCAATGAGCCAGGGGCATTGTTTGCATCAAAGTCATATACACTAAAATCATCCTACTGTTCCCCTCCTGTCTGTTTGTAAGTCAACTTGTTTTGTTGATAACTTGTGATGAATTGTGCTTATATTTTGTACGTGTCCTTTCTTGAAAAAATGTGTGGTTGAATTACGGTTGTGCTAATTTACTGGTTCCGTTGTGAGGCTAAATCTTGCCCGGTTTACTAGTTCATTGGCCTTCTATTCGGTCCAAATCTTGGAAAAAGAGGAGAGGTTGGGCATGGACCTCACTGGTTACGACTTCGCACTAGACGGAGTTTCCTGGAGTTCTAGTGCGAAGTCGTAACCAGAAAGGTCCAACCAGTCAGTCAAGTATGAGGATGGATGTCCCACCGACGACACTGGTTGGTGATCACGCTGAATCACGAATTGGTAGAAGTTAGAATTCATATTTTGGCCATTGAGGAATCGGTTCCCAGTGGTTGAATGGTATATGAGCTAGCTGGCCTTGCAACTGGAAGGTTTTAGCTACGAATCCCGGTGGGTGAGCACTGATGAAGAGTCCCAGATTAGTTGGAGGAAGTAGCTGTCCAGTACTTCCTGCTTGTTTTCAATGCTTCTCTAACTAACATCAATCCACCTTCAAACTCGTAAAAACACATCTAATCCTTACAAACCAACGCTTGAAAAAATCTTTATATTAGAAGGTAGAGTTTTAAAGTTTACTTGTATCTCTATATTCATAACTATTCCACTTTTTTCATAAGCACGGTTGTTTGCCTGTTTTCTTTCCACCTGAATGAATCTCCTACTTAAAACTTTTTCAGGGTACACGATTACCGAATTCAGTCAACTTACTACGTTCACATTGGACACAACAATGAAATCAATATTTTTAATTTTACCAATAATCTTTAATTAATTAATTTATTTATTTAATTAACAGAGAGTCCAGTAATAAATTAGTCTGGGGAGTAGAACTGATGAGAACAGGATAATAAATTATTAATTACTCTAACGACGAAACAGAAAATTTACAGAGTCACATAAAAGTCACTGAATTATTCGTAGTTCATGTTCCTTCTTATTGTCAAAGTCGAAAGATACAATTTCCAATTACTTAATCCATAGCCGTGTGCATCGGTGGTACAGTGGTAGGATGCTCACCAGCCACGCCTCATGTAGCTCGGGGTTCGACTCCAGGCGGACACACTCCTAGACCTTTCTAAGCCAGTAATAAGACTGGTAAAGAGGGAAAGAAGGTTGAGCATGAGGCTAACAATCCCATTCAGTAAAACTGAAAATAAAACCATTGCTATTGAAACTCCAAAGCTCTAGCTTGAAGCCTTGTGTTCCACTGAGAACGTACAGGAATAAAAGAAATTAATAAAAATAAATTATCCACAGCCACTTGAGATTTAATGGTAATCACTGTTGCAGGGAGAACAGGTACAAGAAGCTATACAACTTCGATATTCTATTAAAATCTGCTCATGCGATTCAACTTAATTTTAATTTTAAAGATTTGGAAAGTTTAAGGCTGATAAATGAATGTTCCACATCCTATGTTGTGTCTATTACACGAACTTATTGTTTACAGGACAAGTGATATTTTCTTCAAGTTTGACCATGGATTGATTTCGGTTAGAGAATCACTGAAGACCAGGAAGTACGAGACATCTGTTTTTTTCAGTTTGCAACCCTTCATCAGTAAGCACTCATGGTGTTTCCATGATAAAAGTGCTAATTGCCAGAAGTCAGAATTCATGAGCCATGGGATTTCAGCTCATGAGACTAAATAGTCAACGGGCTTGTCCTCGCCAACTCAAGGTCATGGATTCGATCCCTGGTGGGGTCAAGGATGAGTACTCCTTAACAGTCCCAAATTAAGACTAAACGGCTGTCTAGTACTTCCTAGTTTCCAGTAGTCTTCAAATCAACATCAATTAGTGATCATACCTGGGACGAAGTTTGTGTTATGTGTTGTCATATCTCTTTAGAGCTTGCCTCATACAAATCACTTGTGGTTATTTGAGAGTAATCGGTTTTCTCCTTTGAACACTCTCGTAAAGTTTATAAACTTGCCGTGGAATTCACACCATGCGTAAGCCTCAGCCTTCGTGGATTTCTGAAGTGTTTATAGCCATGAATCGTACAATGTAGTAGAGATTGAGAGTAAAGTGATCTGCAACTACTAAATAATGAACTTAGTTACTTGTTTTATTCGTTAGAACAAACAAATCGATCATGCTTTACGGGTAGTTACCTTAATAATTTAATAAAAATCAAACAGACATATGGTTGGCTTATGAATTTATTTCCCAATGCACGTTTTCTGGGATACAGTTTCACAAAGTAAAAAGGGGTATCATATCACGCTTGTGCTAAGTTCCCTGTGATCTACACTGCAAATTTCGACAGGTAACAAATAAAATATACCGGGGATGATTAAATGGCAAAACAGTGAGCTTTGGGAAGAAAACGTAAATGTTTATTAATAATTAATAATGATGATCTACTTTATTCCAAAACCGACAGTACTTATAATACAGAGTGGAATTCTCAGCATTTGTCACAGTATTGCATCTGATTTACTCAAAATATATATAAAATTAAAACAAAATTAACCAGAGGAATTTGTCCAAATTTACGATATAAAGTAAAAATTTTCCGAAGTACAAAGCGAGGATAATAAATACAATAATAATAATAACAATGAGTTTGTTTCAAAAAGTATTGTCGATAAAGTTTAGCATGTTATAGGTTATTGAATCTAATGTTCTGTTGATATAGTATAGTGAGGGGAAATACAAAATTACAGTTATAACACAGCTTAAATGATGTTCACACTCATGAAAAAATAAACAAATAAAAACAAGAAATTGAGAGGATTATAAATATAAGAAGAACAATAACATTAAAGGTTGATTTTGTAAGGGTGGAGGAAGAAACGGTTTATTTAGTAGTGCAAAGAAGGTTAGTGAGTTTATGCCTAACACTATTTTCATCACATAAAATACGTGCCAAATATGGTATAATGGAATTTTTATACTTCGATGTACCTGCATAAAGTCTTCTGAAAAGACTTCTTGTTTTACCTGAGGAGACACAAGGTTGGAGCTGCGGGTAGAGTGGATGCTCACAGTCTGACAAAATTGCTTTAGCTAATTTGTTGCATGACATCAAGTGCCTATCAGTGACAATGCCAATGACACTTTACCTAACGATAGTCTTTAGAGTTCTGAGAAGTATGACGTCTTTTGTAGTTGATCCAGAAAAGGATGAAGCTGAAGTGTAAAGAAGATTAGGTAAGATACACGAGTTGACAAACTGTAAGAGAAGTGGTTGGGTTATGCCTCAGTGCCTCAACTTCTTAATGTAAAACGTCAGACGAAATATTCTTTTAGAAATCGCTAAGACATGGGAAGACCAGGATAGGTCAGAAGAAAAAATTAATCCAAGATTCTTAACTTCCAACTTAGTTTCTATATCAGTATCATCAATTTCGCAAGAGTCATAGGAACCGACAGCTTCATTTAACTTTCTTTTTACATCGGAAACTGAAATTAACAGTCTGAAATTTGGAAGGATTTAGTTTTAGGCCATTAGACGGAGACCATCTGCTAACTCCTGATAGAAAGCTGTTCATTTTATACAGTCCAACTGTGAGTTAACAAAAATTGAAATAGTTAGGTCATCCGCATTCTTAACAAAGTTCATTTCATCAGAGTTAGGCAAGTCATGCAATAAGAAATAAAACAGAAAAGGAGAAAGGACAGTGCCTTGAAGGACGCCAGCCTCAGTAAGCAATGAAGTGGATGACTTCCCCTTACATATCATTCCTCTGCGTTCTGAGTGGAATACGGGACTCGAACTCGGGTTTTGGAGTGAGGTTGCTAGCCTTACGCCCAACCTTCCTACTTAAACGGGCTTACTACTGGTTAATACAGATAGACCACGGCATCAGCCTGGAGTTGAACCCGAACTCGTGTGTGGCTGCTGAGCACTTTACCAATGAACCACAGACGCCCATATATATATATATATATATATATATATATCAGTGGCTCCATGGTAGAATGTTTGCTGGCCAGGCACGGTTTCGGGTTCAATTCCTAGCTGATTCACTCTAACCTGTCGTTTGCGAGGAGAACAGAAGAGATTGGATATGAGGCTGGCAAAGTCAGCTTGCACAAAACAACACGGTCGTGTGAATCTTTAAAAGCCTGAAAACCCTATGCTTCAGTTGGAACTCATGGGATGATATATATGTATATCAATACTTAAGTCTGGAATTTTGTGAAACATAAGTGCAATCCAGATGCAAATTTACAACTTAATAAACAACGTCTTCAACGACATCAAATTCACAAGAGAAGAGGAATCCGAGAACCAAATCCCATTTTTGGACGTCTTAGTCAAGCAAAGAACCACAGGGGAATTAGAAACTCAAGTTTATAGAAAATCAACTCACACAGACGAAATCCTGAATTGCAGCAGCAGCAATCCAACAACACTTTCGTCTTCGTATCCACGAACATAAGCTAGCCGTCAAAAGACATGATATCCACCCTATCATATCACTACATACAGACAACCACGAACATCAGTTCGTCTGGGACAACGTTCAAATGCTAGAGAATGTTAGAGAATTCTTAGAAGCCTGGTATTCCAGTGAATCATCAATCAATAGACATATCGAGATAGACAAAATCTACCAGCCAATAAGAAAAAAACCTCACGCATACAGGGTCAAAGTTCAAGTCAAAAAAGTAGTCAGTTCGAATACAAGTAACCTAGAAGGTGTGAAAACACACAAAAACAACCAATCACGACGTTGAAGGTCACCAGGAGAGATGATTAATAAACTCGTGGAGAAATCTAAAAGCTCACTTCAAGAAATTGAAGTATGCGCTGAAGATGTTGCGTAGTAGGGCGATGAAAGCTTCGCGAATTAACTATCCAGTTCAGAGAACACAACCACATCAAAATTATCCACCTGACCTACAAATCTTCTCTATCATATCTAGATACAAATAGTATGAACTTTTGTGCATATTTTCACTGTGTTTTGGCCTCAATAATTACAGTTGTTTCAGTTTTTTTTTAAATAATCACCCTTCTTTATATGTGTAAACTCCTTAGGTTTTTTCGTCTGCCTACACTTAGATTCATCTTTTACAAATACAAATCACCTTATAACTATTTGGCCGGCAGTAAATTCGCAAAAGTTTATTGACTTACTTTTGTGTTAATTAATGATAGATAGAAGGATTTTGTGTAAAAAAGAAAACTGCTAATACTTTCTTACCATCCAACTTTCATTTTTATGATGTGCTAGCTAGTATACCAATGATTCGTCACTGTATCCATATCAGTAAAGTCAGAGTGTTTTAGATAGATTGTGGAGTGATTGATGAATAGCTAAGACGATTTATGTATGATCTTTAGCTTTCGTACTGCACAAAAACGAAAAATGCACAACCTATAAATTAGCCTGTTTCTTTCTCTTTTTTCAATAGCTAAATGATCAGTAATCAATAAGTAGCTATATATATATATATATATATATGAATTCTTCGCTTGATCGGTGATGATTCACTATCAGTTCAGCGTGCTTTTATACATATTCTTTTGTTATACATAGGTCAATCTATGTTTAAACGTGTTTATTTGCCTAAAACGGGTTAAAGTGGATTAATGTCAGTGAGTTATAACACAAATACATGCATGCATGAATGCATACATGCCTCTACACATACATGTTGCATATCAAAACTACTTGTAATGAAGTGGGTCATAAACTGGAGATTTAAAACATTATTTTATTCCAGTCATTAATCTAATATAATTATCTATCCCTTTTTAAATGCCATATAAGGATAAAATGATCATTTTTATTAGTTGATTATGTTATTTTTACCGTGAAAGCTTCCTTTGAAGAAATAAAACCTACCAGAGTGGTGAATGAATATGATTTTGACCATTTCTGTTTTGAGTGAAACAAAATTATCATTAACTAAGTGAATAATTGTTTCCTCCTAGTTTGGGACTGTTCAACAGTATTCACCCACCAGAATTCGCGCTCAGGACCTTCTGCTTACAAGGTGTACTGTTGACAAGTCCCAAACTAAGACGGAACGGGTGTCCAGTATTGCCTGAAGGTTTTCCAATGGTTCTCTAAATGATGTCAGCTCATAATGAAACTTTCCAACCAGTCAAACAAAAAAACCCTGCAAAACCAAAAATTGATCTGACGCTCACTAGAGACTGGCTCTATTAAGGCAGTCAACCTGGGGTTCTCGTGGGAAGTCGTGACCAGTAGAGTACAGCAGGTTGAAGATGAGGTAGTAGTTGTGTTATGTCACGAATTTGTAGAATTTAGAATTCATGGACTGGCCATTGGATCAGTTGGATCCTAGTGGCTTAATTGCCTACGAGCTCGGTGGCCTTGACAACAGAGGGTTGTGGGTTTGAAACCTGTCAGTGGGTGCATATTGCTAAGGTGTCCCAAACTAGATGGGTGAAGCAGCTGTCCAGTACTCCCAGCTGATTTTCCAATGGTTCTCTAACCGATGTCAGCTCGTCATGAAATCTCCCAACCAATCAAACAAAATCCTTTACAAAACCAATATTTAAAAATACATGTGATAAAACTGGACGAGAAAGTAAACTGTTGATATTACGTAAAACTATCCGTTCTAACCTGAGACTGAAGACAAATGGCTTTGGGAATAACTTTGTCTCTGGTCAATGAATTCAGTAATTTTGGAGATGGAAATATATCTTTCAACCGAGTTTTTTGCATATCTGGTGAGGCATAGCAATGTGTTTCGAATGTAGTCTCCAATTTTTGTGATTTGTGTCATGAAGACAATAGGAAGCTGGCTAGCTAGGTAGATACATCGTTTAAAGACTGCTTAATGGTTTCATTACTGGCGTTATCTAGAAATAATATTCATCACTGCTGTATGACCACTTAAACTTCTGGACCTGCACTTCTGCCACACAACCCACTAACTTGTTGGTTTACCCCTGATGCTATCTAATCAAAGAATGCTGTTCAAAGATAAACTTGAGCAAGTAAAATGTTTTTAAATTTTTCTATTTCTTTACGTTCCCAGCGAAAAATAGGGCTTCATGCTAGGGGCTTGAAGTTTCGGTAGCAGTGGTGTTTATTTTTATGGGATGGGGTTTCTAGCCTCATACTTAACCTTCCCTCTTTACCAGTCTTATTACTGGCTTAGCGAGATCTAGGAGTGCTTCGGTAGGGAATTGAACCTCGGAATATATGCATGGTTGGCGAGCGTCCTAACCGCTAAACCACAACTGAAGGCCAGAGTGACAGATGATGGAGAAGGTCTCTTTTTCTTCATCACTCAGGTAACCAATATATTGCCAAAAACATTCAGGTACTGCATACTCCAAGCAGCAGAGGTTATTTCGATTCGCTTGAAACAACCGGTGCTCTGTGTCCAGAAGAAGCAAGTCCACCCACTACTACTGCCCTGGCCAGACATCAGTGAAGACTCTAAATTAATGAATTTGTATTATTATCTTTCCTAATTTTTCTGACATTCAGCTTATTTTATCTTGATGCTATTGAACTGTAGTCCATTGACATTATTATTTTACGAGTTGATCATGGATTGATATCAGTTAGAGAACCATTGAAAACCAGGGAGTACTGGACAGCTGCTGTTTCATCCTAGTTTGGGAATCATCGGCAGTGGGTGCGTACTGCCGATGATATCAATCCGTGATCTAGTCGTAAAACATAACTAATCCTTACAAACCAAACTATAGAAAGATATTATTATTGATTCGATGTTATTTAAACAACATAAGTGTTGTTAGTAGCACTAATTCATTCACTATAAAGTATATGTAACTGTAGAACCTGATGAAGAGCTGTCGAAAAGAATATTTTTTATTCAGTAACCATCCTTTTGAAAATATAAAATTGGAAATATATATGTGTTTAAACGATAGAGGTTATGCATTAATGACCGTGGAAACTCGTTAGGTGAATGCTTGATTCCTTCCAAAAACAAAACGTAAAATCAAATGCTCCAAACTTAAATAAATCTCGGTAGTCAACTAACTTCATAATGTACTTGTGATTTTCGTTATGTGAAGTGTTACTTTAGCCTTTCATCGCATGTGAAGTATAGCTAATCGATCTCAGAACATAAGGAGAACAATTTACGCACTCGTGGGCTAACAAGTTTCTTTCTGTCTACTGATGGTTATATCTTACACTAATCAGAAAATAATTTGTATTTAAAAAGTCTGTAAAATGGATTTGTGCAAATTTAGAATAAGTGTTTTCATTAACTATAGCAACCTTTAGATAAGGCATATAACTGTAATTATCACGTTTCATAGAAATATTTACTTAATAACAGGCTAATTTTTTTTAACGAGTATGACCACCGATTGATATCAGTTAGAGAACCATTGAAAGCCAGGGAGTACTGGACAGCTGTTTAATAAGTCCTGGTTTGGTACTCTCCAGCAGTACCTACCCGCTGGGATTCGAAACCAGTACCTTCCGGGGACAAGACAAGCTCGTAAACTATTCATCTACTAAGACTCAATTCAACGACCATCCCATGAATCCTAACTTCTACCAATTCGTAATTTAGCGCGACATCCATCCTCACACTTGACTGGATGGACCTTACTGATGCTCACTGTAGATGATTCCCGAACTAGAATGAAACAGCTGTCCAATACTCCCTGGTTTTCAATGAGTTATTTTAAGTGATATTGATGTACGGTCATACTTGTAAAAACAAATCTAATCCTTACAAACCAACTCTTGAAAGGCTAATTTTTATGAGAACTATTTGATTGAAAGTCTAAAGGAAGCAGTTTCGCTTTTTAGGAACGATATGTGGCAAGCGGTGAGATATCCGTGTTTTTGTCCAAATCAAAATTCGATTATATATATACCCACTCACACACACTTCGAAATATTTGTAGGAACATCCAAAGTTTAATTGTGCTGTGTTGTTCTTCACGAATGTATCACAACCTACTTTTAACTTTACATGTATGCAGAAACACTAAGGAATATTTCGTAATCTGTTATAATTATTATTGTTTCCTTTAGTTCTTAGAGAAGCATATGGCTTCAGCCACACGTCTCCATTGCGTTAGGTTTTCCGCCAACGTTTTTACCCGGCTCCACGTCTGCCTATATACTTTCATCTCCTCTTTACATGACCTCCTCGATGTCACTCTCGCACTGACGACCAACTCACCGCTTCCCATCAGGCTGCACTCAAGAGATAGCCTGGTACGTGATGTCACTCACTTGATGGTTTCCTCAGAGTATGGCCAATCCACCTCCATTTCTCCCCGCATATTTTTTGCACAGTTGGTTCCTGCTGGGTTGGTTGGTTCGTTCTCAGAGATCCCTGTTGCTGATCTTTTCTGGCCGGTCATCTGATCTTGAGCAGAATTGAGTGAAGACAGCTGTTGTTGAAAACCTATGCATAAGCCTCATTGCCTGATATATGGTGTGGGAAATCACACTTAAAATTCATTCGAATGATAGGTGAAGCTGAAATTAAGAGAAACACTTGACTAACTAAAAGAAGAAAGTGTCTTAAATATGCAAGAAGCCAATGTATACAGTAAATACAAATTGTGAAACCTCTGATTTTTTCTAATCTACACCTAATTATATGGGATGAATTACGGTTACAATGGGGTTATTCTTTAAGACAAAGATATTTTTTAGTGAATTAACGCCCTGAGAATCAGATGATTTATTTGATATAATATTTTACTAAACTCTTTTGTCCCAAATGTTTAATCGCCAAAGGTATCACAGTACTACTTTTTATTTTATAAATATATATATGTTTATATATGCATAGACATAATGAAGAAATAAGGACAATCAAAGAGAAACCATACCCTAGTTGGTGCGTATTGATGAAGACTTCCAAACTAGGACGAAACAGCTATCCAGTATTCCATGGTTCTTAATGCTTTTCTAGCCGATGGCGGCTGGTGATCAAACTGAAGCAGATCATATGTCTACAAAATAGCTTTTGGAAGTAAATCTGATGCTTGATACTGACTCGCTACAGGATGAAGCTGTACGGAGTTCCGCCGAGAAGTCTTGGCCAGCGTAGCACAGCGTGTTGGAAGTGAGGACAAATACTCGCTGTCGAATTTTTTTGAAGTTGGAATTCATGGACCGTTATATCGCTTCCTGGTGGCTGAATGACCTACGAACTCAGAAGGTCCTGGGTTGGTGCTTACTGCCGATGAGTCCGAAACTGTTACGAAACAGATGTCCGCCACTCCCAGGTTTCCTAATGGTCCTCTAACTGAAGTCAGTTCCTGACCAAACTTGAGACAAATCCCTGAATGACTAACTCTTGAAAAGAAACTATACCTCAAGCGTTCTAGCAAATGTAACGAACAGTGAATGCATCAGTTTCACATAATAAAGTCTTGACACTTACTGTAAAACAGGTCCTTTACCATGATAAAACCAAGTATTGGAACTTATGTGAACACAACAGATCTTTTTTATATTTTGACATATTAACTTGGTGCTGTTAAATCTCTAAGAAACACTTTGTCAACAAATTATTTGGCTCTTTTGTACTTTCGTTGTTGCACTGGTTGAAATAATAAGCGTGATAAGGTTGGTTCTGTTAACAATATTGTGACTCAGTCTAATTGAATTGATCGAATATTATCATTTCTGAAAAACAGATTATCTACATTTGTTAGAGAAACAAACTAACTTTTGTCTTCCTTTCCTGTCTACTAGTGTAACAACAGAAGACAAGAGCCAGGCAACAGATCGTTTTATTACGAAAATCAACACGTATTTATATAAATTTCACATACATTATTATAGCCTAGTCAAGTCGACAAACGCAGTCTTCTGATTGGTTGTTTTCGAGTTCCTCGGAAAGTGGAGCCATCCATCTGCGAATCATATTTGCCCATGTTTAAGTTTGCTATGATTGGTTGTTGAAACAGCCTTGTTCATATTTTCTCACGGCCCATATTAGTGACCTAGACACTGACGTAGATTAATGTCAACCAATTGGCTAGCAGGCTGCTCTAACCACACTAGTAGGTTTTAAGAAACTAAGAGTTTTAATCAAAGACAGCTGTGTATTTTGATATAATGAAAGGCATAAACCTAATAATTGAAACATATAAGCAGTGGTGACTTTAAAGAGTTAGCGAAACATCATAATATTTGGAAACACTTCATACTGGGAAGCAACTAACGGATATCCTCTACCAAATGAAGACAATATGGTATCGAATCCATTTTATCAGCAGTAACAACCTCTCAGTATTAAATTAAATTATTGTTATTGTTGAATTATTATTATAGCTTGATTCCACACAGTATTTTTTGTGCAACTATGGAATTTTCAGCATGTGATATCGGTAGCCCAAATCTAGCAGGCCGACCATTGATATCAGGTTTGCGTTGTCGGGGGATTGAACCCCGGACCATATGCATGGTTAGCGAGTGTCCTAACCACTGCGCCACCGACGCACATTTAAGCGGTAACTTATAATTACTTACTCCATTTCTAAACATGCAAAAATATACATACAAATCCAATGCATTCCTATCAAGTAGGTTTTTTCTTGTAGCCACATATCAGCACTGGTCTTCTTATATTTTCTTGTGCTCAGTAATGCAAAGAAATCCGGGAGAGGAAAATTTGTTAACCGTATTCAGTTCAAGTTAGTCACTGCGATTAGTTCTGTCTTTAACTGTTTATTTTCTATTTGATTAACTCAGATATCGATATCAGTCAAACACTAAATATAAATGTTCATCACAACTGATGACATAATAAAGAGTATCTCCATCATTTGATCTCCATAATTAATAGGTATTTAGGGAATTTAGAAGAACTAATTCAGTTTTAGATTTTTCCCGTCAATTAATTGGACCGAAGTTCTAGGTCTCACGTTCACATGTCGGCTTCTTGTGCAGATGCTTCGACGATGTCTGGGCATGTAATTAAAAGTTAATTGGTGGATAGTAACTAGCACTGGAGTCCGGGATGCACATTTCGTCCTATTTTGGACTTGTTAGCTGTATGTGCCTGCATTTCGTAGTGAGTGATGATTTTCCCAATGAGGCTCAAGCCTGAGAGTGAGCACTTCGGTTCAACCAATCGATGGGAAAATCTAAAATTGAATTAAATAATTAATATGACCCGTTGAATAAGAAGTGAATAACACTTTGCCGTTTGAAAATATGGGCACTGGGTTCGAGCCTCGGTGGGAACATCATCACTCACTGAGGAATGCAGGTATATCCAGACGACGGGTCCAGAATAGGAAGAAATGCGCATCCTGGCTTCCATCCAGCAATTAAATTAGAAGAACATTAATTTATTTTACTTTATTACTTCAATGAGTATCGGTTATGTGTCTTAAAATAATAGTGTTACAAAACAGTGATGAAATACACAGATACATCAAATGTGTTTTCGTCCTCAAACTGCATTCTTCACCTAATGTTACAACAGTTTACGTTTATTCAAATGCTGCTTAGATTCTAAAAGCTTCCCTAATTACAAAATTTCACAAAGATGGAGGATTTTTTATCACTGGCTTGTTTGGAAACATGTAACGTTTGCATCACATGAGAAGTGGACTTCTGCAATAGTGAAAATTACGTTTAATATTGATTGTCTTGACCTTTACAACAGACATTTTCTATATTTCTTTTGCTCTGCAATTAGGTAGATTTTCCGAAGTAGAGTCACTAGCCCCATTCCCAATTTTCCCCTTTTTTCCCGACTTGAGAGCCGCCATTAAACTAGGCGAGGAACTCTGGCGACGAACCAGCCATGAACCTATTACCCAACAAATATGGAATTGGATTGGAATATTATACTCTAAGGAGACCACTGGGTAAAACTACGCATCAGGTATTCACTTGAGCGGGACTCGAATGAGAGACAGCCAGCTGGTCGTCCGAAGGCGACATGAAGGAGATCGTGTGAGTAGGAAATGAAAGCTGATGAACAGTCATGGAGTCAGTCAAACAAGACTTCAGAGAAGAGAGTAAAACGTCGATGTGCCCTGTATTCCATTTGGAAGGTAGGCAAATAATAATGATGATAAAAAGGACATTACTGTTCACAATAACAGGTGTTATAGCTAAATAAGTAGATCAAGTAAATTAAGGGCAGACAACTGTTTGCTTTGCTTTGCATTTTGTTTTTATTTAGATGAAGAAAGCTTGGGTTGTCCAGGGTGACTTTTCTCTTACTAAAAACCAATCGACACAATTTTGAACACTTCCGGTTAAGTGAACCTCAAGTGTATTAATAACACCTAACAATGAGTTGTTATTTCGAAATGATTGATGGTATCCTTTAAACACCTGAACCCCTTTATCTGATGACTGAGTGATTTACACAAAATCATCAAGTATTATTTATTTTGGTTCATACTGCAACCATAAGAACCAACCATTCATAGACAACTGCAGCTGCTTCAAAGTAGATGGTAAACAGAACAAGGAAGTATCTAACTGAATTTATGCAAATTATTCTCATAGGTTTTTTCTACATTAACTGTAGAAAACGTTAGATTCATTTTCACATATACCCCTTTAAGGGGTAAAGTGCGGAATCATCGACACTTCTTAAGATGATCTATGTCTCTAGTGACAATCAATTATTCAGAAATATGAAATTGAACCACTAAAAACCAAGAGCAAAGGCCTAATTCTCACCGTCAGGAGAATAAATAGTCTCCATATTAAGTGCCTAAAGTTGAATCCAGTCTTCATAACATTACACACAACCTTAAATGTTATAGATGACTGAAACAAACTTGGGTGAGCGTTTCCTGTTGGAATTAAAGTTCAAAATAAGTAAGTGGAAAGTCTGACAGTTTAAATTGCATCACTATTTAGCTGTTCTACCTAGTTCTATAAACTATAAGACTTTCAGGAAGGGAATATTCCTACAAGTTACCAGTTCATTTATTTAACTGAGACTAGTCTCATGTTTGATAAAGTCAAGCATATAGACTATCCCAACATGCTGTCGTTCGTAACTATCAGACATCGTGAATCATTGATAAGGACTTTAGATTCAATCAAGTGATGTATTCAGAGTTACTTGTCTCCCAGACATTAAATGTAGTACCTTAATGAGGACTCATCATATTCATGAAATGAATATCATTTGTTTTTTGCAGGATTTCATCATTAGCTGACATAAGTTAGATAACCCTTGGAAAACTGGCCAGGGAGTGCTGGAGAGCTGTTCCGTCCTACTGGATTGGGACTCTTCAGCAGTACGAACCCACACCACAGGTTCCATCCTAGGACCTTCTGATTACAAGGCGAGCTAGCTCGTCGACCACTAAGCCACTGGGACCCATTGATCCAAAGACCAGTGCATGAATTCTAACTTCTGCCAATTCACGATATAGCGCAACCGCTAGCCAATATCTTCGGCGAGTATTTGTCCTCATACCCGACCTGCTGCACCCTACTGGTCACGACTTCCCACTGGAACCCCAGGTAACTACCCACCTTAATAGGGCCAGTCGCCAATGAGCATCTCATTGGTATTCCAACCCCGGTGGATGCATACTGATGAAGAGTCCCAAACTAGGACGAAACACCTGTCCAGTACTCCCAGGTCTTCCTATGGTTTTCTAACCGATGTCAGCTCATGCTGACATCCTGTAATCAATCAATCAATCAAATCCCTACAAACCAATACTTGAAAATCATTTATTTTTACTAATAAGTCTAATTCTTACCACAACACATGGCACTCTTGTTCGTGAAAAGTAATTTAACATGCTTCCTACGATAAGTGTATGCACACTTTGTAGCACATATTGGACAAACAGACATCCTTTTTTAGAAAACTATATCGCCTTAAACATCAGAAAATAATGAATGAAATATTGTATCACAGCCACTAAATAATTTTATCTACTTAAATAAGAGCTAAATTATGCTTAAAGTAAATCATTTTAAGTCTATTTACCTTTTTAGAGATGTTAATCAATTGGTTTCCCATAGTCTGTAAATTAAAATACCATATGTGTATGTAGAGCATTTTTTTTCTAATAATGTTAATTTACTGGCGTCATACTGTTTTGTTAATAAAGTGACAGATGAATGGAATTCGTTTTCGAGTATTGGTTTGGTAGGGGTTTGATTGATTGGTCATATGATTTCATCATTAGCTGACATCAGTTAGAGAACCATCGGAAAACCTGCAGGTACTACTGGTCAACTGTTTCATCCTAGTTTGGGACTCTTCATCAGTAGGCATCCACCTCCAGCGTCCTAACCCACGACCTTCTGGTTACAAGGCTAGCGAGCTCGTAGGTCATTAAGCCACTTGGACCTGATCGAATGGCCATCCAATGAATTCTAACTTCTGCCAATTCGCAAATTAGTTTTAATCTATTTCAACAAAGTACAAGCATGGGCTTTCTTAATTTAACAGAAAATATATAAACGCTGAAAAAAACCTCTACGGAATTGCTTAAGTTTATGCTCAGGTGACTTGCAGTCAGGCAGCTAGGTAAAAAATTACTATTTCACTCTTGACCTCTTGTTTATGACGTTTGCAATCATGAATACGTCATGTAACTTATAGAATTCCAAACTTTGTTGTTATTAGATGGTTGGAGGCAATCGAAAAGAAGCCTTCAAGCTAGGTTTCGTGCTTGCCAGCATTCGTCAACAAGGTGGATCTGAAATCTTAAAAGAACTCATGTCCCTTCTGAGATTCGAACCCGCGTCACCCAACACTTCAGTCGGAGATATTAATACTGAGCTATTCGGGTTCGGTACTGACGTTCTGTAGGACTGTTTTGGATACTCTGACTGAACACTAACCAGAGTTATGCGTGCAGTCCCTTTTCCGTGGCAGATTCATTAATACAATGCCACCGGTGATAGAAAGAACTTCATGTTGACCAGCCCTACTGACTAGTTAACTAGGAATCAAGAGGCTCAACATGTATTTTTTCTCAAATACGGTTTATTTCCAAAGAAAGAGTTACTTTAGAAGTCTGAACATTGTATCTGGTATTGCGCATGTGAAAAGGAAATAGATAAAAATAGGGGTAATAAATACTGATAATGTGACTTCATTTAGTCTGTTTTTTACTTTTAACCATGTATATTCCTTGAAATCACATGTTTCTGAGTATGGCAAATCTGCAGCTTGAGGTAGAACATAAAACTCCACTAATTGAAGAAAGAAATTCAATCCCGTCTTAAATTTCATTGAGTTCCATTGCAGATTCCTACATTCAGTCAACACGCACCGTTATGACCACTTCATGAAATTCATTCTAAGCATGGTAACATTAAAAGAAAACGAATAAGACGGATATTTCTATTCATGCGTTTGAATTTAGAGAAAAATGATGCGTGAGATTGGCAGACGATGTGTTGTTGTTCAAACAGTCGCATGTAGCACATGTAACGGAAACAGAATGTTGTCTTTTTTATCAATCAGAAAGTGTATTAAGCACCCTTGGAAAAAAATCAAAGGGATTTTAAGTTGAAACACTAGTACTCATTTGGTTTCACACCAAAACGAAAACAAATTTTGTCTTTGAAAACTTTACAGTATGACTTAGTAGACTTAGAGAACTCGGTAAATCACTTTTATCATCAATTTCGAAAGCTGATCATGTCATTAAATATTCTTGAAAACAGTTTGCCCATTACTTGAATTATTGCGTTCTAAAGTGTTGATCCTATGTGAACAACGATAAGCGTAAACTCACTGGATGAAGGAGAATTACAAGAGCTGTACCAGATCTAAAAAGCTAAAATGATAAAAATTCGAAGGAGTATGGGTGAAACAAACCCATTCATGCATAGGTTTCGATGAAATAGTCTGGAACAGAAATCTGAAATGTTGGCGAAACGTCAGTTAGTCTAAATAGATATAGCCGAATAAACTGTCTTGGCAAATATTCAAGATCACCCTGAGTACCTAACTGATTGTTTTATTGAAGTGAATTTACCAAGGATAATATCTAATGCAGACAGATTAGTCCGGAAAAGTTCACAATATGTGAAACTTTAACTTATATTGTTATTATTATACCCTTGGGTTTCTAGTGGGACATCAAAGGGCTTCAAAAGCATATCTCCATCTTGTTTTATTTGATGCTGTCCTCTTAAGCTGGGTCCACGACTACCTATAATCTTTCATCTCCTCCTCCCTACATGATCTCCTTCATGCCACCCTCACACTGACGACCCACTTGTCACTTCTCATTCGGATTCCACTCAAACGATGGTTTGCATTGAACACGATGTCATTGGATGGTCTCCTCAGCATATTCCCAGTCCATCGCCATTTCCTCCTACATATTTGTTGAACAGTCGGCTATTGCTTAATTGGTTTGTTGCCAACCAGATTTTCTCGTTGCTAATTATTTCTGGCCATTTGACCTTCAGTATGAAGCCGGTGAAGTGGGCAGCTGTCGATAGAAGTTTGAAACCTGCTGGAAATCATTTTCGTGACAGGCACTTCATGTTTCTGACCCATATAAAAGAACTCATTAACTTCATATTTGTGTTGAGAATCCGAATCTTGTTGTTCATGTCATGGAGTGCAGAAAATTCCCAAACTGCTTCAGGTTGATAAGGGTGATTCTGGCCTTTCCAATTCTGGTCGACTGTGAAATCTTCATCCGTTCCGCCTGTGTGTGTGGTTGAAACTGTGATACCTAGCCGTGTATGTGAAGGAAGTAACCTCTGTCAGGTTCCTCCTGCTGATGTTGATTGGCGCTGGTTTTTGCTGTTACTATCGATGGTGGTTGGCTGGTTATCTTCAACACCTCCGTCTCCATCTTCTCTTTGTTCACCTGGAGTCCTGTCTTCGCTGCCAGCCTCTTCAGCCAGTTTGTTGGTTTTCGTCCACAAATCTTCGAATCTAAGTTACTTTATTTCATTTACCTATAAACAAGATACGTTTTCGTGACAATATAGTCATAAAAAGAAGACTTTAACAGCGAAGAAAATTTTCTTTCCGACGATCTATTTTCAAAAGTTGTACATTCGAGTTTAAATTCAACGTTTATTTTATACAAACTATCTAATAATGATGAAGTCATTTCAAAAGGCTTTATGCGAGCACGTCTAAGTATAGAAATTCCACTATACCATATTTGGCACGTATTTTATGTAATGAAAAATAGCATCAGGGACGAACTAACTCACCTTCTTACCATTAGCAAACATACACTGCGTGAAAAAAACCGACTGTTATTATTATAGTTATTATTCTCAATTTGTACTTTGCACATTTTTAACTTTATTCCTACTGTAAATGTGAACAAATTCTTGTGGTTAATTTTATTTTATATTTTGAGTAAATTAGATGTAATATTGTGACAAATACTGAGAACTCCATGCTGTATTAAAAGTACTGTTTGTGGAATAAAGTAGATTATCCTTATTAAAGTGGAAAAACATTTTGGCAGTGCATGAGTTCAAATGAAATCTGTATGTGAAATGCAGTGCTACTAATTTTCACAATAACAATTATAATTGTATAATAAAATCAAATCAAACAGTGAAGTGAAATAAAATTATGAAAACAATGTTACTCTGGCTATGGTTAAACGACAATCTGTGTGTAATGCTTTTAAACACAAACATCTAGTTTGAGGTCCATAATAAACAGTGATTAGGCCATGAATAAATAAAGCATTTGAAGTCTTCTTGCGTGATATTGCAGAATTGTGAAGATTACTTTAAAGTATTTACACAGATGTGGTCGATTTCCAACGCTGACAGTGTATTCTAGGCTATCACTATTGATATATTGCTTTCCAACTTCGGTTAACCAGGTTAGGCGATGTTCACAGACTGGATGTTATTTATGTATGATCGACTTACTTTGCTCAACAGGAACAAGTAAGTCAACAATTACACAATAAGGTGGCTAGATATGTTATCTTATCCTTAATACATCACTAGATTATCTGTCTTCTGGAAAGTATGAATTTCAAAGCAGGATCATAGATCGTTTCAGCAGACATTCGGGAATTTCGGCTTTGATGACACCTGAGAACTGTTGCATCATTAAGAAACTTTTCTTGGGAATAGTCATCACCTTAGGTGACAGCTGTGTTCTTCCTCATGTTCCAGCTAATAGATCTTGATGGACAGCCATCTTCGAATATAAGGTATTACGCAGAGATACCGATTCAGTTTTTGTTATATTTTCCGAGCGTCGGTGGCACAGCGGTTAGGACGCTCGCCAACCATGCACATGGTCCGGGGTTCGATCCCCGACCGACGCACTCCTAAACCTCGCTAAGCCATAAATAATGCTGCTAAAGAGGAAAGGTTGGACATAAGGCTAGCAACCCCATCCTGTAAAATAAACACTGCTATAGAAACTTCAAGCCACTAGCTTGAGGCCATATGTTCCACTGGGAACGTGAAGGAAAAATTATTATATTATTATTTTCCGAACAAATTTTTCGAATGGTTAAACATAACGAATGTATTAGATTTTGTTTTCTGAACAGTGGGACACACATCTGGAACATATTAAACTATCCAGTTCATAGTGGTCTCACCACACTGACCCTTAGATAGATTTCCCCTGATCTTCTGGTGAGTAACACGTCCATTACTTCAAGTCATTTAAAAAATTCCAGAACGAAGCTTCAAGTTATCCGTAAACAATTTCAAAAAGGTGTTATACCACACACACTCACACCTATCATTCTGATACACTTACTTAGACAACAGAAAACTGAAAACCTTTAGCAACCTATGATGCATATTGAATAAGCATTGACCATCTTGAGTCAGAGATTTAATACGTAATAGTATAAGGAATACGGTAAACCCTGACGTGGTCGGTTTTCAGAGAGGCCATTGTTTTGCAGTTCACAGTTAGACACAGTAGGATAGAGTAAAGTCATTTCTTAAGCCTGTAACCAGATTTTATTCCAAGGAGAGTTTTATTAAAACCGGCAGTATTTGATAAATTCGTTATAAACACGTTGGATGCATGTTTTGATTGTTCTTACAAATAATCTGATGTTTCACTCTTTTAAAAATCATCAACTTAAAGAGTTAACTTTCCTTTCGATAATCCTTCTTTTTGAATATATTGTCATTTGCTAATATACAGTGCTGTAATTCAAAACTCATTATTATTATTTTCAGTTACATGACTGGTAGACTCTTGGGATAACACTGGATTCCAATAATTTAGCAAAACTTTCATCTGCCTTTAGTTTCTCATTGAATAATAGCTGAAACTCTTATTAACCATTGTGTTCAGCGGTCTTTATAGAATGAATCTGTGCCAAAAAGAGCAGTTGTTACAAAGAACAAATCATTTCAGTAGGGGATATCATCCTCGTATTATTCTTTTCTTCATACCGTAGCAATGCACTTCCGCTGAAACATAAACGCTTTCCAACAACATGTGAACAGCGCAGCAGTCACACCATGCCAACATGCTATCTAAGCTATTCACAGTTTCCAACAGTCTTGACAAACTATTACACAATTTTTATGAATTGGTTTGTAGGGATTTGATTAGTTAGAAGTTAAATCACAAGCTGATACCAATTAGACATAACTCGATTATAAATTCTGTTGAAGCATTGTACACCTGAAAATCCAACGACGTAGAACCCTTATTTCTGATACAATAAGCTGACAAGACAGCATTCTGTTTACAAGTAGTCTTTCCAGATCATTTATTCGAACGATAAATAGCCTTGCAAACTTCACAGATAAATTGATAGAATACTTGACTGTTTGGAAGAGTATGTCTCTGATGAAAGTCCGGAAGAAATAATTAATTTACTTCCACATCGACCACTTGATTTTTACCTTCTTCAGGCTATCGAATGCGAGGAAATGAAACCGGCAGCTGATAAAATCCCTTTCTACAAATGACTAACTGACAGTCCCCGCCTCCACACTCACTGAGTGACGAAAAAGAACAGGTTACAAGTTTCTTTATAGTTTTAAATGCATCAAGTTAACTATAAACGAATTGAGCAGATAAAAGTAACTAAATCACAACATTTTGCTTGTTCCTACTGAATATACATAAAATGGATAGTAGTCGTATGGTAGTGAATACATTAATGAACAGATGTGCTTTCTTTTCTTTTTTTTAATTAAAAAAATTCCCAAAAATTTTGTTATACACTAAGAATAAACGGGAGTCAATGAAAGCTTTAAAATTCGATAAAACTGTCTAATTATAAACTGACAGTTACAGCTTAAGACATTGCTACTGTTAGTTGTATTAGCTATAGGAGGAAAGTACAAGGTTATACAACAGTTAAACCGAATGATTAAATGAAGTCATGAGGAATCAAGATCTGAGCTTTGTTCACAGAGAGTTACTTGAAAGATCGGGATTGAGGTATTTTTTCAAAGTTACTGCCATAATTCACTTTCACCCTCTTACGACAACAGTTAATGCAAAGTTGAAAATAGTTTGATGTCTGATTCTTACCACTTTTTGTAGATTTCCATACCTCAGCACTTTAGTTAAATATGTGTGAGTTATTTTTTACGGGATGGGGTCGCTAGCCTCATGACCAACCTTCCCTCTTTACTAGTCCTATTACTGGTTTAGCGAGGTTTAGGAGTGCGTCTGCCGGGCATCCGACCTCGGACCACATGAGGCTTGGTCGGCGAACATTCTACCGCTGCGCCACCGCCACAAAATGTGTGAGGTACAAGTATCTTATTATTTTAAGTCAGTCCGTGTAAACATTTAAAAATTAGATGTTGGGATCATTCAATCCACGAAATACCCTAGATACTGATTTTTTATTTATCAGCAGTCAAGTACTTTCTGAGATACGAGCCCTCAGGATTTGGTACGAAACTGAAGTCATTCACAAAGTACATTAATGACTACTCTATTCTTTTTCAAATGACGTATTTATCTGACTGGTGTCTGTTTTGAGATGACGAGTGTACATTGAAAAATGTCGACGACTAAGTCACCAGAAAATAGTGAATGTAACCGTCTAGTTCTAAGAGTTTCCGGTGAAAATTTTATACAGAAATACAAGAGGATCGCATACTTCTTCTGAGATTCTAACCCAGTACACCTGATAGAGAAATCAGCAGCTCTATCGCTGGGCAATTCCATTCACTGCGTTTTTCCTAGTTCCACAGTTTGTAGACCAGTCTGACCATACACACGCTTGAAGTTTATGCTTTGTAGTTAACAAAAAAAGAGTGATTCCACTAGGTGATTAACCTTCAGGTACTCTTAAAATCTAAATACTTTGCACTGTATTTAGTTGACTTTAACACTTTGAAGGTAGCTTAAGTTGACTGTAATTATTTGTGAACTGATATAGTTTTTGATCCTTTTGTGGTCTGAAAGGAACACAGAACTACAAGCTGGAGCTTTAAAGTTTCAGAAATGTTTGAGTATTTTTTTTGAGGAATCGGGTTGACAGCGTAACGCTTAACTTTCTCTCTTTACGCGGTTTACTACAGATGAGGCAGATGTCGATCGGGAATCAAACCCAAAACATGTGAATTGTTTTAAAGCATTCCATCTTTGAACTGTCAACGTATTATTGGTTAAAAGGAATACTAAAGTAACAAACTATTTTACTAGTTCACTCATGGATCGTAATCTTTATTTACTTTAACCCTTGTGCGGTATTTTCTTACAAACCATATAATGATAAGGCATGCATGTCTTATGAGCACTTATTTTCCAACATAATTTAAATTCTTTAAGTAGACAGAACTATGCCGCTAATGAACGCAAAATTGTATTTACTCATGACGATTTCCACACTTATGTTTTAAAACAATTCATTCTTAGTGAAGCCTCATTTCAAGTTTAATCAAGGATTGACATTAACCGGAGGAACAATGGGAACATGGAAGCATTGGACAGCAGTTTCATTATAATTCTGAACTCATCATTAGTGTGCACCCATACTGGGTTTCAAACCCAAGACATTCCGACTACAAAACAAGCTTGTAGACCACTTAACTACCGGGACCTGAATCAATAGCCCATAGATTTCAACTTCTACCAATTCGTTTCCGATTTTTCTCGCTTTCTTTCCATAGTCAGAGGTTTTGTGTGCATTTCGGATTGTGAGGGCGTTTGTTACTTCCCGGCTCCCCACATCGTGGAAGTTGGTTGCGTGACCGCAGAGCCCAGGGGACAACTGTTTGAGGCCGGTCACACGCGACCTGTTTTTGTCTGTTCTTTTTTGTTTGACGTGTCTCAGTAGCATACTTATCACTCCTGCCCTGTGACACAGCAGCAGGAAGCGCGGTCGTTGTTAATCCTGGCCACGGCCGATCCGGCATGATATTTTGTGAATTTGTTTGAATCATGGTATTGGATTGGGTAGCTGCATTTCGTTTGACCGCTATCCAAACAACCTGCCTGGCATGTTAGAACCTCAAGAGACATAAGTCTCAGCCAGTATAGCTTGATTAGGTCTTTGCGGTGTTCAAGCCCGACCACCACGCCAAGGTAGCATCTTTCGGTCGGGTCTCCATAGTCAAGCTTCAGACAAATCAAATGCCCACAAACTAGCTCTTGAACACCTTATTTGTTTATCAATTTTATATCAAATCTGGTAGGGTATGAGTATTTTTTTTACTGGAATTTCCAAAAAGCCTCTCTATCATTTAGTATTTGGGACTGTTTCATAAAAAATAGTTTAACCCTAATTGCATTTTCACCCAATAACAATTCACCTAAGTGCACTTATCTAAAATAAGTTCCAATAGGTTCCAATTTAGCGTTAACGACATTATACCAAAATTGTGGTTGTCAATTACACTTTTGATGAATTTGAAAGCATACTATCAAGAGATGTAGATTAATTAGTAGAGTGAATGTTTTGCACTCAAGCTTTAACCATCTCTGGGACAACTGAAGGACTGAATAATATGTTCGGAATAAATTTGTTTTAAAACGATTCATGGTGTAAACAAAAGCCACATAAACTAAAATTAATCTTTCTTAAAATTGCCGTTGACTGATTTGACAGAAATATTCGGTGCCCATTGCTCAAGAGGTGGCTCTCATGGCCTAAATGGTCTAGTGAAAAAAAACTTTAGCTTTTGAAACAATGGGTACTGGGTTTGATTCTCAGCGGGAACAGCAAATACATCCAGCCGACTAGTCTCAACTAGGAGTTGATCACGGATTGATATCAGTTAGAGAACCGCTAGTGACTTCCTACAGGTTGGAGTCTCCTGAGTTCTAGCGAGAAGTCGTGACCACTTAGGTCCATCCAGATATCACGTGTGTGGATGGATGTCCCACCAAAGACAATGGTTGGGGTCGCGCTAAATCACGAATTGGTAGAAGTTAGAATTCATGAGCCATTGAATCGGGTCCCAGTGGCTGAATGGTATACGAGCTGGCTGGCCTTGTAACCGGGAGGTCCTGGGTTCGAAACCCAGTGAGTGCGTACTGACGATGATTCCCAAAGCTAGGTGAAACAGCAGCTGTCCAGTACTCCCTGGTTTTCAATGATTCTCTAAATGATATCGATCCGTGATCAATTCTCATTATAATTTATTTTTATAGTGAAAGAACAAATTCAATGTACAATAAGTAATTTTTGATGAACCATGTGGTTCTTTTAGTCGAAAGACACCAAATAAACTTAATTCAGCACTTTAATAATGCTAAATGAATTGTGGTAATCAAAATTTAACTAAAATTTAGAGTGCAACAAAGTTGCAACCAGTAGCTTCCAATTTATACTGGTATTTGCTTGATAAATATTTGAAAATGTCAACCTTAGACCAAACTATTGATATTCACATGTTTCCCTCTCATAAAATATTATTATAACCAAAATAGTTTAAATACATATATGGTATGGTGGTTAATTCATACTGTCATGATATACCCGTATATAAATTTAGATTTTATTTAATGTCAGAATGTCATATCACACGACAATAGCGTTAAATGTTTCAACATTTTTAAAAATCAAACATAACAATACGTTACATTATAATACTGTAGGTATATTTTTATACTTTTTTCTCTCCGAGTAAAACGCAATGCCGGTAACTTTGAAGTTTCAACAGCAAAGGTGAGGCTACTAGCCTCCAGTCAAATCTTCCTTTCTTTCTTTGACATGCATCGGTCGCGAATCTAACCTCACCCTTCTAAGTGGCTAGCAGGTATTCTATGATCACAGTTTAGAGTATACATAAACGCCATTCTGTAAAAACTGTCCTGCACTCACTATCAACAGTACTTCTCTCTTCTTTAAATTTCTATATATGGAGGGAATAGAGTTTTGTGATATAATGGAAAGCCACATAATAAATTAAATTATTTTGTTTAAACTCTTGCTCAGTATCCAAAGTTGACTCATCAGAGTGCCTTCTGCTCCACTTCACTTCTGTATTTTTCAGGCTTGCTACTTTCTAATTTCCTAAGGTTTAGTTTGCACAGGAGCAACAGGTTTTTATTCTCATTTCAGTTATATATTGACCTAGAATATCAATAAACCTAAAAAGGTAAATGTCGTTCTGCAAATGACTTTGGTTTTTGCCTTGATAATAATGTCATGTACTTGTCAGACTGTGATACAGTGTAGATTTGAGCAGAGAGTAAAGCTCTCTCAGAAATTTCAAATTCCTAATCACGCATTTAGAGGAAAAACAACAAATTGAGCGAAGAAATATGCATTCCTTTACAATTATTTCCTCATCATCGGCTAGCTGGCTCTACACTAATATAGAGTTGTTCACATCAAAAACTTTTACCAGTCAAATGGTTAGTTGAGTTAATCAGTTTTAGGCATAGGAGGAGGGGTGAAAATAAAGATATAATGTATAATCTTGATTTCTTTTTTTATATTTTTGATTATCGCTTGATTCCACAACGTATTTTTGGTGCAAGTATGGAATTTTTAGCATGTGACATCGGTAGCTCAATTTAGCAGGCTGACCATTGATATTGGGTGTGCGTCGGCAGAAGATCGAACCCCAGACCATGTGTATGGTCGGGGAGAGTCCTAACCTCTGTTCCACCGACGCGAGTATGTTGAAGATACATTTATAATTTTTAACAAAGAAATTGAGACTATGGATATATTGGATAAATTTAATAGAACACATCCCAGCATAATCTTCACTAAGAAAGAAGAAGAGGAAAATGACTCTATCCCCTTTTTGGACGTCATAATGACTAAATGAATGGACGTAACAATATGTAGATGTCTGCATAGAAAACCTGCTCCCACTGGACAATATACTCACTTCATAAGCGTCGTACCCTTATGTAATCTGGTTGGATGTTTGGTTCACCGGGCTAGAGTTATCTGTTCAAATAAGACACTGAACGACGAACTGGGTAATATCCGCGATCTACTAAGTAGAAACGGATATCCAACCATATTCGTGAATAAACACTTGAACTCAAAAAGTAAAACGTCGAAGGTGCTGACTGTTCCCCAAAAATCAGTCTTCCTAAGATTGCAATCCAAGGGCGATGTCAATAATAATAATAATAATTTGCTTTATTCCAAAACACTACTTGTGATACAGAATAGAATTCTCAGCATTTCACTACAGTATTGCATACAGTTAGTACATTAACAATAAATAAAATTCTACATAGATTAAGGAAATTTCAGTTCATTATGTTAACAACATATTGGTATGTTGGTAGCAAAGCCAAAATTGAACAGTGTTTGAAGGTGTTAGAAAAGTAGATACTAGCACATTTACTGGCGTAAGCGAAAGAAAGAAATAAAGCAGCACATAACAGAAAAAAGAGAGAGAAAAGGAAAAGAAAGAAAACGTTGTACCTATGAATGATATGAGTTGGAAAGACGAGATCCAGTTGTTCTACTGACTATTTAATACGTTATAGATATCACGTCTTATGCTTTCTTTATCGCACAGAACACGAGCTAAGTAGGGTATGGTTGAGTTTTCGTACTTGCTAGTGCGAGCATATAGTTTCCCATATAGGCTTCTGGTTTCTCCTGAAGAGATACAAGGAGAGAGTTGTGAATGAAGGGGTGGTGTGAGTTAGATAGACAGAATGGATTTAGCCCATTTTTCACATGAGTCCAAGTACCTGTCAACCAGAATATTAACAAGCTGATTAAGTGGCACGTAGCTTACCCTGCTGACAACCTTTAACACCCAACGTAATAAGATATAGTCCTTCTTCAGTAGCTTTGGAAAAACTAAAGGGAAACAGTGGAGAATAATAGGCAGAATGTGAGGGTTAATGAATTCTAGGAGTAAGGGTTGAGTTATTCCAGAATGTCTCAAATTCTTGATGTAGAAGGTAAGACGGAATATTTTCTTAGAAATCGTCAAGATATGAGACGACCAGGAAAAATCAGCAGATAGAATGACGCCAAGATATTTAATTTCCGACTTGGTGTCTATTTCAGTGCCATCGTCTATGTTGCACACCTCGTGAGTGCTAACCAGTTAGGTTTAAGGTGAGACCGTTTTCCTTGAACCATTGACTGACTTCTGATAAAAAGCCGTTTAGTTTGGAGCAGTCACTTTGACATTTGATAGGCAGAGATACAGTCAGGTCGTAAGCATATTTGACAAAATTAATGTCATTTGAAGATGGTAAGTCATGTAGAAAGAAAGAAAAGAGAAGAGGGGAGAGTACAGCACCTTGGGGACACCAGCTTCAGTGAGCACATCAGTGGAGGATTTGCCTTTGTATATGGTATACTGCATTCTGTTAGAGAAGTAGGAATGCAACCAGTTAGTGACCCAGGACTCAGTTTGTGTCATGGAGAGCTTATTTAGCAAGAGACATCTAGGTGCAGAGTCGAAAGCAGAAGTGAAGTCGAGAAACGTGCAGCGTCTGTGAAGGGCATTCAACAGGACTTACAATGCAGCTAAGCTATGCTGTATATTCACTAGCCTACCAATACTTAGTTCAAGAAATAAAGACAGACTGCCCTGTTTTCCCTCATCGATGTGTATTCACCAGTTTAACTGCCCCACGTGGAGCTAGTTACATCGGCCGTTCGATCAGGCAAGTTCGTCCTCGAATTTCTGAACACCTCCCATATTGGTTTCGCAAAGGTTCAAACAAAGCTATACGCAGCTCAATATTTGTTCATCATGTCGATACTGCTCATCAAGTCGACTCTTACAAGGCTTTTAAAGTTATTTATCGTATATCACCCAACCTCTCACATGATCTACAAGTACAATACAGCAGAGGCAATAGGAATTCATTTGAACAAGCCAAAACTGTTTGCTCAGAAGAAATTTTCACAGCCCTTTTATTGCCATGGCCAACTACATAATATGTATTAAGTTTTTAAAAACGATTTTTCCCTTCCCCTTGTAACTATATTTTGACTTTGTTAATTTTCACAATTCTAGCTAATTGTATTAACTTGAGTCATCCTATTCTTCTTAGTCATCATTGTTATTTTACAAATTTTTTGATTGTGTAATAACTTGTTGCTAACGCCTAAGAATCAACCTATCATGAATTCCATAATTAATTTTCACCCTTCTTTTAAAACTTAGATAACCTGTTACTAACATTTATTAGTTATTTGTTTCTATGACCTTTAACCTCTTAATTCCACTGTCCTATACCTAAAATTGATTAACTAAAATAACCACTTGAGTGGTAAGAAGACATTTTGATGTGAAAAACTCTATATTAGTGTAGAGCCAGCCAGCCGATGATGAGGAACCGATTGGAAAGGAATGCATATTTCTCCCCTCTATCTGTTGTTTTCCTCCTCTCAGAGATGTCAGATAGTTTCGTCGACTAGATACACATCACAATCACAGAAATGTTCACAATCACGAAAGTCTTGCACAGATTTCGCCGTATTAGAAAAGAACAGATTTTTTACCAAAATTCATATCTCCAAGTATTGATTCCAACCCCCCCATTAGATTGTTATGATTTGATATAATTTTGGTCAAGTTTCTATTGGCTCATAAACGTGAACAAAGTATGATTTTATGGAGCTTATTTAATCGGATTCTACTCAAACACACAAAAACAACCAATCACGTCGAAGGTCACCAGAAGAGATGATTAATAAACTCGTGGAGAAATCTAAAAGCTCACTTCAAGAAATTGAAGTGTACGCGCTGAAGATGTTGCGTAATAGGGCGATGAAAGCTTCACGAACTAACTATCCAGTTCAGAGAACACAACCACCTCAAAATCATCCACCTGAGCTACAAATCTATTCAGTCATATCTATGTATCAGTTTGCTTATAGTAGCAATGAAGTTGGTCATGCGAACTTGCTTACATAATTACAACTATTTCATAACAAAAACACATACTTCTTAAGCATGAGAGTCGCTAGCTTCCTGCTCCTTTGTAGTCTACAGTGAACACATTTTCTACTTTATTTAACACTAACTAAACTCATTTATATAGCCAATCCAGTATGAAGTGATTGAGTTTTTTAGTGAACAACATATTTTTATTTACAAGTACTAGTTTCGTTTTTCTATCACTTTAGAGAATAAATTAGAGCAGGATTGTTGTCCCACTGCTAACTAGCAAAACTTTCCTTAGTTGTAATTGACTATTTCGCATCTAGTGAAGTGTGGCAAATAAAAAAAAAACACTTAATCAGTCTAAATGAAGGGTATTTTCCTCATAATGAAGAGTATTTTCACACTTACTATGTACATCCTCTTAAATATGCAGAATCAATAATTCTGAAATATTATATCGATTGGACTTGTACCTAATAGATTAAATAGGAAGAAATATTAAGGTTGCTTCAGTTGATAAATAGAATCGAAGCGGAAACAAGTCACTTCCACTCTAAAGTGGTTATACCGGCTAAATGATTTCTCCAGGAGTTTATATGTAAAACATGTCATGTTCACAAGGATCTCCAATAGGTTTGTTAGGATAATTGATTGTTTTTATGTCTTATGAATAATTACCGTCTACTTTGAGTTCCCTGTCATGCTTGTGTTACCGAAAATCTTTGAGTTTTGAGTTTTATTTCTGTGAACAGAATCATTTCCTGTTGGTATAAGGATAAAACTTGGGCAATATGGTAGAGTATAACTCCGTTATGGATAATAATTTATTTTGATAAAATCACACAGCGATGTTATACAGTAGTATTTACTGATGACCACGTTTCGAGCGCAAATTATTGTCGCTCGTAATCATATCAAGTCACTCACACAACTTTCTTGCTTCATTTATATACATGAGTGAAATTGATTAGACATTTGAATAAAATCAGTATGTGATAATGTAAACTCAGAAATGATAATACGAGTGTTATTGATCAATTACAGTTAGGTGGAAAATAAGACAAGTGTTTTTATAGTCAAAATAAATGACTTGTTAGAATGTTGTAATGTGCTTGAATCGAAATAGAATTTGACTGACTGGTGGTAATAATATCTTTCATATCTCTGGTATTTGCATTGAGTCATTTCTGTTGCATGTGTTGGGTGTAGACTCAACTAACCAGGATTCAGAAATCCATCTCTCTCTATCTCCACATATGTATATTACTTCTTAGTATCTTAACCGTCTCCTACCCTATTGTGTGGTTGTGTGTTAATACATGCAGTGCTATGCCGTGCTAAGTATTTTTCTAAGTTACTTATCTTCTCTAGTGAGGTCAACGTTTCTTACCTTAGCTAAATTCTTAGGTTCTGACAATTTGACTACCCCTGACCCACTAGTTAGGCCTATGTCGTTGACTTTACCGACAGTAATTGCAAGGTATTTTGTAAATTTTATTATTTTGATTACTGAATCCTGGTTCATTGAGTCTATTCCAAACACTTATTTTTTTATTTTGATTACAGCTTGATTCCATACTGTATTCTTGGTACAAGTATGGAATTTTCAGCATGGATATCGGTAGCCCAAATTTTGCAGGCCGACCATGGATATCAGGTGTGCGTCGGCAGGGGATCGAACCTCAGACCATGTGCACGGTTGACGCGAGTCCTAACCACTGTGCCAGCGACGCCTTGTAACAGAAGTGACTCAATGCAAATACAAGAGATATGGAAGATATTATTACAACCAGTTAGTCAAACCACAGGAAGACAATAAATAATCTTAAAATTCTATTTAAATTCACATACATCACAGCATTCTAACAAGTTACTTATTTTGACTATAAAAACACTCGTCTTATTTCCCATCTAATTGTAATTGATCAATAACACTCATATTATTATTTCTGAATGTACATTATCCCATAATGAATTTTATTCCAATATTTAATCGATTCCACACATGTGTATAAATGAAGCCAGAAAGTTGTGTGAGTGAGTGACTTGATAGGATTATGAGCAGCAATAAATTGTGCTCGAAACATGGTCATCAGTTAATAATACTGTATAACACCACTGTGTGATTTATCAAAATAAAATCTTATCCATAATGGATAATCATTTCCTTTTTACAAATATTACAGTTTATGATGTGTGGAAAAAATCTTAAAAAGTTATAAAAGATACTGGGTATTTCATACCGACATCGTGACAAAGAGATACATATCACATAGAAAATCTGTAGCTCAAAATGAAGTTATAAGTGTCACATAAGGACAACGTCTTGCAGGTCGTGGATCGTTGCGCATCATTATTAATAAACTCGGTTTGATTTGATTTCTCAGTTGGTCAGGAGACGACTATTTGTCTACTTGGGTAGATTGTTATTTGTGTCCCCCACACTATCTGCCTGTTGATTGAGGTTTTGACTGAACGGCAGTATTCTAGAAATTCTCTAACTGTCTTTGGCTTAATATTTCTTAAGATACGAAGACTTAAAGAGTTAGAGTTGAGTTTGTCTATGCAATCATAGAAGAAGCATCATGTCTTCCTACAGACAGCTGAGTTTAACAAATCCCATTGGTCATTTAGTGACCAGACCGATCAGCAAAACTTTGTAGTCAGTCTTTACAGTTAATTTTTTAATTGCATTAACCTTGTTTAATTTCACAAAATAGACTTTGAAGAGATTTCGTTGTTTTATATGCTCTATATGTTTTATAAGTGGCCGAAGTAGTCTACTGATGGTTTTTGAGACGTCTGGGAAGCAGGGTGATCCTATTTGTGAGTTGTGCTAGTTGTGATGCTCTATATTTTGTTGGTAGGCATATTCTGAAGAAACCATAAGAATAGTTACCTGCACTGTATACCATATATGGGTTGCTTTCTTCAGACTTCTTTAAAGTGGGTGTTGACTGCTGCAAATAATATCCCAGCATATAATTTCAAGTTGGCTATTAGACAATCTCTGTTTTAATCTGGAATTTCATCAGTGTGAGTAGATTTCCTGTATGCTTTTGTTTTTGTCACCTCAGCATCGATTCTATTGATAAGCACCCCTAAAAGGGAAATTTTATCGTTTTCTTCTTCTGTTTTTATAAACTGAATCCTTAGGATTCTTGATTTTCTAGTGTGATGGTGTTGTATATGTAGTTGGCCTTTAAAATTGTAAAGCTGTCATCGACGCATTTAGCCCTAATTTTATGTCTGATCATTGGAAATCTGCTGAATTCAGCGTAAAGAATAAAATATGGGCTCTAAACATTAGTGTCAAGTCAGCGCTTCTATATGGTTCAAAGAATTAGCGTATTCCCAACAGCCTGTAGACTATCTTTAACATCTGCCTTTTCTGGCTTTGTACTGCAGGTCAGATGGCCAGAAGGGATTAGCAGCAGGGAACTCTGACAACTAACCAACCAGGAAATTATTACCCGACCAGTATGTCAAAGAAAGTAGAGGTAGATTTGATGTATGTTGTAAGGACTGCTGAGTGAAATCTCACGCCAGTCCCTAGATTGGAACCCGAATCAGAAACCAAAAGTTGTGAGTAGGTCCGTTGGTGACAGGGAAGACATCATGTAAGGAGGAAACGAAAGTTTATGGTCAGTCTTGGCGACAGTTAAACTGACTGCAGAAAATAGAATTGAATGGAGATGTGCTATTGAATGCCTGCCACCGACTTGGAACCCAAGGGAATTATAGATCGTGTAGTAGTTGAAATAACAATTGAGACGCTGATACTTTGAATGACTCCTCTCTAATTACGAATGTGAACAAGAGGCTTCGAGTTTAGCTCGGTACATAGTCACTTAATTCGTCTGTAAATTACTATTACTATGAGTATTTTGTTGACCATAAACTGTGAATGCAAAATGATCAGTAGTTAAAATCTGTTGCATTTTCGAATAAAATACATAAATCCAACACCTTCGATTACCTTATTAGCATCCAAGTGTTCACACTTTCATCCTATTTCCACTTAACGGACTTCATGGTGAACAGCTAATGGTGACGATGATTTTGACACATCTAACTTTGGATATTCTAACCACAAATTCAATATTATCATAAATATTTGACTGTATAGCATCACATACTGAAATGTCATCTGACGCTTCAATCGGCGAAATTTACAGATGACAGTCTCAGTCTTACCACCAATGGAGCTGTTGCCTTTGTTTCTAAATGATGAAGGACTGTTGAATCTATAGTGAGTAAACTGGAAATGTTTGTACTGTCTTACTGCTTTCACCTGTCAGTGGTGTATTTATCATGCCTCATTGTGAGGTTACATTGTATATAATTTTTGAACTCATTAGACGATTTCATATAAGTTGACTTAATTGGGTCATTTTTTGTTATGTTAGTAGATGGAATCTTCTGTTAGATATTTTAGTATAGAGTTTTCAACAAAATAACGAAGTCAGTGAGAAATGTAATAGTAAAAAATGATTTTCCTTTGAAATTTCTTAGCAATAAATCTTAATTCAGAAATTGAAAATAAACAAGCACAGAGGCTACCAAGAAGCAAGCTGACAATGAATAGCCATTCAGCGAGAATTTCAGTCGAATGACAGAATTACAATCTCAGAAGAATAAGAAATAAATTATATTTGTGGCTGATGTGATAACAGAAGGTTAAGTAGAATTCTTGAACAAATCAGACTGTAACTGCTAACCCTCTTTGTGCGTGTTTGTCGAAGTCACCAAGTGGCAGATCTTCCACCTGGTGGTATGATAGAAGATTCTATGTGTTTGTTACTAAACTCCAGTTACAATACTGGTGTTTCTAAAGGTTATATGTTCATCAACAAAATGTTTAATAATGAAATGGTATGATGCTTATATGGTTGTTCCAAGTAAAAGGGAAAACTAAATCTTAGTCTGGTTACAGGATTTCATCATGAGCTGACATTGGTTAGAGAACCATTGAAAAACCTGGGAGTACTGGACAGTTGTCTAGTCCTAGTTTCAGACTCTTCATCAGTACTCACCCGCCGGGGTTCGAACCCACGACCTTCTGGTTACAAGGCCAGCGAGCTCGTAGACCATTAAGCCACTGGGACCCGATCCAATGGCCCATGAACTCTAACTTCTGCCAATTCACGATATAGCGCAACCGCTGGCCAATGTGTTCGGCGAGCATTTGTCCTCACACCCGACTGGCTGCACCCTACTGGTCACTACTTCCCACCGGAACCTCAGGTAACTGCCTACCTTAATAGGGTAAGTCGCCAGTGAGCATCTCATTGGTATTCGAACCCCGATGGGTGCGTACTGATGAAGACTCCCAAACTAGGATGAAACAAATGTCCAGTACTCCCAGGTTTTCCAATGGTTCTCTAACCAATGTCAGCTCATGATGAAATCCTGTAACCAATCAACCAAATCTCTACAAACCAATACTTGAATAAATCTTAGTCTGTTTTATTGATTCAATATTTTTCTCTTTTCCATCCTCATATTTTTGTAAAATCCAAGGATACTTGAATATTCCATTATGGGTAAATTTTGTTTTGATAAAGACTCATAGTGTTATACAGTAATGTTTACTGTAAACATTACTGTATAACACTGTGAGTCTTTATCAAAACAAAATTTACTCATAATGGAATTACACTCTACCACAGTGCACAAGTTTTATTCTTATACTTGAATATTGTTATTTATTTACTGAATTTTTCGAAGTAATTCCTGTTTACACCGAATGATTTCAAATGCTTGTTAATATACACATATATTCCATCCGTTTATCATAAATTTAAAAGTTAGAACATTCGTCTTCCAACACTGTTCTCTAAACTTTGGATTAATATATGTATATAATTCTGACTGTTTCTGTCGCAATGTGTTCTGTGATACATCCTGTAGAGAAGTGTATCATGCCATGAAATATTCCTGTCATTGTTACACATTTCGTGGACTCTGTGATATTTTTTTATTGTCCCCATTGTACATTATAGGTGTATGCTAATAATGTTGTTTGATATAAGCAGTCATGAGTGTGCGTGTGTGTGTGTGTTGATTATTCAGAAGTGAGAAGTTTCACATATGCTTAGGAAATCTTTCAGTATTGTTAATCTCATATTTTATATATCATCATTGAAAATTTTTTGTAATGTTATTCTTCACTTCAGTGCTAATTTATGGATCGGAGACTTGGCGCGTCATGAAGAGCACCTCAAACAAACTACAGACCTTCATCGACAGCTGTCTTCGCTCAATACTCAAGATCAGATGGCCAGAAAAGATCAGCAACAGGGATCTCTGGGAGCGAACCAACCAGGAACCGATTGTGCAACAAATAAGTAGTAAGAAATGGAAGTAGATTGGCTTTACTCTGAAGAAACCGTCAAGTGACATCACTAGACAAGCCCTCGAGTGGAACCCGAACGGGAAGCGGCGAGTTGGTCGTCCAAGGGTGACTTGGAGGAGGTCATGAGAAGAGGAGATAAAAGCATGTGGCCAGACGTGGAGCCAGGTGAAAACGTTGGTTGAGAACTGAACTCAATGATAACTTGCGGCTGAACCCCTATGTTCCTCTAGCAACTAAATGAAACAATAATAATCAGTGTGCCCTTATGCAAATGTATTCTATTCACCCAGTAAACTTTAATCATTTTGATGACGTAGTTTGTTCTCACCTTATAAGTTGAATTCTTTTTATTAATGAAGGCTAATAGGGAAAGGAATTTGATGTTACTAATAAAGTTATATCGATGTGTAGGCTGAGTGCCAATTAATCTCTCACATAAATGTCAATAAATCTTATAAGGCTTATAAGAACTCGGCTGGAGAAGGGTTTGTTTGAACACAGACTCCCTAACTTCACTCTAAGTTTAGTAATCAGATGCATCTTACACTGCACTTAATATTGCTCTGGTTTTGTGTACTTTTCGAGGTACTTTTGTGTTCTCTAAGCTAAATGGTTTAATTGTGAAGCTTTCAGTGTCTGTCTCGACAACGTATTCACAGAGCACACTTAAGTACAAAGTCTGTACAAAAGGATATTAGATAGGATATCGAATGCATATGTGTTTTCCACCTTTTCAGGCATTACTGCTGTTTTAGCCAGCTTATTAAAACAGAAAACTGCAATACAGTTTAATTTTATCTTCAACAAACAGTATATTATGAATACAATGAATAATAATGATAATAATATTTCATTCAACATAATATTCTGCTTTTATCTTAATATGTGAGTAATTAGATTTATGCTTCAGGTCAAAGCTTGTCCCAGCGGTTTTATATCAATAATATGATTATCATATATTTACATTCATTAAGCGGACACTCATTCATAATACTTCGTATAATTTGAGGGCAGATAATCTACCTCTATGTGAATAATACTCTCTTTTAGTAATGTACGAGCTAAATACAAAACTAACTAATCGATTTTTATCAAATTTTATTCATTTATTCCCCTTAATGAATTTGAATAAAGCGACAACTACAGTTTTTGCAGAATATTAGCAGTACCATCATTTATTCCGTTGCCTTCTCATCAGCTGCTTACAGGCGACAGTCATTAATAAGTATATCTACAGAAACAATTTAAACATACTTGCACACAGTTCATTTTAAACAAAAATCAATCAATATATGCATACAGTAATAATATATATATATATATATATATATAACATTAAACACTCTTCCGAACAATAGTCATCATACACAATGGAAACTTTCGGCATTACGTATTCATATGAAAGAGAAATGAAAATATCCAGTTGCCAGGGCAAAGAAAGATTAATAACTGTTTCTTTCTGAACGCAGAAATCAGGTTTAAGGCGCTTGATGGAGATGGCTTCAGCGAACTTGAAGAGAATTGAGCTCTTTTGCCTATTGATAATTTTGAACGATTTTGCGATGTTCACCCGTGTCAAGAAGGTGCCTGGCGATAGCACTGTTTAAAGCATTTGTTCCCTTTAGACATAAGCTTTTTGATACATGTTCAGAAACTCGTAGATATGCCCTTCTTTCTGTCCTTCCAATGTAACTGCCCCAGCACATAAATGTAAATCTGTATATACAGTTGGAGTTAACACGGGAAGGATGGATATCTATCGATTTTTGATTGCACCAAAGAGCAAACTGTTCGACAGACGGGAAGCAGCTGAACTGCGGGATAGGCTCTGGCTACTCAATTAGTGCAGAAACGTTTGTGTTAGTGTTACATGAAAGGAAAGTCGACTTTTGTTCAGTGATTGATGGTATTTCATAGATGGAAAATAGTTATATACATACTTTAAGTGTAATCATGTTGTCTAAAGATGCTTAATAGAATTTATATGATGTACATGAATATGTCCCTGTTGAGATCCATGTGTCGAGTGTCTACAAGAGAAGATTTGGTTAACCATGTAGCTGTTAACTGCCTTCAAGCTAGGAGTGAGGAATTTGAACTTCTCTCTCTCTCTAATTGACTTTAATTCACTTTATATAGGTAGTATTAGAACTAAGTACAAAGTGCTGAAGAGTATTAGATGGTTAGAGACACTCGGCCATAGTAAGTCTTGGATCTGAGTTTTGTGCTAGTTGGTACTCACTAGCCAGCAAGGCGTATCTGTAACATCGAAGGAACTCATGTTCCTTGAGATTCGAACCCACGTCATGCAGTGCTGAGGTTAGAAATGTTACCACTGAGCTACTCGGGCTCGCGATTGACCTCCTGTAGGACTGTAGTGGGTATTTTGATTGGACACTAGTAACTGGTGCGACGTGTCTAGTCCTTCGTTTAGTACAGACTGAATTCTATCAGTCAGTCATGTTTGTAATGTGGCCACTATTCTAGGTAGCTCGCCATCACGGTGTAAATTGATTTGATTATATTAGATGGTTGGAGTCAATCGTCAGGAAGCCTTGGATCTAGGTTTCGTGCCAGTTGGTATTCATCAGCAAGGTGCATCTGCAACCACCTTGAAGGAACTCATTTCGCTTCTGAGATTCCAACCCTAGCATGAAACCTAGAACCATAGCTTCCTATCGATTGTTTCCAGACATCTAATATCATCAAATCACTGTGCACTGTGATGGTGAGCTACCTAGAATAGTGGCCACATTACAAACATGACTGACTGATAGAATTCAGTCTGCACCAAATAGAATACTAGACACATCACATTATTTACTAGTGTCCAATCAAAGTATACTAAAGAGTATTTTACATGATGGTTCATTTTCTCATTTATTACAGTTATTAAAGTGATGTGTCCCATTTATATCATCCGAGTTGCCTTCAAACTTCTTATTTCATTTCTGTGCATTCTAAGTGAAACACAGGGCTTTAGGCTTTCACTTTTGAAATTTCAGTAGTCGTGGTATTCTTTCTAAGGATTAAGGTTATTAGTTGCATGCCTAACTTTCCTTCTGTAAGTGAGATTACTACTAGATAAGTGAGCTTTAAAAGTCTGTCGACCGGGAATCGAACCTGTACCACATGCATAGCTGATAAGCATTCTACTACTGGACCAATATCACATTTAACTAGATATAATTATTAGTGATCATTTTTCGACTGAATTATACATAAAAGTTTTGTAGAACATTGAAAGAATTTACACAGTGAATGACTTCCAATTAGTGTTGGGAATGAAGACTTTAACAGATGGTCAGAAACAAGTACTTTTTAACTTCAGGATAAAAAAAAAATAGAACAACCACCAAAGTAATGTTGTTGTTGTTGTTGTTTTTTTCAATGCACATTTGTTTTCGTATATTGTTCATTGTTTTGTCGTAAACATGTTACATTATTTGTCATTTCATTTTTATTTTATATTTCTAAGTTAAAAAAAACAAAAGTATTATTCATATGACTGTTAAAAATTTTTAGTGTTAAATACGCCTAAGAATAATTCAATGTCCTTGATGTTGATGTCTCTAATAATGAGGCAGAATTACAACAGCTTTATTTATTACACGGAATAATAATCAACGGTGCTTATCCTGCCAAAATGGCATGATCACGTGTAATTCGACAAGAGCTGCGATCAGTAGAGTTAAAAAACGTATATTAAGAACCACAGAAACTGTTACAACTTTATGCAAAACAATAAAATACTGGGAAAACAATACAGAGCACAAATTTTCGAGTTGAAAAAAAAAGATGAACACTTATTTTTACACAGATTACTTTTCATTTGATGAAGTGATTGTAGAACAAAATTCAAAATAAATCGTTAATTAGGAGGGATGTTGAAATGAAAAGGTCATATTCCAGACACGATCTTCACCACTATTGTTTTTATTTTGCTCCTTCAGTCTTGTGTTTGGAAGTTTCTGTAGCGGTGGTATTTATTCTACACAGTGAGGTTGCTAGTCACACGTCCAACCTAACCTCTTTAATAGGTTTACTACCGGTTAGGCGGAGTTTCGGATCGTTTGGCTGGGAATCAGACCCTGACCACCTGTATACTAGGTTAGTATTCTACCAATGTATCAATGGTGCACTCCAGATGTGATAGTTATCTATCTCGTACGCTTTTATTCATGCATCATTTGTAACCGTTGTGTTTGTACATGTGGTTTTTATTTTCGAAAAAGCTTGTACAGAAGCACGTTTCATGAAACATTAAAGCATTAGATTATGCTAAGGTTTCTTGATTATTCGAATATGGGTAAAATTTATTTTGATTAAGTCTCACAGAGTTATACAAAAATATTTACTGTTAACCACTTTTCTAACACAATTTATTGCCCCTCATAATCATATCAAGTCACCTACTCACACAAATTTCTAACTTCATTCGTATAAATCCATTATTTTCCATTACTGGATTTGATTGGTTGTACTGTTTTCCATATTTTCGGTATGAGTGATTAGTCATTTCTATTGCACGTATTCAATGTAGACTCAATGAACCAGGATTCAGTAATCAATCTCTCTCTCCACCTACACAGATTAGTATTTAGAATTTCAACCCTCTCTCGCCCTATTGTGTGGTTGTGCGTTAATACGTGCAGTGCGATTGGTGAGTTTTTTCTAAATTACCAACCTTCGTGGGGTCAACCATTCTTACCTTAGCTAAATTCATATGTTCCGACAACCTGACTACTCCCGATCTACTAGTTTGGCCTGTGTAAATGACTTAACCGACAGTCATTGCAAGGTATTTTGTAAATTATATGATTTTGTCTAATTGGGTTCACCGACAATCAGGTATCAACCAACCTTTAGTTTTGCAATTTTTAAACTCCTGTATTTTACCTATTGTACTCTATTGCTCTCCATTAATCTTTCCTGGGCTTCTCAAAAAAGATTATATCATATTACGAAGAGTATTAAATGCTGTGAGTAGGGTTTGTAGTCTGCCACTGCATGAGCTCGCCAATACTATAGTCGAGAGGCATATAAATTCCTGTACAAAATGGGCAAAGGCTATATGTCAGACCCTCTGCACCCCTTTTATTCACACCTATCCCCTTGTATCTCATCAGGTAGGACGAGAAGTCAATATAAAAAGTTATATGCTCGTACCACTAAGTACAGAAATTCTACAATACCCTATTTAGCCCGTACTTTGTATGACGAAGACTCTGTTAGACGTGAAACTTATAAGTTACTATGTAATTAGCACAGTGAATCGACCCTTTCATAGTTCATCTTTCTGTATTTTATGGTGTCACACTTTCTATCGTTTAATTATTACTCTGCTATTTTATTTTAGTTGGTATTACTATTATTACTGCAATTTTGTACTCTGTGCATATTTTTCTCCGTATGGCATACAGTATTTTGCTATGTAGCTGCTATAACAATCGTTTTATTACTATTATGTAATGTGTATTTTTAATTTCTTTTTTGTCGTTTTTGAGTAAATTAGATGCAATATTGTACTAAATGCTGAAAATTCCTTGCTATATCATTAGTACTGTTTTTGGAATAAAGCAAAAATTATTATTATTATTAGCTTACAGAGCTTTTCCTATGTGAGTGAGTTTGTAGGTTTGAATGTCACCCTAATTCCTGCTTTATTGAGAATCCTACGTAGGGCCTCAGATGTCCCCTCCTTATATGGTATATCCGTTGATGCCTTATATTCTCTCTTATTTATATTATCGCAACTAGTTTCACAATTATTTTATGTTTTGCTTTTGACCTTCTCTGATCTTTCTAATGAATTTTATAGGATAGTTATTTAACACCAAAGCCTCTTCTATGTGTTTTAGTTCATCATTTAGGTTTTTCATTGTACTACTTAGTGTTATTGCTCGGTTTGCTAAGCACTTAACTAAGCCTACCTTCACAGACAGATAACAGATGAGTTGAATTGAAGTCTAAATATCTACTGGCAGAATGTATTGGCGTTTTATAAACGCTAGTGTACAGTTTACCTTCTTCTGTCAGTTTTATTTTACAATCTAAGATGGATAATTCCCTTTATTCATTTTCCGACTCAAATGTGAATTTTATTCCCTTTACTAGTGAGTTTATATGTGTCAAGATGCTAGAGAGAGAGATATTCTGCTTTCAACACTGTGAAATTGTCATCTACATATCTCTACCATATTTTTGGAGTAGGATTAAATGTATTAAGAGCCATATTTTCCCAGCTGTCCATAAATATTTTGATCGGACACTAGTAACTAGTGTGACGTTTCTAGTCCTTTCTTTGGTGCAGACTGAATTTTACCAGTCAGGTTTGCAATGTGGCCACCATTCTAGGTAGCTGGACATCACAGTGCACATTGATTTGATATAAATATATCTGCTACGATAGGGTATATTGGTGATCCATCCCATTGCTACACCTTCAGTTTGTCTATATATTTTACCCTGGAATTTAAAGATGGTAGATGCGAGGCATAACTGAATCTCTAAAGAGTTTCCTCAGTGGGCAGCTTCGTCCTATGTGTGAGTTCTCGATTATATTTATGAAAGTGTCCCATGCATCCTATGCTAGCGACCGAAATCGATATATTATGGTCGGATTGCTGGAAACTAATCTTAATCTTCTCCTTTATAGCTGACCAAACCTTCCTTGAGTTCCTCGGAGTCTGGCAGTGTCCTGGGGATAGCAGAAATGAAAGTTATTTGCTATCTGTGTTAATATATTCGACAACTATAACATATCAGAACTCAAAATTACCTTAACAATGTCGTTAGGCAGATATGAAGATCCAGTAAGTTCTCAAATACAAAACAACTACTACATTTATTTGACCACAATTCACCGTAAAAGGCACCTGAGAATCAAGAATAAAATTCCCTAACAAGGTGGAATCAAAACTCTCTCCGCAAAATCACACATCAAACAATTTCCACAAACAGTCCAGCGTCAAAACTCCCACGGCCAATTTTGACCTCAATCAAACAAAAATCACAATTGTAGAACGAAACATCATCAACACCATCACACAACCACAAACGAAAGGGTTAAACTTAAAAACTAAGCTGGGACAAAGACAAATAATAATAAGGAGAATAGGTCAGTAAGTGATATGCAAACATTAGAACAATCATATGTAGTAGCTGATATGTATCCATATATATATATATATATATATATATATATATATATATATATATATATATATATATATATATATATATATATATGTGTGTATGGTAGTCTCTGTTTCTGTTTGCTCGCTTAGTCTGTGACCATTTCACTTTGATGAACCTGTCTCCTTTAACAATGTATATTCCCCTTATATTATATATAATATGAGTGTTTGTTGACAGTCCGTTGCTTGGTGACATATATCCATATTATATGTGTGGTTGTTGACATGTCTGCTATATTTTGCTATGTATATATGGATCGATACTCCATTATAATTAGCCATTCATGTTAAGACTGTCTATTGATTTGTTCACACACTTGCCTGGACATTCATATATATTTCGCTCACACAATCTTGCGTGACTACTATCTTTGGTGTGATACCACTTTTGCATTCTCCTTGTGTTTGGAAAATAGAAGTATCATCGCAAACCTAGTGGTCTTCTGATTTCCGCCTTCTTGCGTCAGGACTATTAGTTTCTCGACCAGTACATAGCAATAATTTGGCGACGAGCAACATAACAATTTGGCGACGGGGAAAACTACTATTAACCACTCAGCAGCAGCAACATAACAGTAGCCTAGGAGAAAAGAGGAAAATTATTACCAAGTCAGCTGAAATATCTAAATAGGTGTCAATATTTTTGTCATTACATCGATCAAGTGGGATTTTCTAGGCAATTATTCCATTTCACAGTCTATGGACTATATTATATATTTCGCTGAAATGAATTCAGAAATGAATTAAACTGTACCTTCGCTTATCTAGACACACAACAACAAAAAAACGAATTTAAGTTTAGAAAATTTATCCAACTGAAATCAAAAATGTTTTTTGTTGTTGTTGTTGCTGAGAGTAACTGAACAGTTAAGTTGTCTATCATATCATGCAATAAAAAAGCTTCTCGATAACTTTCAATATACTATTTAATTCAATTTAATATTCTTCGAAGCGTATTTTAAAATTCATCTATTTCAACAGTATATTGACAATTGAACAGTATTAGCACTTTCTCATAAAATAATGACTAGAGTGGAGTGAGTGAGTATTACAAGTAGAGTCTACAAAAGAGAATAATTCGATTGGAAGTTTGAGACTCACGTCGAAATAAAATTAGTGGTACAAGGCTAGAAGATATAAGGATAAAACTTGCGCATTGTGGTAGAGTATAACTCCATTGTGGATAAGATTTTATTTTGATAAATCACACAGTGGTGTTATACAGTATTATTAACTGATGACCGCATTTCGAGCACAATTTATTGCTCCTCATAATCCTATCAAGTCACTCACTCACACAACTTTCTGACTTCATTTATATACCTGTGCTGAATTGACTAGATATTTGAATAAAAATCAATATGTGATAATGTGCATTCATAAATAACAATATGAGTGTTATTGATCAATTACAATCAGATGGGAAATAAGACGAGTGTTTTTATAGTCAAAATAAATAACTTGTTAGAATATTATGATGTGAATTGAATATATTTTAACACTATTTAATAATACTTTGAGAAAGCTATTAGCATTAAATAGCGAAACGTTTTTTCATTCATTGGGAAATACAAAAACCTCTATTATAATGAATATCATATACCCAATGCTCAAATTTTTTCAAACTATTTACCTTCCTCTGAGATTTGACTGGTAATAATGTCTTCCATAGCTGTGATAATTGCTTTGAATCACATCTATTGGGCATGTGTTGGATGTAGACCCCATGAACCAGGATTCAGTAATCAACTTGTCTCTCTCTTCGCCTACCTAGATTACTTCTTAGAATTTTAACCCTCTCTCGCCCTATTGTGTTATTGTGTGTTAATACATGTAGTGCGATTGGTGAGTTCCTTTCTAAATTAATTATCTTCGTGGGTGGGATCAGTCATTCTAACCTTAGCTAAATTCATATGTTCCGACAATCTGACTACTCCCGATCTACTAGTTTGACCAATGTAAGTAGTTGACCTAACTCACGGTCACTGTAGGGTATTTTGTAAATTATATTATTTTGTATAATTAGTTTCACCAGGTCCTTTAACTTGCAGACCTTGTCCAGTCTGAGTGAGTTTGTAGGTGTGAATATCACCTTAATTCCTACTTGTACGTAGGGCCTCAGATGTCCCCTCTTTATATGATAAAACACATATATCACAATCGGATTCCGTACTGACGTTTGGTTTCTTACAGTCAATAATTGTAAAGTGTCATTCATAATATTTTCAGAAATAACTGTGTATCCGTTTAGATTCATTTTTACGGCACTTATCGAAATTCATCTGTATGCATCATAAAACATGTACTGCACTCTAGTGTCTAGTAGCATGGTGGGTGATAATGATAAACATTTACAAGGAGTATTTTTTGTAGGAAGTGTCTTCTACAGAGTAACGGAACAAGATAAAAGCGAGAAATGAAAGATTCTTGTGAAGCAATCTAGAAAGTATTACAGAATAAGAAAGGAAGAGGAACACAAATAATGTTTCTATACTTTCACTATTTTTTTATGAACTGATATCGGTTAGAGAACCATTGGAAAACCACTATGGAGTACTGGACAGTTGTCTCGTTCTTGTTTGGGTCTCTTCAGAAGTACGTATCCACCACAGTGATTCGAAATCAGAACCTTCCCATTACAAGGCTAGCCAGCTCTTAGACCATTAAGCCACTGGAACCTGATCATATAGTCAGTGCACGAATTCTGATTTCTGCCAATTCATGATATGGCGCGAATAGTAGCCAGTGCCATCACTGGTGGGTATTTGTCCACACACCTGACCTGCTGTACCGAACTGGACAGGAATTCCCCACTAGAATCCAGGTAACTGTCTACCTGAATAGAGTCAGTCAACAGTGAGCATCATATTGATATTCAAGTGTTGGTTTGCAGGGCTTTAATTCGTTTCAGGATTTTATCATGAGTTGACATAGGTTAGAGGATCCTTGGAAAACCGCCTGGGAGTCTTGGATAGCTATTTCGTCCTGTTTTAAGATTCTTCATCAGCACGCACCCACTGCCAAGATTCGAACCCAGGACATTCTGGTTGCAAGACAAGTTCTATATTATGCCATCCTAATGTATCATTTGTCAAATAGACATTATGCTACTAAATGCTTCCGCTTTCCACCGCTTTGGTAGCAGAATTCATTGGCGAATGACGATAACACTTAAAGCTATCAGTTAGACACAACTGAGTCCTGCTAAACAGACTGGACTTCCTGGTTCATCATCACCAAATCAATCTACTGAAAATGTTTTCATTCATGAATAAATTTTCGGTGTAAATCAGGTAAATAATCTGAAGTATTATACCACACTATATGCTGTAACATCATTATGTCCATTTAAACAGGTGACTTTTATAGATAAATTAAATGGAATTCATTTTACTTTGAAAGATTTAGTATTTAGTGTAACTGCGTCAAAGTAGATTTCCAAAGACAAATTCTATCAGTATATTACTTGGAATAAAAATTAGTATTATAAGCATGTTTGCTCGAATAAATTAGATGATATCCTAGTGAAGCGGTAGAAGACGAATACTTGGTAAAGGAATGTTTATTTAGAAATTGGTATCTCTATATATCACGAAAAATACCCATTTATTTGTAAGTAAAAACACAGTTTTTTGTTCAGCGAAGAAATTTCTTTTCAACGATTTCATTTTCAAGCTGCACAGTCATATTTATACTACAGAAAAAGTTATTAAGTGGCACTAAATAATTCCTCAGTCAATATACAATGACGTTAAGCTAGGTAGAAGAGAGAATGGCACGTTGTTAAGGTCGATTTATCGAAAGCCAACATTCACAGGGCAGTACACTAACTTTAGCAGATGGGCACCTTTAGGGAGAAAGAGAAATTTTATTCATTCCTTATGCTCCAGAATTCGTAAAATCTCCTCTGCAGAGACAATCGATAGGGAACTAGATATCCTTCGATCAAATCTCCTTAACAATGGTTATCTTACAAGGTTTATTGAACGGAACATCAAGAAAGAATCCGCCAAAATCACAGGATCAAAGAAAAAACTGTTTATGAGTCTTGCATTTAAAGGTGACACCATTTCGGAATTGATTAAAAATCGTTTATCTAAATGTATTAAACGCACTTTTCCTGCAGCTGACTTGCAACTAGTTTTTATCAACCGAAATATTATTAGACAATCCATCAAGGATAGATTACCGCTTTTGTCCACATCTATGTGCATTTACTCTTTTACCTGCTCTTGTGGATCTGATTCTATTGGACGTTGTAAGCGTAATCTCCGAAAACGTGTAGCTGAACACTATCCGGTTTGGTTAATGAAAGGCGAACGTAGAACTGCGAAGTCGTCTATTTGTGATCACCTGTTAGAGTCTGGTCATTTAGCCCCACGTGATTCATTCTTCAAAGTTATCTACATGGCAAAATCGAATCGATCCAAAAGTTTACGGTTTCTTCACTTATGCATAGCCAGCCGAAGCTTTAGCTATACGTGAACAGAAACCTAAATTATGTGCTGAAAAACGTTTTACCAAACCTCTTTCTTTACCTTGGTCATAGTAATGTTCTTTCTAGTTTCTATTTTACTTTATTTTACCACTTGAATTCATTCTACCTTACATCTTTATTCTTTTATCGTAATCTTATTCCTAATTTTTTTAATTTTTAGACGACGCTTGACATTTTTCTTTTTAAAAATATTTTTGGTATCAATTAACTTATAAAACTATCTCTATATAGCCAATTCACGTACACCTTATCTTCAGCGCACAATTTGCACAGATCTTCCGTGTTGTGCTACTTCTCACCTCTCTTCATATTGTGTGTGTTTCTTTGCGTTCTTTTCAAGTCTCCCATATATCTTCACAACGCTATATGATTTACCTTCTCTGAAATTAAATGTATCTCTCTGCTATATTATTTTATGTTTTTATGCCGATGAACGTCTCTTTGTATTATTGTTATATACTTTAATTCCTAGAACAACATAGGGTTTCAGTTGTGCATCTCCATTGCCTTCGGCTTTCTGCCAACTTTTTCACCCCTCTCCAAGTCTGCTCACATGCTTTCATCTCCTCTTCCCATGAACTCCCCCAAGTCACCCTCACACTGACGACCAACTCCCCGCTTCTCTTTCGGGTTTCCACTCGAGCACTGGCCTGGCATGTGATGTCACTTGATGGCTTCCTCAGAGTATGATCAGCCAGTCCACCTCCATTTCTTCCTGACTATTTGTTGCACAATCAGTTCCTGGTTGGTTCGCTCTCAGAGATCCCTCATTATTGCTGATCTTTTCTAGCCATCTGATCTTGAGTATTGAGTGAAGACAGCTATTAATGAAGGTCTGTCGTTTGTTTGAGATGCTCTTTATGACGCGCAGTGCAAGTCTCTGATCCGTATAGTAAATAGCACTGACTTCACATTGGAGTTGAAAATCCGGATGTTATTTTTGATGGTGAGTGGGGCTGTTGACCTCCACACAGACTTGAGAGTAATGAAAGTTTGTCTTGTTTTTCCGATTCTTGCTTTGATATCCTCGTCAGTTTCGCCTGTAGTTGAAACAATGCTTCCCAAGTAGGTATACTACTGATAAATTTTATCAGTAGCACACGCCACACTAGGAACAATACTGAATTTCGTGTCGTGGATCTTATCAGTAGAGATCTGTGAATCACGAGGAAATCTCCTCTAGAGAAACAAAATTCACCTTTTGGACATCTCCAGTGTGACATGAACATACTAGCAATTGTATAATAAGGACAGTATTCATTATCGTAAGTAGTTAGGCAACTCTGTATGCCCTTTTGACAAGTTTGATGTATTGAAAGGAAAAAGGAAGTTCAGTTTTAAACTATATATATATATATATATATATATATATATATATATATTTACAGTTGACAGACTACCATGAGTTGTTTCCATCTACTCATAAAGTCAAAGTTGAGCTTAATACTGATTTCATTAAATCTTTCATTTTAAGCTCTTTTTTTTGGGGGATTTCCTTCATCGTTTCATGAAATAAAAGTTTATTAATGATTTCAGCTTAGTACGTCATATTTGTAATTTTATTGCAATTCATCGAAGTCATTATTCCTCTGGAAAAAAAATTACCAATTCATGGAAAATATAAGTTTTAGGGATAAAATAAAAAAAATTCATTGCACGAAAAGACAAATTTATGATTAATTAGCTGTAAGTACTAAAAGGGTATTACGTAATCATTTCCCTTAATTGCAATTCATTTTCTTCATGTCAAGCTATTAAAACGAGACAGACAAAGAACAAAACTCTTCTCATTCATTTCTTCCATTTTTATTTTTCAAGACACAACATACAAAGGAAAAACACACATAGGCACATAGAATGCATCGATGGAGTGGATTTTTTCATTACTATACAAAATAAAGTAGAGAACGCCCTCCCCCCCCTCCAGCGAAATTCATCATCATACAGAGCACAATAATTCACTTTTGTTGCAAGATTTCATCATGAGATGACATCGGTTAGAGAACCACTGAAAAACCTGTAGGTGGTGCTGCCAGACGACTGTTTCATCCTACTAGTTTGGGTCCCTTCATCGGTACACACCCGCCGCCAAAGACCTTCCGGTTACAGGGCAATCTAGCTCGTCATCATCATGAGCTGATATCTGTTTGAGAACCACTGAGAAATCACCTAGGAGAACTGGGCAGCTGTTTCGTCCCACTAGTTTGGGACTTTTCACAGTACGCACCCAGGACCTTCTGGTTACAAGGCGAGCTTGCAGAGAATGCTTGAGAATTAATTTTAGTTTTCATGAAATCTTAACAGATAAACACATAAGTGAACAGTCAAATAACTGTGCTTCGGTGGCACAGTGGTTAGAATGCTCGCCGACCATGCACATGGTCCGGAGTCCGATCCCCGGCCGACACACACCTGATATCAATGGTCGGCCTGCCAAAATCAGGCTACCGATATCACATGCTGAAAGTTCCATAGTAATACCGAAAATACTGTGTGGAATCAAGCTATAACAAAAAAAAATAAATAAATAATAATGTATGTCTAGTCGGTGAAACTATCTGACATTTCTGAGGGGAGAAATATGCATTCCTTTACAGTTAGTTCCTCATCATCACCTGGCTGGTTCTACACTGATATATAGTTTTTTACATCAAAATGTCTTTTTACCACTCAAGTGGTTATTTTAGTTAATCAGCTTTAGGTATAGGGCAGTGGAATTAAGAGGTTAAAGGTCATAGAAACAAATAACTAATAGATGTTAGTAACAAGATATCTAAGTTTTAAAAGAGGAGTGGAAATTAATTACCGAATTCAAAGTATGTTAATTCTTAGGTGTTAGCAACAAATGATTACATAATCAAGAAATCTATAAAATAATAATGATGACTAAGGAGAATGGTGCGTCGGTGGCACAACGGTTAGGACGCTCACCGACCATGCATATGGTCCGGGGTTCGATTCCCGGCCGACGCACTCCTTTACCTCGCTAGGCCAGAAATAATGCTGGTAAAGAGGAAAGGTTGGGCATGAGGCTAGCAACCCCATCCCGTAAAAATAAACCCCACTGCTACAGAAACTTCAAGCCCGCAACTCGAGGCCCTATGTTCCACTGGGAACGTGAAAGAAAATTTTTTTTATTTTACTAAGAAGAATAGGATGACTCATAAGAATTACGTAAAATACAAAAATTTAATAGAATTAGCTAGAATTGTAAAAATTTTAAAAATTAACAAAGTCAAAAGACAGTTACAAAGAGAATGGAAAAATCGTTTTCAAAGACTTAATACATATTTTGTAGTCGGCTATGGTAAAGAAAGGCGCTGTACACATTTCTTTTGGATACACAGATTTGGCTTGTTCAGATGAATTCCGATTGCCTCTGCTGTATGTAAAGGTCGTACTCGTAAACCATGCGGGTGGTTGGGTGATATACGATAAATAAGTTTTGTTAGAGTCAACTTGATGTCCAGTATCGACGAGATGAGTTGGTATTGAGCTGCGTATAGCTTCATTCAGACTTTGCTAAACCAAGATGGGAGGTGTTCAGAAATTCGACGATGAACTTGCCTGATCGTACTCTTTATGTAACGGGTAGTTAAACTGGTAAACGCACATCGAAGGGGTGAAATGGGACAGTTTGTCTTTATTTCTTGAACTAAGTATTGGTAGGCTAATGAATATACAATATAGCTTAGCTGCGTTGAAAGTCCTATTGAAGATCCTTCACAGACGCTGTGGTAGGACCTCGCTACTGACATCGCCCGTGCATTGTAATCTTAGGAAGACTGATTTTTGGGGAACAGTCAGCACTTTCGACGTTTTACTTTTTGAGTTCATGTCTTTGTTGACGAATATGATTGAATAACCGTTTCTACTTAGTAGATCGTGAATATTACTGAGTTCTTCGTTCATTATCTCATTTGAACAGATAACTCTAGCCTGGCGAACCAGGTATCTAATCAGATTACGTAAAGGTACGAAGCTCAGGAAGTGAGTATATTGTCCAGCGGAAGTAGGTTTTCTATACAAACATCTACATATTGTTACATCCGTTCATTTAGTCATTAGGACGTCCAAAAAGGGGATAGAGTCATTTTCCTCTTCTTTTTTCTTAGTGAAGCTTATGCTGGGATGTGCTCTATTGAATATATCCAATCCTGTCCTTAGTATCACTTCCTTTCTTAACAACTATACGTGTATCATCAACATATCGGCAATAGAAACCAAGATTATGCATTACATCTCCATTTTACCCCTCCTCTCTTATACCTAAAACTGATTAACTAAACTAACCATTTAACTGATAAACATTTCTTATGTAAAAAGCTTTTTATTAGTGTAGAGCCAGTCAGGAGATGTTGAGGAACTCATTGAAAAAGAATGCATATTTCCTCGCTCAATATGTTGTTTTTTTTTCTTTCTAGATGCGTAAATAGAAATTTGAAATTTCTGAGAGACCTTTACTCCCTGTTCAGATTTACCTCTGTGTCACAATCAGACAGGTTCATGACTTTCTTGTCAGGTCAAAAACAAGGTGATTTGTAGAACGACATTTACCTTTTTAGGTTTATTGACATTCTAGATCAATATACAATTGAATATGAGAATAAAAACCTGTTCCTCCTGTGCAAACTAAACCTTAGGAGACTGGAAAGTGGCAAGCCTGAAAAGTACAGAAGTGAAGTGAAGTAGTAGGCACTCTGATGAGTCACCTTAGCATACTGAGCAACCGTTTAATCAAAATAATTTAATTTATTACTTGGCTTTACATGATATCACAAAACTCTATTCCCTCCATATATAGAAATTTAAAGAAGAGAGAACTACTGTTGATAGTGAGTGCAGGACAGTTTTTACAGAATGGCGTTTATGTATACTCTAAACTGTGATCATAGAATACCTGCTAGCCACTTAGAAGGGTGAGGTTAGATTCGCGACCGATGCATGTCAAAGAAAGAAAGGAAGATTTGACTGGAGGCTAGTAGCCTCACCTTTGCTGTTGAAACTTCAAAGTTACCGGCATTGCGTTTTACTCGGAGAGAAAAAAGTATAAAAATATACCTACAGTATTATAATGTAACGTATTGTTATGTTTGATTTTTAAAAATGTTGAAACATTTAACGCTATTGTCGTGTGATATGACATTCTGACATTAAATAAAATCTAAATTTATATACGGGTATATCATGACAGTATGAATTAACCACCATACCATATATGTATTTAAACTATTTTGGTTATAATAATATTTTATGAGAGGGAAACATGTGAATATCAATAGTTTGGTCTAAGGTTGACATTTCCAAATATTTATCAAGCAAATACCAGTATGAGAAAATTAAAACAATTAGTCCCTTTGATAAATTTGAATAAGGCATTAAGAAGACAAATTTCGCGAGATGATATCATTTCGTAGTTAACCATGTTAGTTGTAAAGCGGTTGTAAAGAAACTACGAAATGATATCATCTCGCGAAATTTGTCTTCTTAATGCCTTATTCAAATTTATCAAAGGGACTAATTGTTTTAATTTTCTCAAACGAAGGCTCCCGAAAGATACTATAAGACTTCTGAACCGTCTTCTAAATCTGAGATGTAAAATTGTAATTCAGCGAGAACGATTAAGGTTTTATCGCAACTGCATAGAAAATAAACATTATCCTATATCATTTTACAAATCACTTCGTCGGAATAAGTCAAAATCTACACTTTCCAACCTCCAACATCTTGCTGAATTAGAAATTGATGAAATTAATGACAAACTTTCGAAATTTATTGAAACACACCAAAGACTAACTCCCGTTTTGGATAATTTATCTTTAGTATGTCGAATTAAATTCACGGTATTTTGCAATGATATGATAAAAAAGACCATTAGTTCCACCGAACAAAAGTTAACAAAATCTTTGAAAGATTCGAATCATATTTTGGAATTTCCTCAGGATATACACAAACATATAATTAATTTGTCTACATGCACTCTATCCCAACTACAGTTGGAAGCATTATCTTATGGTTTGAAGTACAAAACTATTCCCATGAAAATTAACAAAATGGAAGTCCAGTCACAGTATGAAAGCCTGTATGATCAAATCTCTGATTTAACTCCTCTAGTAAAGATAATCTAGACTGGTTTAAAGTTAAGCTGGTGGATATTTCTCATCAATTTCTAAATGCTAGAATATACCAGAAAAATGGTTTATCAAAAGAACACCACGCCGCACTTAAGGAATTAATCCAAAAAGATAATCTTGTGATCCTTAAACCTGATAAGGGAGAAGGCGTTGTCATTATGAACAAATCGGATTATGAAAATAAAATGAAGGATATCCTCAAGGATCAGTCCAAATTTCTGGTGGACAATGCTACTGATAATGTGCTGCTTGTGGAAAAGCAGATCAATCGTCAGCTTCAAATTTTACTGATGCATGGTTTTATAAATGAAAAACTTTATAAACAACTTAAAGCAATTGGGTCACATACTCCTCAGCTTTATGGCCTTCCGAAGATCCACAAAACTGGGAACCCACTGAGACCCATCTTAGATATGTCAAATTCTCCTTACCATAAAATCGCCAAATGGATTACAGAGGTCCTTACGCCTGTAAGAGACTCATTATCAAATCATTCTATAAAAAGTTCATTTGATCTTACAGAAATGCTAGACACCTTGAACATTAAGGAAAAGGTTATGTGTTCAATTGACATAGAATCTTTATTCACCAATGTTCCCCTTCATGAAACTGTTGATTTCATTTGCGACTATATCACAAGCAACGGGATAAACTTACCTATTCCTGTAACGTACATCAAAGACATCATCTTAATGTGTACAGAAAATATTCGATTCACATTCCAAGGAAAAGCATACAAACAAATCGATGGTGTTGCAATGGGGAGCCCTCTGGGGCCCCTGTTAGCAGATATATTTATGTCGAAATTAGAGAAACAAATGCAAGGTACTCTTGGAGAATTTATGCTGTACAAACGTTATGTAGATGATACTCTTATTATTAGTAATAATAGCAAATCTATTGAAAACTTCATCACCCTATTTAATCATATCCATCCAAATATTCGAGTGACCTCCGAACTAGAATCCAATAACAAACTCGGTTTCCTGGATATTACTATGACTAGGAGAAATGATGGAACGATTCAGCGCTCTATTTTTCGTAAACAGACGTGGAGTGGACAATATCTTCATTTTACCAGTTTTGTTCCTATCCAGTATAAACGTTCCCTGGTGAAATGTTTGTTCTCAAGGGCTCGAAAAATATGTACGAGTGACACATTGATGGATGAGCTTCGACATATACATTCAGTTTTACTAGCCAATGGTTATCCAGAAAACTTCATCAATTGTCACGGTAAGGATAGACCACATCTTGAAAAGAAAGCTTCTGTACCAAAGAAAGCTATCTTTATTAATCTACCATTCAAGGGCGACCAGATTATGCAGTTGACAGCTCAAAGACTTCGGTCAGCCATCAAACGCACATTCTACGCCGCATCTCTTTTTCTCACTTGCCGAACATTTTCGATCCCTGTACCTACGATTAAAGGACGAAATTCTGTGGACTCTACTTCAAACTGTATCTACAAGTTCACCTGCAGCTGCGGTGACACCTATATAGGTAGAACTAACAGAATGTTCCAATGTCGTCGAAAAGAACATGTTCCAAAATGGCTAGTAAATCATATCGAAAATCCTAACGCGATTAATCTTAGTAGAAATCCAGCATCATCCATTGCAAAACACTTATTAATGTCTGGTCACAAAATCAATATTAATGACTGTTTCACAATTATTTCACATAACTCTAATTCAAGGTTATTGAAGGTGATGGAAGCACTTTGGATTAATCACATACAGCCTAAACTGTGTGTACAAAAATCAATAGACTTCAATCTTCGCCTACCCTGGACTGCATGACCTATCTTAATATGATTGGTCATTAGTATGTACTTTTGTTTTTATTTAACTGAGTAATTTTCATGAACTTTATTTTATCATTGTTAACCATGTTAGTTGTAAAGCGGTTGTAAAGAAACTACGAAATGATATCATCTCGCGAAATTTGTCTTCTTAATGCCTTATTCAAATACCAGTATAATTTGGAAGCTACTGGCTGCAACTTTGTTGCACTCTAAATTTTTGATAAATTTTGATTATCACAATTCTTTTGGCATTACAAAAGTTTTTTATTTCTGATTACAGTTTGATTTCACACCGGATTTTTTTGGTACAGGTATGGAATTTTCAGCATATGATATCGGTAGCCCAAATTTTGCAGGCCGACCATAGATATCAGGAGTGCTTCGGCAGGGGATCGAACTCCGGACCATGTTCATGGTCAGTGAGAGTCCTAACCACTGTCCCACCCACTAAAAGAAGCACACGGTTCATAAAAAAACGGAAAACTAATAAAAGTAACTATTAAGAAATTAATTTTCATTGGTTTGAGGATTTCATCATGTTCGTGGAAAACACCCATATGGACATTAGAAAGAAGAGAACACGAAGTTCAGCAGAGATATCTTTTCTGCGATTTCATTCTCAAAAGCTGTACAATCTCATTTATATAGATTATTTTACATATATACAATTATTATTTGTTTAATTTCACATACGATAATTAAGTGGGCTTCACTCACTCGGTAGAAATCAGCTAACTGTATAAATAAGAGTACATGGGTATGTTTGAATTACGTCAGTTTGTAAATAGAAGGTTTAAGATTTAGAGAATTAGGAGAACAATCCACCGATTACACAAATCTGATGTCGAAAAGCTTGTTTTGTTGTTTTTATTTTACTCTCTGTACTCAAATTTCTTTAGGTAAAGAAGCCACTGTCATTTGATCAGTCATCTTTAATGAACTGTAATCCCATTGATCTTACTTTACAAATCGATATTACGGAATATACACATTGGGTCATAGGAGTTATTAAGAAGACATTTGCAGCGAAGAAAATTTTCTTTTCGACGAAGTCATAATCTAGGCTGTACATTCGTGTATTTATATCAAATGGATGAGAAAGTTCCAGAATAATTTCTGGTCAAAGGTCAAATTAATAAAAATTACAATTAGGAATTAGGATGCCATAATAAACAGGGGGAAGGATAAAACTCAAACAAAGCAGCATTATAATTTATAAGAAGATTGACATTGTGCAATTGGGGGTTAGAAATGCAGAAATAACAAAAATAGACAGGATGTTTGGATAAAAATATCCAGTGGGATCACAACTAATGTGACGAATAATTGTTTATGCAATCAGGGATTAAATATGTACAAATAGTAAACTGATAAACCAGACAGGAAGTTCAGATATGAAAACATGGTAGTGTAAACAGGGATTAAGAAAAACTAAAAATAACACGAATAAACAAGAAGTTTAGATAAGAAAGGCGATGGGATGGTCATTACTAAAAGAATTACCTGTTTATGATGACCATACCAGGGACAGGAGATGGAAGTATTTCTTTTGAATACAAAGTGTGGGTTTGAGCTTTTGGATGACTAGTGCCTCGGCTATGCCCAGATGTCCTAATTTCACTCCCTTTGATAGGTTTGATTGAATGTCGTATATTACTTTGAAGGATTTTTCGAGTGGCGCTGAATGTCCTGAATTGACCAGATGTTCTGTCACTGAACTATATACACGTTTTTGGTCTCCTTTTACTAGCCAGGCTGTATAGTGTTCAAGATATTATTTAAAAAACGCTAATATTGTTGTTGACTACTATTCTAGAATATTCTATGCATATAAATATGTATATATAATTCTAGAGCCAGAAAAAGAAATTATCGAAAATGACATTCTTTGCTCAATTATTTCGTTTTCTATTGATTGTTTCTTGAGCTCAGTTCATACTTCACGTCTTCTCTCCTTCTGGAATAATCCATAAAGGTGAATTCGAAACATAATCGTTAAAGTGATTATATATGCTTTATTTGTACTTCATGTGGATATGTTATTAGATTACTCAGAAAGGTTCGATGTTCTTTAGAGCAGCCAATTAACTTAATGGTTCCTTGTTGGGATAGTCTTCGGAACAGTATTCGGTACACCTTAGACAGAAATAGGACAAAGATATTTGAATTAGATATAGGATGGCTAGGAAAAGATATCCCGTTGCGTTACTCATATAAAGTAGTAAAAAAGTCTGAATTCACTGTCATTTTGAGTGATTCTGAGAATGGATGATGTATCACTGACATACTGTGAACAACACCGAAAGGTACTTAACATTTCAATTTCACAGTTTCATTGTGAAGACGTACAGAGGGACACTCATCTAGAAGCTCGTAATATATTTTTTTTCCTTCATGTTCCCAGTGGAACATAAGGCTTCAAGCTAGAGGCTTGAAGTTGCTAGCCTCATACCCAACCTTTCTTTTTCACCAGCTTTACTTCTGGCTGAGTGAGGTAAGGAGTGCGCCGGCCGGGAATGGAACCCCGGACCATGTGCATGGTCGGCGAGCATCCTAACCGCTATGCCACCGATGCAGTTAGAACTCGATTACGAATTACTGTATTCTGCAGGTTTTCTTTGAATATCTCTTACACTCAAATAAGACAGTATTTAAATGTCAAGTAAAATGCATCATAACTTCATACTAACTATTCACCAGCGTCAAAAACGTTAACTGAACTATTTGGATTCCTTGGAGGTATATGCCTTCTTCAGGAACTGGGATAAGATAATTACGAAACACCCTAACAAATTTTTTGCCGAGGAAAGATAGGAAAATATCTCTGTTGATCCCCCTTTATGTAGGGATTTGACGTCCAAACATTTCCCATTACTAAACGATAATATACGATTAATAATCACACAGCTGAACTTTAATCACTTGTAAAAATGTAGCTGTGACTGAATTCTATTATCCTACACAACAAATCAGTCGACGAGCTGAAAAACTTGTCATTGTAGTGAGTAGTCGACTGATGTTAAATTACTGGAAGGAAACAGTTGGAAGACATAGATTTGTGCTTCATTATCATTATCGTCAGGTAAGATAACGCATTCTGCTGAAATAGATTCAAATGCATTCCAAATTCACTAATTCTCATAACTCTAGATCATTTAGAAAAGATTTAGCCAAGATGACAAATATTGTTGATTGTCCCAAATACAGACTGCTACGAATCGGTCAGCATTTCCAGATAAACTTAGTGGTATCGATTACAAGACAGTAGTGAATCCACACTGGTGCACCGAGGGAGAGGGCTCTCGAGTGTTTGCGCCGGTGGTATAGCGGTTAGCACGCTCGCCGACCATGCATATGGTCCGGGGTTCGATCCCTGGCCGGCGCACTCCTTTACCTCACTGAGCCAGAAATAATGCTGTTAAAGAAGGAAGGTTGGGCATGAGGCTAGCGACCCCATCCTGTAAAAATTAAACACTGCTACAGAAACTTCAAGCCACTAGCTTGGAGCCCTATGTTCCACTGGGAACGTGAAGGAAAAATTATTATTATTTCAGTGAATTCACACAATTGTGTTCTACTTAAATTACCAGGCGACCAAAATCCACTTGGCCTACTGTATTCCAAGTTTCTTTAACCATTTAGTCACATCATCGTCTATAGATAACCACATTTTCAAACTGATTTCAAGCTATTACTGAGCATATTTTAGAAGTTAGCAAATCAGCATGAGGACTTCCGTATGATTCCAACTAAACATTACTACATTAAAACACATGCATGAAAATGTTGCACAGGAAGAAGTTCTTCTGTAATTGTAAACACTGAAAATCTTGTACTTCATGAGGATCTATTATCGAAAACAAAGATATATTTATACAAGGCAATAAGAAGACGTAATTTGTCTTAGTCGTGTAATGTATTTGCACAACGCATTTCGAACAATCTGATCCACCAGACACAGATTTTTCATAGGAATATATATGAAATTAATAAACAGTTTACGAGGTGAGAAAATAAACTTAAGTCAAGTTAAAAGGACATATTGAAGGTCAAAATAACAATGACGATCACAAAGTCAAACAACAGACGTAATAGGTGCATCTAACCTGGTAGCAAAACAAAGTTTACCAAGGAAGGTAGGTTTAGTGTGATGACGAATTGTTTTTGAACGCATAAAGGTGGATTAAACTTTCTAATTGCCAGCTAGAGCTTCCACAAACTTTAGGATACGCCCCAAACCCTTTTTATAGATAGGTTTAAAAGATGTGTAAACATCAATTTCACATCCCGCCTACATAATATGTTTGGCAATAGAGTAGCTAGGTCTCCCATTCTCACCATTAATGGGTTCTGGGGAATCTGTTTGCTTCTGAAGCCATTTGAAATATTCTCTGAAGCCATACCTTACACAAAGAGATCGATGAGTCCTTCCTATGTATATCTGTCCACACGTACATTCAAATTCGTATAGTGGAATGTGACAACATATATATAAATATATTGGCTTCACAATCTCAATTATTATGTTATTAGCTGCATAAAAAGTTTGTTAACCACAACAGCGTTCAATATTTGTCCAGTTGTCAGTCTGCTAAGATCACCCATATAGGGTACCTTGATGTACACGTCTTTCTTAGGGACGAGTTGGAGAGTGGGTCTTGGTGTTCTGACTACTTTGTGTCTCCTGATGAACTTGTCTGGATAATTATTATCAACCACAGTTTATGTCAACTTTCTTTCTTCTTCATCAAGTGTGTCTTCGGTGTATATTCGTTGGATTCTACTGAAGAGGCACCTTACTAAGGCTCTTTTGTACTGAACAGAGCAGAAACTGTGGCAATTAAGATACTGTCCTGTCCAGGTAGGTTTTCTGTAAATAGGTAGTTTAACTGACCAATTTATACATAAATCAGCCTTACAAAATGCAACCTGAATACATCAGTAAAAATTCTTTGTAAAAACCTTAGGAGTTAGGTTCATTTATACCTCTGAAGTTAGATCAGTTTTATTTGATTTGTAGATAAGATTTATTGATGTGTTAAAGAATCGTGAATAAGGACCGCTTTCCTTAGTGCTTTGAAGTATCAAAACAAAGGTAGTTAGTTTGTTACTGATGTAAATGGAATGTCAAACATAACACCTTAAAACGATCATTTGTATGAAGATGCATGACTTGAGAGTAGTATCATTTAGAATAATGACTTCGTCATGAATTTAAGAGTAACTTTAAACTGATTCTCAATCATTATTCATTATATCACTGGAGAATACATCCCGTTCATCCCAATGATGCTTCTTCTCAGTCTTTTCGGCTACTTTGAGAGAAGAAAAATGTTGACGAAGCCATACCTCTCTTATAGTTTGATACGGTTTACCATTATTATTATTATCATTCCTCTGTTTACCGAGTGGAACATAGGGCTTCAGCAACACATCTCTACTTTGTATACAATTGGTGGATGGTGGCTAGCAGTGGAATCCAGGATGCGCATTTCGTCCTAATTGGGACTCGTCAGCTAGATGTACCTGCATTTCTCAGTGAGTGATGATGTTCCCACCGAGGCTCGAACCCAGTACCCATTGTTTGAAACGCCAAAGCGTTATCCACTAGACCACTTGGGCCACGAGAGTCACCTCTTGTGCAACGGGTCATATATTAATTATTGAATTGAATTTTTGATTTTCTTGTCGATTGATTGGACCGAAGTGCTTGGTCTCAGGTTGACATGTCGGCTTCCACCATCCACCAATTGTATACAAATCAAATCCTCAGACATCGTCGAAGCATCTGCACAAGAAGCCGACATGTCAACCTGAGACCGAGCACTTCGGTCCAATCAATCGACGGGAAAATCAAAAATTCAATTCAATACATCTCTACTTTGTTCAGTCTTCTGCCGTCCTCTTCAGCTGGATCCATGATTGGCAAAGCTCTCTCATCTCTACTTCACACGATCTCCTCCATTTCGCCCTAGCACTCACGACCCACTCGTCGCTTCCCATTGGGATTCCACTCGAGGGTCTGGCATGCGATATGATTCGGTGGTCTGATCAATGTACGCCCGATCAATCTGCACTTTCTCCTACATATTTGTTGAGCGATCGGCTTCTAGTTGGTTTGTTCCCATAGTTTCTTTCTAACTGGCCATTCGATCTTCAGTATGGAACCAGCTAAGGTAGCTGTTGATGAAAGTCTGTAACTTGTTGGAAATCCTTTTCTTGACACTCTGCCAAGTTTCTGACCCGTAGAGAAGAAGAACCGACTTCACAATGATGTTGAACAGAATCCGAATCTTGTTTTTATACTGATTGCGGAAGATCTCCAAACTTGTTTCAGGTTAATGAAGGCGTGCGTATCTTGCTCTTCCGTTTCTGACTTTGACATCTTCATCCGTTCCACCTGTAGTTGAAACGATGTTTTCTAGATAGGCGAAGGAACCAACCCCTGTTAAATCTCTCCCGTTGGTGGTGAGTGGTACTGGTTGTTGCTGCTGTTGTTGGTTGGTTATTTCCATCACCTCCGTCTTCTCTGTGTTCACCTGAAGTCCTGTTTTCTCTGCCTCTTCAGCCAGTTAGTTGTTTTTCGCTCGCAAGTGACATTAGACGTATGTCATCTGCGAAATCCAGATCTTCTAAAGTCTTCTCACTCGTCGTCTAGCGTATTTCTGACTCTTCGCCCCCAACAGTCTGACGGATAATCCAGTCCACCACAATTAAGAATATCACTGGTGATAATAGATAGCCTTGTCTTACTGCTGTATGCACTTCGAACACCCCACTGAGTTCTCCGCTGTGGATCAGTTGACACGTGGCATTGTCATATAGCCAGCTACTGAATGAGGCTGACAAAGACTTGAGGTACGACATAGTGTTGAAATAGTTTCCAAATTACTTCTCGGTTTACCACGTGAGAGTTAACAATAATGTCATATATTCACCAGCAATCATACTTAAAGCATGATAGTACACGAGGAAGAGATTATCACTTCAACGATCACAAAATGCTGAGAAAGAGTCAGATAGGAATAAAAATGCAACACTATAAACTATTATTACCAAGACAACTGAAGAACACTTAAATAAACATGTGAACTACATATATAGTTATATAACAACACAACTTTTCTCATATTTAACTAATCTCGATCCACTATCCAGCACACTATCCAGCCTGGCTAGTAAAAGGAGACCAAAAACGTGTATGCAGTTCAGTGACAGAACATCTGGTCAATTCAGGACATTCAGCGCCACTCGAAAAATCCTTCAAAGTAATAGACAAGATTCAATCAAACCCATCAAAGGGAGTGAAATTAGGACATCTGGGCATAGCCGAGGCACTAGTCATCCAAAAGCTCAAACCCACACTTTGTATTCAAAAGTAATACTTCCAACCCCTGTCCCTGCTATGGTCATCATAAACAGGTAATTCTTTCAGTAATGACCATCCCATCGCCTTTCTTATCTAAACTTCTTGTTTATTCGTGTTATTTTTAGTTTTTCTTAATCCCTGTTCACACTACCATATTTTCATATCTGAACTTCCTGTCTGGTTTATCAGTTTACTATTTGTACATACTTAATCCCTGATTGCATAAACAATTATTCATCATAATTAGTTTTTATCCAAACATCCTGTCTATTTTGTTATTTCTACATTTCTAACCCCTAATTGCACAATGTCAGTCTTCTTAGTTATTATAATCTCGATTCACTCAATGCTGTTAAATGTATAAAACATTTTAATAAAAAAAAAGATAAAACTTAGAAACTTTCAGGATAACATCTGGTCATCTACGTAAATTTCTTCCTATTTAAACAAATATGAAAACCATGTGTGCTGTGAAATAATTTGATTGGTATAATAAAAAAACATTTCAAATTAAGAAATAAAAGCTTAACCTCTAATTTCCACTTGGAAGATCTACTGTCTAATGGAGGAGGAGTTGAATTTGGCCGCCTTCTCTGGTCTGAATGGTTTAATTTCTAAGCTTTTATCATTCCTATCTGACTGTAATCCCAGGTATGCATATTTTCTCACTACAGGGAATTTTAGCATTTTATGGCAAATAGTGACACAAGATTAGGGAAAGATGAAGGGTAGCCTAAGATTCACAAGTTCCGATAAAGAAAGGAAGAAGAAATTTGCAGTAAAAAAAAATGATATCATGCTATTTCACAGGTTCTCATCAGAAAACCAGAAGGACAGAAAGAAGGGCTTCTATCCGATTTTCTGAACATATTCCAAGAAATCTGTGCCTGAAAGGAAGCAAATATTCTCAGAGTGCAATTACCAGACATACTGTTGATACCGGACATCTCGCAGAAATTTCTAAGTCCTTCAAAATATTTAATAGACAAAGGACAGAAAATCTACCATGATTTGCTGAAGCGATCGCAATCAAACGATTCACACCAACCACACTTATGCATACAGAAAGAGAGTGTGATTAACCTCTCACTACCTAGGTAACTGAATTTTGATTACATTAATTAGTCATCTAATTCAGTGATCTCAACTCACTGAACAAATCTCAATCTTATAAACTGTAACCGCTCTTAGTATACAATTGGTGGATGGTGGCTAGCAGTGGAATCCAGGATGCGCATTTCGTCCTATTTGGGACTCGTCAGCTGGATGTACCTGCATTTCTCAGTGAGTGATGATGTTCCCACCGAGGCTCGAACCCAGTACCCATAGTTTCAAACGCCAAAGCGTTATCCACTAGACCACTTGGGCCACGAGAGCCACCTCTTGTGCAACGGGTCATATTAATTATTGAATTGATTTTTTTGATTTTCCAGTCGATTGATTGGACCGAAGTGCTCGGTCTACTAATTAAATACCCAGACATCGTCGAAGCATCTGCACAAGAAGCCGACATGTCAACCTGAGACCGAGCACTTCGGTCCAATCAATCGACTGGAAAATCAAAAATTTCAATTCAATAATGTAACCGCTTTTGTCTTTTTTTAAGTTGTTGTGTGAACCTAAAAGCTAACACTATCCGCTAATTTTTTCTGTCTTACCCTTCCCCGCTCTCTTCTACTTTGAAAGCGTATAAATTGATGACGAAAACTTAAAACTAAAACTTAAACTAAAAATTGTAATCCTTTCATTTTGGATGCGTCATTTTAATAGTATCTCTTCTCTACTACCACTTAAACACACATTTGAATCAGAAAATGAACTAGGAGAATTAGCTGTGATGTTAGATTGTAAAATAAAACGAATAGAAGAAGGCAAACTACACACTAGTGTTTATGGAAAACCAACGCATTCTGCTAATAGATATTTAGACTTTAATTCGTCTCATCCGTTAACTGTTAAGGCAGGCTTATTGAAGTGTCTAACAAACCGAGCCATAGCACTAAGTAGCACAAGAAAAGACCTAAATGATGAAATAAAACAGATAAAAAAAGAAGCGTTGGTGTTGAATAACTATCCTATAAAATGCATTAGGAAGATCATCAAAGGCCAAAAACAAAATAAAAATAATTGTGAAACTAGTAATAATAACATAAACAAGAGAGAATATAAGTCATCTACTGTTATATACTATATAAGGAAGGGACATCTGAGGCCCTACGTAGGATTCTTAATAAAGCAAGAATTAGGGTGGAATTCAAACCTACAAAGTCACTCAGATACGACAAGCTCTGTAGGCTAAAAGACCCGGTGGACCCAATTAAACAAAATAATATAATTTACAAAGTACCTTGCAATTACTGTCGGTTAAGTCATTTACACAGGTCAAACTAGTAGATCGAGGGTGGTCACATTATCAGAACATTCGAATTTAGCTAAGGTAAGAATGGTTGACCCTGAAAAGATAAGTAATTTAGAAAAAAGTTCAGCTATTGCACTTCATGCAATAACAAACAACCACACAATAGGGTGGGATAGGGTTAAATTTCTAAAAAGTAATATAGCTAAGTGGAGAGAGAGGTTGATCACGGAATCCTTATTTGTCGAGTCTACACCCAACACATGCAACAGAAATGACTCAATGCAAATACCAGAGGTATGAAAGATATTATTACCGCAGGTCAAATCAGAAGAGGATAATAAATAATCCTAAAATTCTATTTCAATTCAAACACAACATTCTAACAAGTAGCTTATTATGACTGTAAAAAACACTCGTCCTTTTTTCCCATCTAACTGCGATTGATCAACAACACTCGTACGATTATTTCTGAATGTACATTATCTCACATTGATTTTTAATCCAATATCTAATTGATTCTACACATGTATATAAATGAAAGAACAAAGTTGTGTGAGTAACTTGATATGATTATGAGCAATAGTTTGTGCTCGAAACGTTATCAGTTCATATAACTGTACAACACTGTGTGATTTATTAAAATAAAATCTTATTTATAATGGAGTTATACTCTACCACAGTGCCCAAATTTTATACTTATATCAAACATTAAAGTATGTTATTGTCTTTGTCTATATAACCATTGTAATTTCAGGTAGTCTGCAGCTGATGAAAACTTGTGAAATAGAAATGATATCATTTTATACTGCAAATTTCGGCATCCTTTCTTTATCAAAATTTATCAAGGGAATCAATTGTAGGAAATTCACAAGTTCCGTGGACAGAAGAATTATCGCGTATTTGTATTGGCCTTTTTTTATATTAACCAAAAAGGTATAAAATGGCTATCATTTAAAAGATAATAAATGCCGCTATGTGCGCAGTTATACTCTCAATTCTGAACACTATACGTCACCTTTTTTTTCCTGCATACAGTACAAGAATTACGCGGTTTAATTAATAATATATATAATTCTCGTCTATCCTCTTACCGCATATACATATAGGAAAAAACAGATATCCAGATGTTGCCCTAGATTAATGAGAACAAAATGCAATGAATTTCCTTTCTAGTTATATAACAGCACATGAATAAAATATTCTAACAGACGGCTAGTTGAATTCTCTTCATAAAAATAAATAATGACTTGTTTATGATCAAAACGACTCCTGGTTAAAAAATTTTTTGATGTCCTAAATAATCCTTTGTATAAACAAAAAAATATTGCAATTATTAAACAGCCGAAATCTTAACAAAAGAAAACACCTATAGTTTAGTAAATTACAGTTCATTTTTACCAGAAAATGGATGAATCCATTCACTGGATCGACATGATTACGTCACATTTGAAGGTTACTTCGACTTAGACTCCTTAATGTCACAGTGTTATTATTATTATTCCTTTGCTTTCTGAATGGAATATGATAGGGCTTCAACAACATATCTCCATTTTCTTCTATTTTCTGCTGTCTTCCACAATCGGCCCCACGATTACCAATAATCTCTCATCTTCTCGCCCCCCCCTCATGATCTACTCAATGTTACCCTCTATCCGACTATCCATTCACCGCTTCCCATTAGGATTCCACTTAGGCGATGGCCTACATCACGAGAGATGTCATTCGACGGTCTTCTTAACGTCTACCTGACCGATCTCCATTTTCTCCTACATATTTGTTGAGCAATCAGCTCCTGGTTGGTTCGTTGTCAACCAGAGTTTCTTTCTGCTTATGCTTTCTAGTTGGCAGACCAGACGGCCATTTGATCTTCAGTATGGAGCCAACCAGCGAGGTGGGCAGCTATGGATAAAAGTCTACAACACCTGTTGGAAGTTCTTTTCGTGACACATGTGCAGGGCAAGTTTCTGATGAAAAAGCTTGTAAACGCGGATTAAGCGTAAATTAACCGGAAATACCTTTAAATAATGAATATGAGCCTTTATCTGTGGTTTTCATGAGAACTATCACAGTCAGTGGAACTGTATAGCCCTAAAACTTTAGCGAAACTAGGATATCAGATTTCAAGTTGTCGTCCTAAGTCACTAAAACAATTCCTTCCAAAAAATACACAATTTCTCCTTGCACACACTGTAATAACTAAATTTATTCATTTGGGAAATCTGAACACAAGAAACCAGTCTGTAGGTTCTACTGCGTATCTAACTAAATTTCGTTGTGACACATGCTATCACGAAATGTTCCTAAGGCATGGAAAAGATGACTATAATTCAATATTTCTGCGGTCCCACTAAACTGTAATTACGTCATAACTTAAATTTACCGCAACAGTGCTGTGAGACAGTCACACAAGCAATGTTTACTTCCAAATGCAAAACAAGTACTGTAAGACAAAAGCAGTTTATCAAAGTACCTTAGAATCAAGGAGAATATTCCCAATGAGGTGGGATCAAAAGCTCTGCCCACAAGAATTACACATCAACTCTTCCCACAGATATTCCTCGGTCGGAATGATATTCATTCACTCACACAAACGTATATCGTTAAATATCACATTGTCAGTGTATGCACAACCATAAAGAGAAGCATTACAATTAAAGATTAAACAGTGATAAGAGCAAATAATAAAGGTCAAAATCAATATGTGTTATGCAAATGTCAAATTAATTATACCCAGTCTAGGGGGAAAATCGCACAAACCAACACTTGAATTACAAATTCACCAGAAACGTCTAAATAAACATTAATACCATAAATAGATCGTCCAGGACGGATTTTCTAAACAATCTATCCATTACACGCATACATACTTTCTAGTTAAATAAAGCTTCTAAAGCTCTGTTAAGGTGATAATTTGCAGTGGAAAAGCATTACAACTATCAGTCACAAGAATTTATTGACATATGACTTTAAACGACATACCAACTATGATTTTCCACTTGCTTTATTTCTCTGTCATCTATGAACACGTATAAAGATTCAGTTTGCGCTTTAAGTAGAATATTGAGGTTCATTTTATCTTTTACAAGATGTCTACTGTTTAGCGTTTTGCTAGGTTCAAAAGTGAACAGCTGGCTTTTAAGGCTGTACCAAAGGGAAAATAGTTCGGATCATTTCATTAAATAGTATAAATGGCTGTTTATAAAGGCGTGCAAGGTAAATATAAGCTATTCAGTTATATCGGAAGTTAATCATGATAATCACAGAAGAAATATTATTATTACTATTCCCTTGGGTTCCAAGTGGAACATCATCAGGCTTCAACAGCACATCTCAACTTTCTTCTGTTTTCTGCTGTCCTGTTCAGCTGGCTAGCCCCACGATTGCCCATAATCTCTAATCTCCTCTTCCTCAACACACGACCTCATCCATGTCGCCCTCGTACTGACAACCCACTCGTCATTTCCCATTCAGGTTCCACTCGAACTATGGCGTGGCACGCCGTGTCATTCGATGGCCTCTTCAGAGTGTGCCCAATCCATCTGCATTTTCTCCTACACATTTGTTGAAGGATAGGTCCTCGGTTGATTTATTCATCGCCAGAGTTTCTCGTTGCCAATGCTTTCTGGTTCGCTAGCCGGTCATCTGATCTTCAGTACTGAACCAACAAAGACAGCTGTTGGAAAAAGTCTGTGGCTTGCTGGAAGTCTTTTCTGTGACCCGCTGATCAAGTTTCTGACCCATGTAGAAGAACTGACTGACTAACTTCATATTTGTGTTGAAAGTCTGAATCTCTTTTATTATTCCTCTTGACATTTCACTGTATCCTTCTTAATAGGGAGAAATATTAAGAGGAATACAAATAACAAATCAACAGACTAAAGGAGTGATGCAATCTGATAGAAGCATTCTATAAGTGTTCCAATGTCATTTCTACCATTTCAGAACTGGTATATCTCAGACATTTTTCTCAGCCGTTAGTGTTCTTAAAGTTGATTTCTCCCCACACGGTATCATCTTAATTACAAACTTTGTAAAGCTAGAAGTGAAAAGAATATCAGACCAACGATTTCTTAAACAGAAGCAAGAAATTGAATGCGACAACTGGAGTAAATCAACCGGAACAAAACTGGAACAAGTCAGTAGTTAGGTTTCTAACTACGACAGAAGGTGACGCTGGTTTGTACTATCAAATGGGACATCAGTTTCATCATGGTTACTGAAATACCTAGTCAGCGTATGCAAAGAAGCACAAAACCTAGGTCCAAGACGTCTTGTAGTAATGGAGAGTCTTCTAGATTAGCGATCACATAACAGTTGACTGATAGCATACAGTCAGCATTACTGTGGACTAGATACACAACAGTAGTTACTTTCCATTGACCGGTAAATGTCACTGCGACAGTTTCTACAATACTACCTGGTGTACTGTCAGAATGACAGCCTGCGCTTACTTATTTGTGAATGATATTATCACTGATTTATACTGATTTATTCATTTTTCTAGGCAGTATTTAAAAACGAACAATATACTTGTGTCCCTTGTTACTTTCAAATAGTGAAATAGTTAGTGGTTGGTTTCCGCTTGATCTTTTTCGTATCGAAATGGAGCGTATGTAATGAATAATAAATATTTCTTGTTTCAGGATTTCACCATGAACTGACATCGATAAGAGGACCACTGAAAACACCTGAAGAGCTGTTTCGTCCGGATTTGCGACTCTTCAATGGTAGGAACCAAACAGCAGGGCTTGAACCCAGAACTTTCCGGTTACAAGGCTAGCGAGCTCGTAGACCGTTAGGCCACTGGAACCCGATCCAATGACCAGTGCATGAATTCCAACTTCTGCCAATTCATGATATGGTGCAACCACTAGCGAATGTCATCTGCGAGTATGAAATCCTGAAACCAATCAAATCCCTGCAAATCAACACCAGAATATTGGTGTGATGCTCACTAGTAAATGGCCCTATTCAGGTAGGTAATCACCTGGGTTCTAGTGGGAAGTCGTGACCAGTAGGTTGAAGTAGGTCGGGTGTGTGGATGAATACTCGCCACGGATGACTTTCGCTAGTGGTCGCGCTATGCTGTGAATTGGGAGAAGTTTGAATTCATGCACTGGCCATCGGATCGTTGGGTCCCAGTGGCTTAATGGCCCACGACCTCTCCTGCCTTGTAACCAGAAAGTCCTGGATTCCGATATCAGTGGTTGCACACTACTGAAGGGTCCCGAACTAGGACGAAACAACTGTCCAGTAGTCGTAACTTTCTCAATGGTTCTTTAGCTTATTTCACTTCATAATGAAATCCTGAAACTAATCAAACCCCTGCAAACCAACTCTTCAATATTTCTTGTGTTACGCATTCCAATCTGAAAAGAAACAATAAAAAGAGGGAGAGAGAGAGAGATAGAAGACAATCGACTGAGATTAAATCTTTCTCACGATTAATGTGAAAACAAAGAAGAGAAAAACACAGAAATATATATGAACTGAAATGAAATGTCATTTATGATCATTTGTTAATTAGCATTAAAAGTCTTTTATTTGATTGCCTATTGTTCTTAAGGTAAAGTGTTGTGTTAAAAGCCTATTAGTATTACTATAATTCATATTTTACTTAACAAACTACTTATTTTGAAAAGTTTATTTCTATTAATCCATTTGAAAATGACCTAATTTCAGTAAAACAATGCTAACACTAACTAGAAGTTTGTTCGTTTTCTTTCATTTGATGGATAGCAGTCTTAATATGAATAGACATTTCTATTACACTTGGTTTTGAAACATTTTTCCATAGTAACAATGATCACAAACTGATTTCAGTTAGTGAGCCAATGAAAACTAGCTATTTCGTCCCTGATCGGGATTCTTCAGCAGTACGCGCTCATTTCTCAACCACAAATCAGACCCAGAACCATAGGATTACAAGGCGAACTGGTTGACTATTCAGTCACTAGGACGGAATCCAGTAACCGATCAACTTTAAGTTTTATCAATTTGTGATAGATATATGGTGTAGACTGATGATGTGTCCCAAACAGGGATGAAACAACTGTCCAGTACCCTGTGGGTTTTAATGACTCTCTACCTGAAGTCAGTTTGTAACCAATCTTGAAATCATTGATATATGTATAAAAATTGGGCACTGTGCTCGCAGAGTATAACTCCATTATGGATAAGATTTTATTTTGATAAAGTCTCACAGCGGTGTTATGCAGTAATATTTACTGATAACCACGTTTCGAGTACAATTCATCGCCACTCATAATCATATCAATCACTCACTCACACAACTTTCTAACTTCATCTATATAATTCCATTATTTTCCATCACTTAATTCCATTGGTGGTAGTGTTTTCCATATTTCCGATATGAGTGATGAGTCATTTCTGTTTCACGTGTTCGGTGTAGACTCAATGAACCAGGATTCAGTAATCAATCTCTCTCTCCACCTACATAGATTACTTCTTAGAATCTTAACCCCCTCCCACCCTATTGTGTGGTTGTGCGTTAATACGTGCAGTGCGTTTGGTGAGTTCTTATCTAACCTTAGCTAAATTCTTATGTTCCGTTAATCTGACTACCCCCGACCTACTAGTTTAACCTATGTAGTTGATCTAACTCATAGTCATTGCAGGGTATTTTGTAAACTATATTATTTTGTCTAATTGGGCCTACAGGGTCTTTTAGCCGACAGAGGTTGTCGTATCTGAGTGAGTTTGTACGTTTGAATTCCACCCTAATTCTTGCTTTATTAAGAATCCTACGTAGGGCCTCAGATGTCCCTTCCTTATATGGTATAACAGTGGATGACTTATATTCTCTCTTATTTATGTTATCATTATTAGTTTCACAATTATTTTTAATTTACCTTTGACCTTTTTCTATCTTCCTAACGAATTTTTTATGATGGTTAGTTATGTAACACCATCAGTTAATATTACTGTGTAACACTGTGTGACATATCAAAATATAATCTTATCTATAATGGAGTCTTGAAATCAATCAGTTCCGTACAAACCACCACCTGAAAACTTATTAATAAGTCGTTAAAACTTGATGCACACAAACACGCATGCAACACATATTTGTTGAATACAAATACCTGCGTTGAACTGTCTAACTGTTGTATTTTTCAACTTTTCGAAGGTTACCTTGTTCACTTAAATTATATATCTTTGAACTAGGATATAATGTAGTGTATTATGTGTCTTAAATTAAACATTTCGTGTTACATAATTAATTCAAGGACATCAAAGTATCTTGTTAATAAACAATTAAAGCCGAAGAAATTCTACAACCAGTGTTCATTTAAAAAACTCTCACAAGTTATGTTTCAGACTAATGTTCACAGCGTCTATTGAGACCTGACTTTTAGACATGTAGTAAAATGATGGTTAGTCAGGGAGTTAAGTAAATTTCATAATATTTCTCTTAAAATTTACGAAACCACGCATAGGTTTTGCTGTGCGTCGGTGGCACAGTGGTTAGGACTCTCGCCGACTATCCACATGGTCTGAGGTTCGAGCCTCTGCCGACGCACACCTGATATCTATGGTCGGCCTGCAAAATTTGGGCTACCGATATCCATGCTGAAAATTTCATACTTGTACCAAAAATTCAGTGTGGAATCAAGCTGTAAATAAAAATTAAAAATTACATGAGCTATAACGGCAATTACTTTGGCGATGATCGTTATATTTGCAAGCAGAATAAATAACTGTTTATTAAACTCCAATGTACCTTCTCAACTTGTAATAGAATAGATGATGTAAGTGAACATAACAATAAAACTTGTGATTTGTGGTAGAGTATAACTTCATAATGGATAAAATTTTATTTTGATAAAGTCTCACAGTGATATGCAGTAATATTAACTGATGACCACGTTTCGAGCACAATTTATTGCCGCTCATAATCATATCAAGTCACTCATTCACACAAATTTCTAACTTCATTTATATAAATCCATTATTTTATATCGATTGATTCGATTGGTAGTAGTGTTTTCCATATTTCCTGTATGAGTGATGAGTCATTCCTATTGGCGGAATTGTCGGGACATCGGAATTTAGCTAAGGTAGGTATGGTTGACTCCACTGGTGAAGATAAGTAATTTAGAAAAGAACTCACCAATCGCACTGCACGTATTAACGCACAACCACACAATAGGGTGGGAGGGGGTTAAGATTCTAAGAAGTAATCTATGTAGGTGGAGAGAGAGATTGATTACTGAATCCTGGTTCATTGAGTCTACACCGAACACGTGAAACAGAAATGACTCATCACTCATATCGGAAATATGGAAAACACTACCACCAATGGAATTAAGTGATGGAAAATAATGGAATTATATAGATGAAGTTAGAAAGTTGTGTGAGTGAGTGATTGATATGATTATGAGTGGCGATGAATTGTACTCGAAACGTGGTTATCAGTAAATATTACTGCATAACACCGCTGTGAGACTTTATCAAATAAAATTTTATCCATAATGTAATGATGTAAGTGAAGGTGTGCTTCAGAAATAATTACTGCACGTCGAATTAATATGTTTAAATTACTATGACATATCAGTTAGTTGATGATGACTAGGATCTGTATGCAGAGTTCCTAGTTACCTCATTTAGGACTCGTCATCTGGATGTACTTGCGTCACTAGTAAGGGATGGTGTTATAAAGTACTGGTGTCACGACAGAGGACAAGTGCCTTGCAAGAGATCGTTTATTGAGAAAATCAACAGATATTTATCGATTTTTTATGTACATTATTATTCGTTATTGTTAGTAGAGAAGCAACGTCTTCTATTTGGTTGTTCTCCTACTGAAGGCTATTCTGTCATGTCTCTGTTGCCGTTTCTTAGACAGTCAAGGGATATATATCTGCCAATCGTCTATGCACACGCTAAGTCTGATGAGTTTGGTTGGTGAGTTTCTCAAGGTTAGGCTTTGTTCTTGTCTTTTTCTCCTTCCCCCAATTCGAGACGTTAAAAGTGACGTTAATTGTTGTTTACAATTTAGGCTTGCAGACAGCTCTCACCATACTGGTAGGAATTTTGTAAGCTGAAATAAATAGGCTTCGTTGGCACAGAGGTTAGGACGCTCACCGCTCATGGTCCGGGGTTCGATCCCGGTCGACGCTGGTGAAGAGGAAAGGTTGGGCATGAGGCTAGCGACCCTATCTTATAAAATTAAACACTGCTACAGAAACTTCAAGCCACTAGCTTGAGGGCCTATGTTCCACTGGGAACGTGAAGGAAAAAAAAAGAAATTTACCAGTCCTTGTTTACCTATGTTCTATTTTACCTGTGTACCCAATACTTCAGTACTCTATATAACCTGTAAGTACTCATGAGAAAACCTAAATTTAAAAGACCTTTTAATTAAGGAAAAGCGCCGTAGATCTGAATAAAATAAAGGATAAAGGGTTACCCAAGAAAAAGGTCTAGAACTTATCCAACGGATATGGCTTTATTACAAACTCAAGGAATGTGCATATTAACAGCTCAATGGAAAAGCATGAAAATTGCTTTGGCGTCAAAGTCTTTAACATTTGAATTTCCACTACCGTCTCCCCACTGTGACTTGAACCCAGAATCCATTGCTACAAACGCTAGAATACTATCTATAAGGTCAATGAGTCAATACAGCCATCTCTTGTGTAATGAGTATCAGTTGCTGTCCACTTAACTGTTATGAGATATGATATATATATATATATATATATATATATATATATATATATATATACAAATGAAATTTTCATAAATAATTCCAATTCTAGACCCAGGTTTTCCAATGGTTCTCTAACTAATGTCAGCTCATGATGAAATCCTGAAACCAATCAAATCCCTACAAACCAACACTTGAAAACCAATGAGATGCTCACTGGCGACTGGCCCTACTCAGGTGGGTAGTTACCTGGGTTCCAGTGGGAAGTCGTGACCAGTAGGGTGCAGTGGGTCGGGTGGGAGGACAAATACTCGCCGAAGACATTGGCTAGCGGTCGCGCTATGTCGTGAATTGGCAGAAGTTAGAATCCAAGGACCATTGGATCGGGTCCCAGTGGCTTAATGGTATACGAGCTCGCCTTGTAACCGGAAGGTCCTGAGTTCGAATCCCGATGGGTGCGTACTGATGAAGAGTCCCAAACTAGGACGAAACAGCTGTCCAGTACTCCCAGGTTTTCCAGTGGTTCTCTAACTGATGTCAGCTCATGATGAAATCCTGAAACCAATCAAATCCCTACAAACCAACACTTGAAAATCAAATATTTACCTTTGAATTTTTTCTCATAGTTGCTCTTTGATGAAAATAACTCACAGGAAATACTAACCCTATATATACACACACATATATGTCTATTTACATTACTGTAATTATGTCAGCGCAAAGGAACAAATACTGAATCTTCATACAATTATCTCCCTTTATGAATTTAAAGAAAGAAAGAACAACAGTTTGTTCAGAATAAGATGATACCATCATTTATTTCTGGTTTCTCAGGATGATAAATGATTTAGGGAAAGTTATTATCTAGCACTATTGCTTACTGATATATTATGATACAGTGATATAATATCTAGTATATGACTTCGTCTTTCAAGTTGTGCTGTGAACTATTTAGATTATAATTATCACGAACATCATGGCGAATTATTATTATTACTATTGTTCTTTTCGGTCCCTAGTGGGATATCATAAAGCTTCAACAACACATTTCGACTTTCTTCTGTTTAATGCTGTCCTCTTCAGCTGGGCAGGCAAACGATAGGCTCATAATCTCCCATCTCCTCCTCCATGTCACTCTCACACCTACCACCCAGTCATCGCCCCTCATTCATATTCTAATGGAGTGCTTGGTGCACGATGTCATTCTAGTTGATAATTCTTTCTTGTTTTTCAAGTGTTGGTTTGTAGGGATTTGATTGGTTTCAGGATTTCATCATGAGCTGACAGTAGTTAGAGAACCATTGGAAAACCTGGGAGTACTGGACAGCTGTTTCGTCCTAGTTTGGGACTCTTCAGCAGTACGCACCCACCGGGATTCGAACCCAGGACCTTCCGGTTACAAGGCGAGCTCGTATACCATTAAGCCACTGGGACCCGATCCAATGGTCCTTGAATTCTAACTTCTGCCAATTCACGACATAGCGCGACCGCTAGCCATTTGGTCTTCAGTGTGGAACCAAAGAAGGCAGCTGTTGACAAAAAGTCTGTAGCTTGCGGGAAATCTTTCTCCTGACACGTTGACCAAGTTTCTGATTCATATAGAAGATATTTGTCTTAAATTTAGCATGTGCTTATGAATAGAACAGCAACTATCAGTATAAATGCAACCACCAATTCATCTTTGGGTATTACCTCAATTTATTCAGGTAACTGAACCACTGATCCGTATATATATCAGCGCTCAGAAAGATACGCTTATACCGATTTCTACTCAGCGATCAATTTACGCTTTGCATAATCTTATAAAAGGATAGTGTTATAGCAAGTGTTTCTGGTTTTCGATGCTAGAATTTTAATTTGGGCAGCGTAAGTAAGTTTTCATAAGATGAGTGGAGTCCTTTGTTGGTCAGTATCAAATATCAAGAAACCTAAATCTAAGGTCCCTACTAATATATTTACATCCGTTTATAAACAGCCACTCTTCTCAGAAATCATCAAACAACGTTACTTTTTTGGATGCATATACAGGACTTTCTTCCGTGTCCTCTCATGCTTCATAATTATTGCTTGAAGTTACTGATCTGGTATATTTTCTTCTATTACCCATCTGGTGTGGTTGGTTTTATGATATAAATTAACAAGCGAGAACAGCTGAAAAAGACTCCATATTTCTTTTTGTTAACAGAGCAGTAGAAATACAGATATTACAGTAGGAAATCGTATCACTGAAAACTGTTTCTGAATACTGTAATACATCACAATTTCAATCAGTAAATTTTACAAAAACCCAGCAGCTAACAAATATTTCAGTTATCACGAGTTAATAGGCAGAGATTTGGTTGGTTAGAGGATGGGTAACGAGCTGGCGTTAACTAGAAAACCACTGGAAAACCTTGAAACACTGGACAGCCGTTTCGTCCTATTCTGCGACTCTTCAATAAGGTGGGTAATAATAATAGTCATAGTAATATTAATGACAACATGCATGTCAAAATTGCGCAGGACAATGACAACACCAATAATAAGGAATCTAAATCATGAGTAGTAATTCCATACAAGCAAGGAACCTTGGAAATCTTACGCAGAATTCCTAACAAGTCAGGAATAAAAGTGGTTGGCATTCAAACCAACCACAAACTCAATGAGAAACAAGCTTTGTTGGTTAAATGATCAATCCTGTACAGCCTCTACAACAAGACAATTTAGTTTATCTAATACCCTGTCTGCAATGATTATCAGGTCAAATACAAAGTCAAAGTAGTAGAACAGGGGCAGTCAGACTAGCCGAGCATAAAAACCTGGCAAAATCTAGATTAGTCGACCCGAATAGGATAAGAACAGTTCAGCTATCTCACTCACTTCATGCAATTACACACAACCACACAATAGGCTGGATGGGATAAAATGACAGTTTTAAAATCTAATGTCACGACAAATAGGAGAGAGCAAACAAAACTATAAAAACTTGAGTTTCAAAGTCGTGTGATTATAATTGGTGAAATGATTATGAACAATAAATTTTGTTCGAAACGTCATCCAGTAAATAATAATAGTGTTTTACTGTGTGATATATCTAATAAACAAATTAATATGGAATTGATTATGATGTGGCTAAAATTGAAGGAAATAACTAGTGCAGGTTCCTAAGGTGAAAAGCAATGCTATTTGGTAATCACCTGCTAATAAACGAATCAAATTTAATACATTCACCGGCCTATAAACATACTATACGCTCAAAACGAGGTGATTATTGAAGTGCAACAAAGGTGAGCCAACTGATGATAGTACTTTGATCTCCATACACAAACCGATTGGCGAACACATGAACAATATCTACAAAGCTCCATTCAGGTGAAACTCCAGGAGTGTAAAGATAAAGTACTGTGATTTATTATGATTAACTTGATGAAATTCCCATGGATTACTTTCAAGTCTTGGTTTGTAGGGATTTGAGAACCTTTAAAAACCACAGAGTACTGAGCAGCTGCTTTGTTCTGGTTCATTGGCATCCACACATGGCTTCACCAGGGATCGAACACTGCTAACCAATAATCCATTTGAATGGGATTTAATGACTTGTGACTTGTAACCTCTACCAGTTCGCGATTTGTGGTGTGACACTTAGTCACACTGTCATCTAAGAGTATTTGTCTTCATACGAGATTTAGTAACCTTCTTACCAGAACTGCTGCCAACTCCATTCTGTAGTTAGCCACTAGTGAGCATTACATTATGCTTCTAGTATGTATTCTTGTATTCTTTAAGGGGATGTGCAAATTTAAGACGTTGCCATACTAATGATTCTTCTATCAGTTAAAAACATTTTTATAGTCAATATTTCTGCCTATCCTTAATTTCTAGGCATAAAATAGTGTATGTAGTGTGACTTAAAACTATGGAAGAGTAATAGTTTTTTTTTTTAAAAAAAAAGCCAACTGAAAATTATTCAACATATTTATTTTGTTTCCATCAGACTAAAATGTCCAGTGTTTAATTTATGTTTAAATATTTCGAGAAATGCTCATTTTATTTTTCTTATCCTCCAAAATTATTCGCCAATTTCATTCAAGTCATTCTGTCTCCATGTTTTCGGCTCCATTTGTTGAGATACAAAAACAAAGAAAAATAAAAAACGAACTTGACGTCATGCTAAAGGAGAAAACAGAGGAAGTCACATTAAACAGAGTAGATTGTCATTAATTTTCGAGTCATTTTGTTTTGCATTACTTTTCGAAAAAAACGAAATTTCCCTATTAACTAACTATGTTCCGATTATTCTGTCATGAAGCTCATCAATTCAATATACAAAACGGGATATTATGAGAAATAAAGAAATAATAATTGCCTCTATTGCTAAGACTGAATCGTACCATTTCAAGTTAATTGATGTTCAAAGTTTTAGCTGGTTGAGACAAATTTCATTACTCATCATGATACGTGAATTATGTTTAAACGATGACAAATATTCAATGAATGATTCGTTGTCTCCAGTTCTACTTTCTGCCTGATTTGGAAAATTGTCTTCAGTGTAATCGGAGTCCTTTGAAGTTAAGTTAACCAGTGAAAGAAAGAGCACTATCCAGAATAGCAGCAGAAAGGAAGTAGTGACTGTATAAAGAGTGTAATAATCGAACATCACGTCAACACTAGTCATTTAATCTCAACAAACACCTCCTGCTTCAAAGTTATCGACAAAATGAAGAACAAACTGTCAAAGACAGCACGTTTCCGTCTTCATTGGATTGCTGAAGCCTTAGCAATTCAGTTAGCAGAACCAGAACTATGCATACAAAAAAGAAAATTATTCAACCACTTCTACTCTCATGGTGACAACTGTGTTGATCTGACTTAACTCTTTTGCTTATTCGCTTGTTTTTCTAACCACTTAAAACTCTTACGTAATTCCGTATGTTATTTTGTTTCCATATTCAACTTGAGTACAACTCTTTCATCAAACTATTCATGTTATTACATAGCTCCTTCTTAACAATCGTCTGTGACAACTCATCACTTTTGTTATTACCCTCTTAAATTCAACATGCAGTTCCTCAGAATACTTCTTGTATTACGTAACTCCCTCCAAAACTTTCTAATTCTCACCTGTTTAGTGAAAATAACCATAACCAATTGTATTTATGTTTGACAAACTTAATGCATACAAAATAACTCATTTATATATTTGCGATTGTACAGCTATGAAAATGAATTCACTGAAAAAAGACTATTCACTGAACTACTAGTCTTCTCTTTATTAGTGAAATTAATGTTGTTCAGAGACTGTCAGGAATGGTAAAGTACACTTACAGTTGTAGTTAACGTCAGAAGGATATCTGTCTGTATATACATTGTATACATATTTACGTGTACCTGCGGGAGCACTTACATTGGAAGAACAGAAAGAAGGGCATACATTCGGTTTTCTGAACATGTACCAAAAAGCCTACGTCTCAAGGGAACAATCGCTTACCTTAGTGTCACTACCAAGCACCTTCTTGGCACGGATGATGGTGTGGATGTCAAAAAATCCTTTAGAATTATCAATAGACAGAAAGGTTAATTTTTTCTTAAGTTTTCCGAAGAGATCTCTATCAAACGCATAGTATGCATAAAACGATTGATTTTTTGTTTAAAAATGAACTCTATGTAAGTATGTTAAAACTGTTTCTATAGACATACTTAATAATGTCTTTGGGCTGTAAGCAGCTGGCTGATGAGAAGCCAACCAAATAAACAATGATGATACCATTTTATTGTGCAAAAAACTGTAATTCTTGCTTTATTCAAATTTATTAAGGGGAATAAATGTATGATATTTCAGCAAGAGGTCCCAGTGACTCAATGGTCTACGACCTCACCTTGTAAACAGAAGGTCCTGGATTCCGACGCTGATGGGCGCTTACTGTTGAAGAGTCCCAAACTAGGGCGAAACAGATGTCCAGTATTCCCAGGTTTCGCGTCGACGGTACAGTGGTTAGGACGCTCACCGACCATGCACATGTTCAGGGGTTCGATTCCCGGCCAACGCATTCCTTTGCCTTGCTAACCAGAAATTAAGCTCGTTTAAAGGAAAGGTTGGGTATGAGGCTAGCAACCCCATCCTGTAAAAATGACCACCACCGCTACAGAAACTTCAAGCCTCTAACTTGAAGCCCAGTGTGTCACTAGGAATGTGAAGGAATGAATAATAAATAATAATTTCAGCAAGAGTAATTTTCGAGTGCAAGGCTGCAGGAATTCGATCAATTTTTAAGGTAACAATAATAACAGTTTTACTCTATACAATGTGAAACGTATAGTACAGAATTTGCAGTGTAATAAAGTGTCCAAAAGTGTTGACTGTTAGTTTAAGATCTCCACTAAAATGGTACTTGACAGTTTAGGATATGACACCATTCCCCCCCCCCCGCCATTTGAAGCAGGATCTGATCCTCTATGGCATTTTCCTTTCATTTTCTTGGAAAAGTATGCAACATTACTTTGAAAGATAATCAAAAGTGTGCTCAATCTTTTGTATCTATCCAAAGACAAAACTGGATCAATAAAACAACAAGAAATGAAGTAGAGTTTAATCATGGAAAGCTAGATAGCCCAATAGTTTACTCAGATCTCTGTCAAAATTGTAGGTCAGCTAGAAAGCCATTGTAAACCAAAAAGAACCTAACAATTGCCTTGTACTCTACTAGGACCCCAGTTGTGCTCACATGACCCGACCAGAACACAAAACCCATAGGTGACCGTTTGTACACTAGATTGGAACCAATGATCCATGAATATTATACTTCTGTTGATTTGAGAGACAGTGTCCACATCATTTTGTCAAACTGGCAAAAGGGCTATCTACTTTTAAATCATCCTTCAATATCAGTCCTTGACTAAATCAGTCCTGAGAAATAATTGTATTTATCTTAGTTTACTTGAATCCTTTCAACAAAAGGAATAAACCTAAGATCACTGAACGACTGTTTTGTCCTTTTGTAGGACTCACAGGCAATGGGCGTCCACGGCCCCACAAGGAATGAACCTTGGACCTTCAGGTTACGAGATTAAGCTCGATTACAAGTTATGCATTTGGGCCGGAATTCAGTTACTCTTAAATTCAAAATTTTGTCATTCCATTATATTGCGAAATCCTCAGTCGGTATTTTCGAGTTATATCAACTTACCTTAACACAGTAGATCCCACTGGTCATGACCCTTTAGCTGAAGAGCCACAAAATAGAACGAAACATCTGTCCAGTGTTCCCTAGTTCTTCTTAACCTCTCTAACTTATGTCGGCTCATGACGAAATCTAACAGCTGCAATAAGTCCAAATCCCCACAAATCACATAGTCTAAAAGGAATAAAGCATATATTAACAGTTACCTAAGCATCCTTACGAATACTTCCCTGGTGAGCATGACTTACTTACTTACTGGTTAAGACTGTGTAACATATAAATAACTACAGTGCTTTCTTTTCGACTGCTTAACAATACAGATTTTCTAAATGTTGGTAACGATATTTATGTAGCTATGAATTTTCATTTCGTCCTTAATATTCACAATTTATCATAGCAGATAATGTTGGGAAAAACTCATTTAAAATATCCAGTTCAACTGGTCTCTGGAAATCATGTTAACACAAGTAATACATACCTAAGTTGATTGATGAGAGTGTTGCTTGTTCAAAACAACAATGTCATTGATCTGTTTACATTACTTTAGAACTACAACATCCATCTTCGCATGAATAATTTATCATGTTATTAATCAGTCAGTCCTTTTTCATGTTCTTCAACTATTTTCTCTTAGAAAATTCTCAAACTCATCCGTCATAATGTTCTGCCAGTTGAATTTTATTGCTTTTTATCAGATTAATTTTGTCATTATTCTCTTCAGTGGTAAATTTTATTTTCTACAATTGTTGATCTAGTTTAGACCTTTATAAAAAGTGAGTACCTTTCTTTAACAACGCTTGATTTGCTCAAAACAGCTTCAATCTACATCTTGTTAAACGCAAAGATTTTATTGCGTTTAATGTCTCGCTATCCTATTTTTATCAAATCAATAATTATTCTGATGAGTGACATGAGTTGTAATAACCCCCTAGAGATTTGATTTATACTAAACAGTGAATTACGCTGAAACATTTCACAATTGTCGATTGTCCCATTAATAGACAGAAGACCAGTAGTTCAGCGAAGAGTCTATTTTCGGTGAATTCATTTTCATAGCTGTACAAGTGCAGATATATATGGTCGTTTTGTATGTGCATGAACATTAAATTTGACAAACGAAAATACAATTAGTAAGTCCAAGCCGACCATGCACATGGTCCGGGGTTCGAGCCCGCACCGACGCACATCTGATATCTATGGTCGGCCTGCAAAATTTGGGCTACCGATATCCATGCTGAAAATTCCATACTTGTACCGAAAATACAGTGTGGAATCAAGCTGTAAATCAAAAAAAGAAAATTGGATGTTGGTTGATATAAGAGGGTAGTAAGAAAAGTGATGACTTGTCACAAACGATTGTTAAAGAAGGTTGTTCTTCACTTTGTAGATTACTTTCAAACAGGAGGCGTTTTTTTGAAATGTAATGACCAGTGTTGACGAGATGTTCGATTATTACACTCTTTATACGGTCACTACTTCCTTTCTGCAGCTATTCTGGATAGTGCTCTTTGACCCTTTTTGTTAGGATGCGCGTTGAACTACCGATGTACGTGGCTCCACAGCAACAGGTGAACTGGTATATACACATAGAAGAGGTCAGTTGTAGGCTCTTGTCATTTAGGCCTCTGCAGATCAGTGGGCGACTAGAGAACACTACTCTTAATGTTGCCACAAAGAATGCTCTTCAAGAATTGGAAATTCTCCTCCTACGGACATTACTGGGTAGGTCACTTCTGAAGTTGACGTTCATATAAAGTATATTTTTGGTACGGATGGCGTATTTTGCTTTTGGATTTTCTGTCTGATGGTATCAGAGCTGCAGTTGCCTCGGACGCGAGTATCAACAGATCTAATTAGGTTTCTATTTCGACTGATTGGTACCCAGCTGTAGAAGCTTGTCATTTGGCCGTTCCATGCGGGTTTTCTATAGATAGTTCTTCTTAAAGTTCTGTCAACTCTCCTTGTAAGTTCAACACCAAGGAAAGGGATTTTAGATTCGTTTTAAATTTCAAGAGTGAACTTGGTAACTGAATGACATTTGTTGAATATTTGTAGTAATTGATTAAGATCGTGACCATCATCACAGATAATAGAGATGTCGTCCACATATGTAGCATACAACTGGAAGTTATCAATAGTTGACTTGAGCGGGCCGTTCTCGAGGTTTGCCAGGAAGCAATCTGCTAGCAATGGGCCCAGTGGAGATCCCATTGCGATCCCATCTTGTTGTCTGTAAATAACATTGTTGAATGTGAATTGTACATTAAGTGTACATCTCAGTAGCAGTTCTTTTAAACACGTCGTCGGTATTCCGATGTTCAGCTGGTTCGTCTACATATTGACAAATGTGACAGACAGTTTCTGTGAGTGGAACGCTGGTGAATACTGCCTCAATGTCAAGAGGGAGCATATTTTTTCGCTACATTGATATCTTGTATATAGTCAACCAACTGAAAGGTGTCACGAAGCGAGTAGTGGCACATATGTTTTCGTACAGGATCTAAAATGTCACCTAACCATATTGCTATTGAATAGTACAGGGAATCTGACATATCTAAAATTGGACGCAGTGGGAGGTTGGTTCTATATATCTTTGGTAAGCCGTTTAGTCATGATATTATTGAACCTATCGGTCGAATCTGATCAAAAACTTCACGATTGACTAACTGTTTGGTTCACATTCTTCTAAGGACATGCGTGAGTTGTTTTTCAAACTGTTCTATCTTATTTCTTTCATTGAGCGGTTGCTAGGATTTTGTTTTATCTGACAATGTGTTATTCATTTTCTCTATGTAGTCTTTTCTGTCCATAAGAACTATGCCAGCTCCTATATGTGGACGAGTTATTAGAAGTTCTTTGTTGTGTCTTAGTTGATTTAATTCTTCTCTATGCAGCTTTGTTGGGTGTTTTTAGATTTTTGGTTTTCTTATTCAGATATTGATAACAACAATCGATTATTGTTGATTTGAATCCCTGTAGTTCTCCCATTATGGACATAATATCCAGATCAACATTTATGACACTGCAGAACATAATATTTTTGATTGGACACTAGTTACTGGTTACTGGCGTTTTATCCTAATGATCCCATTCTGCTCGAAGCATTTCATCAAGCATTATTTCAAATGATTTATCACACGCGTTCAACACACTGAGCAACAAACACCATATAAACTGGAGGAGAACACCTTGACCAAAATAAGGCAGAATACAGTTCAGACGAAAAACTCCCACTTATCTTTCATCAAGCTGGTAGTACTCCTAAACTTCCGTTACTACTTTTTACACATTATAACAGTTATCTGTGATAAAATCACTTATACGAGGAGTCTTTTCCAGAAATTTACTAGGATAACACAACAAGGTATTTAATATGAAATATTTTAATCTAATGATCGATTTTATGAATTTCTAAGCAGATAGGTTCATATACAGGAGCTTGACCAAACGAGAAGCTTTTTCTTCTCAGCCTTTTACTTATATAACTGGATGGATAACCGTGACGAGTATGAAACTAGGTGTTCTTCTGAGTGAAACCATGTACCACAGATAAATCAGTGTCAAATGCCGTCTTCTCGGTTGTATATATTCTTCAAAATCTCAGGGATGAGAATTTTCATTGAATATCACTGCAGTGTGCAGACGGGTGATGTCAACCTAAATTGAACAAATCTATTATTATTATTTTTTATTATTGTTCCCTTGCATTCCGAGTGGAACATCATAAGGCTTCAACAACACATCTCTTTGTTCTGCGCTCTGCCGTCCTCTTCAGCTGGGTGCACGATTGACCAAACCTTCCCATCTCATCCTCACGCGACGTTCTCCATGTTGCCCACGTACTGACAATCCACTCGTCGCCTCCCATTGAGATTCCACTCGAACAATGGCCTGTATTGTGCGCGATGTCATTCAGCGGCCTCCTCAATGTACTCCCGGTCAATTTCAACTTTCTCCGACATATTTGTTGAGCGATCGCCTTCTGCTCAGTTGGTTTGTTCCTCTTACTAATTCTTACTGGCAATATAATATTTAGTATGGAGCGAAAGCAGCTGTCCACAAAAGTCTGCAACCTGTAAAAAAATTGTTTTCGTGACACGCAGTTGAAGTCAATCATCCATTTAGAAGAACTGACTGACTTCACATTGGTATTGAAAATGCGAATCTTCTAACTTATCCTGAGTGCGGAAGATTTCCAAACTGGTTTTTAGGTTGATGAAGGTGTATCTTGACTTTCCGATTCCCACTCTGATATATTCGTCACTTCCGCATGTATGAACAAATCTATTCTATGAATGCAGGAGATAATCCAGAGCAGTCGGTGTTTTTGGTTTACAAAATATGTAACAGTAGGTTTCTCTGACCAAAAGAATTAAAAGGTACTTGCCGTATATTTTTGTCTAGAGCTAACAATCGTGTGACAGTACCTGAAAACCACGAGTTGCGCTTGTTGCAGAGTGAAAGTACACTGCAGTGATCCTTTCCACTCTTCCAATTCACTGAGACCACGACTATCTACCTAATAGACGGGAACATTAACATTCACCCAAAGTGTTGCCTGATATCTAACTCGGTTGACCACTTATACAGAAATCAAATACAAATGTAGATCAATGATATACAGGTAACGACAAAAGAATAGTAGTCGAAAAATAAGTTGAAATATTCAAACAAGCCTCACTGTTGTCAAAAGATTGTTCATGGATGGATTATCATACGAGGAAGTAATGGATGAAACCTGAGACAAATTGTGACAACAAAATTCTAATAAGTAATTCGTTAACTCTTGTATTCTGCCTAATATTCTCTATTGTTCCCCCTTAGTTTTTCCAGGGTTGGCTACTGAAGAAAGACTATACCTTATTACTCAGGATGTTAAAGGTTGTTAACAGGGTGCCACTTAACCAACTTGTTAATATTCTGATTGACAGGCACTTGGACTCATGTGAAAAATGGGCTAAATCCATTTTATCTAACTCACACCACCCTTTTCATTCACAACTCTCCCCTTGTATCTCATCAGGCAGACGGAACCAGAAGCCTTTATAGGAAACTATATGCTCGCACTAGCAAGTACAAAAACTCAACCATACCCTACTTAGCTCGTGTTCTGTGCGATAAAGAAAGCATTAGGCATGAAACTTATAACGTATTAAATAGTCAGTAGAACAACTGGATCTCGTCTTTCCAACTCATATCATTTAAAGGTACAACGTTTCCTTTCCCTCTTATCCTTTTCTCTCTCTCTTTTCCTCTGTTATGTGCAGCTTTGTTTCTTCCTTCTGCTTACGCCAGTAAATATGCTAGCATCTACTTTCCTAACACCTTCAAACACTCTGTTTAATTTTGGCTTTGCTATCCACATGCTAATATGTTGTTGTCATAATGAACTGAGATTTCCTTAAACTATGTAGAATATTATTTATTGATAATGTACTAATCTGGATGCAATACTGTAGAAAAATGCAGAGAATTCCATTCTGTACCACAAGTACTGTTTTGGAATAAAGCAAATTATTATTATCATTCCTCAATCGGGAGTAGAAAACACAAGAACAGAAATTATCATGAGACAACAGACGAAAGGTAAAATGAATCAGGTCGCAGAAAAATTAAGTGAAATATGTGCCTTTCTTGATTTGACGAATAGAGGCAATGAGTACAAGAATAAGGATATCCATAAAAGCAATAAATAAATCAATCTAGGGCCGATTCCAAAAGCGCAACAAATGAATCTATGGGCAATTAACAAGACAATTGAAAGAAAAAGACTTCAAAGTGGAATCAACATTCAGGATTCATCCCAAAAAAATAGAGCAAAAGGTTAAAAGCATACAACATATTTCCACGGAATATCAAAGAATTCTCATATCACAACCAATAACACATGAGGAAACGAATCTGAACATATACGATGTGAGATGAAGGGAAAAGTGAACTTGACGATTTACAATGAAACTCTCAGTTTGTAGGTTACTGGAATTGTGTAGGATGTGGAGATAACAGAGTGGAGCTGTTGTGTGACTAACATGTATATTTTGTACAGGCGAATGTAATTTACTGTTAGTCTTAAGCTGAACGCAATCAAATCGGAGAGACATTGCACACGTGATTTTCACGTATTCAAGTGTCGCTGATATGTTATGTTATCAGTAGTATGTAACGTGAGCATCAATTTTATGAGTTATTATGAATTACTGTTGAAATTGAGGTAGAATTTAACTGACTGGAGTAATTTTTGAATTTAAACTTAGATGGAATGACAAAAGTGGGCAAACTGTCTCGAAAAAGATTAGTTTTGTTGTAGTTGTGCAAAATGGTGTTTTGAGATATGGTAGAGTGATTTAAGGTGGTTCCGATTGACGTTTCTGGATTATTTGTACAGCAGTTCGAGTTGCCACACTTCTTATAAACAATTTTTGTAGCTGCCTACGAGTTGGCGGCATAATAATAAATAAAGTTGACATTCCATTGTGAGTGTGTGATGTGTTTGAGGCCTGACAACACTGCTTCAAATAAACAGGTTGCTATCTGAGAAGAGGTTAAGAGGTGCAGACTAGGCTAGTACAGGAAAACGAGCCCAAAAAGGAAAACAGCAGTCTGATCACTTCGAAGTGCTTTTGAATTAACCATCACCTGAAACTCATCTAGAAAGCAGACACAGCAGCCAGTGAACATCAATCGGCTGACTGACAAATTCAAAAGTCTTGAGGACCATGAAGAAGCTAAATATTGGTAAAGCAGCAGGGCCAGAAATAATCCAGCGATAAAACACTGAAATTGCAGTCCGGAAACCAGGATGGTTTGCTATCACCACTTCTGCGGAAGATGTGGATGGAAGATAATGTACCAACCGACTGGATGAAAGGTTACTTTGTCAAACTGACAAAGAAGCGTGACTTAAGCCTATAGACGGACTGGCGTGAGGTCAGTTTTCTGTCTGCCGAAAGTAGGATAATAAACCACATGATATTGGGAAAGCCAAAAGGGGCTTTTGACTGAAGCCTTCATGCAAAACAGGCTGGGTTCAGGGAGACCATATCATGTGTCGACCAAGCTTCATCACTGTGAATTATCATCTAACACAGCAAAGAATCGGATTCTACTGTTTAATTCAAATTTATCGACTTTGGAAACGGTTTCGATAGTGTTGACCATAAAGTGAAATGGCAACTCCATGGGCATCACGAATTGCAGTGGTGGTTACATTTATATACCTCCTTCGAAATTCGTGCGTTGGCCATTCGATCGTTTCCCAGTGTCGAAATATTCTACTAGCACCCTCGCCTTGTAACGTGAACAACCTGGGTCGGAATGCTGGCTGTAGATGCTTACTGGTGAAGTGTCCTGAACTGGGATGAGACAGCTGTCCACTTCTCCCAGCTGGTTTTCCAATGGTTCCCTAAATGATATCAGCTCATGATGAAATCCTCCAAGCAATCAAACAAAATCCCTACAATACCCGAAACGTGAAATGGGGATTACGCAAACTTCAGGGGAAAAAGTCGAAATTACAAAGTTAGTTAAACTATTCAAATAACTACCAATACTAGGGAGAGATTTTTCCTTGTGAAATTTTTACATCGATTATTCTACCACATAATTATATGCAAATGGTACAATCGGTGTTATGCTTACATTTCCTCCAATATTGTAATGGGATTTGGACACTGTGGTACAGCGTAATTCCATCATGTGAAAAGTTCATCTACTGAAAAATTTTATCACTATGTTCTTATCAAATAAGATTAAATTATACGATTGTGGAGTCAGATTCGATAAGTTCAAATAGAGGACGATGAAATATTGATGCCGAATAACATAGATCCATTTTATTTCGTTGGCTGTCAAAAGCTGCAGATATGAGCCGTTAGCATGAAATTTAAGATACTTTTGTCTGTCAACAAGCATATTATTGTATTACTCCACTGCACTCGACAGAAACGCGACACGAAACCGTCTTTCATGGAACGAAGATTTTACAGAAAGTTTTCGGTTCGTGTAAACAAAAAGTGACTATAGTAAACCTACATATATGGGTGGATCCCAACAGTTTGAACAGACGTGATTGTGTCATGTTACCTGATTCATGGCAAATCCTGATTAATAAATGAAAAATGGATATGAATCACCAATCAGTCACACCTGGTCGAAATTCCCAATTGTCTATGCCTTCTTATTGAGGGGCTAACAAATGATTTACAACTGATCACCCACACACACACACACACACATGCACACACCCTTACATACTGTACACCCACATACATTTTCATATTCAGTTATCTACCAACATGAGCATTCAGTTGTCTGATAAAATACACACTTTGATCACAGTGTTTAACAAAAGCAGACTGATTTTTGAAATTCTGAGGTCAAATTTTGATCACAGTTCATACGATTTTGTTTATTGTGCATGTTGATGCCTGTTTCATGACTCATATGATTGGACAAAGTTTTCAAAATCAAGAGATGTCTTTTTTATGTGTAAAACTCTGTTATGTTAATTTCGATTAATTTCCCTGAAGAAGTTCGGACCAATTTCCGGAACGAAACCTTGGATTTACTCATTTCAATTTCGCTGAGATTTTACAAACATAATTTTTTTTAAACTTCATGCAATGCTTACCATTGATAAACTTGAACAAGGCAAGAACAACAATTGTACCAGGATAATATGTGCTTATCTTTTATTATTTCGAGGGTTCTCAACTGGTTATAACCTGAACGATAAAAAAATATGAATTACACTAAGGATTTGAGCATACTTTTCCACGATCACAAGGAGTAATTGGTAGGAATTAAAAGTAACATTAGTCCGGAATGATTTATGTGATTAGGAGGTACAAACGCTGACTATTTATAGAATAATTAGACAATTAGGCTTGGGGACAAGAAAAACAGGGTTGCGTATATATGTGTGTATGTAGAAACAAGGTTTAGCTAGAAAGAGCATAACAAAATGTAGATTACGTAACTGAGGAAAACATCTTAACTAATAGCCAATAGAAGAAAGGAAAGAAAAGAAGGAGACAAGGTAGGGTGAGTCGTGTTTAGATGAGAGAGTAGAGGTTTCTAAACATGAAAAAGGTGACTCATGAATGTTGTATATTTTTTGTTATCACCAGGGCAGTGCAAGATTCACTACTGTCTCTTTCTGCGTACATAGATTTGGTTTAGGTCGTTTGATAGCAACTGCTTCAGCAAAGCGTAGCAAGCTAGGTTTCTTTTCAAGTATTGGTTTGTAGGGATTTGGTTTCTTTTACTTGTTGATTCCTTTGAAGGACTTCAGGTTGTCTACAATATTTTTTTTTTTAAGTTTTGATTACAGCTTGATTCCACACTGTATTTTGGTGCAAGTATGGAATTTTCAGCATGGATATCGGTAGCCCAAATATTTCAGGCCAACCATAGATATCAGGTGTGCGTTGGTAGGGGGTCGAACCTCGGACCATCAGGATGGTTGGCGAAAGTCCTAACCACTGTGCCACCGACGCACCAGTGTCCAATAAATGACGAGCAATCGCACCGTTTAATGCTTGTGAACCTTTCAGTCTCAGGTTCTTTGGTATGTGTTCATAAATGCGGACAATAACCCTTCTCTCTGTTCATCCAATGTATGTGCTTTGCCACGTACATGTAAATTGGTAGACACAGTTGGAGGCAACATGAGGTGGGTATTTGTCCACTTTTGATTGTCTCAAACAACTAGTTGTTTGATAAACACATACAAGCTTGGCGGGTGGATGTTCTCTTCATGGCATCGTTCAGTTTGCATTTCATTCTACTTGCAGTATCATCACCTTTGAATGCAAGCTGCAGAAAGATAGGCTTTTTATCTAATGTGCTGCTTTTCACTTTCTCAACATGACTTCTCCCATACTTGTCGATGAACTTTTGCAGGTATCTGTTGTCGCGTAGGCATTTCTCCACAATGGATAGCTCTTCCTCAATCTTTTCTTCTGAACACAGTTTCCTCACACGATCAAATAATCTTCTCACCAATCCCCTTTTTGTAACTTATAGGGAAAAAGCTTTTGAAGTTAAGATAAACCACCCTCCAGGTCTCTTTTCTGTGTATATATCTTATGATTTTGCCGTCTATATCTCGTTGGATACCCAAGTCAAGAAAATGGAACTTCTCCTCTTTTTCATACTCCATTGTAAACTTAATATTCGGATGGGCGCTGTTCAAGTCTTTTAATACGTGAGATACATCAATGAAAGAATTACAAATAACGAAAGTGTTATCGACATACCTGGTATAGAAGTTTGTCTGACTGATTTTGGATTTTAACCTTGTTTCTTCTAGATTACCCATAAAAATATCTGCCAGAATCGAACTCAGGGGGCTTCCCATAGCGACTCAGCCAGTTTGGCGGTATAGAGTGTTGTTGATCTGGAACTGTACGTCTTTGGTACACATAAGTAAAAGTTGTTTGAGTTCGTTTTCGGGCAGAGGAAGGAGTTCGGCATGTCGACATATAATTTGTACTGTTTCTTCCAATGGGATCTTTGTAAACAGTGAAGACACGTCGAAGGACACCATGAAATTTTCTGAGATGTTTAGATTCTATAATTGTTTAGCAAAATGGAAAGTGTCTTTCAGGCAGGAGACTACTTATTTACCACGGATCGGTTCTAACATTTTTGCTAGCCACCTAGGTACTTTGCGATACGGCGAATTAATCATAATTAATATTGGTCTCAAAAGGATATCAGGCTTATGCATTTTGGTAAGTCGTACAGGAAAGGCAATCTGGATACCTTAGGCTTTAGTACGTTGTATATATTGTCGTCAATCAACTTCTTAATTAAAACTTCTCTTAGCTTCTTTGAAATACGTAGAGATAATTTTTACAACTGCCTACATTTATGCACGTAACATATATTGTGAAGAGTGTATGAAATGTCCCACATCTGAAGTTATTCATGTTTATACCACTAGTTGTACTTCCCATCAAATAAAAGTAGACCGACATCTATGAAAAGTTACCTCCAACTGTGTTTACAAATTCACATGTGCATACCACAGCAACTGTATATTGGAAAGGCAGAGAGAGAGAGAGAGAGAGAGATGGGAATTCACTTGGTTGTCCGAACATATCCCATAAAGCATACAAGTGATACTCTATCAGTATTTGTTGAATTACTGATCTGAAGTGACTTCAGATTGCTTCTGAATCACTCCCTGCATATTATTACGAAATCGCCTCAAGGCATGCTTCTGGTCAATTAGTGATTTTTGTTTTTTGTAGGTCATTTACGACATCTTGAGTGTTGTTTCGAACTTATAATGGATGACTAATTTCTTTTCGTGTCAATAATAATGATTATACTACCACGTTGTACTCTTTCCTGTTTTCTCTAAACTATCGTCTTCGTGCTTAGCTTCGTTCGACTGAATAAAATACACAATGTGGACCCTCATTTTATTAATCCTGCATCGATTTTAGACTGCCTACATATGGAGAGAAGTCTTGAGATTGAATGTGTGTAATTTTTGTACTTCAAATTTAGTTTGTCCCGCATTGAGGATGGCGATCATAGGAACAGCACTTCTAACCGTTTTAGACAGTTGTAATGCAAATGCTCTGTTGGTCTTCTTATTTGAGTTTCAAATTAACTAGTGCTATATGAATCCACATATTTAGAAGCAGTAATTTTATGGAACTATTCAGGCATCCCCAAATCGGGGTTTGAGTATGAATACGAACATAATGTACTGTGCCTGTCACTTGTGTACAGATAGAATTCTTTAGTTCAGTGATAAGAAGGCTTAAGTGACGCATAGAAGAATCCCATAACCTTATTTACGAAATGTCAAACAACGATATTAGCACTGGTATCTACTGCAGTGTCAGTGCGTCAGAACTATCTGACCTTTTCTCAAGTCAGAAGAAATGAAAATGTAGACGGAAAATATTGTGTTGGCAAAAACTTTATTTATTTCACACATTTTTAGTTCGACAGCGTTGACCGAGAACAAATTTGAGTACTGTTTCAAAGCTATGGAGTGCAAAATCATTTAATAGCTGGCTATATAACGATACCATGTGTCAGGTGATCCACAACGGATAACTCAGCGAGGCATTCGAAGTGAATATAGGAGTGATACAATGCTGTCTGGCTATTACCACAATGCTATTCCTAATTGTAGTCGACTGGATTATGGAGAAGTCTGTGTATGATAGCGAACAGACAGGAATACACTGGACTGACCGATCAGAAAACTCTAGAACATCTGGATTTCGCGTGTAGATGATTTATGTTTAATATCATACTGATTCGAAGACTCACATGCGAAAACCAACAAGTTGGTTGAAGAAGCAGGCAACGAATTCAGGACAGCAGGTGAACATAGAAAATCGGTGGTTATGAAGATAACCAACCAACCAACAGCAACAATAACCACCACCACTCACAAACATGAAGACCTAATCCAATGGCCAGCCCATGAATTCTTACTTCTTCCCTATTCAGGCAATTAGCCTGGGGTTCTATCGGGAAGCCGTGACCAGTAGGGTGCAGCAGCTTGAAGGTGAGGCAGTTATTCATCGAAGAAGACATTGGCTAGTGATCGTGCTATGTCATGAATTGGTTGGAGTTAGAATTCATGAACTGGCCATTGGATCGGTTGGGTCCCAGTGGTTTAATTATCTACGAGCTAGCTCGCCTTGTAACCAGAAGGTCTTGGGTCCGAAACTCTATGTTGGGTGCGTGCTGCTGAAGAGTGTCAAACTAGGATGAAATAGCTGTCTTGTGTACTTTCAGCTGGCTTCCAAATGATGTCAGCTCATGATAAAGCCTCCTAACTAATCACCTTTTCCTTAAATCCTCACTGATGCTCTTTGTTTTTTTTTAATCTTAATATGTATTCCTCTCTTTCCTGTTATGTAATGGAGTTAATAATATTGATTTATGACTACGATTTCGTTTGAGTCAAGTCAAGGTTATCCCGTGGACTCGCTGTTTAACCTTGCAGTGTTTTCCGCCAAAAATGCATGATCGTGAAAACAGTGTTTTGATCCAACCTTGATGGAAATATTCTTACCGATCAGTCCTCAGGTAATTTATGATTGTGTTTGGTCAGTTAATTTATTTCTATAGTACTCATTATGTAAATGAGAAATATCAGAATTTGTGGTTGCCGAACAACAAAGTTGAGGTAGTTATTCTGATATTTTTGACAGAAGTTATCATTGTTCAGTGGTATCGCAGATTCTGTCAGATAAAACCGTATCTGGATACTGCTGGGACATAAATGTTGATGGTGTGTAATTTGAGGATATTTGTCAAGATATACACAAGAAGGCTTCAATTGGTTACCAGCGTTCAGACTGTAATACCTGGCTATTGCTCAGTGCTACACATTACCATAAATTAGAATTTGTCACCTGTCAACATCAGTGTGAGGTCCGTTTTAATTGTCCCATACGTACACTCAGTGTCCACACGTTGGGTTGTTAAGTGGGTGTATTTATCAAGTCCACCTTCTGTATGTATACATGAATTCGTGTCTTCACTGACTCTTCTGACAACTTATTGCTTTTCACTTGTATATCTTCAAGACTGTGAGACATGACAGATGAATGATCCACGAAATTCAAATCTTTCAAGTCCTTTTGTTGATCTGACGCATACCCGTCATTTCACTGCTCATTGTCTTCCACATGATCCAATCGACCACAATCAGAGAGAGAGTCCTTGATAGTAGGTTGTATTGCTCGCACCTGTATTCACTTCGGAGACTTCGGTATGCTTTCATTTGTGAACAGCATGAAATGTGGCACCGTCACATACCTACTCAATGAGGTATACAAACCTTGTCAACACGAAAGTCCGCAATGCTCATGGTGTTGCCATATCAAAATGTGGTCACCACTGTCAAAACCGTTTCCAAAGTCGATAAAACTAAAGTAAACAGTAGAATCTGATTCTAGGCACTTCGAAATGATAATGGGGAGTGTTGCAGTTTGGTCGACACATGATATGGTCTCCCTGAAACCAGCCTGTTTTGCATGAAGGCTTCAGTCAAAAGCCCCTTTTGGCTTTCCCAATATCATGTGGTTTATTATCCTACTTTCGGCAGACAGAAAACTGACCTCACGCCAGTCCGTCTATAGGCTTAAGTCACGCTTCTTTGTCAGTTTGACAAAGTAACCTTTCATCCAGTCGGTTGGTACATTATCTTCCATCCACATCTTCCGCAGAAGTGGTGATAGCAAACCATCCTGGTTTCCGGACTGCAATTTCAGTGTTTTATCGCTGGATTATTTCTGGCCCTGCTGCTTTACCAATATTTAGCTTCTTCATGGTCCTCAAGACTTTTGAATTTGTCAGTCAGCCGATTGATGTTCACTGGCTGCTGTGTCTGCTTTCTAGATGAGTTTCAGGTGATGGTTAATTCAAAAGCACTTCGAAGTGATCAGACTGCTGTTTTCCTTTTTGGGCTCGTTTTCCTGTACTAGCCTAGTCTGCACCTCTTAACCTCTTCTCAGATAGCAACCTGTTTATTTGAAGCAGTGTTGTCAGGCCTCAAACACATCACACACTCACAATGGAATGTCAACTTTATTTATTATTATGCCGCCAACTCGTAGGCAGCTACAAAAATTGTTTATAAGAAGTGTGGCAACTCGAACTGCTGTACAAATAATCCAGAAACGTCAATCGGAACCACCTTAAATCACTCTACCATATCTCAAAACACCATTTTGCACAACTACAACAAAACTAATCTTTTTCGAGACAGTTTGCCCACTTTTGTCATTCCATCTAAGTTTAAATTCAAAAATTACTCCAGTCAGTTAAAATCTACCTCAAATTCAACAATAATTCATAATAACTCACAAAATGGATGCTCACGTTACATACTACTGATAACATAACATATCAGCGACACTTGAATACGTGAAAATCACGTGTGCAATGTCTCTCCGATTTGATTCCGTTCAGCTTAAGACTAACAGTAAATTACATTCGCCTGTACAAAATATACATGTTGAGATGCCCATCGAACAACAGCCTATATTGTGCAAGATATCAATTGGCGTCCTCCTCAATGTATGCCTGATCACTCTCCAATTACACCTTCATATTTGAAGATTCATAGATTTTGTTTTGTTTGTTCTTGTGACTATTTTTTCTCACTGGCTATTTCATATTCAGTATGCAGCCAGCGAAGGCAGATGTTGATGAAGGACTACAACAGGCTGTTGGAACATATAGCATGTGAGATGAAGGGAAAATTGAACTTGACGATTTACAATGAAACTCTCAGTTTGTAGGTTACTGGAATTGTGTAGGATGTGGAGATAACAGAGTGGAGCTGTTGTGTGACTAACATGTATATTTTGTACAGGCGAATGTAATTTACTGTTAGTTTTAAGCTGAACGCAATCAAATCGGAGAGACATTGCACACGTGATTTTCACGTATTCAAGTGTCGCTGATATGTTATGTTATCAGTAGTATGTAACGTGAGCATCCATTTTGTGAGTTATTATGAATTATTGTTGAATTTGAGGTAGAATTGAACTGACTGGAGTAATTTTTCAATTCACACTTACATGGAATGACAAAATTGTGCAAACTGTCTCAAAAAAGATTAGTTTTGTTGTAGTTGTGCAAAATGGTGTTTTGAGATATGGTAGAGTGATTTAAGGTGGTTCCGATTGACGTTTCTGGATTATTTGTACAGCAGTTCGAGTTGCCACACTTCTTATAAACAATTTTTGTAGCTGCCTATGAGTTGGCGGCATAATAATAAATAAAGTTGACATTCCATTGTGAGTGTGTGATGTGTTTGAGGCCTGACAACACTGCTTCAAATAAACAGGTTGCTATCTGAGAAGAGGTTAAGAGGTGCAGACTAGGCTAGTACAGGAAAACGAGCCCAAAAAGGAAAACAGCAGTCTGATCACTTCGAAGTGCTTTTGAATTAACCATCACCTGAAACTCATCTAGAAAGCAGACACAGCAGCCAGTGAACATCAATCGGCTGACTGACAAATTCAAAAGTCTTGAGGACCATGAAGAAGCTAAATATTGGTAAAGCAGCAGGGCCAGAAATAATCCAGCGATAAAACACTGAAATTGCAGTCCGGAAACCAGGATGGTTTGCTATCACCACTTCTGCGGAAGATGTGGATGGAAGATAATGTACCAACCGACTGGATGAAAGGTTACTTTGTCAAACTGACAAAGAAGCGTGACTTAAGCCTATAGACGGACTGGCGTGAGGTCAGTTTTCTGTCTGCCGAAAGTAGGATAATAAACCACATGATATTGGGAAAGCCAAAAGGGGCTTTTGACTGAAGCCTTCATGCAAAACAGGCTGGTTTCAGGGAGACCATATCATGTGTCGACCAAACTGCAACACTCCCCATTATCATTTCGAAGTGCCTAGAATCAGATTCTACTGTTTACTTTAGTTTTATCGACTTTGGAAACGGTTTTGACAGTGGTGACCACATTTTGATATGGCAACACCATGAGCATTGCGGACTTTCGTGTTGACAAGGTTTGTATACCTCATTGAGTAGGTATGTGACGGTGCCACATTTCATGCTGTTCACAAATGAAAGCATACCGAAGTCTCCGAAGTGAATACAGGTGCGAGCAATACAACCTACTATCAAGGACTCTCTCTCTGATTGTGGTCGATTGGATCATGTGGAAGACAATGAGCAGTGAAATGACGGGTATGCGTCAGATCAACAAAAGGACTTGAAAGATTTGAATTTCGTGGATCATTCATCTGTCATGTCTCACAGTCTTGAAGATATACAAGTGAAAAGCAATAAGTTGTCAGAAGAGTCAGTGAAGACACGAATTCATGTATACATACAGAAGGTGGACTTGATAAATACACCCACTTAACAACCCAACGTGTGGACACTGAGTGTACGTATGGGACAATTAAAACGGACCTCACACTGATGTTGACAGGTGACAAATTCTAATTTATGGTAATGTGTAGCACTGAGCAATAGCCAGGTATTACAGTCTGAACGCTGGTAACCAATTGAAGCCTTCTTGTGTATATCTTGACAAATATCCTCAAATTACACACCATCAACATTTATGTCCCAGCAGTATCCAGATACGGTTTTATCTGACAGAATCTGCGATACCACTGAACAATGATAACTTCTGTCAAAAATATCAGAATAACTACCTCAACTTTGTTGTTCGGCAACCACAAATTCTGATATTTCTCATTTACATAATGAGTACTATAGAAATAAATTAACTGACCAAACACAATCATAAATTACCTGAGGACTGATCGGTAAGAATATTTCCATCAAGGTTGGATCAAAACACTGTTTTCACGATCATGCATTTTTGGCGGAAAACACTGCAAGGTTAAACAGCGAGTCCACGGGATAACCTTGACTTGACTCAAACGAAATCGTAGTCATAAATCAATATTTTTAACTCCATTACATAACAGGAATGAGAGGAATACATATTAAGATTAAAAAAAAACAAAGAGCATCAGTGAGGATTTAAGGAAAAGGTGATTAGTTAGGAGGCTTTATCATGAGCTGACATCATTTGGAAGCCAGCTGAAAGTACACAAGACAGCTATTTCATCCTAGTTTGACACTCTTCAGCAGCACGCACCCAACATAGAGTTTCGGACCCAAGACCTTCTGGTTACAAGGCGAGCTAGCTCGTAGATAATTAAACCACTGGGACCCAACCGATCCAATGGCCAGTTCATGAATTCTAACTCCAACCAATTCATGACATAGCACGATCACTAGCCAATGTCTTCTTCGATGAATAACTGCCTCACCTTCAAGCTGCTGCACCCTACTGGTCACGGCTTCCCGATAGAACCCCAGGCTAATTGCCTGAATAGGGAAGAAGTAACGTGAGAATCCATTTTATGAGTTATTATGAATTATTGTTGAATTTGAGGTAGAATTGAACTGACTGGAGTAATTTTTCAATTCACACTTACGTAGATTGACAAAATTGAGCAAACTGTCTCGAAAAAGATTAGTTTTGTTGTAGTTGTGCAAAATGGTGTTTTGAGATATGGTAGAGTGATTTAAGGTGGTTCCGATTGACGTTTCTGGATTATTTGTACAGCAGTTCGAGTTGCCACACTTCTTATAAACAATTTTTGTAGCTGCCTACGAGTTGGCGGCATAATAATAAATAAAGTTGACATCCCATTGTGAGTGTGTGATGTGTTTGAGGCCTGACAACACTGCTTCAAATAAACAGGTTGCTATCTGAGAAGAGGTTAAGAGGTGCAGACTAGGCTAGTACAGGAAAACAGCAGTCTGATCACTTCGAAGTGCTTTTGAATTAACCATCACCTGAAACTCATCTAGAAAGCAGACACAGCAGCCAGTGAACATCAATCGGCTGACTGACAAATTCAAAAGTCTTGAGGACCATGAAGAAGCTAAATATTGGTAAAGCAGCAGGGCCAGAAATAATCCAGCGATAAAACACTGAAATTGCAGTCCGGAAACCAGGATGGTTTGCTATCACCACTTCTGCGGAAGATGTGGATGGAAGATAATGTACCAACCGACTGGATGAAAGGTTACTTTGTCAAACTGACAAAGAAGCGTGACTTAAGCCTATAGACGGACTGGCGTGAGGTCAGTTTTCTGTCTGCCGAAAGTAGGATAATAAACCACATGATATTGGGAAAGCCAAAAGGGGCTTTTGACTGAAGCCTTCATGCAAAACAGGCTGGTTTCAGGGAGACCATATCATGTGTCGACCAAACTGCAACACTCCCCATTATCATTTCGAAGTGCCTAGAATCAGATTCTACTGTTTACTTTAGTTTTATCGACTTTGGAAACGGTTTTGACAGTGGTGACCACATTTTGATATGGCAACACCATGAGCATTGCGGACTTTCGTGTTGACAAGGTTTGTATACCTCATTGAGTAGGTATGTGACGGTGCCACATTTCATGCTGTTCACAAATGAAAGCATACCGAAGTCTCCGAAGTGAATACAGGTGCGAGCAATACAACCTACTATCAAGGACTCTCTCTCTGATTGTGGTCGATTGGATCATGTGGAAGACAATGAGCAGTGAAATGACGGGTATGCGTCAGATCAACAAAAGGACTTGAAAGATTTGAATTTCGTGGATCATTCATCTGTCATGTCTCACAGTCTTGAAGATATACAAGTGAAAAGCAATAAGTTGTCAGAAGAGTCAGTGAAGACACGAATTCATGTATACATACAGAAGGTGGACTTGATAAATACACCCACTTAACAACCCAACGTGTGGACACTGAGTGTACGTATGGGACAATTAAAACGGACCTCACACTGATGTTGACAGGTGACAAATTCTAATTTATGGTAATGTGTAGCACTGAGCAATAGCCAGGTATTACAGTCTGAACGCTGGTAACCAATTGAAGCCTTCTTGTGTATATCTTGACAAATATCCTCAAATTACACACCATCAACATTTATGTCCCAGCAGTATCCAGATACGGTTTTATCTGACAGAATCTGCGATACCACTGAACAATGATAACTTCTGTCAAAAATATCAGAATAACTACCTCAACTTTGTTGTTCGGCAACCACAAATTCTGATATTTCTCATTTACATAATGAGTACTATAGAAATAAATTAACTGACCAAACACAATCATAAATTACCTGAGGACTGATCGGTAAGAATATTTCCATCAAGGTTGGATCAAAACACTGTTTTCACGATCATGCATTTTTGGCGGAAAACACTGCAAGGCTAAACAGCGAGTCCACGGGATAACCTTGACTTGACTCAAACGAAATCGTAGTCATAAATCAATATTATTAACTCCATTACATAACAGGAATGAGAGGAATACATATTAAGATTAAAAAAAAACAAAGAGCATCAGTGAGGATTTAAGGAAAAGGTGATTAGTTAGGAGGCTTTATCATGAGCTGACATCATTTGGAAGCCAGCTGAAAGTACACAAGACAGCTATTTCATCCTAGTTTGACACTCTTCAGCAGCACGCACCCAACATAGAGTTTCGGACCCAAGACCTTCTGGTTACAAGGCGAGCTAGCTCGTAGATAATTAAACCACTGGGACCCAACCGATCCAATGGCCAGTTCATGAATTCTAACTCCAACCAATTCATGACATAGCACGATCACTAGCCAATGTCTTCTTCGATGAATAACTGCCTCACCTTCAAGCTGCTGCACCCTACTGGTCACGGCTTCCCGATAGAACCCCAGGCTAATTGCCTGAATAGGGAAGAAGTAACGTGAGAATCCATTTTATGAGTTATTATGAATTATTGTTGAATTTGAGGTAGAATTGAACTGACTGGAGTAATTTTTCAATTCACACTTACGTAGATTGACAAAATTGAGCAAACTGTCTCGAAAAAGATTAGTTTTGTTGTAGTTGTGCAAAATGGTGTTTTGAGATATGGTAGAGTGATTTAAGGTGGTTCCGATTGACGTTTCTGGATTATTTGTACAGCAGTTCGAGTTGCCACACTTCTTATAAACAATTTTTGTAGCTGCCTACGAGTTGGCGGCATAATAATAAATAAAGTTGACATCCCATTGTGAGTGTGTGATGTGTTTGAGGCCTGACAACACTGCTTCAAATAAACAGGTTGCTATCTGAGAAGAGGTTAAGAGGTGCAGACTAGGCTAGTACAGGAAAACGAGCCCAAAAAGGAAAACAGCAGTCTGATCACTTCGAAGTGCTTTTGAATTAACCATCACCTGAAACTCATCTAGAAAGCAGACACAGCAGCCAGTGAACATCAATCGGCTGACTGACAAATTCAAAAGTCTTGAGGACCATGAAGAAGCTAAATATTGGTAAAGCAGCAGGGCCAGAAATAATCCAGCGATAAAACACTGAAATTGCAGTCCGGAAACCAGGATGGTTTGCTATCACCACTTCTGCGGAAGATATGGATGGAAGATAATGTACCAACCGACTGGATGAAAGGTTACTTTGTCAAACTGACAAAGAAGCGTGACTTAAGCCTATAGACGGACTGGCGTGAGGTCAGTTTTCTGTCTGCCGAAAGTAGCATAATAAACCACATGATATTGGGAAAGCCAAAAGGGGCTTTTGACTGAAGACTTCATGCAAAACAGGCTGGGTTCAGGGAGACCATATCATGTGTCGACCAAGCTTCATCATTGTGAATTATCATCTAACACAGCAAAGAATCAGATTCTACTGTTTACTTTAGCTTTATCGACTTTGGAAACGGTTTTGACAGTGTTGACCTTATGTCGATATGGCAATACCATGAGCATTGCGGACTTTCGTGGTGACAAGTTTTGTATACCTCATTCACTGGGTATGTGACGTTGCCACATTTCATGCTGTTCACAAAAGAGAGCATACCGAAGTCTCCGAAGTGAATACAGGTGCGAGCAATACAACCTACTATCAAGGACTCTCTCTCTGATTGTGGTCGATTGGATCATGTGGAAGACAATGAGCAGTGAAATGACGGGTATGCGTCAGATCAACAAAAGGACTTGAAAGATTTGAATTTCGTGGATCATTCATCTGTCATGTCCCACAGTCTTGAAGATATACAAGTGTAAAGCAATAAGTTGTCAGAAGAGTCAGTGAAGACACGAATTCATGTATACATACAGAAGGTGGACTTGATAAATACACCCACTTAACAACCCAACGTGTGGACACTGAGTGTACGTATGGGACAATTAAAACGGACCTCACACTGATGTTGACAGGTGACAAATTCTAATTTATGGTAATGTGTAGCACTGAGCAATAGCCAGGTATTACAGTCTGAACGCTGGTAACCAATTGAAGCCTTCTTGTGTATATCTTGACAAATATCCTCAAATTACACACCATCAACATTTATGTCCCAGCAGTATCCAGATACGGTTTTATCTGACAGAATCTGCGATACCACTGAACAATGATAACTTCTGTCAAAAATATCAGAATAACTACCTCAACTTTGTTGTTCGGCAACCACAAATTCTGATATTTCTCATTTACATAATGAGTACTATAGAAATAAATTAACTGACCAAACACAATCATAAATTACCTGAGGACTGATCGGTAAGAATATTTCCATCAAGGTTGGATCAAAACACTGTTTTCACGATCATGCATTTTTGGCGGAAAACACTGCAAGGCTAAACAGCGAGTCCACGGGATAACCTTGACTTGACTCAAACGAAATCGTAGTCATAAATCAATATTATTAACTCCATTACATAACAGGAATGAGAGGAATACATATTAAGATTAAAAAAAAACAAAGAGCATCAGTGAGGATTTAAGGAAAAGGTGATTAGTTAGGAGGCTTTATCATGAGCTGACATCATTTGGAAGCCAGCTGAAAGTACACAAGACAGCTATTTCATCCTAGTTTGACACTCTTCAGCAGCACGCACCCAACATAGAGTTTCGGACCCAAGACCTTCTGGTTACAAGGCGAGCTAGCTCGTAGATAATTAAACCACTGGGACCCAACCGATCCAATGGCCAGTTCATGAATTCTAACTCCAACCAATTCATGACATAGCACGATCACTAGCCAATGTCTTCTTCGATGAATAACTGCCTCACCTTCAAGCTGCTGCACCCTACTGGTCACGGCTTCCCGATAGAACCCCAGGCTAATTGCCTGAATAGGGAAGAAGTAACGTGAGAATCCATTTTATGAGTTATTATGAATTATTGTTGAATTTGAGGTAGAATTGAACTGACTGGAGTAATTTTTCAATTCACACTTACGTAGATTGACAAAATTGAGCAAACTGTCTCGAAAAAGATTAGTTTTGTTGTAGTTGTGCAAAATGGTGTTTTGAGATATGGTAGAGTGATTTAAGGTGGTTCCGATTGACGTTTCTGGATTATTTGTACAGCAGTTCGAGTTGCCACACTTCTTATAAACAATTTTTGTAGCTGCCTACGAGTTGGCGGCATAATAATAAATAAAGTTGACATTCCATTGTGAGTGTGTGATGTGTTTGAGGCCTGACAACACTGCTTCAAATAAACAGGTTGCTATCTGAGAAGAGGTTAAGAGGTGCAGACTAGGCTAGTACAGGAAAACGAGCCCAAAAAGGAAAACAGCAGTCTGATCACTTCGAAGTGCTTTTGAATTAACCATCACCTGAAACTCATCTAGAAAGCAGACACAGCAGCCAGTGAACATCAATCGGCTGACTGACAAATTCAAAAGTCTTGAGGACCATGAAGAAGCTAAATATTGGTAAAGCAGCAGGGCCAGAAATAATCCAGCGATAAAACACTGAAATTGCAGTCCGGAAACCAGGATGGTTTGCTATCACCACTTCTGCGGAAGATATGGATGGAAGATAATGTACCAACCGACTGGATGAAAGGTTACTTTGTCAAACTGACAAAGAAGCGTGACTTAAGCCTATAGACGGACTGGCGTGAGGTCAGTTTTCTGTCTGCCGAAAGTAGCATAATAAACCACATGATATTGGGAAAGCCAAAAGGGGCTTTTGACTGAAGACTTCATGCAAAACAGGCTGGGTTCAGGGAGACCATATCATGTGTCGACCAAGCTTCATCATTGTGAATTATCATCTAACACAGCAAAGAATCAGATTCTACTGTTTACTTTAGCTTTATCGACTTTGGAAACGGTTTTGACAGTGTTGACCTTATGTCGATATGGCAATACCATGAGCATTGCGGACTTTCGTGGTGACAAGTTTTGTATACCTCATTCACTGGGTATGTGACGTTGCCACATTTCATGCTGTTCACAAAAGAGAGCATACCGAAGTCTCCGAAGTGAATACAGGTGCGAGCAATACAACCTACTATCAAGGACTCTCTCTCTGATTGTGGTCGATTGGATCATGTGGAAGACAATGAGCAGTGAAATGACGGGTATGCGTCAGATCAACAAAAGGACTTGAAAGATTTGAATTTCGTGGATCATTCATCTGTCATGTCCCACAGTCTTGAAGATATACAAGTGTAAAGCAATAAGTTGTCAGAAGAGTCAGTGAAGACACGAATTCATGTATACATACAGAAGGTGGACTTGATAAATACACCCACTTAACAACCCAACGTGTGGACACTGAGTGTACGTATGGGACAATTAAAACGGACCTCACACTGATGTTGACAGGTGACAAATTCTAATTTATGGTAATGTGTAGCACTGAGCAATAGCCAGGTATTACAGTCTGAACGCTGGTAACCAATTGAAGCCTTCTTGTGTATATCTTGACAAATATCCTCAAATTACACACCATCAACATTTATGTCCCAGCAGTATCCAGATACGGTTTTATCTGACAGAATCTGCGATACCACTGAACAATGATAACTTCTGTCAAAAATATCAGAATAACTACCTCAACTTTGTTGTTCGGCAACCACAAATTCTGATATTTCTCATTTACATAATGAGTACTATAGAAATAAATTAACTGACCAAACACAATCATAAATTACCTGAGGACTGATCGGTAAGAATATTTCCATCAAGGTTGGATCAAAACACTGTTTTCACGATCATGCATTTTTGGCGGAAAACACTGCAAGGTTAAACAGCGAGTCCACGGGATAACCTTGACTTGACTCAAACGAAATCGTAGTCATAAATCAATATTTTTAACTCCATTACATAACAGGAATGAGAGGAATACATATTAAGATTAAAAAAAAACAAAGAGCATCAGTGAGGATTTAAGGAAAAGGTGATTAGTTAGGAGGCTTTATCATGAGCTGACATCATTTGGAAGCCAGCTGAAAGTACACAAGACAGCTATTTCATCCTAGTTTGACACTCTTCAGCAGCACGCACCCAACATAGAGTTTCGGACCCAAGACCTTCTGGTTACAAGGCGAGCTAGCTCGTAGATAATTAAACCACTGGGACCCAACCGATCCAATGGCCAGTTCATGAATTCTAACTCCAACCAATTCATGACATAGCACGATCACTAGCCAATGTCTTCTTCGATGAATAACTGCCTCACCTTCAAGCTGCTGCACCCTACTGGTCACGGCTTCCCGATAGAACCCCAGGCTAATTGCCTGAATAGGGAAGAAGTAACGTGAGAATCCATTTTATGAGTTATTATGAATTATTGTTGAATTTGAGGTAGAATTGAACTGACTGGAGTAATTTTTCAATTCACACTTACGTAGATTGACAAATTTGAGCAAACTGTCTCGAAAAAGATTAGTTTTGTTGTAGTTGTGCAAAATGGTGTTTTGAGATATGGTAGAGTGATTTAAGGTGGTTCCGATTGACGTTTCTGGATTATTTGTACAGCAGTTCGAGTTGCCACACTTCTTATAAACAATTTTTGTAGCTGCCTACGAGTTGGCGGCATAATAATAAATAAAGTTGACATCCCATTGTGAGTGTGTGATGTGTTTGAGGCCTGACAACACTGCTTCAAATAAACAGGTTGCTATCTGAGAAGAGGTTAAGAGGTGCAGACTAGGCTAGTACAGGAAAACGAGCCCAAAAAGGAAAACAGCAGTCTGATCACTTCGAAGTGCTTTTGAATTAACCATCACCTGAAACTCATCTAGAAAGCAGACACAGCAGCCAGTGAACATCAATCGGCTGACTGACAAATTCAAAAGTCTTGAGGACCATGAAGAAGCTAAATATTGGTAAAGCAGCAGGGCCAGAAATAACCCAGCGATAAAACACTGAAATTGCAGTCCGGAAACCAGGATGGTTTGCTATCACCACTTCTGCGGAAGATATGGATGGAAGATAATGTACCAACCGACTGGATGAAAGGTTACTTTGTCAAACTGACAAAGAAGCGTGACTTAAGCCTATAGACGGACTGGCGTGAGGTCAGTTTTCTGTCTGCCGAAAGTAGCATAATAAACCACATGATATTGGGAAAGCCAAAAGGGGCTTTTGACTGAAGACTTCATGCAAAACAGGCTGGGTTCAGGGAGACCATATCATGTGTCGACCAAGCTTCATCATTGTGAATTATCATCTAACACAGCAAAGAATCAGATTCTACTGTTTACTTTAGCTTTATCGACTTTGGAAACGGTTTTGACAGTGTTGACCTTATGTCGATATGGCAATACCATGAGCATTGCGGACTTTCGTGGTGACAAGTTTTGTATACCTCATTCACTGGGTATGTGACGTTGCCACATTTCATGCTGTTCACAAAAGAGAGCATACCGAAGTCTCCGAAGTGAATACAGGTGCGAGCAATACAACCTACTATCAAGGACTCTCTCTCTGATTGTGGTCGATTGGATCATGTGGAAGACAATGAGCAGTGAAATGACGGGTATGCGTCAGATCAACAAAAGGACTTGAAAGATTTGAATTTCGTGGATCATTCATCTGTCATGTCCCACAGTCTTGAAGATATACAAGTGTAAAGCAATAAGTTGTCAGAAGAGTCAGTGAAGACACGAATTCATGTATACATACAGAAGGTGGACTTGATAAATACACCCACTTAACAACCCAACGTGTGGACACTGAGTGTACGTATGGGACAATTAAAACGGACCTCACACTGATGTTGACAGGTGACAAATTCTAATTTATGGTAATGTGTAGCACTGAGCAATAGCCAGGTATTACAGTCTGAACGCTGGTAACCAATTGAAGCCTTCTTGTGTATATCTTGACAAATATCCTCAAATTACACACCATCAACATTTATGTCCCAGCAGTATCCAGATACGGTTTTATCTGACAGAATCTGCGATACCACTGAACAATGATAACTTCTGTCAAAAATATCAGAATAACTACCTCAACTTTGTTGTTCGGCAACCACAAATTCTGATATTTCTCATTTACATAATGAGTACTATAGAAATAAATTAACTGACCAAACACAATCATAAATTACCTGAGGACTGATCGGTAAGAATATTTCCATCAAGGTTGGATCAAAACACTGTTTTCACGATCATGCATTTTTGGCGGAAAACACTGCAAGGCTAAACAGCGAGTCCACGGGATAACCTTGACTTGACTCAAACGAAATCGTAGTCATAAATCAATATTATTAACTCCATTACATAACAGGAATGAGAGGAATACATATTAAGATTAAAAAAAAACAAAGAGCATCAGTGAGGATTTAAGGAAAAGGTGATTAGTTAGGAGGCTTTATCATGAGCTGACATCATTTGGAAGCCAGCTGAAAGTACACAAGACAGCTATTTCATCCTAGTTTGACACTCTTCAGCAGCACGCACCCAACATAGAGTTTCGGACCCAAGACCTTCTGGTTACAAGGCGAGCTAGCTCGTAGATAATTAAACCACTGGGACCCAACCGATCCAATGGCCAGTTCATGAATTCTAACTCCAACCAATTCATGACATAGCACGATCACTAGCCAATGTCTTCTTCGATGAATAACTGCCTCACCTTCAAGCTGCTGCACCCTACTGGTCACGGCTTCCCGATAGAACCCCAGGCTAATTGCCTGAATAGGGAAGAAGTAACGTGAGAATCCATTTTATGAGTTATTATGAATTATTGTTGAATTTGAGGTAGAATTGAACTGACTGGAGTAATTTTTCAATTCACACTTACGTAGATTGACAAATTTGAGCAAACTGTCTCGAAAAAGATTAGTTTTGTTGTAGTTGTGCAAAATGGTGTTTTGAGATATGGTAGAGTGATTTAAGGTGGTTCCGATTGACGTTTCTGGATTATTTGTACAGCAGTTCGAGTTGCCACACTTCTTATAAACAATTTTTGTAGCTGCCTACGAGTTGGCGGCATAATAATAAATAAAGTTGACATCCCATTGTGAGTGTGTGATGTGTTTGAGGCCTGACAACACTGCTTCAAATAAACAGGTTGCTATCTGAGAAGAGGTTAAGAGGTGCAGACTAGGCTAGTACAGGAAAACGAGCCCAAAAAGGAAAACAGCAGTCTGATCACTTCGAAGTGCTTTTGAATTAACCATCACCTGAAACTCATCTAGAAAGCAGACACAGCAGCCAGTGAACATCAATCGGCTGACTGACAAATTCAAAAGTCTTGAGGACCATGAAGAAGCTAAATATTGGTAAAGCAGCAGGGCCAGAAATAACCCAGCGATAAAACACTGAAATTGCAGTCCGGAAACCAGGATGGTTTGCTATCACCACTTCTGCGGAAGATATGGATGGAAGATAATGTACCAACCGACTGGATGAAAGGTTACTTTGTCAAACTGACAAAGAAGCGTGACTTAAGCCTATAGACGGACTGGCGTGAGGTCAGTTTTCTGTCTGCCGAAAGTAGCATAATAAACCACATGATATTGGGAAAGCCAAAAGGGGCTTTTGACTGAAGACTTCATGCAAAACAGGCTGGGTTCAGGGAGACCATATCATGTGTCGACCAAGCTTCATCATTGTGAATTATCATCTAACACAGCAAAGAATCAGATTCTACTGTTTACTTTAGCTTTATCGACTTTGGAAACGGTTTCGATAGTGTTGACCATAAAGTGAAATGGCAACTCCATGGGCATCACGAATTGCAGTGGTGGTTACATTTATATACCTCCTTCGAAATTCGTGCGTTGGCCATTCGATCGTTTCCCAGTGTCGAAATATTCTACTAGCACCCTCGCCTTGTAACGTGAACAACCTGGGTCGGAATGCTGGCTGTAGATGCTTACTGGTGAAGTGTCCTGAACTGGGATGAGACAGCTGTCCACTTCTCCCAGCTGGTTTTCCAATGGTTCCCTAAATGATATCAGCTCATGATGAAATCCTCCAAGCAATCAAACAAAATCCCTACAATACCCGAAACGTGAAATGGGGATTACGCAAACTTCAGGGGAAAAAGTCGAAATTACAAAGTTAGTTAAACTATTCAAATAACTACCAATACTAGGGAGGGATTTTTCCTTGTGAAATTTTTACATCGATTATTCTACCACATAATTATATGCAAATGGTACAATCGGTGTTATGCTTACATTTCCTCCAATATTGTAATGGGATTTGGACACTGTGGTACAGCGTAATTCCATCATGTGATAAGTTTATCTACTGAAAAATTTTATCACTATGTTCTTATCAAATAAGATTAAATTATACGATTGTGGAGTCAGATTCGATAAGTTCAAATAGAGGACGACGAAATATTGATGCCGAATAACATAGATCCATTTTATTTCGTTGGCTGTCAAAAGCTGCAGATATGAGCCGTTAGCATGAAATTTAAGATACTTTTGTCTGTCAACAAGCATATTATTGTATTACTCCACTGCACTCGACAGAAACGCGACACGAAACCGTCTTTCATGGAACGAAGATTTTACAGAAAGTTTTCGGTTCGTGTAAACAAAAAGTGACTATAGTAAACCTACATATATGGGTGGATCCCAACAGTTTGAACAGACGTGATTGTGTCATGTTACCTGATGCATGGCAAATCCTGATTAATAAATGAAATATGGATATGAATCACCAATCAGTCACACCTGGTCGAAATTCCCGATTGTCTATGCCTTGTTATAGACAGGCCAACAAATGATTTACAACTATTCAACCACACACATATGCACACAAAGAATTTCATATTCAGTTATCTACCACCATGAACTTTAGTCCAACATAGTCTCATAAAATATACACTCTAATCACAGTGTTTAACAAAAGCAGACTGATTTTTGAAATTCTGAGGTCAAATTTTGATCACAGTTCATACGATTTTGTTTATTGTGCATGTTGATGCCTGTTTCATGACTCATATGATTGGACAAAGTTTTCAAAGACAAGAGATGTCGCTTTATGTGTTAAACCACTATTATGTTAATTGCTATCAATTTCTCAGAAGAAGTTCTGGCCAATTTGTCGAACAAAACGTTGGAATTATTCATTTCAAATTCTCTGAGATTTTACAAACACAATTATTATAAATGCCTACATTTATGCACGTAACATGTATTGTGAAGAGTGTATGAAATGTCCCACATCTGAAGTTATTCATGTTTACACCACTAGTTGTACTTCCCATCAAATAAAAGTAGACCGACATCTATGAAAAGTTACCTCCAACTGTGTTTACAAATTCACATGTGCATACCACAGCAACTGTATATTGGAAAGGCAGAGAGAGAGAGAGAGAGAGAGAGATGGGAATTCACTTGGTTGTCCGAACATATCCCATAAAGCATACAAGTGATACTCTATCAGTATTTGTTGAATTACTGATCTGAAGTGACTTCAGATTGCTTCTGAATCACTCCCTGCATATTATTACGAAATCGCCTCAAGGCATGCTTCTGGTCAATTAGTGATTTTTGTTTTTTGTAGGTCATTTACGACATCTTGAGTGTTGTTTCGAACTTATAATGGATGACTAATTTCTTTTCGTGTCAATAATAATGATTATACTACCACGTTGTACTCTTTCCTGTTTTCTCTAAACTATCGTCTTCGTGCTTAGCTTCGTTCGACTGAATAAAATACACAATGTGGACCCTCATTTTATTAATCCTGCATCGATTTTAGACTGCCTACATATGGAGAGAAGTCTTGAGATTGAATGTGTGTAATTTTTGTACTTCAAATTTAGTTTGTCCCGCATTGAGGATGGCGATCATAGGAACAGCACTTCTAACCGTTTTAGACAGTTGTAATGCAAATGCTCTGTTGGTCTTCTTATTTGAGTTTCAAATTAACTAGTGCTATATGAATCCACATATTTAGAAGCAGTAGTTTTATGGAACTATTCAGGCATCCCCAAATCGGGGTTTGAGTATGAATACGAACATAATGTACTGTGCCTGTCACTTGTGTACAGATATAATTCTTTAGTTCAGTGATAAGAAGGCTTAAGTGACGCATAGAAGAATCCCATAACCTTATTTACGAAATGTCAAACAACGATATTAGCACTGGTATCTACTGCAGTGTCAGTGCGTCAGAACTATCTGACCTTTTCTCAAGTCAGAAGAAATGAAAATGTAGACGGAAAATATTGTGTTGGCAAAAACTTTATTTATTTCACACATTTTTAGTTCGACAGCGTTGACCGAGAACAAATTTGAGTACTGTTTCAAAGCTATGGAGTGCAAAATCATTTAATAGCTGGCTATATAACGATACCATGTGTCAGGTGATCCACAACGGATAACTCAGCGAGGCATTCGAAGTGAATATAGGAGTGATACAATGCTGTCTGGCTATTACCACAATGCTATTCCTAATCGTAGTCGACTGGATTATGGAGAAGTCTGTGTATGATAGCGAACAGACAGGAATACACTGGACTGACCGATCAGAAAACTCTAGAACATCTGGATTTCGCGTGTGGATGATTTATGTTTAATATCATACTGATTCGAAGACTCACATGCGAAAACCAACAAGTTGGTTGAAGAAGCAGGCAACGAATTCAGGACAGCAGGTGAACATAGAAAATCGGTGGTTATGAAGATAACCGATTTACGCGCGCGCTTTTCGACTATTACGCTACATTTTGCTCATTAATAAAAACTCTTATTACTCTAAAATTTTATGCAAAGAGTTTGCGGAAATTATCACAATTATTAACCTTTCGAACACTGAATCCAAAAAATACAATCTTATTGACAGATAATACACATAACCCACTGTTTGGATTTGTGGAATTTTTAAACATAAACACATCTATAATTGTATATATTGTTGGATTTATATGTTCAAGTTGCTCCAAGTCAGTGAGTTTATGGTTAAGATATCATTTTAGTTAACTGTATTGAACTATATTGCATGTTGTCTTATTGTATAGTTGTCGTCGCTTTTTGCCCTTTTTTCTGTGAACTGTTTCCTTTGTTGATGTTGTTCTCATTGTTTGTCCGTTATTTTCTGATTTTGAGGGGAGCAACCCAAAAAGTTGCTTCTCTCTAAACTTTTACTTAATGTAATCATTCTTTTCTCAGGCGTGAGGCTAGCAACCCCACCCTGTAAACAAAAATTGCTAAAGAAACTTCAGTATGATGAACCTCCTTGCACCAAAAGAAAAAGTCTGTGTAGGAACATGGAACGTCCGAACTATGTACGAGACTGGGAAAGCTGCCCAGATCGCCAACGAGATGAAAAGATACGGAATACAAGTGCTGGGAATATGTGAGAGCAGATGGAATGGGAGTGGACTCACCAAATTGTCAACAGGTGAGTCAGTGATCTACTCCGGTCACCCAGAAGATAACCACACGCACACCGAGGGCGTGGCTATCATGATGTCACCAACGGCAACGAAAGCCCTGATACAATGGGAGGCGATTTCGTCCAGGATAATGACCGCCAGGTTCAACTCCAAAGGAAGGAAAGTGTCAATCATACAATGTTATGCACCCACAAACAACGCAGACCTCGAGAAGAAAGAAGAATTCTACAGGCAACTACAGGCAACAATGGACAATACTCCAGCTGGCGACATGAAAATACTAATGGGAGACATGAACGCCAAACTGGGACCAGACAATACGGGAAGGGAACTCATCATGGGTAGAGAAGCTCTAGGAGAAATGAATGAAAACGGAGAACTCTTCGCCGACTTCTGCGCCTTCAACGAACTGGTGATTGGTGGCAGTGTATACAAGCACAAAGATATCCACAAGGCTACATGGGTGTCACCAGACGGGCAAACCAAAAACCAAATCGACTTCATCTCAATCTCAAGGAAGTGGAGGCGCAGCCTACTGGACACAAAAGCAAGAAGAGGAGCAGACGTTGGCTCAGACCACTATCTCGTACAAGGGACAATCCAAATCAAATTAAAAGCTTTCAGGGAATCAGGAGCTGCAGATAGACCACAAGCCAAGTTCAACACTCAAAAGCTGAAGGACCAGGCTACAAAGGACATCTTCATTGCAAGCATAAAGGACAAAGCTGAGATACAAATCAACACCAGCGAAAAGGTCAGCGTCGAAAAGCACTGGAACAACTTGAAAACGGTGTGGAGCCAAACCTGCATAGAAATTCTAGGCAGAAAAAAGAGACAGGACAAACAGTGGCTCACTACGGACACTTGGAAACTAATAGAAGAGAGAAGGACAGTGAAGCAAAAGATTATCCAGTGCACCGACGAGCAACAAAAACAGGAGCTGAATGCAAGCTACAATACACTGAACAAAAGAGTGAAGAAGAGTGCCAGGGAAGACAAAAGAAAATATTATGAAACCATGGCAAACGAAGCAGAACAAGCTGCAGGCAAAGGAGACCTCGCCACACTCTACCAAACAACTAGGAACCTTTCGGGCAAACGTTCGACACAGATTAAGCCAATAAAGGACGACAATGGAAAGTCAATCACCAAAGAGGTGGAACAGAGAAAGCACTGGGTTGAACACTTCAAAAGACTTCTAAATCGTCCGCCACCTACAACACGTCCAGCAATACCAACAACGGAAGCAGAACTACCAGTGAACACTGACCCCCCGACGAAATCAGAAGTCCTGAATGCAATCAAGATGCTTAAAGCTGGGAAAACACCGGGACCAGATGGAATCCCAGCAGAGGCTTTGAAAATAGACCCAGAGACAACAGCGGACTTGATGACACCACTGCTGGAGAAGGTGTGGAAAGAGGGCAAAGTACCCGAGGATTGGAAGAACAGTTACTTATTCAAACTTCCAAAGAAAGGAGACTTAAGTCAATGTAAAAACTGGCGTGGAATTATGCTTCTGTCCATTCCAAGCAAGATACTAAGTCGCATCATCCTGGAGAGAATCAAACAAGCCCTAGATGAAAAACTTCGTCCGGAACAGGCTGGATTCAGGAGAAACAAATCATGTATTGATCAAATCGCCACTCTACGGATCATCATTGAACAAAGCTTGGAATGGCAGTCACCTCTCTCTCTCAACTTCATCGACTTTGAAAAGGCCTTCGACAGCGTCGATCGAGAGGTCATTTGGAAACTACTTCGCTACTACGGGGTCCCATCGACAATTATACACCTCATCCAACAGTTATACGACAATGCTGCATGCCAAGTAATCCACAACGGGAAACTTACGGAAGCCTTCGAAGTGAGGACGGGAGTGAGGCAAGGCTGTCTACTATCACCAATGATCTTCCTGATTGCAATTGATTGGATAATGCGACAGACAACGGCAACCAACGAGGGAACAGGCATAAAATGGACTGACACAAAAGACTTGGAGGATCTGGATTTCGCCGATGATATATGTCTGATTTCCCATAAACTGGAAGATATGCAAGTGAAAAGTAACAAGTTGGCAGAAGAAGCATCAAAGATAGGACTTCACGTGAACATAGATAAAACAGAGATAATGAAGATTCCTAGCCAACATCAACAGCAACAACAACAACAGACAACAATAAGCATAAATGGGAAGAACCTGAAAGAAACAACCTCCTTCACCTACCTGGGAAGCATCGTCTCAACTACAGGCGGAACTGACGAGGACATCAAAGTCAGAATCGGAAAAGCAAGACAAGCTTTCATTACTCTCAAATCTGTGTGGAGGTCAACAGCAATCAGCATCAAAAATAAGATCCGGATTTTCAACTCCAATGTGAAGTCAGTGCTACTATACGGATCAGAGACTTGGCGAGTCATAAAGAGCATCTCAAACAAACTTCAAACCTTCATTAACAACTGTCTCCGCTCAATACTCAAGATCAGATGGCCAGAAAAGATCAGCAACAGGGATCTCTGGGAGCGAACCAATCAGGAACCGATTGTGAAACAAATAGGCAGAAAGAAATGGAGATGGATTGGCCATACGCTGAGGAAACCATCAAGTGACATCACTAGACAAGCCCTCGAGTGGAACCCGAAAGGGAGGCGGCGAGTTGGTCGTCCAAGGGTGACTTGGAGGAGGTCATGCGAGGAGGAGATGAAAGCATGTGGACAGACCTGGAGCAGGGTGAAAAAGTTGTCAGAAAACCGAAGTCAATGGAGGTGCGCAGCTGAAGCCCTATGTTCCTATAGGAACTAAAGGATACAATAATAATAATAATAATGAAGATAACCAACCAACCAACAGCAACAATAACCACCACCACTCACCAACATGAAGACCTAATCCAATGGCCAGCCCATGAATTCTTACTTCTTCCCTATTCAGGCAATTAGCCTGGGGTTCTATCGGGAAGCCGTGACCAGTAGGGTGCAGCAGCTTGAAGGTGAGGCAGTTATTCATCGAAGAAGACATTGGCTAGTGATCGTGCTATGTCATGAATTGGTTGGAGTTAGAATTCATGAACTGGCCATTGGATCGGTTGGGTCCCAGTGGTTTAATTATCTACGAGCTAGCTCGCCTTGTAACCAGAAGGTCTTGGGTCCGAAACTCTATGTTGGGTGCGTGCTGCTGAAGAGTGTCAAACTAGGATGAAATAGCTGTCTTGTGTACTTTCAGCTGGCTTCCAAATGATGTCAGCTCATGATAAAGCCTCCTAACTAATCACCTTTTCCTTAAATCCTCACTGATGCTCTTTGTTTTTTTTTAATCTTAATATGTATTCCTCTCATTCCTGTTATGTAATGGAGTTAAAAATATTGATTTATGACTACGATTTCGTTTGAGTCAAGTCAAGGTTATCCCGTGGACTCGCTGTTTAACCTTGCAGTGTTTTCCGCCAAAAATGCATGATCGTGAAAACAGTGTTTTGATCCAACCTTGATGGAAATATTCTTACCGATCAGTCCTCAGGTAATTTATGATTGTGTTTGGTCAGTTAATTTATTTCTATAGTACTCATTATGTAAATGAGAAATATCAGAATTTGTGGTTGCCGAACAACAAAGTTGAGGTAGTTATTCTGATATTTTTGACAGAAGTTATCATTGTTCAGTGGTATCGCAGATTCTGTCAGATAAAACCGTATCTGGATACTGCTGGTGTAACAACAGAAGACAAGGGCGAAGCAACAAATCGTTTTATTATGAAAATCAACACGTATTTATACATATTTCTACTACATTATTATATACAAGCGCAGTCATCTGATTGGTTGTTTATCAGAAGTTAGGTAGACAAACGCAGGCTTCTGATTGGTTGTTTCGGGATTCCTTGACAAATAGAGTTCTCTATCTGCGAATCATATTTTGCCACGTTAACTTTGCTGTGATTGGTTGTTGACTCAGCCTTGTTCATATTTTCTCACGGCCCATATTAGTGACCTAGACCTTAACGTAGATTAGTGCCAACCAATCGGCTAGCAGCCTGCTCTCACCACACTCGTCCCCCCGTCAAATAGCTTCGTGCGCAGACGTTCCGACCTTCTGGGTGCTACATCCTCTAGTTGAGGATTGTTACTGACCGGCTTGTCCCACTGTACCCATCTTTGGAGCTGACTGGCGTTAACTCGTTTCTGTTTATCACCTCTTCGGATGGTATATACTTGACCCCGTCTTTTTGTGATTGTGTATGGTCCTTCCCACTTTGGAAGGAGTTTCCGTGAACCTAGCCCGCCTCCAACTGTATATCTCCTGTCTCTACACTTCACTTGGTCCCCGACTGCAAAGGTAATGCACTGCGTCCTTTCTTTCATCTGAGACTTCATGACATCACTGCGCTGCTTCCGTATTACATTCTTGACTGCCTCTTTCCTCTCTGCTTTTAATTTCGTCGTACTCCACTTTTGGTGCATGGGCCAGGTCTCATTGTGTACCGGTAATCGTGGTTTTCTACCATACATCAGTTGGAAGGGTGACTTCTTCGTTGTTTCCTGAGTGGTAGCCCGATGTGTTAGTAAAATCAGTGGAAGCTCCGTTTCCCAGTTCCCGCCCTTCGAGGCCAGCCACTCCTTCAGTGTACGGTTGTTTCTCTCCGTTAGGCCATTCGTTTGTGGATGGTATGGGGTCGTTCTGATCCTCTTGATGCCCAGCTGTTGCAAACGGGAAGTAAACTCTTCACTCTCGAAACAGGGACCTTGGTCTGTCAGTATTGTCTTCGGTACGCCGTGGTCTGCAACAATGTGTCTAACTACTGCATCTGTCACGGTTCTTGCACGTTGGTCTGGGATTGCTACGGCGTCTACCCATCGTGTCGCGTGTTCCGTCATCACCAAGAGGTACTGATTACCATTGGATGTCTGAGGAAATGGACCCATGACATCTACGGACCACAAGTCACCTATCGCGGTAACTGGAATCGACTGAAGTGGTGGTCGTATACACCGGTCACCTTTCATCAGCTGGCACCGTGGACATCCAAGTACGTATCTTGCTACGTCTTCTCTCATACCTGGCCAGTACATACTTTGTCTTAGGAGATCGGTCGTTCTGGCCACGCCTGTATGCGCTAGCTGGTGACATTCTTCTATCATGTCGTGGCGCGACGATTGAGGTATGACAGCCAGCCAGCTTCCGTCGTTCTCTCGCCAGGTCAGAGTCCCGTAGGCATTCACTCTGAGTCGATCCCTCTGTCTGAGTAGTGTGGTTAGCTCCTTACTCGCCGTAGTTTGATCCACTTCTATTCCGTTGGTGATCACCTGTATTACTGTATTCAGCGTATCGTCCAACCTCTGCCTACGTGCAAGTCTTAGTGGGTCTTGTTCTACTGCATGCACTCCGTAAGCGACCTCGGGCAACTCAGACTCATCTTCTGGTCTCGATAACAAATCTGCCAAGACATTTTCACTTCCAGGAACGTGTGAGATCGTAAAATCGTACTCCTGAAGACGCAACATCCACCGTGACAACTTCCCCCGTGGGTCTCTCGCTGTCTTCAAAAATTGTAGCGGCTTATGATCAGTTTCGATGTGGAACCGCCGGCCGAGTAAATAAGGTCTCCATTTGTCGACTGCCCATACCATTGCTAAACATTCTTTCTCTATCGTTGAATACTTTCTCTCTGCGAGTGTCAAAACCCTACTGGCATACTCAACGATTCCCTCGTCCTGTCTTAGGACCGCACCTATAGCGTAGTCACTGGCATCTGTGCACACTGTGAACTGTCTTCCTGGCACAGGTAGTTTTAGCGTCATTTGTTGGTGGTCGAGCAGCTGTTTAATTCTGTCGAATGTCCTCTGCGATTCTTCCGACCAAACAAACTTTGGCTCACCTAGTAGCCTGTATAGAGGGGCTGCTATCTCATTGAAGTTCTTCACGAAGCGGCTATAAAACGCTGCTCTACCCAAGAATTGTCTCAGTTTTCTCTTTGAATTCGGGGCTGGAATCGTTTTAATCGTCAAAATTTTCTCCGGCAGTGGTTTAATCTCACCATTTCCCACTTTATGTCCCAACAGAGTAACATTCTTTTTGGCTATCTGGGACTTGGTTTTGTTGACGCGTAGTCCAAACTCTTCGATGCGTCGCAGCACGGCTTCTACATGGTTGACGTGATCGTTTTCGTTTTGACTGTATATGACGAGATCATCACCATAAACCTCCACGTTTTTCAAGTTCCTAAGTAATAGCTTCATCAGTCGTCTGAACGTAAACGGTGCACCTGCTAGTCCAAACGGCATGCGTTTAAATCGATATTGTGTCTGACCCACGATGAAAGCCGTCTTATCTCTATCACCTTGTTTTATCGGTATCTGCCAGTATCCTGAGCGAAGATCGAGAACCGAAAACACATTCGCACCTTGTAGGCGATCTAAAGTTTCTACCACTGTTGGCATGGCACACGGTCTTAACTCTGTCATACTGTTTAACTGTCGAAAATCAACACAGAATCTATACTTCCCATTCGCTTTTTTTACTAACAGCACTGGAGAGTTGTACGGGCTATCAGCTTCCTCAATAATGTCATCTTTTAACATCTCTTGCACTTGTCGCTCCACTTCGCCTTCCAGATGACATGGAACTCTTCGCGTTGTAAATGACCTTACTTTCGGATCACTTAACGGAATTTCATGATTCACCTTATCGCAATAACCGTATGGGTCGCCATCTCCAGTGAACAGATGATCGTATTTACTAATTAACTCTGTCACATTGTGTACCGTCGGCAGCTTAATCGCTGCTATCTCGCTGGTCTCATACATGTTGATATGCCCGTATTTCGTGACCACCACGTTCGCTTGCGTGTCGATTATGGCACCAATCTCACGCAGAAAATCCGCTCCTAATATCGTTCGCTGTAGTTCGGGTACAACAATGAAAGGAAACGTCACCTCGCAGCCACCAACAACGACCGTACAGTTCGATCTACCCGTGATACGCAACACATACCCGCCTACTGTTTGTACTGTCAATGAACACGGGCTAACACTCTTACATAAATTCTTATCTATTAACGACACGGCCGCCCCTGTATCTATCAAACATACTACTTCTCGATCATTCACTCGCAACTTCGAATACAGAGCCCTTTCTCAATAGCCCCCACTAAATCTAGGTTCATACGAAAGAAAGAACAAGCATTATACCGTCTGAAATTTTTTCTTTTTCGCCTTTCTGGGCAGTATCTTCTCCAGTGTCCCGGCTTACCGCATTCAAAACACCGGTCTTTTCTATCAGCCAACTTTAACGCCGCCACTTCCCGCTGCAATGCTTCAATTTTCTGCTCATATTCGTTTGGTTTTGGTTGGTCTATAGCGGCTACCGTTGTGCTCAGCAGCTGTCTGGTCACCTTCGCCAGCTCGCTAATATCCATCGGCTGCGTTGCGTTAACCAGTTGTAATCGCTGAGAAATGTGGTCTGGGACACTCTCGATGAATTGGGAAGACAGTAACTGCGCTTCTGATTCTTCATCTAAAGTGGGAAGCGCGCGTCGAAGTAGATTAGTCAGTTTCACCGCCAACACTAGCGGGTCTCCATCAGGTCCAAGCTTCATTGACCGGAACTGCTGCATTGCTAGCTGTCTGTCTGTTTCGCTGTCAAACTCGGACACTAGTCGTTCAACCAATTTCTTCCAAGACGCTGTGCCATTTGACCTGTCTACGCTGTCATATGCAGCCTTCGCTCGGCCTCTCAACAGCGTCCCCAAGACAACTGCCTTCGCTGCCTGCTCCTTGACACCCACCAGCTCAGCAACAGCCTCGAAGTCACGTAAGAAGCTCCTTATGTCTCCTTCTTCAAACGCAGCTGGCCACGGGATCTTCATTTTCTGGAGGCAGCGACACCAAATGTAACAACAGAAGACAAGGGCGAAGCAACAGATCGTTTTATTATGAAAATCAACACGTATTTATACATATTTCAACTACATTATTATAGACAAGCGCAGTCATCTGATTGGTTGTTTATCAGAAGATAGGTAGACAAACGCAGGCTTCTGATTGGTTGTTTCGGGATTCCTTGACAAATAGAGTTCTCTATCTGCGAATCATATTTTGCCACGTTAACTTTGCTGTGATTGGTTGTTGACTCAGCCTTGTTCATATTTTCTCACGGCCCATATTAGTGACCTAGACCTTAACGTAGATTAGTGCCAACCAATCGGCTAGCAGCCTGCTCTCACCACACTGGCACATAAATGTTAATGGTGTGTAATTTGAGGATATTTGTCAAGATATACACAAGAAGGCTTCAATTGGTTACCAGCGTTCAGACTGTAATACCTGGCTATTGCTCAGTGCTACACATTACCATAAATTAGAATTTGTCACCTGTCAACATCAGTGTGAGGTCCGTTTTAATTGTCCCATACGTACACTCAGTGTCCACACGTTGGGTTGTTAAGTGGGTGTATTTATCAAGTCCACCTTCTGTATGTATACATGAATTCGTGTCTTCACTGACTCTTCTGACAACTTATTGCTTTTCACTTGTATATCTTCAAGACTGTGAGACATGACAGATGAATGATCCACGAAATTCAAATCTTTCAAGTCCTTTTGTTGATCTGACGCATACCCGTCATTTCACTGCTCATTGTCTTCCACATGATCCAATCGACCACAATCAGAGAGAGAGTCCTTGATAGTAGGTTGTATTGCTCGCACCTGTATTCACTTCGGAGACTTCGGTATGCTTTCATTTGTGAACAGCATGAAATGCGGCACCGTCATATACCTAGTGAATGAAGTATACAAAACTTGTCACCACGAAAGTCCGCAATGCTCATGGTGTTGCCATATCAAAATGTGGTCAACACTGTCAAAACCGTTTCCAAAGTCGATAAAGCTAAAGTAAACAGTAGAATCTGATTCTAGGCACTTCGAAATGATAATGGGGAGTGTTGCAGTTTGGTCGACACATGACATGGTCTCACTGAACCCAGCCTGTTCTCCATTAAATCTTCAGTCAAAAGCCTCTTTTACTTGCACATCTTCTGCAGAAGTGGTGATAGCAAACCATCCTGGTTTCCGGACTGCAATTTCAGTGTTTTATCGCTGGGTTATTTCTGGCCCTGCTGCTTTACCAATATTTAGCTTCTTCATGGTCCTCAAGACTTTTGAATTTGTCAGTCAGCCGATTGATGTTCACTGGCTGCTGTGTCTGCTTTCTAGATGAGTTTCAGGTGATGGTTAATTCAAAAGCACTTCGAAGTGATCAGACTGCTGTTTTCCTTTTTGGGCTCGTTTTCCTGTACTAGCCTAGTCTGCACCTCTTAACCTCTTCTCAGATAGCAACCTGTTTATTTGAAGCAGTGTTGTCAGGCCTCAAACACATCACACACTCACAATGGAATGTCAACTTTATTTATTATTATGCCGCCAACTCATAGGCAGCTACAAACATTGTTTATAAGAAGTGTGGCAACTCGAACTGCTGTAAAGGCGAATGTAATTTACTGTTAGTTTTAAGCTGAACGCAATCAAATCGGAGAGACATTGCACACGTGATTTTCACGTATTCAAGTGTCGCTGATATGTTATGCTATCAGTAGTATGTAACGTGAGCATCCATTTTATGAGTTATTATGAATTATTGTTGAATTTGAGGTAGAATTGAACTGACTGGAGTAATTCTTCAATTCACACTTGCATGGAATGACAAAAGTGGGCAAACTGTCTCGAAAAAGATTAGTTTTGTTGTAGTTGTGCAAAATGGTGTTTTGAGATATGGTAGACTGATTTAAGGTGGTTGGGATTGACGTTTCTGGATTATTTACACAGCAGTTCGAGTTGCCACACTTCTTATAAACAATTTTTGTAGCTGCCTATGAGTTGGCGGCATAATAATAAATAAAGTTGACATTCCATTGTGAGTGTGTGATGTGATTGAGGCCTGACAACACTGCTTCAAATAAACAGGTTGCTATCTGAGAAGAGGTTAAGAGGTGCAGACTAGGCTAGTACAGGAAAACGAGCCCAAAAAGGAAAACAGCAGTCTGATCACTTCGAAGTGCTTTTGAATTAACCATCACCTGAAACTCATCTAGAAAGCAGACACAGCAGCCAGTGAACATCAATCGGCTGACTGACAAATTCAAAAGTCTTGAGGACCATGAAGAAGCTAAATATTGGTAAAGCAGCAGGGCCAGAAATAACCCAGCGATAAAACACTGAAATTGCAGTCCGGAAACCAGGATGGTTTGCTATCACCACTTCTGCAGAAGATGTGCAAATAAAAGAGGCTTTTGACTGAAGATTTAATGGAGAACAGGCTGGGTTCAGTGAGACCATGTCATGTGTCGACCAAACTGCAACACTCCCCATTATCATTTCGAAGTGCCTAGAATCAGATTCTACTGTTTACTTTAGCTTTATCGACTTTGGAAACGGTTTTGACAGTTTTGACCTTATAGTAAGATGGCAGCTGCCTGAGCATTACTGATCGCATTGGTGGCAACATTTTTATACCTCTTTCAAAATTCATGGAATATTGTCCCAGTTAGTTAATTATCTATGCTAAATCCAGATGTTTTAGATTTTCTTATCGTCAGCGCAGCGTATTTCCAGTACAACCACGTAACCCAGTGAACTACAATTAAGAATAGCATTGTGGTAATAGCCAGACAGCATTGTATCACTCCTATATTCACTTCGAATGCCTCGCTGAGTTATCCGTTGTGGATCACCTGACACATGGTATCGTCATATAGCCAGCTATTAAATGATTTTGCACTCCATAGCTTTGAAACAGTACTCAAATTTGTTCTCGGTCAACGCTGTCGAACTAAAAATGTGTGAAATAAATAAAGTTTTTGTCAACACAATATTTTCCGTCTACATTTTCATTTCTTCTGACTTGAGAAAAGGTCAGATAGTTCTGACGCACTGACACTGCAGTAGATACCAGTGCTAATATCGTTGTTTGACATTTCGTAAATAAGGTTATGGGATTCTTCTATGCGTCACTTAAGCCTTCTTATCACTGAACTAAAGAATTCTATCTGTACACAAGTGACAGGCACAGTACATTATGTTCGTATTCATACTCAAACCCCGATTTGGGGATGCCTGAACAGTTCCATAAAACTACTGCTTCTAAATATGTGGATTCATATAGCACTAGTTAATTTGAAACTCAAATAAGAAGACCAACAGAACATTTGCATTACAACTGTCTAAAACGGTTAGAAGTGCTGTTCCTATGATCGCCTTCCTCAAAGTGGGACGGACTAAATTTGAAGTACAAAAATTACACACATTCAATCTCAAGACTTCTCTCCATATGTAGGCAGTCTAAAATCGATGCAGGATTAATAAAATGAGGGTCCACATTGTGTATTTTATTCAGTCGAACGAAGCTAAGCACGAAGACGATAGTTTAGAGAAAACAGGAAAGAGTACAACGTGGTAGTATAATCATTATTATTGACACGAAAAGAAATTAGTCATCCATTATAAGTTCGAAACAACACTCAAGATGTCGTAAATGACCTACAAAAAACAAAAATCACTAATTGACCAGAAGCATGCCTTGAGGCGATTTCGTAATAATATGCAGGGAGTGATTCAGAAGCAATCTGAAGTCACTTCAGATCAGTAATTCAACAAATACTGATAGAGTATCACTTGTATGCTTTATGGGATATGTTCGGACAACCAAGTGAATTCCCATCTCTCTCTCTCTCTCTCTCTGCCTTCCCAATATACAGTTGCTGTGGTATGCACATGTGAATTTGTAAACACAGTTGGAGGTAACTTTTCATAGATGTCGGTCTACTTTTATTTGATGGGAAGTACAACTAGTGGTATAAACATGAATAACTTCAGATGTGGGACATTTCATACACTCTTCACAATATATGTTACGTGCATAAATGTAGGCAGTTGTAAAAATTATCTCTACGTATTTCAAAGAAGCTAAGAGAAGTTTTAATTAAGAAGTTGATTGACGACAATATATACAACGTACTAAAGCCTAAGGTATCCAGATTGCCTTTCCTGTACGACTTACCAAAATGCATAAGCCTGATATCCTTTTGAGACCAATATTAATTATGATTAATTCGCCGTATCGCAAAGTACCTAGGTGGCTAGCAAAAATGTTAGAACCGATCCGTGGTAAATAAGTAGTCTCCTGCCTGAAAGACACTTTCCATTTTGCTAAACAATTATAGAATCTAAACATCTCAGAAAATTTCATGGTGTCCTTCGACGTGTCTTCACTGTTTACAAAGATCCCATTGGAAGAAACAGTACAAATTATATGTCGACATGCCGAACTCCTTCCTCTGCCCGAAAACGAACTCAAACAACTTTTACTTATGTGTACCAAAGACGTACAGTTCCAGATCAACAACACTCTATACCGCCAAACTGGCTGAGTCGCTATGGGAAGCCCCCTGAGTTCGATTCTGGCAGATATTTTTATGGGTAATCTAGAAGAAACAAGGTTAAAATCCAAAATCAGTCAGACAAACTTCTATACCAGGTATGTCGATAACACTTTCGTTATTTGTAATTCTTTCATTGATGTATCTCACGTATTAAAAGACTTGAACAGCGCCCATCCGAATATTAAGTTTACAATGGAGTATGAAAAAGAGGAGAAGTTCCATTTTCTTGACTTGGGTATCCAACGAGATATAGACGGCAAAATCATAAGATATATACACAGAAAAGAGACCTGGAGGGTGGTTTATCTTAACTTCAAAAGCTTTTTCCCTATAAGTTACAAAAAGGGGATTGGTGAGAAGATTATTTGATCGTGTGAGGAAACTGTGTTCAGAAGAAAAGATTGAGGAAGAGCTATCCATTGTGGAGAAATGCCTACGCGACAACAGATACCTGCAAAAGTTCATCGACAAGTATGGGAGAAGTCATGTTGAGAAAGTGAAAAGCAGCACATTAGATAAAAAGCCTATCTTTCTGCAGCTTGCATTCAAAGGTGATGATACTGCAAGTAGAATGAAATGCAAACTGAACGATGCCATGAAGAGAACATCCACCCGCCAAGCTTGTATGTGTTTATCAAACAACTAGTTGTTTGAGACAATCAAAAGTGGACAAATACCCACCTCATGTTGCCTCCAACTGTGTCTACCAATTTACATGTACGTGGCAAAGCACATACATTGGATGAACAGAGAGAAGGGTTATTGTCCGCATTTATGAACACATACCAAAGAACCTGAGACTGAAAGGTTCACAAGCATTAAACGGTGCGATTGCTCGTCATTTATTGGACACTGGTGCGTCGGTGGCACAGTGGTTAGGACTTTCGCCAACCATCCTGATGGTCCGAGGTTCGCCCCGCTGCCAGCGCGCACCTGATATCTATGGTTGGCCTGAAATATTTGGGCTACCGATATCCATGCTGAAAATTCCATACTTGTGCCAAAAATACAGTGTGGAATCAAGCTGTAATCAAAACTTAAAAAAAATAAAATATTGTAGACAACCTGAAGTCCTTCAAAGGAATCAACAAGTAAAAGAAACCAAATCCCTACAAACCAATACTTGAAAAGAAACCTAGCTTGCTACGCTTTGCTGAAGCAGTTGCTATCAAACGACCTAAACCAAATCTATGTACGCAGAAAGAGACAGTAGTGAATCTTGCACTGCCCTGGTGATAACAAAAAATATACAACATTCATGAGTCACCTTTTTCATGTTTAGAAACCTCTACTCTCTCATCTAAACACGACTCACCCTACCTTGTCTCCTTCTTTTCTTTCCTTTCTTCTATTGGCTATTAGTTAAGATGCCTTCCTCAGTTACGTAATCTACATTTTGTTATGCTCTTTCTAGCTAAACCTTGTTTCTACATACACACATATATACGCAACCCTGTTTTTCTTGTCCCCAAGCCTAATTGTCTAATTATTCTATAAATAGTCAGCGTTTGTACCTCCTAATCACATAAATCATTCCGGACTAATGTTACTTTTAATTCCTACCAATTACTCCTTGTGATCGTGGAAAAGTATGCTCAAATCCTTAGTGTAATTCATATTTTTTTATCGTTCAGGCTATAACCAGTTGAGAACCCTCGAAATAATAAAAGATAAGCACATATTATCCTGGTACAATTGTTGTTCTTGCCTTGTTCAAGTTTATCAATGGTAAGCATTGCATGAAGTTTAAAAAAATTATGTTTGTAAAATCTCAGCGAAATTGAAATGAGTAAATCCAAGGTTTCGTTCCGGAAATTGGTCCGAACTTCTTCAGGGAAATTAATCGAAATTAACATAACAGAGGTTTACACATAAAAAAGACATCTCTTGACTTTGAAAACTTTGTCCAATCATATGAGTCATGAAACAGGCATCAACATGCACAATAAACAAAATCGTATGAACTGTGATCAAAATTTGACCTCAGACTTTTAAAAATCAGTCTGGCTTTATAAACACTGTGATCAGAGTGTATATTTTATGAGACTATGTTGGACTAAAGTTCATGGTGGTAGATAACTGAATATGAAAATGTATGTGGGTGTACAGTATGTAAAAAAAAAATTGATATGATTATGAACAATAAATTGTGTTCGAAACGTCATCCAGTATACAATACTGTTTCACTGTGTGATACATTTAATAATCAAACTAATATGGAATTACTTAATACCACAGTGCCCAAGTTTTACACATATATTAACATGACTTATGGTCTTCCTGTACGAAGACTTATCAATAAACTCACTCGACTTTCACAAACTGAAGCAAGATATGAAAATCACCGTATTTTTAACATTCGATGCTTAAAAAATGAAATCATTCCTAAATATCTACGTCTACGAGCTCCAGTTCCAACAGACAGAGTTAGAAGCAGAATAGAAAGTCTACAAAAATTATGCCTCAAAGAAGAGATCCACAGAATCGTTAGAAAATTACAATATATCAGATGTGAAATTGAGCAATTAAAACAAAAGCTAAAAGGAATAGTTTCCAATGTAGATTATGATCTTATAACACAATCCTCCAACAATGCAAAATCAGCCACTTTCAAAAAGTCAAAAAATAGTCAAATCAAAAAGTTCAACAAATTATTAGAGGAGAAATCTTCATCTCAGAATAATGAAGTCAACAATCCAAAATCAACGGCGATCGATAAATCAAAGTGGGTTATCAATCTCTCATCACATATATTAAGTCCGATGGAAATAAGTGTATTAGAAAAGGGACTAAACTTCAATGTAGCGGTGGACAAGCTAAAACCTGAGGATGTCATCCCTAAAATAGAAATAGCACTAAGTGGGATAGACAAAACAACAGCTGAAGAAGTACGTGCACAATGTGCACTTACATTAAAACGACAAAAATGTGGAAAACCTAACCTGACAAAACAAGAGACAGAAGCCCTAAAACACCTCAAGAATAACAAGGATATAGTAATCACAAAGTCAGACAAAGGGAACGCAACAGTAGTATTAGACAAATCGGACTATTTGGACAAGGTAAATACTCACATACAAACAGGACCATATGAGGAAATTAATAAATCAATAGACACAGTTATGAATAAAGTTAAGAAATCCACAGCGGACCTTATACGCCGAATGAAGCCGTTTCTAGGTGAGTCTAAGTGGTTTAATTTAATGCCAAAAACTAATAACCCCAGTAGGATGTATGGTGTTGTTAAAATTCATAAATCAGGATACCCTATTAGGCCTATAGTTGATTTTAGAAATTCACCTACCTATGAATTATCTAAATATTTAGCCATGGTATTAAATCCCCTAAAAATCCACTCGAAATCTAGACTAACTAATTCTTATGAACTAAAACACAGATTAGATAATTTAAAATTAGATAATGAAGAAAAAATGGTTAGTTTTGACATTGTCAGTTTATATACACGTATACCAATAAATATGGCTATAGAGGCGGTCAGAAACGAACTCATTTCTGACCAAGAACTCGAACTTAGGACAAAAGTGCCAATTGAGGACATAATGCTGGGAGTACAGCTTTGCCTGACTTCTACAGTATTTAAATTCCAAGGGAAAATATACAAACAAACTGAGGGAGTTGCCATGGGATCACCAATATCCCCAGTGGTAGCAGATATATTCATGGATAGGTGGGAAAACATAGCGATTGAAACGTTCACCCCCACCCCAAAAGTATGGTGGAGGTATGTAGATGACACATTCACTGTACTTAGAACACAAGATATAGATAGATTTTTCGAGCACATCAACTCGAAGGTAGAGGCAATTCAATTCACTTATGAATTGGAAAGTCAGGAAGGGGAACTTCCAATGTTAGATTGCAACGTTAAAAGGAAAGAAGATGGGAAGCTAAACACTAGTGTTTACAGAAAACCCACACATTCAAACAGATATTTGGATTTCCGATCATCCCATCCTATGTCAGTAAAAATAGGATTAGTGAAATGTTTAAATGACAGAGCACAAAAACTAAGTAGTACCAAGGAAAATCTAAGACAGGAAGTGACACACATAAAAGAAGCCTTGAAACTTAATAATTACCCGGATAAATTAGTCAAGAAATATGTAAGTAAATGTAAAAATAAAATAAATAATGATAACAGAGATAGTGATAATAATAATAATGATAACAATAATAATAACAATAATAATAATGGTAATAATAATAGTAATAATAATAATAATATTAATAACGACACCAACAATAAGGAATGTAAATCATCAACAATAATTCCATACAAAGAAGGAACCTCGGAAGCCTTACGCAGAATTCTTAACAAGGCAGGAATAAAAGTGGCATTCAAACCCACAAACTCAATTAGAAACAAGCTTTGTCGGTTAAAGGATCCTGTAGAGCCATTAAAACAAAACAATTTAGTTTATCTAATACCCTGCAATGATTGTGAGGTCAAATACATAGGTCAAACTAGTAGAACAGGGGCAGTCAGACTAGCCGAACATAAAAACCTAGCTAAATCTAGATTGGTTGACCCGAATAAGATAAGAAATCTAGAGAGTAGTTCAGCTATAGCACTACATGCAGTTACACACAACCATACAATAGGATGGGATAGGATGACAGTTTTAAAATCTAATGTCACAGGGTATAGGGAGAGATTGATAACAGAAGCTTTGTTTATCGAATCAACTGAAAATACGTGTAATAGGAATGATTCAACACCTGTCCCAGATATATGGAAAATTCTACTGCCCATACAACAAATAGGAGAACACAGAGAAAACTATAAAAATCAAATCTCGAAGTCGTGTGACAAAAATTGATATGATTATGAACAATAAATTGTGTTCGAAACGTCATCCAGTATACAATACTGTTTCACTGTGTGATACATTTAATAATCAAACTATTATGGAGGTATGTAAGGATGTGTGCATGTGTGTGTGTGTGGGTGGGTGATCAGTTGTAAATCATTTGTTGGCCTGTCTATAACAAGGCATAGACAATCGGGAATTTTGACCAAGTGTGATTGATTAGTGATTCATATCCATTTTTCATTTATTAATCAGGATTTGCCATGAATCAGGTAACATGACACAATCACGTTTGTTCAAACTGTTGGGGTCCACCCATATATCCCATTGTAACATATAGAAAATCAAAATAAGTGATTCAGGGAAAGGACTCTTTTCAACGAATTTATCATCAAGCTGTACAATTGTATATATATGGTTTTTTTAAGAAGTTATATCCGGTGTGGCAATTGAATCAGGTGTGAATGCATAAAATAATAATAGTAGTATGAAATGCAATTAAAACTAAAATATTTGTTATTATTATCAGAGTTAAATGTCAAGTGGCAAAACAATTACTATCATATGTAGAATAATTCATAGGATGGATAGAACTTGAAAAGGGTGAGCAATTATAGGATTGATAGACAAAACAAATAAAATAAAAACGTTACGTAATATATATCTTCCCGTAGATTTTTGTCTCAACCTAATATTCGTGTGACAGTAAGTGAGAATCACGAAGTCTATGCTGAAGTCTGAAAGTACAGTACAGTGTTCATTCACACTCTTACAATTCACTGAGACCACGACTATCTACCTAAAAGACAGGAACAACAATATTCATCAAAAGTGTTGCTTGATGTGTAACTCGGTTGACCACTCATACAGAAACCATACTCAAAAACCTTATACACATGGTAGATCAATGATATACAGGTTATGACAAAAGTAGATTAGTCAAAAAATTAGTTGAAATATTCAAACAAGCTTCACTGTTGTCACCAGGTTGTCCATGGAGAGATTTTCATACAGCGAAGTAATGGATGAGAGATGTGCTAAATGGTGACTACAAAATTCGAATGCGTAATAGGATTGCGTAAATAGGAGTAGACAACACAGGAAGAGAAACAATCATTGGGTCAACGGGAGACCGGTGAAATGAATGAGGACGCAGAACATGAAAGTGACTTATGTGTCTTTATGCATTTGGTGATAATAGGTAGTGATTACAAGAACAAGGATATCCATGAAGGGAATAAATGTATTAATTTATCGCGGATTCCTACGATTGTTGACTAACAAACAGACTTCTACTCTGTCTTATTATTTGAGGATTAACTGAATCATTCGGCAGTAGAAGAACATGAACAGGGAAGGACAGATTTTAGGATGAGTTTAAAAAGGTTCTCATATTGGAACCAATAATAACCAATAATACATGAGAGTACAAATCTGAACATATAGGATAAGAGATGAAGGGAAAAGTGAACTTGACGATTTGCAATGAAATCACCAGTTTGTAGGTTACTAGAATTGTGTAGGATGTGAAGAGAGTAGATTGGAACTGTGGTGTGACAAACATGTACATTTTGTAGAGATGGATGAATTTTCTGTTATTTTGAAGCTAACGCAATCAAATCGGAGAGACATTGCACACGTGATTTTCGCGTATTCAAGTGTCGCTGATATGTTATGTTATCAGTAGTATGAAAGGTATGTCCATTTCATGAATTATTGTGGAATTAGAAGTAGAATTGAAATGACTGGTGATGGTTGATTCAAAAGTAATTTGAAGTTATCAGACTGCTGTTTTCCTTTTTGGCTTTCTTTTCCTGTACTAGCCTAGTCTGCATTCACCTCCTTTCAGATAGCAATCTGATCACCTGAAACAGTCTTGTGAGTCCTCTGACCTGCAATCTGCTCTTCTGTAGGCGGTATACACAAAGATGATAACGGGAGAAACGCTGGGATACACTGACAAGTAAATCGCCGTCCGAATAGAAGAGACTCCTGCTCTCCCTCCAAACAAAATATATCTCATGTGAGGAAGGAGGAGACTGATGATGATCAACATCTCTAACAATCCCCACACACAATGATATGTTAGCTTTATTTATTATTATGCCGCCAACTCATAGGCAGCTACAAAAATTGTTTATAAGAAATGTGGCGACTTGAACTGCTGTACAAATAACAAAGAAACGTCAATCCCAACCACCTTAAATCAGTCTACCATATCTCAAAACACCATTTTGCACAACTATAAGAAAACTAATTCTTTTTGAAAAAGTTTGCCCACTTTTGTCAATCTACGTAAGTGTCAATTGAAAAATTACTCCAGTCAGTTCAATTCTACCTCAATTTCAACAACAATTCATAAAACGGACGCGCACGTTACATACTACTGATAACATAACATATCAGCGACACTTGAATACGTGAAAATCACGTATACACTGTCTCTCCGATTTGATTGCGTTCAGCTTAAAACTAACAGTAAATTACATTCGCCTGTACAAAATATACATGTTAGTCACACAACAGTTCCACTCTGTTGTCTCCACATCCTACGCAATTCTAGTAACCTACAAACTGAGAGTTTCATAGTGAATCTTCAAGTTCACTTGTCCCTACATCTCTCAGCCTACACGTTCAGATTCCTATTCTCTTGTATTATTGGTGGTGATATGAGAAAACTTTGAAGTTCAGGCTGGCTGTGCGCACTGTTCACCTTCTAATGTCGAATGTTACAGTTAAGCATCAAATAATAAGACACAATAGAAGTCTGTTTGTTAGTCAATAATCTCAGGAATCGGTGATAAATTCATTCATTTATTCCCTTCATGGATATCCTTATGCTTGTACTCACTACCTCTTGTCAACAAATCAATAAATGCATACAAGTCACTTACATCTTTTGCGTCCTCATTCATTTCACCGGTCGCCTGTTGACCCATGGTGCGTTCTCTTCCTCTGTTGTCCACACTCAGCAATCCTATTACGCATTAGAATTTTTTTCACCATTTGACATAGGTCTCGTCATATACTTCACAGTATGGACTCCCTCCGTGAAGAATCTGTTTACAACAGTGAAGCTTGTTTGAATATCTCAACTAATTTTTTGATTACTATCCTTGTGTCTTGACGTGCATATCATCGATCTACCATTTGTATATGGATCTTGACTATGGTGTGTGTATGAGTGGTCAACCGAGTTAGATATCAGGCAACACTTTGGGTGAGTGGTGCTGTTCCCCTCTAGTGGGTAGATTGTCGTGGTTTCAGTGAATTGTAGGAATGTGAATGATCACTGTGGTGTACATTCAGACTGCAACAGGCGCTTTGTGGTTTTCAAGGAGTCTCACACAAATGTTAGCTTGAGACAAAAATCTATTGCAAAATAAGCTGAATATCTGATTATAATCAACATCACTAAAGATACCTTTTGATTCTTCATATTTCGCAAACCAAAATATTTACTGTTCTGGATTATCTCCTGTATTCCTAGAATGGACCTATTCATACAGACGGATCGATCAAAAATGTCATTCTGAGACCAGTTTGGAAATCTTCTGCTTCACTCACTCACTCACTCAGCCAGCGTAACGAACAATATTCGGATTTTCAACATCAGTGCCATGTTGATTCTTCTGTATGGGTCTGAAACTTGAAGTTTGTTTCACTAAAATTGCAGAACTTCCTCAATAGCTGCCTTCGCTGGCTCCATAGTGAAGATCAAATAGCCAATCAGAAATAATAGGCAACAAGAAACTATAAGAACACACCAACAGGCGAGAGCCGATCACTCAACAAATATGTAACAGAGAGGGGAGATGGATTGGGCATACATCTAGAAGGCCGTCGAATGATATCGTGCAAAATGCAGGCCATTGCTCGAGTGGAATATTAATTGGAGGTGACGAATGGGTTTTCAGAACGAGGGCGACATGGAGAAGGTCGCGTGAGGATGAGATGAGAAGGTCTGGTCAATCGTGCACCCAGCTGAAGAGGACGGCAGAGCGCAGAACAAAGAGGAGATGTGTTATTCAAGCCCTGTGATGTTCCACTCGAAACGCAAGCGAACAATAATGGAAGATAATAACAGATATGTTCAATTTCGGTTGACATCAACCGCCTGACCACTGCAATGATACTTATGAAAAATCTTATCTCTGAGATTTTGAAAAATAACTACAGTTGAGGAGACGCCATTTTACAATGATTTATCTGTGTTCCTTAATTATACCATACTAAGAAGACCACCTAGTTTCATACTCGTTACAGCAATAAATCCAGTTATATGAGTAAAGGAGGGAGAAAATATAACTTCTCGTTTCATCAAGCTCCTCGATATGAACCGATCTGCTTAGAAATTCTCAAAATGGATTATGGAATTAAAATATTTCCTATTAAAGATCTTGCTGTCTTATTGTAGAAAATATCTGAAAAGAATGCTCGTATGAGTAATGGGCAAACAGGGGATATGTGAAGTGAATTTGGACACAAAAGATGTAAGTGACTTGTATGCATTTATTGATTTGTTGACAAGAGGTAGTGAGTACAAGCATAAGGATATCCATGAAGGGAATAAATGAATGAATTTATCACCGATTCCTGAGATTATTGACTAACAAACAAACTTCTATTGTGTCTTATTATTCGATGCTTAACTGTAACATTCGACATTAGAAGGTGAACAGTGCGCACAGCCAGCCTGAACTTCAAAGTTTTCTCATATCACCACCAATAATACAAGAGAATAGGAATCTGAACGTGTAGGCTGAGAGATGTAGGGACAAGTGAACTTGAAGATTCACTATGAAACTCTCAGTTTGTAGGTTACTAGAATTGCGTAGGATGTGGAGACAACAGAGTGGAACTGTTGTGTGACTAACATGTATATTTTGTACAGGCGAATGTAATTTACTGTTAGTTTTAAGCTGAACGCAATCAAATCGGAGAGACAGTGTATACGTGATTTTCACGTATTCAAGTGTCGTTGATATGTTATGTTATCAGTAGTATGTAACGTGAGCATCCATTTTTTGAGTTATTATGAATTATTGTTGAATTTGAGGTAGAATTGAACTGACTGGAGTAATTCTTCAATTCACACTTGCATGGAATGACAAAAGTGGGCAAACTGTCTCGAAAAAGATTAGTTTTGTTGTAGTTGTGCAAAATGGTGTTTTGAGATATGGTAGAGTGATTTAAGGTGGTTCCGATTGACGTTTCTGGATTATTTGTACAGCAGTTCGAGTTGCCACACTTCTTATAAACAATTTTTGTAGCTGCCTATGAGTTGGCGGCATAATAATAAATAAAGTTAACATCCCATTGTGAGTGTGTTATGTGATTGAGGCCTGACAACACTGCTTCAAATAAACAGGTTGCTATCTGAGAAGAGGTTAAGAGGTGCAGACTAGGCTAGTACAGGAAAAGGAGCCCAAAAAGGAAAACAGCAGTCTGATCACTTCGAAGTGCTTTTGAATTAACCATCACCTGAAACTCATCTAGAAAGCAGACACAGCAGCCAGTGAACATCAATCGGCTGACTGACAAATTCAAAAGTCTTGAGGACCATGAAGAAGCTAAATATTGGTAAAGCAGCAGGGCCAGAAATAATCCAGCGATAAAACACTGAAATTGCAGTCCGGAAACCAGGATGGTTTGCTATCACCACTTCTGCGGAAGATATGCAAGTAAAAGAGGCTTTTGCCTGGAGATTTAATGGAGAACAGGCTGGGTTCAGTGAGACCATGTCATGTGTCGACCAAACTGCAACACTCCCCATTATCATTTTGAAGTGCCTAGAATCAGATTCTACTGTTTACTTTAGCTTTATCGATTTTGGAAACGGTTTTGACAGTGTTGACGGTAAAGTAAGATGGCAGCTTCCTGAGCATTACTGATCTCAGTGGTAGCAACATTTTTATATCTCTTTCAAAATTCATGGAATATAGTCCCAGTTAGTTAATTGTCTATGCGAAATCCAGATGTTCTAGAGTTTCGTATCGTCAGCGCAGCGTATTTCCAGTACACCACGTAACCCAGTGAACTACAATTAGGAATAGCATTGTGGTAATAGCCAGACAGCATTGTATCACTCCTATATTCACTTCGAATGTCTCGCTGAGTTATCCGTTGTGGATCACCTGACACATGGTATCGTCATATAGCCAGCTATTAAATGATTTTGCACTCCATAGCTTTGAAACAGTACTCAAATTTGTTCTCGGTCAACGCTGTCGAACTAAAAATGTGTGAAATAAATAAAGTTTTTGTCAACACAATATTTTCCGTCTACATTTTCATTTCTTCTGACTTGAGAAAAGGTCAGATAGTTCTGACGCACTGACACTGCAGTAGATACCAGTGCTAATATCGTTGTTTGACATTTCGTAAATAAGGTTATGGGATTCTTCTATGCGTCACTTAAGCCTTCTTATCACTGAACTAAAGAATTCTATCTGTACACAAGTGACAGGCACAGTACATTATGTTCGTATTCATACTCAAACCCCGATTTGGGGATGCCTGAACAGTTCCATAAAACTACTGCTTCTAAATATGTGGATTCATATAGCACTAGTTAATTTGAAACTCAAATAAGAAGACCAACAGAACATTTGCATTACAACTGTCTAAAACGGTTAGAAGTGCTGTTCCTATGATCGCCTTCCTCAATGCGGGACGGACTAAATTTGAAGTACAAAAATTACACACATTCAATCTCAAGACTCCTTTCCATATGTAGGCAGTCTAAAATCGATGCAGGATTAATAAAATGAGGGTCCACATTGTGTATTTTATTCAGTCGAACGAAGCTAAGCACGAAGACGATAGTTTAGCGAAAACAGGAAAGAGTACAACGTGGTAGTATAATCATTATTATTGACACGAAAAGAAATTAGTCATCCATTATAAGTTCGAAACAACACTCAAGATGTCGTAAATGACCTACAAAAAACAAAAATCACTAATTGACCAGAAGCATGCCTTGAGGCGATTTCGTAATAATATTCAGGGAGTGATTCAGAAGCAATCTGAAGTCACTTCAAATCAGTAATTCAACAAATACTGATAGAGAATCACTTGTATGCTTTATGGGATATGTTCGGACAACCGAGTGAATTCCCATCTCTCTCTCTCTCTCTCTCTCTGCCTTCCCAATATACAGTTGCTGTGGTATGCACATGTGAATTTGTAAACACAGTTGGAGGTAACTTTTCATAGATGTCGGTCTACTTTTATTTGATGGAAAGTACAACTAGTGGTGTAAACATGAATAACTTCAGATGTGGGACATTTCATACACTCTTCACAATATATGTTACGTGCATAAATGTAGGCACTTGCATAAATTATCTGTACGTATTTGAAGGAAGCTAAGAGGAGGTTTAATTAAGAAGTTGACTGACAACATTATATACAGCGAACTGAACCCAAAGGGATCCAGATTGCCTTTCCTGTACGACTTACCAAAATGCATAAGCCTGATATCCCTTTGAGACCAATATTATCTATGATTAATTCGCCGTATCGCAAAGTACCTAGGTGGCTAGCGAAAATGTTGGAACAAATCCGTTGTAAATTAGCAGTCTACAGCCTGAAAGACACATTCCACTTTGCTAAACAATTAGAGAATCTTAACATCTTAAACAAATTTATGGTGTCCTTTGACGTGTCTTCACTGTTTACAAAGATCCCATTGGAAGAAACAATACAAATTATGTGTTAGCATGGCGGACTTCTTCGACTGACCAAAAACGAACTCAAACAACTTTTACTTATGTGTACCAAAGACGTACAGTTCCAGTTCAACAACACTCTATACCGCCAAACTGGCGGAGTCGCTATGGGAAGCCCCCTGGGTGCGATTCTGGCAGATACTTTTATCGGTAGTCTAGAACAAACAAGGTTAAAATCCGTGATCAATCAGACAAACTTCTATACCAGGTATGTCGATAACACTTTCGTTATTTGTAATTCTTTCATTGATGTATCTCACGTATTAAAAGACTTGAACAGCGCCCATCCGAATATTAAGTTTATAATGGAGTATGAAAAACAGGAGAAGTTCTATTTTCTTGACTTGGGTATCCAACGAGATATAGACGGCAAAATCATAAGATATATACACAGAAAAGAGACCTGGAGGGTGGTTTATCTTAACTTCAAAAGCTTTTGCCCTATAAGTTACAAAAAGGGGATTGGTGAGAAGATTATTTGATCGTGTGAGGAAACTGTGTTCAGAAGAAAAGATTGAGGAAGAGCTATCCATTGTGGAGAAATGCCTACGCGACAACAGATACCTGCAAAAGTTCATCGACAAGTATGGGAGAAGTCATGTTGAGAAAGTGAAAAGCAGCACATTAGATAAAAAGCCTATCTTTCTGCAGCTTGCATTCAAAGGTGATGATACTGCAAGTAGAATGAAATGCAAACTGAACGATGCCATGAAGAGAACATCCACCCGCCAAGCTTGTATGTGTTTATCAAACAACTAGTTGTTTGAGACAATCAAAAGTGGACAAATACCCACCTCATGTTGCCTCCAACTGTGTCTACCAATTTACATGTACGTGGCAAAGCACATACATTGGATGAACAGAGAGAAGGGTTATTGTCCGCATTTATGAACACATACCAAAGAACCTGAGACTGAAAGGTTCACAAGCATTAAACGGTGCGATTGCTCGTCATTTATTGGACACTGGTGCGTCGGTGGCACAGTGGTTAGGACTTTCGCCAACCATCCTGATGGTCCGAGGTTCGACCCACTACCAACGCACACCTGATATCTATGGTTGGCCTGAAATATTTGGGCTACCGATATCCATGCTGAAAATTCCATACTTGCACCAAAATACAGTGTGGAATCAAGCTGTAATCAAAACTTAAAAAAAATAAAATATTGTAGACAACCTGAAGTCCTTCAAAGGAATCAACAAGTAAAAGAAACCAAATCCCTACAAACCAATACTTGAAAAGAAACCTAGCTTGCTACGCTTTGCTGAAGCAGTTGCTATCAAACGACCTAAACCAAATCTATGTACGCAGAAAGAGACAGTAGTGAATCTTGCACTGCCCTGGTGATAACAAAAAATATACAACATTCATGAGTCACCTTTTTCATGTTTAGAAACCTCTACTCTCTCATCTAAACACGACTCACCCTACCTTGTCTCCTTCTTTTCTTTCCTTTCTTCTATTGGCTATTAGTTAAGATGCCTTCCTCAGTTACGTAATCTACTTTTTGTTATGCTCTTTCTAGCTAAACCTTGTTTCTACATACACACATATATACGCAACCCTGTTTTTTGTTTCCAAGCCTAATCGTCTAATTATTCTATAAATAGTCAGCGTTTGTACCTCCTAATCACATAAATCATTCCGGACTAATGTTACTTTTAATTCCTACCAATTACTCCTTGTGATCGTGGAAAAGTATGCTCAAATCCTTAGTGTAATTCATATTTTTTTATCGTTCAGGTTATAACCAGTTGAGAACCCTCGAAATAATAAAAGATAAGCACATATTATCCTGGTACAATTGTTGTTCTTGCCTTGTTCAAGTTTATCAATGGTAAGCATTGCATGAAGTTTAAAAAAATTATGTTTGTAAAATCTCAGTGAAATTGAAATGAGTAAATCCAAGGTTTCGTTCCGGAAATTGGTCCGAACTTCTTCAGGGAAATTAATCGAAATTAACATAACAGAGTTTACACATAAAAAAGACATCTCTTGATTTTGAAAACTTTGTCCAATCATATGAGTCATGAAACAGGCATCAACATGCACAATAAACAAAATCGTATGAACTGTGATCAAAATTTGACCTCAGACTTTTAAAAATCAGTCTGGCTTTTTAAACACTGTGATCAGAGTGTATATTTTATGAGACTATGTTGGACTAAAGTTCATGGTGTTAGATAACTGAATATGAAAATGTATGTGGGTGTACAGTATGTAAAAAAAAAAATTGATATGATTATGAACAATAAATTGTGTTCGAAACGTCATCCAGTATACAATACTGTTTCACTGTGTGATACATTTAATAATCAAACTAATATGGAATTACTTAATACCACAGTGCCCAAGTTTTACACATATATTAACATGACTTATGGTCTTCCTGTACGAAGACTTATCAATAAACTCACTCGACTTTCACAAACTGAAGCAAGATATGAAAATCACCGTATTTTTAACATTCGATGCTTAAAAAATGAAATCATTCCTAAATATCTACGTCTACGAGCTCCAGTTCCAACAGACAGAGTTAGAAGCAGAATAGAAAGTCTACAAAAATTATGCCTCAAAGAAGAGATCCACAGAATCGTTAGAAAATTACAATATATCAGATGTGAAATTGAGCAATTAAAACAAAAGCTAAAAGGAATAGTTTCCAATGTAGATTATGATCTTATAACACAATCCTCCAACAATGCAAAATCAGCCACTTTCAAAAAGTCAAAAAATAGTCAAATCAAAAAGTTCAACAAATTATTAGAGGAGAAATCTTCATCTCAGAATAATGAAGTCAACAATCCAAAATCAACGGCGATCGATAAATCAAAGTGGGTTATCAATCTCTCATCACATATATTAAGTCCGATGGAAATAAGTGTATTAGAAAAGGGACTAAACTTCAATGTAGCGGTGGACAAGCTAAAACCTGAGGATGTCATCCCTAAAATAGAAATAGCACTAAGTGGGATAGACAAAACAACAGCTGAAGAAGTACGTGCACAATGTGCACTTACATTAAAACGACAAAAATGTGGAAAACCTAACCTGACAAAACAAGAGACAAAAGCCCTAAAACACCTCAAGAATAACAAGGATATAGTAATCACAAAGTCAGACAAAGGGAACGCAACAGTAGTATTAGACAAATCGGACTATTTGGACAAGGTAAATACTCACATACAAACAGGACCATATGAGGAAATTAATAAATCAATAGACACAGTTATGAATAAAGTTAAGAAATCCACAGCGGACCTTATACGCCGAATGAAGCCGTTTCTAGGTGAGTCTAAGTGGTTTAATTTAATGCCAAAAACTAATAACCCCAGTAGGATGTATGGTGTTGTTAAAATTCATAAATCAGGATACCCTATTAGGCCTATAGTTGATTTTAGAAATTCACCTACCTATGAATTATCTAAATATTTAGCCATGGTATTAAATCCCCTAAAAATCCACTCGAAATCTAGACTAACTAATTCTTATGAACTAAAACACAGATTAGATAATTTAAAATTAGATAATGAAGAAAAAATGGTTAGTTTTGACATTGTCAGTTTATATACACGTATACCAATAAATATGGCTATAGAGGCGGTCAGAAACGAACTCATTTCTGACCAAGAACTCGAACTTAGGACAAAAGTGCCAATTGAGGACATAATGCTGGGAGTACAGCTTTGCCTGACTTCTACAGTATTTAAATTCCAAGGGAAAATATACAAACAAACTGAGGGAGTTGCCATGGGATCACCAATATCCCCAGTGGTAGCAGATATATTCATGGATAGGTGGGAAAAGATAGCGATTGAAACGTTCACCCCCACCCCAAAAGTATGGTGGAGGTATGTAGATGACACATTCACTGTACTTAGAACACAAGATATAGATAGATTTTTCGAGCACATCAACTCGAAGGTAGAGGCAATTCAATTCACTTATGAATTGGAAAGTCAGGAAGGGGAACTTCCAATGTTAGATTGCAACGTTAAAAGGAAAGAAGATGGGAAGCTAAACACTAGTGTTTACAGAAAACCCACACATTCAAACAGATATTTGGATTTCCGATCATCCCATCCTATGTCAGTAAAAATAGGATTAGTGAAATGTTTAAATGACAGAGCACAAAAACTAAGTAGTACCAAGGAAAATCTAAGACAGGAAGTGACACACATAAAAGAAGCCTTGAAACTTAATAATTACCCGGATAAATTAGTCAAGAAATATGTAAGTAAATGTAAAAATAAAATAAATAATGATAACAGAGATAGTGATAATAATAATAATGATAACAATAATAATAATAACAATAATAATAATGGTAATAATAATAGTAATAATAATAATAATATTAATAACGACACCAACAATAAGGAATGTAAATCATCAACAATAATTCCATACAAAGAAGGAACCTCGGAAGCCTTACGCAGAATTCTTAACAAGGCAGGAATAAAAGTGGCATTCAAACCCACAAACTCAATTAGAAACAAGCTTTGTCGGTTAAAGGATCCTGTAGAGCCATTAAAACAAAACAATTTAGTTTATCTAATACCCTGCAATGATTGTGAGGTCAAATACATAGGTCAAACTAGTAGAACAGGGGCAGTCAGACTAGCCGAACATAAAAACCTAGCTAAATCTAGATTGGTTGACCCGAATAAGATAAGAAATCTAGAGAGTAGTTCAGCTATAGCACTACATGCAGTTACACACAACCATACAATAGGATGGGATAGGATGACAGTTTTAAAATCTAATGTCACAGGGTATAGGGAGAGATTGATAACAGAAGCTTTGTTTATCGAATCAACTGCAAATACATGTAATAGGAATGATTCAACACCTGTCCCAGATATATGGAAAATTCTACTGCCCATACAACAAATAGGAGAAGACAGAGAAAACTATAAAAATCAAATCTCGAAGTCGTGTGACAAAAATTGATATGATTATGAACAATAAATTGTGTTCGAAACGTCATCCAGTATACAATACTGTTTCACTGTGTGATACATTTAATAATCAAACTAATATGGAGGTATGTAAGGGTGTGTGCATGTGTGTGTGTGTGGGTGGGTGATCAGTTGTAAATCATTTGTTAGCCCCTCAATAAGAAGGCATAGACAATCGGGAATTTTGACCAAGTGTGATTGATTAGTGATTCATATCCATTTTTCATTTATTAATCAGGATTTGCCATGAATCAGGTAACATGACACAATCACGTTTGTTCAAACTGTTGGGGTCCACCCATATATCCCATTGTAACATATAGAAAATCAAAATAAGTGATTCAGGGAATGGACTCTTTTCAACGAATTTATCATCAAGCTATACAATCGTGTATACATGTATGGTTTTTAAGAAGTTATATCCGGTGTGGCAATTGAATCAGGTGTGAATGCATAAAATAATAATAGTAGTATGAAATGCAATTAAAACTAAAATATTTGTTATTATTATCAGAGTTAAATGTCAAGTGGCAAAACAATTACTATCATATGTAGAATAATTCATAGGATGGATAGAACTTGAAAAGGGTGAGCAATTATAGGATTGATAGACAAAACAAATAAAATAAAAACGTTACGTAATATATATCTTCCCGTAGATTTTTGTCTCAACCTAATATTCGTGTGACAGTAAGTGAGAATCACGAAGTCTATGCTGAAGTCTGAAAGTACAGTACAGTGTTCATTCACACTCTTACAATTCACTGAGACCACGACTATCTACCTAAAAGACAGGAACAACAATATTCATCAAAAGTGTTGCTTGATGTCTAGCTCGGTTGACCACTCATACAGAAACCATACTCAAAAACCTTATACACATGGTAGATCAATGATATACAGGTTATGACAAAAGTAGATTAGTCAAAAAATTAGTTGAAATATTCAAACAAGCTTCACTGTTGTCACCAGGTTGTCCATGGAGAGATTTTCATACAGCGAAGTAATGGATGAGAGATGTGCTAAATGGTGACTATAAAATTCGAATGCGTAATAGGATTGCGTAAATAGGAGTAGACAACATAGGAAGAGAAACAATCATTGGGTCAACGGGAGACTGGTGAAATGAATGAGGACGCAGAACATGAAAGTGACTTATGTGTCTTTATGCATTTGGTGATAATAGGTAGTGATTACAAGAACAAGGATATCCATGAAGGGAAAAAATGTATTAATTTATCGCCGATTCCTACGATTGTTGACTAACAAACAGACTTCTACTCTGTCTTATTATTTGAGGATTAACTGAATCATTCGGCAGTAGAAGAACATGAACAGGGAAGGACAGATTTTAGGATGAGTTTAAAAAGGTTCTCATATTGGAACCAATAATAACCAATAATACATGAGAGTACAAATCTGAACATATAGGATAAGAGATGAAGGGAAAAGTGAACTTGACGATTTGCAATGAAATCCCCAGTTTGTAGGTTACTAGAATTGTGTAGGATGTGAAGAGAGTAGATTGGAACTGTGGTGTGACAAACATGTACATTTTGTACAGGTGGACGAATTTTCTGTTATTTTGAAGCTAACGCAATCAAATCGGAGAGACATTGCACACGTGATATTCGCGTATTCAAGTGTCGCTGATATGTTATGTTATCAGTAGTATGAAAGGTATGTCCATTTCATGAATTATTGTGCAACCAGAAGTAGAATTGAAATGACTGGTGATGGTTGATTCAAAAGTAATTTGAAGTTATCAGACTGCTGTTTTCCTTTTTGGCTTTCTTTTCCTGTACTAGCCTAGTCTGCATTCACCTCCTTTCAGATAGCAATCTGATCACCTGAAACAGTCTTGTGAGTTCTCTGACCTGCAATCTGCTCTTCTGTAGGCGGTATACACAAAGATGATAACGGGAGAAACGCCGGGATACACTGACAAGTAAATCGCCATCCGAATAGAAGAGACTCCTGCTCTCCCTCCAAACAAAATATATCTCATGTGAGGAAGGAGGAGACTGATGATCATCAACATCTCTAACAGTCCCCACACACAATGATATGTTAGCTTTATTTATTATTATGCCGCCAACTCATAGGCAGCTACAAAAATTGTTTATAAGAAATGTGGCAACTCGAACTGCTGTACAAATAATCAAGCAACGTCAATCGGAACCACCTTAAATCAGTCTACCATATCTCAAAACACCATTTTGCACAACTACAACAAAACTAATCTTTTTTGAGACAGTTTGCACAATTTTGTCATTCCATGTAAGTGTGAATTGAAAAATTACTCCAGTCAGTTCAATTCTACCTCAAATTCAACAGTAATTCATAATAACTCATAAAATTGATGCTCACGCTACATACTACTGATAACATAACATATCAGCGACACTTGAATACGTGAAAATCACGTGTGCAATGTCTCTCCGATTTGATTGCGTTCAGCTTAAAACTAACAGTAAATTAAGTGCACCTGTACAAAATATACATGTTAGTCACACAACAGTTCCACTCTGTTGTCTCCACATCCTACGCAATTCTAGTGACCTACAAACTGAGAGTTTCATAGTGAATCTTCAAGTTCACTTGTCCCTACATCTCTCAGCCTACACGTTCAGATTCCTATTCTCTTGTATTATTGGTGGTGATATGAGAAAACTTTGAAGTTCAGGCTGGCTGTGCGCACTGTTCACCTTCTAATGTCGAATGTTACAGTTAAGCATCAAATAATAAGACACAATAGAAGTCAACTTCGCAATGTCTTCTTCGATGAGTTACTACCGCATGTTCAACCTGCTGTACCCTACTGGTCACGGCTTCCCACTAGAACCCCAGGTTAACTGCCTGAATAGGGCCAGTCACTAGTGAGCATCAGATGAATTTTTAAGTATTGGTTTGTTGTAGGGATTTTGTTTGATTGCATGGAGGATTTGATCATGAGCTGACATCAGTTAGAGAGTCCCAGTGGCTCAATGGTCTACGAGCTCACCTTGTAACCATAAGGTCCTGGGTTCGAATCCCGGTGGATGCGTACTGCTGAGGAGTCCCAAACTAGGACGAAACAGCTGTCCAGTACTCCCAGGTTTTCCAGTGGTTCTCTAACTGATGTCAGCTCATGATCAAATCCTCCATGCAATCAAACAAAATCCCTACAACAAACCAATACTTAAAAATTCATCTGATGCTCACTAGTGACTGGCCCTATTCAGGCAGTTAACCTGGGGTTCTAGTGGGAAGCCGTGACCAGTAGGGTACAGCAGGTTGAAGATGAGGCAGTAACTCATCGAAGAAGACATTGCGAAGTGGTCGCGCTATGTCGTGAACTGGCAGAAGTTAGATTTCAAGGACCATTGGATCGGGTCCCAGTGGCTCAATGGTCTACGAGCTCGCCTTGTAACCAGAAGGTCCTGGGTTCGAATCCCGGTGGGTGCGTACTGCTGAGGAGTCCCAAACTAGGACGAAACAGCTGTCCAGTACTCCCAGGCTTTCCAGTGGTTCTCTAACTGATGTCAGCTCATGATTAAATCCTCCATGCAATCAAAGAAAATCCCTACAACAAACCAATACTTAACAATAGAAGTCTGTTTGTTAGTCAATAATCTCAGGAATCGGTGATAAATTCATTCATTTATTCCCTTCAAGGATATCCTTATGCTTGTACTCACTACCTCTTGTCAACAAATCAATAAATGCATACAAGTCACTTACATCTTTTGCGTCCTCATTCATTTTACCGGTCGCCTGTTGACCCATGGTGCTTTCTCTTCCTCTGTTGTCCACACTCAGCAATCCTATTACGCATTAGAATTTTTTTCACCATTTGACATAGGTCTCGTCATATACTTCCCTGTATGGACTCCCTCCGTGAAGAATCTGTTTACAACAGTGAAGCTTGTTTGAATATCTCGACTAATTTTTTGATTACTATCCTTGTGTCTTGACGTGCATATCATCGATCTACCATTTGTATATGGATGTTGTCTATGGTGTCTGTATGAGTGGTCAACCGAGTTAGATATCAGGCAACACTTTGGGTGAGTGGTACTGTTCCCATCTAGTGGGTAGATTGTCGTGGTTTCAGTGAATTGTAGGAATGTGAATGATCACTGTGGTGTACATTCAGACTGCAACAGGCGCTTTGTGGTTTTCAAGGAGTCTCACACAAATGTTAGCTTGAGACAAAAATCTATTGCAAAATAAGCTGAATATCTGATTATAATCAACACCACTAAAGATACCTTTTGATTCTTCATATTTCTCAAACCAAAACATTTACTGTTCTGGATTATCTCCTGTATTTTATTTTTTATTTTTGATTACAGCTTGACTCCGCACCGTATTTTTGGTACAAGTATGGAATTTTCAGCGTGGATATCGGTAGCCCAAAATTCGAAGGCCAACCATAGATATCAGGTGTGCGTCGGCGTGGGCTCGAAACTCGGACCATGTCCATGGTCGGCGAGAGTCCTAACCAGTGTGCCACCGAGGCACAGAATGGATCTATTCATACAGACGGATCGATCAAAAATGTCATTCTGAGACCAGTTTGGAAATCTTCTGCTTCACTCACTCACTCAGCCAGCGTAACGAACAATATTCGGATTTTCAACATCAATGCCATGTTGATTCTTCTGTATGGGTCTGAAACTTGAAGTTTGTTTCACTAAAATTGCAGAACTTCCTCAATAGCTGCCTTCGCTGGCTCCATAGTGAAGATCAAATAGCCAATCAGAAATAATAGGCAACAAGAAACTATAAGAACACACCAACAGGCGAGAGCCGATCACTCAACAAATATGTAACAGAGAGGGGAGATGGATTGGGCATACATCTAGAAGGCCGTCGAATGGTATCGTGCAAAATGTAGGCCATTGCTCGAGTGGAATATTAATTCGAGGCGACGAGTAGGTTGTCAGAACGAGGGCGACATGGAGAAGGTCGCGTGAGGATGAGATGAGAAGGTCTGGTCAATCGTGCACCCAGCTGAAGAGGACGGCAGAGCGCAGAACAAAGAGGAGATGTGTTATTCAAGCCCTGTGATGTTCCACTCGGAACGCATCCGAATAATAATGCAAGATAATAACAGATATGTTCAATTTCGGTTGACATCAACCGCCTGACCACTGCAATGATACTTATGAAAAATCTTATCTCTGAGATTTTGAAAAATAACTACAGTTGAGGAGACGCCATTTTACAATGATTTATCTGTGTTCCTTAATTATACCATACTAAGAAGACCACCTAGTTTCATACTCGTTACAGCAATAAATCCAGTTATATGAGTAAAGGAGGGAGAAAAAATAACTTCTCGTTTCGTCAAGCTCCTCGATATTAACCGATCTGCTTAGAAATTCTCAAAATGGATTATGGAATTAAAATATTTCCTATTAAAGATCTTGTTGTCTTATTGTAGAAAATATCTGAAAAGAATGCTCGTATGAGTAATGGGCAAACAGGGGATATGTGAAGTGAATTTGGACACAAAAGATGTAAGTGACTTGTATGCATTTATTGATTTGTTGACAAGAGGTAGTGAGTACAAGCATAAGGATATCCATGAAGGGAATAAATGAATGAATTTATCACCGATTCCTGAGATTATTGACTAACAAACAGACTTCTATTGTGTCTTATTATTTGATGCTTAACTGTAACATTCGACATTAGAAGGTGAACAGTGCGCACAGCCAGCCTGAACTTCAAAGTTTTCTCATATCACCACCAATAATACAAGAGAATAGGAATCTGAACGTGTAGGCTGAGAGATGTAGGGACAAGTGAACTTGAAGATTCACTATGAAACTCTCAGTTTGTAGGTTACTAGAATTGCGTAGGATGTGGATACAACAGAGTGGAACTGTTGTGTGACTAACATGTATATTTTGTACAGGTGAATGTAATTTACTGTTAGTTTTAAGCTGAACGCAATCAAATCGGAGAGACATTGCACACGTGATTTTCACGTATTCAAGTGTCGCTGATATGTTATGTTATCAGTAGTATGTAGCGTGAGCATCAATTTTATGAGTTATTATGAATTACTGTTGAATTTGAGGTAGAATTGAACTGACTGGAGTAATTTTTCAATTCACACTTACATGGAATGACAAAAGTGGGCAAACTGTCTCAAAAAAGATTAGTTTTGTTGTAGTTGTGCAAAATGGTGTTTTGAGATATGGTAGAGTGATTTAAGGTGGTTCCGATTGACGTTTCTGGATTATTTGTACAGCAGTTCGAGATGCCACACTTCTTATAAACAATTTTTGTAGCTGCCTATGATAGCTGCGGAAGATATGCAAGTAAAAGAGGCTTTTGACTGGAGATTTAATGGAGAACAGGCTGGGTTCAGCGAGACCATGTCATGTGTCGACCAAACTGCAACACTCCCCATTATCATTTCGAAGTGCCTAGAATCAGATTCTACTGTTTACTTTAGCTTTATCGATTTTGGAAACGGTTTTGACAGTGTTGACGGTAAAGTAAGTTGGCAGCTTCCTGAGCATTACTGATCGCAGTGTTAGCAACATTTTTATACGTCTTTTAAAATTCATGGAATATAGTCCCAGTTAGTTAATTGTCTATGCGAAATCCACATGTTCTAGAGTTTCTTATCGTCAACGCAGCGTATTTCCAGTACACCACGTAACCCAGTGAACTACAATTAGGAATAGCATTGTGGTAATAGCCAGACAGCATTGTATCACTCCTATATTCACTTCGAATGTCTCGCTGAGTTATCCGTTGTGGATCACTTGACACATGGTATCGTCATATAGCCAGCTATTAAATGATTTTGCACTCCATAGCTTTGAAACAGTACTCAAATTTGTTCTCGGTCAACGCTGTGTGAAATAAATAAAGTTTTTGTCAACACAATATTTTCCGTCTACATTTTCATTTCTTCTGACTTGAGAAAAGGTCAGATAGTTCTGACGCACTGACACTGCAGTAGATACCAGTGCTAATATCGTTGTTTGACATTTCGTAAATAAGGTTATGGGATTCTTCTATGCGTCACTTAAGCCTTCTTATCACTGAACTAAAGAATTCTATCTGTACACAAGTGACAGGCACAGTACATTATGTTCGTATTCATACTCAAACCCCGATTCGGGGATGCCTGAACAGTTCCATAAAACTACTGCTTCTAAATATGTGGATTCATATAGCACTAGTTAATTTGAAACTCAAATAAGAAGACCAACAGAACATTTGCATTACAACTGTCTAAAACGGTTAGAAGTGCTGTTCCTATGATCGCCTTCCTCAAAGCGGGACGGACTAAATTTGAAGTACAAAAATTACACACATTCAATCTCAAGACTTCTCTCCATATGTAGGCAGTCTAAAATCGATGCAGGATTAATAAAATGAGGGTCCACATTGTGTATTTTATTCAGTCGAACGAAGCTAAGCACGAAGACGATAGTTTAGCGAAAACAGGAAAGAGTACAACGTGGTAGTATAATCATTATTATTGACACGAAAAGAAATTAGTCATCCATTATAAGTTCGAAACAACACTCAAGATGTCGTAAATGACCTACAAAAAACAAAAATCACTAATTGACCAGAAGCATGCCTTGAGGCGATTTCGTAATAATATTCAGGGAGTGATTCAGAAGCAATCTGAAGTCACTTCAAATCAGTAATTCAACAAATACTGATAGAGAATCACTTGTATGCTTTATGGGATATGTTCGGAAAACCGAGTGAATTCCCATCTCTCTCTCTCTCTCTCTCTCTCTCTGCCTTTCCAATATACAGTTGCTGTGGTATACACATGTGAATTTGTAAACACAGTTGGAGGTAACTTTTCATAGATGTCAGTCTACTTTTATTTGATGGAAAGTACAACTAGTGGTGTAAACATGAATAACTTCAGCTGTGGGACATTTCATACACTCTTCACAATATATGTTACGTGCATAAATGTAGGCATTTATATTAATTTTGTTTGTAAAATCTCAGAGAATTTGAAATGAATAATTCCAACGTTTTGTTCGACAAATTGGCCAGAACTTCTTCTGAGAAATTGATAGCAATTAACATAATAGTGGTTTAACACATTAAAACGACATCTCTTGACTTTGAAAACTTTGTCCAATCGTATGAGTCATGAAACAGGCATCAACATGCACAATAAACAAAATCGTATGAACTGTGATCAAAATTTGACCTCAGAATTTCAAAAATCAGTCTGCTTTTGTTAAAACACTGTGATCAGAGTGTATATTTTATGAGACTATGTTGGACTAAAGTTCATGTTGGTAGATAACTGAATATGAGAATCTTTGTGTGCATATGTGTGTGGTTGAATAGTTGTAAATCATTTGTTGGCCTGTCTATAACAAGGCATAGACAATCGGGAATTTCGACCAGGTGTGACTGATTGGTGATTCATATCCATTTTTCATTTATTAATCAGGATTTGCCATGCATCAGGTAACATGACACAATCACGTCTGTTCAAACTGTTGGGGTCCACCCGTATATCCCATTGTAACATATAGAAAATCAAAATGAGTGATTCAGGGAATGGACTCTTTTCAACGAATTTATCATCAAGCTGTACAATTGTATATATATGGTTTTTTTAAGAAGTTATATCCGGTGTGGCAATTGAATCAGGTGTGAATGCATAAAATAATAATAGTAGTATGAAATGCAATTAAAACTAAAATATTTGTTATTATTATCAGAGTTAAATGTCAAGTGGCAAAACAATTACTATCATATGTAGAATAATTCATAGGATGGATAGAACTTGAAAAGGGTGAGCAATTATAGGATTGATAGACAAAACAAATAAAATAAAAACGTTACGTAATATATATCTTCCCGTAGATTTTTGTCTCAACCTAATATTCGTGTGACAGTAAGTGAGAATCACGAAGTCTATGCTGAAGTCTGAAAGTACAGTACAGTGTTCATTCACACTCTTACAATTCACTGAGACCACGACTATCTACCTAAAAGACAGGAACAACAATATTCATCAAAAGTGTTGCTTGATGTGTAACTCGGTTGACCACTCATACACAGAAACCATACTCAAAAACCTTATACACATGGTAGATCAATGATATACAGGTAATGACAAAAGTAGATTAATCAAAAAATTAGTTGAAATATTCAAACAAGCTTCACTGTTGTCACCAGGTTGTCCATGGAGAGATTTTCATACAGCGAAGTAATGGATGAGAGATGTGCTAAATGGTGACTATAAAATTCGAATGCGTAATAGGATTGCGTAAATAGGAGTAGACAACATAGGAAGAGAAACAATCATTGGGTCAACGGGAGACCGGTGAAATGAATGAGGACGCAGAACATGAAAGTGACTTATGTGTCTTTATGCATTTGGTGATAACAGGTAGTGATTAGAAGAAAAAGGATATCCATAAAGGGAATAAATGTATTAATTTATCGCCGATTCCTACGATTGTTGACTAACAAACAGACTTCTACTCTGTCTTATTATTTGAGGATTAACTGAATCATTCGGCAGTAGAAGAACATGAACAGGGAAGGACAGATTTTAGGATGAGTTTAAAAAGGTTCTCATATTGGAACCAATAATAACCAATAATACATGAGAGTACAAATCTGAACATATAGGATAAGAGATGAAGGGAAAAGTGAACTTGACGATTTGCAATGAAATCCCCAGTTTGTAGGTTACTAGAATTGTGTAGGATGTGAAGAGAGTAGATTGGAACTGTGGTGTGACAAACATGTACATTTTGTACAGGTGGACGAATTTTCTGTTATTTTGAAGCTAACGCAATCAAATCGGAGAGACATTGCACACGTGATATTCGCGTATTCAAGTGTCGCTGATATGTTATGTTATCAGTAGTATGAAAGGTATGTCCATTTCATGAATTATTGTGCAACCAGAAGTAGAATTGAAATGACTGGTGATGGTTGATTCAAAAGTAATTTGAAGTTATCAGACTGCTGTTTTCCTTTTTGGCTTTCTTTTCCTGTACTAGCCTAGTCTGCATTCACCTCCTTTCAGATAGCAATCTGATCACCTGAAACAGTCTTGTGAGTTCTCTGACCTGCAATCTGCTCTTCTGTAGGCGGTATACACAAAGATGATAACGGGAGAAACGCCGGGATACACTGACAAGTAAATCGCCATCCGAATAGAAGAGACTCCTGCTCTCCCTTCAAACAAAATATATCTCATGTGAGGAAGGAGGAGACTGATGATGATCAACATCTCTAAGAGTCCCCACACACAATGATATGTTAGCTTTATTTATTATTATGCCGCCAACTCATAGGCAGCTACAAAAATTGTTTATAAGAAATGTTAGAACATGACATATAAGCGAACAATATTGTTTTCAATTAGATCTTCTTCAGGCTTTACTCTAATTTACTTAGACTTATATATAAAAATTTTTAAACAATGACGGTGATTTTGTGGATCAAATAATAATGTGGTAAATGTTTTGAACGAAATTAATAACGATGATTATAATGATAACAAAATATTGATAATAAGGTTTATGCAGATGGTGATAAGAATAACAAAGGTAGTAATGTATGTATATGTAGACAATTCAATAAATAAATTAGGTCGAATCTTAAAAGTTACATAATACTAAAGGTGAAGTGGACAGATAATCAGAGTTTAAATAAATATCATAAAAGTACGAAGGAGATGGAAAATAAGAAAGGGTGGGAGGGTTTTGAATAGAATTCACCTAGGCCAAGGGAAAGACAAAGGTAAAACAAACTTCTTTTGTTGTATGCAAAGACTAGAATTGTTCTCTCGAATTCCCATAGCTTCGGCCAAGTGTAAAAGTCGGGTTCTGATTCCGTTTGAAAGGCTTGATGGAATGCGGTAAATAACTTTGAAAGCACTATTTTTGTCCACTTGGTGACCACTATCAATCAAATGAGCCAAAATAGAACTTCGTATGGACTTTATTTGACCTTTTCCGAACCATGAAGGAAGATGCTCATTAATGCGTTTGTTAAGCTGCCTAGTTGTTCGGCCTATATTGCTTTCTCCACAGGAGCAACTAAATTTATAGATACACATGGAAGTGGCACAACTCGGTAACTTATCTTTCACTTGAGCAATCAAAATTGGCCGGCTGGAAAATGACAAACAGAGGGTGGCGGCAGTATAAGTCCATTTTATCGCTCTCGATAATCTCTGATGTAAGACTTCACTAGCCACGTCCCCATTAAATTGCAGTTTGATGAACAGTTGTTTCTTTTTAACTGTTATCGGTTTCTCTTTATTGTACTTAGCATTCATGTGTCTCCTGACAAATCTACTAGGATAACCCATTTGGACTAATGTATTTTGGATGTATCCTAGCTCATTCTCTAGACAGTCATCTGTACAGATGCGTCTTGCTCTATTCGTCAGGCATCTGACCAAATTGATTTTGTATCGGATTGGTACATAACTGAGGAAATGTGTATATTGTCCTACAGATGTAGGTTTTCTATAGACATCTCTCTTTAGTGAACCATCCTCTCTTCTGCTCAATTGGACGTCAAGAAAATGTAGTCCACCATCATATTCGTCGGTGGCACAGTGGTTAGGACTCTCGCCGACCATGCACATGGTCCGGGGTTCGAGCCCACGCCGGCGCACACCTGATATCTATGGTCGGCCTGCAAAATTTGGGCTACCGATATCCATGCTGAAAATTCCATACTTGTACCAAAAATACAGTGTGGAATCAAGCTGTAAATCAAAAATAAAATAAATAAAAAAAATATTCTACTTCACAAGTGAAGATAAGCGATGGATGTGCATCGTTAAACTTTTTTAACATTTCATTCTTGTCAGCTTTCACATCAAGAATAATAAAGGTATCATCAACATAACGAAAATAAGAATCAGCTTTTTCTATTACTTTTTTCAATGGACCATTTTCAATCTTGGCAAGAAAGAAATCTGCTAAAATTGGCCCCAACGGAGAACCCATGGCAATACCGTCGATTTCCCTGTAGTAAAGGTTGTTAAATATGAAATGTACATTCATAGTACATCTTAAAAGCAACTCTTTCAGACTACTAACCGGTATTCCGATGTCGATCTGTTTTTCTAGTATCTGTTGGCATATGAATTCCACAGTCTCCATAAGTGGTACATTGGTAAACAGTGATGCTACATCGAGGGAAAGCATTTGCTTTCCATTTACATTAATATCATCCACGTTAGCAATAAATTCAAAAACATCTTTAACACTATGATTTACTACCATCTTGTGTAATGGTTGGAGGAGTTCACCTAGCCACTTTGCCACTCCGAAAGTTCGACACAGATTAAGCCAGTAAAGGATGACAATGGAAAACAAAGAAAACACTGGGCTGAACACTTCAAACGACTTCTAAATCGTCCGCCACCTACAACGCGCCCAACAATACCAACAACGGAAGCAGAACTACTGGTGAACATCGATCCCCCGACGAAATCAGAAGTCCTGAATGCAATCAAGATGCTAAAGGCTGGAAAAGCAGCAGGACCAGATGGAATCCCAGCAGAAGCACTGAAAATGGACCCAGAGACAACAGCAAACTTGATGACGCTATTACTGGAGAAGGTGTGGAAAGAGGGCAAAGTATCCAAGGATTGGAAGAACGGATACTTATTCAAACTACCAAAGAAAGGAGACTTAAGTCGATGCAAAAACTGGCGTGGAATTATGCTCCTGTCCATCCCAAGCAAAATACTAATCCACATCATCCTGGAGAGAATCAAACACGCCAACCTGGATGAAAAATTCGACCGGAACAGGCCGGATTCAGAAGAAACAAGTCATGTATTGATCAAATCGCCACACTACGGATCATCATTGAACAAAGCTTGGAATGGCCGTCAGTCACCTCTCTATCTCAACTTCATCGACTTTGAAAAGGCCTTCGACAGCGTCGATCGAGAGGTCATTTGGCAACTACTTCGCTACTAAGGGGTCCCATCGACAATTATACATCTCATCCAACAGTTGTACGACATTGCTGCATGCCAAGTAATCCACAACGGGAAACTTGCGGAATCCTTCGAAGTGAGGACGGGAGTGCGACAAGGCTGCCTACTATCACCAATGATCTTCCTGATTGCAGTAGATTGGATAATGCGACAGAAAACGGGAAACGAGGAAACAGGCATAAAATAAACTCACACAAAAAACTTGGAGGATCTGGACTTCGCCGATGATATATGCCTGATGAAAAGCAACAAGCTGGCAGAACAAGCATCCAGAGAAGATAGGACTTCAGGTAAACATAGAGAAAACAGAGGTGGTGATGAAGATTCCTGGGCAACACCACCAAAAGCATTAACAGCAGACAACAATCAGCCGGCATAAATGGGAGGAAACTGGAAGAAACAACCTCCTTTACCTACCTAACTGGGAAGCATCGTTTCAACTGCAGGCGGACGGAACTAACGAGGATATCGATGCAAAAATCGGAAAAGCAAGACAAGCTTTCATTACTCTCAAGTCTGTGTGGAGGTCAACAACACCCAGCATGAAAAATAAGATCCGGATTTTCAACTTCAATGCGAAGTCAGCGCTACTATACGGGCCAGAGACTTGGCCAGCGCGTCATAAAGAGCATCTCAAACAAACTCCAGAACTTCATTAGCAGTTGTCTTCGCTCAATACTACTGAAGATCAGATGGCCAGAAAAGATCAGCAATAGTGAGGGATCTCTGGGAGTGAACCAACCAGAAACCGATTGAGAAACAAATAGGCAGGAAGAAATGGAGATGGATTGGCCATACTCTCAGGAAACCATCAAGTGACATCACAAGACAGGCCATCGTTCGAGTGGAACCCGAAAGAGAAGCGGCGAGTTGGTCATCCAAAGGTGATTTGGAGGAGGTCATATAAAGAGGAGATGAAAGCATGTGGGCAGACTTGGAGCGGGGTGAAAAAGTTGGCAGAAAACCGAAGGCAATGGAAACGCGCAGCTGAAGCCCCATGTTCCTCTAGGAATTAAAGGATATTATAATAATAAGTATTATTTATAATTTACTTTGTTTTGAAGACGAACTCAGTGGTCGTTGTCCTTTAAATCCAAACGAAATTATGAAAGCATTGGAATTGTGTCTATGTTCCACGTTATTTTCTTTAAGAGGGGTTCTTTACCGTCAAATAGAAGGCGTTGCGATGGGATCACCAATATCTCCGTTAGTCGCCAATCTGTTTGTGCACTCATTAGAAACAAATGCAATTGTGAGATGCGTGGATTATACCTTCGTCATAATCAGACGTAGTTTGTTGAATGAACCTTTCAGTTGATAAACAGTGTCAGAAACCTTTTAGTTTCCCAAAGAGGTTGAATCCAACGGGAAAGGTATGGCGTTCCCGGACTGTTTAGTGAAAATAAAACCAGATGGTCAACTTAAAGTAGACATTTTCAAAAAACCGACTAATTTGGACAGATACCTAAGCTACTTTTCAGCACACCTCTTTACCACCAAGGTAACTGTGGCCAAAAATCTGATTAACAGAGCCAAAAGTCTAGTTACTGAGGAGGAATAGATTAGCAAATAACTAGAATTGGTTCAATTCACTCTTGAATCAAATAATTATCCTAAAGCCTTCATAAAAATATATTTAAAATGTGAAGTATGGATCACAGCCTGTTGCTAAGAAATGGGTTAGTAAATTGGTGATTCCTTGCCGCAGAGGAACAATGGATGAGATAGAGTGAATCTTTATTTTTGATTTTTGATTTACAGCTTGATTCCACACTGTATTTTTGGTACAAGTATGGAATTTTCATCATGGATATCGGTAGCCCAAATTTTGCAGGCCGACCATAGATATCAGGTGTGCGTCGGCGTGGGCTCGAACCCCGGACCATGTGCATGGTCGGCGAGAGTCCTAACCACTGTGCCAACGACGCACAGGAAACATGACGTAATAGTGCATTTTCGGGCAACTAACACCATACGCTTATCACTGGTGAAGGTTAAGGATAAAATGAAAGAAGAAAAACCAACAGAATTGTGTGTACCAGATTAACTGTGGGAAGTGTGACGTAATATATGTAGCAGAAACTTCTAGATAGGTAAATATGAGATGGAAAGAGCATAAACAATGTCTAAATGTGGTTCCAAAGACCGCTTTAGACATGAAGGAGCAAGAAAACAAATCAGCGACTGCAATGCATTCGTTAGAAAAGAGACAAAAAATCAACTTTGTTGGGACGATGGTTTTACAGAAAGGTCTTGTTTCGTATAAAGAAAGACAGACTACAGAAGCTTTGCGTATATGGGTGGATCCGAACAGTTTGAAAAGAAGTGAATGTGTGATGTTGGCTGATATATGGCTGACCAATAAATAAAAAACGGATCTGTATCACCAATCAATCATACCTGAACTAAATTCCCAATTGTCTACATATTATAGTAAAGAGTCTAACAAATGATTAACAAATGTTTACGCACAGCTGTAAATAAACACCATTGAAATATTATTCTATTTAGGGAGGACAGAAGCCTGACCTCACCTCAGTCCTCGTATAGGCATAAGAAACAATTCCTTGGCAGTTTGATTAGGTAACCTTACTTCCAGTCGATACATACATTCTCTTCAGTGCATATCTTCCGCAGAAGCGGTGTGAGCATACAATCTGGAATTCATGAGTTTATTTCAGTGTGTTTGCGGGATAATTTCTGTCCCTGCGGCATTACCAATAATTAGCATCTTCATGGCATTCAAGACTTTTGAATTCGTCAATGAGCCGATTGATATTCACTGGCAGCTGTGTTTGCTTTCCAGATCAGTTTCAGGTGACGGTTGATTCAAAAGTAATTTGAAGTTATCAGACTGCTGTTTTCCTTTTTGGCTTTCTTTTCCTGTACTAGCCTAGTCTGCATTCACCTCCTTTCAGATAGCAATCTGATCACCTGAAACAGTCTTGTGAGTTCTCTGACCTGCAATCTGCTCTTCTGTAGGCGGTATACACAAAGATGATAACGGGAGAAACGCTGGGATACACTGACAAGTAAATCGCCATCCGAATAGAAGAGACTCCTGCTCTCCCTCCAAACAAAATATATCTCATGTGAGGAAGGAGGAGACTGATGATGATCAACATCTCTAACAATCCCCACACACAATGATATGTTAGCTTTATTTATTATTATGCCGCCAACTCATAGGCAGCTACAAAAATTGTTTATAAGAAATGTGGCGACTCGAACTGCTGTACAAATAACAAAGAAACGTCAATCGGAACCACCTTAAATCAGTCTACCATATCTCAAAACACCATTTTGCACAACTATAAGAAAACTAATTCTTTTTGAAAAAGTTTGCCCACTTTTGTCAATCTACGTAAGTGTGAATTGAAAAATTACTCCAGTCAGTTCAATTCTACCTCAATTTCAACAACAATTCATAAAACGGACGCGCACGTTACATACTACTGATAACATAACATATCAGCGACACTTGAATACGTGAAAATCACGTATACACTGTCTCTCCGATTTGATTGCGTTCAGCTTAAAACTAACAGTAAATTAAGTGCACCTGTACAAAATATACATGTTAGTCACACAACAGTTCCACTCTGTTGTCTCCACATCCTACACAGTTCTAGTAACCTACAAACTGAGAGTTTCATAGTGAATCTTCAAGTTCACTTGTCCCTACATCTCTCAGCCTACACGTTCAGATTCCTATTCTCTTGTATTATTGGTGGTGATATGAGAAAACTTTGAAGTTCAGGCTGGCTGTGCGCACTGTTCACCTTCTAATGTCGAATGTTACAGTTAAGCATCAAATAATAAGACACAATAGAAGTCTGTTTGTTAGTCAATAATCTCAGGAATCGGTGATAAATTCATTCATTTATTCCTTTCATGGATATCCTTATGCTTGTACTCACTACCTCTTGTCAACAAATCAATAAATGCATACAAGTCACTTACATATTTTGCGTCCTCATTCATTTCACCGGTCGCCTGTTGACCCATGGTGCGTTCTCTTCCTCTGTTGTCCACACTCAGCAATCCTATTACGCATTAGAATTTTTTTCACCATTTGACTTAGGTCTCGTCATATACTTCACAGTATGGACTCCCTCCATGAAGAATCTGTTTACAACAGTGAAGCTTGTTTGAATATCTCGACTAATTTTTTGATTACTATCCTTGTGTCTTGACGTGCATATCATCGATCTACCATTTGTATATGGCTCTTGACTATGGTGTGTGTATGAGTGGTCAACCGAGTTAGATGTCAAGCAACACTTTGGGTGAGTGGTGCTGTTCCCGTCTAGTGGGTAGATTGTCGTGGTTTCAGTAGGAATGTGAATGATAACTGTGGTGTAAATTCAGACTGCAACAGGCGCTTTGTGGTTTTCAAGGAGTCTCACACAAATGTTAGCTTGAGACAAAAATCTATTGCAAAATAAGCTGAATATCTGATTATAATCAACACCACTACAGATACCTTTTGATTCTTCCTATTTCTCAAACCAAAAAATTTACTGTTCTGGATTATCTCCTCTATTCCTAGAATAGACCCATTCATACAGGCGGATCGATCGAAGATGTCATTCTGAGACCAGTTTGGAAATCTTCTGCTTCACTCACTCACTCAGCCAGCGTAACGAACAATATTCGGATTTTCAACATCAATGCCATGTTGATTCTTCTGTATGGGTCTGAAACTTGAAGTTTGTTTCACTAAAATTGCAGAACTTCCTCAATAGCTGCCTTCGCTGGCTCCATAGTGAAGATCAAATAGCCAATCAGAAATAATAGGCAACAAGAAACTATAAGAACACACCAACAGGCGAGAGCCGATCACTCAACAAATATGTAACAGAGAGGGGAGATGGATTGGGCATACATCTAGAAGGCCGTCGAATGGTATCGTGCAAAATGCAGGCCATTGCTCGAGTGGAATATTAATTGGAGGTGACGAATGGGTTTTCAGAACGAGGGCGACATGGAGAAGGTCGCGTGAGGATGAGATGAGAAGGTCTGGTCAATCGTGCACCCAGCTGAAGAGGACGGTAGAGCGCAGAACAAAGAGGAGATGTGTTATTCAAGCCCTGTGATGTTCCACTCGAAACGCAAGCGAACAATAATGGAAGATAATAACAGATATGTTCAATTTCGGTTGACATCAACCGCCTGACCACTGCAATGATACTTATGAAAAATCTTATCTCTGAGATTTTGAAAAATAACTACAGTTGAGGAGACGCCATTTTACAATGATTTATCTGTGTTCCTTAATTATACCATACTAAGAAGACCACCTAGTTTAATACTCGTTACAGCAATAAATCCAGTTATATGAGTAAAGGAGGGAGAAAAAATAACTTCTCGTTTCGTCAAGCTCCTCGATATTAACCGATCTGCTTAGAAATTCTCAAAATGGATTATGGAATTAAAATATTTCCTATTAAAGATCTTGCTGTCTTATTGTAGAAAATATCTGAAAAGAATGCTCGTATGAGTAATGGGCAAACAGGCGACCGGTGAAATGAATGAGGACGCAAAATATGTAAGTGACTTGTATGCATTTATTGATTTGTTGACAAGAGGTAGTGAGTACAAGCATAAGGATATCCATGAAGGGAATAAATGAATGAATTTATCACCGATTCCTGAGATTATTGACTAACAAACAGACTTCTATTGTGTCTTATTATTTGATGCTTAACTGTAACATTCGACATTAGAAGGTGAACAGTGCGCACAGCCAGCCTGAACTTCAAAGTTTTCTCATATCACCACCAATAATACAAGAGAATAGGAATCTGAACGTGTAGGCTGAGAGATGTAGGGACAAGTGAACTTGAAGATTCACTATGAAACTCTCAGTTTGTAGGTTACTAGAACTGTGTAGGATGTGGAGACAACAGAGTGGAACTGTTGTGTGACTAACATGTATATTTTGTACAGGTGCACTTAATTTACTGTTAGTTTTAAGCTGAACGCAATCAAATCGGAGAGACAGTGTATACGTGATTTTCACGTATTCAAGTGTCGCTGATATGTTATGTTATCAGTAGTATGTAACGTGCGCGTCCGTTTTATGAATTGTTGTTGAAATTGAGGTAGAATTGAACTGACTGGAGTAATTTTTCAATTCACACTTACGTAGATTGACAAAAGTGGGCAAACTTTTTCAAAAAGAATTAGTTTTCTTATAGTTGTGCAAAATGGTGTTTTGAGATATGGTAGACTGATTTAAGGTGGTTCCGATTGACGTTTCTTTGTTATTTGTACAGCAGTTCGAGTCGCCACATTTCTTATAAACAATTTTTGTAGCTGCCTATGAGTTGGCGGCATAATAATAAATAAAGCTAACATATCATTGTGTGTGGGGATTGTTAGAGATGTTGATCATCATCAGTCTCCTCCTTCCTCACATGAGATATATTTTGTTTGGAGGGAGAGCAGGAGTCTCTTCTATTCGGATGGCGATTTACTTGTCAGTGTATCCCAGCGTTTCTCCCGTTATCATCTTTGTGTATACCGCCTACAGAAGAGCAGATTGCAGGTCAGAGAACTCACAAGACTGTTTCAGGTGATCAGATTGCTATCTGAAAGGAGGTGAATGCAGACTAGGCTAGTACAGGAAAAGAAAGCCAAAAAGGAAAACAGCAGTCTGATAACTTCAAATTACTTTTGAATCAACCGTCACCTGAAACTGATCTGGAAAGCAAACACAGCTGCCAGTGAATATCAATCGGCTCATTGACGAATTCAAAAGTCTTGAATGCCATGAAGATGCTAATTATTGGTAATGCCGCAGGGACAGAAATTATCCCGCAAACACACTGAAATAAACTCATGAATTCCAGATTGTATGCTCACACCGCTTCTGCGGAAGATATGCACTGAAGAGAATGTATGTATCGACTGGAAGTAAGGTTACCTAATCAAACTGCCAAGGAATTGTTTCTTATGCCTATACGAGGACTGAGGTGAGGTCAGGCTTCTGTCCTCCCTAAATAGAATAATATTTCAATGGTGTTTATTTACAGCTGTGCGTAAACATTTGTTAATCATTTGTTAGACTCTTTACTATAATATGTAGACAATTGGGAATTTAGTTCAGGTATGATTGATTGGTGATACAGATCCGTTTTTTATTTATTGGTCAGCCATATATCAGCCAACATCACACATTCACTTCTTTTCAAACTGTTCGGATCCACCCATATACGCAAAGCTTCTGTAGTCTGTCTTTCTTTATACGAAACAAGACCTTTCTGTAAAACCCTCGTCCCAACAAAGTTGATTTTTTGTCTCTTTTCTAACGAATGCATTGCAGTCGCTGATTTGTTTTCTTGCTCCTTCATGTCTAAAGCGGTCTTTGGAACCACATTTAGACATTGTTTATGCTCTTTCCATCTCATATTTACCTATCTAGAAGTTTCTGCTACATATATTACGTCACACTTCCCACAGTTAATCTGGTACACACAATTCTGTTGGTTTTTCTTCTTTCATTTTATCCTTAACCTTCACCAGTGATAAGCGTATGGTGTTAGTTGCCCGAAAATGCACTATTACGTCATGTTTCCTGTGCGTCGTTGGCACAGTGGTTAGGACTCTCGCCGACCATGCACATGGTCCGGGGTTCGAGCCCACGCCGACGCACACCTGATATCTATGGTCGGCCTGCAAAATTTGGGCTACCGATATCCATGATGAAAATTCCATACTTGTACCAAAAATACAGTGTGGAATCAAGCTGTAAATCAAAAATCAAAAATAAAGATTCACTCTATCTCATCCATTGTTCCTCTGCGGCAAGGAATCACCAATTTACTAACCCATTTCTTAGCAACAGGCTGTGATCCATACTTCACATTTTAAATATATTTTTATGAAGGCTTTAGGATAATTATTTGATTCAAGAGTGAATTGAACCAATTCTAGTTATTTGCTAATCTATTCCTCCTCAGTAACTAGACTTTTGGCTCTGTTAATCAGATTTTTGGCCACAGTTACCTTGGTGGTAAAGAGGTGTGCTGAAAAGTAGCTTAGGTATCTGTCCAAATTAGTCGGTTTTTTGAAAATGTCTACTTTAAGTTGACCATCTGGTTTTATTTTCACTAAACAGTCCGGGAACGCCATACCTTTCCCGTTGGATTCAACCTCTTTGGGAAACTAAAAGGTTTCTGACACTGTTTATCAACTGAAAGGTTCATTCAACAAACTACGTCTGATTATGACGAAGGTATAATCCACGCATCTCACAATTGCATTTGTTTCTAATGAGTGCACAAACAGATTGGCGACTAACGGAGATATTGGTGATCCCATCGCAACGCCTTCTATTTGACGGTAAAGAACCCCTCTTAAAGAAAATAACGTGGAACATAGACACAATTCCAATGCTTTCATAATTTCGTTTGGATTTAAAGGACAACGACCACTGAGTTCGTCTTCAAAACAAAGTAAATTATAAATAATACTTATTATTATAATATCCTTTAATTCCTAGAGGAACATGGGGCTTCAGCTGCGCGTTTCCATTGCCTTCGGTTTTCTGCCAACTTTTTCACCCCGCTCCAAGTCTGCCCACATGCTTTCATCTCCTCTTTATATGACCTCCTCCAAATCACCTTTGGATGACCAACTCGCCGCTTCTCTTTCGGGTTCCACTCGAACGATGGCCTGTCTTGTGATGTCACTTGATGGTTTCCTGAGAGTATGGCCAATCCATCTCCATTTCTTCCTGCCTATTTGTTTCTCAATCGGTTTCTGGTTGGTTCACTCCCAGAGATCCCTCACTATTGCTGATCTTTTCTGGCCATCTGATCTTCAGTAGTATTGAGCGAAGACAACTGCTAATGAAGTTCTGGAGTTTGTTTGAGATGCTCTTTATGACGCGCTGGCCAAGTCTCTGGCCCGTATAGTAGCGCTGACTTCGCATTGAAGTTGAAAATCCGGATCTTATTTTTCATGCTGGGTGTTGTTGACCTCCACACAGACTTGAGAGTAATGAAAGCTTGTCTTGCTTTTCCGATTTTTGCATCGATATCCTCGTTAGTTCCGTCCGCCTGCAGTTGAAACGATGCTTCCCAGTTAGGTAGGTAAAGGAGGTTGTTTCTTCCAGTTTCCTCCCATTTATGCCGGCTGATTGTTGTCTGCTGTTAATGCTTTTGGTGGTGTTGCCCAGGAATCTTCATCACCACCTCTGTTTTCTCTATGTTTACCTGAAGTCCTATCTTCTCTGGATGCTTGTTCTGCCAGCTTGTTGCTTTTCATCAGGCATATATCATCGGCGAAGTCCAGATCCTCCAAGTTTTTTGTGTGAGTTTATTTTATGCCTGTTTCCTCGTTTCCCGTTTTCTGTCGCATTATCCAATCTACTGCAATCAGGAAGATCATTGGTGATAGTAGGCAGCCTTGTCGCACTCCCGTCCTCACTTCGAAGGATTCCGCAAGTTTCCCGTTGTGGATTACTTGGCATGCAGCAATGTCGTACAACTGTTGGATGAGATGTATAATTGTCGATGGGACCCCTTAGTATCGAAGTAGTTGCCAAATGACCTCTCGATCGACGCTGTCGAAGGCCTTTTCAAAGTCGATGAAGTTGAGATAGAGAGGTGACTGACGGCCATTCCAAGCTTTGTTCAATGATGATCCGTAGTGTGGCGATTTGATCAATACATGACTTGTTTCTTCTGAATCCGGCCTGTTCCGGTCGAATTTTTCGTCCAGGTTGGCGTGTTTGATTCTCTCCAGGATGATGTGGATTAGTATTTTGCTTGGGATGGACAGGAGCATAATTCCACGCCAGTTTTTGCATCGACTTAAGTCTCCTTTCTTTGGTAGTTTGAATAAGTATCCGTTCTTCCAATCCTTGGATACTTTGCCCTCTTTCCACACCTTCTCCAGTAATAGCGTCATCAAGTTTACTGTTGTCTCTGGGTCCATTTTCAGTGCTTCTGCTGGGATTCCATCTGGTCCTGCTGCTTTTCCAGCCTTTAGCATCTTGATTGCATTCAGGACTTCTGATTTCGTCGGGGGATCGATGTTCACCAGTAGTTCTGCTTCCGTTGTTGGTATTGTTGGGCGCGTTGTAGGTGGCGGACGATTTAGAAGTCGTTTGAAGTGTTCAGCCCAGTGTTTTCTTTGTTTTCCATTGTCATCCTTTACTGGCTTAATCTGTGTCGAACTTTCGCCCGATAGGTTCCTAGTTGTTTGGCGGAGTGTGGCGAGTTCTCCTTTGCCTGTAGCTTGTTCTGCTTCACTTGCCATGGCTTTATAATATTTTCTTTTGTCTTCCCTGACACTCTTCTTTACTTAAGGAATCATTAATGGGAACTTTTCATTACCTTATCTTCCTCAATATGAGTCAATGTATAATTCACTGCATAAAACTCTGTTATGTTAATTTAGATTAATTTCCCTAAAGAAGTTCGAACCAGTTTGCCGAACGAAAAGTTGGAATGAATCATTTTAATTTCGCTGAGACCTTACAAATGTCTCCCTCTCACTCGGTGCTCAGTTATTTTGGAACTATTAGGTCAAATCTTGACCATAGTTCATATGAATGTATGCATTATTCAGTCTGTTTCAATTTCAAGTGAATAATCAACTGGTTTGATATACATAAACAGATGAACTACCTATATTTCAAATACGAAGTATAATACTTTGATTAGACACTAGTAACTAGTGTTATGCGTCTAGTCCTTTCTTTGGTGCAGACTGAATTCTATCAGTCAGGTTTGCAATGTGGCCAAAGTGATGGCGAGCTACCTAGAATGGTGGCCACATTGCAAAACCTGACTGATAGAATTCAGTCTGCACCGAAGATAGGACTGGGCACAGAGTTACTGACTAGCGTCTAATCAAAAATATCCAATACAGTCACACAGGAGGTTAATCGCCAGTGAGCCCCGAATAACTCAGTGATAACATCTCTGACTGCAGTCAGCTTTGGATGACGCTGTTTCGAATCTTAGAAGGGACAGAAGTTCCTTCAAAGTGGTCGCAGATACGCCTTGCTGACTGGCGAGCGCCGACAAGCACGAAAACTAGTTGGAAGGCGTCCTGTGACCAATTGCCTCCAACCGTCTAATTTTATCAAACGAAGTACAGTTTAAGTTTTTACTCAGCGAGGCATTTTATGAATAAACATGGTTGCATTATTTTATTGTACTAGTTTCATTTCAGAAATCAAACACCCACCGTATTCATCAAAACGGTAATTTCCAAGAACTGGTTTGTAGGAGGTTGATTTATTTCAGGTTTGATTGCCATGGTTCGGGACTCTCCCGCAGTACTCACCCACTGCGGTTTGGTTCAATGACCTTCCTAACTGTGATGAAGAAGCTGTCCAGTACTCCCTGGTTCTGAATCCTTCTGACATCAGTCTGCGGGGAAAATTGGAATAAATCTAATCCCTGCAAACTAACACCAGAAAAATAATTTTATGCATGCCAGTGACTGGTTACAGGATGAAATAGTCTGGAGTTCTAGTAACAGTCGTGGCCAGTCAGGTGCAGCAGGTCGGGTGTGAGGACAAATTCTACCCGATGATAATGACTGGTAGTCGTATTAATATGACAAATTGGTACAAGTTGCAACTCATGTGTCATTGGGTTGTATCCCACAGGCTGAATGGTGGACAAGATTGCCACCTAACCGGTAGGTCCTCGGTTCGAAACCCAGTGGTGGCTGCGTACCGATGGAAGGTCCCAAACTAGGCCGACACGACTGTTCAGCACTACCTGATTTTCAATAATTCTGTAAATGACGACAATCCATGATCAAACTTAAAGCTACCACTAATGAAATCTAGAACAAGACAATAACAAAAACAGTTGTCATAATAGAAAAGCAATTGAAACTGGAATAAAAATATTTATGAAATGAGAAACAAATTTCACTTAATTACTTCTTTCTTACTAACCAACCATCAGCATACAGATATTACGCCTTCAAACTAAACAACGCGCCATCATCAGATACCTGAGACACTCCACGTCTGTATCCGAATGTGAAAAACAATTAGGTTGAGAAAGTTAATAAAGTGTTACATTATTTTGGATAACTGATATTGAAGTATATTTTTTTCATCTGTTGCCTATCCCAACGCATTTGAAGTACTTTTATGTTGATTTGTCGCATTTTTGACATTTGATTTCGTGCTGCCTGAATCTGAATGTAAAATTGGTTGTGACAAACAAAATCTTGTCTCAGTGGAAATTATGGCGGAGATTTCACCTTCATCGGTATTCAGTTTATATTTGTCTAAAAATGTTATTTATATGTTCGACTAAATAACATGAAAATAACAATACAACCATATTCAATTTCATAAATAATAGTCACAACATACAAAAACTGGTGACACAAATTGAAAAATGTCACACGTAGTCAATGTTTAGAAGGACTTTTATATATTGATAATTGATATTTCACTAGACCCGAAAGTGTGCGAACTGATAAATAACTTTTTTTCAAGAATTTTCACATTTGGAACTTTATATTCGACATTCCAGATTCTCCTTACTGAAGATTAGTCTTTTGCTCACTAGTGACTGCCTTCAGGACGAAGTTTCCTGCTGAAGTTCAAGTGAGAATTCGTGACCAGTCAAGTGTGAGGATGGATTTCCCTGCGACGACATTGGTTGGTGGTCGCACCAAATCATGAATTGGTAGAAGTTAGAATTCATGGGCTGGCCAATGAGGATTCGGGTCCCAGTGGCTTAATGGTCTACGAACTTGTCTTGTAACCGGAAGGTCCTGGGTTCGAACCGTGTCGGTGGGTGCATACTGACGATGATTCCCTAACTAGGACGGAGGAAACAGCTGTTCAGTACTCCCTGCTTGTTTTCAATGGTTCTCTGACTGATATCAATCTGTGATCAACTCGTAAAAACAAAACTAATCCTTACAAACCAACTATAGGAAATTTTACACCTCTAAAAATGACAGAGGAATATGTAATACATAAATTAAACGTATATTTTAGAGTTAATGATCAAAATGAAACATTTCTTTGAAAAAAATGGAATCAGAACTTTAAGCACCAAATCACTGCAGTGTGTTGCGATTACCAAGGATCAATCGATATGTGTCATGAATACTCGATAAAGTGTATAACATATATATATATATATATATATATATATATATATATATATATATATATATATATATATACAGAATATAACAGTTAATATCAGTAAAAAGTTTGAGCATTGTGGATTAGATCAAATAAAGTATAATTATATTTTAATAGTTTACACACAATGATAAGTTTTGTTATTGGTAATATTTCGAGCAAAATTACTGCCCGTGTTCACACCACTGTTGGAATTGTTTTATTCACACATTTATGATTTGTACTCATATATATAGTTCATTATTATTATTTTTTTGTACATTCATGTTTTGTGTGTGCATATGTGTGTTCAGAATTATACTCCACATTCATTCATGTGTTTGTATTTAGAATTATATTCCAAGTTGTTGATAGTTGTACTGAGTCACCCTTGTTACATGTATCCGGTGTGACTTTAATGAATATCGATTCTGTTATGAGTCTTTCTTTCCATTTGTTCATGTTTGTTTTTAGAATACACACATTGTCCCAATCGATATTGTGGTTTTTGTCCCATGCATGTGCAGCTATCGATGAATTTTTTTCAAGATTTTTGTAAGCTTGTGTCCCTGTTGGTTGACCTTTAGTTAGGCGTTTATGTTCATTCACTCTTATTTTGAGTGATCTGGACGTTTGCCCCACATATTTAGTTGGACAGTCAGCACAAGATATTTTATAAATCAAATTGTTTTTATCCATCATTTTTATGGGATCTTTTAGTTGATTTATTTTATTTTTGATTAGATTTGTCGGTTTAAAGGTTGTTCGAATGCCGATATTTTTGAGGTTTCTTTGTATTGCCTCTGATGTACCATTTTTATATGGTATTGCGACTGTTTTTCTCCATTCTTCCTTCTTGTTATTCTCCGGTTTTACCCTCTTTTTTCTCTTTTTTATATTATCTTTTATAAATTCTCTAGGGTAGTTGTTTTCGAGTAGCATTTTGAATAGGACTTTTATTTCTTTACGCTGGTCCTCTGGTGCTGTTGTAAGTCTACGTATTCTATCTGCAAGACCTTGTATTAATCCTCGTTTTACCGAGAGTGGATGAGCTGAGTAATAATCAAGGAATCTTCCAGAATGTGTGGCTTTTCTATATATCGTTGTTTTTATGCTACCATCTGTCATTCTTTGTAGTTTGCAATCTAACATGGGCAGTTCTCCAATTTCATTCTCTAATTCCATAGTAAATTTTATTGAGTCGACGTGTCTGTTTATGTGTGATAAAAGTTTCTCAGTATCGTTTTTTTTCACTATTACTAGTGTGTCGTCTACATATCTCCACCAACATTTTAGTGATGATCTGAATGGTTTAAGGGCATTCTCCTCCCAATAATCCATGAATATGTCAGCTATAATTGGTGAGATAGGCGATCCCATGGCTACTCCCTCATTTTGTTGGTATATTTTTCCTTCGAATGTGAAATATGTTGTTGTCAGACAGAATTCTACCCCTTTTATTATTTCTTCTACGGATAACTGTGTTCTGTCTTTCAGGCCATTATCTTCATTTAGTTTCTCTTTCAGTGCAATCATGGCCATTTGAATGGGTATTTTCGTATAAAGACTGTTTACATCAAAGCTAACTAGTATTTCTTCCTCCTCTATTTTAGTGGTTTTTATTCGCCTCACTAATTCAAATGAATCTACTATTCTAGCTTTTGAGTTGTCTCTTGTCGGTCTTAGTATTGTCGAGAGAAATCTGGATAGCATATACGTTGGTGTGTTTCTGAAGTCTACAATCGGTCTTATTGGATATCCCTCTTTATGCAATTTTATCTTACCATATATCCTAGGTACATTACAGGATTTTGGCATAATTTCAAACCATTTTGACTTACCAATTACTTCTTTCATTTGTCTAACTACCTTTGCTGTTTCTTTCATTGTTTTGTTGATGATCGTTTCAGCTGATTTAGTCATTATGGTATAGGGTCCAGATTGTAGATGTTCATTCATCTTTTGATTATATGTTGTTTTGTTAAGTAATACTGTTGTGTTTCCTTTGTCTGCTTGAGTAATGAGAATATAACAGTTTACTGAGTTGCTCATAAGTTTTTGACTATTGTGCAGTGAGTAGTCTGAAATGATAAATATTTTTGCACACGCGTCGATTTTTACATTATGCGAAAATACCTCTGTATACTGTGGTTTACACTCAGAAGGTCTTAAGCATTCATCTGTCTGAATGGTCTTGGTTGAAAAAAAGTTTTACACTGGGAATATTGATAGTCTTTTGAGATTGTCTAGCAAGAATTTAGTCTGTACAATGACCTCACTTTTTATCTTCCTGTATAAAATACATTAGTAACTAGCAGTGCCAGCAAATGTACAGAGTATTATTATTTGTTATTATTATCGTGCCCTCAGGTTCCAAGTGGAGCATCATAGGACTTCAACGACACATCTACACTTTGTCCTATTTTCTTATGTCCTCTTTAGCTGGGCCCACGATTGTCAACAATCTCTCATCTCCTCCTCACACGATCTCTTCCATGTCAGCCTTGATCCAACCATCCACTTGTCGCTTCCCATTAGAATTCCAATAGAGCGATGGCCTGCACTGAACGCGATATTCCCGATTCGCCTTTATTTTCTTCTGCATATTATTTTAACGATAGGTTCTTGGTTAGTTTTTTTCGCATAGTTTCTTGTTGCTAACTCATTCTTGCCACCTAGTCACTTGATCATCAGTATAGAGCCAGAGAAGGCAGTTAGTTGATAAAAGTACACACCTGGGTGTTGGAAATGCTTTTCGTGATGCTCCGTACAATATTCCGACTCATATAGAAGAATTGACTGACTGAATTCACATTTGTGTTGAAGAGAATTCGAATCTTGTTCTTTACGCTGATTGAGTGAGTGAGTGAGTTAGTTAGTGAAGCCGAAGATTTCCAAACTGATTTCAGGTTGATGAAGGCGTATCTTGCCTTTCCGATTCTGCCTGGCTGACTGTGACATCTTCATTCATGCTGTCCGACTACCTGTGGTCGAACCGATTCTGGTTGCCTAGATAAGTGAAGGAAGTAACCTCTTCCAAATTCCTCCCGTTGATGGTGGTTGATGTTGGTTGTTGTTGGCTCATTATCTTCATCACCTCCGTTTCAACCTTCTGTATGTTCACTTAGAGTCGTGACTTCGCCGCCAGCCACTTTGTTGGCTTCAATATACAGAGTAGATGCAATTAATTTAGAGTTAATAGCAAACAGTAGGCAAAGAAGTCATCCAATTCGGTAATAACAAGTACCCAAAAATACAAGCTAGAACTTCAGTGGACTGAATTTGTAAGAAATAAAATTTATGGAAGAGTTCTCATTTCATGTAATTAGGAACAAATGAGTCAACAAAGAAATCTCTCCTCTCGTAACTACACTTCATAGCTGTATAATTAATTATAGGGTATATATATGTAATTTAGGCTGACAAAAGAGATCAAAGGTCATTGTCAGTTAGTAATCAAATCAACCAAAGTATATGACTGATAACAATGTTTGAAAAACTGAGAGTGATCCTACATAATCAAGACAGTTGACGACTAATTAGTTGCGTGATCAGTAATCTATTAGAGATAAATGATAAGGAAAAAGACAACAAGGGATTCAGAATGGGAAGCAGAACTGAAATTATAAAACAAAACAAACAGACATGTGAAGACAGGGGCAGATCCTCCATGAAACCTAGGTGTACCAAAGAAACAACTAATAGTAAATCTACAATTCAAAGGAGATGCAGACATTGAGGTTCTCAAAAGCCGCCTGTTAAATGCAGTTCGAAGAACGTTCTCTGTTGCATCTCTACGCTTCACCTTCTCCACATAGGCTCCTGTTCACCAAAACGTTTAAGAAAAGATCCTGCTGTTGTCAGCTTCAATGTGTACTTACAAATTCAGTCGCTCATATGGAGACAAGTGCATATGCTGTACTAATGGAACATTATCTAAACGCTTGCATTAACACTTACCCGCATGGTTATCCAAATGTGAATGTAGATGAGTCAACAGCTCATTTCTGGAGCATAGTATTACTTCTGTGGCATCAGTAGAGACTTCTTTCAGAGTCTTATGCAAAGTATGATCAGGCTGTTCGACACGATTCCGCCTATATCTTCCTTATGCAGCTAATGCTTTAGCAATGCATAAGAAGAAATCTAAACTTTGTGTCCAAAAACGTTTTATGTAGCCTCTCTTACTACTGTGGCCCTAATACTATTGTTTTCCTTTGTCGATTTCCTTAATAACTGTGTTGTAAGCCCTGTGTAGTGTGTTGTATAATTTCTATTTTTCGGCCTATTTTCAATCCTTTCTTCTCTTTTTCCTTAACCACTATTTCCGAATGATTATTTTAAATTCAATTTTTTTAAATTTTCTATTACAGCATGATTTCACGTAATATTTTGATACAGGTATGGAATTTTCAGCCTGTGATATCGGTAGTCCAAATTTAGCAGGCCGACCATAGATATCAGGTGTGCGTTGGTTGGAGATCGAACCCCGGGCCATCTATATGGTCGGTGAGCGTGCTAACCGCTATGTCACTCAACTAATTGGTTATCAACCATCTTAATTATGTAGGATTATTCTCAGTTTTTCAAACATTAGAACAAGACATATAAGCGAACAGTATTTCCTTCAATTAGATCTTCTTCAGGCTTTACTCCAGCTTACATAGATTTATATTATAAAAATTTTAACCAGTGACGGTGAGTTTATGGATCAAATAATAATAATGTGGTAAATGTTTTGAACGTAGTTAATAACGATGATTATAAGGACTACTCTTTTCAACTCACGAATAGACCTGGACATATCTGTTCAGATGACTCCCTACAAAATGAGTTAGGATACATCCAAAATACACTGGCCCAAATGGGTTACCCTAGTAGATTTGTAAGGAGACAAATGAGCATCAGGTACAATGAAGAGAATCTAACAACAGTTGAAAACAGACAACTCTTCATAAAATTGCAATTTAATGGGGATGTAGCTAGCGAAGTCGTACATCTGAGATTATCAAGAGCGATAAAACGGACTTATACTGCCCCCACCCTCCGTTTGTCATTTTCCAGCTGACCAGTTTTGATTGCTCAAGTGAAAGACAAGCTACCTAGCTGTGCCACTTCTATGTGTATCTATAAATTTACTTGCTCCTGTGGAGAGAGCTATATAGCGCGAACAATTAGACAGCTTAACAAACGCATGAATTAGCATCTTCCTTCGTGGTTCAGAAAAGGTCAAATAAAATCTATAATAAGTTCTATTTTGGCTCATTCGATTGATAGCGGGATAGCGATTGACACCAATTGGACAAAAGTAGAGCCTTCAAAGTTATCGATCGCTTGCCATTGAGCCTTTCGAACTGAATTCGAACCCGTCTTTTACTCATAGCAGAAGCTATGGGAATCAATTCGAGAGAACAATCCTAGTCTTTGCATACAAACGAAGTTTGTTCTACCATCTGTCTCTCCCTTGGCCTAGGTGAATTCTATTCAAAACTCTCCCACCCTTTCTTATTTTCTATCTCCTTCGTACTTTTATGATTATCTGTCCACTTCACGTTTAGTATTACGTAACTTTTAAGATTTGACCTAATTTATTTATTGAATTGTCTGCATGCACACATATTACTACTTTCATTGTTCTCGTCGCCACCCCCTTAAACCTTACTATCAATATTTTGCTATCATTAAAATCATCGTTATTAACTACGTTCAAAACATTTACCACATTATTATTATTTGATCCATAAACTCACCGTCACTGGTTAAAATTTTTATAATATAAATCTATGTAAGCTGGAGTAAAGCCTGAAGAAGATCTAATTGAAGAAAATACTGTTCGCTTATATGTCTTTTTCTAATATTAATAATGAGAATACTAAAAGATTTTCAAACGTTATTATTACTCATATACTTTGATTTACTCTGTTACTAAGTGACAGTAACCTTTGACCTCTTTTTCAGCCTACATTGTATATTTCATCATCATCGGTCAAAGAACCATTGGAAAACCTGGCAGTATCAGACACCTGTTTATATATATAATACTATTATTATTATTATTAATTCCTTGACGTTCCCAGTGGAACATAGGGCTTCAAGCTGGAGGTTTGAAGTTTCTGTAGCAGCGTTTATTTTACAGGATGGGGTTGCTAGCCTCATGCCCAACCTTTCCTCTTTACCAGCTTTATTTCTGCCTTAATGAGGTAAAGGTGTGCGTCGGCGGGGGATCGAACCCCGCAGCATGTGCATGGTCGGGAGAGTCTTAACCGCTGTGCTACCGACATACATATATACATGTAATTACCTTCTAAATAAATGTACAGCTCTGAAGTGAAGTAATGAAAAGGGAGATCTCTTTTCTGACCCATTTGTCCTATGGAAGTAACTGGCCACCGAGATCACTTCGTTAACATTATGCCTACACAGAAGACGAGGCCATAATCATTATTTCAATGTATCCAAAATTGTATAAGCTTCACAAGCTTTTTGAATGAATTGGAAACTTCCCTTTTAAATTACTTTTGCTAACATTCTAGAAAAATGGCTAAAACATTCTCACTAACAAGGATAAAAGCAAAAAAGAAAAAAGAAGCTTTCTCACGTTTAGCATTCATTTGTATCCTCTAGAAAAATCTGTTCTTCACACAATCACTCAATGTTTAAAAACTGCAATTCTTAATTTAATCTCCTCTGTTTAAATCTTAATCTAATTTGATACATTTTTACTTATTAAAAAAAAGAAAAGAAAAACTGAGTTGAGTTAATCTCAGCTTCATTATTCTGATTCTATCTAGTTGGTCTTTTTCTCGTGTAGATAGAAACATGTATATATACATCCTATGGAAATTTTGAAACTCACTCTTTAACAACGCTTTAATTAACTGATTATGTGGATATATATATATTATATGTATACATACTTAAACAACATCTTGAGATAACTTCACTCAACAGTAAATGAAGTTAGACTCAATGAATAATTTGGGTGTGCCTCCGCCCCCCTCCAACCTCGCCTTCTCCCTACTAATCTACTTATTTATATACGGTTATTCCATTCTTCAAAAATAATCCATTTAATACCTAATTTCTTAAAGTGTATACATCTAATTTTTATAAGATTACTCTTGATGTAAGTAAAAGCTTAATATTTCTCTTTTCCCTGATACTTTTTTCTCTTCTATTCTGTTTAATCTCTAGAATGAATATTTTGAAAGAGATCGTGATTTTCTAATTTCTATGCTATCAGGAAAGTATAAACGGGAAGTCTTTGTTTTGCTTTTTCAAGAGTTGGTTTGTAAGGATTAGTTTTTGTTTTTGACGAGTTTGATTATGGATTGATATCATCAGTTAGAGAACTATTGAATACAAGCAGGGAGCACTGGACAGCTAGCTGTTTCATCCCAATTTGTAAATGCTCGCTATTGACTTGCTAAAGGACGAAATTTCCTGGAGTTCTAATGAGAAGTCATGACCAGTGAGATCCAACCGGATGTCACGTGTAAGGATCGATGTTCCAACGACGATATTGGTTGGGGTCGTGCTAAACCACGAATTGGTAGAAGCTAGAATTCATGACCTGGCCATTAAGGAATCGGGTTCCGGTGGCTGAATGGTATACGAGTTCGCTGGCCTTGTAACCGGAAGGTCGCGGGTCCGAAACCTGTTGGTGGGTGCGTACTGGCGATGATTCTCAAACAAGGATGAAACAGCAGTAATATTTTCTTTGTAGAAAGTCTGTTACTCGACAATAGCGTGGCATTCTATGATGTATTCGAGCGACCTCAAAATTCGAAATGAATAACAAACTGGGTTTCTTGGATATTTCAGTGACTAGAAGGAACGATAGAACGATTAAGCAATCTACATTTCACAAATGGATATGAAGTTGACAATATTTTCATCTTGTGGATTCAGAACACAAGGCTGATGTTAACCAGGCTTTCACAGTCATTTACCGCATACCAACAAATCCTAACTTCGCTTTAAGAGTTCGTTTACTAAATGTTGCTGAGGTTGGCCGTTGGGATCCAGATTAAGAAGCTTTTGAAGCCATTGTATATCATGTGTTAATTAGGTGTCTGGAAAGAAAACCGGAACAGTTGAAAAGAAATCAAATTTTATCTACTTAGTCTACAAAAGGGAAGAAGTATCCAAAAGAATCAATGGTGAATTGAAAATAACATTTCCCTCCACCAGACTCATTCCAATCTACTAAACGGTATGCTCATCAACTCAATGAAAAGTAGATAAATATTCTGCTCATACCAAATTTAACTATCCAAAGACTTTGTATAGGATGTATGGAGTTGAAGAGAATCCACGGAATAAACCGTGCTCGTATGATTCTTCTTTCTTTTTTCTAACTAACTGGTGAAGTGAACCGGTTGTATGGAATCTATCTTTCTTAAACTACCATCTATGGATGATTATATCATGCATCTTGTAGCTCAATGGCTTCGGTCAGCAGTTAGGCTGACATTCTACACCACATCTCATTTCCTTACACCTTGAACACTTTCGACTCTTATGCCTGAGATTAAAAGACGAAATTCTGTGTACTCTACTTTGCTGGGGTGACACATATATGGGCAGAACCGATCTAATGCTCTAGTATTGCCGAGAAGAACGTGTAACTTAATTTAAGTAGAAATCCATTCTCATCAATTACAAAGTATTTAATAATGTCAAAATTAATGACTGCTTCTCAATTATTTCACATAACTCTAAAATAAGGTCATTTAAGGTGATATGAAGGACTTCGGATTTATCACGTACATCTGAATCTATGTGCGAAAAATGCAACTGACTTCAATCTTTGTCTACCCTGGACTACTTCAACCACTAAAATATGGTTGGTTATTAGTATGTACTTTTGTTTTTTATAAATGGGTTATTATAAACCGTCTTAGTTGTAAAGCGACTGTAGCGAATCTATGGTGATATCATCTCAAGATATTCGTTTTTCTAATTTTATTACTTGGAGTTACGAGTGGAACATGGGGCTTCAAACTTCAGCTTTGAATTTTAAATAGAGGTGATGTTTTTATACGGGATAGGGTTGCTAGCCTCACACCCACTCTCTCCTCCCAGTTCCGCTTACAACTGGGTAGGGGAGTAAAGGTGTTCCCCGGCTGGAAATCAAACCCTGGACCACGTACACGGTTGGCGAGCGCTCTACCGCCAAATCACCGACACACTTCTCTCCTTACTGCCTTATATATCGATACATATATATTTATATGTGAAATCGCCATTATTATCGATTTAGAATTCAAATTACTGACCACATATATGGCAATTTGTTATCATTCGAAACCCCAGATGAGGACAACATTCAAAGACATATTTTTGATGAAATAACCTCAGGCGGACAGTAATTATGATCGTTTGGCTATCAATATCCTGATTTGAGGGACTTAGCTGCAATTTCAAATAAATATGATAAATCCTGGTACGATTATCGTCAAACTAAACCCCCACCAACCAAGTTTCATATAATCACAGTGTTATTTCATATTTTATCATATCAATTTAAAGGGATGGATAACTGGACATCACTTTATCAAATAATACAGAATGGGAACCGAGAACTAATCAACATTATGAATAAACAGTATCTGTCAAAAGGAGAGTAGTACTTGTGTGAATCAGCTAACCCCATCCCCCCTCCCTGTATTAAATTCACCCTTGATGGTGAAGCCATTTGCTGTAAGTTCTAGTCATTCCCCAAATAAAAGCTTGCATCAAATAACATGAGTGACGTTAAGGACAAAACAATATATTCTTTCTAGAGATGCTGTTGCAGACTGTATTCAGAAAACTGTGGCGTTCATATTCATCAGTGCGAAATGCTTCTGAATTATTTAACGATTTGGACATCGTTTTCTTCATACTGACAACCACTTTCCAGTGGTCAGAAGTTTCGTCATATAAAACAGATGCCTAATTTAGATGTTGTATAGAAGTGTTTACACGGAGTCACTAGAAACTTGTTTTGTTTTCCCATCTGATTCTCCGGTAGCAGATTTATGCCACCTATTGGATGAAGGACTAACTCATTAATAGTTTTGCGCCGTACAGATCAACCATTGGATTAGAATATAAGAGTTAATAGTTCATAGGTTTTAAACCTAACTGTTCTTGTCTAGATCTTTGCTCTCCACCAAACCACCATTTATGTAGAAGAGATTATGATTCTAGGAGTTAAAAGTTCTTGCACAGTCTCAATCTTTTCAAATGTTGACATCAATTAACACTAAGCATTTTGAATATCGATCATTGAATTTAGTCTTAAGACAGTTCTCATTATTTGCATGAAAGAACTTTTTAAGCAGAAAATAAAGATAAGTACACTTTACAATAGTCATCAGTAAATTAATTCTAAAGTGGACTAATCTCAACCTACGCCTAATCGAGAGACTATCTATTTTCTGATCATAGTTTCAAGCAACCTTATAAATAAAATGTTTGCGTGTACAGGAAACTTGCTAAACATTCGACGCAAATAATACTTGAGGTAATTCAAATGGAATCGAGTTAATCTAAGGAGAATGTCTGTATTTTTTGAATTGTTTTTCCTAGACTTATTGTTATTTTGATACAGTTGGTTTATTGTCAGCGTGGGATATGTTTTACGATATTCAATGCATAAAATTTACTTGCCACAGATGTAAACAAGTAGAAATGTAAGACAAAGAAAATCAAGTTGTTAATTTGACATTTATTCTGCTTGGATTGAACAAATTTTTTAACACATCAGAAAGTAACTGAAGCGTACATAACAGTGTCAAGAGTGGAAAAATAGATTTAGGGATACAAATTACAGTGATTGTTTTTGCCTCTTCTCTTCAAGACAGACAACAGTTTATTACGTTTATTAATTCTACTAACAACAGCCACCTCTGTTCCATAGCGAAGATCGAATGGCCAGAAAGAATCAACAACACAAATCTCCAGGGATGAACGATTCAAGCATCTATCGCTCACAAAATATACTGTAGAAAGTGGAGATGGATTGGATACATTCTGAGGAGACTGCCGAATGGCATCGCCCGCCAGACCATTCCTCGAGTGGGATATCAGGAGAAGATAGTGTGAGGAAAAGATGAGATACTGTGGGCAGTCGTGGGGCCACGTTATGTCAACACTGAACTGAATAACCCTGTCGCCGACTGATATGATTGCATCGACAGTTGATATGATCGAATTGACTGATGCATGGGTATAATAGTACTAACGCAATGGACAACTCAGTTGATATGCTGGATACGTCTATTTGTCTAAGGTACCTTCGACTTCATTGAGCCACTCAAATATCAAAAGGCAAAGACTGGCCTGGAACTGTCAGGATACGGTTTTTACTAGGAAAAAACGCTTTGCATTGAAATATACTGTTTGACACATATAAGTAGGCCTAGGACAGTGGAAATAGATTGTGCCAATAGACAGGCGATTCGGCTAAGATAGGCGAAAAATAAACATTCTGATAGGTTGGCGATCTGACCAAGACTAAAGTGGAGAAAGGTTGATGAAATTTGACAGTCATCCGATTACACGATGAATCCCATGATGAGTCGTAAGAGGATTACTATTTGAAGTCGATTCCTATCAGGCCATATGAAGAGGACTTTAGAGAATAGAATAAAGTGATGTTTTGCTGAAGCTCTATGTTCCATTCAGAACCCAAGGGAACAATAATCATAATAGTAATAATAAATTCTGAAGTATGAATAAGCTGAAGGCGTCAACAGGCCTTCATAATAGTCATACATCAATTGATAAATAATTTACAATGAAAGTTTGTAATGTACTGCATCTACTAATGTGGAGAGATGACCCCTGCTTATTGGTATGATCCTCCTTTATCATTTCAGTTTAAAGGCTTGAAATTACAGGATAGTTATAAACGAAATGGTCAACCAGTGGACTATATGATCAAATAAATCTAATTTCATTAGACAGACAAATATTTTGTATCAAGAAATGGTTTGCAGGTACTTCGTTTGATTGGTTGGAGGATTTCATCATGAGCTGACATCAATTAGAGAACCATTGGAAAACCTGGGAGTACTGCCATACGGCTGTTTCGTTCAAATAGTTTGTGACTTTTCAGCAGTACTCACTCACCGCTAGGTTTCGAACCCAGGATTTCCTGGTTACAAGGCGAGCTGGCTCGTAGACCAGTCTACCGCAACCAGGAAATTGTTATTAGTATTATTGTTATAAGTATTCGGGATTTTTGGCAAACACATGTATAATTATACAGATACAATAGAAATGACGAAATTTTGGACAATATGCGAAAGGAAATTATGACAGCTTAATAAAATTCAGACAGTTTTACACCCTTGGAGTTACATCAACCCATTCCAATTCAACAAAGTAGTGTCTAGATTGATGGATGCAATAGTTACTTCTCTTTTAGTTCCAGTAGTCATAAGAAAGCTTTATATTTCCACAAACTATTTCTGTTTTTCTTAAGAAAGGAATAAACATTGTGAGTAGAATTTTATTTTGATAAAGTTTCACAGTGTTATGCAGTAATATTTATTAATGACATTTCGAGCACAGTTTATTGTCACTCATAAACATAACAAAATACTGACACAACTTTCTAACTTCGTTTATATAAATCCATATAAACTCACTAGTATAAGGGAATAAAATTCACATTGGAATCAGAAAACGAACGAGGAGAATTAGCTATGATGTTAGATTGTACAATAAAACGAATAGAAGAAGGTAAACTGCACACTAGCGGCGTTTATAAAAAACCAACGCATTCTGCTAATAGATATTTGGACTTTAATTCATCACCTCATCCGTTATCTGTCTGTGAAGGCAGGCTTAGATAAGTGTCTAACAAATCGAGCAATAGCACTAAGTAGTACAAGAAAAAAAACCTAAATGATGAAATAAAACAGATAAAAGAAAAGCTGGTTGGTGTTGAATAACTATCCTATGAAATTCATTAGGAAGATCAGAAAAGGACAAAAGCAAAATAAAAATAATGGTGAAATTAATAATGATAACATAAATAAGGGAGAATATAAGGCATCTACTGTAATACTATATAAGGAGGGACATTTGAAACTCTCCCTACGTAGGATTCTTAATAAAGCAGGAATTAGAGTTGCATTTAAATCTACAAACTCACTCAGACAGGATAAGCGCTGTAGGTTAAAGGACCCTGTCGGTTGACCCAATTAGACAAAATAATATAAATAACAAAATATCTTGCATTGACTGTGAGTTACGTCAACTACATAGGTCAATCTAGTAGATTAGAAGTAGTGAGATTATCAGAACATAAGAATTTAGCTAAGGTTAGAATGATTAACCCGGCGAAGATATGTAATTTAGAAACAACTCAGAAAATGCTCAGCATGCATTAACACACAGCCACATAATAGTGTGGTAGGTAGGTAGGTGGAGAGCGACAAAGGTTGATTACTGAATCTTTGTCCATAGAATCTACACCCAGCACATGCAGCAGAAGTGACCCATCACTTATACTGGAAATACGGAAAATACTACTTCCAATCAAATGAAGCGATGAAAAATAATGGAATTATATAAACGAAGTTAGAAAGCTGTGTGAGTGAGTACCTTGATATGATTATGAGTGGCAATAAATTGTGCTTGAAAAGTGGCCATTAGTAAATATTACTGATATATGATCTGTTCATTATTTAAGTAGTTGTAACAACAGAAGACAAGGGCCAGGCAACAGATCGTTTTATTATGAAAATCAACACGTATTTATACATATTTCACATACATTATTATAGCTTATGCAAGTAGACAAGCGCAGTCATCTGATTGGTTGTTTATCAGAAGTTAGGCAGACAAACGCAGGCTTCTGATTGGTTGTTTCGGGATTCCTCGACAAATAGAGTTCTCTATCTGCGAATCATATTTTGCCACGTTAACTTTGCTGTGATTGGTTGTTGAATCAGCCTTGCTCATATTTTCTCACGGCCTGCTCTCACCACATGGTATGAACTGACATTAAAAAGAAGTAAAAACTATAAATGCAAAATTAGCTTTTAATTTCTGTTTTCATTTTCCATGTGCTACTTTTGAACTTTCCGTTGAGTTCGACAGATTCTTTCCTTTTTTCCTCTCAGATGATTTTTTTTAAACGTCATCAAATGTGAACAGTTTAACCAAGTGACGAACACACTTGAGTTCATACTATGCGCTGCTGTCATCTGTGCAATTTTTCATTTGTGTCATCTATCTTCCTTCATCTGGAATGTTTAAACAAGTTTATTTACTTATATTTTTTTTTAAAAAAAAAGATAAGGCATGACCAATTCACTCTCTTTACACAAAATAAGGAAAGATTTTTAAATGGTTTAAAGGAAAGAGTGAACAAAAAGCACATGGGTCCGTTCATACGCATACTTCTCCATAAATTACTATTCTCTAACCTAATCCGCAAGAAAAATTATTGCTCCCTGATGTTGTATTAGTACTATAATGTTGGAAGATAAGAAGAGTTCTGAATTTCTGTTGTCCTCGTGTAAAATAAACAACTCAAGATAAAGAAATGTCTCCGTAACCTAATATAATCAGTGGATAAACATTCCTTCTCACTGATTATCGTACTAGTCCAATTCACAATCACTTGGAAGTAAACAGAAACTTTTGACCTAAATTGCTTAGTAATAAAAATAAAAGCAATGAAATAAACTAAGAAGGAGCATAAAACATGACAGAAGTAATCCTAAGACTGATCAAGAAGACAGTTCTGTACGATACATATTATTATTGTTCCCTTGGGTTCCTAGTGGAACATAGGGCTTCAACTGCACGTCTCCACTTCCTTCTGTCTTGCCTCTGCTGTACTTTTCACCTGCATCCATGTTAGTCCACACTGTTTCAACTCCTCTTCACACGATCTCCTCCATGTCACCTTTGCACTGACGTCCCACTTGTCGCTTCCCTTTCGGCCTGGTTCCACTCGAGCAATGGCCTGATGCACGCGCGATGTCACCCAGCGGCCTCCTCCTCAACGAGTGTCCAATCCATCTCCACTTCCTCTTGCATATTTGTTGGTTGGCGATTGGTTCTTGTTTTGTTTGTTTGTTCCCATAGTTTCCTGTTGGTGATTCTTTCTGGCCCGGCTATCTGATCTTCAGTATAGAGCCAGCTAAGACAGTTGTTGGTTGGTAAAGGTCTGCAACAGGCTGTTGGAAATATTCTTTGTGACCCACCCGCTGGTCAAGTTTCTGATCCGTATAGAAGAAGTGACTGACTTGACATAGTTTGTATTGAAAATCCTACCGAATTTTGTTGTTGATGCTGGCTAAGTGACGAAGATTTCCAGATTGGTTTCAGGTTGATGAATGTGTTTCTCGCCTTCTCGATTCTTGCCCGATTTGACATCCTCTTCCGTTCCGACTGCCTGTAGTTGAGACAATGCTCCCTAGAAATGTAGTGGAATGAAGTAACCTCTTTCAAATCCCTCCTGTTGATGGTGATTGACGCTGGATGTTGCTGCTGTTGTTGTTGTTGGTTATTTTCATAACCTCCGTCTTGTCTATGTTCATCTGGAGTCCTGTCTTCGCCGGCTGCTTCTTCGACCAGTTTGTCGGTTTTCGCTTGTAAGTCTTCGATTTCGAGTGACATCAATTATAAATCATCCACGTGCGAAATCCAGGTCTTCTAGGTTCTTCGCGTCGGTCCAGGGTATTCCTGTCTTCTCGTTTCCCACTGTCTGACGCATAATACAATCCACCACAATTGGGAATATCATTGGTGATAATAAGCACCCTTGTCTGATTCCTGCGTTTATTCCAGACGCATGATACATAACCGAATGTATCAGAATTGCATATTTATATATTCAGTTAGTAGCACACAGTGTAGCCACCCAAACCAACTCGGTATCATCTGAATACAGGAAACCGATTTACGCTTCCTACTATATGGCTGACAAGATTTCCTTTAGACACGCACAGTGACACAACACTCCGAAGACATCAAATACTTTAGTGTTCGCGGTTGGAGTCTATGTGTGGTTCTTTTCAGCAATAATAATACATCAAAAATCCCAAATTACTACTGCATAAGTACCGTTAGTCAGTGATGTACACGACGTTTTTTTCAGATTACAAAACGAGTACTTAGAATCGAGTAGAAGAGTCCCAACAATGTGGGATCGAAACTCTGTCCGTAGGAATCACACACCGATGCTTTCCGAAGATAGTTCAAGGTTAGAATCACCTTCATTCACTCAAACAAAACCACATCGTACAACACATTATCAATGTACCGCACAACTACACGAAGAAGCATTAAAATTAGAGATTTAACAAAGATGAAGACAAATATTGGGGATCACACTAACATGTGACATTCAAATGTCATGACACTGAGGTACAGTCAAGGAGAAAAGAGGATAATAAATACAAAGTCAGTTGAAACGTCGAAAATGGTATAAATGCTGTGGTTAGATCATCCAGGATGGATTTTCAAAAAATAACTTTTCCGTTACACACAGCATCTAAAACATATTTTTATGTGTGCATCATGTCGTCTTCATTCGACTGTATACCCCTGATGTCACTTCTATGTAAATTATTTTAGTTGAAATTTTCAGCGTGTATATGATTTTATTAAAGAGTATTTAACTTTGCGCATGGTTCTTTGTAATGCTATCCACAATTCTTAACGATCAGTCAGTCAGCTACAGTTAAAAATAAATATGCAGACTTCTGAATTCACGAGGTTTTCCACTGTATTGCAAATCCTGATGTAAGGGAACAAACAGTTCGGGGACAATCTAAAGGACTTGAACATATAACATTCGTTGAATTACAGAACCTGACATTGTTATAGCCCCGGTATGAACACTGTGCATGGATTGAGGTGCAAATTTCAACCTGATCTCGTTTTTAAGTACTGTTTGGAGAATGAGTTGATAGCATTTTAAGGTAAGAATTAGTATTGAAGTTAGGGTTCTAGTTAGGATTAGGATTGAGTTATGTCTTAAGGTTAGGGTTAAAGTAAATATTGAGGGTACGGCTAGAGTAAGGAATCCTTTTTATTCCTTTGTGTTCCGAGTGGAATATAGGGCTTCAAGCTGTTAGTTCTGAAGTTTCAGTAGCAGTGATTGCATTTTTACGGGAGTGGAGTTCCTAACCCCTTCTCCAAGCATCCCTCTTTAGCTGGAATACTACCGGTTTAGTGACGTTTAGGAGTGTGTTGGCTGGGAATTGAAACTTCAACCCTCAGTGTGGCTAGAGACCGTTTTACTGCTGGACCACCAACGCACTAGGTTAAGGAGGAGAGTGTTTCATTGTTTATTTACTGGGAACCATTTCGATAACAATGAAATCTAAAAACTGATACTCTTAATTGTATCTAGGAAGTATTTTTTGATTAACTAGGAGCAGAATATTGTCTTTAATGTTTATTATTGCTATACTAATTTTTTCTCGTAAATAAAAGGCTTCCTGATGTATAATACACGGCAGGTTCTACAATCTGACGAATGATATGTGTTCAACGCCATTAGTATGTTCTCACTCAATGGTCTGTATAATTTATGTTTGCTCATTTTATCTTCATTTCACCTGAATACTTCTGTAGCGGACTAACAAGCTAAGCTCGTTTATACGTGAAGGGAAATAAAAAAATAAATATAAACTTGCGTTAAGGTGGTTAGCTTTTATTGTTCCAAAATACACAAATAATGACATACATAGGTGAAGTTATAAAATAGTCTTTTTTTATCTGCTATTACTCACTCCACGCAGGGGTATATCAATAGCCCGACACGTACTTGCGAAAAGAAAAGGAGGTTGATGCGGAAGATCCAAAATGTAGATCTACGGATTACTCACCGACCAGCGATGATTGACACTAGGGGGAAGCAGAAAAACTAGAGAAGGATAGTTATATCATCCATAGTGCGCGGTGAACAAGATGGAGTCCATTATTCAATATATCACCCATTATGTGTAGTGAATCCACTGTTTTCAATTTTTTTTTTACAATGAATGTATAATTTGATATTTTTCAGCCTCCACACTTCATAAATTTATTCAGCATTGTACGAAACTGAGTGAATTTAGCAGATGCTTCTGGTGTTGTTGTATATTTGCCTTTAGAATCAAACTGATGACGTAATCCCTAGGTACTGCTAAAGGCAATCGGCCACAGGAAGCCTTGAACCTAAGTTTCGTGCTAGTTGGCACTCACCAGTCAGCAAGACGTATCTGCAACCCCGAAGGAACTCATGTCCCTTCTGAGACTCGGACCCGCGTCACCCAGTGCTGCAGTCAGAGACGTTACCGCTGAGTTATTCGAGCCCACTGGCGACTGACCTCCTGTAGGACTGTAGTAGATATTTTGATTTGACACTAGTAACCAGTGTGATGTGTCTAGTCCTTTCTTCGCTGTAGACTGAATTCTATCAATCAGTCAGTTTGTAATGTGGCCACCATTCTAGGTAGCTTGCCATCACGGTGCTCGTTGATTTGATGATATTAAATGATTGAAGGTAATAGGTAGGAATCCTTCAACTTAGGTTTAGTGCTAGTTGGCACTCACCAGTCAGTATCTGCAACCACTTGAAAGAAGTCATGCCCCTTCTGAGATTTGAACCCACATCATCCAGTGCTGAGCTCCAAAACGTTACCACAGAGGTATTCGGGCTCACCAGAGATTGACCCCCTGTAGAACTGTATTAGATACTTTTGACTGGACACTAGTTAATAGTTAGTGTAACGTTTCTAATTCTATCAGTCAATTTTGTAGTTTACTGTGTTGTAGTATTTGATTTCTTTTAAACGGGTTTTGTTGTAAACAAGTAGATGATACGCGGTTATATTGAAGAAAACAGGTGTCAGTGTTAAACATCAGAGTTATCCCTATAATAATTTTCTCATAAAATAATTAAACATTTTTATTAATTTCCTGTTTGTAAAATATTTTACCCTGGAAATTATTAAAGTGAGGTATTATTTGAAGCTTAAGTATGAAACTTGAACTATATTAGTATCCACACAGAACGACGCTTATGCTTTCCACCCTTTTCCGGGGTATCTACTTTAATCTGCTTTAAAGAGGAAATATTCGTGCATGGATTTCTGCTTCATTATTCTCCTAAAAAATAAAATAAATGAAGTAAAAAAGAAATTATAAATTTCCTGTATATATTCATTTTTAAATCACGAAATGTAGCGCAGTTTTAAATGTATTCAATTGTGAATAATTTCACTTCAAAACAATATCCGTCACCAGTAATGGGACTTGACAAATATGAAAAAGTATCATATTCTCATTCGTGTGCATGTTGTATTAGAAACTAAATCCGAACTGAAAACAACTTCTTTTTTTTCATTTTTCATTTTTACTGTGCTTATCAAAGGGAGGAAAAAATTTATGCAGCAAGAGGATATTGAACAAGTGACTTGTTATTTATTCATTTAAAGACCATTGAATTTTAAATGTCACTTAAGTCTATACTTATTACAACAGAATAACTATTAGTTAACTCTGAAAGTGAAGCAGGTGAACTTTAGATACCGAACAGGAGTACTTAGTCAGATGAAGACAGTGAAACAAGCTAACTAACATTGGATTCGTGAAAGAAAAGGTTTTAATGAAGTGTAACAATTAATACATATGTGTAAAACTTGGGCACTGTGGTCGTAAGTAATTCTATATTAGTTTGTTTATTGGATATATCACACAGTCAGTGAAACAGTAATACTTACTGGATAGGCATAATTTTTGTAGAATTTCTATCCCGCTTCTATATCTGTCCATCGGAACTGGAGCTCCTAGACGTTGGTATTTAGGAATGACTTAATTTTTCAACCATCACATGTTGAAAACACGATGATTTTCATATCATGCTTCAGTTTTGCGAAAGTCAAATGAATTTATTGATCAGGCTTCGTACAGGAAGACCAAAAGTCATAAAACTGTAATAATAATAGTAATCAAAATGACCAGTTGCAGCGAAGAAAATTTTCTTTTCGATGAAGTCATCAACCAGGCTGTACATTCGTGTATTTAAATCAAATGGATGGGAAAGTTCCAGAATAATGTCCGGTCAAGAGTCAAATTAATAAAAATTACAATTGCGAATTAAAATGACATAATAAACAGGGGGGATGGATGGGGTCGCTCTAAATCACGAATTGGTAGAAGTTAGAATTCACGAGCCATTGAATCGGGTCCCAGTGGCTGAATGGTATACGAGCTTGCCTTGTAACCGGAAGGTCCTGGGTTCGAAACCCAGTGGGTGCGTACTGACGATGATTCCCAAACTAGGATGAAACAGCAGCTGTCCAGTACTCCCTGGTTTCCAATGGTTCTCTAACTGATATCAATCCGTGATCAACTCGTAAAACATAACTAATCCTTACAAACCAAACTATAGAAAGGATGGATAAAACTCAAATGAAGTAGCATCATAATTTATAAGATTGACATATTATGCAGTTGGGGGTTAGAAATGTAGAATTAACAAGACAGACAGGATGTTTGGATAAAAAATCTAGTGAGATCATAACTAATGTGATGAATAATTGTTTACGCAATCAGGGATCAAATATGTAGAAATAAATAAATGACAAACCAGACAGGAAGTTCGGATATGAAAATATGGTAGTGTAAATAAAGATTAAGAAAAACTTAAAAATAACGTGAATAAAGAGGAAGTTTGTATAAGAAAGTCAATGGGATAGTAACTATTAGAAGAATTACCTGTTTATGATGGCCATGGCAGGGACAATGGTTGGACGTATTTCTTTCCGATACATAGCGTATATTTGAGCTTTTGGATAGCTAGTGCCTTGGCTATACCCCAATGTCTTAATTTCACCCCCTTTGATAGGTTTGATTGAATCTTGCTTACATTACTTTGAAGGATTTTTCCAATGGCAATGAATGTAGTGAATTGACCAGATGTTCTGTCACTGAACTGTATACACGCTTTTGGTCTTCTTTTACTAACCAGGCTAAGTAGCGTTCACGGGTGCGTTTTTCAAGTTGGTGCGTGGTACAGCCAATGTACTCAGCTCCACAAGAGCAAGTAAACTGGTATATGCACGTTGAGGTGGCCCAATGCGACAGCTTGTCTTTCGCGTTCTGACTGAACAGTTTCTTGCAGGAAAATGTCGGTCATAGGCTCGCAGCGAACTATGTTTTCCTCAGCGATTTCGAAGGGCGTTTACGAAGGATTTCTGCTTCAATATCACCTTTGAATTCTAGATTATACAGAAGGATTTTCTTTGGAACGTATTGGACTTGTTCGGAAGTCTTCTTACATTTGAGATTCTTGTCTATGAACCTAAGCGGAAAATCGTTTTCCATCTGAGTTTTTCGGAGATTACGCAGTTCTTCTTCAACCACTTCTTAGCCGCATATCTTCCAATTAGTCACGCCTTCTACATTACACCCTACATTGCGCAATACTTTTTTGCGGAAAACATTTCACCATTAACTGATTGGTTTTGTGAATTCTTTGTTCAGTATAACTACGACTGTACCCCTAATGAAAATCAATTGTCGCAAAGAAAATTTTTTTCCCTGTTTACGTCATTTTCTTATGACTCAATATGCGAAATATTTCGTTCATTATCAAAATCTGTTGAACAAGTGTACACTATGGACAATACGTTAAGTGGGACTACAATAATGTGTCCTATCGCTCGTCTTAATCTGAACTCAAACATTAGATACAGTCGATCTGTAGGTAGCATTAAGATTTACCCATCGGCAGTCCTTGTTAAAATGCCAAACACCTCTGTACATTGTTAGGAACGACCAGCAGTATACAATCGGCATCGGTTTTGTGCTGACTGGAACTCTTCAACAGGGTGTGTTTACACAGATGCAAAGGAATTGCCATCCCCTCTGAGAACTCCAACTATTTCACTCAGTACTGAGATCAGGAACATTACCAGCAGGCCATTCAAGCCGAATATCTTATTATTATTGGCTTTTACAGAGATTATCCCGTACGACACCATGGAAGATATAGCATGGAATCAAGAGATAACTACTATTTGCTTCTAATAAAAACTACCATTACCATTTTCGTATAAATACTCACTTGGTTGTTATTTTTGTTCAACTTCTAGCCTAAGACTATGCTTGGATTTATTACATGAATTGTACACTTCTTCTACATGACTACCGCTCTTTATCTCAATGAAACTGCTGACCATAAAAGAAAAGAAAAAAACTGTCAGTTTAACTTCAGTAGAATTAAAGTAAAACTCTTTGTTTTTCCATTTTGATCCTTGAACTATCTATATTGATTTGTTTACCCTCCTATTTCAGGTCATTCATACATCTAAATAATTAAAAAAGTAAAAAAAACAAACAAATAAAAAACAAGAATGAATTATGAATTGCAAAATGATGACAGAAATAGGCTACATATGATGGTGATTTGTACTCAACGAAACCATCAATTACCGCAAAAATTGAAGCGAACTCTTAGTACTTAAAGCATAAAAGCAATTCATTAATTAATTGATGAATTAATTAAGTGAAGAAAAGTAATGATCTTAGGTGAACACTTGACCTAAATAGATAAATAAATAAGTAACTTAACAATCACAGTAATGCAAAGTGCTCAGTATTCCCTGACTAGATTCCTGTTTTGCTACTGTTATTCCTCTCTTGCTTGAAGTACTCAGAGATAAAACAATTAACACAAAGATTAGGATTTCTTAATAAAACACTTGAAATCACAATGAAATGCTATTAAACAGTCTTGTAACACACGAAACCTCGCCTCGTTTATCAGCTCGCTAGTTTTCTAGCCGGCCCCAAGCCCCGGAAAAGAGATAGGGTTGGGCGTGAGGCTAGCGATCCTACACCAAAAAAGCTATCAAACTACTGCAGAAACTTCAGCTCACAAAAAATATATTAAAAAACAAAAAAATCAAAAAAAACTTATACTTCGCTTAAATCGGAGCGGCGAAATGACACAGTGGACTGGTGAAAGCCAGCTTTCGGGAAGCCAGTCACTCAGCTGATATTTCTTCGCTCGATGAAAGCAAGAATAAGAATAAGGATGTAGAATGTCCGTACAATATACGAGAATAGAAGGGCTGGCTAGGTAGACAAAGTAATGAGAAGATACGGCATAGAAGTGCTGGGTATCTGCTAGAGCATATAGAATGGATGTGGATTATCAAAATTATCAAATGGAGAGTCAATTATCTACTCCGATCACCCAAATGACAACCATGAGCACAATGAGGCAGTGAGTAGCAGTCATGATGTTACCAGTGGCAGCCAGAGCCATAATGCAGTGGGAACCAATCCCCTCATCCGCGATCATGACACCAAGATTCAACTCAACAGGAAGGAAGGAAGGTCACAATTATTCAGTGCTACGCACAATACTGCAAACAACCGGAACAAGAGAAGAAGGAAGATTTCTACAGACAACTACAAGCAGTGACGGACAACTTCCTAAATGATGACATCAAAATCCTGATGGACGATATGAGTGCCAGTCGAGGAGATAATACAGGAAGAGAACTCATCATGGGTCGAGAGGCTGTTGTTCGAAGAAATGAATGAGAACGGAGAATTATTCGCAGAGTTCTGCACTTTCAATGATCTGGTGATGGGGAGGTAGTGTGTACAAACACAAGGATATACACAAAGCAACATGGATTTGGCATGACGGGCACACTAATAACCAGATAGATTTCATTTTAATGCTGTTCAAGGAAGTGGAGACGCAGCCTGCTAGCTGGACACAAAGTCGAGAAGGGGAGTAAATGTAGGCTCAGACCATCATCTAGTTCAAGGAAACGTGTACAACTGTTACGGGAAGTAAGAAGAGACAAGACAAGGGATGGCTGTCAACGGACACCTACCTGGAAGCCAATAGAGGAGAGGAGAGGAGGATGGTGAAAGCGAAGATGACCCAATGCAATAATGGGGAATTGTGGAGAAGCTAAGTTTACTGTGCACTGCGCTAAATAAAGAAGTGAAGAAGAGTGCTAGGAGAGAAGAAAAGACAGTTCTACGACATACATTTGACCTTAATAAATAAGTAAATTAACATTCGGAATAATTCAAAATGCTCAGTATTCACTCACTAGCTTCTTATTTTAATATTATTATTTCTCTCTCGCTTGAAGTATTCAGAGATAAAACGATTAACAGTAAGACTGGAATTCCTTAATAGAACACTTGAAATCACAATGAAATGTTAGTGGACAAATTTATAACACGCAAACTATGAATTACTATTAATCACTATAACCGGAAGGTCCCAAATTTGAAACCCAGTGGACGTGTACTATGGATAAGTCCCAGACGAGAACGGTACAGTTGCTCAGTACTCCTTAGTTTTCCCAATAGTTCCTTAACTGACGTAATCTCGTAATAAAACTTGAAATAAATCTACTCCTTACAAATTAAGTCTTGGAAACTACTATAAATGCACATTTTCAAGCTTTATAGATTATGGTGAAAAATTTCTCTACACTGAATCGAATCCTCGAGTTTCTCAACCGTTCCACTGGATTTATTCACTACTACAATGATTAGCATATACAATACACAATAACCGAAAGGAATTTTCAAATGTGAAGTCAATATTCGGTGCAGTTAACGTACAAAGTGAGCTAGTTTTGCTGCATTCCTTAGAAACAACATTTTGTAAACACAAATCTTATGTTAACAGTCTAGGAAGAATGAATTCATCTTCAAGATGGTAAGTAATACTGAATAATATGGGAACTACTTCAGCACTACGATGTACAGTGCCCAAGTATTTATCAACCTCATTCAACTGCTGGCTATATGATAATGTTACGTGTCAGGTGATCCACAATGAAAAACTCAGCGGAGATTCGGAAGTGAATACATGAGTAAAACAAGTCTGTCTGCCTATTATCAACAATGATATTCCTAATTTTGGTGGATTAGATTGTGCGGTGCATTGTGAATGGAGAGAGAGAGAGAGAAGACAGGAATACGCTGAACTGACCTATAAGAAGACTCTAGAACATTTGGATTTCGCGTGTGGATGATTTATGTTTCATGTCACACGGAATCGAAGATTTACAGACAGTAATCAACAAACTGTCAGAAAAGGCTAGCTGGCTGGCTGGCTGGCACCGAAGGCAGGACTCCAGGTGAACATAGAGAAGGCTTAGACGGAGGTGATGGAGATAACCAACAACAATCAGTACCAATCATCATCAACGAGAGAGATTTCACTTATCTAGGAAGAACTGTTTTAAACACAGTCGGACGGCCAGGATGAAGATGTCAAACCCAGTCAGAATCATAAAGGCAAGGTACTCCTTCATAAACCTGAAATCAGTTTGGAAATCTTCTGTTTCACTCACTCAGCAGCATAAAGGACTAGATTAGGATCCTGTTCAACACAAATGTAAAGTCAGTCAGTGAGTTATGGTATACGGGCCAAAAACTTGCACTGTGCATCATGAAAAGTATTGTCAACAGCGGAATTTTTTGGTTCTGAAGATCAAATGTATAGAAAGAATTAGCAATAAGAAACTATGGGAACAAACTAATCAAGAACCTATCCTTGGAGATGAAATGGACATCCGCTGAGGAGACCGTCGAATGACATCGCGCACAATGCAGGCCATCGTTGGAGTGGAATCCCGATGGGAAGTGACGAGTGGATCGTCTGATCAAAAGTGACATGGAAGGGATCGTGTGAGGAGGAGATGAGAGATTGTGGACAATCGTGGACCCAGCTGAGGAGGACAACAGAAAATAGAACAAAGTGGAGATATTTTGTTGAAGCCATATGCTGTTCTACTCGGAACCTAAAGGAATAATAAATAGTAATAAGTGAATAAATAGCTCAAAATCACCTACATAGGCAGATATGACTGTTAGTCACATCATGGTGATCTGAACATCTAATGATCGTGTTATGCACTTATCAGAATTAAACTGAGACTGATTCAGTTTAAAGGGCCTAAAATCCACAAACCGCCAAGGTATTGTAAGGTACTGGTTGTGCAGCTGATTAGCTACATTATAATATCCCCTACTAAATTTACTATACTTAGTTGCCCAGTCAGTCAGTCAGTACTCTAAATTAATTGTAAATAATGATAAAAACGCAAATGAAAAAGACTCGCTCATTTATTAATGCGTTCTGATGATCAGTATATTTGAATAGAATAAAAAGTTAGGCTTACTTAGGCGAAAGATATCAGAAATTATCTGGCTTGCATGGTTGTAGTACTGACACATAGTCTGTATGTGTTAATAACACAAGGAAGCAGCAAAAAACGTTGCTTTCAAGCTCATCCGTACCCTTTAAAACAGAGCCGAAAACACCTGAAGCACCGACAGGTGAGTTAGACGTTTTATAATTTTACACACTTATCAAATCCAACAATCTACACCTGGTTTTATTATCTTTACCAATTAGCCAACTTGACAACGCAAAAATGACCCCATGCTGAGGAACGATGATTAAATTGTTATATAAAAGCTGAGATTTTTTAAATTATGGTCTAAAAATACTTTGATGAAGCTATTGGCAGCAGCATTAAATAACGAAACGTCAGTCAAAACAGCAATATCTTTTTGTTTTTCATTCATTGGGAAATACAAGAAAAGCCTTAATTACAGAATGGATTAGACGTTCATTTATTTCAAGTTAAGTTGGTTCAATTTGACCTTATCGTTTCACGTCAAGAGATAATTTGGTGCTATGGAAAGTGCACTACAATATAATAATATGTTGTATTATTATCATTTATAGTAATTAATATCATATCATTGTGTGCTTTATCTAATAAAATTGTTTCATGATGGAATTAGTCACATTAGTGGTACAAAACACAAAATTGCAAATCTGTTGTTAAACAAATCAGCCTTCTGAAATTGATAGTGTTTTTTATTCATTGAATTCAGTGTTTACTGACGTTTCTCTATTTAATGCTAATAGCTTTCTCAAAGTATTATTAAACCAGAATTTACAACACCCTTTTCCCCTGTGAAATGACTAAATTAACACGAATGTGATAAGCAATTTCATTATTAAAAAGACAGTTGCAGGGAAAAAATTTTCTTTTCGACGAAGTTATCAACCAGACTGTACATTCGTGTATTTATGATAAGATTTGTTTTTAGATTTTTAGATTTACAGCTTGATTCCACACTGTATTTTTGGTACAAGTATGGAATTTTCAGCATGGATATCGGTAGCCCAAATTTTGCAGGTCGACCATAGATATCAGGTGTGCATCGGCAGGGGATCGAACCTCGGACCATGTGCATGGTCGGCGAGAGTCCTAACCACTGTGCCACCGACGCACAAAATTATTTTCCGTCAAGGTTTAAAATAATAAAAATTACAATTGGGAATTAAAATGACATAATAAACAGGGGGACGGATAAAACTCAAATGAAGTAGCATCATAATTTATAAGAAGATTGACATATTATGCAGTTGGGGGTTAGAAATGTAGAGTTAACAAGACAGACAGGATGTTTGGATAAAAAAATCTAGTGGGATCATAACTAATGTGACGAATAATTGTTTACGCAATCAGGGATCAAATAAGTAGAAATAAATAAATGACAAACCAGACAGGAAGTTCGGATATGGAAATATAGTAGTGTGAATAGGAATTAAGAAAAACTTAAAAATAACGTGAATAAATGGATACATAGCTTGGGGTTTAAGCTTTTGGATAGCTAGTGCCTTGGGTATACCCCGATGTCTTAATGTCACTCCCCTTGATAGGTTTGGTCGAATCTTGTATATTACTTTGAAGGATTTTTTGAATGGCACTGAATGTCCTGAATTGACCAGATGTTCTGTCACTGAACTGTATACACGTTTTCGTTCTCCTTTTAGTAGCCAGGCTGGATAGTGTTCATGAGTGCGTTTTCAAGTTGGCGCACGAGCAAGTAAACTGATATATGTACGTTGAAGTGGCCCAATACGACAGCTTGTCTTACGTGTCTTGGCTGAACAGTTTCTTTCACTATCAGTTGGCAAATCTAGAGTAGTTGAGGTGAGATTTGGAGCTGGGATATTTTGCTTAATCCTAAACAGTTCACTTCATCCGCTGGATGTATTTCCTATGTAATTCCCTCCCCCCTTACTTCCTTTGTATCCTTTTAACTTGCTGAACAAGAAACCAAAGGGTACACTCCATTTAGTTTGTCAGTCTTAACCCTCACCTTTATCTAAAACATCTAAGACAGCAGAGAACACCAGTTCACATGCTCACAATAAATCCTGTTTCACGTTAGATATACGTGACTGGGTTCAGAGTTCCCTGATATCTAGCCCATATCTAAAAGGCATACAGTTCAAAAGTTCAAAGCTAAAGTTCAGGTTTAAGAATCAACTTATCAACTTGCTAGGATACTGTCTTTATGTACATACACCTTGTTTTATCAAGATCTCTCTTTTTCCTTCTCGTTCCCAGTGGAACAAAGGGCCTCAAGCTAGTGGCTTGAGGTTTCTGAAGCAGTGTTTAAGTTTACAGGGTGGGGTTGCTAGCCTCCTCATGCCCAATCTTCCCTCTTCACTGGCATTGTTTCTGGCTTAGCGAAGTAAAGGAATGCATCCGCCGGGGACCGAACCCCGGACCATGTGCATGGTTGGCAAGCGTCCTAACCACTGCGCCACCGACGCAGTGACTATGAGGAAACCTTTAGAGGTAGTACAACATTCGTCAAGGAATTAGGAAAAGTCATATTGAAAGTACAAGTCAGTCAAGCTGACAAACAGTTATTAATCCAATAAGTTTGCATATCGTTTTAATCCCATTGTTAATACATTAGTCATGTAGGAGTTAGTGGAAAAGACCAGCAAAAATATTGATCATTTATCAATATAACTCAAAACAACAAGTCATCAATCTACTTCAACTTAAAAAGAAAGTCGTATAGTGTTGACTTCAAAGTGTTCATTTGGTTTTTGTGTATGATAACAGCAACAGCAACAACAATAACAATAACAAATCGGTAACTAATAAAAGCAAAATAGGAAATAGAATATGAAGTGATGTTACTGGTTCCTTTGATCCTATTCATGAATGAAAAGGGGAAAAAAAGGTGATGACGCTAATTGAATAAGACAAGATACAAACACGTGACAACAAAACAAATAAACATAGTGAATACCTTTCTCTTTGATTTTAGCGAAAATATAGGTGTCAAAGAAAAACAACCTGGGAAAAGGAATAAAATAGGGATAATGAGGATGGAGAAAAGTTGAGGCAAATAAAGGAAAACAGAAAATATTTAAGCTTAATTACAGGTTGTTACAACTAAACCTGACGAGTTGTCATCTGAATTCGGGACCTCTACTTCCTACTGTATAGCTAACAAAACATCCTTCAGACACGCATCGTCATAGAGCACACATCTTTGAAAGTTAATAAATTGTCCGTTCTCTGTGGGTTTTTGTACATGGATTTTCTTAGCGAGTTGTCTACATTCCTTCGTGGTTGAACGTCAACGTCCGCATTGTTAATTTCAATAAACCAAGCTGTTTGATCTCTGCCTTTAATGGATACTGTAAAATAAATATCCTAATATTATTTTGTTGTCTCAGTAATGGAATGTTTCCCAACCATGCAAGTGGTCCAGGACTGAGCAGCCGACCAAGTCACTCTTAAACCTCACTCATTTAGGTGATAGTGAACCTTATAAAGTAAAAAGTTTCAGTATGAGTTTAGCAACCCCACTTAAAACTTCAAAGTTTAAGTCTGAAGCTCTACGTTCCATTTGGAACGCAAAAGAATGAAGAAAATACACTGTTCTGAGTTCCAGAGTGATGTAACTAGTTGTGAAGTGGCTCGGCCTACTTGAAGTTCATTAGCTGTATTTACTTTTACCTTATAGAATAGTGCCGTTTTTACTTGTATTTGATTCTAGCATTCTTCATTTCTGTGTGTTGGTGGCACAACGTTAGAGTGCTCGCCGACCACACAAGTAATCCGAGATCCGATCCTCTGCCGACGCACTCCTAGACCTTGATAAGCTAGGAATAAGAGTGATAAAGAGGGAGGCCATTTACCCCATCCTGTAAAAATAAACACCACTGCAATTGAAAATTAAAAGCTCTAGCTTGAAGTCCTATGTTTCACTGGGAGCGTAGAGAAATAAAAAACAAAGTTTTCATTTCATATATTGAAACGATATCCATTAATAATCTACTTACCGTCATCTGACCAATCAAACAGTACAAAACGTTCGCCATATCTTCTCATGCTAACAGTCACTAAGCTACTGACATAACTGACAGCCTCCCCATCATACTTTCCAAAGTTAACCAAAGCGACATATCAAACCCTTTGTGTAGTATTTCAACGAAATGTCGCGATAATACAGGATACCATTTTCAATGATGATAATACTTTTATGACGAAGGTTTATAGATTTCATTTGTCCATCTTTTATTGTGAATAAAAAAGTTGAAGTCACTAAGATATTTTATCATCGTTCAATATACTATAAAATATATAATATAAGTGGGAATTTCTATACTTTTCATTTTCAGTCCTAAGGTTTCAGTTGAGCCTCATGAGAATTCTAGATGAATTCTTCATGAATCACTTGTTTAGCTTAAATGTATAATGACCTTCATGACTGTAGATTGTTCTTCTTTGCCAGTAATCATCTGATGGTTTTGAGAGGATGCCAGTCTGTGTTAGGACGCCCGCCAACCATTTACGTAGTCTGAAGTGTGATCCTTGGCCAACGCACTCTTAAACCTCGTTAGGCTGGTAGTAGTGCCGGTAAAGCCAGAGGGTTGAGTTTGAGGTTGCAGCCGAAACTTCTAAACTCCAGTTTGAAGTTCTGTGTTCTGTTTGGAACGTAATGGAATAAAATAGATATTAAGGCAGTTTCGAGAGAAAATGAACTAGACAATCTTGTTTTGCACACAGATTCATGGTGAAGCCGTTGAGATTCACTGAGAAGTGGCATAAAGTATCAGAGAATTTAACTTCCTCTGGTAAGTCTCATTTATTCGATTCGCAACAATATTTTACATGGCTAAATGTTAAGAAACAAGGGGGAAATTCTTACTTTAATAGGTTTTTCCCTTAGTGATTGGTAGTTTTAAAGAGGAACATATATATGATTCCACAAGATTTCAGTTTTCTTTTTGTCTTCGACAATACCACAGAGATATTTTCAATAATAATAACAACATTATTCCAAACAGTATTTGTGGTACACATATGGAATTTTCAGCGTGCATTACAATATATATTTTGGTGGTCACTGACCTCCTACAGAACTAAGTTGCTGAAAACAGTCTGAATAATACTTAAGATCATACAGAATAATCCCCAGAAAATGAGTAAAGGGGAGCCTTCAGAAAAGTTGAAGGTTTGCAAAGCTGATAATAGATATGATGGAGACGATTTGTAGCTCAGGTGGATGATTTTAGTGTTGTTGTTGTTGTGTTCTCTGAGCTGTATAGTTAATTTGCAAAGCTTTCATCACCCTACTACGCGACATCTTCAGTGCATACAACTCAATTTGGTGAACTGAGCTTTTAGATTTCTCCACGAGTTTATTAATCATCTCTCCTGGTCAGCTTCAACGTTGTGACTGGTTGTTTTTGTGTGTTTTCACACATTCTAGGCTAAATGTATTGGTACTGATTGTTTTCTTAACCTGAAGTTTGACCTTTTGTGTGTGAGGTTTCTTTCTGATTGGTTGGTAAATTTTGTCTATGTCGATGTGTCTATTGACTGACGATTCACTAGAATATCAGGCTTCTAAAAATTCTCTAGGATTCTTGGTGTTTCCTCTGTCTAATATTTGAACGTTGTCCCAGTCGAATTGATGTCCGTGGTTGTCTCTATGTAGTGATATGAGGGAGTGGATATCATGTCTTTTGACGGCTAGCTTATGTTCGTGGATACGAAGACGAAGGGGACGTCCACTTTGGCTAATGTAGTGTTTTTCTCAGTTGTCACAATTTATTTTATAGATGATGTTGGTTTTATCTTCTTTCGTTGTTGAGTCTTTTGGTTGACATAGAATTAAATGAAGTGACTGTGTTGGTTTGTGTACGACGTCATTTCCGAAAGGTTTGAAGAGTCTTGTAGTGATTTCTGAGATATCCTTTATATATGGTAAGGCAATTTACTTTGTGCTTTCCTTGGGGGCCTTTGGTTTGATAGGTTGGCTTGGGGTTATGGGTCTTTTGATGAAATTCCGTGGCTATCCATTCTTTTGGAAGACGTCCATGAGATATCTTTCTTCAATTTTCCTTAAGATGGGAGTGCTGCAATGAGTCCTGGCCCTCTTGGATAGTGTTTGTATACATTTCTTTTTGTGTGTTATTAGATTGTTGCTGTTGTAATTCAGTATTTGGTCTGTGTGAGTTGATTTTCCAAGTTTCTAATTCCCCTGTGATTGTTCGCTTGACCAAGACGTCCAAAAATGGGATTTTGTACTCGGATACCTCTTGTCTTGTGAATTTGATGTCGTTGAAGACGTTGTTTATTAAGTTGTGAGTATTTTCTAACTCGTTTCTTCTGATTATTACTAATGTGTCATCTACGTAAAGTTACATAGACATCTAACCCTTTAGAAATGCAACTTTTACACACTACGGTTATACAAAATAATCTTTGTGGTGATCCGTCTTAGCGCTTTCCGACTAGACTGACGACTATGAACTAGGTACATCAAGGTTTTTTCATCTTATCCTGTCGTCCATCCATCACTTCAGTGAGATATTATTCCTAAACATATTTCTACTTATAAATTACTTTTAAAGGTGTTTTACAAAAAAATGAATTAAAAATCAACCCTTGATAATTACTCAAGCATTCAAGAGTGGAAATTACTTATTTCGGTATGTCTAAACCTGCTAAATATATAATTAAATAATCCATTTGTACTTCTCATTTCTGCTTAAATCGGATATTGTTTGCGTGATGAGAATTAAGAATATTAGACTATGTCTGTGTTTATATTTTTTCTTTAACTAAAAGCTCTTTATTTCAAAATTCAAAACACAGTGATTATACACTTAGGCAAAAGTGAATAACAGGAAGTGTGATTTATATTCACACAGTGAAATACTGATGTTCACTAGACCAGTACATATTCTATCAGAATATATACCTTTTTATTTCAGGATTTCATAGTGAACTGACATCGGTTAGAGGATCATTAGGAAACCTTGAAGTCCTGGACATCCGTCTCTTCCCGCTGGTTCGGGACTCTTCAGCGGTACGCATCCACCAACAGCGTTCGAATCCAGAACTTTCTAGTTACAAGGCCAGAGAGCTCGTATACCACTAGGCCACTGAGACCCGATCCAATAATCCATAAATTTCAATTTTTACCACCTCATAACACGGAGCGACCACAGTGGGTGCGATATGCTGAAGATTCCCGAGCATTATGACGAAACAGCTGTCCAGTAGCCCCAGGTTTTCCAATGGCTCTCCAACTAATGTCAGTTTATGATCAAATCCCTGAGAACCAAAACCCGAATATCAATCTGATTCTCACTAGTGACTGACCCTATTCCTTTAAGCATTTACCTGGTATCTACTCTGATGTTGGGACCAGTGGAGGACAGCAGGTCAGATGCGAGAACTGGGTTCGAACCTTCTGAGGTGGGTGAATACTGACGAAGAGTCCTGAACTATGACAAAATAGCTGTCCATTAGTCGTAGGTTTTTCAATGGTGTGCTCTGACCGATGTCGATTCATGATTAAATCCTGAAACCAAACAAATCCTCGGAATCCAACACTTCAATACTTTTTTTATTGATGTTCATAAAGCAAGGAATACCAAGTTCACAGTATGAAAACAATATTAGCATATTTCACGGATTCTAATCATTTGCAGACTACCTCAAATTAGAATACCTTAAGGGTTATTTATTGATCAGTGAGTAACACAGACTGTTGAGGATTAATGTTTCATACTTAAAAGATACATTTTTGAAAATATTTAGGGAAAACTAGATGGAGTGTAGTTTATTAATAAAACAAAGTATATAGCTTTGCTATAGTTATAAGTTAATTGGACTATACCTGACAGTTAGAAAACTCATTATTGAATCTTGATCAAGAAAACTTATCTAGGATACTCATTTTTTCATCGACACAACTACTTCACATTTATTTGACAGTTAATAAGTAAAACATATTACCATGGTAGATTCAGAGTGACCACCGTTCATTTTGTACACAGAGACCTGGTTTAAAAACTTAAATTGCAAAAGCCTCCTTCGCAATTGCAAGCATCTTCTTTGTTTTTTTGTCTCCTGACAATAGTGAATGACTTGACAGAGTCCATTTCATATCCGTAGTCCACAAGCTGTTTTGTTATCGAGCTTTTTGGAACTTTGGATTCAACTGTTTTCAACCACTTTGGTAAATGCTCCATCATGCGAGTAGACAATCGCCTTTCTTCACGGCTTATGTATTTGCTTGCAAAAGTACACTCAAACTGATAAACTCCGTTTGAAGTGTCGAGGATTGGCAACTAGTCTTTCTCAGATTGTTGAAGCACTCTATTCGTGTTGTTAAGGAAGACAAGTTTTGCAACATAATAACTTATCCCCATGGCTTTGTCAAGTAGAGTGTGGCGTATTCGTCTGAAGAGTTCTACCGAAATTTAATGAATTCATTAAATTCTGAATTATAATATTAGCGTTTCTTTCTTACCTTTGAACTGCTAGACGAGAAGGAATTCATTGATTTCATAAAGCATGAGCAACAGTGGGTAGTGTGAGTCATTCATCTCATATATGCATATATATACACGTATACACGGGCAGGTATTCAGATAGAGAAACTTACTCATCTGATTCCTGTCATTTGTCTCCATTTTTACAAACACTAACAAGGTAAGGAAAAATGATTTTACAAAACAAGATTCGACTACTGAAGCTTTCCCCTTTTTGCCTACTGTTCTGTTCGTTTGCAGGCTTAAAAATCTCGCTCTGGAGTATTTATTAATCACTGGTTTTTGAAGTATGTTTATCATTAAACCAATATTCTATAGTTGGTTTGTTAGGATTAGTTTTTGTTTTTACGAGTTGGTATCAGTTAGTAAACCCATTGAAAACAAACAGGGAGTACTGGACAGCCAGCTGTTTCACCCTAGTTTGGGAATCACCCGCAGTATACTACTGGTTGAGGTCGCGCTAAATCACGAATTGGCAGAATTTAGAATTCATGCACCGGCCATTGGATTGGGTCCCAGTGGCTTAATGGTATACGAGCCTGCTTGCTTGTAACCTGAAAGTCCTGGGTCCGAACCCTGTTGGTGAGTGCGTACTGCCGATGATCCCGAAACTAGGATGAAACCGCTGTCCAGTACTTCCTGTTTGTTTTCACTGGTTCTCTAACTGATATCAATCTGTGATCAACTCGTAAAAAACTAAACTAATAGTTAAACAATCTCTTTAGATTATCGAGATTTGTCATTATACTATAGAATTTTCGTTTAGAATTTCTGTTCAATGATAAGTAGGTGGAAATGTAGTAGAGTGTTCTGAACTATGTCGATGTAATATTGCTCCACGAATTTTGAATTGAAGGGGGTAACTGACAAAAGTGTTTTATTTTAATCTCATTATAGCTTGACTCCACACCGTATTTTTGATACAAGTATGGAATTTTCAGCATGTGATATCGGTAGCTCAAATTTAGCAGGCCGACCATTGATACTAGGGGTGCGTCGGCCGGGGATTGAACCCTGGGCCATGTCCATGATCGACGAGTGTCCTAACCGCTGTGCCACCGATGCACCATAAGTGATTACCATTTAAGAACCTTCCAGAAAATATACTTGCTATGTATTCAAATCGTATCTTATGCAAACATTCCCTAAAATGATGAAAGTAACTATTAAATTTTACATTGTTACTGACATCACCATTTCTTTCAAAACTTCTTGTCCGCTTCTTTCAATTTATTTAAATAAGGCGGATGACTTGAGAATTTTTCAAACGTGATTATAGAATAGAAGTTGCAACAGAATTCAGCTGGCATATGTTTGAGCATACCTTCTCACTAGATGACCTAGATCTTCATGGCTTACGTTGGGATCGATTTACCTTGAAGGTTTTGGTCTAATTATCTATCATCCAACATTAGCGAATATGTGAACAGCCTTCTAACACTTTAGCACTCTAACTCAGAATGACGTGCTTTCCATAAAGAGTTATTCTATAAAGCAACCCGAAGATAATCTACCTATCTTAAGAATGAATACGCTGCTATACTTATTGGTTTTAATAATCAAATAGTGAAATTAAACACATGCTCCTCACAGATGTACCTCCCATCAGAAACAAACACAGCATTTTATAATAGCAAGGATGATGGTAGGTCAGGGCGAAACAAGTAAAAGGTAACTTCCTTTTGATGTTGATGTTTTTCCACACCCTCGAGGCTACTTGTATTGGAACTAATTGTTTCTTTGAATTGAACTTTCCCATTTTGTGTGTGAGGTTTCTTTCTTATCGGTTGTAGATTTCGTCTATCTCGATATGCCTATTGATTGACGATTCACTGGAATAGCAGGCAGGCTTCTAACAATTCTCTAGCATTTATGTTGTTTCCTCTGTCTAATATTTGAACGTTGTCCCAATCGAATTGATGTCCATGGTTGTCTGTATGTAGTGATATGACATATCGAGATAGACAAATTTTATCAACCGATTATAAAGAGACGTCACGTACAAAAGGTTAAAGTTCAAGTCAAAAAATTAATCAGTTTCAACACAAGTAGTCTAGAAGGTGTGAAAACACACAAAAACAACTAGTCACAACGTTGAAGGTAAAACCGGGTGAGATGATGACTAATAAACTCGTGGAGAAATCTAAAAGCTCACTTCAAATTGAAGTATGCGCTGAAGATGTTGCCTAGTAGGGCGATGTAGGCTTCGCAAATCAACTATCCAGCTTAGAGAACACAACCACATCAAAATCATCCACCTGAGCTACAAATCTTCTCCATCATATCCAAAGTTAGTTTCACATCTCACCAGTATTCTCGACTACAATTCAATGAATTTTGTTTGTTCGTTTCATGGATATACAAAGAGCAATCAGCACACCTCCAAGCTTTAGTAAACCTTCTATGTGAGTGATCACCTCCATTTTATAACTTATTGCTTCAAAAATAGTTTGCGCTTCGTTGAAAGTAAACAAAATCTGAACAGACAAAATGGATGAAAGGAAAAAATATAGAAAACAATTTTTCTATCCCAACTTTACAAATATTTAATTTATTCTGATATAAATCAACTGAAAGTTAAACTGCTTTCTAGTAGCATCTTCCTATTTCACAAATTATGAAGCAATGATCTACACAGGCAACATGAATAGTATTGGTATTCGACTTGGTTGTGAATTCAGTTTTTTGTGTGTATGGCATGTGTATAGTTAGGCAGAAAGGTATACAAAAATTCATTTCTATGGTAAGACAGTATTTAAGGTAATTAGAAAGTATTCACAAAGCCCATTTCCCTGCAAATAATATGGTGTTTACATTTGTAAGAGAGAGAGGGAATAACGAGTATTTACTTAGCTTTGGATTTATGCAGTTACCCCATTATCTTGATTTATATTACAATTAGTAGGCCATTACAAGGCGATCGATAATAGTTAGCTATTTCGAAATAATGATAATTCTTATTACTGGTTTTAATAACATTTTACCCTTATATAATAAATAACTTCGACAAATTAGATGATCTTTTTATTATCTTATTAAGTAACTAACTAATCAGTCCATGAACTGATTCCCTACCATAACCATTAGTCAAGAAATAGAATCACTCTTCCTTCAGTCATATATGAAAAGGTAAGAAGTATTTAGTATTAGATGGTTGGAAAGAATCAGTAAGAAGTCTTTAATCGTCAACAGGGTGAATCCAAAACCTCAAAAGAACTGATTACTTCCCCTTCCATCTCCCAGAAGATATTTGGGCCCATATTGCATATGGCGTAATCGGGGGAGTTATCACTGAGATATTTTTGCAGAGATTGACCTCCCGTAGGAATGTAATAGATACTTTTGTCGAGAGTTTGTTTGTAAGGAATTGAAGACTAGGGAGTACTTGACGGTTGTTTCGTTCTATTTTCAAACTCATCAGTATTATGCACCCACCGGGTTTTGAACCCATAAACTTCTGGTTACAAGACCAGTGGATAAACCACCCAGCCACTGGAATCTGACTCAGTAGCCAGTCCACAAATCTTAACTTCTACCAAAGTAATAGATATATTGTTTGAATTAAGAAAACCAGATGGTAGCATAAAAATAAATTTGCATAGAAAAAGTACATGGACAGGACAATATACACATTTTTACAGCTTTGTACATTTTTCACATTTTGTACAGACCCTCAACCACATAGTTAGAGCTATATGCTCAGAAGAAGTAATTGAAGATGAATTCAGCATTGTACATGATACATTGATTGAAAATATCTATCCCGACAAATTTATCAAGAAACACATGACAAGAAAAAGGGGAAAAGGATTACTTATTATCCGTAAATAAGAAGGCTTTATGCATACGACTGCAATTCAAGGGAGATATACCAAGTGAAATAATTACGAAGAAATTAAGAAAAGCAGTTCAAAGAACTTTTAATGCTGGCGAACTACACATCTTATTCTCTACACGACCAATGGTGATTCCCCGATTGAAAGGTGAAGTAACTAGACTAGCCACTTCTAAGTGTAACTACCAATTAAACCAACTATGCTTGTAGAGCGAGTAATATCGGCCGTTGCTCTAGGAACTTAATTTTTCGTGCTCACTCGAGAACATCTCCCACCATGGCTAAGTAAAGGTGTAGTAAAAACCACTAACAGTTTGATATTAGATCATCTGGTGCAAACCGGCCACAAAGCCAGAGTTCAGAAATCCTTCTCTGTCGTCTACTGGGTGCCAAATAAATTACAAAAAACATCGAAGTACCGCATTATCCAAACAGCAGAGGCTATCGTGATTCGCGTGAAACAACCAGTGCTTTGTGTACAAAAGAAGTAAGTCCAGCCACTACTACTGCTGTGGTAGGCCTTCAGTAGAGACTATATACTCATAAATTTGTATTATTATCTTTTCTAATTTGCCTGTCTGATAATCAATTAGTAATTTATCATTATGGTTTCGAACACGTTGGGAATGAGGATCAGGATGAAATAACAATCACCGTAAAACTTTCAAAAACTATACCAGTATGACTTGTTCTCCTTATCAACATCATAATAGTAATCATAACTATTAGGGTGTTGTACAAAACTTCGATCTCAACTAATGAGAACTTGGTCATGTTTACGCATAATAATTTTCACTTTAAAGATAACGAATGTGATCTTACCTGCGGCGATAATTGAGATTGTGATATATGGGAGAATGATGATTTGAAATATTAAATAATGACCACTACACTTTCACTGCCTAATTGCTTTATGATGGAGTCAATATTCCTTTAACCTGAATAATGTTAGTACACCTCAAACTGTGTCTATAAATAATACTAATAACCTCTTTCGTAAGTGAACAATATTTAAATGAATCCTATTGATATTTCTCTTTCTTCACGGTGTGAAATAATGGCGAAGTAAAAGTATGCGTACAATATGGACATATATAGGGACCCATAATCATAGGTAAAAGGCTGTTAGCACATTTTCATCTTATCGTTAGTCGAAAGAGTTTCAGTCTCTCTACAAACAAAAACGACCACTTTCCAATCAGATGAGCTTAGGAAAATTCTCTTATAGTAGTGTATATGCAATCGAATCTAAAGAAATAAAGTTTTATATTGATCAAGGTGACTTTGTATTCGTGTTTCTTGAAATTAGTTTGTTCGCATTCATTGCGTAATTTCGTTTGTAAGCATTAGTTCTCATCCTTTGAACTTCAAAAAATTCATATTCTAGTTGCTTACAAAATAGCGTCCCATAATGATTTTTAATTTACTCCCGTATCGTGTGCTCCATATTAAAAGTATTCCTTTTGTCATGCCTTCAATTCCTCACCCCCTCCTCACAGCCGGTTCGAATTTAGTAGACACACATTTCTAGACCTCGAGTTACTTAACACATCTGTCAGTCTACTTAGTCAATTGGCTATATCACTCTGAAGAATTCTGGTCATATAACAGATCCGCAGAGACAATACTTCACCCTTAAAGATTCAGAGATGGATTTTACCGTGACGTTACGTTAAATGATTACACACTGCCACGCATTATAGACACCAAAATATAAAAACGTCGTAAAACAGCTGAATAGAGGAGTTTATTGAAGAAAAATTGGTTATAGTTTTTAGAATGAAACACATAGAAAGTAGGCGGTATCAAAATTATAGCCTCTCACACATACCAATTTCAAGGTTGTACCCCATCAGAGATCGAAGCCAAGACCTTAAGATTACGAGATGAAGTTCGTTGATTCCATTCAGCCACTCCTTGCTAGGGAGTTATCCACTAGGCCAGTGATCAATAATTTAACCAGTAAATTCTATAATGACTTCAGTACCACAATGATATATATCACTTACATTTCAGGTGTGCGAAATGGAAATGAAACCTTTAAAAATGTGGCTGGAGTGGAGGTGAGAACGTTAAGTTACTATTATACTTTCAGACGAGATATGATAACAAAAAGACAAGCTATATTTTATGTATCATTTCTAAGTTCCACTAAGTTTCATTTTACCCCCAATGAAACACTCATCTTTCTGCAGATCTTCTGCTGGACACACTGTACATAAATATTGACTGTTGCACCTGAGTAACTTAGCGAGTAATGCATTTTCCTTTGCAAACGATGGATGCTGTTTACAAGCCTTACTGAAAAACTTCATCCTCCACTGTGTTGAAGGTATATTCAGCTGACATGTGATGAATCTCACAGAAAGCCCGTACCAGATTTCAACGTTTAACATCACCTATTAGGTCAGGCTGAGATACGGTCGAAGACACCGTCTAACCGTTCGCTGCAGGGGGCTGTAAACTAACGCGTACTAATAATTAGATAGTTGAAGGCAATCAATAGGAAGTCTTCCAACTAGGCTTCGAGCTAGTTGGCACTCACAAGTCAACAACGAGTATCTGTCTGCAACATTGAAGCAACTCATGCCCCTCCTGAAATTCGAACCCGCGTCATCCAGTGCTGTCTGCAGTCAAAGACTTTACGACTGAGCTATTAGGGCTCACTGGTGATTGACCTCCTGTAGGACTGTAGTAGACACTTTGATTGGACTAGTAATGTGAATCCAGCAAATCAAACTTTCCAAACCTAAATAGAAGATAGATTTAATGATCGAACTAATACTAAGTTGAATTCACTTAACTCAGCTGTTTAGTGCTACACATTATCTGTGAAAAATCGATTCACACTTAAGAATTCTTCTTACAAGATGCACAATATACAAAAGCAGTTTATACCTTATAAGAAACTTAAAACAATTATCATTCGTGTATCGCCCAAATTAGTTTATTTTCAGTAGTCTGCAGACAGAAGGTTTTATTAATTGAATTATTCTGTAGTCTGATATAATCGCAGTACTGTTCAACTGTTCATAACTTAAAACAACAAAGCTTAAATGTCAAGTATAAATATAATTTTGAAAATACAGTTGGCTGCGTCGATTCACATCACTCTAATTTCTGTCTAATTTATACGCAGGAATACAAAAAAATCGTCTGGTACAGACGTATATCGGAAATATAATAAATCACCAGTGCATAATCTTAAAAATGTCAAAGTACGCATACGCATTTATGCCTATCTGAAGTACAATGTGTATTCTTCCACTCAACGATTCAAAAAATTAGATAAGAATTGAAGCATACTACTAACTTAATTATAAGTAGCAAATTATTATCCGTTTCAAATTTTGGACATTTGGTTTTAACTGCTGTCTTTTTCGGTTACTTAGATGATTTCATCATGAGCCGATTTCAGTTAGAGAATCATCAGAAAACCAGATGGGAGTACTGGACAGATGTTTCCCTCGACCTAGTTAGGGACTCTTCATCAGTACGCACCCACCACCGAGGTTCGAAACCACGACCTTCTGGTTACAAGGTGTGGAATCAAGCTGTAAATCAAAAAAAAAGGTCAGCTAGCTCGTAGACAATTAAGTTACTGGGATCCAACCGATCCAATGGCCAACCCATAAATTACAACTTCTGCCAATTCATAACATAGCGCGACCACCAGACAGTGTCATCCATGGCGAGTATTTATCCTTATACCTAACCTGCTGTACTCTACTGGTCACGGCTTCCCATTAGAACACTAGGTAACTATTTACCTGAATAGGGCCAATCGCTAGTGAGCATTGGATCAGGCCTCAGTGGCTTAATAGTCTACGAGCTCGCTGGCCTTCTTACCAGAAGATCATGAGATCAAACCCCGGTGTAAGCCTAGTTCTGAAGAGTCCAAAACTGGGACGTGGGAAACAGCTGTCCAGTACTCTCTGCAGGTTTTCTAATGATTCTCTATCTGATGTTAGCTCATGATGAAATCCTGCAACCAATAGAACAAAATCCCTACTTGAAAAGCAAGTCGTATTGTCTATGTCTCCTGTTGACTAGACTATACTAGCTTAAAGTGACAGATTCCAACAGCTCCCCATAAATTTGAAAAGAAACCATTATTATCTTATAATTCAATGATTAGCGTGTGTAACATCTTAAAAAGAACGTGAAATTAATCCAGTTAGACATTCATACTGAGAAATTAAAGGATAACAAGCTTGAAAATGTCTTTATCTGTTACATTCAAGGTATTTCACTTAAAAGTACACCTCTCTTACCACCCCTCTCCGCCCATTCCTTTCTTAAAGATGGTGCTGGACGAAGGGATACAAATTTTTCCGTTCACATATTTCCCTTTTTTTTGAAAATGTACAAAATGTGCAATGAATTTATCTATTTATTTATATTTTATTTGTTAATCTGTTTCAATATGAAATTCGCATTATTTCTAAGAAAAGGTACATAGAGCTTTTATAGATCAGATATTTCCTACAGAACTGGTACAATAAACATCTGGACTTTGCTTCTACAAATTTTATTTCCATTTCTACCATCTGCCCAATGAAAAAACAAAAGACAAAGAAACTGGATGTATTTTATGATAATTTAATACTTTTTCCCTTGTAGAATTATATAAAATATCAAATGGTGCTGTCTTTTTCTCACAGACAAAAAATTGGTTTCATTCTTAACAGTTTCTCAGTACTTCTTGAATACCCAGTGTAGAATAAATATAGAAATTAAGAATTATATAAGCCAGATTCTTTTTTGGGCTTCTAGTGATGCGCTTAGATTTTCGCCTTAATGCACTAGCTAAATTGAGTTTCCTTGTAGATTTTGATCAGCCTGAATATCACTCTGTCTACCTGTCAGACACATCCGAAGTAGAAGTGCATCATTTGAAAAAGAGGTTTGTATATAAGTGATGCAACGTTAAAAAGGAGTTGCTTCCTTGTATATGTTCCGAGAAAAGTATCCATTTTCTCATAAGAGTCCTCATAGTTCGGTTAAATCGATGTCAGTGCGTAAATTCGTCGAGATAACTGTATATCATCGTGTTTCTTGACTGATTCACCAATGAGACCCTCCTTTTTTAGCTGGTTCTAAAAACTTTCGATGTAATTTGCGTGAGTCCCATCGAAAGGATTAACGAAATCGTCCTTATTATTGACCACGTTATGCATATAGTCCATGGATGACAGTCGGCTAGAAGTTCTCTCCCTTTCAGTGACCCTGTGGTCTAAACAGTACTTAAACACCAGATTTAGATGAAATCTGGTACATAATTTGTGTATAGCACCCATAATTCCGCGCATATACTACGGACTTATCTGACTGGTTTCTCAGGATCATTAATCCACACACTAGGTAGTTCTGTTTTGGGCTGCTAAAGTTTAAAGTCACCACCACAAAATTATTATTTGTGCTCTGTTCTTGACAGATGTCTAAGAGTTAGTTTGTAAACATCTGATTTGTTTCAAGTTTGATCCCATATTGATTTCACTTAGGAAATCATTGTAAATCAGGGACTCTTTGAAAGTGTCCACCTATCGGGGTCTGAACCCAGAACAAGAGGATCATGTAAAGCGTTTAGCCACTGGGACATGATTCAATGGCCCATGTACCTGGGAAGTTGACAAGAGGGAAAGTAGGAAACACAGACGTATGTCTGAGGTGAACAGATTAACCTAGCACAGAATGGATGATATGACTAGTGAATAGTTAACTAAGTGCAGGATTTGTCGTTATTTTATCATTACTAAATGTAATTTTCTCCAGTAAACGTTACATTTATACTTATTAGTACCTATTCTCTACAGTGGAGTCACTGTGGTTTTGGCTAACTAAATGTTAGTGAAGTGATAAGAACTTGGTTAAGAAATTTACCAAGTCAATGGATGATTATTAACTGAAATCACTTAAGTTAGAACAGACAAAATAGACCCACACAAAAATTTGGAGGATCTGGACTTCGCCGATGATATTTGTCTGATTTCCCACAAACTGGAGGATATGCAAGTGAAAAGCAACGAGTTGGCAGAAGAAGCATCAAAAATGGAATTTCTGGTGAACATAGAGAAAACAGAGGTGATGAAGATTCCTGGCCAACGGCAACAGCCACAACAACAACAGACAACAATCAACCAGCATAAATGGGAGGAACCAGAAATAAACAACCTCCTTTACCTACCCACCTGGAAGCATCGTTTCAACTACAGGTGGACAGAACTGATGAGGATATCAAAGCAAGGATCGGGAAAGCAAGACAAGCTTTCATTACTCTCAAGTATGTGTGGAGGTCAACAGTCCCACTCACCATCAAAAATAAGATCCGGTTTTTTAACTCCAATGTGAAGTCAGTGCTACTCACTATACGGATCGGAGACTTGCACTGCGCGTCATAAAGAGCACCTCAAAAAAAACTGCAGACCTTCATCAATAGCTGTCTTTGCTCAATACTCAAGATCAGATGGCCGGTCAGAAACAATCAGCAGCAGAGATCTCTGGAACCGAACCAACCCAGTAGGAACCAATTGTATAACAAATATTGAGGGAGAAATGGAGGTGGATTGGCCATACTCTGAGAAAACTATCAAGTGACATCACAAGACAGGCCATCACTCGAGTGGAACCCGAATGGGAAGCGGCGAGTTGGCCGTCAATGCGAAGGTGACAGAGAGGAGGTCGTGCAAGTAGAAGATGAAAACCTGTAGGCAGATGTGGAGTCAGGTGAAAACGCTGACAGAGAACCAAACGCAATGGAGACGCGAGGCTGAAGTCCTATGTTCCTCTGGGAATTAAAGGAAATAATAATAACTTAAGTTAGATGAAACTATACCCAATTATCAGGCGGTTATAGATTTGGATTTCGGATAACTAGTGGAGTAGTAGAAAGCAAGATAGGAGTGCTTACTCTGTCACTTGTAAAACCCCAATTCAGAAATGAAGAGTTCTGCTGGTTGAAGTTGTAAGCTAGCAGTTAGTTAATTAAACTCAGTTCCTAAGTTATGTGAGTTTTGCAATGGGATAATTGTTTGAGAAATCCCTCCCCCTGAACAATCTGACTGTATTACTGATACGTACTTAGATGTTTCAATTGACTCTACAATTACTATCCATTTTTCTCCTATACTGTATATGACTGTTCTGATTTCTGTATATCGTGTGTTAACGTAATCCTTATTATTTGTCTTTGTTCGGGTTTAATATGTACTGTTAATGCTTCTATTTGTGGTTGTTGTATGCCCATTGATATCGTATTGCTTTATTTTGACTGAAAGAAGGTCATTCTGACTTTGAACTGTCTTCAGGAAGTGTTTGCTGCATGATTCTTGTTAAGAGTGTTTTGATTCTACTCAATTCGTAGGTGATTCTTGAAGCTGATTTTCGATTAACTGATTTTATTCTCCACAACATATTTTGTATTAGAAACGCATCTGATCTGTATAGCAGCTGTCTAACGGCAATGACAGGGTGATTTTGACGCAATAAGATTTTATTTTGATAGACCACACAGTATTTTACATTAATAATCACTGATGACCACGTTTCCAGAACAAATTATTACTGCTCATAATCATATCAAGTCACTCACTCACACAACTTTCTTGTTTCCGTTATATTATTATTATTATTGTATCCTTTAGTTCCTAGAGGAACATAGGGCTTCAGCTGCGCACCTCCATTGACTTCGGTTTTCTGACAACTTTTTCAACCTGCTCCAGGTCTGTCCACATGCTTTCATCTCCTCCTCGCATGACCTCCTCCAAGTCACCCTTGGACGACCAACTCGCCGCCTCCCTTTCGGGTTCCACTCGAGGGCTTGTCTAGTGATGTCACTTGATGGTTTCCTCAGCGTATGGCCAATCCATCTCCATTTCTTTCTGCCTATTTGTTTCACAATCGGTTCCTGATTGGTTCGCTCCCAGAGATCCCTGTTGCTGATCTTTTCTGACCGGCCATCTGATCTTGAGTATTGAGCGGAGACAGTTGTTAATGAAGGTTTGAAGTTTGTTTGAGATGCTCTTTATGACTCGCCAAGTCTCTGATCCGTATAGTAGCACTGACTTCACATTGGAGTTGAAAATCCGGATCTTATTTTTGATGCTGATTGCTGTTGACCTCCACACAGATTTGAGAGTAATGAAAGCTTGTCTTGCTTTTCCGATTCTGGCTTTGATGTCCTCGTCAGTTCCGCCTGTAGTTGAGATGATGCTTCCCAGGTAGGTGAAGGAGGTTGTTTCTTTCAGGTTCTTCCCATTTATGCTTATTGTGGTCTGTTGGTGTTGTTGATGTTGGCTAGGAATCTTCATTATCTCTGTTTTATCTATGTTCACGTGAAGTCCTATCTTTGATGCTTCTTCTGCCAACTTGTTACTTTTCACTTGCATATCTTCCAGTTTATGGGAAATCAGACATATATCATCGGCGAAATCCAGATCCTCCAAGTCTTTTGTGTCAGTCCATTTTATGCCTGTTCCCTCGTTGGTTGACGTTGTCTGTCGCATTATCCAATCGATTGCAATCAGGAAGATCATTGGTGATAGTAGACAGCCTTGCCTCACTCCCGTCCTCACTTCGAAGGCTTCCGTAAGTTTCCCGTTGTGGATTACTTGGCATGCAGCATTGTCGTATAACTGTTGGATGAGGTGTATAATTGTCGATGGCACCCCGTAGTAGCGAAGTAGTTTCCGTTATATACATGAGTAAAAATTGATGATTAGACATTTGAATAAAGTCTGTATAAGATAAAATACATTGTTATGAATAAAATACGATAAGATGGGAAATAAGATGTTTTTATTGTCAAAATAAGTAACTTGTTAGAATGCCATGATGTATATTAATTGAAACAGAATTTTAAGATTCAATTATTAATCTCTCTCTCTCTCCACCTACGTATATTACTTTTTAGAATTTTGAATCTGTTCCACCATGCTGTGCAGTTGTGTTACTACATGCAGCGCGATTGCTGAGCTTTTTTCTAAAATATTTATCTTCGCGGGATCAATCATTCTAACCCTAGTTAAAGTCACTCAGAGACAAGGTCTGTAGACTAAAGGAACCGGTGGACCCAATTAAGCAAAACAGTATCATTTACAAAATACCTCACAATGACTGTGAGTTAGATCAACTACATAGGTCAAACTAGTAGATCAGGCAGGAGTAATGAGATTATGAGAACATAAGAATTTAGCTAAGGTTAGAATGATTGATCCCACCCGCGAAGATAAGTAATTTAGAAAAGGGCTCAACAATTGCACTACATGCATTATCACACAACCACACAATAGGGTGGGAGAGGGTTCAAATTCTAAGAGGTAATATATGTAGGTGGATACAGAGAGAGAGATTGATTAATGAATCTTTGTTCATCGAGTCTATAGCCAACACAAGCAACAGAAGTGACTCCATGTAAATACCAGAGATATTGAAGATATTATTACCACCAGTCAGTCAAATCAGAAGAGGATAATAAATAATCTTAAAATCCTATTTCAGTTCAAACACATCACAACATTCTAACAAGTTACTTATTTTGACTATAAAACGTCTTATTTCTCATCTCATTGTATTTTATTGATAACAACGTATTTTATCTTATACTGACTTTATTCAAATGTCTAATCAATTTTATTCATGTATATAAAGGAAACAAGAAAGTTGTCTGAGTGAGTGAGCGACTTGATATGATTATGAGCAGTAATAATTTGTTCTGGAAACGTGGTCATCAGTGATTATTAATGTAAAATACTGTGTGGTCTATCAATATAAAATCTTATCCAAAATGAAGTTATACTCTACCACAGTGCACAAGTTTTATCCTTATATCAATGAGGTTATTTTGAGTTTTTGGTTTTATCATTGTTAAATGTCACCGCAGATTTCACCCGAAATAAATGTCTTTCGGTGTCGTTGGGAGTATTTTATTGCTGAATGTAACTGAAGGAAGTTTAGATTAACTATACAGTATAGTGCAGAGATTGGTTTCCTGCGTTCAGACCATTTTATAAAATAATTGGCATATTTTTTTTACTCCTGAATAGTATTTCACTATAGTGACGTAATCTCTATTATTTACCTTTGTACCATAGAAAAGCATATTGATTTTACCCTATAATGTTTTATATTTGAAGTGGTCATCATTAGTTTATAGCACCCAATGATGACCTCTGATTACTTTGTCTCATCTGGCCATTTTGTTTTCCGATTGCTGAAACAAAACTAGGTTTAACTTTAGAAAGATTAACCTCTACACTGATTGTAATACAAGTTATAAAACTAGAGTTATGTAACAACAGAAGATAAGGGCCAGGCAACAGATCGTTTTATTGTAAAAACCACCACGTATTTATATATATTTCACATACATTATTATAGCTTATGCAAGTAGACAAGCGCAGTCATCTGATTGGTTGTCTATCAGAAGTTAGGCAGACAAACGCAGGCTTCTGATTGGTTGTTTCGGGATTCCGTGACAAACAGAGTTCGCTATCTGCGAATCACATTTTGCCACGTTAACTTTGCTGTGATTGGTTGTTGAATCAGCCTTGCTCATATTTTCTCACAGCCTGCTCTCACCACAGTTATACAAAAAGTATCAGCGACTGGGAAACTGGGTCTTCATATTAATACAAATGACATTCACTCCTAATTGGTATTTATGCTCACAATAAACATCAATACATATACTTTGAAAATGTGCATCAAGAGTCTCAGTGAGTTTATATCATAATTACTGACAATGTATAAACGCTACGCCATGCTAATATTCATTTCTTAGGTGTTGCTGATTCTAATCCCGGTTCTATTCCACACTTCCATGCCACCTTCAATATCCACCAATTACATCAATAACAGCCTGCCTACTGGAGATTATCTCAGGTAGTCTTACTTCTGTAACGACAAAGGGGAATGTTGATTTGGTATTTGATATATCTATGCAGAGAAATTATGTACACCTTATCTGAAAATCGTCATTTGAACAGATCTCCCGTGTTGTGCTATTTCTGCCCTTCGTATAGTGTTTCTCTGTCTTCTTTTGTATGGCTCCCATGTTTTGCAGTAACACTGGTTCATTTCCTCTCTTTGATGTTAAATCTATCTCTGCGCTATCGTATATTTTTTTGTTGATGAACATTTGTTTACATACTACTGATAAATCTTATCAATAGTACATGCCACGCTATCACTATCAAATTTTGATTGTTCAATTGTGAAAAATGTAGAAAAGGAAAACGCACTCAAATTAATTTATTGTCTTCCCCAACATCAAGATCTATTCTATTCAAGTAATACACAAGTAATGATGAATTTCAAGAAGCACATTTCTCTCTTTCTACAACTCATCAGATGGATGTGTTTACTTTCCTTTGAGTGGTAATCCAAATATGAATTTAGTACGGCGAATGTTGCTTTGTACACATTATCATTATTCATTAAACCAATTATTTCAAGTTTAATTATGAATTGATGTCAGTTAGAAAATCATTGAAAACTAGAGAGTACTAAAGAGCTGCCTAAGCAATAGTTAAGAAGGTCCTGAATTCAAACCCTGGTGGTTGCATACAGTTAGAGAATCATAAACTAAGACAAAACAGCTGTCCGGTACTTCCCGGCTTTCAGTGATTCTCTAGTCGACATCAATCTGTGATCAAACTTGAAACAAATCAGATTCCTGCAAATCAATTCCCGAAAATTAATTTGAAGGACGCCAACGACTGGCTTCAGGCTGAAGTTGCCTGGAGTTCTAGAGAGAAACCATCACCAGAAGGGTCCCTGAGGTTGGTCTAGATGACAAATATTGGCCTCATAACATTGGCTGGTAGCGGCGCTGAAATTACGAACTTGTGGAAGTAGGAACTCATACGCCAGTGAATCGGGTGCAAATGGCTGAATATTTTATGAGCTTGAAATATTTTTATTTGGGTTCGAAACCCTATGGGTATGTAGTGAGGAAGAGTCTTAAAGTAGGCTGATGAAACGGCTGTCAAGTACTCCCTGGCTTCCAGTAATTCTCTAATTTATGCCAACTCGTGATCATACCTCTAGCCAACGGAATCCCTGCAGCCTACACTTGATAACTATTTATTGATCATTTAGATTTAATATCGTAGAAATTAGCTGGTTTTAATTACTAATAGAGCTTGAGGCTATTTTTCTACCAGTCCTTAAGATGACTGAAAATTGTCTTTATTATGATAATAATTCGATTGCAATTACCCATGGTCAACGGACTACAGTGGGGATAAATCTAAGGGTATAATTAATAGCAATAAGCGGAAAATAATGATTATTCTAATGTAAATTGAGAGATAGAGAAAATTTATAATTGATCAGTTAAGTGATGAACAGTTACATGAAGGTAATTGCTAGGGGACAAGAACACAAAGAAATGATATCCGGTCACATAAAAAACAGAACAACTTGGAGGTTTATATGTACAAAACAAGGTCACATTTAACAGTTTCAAAATTTGGACATTAGGTATATGATATACATTATAAGAGTTATTAGGAAGACAATTGCAGCGAAGAAAATTTTCTTTTCGACGAAGTCATCATCTAGGCTGTACATTCGTGTATTTATATCGAATGGATAGGAAAGTTCCAGAATAATATCCGGTCAAGGGTCAAATTAATAAAAATTACAATTAGGAATTCGAATGACATAATAAACAGGGGGATGGATAAAACAAACAAAGTAGCATCATGATAGCTAAGAAGATTGACATTGTGCAATTAGGGGTTAGAAATGTAGAAATAACAAAATAGACAGGATGTTTGGATAAGAACTAATGTGATGAATAATTGTTTATGCAATCAGGGATTAAATGTGTGGAAATAGTAAAATGACAAAATAAACACGAAGTTCGGGTATGAAAATATGGTAGTGTAAAGAGGGATTAAGAAAAACTTAAAATAACAAGAATAAACAGGAAGTTTAGGTAAGAAAGGCGATGGGATGGTCATTACTAAAAAATTACCTGTTTATGATGGCCATGGCAGGGACAGGGGTTGGACGTATTTCTTTTGGATACAAAGGGTGGGTTTGAGCTTTTGTATAGCTAGCGCTTCGGCTATGCCCAGATGTCTTGATTTCACTCCCTTTGATAGGTTTGATTGAATCTTGTATATTATTTTGAAGGATTTTTCGAAAGGTGCTGAATGTCCTGAATTGACCAAATGTTCTGTCACTGAATTGTATACACGCTTTTGGTTTCCTTTTACTAACCAGGCTGGGTAGTGTTCACGAGCGCGTTTTTCAAGTCGGCGCATGGTACGGCCAACGTACTCAGCTCCACAAGAGCAAGTAAACTGTTATATGCACGTTGAGGTGGCCCAATGCGACAGCTTGTCTTTCGCGTTCTGGCTGAACAGTTTCTTGCAGGAAAATGTCAGCCGTAGGCTCGCGGCGAAGTATGTTTTCCTCAGCGATTTCGAAGGGCGTTTATGAAGGATTTCTGCTTCAATATCACCTTTGAATTCTAGGTTAAGCAGAAGTATCTTCTTTGGAACGGATTGGACTTGTTCGGAAGTCTTCTTAAATTTGAGATTCTTGTCTATGAATCTGGGCGGGAAACCGTTTTCCATCAGGGTTTTTTGGAGATTACACGGTTCTTCTTCAACCACTTCCTCGCTGCATATCTTCCTAATCCTCGAGGAAAGAGCGTATATCAGGTTCCTCCTTCTACTTAGGGGCACGAAGCTTTGAAAGTTGATGAATTGTCCATTCCATGTAGGCTTTTTGTATACGGACCTTTTCAGAGAGTTGTCGGCGTTTCTTGTCAAATGGACGTCGAGGAGGTGAAACATTCCGTCGGATTCAGTCTCAAGTGTAAAGTCGATGTTTGGGTGGGCATTACTGAAGATTTGAAGTAGTTTTTCTACATCGCAATTCTCATCACAAATAATGAAAGTATCATCGATGTATCTCTTGTAGAGATGGAGGTCGTCGATAGTCGGTGATAAGGCGTTGTTCTCTAAGCTAGCCATAAAGCAATCGGCTAGGAGGGGTCCCAAGGGAGAACCCATTGCTACTCCACCTACTTGCCTGTATATTTCCTTGTTGAAACTAAAGTATACGTTGAAGGTGCATCGAAGTAACAGTTCTTTCAGGTAATGGATCGGTATACCGATATCAATGCTATTGGATTGAATGTAATCACAAAGGAAACATACGGTTTCTGTCAGTGGAACGTTGGTGAAGAGAGAATTTCCACCAGCCATTTTGCGATTGCAGGATATGGGGAATCAATCATATCTAGTATTAGGCGGAGTGGGACGTTTTGTTTGTGCACTTTAGGTAAGCCGTACATGCGCGGTATTGTAGAACCAGATGGGCGCAGTTGTTCATATAATTTTGGACTGATAATGGATTCGTCTTTCATTTTCTTCGTCTGTTCGGTGGGATCTTTCTGTGGAGACTGTTTCTGAAATTTCCATCGCATCGCCTTTCTTACCTAAACTTTCTGTTTATTCTTGTTATTTTAAGTTCTCTTAATCCCTCTTTACACTACCATATTTTCATACCGAACTTCGTGTTTATTTTGTCATTTTACTATTTCCACACATTTAATCCCTGATTGCATAAACAATTATTCATCACATTAGTTCTTATCCAAACATCCTGTCTATTTTGTTATTTCTACATTTCTAACCCCTAATTGCACAATGTCAATCTTCTTAGCTATCATGATGCTACTTTGTTTGTTTTATCCATCCCCCTGTTTATTATGTCATTCGAATTCCTAATTGTAATTTTTATTAATTTGACCCTTGACCGGATATTATTCTGGAACTTTCCTATCCATTCGATATAAATACACGAATGTACAGCCTAGATGATGACTTCGTCGAAAAGAAAATTTTCTTCGCTGCAATTGTCTTCTTATTAACTCCTATGACCCAATGTGTATATTCCGAGATATTCATTATAATAAAGGTTTTTTTATTTCCCAGAGAATGATAAACAAAACGATATTTTGGTTTTTACTGAACTTTTTCCTATTTAATGCTGTTAACAGCTTTATCAAAGTAGTATTATTAAGCGAAAACTTACAAAATCTCAGATTATATATAACAACTAACTTAATCATCATCGTTCATCAGCATGGGATAATTTTCACATTGTCAAGATAGCCTATTGGTAAAGGTAACAAATCCAAGTGTAGATTGTTGGATTTGATAAGTGTATACAATTACAAAAACATCATGTGTTTACGTAATGAAATTGCTTATCACATCCATGTTGATTTTGTCATTTCATGGGTTGGTGGTGGGGTGTTTTGAACCAGGTCAAATTCCGTTTTAGGCCATCATTCCTATTCAGACAATTCGGATTCCACTTGATATGAGGTGCTTCTGATATTAGACGTTTTTGTGATTTTTGGAATTTTTCTGGATTATTTCAATACTGTCAAAATCCATTCTGTGGAATAATTCTATAGTGTAGCGTGTAGACCATCTATTTTTTAGATTCCTTTACGTTCCCCATAGAACTTAAGGCTTCAAGCTAGAAACTTGAAGTTTTTGTAGCAGTGGTGATTATTTTTACAGGATAGGGTTGTTAGCCCCATGTCCAACCTTCCCTATTTACAAGTCTTATTACTGGCTTAGCGAGATAAATGAGTGAGTTGGTGGTTGAGAATTGAACCCTGAACTACCTGAGTGGTTGGCGAGCACTCTACCGCTGTGCCACCGACGTACTTTAGACCACCTATGGCTGATGATTTTCCAAGCTTTTCTAGTTCACTAACTGGATTTCTCGGTGGTCGAACAGATGATCTATTGTGTTCATTTCTTCTGATTTTGATTTCTCGCGATGTTTGTCTGATGCATTTTTATTTTTATTTATTATTTTGTAGACACAATTAGATAGGGAATCCTTAGGGATTAGGTTTCTTGCATGGACAAGGATGCTTTGTAGTTTGCGCACCTGATGTTTTGAAGAAAACTGTGACGTTGTGCTTATCGAGTACTCTTCTGATATCTTCTCAATTTTCTGATCTATATGGAGTGACAACTATTGAGGCCCTTGTCTTCAGAACACTTTTTCGACTATATTTAATTTCACTGCTGATTTTGCTGATGAAGTTCTTTGTAGTTTATTATGCAACTAGTCAAGAAAATAACATTGATACTGAGATCATGATATTTTAAAACCTGATAATTAAAACGTTTTTCAACGCAAAGTTCGGGTTTTTTTTTCTATGAATTACAAGCTCTTCGTCTATATTAAAGTGTAAGCTATCTAGGCATAATTTTGTTACATCCTGAAATTGTTTTTTGGATACCTGATTTAAATTACATAATCGGAAATAAATTAAGCTTGGTATTACTTCGTGCATCCTGATGACACAGTAATGAGACAGACAACCTGAAATAACATTTCTAAAAAATTTGATGTTTACTGAACAAACAATATTCTTTTTGACACCATCATCAGGTTCTACAGTCATATATGCATAGTAGTGAGTGAATTAGTGTGATTAACAGCATTAATGTTGTTTAAATAACATCAAATCAATAATAATAACGATGTCAATGAATTACAGTTCCATAGCATCAACATAACAATAAAGTGAATATTAGAAAAACTGGGAAAAATAATAATACATGATTCATAAATTTATAGTCTCCATGGAACGCTGGTCAGGGCAGTAGAAATGACTGGACTTACTACTTATGCACACAGAGCACCGGTTGTTTCGGGCAAATCACGATAGCCTCCGTTGTTCGGAGTGTGCGGTACCTAGATGTTTTTGGTAGTTTGTCTGGTACCTGATAGATGATTGAGAAGGATTCTTCAATATTGGCTGCGTGGCCAGTTTGAACCAGGTGGTCTAATATTGACCTGTTGACGAATTTTACTACGCCTTTATTTAGCCCCACTAGTAGATGTTCCTGAGTGAGCACCAAAAACCAAATTCCTAGAGCAACGGCTTAAATAACTCGCTCAACAAGCGCAGGTGGTTGAATTGGTAGATAGAATAAGAATTGGCTAGTCTAGTCTAGGTACTTCATCTTTCAACTGAGGAGTCACCATCGGTTGTTCGTTTAGAAAATAAGACTTGTCATTCGCCAGCATTAAGGGTTCTTTGAATAGATTTTCTTAACTTATTCGTAATTATCTTGCTAGGTATATCACTCTTGAATTGCAGTCGTATATATAAAGACTTCTTGTTTATGGATGATGAATAGTCCTTTTCAACTTTCTTAGTCAGATGTTTCACAATGAATTTGTCTGGATAGCTATTTTCAATTAGAGTGTCGTATACAATCCCTGATTCATCGTCAGTTACCTCTTCTGAGCACATAACTCTAACCATGTGGCTGAGGGTCTTTAATAAGTTTCTTTTGTACTGGAGAGGAACTAAGCGGTGAAAATATGTATATTGTCCTGTCCATGTGCTATTCCCCCCATCTGCTTTTCTTGTAAGGAAGACATCTAGGTAGGCAATTCTACTTTGTGATTCCTCTTAGCACGTGAATTTCATAGCAGAATGTACTTCATTGAATTCAGTTATTATTGTATTCCTATCCGAATCATTATCACAAAGAATGAAGGTGTCATCTACATACCAGCTCAATAAGTCAAATGGAAGGTATTCACCTGACTGATTTCTTGCATTCAGACGAAAACTATTGGGTTTTGGTCGTGCTTTTCCACTGTGAAATGTTAACATCTTCAAGCCTATATATTTCTATTTATTTTCTTGTATTTCAACCTGACTCTGACATAATTATCAGGTGTTCAGTATGAATAGAAGACTCCTAAAATTTTCCAGAGGCTATTTGTGTAGAGTCTGGAACAATATGATTGTACAGTTTCTGTTACATGTTAAAAATGGAAACATTGTACACAACTTTTGTTTAAAACGATACATCTCTTGAAAAATACATAACTTCGGAGTACAATCTAAATTACAGTGTGCTGCTCGACGCTTCATCTTCTCATTTGTCCATACTGCCTACTTGCCTCACTACTAACCGTGTTGAATCCTTTAGATTTTTCAGGAATCTCTCATGCTCATCCGAAGACTATGCCACGACCTCTACACAGTTTCTACTAGTGGACACCACTCCAACAGTGAAAGCTTCTGTGGATTATATTAATAATGTTTGGCAGCGGACTTCAACTGTATCACCAAGTAGCCATTAATTTCTATAACTCGTCAAGTGTATTTTTTATAATCTTTTTTAATCCTTTACGTTCCCAGTAGAACGTAGGGCTTCAAGCTAGAGGCTTGAAGTTTCGGTAATAGTGGTATTTATTTTTGTTTTACGGGATGGGGTTGTTAGCCTAATGCTCAACCTTCCCTCTTTACCAGTCTTATTATTAGCTTAGCGAGGTAAAGGAGTGAGTCGGTCAGGGATTGAACTCTGAACGGCATGTATGGTCGGCGAGCATTCTACTGCTGTGCCACCGACTGTTACAATATTATTTCATTACTGGGGATTTTTATTTTGATATTTTGTAGCGTTAACCAATTCGCTATTAGGCCCCCTACACTTGATTCCCGTTATCTTACAACAAAATATGAACGTTATTCGGACATATTGCGATGCACACTGTATCTAAAAGTAATGCCAAGTACCTCGTAGGATACTTAATCGTGAAGCTGACAACAACAGGAACTTTTAAAAATCTTGTCTTATATTTACTTAAAATTCCCACTAGTCATAGTATATTCAGGTCGAAAGAAGAAGAAGTTCAGTAAACAGATATCTTTTCGGCGATTTCATTCTCAAAAGCAGCTGTACAATCGCATTTATATACATTTGTTTACATGGATACAATTATTATTTGTTTAATTCCACATAGTAACGAAGGTGATAATAATTTTCAACTTGATATGAAAATTTGAGTGGACGAGTATAGATTACAAGGGGCTTAGAGACAAGATTGCATAGGATTAGAAAACCTAGCCGCAGATATCCTTAAAAGGCGAATCTACAATTCCTGAAGGATACTTTTCCGGCAGCACCTCTAAGAGTGATATTCTGTAACCGCCCACTACTTTGGAGCAACGGGAAGGACAGACTTCCGCATATGACCACTTCGATGTGCATATATCAGTTTACCTGCTCTTACGGAGCTAGGTACATAGGTCGTTTTATGCGGGTCTTATCCAAACGTGCTAGAGAACGTCATCCAGTACGGCTGCAAAGAGGAGGTACTAATTCAATCAGAAGCGCAATAACTGAACATCTCGTGAATACCTGTCACAGAATCTCAATTGACTAATCATTTGGAGTCATTTACAATGTAAATAAAAATCTACCAAAGGCAGTGTGTTTCCGACTTCTTTGTACTACGGAAGCTCTCGCTATATGCATCGAAAAGCCGGAGCTATGTGTTCAAACGGAACTAGCCGAGCCTTTACAACTACCATGGACCTAGTTCGGTTTGTTCCATTATCCTTCAGTTTTTTATCGTTTCGTTCTCTGTGTGGTTAATTTTCTCTCTTTGTCTTCATTCAATTCATCCTATTCTTTTTAGTTATAAATTCAGTTATTTTAAGTTTGTTTCCATGCTCCTCCTGACCACACTTGTAATCCGTTTAGAATAACTATTTTACAATTATATTCTAATCCTGAGTAATTTTTTTTGTTTCTATGCCTCTTGTAATCTATATACACACCTCCTAACTTACACTTCAAGTTGAAAATTTTGATTTCAATTTGTTTCCATTCTCATTTTGTTCACACCTGTAATTCGTTCTACCCCTGCGTAATTTTTGTCTCTAAGCCTCTTGTAATTCATATCAAGTTGAAAATAATTATCACCTTTTTATTCGACTCTAAAATTATTTCTCCAGTTATCAAATATTAATTTTGCATACGTTGTAACTGTTTTCTAATCCTATGTAATCTTGTCTCTAAGCCCCTTGTAATCTATACTCGTCCACTCAAATTTTCATATCAAGTTGAAAATTATTATCACCTTCGTTACTATGTGGAATTAAACAAATAATAATTGTATCCATGTAAACAAATGTATATAAATGCGATTGTACAGCTGCTTTTGAGAATGAAATCGCCGAAAAGATATCTGTTTACTGAACTTCTTGTTCTTTTCAATCTTATGTTCCAATGGGTATTTTCCACGATATTCAGGTCACACTTTTTAACCCTACAAAAATATGAAATTAGAGGATAGATGTCAAAGCTATACCTTGTTATACTTTAATGTCACGCTGTTATGCACAAGGGAGAAATTCTTCTTTTTGAGAGAGAGAGAGAGATTTAACCTTTCGACTACTGTGGCTTTTAAGTGATTCGTTAACCTTTTATGGTACAATTGACAGTATGATTAGAAGTAGAGTTTGAAATGTTATTTCTTATATTTCTATATGTGTGATAATAGAACACACCTAGCTTCGCATATGACTTCCAACTCTGAACAGACAAGCTTATCCATATATAGTCTGACGTATATACCAACGTTCTATGCAGGCTTTGATCGTTTTATGATAACATAATGCCGTTTTACAGAGAGAACGGGAGAGGGTTAAAAAAAAAGGAGAAGAAGAAATTCATTCGAGTGACATTCAAAAAATCTGATCCAATCGTAATGGATAAGTAATGACTAGTAATATATTTCCTGGTTCATTATGAACCTATATATATATGAAGCAGGAATACAAATGATTCAAGATGGCCTGTATATCAATACTGCAAAACAAATTCTGTCTATTGTGGGATCAAACTGTTTATATCCTTTCTATAAATTGACAGTAAGGGATACTAAAATATCATGGCATATTGAAAACAAAATGAAGTGTATGAATAAATGTCAAACTACTAAAACCTTTATCATTTTCAGTATTGTGATTCATTAAAATAGAGCTGTTAAACTATACAGCGCTAGTGAATTAGTCAGTAATGTGTTTCAAATCTGGTACTTGGATATGTTCAATATATAATTAGGTTAAAACAAGCAACAAAGATTAAAATAAAGCAAGCGCAAAGTGCTAAAAACCTCAATAATATAACATCTTGTGGACTATGGACATGACATATCAACGCTGTCAAGTCATTCACTATTGTCAGCAGACAGACAAGGAAACAGGAAGATGCTTGCAATTGCAGAGGCTTGTACAATTCGAGTCTAATAACCAGGTCTCTGTGTACAAAAGGAGATGGTCGTCACTCTAAATCTACAATGATAGTATGTTTTACTTATTAACTGCTATTATTAATATTAACAACAGTTTATTCTCTCTCTTATTCTTCTTCTTATTATTATTATCACTCCTGATTCATTTAAAACTATCCTTTATCAGTAGGATTATCTTAACTCACTTCAACATTATTATTATTATTGTCATTATCATTATAACTGTTACTATTGATATTACTCTGTTCGCAATCCTTGATATGTTCTCTAATGATTAATTGTTTATCTAAGTGATGTAATTGGTGGAAAATTCCCATTCGAAAATTAATAAACAGAAGACCAGTAGTTCAGTGAAGAGTCTATTTTCGCCGGCGAATTCATTTTCATAGCTGTACAATTGCAAATATATGTGGTTGTTTTGTGTGTGTGTGTACATTAAATTTGTCAAACGAAAATACAATTAGTAAATTCAGATGAATTGGATGTTGATATAGTAGGGCAGTAACAGAAGTGATGAATTGTCACAAACGATTGTTAAGGAAGAGTTGCGTAATAACGTGAATACTTTGATGAAAGAGTTGTGCTCAGGGTGAAGTGATATATACGCATAGAAGTGGTCAAGTGCGGAATCTTGTCCTTTGGGCTTTTGCAGATCAGCGGGCGACTGGAGAAGACAACTCTCAATGTCTCCCCAAAGAAAGTTCTTCTTAAAGAAGTCGAAATTCTCCTCCTAAGGACATCACTGAGTGAGGTCACCTTTGAAGTCAAGGTTCATATAAAGTATCTCTTTTGCCACGAATGGTGTCTCTTGCTTTTGGAACTTCTGTTTCATGTTTTTGTCTGCGAATCTTGATGGATAACCATTTTGTATGAAGATTTCTTTCAGGAAATGTAGTTCTTCTTCCATGGTATCAGAGCTGTAGATGCGTCGGACGCGAGTGGCAAGAGATCTTATTAAGTTTCTTTTTCGACTGATCCGTAACCACCTGTAGAAGCTTGTCAGTTGGCCGTTCCATGTGGGTTTCCTTTGAATAGACCTTCTTAAAGTTCCGTCAGCTCTCCTTGTAAGTTCAGCATCAAGAAAAGGGAATTTTACATTCGTTTTCAATTTCAAGAGTGAACTCTGCAGCTGAATGGCATTTGTTGAATATTTGTAGTAATTTTAATTTTTTTTAATTTTTGATTACAGCTTGATTCCACACTGTATTTTTGGTACAAGTATGGAATTTTCAGCATGGATATCGGTAGCCCAAATTTTGCAGGTCGACCATAGATATCAGGTGTGCATCGGCAGGGGATCGAACCTCGGACCATGTGCATGGTCGGCGAGAGTCCTAACTACTGTGCCACCGACGCACAGTAACTGATTGAGATCGTGACCGTTATCACAGATAATAAAGATGTCGTCCACATATCTAACATACAACTGAAAATTGTCAATAGTTGATTTAAGTCATTCAGCTGGAAGAACCAGAGTTATGCATACAAAAGAAAATTATTCAACCACTTCTACTGTCATGGTAACAACTCTGTTGATTTGACTTGACTTTTGATTGTATGCTTATTTTTCTAACTACTTCAAACTCTCACGTAATCCCGTATGTTATTTTGTTTCCACGTGCACCTTCAGCACAACCCTTTCATCAAACTACTCATGTTATTACACAACTCGTCTTTAACAATCGTTTGTGACAACTCATCACTTTTGTCACGACCCTCTTATATAAACATCCAATTCATCTGAACTTACTGATTGTAGTTTCGTTTGGCAAATTTAATGTTCACACACACATACAAAACAACCATATATATTCGCGATTATACAGCTATGAAAATGAATTCACCGGCGAAAATAAACTCTTCACTGAACTACTGGTCTTCTGTCTATTGATATAATTGAAGCGTAATGCATTTTATCTTAATTTTAATCTCTTATACACCCTCTCCCTTTATGTATTTGAATATGACCTGGAAAACATTCCCACCTGTCTTTCTGCATGACTAATTCAATGTAGTTTATTTGCTTATCAGCTGACGAGTTCTGCTGAAATTTGATGAATTTTATTAAATCTTGCTTTATTAACCTTTGTTGCTTGTTTTAAATTTGCATAGGGAAATAAATGTTTTCAATAATTGGGTTAAACCATATGGGATTTATTTGACCACTAATCAGTTATATAGAAAACTACGAGAAATAGCTGGCGATAAGTTGATAGCAGATGAACTTTCAACCTTCAACAGAGATAAAAGCACACTGATAACACATGAACAAGATAAAACGGGTCTATTTTATTCCTTGTGGTAACTCGTCATCTATGTTTCAACTGTTGAATTTCATTCCAGATAGGGAGTAACTTTTCAATTCTGTAAATTTTCTTTAAAAAGTTTTTCTTTTAGTCCTGTCTATTGATGCTCTAACTTTGTCTTTTTGAGACTGGAACTCACAGGAGTACACACATTTAGGAATGATGTCATTTCTTCGTCAGTAAATATTAAAAATTGGACGACTTGCGAATCTTACTTAAATTTGCTAAAGTCATGTGATTTCTTAAAATGGCGGTTACAGTGAAGAAAATTTTCTTTTCGACGAAGTCATCACCATGCTCGATGGTGTTCCCGAGCGAGCTTAGCAAGGGGAGAATGCAAGGGTATATGCAGTTCGGTAACAGAACATCTGGTGAATTCAGAAAAGTCCTTCAAATTCATATACGAGATCCGATCAAACCTATCAAAGGGAAATAGTTGAAACACTGCCGATCCAAAGACTCAAGTCACCGTTATGTGTTCAAAAGGAATACTTCCAACTGGTGTCCCTACTGTGGCCATCATGAAAAGTCAGTCCCATCAATAATTATTACCCTATTACCTTTCTTATACAACCTTCCTGTTTATTTCTGCTACTTTTACGCTTTTAATTCCTATCGGCATTACTAGACTTGGCTGCTGTCTCTTATTATATATATATTTTCAAGTATTGGCTTTGTAGGTATCTTATTTGATTGGGTGGAGGATTTCATCATGAGCTGACGTCAGATAAAGAACCACTGGAAAACCACCACTGGAGTACTGGACAGCCGCTTCGTACTAGTTTGGGACTCTTCAGTAATAAGCACCCGAACCACCAAGGTTCGAATCCAGAACCTTCTGGTTACAAGGTCAGCGAGCTCGTAAACCATTAAGCCACTGGGACTCAACCAATCCAATGGCCATTACATGAATTCTAACTTCTGCCAATTCATGACATAGCGCAACCATTTCGCAATGTCTTCTTCGATGAGTTACTGCCTCATCGTGCTAAATAAATAACCAGAAGTATTTCTAACCTACCGATACCTTTTAAAAATGTTCATGGACATTTTTACGTAGATATGTGAAAGATTATTTTTCAAAAATATTTAATTCTAACTTAGATGCCTCAGTGAAATTAATTCACTTTTCTTAAAAAAAACGTTTTATTGGTAACAGAAATTAATCTTAGCGGCTTTTATTTCCATTAAATAACCTTGATGAAAAAACGATATCCCAAGATTGAAAAGGTCTGTTTAACATATCGTTTTTAAGAGGCGAAAAATTGGCTTTATGTTGCATGTCTGGTTCATCTTCTTTAAATGAAGTTGAAAAGTAACTTCAGAGGGATTTAACATAACCCCTTACTTCGAAAACCAGTAGTAGAGAGGTTTTCAATGGTTCTCTACGTAATATCAATCCTTGGTCAAACTTGAAAAACATGGTATTGTGGAAATCTCCTCGTTTAAATTATTTTCTTTCATATTCATTCTACTGATAAAATAGTATAACACATTTACAATAGATATGAAATATTACGAAATTATTTGCTATACTGATGATTATTTTCACCTACTGTGTTTCCGCATAATTGCAAAATCTCTCAAGAAAATAATTTTAAAAAATTTTTGACCTACTTAATAACTTATAAGTAACATGAATAATTGAGTAAAATATTTCATTTAATTCGAAATTATAGAAATGTAATACAGGTGACTTTTAACGTGTCGTTTATTTATTTTTATTTATTTTTATTTTGAATTACGGCTTGATTACACACTGTATTTTTGGTACAAGTATGGAATTTTCAGCATGGATATCGGTAGCCCAAATTTTGTAGGTTGACCATAGATATCAGGTGTGCGCCGGTGTGGGCTCGGACCCCGGACCATGTGCATGGTCGGCGAGAGTCCTAAACACTGTGCCACCGACGCACAAATTTCATGACATACTATGATGAACTCGCCAAAATTAATTTTAAGTAAAACTCTGTGAGCAATACTCAGCAACCCACCATCTGGAATCTGGTATATTAAATAAGATTAGGTTAATTCTGAATTGTCTTTTGATTAAGTGTAACGATAATAACCAGCCATTATTATCTACGCTTTCTTGCTTTCCAACAGCAGGAAGGAATCTGGTCTGTAGAATCTACTGAAACATTAAGAAACTTCACTGCATCCTATCAAATTTCAATCACAAACAGTAAGAAGTCTCCACTTTCTCCCATGAGTGTGTGGTATAAAAATATTAAGAATGATGCCCTCCGCTTGTATCATATTCATACGGAGGGCTTAAATACCCCATATTCATTAGATTGATAGATTAACACTTCATTTTCGAAGTGAGTAGAAATCAGTCACTGGAATTCGCTACCATGGGACATAGTAACCTACTCGTTAAAAACAATAAACAGTTCAAATTCTCGAAGCCAATTGGAAAATGGTAACTTGCAGTGAAATCCAGGATAATGAGCGTCTAGTCCTATTTAGGACTCGTCACCTGGATGAACCTGCACTCCCCCCCTTAGTCAGTGATGGTGTTATCACCGAGGCTCGAACCCAGTGCCAGCCCACCAGTTGACTTCAGGTTATATGACTAGACATAATCTAAACATTTGCACAAGGAGCCGACTTGTCAACTTGAGACCGAAGACTTCGGTTCAATCAATCGATGGGAAAATCTAAAATTGAATTTAAAAAGTCCATACGTTTTATTTATTCCAGATGAATATGGCAGGGCTCTTACACTAAGCAGGAACAATAGTTAGAATTTCAATTTGACTGTCAAACTAAATGACACCGTGGAAGGGTCTGCTATTATTATTATTTCCTTTAATTCCTAGAAGAACAGAGGGCTTCAGCCGCGCGTCTCCATTGTGTTCGGTTTTCTGCTAGAGTTTTCACCTGGCTCCAAGTCTGCCCACATGCTTTCCTCTCCTCTTCAAATGACTTCCTCCACGTCACCCTCAGACGACCAACTTGCCTCTTCTCATGCAGGTTCCACTCGAGAGAGAGCCTGGCATGTGATATCATTCACTTGATGGTTTGATTACTCAGCGTATGGCCAATCCACCTCCATTTCTTTCTGCTTATTCGTCGCACAATCGGTTCCTATTCTGTTTGCTCCCAGAGATCCTTGTTGCTGACCTTTTGTGGCCAGCCATCTGATCTTGAGTAGTATTGAAAGAAGACAACTGTTGATGAGGGTATGTAGTTTGTTTGAGGTGCACTTTATGATGCGCCAAATCTCTGTTCGGCATAGTAGCACTGACTTCACATTAGAGTTGAAAATTGGGATCTTATTTTTCATTCTGAGTGCTGTTGACCCCCCCCACAGATTTGAGAGTAAAGATAGCTTGCCTTACTTTCCCGATCCTCACTTTGATATCCTCGTCAGGTCGTTTTCCGTCTACTATTAGATCTTTATTATTTTTTCATATCTTATTCCTTTTGGTTCTGAGTGGATAACATGGCTTCGAGCTTGAGTGATGAGGTTACAGTAGTATTGGTGTTATTCTCTTTTTTACGGGAGGAGGGGACTTGCTAGCTTCACGCCCAACCTTTTCTCTTTACGAGGCTTACTATAGGCTAAACGATGTTTAGGAGTGCTTTGGCCGAGATTTGAAAGCCAGACCACTTGCGTAGATGGTGAGCATTCTACCGCTGAACAACCGATGCATCAACTACTAGATAACAGGAGCTAACTGACGGGACCCTTTTTTTTCTAATTCTACTTCTTCAACCACCCGGCATTTATCAGAAACTGACTACTAACAAACTTAGTTTAGTACATAATAATAGTAAAATAATTTTTCCTTCACGTTCCCAGTGGAACATAGGGCTTCAAGCTAGTGGCTTGAAGTTTCTGTAGCAGTGTTTAATTTTTACAGGATGGGGTCGCTAGCCTCATGCCCAACCTTTCCTCTTTACCAGCATTATTTCTGCCTCAGTGAGGTTAAGAGAGTGCGTCGGCCGGGGATTGAACCCCGGACCATATGCATGGTCGGCGAGCGTCCTAACCGCTATACCACCGACGCACAGTTTAGTACATAACATCTCTATTATTCCAACCAATGCTAATCATTGTCGAACTGGAAAATTTTACAAGTGATCAGATGGTGCATACAAATTCCCTAACTTTTTCCCTACGAATGAAATTCCTGAATCTCAAATGTCTACAGACAACTGTTTGTGGTCCAGGCAGCATAATACTTCTCCCCTTAAAATTCTTGGCCTGTAACACCACAAGGCACCGCTGGAAATGTATTTTGAATATTTCAAAGATTTGTCATTAGAATTGTAAATTGTAGCTGACAAATTACGTAATACAGAAAGCCTTAATCGAATAGAAACTAAAAGTAAAATTATTAGAATTGTAGGTCTTAGATAACAAATTTGGTTAATAGGTTAGAAATTAAAGTAAGATAAAACAAGCAAGTTGAGTGATGTAATCTAATTGACGTGGTTGAGTAGTGCTCACCTGAAATTAAAATTGAACGCAAGTCAGGTTAACAAGAGTGGTAATAACGGGTGGAGGAAAAATATTTTACAATTAAGAAACAAACAAGCAAGAAAAAGACGAAACAGAATTACGTATTTGGTGTTAAGAGAGGACAGATCCACTGTAGATTTAATGACCGAACAAACTTCTTCTGTATACAGAATTTTTCTTTTTTTTTTCATTTTTATTTTGATTATAGCTTGATGCCAAACCATATTTTCGGTACAAGTATGGAATTTTCAGCATGGATATCGGTAGCCCAAATTTTGCAGGCCGACCATAGATATACAGTGTGTGTCAGCAGGGATCGAACCCCAGACCATGTGCATAGTCGGTGACAGTCCTAACCATTGTGCCATCGACCCACAAATATGTAAATTGCCATTGTTTCTGTGGGGTTTGAAGAAGTTTGATTCGTACAGTTTTAGCAAGATTCCCAAGTATTCTGTAGATGACTATGAAGTTACTTAGTGGGTTTGCTTGGTACTCCGATATGATCAGGGGTTCCAGAATAAAACTTCAGGGGACCTTTCCTCCCCTTTTGATACCACGAGGGTAAGTCTTGGATGATACTATTGGATAACAAACTCTGAGTACGGCCGTCATCCCTAGCTCTGATCACATGTCTGCTTATCAGTTCAGTAAAATGTGAAAATATGAGCAAAATGAACCAAATAATGGGAGATTTAAGAATAAGCAGGCTAATAATTGACACTACTCTTGGTAATATAATCGGATAAGAATTACCAATATAGGGTGAGTGTAATAATAAAGAAGGGCATAATTTTACAGATGGTTTTCGTTTTCACAAGATTTGAGTACCTGCCTGTCTAATTTTTGTGTATAATTTTCAAAGCTACATTGACATTTATCTTATAATTCATACCAACAGTATGCTTTAATATAGATAGATCTGGTAGTTCACCATCTGCTTTATGTGACATTGAGGTCTCCATCTGTTTTTCAAACCATTCAGTCACATGCTACCACAATCTCACGTGCAACGTATGATTCATGCCTTTTATATAGGTGTATCTCCACTCACACACACATGTACATCAGAATACAATGAAAACTAAAATGATAAGCAGATTGTGCAGTCAGATTATTCAGTGTGTATTGAGGAAATGCATCACATTTTTTTTCAATATAGACCCCATAGCAACAAGCAAAAAAGCTTCTTTTTGATTAAATCATCAACTGGAGTGTATATTTTGGATCATAGTAGCTAGCAGTCAAATTGAGGATCCGAATTTCATCCAGCTTAGGACTCATCATCCGGATGTACCTGAATTTCAGGTGAATGACTGCGTTCTTACTTAGACTCTAACCCCTCACTCATCAATTCAAACGTGGCCCTAGAGGCCATGTTAATCCTCAGATATCGTCGAAACTTAGGGACTTGGAGCGGATATATCTACACATACTGAACTTTTCAGCCCAAACGGACCTACAGACGTATAATTGACTCTGTGTTCTTGAAAATCTAATAGAATGACAGGAAAGTTTTAGAACTGTTTCTGGTCAGAGGGCAAGATGCAGTTATTTGGTTTCCTCGTCTATTTATATAGCTAACAACTGTGAAAGCAACCTATGGGTGTGTATGTGTGTAAGTGAATATTTCTCTACTGGTCTATACATTCATTGTCGAAACTTGTATAATGCATGGTTTACTAATCAAACGATAGGAAATCCTTGTTATAACCTGTTTTTCAAAATTTCAGTTTGTAAGGATTATACGAGTTTGACAAACCAAACTCTTGAAAATTGATCTGATGCTTGCTAGTGACTGGGTAAAGAACGACGTTTTCTGGAGTTCTAGTGAGAAGTCGTGACCAGTGAGGTTTAACCAGTCAGTCAAGTGTGAGGATGGATGTCCCACTGATGACACTGGTTGGTGGTCGTGCTAAATCACAAATTAGTAGAAGTGAGAATTCTTGAGATGACCGTTGAGGAATCGGGTCCCAGTGGCTGAATGGTATACTACCTCACTGGTCTTGTAATCGGCAGGTCCTGGGTTCGAACCCAAGTGGTGGATGTGTACTGCCAACGATTCCCAAGCAAGGATGAAACGGCTGTCCAGTACTCCCTGCTTGTTTCCAATGGTTCTCCAACTGATCTCAATCCGTTGTCAAACTCATATGAACATATCCTTTTTTGATTGGACACTAGTAACTAGTGTGATATGTCTAGTCCTTTCTTTGGTGCAGACTGAATTCTATCAGTCAGGTTTTACAATGTGGCCACCATTCTAGGTAGCTCACCATCACATTGGCAACATTGCAAACCTGACTGAGAGAATTCAGTCTTCACCAAAGAAAGTACTAGACACGTCACACTAGTTACTGCCTAGTGTCCAGTCAAAATACTCGCTACAGTCCTACAGGAGGTCAGTCGCCAGTGAGCCCGAATAGCTCAGTGGTAATGTCTCTGACTGCAGGCAACCATGGATGACGTGGGTTCGAATCTCAGAAGGGACATGAATTCCTTCAAGGCTAGAGATACGCCTTGCTGACTGGTGAGTGCCAATTAGCACGAAACCTAGGTTCAAGGCTTCCTGTCGCCGATTACCTCCAACCATCGAATATATATCCTTTTTAATTTCTGTTTTACCTGAGTACTGTCATCTCATTTCATAATTAGTTAGTGGAAATATGCATAATGCAAATGAAAAGAAAAATAGGTCAAAGCTTGAAAGTATTCACTCTAGGTCATCAATAATTCATCAACAGATGAATCAAAATGTGACCTACACGCACCCATGCACACACACACACACGCACACAAAGATATACTCACAAACACTACAGTCAACGCAAAATAAATCTCTGTATAAAAACAGACAACAAAAGACAAAGAGAAGAAATTCACTGAATAACATTTTCCACAGGGGATTCAAAGAAAGCAATACAATGTACAGTAGAATTTGTTGATGCATGCATATTGAAGAAAAAAAATGATAGATACATATGGCACTGATGTCAGGAGCGAAAAACAAAAACACACCAACAAACATCCCCATTCACGTATGTTACCTCATCTGTTTAGCCCAAAAAGACAGTGTGTAGTGTAGATAACAGTGTTTATCAAAGCATAAAAATTAGGTCAAACAAACACAATGACAATGAGGACGAATGTAAACGAGTGTAATTCCCTCTGATGTATCCATCGTTTTCATCTGCATCCTCTTCTTCAGAAAGATAAGAAAATATGACACAATTACGAGGATAGAGTTGAAGAAAAAATATTTATATATATAATAGAACTGGTTATCGGCTATCTTTAATAGAATATTGTTGTTGTGATTTGATTTTTTTCAGGAAAATCATGATAAAATATTTCCCACCAGTGAAAACAGATGGTTGATAAAGAGAAGAGATTTTAGTGTTCTATGACAGATGCTGTTGGGGGAAACAGTGCTTTGGAACTTTCATATACATGTGTTAAATCACCTTTACAGTTTAACAGTTAGTGATTATTTGTTTCCTATCTATCTGTCATAATTTGACATTTATGTGAGGAACCGGGTGTCTGTGTGTGTGTGTGAAATGTGAAAGTGGTTGATAATTTAAAGTGAATTTACATTCCGAGTTTTGAAACTGCATGTGAAATGGATTACTTGTTATAAACTGAAAAGCACAATCTCTGTAATGGGTTCTTTTAAGTACACAAAAAAAGTAGTGAATCGATAAATCTAAATTCACAGTCCCTAATTTCGATTCATGAAAAAAAAATCCCCATTTGAACACTAATAGAGAGAAGATTAGTAGTTCAGCGAAGAGTCTATTTTCGCCGGCGAATTCATTTTCATAGCTGTATAATCCGCGAATATATATGGTTGTTTTGTATGTGTGCGTACATTAAATTTGTCAGCTGTCTTTGATCATAGGTGTCTGCGCTCTATTTCCCGTGTAAAGTAGCATAATAAGGTGAGCAACATTGAGGTTAGGCGTAGAGTTCTAGGTAAACAGGGGAAATCAATCGACGAAGTCGTGAAATTACAAAGACTGAGATGGTTAGGACATGTGTTACGTATGCCAAGTCATCGCCTCCCTCGACAATGGGCAATGTTAGCGGATATAGGGTCAGGCTGGTAAAAAGCTAGCGGCGGTCAAACAAAAACTTGGCACCAGTCAATGACATCCACAACAGTTGGTCTAAGCCACGTAGGAAGGTGTAGACTTCCAGGCTGGGGTCCTCGGGACGGTAAAAATCTATGGTTGGAAACAATTGGTGACATGGCTCAAAATCGTTCTCAGTGGCGCAGATGCATCCACTCACTGTGACTTATGATCTCCAATGAAACTGTTTTGTCCTTCGTTATTACTCCTTTGTCTCACCCCTCTGCTCACTGTCTCTATTATGCTTTTCTTGCTTCGCGTGCTACTTGGAGTGTGGCGACTTGAACTGTCGCACATTTGTTCAAAGTTCTACGTCGAAAACAGACACAGAGACAGACAGAAATTTGTCAAACGAAACTACAATCAGTAAGTTCAGATGAATTGGATGTTTATATAAGAGGGTAGTGACAAAAGTGATGAGTTGTCACAAACGATTGTTAAAGACGAGTTGTGTAATAACATGAGTAGTTTGATGAAAGGGTTGTGCTGAAGGTGCACGTGGAAACAAAATAACATACGGGATTACGTGAGAGTTTGAAGTAGTTAGAAAAATAAGCATACAAGAAAAAGTTAAGTCAATTCAATAGAGTTGTTACCAGGATGGTAGAACTATTCATGTTATCACGTAACTCTTCTTTATCAATCGTTTGTGACAACTCATCACTTTTGTTACTACCCTTGTCAATGGAAGGGAACATTGAACGTTGGTTCATTAGTTTCGGTTGCCATCGGTGGGTAACTCGAAGGCGCGAATGGTTTGAGTCGTTTACAGATTCGAAGAAGACGAAAGAATACCAATAGAAGTAGAGCATATTTATTGTAAAACATTTGTTCACAGACTATGTACTAACCTCGATTTTAACTGCCAAGTAATACAACTTCCTTCTTACAACCACTGGTGTTTTGGAGTTAAAGTTGAAAATCAGTCGTAGTCATTATCATTTCGGAGCGTCTTTGTAACAATAGGAACTTAGGGTTAGGTTCCTTGACAACCCTCCATTATCAACATCCAATTCATCTGGACGCCTTTGTATTACATAACTCCACCAAAAGTTTGCTAATTGTATTTTCGTTTTACAAATTCAATGTACACACACATACAGAACAATCATACATATATTCACGATTGTATAGCTATGAAAATGAACTCGCTGAAAAGAGACTCTTCGCTGAACTACTGGTATTTTGATTGGACACTGGTGACTAGTATGACGTGTCGAGTCCTTTGTTTGGTACAGACTGAATTCTATCAGTCAGGTTTGCATTGTGGCCACCATTCTAGGTAGCTCATCATCACTGTGCACATTGATTTGATGATATTAGGAAGTTGGAGGCAGTCGGCAGGAAGCCTCGAACCTAGGTTTCGTGCTAGTTGGCACTCACTAGTCAGAAAGGCGTATCTGCAACCTTGAGGAACTCACGTCCTATCATGGTTCCAGATACGCCTTTCTGACTAGCACGAAACCTAGGTGGAAGGCTTCCTGTGGCCGATTGTCTCCAGCCATCTAATATCATCGAACTGCTGGTCTTCTCTCTGTTAAATTCCTATTTTTGAACTCACCTTAGTTTGACCCCCTACACAGTAATTTTGTGTTATTGGAGAGTAAAAAATAATGCAGGTCTTCTCAAATTCGCTTATGTCACCTTTGAACAAAAAACATATCAGACAACATTTAGATGTTGGCATAATGATTTTTGTGTTATTGTACAGTTTAATTGTGAAGTTCTTACTGTTTTTGAATAAAGCAAGAACAACAGTGATTTGTGCAGAATAATATGGTTCCATAATTGACTATTTCGTTGGCTTCTCATCGGTTGCTTACAGCCTAAATAAATTATGAGGTCTACGTACAGAAAAGTTTTAACATGCTTGCAAATTTTACATGTAGTCAGTTGACAGAAAGTTCCACAATTAGTAAACAGTGCTCAGAAAATTGCGCTTATATAGTTTTTACACAGGCAGTTCAAGTTTAAACAAAAAAATAAATGTATGCATACAATGGTGTAGGAGTTACGTGATAAAGACGAAATATGCGTTAGATGCAGAGTGACTAATAAATTAGGTAACAATGTACTGAGTTCAACTCAAATCACAGAAACAAGAGACAAACTAAATTAAAGATTATAAAATGGGTTAGGTTAAAGCCAAAGATTACGTAATCAAATGAAAGAAAGAATAAAGACATCCAGTTACCTGGACAAGGAAAGACTAATATCTGCTTCTTTCTGAACAAGTTCTTTGTCCTTATAGGCAACATCTTCAGCACATACTTCAATTTGATATGAGCTTTTAAATTTCTCCACGAGTTTGCTAATCATCTCTCCTTGCCACCTTGAACGGGATTGATTGTTTTTGTGTATTTTCACACCATCTAGGCTACTTGTATTAGTACTGATTGTTTCTTTGACCTGAAATTTGACCCTTCGTGCAGGAGGTTTCCTTCCTATAGATTGGTAAATTTGGTCTATATCAATGTGTCTACTGATTGACGATTCATTGGAATACCAAGCTTATAAAATTCTCTGACATTCTTCGTGTTTCCTCTGTCTAATATTTGAACGTTGTCTCAGTCGAATTGATGTTCGTGGTTGTCTGTAGTTAGTGATATGAGGGAGTGGGTGCATTGTCCTTTGACGCCTATTTTATGTTCATGGATACGAAGACGAATAGGATGTCCACTTTCGCATTCGTTACAATTTATTTTGTAGATGATGTTGGCTTTATCTTCTTTCGTTGTTGAGTCTTTTGGTTGACACAGAAATGAGTGAAGTGATTTTATTGGTTTGAGTGCGACATCAATTCCTTAAGGTTTAAAGAGTCTTGCAGTGATTTCTGAGATGTCTTTCATGTATGGTAGGACGATTTTCCTTGTGTTGACCTTAGGGGGCCTTTGATTTGGTAGATTGACATCCACTCCATCACACCGCTGCATACAGACAACCACGAGCATCATTTCGACTGAGACGACGTTCAGATACTAGACAGAGGAAACACCAAGAATCTTAGAGAAATTTTAGAAGCCTGGTATTCCAGTGACTCATCAATTAACAGACAAAATTTAGGAATCTACAGAAAGGAAGTGCGTCAAATGTCAGGCCAAAGATACAAACAGTACCAGAACATGTTGCCTCGAGAGTTTGAAAACACACGGCAACAATCAATCGCAATGTTGAAGGTGACCAGGATAGATGACTAACAAACTCGTAGAGAAGTTTAAAATCTCACTTCATCTATTTGAAGTGTATGCACTGAAGATGTTACCTAGTAGGGCGATGAAAGCTTCGCAAATTAACTATCCAGCTCAGAGATCACAACTACAACAAAACAGTTTTCATTGTATCGTTTAACTTCAAATATCTAGAAGTTGTTGAATAACACTGAGTGAATTACCAAACAGTAAATTAGGCGAATTCACTCACTATACATTAATACAATTACCATCAATGTAAACCAGTTTTAAATCATATTCAATCATGTGATAAGGTAAATGATTGAAGAAAAATCTTATATTTCACAATACATTTTAGCTGACTGTCTTTATGAAATTAGATAACTGAAAGAAAAAAAAATAGATAGGGGTAACGAAATAAACAAGATAATATTGTAAACATATTAAAACATGGAATTCATATCAGTTTTCACCCGGTTTCTGGACAGTGCTACAAGTAAGTGAACACGCACACACACACACACACACACACACACTCAGTTTTACTAAACTACTCAAATTACATGTCCGTTCAGGCTATAAAACATGATGACACGTGACTTACTAGAAAATTTAAGCCGAGAGGACTCAATTTTGCTCTTTAAAGTTTTACATGAATAGCTTTTTACTAAATTAATTCTAATTTTTATGAATTAGAGCTTACTGGGTTGATAGACAGTTCGTCGAAGAAAGAAAGATAGCAATTATAAATTAGTTACAAGATTTCATCATGAAATAACATCGGTTAGAGAACCATTGGAAAACCTGCAGGGAGTACTGCCAGACAGCTTTTTCGTCAGCCTCGTTTAAGGACTCTTCATCATACACACCCACAACAGGAGGTTACGAGACGAGCTAGCTCGTAGACCACTAAGCCACTGGGACCCGATTCAATGGCAAGCCCATGAATTCGAACTCCTGACAGTTCACGACATAACGTAACCACTAGCCAATGTCTTCAGTAAGTATTTGCCCTCATTCGCGACCTGCTGTATCCACTAGAACCCCGGGTAAATGCCTACCCGAATAGGGTCACTCACTAGTGAGCATCTCATTGGTATTATAAACTTATGGTACCAATGAATAAATATATGATGGGTAATAAGTGAAGATGAATTCGCAGCGCCTAGAGACCCCTGTTTTAATCCTTCTGAGACGCATATTTGCATCTCAGCTGCAGTTATCATCCGTTACATTAAATGACTTGTGAATAATCAGCGTTGATAAAACCTATCATGAATATGGTTTAGCGAACTAGTTAGAAGTAACGACACGATTTATGCTGCTCGGTTTGTTTCTCATCGATGATAACAATATCCTATTTTATTCCTTTATGTTCCCATTGGAATATAGGGCTTCAAGGTAGAGCTTTGAAGTCTCGGGGGCAGTGGTTTTTGTTTTCACGGGATGGGGTTGCTAACCACATGCCTAAGCTTCCCAATTTTCGAGTCTTATTAATGACTTAGAGAGGTAACGGAGTCGGTTGGTGGTCGAGGATCGAACCCCGTAGCATATGAGTTGTGGTTGGCAACCATTCTACCACTGTGCTATCAACCCACGATGATAACAGTAACTGAACAAATAAAGCAGCATTTCACGCTTAGATGCCGACTCAGATTACATTAGTGTGTGGCGTAAATATTTTTATTCTTTTAATAGAGTGAACAGACTACCCTTGGTTGTCACATATTAACTGCAAAAGAATAATTCTTTGGGAAGTCCCTCTTGAACGATCTAATCTCAATACTGGTACTTCTTTGGATATTTTGCCTAACTTTGCAGTTATCTTTCTTTTTTCTTCTAGGTGTCTAATTGTAATGCTTCTCGTCATATCATCCTCTGACATGATGATATTGCTAATGTGTTGTTTTATGATGTGGCTTTGTTTGAGTGAATGAAGGTCATTCTGACTATTACTGTCTATGTGAAGTGTTTGCTGCATAATTATTGCTGACAAAGTTTTGATCCCACCTTGTCGGGAACAGTCTTTTTGATTTCATAATACTTGTTTTGTACTTGAGACCCAGTGCCATATGTATTGCTGCCTAATGGTATTGTTCAGATATTTCATTCTTTAATAATAAAACTGTTAAGTAATACCGTAGATTTCATCTTTGTGCTGTCAATGGGGAATTTTGTGACCATGCGTAACTCTGTGGAAGTTCAGGTCAGCTTTACAGTAGAACTCGAAGACTGATTGCCTAAGTTCAGACCATAACGCGTAGGTTATGGTCTTTACTTTAACTGAGTGAGAAGCAATGCATATAACCAGTCTTTACACTAATATACCAATCAATACGGTCTGAGAAACAGTTAAAAGGGAACTAACTTCTGATCCTGAACTTAGTCATGTGAAATAGCTGCCCATTCAGGAAATTATCTTAGGAATTCAGTTATGCCTCACATCTACTATCTTTAAATTCAATGGCAAAAGATACAGACAAATATAAGGTGTAGCAATGGGATCACAAATATGCTCTATCAAAGCAGATATCTTTATGGACAGCTGGGAAAATATTGCTATAAATACATTTAATCCTACTCCAAAAATATGGTGGAGATATGCGGATGACACTTTCACTCACAGTGTTAAAAACAGAACATATCTCCTTCTAGCTTCTTTACACATATAAACTCACTAGTAGAGGAAATAAAATTCACATCTGAATCGGAAAATGAACAAGCAGAATTAGCTAAGTTAGAATGTAAAATAAAATGGACAGAGGAAGGTAAACTGCACACTAGCGGCGTTTATAAAAAGCCAACGCACTTTGTTATAGATATTTCGACTTTAATTCATCTCATCCGTTATCCATCTGTGAAGACAGGCTTAGTTAAGTGTCTGAGAAACCGAGCCATAGCACTAAGTAGCACACGAAAAGACCTAAATGACGAAATAAAACAGATAGAAGGAGAAGCGTTAGTGTTGAATAACTATCCTATGAAATTCACTACGAATATCAAAAAAGGTCACAGGCAAAATAAAAATAATGGTGAAACTAGTAGTGATAACGTAAATAAGAGAGAATATAAGGCATCTACACTTTTACCATATAAGGGGGGACATCTAAGACCCTAAGTAGGATTCTCAATAAAGCAGGAATTAGGGTGGCATGCGAATCTACAAAACTCAGTCAGATAGGACAAGCTTTGTAGGCTAAAGGACCCTGTTGACCCATTTAAACAAAATAATATAATTGACTGAGTGAGGTCAACTACATAGGTCAAACCAGTAGTTTGAGCGGGGTAGTTAGATTATCAGAACATAAGATAAGTAATTTGGAAAAAAGCTCAGCAACTGCAATGCATGCATTAACACGCAACCACACAATAGGGTGGGTGGGATAGAATTAAAATTCTAAAAAGTAATATAGGTTGGGTGGAGAGACAGACTAATTACCAAATTCTGGTTCATCGAGTCTACACCCAACACATGCAACAGAAATGACTCAACGCATATATCAGAGATATGGAAGATTTAATCATGAGCTGACATCAGTTAGAGAACCACTTGAAAACCTGGGAGTACTGGACAGCTGTTTCGTCCTAGTTTGGGACTCCTCATCAGTACGCACCCACCGGGGTTCGAACCCAGGACCTTCTGGTTACAAGGCGAGCTCGTAGACCGTTGAGCCACTGGGACCCGATCCAATGGTTCTTGAATTCTAACTTCTGCCAATTCACGACATAGCGCGACCACTTCGCAATGTCTTCTTCGATGAGTTACTGCCTCATCTTCGACCTGCTTTACCCTACTGGTCACGGCTTCCCACTAGAACCCCAGGTTAACTGCCTGAATAGGGCCAGTCGCTAGTGAGCATCAGATTAATTTTCAAGTGTTGGTTTTGTAGGGATTTGGTTTGATTGTATGGAGGATTTAGTCATGAGCTGACATCAGTTAGAGAGTCCCAGTGGCTTAATGGTCTACGAGCTCGCCTTGTAACCAGAAGGTCCTGGGTTCGAACCCCGGTGGGTGCGTACTGATGAGGAGTCCCAAACTAGGACGAAACAGCTGTCCAGTACTCCCAGGTTTTCCAGTGGTTCTCTAACTGATGTCAGCTCATGATTAAATCCTCCATACAATCAAACCAAATCCCTACAAAACCAACACTTGAAGATATGGAAGATATTATTACTACCAGTCAAATCAGAGGATAATAAATTATGTTAAAATGTATTCAATTCACTTTATAACATCCTAACAAGTTATTTTTGTTTGATTGACTTTTTACCATAAAAACGTCTTACTTCTCATCTGATTATATTTTTTTTTGATAACGCTAATATTAATTCTGAATGTACTTTATCTTACAATGAATATATCTAAATGTCTAATCAATTCTACTCATGTCTATAAATGAAGCAAGAAAGTTGTATGAGTAAGTGCCTTGATATGATTATGAGTGGCAATAATTTGTGCTCGAAACGTGATCATCAGTAAATGTTACTGTATAACACCACTGTGTGATTTTATCAAAATAAAATTTTATGCATAATAGAACAATAGGAGGTTCTTGGCTGGCTCATTCTCATAGTTTCTCATTCATAATTCTTTCCAGCCATCTGATCTCCAGTATTCAGCCAATGAATGCAGATGTTTATAAGGCTTTTCGAGACAAGTAGGTCAAGTTTTCTGTGCGTCGATGGCACAGCGGTTAGGACGCTCGCTGACCATGTATGTACATGGTCCAGGGTTCGAACCCGGCTGGCGCACTCCTTTGCTTCACTTAGTCAGTGATAAAACTAGTAAAGAGGAAAGGCTAGGCATGGGGCTAGCAACTCCATACTGTAAAAATAAACACTGCTACATAAACTTCAAGCCAATATCTTGAGGCCCTATGTTCCACTGGGAACGTAAAGGAATAATATATATATATATATATATATATATATATATATATCAGGTTTTATGACCCATATAAAAGAAGTGACTGACTTAACATTTCTGTTGAAGATCTGAATCTTATTTTCTATACTGAGTGCAGATTTCCAAGATGAATTCAGGTTGATGAAGGTCAGCCTTGTCTTTCCGATTTTGTCTGAATTTGACATCTTCATCCGTTCTGTCGCCTGTAGTTGAAACGACACTTCCTAGCCGGATAAGTGAAGGAAGCAACCCCAGTAAAATCTCTCCCGTTGATGATGATTGGTGCTGGTTGTTGTCGCTGTTGGTTGGTTGGTTGGTTATCTCCATCACCTCCGTCTTCTCTATGTTCACTGTGCGTCGGTGGCACAGTGGTTAGGACTCTCGCCGACCATGCACATGATCCGGGGTTCGATCCCCTACCGACACACACCTGATATCTATGGTCGGCCTGCAAAATTTGGGCTACCGATATCCGTGCTGAAAATTCCATACTTGTACCAAAAATACGCTGTGGAATCAAGCTGTAATCAAAAATAGAAATAAAATAAAAAAAAGATCTTACATATTAACGTGAATATGCTATTATGGCATCATTTGTAGTACATCTAAGTTCCACTCTGGACAAGTATTAGGAATTGCTTGGTCTTATAATACTTTATATAGTCAACTGATATCCAACAGAATATTACTTTATATATGAATAACTACCCTTGGTGGTAAACTTCTCCTAATCTTGAATCAGAAGTTGTCATCAGCAGACACAGGAGAGTGAAGTGTGGGAAGCAGTTACTCGCTGAAGCCATCAGACATGTGGTTACTATCCAGCATCCAAGTGGCTAACTATTCCACAAGAGATTTGGCAATCCTATGTATTATAAGTCTACAGATCGTACGTTAAAAATTTGCCAATCAGAAAGATGATCCTGATGTTTACGGCTATTTTCGACAAAAACTATTTTAATATTTCATAAACTTGGTTGCCTTGATAGATTTTGACAAAGCGAAGTCATTTTATTTCACAGGTCTTCATCAGCTAAAGACTATAATGAAATTACAGTGGTTATAAAAGGGTGAAAATAGCATACCTCAATGTTGGAATGAATTAAGGCATCCGAAATGAAAGTCACCATTAATTTATATACATATCAAAGTATTAAACGAGGGAGAAGGGATGGTAGACGGCAGAATAAGGTATCATAACAGCTCAAGAAAGAGATTGTTCATAAGAGTGAAATTACTTCAGCTATCTGAAATCACTCATATGTATGATTACACAATCAGTGTCAACCAAAATCAAGATGTAGTTACCAATAGAGTGTGAGATTAGTTACACTCTCTTTCTGTATGCATACGTTTGGCTTCAAATATTTGATTGCAATTGTTTTAGAATATTGTAGTTAATTTTGGTGTTCTTAACACGCTTTCTCTTTCGAATACCTTGGAGATCTTGACGGAATGCTAGTATCCTGACGTATGTGGTTATGGTACTCTGTGAATAACTGCTTCTCAGTAGGCATAAATTTCGTGGAATATGTTCACACTATGATCTTCATTACAAATTAGGATATCTGTGCAGTACACAAAGGACTTTAGTCTATTTGATAACTTTCTTTAATAAGTATGATAAATTGTGCTAAAGTTTTAGAGCTATTTTAAAAACTATAAGCAGGTGTTGCCAATAGATATAGACATATACAGTTAACCTTCGAAAACATTCTGATATGTGAAATGAATTCACGTTAATTCTCTAAGACACGATGAAATGACTGTTAATTGATCTTTCCATTTTGACCACCAGTTGATATCAGTTAGAGAAATGATAAAAATCAGGGAATACTTCTAGACGGCTGTATCGCCCTAGTTTGGGAATTATCGGAGGTAAGCACCCCTAACTGGGGTTCGAATCCAGGACCTTGTGGTCGCAATGCAAGCTCGTATAACATTCAGCTACTGAGACCCGATTCCTCAATGGCCAGTCCATGAATTCTAAATTATATCAATTCATGATTTTAATGAGGCTATCAACCAACTGATATCGGTCCGTAGTCAAACTCGAAAAACAAATCAACTCTTGTAAATTAGTCTGATGCTCGCTTGTGACTTTCTACAGGATGGAGTTTCCTAGAGTTTTATTGAGAAGTAGTGACCAGTGAGGACCATCCAGTCAAGTTTGAGGATGGATATCTCACCGATAACATTGATTGGTGGTTGCGCTAAATCACGAATTGGTAGAAGTTAGAATTCATTGGATAGCTATTGAGGAATTGGGTTCCAGTGGCTGAATGATATAAAAGCTCTCTGGTCTTGTAATCAGAAGGTCATGAATTTGAACCCTAGTGGTAGGTGCACACCTCCGACAAGTCGCAAACAACGGCGGAACAGCTGTCTGGCAGTACGTTATGCTTGTTTTCAACGTTTCACTAACTGATATCAATCCGTGGTCAAAATCGAAAAATAAATCAAATCCTTACAAATCAACTCTTGAAGACTGTGATTAGAATTTATTAAAAATCTGAGATTATAATCATCACTGAATATATTCGTTCCTAGGCTCTACGACATCCTTATTAAGTCTCAGGGTGTAGGCCTCAGGTAATGTTAACTGAACAGTACAACGAGAAAATCTTCGGAATAATCGATACTGATATTGATTCCTTGTAGTATATTATGAAATCAGTTTTACTGGAGATTTACCATGTTCCATGCAGCTCGTCTAAATCACTGGGTTATCTAACCTTCCATTTAACATAATGCAACTGGTTTTCTTTATTTCTTATTGTTATAATTATTCAGTTATGTCCATTGGGTAGCGAAATATACTCACAAACATTTTCACTTAACTTTCAAACTACTTCTGTGCATTTTTCAAAGGAGAGGAAAGAAAAATAACCTAAAGAAATGGTTTCCGCTTCGGAATTAACTGATATGAATCCATGATCACACTGGAAATCAAAATGTACTTACTGATTATAAGCCATCCTTTTTTCTACAACACAATAAGCAGATGCTAATTTCCTTAAAACTGTCAACTTTCGTATATGATTGTCTGTAAGACAGAGAAAAAAACATTTGTCACTGTCACACTTCTAATGTTCAATGCTCTACTGACAAAATCCACTGACATTGTTCGAATATTTTGCAACAATAAGGAAGGTGTCATGTTTGAATTTACCAGTGAACAGTCAGCAAAAATTTTATAAAAGTATTGAATGTTTTATTTTGCAAATTTTTTTTGACAAACAGTGTAGGAATAAGTACTGAATAACTTACTAGTACATATATCAATATGTGAACGGTACAGAGATTAGCATAATCTCTATGTCAGAACAAAACAGTAGTAGAATGCTTACTAGCCGTGAAGATAATGTGGCATCGATTCCCAGACGACGCTCTCCTAAACCCGTAAAATAGGGAAGGTTCAGGGTGAGCCTAGCAATTCCACCTTTTACAAAAAACACCACCACCACCTTCCAGAACCATAAAGTTTCAAACCTTTTGATCCACTTGGAAGTCAAGGAATGAAAAAGGGGGAAAGAGAGAAAGAACCAATAGAATTTAAATGAGAGTCTTCATAACTTGAACTTAGACGGTTTGTTAAACATAACTAGTACCTGTGTGAAGGCAGAACACAAGAAAATTTGACAATGGAGATATTTACTGGGCAACTTGATTTACAGATATAAGAAAAATTCGCGTCTATCACACATTCGAGTCACTATTTGTACATATCTTCGATATTGTTCTTCTTTGTCTTCCTTTCATGTTTTCTATGTTGTTTTACAGGCATCATTTAATTTTCCCATTGACCACTTAATATATTTCTCTCCGCTATTCAATATTCTTGTACATGATATACACATTTCTATCTGTATATATACACTACTTACAAATCTTATTAGTAGCACATGTAATGCCTGTACATACAGTCGCGTAGTCAGTTAAATAAGGAGTCCATTTAGTCATGTGTGAGGATGGATGTCCCGCCGATGATACTGCCTTGTAACTGGAAGGTCCAGGGTTCTAACCCTGGTGGTGAGTGCGTACTACCGATGACTCTCAAACTAGGATGAAACAGCTGGCTGTCCAGTACTCCCTAGTTTTCGACAGTTTCGTAACTGATATTAGTCCATAATCAACTCGTCAAAAACAAATCTAATCCTTACAAACCAACTATTAGAAATAAAGAGTTATTTAAGACGAATAGATTCAAGGAAAGCCTCTCTTGTAGAAGACAGCTAATATTATTTCTTTTACAAAGTGTTCTCACCTATAAAGTTGTTCTGGACGCTAACTATGTCAATAATTGTTATAAATAGTAGATGCCATCAAGTTAATTGGATACCTTATGTCAACATTTGTGCAAAATCAATTTATACATTAAAAATTCACTAACATTGATTTGAATGCCCCTCTTTCCAAAAAGTCAAAGTTTCACATAATGTGGAGTGTAAGTCATAAGTTGTGAATGCCTATGAAATAAAATTAGGCCTCCAATACTCCACTAACTGATATTTTAAAATCAGCAGACTTTGAATAAAAACACCGAAGATAGCTATTTGATGAGCATCAAAATATGAGTCGTTGAAATCTTTGCCATTACTGATATAAGCATAAAACTTGGGTACTGTGCTGGTAGAGTATAACTCCATTATGGATAAGATTTTATTTTGATAAATCACACAGTGTTGTTATACAGTAATATTAACTGATGACCACGTTTTGAGCACAAATTATTGCCACTCATAATCATATCAAGTCACTCACTCACTCACACAACCCTTTGCTTCATTTACATACATGTGTGGCATTGACCAGATATTTGAATAAAAATCAATATGGGATAATGTACATTCAGAAATAATAATATGAGTGTTATTGATCAATTACAACCAGATGGGAAATAAGACCAGTGTTTTAGTCATATATAGTCTATATGGGTGAAACTAGTAGATCGGAGGTAATCAGATTATCGGAAAATAAGAATTTAGCTAAGGTAAGAATGGTTGACCCCACCCGAGAAGATAAGTAATTTAGAAAAAAGCTCAGCACTGCATGCATTAACACAAAACCACACAATAGGATGGGAGAGGGTCAGGATTCTAAGAAGTAATCTATGTAGGTGGAGAGAAAGATTCATTATTGAATCCTGGTTCATTGAGTCTTCACCCAACACATGCAACAGAAATGACTCAATGGAAATACCACATATATGGAAGATATTATTACCAACAGTCAGTCAAACCAGAGGAGGATAATAAATAATCTTAAAATTCTATTTCAATTCACGTAAATCACAACATTCTAACAAGCTACTTATTATGACTATAAAACACTCGTCTTATTCCCCACCTAACTGTAATTGATCAATAACACTCATATTATTATTTTTTGAATGTACATTATCCCATATTGAATTTTATTCCAATATCTAATCGATTCCACACATGTATATAAATGAAAGAAAAAAGTTGTGAGTAGTGACTTGATATGATTCTGAGTGGTAATAATTTGTGCTCGAAACGTGGTCATCAGTTAATATTACTGTATAACAACACTGTGAGACCTTATCAAAATAAAATCTTTACCATTACATCTGTTGAACCGTTCAACCCACGTTTTTCAACGACTAGAACACACTCAATCTGAATCAACTCACTGAGCGATAAAATAATTAGTATACATTCTCCTCTAATTCTGTACAAGTTTACCTTTATTCTATTTTTAAAAAATTGTAAAAGTCACATCTTTTTGCTAAATATTCATGCTCACAGTTTATATTACACCTAAATTCACCACTTCATGAAAGCCTTTACAACAGGTTACTGCAGAATTTTATAAGCAGCCGCCTTCGCTAGTTCTATACTGAAGATCTAATTCCCTGAAATAATTAGCACCAGGATACTCTTTGGGACGAAACAGTCAAGGACATATTGCTCAACAAAGAGACCGAAGAAAATTGAGATGGATTGAATACACTCTGAGTAGATAGTTGGATAACATCGCGAGACAGGCCATCGTCAGAGTGGGAAACGACGAGTTGAGCGTTTATCCAAAGGTGGCATGGAGGAGTTCGTGTGAGGAGAAGATAAGGACCTGCGGACAAGCGTGGAGCTATCTGAAAAGAAGTGCAAAGAACAGGACAAAATGAAGATATGCTGTTGAAGCCCTATGTTCTGCTCTGAACTTAAGGGAATAATAATAATAAACTGATCATATAGAGTACAGATGATGGTGAAACAATGTAGAGTAAGTAAATGATCAATACTCTGCAGCTTCCCGTTGATTTGTCTACAGAAGTTTAACTCGGTATTGTGTTGTTTCAATAGGCATCAGAAATACGTGTTTTTTGCATTTCTTTGCTTCTTCAATAAATATGTAGAGTTTCAACATGCCTAAATGGAAAGGGTAATTTTTGGAAATTAGATGTTTTACCACCACTAAAATAGTTGAAAAAAATAGTGCAATGAATATCCTTTTCGATAATTTCTCCTGTGACTCTACAGTTATATATATATATATATATATATATATATATATATATATATATATATATATATATATATATATATATATATATATATATATATATATATATATATACAATTGGTGGATGGTGGCTAGCAGTGGAATCCAGGATGCGCATTTCGTCCTATTTGGGACTCGTCATCTGGATGTACCTGCATTTCTCAGTGAGTGATGATGTTCCCACTGAGGCTCGAACCCAGTGCCCTGGATTTCACTGCTAGCCACCATCCACCAATTGTATACTAATTAAATGCCCAGACATCGTCGAAGCATCTGCACAAGAAGCCGACATGTCAACCTGAGACCGAGCACTTCGGTCCAATCAATCGACGGGAAAATCAAAAATTCAATTCAATATATATGTTTATATACACAAAATATTCTAGATTAGTAGTCAATAACAATATTAGCGTTTTTTGAATAATATTGATTTGTAAAATGAGATCCATGAAATTACAGTTCATTAAAGATGCATGAATTATGATAATAATAAAAATATAACAGTAAATAGAATATCAGCTAAAATTAAGGAGATTTCTACAAAATATTGAAGATCATTAAAACCTTCATGTCCAAAGTAAAGACAGTGTCTGAAACAGTCAACTTCTTCTGGATACATACGTTAGGCTTCTTAATGTAGATCCCAGAAGACAGCCTCAGCAATATGTAGTAGACGAATTCTTAAGGCGAAGTTAAGGTTAGTTGGTATACGGTAGATAACTTTGAAAGCCGCCTTGTTAACATCAATCTTGTGTTCTGTATCCACGAGATGAGACAGAATAGCTCTATGAATGGATTTTGTTCATTCTTTAATTAACCACGCAGAATGATGTTCGGAAATCCAACGATAAACACGCTTAACTGTCTGGCCTATGTAGCTGATTCCACTGAACCAGTCAAACTGGTAGATATACATAGAAGTGGCAAAATAAGGCAGTTTACCTTTAACTCTCAAATGCAAAATAGGGGTGATTTCAAAGACGCAGCATAACTCGGCATCGCTGATACCTCTTTTTACGTCTGTATTCCTTAGGCGTTGTGTTGATATCTCACTGATATTATCTCCGAGAAAGTGAAGCTGTGAAAACAAGACCTTCCTCCTTCAGAACTATTGGTACTTTGGCCTGCCTTAACTTTTGATTCATATTCTTATAGATGAATTTTTCTGGGTAACCATTCTCACTCAGCAATTGTTAAATAATATTAAGCTCTTCATTGAGACATTTATCAGAGCAGATTGCGCTTGCACTGTGGTGGACTAAACACTTTATTAGACTGCGTTTGTATTTCAAAGGCATGAAGCTAAAAAAATGAGTGTACTGACCAGGTGGTGTAGGTTTTCCATATACACTATATATACTAGAGTGTCTTTCTTTCTCAAGGGTAAAATTTATGGCAGAATGAACATCACTAAATTTTTCCAGAATGTTCTTTACCTCATCCTCATTCTTCATAATAAAAAATGTATCATTCATGTACCAAAAATAGAATTCAATTTCATCAGTTAAATCTTTCAAAGACACATTCTCTAATTTCGCAAGGAAAATGTCGGCTAGAATGAGTCCTAGTGGTGACCCTATTGCCACACTATCAATTTGTCTGTATATTTCCTTATTCAATTAAAAGTGGACATTCATTATGTATTCCAAGAGAAGCTGTTTTATAAAAGATATAGGAATGCCGTCATTGATGTTTCGTCTTATGAGTTCTTCGCATACAAAGTCTACTGTTTCCATAAGTGGTACATTGGTGAATAAGAAAGATACATTAAATGATATAATGAATTTATTGTCAACATTTAAATCTTTTATCCTTTCAAAGAATCCAGAGGTGTCTTTTATGCAGTGTTCCACCAATTCAGTATATAGAAGCTGTAAGAGTTTGGCTTTGGGATGGTATGGAGAATTTAATATATCCAACACTGGTCACCTGAATATTTACACCCGATTTACAGTTAAAATTTCACTAAATTTTCCACCCTTGAGGACGATTTCCTATCTGTAAAGTTAATTCCGTTGAAGAATACCATTTTAAATTCACCGTTTGTTTGCAAGATTAATAAAGATCGTAACTGATATTTAAAGAATGCGACATATTAGTTTGAAACCCAACACTTTTTTAGGTGATTGATTTAAGTTATGAAACCATGAGACTTGATTGTCCAAGCACAACGTCTTTTCGCTTTTTACTTTCACATAAGTATGAAAGGTACAGGCAAAACAATAACAATATCAGCACATATGCTGATGGTGGTTTTTTCTGTCACAAAGCGTACGTTAAATGATCAATACTCTGCAGCTTTCTGATGACGTTTAACTGCGCATTGCTTAGCTTCAATAGGCGTAAGTGGTTTTTGCATTCTTATGCGTTTCACGTGCACAGGTAGTGGCTTGAAGTTTTGAAACTTCAGAAGCTATGATGTTATTTTTTAATGAGGTGGGGTTTCTACTCTTGCCCAACCTTCCATATCTTTTGGGCTTACTAACGCAAAATTTTGGAGTGCGTTGGGTAGAAATCGAACTTCGACTATCTGCGTGGCCGGCGAGTATTCTACCCTCGACCCACTGACCTAATGAGCTACGTCATTGATTCAACGATACTTGAAACAGTAGATGCATCAGAATTATCTCTTTTGAAGTCATTATAACAACACTTCATAGTCTAAAACTAGAAAACAGTACTCTAACGCATTTCTCCAGGGTCACCATCTCGAAGTCTCTATACCCAACTTCATAGTGCTGAATATCGCACTCATTTCAAACATGACTAGGAGATCCAGACTTCTTTCTCGTCATATTTTTAAAACCAAGCATTAAGTGGTGAGATTCTTTTTCTTTTATTCCTTCACGTTCCCCAGTGGAACATGGGGATTCAAGCTAGAGGCTTGAAGTTTCGGTAGCAGAGTTTAATTTTCACAGGATGGGGTTGCTAGCCTCATGCCCAACCTTCCCTCTTTACCAGTTCTATTACTGGCTTAGCGAGGTAATGGAGTGCGTCTGTAGCCGGGGATCGAACCCCGGACCATAAGCATGGGCGGCGAGAGTGCTAACCGCTGTGCCACCGACGCACCTAAGTGGTGGGATGCAATTTAAAAACTAAAGTTGTGCCCATATTTATCAGGATAATGAAGCGTCTTTAATGGGAAAATTTTATTTCCACAGAATATCTTGACTAACCCCTCTCCTGCGCACCATGTTTACACTGTTGTCGATCTAATGCATTTCAGTCGAACTGCATCAAATTGACTTAATATAAAATTGCTTTTAGAATATCTATATGTATTTGCATGAAAGTCGTGTACATCTGCGTCATAAGAATGAAGCAAACGAAAATGTATTTATCGACTTTAGCTAGAAAAAACAAAAGCCATCATGTCTACATATCGTTCTTATCCGTCCTTTTTTTATAGAAGGAATGTTTATGTTTCATAAATTCAGTCTACCTTTTTCTAAAATATTACGTAATATCCAGTTATCAAAATGTTTGTAAGATAATAGTATAAACTTCCAAAGAAAAGCACTATAGAAAAGGAATGAAGGATAAAGGGAAGAGACAGATGATGGACAATAGAAGAAATGTACGCATTCTTGTGAAGAGAATTTGCCGTAGCGTTCGTTACCTTTTCTTTTCTTCTCTTAGTAGCTAAATAAGCCACAAAGTGATCACTATGATTTTCGACTCTAAGCCACATCCGAAAAAAAGAAGTTGAACTACGGAGCAGTTTTAAATAATTAGTTTGGCTTCACAAATAACTATCATTAGATAACAAATCCATGTCTGTTTTGTTTGGTCTTATTTTGAAAGTTACGTCATATTATCAGTGGTGCAGGCTTATCTATCGTAGCTTCCGTCTGAAGAAATAATCACATAAATGATAAGGTTCTTAGCTGACTTCGGTTAAAGGGTGAATTAAAACAGTACAATTAAACAAACATTAAAAGTTTTCTGGTGTAGGCTATCAGTCCTTCTTATTACAATAGGATCAAAGAGCTACGCTTTTCCGTTGGAGATGTAAAAAATGTAGATCCAGTGTGGAAATTTGTAAGACAGGAACATATAGACAAAGGGACTAAATCGGGATGAACCTGAATTTTCATGGTATAGCTTAAGTATCAAGAGTCCATAAACACGATATTCAGGAAGATTACTACTGTTGGATACAGAATAACTGTGGAAATCATAAGATCACCTTTGCTTATCTAGTTTGGCAAAGTCGCTTACACAAATACAGGAATCTATGAGTATCCTGAGAAAATGAATAAAATGTATTTGGTACGTATCACCCCACTGAAATGTAAGATGTTGAAATAGCGCTAATTTACGTCAGCTCCGAATTCAAAGTTAGTAAGAGAAAATGGCAGATGTTTATCACATCAACCACCCAAATTATCTTCACTTAACTTAGTGGAATGACCGGTGAGACAGAAAATGTTGGTCACAAGTGCCTTTACAACATCGCGTGTATATTTTAGAACCAAAAAGTGAGTAATGCCGAGGTTAAAGATAGATTACTGTGTAAAAAATGTAAAGTAGTCCATGAGGTTTCAAATCGACATGCATTAGGCGTGTGGACGAGAATATTTCAGCAGTGTAACAGATGTTTAAGCTATGTCGGTAGATGAAAATTCACCTCATGAACTAATTTACTTTCGACCTCACTTCCTGTTAGCTTTGACTGGAAACGATGCTGGTGATTCGCATGTGGCCATCTATTCTTTTAGATCTGATCTTCAGTTACAATACCACCAGCCTAACCTGGTGGCCAGACTGTTCTTAACACTACTGAAGCAGGGAAGAGGCAATACAACACTCACAGCTGACCAAAGGTGTATTTATTAACGATTATATGGTTCGAGTGTAGAGATACACAATCACATAACAACGGCACCACTGAGCCTTTGTATCTTGAAAGTCAATTTGTCCAGCATATGTCTCATTCCATTAGAGATAAACAAATTGATCTTTGAAGGTGAAACGGCTGAGGCTCAATCGCTTTGACGAACTTCTTCAATCCTCTGTAGTACTTTTGTTAAACCAAAGTTTTTGGAGGGATCTGTTAGTGGTAACAACGGCATAAGTGAAGTAGACATTTAAAGAATTAACGAACAAATTCAGTGGGAAGTGTTTGTGACAGCTCACAAAAATTGGATTTTATTTGTAGAGGCAAACATAGAGGAGAGCGCCCAGGAATTCTTCCCATGTAAGACACAATAACATTAAGCAGTTCATTTAGTGTGCCTTGTGAATATCCTTCATTCCTCGACAGAGTACCAAAAAGGACAAATAACACGAGTCACAAATTCCCACACTTTACTAAGTAAGTATGAACCCAGATTAACCCATTTTATCATGAATGAGACGATTTCATAGTACATCAGATGCGTTAGGTAAATTTGAGATTAGCAGTGTAACAGTTCACCTGTAAACCATGGGTTTGAAAAGAAGATGTAAATCGAAATGAAATAGATTTGATAATAAAATTTGCAAAGAAAACGAGGCTTCGCATCTAGAATTTTTGAGACTTGCTGTTCAGAATAAACAAAATATGAACATACGTGAGCGTAATAACAACATACCACAAAGCCTGATGCACATAATAAATCCATAAAAAATAAATATTAGAGCTTTGGAGGCGGTTTGTGACATTATGATAATCACTCACTGCCTCATTGTGCTAGTGGTTGTCGTTTGGGTGACCAGACCGGAGTAGATTACTGACTCCCCAGCACTTCTGTGCCATATCTTCGCATTTCTTTTGCTATCTGCACAGACTACCCAGTCGCGTACATTGTACGTACACTGCCCATGTTCACACCACTGTTGGAATTGTTTTATTCCAACTAAATTTGAATAAGCATGAGAAATTCTATAAGAGGGAAGAAGAAACAAGGTAATGTAACTTTTTGTTGTTGTATTTAATCGTATTATTCATTGTTTTGTTTCCCTCATTAAATGGGGATCCCCCTTCATTATCCCTGTTGTCAGCTTGTCTGCTCCTGTGGGGCTCGTTGCACCCGGAGTACAACCAAGGATATTCACCCTCAGATCTCCAAACATCATCCTACCTGGTTAAGCAAAGGATTAAACAGGTTCCATTCGTTTTACATAGATACTGAGATGGGAGTTGATGCTAGCGAGGAATTTAAAGTTACATATTGTGCTTCAAGTAATATTGCTGTGACCAGAGTAAATTTCTTGCCACAGTTTTGTTTCACCTTACTGTCTGATGACTTCGTTTATTACTTCATAAATACAGACTCAAAGATACGACACAACGAATTCATCATTAACCTAGGTAGACGGATACTAACAATACAATCATATCAATTAAGTGTATCGCCTAATCTTATGAAGCAGGTGTTTACTTGCTTTCACTTTATCCTCGCAATACTGATGTGGTCAAATAGCTTACTCCAAATGAACGCATGGTTAATTCTGAAAGTGAATGGAGACCCAGCGTGTTTCGACCAAAAACATGAAGCCCAAATGTATTACACTGCCTACTATGACTTTTGATGCCGGCTTTCCGATCTTCGTGACAAGAATACAATATATGTAAGTACTTATATGCTGCATCAACCATCCCGTTTTCATCATGATTGACCAAACTGCTGTGTATTTTACACTAATTTAAAAATCTTTGGAAATAATAGACAGGCAATAATTGAAGTTGCATAAAGTTATCACCTCTTCGGAAAGTTGGGTGCATTCTTGACACTCCTACCAAGTCCTTGGATCTCAACTTGGATCAACTCAAAACTCTCCTCTTGGACAGCAGTAAGTAGCGGAGTACCACAAGGCACGGTACTCTTTCCTCTCCTATTTATTCTGTATATCAATGAGTTACCTCTGCTCACCGACTCCCCTATGGTCCTATGAGCAGATGACTTAAAAATTTGGAGAGAGCTGAAGGGCAACAGTGATACGTTCACGTTGCAAGAGGACCTCAACAAATTGTCAGAGTGGTCCGTTGAATGGATGCTTCCGATCAATGTGGCAAAATGTGCAACCATGCGCATTGGACAATCAAGAGCAAGCTCCTACGAATTAGGGGGAATAACACTTCCATCAGTTCAGACTCACTTGGACTAAGGTGTCATAGTTAGCCACGACTTAAAAACTACAGCACAGTGTCGCGCGGTGGCTGCACGTAGCTTCACGTCCTTGTGGGCGATTCGCAGAGCCTTTACAAGAATTACCAGAGATATGTTCACCTCCTTATATACATCCCTGGCTAGGTCAAGACTGGAAAACTGTATCCAGGCCGCCAGTCCTTGTCTAAAAAGGGATTCACACATTCTAGAAAGTGTTCAAAGGAAGGCAACACGTATGGTTCACGGCATAGCTAACTTATTATACGAGGACAGACCAGACAGTTTAAATCTCTTCTCACTGTCATACCATAGGCAGAGGGGAGATTTAATCACAATGTTTAAAATTTTAAATAATGACTACGGACCAGACCTATTCTCTCTTTTCCTTCCCACCAGCTTGGAACACCTTAGAGGACATAGCAGGAAAGTTCAAAAGCCAAGGAGAAATCACATTGCTGTTGAGTACTGGTTCTCACATCCAATATCCAATATCGTTTTTACGAGCTAGTATAAACCAATTTGATTTCTTTGTGCTCGCTTCTTGATTGTAAGGTATAGGTTCCTGATCTTCGGTAAACTTCTGAGTAGCTTGTCCCGCCACTCGACTGTCGTAGCTTTGGTTGACTCCAAAGGGAGTAGTGCTGGGATTAATTATATGTGTTTTGTAGTATGAGGTATGTTAAGACTGTTACTACTGTGATTGGAGTTGATCCTTTCGCCAGTTAGTCCTTCGGTATCGTCGACAAGAGAAAAGAGATAGTAATAATAATAATAATAGATATAATTAGTGAAGCTATTCAGACTAAGAGACAGAAACGGAAATAGGAAACGTAACAACAGTCAGCTCATTAAGTTTGAATAATAATAATAATAATATATACATACATATATCGGTAATAATAATAATAAAAGTAATAGTAATTATAATGTTAACAAGTTGTCAGGAGAGTAAGACGGGAGAGAATGTAAAGAAGTAAAACGATGAGTTTAATTGTCTACCCTGATTGGTGTATGCGATTTTAAGGGGATAGGCCATTTGGATGCAGTCCTTGTGTCGCTGCATGGTTGTCCAGCCTTCGCTTAAAGGCGTCCAAAGACGGTGCCATAGCCTGTAAGGAATTCCAGGGACGGCAAACCCGCAGTGAAAAAAAGTGGGAGCGCACCCGGGTCCTTGCCCTCTGGTGAGCTATCCTTCTGGGATTTCCACGTGGGAGCCTATACCTACTCAATGGCAGAACACCTTTGTTTGGGTGATTCTGGTCATTTGTTATTTTGTAGGCAGTAATCAAATCCCCCCTAAGCCGACGGTAACTAAGTGTGAACAGGCCTAATTTCTTCAGCCTTTCATCATATGGTTTGTTTCGGAGACCAACCACTCCTTTTGTTGCCCGTCGTTGGACTCTTTCCAAGAGGTTGGCGTCTCTTCTCAGCATTGGGGGTGCAATAATATTATGCACCTCAAGGTGTGGCCTGACGTATGTTTTGTACAACATTAGAAAGAGCTCAGGAGTGAGTGCACCTAACTGTCTATGCGTAAAGTGTATGACAGCATATGCCTTCGCTACATCCCCTGTGTAATTTACGCTTGTGTCCATTTTTTCCGTTAGAACTAGACCTAAGTCGCGTTCCGACGTTGTGCAGGACAAGCTTTCATTGCACAGGGTGTAACTTGCATTCTGCAGTCTACAGGTGCGCAACTTCACTACTTTGCACTTTTTCAAGTTGAAAGTCATGCCACTGGCCACCGCCCAGTCTTCCAGAAGGTTTAGGTCTTCCTGTAGCCTATCTGAGTCCTCGAGTTATAAACTCTTGGAACCGACTCCCAGAAGAAGTGGTGTCTGCAACCTCAACTGATTCGTTCAAGAAGGGTTTGGACAACCACAGAAATCTACTAGAAAAGGATTAACATAGGCTCCAAGCCTTCTATCCTCAACCAACAAATCTGAATCTCGGTATACCGAGATTGAATTAGGCTGAAAAATTGCCACTATGTGCTGAATTTAATCTTTTCGTTCTAAAGTAGTGCTAGTCAGTGCTGAAAATGTTCTGAAAGGGCTGAGATAAAGCTGATAAGCAAACCCGGTAGGTTCTGATCTACTCCTAACTATGCTTAAAAGAAGAACACGGTTCTGAATTAGCGCTAGTTATGCTGAAAATTAGCACTGAAATCTAGTCGGTGCCATTAAACAAACGATTTCAGAACAAATTCAGAATTTACTCACTATAGGATGCTAGAATTATTTCAGAATTACTGAGATTTAATTCAGAAATATAACAAGCTTGGGATATCCAATATCCTGATTACGAGCTAGTATAAACCAGTGATTTCTTTGAGCTCGCTTCTTGATTGTGAGGTAGAGGTTCCAGAAGATATGACATGAATTCATTGAATTCAACTAGTAAATCAACTGGTATACCATTTCTCTCCTGAGCTGTAAAAGTATGTGTTGTCATTTATGCACTCGTCTTGATAAAACGCTCCTGGAAATTGCGAACTTCTCCAAGCGGAGTGAGGATATACGTTTTCGCGTCTTAAACTATGTTTCAAATTACCGCAACTCTGATGACTAACTGCCAATCACAAACAAGCACACGGCCGTCGACAGGCTACCTTGAATCCGAAGCGCCTTACTTAACGTTTTACGGAACAGCATGACCGTGTCGTAAGTTTCTTTGTTTCTGTCGTAGGTAACTGTTATTGTTATTTATCTATGTGGACTTTGAAGTTTGTCTTCCACTCCGTTTAATAGCCGTAAAATACTCACTATTTAAGAATAGCTACTATGCCTCCAACGCAATTGCTAAGGCATATTTAATGTTCCATAGGATTCTTAACATTTTTCTCTACATTGTGAATTAATTTTCATGATATATGGAACCTAAATCGCGTGCAACTGGGTCAATGTATTGGAATCATATTGTGCCAAAATCTGAATAGTTTCTTGTTGTTGGCCAACAACAAGAAACTATTCAGATTTTGGCCACCGGTAGCACCAGAAAATTGCTAGGCTAGCTGTCTTTGATTATAGGTGCCTGAGTTCTACTTCTCATGTTAGCTGGCATATTAGTGTGGGCAATATTAAGGTAAGAAATCTGTCGAGTGCTAGGTAAGGAGGGAAAATCAATCGACGAGGTTGTTAAGTTACACCGATTGAGATGGTTAGGATATGTGTTACTCATGTCGCCTAGCCATCCATCTCCTTCCTCGATAGACAATGTTAACTGACATAAGATGCATCAGGTTGGAGAAGAGCTAGTGACGGTCAAAGAAAACATGGCCTCATCAGTCACCGAAATCTTCATTAGTCAGGTTGACCCAGCCACGTAGGGAAATGTAGACTGCCTGACTGTTTGGTGTCCTCGGGATAGTAAGAACCAATGAAGACTGGAAACGATTGGTGATGTGGCTCGAAACCGTCGTTGTCAATGGCGCAAGTGCATATCTAATATAAATATTGTTCTTCCATATTACTATTCCTTTTGCTTCATATTTCTGTTTATCTCTCTCTTCCTTGAATCTATTTACTCTCTTCCCTTTCTTTGTGTGTTACACAGAGTGTAGCAACTCGCACTGCCGCATATCTATGCAAAGTTCTACATTGAAATCACTCAGTCACTATGGCTATCGCTCGGAGTGTCCCCGATTACATAACTAAGGCCTTATTCAAAATTTTGGGAAATTTACAGCAGTCCGCTGAAATGTAGGTCCTTATAAGGTTGCGAAATGTTTCAGGGGCGTTAAGTTATCATCTATCATTATTCTAAAACACCACTTATGGAGTACGAAGTCTCGGTGTGCGCGTTTCCAATGCCTGACTTCCTGGAGAGGTATATTTGGAGAGCTAGCACTGAAAATGTGGCAGTTGAATATTAGTACATTTTATATACATACGTTGTGTCTATAAGTGTGTTTATAAATTGTTCTTTGAAGGATGGAAAGGCTACTAATTCTCGTAGGCAGTATAATAACATGTTACAGATATTACAGTAAACGTGTGTTTTAGCAATCTGTACATGTAAGCCATTTAATTTAGCACGGCACCCAGGTATCAGTGATTATTCTTTGAAAGCCGTAATTTCAATATCAACGAAGGTTTTGGGTTTCTAGGACTGATATACCTTTGTTACATGCATCGTTATAAAATATTGCGGGAGGAGTACTATTATCTCAATTTGTCACATAATTTACCAGGAAAATAAAACACTTCAAAACATTGGTTATCTAATGTGGTTCATCGGTGCAGTTTCGAAATAGTTTCTAATATGATTTACAAGGAGATGCGGGAGTTTTTGTATATATCACATGCTAAATACTACGATGGGGCAACTTCTTAGAATTATGAAGTCTGTAAAATGGGACCGTTGTTTTGTTCTTTGTCCTACTGTATTTCGTGTCTGAACATTTAATAGCTGTTATTAGCAAAGTTACAATATATGACTGACATAGAAGAATTTCATACATTTGGTTCCCTTGATAAATTTTGATAAAGAAAGGAAGACGAAATTTGCAGTATAAAATGATGTCATTCTATTTCACAGGTTCTCATCAGCTGCAGACTACCTGAAATTACAATGGTTATATGGATGATAATAACATACTTTAATGTTTGAGTGGTGGTAGAGAAGAGATACTATAAAATTGACGCATCTAAATGAAAGCATTACAATGTTTTTAGTTTAAGTTTTCATCATCAGATCTTAATCTCACAAACTGTAACCGCTTTTGTTTCTTGAGTTGCTGTGTGAACCTACAAGCTAACACTCTTCTGTTAATCAATTTTTTCTGTTTTCTCTCTTACCCCTTCCCCTCTTTTCAACTTTAAAAGCGTATAAATTGATGATGAAAACTTAAACTAAAAACATTGTAATGCTTTCATTTAGATGCGTCAATTTTATAGTATCTCTTCTCTACCACCACTCAAACATTAAAGTATGTTATTATCATCCATATAACCATTGTAATTTCAGGTAGTCTGCAGCTGATGAGAACCTGTGAAATAGAATGATATCAATTTGTACTGCAAATTTCGTCTTCCTTTCTTTATAGGAGAATTTCTTAGTGAAAATACTGTGTGCAAACGACATTCCTATTGTATTCCATTCTGTCTTCATATATTTGGTATCACCACATCTGGCTCTCAGTTCTTACCTGAAAAGTCACCATCTCGTGATTTTTACTCCCATGAGTTTGACTCTATTTCTAATATTTGCATCCGAGAAGTAGCAACCGCCAACACACTTCCTTAAGCACATGAAGTTCTCCTTGTCACTTACGTCCATTTCGCTTTCCTCTGACTGTTATTGCTATGCATCAAGCAGTTTGTTCAGCTTCTTTTAGCTATATAGCTGCATCTGTTAACGAGCATAAAACACGCTGTCTGTAGTCCCTTTAAAGTTCGTCGGCTTCATAATGGGGTTTCAGCGTCTTCACCCTTTTGAAAGTTGGATAATCAACTTATCTAACCAAATATCTGGCCCGTCAGGCTTTTTAATTGCGTGTTATTTCTCTGGGATACATACAAGTTCGCCTGACGCTATCTTACTAAAATTTTGATTTTAGAAGTGACTCCACGATCGAGTTTCATATGATTCTTTGCCTCTAAAGCACCAATCTCAGCTGACTCTCGGTAGACAGTCGTCTGTGCGCCTTCTAACTGAATGTATTTTCATAAGTAAGGAAGGTTATGATTCTCGTCGATGTTTATTTTCTTCACTTGTGTTCACTGGCTGTGTTTAAGGGAAGTAAAATTTAGTCTGAAGAAGTCTAAAGGCCAAACACGCAGGTAGAATCATGCTAGTAGGTGGTTTTAATGCTTAATCTTATTTGAAAAGCGTTTGAAAAGTATTATACTGTCGGATGAACAGCGATCATCTCTTACAGCGTGGCGTAGTTAGCAGTGTTCTTAGCTAGGTGTGAAAATAAGGTAATGTCTCATCTGGCGATCACTGATATCAACCCTTTGATGAACACGAACAGACCAAAGTTGATCGATGTTAAATTACCTCTTCTAAAGTATCTGCGTGGCTGACTGACCGGTTTCAACGTAGAACTTTGCATACATATGTAGCAGTGCGAGTTGCCACACTCCATGTAACAAAAAGAAAGACAAAAGAGTAAATAGATTCAAGGGAGAGAGAGATAAACAGAAATATGAAGCAAAAGGAATAGTAATACGGAAGAACAACATGTTTATTTGATATGATAGATAACAAAGAGTGAATGCATTTGCGCCATTGGCAACGATGATCTTGAGCCACATCACCAATTGTCTCCAGACTTCATTGGTCCTTACTATCCCGAGGACACCAAGCAGTCAGGTAGTCTAGTGGCTGGATCAAACTGACTAGTAAAGATTTCGTTGGCTGATGAAGCCATGTCACTAGCTCTTTTCCAACTTGGTCCATTCTATGTCAGTTAACATTGTCTATCGAGGAAGGAGATGGATGGCTAGGCGACATGAGTAACACATATCCTAACCATCTCAATCGGTGTAACTTAACAACCTCGTCGATTGATTTTCCCTCCTTACCTAGCACTCGACAGATTTCTTACCTTAATATTGCCCACACTAATATGCCAGCTAACATGAGAGATAGAACGCAGACACCTATGATCAAAGGCAGCTAGCCGGGCTTTTCATGTTCCCCACTCTTAGTGGCTATGTTGCACAGCAGTATGGAAGGACGGAATGAACTTCTACGCAGTGTACACCGGATTTCATATCTATGCCGGAGATAGAGTATGTTGGCGCATGTCAGACGAGCCTTCTGTATTCGTACTGAGATTTCATCAGTCATCAAACCGTTGGGGCTGAATCAACTCTTTAAATAAGTGGAGTGGTCAACATGCTCTACCACTTTACTCCTTATCTCTAAGTCTGGTGTCGTTGTTTTCTGGTCCTGTAGCATCATCTTTTATTTAACAGAGTGGGCGAATCGCGTGCCAAAAATTTGAAGATTGCTGCTCATGGTGTTCAGAAAACTCTGCATTTTGTCAAGAAAATACGTGTAGTAAAAGCGTTCAACGATCTACTCAAACTGTTCTTAATTTCCACGGAGTCTAGAAAATTTTTCCAAATTTCACCATTTCCTACTAATTTTGTCGTAGATGACATTCTGACGGGGGTGCATAAGGCAGTGTAAACCAAACATGTAGAAGATATTGTTCAACTGTGCGGCAATGTACCTGTTATTTAAGTCTCAGTTAACGTTCAGTGTTTTTTGGCATAGTAGGTGTAAAGTAGTGTTGCAAGATTGACAGAAGCCTGTACTCGCATATACCTATGCGAATGAAACATGGAAGAGTTCATGTATCTAGATCGTTGCATTATAGCTAGCAGGTGTAATGAATGAAATTTCAAATCGTATAGCGAAAGCCAATAGCATGTACACAATGGTAGTTTAGTCATTGGAAGGGCTTTGCAACACTTTTGTCTGCTCTACTCCTGTGAAACCTGATGTCTTCGAGGTAGGTATGACCTGCGATTCCTCGTGTTCGGTCACCATTATCTCTGTAAAATTGCTTGTATTTGATGAAATCGTGTAAGTAATTCTGAGTTATGACACCGTGTGTCTTTTTTAACAGCGTGGAAATGACCTGTCAATAACTAGTCCTTTAGAAAAGCCGAATTCTGTGTTTCGGGTATGTTACAATTTTCGTCCCAGCGATTTTCATGTTGCAGATTTTTTGATAATCCTAGTTTCTTTATGAGATAATGTAGATGTGGACAGCCCATGATGAGTCACTTTGGAATAAAGGACAATTGTGTTAGGTTACCATCTTTTATTGTATCATTACTTTGTGGGGATCTGAGAGAACCGTGTGACTTAGTGGAATAAAACCATATGAGATATGGGTCAACATCGAAATTGCTTGTTAACTTCGTACAGTTGCCTTCTACTTGCGATAATAGTGTAAACTTTCTTTTGGTGCGTCGGTGGCACATCGGTTAGGACTCTCGCCGACCATGCAAATGGTCTGGGGTTCAATCCCCTGCCGACGCACACCTAATATCAATGGTTGGCCTGCAAATTTCAGCTACCGATATCGTATGCTAAGAATTCCATACTTGTACCAAAAATGCGGTGTGGAATCAAGCTATAATCAAAAAAATATTCTGTTTCTCTTCCTATTTCATAAAGTGCCTCTTTTGGAGTTCATACTGTTCCCTGTTTACATTAACAAACAATTGTGCTATCCTTGATGCACAAATGTTGACATGCGTGTCGTGTTATAGGTCCCTGTATGTTGTTTATTCATGCAACAGTTGTACGGCAATGCTGCATGCCAATTAATCCACAACGGGAAACTTACGGAATCCTTCGAGGTGAGGACAAGAGTAAGGCAAGGCTACCTACTATCGCCAATGATTCTCCTGATTGCAGTAGATTGGATGATGCGACAGACAACGGGCAATGAGGAAACAGGCATAAAATAGACTCACACAAAAAACTTGGAGGATCTGGACTTCACCGATGATGGTATTTGTCTGATTTCCCATAAACTGGAAGATATGCAAGTGAAAAGCAACAAGTTCTCAGAAGAAGCATCCAGAGAAGATAGGCCTTTAGGTGAACATAGAGAAAACAGAGCTAGGTGATGAAGATTCCTGGCCAACACCAAAAGCAACAACAACAGACAACAATCAGCCAGCATAAATGGGAGGAACCTGAAAGAAAAAACCTCCTTTACCTACCTGACTGGGAAGCATCGTTTCAATTACAGGCGGAACTGACGAGGATATCAAAGCAAGAATCGGAAGAGCCAGACAAGCTTTCATTACTCTCAAGTCTGTGTGGAGGTCAACAGCCCCACTCAGCATCAAAAATAAGATCCGGATTTTCAACTCCAATGTGAAGTCAGTGCCACCTACTATACGGATCAGAGACTTGGCCAGCGCGTCATAAAGAGCATCTCAAACTAACTTCAGACCTTCATTAACAGCTGCCTTCGCTCAGTAGCGCTCAAGATCAGATGGCCAGCCAGAAAAGATCAGCAACAGAGATCTCTGGGAGCGAACCAATCAGGAACCGATGGTGCAACAAATAAGCAGGAAGAAATGGAGGTGGATTGGCTCGCCATACTCTGAGGAAACCATCAAGTGACATCACTAGACAAGCCATTGCTCGAGTGGAACCCGAAAGGGAAGCGGCGAGTTGGTCGTCAGTGCGAGGGTGACTTGGAAGAGATCATGTGAAGAGGAGATGAAAGCATGTTAGCAGACTCGAAGCCAGGTGAAAAAGTTGGCAGAGAACCGAAGGCAATGGAGACGCGCAGCTGAAGCCCATGTTCCTCTAGGAATTAAAGGAAATAATAATAATGTTGTTTGCATTTACTACATTCGTTATAACAAATCCTTTATCTTTTTATTTATTGATACTAAGACTCCCTTGATTGTCTACTGGTTGGTTTTATTTCTATCTCTTTCATTTTCAGTTGGATAGATGAACTAAGTAGTAGTAGTGATCCAGCATCACTTCCTCCTATTGAGGAGAAATTTGATCCTGAACGGAATATTAAAACCACCATTCGATATTTTTATAATGAAGATGGTGATTTAATCAAAGAAACTAAAGAGTATAGGAGAGAGAAGCGTGTCGTTGCTTCTCAAGTTGCAGAAAGAAAAAAGTGGAAAAAATTTGGTGCTTCAAAATCTGATCCACCAGGTGGAAGTATAGCGAATACCTATCCAGCTGATATTGTTACAATGCAAATTGTTCAGTTAAGACAGGTGTGTGTGCGTATATATATATATATATATATATATGCATGTTTATGATTAAGGTCTTCTCTTCATATAATAACGTCAAGTTTTATAGATTTACCCCCCTTTTTTTCATTTTTCTGCAAACCTGACCGTTGAATGAGTTAAACACTTAATTAACACTATCCTTAATAAGAGTCTAATCGTTGTTGATATTTTTCTCAGTTAATGTAACTTCACAGCCTCATCTATTGGTTTCCCCTCTTTACCTAGCACTCGACCGATGCCTAACCTCAATACTGCTCATCTTATTATACCCCTTATCACGGGAGATAGAGCGCAGGCACCTATGGTCAAAGACAGCTATCCGGGCTTTTTATGTCTTCCACTTTCAATGGCCAGGTCTCACAGCCATAAAGGAGGACGGATCGGACTCATGAGCAGTACACCCGCCGGATATCACGTCTACTCCAGAGACGGCGCAAACTGGCAAATGCGAAACGAGCCCCCTGTATTCGTGCTGAGATTTCGTCAGAGATCAACCCGTTGGCACTGTCTGATGGTCAACGTGCTCTACCACTTCACTCCCTATTTATAAACTATGAGGCAGTGTAGTCCAGTCCTGTAACATCATCTTACATTTGGCGGGAGCGCATCGCATGCCAAACATTCGTAGATTGCAGTTCAGGATGTTCAGAAGACTCTGCATTTTGTCAGCGTCTTCACCTAAGAGGGAGGATTATATCATCCCCATATTCTAAGTGACCCTGGTAACAAGTCAATCTCTGAGTCTCTGAAGTGAGTTAAGGTTAAGTCCATTAGTATATCTATGATGAAATTGAGTAGAAATGGGGGCACCGCTAGTTGTCACCACTTCAGATGACAGCTCGCCGTAAGCCCTCACCTGGCTGCATGAGTTCGAGCAGAGTACCTTGATTAGTGCAATGTATTTTCTCGGCATTTTTTTCACAACCAAGCATCGCCAGAGTATCGCTCGGTCGACAGAATTGAATGCCGCCTTTAGGTTAAGAAATATAACGATTGTTGGATCCCGCAAAGAATGTATATGTACCAGAATTTGTCGAAGGGTAAAGATGTGGTCTGAAGCCTGCCTGGTTCTCTCGTGTTTGTGCCTCCTGAACACCACTTAGTCTACGCAATATTATTGAGCCTAGGACTCTAGATACCATATTAGTCAAGCTAATCCCTCTGTGATTATCACAGGAAGACTCATCTCCCTTCTTGTATATGGGGATAATCAGTGACTTACACCAACCCGACGGGATTTCCTCTGTCTCCATTATGCATTTCTTCTACTTTCTTCTCGTGCTTTGTGAGCTAAATAGAGTGTGTGGCGACTTGAACTGCTGCACATCGGTGCAAAGTTCTATGTCGAAAGAAGAAAGACGGACAGAAGTATGTATAAGTAAGATCTGTTTAGTATATGTACTGTGGATTAATAAATATTGTAGTTGACAATTAACAGTAATCAGGTGTGTTACATGTGAATAATCTTAACATTTATTGATTGAATTTACAACTGAATCTGTCAGCATTCTTTATTAAACGGACACAACCAGTCGTTTCCCACTACTGTGTGATCCCTTATTTTGATTTCTTCTTATTTTTTCTTTATATAGCCAGAACAAGAGCAAAAGAGACAAGAAGAATTGAATGTAAAGGTTAAACTCGGAGAGCCAGTGGTTATTTGCAGTTATTGTAAGGGTGGGCATTTTACGCGTACATGTCCATATAAAAATGATATGGAAGCAATGCAGTTGTTGCAAGAACAACTTCGGGCTAAAATTGAACCTGCAGAAGAATCTGTTAAAGAACCAGTAAGTAATAATTAATAATCTGTGTTTATATGAGATCGAAAAAATATCTGTATCGTTCCCTGTAATTATCTTATTTGTGGTAACACTTAGCTAGACGTTACATAAGACCATCGTGTGTAGCCGATTCTAAGCACTTAAAAGGAGAAAAGGTTGAACGTGGGGCTAGTAACCCCTACCCCGGAAAATAAACTCAACTGCTACAAAAACTTCAAATTGCGACAAAAATGTAAAAGATAAACAGTAACGAAGTTTCTTGAGTAGCGGGAACTAATCTCCTCCAAAATACTGACAACAAGATTAAACTGAAACGGTTGGAAATTTACAATCATCCATTGCTACGAGCCTACAACCAACGCAAACCAAAAGAAGAAGGAAGGAGAACACCAGGAGAGAACTGATCATGTGTTGAAAGGCTCTCGCAGAAATGAATGTTAAGGGAGAACTCTTTGCAAATTTTGCGCCGTAAATGGTTTGGTAATTCAAGGCAGTGTGTACAAGTATAAGGATATAAACAAGGCGACTTGGGTTTCAACAAAAGGACGCAACTAAAATTAGACAGGATTCATTTCAATCTTAAGAAAATAGACAGGAACTCAAGTGAACATATAGAAGACAGGTGATGATGATACGCAGCAGTGAACAACAAGCATCAACCACCATCAGCGGGAGGTATTTGACTGAGGTCACTTTTTCACGTACTCCGGTAGTATAATTTCAACTACACGCGGCAGAGATGATGCTGTTAAAGGCAGGCTCGGAAAACCAATCTGTAATCAATGATCACAGTTCATTAAATTTTGTTTATTATACTTGTTGATACTTGTTTTATGACTCATGATTGGACTAACTTTTTAAAAACAAGAGATGTTCCTTTTATGGATAAACCTCTGTTAAGTTAACTTCCGTTAATTTCCCTGAAGAAGTTCGGACGAGATTGCCGAACAAAACGTTGGAATTACTAATTTCAATCTCACCGAGATTTTACAAATAGGATTTTTTTTACAAATGTCTACTTTTCACTCGGCGCCAAAATATTTTAGAACTATTCTGTCAAATCTTGACGACAGTTCATTTGAATTGCGTATTTAAATGAAGAAGATAAAAAAATTGGTATGCAAGAGGTCAGATGAAAAAAAGATGATGATGATGGTGGTGTAATTTTGTGAGTAGAACTCATAAGGTCAAGAAAAATTATCTCTTATGGAAGTCAAACAGAGAAAAAAGACAACACCAAAGCAGGGGGCAGTTGAAAAGATAAGTTAACGAAATTAGAAAACAAAATGTTATTAAGGGATGATTCATCAGAGTAATTGGAGGCCAACGAAAGATTTTCTTTCGTACACATAAGTCATGCTTCTGTCGTTTTTATTGCGATAGCCTCAACAAACCGAAGAAGACTTGAGCTATTTTGTCTGTTTATATTATTTTAAATGATGCCAGCGCGTCTACTTGGTGTCCAGCGTCTCTATCAGGCGTTTGGTAATTGAAGAGCTTAAGCGGCTTGGCCCCTTTTAAATGGAAGCTCCTTGGTACGTGTTGGAAGAATCTGACGTGTAGGTCCTTCTTTCTGTACTTCTGACGTAACTGCTCCTACAGATACATGTGGATTGGTATACACAGTTGGGAGTAACATACGAGGGGTACTTGTTGTTGATCTCCGCACCGACAGACTAGTTTTGCTGTAAGATATTTTATATGCACGGCTGCGCTTAATATTTTATTTATGATTTTCATAGTATCATCGCCTTTAAAGTCGAGTTTCATTGAGAAAACTGGTTTTTTGCTGACCGTAAGCTGGGGAGCATCAGGTCCCGTACGTTCATTCTTTTCATATTTATCAATAAAGCTTTGTGGATAAGCATTTTCTTTCAAGCAATTCTCAAGCAGTATTAGTTCGCTGTCTAATTTGTCAGGTGAACGTATTCTTTTCCCTCTGGAGAGAAACGTTTTCACTAGCGTTCATGTTTGTGGTCTTTGCGACTTATCGATCTATGTAATCAATGTGGAAATCTGCTCCACTTAGCGCATAAGAAACAAAATTCGAATTTTTAAAATTAGTGGGAAATCAGTGCTTCTATATGATTCAGGGACTTCAATCACGGGTCGCCAAAAACCTTTCCGAACAGGCTACTGGACACTGTCATCAACAACTGCCCCTTTGCTAGCTACTGAAGATCAGATGACCAGAAAGGATTAGAGACACACTGAGGAGACCGTCTGGTGATATCACGTAACAGGCCTTCGAGTGAGACCCTAATTGGGCGTCCGAGGGTGAGATGGAGTAGGTCGTGAGGAGGGGAGAGGGAAATGAGTGCTTGCAGGCACTCGTGGAGTCAGCTGAAGAGGGCTGCAGAGAACAGAATGCAATGGGATATGCTGATGTGTCCCAGTTCGAACCCAAGGGAATAGTAATAATATAATAATCTTTTGATGAAAGTTTTCTACATTGCCCTAAGTTATGCAACAGGGATTCATTACCATTAAGGGCTAATCGGATTAGAACTAAAACATGTGGATTATTAAATCATAATAGCAATCATGCCAAAATCATGCAGGTGCTTATATAAATTTGGGTGGTTAATAATGTCAGTTATGCAAATAAGCAGGAAATTAACATAGTAAATAACGTCACCATATTTTAAGTAATATAAGGCTGATCTCTTGAATTCATGCTAAGACTTCATAAATAGGATTTCATCATGAGCTGACATCGGTTAGAGAACCATTGGAAAACCAGGGAGTACTGGACAGTTGTTTCGTCCTAGTTCGGGACTCTCCATCAGTACGAATCCATCACAGGGGTTCGAACCCAGAACCTTCTGGCTACAAGGTGAGCTTGTAGACCACTAAGCCACTGGTACCCGACCCAATGGCCCATGAATTCTAACTTCTACCAATTCACGACATAGCGCTACCAATAGCCAATGTCCTCTGCAAGTATTTGTCCTCACACCCGACCTGCTGCACCCTACTGGTCACGACTTCTCACTAGAAGAGTCCCAAAATAGGATGAAACAGCTGTTCACTACTCCCTGCAGGTTTTCTAATGGTTCTCTAACCAATGTCAGCTCATGACGAAATCCTGTAACCAATCAAATCCCTACAAACCAACACTTGAACTTCATAAACAATCGGCTAATCTCTAGTTAGACCTTCTTAATGACTGTGGTTTTCAGACAACTTTTTGTGAGCAGAAAATATGCGTTCGACACGGGTTTGCTGAGTCGCAGATGTTTCGAATCATTCCCCCCCCCCATCAGTCATTCCGTTTCTTCACCTGAAGTCTGTACCAAAATTCACCGTTAAAGTGAAGGCATTTCACGCCTACATCCATTATTCCAGTCAGCATCAGGGTCGTCAATGTTTTTTGACCGCATTCTTAGAAAGCCTTACTGTGTATGATAATGCAGAGAGACTACATGGGAAGCGACCAGTGTGTTTTTCTTGCTACCTAATTGGAAACCTTCCAAATATGCTTTTCTGCGTATGTTATCATTTCGCCCTGATAGCTTATCATTGGACTTTTCTAACTTTGGGAGTACAATCTCATTTTCAGATATATATATATATATATATATATATATATATATATATATATATATATGGATTGTTTATTACATGCATAAATCCATTAATAAATTATTGAGTTTTTTTTTCGTTTTTTTTTGTCTTTTATAGCAAATCGATCGACCTGGACGTTACATCCCACCATCTCTACGTGGTGATGCAGCTGCAACAGGCACTAGTATGTCTTCAGAAAAGCGTCCATTCGATGGAAATACAGTACGTGTGACTAATCTACCTCCGGATACAACTACAGATGATCTTAAGGCGTTGTTCAGTTCATTTGGTCATGTGATGCGTATCTATCCTGCTAAGGATAAATTAACTCAACAAAATAGGGTAAATTATTTTTTACTGTTTTAAATGATTATTATTGTCTTTTATTAGGCATGAAAGTTGAGAACAAACACCATTTATTGATTGTCTGTCTGTCTGGATTCAACATAGAACTTGGCACCGAAGTGCACCAGTTCGAGTTGCCACGTTCCAAATAGCACACAAAGGTAGACAAGAAGATGAGTCAAGAGAATCAATACAGTCTGACAAGTATAAGAATGAAACAGAATGGGTAATGGTAGAAAGGAATATGAAAGATTACAGAGACTGAATACATCTGCGCTGGCCATTGACAACGATTTTGAGCCATGTCACCTATTGTCTCCAGCCATTGATTCCTAGAGTCCCGAGGGCCCCAACCCGGAAGTCTGCATCTCCCTACCTGACTCAGTTTAACTGTCAAGGATTTCATGGATTGATGCCATGTTTTTGTTTGGCCACCACTGGCTCTTTTCCAACCTGCACCTATATCAGCTAGTAATGCCCGTCGGGGGGGGCGATGGTTAGGCATGCGCAGCACGTGACCTAGCCATCTTAGTCTATGTAACTTTATAGCCTCGTCGATTGATTTTCCCTCTTTACCCAACACTTTACGCCTAACGTCAACATTACTTACCTTATTAAACCACCTAACGTGAGACAGGGATCGCAGACATCTATGATCGAAAGCAGTCAACCTTTTCATGTCTTCAACTCATATTGGCCATGTTTCAGAGCCATAGAGAAGGACGGAGCGAACTGCTGAGCAGTACACACGTCCCTTGGTTGATGGCCGGATGTCACGCCTACGCCAGAGATGGTGTAAGTCAGCGAAAGCAGCTCGAGCTTTTTGAATCCGTGCTGAGACTTCATCGCCAATCAGTCCGTTGGTGCTAATACAACTTTCCAAATAGGTGAAGTGGTCAACATGTTCTATCACTTCACTCCCTATCACTAAGTTAGGGGTTGACGTCGTCCAGTCCTGTAGCAGCATCTTGCATTTTGCAGGGGCGAATCGCATGCCAAACATACGGAGATTGCTGCTCAAGGTGTTCAGAAGACTCTGCATTTTGTCAGCATCCTCCCCTAACAGGACTATGTCATCTGCATATTCTAAGTTCATAAGACTATTCCCTGGTAACAAGTCGATTCCTAAGTCGTTACGTTCAGTTAAGGATACTTCCACCAGGATATCTATGATGAAGTTAAACAGAAATGGGGAAAGTGGACATCCCTGTCTAACACCACTGGTTGTTACCAATTCAGATGACAATTCCCCATAAGCCCTTACACAACTATATGAGTTTGAATAGAGTGCCTTGATTAGCGCAATGTACTTTCTTGGCACTCCCTTCACAGTCAGACATTGCCATAGTACCTTTCGATCCACGGAGTTGAAGGCCGCCTTCAAGTCAAGAAATATGACAATTGTTGGACGCCGAAAAGTGTGTCTATGTTCTAGAATCTGTCGAAGAGTAAAGATATGATCTATGCACCCTCTACCTGGTCTAAAGCCTGCTTGAATGATTGAATGAATATATTAGTAGCGCATATAGTGTTAGTCGAATAAATCAGCATAGGACCTTTCACACGAAATGCAAAGTATGTGGTCATGTCTGTCTTCGGCATAGAACTTTGCACCGATGTGCAGCCGTTCAATTCGCTACACTCCATGTAGCACGCGAAGCAAGAAAAGAAAGTACAAGGAAAGCATAATACAGACAGTAAGCAGAGGTGTGAGACAAAGGAGGAGTAATAACGAAGGACAAAACAGTTTCATTGGAGATCATAAGTCACAAGGAGTGGATGCATCTGCGCCACTGACAACGGTTTTGAGCCATGTCACCAATTGTTTCCAACCATAGATTTTTTCCGTCCCGAGGACCCCAGCCTGGAAGTCTACACCTTCCTACGTGGCTGGCTTAGACCAACTGTTGTGGATTTCATTGACTGGTGCCAAGTTTTTGTTTGACCGCCGCTAGCTTTTTTCCAGCCTGACCCTATATCCGCTAATATAGCTCGTCGAGGGAGGCGATGGCTTGGCATACGTAACACATGTCCTAACCATCTCAGTCTTTGTAACTTCACGACTTCGTCGATTGATTTCCCCTGTTTACCTAGAACTCTACGCCTAACCTCGATGTTGCTCACCTTATTATGCCACTTTACACGGGATATAGAGCGCAGGCACCTATGATCAAAGACAGCTAGTCTTTTCATGTCTTCCACTCTCAGTGGCCAGGTCTCACAGCTGGCCATAAAGGAGGACGGAGCGGACTGATGAGCAGTACACCCGCCCTTTGGTCGATAGTCGAACATCTCGTCTACGCCAGAGTCGGCGTAAACTGGCAAATGCGAAACGAGCCCCCTGTATTCGTGCTGAGATTTCGTCAGAGATCAACCCGTTGGCACTGGCTGATGGTACTTCCCAAATAAGTGAAGCGGTCAACGCGCTCAACAAGAAGATCAAATCAGAAGACGTTGTTTGTCTGCTAACAAAAACGTACATTATTATACGTTTTTTGTTAGCAGACAAACAACGTCTTCTGATTTGTTCTTCTTGTTGAAGGTTATTCTGTACTGCTTGTGACCCTTGCTTTCAAAGTTATCTATATATATCTGCGAATCGTATTTGCACACACTAAGTCTCCTGTGATTAGCTGTTGAACTCCTCAAGGCTAGGCCGTGCTATTGTTTTTCTCATGACCCTGGTGACTTCATTCGCTTGTCTTGCTGTCTGCAATTCCGACGGTCGCTGACGCTCATCTGTTTCTCTCTGTTTACATTTGCGATCGTATGGACGTTACCCCATCTCACAGTTTCCATGTGTGGTCCTCCCCACCTTGGAAGCTGTTTGCCTGATCCTGGCATTCTTTGGTATTTCACCTCACACTTTCATATGCTACCTTCGCCCGACCTCCCAGAAGCGTTCCAAGCCTCATCGCTGACGGATTCTGAACGCTACTCAACTGCGCAACAGACTCGAAGTCCTGCCCAAAGAGGGTAATTTGTTTTTTCTTTGCGCTACAGAGTTCCTTCCTTTTTTTAGCATACCATTATGCAAATACACTTTGTATTTATTGCTCTTTCTATCATTTTTAATGTATATTCAGTTTTTAGGTAATAGTCAACCAAATGGTTGATGTTTGTTAAACCTGCTTACTTATTGTTCTTCCCTATTTTCATGTTGTTGTTGTTGCTGTCAGGGATTCGCATTCATATCGTATGAAACAGCAGAACAAGCGAAAAATGCAATTTATGGTGTTAATGGTCTTCGGCATAACCATGTCGTACTCAAAGTTGATTGGGCTAAGTGAGTTTTTTTTCTTTTTTGCATTTCATATCGATTTCAATCTTTTCCCCTTTCACAAGTAATATTAATATAATGCAAAAGAAACTCACCGTCTAGGAATTTATGACGACTGGTGGAAGTAGACTGAATAAGTTACACTTTTATTATGCATATCATTTTCGTCTCTAATGTGTAGATTTTGTGGCCTATTGGTACTAGTACAAAAAAAGACCTAAATGATGAAATGAAACAGATAGAAGAAGGTGTTGGTGTCAAATAACTATCCTATGAAATTCATTACGAATATCACAAAAGGTCAAGAGCTAAGTAAAAATAATGGTGAAACTAATAATGATAACATAAATAAGAAAGAATATAAGTCATCTACTGTTATACCATATAAGGACGAGACATCTGAGGCCCTGCATAGGATTCTCAATAAAGCAGGAATCAGGGTGACATTCAAACCTACAAACTCACTCACATAGGAAAAGCTCTGTAGGCTAATAATATAATTTACAAAATACCTTGCAATGACTGTGAGGTCAACTATATAGGTCGGACTAGTAGGTCGGGGGTAGTGAGATTGTCGGAAGAGTTTAGCTAAGGTAAGAATGGTTGACCCCACCCGAGAAGATAAGTAATTTAGAAAACAGCTTAGCGATTGCAATGAGTGCATTGACACACAACCACACTATAGGGTGAGAGAGGGTTACAATTCTAAAAAGTAATCTAGGTAGGTGCAGAGAGAGGTTGATTACGGAATCCTTGTTCATCGAGTCCACACCCAACACATGCAACAGAAATGACTCAATGCAAATACAAGAGATATGGAAGATATTATTACCAACAGTCAGTCAAACCAGAGGAGGATAATAAATAATCTTAAAATTCTATTTCAATTCACGTAAATCACAACATTCTAACAAGTTACTTATTATGACTATAAAAACACTCGTCTTATTCCCCACCTAACTGTAATTGATCAATAACACTCATATTATTATTTTTGAATGTACATTATCCCATATTGAATTTTATTCCAATATCTAATCGATTCCACACATGTATATAAATGAAAGAAAAAAGTTGTGAGTAGTGACTTGATATGATTATCAGTGGCAATAGTTTGTGTTCGAAACGTGGTCATCAGTTAATATTACTGTATAACACTGTGTGACTTTATCAAAATAAAATCCTATCCATAATGGAGTTATACTCTACCACAGTGCCCAAGTTTTATACTTATATCAATAATACCAACCTTATTTTGTCTATATATATATATATATATATATATATATATATATATATATATATATATATATATATATATATATATATATATATATATATATATATATTAGGAACTTTAAAACTATTTATTTGAAGGTAACTTTGTCGACTTAAAATACACAGAAACAAGATTTTGAGTTGAACTCAGAAAAAATGATTTTTCCTGGAACAAACAAACAAACAATGTTTATAACCAGTTGTGATTTTAGATTGCAATGAAGCAAGTGACAGGGAGAGAACAATTCAAATAACGAAATAAATCAACAACTTTATTAGAAAAACCAAGACGATACGATGATAGTAGAGAGTATGTTGCGAGTGAAAGTTTAGTCTAACCACCGGTTTTTTCTGTGCATCAAGATTTTATTCTTTCATTTTAGAGACAGATTTCACCATACCCAAGCAATTTCTGGTTATACTGCTTGAAATAATAGAGAAGATTTGTAACTCAGATGGATGATTTGGGATTACTTTTGTTCTCTGAGGTGGTTGGTTTAATTGAAGAAGAACTTTCAAATTCCACGTTGAGAAATAATGATCAGAACAGATGTAAATCGACTAACAGTTACGAATATGATTGCTAGGAGACACGATTCTATCACTCATGAAGAATCTAAATCAGTTCATTTTATGCTAAAACTTGCGCTGAATATGTTGTCTAGGTGGGTGGACGACGAAAGCTTCGCAGTTAAATCAACCAACCCAGAGAACACGGCTTATTCCAAGTTATTCTGCTTATTAATGACTACAAAACTTAATTTAGTTAACGGTCATATTATGATCACTGTCCGGTTTGCTATGTGTGATCAAGCCTATTAGGTTAGTTGATAGCTGCTCTGGATAGTCGTTACCAAGACAACACTTAACATATGTGAATCAGTATAAAAATTTCGATTTGGTAAAAATTGTTCCCCCACCCCTTTCTCCGTTTTTGTGCCAGTCTTGTGGTTGTGTTTATAGGTGCGATCTCGGCTGTACAGACTAGTTGTACCCTCGTCATATGAACAACTATTTGTCAGTCGAGTGGTTTTATCTTTCCTAGGTGGCAACTCATAATAAACTTTCATCTCGAAAAATGTCAAAAAATGAGAAAGCTGCTGGCTAGACTCTTTTTGTACTACACTGAAACGAAAGTATTCAAGTTGCTGCTACTTGTCTTAAATTCATACTTCCAGACAGAGCTTCCAATCAAAATAGTATCGATTTTTCTGGAGGTATCGACTTCAGGAATAAATGATCATCGCGAGATCCTAGTCGACAAAATAGGTCAATGGTTATTAGGTTATAGGTTGACTTCATTCAACAACTATATGACAATGCCACGTGTCAGGTGATCCACAACGGAGAACTCAGTGAGGCGTTCGAAGTGAATACAGTAGTAAGACAAGGCTGCTTATTATCACTACGGATGATATTCTTAATTGCGGCAGACTGGAATAATGCGTCAGACTACGGGGAGTGAGAAGACAGAATTACCCTGGACCGTTAGGAAGACTCCAGCAGATCTAGATTCCTTGGTGGGGATGATTTATGTTTAATGTCACGCAAACTCGAAGACTTGCAGGCAAGCGAAAACTAACAAACTACCTGTTATAACTGCACTGAAGTGAAATGAAAATCGTAGTCACTTTGTTATGTCTGCGCCTGGCTAATATGCCCATTTGCCTGTGGTATCTTCCGATTCACTGAACCACACAAATATCAAAAGACAAAGACTGGCCTGCCTCCAAAGCCTCAGGATGGTCGGGGGTGGGTGCCTTGCGCTGCGAGTTGGCCACCCCTCCGCACACCTCTTGAAATGCTCCCATATGACCGGGCGTCTTACATAGCCTCTCCTGAGGAAGTCCTACTCACTGCCTTCACGTGGCGGAGGTGTTTCTCACCAAAGTGAGAGGGCGAAAGCGGATGCCCGGCGCTCTCCACCGGGTTTACTGTCCATTGGATGACAGTCTAGGGTAGATGGCTAAACCCTGATTCCAAACCTCCAACGACTGGCGTATGAAGCTCACTGGAGCTCACCGGCAGACGTATGGACAAAGGGCTTGTTGGATGTCCTGGATGTCTGGCCCCATTCAAAAAGGCGTATGAACCGAACTCCGGTCACCGGCTGCCAATGGATAGTGGACTCCCTACTCCACTCCTACTGCCTTGTAGGTCACACTTGGCTGTGTAAAGGCTAGAGCTGCACTCTCAAACAAAAGGCCGAGCGATGCTGGGGACATCACTCGTACCAAATTCCCATGAAACTTCATGAACTCTCTTACAAATTGCCGCGCCTGGGCAGCGATGATTCGAGACGTTCATGAAGCCGGCTCATCCTCCCGTAGGAGATAGCCGAAGTAAAGTAAAGTAAGTAAGACTGTATACTGTAATCCCAACAACAACCATTAGGAAAACAACACATGGTATTTATATATTTTTACAACAATAAAGACAACTAACGGCGTTTGAAATAATTGATCGCATAATCAATCACAATATGCGCGAGAAATGACGATATACTATTTTATGCGGGATCCTATCACTCGATAAAGAGGCTGACAGCGAACACAGAACTCCAGGTGAATAAAGACAAGACGGAGGTGATAAAGATAACCAACCACCACCGATCACTACTAACGACAGAAATGTGAAAGGAGTTACTTCCTTCACATGCGGAACGGATGCAGCTGTCAAAGTCAGAATCGGAAAGATACGCACGCCTTCATCAACCTGAAACCAGTTTGGAAATCTGCACTCAGCGTCACAAAGAACAAGACTTGGATTCTGTTCAACACAAATGTGAAGTCAGTCAGTCGGTTCTTCTATACGGGTCAGAAACATGATGCGTCGTCACGAGAAGAAGCATTCCCAACAGACTACAGCAGACTTTTATCAACAGCTGCCATCTTCGCTCCATATTCAGGATCAGGTGACGAGAAAGAATTAGTAGCAAGGCACTCTGAGAACGAATCGGTGAAGAACCTATCGTTTAACAAATATGTCAATGGAGATGGATAGGGGACACACTAAGGAGACCGGTGAATTACACCGTGCTCCAGGTCCTCGAGTGCAAACCAAATGTGAAATAACGTGTTATGCGTGACTCCGAGGGTGAGGAGATTATAGTCAATCGTGGGCTTAGCTAGAGAAGAGAGCAGAAAATAAACCAAAGTGGAGTTGTGTCACTGAATCCCTATGTTTCCTTTGAAGCCTAAGGGGACAGTAGTAATATAATAATAAGTTATAGGTTGTAATCTGTCCCGTTTGTTGAGTTTTTTTTAATAATCTGAAGGATAATGACTAGCTAGTGACTGAGTGCATAACAATAAATTCCTTCAGCACTCAAAAACTTTATATGTTGGATACGTGTACAAAGTGCTGTCTGTCGAGATAATTAATCTGGTATTTCGTTAACTTTTTGGGAACCTCCTGCGTTTCGCAACACTAATGTCTTGGTAAATTTTGACCCATGTTTTGATCTCTATCGAAAGGAGGCCATGTATTCAGATGCTGCAAGTTTCTACTTCTTTTACTAGTTTTTTTCTTCTATTTGGGGATTTTGTGTGTGTGTCGAACAGTAACTGCTAGTCGTCATGATTAATACAATAACAGTTAATCGCATATATTATATTTCCTCTTTTTCAGGCCTTCGAATAACTAGTTGTGTCGTTTCTTAGCAGATCAGCCTGTCTGATCATACAAGCCAGTGACTTGTTTCTCCAGTTACTTCTGTGGTGGAAATGTTTTGCTTTTATTATTTTTTGTTCACAATAGATTTATCAAATAAATAATTTGTCTTCTTATTTATACAGCAGAATTTATCTGTCATAGTAATCTAGTAATAATAGTAGTAGTGTGTATCACAAACTATTCTGTCAACAGAATATGACATTTTTGGGTTAGCCTTCTTCGTTGGATTACTTACTGACACATTTGCAAAAGTAACGCGAACACTGAATAATAAGCATAGAACTTTGCACCGATGTGCATCAGTTCAAATCGCCACACTCCATGTAACACACAAAGCAAGGGAAGAAAGTAGAAGAAATGCATAATAGAGACAGTAAACACACGTGTGAGACTGTGAGGAATAGTAATAACGAAGACCAACAGAGTTTCATTTGAAATCATAAGTCACAAGGAGTGGATGCATTTGCGCCACTGAGAACGACTTTGAGCCATATCACTGATTGTCTCTAGCCATTGGTTTTTACCGTCCTGAGGACCTCAACCAGTCAGGAAGTCTACACCTTCCTACGTGGCTGGCTTAACCTAACTGTTGTGGATTTGATTGACTGATGAAGCCATGTTTTGGTTTGACTGCCGCTAGCTCTTTTCCAGCCGGACCCTATGTCAGCCAGGTAACATTGCCCGTCGAAGAAGGCGATGATTAGGCATACATAATACATATCCTAACCATCTCAGTCGATGTAGCTTCACAGCCTCATCGATTGATCTCCCCTCCTTACCTAAAACTCGACGCCTAACCTCAATATTGCTCAAGAGTACAGCAGTTCAAGTTACCACACTTCATATTAAACGCATAGATAAAACTAACGAAGGAAAATGACCTAGTGATTCAAAGAATGGAAAGTCGCAGGAATTGAAGTCAATGGTGACTATTGATAAGTATCAGCGAAAACGGTAAATTCATCTGCAAAGTTAGTTAGATCCTAGAGGGAACAGCCAGGAGTAACGAAGTTGTTTGAAATAAACACATGTTTATACTTTGAAAAGCGTTTGGAACGACATTTGACTGTAGTACAATCAATAAACGTGAGACATTTTTTGAAATCGACCACTGGAAATGAATAAAAGTTGCGACCCCACCTCCACAGAATTCTTTTTGGAACAAAACTGATCTTGTCTGAATAATTTGAAACCATTTAGTTCACCTGATTCTGTGGAGCCAACTAGCTACCTCAGTCGTTCGATGCAAATTCTGTCCAACAGGATTCAAGAACACTATCCAGCATGGTTGCGAAAAAGCAATAGTGGTGCTATAAGAAGTGTGATAATTTAACACCTGATTAACACTGATCTCAACAAACGTCTCCTGCTTCAAATTAATCTACAGAGTCAAGAATAAATAACCTACCAAAGGCAATACACTTTCGTCTTCTTTGTATCATTGAAGCTGTGGCCATTCACGTGGAAAAACCGAAGGTGTGCATACAAAAGAGAATTACTCAACTACTTCTATTATCATGGCAACAACTTTGTTGATTTTTGATGACTTAATTTTGTTTGTTTGCCTGTTCCTTTCAGTGCTCATAATTCTTGTATTCGCTTAGAACTCTTACATAGGTGATAAGAATAACAAAGTTAGTATATGCATATATGTAGACAATTCAATAAATAAATAAATTAGGTCAAATCAAATGGAACGATAATCAGAGTTTAAATAAATATCATAAAAGTACGAAGGAGAGGGATGATAAGAAAGGGTGGGAGGGTTTTGAATAGAATTCACCTAGGCCAAGGGAGAGACAAAGGTAGAACAAATTTCTTTTGTATACAAAGACTAGGATTGTTCTCTCGAATTCCCATAGCTTCGGCTAAGTGTAAAAGACGGGTTCTGATTCCGTTCGAAAGACTTGATGGAATGCGGTAAATAACTTTGAAAGCACTATTTTTGTCCACTTGGTGACCACTATCAATCAAATGAGCCAAAATAGAACTTCGTATGGACTTTATTTGACCTTTTCCGAACCATGAAGGAAGATGCTCATTAATGCGTTTGTTAAGCTGTCTAGTTGTTCGGCCTATATAGCTTTCTCCACAGGAGCAACTAAATTTATAGATACACATGGAAGTGGCACAACTAGGTAACTTATCTTTCACTTGAGCAATCAAAATTGGCCGGCTGGAAAATGACAAACAGAGGGTGGCGGCAGTATAAGTCCGTTTTATCGCTCTCGATAATCTCTGATGTAAGACTTCACTAGCCACGTCCCCATTAAATTGCAGTTTGATGAACAGTTGTTTCTTTTTAACTGTTATCGGTTTCTCTTTATTGTACTTAGCATTCATGTGTCTCCTGACAAATCTACTAGGATAACCCATTTGGACTAACGTATTTTGGATGTATCCTAGCTCATTCTCTAGAGAGTCATCTGTACAGATGCGTCTTGCTCTATTCGTCAGGCATCTGACCAAATTGATTTTGTAACGGATTGGTACATAACTGAGGAAATGTGTATATTGTCCTACAGATGTAGGTTTTCTATAGACATCTCTCTTTAGTGAACCATCCTCTCTTCTGCTCAATTGGACGTCAAGAAAATGTAGTCCACCATCATATTCTTCTTCACAAGTGAAGATAAGCGATGGATGTGCATCGTTAAACTTTTTTAACATTTCATTCTTGTCAGCTTTCACATCAAGAATAATAAAGGTATCATCAACATAACGAAAATAAGAATCAGCTTTTTCTATTACTTTTTTCAATGGACCATTTTCAATCTTGGCAAGAAAGAAATCTGCTAAAATTGGCCCCAACGGAGAACCCATGGCAATACCGTCGATTTGCCTGTAGTAAAGGTTGTTAAATATGAAATGTACATTCATAGTACATCTTAAAAGCAACTCTTTCAGACTACTAACCGGTATTCCGATGTCGATCTGTTTTTCTAGTATCTGTTGGCATATGAATTCCACAGTCTCCATAAGTGGTACATTGGTAAACAGTGATGCTACATCGAGGGAAAGCATTTGCTTTCCATTTACATTAATATCATCCACGTTAGCAATAAATTCAAAAACATCTTTAACACTATGATTTACTACCATCTTGTGTAATGGTTGGAGGAGTTCACCTAGCCACTTTGCCACTCCATGGTAGGTAGAGTTTGACATATCCAGGACTGGACGAAGAGGAAGTCCTGGTTTATGTATTTTGGGCAGACCGTCTACATATATGCATATACTAACTTTGTTATTCTTATCACCTATATAAGCCTTATTAACAATATTTTGTTATCATTATAATCATCGCTATTAACTTCGTTCAAAACATTTACCACATTATTATTACTATTATTATTATGATTATTATTATTATGATTACTATTATTATTTGATCCACTAAATCACCGTCATTGGTTAAAATTATATATATATAAGTCTATGTAAATTAGAGTAAAGCCTGAAGAAGATCTAATTGAAAACAATATTGTTCGCTTATATGTCTTGTTCTAATATTATAAATGGGAATATTTACAGAACTCTTACGTAATTTCGTATTCTCTACTTTGTTCTTATGTGTATCCTGAGTACAAATCAATCACACCGTTTTTACAACTGTTTGTGACAACTCATCACCTTTGATACTACACCAGTTTCATTAACACCCAATTTTCTTGACGGATTCTGTATTACGTAACTCCACCCATAACTTACTAATTTTCACCTGTTTAGTTAAAATAACCATAATCAATTGTATTTTTGTTTGACAAACTTAATGTACAAAATAACTCATATATATTTGTGATTGTACGTACAGCTAAGAAAATGAATTCACCGAAAAGAGACTTCGCTGAACTATGTGTTTTGTTTTTCATTATTGCCTGGATGGGGAGTATTCATGAGTACCAGATTTTCAACCTAATGCTCGTGAAGCCAAGTTTCTTGTGGCCTGATCATAGTCATATCGTGATAATTATCAGAGGATAAGAGAGATTGTAGTGACATAATCTTGTTGGGAAGAGAATGGAAGTTTGTACTAATGATAACAGGAATAACAGTACAATGTATAGGCGTGTATTTCAGTGCTCACTGCCATCCACTGTGATGCTCTTTTCTTAGCTTTGTTAGAAACCTGAAAGTCACTTGGTTCTGAGAATTTTAAAACTTTGCGAAAGTAAATAATACAATCTGACGTCATACTTTGATACATAAATACAAATAAAGCACGATAAATTAAGTGCAATATGTAGATGAAAATCTAGGATAGACCAATGTTCAAAAAGTGTAGAAATTTTCTGTTACAAATGTAGTAGCATCTGACTGATCTTATGAACTCTCTGTTAAGAGTAAATATGATCTTACAGCTTTGGAAAATGAATCATTGAATAGAAAGATTTCTACTCTGCTCACATCTGTGGAGTCCTCAAAAATTATTATTATTATTTCCTTTAATTCCTAGAGGAGCATAGGGCTTCAGCCACACGTCTCTATTGCCTTCGGTTTTCTGCCTACTTTCTTACTCCGCTCCAAGTCTGTCCACATGCTTTCATCTCCTCTTCACATGACCTCCTCCAAGTCACCCTTGGACGACCAACTCGCCGCTTCCCTTTCGGGTTCCACGTCCTCAAAAATAAACCTATCCAACTTTTACTACTATGTGAGAAATTAACATATTGCATATTACTTTGTTTTAACCAGAATCTCTGTACTTTGTTTTTAACCGCGTGGTTTGAAAGAAAATATAGTTCTGTCTACATCTCTCCGTCTTCTCCACAATCTCAACTGCCATCGACCAAACCTATCTAATTACCTACCTTCTATTCCAAAATATCGCAGAAACGCCGTATTTTCTCCCTACATTGCCTTGGCCGACCTCTGGCAAAAAATAATATTGGAGAACTAAGATGGGGAGCATCCCTTGCACAATACTTCTGGAGTCTACTAAGTTAATTGTGGATTTGGACTTTTCACTTTACGGATTTGTTATTCCCTATTTCTATTCGAATTTGGGATGTTAAGCTAGCAGAGTCTAAGGTCCGCCACACATCTTCTTCCCATTGACTTTTATTGCATACACAGATATATGTTCATAAATTCGAAATTTTCCCCCTAGAGATTATCACTATTATTATTGTACTCCTTTATGTTACAAGTGGAACATAGAGCTTCATGCTTCAGTACTGAGGTGTTTCAGTAGCAGTGATGTATTTTCACGGGGTTTGATTGTTGTTAGTCCCAAGCCCAACCTTCCCTCTTTCTTGGAATTACAACCGGCTAGTAGAGGTAATGGTATTCAACAGCCGGGAATCGAACCGCAGACCACGCGGATGGTTGCAAAGCATTCTACCTCTGATGTAATGAAGAAAAATATTTGTGGTCTAGTATTCTGATAGCAATTTTACTCCTTAAAACCCCAGAAGCAAGTCATATCGGTACTTAACATTTATAATAGTCTGACAGGCGAAAACTATTATTCAGAACGACGATGTATTACGTAACCTACTAGCAGAAGGTTAAATGGAATTAATAACACGAAATGAACACATCGAATAACAGATAAGTGATACAGCTTGAAGGTGAGGCAGTAACTTACCGAAGAAGACATTGCGAAGTGATCCCACTTTGTCATGTATTGGCAGAAGTTAGAATTCATGCATTGGACATTGTGTCGGTGAGTCCCAGTGTGTTAATGGTCTACGAGCTCGCTGCCCTTGTAACCAGTAGGTCCTAGGTTCGACCCGTGGTGGTGGGTGCGTACTGTGAAGAGTCCCAAACCAGGACGTAGAAAGCAGTTGTCCAGTACTCTCAGGTCTTCCAGTAGTTCTCTAACTTATATTAGCTGATGATGAAATCCTCCAACCAACCAAAAACAAAATCCTTGATATAAGAATTTACCCATAAGGGAAAAACAAAATCCCTATAAAACCAATACTTGAAGATAAGTGATAAAAATAACGTCAGAAAGGTATATACTACTGATAGGTTGATATGAGTAGTTGGGTATCATTCACAGTAGTTGTTGCTAGCCACATAGAAGTCATCTTAGCAACGGACGGTTGTTTTACTTGTTTGGAGAAGAGCTCATCGAAGATATAGCCAGTGTGACTCATTTCAAAGAGGTAAATCAGTTCGAATCACTCTAATTCTGACTAGATATTTGGACAAACTGGAAATACACATTACGGATTGAAAGCGTCACAACAGTTTCACTTAAGAACTGAAATTGTTCAGTTGGCAATGCGTGATCTGCTTGATACCATTTTAGGGTAGTCAAGGAACTAAGCGTAACTGCATGGTGTCATATAGTGCTGACTGATTAGTATGCATTACTGAATACCAACTCCTCTGATGAGGTCGGTTCCAAACAAGCAGAATGGCCATCAAGTATTTACATCACTTCAACCTAGCCAGCAACCACTATTAGTTAGCGTGAGTAGTATCTTACTACTCAAACTAACCAATCAGTAGTACATAGCGTCAAACAATTCTGAATGTTTTCTTGATCGCGATTTATGGCATCAAGAAGATCAAATATTGTGATCTGAATAATTCCCGTTTCCGAAAGAAACTATGATGAAATTTCATGTTGAACCGTGGAAACCTCCTAAGTGAATTTAACCTAAAGTACCTAATTTTCCAGTGACCAGTCATGAAGCCCAGAATGCACGATTAGTCCTATGTGGAACATAACACTGTTCCTCTTGATTTTGTGTAGTTCTCACAAGCTAACGACGGGAACAGGTAACCTTGCAACTTAATTTATTGAAGTATTTCTGTAAAGATTGAAGACAAGTGCCAGGCAACAGATCTTTTTTTCAGGAAATCAAGATATATATATATATTTTTTATGTACATTACTACTCGTCCATATTAGCAGAGAAACATCCTCTTCTGATTGGTCGTTTCCCCACTGGAAGTTATTCTGTCATCCCTCTCTTTGTGGCCGTTTCTTTGAGGGTCGGACCAAAAATCTGCGAATCGTATCCGCCCACCCAAAGTCTGCTGTCATTGGTTGTTCCGTTAATCTTTGTTCTTGGGATGCGAAAATTGACGTAAATTGCTGTCTACCAATTTTGGCTAGCAGGCAGCTCTCACCACATTACAACAATTTATTTGAATTACAGTTTTTTTACGAGTTTATCACGGATTGATACCAGTTAGAGAACCATTGAGAACAAGCAGGGAGTACTGGGCAGCTGTTTCGCCCTAGTTTGGGAATCATCGGAAGTACGCACCCACCACCAGGGTTCGAAACCAGGACCTTCCGGTTACAAGGCCAGCCAGCTCGTATACCATTCAGCCACTGGGACCGATTCAATGACTCATGAATTCTAACTTCTACCAATTCGTGATTTAGCGCGAACCCAACCAATGTTGTCGGTGGGAAATTCATCCTCAGTGATTCTCACAGGGTATTCAAATATCTTTCCGACTCCATCTCCAACAGACTTCTACATTGTCTGTAGTATTCAAGATGTTGAATCCCCTTCCGACTTATATATGCTTCAAACTTGTAAACTTTATTTTGAAATTTAAGCGTTTTAAAGTCCATTGTTTGTTCGCTTGCTCTAGCAAGAATTGATGTATGAGAAACCTAAACACCATCAACTGTATCCCAATTCATTTTTAAATTTAGGTAACAAAGACAATGTTTTTTTAAAAATCTTTATAATTTTTTTCTAAATATATCGTGTTTTTTGTTTGTAATTAATCTTATCTACTTCATAAAAATACTAGTAATATTAAGCCAACACAATAGAAACGCATGTGTTCAATCATGGCGCCAATTTCGTTTAATTTATTGTTTAATTGAAGTGAATGAACATAATATAGCATAGATAATTTCCATAATAGTCCAAACTTTTTTGATCAAGCTGACAGAATAGATTTATGCGTATCTTACTCCAATTGTTAGGTCATAATTTCCATTTTTTTTTGTTTTGTACAAAATTACAAAAATGTTCATTTGTTAATTTTGGCCTGTAAATTTTGATGAATGCAATTTTTAGTTGCATGAACTACTAATCACTCAATCAATTTTAATAAAATGTCCTGTAGATGAATGTAGATGCTTGTGTCATTGTATGGTGTTTGTGTGTATGTGTGTGTGTGTATGTGTGCGTGAATGCTTCACTATTACAATAGAAAAATAAAATCTCATCGTCATACAATCATCTCAAGTCATTACAATAAAAAAAAATGGCTTAGATTCATTTATTACACAGAGAAATACATACAGCAAAGATTCAAATGTTAAGACAGTCATCATTAATCAGTCCACTCAGTCTTTCTGTAGTCCTTAAACTAATCGATAGAATTAATTTAAATAAAGAATAATCAATTTTCTTTCTGTTTCTTAATATAAATTATTGAAATTTTTTGTTTGAAATGAATTACATTGTTGAATGACCTTCTACAGATAGATAATAGAAGAAAATCAAAGATTTAAAGCAAAAACAATTAAATTACTAAAAGTATAAAAATGTTTAGAAATTTGAACAAGGCAAGAACTACAGTTTTTACAGAATAAAATGCTACCATCCATCCATGCGACAGACAACGGCAACCAACGAGGGAACAGGCATAAAATGGACTGACACAAAAGACTTGGAGGATCTGGATTTCGCCGATGATATATGTCTGATTTCCCATAAACTGGAAGATATGCAAATGAAAAGTAACAAATTGGCAGAAGAAGCATCAAAGATAGGACTTCACGTGAACATAGATAAAACAGAGATGATGAAGATTCCTTGCCAACATCAACAGCAACAACAGACCACAATAAGCATAAATGGGAAGAACCTGAAAGAAACAACCTCCTTCACCTACCTGGGAAGCATCGTCTCAACTACAGGCGGAACTGACGAGGACATCAAAGCCAGAATCGGAAAAGCAAGACAAGCTTTCATTACTCTCAAATCTGTGTGGAGGTCAACAGCATTCAGCATCAAAAATAAGATCCGGATTTTCAACTCCAATGTGAAGTCAGTGCTACTATACGGATCAGAGACTTGGCGAGTCATAAAGAGCATCTCAAACAAACTTCAGACCTTCATTAACAGCTGTCTTCGCTCAATACTCAAGATCAGATGGCCAGAAAAGATCAGCAACAGGGATCTCTGGGAGCGAACCAATCAGGAACCGATTGTTAAACAAATAGGCAGAAAGAAATGGAGATGGATTGGCCATACGCTGAGGAAACCAACAAGTGACATCACTAGACAAGCCCTCGAGTGGAACCCGAAAGGGAGGCGGCGAGTTGGTCGTCCAAGGGTGACTTGGAGGAGGTCATGTGAAGAGGAGATGAAAGCATGTGGGCAGACCTGGAGCAGGGTGAAAAAGTTGTCAAAAAACCGAAGTCAATGGAGGTGCGCAGCTGAAGCCCTATGTTCCTCTAGGAACTAAAGGATACAATAATAATAATAAATCCATTTATTTCGTTGCCTTCTCGTCAGCTGCTTACAGGCCACAACCATTATTAAATATATCTACAAAACACACAATTTTAACATACTTGCACAGAGTTCAGTTTAAACAAAAATCAATCGATCAATATATGCATACAGTAGTAATACATACATATATATTATATATGTAATATTAAACACTATTCCGAACAACGATAATAATCATACACAATGGAAACTTTTCAGTATTTCGCATTCAGATGAAAGGGAGATGAAAAATATTCAGTTACCAGGGTCGACAAAGAAAGACTGATAACCGCTTCTTTCTGACTGCATAAATCAGGTTTCAGGCGCTTGATGGAAATGGCTTCAGCAAACTTCAGGAGAATTGAGCTCTTTTACCGATTGATAATTTTGAACGACTTTTCGACTTCCAACTCATGACTTGTGTTAAGGAGATTCCTGGCGATGGATGGTACTGTTTAAAACATTTGTTCCTTTTAGACATAAGCTTTTTGGTACATGTTCATTCAGAAAATCGTAGATATGCCCTTCCTCATTCTGTTCTTCCAATGTAACTGCTCCGGTAGATACATGTAAATTTGTATATACAGTTGGAGTTGTTAACATGACAAGGATGGATATCTATCGATTTTTGATTGAACCTAAGAGCAAGTTGTTCAATAGACGACGACGAGCTTAGCTGCAGAATAGGCTCTGACTAGTGATGTACTCAGACTTCTGTTGATCATCGCTGCAATGCTTTCACCTTATTTATTATTTTATCCTTTAGTTCCTAGAGGAACATAGGGTTTCAGCCAAGCGTCTCCATTGCGTTGGGTTCTCTGCCAACGTTTTCACCTTGCTCCAAGTCTGTCCACACGCTTTCATCTCCTCTTCACATGACCTCATCCAAGTCACCCTCGCACTGACGACCAACTCGCCGCTTCCCTTCCGGGTTCCACTCGAGCAAAGGCTTGTCTAGTGATGTCACTTGATGGCGTGTTTCCTCAGAGTATGGCCAATCCATCTCCATTTCTCCCGGCCTGTTTGTTGCACAACTGGTCCCAGGTGAGTTGGTTCACTCATTGCCAGAGATCCCTGTTGCTGGTCTTTTCTGGCCGGCCATCTGATCTTGAGTATTTAGCGAAGACAACTGCTGATGAAGGTCTGGAGTTTCTTTGAGATGCTCTATATGACTCGCCAAGTCTCTGATCCGTATAGTAGCACTGACTTTACATCGGAGTTGAAGATCCGGATCTTTTTTTTTGATGCTGAGTGCTGTTGACCTCCACACAGACTTGAGAGTAATGAAAGCTTGTCTTGCTTTTCCGATTCTGGCTTTGATATCCTCGTTAGTTCTGATGGCCTGTAGTTGAAACGATACTTCCCAGGTGGGTGGGTAAAGGAGGTTGTTTCTTTCAGGTTCTTCCCATTTATGCTGATTGTTGTCTGTTGTTGCTGTTGATGTTGGCTAAGAATCTTCATCACCTACCTCTATTTTCTCTGTGTTCACCTAAAGGCCTATCTTCTCTGGATGCTTCTTCTGCAAACTTGTTGCTTTTCACTTGCATATCTTCCAGTTTGTGGGAAATCAGACAAGTACCATCATCGGTGAAGTCCAGATCCTCCAAGTTTTTTGTGTCAGTCCATTTTATGCCTGTTTCCTCATTGCCCGTTGTCTGTCGCATTATCCAATCTACTGCAATTAGGAAAATCATTGGTGATAGTAGACAGCCTTGTCCCACTCCCGTCCTCACCTCGAAGGATTCCGTAAGTTTCCCGTTGTGGATTAATTGGCATGCAGCATTGTCGTATAACTGTTGGATAAGATGTATAATTGTCGATGGGACCCCGTTGTAGCGAAGTAGTTTCCAAATCACCTCTCGATCGACGCTGTCGAAGGCCTTTTCAAAGTCGATCAAGCTGAGTGAGATAGAGAGGTGACTACCATTCCAAGCTTTGTTCAATGATGATCCGTAGAGTGGCGATTTGATCAATACATGATTTGTTTCTCCTGAATCCGGCCTGTTCCGGTCTAAGTTTTTGATCCAGGGCTTGTCTGATTCTCTCCAGGATGATGCGACTTAGTATCTTGCTTGGAATGGACAGAAGCATAATTCCACGCCAGTTTTTACATTGACTTAAGTCTCCTTTCTTTGGTAGTTTGAATAAGTATCCTTTCTTCCAATCCTCGGGTACTTTACCCTCTTTCTACACCTTCTCCAGCAATGGGGTCATCAAGTCCGCTGTTGTCTCAAGGTCCATTTTCAATGCTTCTGCTGGGATTCCATCTGGTCCCGCTGCTTTTCCGGCTTTTAGCATCTTGATTGCATTCAGGACTTCTGATTTCCTCGGGGTGGGGGTTGATGTTCACTGGTAGTTCTGCTTCCGTTGTTGGTATTGTTGGGTGTGTTGTAGGTGGCGGTCGATTTAGAAGTCTTTTGAAGTGTTCAGTCCATTATTTCCTTTGTTCCTCCTCTTTGGTGATTGACTTTTCATTGTCATCCTTTACTGACTTGATAATCAAGCTGAAAGTAGATTGGCTTTTTTCCCTTTTGTGATCTGTATTACATTTGTGACTTCAGATCTTCCATATTTGTTGATGAACCTCTGATTTAGAAATTATTTAATATAATTTGGGTTTTCATGTTGATTGATTGGACTGAAGTGTTCGGTCGCTATATTGACATGATGGCTCATTTTGTGAGTGCTTCGATAATGTCTGAGGATTTAACTTGAAGTAATTTCGTGGATGGTGACCAGCGGTGGAATCCAGGATGTGCACTTCATCCTATTTCGGACACGTCACTGGATATACATGTATTCCCCAGTGAATGAGAGCTTTCCCACTGGGTCTCAAACTCAATACCCATAGTTGAAGCACTCGTAATAGGCTCTGACAGGTCAGCTGACGCCGAACACTTAGGTTCAGTTAATCGATGGGAAAATCAAAATTGAATTGAAAAATCAAAACTGACACCCGTTGCAAAAGAGGTGGCTCTTGTGGCCCAAGTGATCTAGTAAGTAACTCTAACTAAGGTTTTTGAAAACGACGGGTATTTGGTTCAAATCTCAGTGTGAACACCATCCATACACCCAGATGAAGAGTCATAAATAGGACGAAATGCCCATCCTGTATTCCAGTGTTAGTCACCATTCACACCACATTACTTCAAATATTTAGAAATGTTTAATTTTGATTACGTTGTAATATTGAATAAAGACATTGTTTTCTGTCTAGCAAAATTATGGGAGGGTTGATCCCACTAATAATCAAGAGTTTCATTGAATCTAGACTAAGTTTCGGCATCTCAGTGTCGAGAATGTTATATTTTTTTAAGGGGTGGGATTTCTAGTCTCAAGCTGAACCACTCCTCTACTCACCGGGCTGGCTTACTGTCGGTTAAATGAGGTTAAGGTGTATGCATGAGCCGTGAAATCAAACCCAGACAACGTTTACTGTTGATGGGTATTGCACCCCTGAACCACCGACAAAAGGTGTTATATTTGTATCCTTGATTTTCAGGTAGTGCAAGGCAGAATTCAACTTTGTTGCACATATCATCTTTTGATCTTGCTCATACTCTGCCATCTCCTCCCCAAACAATGTCTTCCCATTCGGCTTCCTCAAGAAAGTGATTCCTGTTATTCTTCACTACGTGTCTCTGGCTAAAATGGACTCTATTCCACGAACTTTGGAGGTGTTAAAGCAAGCGATGTGTAGTTCATCTTCAGCAACTCTTAACATGCGTGACAAACAGTTATCGCAGTGTCCATTATCTACTGAAAGTTCACTACACGTCTATCAACACATCACATTTCTTTATTGCTCTCTCATTTACTTTGGTCCACTAATGCATTAAAACCCACTTTAATAAAAAGTAGGATATTCCTTAAATCTTTGAAAGTATTTTTGTAACTGCAGAAGATAAGAGAATGGGTAACCGGCTATTTATTGAGGAAGCACACACCATCTTCATACCTTTTTTCACCATATTAAAAGTAGGCTAGGTCAGAGAACAAAAAGCTGTTCTGGAATTGATAGTGTTCTCTGAGCTCCTTGGTTTAATTGCGGAGCTTTCATCGTCTTTCTGGACGACATCTTCAGCGCAGTATTTAGGATAAAGTGAAATGATTTAAATTTCTTCATGAGTCTCCCGGTAACCATCTTTAGATATTTATTGACCGTTTTCTATTGATTGGGATTTTAAACTTTCTGATCACCTGATTTACTTCTTATTAGTTGGTATATTTCATCTATATTAACGTGTTTATTAATTGCGTTTTCATTTGAGTACCAGGCTTCTAGGAATTCTCTGGCACATTTGGTGTTTCCTCTGTTTAAGATTTTGACATTATCCCAATCAAATTGATGTCCATAAATGTCTGTATGCATTGATACTAAAGAATTTATATCATGTCTTTTCACGGCTGATTTGTGTTCCTGGATTCTTATTCGAAGGGGACGCCCACTTTGGCCGATGTGATGTTTGTTACAGTTCACACAAAATAAATTGTGTGATATAAATTCTTTAGTATCAATACATTCAGACGATCATGGACATCAATTTGATTGGGATAATGTCAAAATCTTAAACAGAGGAAACACCAAATGTGCCAGAGAATTCCTAGAAGCCTGGTACTCAAATGAAAACGCAATTAATAAACACGTTAATATAGATGAAATATACCAACTAATAAGAAGTAAATCAGGTGATCAGAAAGTTTAAAATCCCAATCAATAGAAAACGGTCAATAAATATCTAAAGATGGTTACCGGGAGACTCATGAAGAAATTTAAATCATTTCACTTTATCCTAAATACTGCGCTGAAGATGTCGTCCAGAAAGACGATGAAAGCTCCGCAATTAAACCAAGGAGCTCAGAGAACACTATCAATTCCAAATCATCCACCTGAGTTACAAATCTTTTCTATTATTTCAAAAAACTGTTCTGATTGGTTGGCGGTTGGCTCAAGGGATGAAAAGTCGTCCAATGAGATTATTTCATGTTCAAAACGTAAACTAGATCCAGATTTGAATAAAGCAAGAACAACAGTGGTTTGTGCAGAATAATATGGTACCATCATTGACTATTTCGTTGGCTTCTCATCGGCTGCTTACAGCCTAAATAAATTATGAGGTTTACATACAGAAAAGTTTTAACATACTTGCAAATTTTTCATGATGACAGTTGACTGAAGGCTCCACAATTAGTGAACAGTGCTCAGAAAATTGCGCTTATATAGTTTTTACACAGGCAGTTCAAGTTTAAACAAAAAAATAAATGTATGCATATAATGGTAAAGGGGTTACGTATTAGAGGCGAGATATGCATTAGATGCAGAGTGACTAATAAATTAGGTAACAATGTACTGAGTTCAACTCAGATCATAGAAACAAGAGATAAGCGAAATTATAGATTATAAAAGAAAGGGGGGTGAGGTTAAAGAGAAAGATTACGTAATCAGATGAGAGAATAGAGACATCCAGTTACCAGGATGGGCAAGGAAAGACTAATAACTGCTTCTTTATGAACACATAAATCTGGTTTGAAGCGTCTGATAGAAATTACTTCGGCAAACTTGAGGAGAATGGAACTCCTTTGTCTATTGATAATTTTAAAGGATTTATCGATTTCTACCTCATGACCCGTGTCGAGTAGATGTCTGGTAATAGCGCTACTATTAGAATTTGTTCCCTTGAGACGTAGGCTTTTCGGCACATGTTCAGAAAATCGGAGGTGTGCCCTTCTTTCTGTTCTCCCAATGTAACTGCTCCTGCAGATACACGTAAATTTGTATACACAGTTGGAGTTAACATGAGAAGGGTTTCAATCGACCTTTGACCGCGCCATCCAGATTTGAGGAAAAAACACTTCTTAGTCTGCAGCTATTGACTTAAATTGTTGGCTTCAACTTTAGTCGCTTCCTATTATTTTGAGTTTATATCCTACTGATAAATCTTGTCAGTAGCACATGCCACACTTATCCTTGTTTTGTCAGCCAATCGCCTTACAACTACCATTGAGACTTGTTTAATTGTAATGGCAAAACTAATATTCTAAACTCCGAACAAAGTGAGTCACTACAGGGTTAAAACCTTTTACTTGTTGAAATCCATCCTATTTATCTCAGAATTAACATATTGTATTTTTGAAAAGGCGCAAAAATATACCAGAGAAAAGCAACCGTCATGTGTTTTTCGGCGTATGCATATTTCTCAAAGTTGTTACAAGACAAACAACTCTCAATTCTTCAGGATACAAAATTTTTCCCTTCCTTCTTTTCTATGTTTTAAGTGAATCTACTTAACTATTCAACGATTTAGATTTATATAATATTCAAGTATTGGTTTTGTAGGAATTTCGTTCGTTTGGTTGGAGGGTTTCATCCTCAGCTGACATGAGCTAGAGAAGTATTGGGAAACCTGGGAGTACTGGACAGCCGTCTCCTACGTCCTAATTTGGAACTCTTCAGCAGTACGCACCCGCCACCATGGCTCGAACCCAGGACCTTCTGGTTACAAGACCTGTGAGCTAAACCACTGGGACCCAACCGATCCACTGGCCAGTGCATGAATTCTAACCTCTGCCAATACACAGCATAGCGCAACCGCTTCTTAATGTTTTCTTCGATGAGTTACTGCCTCACCTGCCTCAACCTGCTGTAGCCTACTGGTCATGGCTTCCCACTAGAACCCTTAGGTTAACTGACTGAATAGGGCCAGTCGCTAGTGAGCATGAGACTAATTTTCAAGTATTGGTTTTGTAGGGATATTGTTTTTGACTGGTTGGAGGATTTCATCATGAGCTGATATCAGTCAGAGAACCATACTAGTTTTCTTAACCCACTTATCATACAAAAAAAATATTGTTTTCAGTTTTATTCACCTGCTTCTTTATTTTTATACCCCTTGTGTACTCATGAATGCCATTCACACTTGATGTAACTCTAACCATCTTTAATGTTAGAAGATGTCGCTCACAAAATGAAGTATAGACTCACTATGTGAGCGTATCGGATAACAAAAATAGGTGCTGCATACCTTCTTTTTTTTTAATAATGCATTTCATCTCAAGTGTGATAGTTACAGCAATGATATTGAGATGAGAGCCGGTTTATGTGTAAACACTTCTTTAAAAAAATCCCCTTTTGACCTACTTGTTATTCAACTTCATTCAGATTTTACTCTTCTCTATCACATGAGATATTTTGTTTTCAATTATATGAATTACTATTTTTAGTGTCTGTTGAATTTCTCTTCTTTTTAAGATAATTCAACTCAAGAGACTGCGGATCAAGCGAATCCTCCATATACAAAGTGATGCCATAGGCAGAGCTGTTGTCTAGCAGACTACAACGTTGCCATAAGAAACAGAAATAGGCTGCTATACTGAATATTAGTCAATCAAAAGACCGATTATGCTACGATTGATTCCTGTCTTTTCGAGTGGAACATACGACTTCAACAACATATCTCCACTTTGTCCAATTCTCTGCCATCCTCTTAAGCTGACACCACAATTGCCTATACCCTATCATCTCTTCTTGACACGATCTCCTCCCTTGGACGATCTACTCGTAGTTTCCCAGTTAGATTTCACTTGAGCGATGGCCCTGTGCGTGATATTACCCAATGGTCTCCACAATATATGTCTGGTGCATATTTTGTTGAGTAATAAGTTCTTAGTTGGTTTGAACTTTGAGCGAATGAAAGTCTCCAATAGACTGTTACGGGTGCTTTTTTAGTGACACACGCATCAAGTTTCAGAGTCATATAGGAGCGTTAACTTAATATTAACTATGAAAATCCGGCTCTTCTTGCTTATTCTAACTGCTGTTGATGTACAGACTGAATTCAGAATATCAAACAACTGTCTTAGTTGGTTTTAACACTTACATCCGTATCAGCTGCCGTTGAAATTATGCTCCCTACCAGGTAAGTGATGAAAGAGACGAGCTCCTTTCGATTTCTCCCATTGGTGGTAAATGGCGTTTGTTGACAATTACCCAGCATAGAAAAAATCCCCATTTAGACATTTAGAAAACAGAAATTAGCGAAAAAATGTTTACTTTTCAATTAGATCCTCATCTCACTATGGCTCTACTTTAATATATGTAGCATACTTATCATTACAATACACAACAGTTTACCAATCAACTGACACTGATATGTTTGTTAACAATAATTAGTCAGTGTCTAAGTGTAAATGGGGTGATAATTAACGAAGAAAATCAATACACAATTAAAAGGTGGAAATGCTTACAACAAGTGGATTGCATAATGCATAATTTTGAAAAAATGAAGAGTAATTAGGGAATAAACGTGTGCACAGGTTGATCATGTAAAAGATTGTTGAAGAAAATAAAACTAATTGGACAATGATAACTTGTAACTAAGGCTGAAGTGGTCATAAGAATAAAATAATTTTACATGGATAACACGTATATAAAAAGATGAAGTAGTCAGAAAAAATAATATAATAATTTGGACAATTATAATTTTTAAAGGTTTACTGGGAGGGGGACGAAGTGATCCGCTTTATACATTCATGTAACGATGGCCAAGGTAAGGAAAGTGGCTGTACAGATTTCTTCTGAACACACAGGTTTGGCTGGCTTCTTCAGGTGGATTCCTATCGCTTCAGCTGTATGTAGAAGACGAAGTCGTAACGCAAAACTAGGATTAGTATGAATGCGATAACTAATTTTAAATGCAGTATTAACGTCAACCCTATGCTCACTATCTACAAGGCGTGCTAAAATAGAGCGACGATTAGATCTTGTTTGTCTCTTGCTTAACCATGCTGGATGATGTTCGGAAATACGATGATGAACCTGCCTAATTGTACGCCCGATTTAGCTGACTCCGCAGCTGCAGTCAAACTGGTAGATACACATATAGGGGGCGAATTCAGGTAGTTTATCCTTATTTCTCGAACGTAGAATAGGTGTGGTAGTGAAGAGACAGTGGTACCTCTGCTGCATAATAAGCTCTTTTAACTGCATTCTTCAGTCGCTGTGTTATTACTTCGCTGATGTTGTCACCGAGGAACTGGAATTTTATGAACATTGGTTTTTCCGGAATTGATGCCCTACTGACTCTCCGAGGTGCTGCTGAATTCATATTTTTCTCAATGAACTTATCTGGATAACCATTCTTCTTAAGTAATTCTCTAATATTCTTAAGCTCCTCCTTCATTGAAGCAGTCGTCTGAGCAGATTAGCCATACTCTATGAACCAGACACTTTACCAGGTTACGTTTATATTTCAAAGGTACAAAACTCAAGAAATGAGTGTACTGACCTGTTGTAGTAGGTTTCCTATAAACACTCGTTCTTACTATGCCATCTTTCTCCTAATTATCCAGTATCTTCAACACCCTTAAAGTTTTGTCCCCTCTGTCTCTCCAGCTGGATTGTTGGTTTTCGCTTTTGTGGCTGAAAGTTTATGCTACATAAGATATAAGCCATGTAAGAAATCAATACAATCTGGAGTCTTCTTGTCTACCCAATAATATGCTTGTCTTCTCTCACCTAACAATCCACAGCATGATCCATTTGATCATTACTGATAATAGACGACCTTCTCCTTAATTCTGTCTTCATGTATTCTTCCTTATACATATATCCTAGTTTCTGTCCTATGTATATTCTACATTCATAATAATTGCACCATACTAAGCCAGACCGAAACACAACCATACATAAATGTAACTATTCACAGAAAAATGCGATTAACTATAATCTTGATTAATTATATCAATATACACAATTATTTTGGTAACATTTCAACCAAGAATTAATTAGGCAGTACTGGTGTGTGTAATAATCAGCTTCAGAGTTTTTGTTTAATTGCACAAAGTTTCCCGGTTTTTTTTCCTTTCTGGATTTTCCGTTTAAAACTGACATTTCCAGGGAAAATCTTACGCCGGATAATTAAATAAACATTTGTTTGATGAATATATATATTTTTTTATAAGCCTACACTTTTCTTTTTTAGTAGCTATGAAGAGAAAGAATGATTATTCATGAAGATAATTCAACGCAAATGTTAAATTAAATCTTATAATTAATAGAAACGTGGATTTATTACATTACCGAAATAAAGGGGAATACACAACTTATGTAAGGTAGCTTGATTCATTTCAAACCTAAGTAGATAATTATTATATGGTAAAGTAAAGGTTATTACCATGAAATCTGAAAGCTAAACCTAGTTCAAGGATTAGAAAAATCTATTCGGAAGATACGATAGGGAATCAGTTAAATTTTGTAATTAGTAGTGTTCTCTGAGCTGGTTGGTTTAGCTGGGGAGCTTTCGTCGTCCCTCTGCTGGACAACATCCCCTTTCAGCTCAATTTTAAGCATAAAGTGAACTGATTTAAATTTTTTCCATGGGTGGTGGAATTGTGTCTCCCGGTAACCATCTTTACATATGTATTGATCATTTTCTATTGACTTGGATTTTAAACGTTCTCGTCACATGATTTACTTTGTATTAGTTAGTAGATTTGATCTATATTAACATGTTTGTTAGCTGCATATTCCTTCGAGTACGAGGTTTCTAGGAATTCTCTGGCACTTCTGGCATTTCCTCTGTCTAGGATTTCGACATTATCCCAATCAAACTGATGTCCATAATTATCTATATGCACTGATATGAAAGAGTATATATCATGCCTTTTCACAGCTGATTTGTGCTCTTGGATTCTGATTCGAAGGAGACGCCCACTTTAGCCAATGTAATGCCTATTACAGTTCATATAATTTATTTTGTAAATGGTTAAATTCATTAAGAAGACAGCTGCAGTGAAGAAAATTTTCTTTCCGACGAAGTCATCAACTAGGTTGTACATTCGTGTATTTATATCAAATGGATCGGAAATTTCTATAATAATTTCCGGTTAAGGGGCAAATTAAATTCATTATCTGAAACCCTACTAGAGAACACGTTTCCACCAAGATTCATAGACAAAAGCGTCAGAGAAAAGGCTCCGTTGCAAAAAAATCACGACTGTTCTTAAGAAAACTCTCTTCATTTAAACTTGGAATTCATAGGTGACATTGCAGTGGAAATTCCTTAGAAACCGCCTTTCTAAGCATCTGAAGAAGACATTTCAAGCAGCCAGCTTACTCATCACATTCTCCAGCAGATAATTTATCCAGTCTAACGTTAAGGATAGAATACCGCTTTTGGTCAACTCTCAATGTGTATTTAGCAGTTTACCTGTTCATATGGAGCAAAGTATATCAGCTATATGCAAAGTCGAGTCGGCGAATGTATTCTGGAACACTGTTCAGCTTGGCTAGCCAGCCAGAAGAGTAAAGAAAAATACTAGCAGCTCCATCCTCGAACACCTTGCCAACTCTGAACACTGAGCATCACCACATGAACGCTTCGCAGTGCTACACACAGTCTTTCAATGTCATGCGAAAGAACTTTGAATACGCCATCTGTACATAGCTGAACCATTGGCTATTTGGGATCTTAAACCGGATCTCTGCATTCAAAAGTACTGTATGCATTCCCTCACCCTATTGTGTCCACAGTAACGTTCTCAATATTATTTTGCTATTATTATTATTCTCATCATCCATATTTTACTATCACTCTATTATTGTTTATTGATAACATTGTGTCTTCATACAGATTTCATAAAAACACTTTATCGTCTTTCCACTGGTTCTTGTTCACTCTGCACAACTGATCCCAATTTCTGCGCCTTTTCTAATTTCTAATTAGTCAAGCCTTCTAGATTACACCTTACATTACGTAATACACTTTCGAGGAAAAATTTCACTGGTGTCTGATTGGTCTTATGAATTCTTTGTTAAATTTAATTGCGATTGCACAGTAGCTTATGTAAATGAATCGTCGAAAAGAAAATTTTCTTCACCGTCCACGTCTTTATATAATCCCTAAAATGCCAACTGGATTTGACAAATTAACGAAAGTAGCTACACACTGCACTTCAAATGTTCTGCACACAGTCAATGAATTTATAGAAAAAATCCCGATTTAGACAGTTAGAAAACAGAAAGATTGAGCGAAGAAAGATTTAATCTTCAATCAGATCCTTATATCTGGCTCTACTCTAATATATATATAGCATTTTTATTACAGTACACAACAATTTACCAATCAACTGGCGATATGTTTGTTAACAGTAATTAGTCAGTCCCATATTACTTTGTTTATTAGATATATCACACAGTGATGAAACAGTATTATTTACTGGATGACGTTTCGAACAAAATTTATTGCTGTTCATAATCATATCAACTGTAATCACACAACTTCGAAACTTGAGTTTTGTAGTTTTCTTTATTTTCTCCTATTTGTCGTCTGACGGATAGTATAATTTTCCAGATATCAGGGACAGGTGATGAATCATTCCTATAACTATAACTAATAACCCTAGTAGGATGTATGTTGTTGTCAAAGTTCATAAATCAGGATACCCTATCAGGCCTATAGTTGATTTTAGAAATTCACCTACCTATGAATTATCTAAATATTTAGCCATGGTATTAAATCCTCTAAAAAGCCACTCGAAATCTAGACTAACTAATTCTTATGAACTAAAACACAGATTAGATAATTTAAAATTAGATAACGAAGAAAAAATGGTTAGTTTTGACATTGTCAGTTTATATACACGTATACCAATAAATATTGCTATAGAAGCAGTCAGAAACGAACTCATTTCTGACCAAGAAGTCGAGCTTAGGACAAAAGTGTCACTCGAGGACATAATGCTAGGTGTGCAGTTGTGCCTGACTTCCACAGTATTTAAATTCCAAGGGAAAATATTCAAACAAACTGAGGGAGTTGCCATGGGATCACCAATATCCCCGGTTGTAGCAGATGTATTCATGGATAGGTGGGAAAACATGGCAATTGAAACGTTCACCCCCACCCCAAAAGTATGGTGGAGATATGTAGATGACACATTCACTGTACTTAGAACACAAGATATAGATAGATCTTTTGAACACATTAACTCAAAGGTGGAGGCAATTCAATTCACTTATGAATTTGACAGTCAGGAAGGGGAAATTCCAATAATAGATTGCAACGTAAAAAGGAAAGAAGATGGGAATTTAAACGCTAGTGTTAACAGGAAACCCACGCATTCAGACAGATATTTGGACTTCCAATCATCCCATCTGATGTCAGTGAAAATCGGTTTGGTGAAATGTTTAAGTAACAGAGCACAAAAATTAAGTAGCACCAGGGAAAATCTAAGACAAGAAATGATACACATAGAAGAAGCCTTGAAACTTAATAATTATCCTGACAAATTAGTCAAGAAATATGTAAGGAAATCTAAAAATAAAATAAATAATGATAGTAGCGATAGTGATTATGATAATAATAACAATAATAATAATGATAACACTGATAATAATATTATTATTATTAATGACGACACCAACAATAAGGAATCTAAATCATCACTAATAAATTCCATACAAGGAAGGAACCTGGGAAACATTACGCAGAATTCTTAACGAGACAGGAATAAAAGTGGCTGGCGTTCAAACCACCCACAAACTCAATTAGAAACAAGCTTTTTGGTTAAAGGATCCTGCCAGTGGAGCCTCTAAAACAAAACAATTTAGTTTATCTAATACCCCATATGCAATGATTGTCAGGTAAAATACAAAGGTCAGACTAGTAGAACAGGGGCAGTAAAACTAGCCGAACATAAAAACCTAGCAAAATCTAGATTGGTTGACCCAAATAAGATAAAAAATCTAGAGAATAGTTCAGCTATAGCACTCACTACATGCAATTACACACAACCATACAATATGATAGGATAGGATGACAGTTTTAAAATCTAATGTCACAGGGTGGAGGGAGAGATTGATAACAGAAGCTTTGTTTATCGAATCAACTGCAAATACGTGTAATAGGAATGATTCAACACCTGACCCAGGCGGATATCTGGAAAATTCTACTATCCGTCAGACGACAAATAGGAGAAAATAAAGAAAACTACAAACTCAAGTTTCGAAGTTGTGTGATTACAGTTGATATGATTATGAACAGCAATAAATTTTGTTCGAAACGTCATCCAGTAAATAATACTGTTTCATCACTGTGTGATACATCTTATAAACAACCTAACATGGAATTACTTACTACCACAGTGTCTAAGTTTTACACATATAATAATTAGTCAGTGTCTAAGTGTAAATGGGGTGATAATTAACGAAGAAAATCAATACACAATTAAAAGGTGGAAATGCTTACAACAAGTGGATTGCATAATGCATAATTTTGAAAAAATGAAGAGTAATTAGGGAATAAACGTGTGCACAGGTTGATCATGTAAAAGATTGTTGAAGAAAATAAAACTAATTGGACAATGATAACTTGTAACTAAGGCTGAAGTGGTCATAAGAATAAAATAATTTTACATGGATAACACGTATATAAAAAGATGAAGTAGTCAGAAAAAATAATATAATAATTTGGACAATTATAATTTTTAAAGGTTTACTGGGAGGGGGACGAAGTGATCCGCTTTATACATTCATGTAACGATGGCCAAGGTAAGGAAAGTGGCTGTACAGATTTCTTCTGAACACACAGGTTTGGCTGGCTTCTTCAGGTGGATTCCTATCGCTTCAGCTGTATGTAGAAGACGAAGTCGTAACGCAAAACTAGGATTAGTATGAATGCGATAACTAATTTTAAATGCAGTATTAACGTCAACCCTATGCTCACTATCTACAAGGCGTGCTAAAATAGAGCTACGATTACATCTTGTTTGTCTCTTGCTTAACCATGCTGGATGATGTTCGGAAATACGATGATGAACCTGCCTAATTGTACGCCCGATTTAGCTGACTCCGCAGCTGCAGTCAAACTGGTAGATACACATATAGGAGGCGAATTCAGGTAGTTTGTCCTTATTTCTCGAATGCAGAATAGGTGTGGTAGTGAAGGGACAGTGGTACCTCTGCTGCATAATAGGCTCTTTTAAGTATATTCCTCAGGCTCTGTGTGATCATTTCACTGATGTTGTCACCGAGGAACTGCAGTTTCATGAGGAATGATTTTTTACAGCTGCTGCCATACTGACTCTCCTTGGTGGTGAATTCATATTTTTCTCAATGAACTTATCTGGATAACCATTCTTCCTAAGTAATTCTCTAATAATCTTAAGCTCCTCCTTCATTGAAGCAGTCGTCTGAGCAGATTAGCTATACTCTATGAACCAGACACTTTACCAGGTTACGTTTATATTTCAAAGGTACAAAACTCAAGAAATGAGTGTACTGACCTGTTGTTGTATGTTTCGTCTACACACTCCTTTTTAGTGTGTCATCTTTTTTTCCTTGCCGTGAAGACGTCTTTCTCTATGGTAAAGTTTATTACTGAATGTGCATCATTAAACTTGTCAGGGATGCTCATTGCATCATTCTCGTTTTTTTCATAACCACAAATGTATCATCCATATATCGACAGTAGAAATCCAAGTGATTCATTACTCCTTTCAGTAGTGCATTCTCTAACTTATCCAGGAAAAGATCAGCTAGGATTGTACCTAATGGGGAACTCATAGCCACACCATCAGTTTGTCTGTAATATTCCTTATTGAATAAGAAATGAACATTCATTGTACATCTTAAAATAAGTTCCTTCAAGGAGGATACAGAAATACCGATGTCTATGTTTCGCGTAGTAATCTCCTCACATATAAAATCCACTGTCTCCATTAACGGTACATTGGTGAACAAGGAGGATACATTAAAATATATCATAAACTTGTCTTTCACATTAAGATCTTTTATTTTTGCAACAAATTCAAAACTTCCGTCTACGCTATGTTTTACGAATTCATTATGCAGAGGTTTCAGGAGCTTCACTAACCATTTTGCTGTGGCATGATATGGGGAAATACACACGACTAACCATGGTCGAAGTGACAAACCACTTTCAAACAAACTACAGACCTTCATCAACAGCTGCTTTCGCTCATTACTCAAGATCAGATGGCCGGCCAGAAAAGACCGGTAACAGGGATCTCTGGGAGCGAACCAACCAGGAACCGATTGTGCAACAAATATTCAGGAAGAAATGGAGTTAGGTGGATTGGCCATACACTGAGGCAACCATCAAGTGACATCATTAGACAGGCCCTTGAGTGGAACCAGAAAGGGGAGAGGCGAGTTGGTCGTCAATGCAATGGTGACTTGGAGGAAATCATGTGAAGAGGAGATGAAAGCATGTGAGCAGACTTGGAGCCAGGTAAAAACTTTAACAGAGAACCGAACGCAATGGAGACATGCAGCTGAACCCTTATGTTCCTCTAGGAATTAAAGGAAATAATAATAGTACTATCCTGAGATTACCAAAAGAAGTTAACCCTTTTATGTTTTCGATTTGGGGAATCCTAATCGAAAGAAAAACCACATTATAGAAGATACTGTACCGAAATTCATGTTCTACACCCTACACACACACACACAGAGTAAACATACACACACGGCACACCATTTCAGTCTTCAGTGGACAGACTTGTCAAGCAGCATGTTATCACTTGGTGTTGTAAAACGCCAACGGTTTTGATCAATGAAATATTTAACAGTCAATGTTTTAAAGCGCAAGTTATCAATGTCAAACTTGTTAAGTCTTGTTTTTGTCTATGAAAATTTCCAAAGATTGAATGAAGAATTTGAAGTCATAACAATGTTGATCAGATTTTTTGTGATTTGTCAAGATGTTTGTATTCTTAGTTTACATTCCAGAAGTCTTGTGAACAGTTGTCATTGCTTTGATTAGATTTATACTTGAACTAAAATCCAGTGGAGGATTCCTTTTTGTTCAAAATCAAGAGCAAAAACTGTCGTGTTCCTTTACTTACATGTTTCTTTTTTATCGATTGATTAACAGTGACTGACGTGTAAGACGTTTTATGAACGTCCTGCTTAATATAAAGAAAAGTATAAGTGAATCTGTTAGAAAATGTGATTTCTAAATTATCTTGTCAGTAATGACCCCATTATGATAGCTGGTCTGATAACCTGTAGAATTTTTCACATGAAACAAATATTATATGTAAAGTGACTGAAAATTTCACTAATCTCATTATTATTTCAAACTCTAGGACCTGCTGATATATGTGATGACAAAATACATTTAAAACTCATGTCTTCACTTTGCTCATAAGTTGTTATGCTTAGATACTCACTCAAAACACAACAAAGCAGAACAAACAAACATCGAACGTTTTTCTCCTCTCATTACAGGTTTCTCATTATTACTCTATTAGCAATCAAACAACACACTTATCTCATTGTTTTGTTTTCATTTCATCGTTTGATTCTTCCCTCGATTACAGTTTACGTTGAAAATAATATTTACACGGTCTAGCAATAAAACTAAAATAAATGCTTCACCTTTTTATTAAAAAACAAATACTTAAAATAGCTTTTCTTTTGGTTGTGATTCAAAATAGCATGATCTTCGTTTACATTACTGTTCAGCTGTATATATGTGTATATTTATGCAATAATTGTTAAACTCAGCGAAACAGACAGTGTGATGATAACAGTTGGGCATTATTCTTGATGTTTCTTTTCTGTGAAATGATAACCTGGTTAGCAGGTGTGTCTCGTAGATGAATGTGTAGAGTGAGGGATAAACAATTCGGAAGTCGCTGGATCTATTCCACACTTCCATACCACCTTCAATCTTCACCAATTAGTTCAATAACAGCCTGAAGATTGGAGATTATCTCAGTAGAAAACAAGAGACTTCGTAAAGGAATGTTTATTTCGTATTTGATATTTCTACATACGGGAATTATTTACACCTTATCTGAAAATCGTCATTCGCACAGATCTTTCGTGTTTTGCGACTTCTGACCTTTGTTGGCGGCCTCTTTAAAACTTGGCCTACCAACAACTTCCATCTCTCTATCGAGTATATTTCCTCTCATTCACTTTGTTTTAACCGATTGAGATATGACCACTAATAGTATCATATACTCTTGTGTGTATTTAAAATGCTTACAAGCATGTGATTAGCAAGTTCCTACTAAACGTGAAGGAATAGCCTGATTGTGGGTGACAACGTGTTCTAGTAAATGAGATGACCGTTATATCCTTGCGTCTCATAAAGTACTTCTAAACATCATACAGTTGGCTTCCAACTAGACATCGTGGATTTCTTCAAGGAGACAAAGCAGATATACAATAATGGGATAGTTTGTGCTTTAGTTCAGAGACCATTGTGTCACAGGATATATTGTCAATTAATATTTTACTTGAAGATATTGTAGGAAAGGGGGAGATATTTATGTAACAAATTCCACTGAAAGTTCTGTACATTATATAAATACTGTCTAGAATAAAGATATTATTATTATTATTATTGTGTTTCTTTGTCTTCTTTTGCATATCCCCCATGTTTTGCAGTCACACTGGTTCATTTGCTCTCTTCGATGGTTAATCTATCTGATATTTGATATTTTTGTGCCACTGAACGTCTCTTTAGTGTACTACCGATAAATCCCATCAGTAGCGAACGCCAAAATTTCATTATCGAATTGTGATTATTCAATTATAAAAAATGTGGATACAGAAAAAGCACTCAAATTAATTTATTGTCTTCTGTAACATCAAGAACTACTCCGTGTATGCTGACAAGTAATGATGAATTCGAAGAAGAAAATTTAATTCTTTCTACAAATCATCAACTGGAAGTATTTACTTTCCTAAATGGTTTCATTCTGGTTTTTGGTCTCTTCACGAGTCCACACGGACTGGAGGTTGAACTAAAGACCTTCGGTTAGAAGGCTAGCTTGTTGTCCATTCAGCTACTGAGAGCCCATTCAAGGATTCATGTTTTACAACTTTTACCAATTCATGACTTTAGCTCTGCTACAAGCCAATGTCATCGGCAAGTATTTGACCCCACACTGAAGAGTCCTAAACTAGGACGAAACAACTGTCCAGTGCTCCCTGGTTTTCAATGCGTCTTCGACTAGCATCAATCCGTGACCAAACTGGAGACACATGAAACCCCTTACAAACTAACTTTTGAATGAATGTCATTTTAAGAATGAATATCAAAATACTTATCTTCTTGACCTGTACTATCGTCTGTAGATGTGAACTTCTCTTTATTAGACTGACTGTCTTACCAGCTAAACAGATTAATAAGAGATTTGAATTCCGCTGAGTTTTTGTACAACCTCACGCATAATGAAACATAGGATAGCATTTACACTCATCCTAACCAGGTTAACGCATGATTATAATCCAACCTACTGATCAAACCACAACATTATTACAGCAAGATTCCAACTGGACAGTCTATTAACTGATTTCTAAAATAAAACTTCTTATATAATAGTTATTGTTATTACTTCTTTAATTCCTAGAGGAACAGAGGGCTTCAGCTGCGGGTCTCCATTGCCTTCGGTTCTCTGACGACGTTTTCACCTGGCTCCATGTCTGCCCACATGCTTTCATCTCCTGTTCATATGACCCACCCCACTCTATGTCACCCTCGCACTGACGACCAACTCGCCGCCTCCCTTTCGTGTTCCACTCGAGCGATGGCTTGTCTAGTGATGTCACTTGATGGTTTGTTTTCTCAGAGTATGACCAGCCAATCCACCTCCATTTCTTCCTGCTTCTGTGTTGCACAATCGGTTCCTGGTTGGTTCGCTCCAGAGATCCCTCCCTGTTGATGATCTTTTCTGGCCACCCATCTGATCTTGAGCGGAGTATTGAGCGAAGACAGCCGTTGATGAAGGTCTGTAGATTGCTTGAGGTGCTCTTTATGACGCGCAGTGCAAGTCTGTGATCCGTATAGTCTTATATAATAGTGACCTGAAATTTCGAATTGATTTTTCCAGCTGACAGTCTGATGATTGATCAACTCAAAAGATTTGCATTCGGAATACTATGGTTTAAGTTCATTGCACATTTATACTAAGCAGTGTAATGTGTGATTTCACTGACATATTTCAATACTTCCTGAGCAGTATACATTATTAACAACAGTATTAATAAAAGAGTATACAATCGGAAGTTATTCGGAGATTAGTGGAAATCAAAGGATTTATTTAGTTAAGGTCAAATTAAGATGGATTATTTAAGAAAGGCTTAAATTTCCCTTTTGTTTATTATGATTTATAAGCGCAGATTGAAAATTCTCTCCATGCCTCAAATTTAAATCTTTAATGCATTTGTTATATAAAATAGGCCTTTCAAGGTGATCAGTTTACCTCTTTGCTCTTCATTACTAGATATTTCATATCATTGTGTTCTATAGGGTCTTAATTAAATCTATAGAAGTATCTTTTAAATATTTTCTGCTGATCGTAATCTGTCTACATCATGAAATTGAAAAGAACCTTATGGTACCTAATATTCATTGTATTGAGCATTTTTCTTACTTTATATCATGACTATAAGCTGACTATGGGATTCATTTAACGAATATAACTGTGATTAGAAAGTATGGTTGTGGATTATTATTATTATTACTTTGTCGGGTTCTAAGTAAAAAATAGGGCTTCAACGGTGCCACTCCGCTTTCTCCTGTTCTCTGCACTCTTCTTTAATTGATATTGATATAGAAATCAAGTCTGAAGTTAAGTAGCTCGAATAAATTTCTCTCTTCTGACCTATCCTGCTCTTCACATGTCTTAGCGATTTCTAAAAGAATATTTCGTCCAACTTTTTACATAAGGAAGTAAAGTCACTGAGGCATAATTCAACCGCTCCTCCTCTTACAGTTTGTCAACTCGTGCCTCTTACCTATTATTGTTTACTGTTCACCCTTGTTCTTTCCTGGACTGCTTAAAAAAAGACTATGTCGTAATTCGTAGAGCTATCAAGACTGTCAGTAGGGCGAGTGGTATCCCATTGGACCATATCGTCGACATTGTCATTGATAGACACTTGATGTCGGGCAACAAATTTGCCAAAGGAATTTCGTCAGACTGTGAGCACCCACTTTACCCTCAGCTCAAACCTTGTGTCTCCTCAGACGAAACAAGAAGTCTTTTCAGAAGACATTTTGCACATACATTTAAGTACAAAAATTCCACTATACCACATTTGGAAACCACATCCCAACCCATTTGACTGGGGATAATGAGAGGCTGTGAATAAATGACGGAATAGTACATTTTCAAGCGAGTCTTTGAAGATTCTTTCAGTGAAATGATTACCATTATAGATAAGTAAGACATCGCGTATTCATTTTCGGCTGAAAAACTCTTTATAGCTTCGTGCATAAATTCTTCATTAGTCTTCACATGTCTTTACACTAGGACTGGCCTTGATCAGTACATCCTGTTATGTAGAAAAACACACCATAATTACTAGAGCATAGTATGAGTTTAGCAAAGGATTACAGTCATTTGCATGATTGCACTACACTACATACCTCATGAAACGCAGGATGTGGCTTCAACAGTGACATTTCAGAGAATGTTTTATGGAGACAACCGGAATAGCCCTTTGATATTCCAGTAATATCAACACTGATTTCAGACCTTAGGTAAGAAGAAAACGATCATCCGATATTACGAATTTATGCTGGAAGTTCTAGGCAGAAAAAAAGATACAGGACAAACAGTAGCTCACTACGGACACTTGGAAACTAATAGAAGAGGGAAGGACAGTGAAACAAAAGATTATCCAGTGCACTGACGAGCAACAAAGACAGGAGCTGAATGCAAGCTACAATACACTGAACAAAAGAGTGAAGAAGAGTGCCAGGGAAGACAAAGGAAAATATTATGAAACCATGGCAAGTGAAGCAGAACAAGCTGCAGGCAAAGGAGACCTCGCCACACTCTACCAAACAACTAGGCACCTATCGGGAAAGAGTTCGACACAGATTAAGCCAATAAAGGATGACAATAAAAAGTCAATCACCAAAGAGGTGGAGCAAAGGAAATAATGGACTGAACACTTCAAAAGACTTCTAAATCGACCGCCACCTACAACACGCCCAACAATACCAACAACGGAAGCAGAACTACCAGTGAACATTGACCCTCCGACGAAATCAGAGGTCCTGAATGCAATCAAGATGCTAAAAGCCGGAAAAGCAGCAGGACCAGATGGAATCCCAGCAGAAGCATTGAAAATAGACCCAGAGACAACAGCGGACTTGATGACCCCATTGCTGGAGAAGGTGTGAAAAGAGGGCAAAGTACCCGAGGATTGGAAGAAAGGATACTTATTCAAACTACCAAAGAAAGGAGACTTAAGTCAATGTAAAAACTGGCGTGGAATTATGCTTCTGTCCATTCCAAGCAAAATACTAAGCCGCATCATCCTGGAGAGAATCAAACAAGCCCTAGATGAAAAACTTCGTTCAGAACAGGCCGGATTCAGAAGAAACAAATCATGTATTGATCAAATCACCACACTACGGATCATCATTGAACAAAGCTTGAAATGGCAGTCACCTCTCTATCTCAACTTCATCGACTTTCAAAAGGCCTTCGATAGCGTCGATCGAGAGGTCATTTGGCAACTACTTCGCTACTCCGAGGTCCCATCGGCAATTATCCATCTCATCCAACAGTTATTCGACAATGCTGCATGCAAAGTAATCCACAACGGGAAACTTACGGAATCCTTCGAAGTAAGGAGGGGAGTGGGACAAGGCTGTCTACTATCACCAACGATCTTCCTGATTGCAGTTGATTGGATAATGCGACAGACAACGGCAACCAACGAGGGAACAGGCATAAAATGGACTGACACAAAAGACTTGGAGGATCTGGATTTCGCCGATGATATATGTCTGATTTCCCACAAACTGGAAGATATGCAAGTGAAAAGCAACAAGCTGGCAGAAGAAGCATCAAAGATAGGACTTCACGTGAACATAGATAAAACAGAGGTGATGAAGATTCCTAGCCAACATCAACAGCAACAACAACAACAGACAACAATCAGCCAGCGTAAATGGGAGGAACATAAAAGAAACAACCTCCTTTACCCACCCACCTGGGAAGTATCGTTTCAACTACAGGCCATCGGAACTAACGAGGATATCAAAGCAAGAATTGGAAGAGCAAGACAAGCTTTCATTACTCTCAAGTCTGTGTGGAGGTCAACAGCACTCAGCATCAAAAACAAGATCCGGATCTTCAACTCCAATGTAAAGTCAGTGCTACTATACGGATCAGAGACTTGGCAAGTCATATAGAGCATCTCAAACAAACTTCATACCTTCATCAACAGCTGTCTTCGCTCAATACTCAAGATCAGATGGCCGGCCAGAAAAGATCAGCAACAGGGATCTCTGGGAGCGAACCAATCAGGAACCGATTGTGAAACAAATAGGCAGGAAGAAATGGAGATGGATTGGCCATACTCTGAGGAAACACGCCATCAAGTGACATCACTAGACAAGCCATTTCTCCAGAGGAACCCGAAAGGGAGGCGGCGAGTTGGTCGTCCAAGGGTGACTTTGAGGAGGTCATGCGAGGAGGAGATGAAAGCATGTGGACAGACCTGGAGCGGGGTGAAAAAGTTGTCAGAAAACAGAAGGCAATGGAGGTGCGCAGCTGAAGCCCTATGTTCCTCTAGGAACTAAAGGATACAATAATAATAATAATAATATAAATACGGTCCAGAATAAGGATATTATCATTATTACAAACGGCAGTCAAGAAGGTAAACAAAGTAGTGTGTCTGTATATACTACTGACTGAAACAGGTAGTTAATAGCCACACTCATCAGGTAGTAGTTGAACCGATAAGGTGATCTGTTACTGCTGTTATTATTCCTCCAAGACCAAAAGTTACATAATCTTAGCAAACAGTAACATGCTCCACAATTTTCGGCCAACAGTTTGCGGATTTTCATGTAAGACTCTTCAACCTAAACTAAATATCATGTTTATTTTTATTTTATTTTTTTTTATTTTTTTTTTATTTTTTTTATTTACAGCTTGGTTCCACACTGTATTTTTGGTACAAGTATGGAATTTTCAGCATGGATATCGGTAGCCCAAATTTTGCAGGCCGACCATAGATATCAGGTGTGCGCCGGCGTGGGCTCGAACCCCGGACCATGTGCATGGTCGGCGAGAGTCCTAACCACTGTGCCACCGACGCACGCATGTTTCGTCGAATTCACTACTCAGATTTACATTTTGACTGGAACTGTGATCATCTGGTTGTCGATGAACTCTTCATTCTTCTATTTGTACAGCGTTATGCTTTATCGAACTATAATTCAATCAGTTTACTCAAGATTATTGGTTATTTGTTTTAAGAATTTGTTATTAACTTTTATTGTTCAGTTTCAGAGTGTTAGAGGATTTCATAATGAGCTGACATTGGTTAGAGAGTCAATGGAAAACCTGGGAGTACTGGACAGCTGTTCCGTCCTAGTTTGGGACTCTTCGTCAGTACGCACCTACCGGGGTTCGAACCCAGGACCTTCTGGTCAAAAGGCCAGAGAGCTCGTAGACCATTAGGCCTCTGGGACCCGGTCGAATGGCCCATGAATTCTAACTTCTGCCAGTTCACGATATAGCGCAACCGCTAGCCAGTTTCTTCATACACGACCAGCTGCACCCTACTGGTCACGACTTCCCACTGGAACTCCAGGGCTATTGGATCGGGTCCCAGTGGCTTAATGGTATACGAGCTCGCCTTGTAACCAGAAAGTCTTGGGTTCGAACCCCGGTGGGTGCGTACTGATGAGGAGTCCCAAACTAGGACGAAACGGCTGTCCAGTACTCCCAGGTTTTCCAATGACTCTCTAACGAATGCCAGCTCATGATGAAATCCTGTAACCAATCAACCAAATCCCTACAAACCAATACTTGAATTCAGAGTGTTATGTTGGTTAAGCCAGTGAAATAAATACCACGACAGAATCTCCAGCTTCCAAGGAATTGATGTGAAGGGATATTTTTTCAACATACGGTTGACATCGTCGTCTGAGAAGTATTCTATTATCTGAAAATACAATGATAGAGGTGACCAGTTGATGCTCCAGTGTTGAACAATCAACACTTTAAAAGTACACTACTTTAATAAAATATCAGTAGCTGCAACTGTTAACTGGAAGTTAAAGTAGAAAAGCAAAAGTGAACAATGAACTTCATCTAATAAGATTTTTAATCTAAACCATCTAACTGATTCATATAACTTAACTTAAAATAATGAGTCGTAGGAAGTTTTGTAGAGTCGTGAACATCCGATATGTTAAGTTACTGGTAAATGTTAATTATGGATACATTGTACATAACGTTTGCTTAATCAAAATCCTTTTTAAGCACATATATGACTTTCCTGTCTGAATGAAAAATATAGTTGTGATGCCTCTCGCAGAGTCTTCTCAACATTTTTTAGTGTCTACTTGCTCCACAAATCTGCATGTTGAATTCTTTGGAACTTACAGGAAAATCTCGTCCTCGTTCAAAGACTGTCCAACCACCGGTGAATGAACTCTTTCAGTGGATACAACTGAGAAGTGAACCGTTTCTGTGGATTATATTGTTAATTTGTCGAAGTGAACTGTAACTATATACTTGACATTTGGATAAGTTCACAGTGAGAGTGTCAGTGGAAGCGACATCAATCACTGGAGATGGCAGGCACATCCAAATGACGAGTCCCAAATAGAACGAAATGCACATCATGAACTCCACTGCTAGTCACCATCTACCAAATTACTTCAAGCTGATCTTCAGACATCATCAAAGCATCCGGACTGAAGGCTACCATGTTAACAGAGACCCTGCACTTCAATCCAATCGATAAACTTTAAAACAATTAATAATTGATGTCTGTCGTACAAGAGGTGTCCGAAATGATTCAGTGGACAGTGCTCTAGCGTTTGATCTGATGCATATGGGGTTCGAGTTAGAGTGGGAACAACATCACTCACCGGAGAATTCATGTTCATCAAATTGACGAGTCCCATATAGGAGGGAATGAGTATTATTGATTCCACTACCAGTCATCATCTACCAAATAAATTTTCTTTGGGTATTTATGCGCTTGTACTACCTACCTAACTCCGTTCAGAAAATGACGACATACACAAATACATAACTTTATAATGTTATGTAAAATGACCCAAAGTGTTGTTTAACTTTTAGCATTTCCCCTGACTACCTGAATACTTTCAACTGGAATTGTTGCCGGAAATAGAAATTGTGTTATATATATATATATATATATATATATATATATATATATATATATAAGTACATTAACAATAAATAAAATTCTACATAGATTATGGGTAGTCTCAGTTAGTTTTGACAACAACATATTAGCATATCGGTAGCAAAGCCAAAGGTGAAGGTGTTAGAAAAGTAGACACTGGCATATTTACTGGCGTAAGCAGTAACAAAAGGTCGAGATATGCGGAGTATGAGAGAACGAAGAAAGTTTTAATAGAGTTTGTAAGGGAGAAAGAAACAAAGCAGCACATAACAACAACAAAAAAGAGAAATCGAAAAGAAAGAAAGAAAACGTTGTACCTGTAAGTGATATGAGTCGGAAAGACGAGATCCAGCTGTTCTACTGACTATTTAATAAGTTATAGGTATCACGCCTACAATGCTTTCTTTATCGCACAGAACACGAGCTAAGTAGGATATGGTTGAGTTTTTGTACTTCCCAGTGCGAGCATATAGTTTCCTATATAGGCTTCCGGTGTGCCTGCCTGATGAGATACAAGGGGTGAGTTGTGAATGAAGAGGGTGGTGTGAGTTAAATAAAATGGATTTAGCCCATTTTTCACATGAGTCCATGTGCCTGTCAACCAGAATACTAACAAGCTGGTTAAGTGTCACATTGCTTACCCTGCTGACGTCCTTTAACACCCTATATAATAAGATATAGTCCTTCCTCAGTAACCCTGGAAAAACTAAGGGGGAACAATAGAGAATAATAGGCAGGATTTAAGATTTAACCAGTAGTAAGGGTAATGGTTGGGTAATTCCGGAATGCCTTAACTTCTTGATGTAGAAGGTAAGACGAAATATTTTCTTAGAAATCATCAAGGTATGATATATATATGGTTGAAGGTCCCTTAATCCTGGCGCAGACTAACTTTGGTGTTATTAGATGGCTGGATGGAATCGTTAGGAAGTCTTGAACCTAGACTTCGTGCTGGTTAGTACTCACCAGTCAGTAAGGCATATCTAGAATCCTGAAGTAACTCTTGTTCCCTCAGGGATTCAAACCCGCGTCACCCAGTGGTGTAGTCAGAAACGCTACCACTGAGCTATTCAGACTCGCAAGTGACCTCCTGTAAGACTGCATTAGATAATTTGAGTTATCGAAGAATTGGTTTTGTAGGGATTTTGTTTGATTGCATGGAGGATTTAATCACGAGCTGACATCAGTTAGAGAACCACTGCTGCGTACTGCTGAAGGGTCCCAAACTAGGACGAATCAGCTGTCCAGTACTCCCAGGTTTTCCAGTGGTTCTCTAACTGATGTCAGCTCATAATTAAATCCTCCATGCAATTTGAGTTATCACTGTGTGACTAGTACCATGCGCCTATTACTTTGTTTGGTGCAGATTGGAATCTATCAGTTAAGTTCACAATGTGACCACCATGCTAGGTCTATTGGGACCCACAATAGCGAAGTGGTAACGTTATTGACTAAAGCACTGGCTAATGGGGGTTCGAATCTCAGAAGGCACAAAACTTTTCTCAAGATTGAAGATACACCCTGGTGGGTGCCAGCAATCATGAAACCTAGGTTAGACAAGGCTTCCTGTTGATTCCCTCCAACCATTTAATAATAACAACAACAACAACTCCAAGTGCATCAGGATAGCCAGCCTTCACCTAACATGGTGACCACACTGCAAACACTACTGTGATAGAATTCATTCTGCACGAAACAAAAGGCTAGAGACACACACCACTAGTCAGTCACCTAGTAATCAATCGAAGTAACTTTAGTATTTCTTGTGCATGTATTAAATAAATGTAATTCCATATAGAAAAGAAAAATTCTACTTTCTCATGATGACGTCAGTACAATCGCGCACAATGTGAACTAATTTCTTTTTCTCTTTTATTTTGTATGAGCGTTATATTTCTTCCATTATTTTTAGTTTGATTTGTTGTTGTTTTTAAGCGCAGTTTCGTTTCTAATAATAATAATAATAGTAATTAATAATGATACAATTCAGTGTATACTGAATGTTTATAAATGAAAAATATTGAAATCAAATACAAATGGAATATTTGCAATTATAAGCACACAATGCATAAACAGTATGTATAACACACAATCTATGACGTAATCAGCCCCATAGACAGTCCTTTGTGTGTTGCACACATGGAAATACACATGTATATATATACAGATGCACATGTATACACTAGCTCTCAGTGTTCAACGTCATTGAAAAACACACACAGACGTACACACACAACTGTGAATACCTTATTTTTTCTGTTCTACGTTTCGAGAGAGAGAGAGAGATAAATCAATATGCATAAAATATTTGTTAGCAGTGAAGGCAGTTAAATACAAAATGTGAGTAGCTTAATTAGTAGTATATGCATTTAGGCTTGAAAAATACTTATTTCTGCTTATGAGGCATCATACTATAGTCCATGAAAGTGCTATTTAATTGTCAAGCGTTGATTCATCAATAGTCAACTAGTTTTCAGGTGGTACAGTAGCTGTACACTTGAACTGGGTTCGATTCCTAGCCGAAACCCTCCTGGTGAATCTAAACTAGAGCAGGCCAAAGCAAAGCTACCTAGTGAATGGATTAATGACCCTGAGCAACCTGTCAGATGAGTTCATAGTATATAGGCAGAATTATGGTTGCCTGTTTAGACCACAGGCTAATTGGAAGGGAGAACACGTGTAGCCAACTGTCATCCGTGGAATATATGCATAACGTGGTCAAAAAAAGGGGATGATTTCCTTAATCCTTTTGATGGGACCCACACAAGTTACCTCGAAATTTTCTAGAATCACCTAAAATGCAGGGTTGGCGCAGTGAATCTGTCAAAAAACACGATGATATAGAGTTATCTAGACGATTTTATCTACAGAAACTGGCTTAACCTAACTATTAGGACTCGTATAAGAAATTTGAAGCCATTCTCGAAAAATATACACGAAATTTATTCTATGTAACTACTTCTTAATTTTGCATTACTTATATAATAAACGTCTTTTTCGAGTTACTTACTTCTGCTTAGAACGCGTCTGATTGGTCGACAGAGATTTGTCAAGGTCCTGATTAGGCAGTTTCGTTTTGGGATGCTATGAATGATCCTTAATTTGTCATTGTGGAGATTTCCTTAATTTTAGTTGATATTCTATTTCCTACTCTATTTTTATTATTATTATTATTATTATAATTTATGCATCTTTAATGAACTGTAATTCCATTGATGCTTACTTAACAAATAGATATTATGCAAAAAAAACACCAATGTTGTTATTGACTACTATTCTAGAATATTCTATGTATATCAACGTATATATAATTGTAGAGCCAGAAGAGGAAATTATCGAAAAGGATATTCTATGCCCAATTATTTTCTTTTTTATAGATGTCTGAATGAATATTTTCAGTAATTTTTGATTGGAGACTAGTCAGGAACTAGTGTTATGTGTGCGTTTAGTTCTATCTTTGATGCAGACTGAATTCAATCAGTCAACGTTTGCAATGTGGAAAACATGCTAGGTGACTCGAAATCACAATACAGTGTGAATTGTTGATATTAAATGGTTGTAGGGAATCGGCAGGAAGCCTTGCTTGACCTAAGTTTAGTGCTAGTTGGCACTCCTCAGCTTCCTGCCGATTGCCTCCAACCATCGAATACCAACAAGACTCAATAATTATTGATGAGCCTAAATGGCTCAGTGGTAACGTCTCTGAATGCAGTACTGGGCGACTCATGCTCTAATTTCAGAAGGGGCATAAGTTTCTTCAGTGTTGTATATTGGTTGTTCAGCAGTAGAATCGCCGTCAAACATGAAAGTAATCCGTGTTTCAGTTCCCGTCTAGCGAACACCTTCATCTCACATTAGCCAATTGTAAGCCAAACAAAGAGGGAAGACTGAGCGTGAGGCTAACACTCCCACTCGGCAGAAAACCTACCACTGCTACTTAAACTTCACTGCTGAAGCATGAAGCCTTATGTTCCACTTGGACAGTAAAGGAATAAACTCATAATTGGTAAGCTGAAGACATCAAACAAGCGGCAGGGATTCTATCTTGTATAGTATATGCCATGATTACAAATTTAGAGAGGACAACTCATTGCAATAAATATGATCAGAATAGTAGCAAACAAATAGTAAATTTGTTTGTATATTTCAATTTTTTTTTAATCTTAAATATTTTGTTTTTGTTTGTTTTTTGCTCCTTCACTTTTGTGTATCTCACAAACAACCTAGTATCTAGAAATAGGACTAAACGATGAAAGCTTCTCGTTGTTGTTGTTGTTGCTGCTGTTTTTCATATCAATCTTGAGAATGTTGATGTTCTTCATATTGTTACTGTTCTTGTTGTCATGACAACTTCCGAAAAAAAAATATAAATATATATGCATACATATTTAAACATCATTTCACATGAATAAATAAGTGAACATTGACTTTTCTTCTTTCCTCCTTTCATTCTATTTTTATTTTTATTTATAAATATCCAAAATTTAGGACTATTTATCTACACTGATGATGATGATGATGAATGAGATACTTCGACTATGGAGTGGAAAAATACAAATAAAAAAGAATTTGTTTTTGTTTCTTGTCGGTAATCTACTTCAGTGAGTGAGTACACGAAAATAAATGTGCTCATGAATAATATATACATTTTTTACGACCCCTTCCCCCTTCCCTCGCACTATTTTATGGCTTTGTTTACAATTCTTTAGAAAGAATCATATTTAACAATTAGGTATCTTATTCGCAACTCTAAAGTCATCTCTTTCTTTTTTTATTGATTTTTTTTTATTTACAGCTTGATTCCACACTGTATTTTTGGTACAAGTATGGAATTTTCAGCATGGATATCGGTAGCCCAAATTTTGCAGGCCGACCATAGATATCAGGTGTGCGCCGGCGTGGGCTCGAACCCCGGACCATGTGCATAGTCGGCGAGAGTCCTAACCACTGTGCCACCGACGCGCACTAGTTTGTGTTGATGAAGTGATGAAATTGATTATATCCTTCCTTCTATATTCATCCAAGAAGTAAATCCCATTTTTTAGACGTCTTAGTCAAGCGAACAACTACAGGGGAATGAGAAACTCAAGTATATATAAAATCAACTCCCACACAGACCAAATCCTGAGGTACAACAACAACAATCCAATAACACACAGAAAGGAATTGCATACAAACACTATTCAAGAAGGCCAGCCTGGACTCATTGCAGCACTCCGACCTTAAGGAAAATTGAATAAAGATATCTTATGGACGTTTTCCAAAATAACAGAATTTCACCAAGCCAACCTATCAAACCAAAAGCCCCCAAAGAAAGCATTGAGAAAATCGCCTTACCACATATAAAGGACATCTTACAAATCACTGAAAGACTCTTCAAACCTTTAGGAATTGACGTCGTGCACAAACCAACAAATTCACTTCACTCAATTCTATGTCAACCATAAGACTCAACAGTGAAAGTAGATAAAACCAACATCATCTACAAAATAAATTGTAACAACTGCGAAAAACACTACATTGGTGAAAGTGGACGTCCCCTTCGTCTTCGTATCCACGAACACAAACTAGCCGTCAAAAGACATGATATCCACTCCCTTGTTCATATCACTACATACAGACAACCACACACATCATTTAGACTGGGACAACCAACGTTCAAATATTAGACAGAAGAAACAACAAGAATGCTAGAGAATTTTTAGAAGCCTGGCATTCCAGTGAATCATCAATCAATAGACACATCGAGAGAGACAAACTTTATCAACGGATAAGAAAGAAACCTCACACACAAAGGGTCAAAGTTCAAGTCAAAGAAACAATCAATTCCAATACAAGTTACCGAGATGGTGTGAAAACACACAGAAACAACCAATCACGTCCAAAGTCACCAGGGGAGATGATTAATAAACTCGTAGAGAAATCTAAAAGTTCACTTCAAGAAATTGAAGTATGCGCTGAAGATGTCCCCTAGTAGATGGCGATGAAAGCTTCACAAATTAACTATCCAGCTCAGAGAACACATCGACATCGAAATCATCCACCTGAGCCACAAATCTTCTCTATCATATCTAAATTCATCTGTTTAACCAGAAGTGGATCTCGTTACCCGGTGGACTAGTAGATAATGCTTTCTGCTTAAAATCATGAGTATCAAGTTCACGTTTTTATTAGGTGACACCATCACTTACTAGGAATTGTGGCTACCTTCAGCTGACAGGTTTGAAATAGAACTGAATGACTATTCAACGTTCTATTACTTGTGACCATCTAGAAAATACCACCTGTCACTTTTCATTACAAATTTTCAAGAATAATCTACCCTGAATTAAAGGATTTCATCATGAGCTCATATTGATTAGAGAATCATTGGGAAACCTGGGAGTACATCCTAGTTTGAAATTCTTCATCAGTACGCACCCACCACAGAAGGTCCAATACAAGCACAATAACAAGCACTACATTTCACAGCCTTAAACTGTCACAAATCGTTACGGCTCAAATTAGTAGTCATAAATGATAAATCAAGTGGACAAATGGCAGCCTGCCTGTCTTACTTGCCTTAGCATTCTTGAATTTTGTCTTTTACACACAAGTATTTTTATGAACTGTAAAAAATTTTATCAGATTAGTTTAAGATAGCTTTCCAGTTGTTTAGCTGATATTGTTTTGTGGCAGAACCATTGTGTAACGATATATGAGAAAGAGACTTCCATTCTGAGAGAATAGATGACCTCTATTAGTGCCGCAGATATGCCATGTATATGACGGTAGTTTCAGGATCATTTTATACTGACTAACTATCAATATCTAGTAGAAACTTACAGAACATCTCAGTGTGATATCAACTGATTCAAGTAACCTTGACTTTTAAGTCGTAACCCTGGTGATAAATACGTCTCACTCTAATCTATCAGTTCTCATCTAAATTTTGCCGAACGACAAAAATTAATTTGTAGAAATATTTATTATCAAGTAGGAATTTTGTTTGACTGATTGGAGGATTTCATCATGAGCTAACATCAGTTAGAGAATCATTCGAAAACCACCACTGGAGTACTAGACAGCTGTTTCGTCAGCCTAGTTTGGCACCCTTCATCAGTACTCATCCACCGCCAGGCTTCGAATCCAGGAACTTCCGGTTACAAGGCAGGTCGTATACCTCACCTTCAACCTGCTGTGCCCTACCGGTCATGGCTTCTCACTAGAAACCCAGGTAACTGCCTGAATAGAGCCAATCGCTAGTGAGCATTTAATGGATCCGAACTGATGTTAGCTAAGGATGAAATCCTTCGACCAATCAAAAATAAAATCCCTACAAAACCAATACTTGAAAATTAATCTTATGCTCACTAGCGACTGGCCCTATTCAGGCAGTTAGCCTGGAGTTCAAGTGGGAAACCGTAACCTGTAGGGTACAGCAGGTTGAAGGTGAGGCAATAACTCATCGAAGAAGACATTGCGAAATGGTTGCGCTCTGTCATGAATTGGCAGAAGTTGTAATTTATGGTCTGGCCATTAGATCGGTTGGATCTCAGTGGCTAAATTGGTCTACACGCTTGCTGACTATGTCATGAGTTCGAACCCTGTCTGTGGGTGCGTACTGATGAAGAGTTCCAAACCAGGAGGTAGGAAGAAACAGCTGTCTGATGGTACTTCCAGTTGGTTCTCCACAGGTTCTCTAACTCATGTCAGCTCATAATGAATTCCTCCAATCAAAAAGTAATTAGACAACATTTATTAAGCCAAATTAGAGGGGGAAAATAGACAACGAAGTAGTACTAGTATCTTGATTTAAGTCACGTGATGATGATTTTTTACTGATCTCGTATATAATATCATCCAGGGTAGAATCATACTCATATTTCTTTGTACTGTGTAAATAAATATACAAGTTAGAACAAATCTGACCGATATCACTTATTGTTGTGTGTTTTTTTTATAAAAGTATGCAATGTATTCTAAAAGCGCATGCGATGAATAAAATATAAAACCAAAAAAAGAGAAAAAAAACGAAACCATAAATGTTTTAAGCGAAATCAAGATTTTCATGTTTTATATAGATGTGATGTTAGGCAAAAAGACTTGTTCAAAAAGGTGTTATGTTACCTTGACATGAAAAAACAAAAAAAGTAAAAACAGTCTTGTAAGATCTTGTATTTAAAATATGCAAATAAACATGTTAATCATTTTGCTGATATTCTTCAGATAGGTGCTAGATGTTAGATAGAGAGAGACTAATGTGTTTTCCGTGGCAATACAATATTTTGCATATCTTTGAACACTTGGTACTGTTTTAATTGCATGGAGGATTTCCCCATGAGCTGATATCAGTTAGAAAACCACTGGAAAACCTGGAAGTACTGAACAGGTGTTTCGTCCTATTCTGGGAATCTTTATCAGTAGGCACCTACCGCCAGGGTTGGAACGCATGACATGGTCAGCGAGCTCGTAGATCATTAAGCCACTTGGATGCATCGATCCACTGGCCAGTGCATGAATTCTAACTTCTGTCAATTCACGACATAGCGCAACCATTTCGCAATGTCTTCTTCGATGAGTTACTACCTTATCTTCAACCTGCTGTACCCTACTGGTCACGGCTTCCCACTAGAAGCCCAGGTTAACTACGTGAATAGGGCCAGTCGCTAGTGAGCATCAGATTAATTTACGGGTCTCAGTGGCTCAATGGTCTACGAGCTTGCCTTGTAGCCAGAAGCTCCCGGATTCAAACCCAGGTGGGTGAGTGCTGCTGAAGAGTCCCAAACTAGGATGTAGGAGACAGCTGTAGGTTTTCCAGTGGTTCTCTAACTGATGTCAGCTCATTATGAAATCCTCCATGCTATCAAACAAAATCCCTACAAAACCAATACTTGAAAACTGTTTTAATTTTTGAAGACGTATCTAACACACAATTCTTCTCAAAAGTTATGATTTTTTTTGGGGGGGGGGGGGCATTTAATTTGTTTGGAGTTTGCCCACGGATTGACATCGATTAGAGAGTCAGACGAAGACGAAACAATGGTTCAATGGTTCTCTAACTGATATCAATCCGTGATCAACTCGTAAATACAATAACTAACCCTTACAAACCAAACTATAGAAAATTAATCTGATGCTCGTTAGTGACTTACTAGATATAGGATGGAGTTTCCTGGAGTTCTAGTGAGAAGTCGTGACCAGTGAGGTCCATCCATATGTCTTGTCTGAGGATGGATGTCCCACCTACGACAATGGTTGGGGTCGCGCTAAATCACGAATTGGTTGGTAGAAGTTAGAATTCATGGGCTGGCTGGCCATTGAGGAATCGTGTCCCAGTGGCTAAGTGGTATACGAGGTTGCCTTATAACCGGGAGGTCCTGGGTTAGAACCCTGGTGGTTGGTACGTACTCCTAATGACTCCCAAACTAGCGTGAAACAGCTGTCCAGTACCCCCTGCTGGTTTCCAACTGGTCTTTAACTGATATCAGTCTTTGGTCAAACTTAAAACAAATCAAATCCCTACAAACCAACTTTTGAGAATTATTCTGATGCTCACTAATGACTGACTGACTACGGAATGAAGTTGACTGCTACAATCTAACATTGGAAGCTCCACTTCCTGACATTCCAATTCATAAGTGAATTGAATTGCCTCCACCTTTGAGTTAATGTGTTCAAAAGATCTATCTATATCTTGTGTTCTAAGTACAATGAATGTGTCATCTACATACACCTCCATCATACTTTTGGGGAAGGGTTGAACGTTTCAATTGCTATGTTTTCCCACCTATCCATGAATATATCTGCCACAACTTTTGTTTGATGCAGACTGAATTCTATCAGTCAAGTTTGCATCAAGTCTAATTCAACTAAAGTACTAGATACATTGCTGTAGTTACTAACACTTGTCCAGTCACAGTATCCAATATAGTCCTACAGGATGCCAGTGGTAAAATCTCTGTCTGAAGCACTGGGTGACACGGGTTTGGGATCTCGGACAAGAGATGAGTTCTTCCAAGGTTGCAGATACGCCTTGCTGACAAGTATCAGCTAACACGAAACCTAGATCCAAGGCAACCTACTGATTCCCTCCAATCATCATCTTAAACATTCTGTTGTAAGAGTGAAATTGTGATTTACATCCTACCATCATGTGTTTTAAATAACCTAATTTACTACGACGTTTGCCCTCGTTAAATCAAGCCCAATTGTGAAAGGATGTTTTAAAAATAAACAAGTTATATAGATCAAGTTTATAGGCTTATAAATTAAAATAGCTGTTAAATGACGCATTTCTATCCTATTTTTGTGAGAATGACTCAGCGCATTTAATAATAAAGCATTAATTTGTAAGTTAGTGAGAAAGGAAAATAATACGATAATGCATATTGAAAAAAAGCATAATCCGTTGAGCATAATTTACTATTAGTATACAATTGGTGGATGGTGGCTAGCTGTGGAATCCAGGATGCGAATTTCGTCCTATTTGGGACTCGTCAGCTGGATGTACCTGCATTTCTCAATGAGTGATGATGTTCCCACCGAGGCTCGAACCCAGTACCCATAGTTTCAAACGCCAAAGCGTTATCCACTAGACCACTTGGGCCTCGGTGGGAAGATCATCACTCACTGAGAAATGCAGGTACATCCAACTGACGAGTCCCAAATAGGACGAAATGCGCATCCTGGATTCCACAGCTAGCCACCATCCACCAATTGTATACTAACGAAATACCCAGACATCGTCGAAGCATCTGCACAAGAAGCCGACATGTCAACCTGAGACCGAGCACTTCGGTCCAATCAATCGACGGGAAAATCAAAAATTCAATTCAATAATTTACTATTGTTTGTGAATAGAATAAGAGGATAAAAGACACTAGTGCGTTTAGAAGTCTATTACAGTAGTATATACAACTTTATAAATCATTTGCATCTATATCGTGCGAAATGCTATCAATCGTGTAATTACAAGAATGAAGTTGGCTAACTGGGGTTATTCAGCCTGAGAGCATGAAGTGTGTTACTTAGCCATTCAAATATATGTCACATTGAGTGGACTAGAATCTGAATACATTTATCATAACATATCTGAACAATCAAGATATATATCTTATACCCTAAGGTTAGACACTACTTCGTCAGACGTAAGTACCAGAATTTCTGATTCTTTCGATTTGTGAATCGTTTTGATGGATCAAATGCCTCAAAATTAGAACCTGACAGATGCTCTGATAGTGTTCTCATCACTTTATCTTGTCAGACATGCTTAGGGCGGTGGTATAATATTCTACCTTAGGGTTGTGAGCAAGAAGTGCTCCCTCTCCTCTAATAGAGTTTGTTAGTTATCAAGTGTTGGTTTGAAGGGATTTCATTGGTTAAAGGACTGAACACGAGCTGACATCCGTTAGACAACTATCATTGGAAAATTAAAGAAGAGTACTGGACAACTGTTTCGTGCTAGTTTGCCACTCTTTGACAGTATGCACCCATGGACGTTGGGACCCTGGATCATTTGGTTTAAAGAGAAGCTTGTAGACCATTTAGTCACCGGGACTCGGTCAAATGGTCCACGAATTCTAAATTCTATCAATTTGCGATATTTAGCGCAACTGCTAGTCAATGTCACAGGCGGTTTACTATCCTCTTGCCCGACTCGGTGCAAACCAGGGTTAGAACCGCGGTGTTTGCGTGCTGATGAAGAAACCTAAACTAGGAAGAAACAGCTGTCTAGTACTCCGATGGTTCTCTAATGGATCTCAGCTGGTGATAAACCCTGTAATATTTTTAGTAAGTCATTGATTCTGTGGTAGAATATTCGTCATCCACATACGCGGCCTGAATTCTATCCATGACCGACTCACTGATAGACTTAACCTAGCCTACTAGCTGGTAGGCGTGAGGCTAGTAACCTCATCTCACTGAAAGAAAATAATACCACTTGTCAGTGCTGGTGAACACTGAATCGTCTGTTTGTTCAAACTGGTCTCCACATTGGCGGGAGACAAGAAAGCTGTCACTGCTTAATTGTGTACTGGTCGCCAGAATATTGGAGATATACGATTGGAAATCTTGTTGTACATAATATTAACGTCTATTTACAGACTTCAGCACTGATTGACCATAGTTAACCTATTTCATTATCGGTTGTAGAATAAACAATCGTATTGCCACACCGTTTTCTGTTGGTCTGCTTCGGTCACAGTGCATAGTGTTCCGTGTATTAGGCTTAGTTTTCTGAAACTAGCAAAAGGTCTAGGATCTCTGCGATCTGGAAACTTTAACACCACTATTGCCAAAAATTCAAAAGCTTTAAGCCATATGCTCCACTCTCAACGGAAAGAATTAAAAACAATCTGCTTCTAGGGACTCAAGAATTCTGTTAGCGTTCAGTTGTTTTTCTTATTGTCACTCACCGGCTATGACATTGACCGAAGTCAGAATTTATGCACGGGTCATTGGATTGATGGGTCTCAGATGGCTTAATAGTCTACGAGCTCACTGACCTTGTCACCAAAAGGTCCTAGGTTCGAAATTCCTGTGGTGGGTGCGTACTGATGAAAAGTTTCAGACTAGGATGGAGGAAACAGCCATCTGGTAATACGCTAGTGTTGGTTTTCCAACTTTCCTCTAACAGATATCAGTTCATGACAAAATCTTGAAACCAATGAAATCCCTGTAAAATCTGGGTACGTCACGTTGATGATACATTTGTAATAATTAAGAGAAATGATTTAGAATATACCCATAAAATTAATAAACAACATAATTAAAGACGTCAAATTCACAAGAGAAGAAGAATTAGATAACAAAATCCTATTTTTAGATGTCTTAATCAGGAGAACCAATACAGGAAATTTAGAAACACAAGTATATAGAAAAAACTCACACAGATCAAATACTCAGCTATAATAGCAATAGTCCAATAACTCACAAACGAAACTGTGTGCAGACATTGTTTAAAAGAGTTCAAACACATTGTAGCCCTCCAGAGTTGAAAAGAATGGAAGAAAAATGCCTATAAACGGTCTTCAAAAAGAATGGTTATCCACCTAACAATTTTATCAAAAAGTGTTTAAAATCAATTCACAACACCAACAAGGAACCATCATCAAAGAACACAAGAAAATTTATCCTACCATACATGAGGAATATTTCTGAAATAACAGACAGAACACTGAAATCGTTTGATACAGATATAGCACACAAGCCAGTCAAATCGCTTGATTCAATGTTAGGCAAACCGAAAGACCCAACAGAAAGAGGAGATAAAATTAATACCATTTACAAAATAAATTATATGAACTGTAACAGGCATTACATTGGCCAAAGTAGGCGTCTCCTTCGAATCAGAATCCAAGAACACAAATCAGCTGTGAAAAGGCATCATATATACTCTTTCATATCAGTGCATATAGACAATTATGGACATCAATTTGATTGGGATAATGTCGAAATGCTAGACAGAGGAAACACCAAAAGTGCAGTCAGGGAATTCTTAGAAGCCTGGTACTCAAACGAATCAGCCAGTGATTAGCAAACACGTTAATATATAGACGAAATATACCAACTAATAAAAAGTAAATCAGGTGACCAGAAAGTTTAAAATCCAAGTCAATAGAAAATGGTCATTTCATACATTTATTCCCCTTAATGAATTTGAACAATGCAAGAACTACAATTTTAGCAGAATAAAATGGTACCATCTTTTATTTCGTTGCCTTCTCGTCAGCTGCTTACATGGCAAAGACATTATTAAATATATCTACAACAACAATTTTAACATACTTGCACAGAGTTCAGTTTAAACAAAAATCAATCGATCAATATACGCATACACTAAAAATATATACATATATAAATATGCAATATTAACCACTATTCCGAACAATAATAATCAAACACAATGGAAACTTTTAGCATTTCACATTCGGAGGAAAGAGAGGTGAAATTATCCAGTTACCAGGGCAAAGAAAGGCTGATAACCGCTTCTTTCTGGACGCATAAATCAGGTTTCAGGCGCTTGATGGAAATGGCTTCAGCAAACTTAAGGAGAATTGAGCTATTTTGCTTATTGATAATTTTGAACGACTTTTCAACGTCCACCTCATGACCCGTGTCGAGAAGATGCCTGGTGATGGCACTGTTTAAAGCATTTGTTCCCTTTAGACGTAAGCTTTTTGGTACATGTTCAGAAAATCGTAGATATGCCCTTCTTTCTGTCCTTCCAATGTAACTGCTCCCACAGATACATGTAAATTTGTATACACAGTTGGAGGTAACATGAGAAGGATATCTATCGATTTTTGATTGCACCAAAGAGCAAGTTGTTCGATAGACGGGAACGAGCTTAGCTGCAGGATACGCTATGGCTAGTGATGTACTCAGCCTTCTGTTGATCATCGCTGCAATATTTTCACCTTTATAATCAAGCTGAAGGTAGACTGGCTTTTTTTCCACTGTGATTTTTTTTACTCTTGTGACTTCAGATCTTCCATACTTGTTGATGAACCTTTGAGGATACCCATTTCTCTTCAATATATTTTCAAGGAACTCAAACTCCTCCTCTAGTTTCTCTGTAGAGCATATTCTCCTCGCTCTATAGTACAAAGTTTTGACTAGACCACGTTTAAAGCTATGTGGACAAAAGCTATTAAAATGCAAGTATTGTCCTTTCCATGTGGGCTTTCGATAAATTGACTTTTGAAGACCACCGTCTTCTAGGCGTTCCATGGCTATGTCGAGGAAGTGAAACTTTCCGTCACTTTCGTGTTCCATAGTGAAGTCAATATTGGCGTGTGCACCATTGAATAATCTTAGTAAGTATGAAGCATGACTTTTATTTTTGCACACTATAAATGTGTCATCAACATAACGACAGTAGGAAGATGTTTCGTCGATTGCATGCTTCAGCTTTGTTCTTTCAAGGTTAGACATGAAAATATCTGCTAAAACAGGGCTAAGTGGACTGCCCATAGCTACACCATCTATTTGGCGGTAAAACGTGTTGTCAAATAGGAATTGCACATCCATGGTGCACATAAGCAGTAGGCGTTTGAATTCAGATGGTCAATACATATGTAAAGATGGTTACCGAAAGACTCATGTAAAAATTTAAGTCATTTCACTTTATGCTAGATATTGCGCTGAAGGGGGATTTTGTCCGGAATGGAGACAACGAAATCTCCGCAAGTAAACCAACCAACTCAGAGAACACTATTAATTGCAAATCCCTGTAAACCGACACTTGAATATATATATATATATACATTTGTACAACCGGACGAAGAATTTATCAAAAAGCATATTCTTTGCTTCAACTTTCAGGGTGTTGCTAAACATTACTAAAAGCAAAATAACGTGAAAAGGCATTGCGATAGATGGATAGATAGGCGTTTCTCCATTATCCGAAAGTGTTTCCCACTGCTCACCTGGAGATTAACATCAATTCCCATGGTTATTTTAAAACTCACTAAAAAGAGAAAGTAGGTAAGAAAAAGAGAGAGAGAGAGAGAGCATAACCACTGGACACAATGAGTTGGTTATTCACATTTACCTTCACAACTTCACAATTGCTATTCCTCTCCTAATTCTTTTATTACAGCTAATGAACAAATAAACAAAAGTCTTCTATTATTATTATTTTTTTCTTCTCTTCATCGTAAACAAATATTTACTCAAGAGAAAGAAGAAGAAGAAGAAAGGGAAAACAAGTGAAAGCGTGAAAGACAACAAAAACAGAAAGAGAATTAATCATGCTACAATGAAGAGTAACGCAAAGAAGAATGCAGGAGAAATTCCTATTTCATTTCTTTTTCCATCCTTTTTTCCGGCTTATCATACAAGGTGGAAGAAAGAAAACCAACAACAACAACAACCGGAGACAGTGAAATGAATATAAATTTGGAAAAGTAAACAAAGTTCCTGTTTTTTTTTATTATTTTGATTGGTTAGAGGATTTCATCATGAGCTGACACCAGTTAAAGAACCATTGGAAGACCAGCATTGAAGTACTGGACAACTGTGTTCGTCCCACTAGTCTGGGACTTTTCAGAAGCACGCATCTACTGGGTTTTGAACACCCAGGACTTTCTGGTTACAAGGCCAGCCAGCTCATAGACCATTACTGGCCAGCTCATGATGAAATCTCCCAACCAGTCAAAGTTATTTGTGTATGATGATACGAAAAAAAAGGAGAAGAAGAAGAGGGGAGGAGAACTGGGAGATCTCTGATTCAGTGTCTGACTGACTACCTGTCAATTTGTCATCTTCGCTTTTGGTATTTTAACGTTTGAATAATTAAAAAAAAAGGAACAAAAGGTTGTATAAGGTGTATAGCCTACGGTATATAGTATAAGGAATAGAACAATAGGCAAATTAAAAGAAAGCCTCAGTAGTCAAATCTCTCCTTCTTAAAAACCATTTTTGCTTACCATTTTGTGTCTGTGAAAATGAAGACAAACGAAGGGAATCAGGTGAGTAAGTTTCTCTATCTGCATATCTGCCTGTGTGTACGTGTATATATGTTTATGCCTATCTGAGATGAGTGACTCACATTACTCACTGTTGCTCATACTTTTACGAAATCAATGAATTCCTTCTCGTCTAGCAGTTTAAAGGTAGGGAAGAAACGTTAGTACTATATATAATGCAGAATTTATATGAATTCATCAAATTTTGGTAGAACTTTTCAAATGAATATTCTACACTTTACTTGATAAAGCCATCGGGAGAACTTATACATCTGTCAAACATGTTTGTTCACATTACCAAGGGAATGCTCCAACATAAGTATAAAACTTGGGTACTGTGCTGGCAGAGTATAACTCCATTAAGGATAAGATTTTATTTTAATAAATCACACAGTGTTTTACAGTGATATTAACTGATGACCACGTTTCAAGCACAGATTATTGTGGCTCATAATCATATCAAGTTACTCAGACGACTGTTTTTCTTCATTTATATAGAAACCTACAATTTCACTCAGGCACAAGCTGTGTGGGTTAAAGGACCCTGTTGACTCAGTTAGACAAAATAGTATAATTTACAAAATACCCTGCAATGACTGCGAGTTAAGTCAACTACATAGGTCGAACTAGTGGGTCAGGGGTAATCAGATTATCAGAACATAAGAATTTAGCTAAGGTAAGAGTGGTTGGCCCCACCCGAGAAGATAAGTAATTTAGAAAAAAGCTCAGCAATTGCAATAAATAGTCTCAAAATTCTATTTCAATTCAAACACATCACAACATTCTAACAGGTTACTTATTATGACTATAAAAACACTCGTCTTATTTCCCATCTCGTTGTAATTGATCAATAACACTCGTATTATTATTTCTGAACGTACATTATCCTATATTGATTTTTAATCAAATATCTAGTCAGTTCCACTCATGTATATAAATGAAGGAAAAAGTTGTGTGACTGAGTAACTTGATATGATTATGAGTGGTAATAAATTGTGCTCGAAACGTGGTCATCAGTTAATATTACTGTATAACAGCACTGTGTGATTTATCAAAATAAAATCTTGTCCACAATAGAGTTATGCTCCAACAATCTGGGAAAGAATAACCGCCAATCCTCCTCACTTCAAACTGAGTATATCCTTTTGAGTGTGTTTTTGGAATTAAATATATAAGTCATATGCAAAGGCGATTGTGCGTCAGAAGAACAGCGGTTAGGACTCTGGTCGGCGATGCACATGGTCCGAGGTTCAATCCCCTGCCGACACACACCCCTGATGTCTATGCTCGGCCTGCAAAATATGGGCTAGTGATATCGCATTCTGAAAATTCCATTACCTATACCAAAAATACAGTGTGGTTACAAGCTATAATCGAAAATTATAAATAAAAAAATTAAATTGTCTACTCGTATTATAGAGAATTTACCAGATTAGTTGAATTCACCTGAAGTCAAAGTACTAAAAATATTCAGTAAAAAAAAACATCTTATGAACTACGAACTTGAAAATGACGCTGTCAAGTTAGTTATTCACCGTTGTCAGCAGACAAATAAACAGAAGGATGCTTATAACTGAGGAGGCTTGTGTAATTGGAGTTTATAAACACGGTCTTTTTGTTCAGAAGTAAAATGGTGGTCACTCTGAATCTACCATGGTAACACGCCCTACTAAGTATTATTATTATTACTGTTTCATCTAAAACTATCCTTCATCAGTACTATTATAAATACCATTACTATTATTATTATCAATTTTGTTCAATTTGCAGTTTATGGTATAATCAGGATTTCGCATACTCCCTCTCTTCTTCTGATCCATCTAAACATGACCTGAAAAACATTCACACCTGTTGTTCTGTATGCCTGATTCCAATTGGTTTATTCATTTATCAGAGAGAGAGAGAGAGAATCCATAGGAAGAGTTCTACCAAAACTTGATGAATTCATTCAATCCTGCTTTACTAAGCTTTGTTGATTGTTTTAAATTCGTATCGGGAAATGACAGGCACTTAGACTCATGTGAAAAATGGGCTAAATCCATTTTATCTAACTCACACCACCCTCTTCATTCACAACTCTCCCCTTGTATCTCATCAGGCAGGCACAACAGAAGCCTATATAGGAAACTATATGCTCGCACTGGGAAGTACAAAAAGTCATCCATAGCCTACTTAGCTCGTGTTCTGTGCGATAAAGTAAGCATTAGGCGTGATACCTATAACTTATTAAATAGTCAGTAGAACAACTGGATCTCGTCTTTCCAAGTCATATCATTTATAGTTACAACGTTTCCTTTCTTTCTTTTCCTTTTCTCCCCCTCTCGTTTTTTTTCTCTGTTATGTGCTGCTTTGTTTCTTTCTTCTGCTTACGCCAGTAAGCATGCTAGCATCTAATTTTCTAACACCTTCAAACACTGTTCAATTTCGGCTTTGCTACCGACATGCCAATATGTTGTTGTCAAAACTAACTGAGATTACCCTTAATCTATGTAGAATTTTATTTATTGTTAATGTACTAACTGGATGCAATACTGTAGTAAAGTGCTGAGAATTCCATTCTGTATCACAAGTACTGTTTTGGAATAAAGCAAATAATAATAATAATAATTTTTTTCAAAATGTTTCTTGTCCAAAGGTGAATTGATGTCGGAGTTAAAAGTTTTTATTTCGAATTCATAGAAAATTAAATTGTTTTGAATTCAACATTTCTTTATTTTTCTAGTTAGACCACGGATTGATATCACTTAGAGAACCGTTGAAAACAAACAGGGAATATTGGACAACTGTATCGCCCTAGTTTGGAACTCATTGGCAGTAGGCACCCTCTGGGTTTTGAAGTCAGGACCTTCCGGTTACAAGGCAAGCTCGTATGCGGTTCAGTCAATGGGACCCGATTGAATTGCCTGTGAATTCTAATTTCTATCAATTCATGATGAGTTTAGCGCAACCACCAACCAATTACATCAACGGGAACTTCATCCACACTCCGATCCACATGGGCTTCGTACTAGAACTCCAGGAAACTCCGTCCTGTAGCAAGTCATCAACCAGCATCAGATCAATTTCCAAGATTCGGTGTGAATCAGTTTTGCTCCTTTGAGGAATTCTTTTTCTGCTAGTTTTACACACTGTAACTCAACATGTCTACTCCTTAATAAAGTACGATAAAAGACAATTTGTGAAACCTAATCAGTTAAATATATTTAAAACAAAAGGCTTCACATATTATGGTAAACTGATATTCCATTTATTCATGTCTTTGTGAGCTGTTTATGTGCTAACAAATTTAGCAGTCATTATTGATCCTCCATTCAACTGAAAATGTAGAAGTTCATCTTTCTATTGTTATAGTACACCTTCTTTCTGTTTCTTTTGATGTGTTTGTGTTCTCTGAACTGAATAGTTTATTTGCGAAGCTTCCATTGCCCTGTTGGGCAATATATTCACTGCATACTTCAGTTTGAAGGGCAATGAAAGCTTTGCAAATAAATTATCCAGCTTAGAGAACAGAACCGCATCAAAATCATCCACCTGAGCTACAAATCTTCTCTATCATATCTAAACCTTCTTTCCGTATATGTTTATGCGTAATCTAATGGAGTCAAGTGATGGAGACGAGGGGTTTTCCACTTCCCTTCGCACTACTAAAAATATCAGCCTTTTTTAAACTGGCAATAACTCGGCTAGAGGAAATAAACTGGTGACTGTAGCATTCAAGCCCCAGTTATCATTTCATTGAAGGAACTAATGACTCTTGAGTATACACCATTTTTTTTAGCCATAATTCTGATTTTGCTATATTTCTTAAGAAATCTCAAAACTGAAATATTTCTCGAAAAATCACTGGTGTCTGTATCTTGTTATTCTGATTTATTTTTTTTCCCTCACGTTCCCAGTGGAACATAGGGCTTCAAGCTAGAGGCTTGAAGTTTCTGTACCAGTGGTGATTATTTTTACAGGGTGGGATTGCTAGCCTCATGCCTAACCTTCTGTCTTTACCAGCTTTTTATTACTGGCTTGGCGAGGTAAAGGAGTGCTTCGTCGGCCGGCGATCGAACCCTGGACCATGTGCATGGTTGGCGAGCTTGCTAACTGCTATGCCACCGACGCATATTCTGGTTTATACATGCAGCATAATTTTCTGTGTGACACAGTCGCCTCACCATATCTCTCTTACATGCTAATAGATAAAGCCAATGAAAGCAGAAGGATTGAGTGAAGGAATATTTACATTCCAATTTGATCCTCATCTCACTATGGCTCTACTCTAATAATTATGTGTAGCATTTTTATTACATTACACAACAATTTACCAATCAAGTGGCACTGATATGTTTGTTAACAATAGTTGTGGGTATCAACATGTCAAAGTCACGGGTGATAATTAACGAAGGAAATTAATACACACAATTAAAATGTAGAAATGGTTACTACACAATGCATAATTTGGGAAGAATGAAGAGCAATTAAGAAATAAGCGTGGGCTCAAGTTGATTACTTCACGGGTTGATTGAGTAAAATAAAATTAATTGGACAATGATAACTTGTAACCAAGGTTGAAGTGGTCATAAGAATAAAATAATTTTACATGGATAACACGTAATTAGAGATGAAGTAGTCAGAAAAATAAAATAATTTGGACAATTATAATTTTTAAAGGTTTACTGGGAGGGGGACGAAGTGATCCGCTTTATACATTCATGTAACGATGGCCAAGGTAAGGAAAGTGGCTGTACAAATTTCTCCTGAACATACAGGTTTGACTTCTTCAGGTGGATTCCTATTGCTTCAGTTGTATGTAGAAGACGAACTCGTAACGCAAAATTAGGATTAGTATGAATGCGATAAATAACTTTAAATGCTGTATAAACGCCAACATTATGCTCACTGTCTATAAGGTGTGCTAAAATAGAGCTACGAATAGATCTTGTTTGTCTCTTGCTTAACCATGCTGGATGATGTTCGGAAATACGATGATGAACCTGCCTAATTGTACGCCCGATTTAGCTGACTCCGCAGCTGCAGTCAAACTGGTAGATACACATATAGGAGGCGAATTCAGGTAGTTTATCCTTATTTCTCGAACGTAGAATAGGTGTGGTAGTGAAGAGACAGTGGTACCTCTGCTGCATAATAAGCTCTTTTAAGTATATTCCTCAGGCGCTGTGTTATTATTTCACTGATGTTGTCACCGAGGAACTGGAATTTTATGAACAGTGGATTTTCCGGAATTGATGCCCTACTGACTCTCCTAGGTGCTGCTGAATTCATATTTTTCTCAATGAACTTATCTGGATAACCATTTTCCCTAAGTAATTCTCTGATAATCTTAAGCTCCTCCTTCATTGAAGCAGTCGTCTGAACAGATTAGCCATACTCTATGAACCAGACACTTTACCAGGTTACGTTTATATTTCAAAGGTACAAAACTCAAAAAGTGAGTGTATTGACCTGTTGTTGTAGGTGTCCTACACACACTCCTTCTTAGTGTGTCATCTACTTTCCTTGTCGTGAAGACGTCTAGGAATGAGATACTGTCATTACTTTCTTTCTCTATGGTGGAGTTTATTGCTGAATGGGCATCATTCAACTTGTCAAGGTTATTCATCGCATCATTCTCGTTTTTTCATGACCGGAAATGTATCATCCATATATCGACAGTAGAAACCAAAGTGATTCATTACTCCTTTCAGTGGTCCATTCTCTAACTTAGCGAGGAAAAGATCAGCTAGGATTGGACTTAATGGGGAACTCATAGCCACACCATCAGTTTGTCTGTAATATTCCTTATTGAATAAGAAATGAACATTCATTGTACATCTAAAAATAAGTTCCTTCAAGGGGGATACAGAAATACCGATGTCTATGTTTCGCGTAGTAATCTCCTCACATATAAAATCCACAGTCTCCTTTTATTGGTACATTAGTGAACAAGGAGGATACATAAACTTGTCATTCACACTAAGATCTCTTATTTTTTCGACAAATTCAAAACTATCGCTTACGCTATGTTTTGCAAATTCATTATGTAGAGGTATCAGGAGTTTCATTAACCATTTTGCTGTGGCGTGTTATGGCGAATTACACATATCCAGCACTAATCGAAGTGGCAAACCAAGCACTTTTTTGTAGTTTTCTTCAATAAAACATCCTAAGTTCACTTTCCACCATTTTGCCATTTGTACGACTGGTATCTTAGTGAAAGTTACGGTGCGTTAAACAGATAAACTTTGGTTAAGAGAATAATCCCACATAATATGATTTAACAAAATGTCAAAATAAAACTAATGACTTTCTAAAAGTTTCAATCAAAAATTAGAATTTCATACTTCTGAATTACTGAACTTATTATTCAACTTTATGAAGATGGTTATGTACACCCAAAGGTTGTAGAATTTTCTTAGCCACGACTAGAAGTCACCTACGTGTATATTTGTGATAATTTAAGAGACCATAAAGATATTGAAATGATAGGAGCTTTCTTATCAGGCCTTCAAATAATATAAGTATTGATTTTTATATTCAGATAATCATATTTATCTCACGAAAGTCATTCCTAATGCTAACTAAAACTGTCTTACCAGTTTTGACTGAATAACATTTAAACTTATAGCAGCCTGTAAGAAAAATAAAGTAGAAGCCAATACCAGTAGGGTATAGCAGCTCGAAGTTGAGGCGAAATGGTCACGCTATGTCGTGAATTGGTAGAAGTTTGAATTCATGACTCTTTGGGTTAGGTTCCAGTGGCTTAATGGTCTGCCAGTTCGCCTTGTAACCAGAAGGCTAACTGTTCTAACTGTTGAAGAGTCCCAAAAATAAAACGAAAGAGCTGTCCAGTACTTCCTGCAGGTTTTCCAATGGTCCTCTAACTGATGTCAGCTCATTATGAAATCCTCCAACCAGTCAAAAACAAAATCCCTACAAAACCAACACTAGAAAAAAGTGGATAATTACTAGATAGAACCGTTTTAATCACATTTTTGCCTTTTCTCCTATACCACTATCATAAAAATGAAGAAAGCAAGAAACTCCATATAGAGAAATCCAAACATTCATCAAAAGATGCTGACCTGAAGGCATTTAAAGAAGCATTTAACACTAAAAAGTAATAGCTAATGTCTCCTCCTAATTTGGGACTCTTCAGCAGCATGCATTCATGATCTCATTGGCAATCGAACCAAATACCTTGAGGTCACAAGGTCAGCTCGTCGACCATTCAACTACTGATGAGATGGAGTCTACTGGCCTAGTAACCCATTGAAGTATCCCAAATTACGCCGAAAAAACTGTTTAGCACCCTGTGTGTTTTCAGTAGGTAAATGACTGATGCCAGTTCCTGATCTACCTTGAGACCAATTGAATCCCAATCACCATCAACGGGAGGGATTTGAAAGAGGTTACTTCATTCACTCACTTATCTAGCATTAAGCATTGTCTCAACTACAGGCTGTCGGAACGGTCTAAGATGTCAAATCGAGCGAGAATCGGGAAGGCGAGAGAGAAACACATTCATCAACCTGAAATCAATCTGGAAATCTTCGTCACTCAGCCAGCATCAACAACAAAATTCAGTCGGATTTTCAATACAAACAACGTCAAGTCAGTCAGTTCTTCTACACGGATCAGAAACTTGACGGGTGGGTCACAAAGAATATTTCCAACAGCCTGTTGCAGACCTTTATCAACAAATGCCTTCGCTGGCTCTATACTGAAGATCAGATGTCCGGGCCGGAAAGAATCAATCACCAACAAGAAGGTATGGGAAGAAACAAAACAAGAATCAGTCGCCCAAATATACAAATATGCAGGAGAAAGTGGAGATGGATTGGACACTCGTGCGAGTGGAACGCGAAAGGGAGGCGATGGCGAGTGGGACGTAAGTGCAAGGGTGACATGGAGGAGATCGTGTGAAGAGGAGTTGAAAGAGTATGGACTAACATAAATGCAGGTGAAAAGCACAGCAGAAGACAGAAGCAAGTGGAGACTTGGTGTTGAATCCCTATGTTCCACTAGGAAACCAAGGGAACAATAATAATAATATAATAATAATAATAACACAACACTTGAAAAGTGGAGTGAATCTAATCTAAATCTTAAAAAAATTTTCAAAAAAAATTAGAAAGTCCGTGTATAGTGCTTAATATCTCTTTACCTAATCTTCCTAGCTGACATGAATTTTATGAGATAGCATCAGTTATGAAATGTGATTGCAAAGTCCTGAAAATCAAACTAAATCCTGTCTGTTTTTATCAGTGATAGGAGAGAGAAAAAATGGATGAATTCCACATGGACACTTTCTACGGTCGTTTAGAGTTAAATTTAGCAGTTTTTTTTTACTAGGCATCTCAGTTGCTTAGCTAATCAGATAACTCAATCTCAGTATAATCCAGAATTATCCTCATCGTAGGATATTTAACATTAATCTTCGTTATTATCTGACACGCAAAAATTTATTAATACATTTCTTGTCAAATTTTCACTACACTATCATTGTGATATGACTATGAGCATGCAAACGGTCTAATTTTTCTCAATCATTTCTCATTTGGTCCGTTTCTTTTTCATTCCATGGAACTATGAGCTTTTGAAGACTCAGCAGAGGTTGGGTTGCTAGCCTGACACTCAACCTCTTTTATTTTACAAGCCTAATAGTGTCGAACAACGCGAGCTATAGGAGTGAGTCAAGGCTGGGAATGTAACCCGCACCACGTGCATGGTTGGCGAACATCCCACCACTCATATAAACTTCTTCCTAAGCAAAACTGAACTGACTCATTAGAAATATCTTCATGAACCATGCAAATTCAAACAACGTCAGATCGTCAGGTTACCTGCAAAAGCTTCAACATAACTTTTACTGTAAAGCAACTGTGATTCTGTTTTTTCTATACAACTGACTTATCTGTGGATATACAAATTATTAAAATCGGGAAACGGTTGGCATAGGATGCATTAATATGTATGCTCAATGCATATTTCTGTGCCGTGCTGCAGATTGTTCGGGAGAGGCGAAAACTGAAGTCAACATTTTAAACCAATGGCTGTAACAGATGTAGAAGTGTTTTCCCTTCCTTAAATCTGGACTTTGTTTACGTTGTGGTCATGGAATACCTTCATTGGACAACCAGTTTAATTTTGGGCCATTAGCCAGCTAATTAGAACAATTTATTCTCTTCTGACAGACAAGTGGATAGCGTGGTGAAGGGCTCTCTACTGAGTCCCATTTTGACAGATTTCTTTCTAAGTAAACTAGAAAATGGACTTTTGAACAACTTTATCAGCAAATTCTCATTTTATTGCTGGTGGATGGATAACACCTTTATTCTTTGTGATAATTATTCGGATAGGAACACAATAATAGCTGAATTCAATGAATTGCATTCTGCTATGAAATTCACGTACAAAGAGTAATCCCAAAATAGAATCGCCTCCCTAGATGTCCTCCTTACAAGAAAACCAGATGGTGGTATAAACAGAAATTTGCATATAAAAGCACATTGACAGGAAAATATACACATCTCCATAGCTATGTTCCTTCCCAGTATAAAAGAAGTTTAGTAAGGACCCTCAGTCACAGAGTTAGAGCAATAGGCTCTGAAGGGGTAATTGAAGATGAACTAAGGATTGTGTATGATACCTCGACTGAAAATAGCTATCCAGACAAATTCATCAGGAAACATATGACTAAGAAGGTTGAAAAAGACTATTCACCACCCGTAAACAAGAAGGCTTTATATATATACGACTGCAGTTCAAGGGCGATTTATCTAGCAAATCAATTACGAATAAGTTTAGAAAATCAGTTCAAAGAATCCTTAATGCAGACAAACTAAAAGTGTTATTTTCCAAACTACCGGCAGGTGGTGATTCCTCGACTGAAGGATGAAGTACCTCGACTAGACTAACCACTTCCGAATGTATCTACCAATTCAAGCAACTGCTATCGTGGAGCGAGTTATATTCGCTGATACTCTAGAAACTTGATTTTTCGTGCTTATTCAGCAGCATATCCAAGTGTCGTCAGATAAATGTGTAGTTAGAAGCATCAGCAGTTCGATATTAGACCATCTGGTCCAAACTGGTCAAAAAGCTAATAATGAAGAATCATTCTCCATCATCTATTAGGTACCAAATAAATTGCCAATATCATCCAGGTACCAGAGACCCCAAACAGCTGAGACTATTATGATCCACCTAAAAAAACCGGTGATCTGTGTGCAGAAGGAACAGGTTCAACTACTACTGCCCTGATTGGCTTTCAGTGGAGACTATGAATTCATGAATTTCGAATTATTGTTTTTCCTAATTTGTCTGATATTCAGTGTGCATTGTTATATTGATGCTATCGAACTGTGATTCATTGATATCATCATTATTATTATTGATTCGATGTTATTTAAACAACATTCATGCCGTTAATAACACTAATTCATTCATTATTATGCGAATATATAACTATAGGACCTCATGAAGGAGAGGTTATCGAAAAGAGTACGCTTTTGAAACATTTTAATGAAATTTAATTTAGCTGAGAATGTATAAAAATGATGCGTTTTTTCTTGATTGATGGAGGTAGGTCACCAAGTCTCTTATCTCCTCCCGTTATATATTCACTTATCACTAAGACAACTACCATAAATTGCTTTTCTTTCCTCTAGAAATTTCAGAAATCCTGTAACCAGTTTATCAAATCCCTACAAACCAACAACACTTGAATATCAGTGAGATGCTCACTAGCGACTGGCTCTATTCAGGTAGGTGGTTACCTAGGTTCTAGTAGGAAGTCGTGACCAGTAGGGTGAAGCAGGTCGGGTGTGAGGACAAATACTCGCTGGCGATGATATTGCCTCTAGAGGTCGCGCTATATCGTCAATTGGTAGAAGTTAGAATTCATGCACTAGCCATTGGATCGACGGATCCCAGTGGCTTAATGGTCGACGAGCTCGCTGGTCTTGTAACCAGAAGGTCCTGGGTTGGAACCCTGGCGGTGGGTGCATACTGATGGAGACTCCCAAAACTAGGCCGTAGGAAACAGCAGTCCAGTTGGTGGTTTTGCAACGGTTCTCTAACCAATGTCAGCTCATGATGAAACCCTGTAACCAATCAATCAAATCCCTACAAACCAATACTTGAATCTTTTATTACTAGTTTAGAAAAGTTATGCTACAAATGAAACGTACAATTCCACAATCTGTTTTTAGAGAAAAGAATAAATTTTTCTGTCTGAATTAAAACTATTTAAAATCGCTTGATCCAATTGAGGGTAAAAATAATGAAAAATTAACTTTTACACAAAAATTAAGAATTTTACATTCAATAAAAGAAAAACTAGATGTAAAAACTGTAATATAGCTGGTTACATAATACTATTTAAAAAAAGTGTAGTTTCTGAATTTTTCCATACCCTAGAACCATTTGAATAACACACACAAACAGATGTATGCTGCTTAACTCACAAGAAATTGTTGAACTACTTAAATAGTGGTAAAGAGAAACACTTTTGAAGCAGAAGAAGACAAAAGGAAGATGAAGTGATGATTAAGTGTCAACACTTCAGTATTGATTTTAGAAATTCCTTGTTTTTGGCACATACTGGCTGGAAGTATACTAGAGTTCTATTGTGGTGGTGCAATACAGATAGTGTGTACCAACGGAATATGATTGTCATATATTTCCACAGTTCAATACTACAGTAGCAACAGAATACGATATATCCATTTGAACATTCTATTTCATGTCGTTTGATGTGAATCAAAATCACACGCTCAGTGGTTAGTTAAAGGAAATGAACTTTATATATATAAACAGCCATTTGATCAAAGGAAAATATGTGTTGCCTTCCGTGTCTTTCTTTGCCTGCCGACAAATGGAAAGTCTATGCTTTTCAGTTTGTGATGGAGACATATCGATCTTCGGGCAGGATTTCGAGGCTGTTGCCCAGTTGACTGGAGTTCAAGATCCGTCAGCGATGAGTCTGTTACTTAGAACGCTGCTGGTAGGTCGGACAACGGTAGGATATGATAGATGAGAGGTGAAACAGTGGTGAATACGAGCTAGGGTCATGCAAACTGCTTTCAAAGTAGGAAGGACTATGCATGGTCACTGTGAGATGCGGTCACGTATAAACGATCAGAAATGCGGGTGAACTTTAGCGAGCTCTAGAACTCGTTACAACAAGACAAGCTAACAAATCCGCCAGCACGAAGAAGATCGAACTGACTTTAGTCGAAAGTTTTTGATGGGGGGGGTGAGTGTGGTGGTGTGATACAGACAATGTAAACCAAAATCACACGCTCAGTGATTGATTAACGAATATAAACTGTAGATATTTAGAAACAGCGGTTTGATCACTTGAAAATATACCTTGGTTTCCGTGTCTTGCCTTTGGTTGTTCCACAATCTAATGAAAATAATCATCTCTTTTTAATAATTCTTTTTTATTGATAATTTTCATTTCAAAATGGACATTCAGCACTAAATAGAGATCAATTTTCAGGTGTTGACTGGATCACATTTCAGCGGCTGAATGGTTTACGAGCTGACGTTATAACCTGAAGATAACGGACTCGAACCGAGGTAGGTAGGTAGGTACTGATGAAGAGTCCCTAATTGACAGCTGTTCAGTACCGTCTAATTCTCTAATAGCTCCCTAACTGGTTTCAGCTCATGATCAAACCTGTGGCTAATTAAATTTAGAATTTTAACACAAAGTATTAGGCTGAAACACTCATTGCAACACCATAAAGGACGTTAATTCAAGGAATCAAGTATGTCCAGTCTACCGTTCATTCAAATACAAAAAAAGCGATGGTTTGGTGTTTTTCCAACCGTTTAGAAAAGACTAAAATATCAGTTAAAACATGAGTATTCTAAAAAAAAATCAATACAAGTCGTAATTATTTCCCTTTTTGAGATTATGAAATACTACTGATACAATTTATTTTACGACGAAAAAGTTAGTGTTTACTGCTTTTTATATTACTCATAGAATCAATCAAAAATTTAATATATACTCATTGAGGCAGGTAGCTTAAAGAAAACACATAATGCTGGCATCAAAATCAGTTAGTCATTCCCGAAGAGGAAAAACAAAATCAATCAAAAAACCAATGAACTGTTATTTTGTCCTAGTTGATGAATTTAGCTTTATGTGCGCATATAACACTATACAGCATATATGGTTAAAAGACACAGATTCAGAGGTTTCTAAATTCCAGCAATTGCTTTCTTTTGAGAATTTAATCTTGAATGAAACTTCTTTTTGTATATTTTGAAATCAATCACTTTCTTAAAACTCTCTCTCTCTCTTTCTGTTGGACATAAACTATTCATAACATTCTTTGACTACAGATGTTTTGCGTTCCGTCTCCCCCGTGATAAGTCGTATATATTGGTGAGCAATATTGAGGTTAGGAGTAAAATGTTAAGGTAGAAAGCGAAATCAATCGATGAAGTTGTAAAGCCACATCAGCTGGTATGACGCCTTCTTTGACGAACAATATTAGCTGATATAGGATTGGACCATAAAATAGCTAAAAGTGATGCACACCAAAATGTGGCCTGTTTGAGCCAAGTAGGGACGTGTAGGTTACCGGATTGAGGACCATGGGATTTTCTTTTTTATTCCTTTACGTTCCCCAGTGGAACATAGGGCTTCAAGCTAGAGGCTTGAAGTTTCTGTAGCAGTGGGGTTTATTTTTACAGGATGGGGTTGTTGGCCTCGTGCCCAATCTTTCCCCTCAACCGGCTTTATTTCTGACTGAGCGAGGTAGTGGAGTGCGTCGGTGGCCGGGATCGAACCTCGGACCATGTGCATGGTCTGGGAGCGCCCTGACCACTGTTCCACCGACACATATTATAATTAAACAATGTTTTTGTTTTTGTATTGAAGAAGGTCACATCAAATTTCTGGATAATATAAAGCTAGGACAAACATCTCTCAGTATAATATTCATCTTGTTAGTGTTAATTTGTAGTTAATTTATGCAGGCTTGTGTTCACAGTTTATGATCAGGTGTATTTCAAAATTTCTGTCATTCAACACTTGAATATAGCAGTGAAGAGACTGAGTTAGAATGTTTGTTTAAGTGTATCAAACTCAAATTGAATATGATTTCAAATTTTAATCCAGTTTAAGAACTCATAATCTCCTCTTATAACCTGTTTGTATTTTCTTTTGTTTTTAAAGAAAATAAATATTTACCTCTTTTGGAGATTTGAAGATTCCTGAGCAGCAGCAACAGTGAAAACAACAACAGACGATATTCAGCATAAAAAGAAGTAATATGAAAGAAGCAATCTACCTACCTACCTACCTACCTACCTACCTACCTACCTACCTACCTACCTACCTACCTACCTACCTACCTACCTACCTACCTACCTACCTACCTACCTACCTACCTACCTACCTACCTACCTACCTACCTACCTACCTACCTACCTACCTACCTACCTACCTACCTACCTACCTACCTACCTACCTACCTACCTACCTACCTACCTACCTACCTACCTACCTACCTACCTACCTACCTACCTACCTACCTACCTACCTACCTACCTACCTACCTACCTACCTACCTACCTACCTACCTACCTACCTACCTACCTACCTACCTACCTACCTACCTACCTACCTACCTACCTACCTACCTACCTACCTACCTACCTACCTACCTACCTACCTACCTACCTACCTACCTACCTACCTACCTACCTACCTACCTACCTACCTACCTACCTACCTACCTACCTACCTACCTACCTACCTACCTACCTACCTACCTACCTACCTACCTACCTACCTACCTACCTACCTACCTACCTACCTACCTACCTACCTACCTACCTACCTACCTACCTACCTACCTACCTACCTACCTACCTACCTACCTACCTACCTACCTACCTACCTACCTACCTACCTACCTACCTACCTACCTACCTACCTACCTACCTACCTACCTACCTACCTACCTACCTACCTACCTACCTACCTACCTACCTACCTACCTACCTACCTACCTACCTACCTACCTACCTACCTACCTACCTACCTACCTACCTACCTACCTACCTACCTACCTACCTACCTACCTACCTACCTACCTACCTACCTACCTACCTACCTACCTACCTACCTACCTACCTACCTACCTACCTACCTACCTACCTACCTACCTACCTACCTACCTACCTACCTACCTACCTACCTACCTACCTACCTACCTACCTACCTACCTACCTACCTACCTACCTACCTACCTACCTACCTACCTACCTACCTACCTACCTACCTACCTACCTACCTACCTACCTACCTACCTACCTACCTACCTACCTACCTACCTACCTACCTACCTACCTACCTACCTACCTACCTACCTACCTACCTACCTACCTACCTACCTACCTACCTACCTACCTACCTACCTACCTACCTACCTACCTACCTACCTACCTACCTACCTACCTACCTACCTACCTACCTACCTACCTACCTACCTACCTACCTACCTACCTACCTACCTACCTACCTACCTACCTACCTACCTTCCTGAGAAACGTATTTTCTACTACAGGCGGACAAAAATGATGAAGATGGCAAAGCAGAGAGGGTCGAGAAATCGAGGCAAGCTTCCATCACTGTTACCAAGAATGTGTGGAGATTAATAGCACTCAGTATGAAAAATAAGTTCAGGATTTTCAACTCCAATGTGAAGTCAGTGCTACTCACTATATGGATCAGAGACGTTTACTGCGTGTCACGAAGGGCACTTCGAACAAACTACAGACCTTCATCAACAGCTGCCTTCACTCGATACCACTCAAGATCACATAGTCAGAAAAGAACAGCAACAAGCATCTCTAGGAGAGAACCAACCAGGAACCAATTGTATAATAAATATGCAGGAAGAAATGAAGGCGGATTGGCCATACTCTGAGAAAACCATCAAGTGAGTGACATCACACGCATTTCAGGCCAGTGCTCGAGTGGAACCCAAATGTGAACCGGCGAGTTGGTCATCAGTGCGAGGGTGACATGGAGGAGTTCATGGGATAAGGAGATGAAAGCATGTTTGCAGATGTGGAGCCAGGTGAAAACGTTTGCAGAGAACCGAACGCAATGGAGACGTGCGACTGAAGCTCTATGTTCCTCTGGACACTAAAGCAGACAACATTAATAATAATAATAATAATAATAATAATAATAATAATAATTGGAGATTAGGATACTAGCATAACAGAAAATCTGGTCGTTTGCCTCAAAAATAAATAGTATGGAGGGTTTTCTCTTCAACCAAATATCAAATTTTTAGATAAGACCCCGTCTGTTTATGTATGCAATGTCCGTTTATGCGCGTATCTTCGTATACTTACTTAAATTATTTCAATCATGATAACTGCATATATCTATGCCTGAAAGGGGAATTTTTTTATTGAGGTCATACACGCATACACACACACACACGCACATCTCCCTTCCTCTTCATCCTTGAAAACTTGAATTTTATCTCAGATTATTTGCTTAAATTTTTCTCTCTCTTTATTTTTTCATAAACTAAGTGGAGAATAATTAAATAGAAATAGGGTTATTTCATTTTTAAATAAATAAATAAATAAATATCTGAAAATAGGTCAAACAAGCACTTGGATAAGGATTTGTTTATAATCCTACATTGGAAATGTTCCCTGGTTTTTCTCACGATTTTAATTTGACTAACACTACAACCGCTACTACTACTACTACTACCTATACTAATCTAGGCCAGTGTCATTATAAGCGCGTGTTTACAGATAACGCTGTTTCAACGTTAAAATAACATATTCAGACCAGAAGGCGTTGGAGACCTCCTAGTGTGCGGGTGATGAACACAGGTTTATTGATTCTAAGACGATTCTCACCACCCCACCGCATGTTCATTCATGTGTGTGTTGAATAGAAAAGTCACTAGAGTGATAGTGAATTGAGGGACAATTAAAAAACTAGTAATTATCTATATGATTGATGTTAAGAATAATATTTAGTTAATAATTATAATTTTAGTTTTATATTTTCAAAGATGAAAATAATAAATTTAAAAGTTTTTACTAATTCTTATGAAGAGGTAAACGATTTGATTGTAAATTTCAAATTTGAAATGTGGGCATTTTAATCGACCCTGTTTTGTTTTACTTCCTTCTAACAGAATCTATGGAAAGTCTTGAACAATACTTAAATGAATATAATAACAAAAGAAGTTCAGAGAAGAATCAGTCTACAATTGGTGGATGGTGGTTAGCAGTGGAATCCAGGACAACACGCATTTCGTCCTATTTGGGACTCGTCAGCTGGATGTACCTGCATTTCTCAGTGAGTGATGATGTTCCCACCGAGGCTCGAACCCAGTACCCATAGTTTCAAACGCCAAAGCGTTATCCACTAGACCACTTGGGCTACGAGAGCCACCTCTTGTGCAACGGGTCATATTAATTATTGAATTGAATTTTTGATTTTTCCGTCGATTGATTGGACCGAGCACTTCGGTCAGTCTCTTTTGGCCAATTCATTCAATTAGCTGTACAACCACATTTATATATAACTACTGTGTGCATGTGTGTACATTAGAATTGGTTGGAGGGTTTCATCACTAACTGATATCACTTAGAGAACCATTGGAAAACCTGCAGGGAGTACTGAACAGCTGTTTCTTACGTCCAGGTTTTGGAACAGGTCCCAGTGGCTTAATGGTCTACGAGCTGGTTGGCCTTGTAACCGAGAGGTAGTGGGTTCGAACCCTGTTGGTGGGTGCGTACTGCTGAAGAGTCTCAAAACCAAGACGAAACAGCTTTCTGGAAGTACTCCTAGCTTGTTTTCCAATGGTTCTCTAACTGATGTCAGCTCATGATGAAACCCTCCAACCAGTCAAACTTACACAATCCCTACAAAGCCAGTACTCGTACATTAGGATTGTCAAACAAAAATAAAGAAAATTAGTTAGGGTTAATGTTTACGTCATTTAAACGTTTCAAAAATGTGATACATAATCAAATTATAACTGCGGGTGTGAAGATTGGTAAGTGTTGGCAAGGGTTGCGTTAAATGAAATAGGATGATATTGGGCAAACGTATCCAAAAATAAATTGTGTCATAGGCAGAAAAAGTAAATAAAGGGTCGGTTAAGAAGATGTTATTAAGATGCCATACAAAAATTCAAAACAACAAAGAAAGGAAACAAAACATTATTGACAAAGTCGTAGAACTTGGAATTGTATCCAAGTTTGAAAGAAGGAGTGGAGAAGTTTCTTCTGTGTACATAAATCAGGGATTTCTATCCGGGCAGCTAAGGCCTCAGCAATTCAAAGTATACGGAAGCTTACCCTCTTTAAGAGGCTTCTTTTGACTTTGTATATAACTTTCAATGAATTATCAGTGCATACTGAGTGACCAGTGTTGACTATATTTTCATTTATAGCTCTATTTATTGATCCACTCTAACATTTTCGGAGCGAAGCAAGATAATGTTCTTTGAGTCTTTTAGGTGAAACACGCATCGAACGACCTATATAGCTCGCTCACTTCACATGAGCAAGTAGACTGGCAGATACACATAGAAGTGGTCAAATGCGATAGTTTACCTTTGAAGTTGTTGGAGAACAATGGGCGGGGCTTGAGAATACCCATCGTAATGGAGCAGCAGAGAATGTTCTTTTTAGGACGTTAGATGTTCTTCTCTTCCGAATGGTGGCCCGAAGGTCGCCTTTGAACGCCACATTCATACATAACTTTTTCTTCGGCACAGAGATAGGTTTTTATTTGTTGTTTGTTTTATTTTTTTTATTTGTTTATCTATGAGGAGTGGTGGATAGCCATTCCCAAGTAATGTTTTCCTCAAAACAGTGATCTCTTCCACTTATTCGGGGCCGCTGATTCTACGCATTCTAGTCGCAAGATATATTATCAGCTTCAATTTGAGATTGATGGGTAGTCAACTGTAAGTTTGTCAGCCGGCTGTTCCAAGTGGGGTTCGATATACTGATGTCTTCAGAGTCCCATCAGACTTCCATGTTAGTCGAACGTCCAGAAATAAGATTTCCTCTCCGGTTTCTCCTTCGATTGTCAATTTGATGGTTGGGTGGCAGATACAGATGATAAAATAGATGAATTTTTGTTGAAATGAATCTCATTGGAAAGACGTTCTACACATCATTTACACATGTATTCAGGGATCGCTGAAATGTTATCACTAGTACAATAAGAGAGTGTCCGTTTTACAAAATATTGATGAAGTCAAAGTAGAATGGGAAAGATTGGCATGATTTTCCAATTCATCACACATACTCACAATGACCGCAGACTCCGACAACCGACAAAAAGGAATGAGTTTTCCTGTAGTTGTGTAAAACAGTGTTTTAAGATATGGGGTGGACTGACCACATCTATTTCAACAGGGATTTGTGTACCTCAGGCTACAGGATTTTGAGTTGGTAATCCGACGGCAATACTGGATTACATGGAGGATTTCATCATGAACTGAAACCAGTTAGAGAACCACTGGAAAACCATCACTGGAGTACTGGACAGCTTTTTCGTCCTAGTTCGGAACTCTTCACAGTGCGCACCCACCGCGGTCTACGAGCTCGCTTTGTAACCAGAAGGTCCTGGTTTCAAACCGCGGTGGGTGCGTGCTGATGAAAAGTCGCAAACTAGGACGAAACAGCTGTCTGGAAGTACTTTCAGCTTGTTTTCCAATGGTTCTTTAACTGATATCAGCTCATGATGAATTCCTCCAACCAGTCAAAAACAAATTCCCCACAAAACCAATACTAGAAAATACTGGATAACCTTCCTTGTATCTAAGAATCAATTTGTAAGAGCTAGTTTGCTTTGGAATAAAAATTGTAACTCCCTTGTATGCAATCAATGCTGTCATCAGAGTAGATCGCTTGATCAATACACTGGATGAATAATTAAATAGACGATAGTGACTCCTTTTTTTATATCTATACCAGAGGAGCAATTATGAGAATTAAATTTTTATGATTATTTGTTTTTGCCTTTCATTTATCTTATTCCAGGGATGTCTTGTCATTACGCCTGGGTAATTACGTCACTGTCTGATACTTACCCAACCATGGATAATCCACATCAACTTGATGTTAGTTTACTAGGTTTGTGAATAGGCTGTATAATTAATTTTCGGACGAAATAATTTACTAGACCGCGGATAAATATACTCGAAAATGAAAACGACCATACCTCTGAAGTGTGTCGAAGAGACTTCTACTTTTGTATGCTGTATCACCGGGAATAGTTCTGTCTATTACTATATGCACAAAAAGATGTATTTCTACAAGTTCTGAATAGACAGATGAACAGAGAGTTTGTGTTTTGAACCTAAGCCAAAAGTGATGTTGCGAAATTCAAGAAAGACGATTACAATCACTGGTTGAATTTCTTTGAGAACAGTCCACTCAACCTACCAATTCTATTTATTTGCTCACTATTCAGCCGAAGTCTAATTGAGACACGAATATAAGTCAATAAACACCTGAAAAAGCGTCGATTAGCCTGAAATAAATGAAGAGTGGACATAGTGAAGGATTTATTTTCGGGGGTGGTTGGAGTAGCTGGAAAAGATCCACCTGTCAAACTCTTCAGGGCGAAAATCCTTGATCAATATAATTTCCAAAGTATTGTAATTTGCAAACGTGTAAGACCTGAATAGAGCGTAGCAAAAACAAATCTAAGCGAAGAAGTTAGGCTTCAGGATTGGTTGTGAGTGCCTCGTCTAAATATTCAACCTCTGACGGATCTTGGAGAACTGAAACCGAAGTGCTCGGTATCAGGTTGACATGTCGACTTCTTGTGCAGATGCTTCGACGATGTCTGGGCCTGTAATCAGAAGTAAATTGGTGGATGTTGATTAGCACTAGAATCCAGGATGCGCGTTTCGTCCAATTGACGAGTCCCAAATAGGACGAAACGTGCATCCTGGATTCCACTGCTAGTCACCATCTGCCAATTAAGTCTAAAAAACTTCTAGAATATCTGGAATGCATTCCAGTCCAGATCTACGTGAAGAACCTAGAAGACCTGGATTTCGCGCGTGGATGATTTATGTTTGATGTCACACACAATCAAAGACTTACAAGCGAAAATCGACAAACTGGTCGAAGAAGCAGCTGGTGAAGACAGGACTCCAGGTAAACATAGACAAGACGAAGGTTATGAAAATAACCAACAACAACAACAGCAACATCCAGAGTCAATCACCATCAACGGGAGGGATTTGAAAGAGGTTACTTCATTCACTCACTTATCTAGGGAGCATTGTCTCAACTACAGGAAGTCTGAACGGTCTAAGATGTCAAATCGAGCGAGAATCGGGAAGGCGAGAAACACATTCATCAACCTGAAATCAATCTGGAAATCTTCGTCACTCAGCCAGCATCAACAACAAAATTCAGTCGGATTTTCAATACAAACAACGTCAAGTCAGTCAGTTCTTCTATACGGATCAGAAACTTGACCAGCGGCTGGGTCACAAAGAATATTTCCAACAGCCTGTTGCAGACCTTTACCAACAAATGTCTTCGCCTGCTCTATACTGAAGATCAGATGTCCGGGTCGGAAAGAATCAATCACCAACAAGAAGGTATGGGAAGAAACAAAACAAGAACCAATCACCCAAATATACAAATATGCAGGAGAAAGTGGAGATGGATTGGACACTCGTTGAGGAGGCCGTTGGGTGACATCGCGCGCGTGTCAGGCCATTGCTCGATTTGAACCAGGCCGAAAGGGAAGAGGAGAGTGGGACCTCGGTGTAAGGGTGACATGGATGAGATCGTGTGGAGAGGAGTTGAAGCAGTATAGACTAACATGGACGCAGGTGAAAAGTATAGCAGAAGCAAGACAGAAGCAAGTGGAGATGTGCAGTTGGAGCCCTATGTTCCACTAGGAACCCAAGAAATTATTAATAATAAATAATATTAATTCCAGTCCTTCTATAGGAGAACTTTTACTCCAAGCCTAATTTAAAAGCATGATAAAACTAACTAATAAGTTCTTTTAATCACTTTTTATCCTGAAGAAGTAATATGCCCATTCATCACACATTAATGTCGATAAAGTGACGTTAGGCTTTGAATTTATATACTCAGAACTCAAGCGCTTAACACTGACTGAATGATTTCCTGTGAAGTATAAATATGTGAGTGTACGCATTGAATATTTCTTCCGCCGACTTCCATCTCTAGAAAAGTTACATTTATAAAAGATGTATGGTGATTTTTTTTGAAAAAATTTTTATTTTCTCTTATAAATGAAAATAAGGTTGATTTTCATTTGTCCAATAAAAAGTTAGTAAACAGATATCAATTCTCTACAAATACCAATGGACGGTTTAAAGGCTTTTTATGGAACAAAGAAAATAGGCGAATAGCACTCACACCAATAGAAAATTAAAAATCATTCTACATAGTTAAATTTTCATTTTTACCTCATCTCTATATTTTACAAAATCATGTACACCTTATCTCAAAATCCTCATTTGCACAGATCTTTCGTGGTGTCCTGATTCTGCCCTTCCTTAGTATTGTCTTTCTTTGTCTTCTGCTCACATCTCCCGTGTTTTGCCTCAACGCTGAATCATTTGTTCTCTGTTATATGATATTTTTGTGTGTTGATGAACGTCTGTTTATATATTACTGATAAATCCTATCAGTAGCACATGCCACTGTATGAGTATCAGTGGTATTCAAGTGTTGGTTTGTAGGGATTTGATTGATTTGTTACAAGATTTCATCATGAGCTGACATTGGTTAGAGAACCATTGGAAAACCTGGGAGTACTGGACAGCTGTTTCCTACATCCTAGTTTGGGACTGTTCAGCAGTACGCACCCACCGGAGGTTGAACCCAGGACCATCTGGTTTCAAGGCGAGCTCGTATACCATTAAGCCACTGGAACCCGATCCAATGGCCCAACGACCAATCAAATCCCTACAAACCAACACTTGAATATCGATGAGATGCTCACTAGTGACTTGACATTTTCAGGTAGGTAGTCACTTGGGGTTCTAGTGAGAAGTCATGACCAGTAGGGTGCAGCAGGTGGTGTGTGAGGACAAATACTCGCCGAAGACATTGGCTAGTGGTCGTGCTATGCCGTGAATTGGTAGAGGTTGGAATTCATGCAGTGGCCATTGGATCGGGTCTCAGTGGCTTAATGGTATACGAGCTCTCTGAGCTTGTAACCAGAAGGTCCTGGGTTGGAACCTCTGTGGTGGTGGGTGTGTACTGTAGAAGAGTCCCAAACCAGGAAGAAACGTCTGTCCAGTACTCCCAGGTTTTCCAATGGTTCTCTAACCAATATCAGCTCATGATGAAATCCCTGTAATCAGCGGTATTGTTTTCACTGCATGTGATTACTAGGCACCACCCTTCTCCGGGGCTAACTGCACACTAGTAAATTAGGCGAGACTTAATAATATTTCATCCGAGAATCGAACCAGGGCCAATTTCATGATTGACGAACACTTTTCCACTGAACCACCTATCCACGTATTATTATTGTTATTATTATAAACATCTTGTTATGGGAAAAACCTGGGTTTTTCCTTTTACAGAGAGTTACAGATTAGCAATCTATGTGTAAACAAAATTCTATCCTACTTTTAATGTCATTTTAAAAAAATCTGGTCACCTAGTTTTTCATTTATTTTCTTTTTTTGTGAGTTTTATTCACATTTCTGACAGTTGATACGCCCAATTTTGTATTCTATGTCCGTTAGAAATAAATGAATAAATTAAATGTATACTGGGCTAAGAAAATATTCCTCATGCCATGAAGAATAATGAGTAAATTTAGGAAAGTTATAAATGATAGACCTTTACAGTGGTTGGTAGTACATGTCCCTGATTGCAGAAGTGATTAACTCTGTTTCGAGTCCCTCGCAAAGCGTCCGTACAATAGGCGATGTATTTGCGCTTCCTAACAGTTATTTTCCATTGTTATTACCTCACCTTTTTTGAAAGTTATGGAAAGACTTATTTTACTTAATCTTGAACCCTCTTTAAAGCCTTTCAATGACCCCAACCAGTTTTGCTTATAAACATAGTAGGTGTACCTTAGATGCCGCTGTAGTCCTACATCATAGTAAAGTCTCTAGTTTAGATAGAGGAGCTAAATACGTTCGCTGTGCCTTCCTTGATAACACATCTGCATTTGACTCTGTACCTAGGTCTCTCTTACTAAGTAAGCTTGCTGCAACACAGGCTGAGAGCTGGACAAATAAGTGGTTGCATTCCTATTTTTCTGAAAGGAAGCAGTACACCGTCTACAATGGAAAATCCTCCACTACCTCACTTACTTTAGCTGATGTTCCTCCTCAAGGTGCTGTTCTTTCTCCTTTTCTGTTTTCGTTTTTCTTACATGATTTACCCCATTCTTATGCAGGCACTTTTGTTAAGTATGCTGATGACCTCTCTGTTTCTATGCCTGTCAACTCTCAGTCAGATTGTTGCAAATTAAATAACTTTCTGTCGGAAATTAGTCAGTAATGCTCTTCAAACGATCTTAAGCTAAATCCATCTAAATGTCAAGTAGTCAATTTCACTTTCAGAAGTAAACGTGACCTACAACAACTAGTTAGCTCTCATGGCTCCACTATCATTGACCGCATAGAGGTTGAAATTACATCTGATATCAAGTACCTTGGACTGAGTATTTCTTCCGATCTTTCCTTGTCCTCCCACATCTTGCTAGTTACTAGAAACATGTTTCGCTTAACGTTCTACGTTAGGAAATTCAGGCAATCTGGCATAAAACAGTCTTTGCTTTCTCAGTTTGTGAATTCTTGTATTCTACCCATCCCACTTTACTGCTCCCCATTAATCTTTCCTGGATTACTTAAGAAGGACATTGCTTTGCTGAGAAGGGCACTAAAAGCCGTTAGTAGGGCTAGTGGGATATCGTTAAACCAACTTTTTTTCCCTTCACGTTCCCCAGTGGAACATAAGGCTTCAAGCTAGTGGCTTGAAGTTTCTGTAGCAGTGTTTATTTTACAGGATGGGGTTGCTAGCCTCATACCCAACCTTACCTCTTTGCCAGTATTATTTCTGGCTCAGCGAGGTAAAGGAGTGCGTCGGCCGGGGATCGAACCGCGAGCCATGTGCATGGTCGGCGAGCGTCCTAACCACTAAACCACCGACGCATCGTTAAATCAACTGGTTAACACTATTGCGTATAGACATATAATGTCATATAAGAAACTAGCGAATACAATATTGTCAGACTCCGAGCATCCTCTCTATACGCAGCTGTCTCCTTGCATTTCATCTGATAGAACTAGAAGCAGCTAGGACTACCAAATACAAAAACTCCACAATACCATATCTGGCACAGCTGTTATGTGATGAGAAATCCGTTAGGTATGACACGATCAACTTACTGCAGCACTCTAACAAATAGTCCCATTAGTTTTTGTTTTCCTTTCCTCGTTACTATTACACTGTTGTTCTCATCTTCTATTACACATCAATTTTATATTTCATATCCTGTGGCGCATTGTTTAAAATGTAAACACAACGCTGTTCTTTTTATTTCTTTATTTGTCTTTTCTTTTGTGCTGCTTTTTGATTTTAAAATCTTATAAAATTTATGAGGTAATTAGATGCAATATATTGTAATGCACGCTGAAAATTCCATATCTGTATCACAAATACTGTTTGAAATAAAGCTGTTATTATTATTATTATTAGTGGTAGTAGTAGCAGGGATCCCTGCTAATTGCCATCAGATACCTGATGTCTGTTGAAAGTATACCGTGATAGTGAGTTCGCTAGCTTACTGTGATTATACTTCGTATGCAACTAGTAGAAATCTCTCCTGAATGAAAGCATAGACCCTGGGATATTTGTTGTTTTCCAGTGACCAGCAGTTGTGTAATCATCGCGTTTATTACGAGTGTTCACAATACAGAGGATGGGAAAAACATACAAGTCAACAAGTGACAGAACATGTTGACCACTTCACCTATTTGGGAAGTTGTATTAGCACCAACGGACTGATTGGCGACGAAATATCAGCACGGATCCGAAAAGCTCGAGCTGCTTTCGCTGACTTACACCATCTCTGGCGTAGGCGTGACATCCAGCCATCAACCAAGGGACGTGTGTACTGCTCACCAGTTCGCTCCGTCCTTCTCTATGGCTCTGAAACATGGCCAATACGCGTTGAAGACATGAAAAGGTTGACTGCTTTCGATCATAGATGTCTGCGATCTCTGTCTCACGTTAGGTGGTTTAATAAGGTAAGTAATGTTGACGTTAGGCGTAGAGTGTTGGGCAAAGAGGGAAAATCAATCGACGAGGCTATAAAGTTACATAGACTAAGATGGCTAGGTCACGTGCTGCGCATGCCTAACCATAGCCCCCCCCCTCGACGGGCATTACTAGCTGATATAGGTTCAGGTTGGAAAAGAGCCAGTGGTGGCCAAACAAAAACATGGCATCAATCCATGAAATCCTCGACAGTTAAACTGAGTCAGGTAGGGAGATGCAGACTTCCGGGTTGGGGCCCTCGGGACTCTAGGAATCAATGGCTGGAGACAATAGGTGACATGGCTCAAAATCGTTGTCAATGGCCAGCGCAGATGTATTCAGTCTCTGTAATCTTTCCTATTCCTTTCTACCATTACCCATTCTGTTTCACTCTTATACTTGTCAGACTGTATTGATTCTCTTCACTCATCTTCTTGTCTACCTCTGTGTGCTATTTGGAAGATGGCAACTCGAACTGCTGCACTTCGGTGCCAAGTTCTATGTTGAATCCAGACAGACAGACAGGGAAAAACATTTATATTCGTAAAGATACACAGTTGGACAAAAGCCATTAATTTTTATCCATCTTTCCATTACTCTGTCTAAAATGTGAATGTTTTTTGCCCATATGCATATTCTATGGAAAGAGATGATGTCAATCAAATAGTTATTCACAGAGCAAGTATTTTTCCTAAATGGTGTATACGTGAAACGCTTATTACAAGTTTATTCTCCCCCTGTATGTATATTCAGACTTAGAAAGTTTCCCAGTTTCTCTCAACAAGTAAAAATATTTTAAAGAAATGTAGCTATACTCTATGGAAATCAGGAGTATTGAGTTAGTTTTGTTCTCTGAGCTGGTTAATTTAATTGCGAGACTTTCGTCGTCCACCATCTAAACAACATCTTCAGAGCAGGTTTTAGTCGAAAATGAACTCATTTAAATTCTCTAGGTTTGAGGTAATTGTATCTCCTAGCGACTATTGTTGGTTGGCTGGTTGTTAATTTACTTCCCTATTGATCACTTTTTATTGAATTGGAATTCGAACTGCTTTGTTATGTGATGATTTACTTTTTATTAGCTGGTGGTAAATTTGGTCTATATTAGTGTGTTTGTTAATCTCTGGCTGATTCATTTGAGTACCAACCAAGCTTCTAGGAATTTCCTGACTGCAATTTTGGTTTTACCCTTATTTTAGATTTCTACATTACTCTAATCAAGTTGGTGTCCATAATTATGTACATGCATTAATACGAAGCCAATTTGTGTTCTTTGATTCGGACTGGAAGGGGATGTAATGTGTACATTGCAGTTCATACAGTTGATTTTATAATTGGTATTAATTTTATCTTCTTTATATGTTGGATCTTTCAGTTTGTACAATATCAAATGAAGTGATTGGGTTGGCTGCCTGGCTGACTAGCTTGTGTTCTATATCTATTTCAAACGGTGTTAATATTCTAGCTATCTAGCTATTTCAGAGATATTCCTTTACTGACAAGAAAGTTCAGATTCCAAGTCAATAAAAATGATCAGTAGAGACGTAAATTGGTTACAGGATTTCATCATGAGCAAATATCGTCTAGAAAACCATTGGAAAACCTGCATGGAGTACTGGATACCTGTTTCATCCCCCCCTCCCCCCAGTTTAGGACTCTTCATCAGTACGCACTCGCTGGGGTTCAAGACGAAAAATAACAACCAGTCACGACAATGGTCACCAGGGGATACAATAATCTCATTCATGGAGACATTAAATGAGTTCATTTTATACTAAAACCTGCTCTGAAGATGTCTAGAAAGTGAACGACGAAAGAGTCGCAATTAAATTAACCAGCTCAGAGAACACAACTAATTTGAAGCCATTTATGTGAGCTACAAATCTTCTCTGTTACGAAAGCCAATACTTAACAAAAGAGTCCATAGATTCCACAGATTATCATCAGTATTTTACTACTCGCATTCTCATAAATCAGCTTATTTATTGGTTTTCACAAGGCTAAGTTTATTGTTCGTACCACAGACTTGACTGTTGACAGTAACTTGCCTTTACGGCTGAACAAAATGCATTTAGTTAAATGAGAGAGCGCTGTGTAAGTTCAGCACATTTGGGCCCTCTTGTGAGTGAGGTCTTTTAAAATATCCCACAAGATGCGACTGTGCTATTCAAAGGCAACCCTCTGATTGTCCTATATAAACATGATGTTGTTATATTGCAATCATTGACTTAGTTTTATTCCCACTAACTTGTATTGCATAACTCCCCATGAGGTGAAAAGCCTTCAATCTTTTCCAATACTTATTGACTAATTTGTGACTTAATAAATCCATGAAATTTTTCTGCAGGAACTGGCACAGTTTCTTCGTGTCTATGTGTACAGGGGTATTTGACTAGCAGAATTATGCCGTAACGGTAAAGTACAAGAAGACAAACAATAAAAACATCAGACACACTGCAAAACAACCTTGTCCATATGAAAGACCAAATCCCTAGAGATTCTCCATCTAATTTTGTCTACAAAATGAAATGCTTGGAATGTGATGCGATATACATCGGACAAACATTGCCGAAGAGAAATCAAAATCAGAAGAAATGAACACCGTAAAGCCGTTTCTCTGTTCGACCACCAAGAAATCCAGTTAGTGAACTAGAAAAGCTTGAAAAATCATCAACCATAGGTCGTTGACACGCTGTAGAATCAGGCCACAAAATTGATTTTGACAATATTAAAATAATACAGAAAAATTTCTGAAGTCACAAAGAACGTCTGATATCATCAGAAGCCAGCCCACACTTCATATCAAATGGAATCCAAATTGTCTGATGAATAGGAATGATGGATTAAAACAGAATTTAACCTGGTTATAACAGTTCCCTCCCCCATGAAATGACAAAATCAAAGCGAATGTCATAAGCAATTTCATTATGTAAACACGTGCTGCTTTTATAATTTTGTACACTTATCAAATCCAACAATCTACACCTGATTTTGTTATCTTTACCAAATGGCCAACTTGACAACGGATAAATGCCCTCATGCTGAGGAACAACAATTAATTTGTTACATATAAGCTGAGATTTTGTAAATTCTGGTTTAAAAATAATGCTTTCATGCAGCTATTAGCAGCTGCATTAAATAGCAAAACGTCAGTAAAAACAACGACAATATTGTTTTTCAGGATTTCATCATGAGCTGACATTAGTTAGAGAACCATTGGAAAACCTGGGAGTACTGCCAGACAGCTGTTTCCTACGTCCTAGTTAGGGACTCTTCAGCAGTACGCACCTACCGGGATTCGAACCCAGGACCTTCCGGTTACAAGGTGAGCTCGTATACCATTAGGCCACTGCTGAAGAGTCCCAAACTAGGACGTAGGAAACAGCTGTCCAGTACTCCCAGGTTTTCCAATGGTTCTCTAACTAATGTCAGCTCATGATGAAATCCTGAAACCAATCAAATCCCTACAAACCAACACTTGAATATTGTTTTTGTTTTTCATTCATTGGAAAATACAAAATCCTTAATTATAATCAAGAAAAAGTATATTCAAACTTTAATTTGCACAAAATATTCGTCTTCTGCTTCTTATCCTATTTGTCTTCTTATCTTTTCTCTCCATCTCATGTCTTCTATATTGATGAATAATGTTCTCCTTTATATCGCGTTTACAACTCACTCCTCTATTCAAGGTTTTCACAGAAAGTTTTCTCCTATTTTAAAAATCTAGTCTGTAGGGCATATACCCGTAAAATTCGGGCTATTCAATGAAGAGTATATTCCACATTAGAGATATTTATTCTGTTTAATGCATGGTTCTCTTAGAATTTTACTCGTTTGCATTCCAGGCGAAACATAGGGCTTCAAACTTGAGCTATGAAGTTTTAATACCAGTGGTGCTTATTTTTCTTTACGAGGAGATATTTCTGGCTTCACTCCCAACCTTCCTCTTCAGTCAGGATTACTATTGGCTAAGTGAAGTTTAGGAGCGCGTCAACCGGTGGTCGAACCAGGAACTACGTTGAATTAGATAGTATAAAGTAATGGTGTCCATAACCTCATCTAATTAGTACTGCTGTATCACTAGTCTGTGTTATATGAATAATTCTACCAGTATATGGATTTCTCATTTTAAACATCAGCTGAGTGGTGCTACTATTGATTCATTGATTTGGAAACACGCCTTATCTATTGCCACTGGTCATATTCTTAATGATGTACCTTTGAAAGTCAGAATAATTCTGTTGTCGCGTGCGTTATCGACAAGATTTATCAGTAATATATAAAGAGACATTCGCTGACATACAAAAATATCAAATAACGGAGAGATAAATTTACCGTCAAAGAAAGCAAATGATTCATAATTGTGGAGAAGAATGGGAGACTTGAGAAGAAGACAAGGAAAGACAGTACTCAGGACCGAATGAGGACAACACGGAAGATTCGTACAAATGATGATTTGGAGATAAGGTGTAAATGATTTCGTTATATACGAATACTAAATTCCAACTAAGCATGTCTTTCTCAAGTTTCTTGTCTTCTACCTTTACATTGTTATCTCTTTGTAAAGGTTGTATGATGTGGATTGATCACTGAGAAAACTCATGAATAAACTCCATCAAGGCATTAATGAAAGCAAAACACGTAGTTCAATGAAGAGTCTCTTTCCAGCCAATTCATTTTCTTAGCTGTACAACCACAAATATACAAGAGTATGCATGTGTAAATTAAGTTTTTCAAACAAAAGTACAATTAGTTATGGTTATTTTAACTACACAGGTGAAGATTGGTAATTGGAGTTACATAATACAAAAAATTGTCACGAAAATTAGGTGTTAATGAAATAAAGGCAGTAACAGAGGTGATGAGTTGCCACAAATAGTTGTTAAAAAAGGAGTTACGCAATAATATGAATAGTTTGATGATTGATTTGTACTCAGGATACACATAAGAATAAAGTAGAGAATACGAAACTACTTAAGAGTTCTAAGCGAATACAAGAATTATAAGTAATTAAAGGAACAGGCGAACAAAGCGAATTGACAAAGTTGTTACCACTATAGTAGAAGTTGTTTGAGTAATTCTCTTTTGTATGCACAGCTCCAGTTTTTCTGTGTGAATGGCCAGAGCATCAGCGATACAGAGAAGACGAGAGTGTATTGACTTTGGTAGGTTATTCATTCTTGACTGTGTAGATTACTTTGAAGGAGGAGGAGACGTTTGTTGAGATGGAGTGATAAATTGTTAACCAGGTGTACAATTACCTCATTCCTTATAGCACCACTATTGCCTTTTCGCAATCATGTTGGATAGTGTTGTTGAATCCTGTTGGACAGGATTCGCATCGGACGGCCAATTTAGCTGTCTGGCTCCGCACGTATAACATGCATATAGAAGTAATTAGACGACAGGATCTTGTCCTTGAGGGTTCTGTAGATCAGTGGGCGACTGGAGAACACTATTGTTAGCGCTGCTGCTCCAGTCTACCCAAAAGCATACTAATTTTCACCTGTTTAGTTAAATTAACGATAACCAATTGTATTTTTGTTTGACAAACTTAATGTACACATGCATGCAAAATAACTCGTAGACATTTGCGATTGTACAGCTAAGAAAATGAAGTTGGCGAAAAGAGTCTCTTCGTTGAACTACGTGTTTTGTTTTCATTGAGAAAATCTCTCCCCTGATTTAAGACCTTCAGAAAGGAAAAACCAAAGCGTCCATGATGCTATCACAAACCGCATTTCTTTTGACGTGTATATATGTATATAACCTTTACAGAGGTGTTTTCCTACTTTATTTCTACTAGTAATAGCTCTATTTTGAACAATATTTATATAAAGTGCAGAATTTTCACCGAAGTTTGTTATATGATATTTTCCCTTCGCCCAGGATCTTCAATTGAAAGATTTGATTGAGAGTGGATCATGTGACACAGTTCTTTCTACGAGTTGATCACGGATTGATATCAGTTAGAGAACCATTGAAAACTTGGGATTACTGTATCATCCTACTTTGAGAATCATCGGTAGCAAGCACCCACCACAGAAGGGTTCGAACCCAAGACCCTCTGGTTACAAGGCGAGCTCGTATACCATTCAGCCACTGGGGCCCGACTCAATGGCTCATGAATTTTAATTTCTATTAATTCGTGATTTAGCGCGACCCCAACCATTGTCGCAGGCGGGACATTTATCCTCACACGTGGCATCTGGATGGACCTCACTGGTCACGACTTCTCACTAGAACTAACTCCAGGAAACTCCATCCTGTAGGTAGCAAGTTGCTAGCGAGCATCAGATTAATTTTCTATAGTTTGGTTTGTAAGGGTTAGTTTTGTTTTTTACCAGTTGATCATGGATTGATATCATCAGTTAGAGAACCATTGACCTGACCTGAAGCGCAAAACCAATCCATGATTATGATATCTCTTCTTTGTCTCCTTTCGAGAAATACACACGGCATTTTGTTGATGAATGGCAATTATGAAAAGTTCAGGAGTACATTTTGTGAACGAGGGACCCTCCCCAGGAACAGTCATCTCATATACTAGGATAAGCTACCAGCGACGATAATGCTTCTTCTCAGGTTCAGCAGAAACTTACGAAACATTACGCTCTAAATATTTTAAATAACTTACCAGAGTAAACAACACTATTAAAGATCATATTTTATTACATGTAAACAAACTGAATAAGAGAAGCTATATACACTCTACCTACCTGGGAATCATCATGTCAACTACAGGCGGACAGAAGTGACGAGGATATCAAAGCCAGAATCGGAAAAGCAAGACAAGCTTTCATCACTCTCACTAATTCTGTGTGGAGGTCAACAGCCCCACTCACCATCAAAAATAACATCCGGATTTTCAACTCCAATGTGAAGTCAGTGCTACTCACTATACGGATCAGAGACTTGCACTGCGCGTCATGAAGGGCATCTCAAACAAACTACAGACCTTCATTGACAGTTGTCTTCACTCAATACTCAAGATCAGAAACAGGGATCTCTGGCAATGAGCGAACCAACTCACCTGGGACCAGTTGTGCAACAAACAGGCTGGGAGAAATGGATATGGATTGGCCATACTCTGAGGAAACACGCCATCAAGTGACATCACTAGACAAGCCATTTCTCGAGTGGAATCCGAAAGGGAAGCGGCGAATGGTCATCAGTGCGACGGTGGGGTGACTTGGACGAGGTGATGTGATGAGGAGATGAAAGCATATGGGCAGACTTGGAGCCAGGTAGAAATCTAACAGAGAACCGAGCGCAATGGAGACGCTTGGCTGAAACCCTATGTTCCTCTAGGAATTAAAGGAAATAATATACACTGCATTTTTTGATGGAGGTTATTGGTAGTCCAAGTTTTAATCTGGCCGCCCTCCTAGTTGCCTTAGCATACAGTTAAAAAGAAGGAAAAAAAACAACCCAGGAAAAGAGATTGACAAGTTAATGCACTCAAACATCTATGCGCTATACACACTAAGAGATATCTAATACTATTGCTTATTTGTATATCATCATATATAATCGTTAATAATTTAGATTTAAAGTGTAAAAGCCGCTTTGTATATATATCCCCACTCTTAGGGATTGAAAAATCTTTCACATGAAGAAATACAGTTAAGCTAAACACACACTCTCATACTCACACACACACAAACAAAAAGAAAGAAAGATGAATGTTTTCATCTTATTCAAATTAGTATTAATCCCTTCAAACACACTTTAGAGGAAAAAAGCAATTTTTTTTCTGTTCTAATTATTAGAATATAATATAATAATAATGATTGTTATTATTAGTAGTAGTATGTTTGTTGTTAATCTCTAATTTCATTATGTGATTTATTTCACTAATACCTTCTTTTTTTTTGCATAGCTTCCACAACTATCTCTCCACTAGCTCCCCCTCTCTCCACCTCTCTCTCTCTCTCTCTACTTGTTCTTGTCACAGTAATTTGAAGAAGCATATTCAATCACACAGAGAGTTTCTCTCAGAATGATGACCATTATAATTCTATGCTTCCTATAAATGTGTCCACTTATTATATAGAATTATGATATAAACAAACAACAACATATGCGAAACTGTTAACAGTATGTGAAGCATGAAAGTATTTCTCTATGTGTGTGCGTGCGTACGTGCGTGCGGAGGAGGGGAATTCTCACGTGTGCATGTATGAATGTGTTTACATCTTCTACTTTGCTATATTCTATAACCTTATGTGTACGTGTATTTATGTGTGTGTATGTGTATACGCGTGTGTGCGTTCGCATGTGTGTGTGTAGGCGTGTGTGATAATTGACATTTCCTAAAACTGACAGAAATTAATTTGTTAAAATTTGATACTTCTTCTTCATCCACGTCAGAATCATCATTATTTCAGGTTTGGTTTTTTTTAAAAAAGAGAACTGAACCTTAAAATAAAACGCAACAAAAAAACAGGAATTATGGCTAAATAAAAATCAAATCACAACATACACACACTCGTAAAACTCGTAATACACACACACTCTCTCTGTCTTCTGACTGTCAATCTTTCTTCTCCTTTTTTTTATGTGTCCTGTCTCCCTCATTCCCACCCCACCCCCCAGTTAGACGACTTTACTCTCTTTATCTTCTGTGAAGGTCACACTGAAATTGTTACAATATTCACACACATACACACACAAATGAAAGTTGTAAAAGACCAAAACCCACTCACTCACTCACACACTCACGTACGCACATCATAATTAATTATTTTTTAAAGCTGATTATTTTCTAGCAAAGTTTCGTTCTTTTTATACGGTTTGTTTTTTCTCTTTCGCTCTCTTGTTATAACAAAATTATAATTAAGACATGTTTTTTTTTATTATTGATTCACAGCCCTGTTGTATGAATTTTGTATTAATGGTGCGTGCAGGTATATGGGGGAAATAAATACCCTAGCTTTGTGATAACCACTCACCCACCCACACACACACACGCCATCAAAATACAGGCAAGATTGGGTTTTGTGTATTCTAAAACCCTAATTGAATATAACTTGGGAATGAAGCTTTAAGCTTTGGCTAAGAAGATGGGATACTTGGATGATGTGAGGTAATGTGTTGTGGAGAGTCGTCAAAACAGGATGAAACAACTGTCCGCTACTGCCTGCTTTTCAGTTAGTTTATGATGAAATCTAACATGGTCTACCATGGTAGCACTGAAATCATGAGTTGGCAGACGTAAGAATTCATACACTAGCCATTGGATCGGTGGATCCCCGTGGCTTAATGGTCTACGGGCTAGTTGGTCTTGTAACCAGAAGGTCCTGGTTTCAAACCCTGGCGGTGGGTACGTACTGCTAAAGAGTCCCAAACTAGTAGGACAAAACAGCTGCCTTGCATTACTCCCAGTTGATTTTCCAATGGTCCTTTGACTGATGAAATCCTGAAAGGCAAACATATCCCTGCAAACCAACACTTGAACTGAAATTAATCCGAATTCCCAAAAATTCTATAATCTAAATATCAATCTTCAGCTTATTGATGGCTACTGGATCAATGTCTTAAAGCTGTAGTGAGAATTCGGATCCACCATATCAAGTTGAAATCGTTTCTCATTGAAGACACTGTTGAAGGTAGCGCTACATCACGAACTGACGAAGTTAGAATTCAAGAGTAAAAGAATTCCAACCCAAGCAGCTGAATGTTCAACGAGCTTGTTCTCGTGACCTGAATGTCCCGGTTCCCATTACCGGTAGTTTCATGCATCTGGAATACTGAAGAGCCCAAAAATAGGACGAAACACAGGTGCTATACTCTTTGGTTGCTATCTCTCTAACTGATATTGACTTGTGACGAAAAAAACAAATAAAAAGGTTACAGGATTTCGTTATGAGCTGACATCATTTAGACAACCATTGGGAAACCCGCAGGGAGTACTGGACAGCTATTTCGTCACATCAGTTTTGGACTCTACAGCCGATGTTACCTCGTGAGGAAATCCTTTAACCAATCAATCAAATCCCTACCAACCAATACTTGAATAGCAATGAGATGCTCACTAGCGAATAGCTCTATTCAGGTAGGTAGTTAGTTACCTAGGTTCTAGTGAGAAGTCGTGACCAGTAGGGTGAAGCAGTTTGGGTGTGAGGACAAATACTCGCCAAAGATGACATTGGCTATCGGTCGTGTTACATCGTGATTTGGTAGAAGTTTGAATTCATGCACTGGCCGTTGGATCGGCTGGTCCAGTAGCTTAATGGTCTACGCGCTCGCTGGCCTTATAACCAGAAGGTTAAGGGTTCGAATCCATGTGGTGGGTGCGTACTGATGAGGAGTCCCAAACTAGGACGTAGGAAACATCTGTCCAGTACTCCCTGCAGGCTTCCCAGTGGTTCTGTAACCGATGTCAGCTCATGATGAAATCCTGTAACCAGTCAATCAAATCCCTATAAACCAATACTTGAATAATAATGGGATTTATATTGCATCATATTTTTATTGATTCCTTGAGTTTTAAGTGGAAACGAACACTTCAGTGGCACATTTTGATTTCTGTCGACTGTCTGACATCGTTTTAAATCAACTCCAAGATCGTCCATAGGCTTTCACTTACTGTTCACATGATCTGCTTCATGCCACTCTCTGACGTCTGAACTGTTGCCTACCATTTGGGTTCCATTCAACAGGATACATACTAACATTTATGAAAATGTATTCTGTCTATGATGACCAATTAAGACACAAGATTCGATCCATTGTATTTTTCATTTTGATGGAGGCACACAAGACTGTTACACATCTAATTGCATTAATTTAAAACCAGTAAGGAAACCAACTCTTAGCTTTCGTCTTTGACGGCCATCTTTTTTTAATCTCATATGTCAAAACATTGTAATTTGACCGATGAATATGTATCTTCAGTGGCTTAATATCTCCGAAATTTATTTGAATATCTTGTAATTTACTTGAAGAGCCTATTTCTACTTCAAAGATTGAGTTTATAATTCTGTTGATGCATTTCGCACTATTGTGTATTGATCAATGTTTACGTTATTTTGTAGATATTAATTCTCCAAGCATATTCTTCCTTTTGACAATAATTCTACTAATGCTTAGTTGAAGTTTACCTATCACCGCACTGTGATAGGGAGTAAATTGAGTATCTCTCATCTTGGTAGCAAATTCTCTTCGAATCTCTGTTAATCGTCTCACATACTGTTGATTTCTTAGAAAATTTTTTTGTTTAACTTCTTATATAAAGAAGTTGAAACTTTCTGCAGGCATAAATCAACCTCTTCTCTTACAGTTGATGAATTCATATATTCGACCCATTCTTCTTTATTGTTTGCCATTATTCTCCTCTGAAATTCTTAAAAAAGACTTTGTGATATTATGTAGAATATTGAAGATTGTTAGTAGGATTAGTATTGTGCCTTCAACTCAACTAGGTGATATTATTATTATCAATAGGTACTTCAATTCTTGTGAGCGTTTGGCTAAAGTTATCTTTCTGTAGTTTGGTTTGTAAGGATTAGTTTTGTTTTTTCGAGTTGATCACGGATTGATATCAGTTAGAGAACCATTGAAAACCAGCCAGGGAGTACTGGACGGCTGATTAATCCTAGTTTTCGGGAATCATCGGCAGTACGCACCCACTGGGGTTCGAACCCAGGACTGATACTGAACATCCTTTTTATTCTCAACTTTCAGATAGAACCAGAAGAAAATTCATAAGAATTTACTCTCGTAAAACTAAATATAAAAATTCTACCATACCACTATATTTAGCACGGGTGGTTTTATGTGAAGTGAGAGTCAGATGTTAGGATGGAACTTATAAACTTTTTAAATCAGTAATCTTAACTGCAAAGTATAAGCAAAGATTATTGTTATTGTTGTTATTCTTAACACGCATTTTTTGTCGAAGGAATCAGGTAAACAGCATCCTGGTTACAATCATTACTTAATTACTCATTACAGCAGTCATATATTGTCAAAATGAACCAGAGGGACTAATTGTAAGCCTGATTATTAGAACACAGGGTATACAGTTGATTACTGCACTATACAAAATTACTTAGACCTACCAATGAAAATTTTCATTTACTCATTGTTTCTATGCATTAGAAAACAAACATAGTCAAAAGGCAGGAGCAGGAGAAAGTTGCCTACTAACACCAATAATATTCTTAGCTGAGGTGGACTCGGTCGAGCAAAGAACTGCAGGGAGCGAGAAGATCGGAATACACTGAAATGAAAAGAAGGCTGCAGAAGTGCTAATCTTGATTACAAAGAAATGGATCATAAAAAGATCGTCGAGGTTGAGAAGGCAGACATATGTTGGGATAACGATAAGACTCTTGAAGATCTGGACTTAATGCATGATTTATGAACGACCTCACACATACTCAAAGACCCATCAGAGAAAATCGACAAGTCGTCAGAAGAGATAAGTAGCAAAGACAGGACGTTTAGCGAACTCAAAGAAGACGAAAGTCACGAAGATAACTAACCAACAACAACAACAAGCAACAATCACTATCAACAGAAGAAATTCTAAAAACGCCACTCCCTTCACTCACCTAGACAGCACAGTTACAACCACAGGTCGAAGGACGAAGGAGGATGTCAAAACCAGCCAGAATCGGAAAGGGCAAGACAAACATTCATCACTCTGAATTCTGCCTCGAAATCTCCTCCACTCCACAGCATAAAGAACAAAATTCGGAATTTCAACACCAATGTTAAATCAATCCATCCTTCTATATATGAGTCAGAAACTTGTTACGTGCATCACGAGGAGCATTTCCAACTGGCCGCATCATACTTCTAGAAACAGCTGCCTCCTCTGGCTCTGGAAAAGACCAGCGACAAAGAACTCTGGGAAAGAACTAACCTAGAACCTATCACCCGACCAATACGCCGAAGGAGAAGGAGATGGATCGGCCACATCCTGAGGAGACGGGCAAGTGACATCAGTCACCAGTCTGGGCCCTCATGTGAAACCCGGATGTGAAGCGACGAGTTGACATCGGGTCCGATGGTAATATGGAGGAGATTGTTTCAGGAGGAGATGACGACGTCTTGATGACCATGGGGCCAGCTAAAGAGAACTTCAGAGATCAGGACTGAATGAAGGTGTTCTGTTGAAGACTTGTGTTCCACTCGGAACCCAATGGAATAATTATAACAATGGTGTTATGTAAAGTAGGTGAAAGTAATAAAAAGGATAAAGGGAAGATCATTACGAACAAATTTGTATTCCTCAAGATTTCTAAACGATAGAAGAATGTAACAAGACATGCAGATATGAGATGACATAAGTAAGGGTTAGTTAGGTCATGGAAGATGTAGATGCGGAATGCACCTTCTATGAAGGCATAGATTAGGTTTACCCTTATTTACTCGTTTGTCTTCATCTTTAGGCATCGTATGCTAAGATTAATAGAAGAAATTCATCCAAATAATTGTCCGCCTCATTTATTTCTGTCCTGTACAATAATTGTATCTATTCTGAATAGTAGAAGTGGTAAATAATTGAAACTCGTAGACAACGCCTATTCATCCGGTCTATGATTTAACGTTATTTTGTCAATTCCTGAGTGTGTCGTAGACAAATCTCCAGTTATTCCATGTCAACTTGAATCATAACTGTGTTATAATTAATTAAATTGATGCTGAGTTGAATCTCTTCATTTTCCTCTCTCTTTAAACACATAGCTCAGTCGATCTAATTGAATTATTCCGTACACTATAGAATATTCGGCATCATATATATACATACAAAAATTCTAATTACTCTGACAATTCTCTTTGTTTTTGGCTAAACACATGTGTTTTTTATACATATGTTGTTTTGTGAATTATCCAGTTATTGTTATTATTGGCATTCAATGAAGAATAACACAGCCACCCCCCTCTAATTGTGCTTCCTATTTTATTCAGTTGTGTATTGATAAAACATCTGGGTTGTTTGTTGTTTTTTTTATTTGACGTTTGAATCGATTATTCGCAAAAATGTATTTATGATAACTTGTTTTTTTTAAGTTGAACAATGCTGTGAGACATAATTAAACTGTATAGCTTCTTTTTAGCACGAACAATGTGTACACAAAGCAAGTGTAGATGTGGATATATTCGTAGACTGATTTATTGTAATTATTCCATTGGGTTCCGAGTGGAACACAAGTCTTCAACAGAACACCTTCATTCAGTCCTGATCTCCGAAGTTCTCTTTAGCTGGCCCCATGGTCATCAAGACGTCGTCATCTCCTCCTGAAACAATCTCCTCCATATTACCATCGGACCCGATGTCAACTCGTCGCTTCACATCCGGGTTTCACATGAGGGCCCAGACTGGTGACTGATGTCACTTGCCCGTCTCCTCGGGATGTGGCCGATCCATCTCCCTCTCCTTCGGCGTATTGGTCGGGTGATAGGTTCTAGGTTAGTTCTTTCCCAGAGTTCTTTGTCGCTGGTCTTTTCCAGAGCCAGAGGAGGCAGCTGTTTCTAGAAGTATGATGTGGCCAGTTGGAAATGCTCTTCGTGATGCACGTAACAAGTTTCTGACTCATATATAGAAGGATGGATTGATTTAACATTGGTGTTGAAATTCCGAATTTTGTTCTTTTTGTGCTGTGGAGTGGAGGAGATTTCGAGGCAGAATTCAGAGTGATGAATGTTTGTCTTACCCTTTCCGATTCTGGCTGGTTTTGACATCCTCCTTCGTCCTTCGACCTGTGGTTGTAACTGTGCTGTCTAGGTGAGTGAAGGGAGTGGCGTTTTTAGAATTTCTTCTGTTGATAGTGATTGTTGCTTGTTGTTGTTGTTGGTTAGTTATCTTCGTGACTTTCGTCTTCTTTGAGTTCGCTAAAAGTCCTGTCTTTGCTACTTATCTCTTCTGACGACTTGTCGATTTTCTCTGATGGGTCTTTGAGTATGTGTGAGGTCGTTCATAAATCATGCATTAAGTCCAGATCTTCCAGAGTCTTCTCGTTATCCCAACATATGTCTGCCTTCTCAACCTCGACGATATTTTTATGATCCATTTCTTTGGAATCAGGATTATCACTAATGGTAACAGGTAGCTTCGTCCTACGCATATCTTCACTTCTCTGCATTTTGCTTTATAAATCACGCTACTTAATATTTAGCTCCGTGTGAAATCCATCAACAGTTCGATATTAGACCACCTGGTCCTAACTGGCCACACAGCCAATATTGTGAAGTATCATTCTATATCATTTATCATGTACCAGACAAATTACCAAAAGCATCTAGGTACCACATGCTCCAAAGAGCAGAAGCTACCGTGATTCGCGTGAAACAACCAGTGCTTTGTGCGCAAAAGAAGCAAGTTCAGCCACTATTACTACCCTTGCCGGCCTTCAAGTAGAGACTTTAAATTCATGAATTTGTATTATTATCTTTCCTAAGTTTTCTGATATTCAGTGTATTGTTTTGTTGATGCTATCGAATTGTAATCCACTGATGTTAATATTGATTCGATGTGATTTAAACAACATTAATGCCATTGATAGCACTAATTCATTCATTCACTATTATGTGCGTATATAACTATAGAACCTGATGCAGAAGGACTGATCAAAAACAATATTCCTTGTTCCGTAATCATTCTATAGAAAAATATTTTAATGCGCATTTGTAATCAAATGAAATACTTTAACTCATATAACTTTTTTTTTTGACTGTAACATTATTGTTAACAGCAGATGAAAAAAAAGACTTTTGCATATACTTCCAATGAAGAGAAGATTAACACCCTGCATATTTCTCTCCGACTGTGGAATGTCTTTTGTTCTTCTCCTCCTCTTCTCAAAGATAGTCATTATTGAAGCCAAAGATAACTGTATTCTGAAGGCTATTCAGCATTACACTGATCTATTGATGAAGAGGCTTATAGGCTTTGTGAATCTTTAAGCCTACTTTTATATTCAAAGGATTAATTTGTAACAGCTTTGGATTAAACGAATTTATGACCTGTAAAAAAGGTATGGATGGAATAAGGGATATTACATATAAAGTAAATAACCTAAACGAAAATTCTGAGTTTAAGTTTAGAATATATACAGACATTAACTGCAGCTGATTAGAGTTTTCATACATTTATTCCCCTTAATGAATTGGAACAAAGCAAAAACTACAGATTTTGCAGAATAAAATGGTACCACCTTTTATTTCGTTGCCTTCTCGTCAACTGCTTACAGGCCACAGTCATTATTAAATTTATATATCTACAAAAACACTTTCAACATACTTGCACAGGGTTCATTTTAAACAAAAATCAATTCATCAATATACGCATACAGTAATTATATATACATATATATATTACACATATAATATTAAATACTATTTCCGAACAATAATAATCATACACAATGGAAACTTTTCAGCATTTCGCATTCACATGAAAGAGAGATGAAAATATCCAGTTACCAGACAGGACAAACAAAGAGTGATAACCGCTTCTTTCTGAACGCATAAATCAGGTTTCAGGCACTTGATGGAAATGGCTTCAGCGAACTTGAGGAGAATCGAGCTCTTTCGCCTATTGATAATTTTGAACGACTTTTCGACGTCCACCTCATGCATGACCTGTGTATTTCAAGGAGATTCCTGGCGATGATGGCATTGTTTAAAGCATTTGTTCCCCTTAGACAAAAGCTTTTTGGTACATGTTCAGAAAATCGTAGATATGCTCTTCTTTCTGTCCTTCCTACGTAACTGCTCCCGCAGATTCATGTAAATTTGTATATTCAGTTGGAGTTTTTAACATGACAAGGATGGATATCTATCGATTTTTGATTGAACCAAAGAGCAAGTTGTTCGATAGACGGGGGCGAGCTTAGCTTCAGGATAGGCTACAGCTAGTGATGTACTCAGACTTCTGTTGATCATTGCTGCAATGTTTTTACCTTTATAACCAAGCTGAATGTAGATTGGCTTTTTACCCACTGTGATTTGTTTTACATTTGTGACTTCAGATCTTCCATACTTGTTGATGAACCTTTGAGGCTACCCACTGTTCTTCAACATCTTTTCAAGAAACTCAAATTTTTCCTCTAGTTTCTCCGCAGAGCATATTCTCCTCGCTCTATAATACAGAGTCTTGACTAGTCCGCGTTCTGAATCATTTGCTCTCTTTGACTGCGAATCTCTCTCTCTTCTATTTGATATTTTTGTGTGTCAATGAACGTCTCTTTATGTATTACTGACAAATCTTATCAGTAGCACACTCCACAACAGCATTATGAATACATTGACAATTACTGCAGATATCTCCTTCAGAGTTATTTTATTCATAGAAAGAACTAAGCAGTTGTTAAAGTAGTGGAGTTCAAAAAAAACGATCACCGTTGAGTTTACGTAAGCGGGATTACATATCGTATAGATTTCTTGGCGAACTAACAACCACTATGAATAAGACAGCGATATACAAACGTGACGCCAACCACGCCTAATTTGTTTCGGTATTCAATCCCCAGCCGACGCACTCCCCTACCTTGCTAAGCTAGTAATAACACTGGTAAAGAGGGAAGGTTGAGCATGAGACCAGCAACGCCATCCCGTAAAAATGAATACCACTGCTGCTGAAACCTCAAAGCTCTAGCTTGAAGCCCTATGTTCCATCGGGGACGTAAAGGAATAAAAAAGCACTACAGAACTACCACCCTATTCTATTAGGAAGAAAATAATGCGTGTGTAGAATCGTCAAGTAAATTAGTAATTGGTAATATATCGTCTGAAGGAAGTATTTTTCTATTCAGAGCACTATCTAATAACCTGCCATACCTTTTCTCCTTTTCTCTTAAAAATCCCAAGGCGGTAGGCTGAATCCTATTTGAAAATAGGCTCGAGTTCTAATTGCGATTCAGAGAAGCAATCGGATAATTAAAATAACATAAAACTAAGTAAATTAGATATATTTTGATGGGTGGAAAATTAGGTAGTTCAGTGATTTAAGCAGATAGCCAGAATTCTACTCAAGACAAAACTGGATTGAATTTCAGTTTAGGAATTGAGAAATGAACTTCTGAAAGTTGCTGAAGATATTTATTTTTTTGCTAGTCGATCACGAATTGATATCAGTTAGAGAACCATTGAAAACCTGGGATTACTGTCAGACAGCTGTTTCATCCTAGTTTGGGAATCATCGGCAGTAAGCACCCACTGCGAACCAGGGTTCGAACCCAGGAACTTCTTGTTACAAGGCAAGCTTGTATATCATTAGGCCACTGGGACCTGATTCAATTGCCCATGAATTCTAACTTCTACTGGTTCGTGATTTTAGCGCGACCCCAACCATTGTGGTAGGTGGGACATCCATCCTCACACTTGACATTTGGATGGACCTCACTGGTCACTAGTTTTCACTAGGACTCCAGGAAACTCCATCCTGTAGCAAGCCACTAGCGAGCATTGAACCCCAGTGGGCGCGTACTGCCAATGATTCGCAAAAACTAGGATGCAACAGTTGTCCAGTACTCCCTGCTTGTTTTCAATGGTTCTCTAACTGATAACAATCCGTGATCAACTCGTGAAAAACAAATCCAAACCTTACAAAACCAATCACAGAAAATTAATCTGATACTCATTAGTGACTTGCTACAGGATCGAGTTTCCTGGCGAAATATTTCCTGGAAAAAAGTTCTGGAGCATTTTGACCGAATGTTCATAGTGACCCGTCTGCTACACCACTGACACAAAAAATTTAGACTTAATAGTATGGAAAATCAAACCTTTCATCGATTAGTGTAACTGCATATGGTTTTGTCAGATGGCGAAAGTCAGATTACACAACATATTTTTTTTCTTTATTGCTTTACGTTCCCAGTGGAGCATTGGGCTTCAAGATAGAGCTCAAAAGTTTCGGTAGCAGTGATGTTTTTTTATTTTTACGGAGTGAGGTTGCTAGCCTAACATCCAACCTCCCCTCTTTACCAGCCTTACTACAGGATTAGCGAGGTAGGGGATTGCGTTGGTGGCCGGGGATCGAATGCCGAACCGCATGAGGCGTGATTGGCGACCATTTTACCGCTGTGCCACACAACGTATTACGTCATAGTTTAGTGACCTAGTCATTTTATAGTCTTCTCATAAAAAAAAAGAATCATGCAGAAAAGCAAATAACGTTCGGATCAAAGTACAGTTGCAGTAAATTCTTAGACTGGTGATTACCACGAGCCTGCTATGCCTTTTCAAGGCGATAAATTATTTTCCTTATTGTAAACAGAAAATATGCTTATACACTCATTACTGGTTATATATATATATATATATATATATATATATATATATATATATATATATATGAATGTAACCTACTAGTTATGAGTGGGTTTTTTGTCTGAATTCTCTAAAGTACCACTCTACGGGTGTATAAACATGAGTGGATGTTGTTTTTATGTGTTTGAGAAAACAGAGTGGTAATTATTATTATTATTTTTTGTATTTATAAATGAGACAGTGATGTGTGATTAATGCTGGGCACACTCAATAAAACTAACTAGCAGACAAGCAAAACACAATAAGTGTATTGTTGAAATCTGTCGAACGATGATGGTTTTTATAAAATTTCTGCTTTTAGTATTTCAAATAATCCTGTCACTTTCAGTACCATAAATTACTATAATAGATAGACCAGTAAACGTTAAAGTTTCTAGAGTTGAGATATTGATTTTGTAGTTTAGCTTCTATCTCAGTAAACCATTCTCAAATGACTATACCTTTCCAAGCTGTCTGAAGTGCCAGCAATTTCCATTAAATTATGATGTTTAATACCTCTCATTAAAACACTTAGTGTGTAGAGTATTTCTTAACCTAGTGAATTTTTCACCACATTTTATTGTTTATAATCACGTCAAGACGGATATATATATATAACTTCTCTGACACACTACTTATAACTCAGTTCTATTTCATTGTTAGATTTTAAGGACGGCTAGGAGATAAGTTAGTGACAGCCAAACTTGGCGTGCTTTCATCTCAGTATACTCTTATGTGTAGAATGAAGGAGGAGAATAACCACTTGAATTCCCCCTGGTAGTTGATTTTGTATTATCCTAATGGGGTTAGAGGAATTTTCTAATCGTGTAGGTTGTTATGCTTGGTGGTTTTAAGGATTTCACATATCAACTTTTTATTACACAGCTGGAATGTCTGCTGTAGTGTGTTTGTTATACACGATGCACGAAATTACGTTTCGATAGGGTTTATCCTCACCCGAATAACTCAAGGATGTAACTAACTTTTTATTAACCTCTGAAAGTGTTAATGCTTGTTCCCTCAGTTATAGGATTTTGCGTCATAGCAACGTCTTCTGGCCTATTCATTTGATTAACGTTCTGTTTTTCTTTCAAATCTAGCCAACTTAGGATAAACTGATGAGTTTCAGCTGGCTATCTCAACTTGTGTACGTAAATATATAGTCATGGAATATATAGTCTACTGAACATCACGACTCAAGAATTAAACATCTCAGCAATACAGATTGTAAAGTCTGATATAAGGCATATTATTATTATTATTCCCTCGGGTTCTGGGTGGAAGATAGGACCTCAACAACACATGTCCACTTCTTTCTATTTTTAACCGTCCTCTAAAAATGACTAGCTTCACGATTCCCCATAATCTCACGTCTCCTCCTACTCTTCCACACCAACACACTATCTCATCCATGTCACCCTCACTCTCACACTGACCACCCACTCATCACCTCATTACTTCCCATTGGGATTCCAATCGAGCGATGACCTCCATTGCATGCGATGTTATTCGACAGCCTCCTCAACGTATTCCTGACCAAACCATCTCCATTTTCTCACACATATTTGTTGAACAATCGGCTCTTCCCCAGTTGGTCTGTTCCCCTGCAAAGTTTTTTGTTTTTTTTTAATTCTTTCTGGACACCTAGCCGGCCAGCTTGCCATTTGATCTTCACTATGGGGTCAGCCAGCCAGTTAGCCAGTGAAGGTGGGAGGTGTTGATAAAAGTGTGAATCAGCTGGCTGTTGGAAATGCTTTTCGTGACTGACACGCACAGTGCAAGTTTCTGACCCATGTAGAAGAACCGACTGACTGACTGACTTCACATTTGTGTTGGAAATGCGAAGAATGTTGTTTATGCTGACTGATTGATTGATTGAGTGAGTGAGTGAGTGAAGCAGAAGATTTCTAGACTGGTTTCAGACTGATGAAGTCGTATCTCAGCTCTCCGATTCTGGCCGGCTGGCTAACTGGCTGGTATTAACATCTTCATCGTTGGTGTCCGACTGTGTGTGGTTGGAACCGTGCTTCTTATTCAGATAATTGAAGCTAGTAAGTAACCTTTGTCAAATCTCTCTCTGGTTGATGGTGATCTGTGCTGGTTTTTGTTGTTGTTGGTGATTGTTTTGGTGGTGGTTGGTTATCTTGATCCCTTCCGTCTCCAGTTTCTCTATGTTCACGTGGATTTTTGTCTTCTCTGGCTGGTTCATCAGCCAGTTTGTTGCTTTTCGCCTGTCTGCAAGTCTTCGAGTTTGCCTGACGTCAGACATATATCATCTGCGAAATCCACATCTTCTAGAGTCTTGTTACCTGTCTAATGTATTCCTGACTTCTTCCTGCTTTCACACAGTCTGACACACAATCTAGTCCACCACAATGAATTAAATGAGACAAAATAATCAGAAGAATGGAAGTAGTCAAATAAGATGCATTCATTAAGATTTTCACTAATTTTGCATCATTTTATATAAACCAGAGACACTGGGTTAGCTATCTGATTTATGTTTAATATCATCTTAGACTTATGGATTACATAATAATGGTACATCTGTGAATTTCAGGAAAACACAGTTACTTATATTTTAAAAATTCTCAGCTGTAGGATGATAAGGCAGGTATAGAGACCTGAAAATGAAATAACCATACTTCTTCTCATTATGTGTTTGAACTCATCTCCCCCACTAAACTTCATGTCCTGACGAAATACTGGCATAGATCTCAAAATGATTCTTGCAGCTTGATAATTGGTTGCCAGCAGTCATCAAGTTATGCAGAAGAACAAGAAAATACACGGCGTCATCTTATGTATTTGGATTTATAAAGTCAGAATGAGGTTACAACACTTCCGATAGGTATTTATTTTACCATTTACTGTACTCTGTACTTTTTGTCTGAATAGTGATGCGATCTGCTTCATATCCTCCAAAATCACATGAAAACTTTATCAACTTTAAGTTGTCCACCCAAAAAATTAATAGTACACTATATCCTTTTCTGATTTAGGTAACGTTTCAAGAGTTATATTCGAGTAAACGGTTCTGAAGGCTCTAAACTGTTAGATAATTGGTTACAGGATTTTGTCATGAGCTGATACTGGTTAGAAAACCATTGAAGTACTGGACAGCTGTTTCGTCCTAGGTTGAGACTCTTCATCAGTACGCCCCACCCCCAGGGTTCCAGCCCACGACCTTCTGGTTACAAGGCCAGCTAGCTCGTAGATCATTAAGCCACTGGGATCCGATCCAATCACCGGTGCATGAATTCCAACTTCTGCCAATTCACGACATAGCGAGACCGTTAGCCAATGTCATTTGCAGAGAGTATTTTTACTCTCACCCAACCTGTTGCACTCTACTGGTCACGACTTTCCACTAGAACCCAGCTAACTACCCACATAAAAAGGGCAAGTCACCAGTGAGCATCTCACTGATATTCATGTATTGGTTTGTAGGGATTTGATTGATTGGTGACAGGATTTCATCATAAGTTAACATTGGTTGGAGAAGCACTAGAAAACCTGGGAGTACTGGACGGCTGTTTTTTCCTAGTTTGGGGCTCTTCAGAAGCCGGGGTTCGAACCCAGAATCTCCTGGTTGCAAGGCGAATTAAGTAATTAAATAATCATTGGCGATATGAGTAACCTGTTCATAGTCATGTAGTAGAATAACTGAAGTTGTAAAATCTCCATTCATCTCTACTCATTTTACTTTACATACATATTTCAGACACCATATTTCATATGCTCCTTCTCATTCTCTTTATTAGTTCACATTGATAAATTGATACATTAAAAATGACGCATATTTTGGTAATGAAATGTAACAATCATTTTTTATGAAGTGTATTTCAATGAGTTGAAATATGTATTTCCATTTTCCTGTATTACGTAATCGAAATACTCTGTCTGTTTCAATTTATTTCTTTTTTTTTGCATACGACACCTCCATTTTTTTTAACGTCGAGTTATGTGATTTATGTAAAATGGGATTCACACTACTGAAGAAAATAAAGGTAAAGGATCATAGTAATTAACTGCTGCCTTCAGTTTGTTGACAAACGCTACAGAAGTACTTACAGTTAAAGAATAGTAAGTATCGTACAGTATTAGATGGTTGGAAGCAGTCGGCCGTAGGAAAACTTGGACCTAGGTGTCGTGCTAGTTGGCACTCACCAGTCAGTAAGGCGTATCTGCAACCTTGAAGGAAATCTGAGATTCTGAGATTCGAATCTGCGTCACCCAGTGCTGCAGGCCTGCTGTAGGACTCTACTGGCTACTTTTGATTAGACACCAGTAATTAGTGTGATGTGTTTAGTACTAATAGCATTAAATCAATGTGCACTGTGATGGTGAGCTATCTAGAATGATGGCCATATTACAAACCTGACTGATAGAATTCAGTCTGCACCAAAGAAAGCACTAGACATGTCACACTAGTTACTGGCTAGTGTCCAATCGAAAGTATCGTACAGTATGTTCTGCAGATTGATGAAAAAGGTCTTGTTAACTGTGGTCATAAGAGTCACAGTAGTAATTATTTAACCTTTCTTTTAACCAATTAACATGACTACACTTATAGCGTCAAACACTTCGTATATTGAGGTGTGAACGAATACATTTTTCGGAAGTGAATTATCGGACGACTACATTTCACCTGTTTTAATCCTGTATATGGATTCCTTTCAGACAGTATTCTACACACAACGGGACCTCTTGATGCAATATATCTTGTCTGATATTTCGTTAAGTAATTTTATTATTTTATTTATTTTTTTATTTTATTTTTGATTATAGCTTGATTCCACACCGTATTTTTGGTACAAGTATGGAATTTTCAGCGTGGATATCGGTAGCCCAAAATTCGCAGGCCGACCATAGATATCAGGTGTGCGTCGGCGTGGGCTCGAACCCCGGACCATGTGCATGGTCGGCGAGAGTCCTAGCCACTGTGCCACCGACGCAAGTAATTGAAATAACTTGTAGTTTACAGCATTAGAAGTTCTTTAAATAGACTTTCTGATTGTATCTATCAATTCAACCAACTGAGCTTGTGAAGTGATTTACATTGGCCGTTGCCCTAGGAACCTGATTATTTATGCTCACTCGTAAACATCTAACAAGTTAAGAAAATCTATTCAAAGAACTTTTACGAGTTGATCACAGATTAATATCAGTTAGAGAACCATTGAAGACAAGCAGGGAGTACTGGACAGCTGTTTAATCCTAGTATGTGAATCATCGGAAGTACGCACCCATTGAGATTCGAACCCCGAGACCTTCCGGTTACAAGGCGAGTCAGCTCGTATACCATTCAGCCACTGGGACCCGATTCTTCAGTCACCATCCCATGAATTCTAGCTTCTACAAATTCGTAATTTAGCGTGACCCCAACCATTGTCGTAGGTGGGACATCCATCCTCACACGTGACATCTGAATGGATCTCACTGGTCACGACTTCTCACTAGAACCCCAGGAAACTCCATCCTAGGATACAACAGCTGGCTATCCAGTACTCCCTGCTTGTTTTCAATGGTTCCCTAGCTGATATCAATCCGTGATCAACTCGTAAAAACAAAACTGGCCCTTACAAACCAAACTATAGAAAAGATCTAATTGAAATGAGTCTAAAAGAAGTTATCCCAGGAAACAAAATTCTTTGAAATATAGGCGTCATTTTCAATTTTATTCATTTTCTAAGCTGTTGTTCATGAGATTCAATAAATGGATGACCAGGATGCATCAACAATAGAAATTAAGATTTGGTAATTTGAGATTGGAACTGTAAGATGAATGCAACATGTAGAACACATGACAAATGTCATGAAGTTCTTGATGACTTTGTGTTGTTTGAGAAAGCAGAGGATCAGAATGATAAAAATAAGAAAATATTAATAAAAAATTGCTGGAAGAAACTCATGTCCCTCCTGAGATTCGAGGCGTTACCACTGACATAAGTGTAAAACATGGGCATTGTGGTAAAGTATAACTTCATTATAGATAAGATTTTATTTTTCTAAATTATACAGTGTTGTACAGTAATATTAACTGATGACCACGTTTCAAGCAGAAATTATCGCCCATTAAAAATATCGAAAAGGTCAAAATCAAAATAATGGTGAAACTAATAATGATAACATAAATAAGAGAGAATATAAGGCATCTACAGTGGTTCTACCACATAAGGAGGGGACACCTGAAGCTCTACGTAGAATTCTCAGTAAAGCATGAATTAGGGCGGCATTCAAACCTACAGACTCACCCAGGGACAACCACTTTAGGCTTAAAGACAAAATACCTTGCAATGAATGTGAGCTACGTAAACTATATAGGTCAAACTAGTGAGTCGGGGGTAGTCATATTGTCGAAAAGTAAGAATTTAGTTAAGGTAAGAATGGTTGGCCCCACTCGAGAAGATAAGTAATTTGGAAAAAAGCTCAGCAATTGCACTTCACGCATTAACTCACAACCACACAATAGGGTGGGAGAGGGTTAAAATTCTAAGAAGTAATCTATGTAGGTGGAGAGAGAGAGAGAGAGATTGATTACTGAATCCTGGTACATTGAGTCTACACCCAACATAGCACATGCAACAGAAATGACTCAATGCAAATACCAGAAATATGCATGGAAGATATTATTACCACCAGTCAGTCAAACCAGAGGAGGATAATAAATAGCCTCAAAATTCTATTTCAATTCAAACACATCACAACATTCTAACAGGTTACTTATTATGACTATAAATACACTCGTCTTATTTCCCATCTGATTTTAATTGATCAATAACACTCGTATTATTATTTCTGAATGTACATTATCCCATATTGATTTTTAATCCAATATCTAATCGATTCCACCCATGTATATAAATGAAGGAAAAAGTTGTGTGAGTGAGTAACTTGATATGATTATGAGTGGCAATAGTTTGTGCTCGAAACGTGGTCATCAGTTAATATTACTGTACAACAACACTGTGTGATTTATCAAAATAAAATCTTATCCATTATGGAAGTTACCATTGTCCTAGTGTAATGTGTATGTGACTGTATGTCCAATCCTATCTTTGATGCAAACTGAATTCTATCAGTCAAGTTAGCAATATGGCCACCACGCTAGGTGGCTCGCCATCACGGTGTACTGTGAATATCTTTGGTATTAGTTGGTGAATGATAGATGATAGAATTCAGTCTGCACCAAAAATAGGAATAGACACACACACACACACGCATTACACTAGTCACTGACTTGGTGTCCAATCAAAGACACATGGTATTTGAATGTAGCTCCTGTATAAAACAAAGTTGACTTATAATGTTATTATTATTATTATTATTATTATTATTATTATTACTAGTCATTCCTTGAATTCTGAATAGAAAATAAGCCTTCAGCAACCCATCACCATTTCACTCTCTTCACTTCTGTCTCTTTTTAGCTGGCTTGACGATCACGCATAAGCTTTCATTGTCTGTTCACACCCACCATTTCCTATTCACGATCCATTCGAGGATATATCTGGCGCGTGATGTCACTCAGTGGTCTCCTCGGGTTGTCTCCAGTCCATCTCCACTCCATCTGCATATGTATTCGGCTATTGGTTCTTCGGTGGCACAGCGGTTAGGACACTCACCGACCATGAATATGGTCTGGGGTTTGATCTCTGGCCACCGACACACTCCTTTACCTCACTAAGCCAGTAATAAAAGCTGGTAAGGAGGAAAGGTTGGGTATGAGGCTAGCAACCCCATCCTGTAAAATAAACGTCACTGCTACAGAAACTTCAAGCCTCTAGCTTGAAGCCCTATGTTACACTAGAAACGTGAAGGAATAAAAAAAAATAGGCTCTTGCGCGGTTCGTTATTGGAATTGGTATAATTATTAACAACGTCAAATTAATCTTTGTTTTTTCTGTCTAGTGTTCCACTAATTCTCACAGATTCTCATCTACAATGAACTGAATACTTATTTTTAAAGAATGACTTATAACGATGTCATATTCAGTATGATAACAAACAATTAACAAGCCTAGTTACCAGAGGATGTAGCAATATTCTACGAGGAAAGTATGATAATAGATAGCTGTAGGCAATCGGGCGGGCACAGGAAGCCTTGGAACTAGGTTTCGTGCTAGTTGGCACTCATCAGCAAGGTGTATCTGCATTCCTGAAGGAACTCATGTCCCTTCTGAGATTTGAACCCACGTCACCTAGCGAGTTCTGCAGTCGGAGACGTTATCATTGAGCTATTTGGGCTCACTGGCGATCGACCTCTTGTCAGACTGTAGTGGGTATTTTGATTAGACACCAGTAACTAGTGTGACGTGTCTAGTCCTTTCTTTTTGGTGCAGACTGAATTCTATCAATCAGGTTTCGCAATGTGGCCACCATTCTAGATAGCTCACCATCACTGTGCAAATTGATTTAATGATATTAGATAGTTGGAAGCAATCGGCAGGAAGCCTTGGACCTAGGTTTCGTGCTAGTTGGTACTCATCACCTGATACTGGTACTCACCTGACTGATAGAATTCAATCTGCACCAAAGAAAGGACTAGACATGTCGCGCTAGTTACTAGTGTCCAATCAATATGTGATAAATAAATGATTTAAATTATAATGACTTACAAACAGTGGGAATGTTTCCCTTCCCTACTTTTCTGATTCTCTGTTCTCATGAAAACCTAATTTCGCAGAAACTAAACATCGATTAGTAAGCATTTTAAAACGAAATAATTGAGCTTTACAGAATTCCTGAAAACCTAGAGAATTATGTATGGTTTCGCACAGGCAATCTCATGGGGTAGGATAGTAATCTAAGTCCTATCAGTAGCGTGATGAGTACAAAACAAAAAATGATCGATGATCAAAACATTTCTTCGATAATACCTAGTCGTATCAATGGGAAAGTATATTTGGATCTTCTGTAAATAACTGGATAATTGATCGAAAATCTTCCCTTAGCTGCATTTATCCCCCTCATTAATTAAATAGAAAATTGGACCAGATGATACGCAATGAAGCTTTCCGACAATTGTGTTTCACAAATCTCACAAGACAATTCTTCAATTAGCTAATGCATCTTAGATGTACAAAGTAGTCCACCCTTTCCTCGACAGCAAGAAATCCGCTCATTTCATCTCCACATCTCGTCTCTCTAACCTGACGTACCCTTTAAGTCTACGTGCTCACCTGTCCACGCTAACACACACACAAAGATGGCAACGAGTGAAACAATGAACTACACTAAGATGTAAATCAGTATCTTAATAGGAAAAGAAAAACCTGCTCTAATTCCAATAGGACTAATATGAAAGGAGCACACAGCTGATGCTGAGACTCCTATGACACCCATCAAGGGAGCTTTACACAACACCAAATTTCTACTTTATTATTCACTATGCCGCCAACTCGTAGGCAGCTGCAAAAATTGTTTAGAGGGAGTGTGGCAACTCAAACTGCTGCGTCAGTCAGTCAGTCAAATAGAGGGTGCAATTCACTTGCGACCAGTCTAAATCACTATACCATATCTCAAACCAACATTTTGCACAACTACAATAAAACTCGTTCATTTTGCACATTTAGGCAACAATTCATCATTGTAAGCATGTGTAAATGCTAAAATCATGCCAATCACTTCAATTTCACGTCGGATTTAACAATATTTCATAAAATCGACAATCACGTATTATACTACTGACAACATATCAGCGACACATGAATATGTGAAAATGGCGTGTCCAATGTCTTTCCGATGAGAGTGAGTTCGGCTTAAAATTCACTCTAAATCATGTTCGTCTGTACAAAATTTACATGTTTATATTCCTGGAAACCCTCATGAACCTTGATAACAATAACTTAATTTCAGAATACTCGTTAAACACACAACTGTTTCACTCTATTTAGTCTACGTTTTGCAGTTCAGTTGAAATAGATAACTCTTGTATACTTGATTAAACTAGAACCATTCTTATTCATTTGTGTTGATAAATAAGATATCATCTTTATCATGAGGAAGGCCATCCATAATTATGATTCTTCACTGTTGGCTTTCATGACAATCTAACATTAATTAGAGAACAATAGAAGTCCTCTCCTCTACCAACTTCCTGTGTTTTTTTGGATAGCGATTCCTTGTCTCACTTGTTGTTCCTGCCTAAGATGTCTACACTGGTTTCTTCCTAGGTCATGGAAAGACATTTTTGATATGTGTTTGCGGAAGTTTCACCGTTGATTTCGTTTAAATTCCCCGATCTTATCCTGACGACTTTTCCGGACGAATTTTTATCACTAGTTCTTCCAGTTTCTGAGTATTGGACACAAATGTTAGCCTATATATATTGCTTCTGTGTTGCATGCAGTATGTTCACCTTCAGTCACCAATATGTGGTAAAATCGTCTTCTGTCCTACATAGCACTTTTGTTGTACAATACGTATATTTGAGCCGTTAGACTTCTGGACTGTGTAGCTACAGAATTGCATAATTGAGGCAGTTTTTATTTCTGATGTTATTTTTTTCATTGTTTGATTCTACCAAGGATTATACTAAACATTTGATTGTGTTCGAACACAATTTTCGACAGTATGAAACTCACGGACATTTAGCCAGCTATAGACTAGAATGCATCACTTGCTTTCCTGTATATGCAGCCTGATATATTTGAATTATGGTCGCTACAGTATTCAGTACCCAAAACATTATGCCTGCTGGACCTACAAACACCTAACGAAAATATGCTACAATCGGATTTACTTTCAGAAATGCAGAAAATCCCCTGTTATGCAGCCTGTTCTCAAATAAATTCAGTTACTAACCCTCTTGAAACTGTATCTGAAATGGTAGTAGCTAAATTAAGAGTACTACGATTGAAGGAAAAACACACACAAGTTAGCTATTTTCAGTTTTCAGAATATTCAAAAGAAAGAAGTCCTAATAATCATATGATTATGTACAGTGAATCCTGCTCAAAACACTACCTAGTTATCAATACTTTATCACTGCGTGTTATACGAAATTAACTCATTGAATATGAAAGAAATCTTAAGTTTACGAAAAGAGTTGGGTATGTTAAAACAGGAAGAAAATATGACTGGAGTTTCCTTGTCAGCTGATGATGACGTTGACAATGAATGGCATAAAAGTATTCCCCCACATAAAAGTATGGAAACTAATTATGCCCTTGAAAGAATTGATATGCTTTATAGTTGCAAAACACAGAGAAATATAACGTTGTCGATGCTAAGTGCCTATCCAAAAAAAGTTATTCACCTTTGATGGAAATTTGGCGAATTTGGCTTGAAATTCATTAGGCATTTGGAGTTTTATGCTGCTTCTGAGGTGAAAGATGATAGACAGAATCTCGTATACCTGTTGAATTACTGTACAGATAAGACCAATGAAGCCATAGCAGTATGCATCACGCTTCCACCTTCACCAGGTTGTACTGAATCGTCTTTTTGGAAGGACACATAACATAGGCAAGATTCTTTCTGGATCAGTGGGCTACTAGACATATGAAGAAAGATTTCTAAACTTCATCTCACAGAAGTTTGGCAACCTATACAGAAGAAAACATCAGTTGGCTCTCTGCGTTCAAACAGAAACCACTGGGTTTTGATCAATCTGCAATCAAAAGGAATTGGATACCTTTTTTGGAGTCACTTAGCTTGGTGATTACATTGTGATCGTGACCGGTAGAAAAAGGTCAGAACAAACACTAAAGCCAAATCACATGGCATCAGTAATACACTAGCAATGAGTCAGTGTGTGCGTCGGTGGCACAATGGTTAGGACTCTCGCCGACCATGCACATGGTCCGGGGTTTGTGCCCACGCCGGCGCACACCTGATATCTATGGTCGGCCTGCAAAATTTGGGCTACCGATATCCATGCTGAAAATTCCATACTTGTACCAAAAATACAGCGTGGAATCAAGCTGTAAATCAAAAATAAAAATAAATAAAAATAGGTATAGTCGAATGTATAAAAGAACACTGTAGAAGGATATGAACAGTCAGGCAGCTGTCAGTTATTTTGATCTAGTAAATGTACGACAAGAGAGTAGAATTGGAAGTCTAGCACATACTGTATAAAATTATATGGTTATTATGGTTGATGAGATTAGTTTGATTTTGATTGCATTATTAAGTATGATGCAGTACTTTTTATTCATTGCATAAGAAAACCACTCCAGATGTCTTTCTTTTTAAGATTAAAGGCATCCTTTTGTTATGTATCCTGGTTATCTAGTAACTAAAGGTTAATTATAATTATTTTATTCCCTTTAGTTCCGAGTGGAACATACGACTTGAACAACACATCTCCACTTTCTTCTATTTTCTGCTGTCCTCTTCAGCTGAGAAGCTCCACGATCGCCAATAATCCTTCATCTCCTCTTCCTCCTAACCCCACTAACTACTCCATGTCATCCCCACACCGACCATCTACTTGTTGTTTCCCATTGGAATTCCACTCTAGTGATGGCTTGCATCGCGCACTATGTCGTCCTATCTACCTACATTTTCTCCAACATATTTTTTTGAGCGATTGGCCCTTCCTGAGTTGGTTTGTTCTCAGTCAGAGTTTTTTGTTGCTAATTCCTGCTGGCTACCAGGCCTCCTGGCTGGCTATTTGCTCTTCAGTATGGATTCAGTTAGCCAGGGAAGGTGGCAGCTGTTGTTAAAAGTCTACAATCGGCTCTTGGAAATGCTTTTCGTGACTGACAAGCAGTGCAAGTTTCTGACCCACATATAAGAAGTGGTTGACTGAGTTACTTCACATTTGTGTTTAACAGAATACGAATCTTGTTCCTTATGCTGAGTGAGTGAAGCAGAGGATTTCTAAACTGGTTTCAGATTGATGAAGGCTACTCTTGCCTTCCAGATTCTGGCACTGACATTGAAGCACATATAAATATATTCAGAGTAAATAGATCGTGAGACTAACTCATTACACTAAGATGGGTTAATAATAATAATAATTGTTTTCTTTAATTCATAGAGAAACATAGGGCTTCCGCCGCGCGTCTCCACTGCGTTCGGTCCTCCGTCAATGTTTGCACTCCGCTCAAAGTCTGCCTACACGCTTTCGTCTCCTCTTCACTTGACATCCTCCAAGTCACCCTTGGACGGCCAACTCGCCGCTTCCCTTTCGGGTCCCACTCGAGCAATGGCTTATCTAGTGATTTCACTTGATGGTTTCCTCAGAGTATGGCCAGCCAATCCACCTTCATTTCTCCCTGAATATGTGTTGCACAACTGGTCCCAGGTGAGTTGGTTCGCTCAACGCCAGAGATCCGTATTGCTGGTCTTTTCTCGCCAGCCATCTGATCTTGAGTATTGAGCGAAGATAACTGTTAATGAAGGTCTGTAGTTTGTTTGCGATGCTCTTCATGATGCGCAGTACAAGTCTCTGATCCGTATAGTGAGTAGCACTGACTTCACATTGGAGTTAGAAATCCGGATGTTATTTTTGATGGTGAGTGGGGCTGTTGACCTCGACACAGACTTGAGAGTAATGAAAGCTTGTATTGCCTTTCCAATTCTGGCTTTGATATCCTCGTCAGTTCTGTCCGCCTGTAGTTGACATGATGCTTCCCAGGTAGGTGGGTAAAGGATGTTGTTTCTTTCAATTTTCTCCCATTTATGCTCATTATTGTCTGCTTTTGTTGTTGACACTGTTGACCAGGAACCGTCATCACCTGCCGCTGTTTTCTCTATGTTCACCTGAAATTCTATCTTTGATGCTTATTCTACCAGCTTGTTAATTTCACTCGCATATCTTTCAGTTTGTGGGAAATCAGGTGTAAGCCACGTCACGTAAACCGTTAATGCCCAGCTCTTGCTACGCTGGGACTCACGCTGTTCCTCGAAGCTTCTCAGAAACGCTTAGTACGAAATGACGCAAAAAAACCAGAACCCAGTTTGGCGACTCGAGAATTATTTATTCTAACACCAACATATCGCCATTGTACAACTAAGCTTTACAACTAAGGTCTATGAACAAATATTACAATAATAAATCACAATATTGCTTTTGACGGTTGTCTCCTGACTTCTTTCTGAACAGCGACCGATGAGACGATGACTGGCTGATTGATGCTTCCGCGAAAATTGGGGAAGTTGGTTTTGAGCAAACAACCATGAATTGATCGTTCAATCTTCAACTACATTGACATCAGGCATATATAATAATAATAATAATGCCTGTAACATTCTAACAGTTAATTATTCATGTTTACTTGAGCGTTATATTACTATATTGATCAAGTGCTCTCACCAGATTAAACAAAACCCCCTAAGTCCTTGACTTTTCCTTATAATCTAGCAGTATTTACAGCAGCAGCAAAATTGGAAAGAAGTAATGCATTAAGATTTAAAAAATTAAGATGTGAAACTCAACGTAATTTTTTCCTCTTCTCTGTCCACTAACCAACTGCTTATATGGTCAATTAGGCGTAAATGCTTCAGTGGTTCTACCACTTACCCAATATATATATATATATATATATATATATATATATATATATATATATATATATAGTATCTCGAAGTAAAAATAGAGTAACTTTCTAACCTAATGAAGAACTGTGAAAGGATTGCTACTTGATTAAAAAGGGTGGGGTGGTCATTGAGGCAATCTTTTGTACAGAAATACAACAACAATAACAAGCACTCACGAGGTGGACAACACAGATGGCACTGAAATAGAAACCACGTCTGAAATTAAATATCTAGGCGTCATTCTATCTGCTGATCATTCCTGGTTATCTCATATCTTGATGATGATTTCTAAGAAAATATTCCATCTTACCTTCTACATCAAGAAGTTAAGACATTCTGGTATAGCCCAACCATTACTCCTACAATTCGTTAACTCTCGCATTCTGCCTAATATTCTCTATTGTTCCCCCTCAGTTTTCCAGGGCTGGCTACTGAAGAAAGACTATACCTTATTATGTAAGATGTTAAAGGTTGTCAGCAAGGTAAGCTATGTGCCACTTAACCAGCTTGTTAATATTCTGGTTGACAGGCACATGGACTCATGTGAAGATTTGGCTGAATCCATTTTATCTAACTCACAACACCCTCTTCATTCACAACTCTCCCCTTGTATCTCATCAGGCAGGCACACCAGAAGCCTATATAGAAAATCAGCATGTACAAAAACGCAACTATACCCTACTTAGCTCGTGTTCTGTGCGATAAAGAAAGCATTAGGCATGATACCTTTAACTTATTAAATAGTCAGTAGAACAACTGGATCTCGTCTTTTCGACTCATATCATTTATAGGTACCACGTTTTCTTCCTTTCTTTCTTTTCCCTTTCTTTGTCTCTTTTTTCTTCTGTTATGTGCTGCTTTATTTCTCTCTTCCTTACAAACTCTATTTCAAACATTCTTCTTCGTTCTCTCACACTCTGCATATCTCGACCTCTTTGTTACCGCTTACGCCAGTAAATATGCTAGCATCTACTTTTCTAACACCTTCAAACATTCTGTTCACTGTTGGCTTTGCTACCGATATGCTAATATGTTGTTGTCAAAACTAACGGAGATTACCCTTAATCTATGTAGAATTTTATTTATTGTTAATGTACTAACTGGATGCAGTACTGTAGTAAAATTCTGAGAATTCCATTCTGTATCACAAGTAGTGTTTTGGAATAAAGCAAATTATTATTATTTTGTTCAACACAGTCTCTGATACAAAACATCGATAAACAGAATTATCTGATTCTATGTTCTTAGGAGATAGGCGTTTCACCTCACTTCCTATCTCTCTCTCTCTCCCTCTCCCACTGATAGATACATCTTTTAAAAATTGGTACATACTCATTTTAATATTGATTTATTTCTGTTTATTTGTTGTTTACTCAATGTGTTTCGTTGTTTGTTTTCTTTTACTGCGGAAACTAGTTTCCTTTCTATCAGTGGGATATACTATGGGTAAATTTTGTGTGTTAAACATAAACTCAAACAAAGAATGATGACCACCCTCTATATGCCAGCATCTGTGTAACTGTTAATCATTTGGGTTTTTCCCCTATTACTTTTTTAATTGATCCACGTGCTCTGGCGTGGGCTACTGATAAGATTTATCAGGGTAATGTTCGCTGACACACAAGAATATCAAATAACGGAGAGATAAATTTGATATCAATAAAGAGAGTAAATGATTCAGCGTTGTGTGAGACGTGAAAAGAAAGACAAAAATAGGACAACACGGAAGATCTGTGCAAATTACGGTTTGGAGATTAGGTATACACAATTTTGCTATATAGAGATGCCAAATTTCAACCGAACATTCTATCATCAAGACTTTCGTCTTCTACTGTTATAATGCTACACCAATTTATTCTAATTCTATGTAAATAATTCTGTAAGACAGTTTGTACCATTTTCAAAAATCGGTTTGTAGAGATTCTGTTTGTTTCGGGTTAGACCATGAATTGATATCAGTTACAGAACCAAAAAGTACTGAATAGCTGTCTCATCCTAATTTGGGACTCGTCAGAGGTGCACACACACACACACTTGGTTTTGAAAACAGGACCTTCCGGTTAGAAGACCAGCCAGCTCGTAAACCATTCAACCACTAAGACTCGATTCTTCATTGGCCATCCCATGAATTCTAGCATCTACCAATTCGTGATGAGTTTAGCGCTACCACCAACCAATGTTATAGGCCGGACGTTCATCCTCACACTTGACTGGATGGACTTCGCTGATAATGATTTCTCACTAGAATTCGACACAACTAGAGAGTATCAGATTAAATTATATCAATTAGTTTGATGGGATTCTACTCTTACAGGTTACATCACGGATTGATATCGGTTAGAGAACCATTGAGAACCGGGGATTACTGGTCTCAGTGGTTGAATGCTATGCGAGCTTTCCTTGTAGCCGGAAGGTCCTGAGTTGAAACCACGGTGTCGGGTACGCACTCCCCATGATTCCCAGGAACTAGGATAAAACAGCTGTTCAGTACTCCCTGGTTTTCAGCGGTTATTTAACTGATATCTATCCGGGGTCATACTTGAAATAAATTTTTACCACTAACCATACCTTACTAGCTTTTAAGTAGTATAATGTTCAGTTGATTAGTTTTGTCATCTAACACTGTGATTCGGATAATGAATGCAAACTTTTGTAGCTCTGAATAAAATTTAAAGGAGGCTTTATGTAAAATTTTAACGTTAAAATTCCAAACAGAATAAAAATGAGAAACATGTAGAGATGAAGACCAGTGATGAATAATATCCCAGCCTTCCTGTCAATCAGTTTCATTCGGTATGTAAATATTGTGGCATGCGCTAATGATATATGATTTATCACTAGTGCATAAAGTGACGTTCATCGACACACACAAAATATTAAATAATGAGGTGATATATTCGCCATCAAAGAGATCAAATGATTCAGCATCGCAGAGATACATAGGACACGTGAGAGGTACACAAAGAAACGCACATACACAATATGAAGAAACGGTGGCAGAAGTAGCAGGCACAACATGGAAGATGTGTGCAAATGGTGCGTTGAAGATAAGGTGTGCATAATTTGGCTATATAGAGATACTAATTTACAAATAAGCATTCCTTTAACAAGTCTTTCGTCTTCTACCGTTACAATATAAAGCATATATATTGTAACGCTATTTTGAAAAATTCAACATACTAGTCGTCTGCCTTGTATAAGATTCAAGACATTTCAGCCTGAAGAAAATAAAGCTCCTCAAGTATTGGTTTGAAGGGATTTGATTGGTTACAGGTTTGATCATGAGCTAAGATCAGTTAGATAACCACTGGAAAATCAGTGAGTACTGGACAGTTATCTAGCGGTAGGTCCTAGGTTTGAATCCCAGAGGGTGAGTACCGATGAAGAGTTCCAAACTGGGTCGAAACAGCTGTCCAGTACCTTTTGGTTTCTCAGTAGTGATATGAGCATGCGACTTAACCTGTAAATGTAGATCTGTTTACCGAAGATAGAGCTGAAGCTTATAATTTTTTGGTACTTTAAATGCACGCCTCGATGTTATTGAGCACTAAGTGAAAATATGACGGAGAAGATTTGTAGCTCAGGTGGATGATTTCGATGTCGATGTGTTCTCTGAGCTGGGTAGTTAATTTGTGAAGCTTTCATCGCCACCTACTAGGGGACATCTTCAGCGCATACTTCAATTTATTGAAGTGAGCTCTTAGATTTCTCCACGAGTTTATTAATCATCTCCCCTGGTGACCTTGGACGTGATTGGTTGTTTCTGTGTGTTTTCACACCTTCTAGGTTACTTGTATTGGAATTGATTGTTTCTTTGACTTGAACTTTGTCCCTTTGTTTGTTAGGTTTCTTTCTTATCCGTTGATAAAGTTTGTCTCTCTCGATGTGTCTATTGATTGATGATTCACTGGAATGCCAGGCTTCTAAAAATTCTCTAGCATTCTTGTTGTTTCTTCTGTCTAATATTTGAACGTTGGTTGTCCCAGTCGAATTGATGTGTGTGGTTGTCTGTATGTAGTGATATGAGTAATGGAGTGGATGTCATGTCTTTTGACGGCTAGCTTATGATCGTGGATACGAAGACGAAAGGGACGTCCAATTCGGCTAATGTAACTAAAAATCAATTAGAGTTCTCAAACCGTACAGCCTCTGAAAAAGTTATCAAACGAAAATAAGTTAAGATAAATGTCATTTTTTTGAATCTAGACTTTAGTTATATTCAGCAGTTTATTTTGAACTTAATAACCAAAAGATCATATAGCCATACATCGATAATCCTTCTTAATCTTCCAGTATTTCTTATGATGTAATCATATACTAGATTATTAATTAGTGTATAGCTGTTGAAACACCTTAGGAAAAAGCTAAGCATTATTATTAAGACGGAGTTATTTACAGACCGGAGGCATTGGTTGCTCAAAGTTATTTTGTATCATAAACAGTGAGTATGTATTCCTACAGTTTACTGGAATTCACAACTATTACATCATGAACTGTTCCGACTCTTAATACTATGAAGGATGTCATATAATTTCTCCGGAAATCCTTATCGTGGAATAGAAAAGAAAACAAAAAGATACAATTTGTAGTTCATTTGAAGGAGTTACTTTATTATTATTATTATTATTATTATATTTATTATATCATGTACGTTTCCTACAGATCACGTAAACTTTCACACGACAAAATAATAGCTGTATGAGAGGTAACAGCTAAGCCAGCTGTCACAGTTTTGACACAAAAGATCAAGTACAGATAATTAACCTAACTTAATCTATGGAGTTATAACCTTATTTCATCTAATATCAATAATAATTTACTTTCAAGTATTGGTTTGTAGGGATTTGGTTGATTGGTTACAAGATTTCATCATGAGCTGACATTAGTTAGAGAACCGTTGGAAAACCACCACTAAAGTACTGGATAGCTGTTTTGTCCTAATTTGGGACTCTTCAGCACTTCGCACCCACCGGCTGGGTTCGAACTCAGATCCTTCTGGTTACAAGGCCAGAGATCTCCTAGACCATTAAGCCACTGAAACCAGCCAATCCTATGGCCCATGAATTCTAACTTCTTCCAATTCACGATATAGCGCAATCACTAGCCAATGTCTTCGGCGAGTATTTGTCCTCACACCCGACTTGCTGCACCCTACTGGTCACGACGTCCCATTAGAATCCCAGGTAACTACCCACCTGAATAGGGCCAGTCGTCAGTGAGCATCTCATCGGTATTCAAGCGTTGGTTTGTAGGGATTTGATTGATTGGTTACAGGATTTCATCATGAGCTAACTTTATTTGCTTTATTCTAAAAAAGTACTTATGATACAGAATGAAATTTCCAGCATTTGGTACAATATGCCATCTAATTTACTTTAAAAAATTATTACATTGATAACAGTGACTTTTTTGGTCTTAACGGTAACAATAAAGTTAAGGATATGCTAGCAGTATAGAACAGTAGTGGTAATAACTGAAATTATAAAGTAATAGCAATAGTGTCAACATAATTGACAAACAGAAGAATAAAGAACCATTTATTTCACTAATTATATGGTAACTCGTAGTTCTCAAGCTTAACGCTTTCACCATCTCATAGAATGCAGGCCGAATAGGGTACCCTTGAGTTTTTTTGTTACTTAGTTCTATTATTATTATTCCCTTGGGTCCCAAATGGAACAGACCGCTTCAACAACACATTTTCACTTTCTTCTATTTTCAGACGTCCTCTTCAGCCGGCTGGCCCCACGATTGCCCATAATCCCTCAACTCCTCCTCCTCCTCGCTAACACACGATCTCCTCCATGTCAGCCTCGTCGTCTCCTATTCGAATTCCACTCCAGTGATGGCCTGCATTGCTTGCGGTGTCATTCAGTGGTCTCTTCAGCCTAAGCCCAATCTCCATCTACATTTTGTCTCCTACATATTTATTGAGTTATCTGCTCTTGGTTGGTTTGTTGATTGATGGTCATTGGTGCTGGTTGTTGTTGCTGTTGCTGTTGATCTTCATCACCTCCAGTCCTGTCTTCTCTCACTGTTTCTTCAGCCGGTTTGTTGGTTCTCAGCTGCAGGTCTTCGAGTTGTGTAAGCATATAATCTCCTATAATGAATTCTACTCCTACTTGATGAGACGCCACAAGGGGAGATTAGTAAACAATTGATATGTATCCACATATATATATATTTATGTGTGTGTATGTTGGTCTCTAATTCTATTTGCTCGCTTAGTCTGTGACCATTTCACTGGTATGAACTTGTCTCCTTTATCAATGTATATTCTCCTTATATTATATATAATATGAGTGTTTGTTGACAGTCCGTTGCTTGGTGACATATATCCATATATGGTTGTTGATATGTCTGCTATATTCGCTATGTATATTTGGATCGACACTCCATTATAATTAGCCATTCATGTTAAGACTGTCTAATGATTTGTTCCCACGCTTTGTCTGGAACATTCATATATATTTCGCATTCACAATCTTGTGACTTTACTTACTTACCACTTGGTGTGAGACCATTTATTTTCGTCTCCTTGTGTTTGGACAATAGAAGTATCATCGCAAACCTAGTGGTCTTCTGATTTCCGCCTTCTCGCGTCAGGACTATTAGTTTCTCGACCAGTCCATAACAATAATTTAGCGACGAGTACATAACAACAATACTGCTTATGTCAATTTCTCACATGAATTCAGATGTCTGTCGACTACAACAATAACCAGTTGACTAGATGGCATGTCACTTACTCTGCCCGGCATCGAATAATACCCTAGCCAAAATGACATAGGCCGTTTTGAGTAGCCTAGTAAATATTAAGGTAGGGAAATAAAGAATAATAGGCAAGATGCGTGAGTTAGCAGACTATAAAAAAGTAGAGGTTTCATTTAAAAAAAATAATAATAATACCTTTACTTTGCATAGTATTTATATATTGCACAGAATTTTCACAGGAGTTTATTGCATGATATTTTCCCCCTTTGTGCAATATCTTCAAGTAAAATATTAATTGACAGTGCATCCTGTGACACAATGGTCTCTAAACTGAAGAACAAACCATTCCATTATGATAAAGCTGCGTTGTCACCATCAAGAAATCCATCCACGATACCTAGTTGAAATCCGATTGTAGGATGATCAGAAGTGCATTTTGAGAGTCAAGGACATAAGTGAAGAACAGTTATCGCATTTATTGGGATATGTCGCCACCTACAATCAGGCCATTTCTCAAGTTTAGTAGGAACTTGCAAATCAGGAACTTGTAAACACTTTAAATACACATAAGAGTAGATAATACCACTAGAGGTCATACATCAATCGATTAAAACAAAGCGAAGGAGAGAAAATATGTACCAAGGAGAGATGGAAGATTTTGGTAGCCCATGTTTTAAGCAGGCCGCCAGTGATACCTTACTGTCTTAGATTCTTAATGTGGAAAATTAAATGAAATGGTCTCTTAGGAATCAACAAGATGTGGGATAACCAAGAAAGGTCCGAAGAAAGAACTATTCCAAGGTATATAATGCTTGTCTTAGTTTTTTATTTCAGTGACCTCTCAGCCACATGCATCTTGTAAACGGACTAATTCGTGTATTTTTCATTAAATCTTGAAGGTAAGGTTAACTAGTACTACCTGATATTTGGAAGGATCAAATAGAAGAACATATAACCTAGATCACTGGTTGATTTCCAATTCAGTTTGGAACAGTCAGATAGGGAAAACCAATAGATAATTTAAAAAACACATGTGGAATTGGATGTTAAACATCAATTGTAAATGTAGTTGTCTAGACGTGGAAATGCGATTATATACAAAAAAAGGGTGACGTTATTCAAATCAGTTGACTAGACTACTCATCCAACCAATAGATGTTAATTAACACAATGTTCACCATCTGATCAGTGATTATATTTGTTTAACAGACGGTCACATTGTCCCCTTTCCCTAAGTTGAGTTCTTACTGAATAGATGTGTTATGGCCTATTTCCCCAAATCCTCTTGAAATCAATCAACTCCTTGCAAACCAATACTTCAGGACTAATTTAATCCTCACTTGTGACTCAATACAGGATGAAACTGCCTGCAATTCTAGGCAGAAATCACAACTAGCGAGGTCCACCAAATTGAGAGTTAGCACAAATACTCACCAATGATATAAGTTGGAGGTTACAAATTAGCAGAAGTTAAGATTCATACACCGGTCACTGAATTCCATTTCAATCGCTGAATGGTCAACGAGCTCGTCTTTGTAACCTGAACTCTGTGGGTTTGATCTATCGTCGGACCCATGCTTGCGTACTGATGATGAGTTCCAATCTAGGACAAAACGGTTACCCATTTCTTCCTAGTTCTCAATGGTTTTCTAATTCTGGTCAGTCCTTGATGAAACGTGAAATTACAGGAATAGCCAGTTATGTGGAGGAGATATTTTTTTACTTAGAACGACAGATTATTTATAGAGTGACAAAATAAATAGTACTTGTGTGATAAACGTGACAAGTTGAAGGCAGATTATTTCAGACTTATAGACAGAAGTTAGGATTGATGGGTTGGCTATTGGATTCCATCCCAGTGGATCAATGCTACACAAGTTCGCCTTGTAAGCTGAAGGCATATGGATTCAATCGTTGGCACAGTCATGGGTGCGCACAGCCAAAGAATGCAAAGTTGGACGAAACACCTGCCCGTTCTACCTGCTAATTCAATGGTTCCCTAAGCGAAGTTAATTCTTGATCAAAACTGAAATAAATCAAATCTCTGGTAACCAACACTTGAAGATATAATCTAATGCTGACTAGTGATTCAGTTCACGATGAAATTTCCTGAAGTTCTAGTTAGAAGTCAAGATCCGGAGAAGAGAGACCTCAAGTACTTGAGAAATGACAAATATCAGAAATGATGAGCCAGTTGATTCCTTCCCATTTGCTGAGTCGTCAACAAGCTCGCTTTGTAATCTAATGATCCTGTTTTTTTTATCGGTGGTATAATCATGGGTGCATATTTCTGATGAGTTCAAACAGCAATGAACAGTACTCCTTGATTTTCAGTGGTTCTTCAGCTGAGGCCAGTTTATGATCGAACTCGAAGTCAGTTAAACCTAAACGTGAAAATACTTTTCATCCGTACACCTATGGCAAAAAACTTGAGTAAACGAAACCAACTTTTCAAGAGAGTTGGTTTGTCAGGATTAGATTTGTTTTTACGAGTTTGAACACGGATTGATTGATATCAGTTAGAGAACCATTGAAAACAAACAGGGAGTACTGGATAGCTGCTGTTTCATCCTAGTTTTGGGAATCATTGTGACTTGCTATAGGATGGAGTTTTCTGGAGTTCTAGTGAGAAATCGCGACCAGTGAGGTCAATCCAGTCAAGGTGTGAGGATGGATGTCTCGCCAAAGACATTGGTTGGTGGTCACGCTAAAAGTTAGAATTCATGGGATGGTGGTTGAGGAATTGGATCCCAGTGGTTGAATCGTCTACAAGCTGGCTAGCCTTGTAACTGAAAGGTTTTGAGTTCGAACCCGAGGGTTGGGTGCCTACTGCCTATGTATGATTCGCAAACTAATGAGATGAAACAGCTGTCCAGTACTCCCCTGCTTATCTTCAATGGTTCTCTAACTGATATCACTTCGTGGTCAAACTCGTAGTAAACCCACTTTTCTAAAATTCACATTAAAATATCTAAATAAAATGAAAATTTCAAAATTTGAGCTTTTTTCAGTCTCCATCCATAAATGATTTAAATAAAAAAAAAATCATTTTATAAATAGTAAAGACAAAATGAAAGAGAAAAAAAAAGAATAGACATGGCATTCTTATTTTAAAATTCATGCAATTCATTTGTCATAACGACTATCTTTTGTTTTTGTTTGTTTTTTTTTCACTTGCCTTTTTTGAGTTTTCCTTCCTTCCTTTTTTTCCTGAAACAATGCGATAAAAGAAAAATTTCAGTGACAAATATTTTTCACAAAAAGATAATCCTAAAAAATCGAAAATGATAAATTGTGTTTTCGAAAATAATTAAGGGTGATGAATACATCGTCAAAGTGCTTATGATTAAGTAAGTTAAGAAGTAAAACACAAAAAAAAGAAACAGAAACTTTTTCATTAAAGTTAAGCGCAAAACATGATTAAAGCTCAGTATTGTCCTGACTAGCCAATGAAATGTAGAAGCTCCATAAGACGGTATATCGTCTTATTAAGCTTATTACTATTATAATACTGTTGAGTAATAAAAATGCAAAGATCTGTATATACATATAATGTAAAAGGATGACTTTTTGTGTGGTCTTTAAATAGTATACTTTATGAGTCGATCACCGATTGATATGAGTTAGAGAATCATTGAAGGCAAGCAAGGAGTACTGGACAGCTGTTTCATTCCACTAGTTTGGGAATCGCTGGCAAAACGCACCCAAAACCCGGGTTCGAACCCAGGGCCTTCCGGTTACAAGGTTAGCCAGCTTGTAGATCACTCAGCCACTGGGACCAGATTCCTCTATGACCATCCCATCAATTCTTACTTCTACCGATTCGTGATGAGTTTAGCCTGACCACCAACCAATGTCCTCGGTGGGAAATCCACTTTCATGATTGACTAGATGGACGTCACTGGTCACGACTTCTCACTAGGACTCTCCAACTGATATCAATCCATGGTCGATCCTTACAAACCAACTATAGAAAGGTATATTTTATGTTACCTAAGAACTCTATTCACGAAAGGTACATTTTTGCAATAGCTTCCTTAATTATCATGGAATTTGTATTTTACCCATGAGTTGTAAACAAACTGGCAGTTAATTCAATTTTAGATTTTCCCGTCGATTGATTGGACTGAAGTGCTCGGTCTCAGGTTGACACGTTGGCTTCTTGTACAGATGCTTCGACGATGTCTGGGCATGTAATTAGGATTCCATGGCTATTCGTCATCCACCAATCAACTTATAATTACATGCCCAGACATCGTCGAAGTATCTGCACAAGAAGTCGACATGTCAACCTGAGACCAACCACTTTGACCCAATTTATAGATGGGAAAATGTAAAATTGAATTAAATAATTAATATGATCTATTGCACGAGAGGTGGCTCTCGTGACTCAAGTGGTCTAGTGGATAACGCTTTAGCGTTTGAATCTGTGGACACTGGGTTCGAGCCTCAGTGGGAACACCATCACTGGCGAATGTAAGTACATCCGACTAACTAATGAATTCCAAATAAGATGAAATGTGCGTTGTCCTGGATTCCACTGCTAGTCACCATCCACCAATGAAACTGGCATTGTAACTTAAAAGTCCTGAGTTCTATTGCAAATGGCATAATTGGTGCAAGCTACTGAAAAGTCCTAAACTAAAGCCAAACAGCTTTCCGGACATTTTTGGATTTAGTGCATCAGTGGTTCAATGGATAAATGCTCGCCGACCAAACATGTCGCCAGGCAAAACAACATCCCGACGGGAACTTCAAGGCTCAAGGCTTTAAGAATTATACTCCACTTGGAAAGCAGGGCACTAAAAGGCACTGATATTCACTTAATTGTGTCACCCTTAAAATTTTAAATCAAATAATCCTAAAACAATAAGTTGTCTTCTGTTTGAACGCACAACTATTCTTAGGTTTTAAATGAGAATAAGTAATTACAAGTGGATTTAAAAGAGGCATGTATTGAATAATGTATACATACCACAATCCACAGTTAAGATCTGAAATTCTCTGAATATGTAATTTTTTCTTGTCCTATATTTCTGGTTTTACTTCTGTTAAGAGAAACTCTTTATATCTAAGGTAACTTCTATTTTGCTTCATAATACAGTAGTCCAGGCTTTCAAGTATACCTTATTAGAACCAAAACTGTGTTTCTATCTTCAAAGAATAAACAACAGTATACGCTAAATAATTATGTATCTGAGATAAAAGTTTAATATTAAATCGTATAACAGTGGTGTGGAGTGGTAACAGCGTATAACGTTGCACAGTTTTCTGATTGTTAAAAACTAGATGAATAATTAAAGAGATTTTCTACTCTTCAGAAGTAAACGAAGTTAGAGACGGTTTAATACATTTATTCCCTTAGATGAATTTGAATAAAGCAAGAACTAAAGTGGTTCAGGCAGAATAATATGTTACCATGCTTTGCTTTTTTTTTCATAGTCTCCTCATCATCTGCCTACAGACTAAATAAATTATTATTATTAAGTTTACGTACAGAAAAGTTTTAACACACTTGCAAATTGTATGGGATGTCAGTTTTCAGGAGGTCCTACACTTAGTGAACAGTTATCAGAAAACTACACTTACATAGTTTCTACACAGGTAGTTCAAGTTTAAACACAGTAAATGTATGCATACAATGGTGAAGGAGTTTCACAATAAAGACGAGAGATGCTTAAGATGATGAGTTACTGATAAAATGGATGACAATGTACGGAATTCAAATCAAATCATGTGAAGAAGAGACAAGCAAAATTACTCTATATTAAAAAGGGGCGAGGTTAAAGACAAAGATTAAATAATCAAATGAAAGAGAGGATAGAGACATCCAGTTACGACCAGGAAGGGCAAGGAAAGACTGATAACTGCTTCTCTCTGGACACATACATAAATCGGATTTCAGACGTGATTGATAGAAATTGTTTTGGCAAACTTTAGGAGAATCGAGCTCCTTTGTCTATTGATAATTTTAAAGGATTTCGTGATTTCCACTTCATGGCACCCGTGTCAAGGAAATGCCTGGTAATTGCACTATTATAAGAGTTTATTCCCTTGAGACCCACGTAAGCTTTTCAGTACATGTTTAGAATGCAGATGTGTGCCTCTTCTTTTTGTTCTTTGAATGTTACTACTTCCGCACATACACGTAGATTTGTATACAAAGTTGGAGTTAACATGAGAAGAGTATCTGTCGACTTTTGACTGCACGGTGTTCATGCATTATTTTGACTATACAGAAAGAATGTAAACAAACAGTTATCAGAACCAAATATATCTCAGGCGAAATTCGTAGTTTGTGGAAACAGTTTTATACTGAACGTTTCCAATGGTTAGTTCTCTGAAAATAAATCGTTGGTGAAGTGTATATATAGCAGTGAGTATGATTGTTTTCCATCAGTTTACTGAGTAGTGAACATAATGACTACATTTCAAAAAAGTGTCAGTTCAAAGAATACTAGGGTGTTTTATGTGGCTTAACTATATGATCATAGGGTGCAAATTACTGGTTATCAATTTTCTATAAATACTGAATGAATACCAACCTTGACGCCTATACAAAAAACTTGGAGGATCTGGACTTTGCCGTTGATATAAGTCTGATTTCCCACAAACTGGGAGATATGCAAGTGAAAAGCAACAAGCTGGGAGAAAATACATCAAAGATAGGAAGGAGTTCAGGTGAACATAGAGAAAACAGAGGTGATGAAGATTCCTACAGCAACAACCACATTTAGCATAAATAGGAGAAAACTCAAAGAAGCAACCTCCTTCACCTACCTATCCACCTACATGGGAAGCATCGTTTCAACTACAGGCGGATGGAACTGATGATGATATCATCAAAGCAAGGATAGTGAAAGCAAAGCAAGCTTTCATTACTCTCAAGTCTGTGTGGAGATCAGCAGAACTCAGTATGAAAAATAAGATCCGGATTTTTAACTCTGATGTGAAGTCAGTGCTACTATACGGATGAGAGACATGCACTGTGTGTCACGGAGGACACTTCGAACAAACTACAGACCTTCGCCAATAGCTGTCTTCGCTTAATACTACTCAGGATCAGATGACCGGCCAGAAAAGATTGGGGATCTCTGGGAGCGAACCAACCCAGTAGGAACTAACTGTGTAACAAATAAGCAGGAAGAAATGGAGGTGGATTGGCCACACTTTGAGAAAACCATCAAGTGACATCACACACCAGGCCATCGCTCGAGTGGAACCAGAACGGGTAACGGCAAGTTTGTCATCAGTGCGAGGGTGACATGGAGGAGATCATGTGAAGAGGAGATAAAAGTATGTGGGCAGACATGGAGCCAGGTGAAAACGTTGGCAGTGAACTGAACGCAATGGAGATGTGTGGCGGAAGCCCCATGTTCCTCTAGGAATTAAAGGAAACAATAATAATATAATGATACCAACTAACAACATTAATAACCATCCAAATTACTCCAATCTTTTGGTATGAATACCACTGGTAATAATATGCATTGTGTGATTCGTTCGAGATGAGTATTTAATCCGGTAAAGAAGCAGCTGAGCTTCATTCACACTGAAGTTACTTGAAAGCTGTTGTTACGGTGAATAGGTAAAAATATTCATTATCTTATATTTAATTATGTATCTTTAGATTACGTATGATTCCATAATGGTGTGATTCTCTTGAATTTCTTAAGAGATTGTTACAGTTCCAGGATAAAACGTCCAAATCAATGCCTATTGATTATTGTGAGTATATATGTTTGATTTGTATACAATTGGTGGATGGTGGCGCATCCTGGATTCCACTGCTAGCCACCATCCACCAATTGTATACAAATCAAATCCCCAGACTTCGTCGAAGCATCTGCACAAGAAGCCGATATGTCAACCTGAGACCGAGCACTTTGGTCCAATCAATCGACGGGAAAATCAAAAATTCAATTCAATAATTAATATGACCCGTTGCACAAAAGGTGGCTCTCGTGGCCCAAGTCGTCTAGTGGATAACGCTTTAGCATTTGAAACTATGGGCACTGGGTTCGAGCCTCGGTGGGAACATCATCACTCACTGAGAAATGCAGGTACATCCAGCTGACGAGTCCCAAATAGGACGAAATGCGCATCCTGGATCCCACTGCTAGCCACCATCCACCAATTGTATACAAATCAAATCCCCAGACTTCGTCGAAGCATCTGCACAAGAAGCCGACATGTCAGCCTGAGACCGAACACTTCGGTCCAATCAATCGACGGGAAAATCAAAAATTCAATTCTATATATGTTTTATTATCGATGTTACACAATTTACTTGTTAATTTTCTAAAGCAATGGCTGTGACGTCCAACACCGACTCTTCATAATTTGAAATGATCTTTGCATCATACTTTATAGTTGTCCGAAACTTAATTGAGACACTCACAGTCACAAAACACTCCAAAGACAGTAAAAATAACATTATTCTTCAATGAAACTGTGGTTCCATTCAACAACAACAACAACGACAACATCGAATACTCAAAATTACCTCAACATAGTGTCGTTAGGCTACTATGCAGAAAGGTAACATTCTAAGTATAAAACAAATACTTAGAATTAGGTAGAATATTTCCAAAAAGGTGGGATCAAAACTCCGTCCAAAAGAAACACACACACACACACCACACAATTCTCAGAAACATTTAAATGTCAGAGTGACCTTAGTTCAATGCGTCGTACAAACACAAGGAGAAGTATCAAAATTAAAGATTAAACAGGGACAAAGAAGAAGTCAACATATAATTTGCAAATGTCGAAATAATTATATATAGTTAGTTAGAACACCCAAATAAGTATAAATGTTAGGATTAAATCATTTGGCGATATGGATTCTTCAAACAATTATTCCGTAACAATGACTCTCATATTGTTTAAAACAATGGTAATTGAACAAAGAATATTGTTTCCCATATCCTTCTCTTCATCAGGTCTTACAGTTATACACACATTATGGTGAATGATTTAGTGTTATCAACAATACTAATGTTGTTTAAATAACATCGAATCAATAACAATAAAATTAATATCAATGGATTACGGTACGATAGCATCAAAATAACAATACACTGGATATCAGACAGCCAAATTAGAAGAAATAATAATACAAATTCATGAATTTATAGTCTTCACTGAACGCCGACCAGGTCAGTAGTAGTGACTGAACTTGATTCTTTTTCACACAGATCACTGATTGTTTCACGCGAATCGTAATAGCCTCTGCCGGTTGGAGTATGCGGTACCTAGATATTTCTAGCAATTTATTTGGAACTCGGTAGATGATAGAGAAGGATTCTTTAATACTGGCTGACTTTGTGGTCGATTGGTCTGGGACAGGTGGTCTAATATCGAACTGTTGGTGGTTTTCACTACACCTGTATTAAGCTAGATTGGGTGATGATCCCGAGTGAGCAACAAAAATTAAGTTCAAGTGTTGGTTTGTAGGGATTTGATTGGTTTCAGGATTTCATCATGAGCTGACATTAGTTAGAGAACCATTGGGAAACCTGGGAGTACTGGACAGCTGTTTCGTCCTAGTTTGGGACTCTTCAGCAGTACGCAGTTCGAATCCCGGTGGGTGCGTACTTCTGAAGAGTCCCAAATTAGGACGAAACAGCTGTCCAGTACTCCCAGGTTTTCCAATGGTTCTCTAACTAATGTCAGCTCATGATGAAATCCTGAAAAATTAAGTTCCTATAGCAACGGCGGATATAACTCGCTCCACAAGCGCAGTTGAGTTGGTAGGTACAACTGGAAGTGTCTAGTCTAGATACTTCATCTTTTAGCCAAGGAATCACCATTGGTCGTGTAGAGAATAAGACGTGTACTTCGCCAGCATTAAAAGTTCTTTCAACTTTCCTACTGGCCAGTAACTGAATGCAACATGTTCAAGATTTCTACTGAAATAAAAATTTTTAAGACAGAGTAGAATGAGATTATAATCTGGTTAATCAAAAGGGGACTAGGTAGCAAAAAAGTGGCTTCAAAATCTCGTTATAGCACTGTTTATGACAGCCGAATTAAATATAAATACCGACTTAAACTATCGACAAGATGACAAGAACTTATAGTCGGCATATGACAAGCAAAGGATGTCATACTGGCTGGTATAATTGTCAGACTAAAACCCTTTTTGGTTTTGTTTTTGAATTTTTAGTTATATTTGTTAAAAACTGTAGTCATCATAGAGTTTAATATTTTTAACTGACAAGAGGAAATATAACAACTTTGTCTATAGAGCTGTGCGACTCTACTAGTGAAGGTTACACAACCTGGTCTAGAATGCCTCTGTTGAAATGCATTTCAGTTATAACACTAATCATTAGGCATAAACTATTGTCAGGTATTCGTTCTATGTAGATTTTGTTTGATTGGTTGGCGGATTTCATCATGAGCTGGGCCATTGGATAGGGTGCCAATGGCTACGAGCTCGCCGGCCTCGTAACCAGAAGGTAACTGGTTCGAACCCTGGCGGTGGGATCGTACTGTTGAAAATTTCCGAACTAGGACGAAACAGCTGTCCAGTAATCACAAGTTTTCCAGTGGTTTTCCAACCAAATAAACTATTGTATCATTACAAACAAAAATTCGATATTGGACCATCTGGTGTAAACCGACTACAAAGCCAGCCTTCTTTATCATCTACCGGGTACCAAATAAATTACCAAAACCATCAAGGTACCGCATGTTCCAAACCGTAAAGGCTATCGCAATTTGCGTGTGCAAAAGAAGCAAGTCTAGCCCCTACTACTGTCCTGGCCACGTTTCAGTAGAGACTATAAATTCATGAATATGTATTGTTATCTTTCCTAATTTTTTGGACATTCAGTCTATTCTATGTCGATGCCACTGGACTGTAATCTACTGATATTATTGATTCGATGTTATTTAAACAGCATTAATGTTGTTCATAACACTAATTCATTCATTCATTCACTATAATGTATTTATAACTGTAGAACCTGATGATGATTGGGTTATCGAAAAGAGTTCTCTTTGTTCAGTATCCATTGTTTTGGAGATTTAGAAGTATCAAGTCGTATTTGTACATTCTGTCCTCAAAACACAATCACTCTCAAACATTTATATTACATGTCGAACATAGAAACATAAAGAAATAATACGAGTTTGCATAATCTGAATACAAGTTAATGAAGCATTGCTTCCAAAACGCTACATTAGTCTAAAGTCTACCATTGAGAACAAGCAGTGACTTTGATACCTCTTTAAGTGTTATACATATATATATATATATTTGCCTAAATCATAATGTTGTGTAGCTTTCCATCCTAATTTGTTTATTAGCTGTATCACATAGTGAAACAGTATAATTCACTAAATGGCATTTCGAACACAATTCATTGTTCATAATGATATCAGTTATAATCGCACAACTTCTAAACTTTCGTTTTATAGTTCTCTTTGTTCTTTCTTATTCGTCGTAGGGGTAGTAGAATTTTCCAGATGTCCGAGTGGACAGGTGTTGAATCATTCCTATTACACGTGTTGATTCGATGTTGATTCAATAAACAAAGCTTCCGTTATCAATTTCTCCCTCCACTCTGTTACATTAGATTTTAAAACTGTCGTCTTTTCCCATCCATCCTGTTGTATGGTTGTGTGTAATTGCTTTGAGTGAGTGATATGGCTGAACTATTCTCCGGATTTCTTATTTTATTCGGGTCATATAATTTAGATTTTGCTAGGTTTTGGTGCTGCGCTAGCCAGATTGCACCTGTTCTACTACTCTGACCTATGTATTTGGCGTGATAATCATTGTAGACAGGGTATTAGATAAACTAAATTGTTTTGTTTAATTGGCTCCACATGATCGTTCAACTGACAAAGCATGTTTCTAATTGAGTTTATGAGTTTAAGTGTCACTTCTATTCCCTGGTTGTTAAGAATTCTTCGTAAGTTGGCTTCCGTGGTTCCTTCTAAGAAATAGTGTCCATTACAGTCCTACAAGGGTCAATCGCCAGCCCAAATAGCTGAGTGGTAGCATCTCACGCTGCAGGCAGAAGTGGGTGAAGCCGGTTTGAATCTAAGAAGGGAAATGAGTTCCTTCAGGATTGAAGATACACCTCGCTGACTGGTGAGTGCCAACTAGTACGAAACCTAGGTCAATCAAGACTTCCTGTGACCGATTGCCTCCAATCACATGTAAATTTGTGTGGCTTTAAGTTAACGGAATATAGAAGCTATCGAAAATGGTGTATACTGAAATGCTAGTTTTAACTCATGTCATCTATGCATTATCTCGGTTAAATGATGGTGCGGTCGCATGGATATCAAACTAGACAGTACGTGATATTTTGAAATAATTCAGTAAATAGATGGCATATGATGATAATACTTTTGAAACGTATAATGATTATTTTTTAAAAATTTGAAAAAAAACAAAAGACACATAAGTGATCATGTGAATATATTTCAATCAACACGTATAATTTTCTTAATTTAAACGTTCACTAGCCAAGAAGCGATCCAATGACACGATTAGTTAATATGCGAGTAAAGGTGATATCGGTGGCATAGTGGTTAGGACGCTCGCCGACCATGCACATGGTCCGGAGTTCGATCCTCGGCCGGCGCACTCCTTTACCTCACTAAGCCAGAAGTAATGCTGGTAAAGAGGAAAGGTTGGACATGAGGCTAGCAACCCCATCCTATAAAAGTAAAACACTGCTACAGAAACTCTTCAAGTCTTTAGCTTGAAAATCTGTGTTCCACTGGGAACATGAAGGAATAAAAAAAAGGTGATATCGAAAAAATCTTCTGTAAAATAGATAACGACACATGCAGTCATCAACATCATAATCATCATCACCATCATCTGCTCAACATATCACATTTATATTAACTAATACATTTTGATGTAGTTCTTTAATTCGAAATCTGATTAAAAAGCTTACATGTTTTATATTAAGTGATAGCTAAAGCTCAAACGAAACACGTTGATAATGAACTCAGTAAGGTGAAAATGATTTCCGTATTCTAAATATTTTTAACCCTGAGTATAACCATGTTCAAACCTACATTCAGTTAAACATGGTACTGCTTACCTTTTTTATCACTTGTTTCAAGTGCATTAGATAACCTAGAGAGTTATGACTGGCGTCACAGATGCTAATACACTCGTTTACTAACAGGAATTTGTGTTTGTTTTTTGTTGTCTTTCTCAGGTTGCTATAAAGTGAATTCTAAAACCATCTGAAAAAAAACTGATGTCGACTGGTGATGTAACTTGATAATAATCAAATAGTTAAAAAAAAGCACTTGAAAATTAGAAAAAAGACAACAGATTGAACGAAGAAATATACTCCTTTTCAACTGATCACTATTCATCATTTGACTCTACACTAATATGTAGTTGCTTCTGACATCAGAATCCTTTTACCAATCAAGTAGTTATTTCAGTTAATCAGTTTTAGTTATTGTGGGAGGGCGGTTGGTGAAATTAAGAGGTTGAAAGTTATAAAACATCATAATTAATAGATGTTAGTAACAAGATATCTAGGTTTTGAAGAAGGGGTGAAAACTGACTAGTTACGGAAGACAAGTCAATTCTTAGGCCTTAACAACAAGTTATTATGCAATAAGAAATTTGTTAAATAGAAGTGGTGACTAGGAAGAATAGGATGACTCAGAGGAGTTACGCAAGACACAAACAAGTTAATAGAATTGGCTAGAACTGTAAACATAATAAAATAACAAAGTCTAAAGGTAATCAAAAGGGGAGGCGAAAAAAATCGCTTAACTGCTCGTGCAGAGCTTGTTACGTTGAGCGTACGATCAAGAAAGTTCATCGTCAAATTTATGAACACCTACCCATAATGGTATTGGTTTGGCAAAAGTTCGAACAAAGCTATAGGCAGCTCAATACTACTAGTTCACCTCGTCGATACTGGACCTCAAGTTGACTCCAATAAAACTTTTGAAGTCATCATCCAGCTCTTCTCATGGTCTACGAGAACGACTTTTACATACAACAGAGTCAATCGGAATTCATCTGGATAAGTCAAATCTGTATGTTCAGAAGAAATTTGTACAGCCTTTTTCTTTGCCATGGCCAACTACATAAGTTATTAGGATTTTAAAAACGACTTTTCCCATCCCCTTGTAACTACTTTTTAAATTTGTTTACAATTCTAGCTAATTCTGTTAACTTGTTTGTACTTTACGTAATTCTTCTGAGTCATCCTTCTTAGTTATCATTGCTATTTTACAAATCTCTTGGTTATATATATATATATATATAATAACATATTAATAACATTGCTTTTTCACACAGATCTTATACAAAACTACTATATAGCCGTTCCACTAGTTCCTGTCCATTCTACACGAGCTTATTGATTAGTCATTATGCCACACTTATTACGTCATGCCAACTTCTGCCTCTTTTCTAATTTCCAGTTAGTCATCCCGTCTAGGTTACACCTTTCATTATGTAATAAATTTTTCGAGGATAAAGTTAACCGCTATCTGATTGGTCTAAAGATTTCTTTGTTAAATATAATTACGATTGTACGTCAGCTTATGAAAAAAATCTTTGAAATGAAAATTTTCTTCGCTGTTTACACCATTTCCTGAAAGAAGCGCAAAGTTAGTTTGTGGTTATCGTGATTAATTTTGATTTTCTGCGCATATTAACTCCATGTCACTTCATTCCTGTTGATGAGATTACAAATTAGGTGTATTTTCAGTATATTTACAGGTTTGTCGTTCACTCATTTCACTGGATAGATGAAAAGTTCCCGGAAGAAACACAATTATTGAAATTATTGAAAGCCAGTGAGTAATAGATGACTGTTTCGTCCTTGTTTGGAACTCATCAGAACTACGGACACATGAACCCACCTGCTGACTAACTGATGTCAATTCATGGTCTGATTTGAAACTAATTGAATCCCTGAAAATGAGCAGATGAAGATTTGTAGAATTAGTTTCAAAATCGCTAGTTATTTTATATAAGATAGAAGATATTGAAGAGTAAGAGTGACTCGATCTAGCGACTGATTTTCAGCTTGTACAGTCTCATACAATTTTGTATGACATGGCAGAAATCTAAGAAAGGGAAATGTTACATCTTATCTCTGGAAATTCTAGTCTTGTTTGGCTCTATTATTGTCATATTCTATCCTGCCTTATCTCTTTCTACTTTGCAGTTTTTAATTTTGATTGATGACTTATTATTATTATTATTTCCTTTAATTCTTAGAGGAACACAGAGCTTCAGCCGCGCGTCGCCACTGCGTTCGGTTCTCTGCTAAAGTTTTCACCTGGCTCCAGGTCTGCCCACATGCTTCGCATGACCTCCTACAAGTCACCCTCGCAGTGACGACCAATTCACCGTTTCCCCTTTGGTTTCCACTCGAAGGATTGTCTGATGATGTCACTTGATGGTTTCCTCAGAGTATGGCCAATCCATCTCTATTTCTTCGTGCTTATTTGTTGCCTAGTAGGTTCGCCCTTAGAGATCTCTGTTGCTGATCTTTTCTGGTCAGCTATCTGATCTCGAGCAGAGTATTCAGCGAAGACAACTGTTAATGAAGATCTGTAGTTTGTTTGAGCTGCTCTTCATGACACGCCAATTCTCTGATCCATGTAGTGGCACTTACTTAACATTGGAGTTGAACACCCGAATCTTATTTTTGATGATGAGTGCTGTTCACCTTCACACAGACTTGAGAGTAATGAGAGCTTCTCTTGCTTTCCTGATTCTGGCTTAGATATCCTCGTCAGTTCCGCCTGTAGTTGAAACGATGCTTCCCAGGTAGGTAAGTAGAAAAAGGAGGTTGTTTTTTTCGGGTTCCTCCTATTTATGCTGGCTGATTGTTGTCTGTTGTTGTTGTTGCTGTGGCTGTTGGTGTTGGCCAGTAATCTTCATCACCTCTGTTTTCTCTAAGTTCACGTGAAGTCCTATATTTGATGCTTCTTCTGCCAACTTGTTGCTTTTCAATTGCATATCTTTCAGTTTGTAGGAAATCAGACATATATCATCGGTGAATTCCAGATCGTCCCCTTTGTCATGGGAAATCTTGGAATGCCCCGAGGTATAGTAAAAACTCAGCTCATGTTCAAATGTATTTAAACAATTTTCAAGTGTTAATTTCAGGGATTTGATTTATTTCAAGGGATATCATTAGTTAGAGAGCTACTGGAAACCAGAGTACACTGAACATGTGTTTCGTCCTAGTTTGGGACACTTCACTAGTACTCATACATGTCCTCATTGTGGATTAAACTAAGGTTTTTCATGCAATAAGAAGAGTGCATTAATTTCCGCAAGGTTAAGTCATCTATAATTCAACACTTTGAAAATGTGAGATGAAAGTTATGAAAGTACAAACTTGAGTTAATGATAATAATAATAATTTGCTTTATTCCAAAACACTACTTATGATACAGAATGGAATTCTCAGAATTTTACTACAGTACTGCATCCAGTTAGTACATTAACAATAAATAAAATTCTACATAGATTAAGGGTAATCTCCGTTAGTTTTGACAACAACATATTAGCATATAGGTAGCAAAGCCAACAGTGAACAGAATGTTTGAAGGTGTTAGAAAAGTAGATACTACTAGCATATTTACTGGCGTAAGCGGTAACAAAGAGGTAGAGATATGCAGAGTGTGAGAGAACGAAGAAGAATGTTTGAAATAGAGTTTGTAAGGAAGAGAGAAATAAAGCAGCACATAACAGAAGAAAAAAGAGACAAAGAAAGGGAAAAGAAAGAAAGGAAGAAAACGTGGTACCTATAAATGATATGAGTCGAAAAGACGAGATCCAATCGCTCTACTGACTATTTAATAAGTTAAAGGTATCATGCCTAATGCTTTCTTTATCGCACAGAACACGAGCTAAGTAGGGTATGGTTGCGTTTTTGTACTTGCTGGTTTTCTAAATAGGCTTCTGGTGTGCCTGCCTGATGAGATACAAGGGGAGAGTTGTGAATGAAGAGGGTGTTGTGAGTTAGATAAAATGGATTCAACCAATTTTTCACATGAGTCCATGTGCCTGTCAACCAGAATATTAACAAGCTGGTTAAGTGGCACATAGCTTACCTTGCTGACAACCTTTAACATCTTACATAATAAGGTATAGTCTTTCTTCAGTAGCCAGCCCTGGAAAACTGAGGGGGAACAATAGAGAATATTAAGCAGAATGCGAGAGTTAACGAATCGTAGGAGTAAGGGTTGGGTTATACCAGAATGTCTTAACTTTAATAATAATAATAATGATTTACTTTATTCCCAAAACAGTACTTGTGATACAGAATGGAATTTTCAGCATTAATCACAATATTGCATCTAATTTCCTCAAATTATAAATAAAATTAATCACACAGAAAATTTTCCACACTTACAATAGAGGTAGTGTCAAAAACATTCAGCATATAAAATGGAAATAGCAATAATAATTATAACAGCTAGGGTAATAATAATAAGAATACAAGTGAAAATTACCGTTGGCTTGTGCCACGCAGTATTGTCAATGTGGTATAGAAATCCTAACATGTTTAAAAATATTGAATATAATGTTCTTTCTACATGATATGGTGAAGGGAAAAACAAAGATTACAGCCGTCATGGAGATAAGTTGGTGTTTGCAATTATGAGAGTAAAAAAAACAGAGAAGTAACAGGACCATAAATATAATAGAAATAATAAAAGTAAAACTTGAAGGTATATAAGGATGGTTGGAGGAAATAGTTTATTTACTAGATGAAAAAAGGTTATTCTTTCCTGACACTATTTTCATCACATAAAATACGTGCCAAGTATGGTATCATAGAATTCTTATACTTCTTGATGTAGAAGGTGAGACGGAATATTTTCTTAGAAATCATCATCAAGATATGAGACGACGAGGAATGATCAGCAGAGAGATATTTAATTTCCGACATGGTCTCTATTTCACTGTCGTCTATGTCGCACACCTCGTGAGGTGAATGCTAACCAGTTTGTGTAGGTCACATTTACCCCTAAATGTGAAACTGACTGTTTGACATTTAGAGGGATTTAAGGTTAAACCGTTATCCTTGGACCACTGGCTGATTTCTGATAAAAAGTCATTTAGTTTGGAGCAGTCAGACACTTTGACACTTGACAAGCAAAGATACAGTCAGGTCGTCAGCATATTTGACAAAATTAATGTCGTTTGAAGATGGTAAGTCATGTAGAAAGAGAGAAAGAGAAGATAAGTGGGGAGAGTACAGCACCTTTGGGGACACCAGCTTCAGTGAGCACATCAGAGGAAGATTTACCTTTGTATACAGTGTACTGCATTCTATTTGAAAAGTAGAAATGCAACCAGTATGTACACCATCACAGTAACACTTACCATATTTGTGTAGGTAAATATATAACACCAAAGTCAACTACTCAGGAATGAACCGAATAATAATCATGTAAAACAGTCCAAAGATAAATTGATTATCTCATTCAAACATCCAGGCAGAATCTAAGGCACTGATTAGTTGTTGTTGTTTTTTCAAGTCCTACAGACTTCAGTTCACGCTTTCATTCAGACAAAAATTTGCATACTGAAATGGGGCGAAGATTTATGCAAAACAAAAATTTCAAATTTTACTCCATCAAGATCGATTTTCTTCTAAATAAGTTGGAAATTCATTAGCTTCCAGTGTTCATTTTTATTTGTACAATAGCCTGAAAATACTTTCACACTGAGTGACATGTAAAACTTTTAGACTTTTTTTTTCAGTAAAACTAGTCTATAGAACATGATTAATGTTATGCCGGTTTAATAAGTGACTATCAGACTGAATGCATTGAGCAGATTTCCGTCTAAGATATAAATGTAATATAATATGAGTGGCAGTATATTGAAAAATGCATTCAGAATTATCAGTATGCTTGCTTTATTACAAAATAATAATAATAATAATCGATATATTACAGGAAGCCATACTGTTTCACTGAAAGCATGCTTCAGTACCTCGCAATACTTTTTCTCCATTTCCTGCACATACACAAAAAGAATTCACAGCAGTAGGTCGTGTTGCTTTTGAATATGGGTGTGGATACAGATTGCGATTCATGGGCGTCATTGGAGATTAAAACAAAATAAGAGAGAGAGAGAGAAGGAGGGAGAGATAATATAATGCATCTGATGAAAGGATGGAAAATTAGCTAGTACAGTGATATAAGCAGGCGGCTATCTGTCTGCATTTACTTTATAGACAAATATTTTACAAACGTGAAATATGAAAGGAAATATAGTTTTTGAAAAAAAAACACACCCTGATTTCAGATAATTATGTAACGAAATGATTTAAACGGAAAACTCACACAGCAACATAAAAAGGCAAACTTATGATTTCAAAATATACAAGTATTGGTTTTTGTAAGGATTTTGTTTGATTGGTTGGAGGATTTCTTCATAAGCTGACATAGGTTAGAGAACCATTGGAGAACCCTGTTTAGGACTCCTCATCAACGCTCACCCACCGGGGTTCGAGTCCAGGGCCTTCTGGATCGGACCCAGTGACTTAATGGTCTACAAGGTCGCTGGCTTTGCAGCCGAGAGGTGATGGGTACAAAACCCGGTAGGTGTGTGCTTCTGAAGAGTCCCAAACCAGGACGAAGCAACTGTCCAGTACTCTAGTGGTGGTTTTCCAATGGTTCTCTAACTGATGCCAACTCATGATGATGAAGTCCTCCAACCATTTAAGTATGCCTGATTAAATAATATGAGCAAGGCTGATTCAACAAACAATCACAGAAAAGTTAACGTGGCAAAATATGATTCGCAGATAGAGAACTCTATTTGTCGAGGAATCCCGAAACAACCAATCAGATAACTGCGCTTGTCTACTTGCATAAACTATAATAATGTATGTGAAGTATGTATAAATACGTGTTGATTTTCATAATAAAACGATCTGTTGCCTGGCCCTTGTCTTCTGTTGTTACAATACTATGACCGAACCCAAGATACAAAATAATTATTATATTATTATATTTTGTATTATTCTTGTCGGTCAAAAGACGCTGGAAACAGATTTCTTACTAACATCTTATGAGTTTTGTTTTTTCCCATGAGTAAAGCTCCTTCCAATTTAAAGCAAACCTTTCAGGATAGTACGAAACTAAGCAGTTCGTTGGTTTTTAAGGATTCGTTTTGTTTTAACGAGTTAATCATGGATTGACGTCAGCTGGGGAACTATTGAAAACAAGCAGGGAGTACTGGACAGCTGCTTCATCCCAGTTTGAGAACCGGATCCCAGTGGCTGAATGGTGGTATACGAGCTTGCTTTGTAACCGGAAGGTCGTAAGTCCAAATCCCGGCAGTGGGTGCCTACTGCCGATGATTCCCTAACTAGGATGAAACAGCTGTCTAGTACTCCCTTCATGTTTTTAATCGTTCTCTAACTGATATCAATCCGTGATCAACACGTTAAAACAATTCGTAAGTTTGTTTATTTCCACTGAATTTCCTTTTCTGGAAAAGTGGGACGATAAGTGTTTAGTAGACGCACATTTTTATAGCATACACAAGATGGTGGGCAGGATGAACATGAGATAACTCAAGATTGAAGATTCACTTTACTATTGAGTACTAATCAATACCAATCTTAGATGTGCCACTTCTTTTCAAATTCATCTATAGCATATAGCACTGAAAGCAAATCGATAAAGCATTTCTAACTTAATCGTTCTCCTTCTGAAGTTATTAAAGTCTTCTCTGGAATGCTTACAATTCAAATATGATATAATATGCGGTCAATTGAAACTGTGCACACTTTTATATGCCTACCTTGTTTAGATGCATACATAATAAAATAAGGTAGAACCACAAAATTCAACAAAAAATTGAACAATGAACAATCTATTCGAAAACTGTTTCACTTCTAATACGTTGATAATGAACTTAGAGGAACTTTCTTTAGACAGAAATCAATAAATAATAAAAGACGCATACTTAACAATGAATTAGTAGTTTATTAAAACAAAATGAAGTACAAATAAAATCGATAAATGATGATACTATTTGTAGGGCATATCTTTGTTGTATATACATTCATGAAAATAAGCCTAAATTTTAGCTAATGCTTTTACGTTTATTGATAAACAACTTATGAAGGGCTTTGGTTTAGACGTATGAAGAGGTTTTTTACCATTTCTACACGCTTGTTTTTCGTTTATATAATCCTATTTTTTTAATTTTAAATATCATTTATTAGGTATAAAACAAACCTCGCCACATACTAGCTTTCTAGGCTACTAGCTTACTAGTTTTCTAGTCGGTCCCAAGCCCGGGTAAAGAGGGAGGGTTGGGGCGTGGTGCTAGCAACTCCACCCCTGTAAAACAACCAAATCGCTACAGAAACTTCAACGAATAAATATATTAAAAATTCTAAAAACATAAGCAATAGCCTTACTTTTCGCTGGAATCGGGGAAGTGAAATGACGCAGGCTGGTGAAAGCCTTCGGGAAGCCAGTCAGCCGATGTGCCTTCTTTCGATGAAAGCAAAAGTAAGGATGGGTACCTGGAATGTTCGTACAATGTACGAAACTGGAAAGGCTGCCCAGATAGCCGCTGAAATGAGAAGGTACAGAATAGAAGTGTTGGGAATCTGCGAAAGCAGATGGAACGGAACTGGAAGGTGCCAACTACCTACTGGAGAGACAGTAATCTTTCCGGCCACCCAGAGGACAACCATGAGCACACCGAGGGAGTGGCCATCATGATGTCACCAACAGCAACCAAAGCTCTCATGCAGTGGGAACCAATCTCCTCCAGGATAATGACAGCCAGGTTCAACTCAAAAGGAAGGAAAGTTACAGTCATTCAATGCTATGCGCCTACAAACGTCTCAGAACAAGAGAAGAAGGAGGCGTTCTACAGACAACTACAAGCAATAATGGACAACGTCCCAAATGGCGATATCAAAATCCTGATGGGCGACATGAATGCGAAGCTGGGAGGAGACAACACAGGAAGAGAACTCACCATGGGTCGTGAGGCCCTCGGCGAAATGAACGACAATGGTGAACTCTTCTCAGACTTCTGCGCCTTCAATGATTTGGTGATTGGTGGTAGTGTGTTCAAACACAAGGATATACACAAGACGACATGGATTTCACCAGATGGAAACACCAAGAACCAAATAGACTTCATCTCAATTTCAAGAAAGTGGAGACGGAGCCTACTGGACACAAGGTCAAGGAGAGGAGCAGATGTGGGTTCAGACCACTATCTAGTAGAAGGGACTTTCAAGGTGAAACTAAAAGCCTCGAGGATAGCTGGGGATAGGCCACAATGCAAGTTCAACACTCAAACTGAAGGACACAACCACAAAAGACACCTTCACTGCAACTGTCAGAGCAAAGCAGGAAACACTACGCGACATCACTGAAGAATCATGCGTGGAAGAACATTGGAAGTCTCTGAAGGCGATTCTCAACGAAACGTGTTCAACGGTTCTAGGAAGAAAGAAGAGACAAGACAAGGAATGGCTCTCAACGGACACTTGGAAATTAATAGAAGAGAGGAGAATGGTGAAAGAGAAAATGATTCAATGCAAGGACGGACAGGAGAAGGAGACGATGAGCTCAACTTACAAAGCACTGGACAAAGAAGTGAAGAAGAGTGCTAGGAAGGACAAAAGACGATTCTACGACAACCTGCCACTGAAGCTGAGAAGGCAGCAGGCAAAAGGGACCTGAGGACACTATATCAGATAACCAAATCTCTATCCGGGAAGAGACCAACACAAGCGAAACCTATAAAAGACAGCCAAGGGAACCCATTACCAAGGAAGAAAAACAGATTAAACAATGGGCGGATCACTTCAAAGGACTCTTGAACCGACCATCACCTGCAACCCGTCCAGAAATACCAACAACAGCGCGCACACAACTGCAAGTTGACACCAATCCTCCAACGAGAGCTGAAGTCTTGAATGCAATCAAGCTTCTGAAAGCTGGAAAAGCAGCCGGACCAGATGGAATACCCCCTGAAGCACTGAAAGCGGACCCAGAGACTACAGCAGACATGCTGACTCCATTATTGCAAAAGGTCTGGAAGGAGGGAAAGGTGCCTACTGACTGGAGGAAAGGTTACCTCGTGAAACTACCAAAGAAGGGCGACTTAGGACTCTGCAAGAACTGGCGAGGAATCATGCTCCTATCGACGCCAAGTAAAATCCTGAGTCGCATCATCCTGGAGAGATTAAAGGACGCACTGGAGACAGAACTCCGACCAGAACAAGCTGGATTCAGGAAAGGCAAATCATGTACTGACCAAATTGCAACTCTACGCATCATCATCACAGAACAAAGCATGGAATGGCAATCAAACCTCTACCTCAACTTTATAGACTTTGAGAAGGCCTTCGACAGCGTTGACCGTGAAGTAATTTGGAAATTACTCGAGTACTATGGCGTACCCCAAATATTCATCAGCTGTACGACAACGGCACATGTCAAGTGATCCACAACGGAAAACTCAGCGAGGCGTTTGGAGTAAACACAGGAGTCAGACAAGGGTGCTTACTATCACCAATGATATTCCTAATTGTGGTGGACTGGATTATGCGTCAGACAGTGGTGGGAAACGAGAAGACAGGAATATCCTGGACCGACGTGAAGAACCTAGAAGACCTGGATTTCGCGCGTGGATGATTTATGTTTGATGTCACACACAATCGAAGACTTACAAGCGAAAACCGACAAACTGGTCGAAGAAGCAGCAAAGACAGGACTCCAGGTAAACATAGACAAGACGGAGGTTATGAAAATAACCAACCAACAACAGCAACAGCATCCAACGTCAATCACCATCAACGGGAGGGATTTGAAAGAGGTTACTTCATTCACTTATCTAGGGAGCATTGTCTCAACTACAGGAGGAGCGGACGAGGATGTCAAATCGAGCGAGAATCGGGAAGGCGAGAAACACATTCATCAACCTGAAATCAATCTGGAAATCTTCGTCACTCAGCAGCATCAACAACAAAATTCGTCGGATTTTCAATACAAACGTCAAGTCAGTCAGTTCTTCTATACGGATCAGAAACTTGGCGGGCGGGTCACAAAGAATATTTCCAACAGCCTGTTGCAGACCTTTATCAACAACAACTGTCTTTGCTGGCTCTATACTGAAGATCAGATGGCCGGGCCGGAAAGAATCACCAACAAGAAACTATGGGAACAAACAAAGCAAGAACCAATCGCCCAACAAATATGCAGGAGAAAGTGGAGATGGATCGGACACTCGCTGAGGAGACCGCTGGGTGACATCGCGCGCCAAGCCCTCGAGTGGAACCCGAAAGGGAAGCGGCGTGTGGGACGTCGTGCAAGGGTGACATGGAGGAGATCGTGTGAAGAGGAGTTGAAAGAATATGGACTAACATGGATGCAGGCGAAAAGTACAGCAGAAGACAGAAGCAAGGGGAGACGTGCAGCTGAAGCCCTATGTTCCACTAGGAACCCGAGGGAGCAATAATAATAAGTATAAAACAAACAAAATGATCTCGCTGGTAGTAAGCATCGTTACAAATCGATATGATTGGATGGAGGATTACATCATTAGCTGACATCAGTTGGAGAACCACTGAAGAATCTGGGTATACTGGACAGCTGTTTTGTCCTAGTTTGGGAATCTTCATCGGTACGAACACACAGCTTGGGTTCGAACCCACGACCTTCCGTTTACAAGGCCAGCTCGTTGACCATTGAGCCACTGGGACCCACCGATCAAATGCCCAGTCAATGAATTCGAAAATCTGTCAATCCACGACATAGCGCAACCGTTTCGTAATGTCTTCTTTGTTGAGTTATTGCCTCACCTTCAACCTGCTGTACCATACTGGTCACGGCTTCTTACTAGAACCCCAGGTTAACTGCCTGAATAGGGCCAGTCGCTAGTGAGCCAATGCGTACTGATGAAAAGTCCCAAACTAGGACGTGGGAAACAGCTTTCCAGTACTCCCAGTTTCTTCAGTGGTTCTCTAACTGATATCAGCTCATGATGAAACCCTCCATTCAATCAAACAAACATCCCTACAAAACCAGTACTTGAAAATCGATATGAGTTTAAACAAAAAGCGTATATTAACGTAGGTGTGCTTGATATCTTTCTTAGAACTTTGCAATGAGTGGAGCATGCTGACACTCAACTATGGGGAAGCAATGGTTCAATGGTTCAGTTTATCGTAAGTTTAGGGGTTACAGATAAAAATGCGCGTTTGCTTTAGAATACTACTGCGGCGCGTGCTACTGGTAATATTTATCAGTAGTATACAAATACACGGTAGTCAACATAAAAACATCAGATAACAGGGAGATATATTTGATGTCAGAGAAAGCAAATGATATAGAGAAAGGAACACAAAGAAACACAATATGAAGGAAGACCAGAAGTAGGACAGAACTGAAGATCTTTGGAGATGTTGATTTGACGATAAGGGTTAAATAGCTTCTCTATATAGCGATATCACATTTCAAATAAACACATTTCTTAACCAAGTCTCTTGTATTCTACCGTCAGACTATCACTAGATAGACTAAAACAGTACGGGAATTAGTTGATCGAATTTTTCTGTGTCATGTATCACAAGTCAACAAAGTTTGAATTCATGGATTACTGAAAACAGTCCTAACAGTTGAGTGGTTAACTGGCTATAATGTCCTGGGTTTGATTGCCAGAGGGGGCGTACTGTTCACAATGCTGAAAAACCCCGAACTAGGTTGAAACAGCTGTTTTGTACTCTTTGGGTTTTGATGATTCTCTAATTGATGCCAGTTCGGGGTCTAATTGGAAAACAACGGAATCCCTGCAAACCTACATTTGAAGTCATTATTGGTAGTGTTTCGTAAATCTCTGAGATAAATATAAATTTCCCTTTAAAGTAAAGGAAGTAAAATAAATCAAGTCTTGACATTAAATGTTTTTATTTCTTTACGTTACCAGTGAAACATAAGGTTTCAAGCTAGAGCCCAAGGATCGAACCCCACCTGTGTGGTCGGCGAGCATTCTACCGCTGTGTAACTGACATTAGATATTTAGAGGCAGTCGGAAGGAAGTCTTCCAACTAGGTTTCGTGCTAGTTGACACTAGTCACTTGACAAGGCGTATTTGCAATCTTGAAGGAACTCATGTCCCTTCTAAGATTCAAACCAGCGTCCTTCAATGCCGTGGTTAGAGACCTTACCCCCGAGCTATTTGTGCCCACTGGCGATTGATCTCCTGTATGACTATACTGGATATTTTTGATTCGACACTAGCCAGTAACTAGTGTAATGTATATGTCTAGTCCTAACTTTGGTGCAGACTGAATTCTATCAGTCAGGTTTGCAATGTGGCCAGCATTCCAGGTGGATCCCCATCAGAATGGACATGAGTTCCTTAAATGTTTCAAATACACCTTGCTGACTGCCCTGGTGAGTGCCAACTGGCGCGAAAACTGGGTTAAGCAAGGCTTCCTATAGCCGATTGTTTCCAACCATCTAATATCAACAATTCAAAGTTCACCGTGATAGCGAGACACTTAGAATGCTGGCCATGTTGCAAACTTGACTGACAGAATTCAGTATGCTCCAAACAAAAGACTAGATACAATCAAAATAAATTAACTCTATTGAAAATCAACAGATTATACACCTATGGTAATACTACTTAAATTCATTATTTCAGTAGATTAGCAGCTAATTTTTATGAAAAGAAAAAACATAACTATTTTCAATAACTGATCATAAGTAGAAGGTATGTTAATTGCATTACAACTCAAAATATTAAGGTTGCCATATGAAAATGCACATAACGTGAGTGTTACACTATATATATTAATAGTACTCATTGAATGAGTGTATAATAAAGAGAACACACACCCAACTTAAACTATGTAATTCACATTTCCTGTATATTTTATCTAAACGCATTATTTAGTATAACTGTTGGAAATGAGACTAATCATGTGTTAAGTAAAGTAGATTCCTGTGGAATGTTATTTCCTCTCTCTATATATATACATATGCATACATATATGTATTACTGATAAAATTTTCAAAACACTTGACAATGTTTATTGTTTTTTTAGCATTTATGCAATTCACTGGAAATTATGTCCCTTTAGAGAAGTTTGTGGTTAACGCTAACTTAAGTTTGATTGAAAATATGCTACAGACAGACATGAATCGGTACATTGTTAAGGTATTAACAAAATTCAGGATAGAATAGGAATAAAACTAATAAGCTGTGTTTTATAGATGTTAGATTTAACAGTGCAGCTCTAGGTTTAAATATTTGAAAAGTCTGTCTGCGTCTCACAACTCTTTTTTTTAGTTTATTTGAAGGTTGTGCTTAAAAGACTGTCGTTTGTCGATGCTTCATTGGTAGACTGCTTGTCAAGAGAGCATGTGATCGGAGTGCAAATTTGTCTCTACGCATTCCTAAATCTCGCGTAGTTTACTAGCTAATAGTAAGCTGAGTAGAGAAGGGAGGTTAAATGTGAGACTAGTAATCCTACGCCGTGAAAATAACACCACTGGTACTGAAAATTTAAGATCTTGAAGCCTAATGTTCTAATCAGAAGGCAAGAAATGAAAAGGACAGAAAAAAAAGAAAAAGAACAGCCTTAAGGACAACATTCCGCATCTGACTACTTCTATGTGCATACATCAGTTCACCTGTTACTGTGGAGCCACCTAGCTACATCGGTCGTTCGACGTGAAACCTGTCCAACACGATTCAAGAACACTATCCAACATGGTTGCGAAAAGGGCAATACTGGTGCTATAAGGAGTTCGATAATTGAACACCTAGTTAACACTGATCATTCCATGTCAACAAACGTCGCCTCCTTCAAAGTAATCTACACAGTCAAGAATAACCTACCAAAGACAATACGGTTTCGTCTTCTTTGTATCACTGGAGCTCTGGCCATTCACATAGAAAAACCAGAGCTGTGCATACAAAAGAGACTTACTTAATCACTTCTGTTATCATGGTAACAACTCTGTTGAATTTTGATGACTTAATTTTGTTTAACTGCCTAGTTCTTTGATTGCTTATAATTCTTGTATCCATTTGGAATTTTCACATAATTTGGCATACACTACTTTGTTCCTATGTGTATCCTGAGTACAAATCAATCATAAAACTATTCATATTCCTACGTAATGTCTTTTTAACAACCGTCTGGAACAACTCATCACCTTTGTTACTACACTAGTCTCATTAACACCTAATTTTCTTGATCGTCTTTGTATTACGTAACTCTACCCAAAACTTTATAATTTTCACCTGTTTAGTTAAAATAACCATAACCAATTGTATTTTTGTTTGACAAACTTAATGTACACATGTATACAAAATAACTCATATATATATATATATATACCATTGTATATAAAGAGACGTGCAATGGCATGAAACATCAACTGGCAGAGACATAGATTTGACGTCATAGAAAGCCAATAATTCAGCGTTCCGGCGAGACACGGGAGATGTAAGAGGGACGCAGTGAAACACAATACTCAGGGCAGAACTATCACAACACGGGAGATTGTTGTAAATGGTGTATATAATTTCTCTATATAGCGGTGCACATTTCATATAAACATTCCTTAACCAAGTCTTTCGTCTCCTAGCGTTACAGTACTACTATGTTCGTCAGCTTCCTAAGAACTGACAGTATCACCTTTTGAACAGTTATTAGCACTTTACATCCCAGGTACATCCAGATGACGAGTCCTAAATAGGACGAAATGCGCATCCTGGATTCCACTGCTACTCACCATCCATCAATTAAAGTATCTCAACACTGTTTAAGAAAACAACACGCACAATCCTTAAACTTAAAACATTGTCAAAATACTTTTTTTGAAAAAGTAGTAACTAGATGCTTTCATATACTAAATTAATATCATTTCTGATCATATTTTGATGATGTTTATACACTCTTCTTCGATAAGTACTTATTTCGAGTCATATTAAAGCATATTGCCAAGTTCATTAGTTTCAATTAACAGGTCTAGCTAGTTTTTGGAGTCTAATATTGTCTAATAGTCATATGTAGGCAGCAGGTCTCATAGTGTTAAACCTCTAAAATTCGACCTTCACTATTTCATGTAAATCATGTGTGACTTATTGCCAGGGGAATTCTTAGTCTTTATTAATATCCTAGTAATGCTTATTCAAACATGTTTATTTCTGGGATTATGACATACGATCGCCGGAAAATTTCGAAATCTTATTGGTAGTATAAATAAATTTCTCTCTCGTTGTCATGAAAACGTAATTCGGTAACTTGGCCTACTTAGACTGAATGCAGTGTATTAAAGTAGTGATTTAAAAAAACTATCAAACGATACACAGTTACCCATTATGAGTATTTTACAATGACTACACTTTAAAGATCGATTCACATGCTTAATTGCAACATTCACACAACCAATAGACAATATCTGTGGTTTATGTTTCCACAACCGATAAAAGATGGTCTGGAGAACCTTATTACCAAAAAGAGAAACAAACATAACAATGGACCATTCATATATGTGTAGAACTTGGGCACTGTGGTAGTAAGTAATTCCACACTAGTTTGTTTATTAGATGTATCACACAGTCACAGAAACAGTATTATTATTTACTGGATGTCGTTTCGAACAAAATTTATTGTTCATAGTCATATCAATTGTAATCACACGACTTTGAAACTTGAGTCTTATAGTTTTCTTTGTCTTCTCCTATTTGTCGTCTTACGGGTAATAGAATTTTCCAGATATCCGCCTGGGACAGGTGTTGAATCATTCCTGTCACACGTGTTTTCAGTTGATTCGATAAAAGAAGCTTCTGTTATCGATCTCTCGCTCCACCCAGCTGTTACATTAGATTTTAAAACTGTCATCTTATCCCATCCTATTGTATGGTTGTGTTTAATTGCATGTAGTGAGTGTTACAGCTGAAGTATTCTCTAGATCATAACAAAACATCTTGTGCACTACGGACATGATATCGACGCGGTCAAGTCATTCACCATTGTCAGAAAACAAAGAAACAAAGAGATGCTTGCAATTGCAGAGGCTTGTGCAATTTGAATATTATAAACCAGCTCTCTGTATACAAAAGGAGATGGTCGTGACTCTGAATCTACCATGGTAATACGTTTTACTTATTGTTCTTTACTTATTATTACTATTATTCTACCTCTTATTATTATCATTATTATTATTATTCTTGATTCATTTAAAACTATGCTTCATCAGCGAGATTATCTTAACTCACTTCAGCACTATTAAAATTGTTATTATAACTATTACTATTGATATTAGCCTGTTTACAATTCTCGTTATATTCCCTAATGACTAATTGTTTATCTAAGTGATGTAATTGAAGCGTAATGCAATTTATCTTAATTTTGATCTCTCATACTCTCTCTCTCTCTCTCTCGCCTTATTTATATGAACATGACCTGTAAAACATTCGCACGTGTCTTTCTGCATGACCAATTCAGTGTAGTTTATTTACCAGTCTTATATCTCCTAATGTAATTTCAAAAGTATATATATATCCGTGTATGTAGAGTATTCAGCTGACGAGTTCTACTGAAATTTGATGAATTCACTAAATCCTTTATTGCTTGTTTTAAATTCGTATCGGGAAATAAATGTTTTCAGTCTAGATTTTGCTAGGTTTTTATGCTCAGTTAGTCTGATTGCCCCTGTTCTACTACTGTGACTTATGTATTTGACCTGACAATCATGTAAAATCTAATGTCACAGGGTGGAGGGAGAGATCGATAACAGAAGCTTCTTTTATCGAATCAACTGAAAACACGTGTAATAGGAATGATTCAACACCTGTCCCAGGCGGATATCTGGAAAATTCTACTACCCGTAAGACGACAAATAGGAGAAGACAAAGAAAACTATAAGACTCAAGTTTCAAAGTCGTGTGATTATAATTGATATGACTATGAACAATAAATTTTGTTCGAAACGACATCCAGTAAATAATACTGTTTCTGTGACTGTGTCATACATCTAATAAACAAACAAAATGTAATGGACCATTCCCTTTAGAGGATTCTTGAATCAACCATCAGCTTAAATTTGTCCAGAAACTCTACCAACAACAACATTCAGAGAACTCTAAGTGGACACCAATCCTCCAGCTAAAGCAGGACTCCTGAATGTAATAAAGCTATTGAAAGCCAGTCGAGAGGGCAGCAGGATATGACGGAACTCCTCGTGAAGCACTGAAATGTGATCCAGACATCACGGGGGATATCCTCACACCACGACTGCAAGATATTTGGAAGAAAGAAAAGGCATCTACCGCCTGGAAGAAACGTTACCTTGTGAAATTACCAAAGAAGGGCGAATTAGGCCTCAATCTGCTAGAACTAGCGTGGAATCACGCTCCACTTCATGTCAAGTAAATAATAAGTTGCGTCAACCCGGGGAGAATATAAGGTGCACTGGAAGCAGAACTTCGCCCAAAATGAACAAGCTCGATCCCGGAAAAGTAAATCAGGTGCGGACCAAATTGCAACTCTAAGCATCATCGCTGAACAAAGCATAGAAGGGCAGTCAACTCTCTAACTCAATTTCAACGACTTTGAAAAGGTCTTCTACAGTGCTGACTGCGAAGTAATTTGGGAACTACTTCAACACTACGGAATGCAGTCTTCTGAATCTGTCAGTTGATCCACAACAGAGAACTCTGCAAGGCCTTTGAAGTAAATACAGGAACAAGACAAGGCTACTGTCTAATTTCACCATGATATTCTTAAATGTAAAGGACTAGAATATGCATCGGTGGCACAGTGGTTAGGACTCTCGCCGACCATGCACATGGTCCGGGGTTCGAGCCCAAGCCGGCGCACACCTGATATCTATGGTCGGCCTGAAAAATTTGGGCTACCGATATCCATGCTGAAAATTCCATACTTGTACTAAAAATACAGTGTGGAATCAAGCTGTAAATCAAAAAAAAAAATAAAATAAAAACACTGCTGGGGTGGGAAAGACAGAAATACGTTGGTCCGACAAGAACAGTCTAGAAGATCTATACTTCATCGGAGGTATCTGTCCAATGTCACATAAATCCGAAGACTTACAAACGAAAACCAACAAGCTTGCAGAGGAAGCACCAGTTGTTATCAACGAAAGTAATTTGAAAGAGATTACTTCCCTCACTTAACTAGGAAGCATCGTTCCAACTACAGGCAATCGGCACGGATCGGAAAGGCAATATAGCCATTCATCACTCTGATATCAGTTTAGGAATCTGCTTCACTCAGTATGAAGAACGAAATTAGAATTTGCAACACCACAATTAAAACAGTTGGTCCTTTTATATATGGGTCAAAAACTCGACGCATGCGTCACGAAAATCATTTCCAACAGGCCGCATCAGACATTTAGCAACAGATGCCTTCTCTAAGTCCTTACTAAAAGTCAGCTGGCCGACCGGAAAAGATCAGCAACTAATCAAGAACTTGTTGGTCAATAGTTATTCTGAAGAAAATGGAAATGGATGTGACGCACGCTGAGGAGAAAGCTGGGTGACAAGCACTGGAGTGGAATCCGGATAGGAAACGGTTAATTGCCCTTGCGTCTAAGAGTGACATGGAAGAGACTGTGTGTGGAGATGACATATGGGCAACTGTGGGGTCAATTAAAGAAGAGTGCAGAGAACAGGAGAAAGCGGAGTGGCACCGTTGAAGCCCTATTTTTTACTTAGAACCCGACAAAGTAATAATAATAATCCACAACCATACTTTCTAATTTCAATCTTATTAAGATCACAGTTATATTCGTTAAATGAATCCCATAGTCAGCTTATAGTCATGACATAAAGTAAGAAAAATGCTCAATACAATGAATATTAGGTACCATAAGGTTCTTTTCAATATCATGATGTAAACAGATTACGATCAGCAGAAAATATTTAAAAGATACTTCTATAGATTTAATTAAGACCCTATAGAACACAATGATATGAAATATCTAGTAATGAAGAGCAAAGAGGTAAACTGATCACCTTGAAAGACCTATTTTATATAACAAATGCATTAAAGATTTAAATTTGAGGCATGGAGAGAATTTTCAATCTGCGCTTATAAATCATAATAAACAAAAGGGAAATTTAAGCCTTTCTTAAATAATCCATCTTAATTTGACCTTAACTAAATAAATCCTTTGATTTCCACTAATCTCCGAATAACTTCCGATTGTATACTCTTTTATTAATACTGTTGTTAATAATGTATACTGTTCAGGAAGTATTGAAATATGTCAGTGAAATCACAAATTACACTGCTTAGTATAAATGTGCAATGAACTTAAACCATAGTATTCAGAATGCAAATCTTTTGAGTTGATCAATCATCAGACTGTCAGCTGGAAAAATCAATTCGAAATTTCAGGTCACTATTATATAAGACTATACGGATCAGAGACTTGCACTGAGCGTCATAAAGAGCACCTCAAGCAATCTACAGCCCTTCGTCAACAGCTGTCTTCACTCAATACTCCGCTCAAGATCAGATGGCTGGCCAGAAAAGATCATCAACAGGGAGGGATCTCTGGAAGCGAACCAATCAGGAACCGATTGTGCAACACAGAAGCAGGAAGAAATGGAAGTGGATTGGCTGGTCATACTCTGAGAAAACAAACCATCAAGTGACATCACTAGACAAGCCATCGCTCGAGTGGAACACGAAAGGGAAGCGGCGAGTTGGTCGTCAGTGCGAGGGTGATATAGAGTGGGGTGGGTCATATGAACAGGAGATGAAAGCATGTGGGCAGACATGGAGCCAGGTGAAAACGTCGTCAGAGAACCGAAGGCAATGGAGACCCGCAGCTGAAGCCCTCTGTTCCTCTAGGAATTAAAGAAAGTAATAACAATAGCTATTATATAAGAAGTTTTATTTTAGAAATCAGTTAATAGACTGTCCAGTTGGAATCTTGCTTTAATAATGTTGTGGTTTGATCAGTAGGTTGAATTATAATCATGCGTTAACCTGGTTAGGATGCGTGTAAATGCTATCCTATGTTTCATTATGCGTGAGGTTGTACAAAAACTCAGCGGAATTCAAATCTCTTATTAATCTGTTTAGCTGGTAAGACAGTCAGTCTAATAAAGAGAAGTTCACATCTACAGACGATAGTACAGGTCAAGAAGATAAGTATTTTGATATTCATTCTTAAAATGACATTCATTCAAAAGTTAGTTTGTAAGGGGTTTCATGTGTCTCCAGTTGGTCACGGATTGATGCTAGTCGAAGACGCATTGAAAACCAGGGAGCACTTGACAGCTGTTTCGTCCTAGTTTAGGACTCTTCAGCGTGGGGTCAAATACTTGCCGATGACATTGTCTTGTAGCAGAGCTAAAGTCATGAATTGGTAAAAGTTGTAATACATGAATCCTTGAATGGGCTCTCAGTAGCTGAATGGACAACAAGCTAGCCTTCTAACCGAAGGTCTTGAGTTCAACCTCCAGTCCGTGTGAACTCGTGAAGAGACCAAAAACCAGAATGAAACCATTTAAGGAAAGTAAATACTTCCAGTTGATGATTTGTAGAAAGAATTAAATTTTCTTCTTCGAATTCATCATTACTTGTCAGCATACACGGAGTAGTTCTTGATGTTACAGAAGACAATAAATTAATTTGAGTGCTTTTTCTGTATCCACATTTTTTATAATTGAATAATCACAATTTGATAATGAAATTTTGGCGTTCGCTACTGATGGGATTTATCGGTAGTACACTAAAGAGACGTTCATTGGCACAAAAATATCAAATATCAGATAGATTAACCATCGAAGAGAGCAAATGAACCAGTGTGGCTGCAAAACATGGGGGATATGCAAAAGAAGACAAAGAAACACAATAATAATAATAATAATATCTTTATTCTAGACAGTATTTATATAATGTACAGAACTTTCAGTGGAATTTATTGCATAAATATTTCCCCCTTTCCTACAATATCTTCAAGTAAAATATTAATTGACAATATATCCTGTGACACAATGGTCTCTGAAATAAAGCACAAACTATCCCATTATTGTATATCTACTTTGTCTCCTTGAAGAAATCCACGATGTCTAGTTGGAAGCCAACTGTATGATGTTTAGAAGTACTTTATGAGACGCAAGGATATAACGGTCATCTCATTGACTAGAACACGTTGCCATCCACAATCAGGCTATTCCTTCACGTTTCATAGGAACTTGCTAATCACAAGCTTATAAGCATTTTAAATGCACACAAGAGTATATGATACTATTAGTGGTCATATCTTAATCGATTAAAACAAAGTGAATGAGAGGAAATATACGCGATAGAGAGATGGAAGTTGTTGGTAGGCCAAGTTTTAAACAGGCCGCCAACAAAGGTCAGAAGTAGCAAAACACGAAAGATCTGTGCGAATGACGATTTTCAGATAAGATGTACATAATTCTCCTATGTAGAAATATCAAATACGAAATAAACATTCCTTTACGAAGTCTCTTGTTTTCTACTGAGATGACCTCCAATCTTCAGCCTATTATTGAACTAGCTGATGGAGATAGAAGGCTGCATGAAAGTGTGGAATAGATCCAGCGACTACCAAATTGTTTATCCCTCACTCTACACATTCAACTATGAGACATAACTGCTAGTCAGGCTACCATTTTACAGAAAAGAAACATCAAGAATAATGCCCAACTGTTATCATCACACTGTCTGTTTCGCTGAGTTTAACGAATATTGCGCAGATATATACAGCTGAACAATAATATAAACGAAGACCATGGTAAATAAACATCATGCTATTTTGAATCATAATTTTTAAAAAAGGCTATTTTAAGTATTTGTTTTTTAATAAAAAGGTGAAGCATTTATTTTAATTTTATTGCTAGACCGTGTAAATATTATTTTCAACGTAAACTGTAATCGAGAGAAGCATCAAACGATGAAATGAAAACAAAACAATGAGATCAATGTGTTGTTTGATTGCTAATAGAGTAATAATGAGAAACCTGTAATGAGAGGAGAAAAACGTTCGATGTTTGTTTGTTCTGCTTTGTTGTGTTTTGAGTGAGTATCTAAGCGTAACAACTTATGAGCAAAGTGAAGACATGAGTTTTAAATGTATTTTGTCATCAAATATATCAGCAGGTCCTAGAGTTTGAAATAATAATGAGATTAGTGAAATTTTTAGTCAATATACGCATAATATTTGTTTCATGTGAAAAATTCTACAGGTTATCAGACCGGCTATCATAATGGGGCCATTACTGACAAGATAGTTTAGAAATCACATTTTCTAACAGATTCACTTATACTTTTCTTCATATTACGCGGGACGTTCATAAAACTTCTGACACGTCACTCACTGTTAATCAATCGATCAAAAAAATACATGTAAGTAAAGAAATACGACAGTTTTACTCTTGATTTTGAACAAAAGGGAATCCTCCGTTGCATTTTAGTTCAAGTATAAATCTAATCAAAGCAATGACAACTGTTCACAAGACTTCTGGAATATAAACTAAGAATACAAACATCTTGACAAATCACAAAAAATCTGATCAACATTGTTATGACTTCAAATTCTTCATTCAATCTTTGGAAATTTTCATAGACAAAAACAAGACTTAACAAGTTTGACATTGATGACTTCGTGTTTTACATCACCAAGTGATAACATGCTGCTTGACAAGTCTGTTCACTGAAGACTGAAATGTTCTTCCGTGTGTGTATGTTTGCTGTGTATGTGTGTGTTTGTATGTGTGCGAGGGTATGTGTAGAACATGAATTTCGATACAGTAGCTTCTATCATATGATGTTTCTTTCGATTACGATTCTACAAATCGAAAACATAAAAGGGTTAACTTCTTTTGGTAATCTCAGGATAGTATTATTATTATTTCCTTGAATTCCTAGAGGAACAGAGGGCTTCAGCTGCGGGTCTCCATTGCCTTCGGTTCTCTGACGACGTTTTCGCCTGGCTCCATGTCTTCCCACATGCTTTCATCTCCTGTTCATATGACCCACCCCACTCTATATCACCCTCGCACTGACGACCAACTCGCCGCTTCCCATTCGGGTTCCACTCGAGCGATGGCTTGTCTAGTGATGTCACTTGATGGTTTGTTTTCTCAGAGTATGACCAGCCAATCCACTTCCATTTCTTCCTGCTTCTGTGTTGCACAATCGGTTCCTGGTTGGTTCGCTCCCAGAGATCCCTCCCTGTTGATGATCTTTTCTGGCCACCCATCTGATCTTGAGTATTGAGTGAAGACAGCTGTTGACGAAGGTCTGTAGATTGCTTGAGGTGCTCTTTATGACGCTCAGTGCAAGCCTCTGATCCGTATATTAGCACTGTCTTCACATTGGAGTTGAAAATCCGAATCTTATTTTTCATGCTGACTGGTGTTTATCTCCACGCAGACTTGAGCGTAATGAAAGCTGGTCTTGCTTTCACGATCCTTTCTTCGATATCCTTGCCATCTCAGGATAGTAATTTTGAAATAATCAGATATTATTTTGCTTTAAAGTCGATTTTTTTTTCTTATTCCTTTATGTTCCCAGTGGAACATATGGCTTCAGGCTAAAGGCTTAAAGCTTCTGTAGCAGTGGTATTTTCATTTCCACCGGATGGGGTTACGAGACTCACGCTCAACCTTCCCTCTTTACTAGTCTTATTACTCACTTAGCAAGGTAAAAGAGTGTCTCATCAGTCTGGAACCGATCCCCGGACCACCTATGTGGTTGGCAAGTGGCATTCTACCGCTATGCCACCGACTCACAGCTTTAAAGACTTATACCATTGAATTTGCTGCATACATATTTAAGGAGATATTTTGAGATTATCCACTGTAACGTTTTGTAGTGAAATTTGCAGAACTTTGAGTTTTCAGTTACAAATGTGGTATTCTGCTCACTCAGAATGACACCTAAAGCTCTGATAATCCTTTAAACTTGTAGTCTGGACTTTACGTTTATTTTGATAGGTCACTGTTTTAATAAATAGTCGTCAGTTGTCATCATCCTACTAAATGTAAAATCAGTTAGTCTAACTTCGATTCAGTTGAAAACAAAACAGACAGTTTACATCCTTAGAGAGCGAATTTACACGGAGATTCTTTTGTCTGTCAGGCTGAACTGGTAGAATAGCCTGTTAGACCATTGGATCGGGTCCCAGTGGCTTGATGGTCTACGAAGTGGCTTTGTAACTAGACGGTCCTGAGTTCGAACCCCGGTGGGTGCGTACTGCTAAAAGTCCCGAACTAGGAAAAAAACAGCTGTCCAGTACTCCCAGCTTCTTCAGTGGGTTTCTAACTGATGTCATCTCACGATGTAATCCTCCATGCAGTCAAACAAAATCCCTACAAAACAAACACTTGAGAATAGCCTGTGTCTGTTCCTTTCAAAAATAATCCTTTCAACGTATGAATTATATTAGAATTAACTCAGATAGATATATCAGTCACTGTAGTCAGAAGTTTGTGTTTCAGTTAGCGAAATACACAAGCTAATGCAGCTCCGATCCTGTTATTTACAAATACCTACATTCATATGGTATACCATCTACATTTTCCAATGCATAAAATAGCAATACGAACTTCACAAAACCACTAGCTGTCGTGTCTTCAATCAGATATGTCTAAAAATCATGATAGATCGTTCATTAAGCCATTTAAATTCTTTTATTCACTATAAAAGGAGAGATAATTGGTGGGTGATGACTAGCAGTGGAATCCAGGACAACGCCCACTTCGTCCTATTTGGAACTGACTCGTTAGCCAGCCAGATGTACTTGCATTCCCCAGTCACTGAGTGACGGTGTTCCCACGAAGGCTTGAACCCAGTGACCATAGTTTCAAACGCCAAAGCGTTATCCACTAGACCACTTGAGCCATGACAGCCACTTCTCGTACAACGGGTCATTATAATTTAATTGAATTTAAGTTTTTCCCATCGACTGATTGGACCGAAGTGCTCGGTCTCAGGTTGACTTCTTGTCGGCTTCTTGTGCAGATGCTTCGACGATGTTGGATGATGACTAGCAGTGGAATCCAGGATGTGCATTTTGTCCTATTTGGGACTCGTCAGCTTGATTTCAACCTGAGACCGAGCACTTCGGTCCAATCAGTCGACGGGAAAGTCTAAAATTCAATTAAAGTATAAGGAGTGTGTACACAGTTTATTTTGACTAAGAGTAGCTGTCACAAGGTTGCTTGTTATTGTATCTAACTAATTGGTACCATATATGTGGTGTTACTTTGTAATGTTTGCAAAAATGTAGCCTTTTTCTCTTGATTGATTACTTTATTCCACACGTTTATTTGATTTACGCAACAAAAAAAGGCTTCCTAACTACGTTTCATGTCCTAAAATCAGGAACTATAATTTGATGTTTAAAAGATACCTCCTTTATTAATGTTACTAATGCAAATCTCTGAGTTGTCTGTATACTTAAAATAAGTCGGAAATTCGTTAATAATTTATTGCCTATAATCAATAATGATTATTTTACGTGGGTTTTGTAGTTCAGTATACGTCAACATTATATGATGTTATCACTACTCGGCAATCGATCCTTTTTCATAAGCTCTTAGTACTTAGAAATATCTACCGATGAAATGATACTTGAGACAACTGGTGTCACACTGAGATATTTTGTAAGTTTCTACTAAAACATTTAAAGTTAATCAGTATAAAATTATCCCTAAACTACGGTTAGAACGTTCGCCGACCATGCACATGGTCCGGAGTTCGATATCCCGCCATCGACACACTCCTTTACCTCGCTAACCAGGAATAATGCTGGTAAAGAGGAAAGGTTGGGCATGAGGCTAGCAACTTCATCCTGTAAAAATAAACACTGCTACAGAAACTTCAAGCCACTAGCTTGAAGCCCTATGTTCCACTGGGAACTCATCTACACGGCATATCTACGGGACTAATGGAAGTCAAGTTTTCTCTCAGAATGGAGGTCTCTTTCTCATATATTTCTCCACATCAGCTAAACAATTGGAAAACATTTTTAAACCGAAAATTATCGTTCGAGTATACAGCGTCCTATAGTTGCTTCTAGTTCTACCCAATGAGATACAAGTAGAGAGTTGTGTATACAGAGGATGTTCAGAGTCTGATAGGACAATATTTAAAAATTTCTCTCTGAAATCCAAGTGCTTATCTACAGTAGCGTTAACGAGTCGGATTAGCAACACCCCACTGACGGAATTTAGCTCCCTATGGAGTATAATAAAGTCTTTCTTAAGTAGCCCACGAAAGATTAAGGGGGAACACTAAAGAAGTATAGGCAGAATACGAGTATTAGAGGACTGTAACAGTAGAGACGGAATGATACCAGATTTTCTTAACTTCCTTACATAGAACATCAAAAGAATGGTCTTTCTGGAAAGTAATATGATGTGGAAAGATCAGGAATCAGGATCAGAGGAAATACACAGTTCAAGATATTTAACATTCGATTTGGTCTCAACTTCAGTGCTATCTATGATAGTTGAACAGTATGAACTAACCGGTTCGCGTAAGTTGCGCTTGAGTCTGAAAGAGAAATTACCCACCTAAAATTTGGAGGGATTAAGCTTAAGACCATTTGACGAGAACTACTGACTAATATCTGATATAAAGTTATTCATTTCGGAACGCTGTCACTGAGAAGTAACAAGCATTGAAACAGTCACATCATCATCATACTGAACAAAATTAGCTTCGCCAGAATAGGAAGAAGGAAAACAAAAAAAGAGAGGAGACAGTTCCTTGAGGAACACCAGCTAGAGTAAATGAGGCAGTTTAGAATTCCCTATTGCAAAAAATCTATTGCTTCCTATAAAAAATCAGCGATACTTGGTATTCCAGAAGTATGCTGGTGTCTCAGCGAGCTTGTTTAACGAAAGAGGCCTAGGCACATAAGTCAAAGGCATATGTGTAATCTAGGAAGGCACAGGGAACATATTTGGCACTTCTGGCTAAACTAGATACCACATTATAATATGAGACGATAGTGGTATCTCAAGTACACCTACTCTGTTTATAAGCAAATTGATTAGGGTGGTTAAAAGGTTCAACATGTAGTAAAATCAGTTTTCCTATTATTTTTAATAAAAAGATGAATTAATTGAAATAGGTCTGATCTGAACAGTTGGTCCATTTGATGATTTAGGCACAGAAATGAGTTTAATATCCTTCCAAGAAACAGGTACACTGTTACTCGAAAATACCAAATAGGGGATGACACAGAATGGCAGCACATTTATTGAAGATTATAGCTGGTACACCATCTGGACCAGGGGACTGGGTAGGTGTGTTTAATTTCTGGTAAACGGTACGTTTATTTAACTGTTTTGAATATATACATATCTGTTGATTCGTCTTTCGATAGGAATCAGAAAATCATCAATATTGTATTCAGAATATTGAAAGAACACCTGGTGTTGATTTTCTCTACTTTTTTAAAAAGTTTATTTCCACATTTATTACATTTTCTGTACTGCTAATAAAATAAACTTTTTTGTAATTTTGATAACACTATCCAGCATACAATTACTTTGAAGCACTAATTTATTTTCCAGAAGTAATAACATTTTCTTGGTGGATGGTGACGAGCAGTAGAATCCAGAGGCACTGGGTTCGACCCACGGTGGGGACATCATCACTCACTGCGGAATGCAGGCACATCCAGCTGACGTGTCCCAAATAGGACGAAATGCGCATCCTGGATTCCACTGCTGGTCACCATCCACTAATTAAATACTAATTAAAAATGCCCAGACATCTGCACAAGAATTCGACATGTCAACCAGAGACGGAGCACTTCAGTCCGATCAATCGACGGGGAAATCTAAAATTCAATTAAAGTAATAACTCAGGTTGAAATTATATCAGATTCTCAGCTAAATGCCCTTATACCTATAGCAGTGATCAGAAAACCGTTCATGTGAATTCATCATTTAAATCGTATCTCCTAAATTCACTCATCACCATCATCATATTATGATTTTATCCACTGCTGTGGACACTTAGAAAAGATATGATAGAAAAGAATTGTAGCTTAGGTGGATGATTTTGATGTGGTTGTGTTCTCTGAGCTGGATGGTTAATTTGCGAAGCTTTCATCGCCCGCCTTACTAGGTGACATCTTCAGAGCGTACCTTAATTTGAAGTGAGCTTTTAGATTTCTCCATGATTTTATTAATCATCCCTCCTGGTGAATTTAGACGTGATTGGTTGTCCTGGTCCAAGGTCACCAGGAGAGATGAATAATAAACCCATAAAGAAATCTAAAAGCTCACTTCCAATTGAAGTATGCGCTGAAGATGTCGCCTAGTAGGGTGGGCGATGAAAGCTTCGCAAATTAACTATCCAGCTCAGAGAACACAACCACATCAAAAGCATTCAGAAAAATATATCTACTTACTACAACATCACTGAACTCACAATGTAACACTGGAAGACGAAAGATTTGGTGAAGGAATCACTCATTTGGAATTCGGTATTGCTATATAGCAAACCAAATTATGTACACCTTATCATCAACGAACCGCTTGTACAGACCTTCCGTGTTGTGTGGTACTTCTCGCCTACCTTCATATTGTGTGTATTTTTCTTTGTGTTCCTTTCACGTTTTCCATGTATTTCCACAACTCTGTTAATTTAATTTCTCTGACATCAGATCTATTTCCCTGCTATTTGCTGTTTTTTTAGTCGATTAACATCTTTTTGTATACTACTGATGAATCCAATCAGTGGCACAAGCCATTAAAATATCTTCAACTACATTTCGATTATGCGTACAGTTACTTGACATGATCTACAGTCTTACTTATGCCTGCATAACCTCAATGCAGACTGATTTTATTCTGTTTTATTATTATTATTATTAATCATCCCTTAGATTCTAAGTGGAACATGGGTTGCCAACAGCTCATATCCACTACACTCTGTTCTCTCCTGTCTTTATAGGCCATTTAAATGAATACATATAATCTTCCAGGTCACCGACTAGTAGCTTTCCACAAAGCAACGTGGAGTCTACAAAAAATGGACATACTAAAAGTCTGATAGATTTAATCTCAATCTGAAAGAAGTAGGGATACGGTCTTTCGGACAAAATATCAAGAAGAGCGGGAGATTTAGATTCATATTGTGTGCATAGAACATTCAAGATCCAGCCAAAAGTATCCAGAGATAGGCTAAAATTCATGTCCAATACTCAGAAACTGGAAGAACTAGTGACAAAGAATACGTCTGGAAAAGTCGTCGGGAAAAGGTCAGAGAATTTAAACAAAATCAACTGTGAAACTTCCGTGAACGGATGTTGGAAATGTCTGTACAAGACCTAGGAAGAAGCCGGTATAGACATCTTAGACAGGAACAACAAGTAAGACAAGTAGGGGCCATCCGCAATAACCAGGAAGTTGATAGGGGAGAGGACTTCTGTGGTTCTCTGAGTAATATTAGATTGTCATGAAAGCCAACAGTGAAGAATCATAACTAGGGGTCACCTTTTTCTTGATAAAGATGATGTCTTCTTTATTTACACAAAAAGATCAGAATAATTCAAAATGCAATGAAGTATACAAGAGTCATCTGCTTCAATTGAACAAAGGTAACACACGAGTTAAGTAGAATTTATCATGAAGGATATTATTGCCACTCGATCTCACTCATTCCTCAAATAAAAACTGTCCTAAATTCGCTGAGCACACTCACAATCATTGTCTCCTTCTCACTCTCTGTGTGTTTTGACTTCCACAGGTATGAATGATTAGTGAAGGCAAGATTTAACTATAAACGACAAGTATCACTTCTAGGGTTCATTTCCTCACATATCGTCAACAGTTGAAAGCATCATTGGAAGTTGGTGGAACACGCGACGGCTTAATTCATTATATTCATGAAGAATCCTGATTAGAACATATACAATAGAAAAAGAGCATGTGATTTAATGTTGTGAACCAGTTCAATCGTATCCTTAGTGATGAATGTATTTCTGATTGACTGGAATTGGAATTAAAGAGGAAGTAATTCCTCCCATCAAATCAACTTCGACTGGTGACGAATATATGAACTCATTAACAGAGGATTCCTTGAATTATTGACTATCAAATACACTTCTACTCCATCTAGTTATTTGGTGCTTAACCTTATCATTCGATACTAGAAGACGCTGAGCAGTGTGCAAAGCCGAAGAGTTAAGCTGAATTCAAACTGCTATCACATGTTATAAATAACAATATATGAGAAAAGAAATCTCAACAAATACGAGGAGAGATGACAGAAAGACTAAAAATTATGATCTGCAATGAAATTCTCAGTTTGTAGGTTCCTGGAATTGTGTAAAACATAAACTGAATAGAGTGAAACAGTTGTGTATATTGAAATTAAGTTGATATTATCAAGGTTCGTGAGGGTTTCAAGGGATATAAACATGTATTTTTTGTGCGGATGTGGGTGATTTAGTGTGAATTTTAAGCACAATTCACTCTCATAGAAAAGACACTGACACACCATTTTCACATATGTTCATGAGTCGCTGATATGTTATCAGTAGTATATGTGTGACTGTCTCTTTTTTTGAAATATCGTTGAAGTCGACGTAAAATTGAAACGATTTGAGTGAATAAAAATATTTTTCAATTTATACATGCCGACAATGAGTAAAAACAGAAACATTCACTGAAAAGAATGAGTTTTGTTGTAGTTGTGCAAAATGTTGGTTTGAGATGTGGTATAGTGATTTAGGCTGGTCGCAAATGAATTGCGGCGGTAATTTCACTGACTGGCTGACCAAGCTGACACACTCCATATAAACAATATTTGCAGCTGCCTACGAGTTGGCGGCATAATAAAGAATAAAGTCGACACCTGATATTGTGTGATGCTCCCCTGGTTGTGGGTGTTAGTGGAGTCTCAGCATCAGCTGTCTGCACCTTTCCTATTAATGTTTTGAAATTAGAGCAGGCATTTCTTCTGATGCTGATATACATGTTAATGTACTTCCTTGTTTCACCCGTCTCCATCTTTACCTGCCAGTGTTAACAAGTGAGCACGTAGACTTCATCGGTACGTCAGTTAAGCGAGGCGAGATGTGAGGACACTATGTCAACCAATCAGATTGCCTACTGTCGGTGGTGAAGTGAGTGCAGTGAAGGACAGATAGTTTAAGGAAGGATATGACAGAGGAATTGATGTCTTGATCTTGAATCAATGACTATAAACAACTCGTTAGGAAATACCACCACAACTAGCAGCAGACACAGATCTGTCAGTGAGTATCAACCCTCCGACAAAGCAGAAGTTCTAGAGGCCAGCAAGTTACTGAAGGCTTGGAAAACAGCAAGACAAGATGGAATCCCACTAGAAATACTGGAAAAACACATTCAGAAATGTTCATCCAGAAAATTTGGAAGGAGGTAAAGGTACCTGTTGACTGAAATAACGATCACCTTGACAAATCGTCGAAAACGAGTGACCAAAGCCTGTAAAGGAACTAGTGCAGAGTCACACTCCTGTCCACCCTGAGTAAAATGCTAAGCCACATCATCTGGGAAGACCAAAATATGCCTTGAAATCAAGACTTAACCAAGAACAGGCTAAATACAAGAAAATGAAGTCGTAAATCGACGAAATCTCACTACTACACTCCAACATCAACAATACGTCAGCTTTATAGAAGTCGGAGATGGCTTCCACAAATTATATAATAACTACCTCAACATTACGGATTGCAGTGAGGACAATTCAGAAGCTATGTGACGACGCTACATGCAGAGGAACGGACAAAATAAAGCACACCGAGGCCATTGATGTTATGACAGGAATAAGATAAGACAGCTTACCATCACCAACGATCTTATTCATTGTGGCGAACTCGATCATGTGGAAGGCCGTAGGGAATGAGATGATGGGCATACGTTGAAACGACAGAAAGACTTGAGGATATATGGATTTTGTCAAGGATTTATCTCCCACGTCACACAATTATGAAGGTATACAAGTGAAAAGCAATAAATTGGCAGAAGAAGCAGCGAAGATAGAAATCCAGGTGAACACGGAGAAGACAGATATTGCCAAAGATAGCCAGTCAACACCCCGATATGCGGATACTGAGTGTACGTATATATGGAAAGAAAGATTAAGAAAGAAACCGGTGTAGACATCTTGGGCTAGAAGAAGAGGTAAGATAAACAGTAGGTCTTATAGGTAAAATTTATTTTACCTATAATGGAATCATACTCTACCACAGTACACAAGTTTTACTCTTATATCAAGCAGTAGCCCTCCAGTGACACCTAGAGGCTGAAGGAAATTAGAGGAATTGTGAAGTGGAATGATAAGCAACTCAGAAATGAAAAGGAAAAGGGAATCTAATTACAACCTACAGCACATTATATGTAGATGAGTGAAGCAAAATATTATTATTTATTATTATTATATCCTTTAATTCCTAGAGGAACATAGGGCTTCAGCCAAGCGTCTCCATTGCGTTCGGTTTTCTGCCAACTTCTTCACCCCGCTCCAAGTCTGCCCACACGCTTTCATCTTCTCTTCACATGACCAAATCCAAGTCACCCTCTTACTGACGACCATTCGAGCGATGGCTTGTCTAGTGATGTCGCTTGATGGTGTGTTTCCTCAGAGTATGGCCAGCCAATCCACCTCCATTTCTTCCTGCCTATCTGTTTCACAATCAGTTCCTGCTGGGTTGGTTCGCTCCCAGAGATCCCTCACTACCGCTGATCTTTTCTGGCCAGCTCATCTTGAGTAGTATTGAGCGAAGATAACTGCTAATGAAGGTCTGAAGTTTGTTTGAGATGCTCTTTATGACGCGCTGGCCGAGTCTCTGATCCGTATAGTAGCACTGACTTCACATTGGAGTTGAAAATCCGGATGTTATTTTTGATGGTGAGTGGGGCTGTTGACCTCCACACAGACTTAGTGAGAGTAATGAAAGCTTGTCTTGCTTTTCCGATTCTGGCTTTGATATCCTCGTCATTTCCGTCGGCCTGTAGTTGAAACTATGCTTCCCAAGTAGGTAGGTAGTTAGGTAGGTAAAGGATGTTGTTTCTTTCAGGTTCCTCCCATTTATGCTGGCTGATTGTTGTCTGTTGTTGTGGCTGTTGCTGTTGGTGTTGGCCAGTAATCTTCATATCCTCTGTTTTCTTTATGTTCACCTGAACTCCATACTATTTTTGATGCTTCTTCTGCCAGCTTGTTGCTTTTCACTTGCATATCTTCCAGTTTGTGGGAAATCAGACATATATCATCATTAGCTAAGTCCAGATCCTCCAAGAAAAGAAGAAGAGTTAGGAAACGATTTTACCACACATTGGCAACTGAAGCTGAAGAAGCTTCATATAACGCAAAAAATGACAAAATGCAAAGTTCTGATATATATATTTTTTTCTACAGCTGAAAGTTATTTTACAAATTTTGCCCGAATTTATGTGCTATATCACTTACAAAGAGACAAAAAACAACAGACTTAGAATAACAAAGACCTCTTTGTCTGAGAAAATCTATTCATATTTAAGGTCAGAAGCACGTGTGGATTGAAAGTAAACCAGCAATGGGGGTGAGTGGTTTACGTTACTGTATACTAAATCTTAAACACTGTTAAATAATCACGGAGTACAGAGAAAGGAATAACATTGAAAGATTTTCGTCTTGTGTGTAATGGACATACTAAGCACCTAACACTCGATGTACGTTGTTCTTCTTCCTACATCTTCCAAGTTTCATTTCATGGAGGCTTCTTTCCCGTCGACTAATATATAATGAATACAGGAGTCGGATAAACAAAAAATGTTTCAGTTTTGTAGACCAAATAAAATGATGTCAAGTGGGGTACAGCAGGTCGGGTGTGAGGACAAATACTCGCCACGAATGACACTTGTCAGTGGTTGCGCAATATTGTGAATTGATAGAAGTTGAAATTCATGCACTGGCCTTTGGATCGGTGGATCCCAGTGACTCTCTCTCTCTCTCTATCTGTATTTCTTAAGTGAAGACACTTTCGAATGTTATAACTAATCTTATCTTCCTGATTGTTACTTTTAACTAGACAGTTGAGTAAGAGTTAAATCCATTGCATATAACTTATATCCAATCGGACGACAAAGCTTTACTTCTGACGACATCCGCAGACAGGAACTCCACATGGAGAATCAATTAAAGTTAGACTTCAAGGGTCACTCAGTTCCAACACGGTGGTTTAGTCATCAAGGAGTTGGCTGGTAACATAATAATCTTGGGTGTACACTCCGGAGGCTTCCTAAACTGCTTTGTTTTCAGTCCGTGTCGAAATCTCCATCAAGACTAATTAAAATCCTTAGAAAACGTACAGTCCGACTTAATTTAATATATTTTAACTGAAGTATAAAAAAATATTAAACTGTTATCAATCATTTGTGAGCTGAATTGTAACAGATCTTTTAGACGTGACTTTTGATAGGGGGCAAATCTTTACTGTCACTAGTGGCAGTATCATATGTGATGAGGCCTCAAACCATGAGATATGGAATATCTAAAAAAACAGAGTGTGCCAATTATTCAGGGCCTGTGAAAATGGTAGGAAATTCACTAATTACTCTCACTCAGTCTATTCAAAAGAAATAAACCCTTTGTTGACGCTTATAACACAGATGTTAAACTCTCTTCTTCAAGCGTTTAGTTTCGTACGAAATGAAGTAAAGACAAACACTTTAACTATGGCGCTGAAGAAAGAATGTGTTTAAACACTTTTGGATATGTGACCCTCCCCCTCTCCCATTTGTCGAAGTGTTACTAAAGTTGTTCTGTAGTGTCAAGCTTATTTGCACGAAATCTATTTACTTGTATCGTATAATGTTAAACAGATATTTTGACCACAACCAGCATATCATCAAAAAGTCAACATTTAAAGTTCTGTCCCTCATATACATATAAAGAGCTACAATAAAGCTGGACGCCCTCATTTCAAATCACACCATTTTTCGATCACGCCACTTGATCCAATCTCCATTCAAATGGATTATTCAGTATAAATAGTCAAAGTGAATTCTTAGATGCACCTTCCGAGTATTTAGACAATTCAAATTGATTACATCTGCTAAAATACCACAAATTTAGTAGTTTAGTTTCCACAATAGATGGTATTAAAAGAGATTGTGTCACCCAAAAAAAAATGTTTCGTTCTAAGATTTTTAATAGTAAATGACAAATGACATAGGCCACTTGTGAATCAGGGTCATTCATAGAGAATGGAAGCTAGACTTATTGAGCTAATCAGGTTAGTATATTAGCTCTTAGTGCAGATGCTTTGGTTATGCCTTGATTGTGAGCATCCGACTGGAAATAATTAAAACATTCCTATAAAATGATAGCAGCTGACATCCTGGAAATGACTATAATGGCTAAAAAGCCTGTTTGGCTGATGCTACGGTGTTTAGCTTTTCAAGTGCGTAGTCGGAAACTGTAACTGTGTATGTCATTTTTTTAAACCCGCGACAAACCAATATGCTGACCAGTCGCCAATATATGTTAACAATTATATTTTTAACCATTTCATTCCGGATGCTTTAAACGACTTCTGCTTTTGTTTTTCTAAAGTGGCCGTTTTGTATTCATCGTCGTTTATGCATTCACTCATATGATTTTCTTTCTGTTGGAAAATGCTTATTTACCTTAGCATTACGAGGAAAAATCGTCACTCATTCTACCAGAGAATATTTTTACTCCCATTATTTTCTCGGCAATTCATTCTCATCCAACCATCTATTTTTAACTTTTAAATATCGAGATAATTTTATACTTATTTGAACAGCTGAATAAAAAGACGTAATTATATGTGGGTCGGTGGCACAGTGGTTAGGAATCTCGCCGACCATGCATATGGTCCGAGGTTCGACCCCTGCCAACGCACACCTGATATCCATGGTCGGCCTGCAAAATTTGGGCTACCGATATTCATGCTGAAAATTCCATACTTGTACCAAAAATACAGTGTGGAATCAAGCCGTAATCAAAAATAAAATGACTGGTGTCGTATTCATATGCCAGTGGGAACACTTCCACTCTCTTTAAAGCTGATATATCCAGATGATGAGTCTCGTATTGGACGAAACATGAGTGTTAGATTCGACTACTGGTCAGTTTCAGTTCAGAAATGAATCTGCTGTAATATTTGGGAAATGAACAAACTCTTAGAAGCAGAAAATGTACATATGAGCATATTCATAAGCATGGGTCGGTGGTTTAGAGCTGGAATGCTCACCAACCACATCTCATTTGGTCCGGGGTTCGATTCCTGGTTGACGTACTCTCAGCAGGCAGTAAACTAGGAAAAGAGGAGAGGTTGGGCGTGAGGTAAGCAACCCATAGTATGAAAAACACTACTCCTCCTGAAACTTCAGAGCTCAAGCCTGAAGTCGTGTTCTACATGTAAGTCAGTTACACGGAATAATCTGAACTATTTCTTTCATGGATTCACTTTTGATGCAAAGAAAATAAATTTCTAACACAAAGGTAAACGATTAGAAAGGAAAAAAATAACTTATTTTATGAAATCAAAGCATATGAACTTTCTGAAGTTTCAAATAATGCTAAGTGAGAATTACTCAGTATCTTTTAGGGTCAAAGGGACTTTCAATATATGTATATATTATCACTTCAGATTTAAGTAGTAAGCAGCTATTAGTAGTATGTTTCACCGCCTCTCAAAAACAAAAATCGTTAGAAAATGAAGCTTTTCTAGTCAAACGTCTATTCCGCGTAATCAATCAAAGCTGATTTCAAACTGGTACGACAGTCACTTATGCTTCAAAATGATACTTACTACAAAGCTGATTGAGTTAACTGCTATAAAGTCACAGACGATGGACAGCCTACTCTCTACAATGAAAGCATTTTTGAAAATTATTCATCATACTAGAAAGCTAGAGAGGAAAAAAAGAACAGAATGATTACACTTACAAACTATCATAAGCGGATCGCATGATATACAATGAAAGGCAATACTTATAAATGTATTAACTGCTGATGACTGCTATCAATCAGCTAACATGAGTGATACATACCACTGACTGTCTGTCGTCGAAAACCAACTGAGCCCTGGATCAAGCGACTTAATGAGTAGTTTTTTTAATATCTCACTCAGTCTGTAGTTTTATGTCGCTGTGCAGTATTCATCAAACACGTTCTAACGTTTATATCGTATAAATCAGTTTAATGTCTTATGTCACTTCACAACAGATAAATACTTCACAGTCAAATGTTTAGAAGAGAACATTTTCATAGATCAAGTCAGTTTAACATAAAGCTAAACCATACGCTGATATGTATATTTTGTAACTTTCTCCAGACTCTATAAAGGAACTATGCCTAAAATGAACAGATTCCTTTGTTTGTACAGACCAATCAATTTCGTTAGTCAAAGAGTTTGATGGAGATATGTGGATGACACTTTCACAGTGCTAAAAACACAACATATCTCTCTCTAGCTTCTTGACACACACACACACCCATAAACCCACTAGTAGAGGGAATAAAATTCACATTTGAATCAGAAAATGAACAAGGAGAATTAGCTATGTTAGACTGTAAGATAAAACGAATAGAAGAAGGCAAACTACACACTAGTGTTAATAAAAAGCCAATACATTCTGCTAGCAGATATTTAGACTTTAATTCATCACCTCATCCGTTAACTGTCTGTGAAGGCAAGGTTAGTTAAGTGTCTGATGAACTGAGCAATAGCGCTAAGTAGCACAAAAAAAAGATCTAAACGATGAAATCAAACAGATAGAAGGAGAAGCGTTGGTGTTAAATAACTGTCCTATGATATTCATTTAGAAGATCAGAAAACGCCGAAAGCGAAATAAAAATAATTGCGAAACTGATGAAAAATGCCCATTGAAATTTTCAAAAGAATGGATACTGAACAAAGAGTACTCTTTTCGATAACCCATTCATCATCAGGCTCTACAGTTATATATACAACATTATAGTGAATGAATGAATTAGTGTTATGAACAGAATCAATAATATCGATAGATTACAGCTAAATGGCATCAACATAAAATAAGCTGAATGTCAGAAAAATTAGGAAAGATAATATTACAAATTCATGAGTCTCTACTGAAGGCTGACCAGGGCATTAGTAGTGGCTAGCTGGACTTGCTTCTTTTGCACACAGAGCACTGGTTGTTTGAGGCGAATTGCAATAGCCTCTGCTGTTTGGAGCATGTGGTGCTTCGATGATTTTGGCAATTTATTAGGTACTCAGTAGATTATAGAGAAGGATTCTTCAATGGTGGCTGGCTTTGTGGCCGGTTTGCACCAGATGGGCCAATATCGAACTGTTAATGGTTTTCACTACACCTTTACTTAGCCATAGTGTTGATGCTATTTAGCTGTAATCAATCAATATTATTGATTCGATGTTATTTAAACAGTATTAATGTTGTTCATAACACTAATTCATTCATTCACTATAATGTGTATGTATCACTGTAGAGCCTAATGATGAAGGGGTTATCGAAAAGAGTACTCTTTGTGCAGTTTCCTTTCTTTTAAAAATTGTGAAACTATTAATGATAACATAAATAAGAGTGAGTATAAGGCATGTACTGTTATACCATATGAGGAGGGGGACATCTGAGACCCTATGTAGGATTCTCCATGAAGCAGCAATTATTGATAACACTAATATTATTATTTCCGATTGTACTTAAACTTATGTTGATTTTATTTAAATATCTATTCAATTTTACTTATTATATAAATGAAGCAGAACGTTGTGTGAGTCATTACCTTCATATGATTATGAGCAGCAATAAATTGTGCTCTAAACGTGGTCATCAGTAAATATTACTCTACACCAACACTGTATGACTTTATCAAAATAAAATCCTATCCATAATAAAAAATTTTTATGTATCTTGAGTATTTCTTGATAGATGGAGAATGTGATTACATCGATTACTACTGATATTCTGTTTGTTAATGTTAATCACCCTGTCAAGTATAGACTAAATCATATTTTTGTTAAACGTTAATTTGATTTACCCATTAACAAGGTTACTGAGTGAATCTGTTGATGCCTTCCTATTTGACCTTTGTTAAATTCATGGAAGTAAACCGCTGAAGAATCTCCAATGAAGACGAAAGAGTTGTTCAGCATTCCGAGACTGAATCCCCAACTGATGTCAGTTCATGGAGGAATTTGCCTTGAAATGAATCGAATTCAAATAACCAACACTAGATTACTGGATAGCTGTCCTATTCTAGTTTGCAACTCATCGGCAGTAAGCAATAAGTGAGTTTTATAGCTCACAAGTGACTAGCTGTAAGACAAAATTCTCTGGAGTTCCAGTGAGAAGTCTTAGAGTTCACCCAGTTGGTAATGAGGACGAGCACTCACCGATAATATTGGCTAGAGGGTCACGACAAATCATGAATCGGTTGAAGTTATGGGCCATCGATTCGAGTCCCAGGGGTTGAATGGTATACGAACTTGCCTTGCAGCCGGAAGGTCGTACTTCCGAACTCGGGAAGTGGGTACTTACTTCCAATGAGTCACAGACTAGGAGAGAACAGCTGCGCAGTACTCTCTGGTTCTTTAACTGACATCAATCCGTGGCCAAACTTGAAACAAATTAATTCCCTACAGACAAACTCATAGAAACTTAAACGTCTGTATTACAGTTACTATCTTTGAAGAATCGTTTTAAGATCGATTCTGAGACATGAAGACAGACAACAACAATGGAAGACTTATTGTAATGCCAACATTATCGTTTTCTACAACAGAATTTATAATAACTCCCAATACATTGTTAGATATCATTAGTACAGTTATCACGAAAAAATATGCACATATATATAAATCATTTATATATTTGTTGTTTTATCTTTCTAATGACTCAGAAAAAACATCATCACTATGGTTACCAAACAGATGATAAACCCAGACATTAACAATAATCATAATCATAATAATCATCATAACAATGACAAAATATAGGCAAGACAAAATAAAGCATCTATTGTTGATTTGTGTAAATTTCATTTATTAGACGACAAGGATGACTAATCTGGTTTATAAGTAGAGAAAAGAAATAATGGTTGAGTATTACAGGAGACATAAAATAAATCTGGAAGGATTGAAAAACATACACAAAAACAAAAAAACAAATTCAATTCTGCATCACTTCTTTTTTTGTTTATCATCAATTGCTTTTATTAGAAAAAAATGCCGCTGTGTACCCATAGTTTCCCTTTAGTTTACTATCGATATTTTGAAGTAACCGGTATACAAGTATATGTGATAGATAGATAGATAGATAGATTAGTAGTTAGAAATGAGTCAGAAAGAGTCCTGGGCGTATAATTTCCCTTCATTACTGACAGTTTATGGAGTTTCTTTAAGTACATAGTTTAGAGAAGAGTATCATTTTCCGCGACGAATTTATTCACGCTTAGCTGTACGTACAATCGCAAATACATATATCATTTATTTTGTATGCATGTGTACATTAAGTTTGTTAAACAAAAACACAGTTATAAAACACTAAATGATTGAGCAAAGAATATCCTTTTCGATATATTCCTCTTCTGGCTCTACAATTATATATCAATATGTTTATATACATAGAATATTCCAGATTAGTAGTCAATAACAATATTGGTGTTTTTTAAATAATATCGATTTGTAAAGTATGATCAATGCAATCACCACAGTTCATTAAAGATGCTTAAATTATAATAATAGTAAAGATATAGTAGCAAATAGAATATCAACTAAAATTAGGAAAATTCCACAAAAATTCAGGATCATTCAAACCTGAATGGCCAAGGTAATGATAATGTCTGAACCAGCGAACTTCTTTTGGATGTATAAATTAGGCTTCTTAATATGGATTCCAACACCCAGGCCCAGCAATATTTAGTAGTCGAACTCTTAAGGCAAAATTGAGATTTGTTGGTATGCGGTAAATAACCCTGAAAGCCTCATCGACAACAATCTTGTGTTCTGTATCCACAAGATGAGTGAGATGGAATAGCGCTACGAATAGATATTGTTTGTCCTTTACTTAGCCACACAGAGTGATGTTCGGAACTTCAACGAGGAACATATTAACAAGCCTAATTTATGCATCCAAAAGACGTTGGTTCAGACAATCCAGGTTTGAATGATCCTGAATTTTTTTAGAATTTTCATAATTTTAATTGATAATCTATTTGCTACTAGATCTTTATTATTATTATTATTAAAGCATCTTTAATGAACTGTAATTGCGTTAATCTTACTTTATAGGTGTTTTATAGATGTCTGAATAAATATTTTTGCTATATTAACAATACAGTTGGTTATGGTTATTTCAACTAAACAGGTGAAAATGAGTGAGTTATGTAACACAAAAATGGTCAAGAAAATTGGGTATTAATGAAACTAGTTCAGTAACAAAGGTGATGAGTTATCATAAACAGTTATTAAAAAGGAGTTACGCAATAATATGAATAGTCTGATGATTGAGTTGTACTCAGGATACACATAGGAACAAAGTAGAGAATACGAAATTACGCTAGAGTTCTAAGTGAATACAAGAGCTATAAGCAATTAAAGAAACAGGTAAACAAACAAAATTAATTCATCAAAAATCAACGAAGTTGTTACCATGATAATAAAAGTAGTTGAGTAATTCCATTTTGTATGCACAGTTCTGATTTTTCTGTGTGAATGGCCAGAGCATCAGCGATACACAGAAGACGATAGTGTATTGACTTTGGTAGGTTATTTATTCTTGACTGTGTAGATTACTTTGAAGGAGGAGGTGTTTGTTGAGATGGAGTGATCATTGTTAACCAGGTGTTCAATTATCACACACCTTATTGCACCACTATCGCCTTTTCACATTCATGCAGGATAGTGTTGTTGAATCCTGTTGGACAGGATGCGTGGCGGACGACCGATGTAGTTAGCTGGCTTCCCAACATCAGGCTAACTGATATATGCACATAGAAGTGGTCGGATTTAGGATGTTTCCTTAAGGTGTCTGCACATTAGTGGGCGACTGGAAAACACTATTTTTTAGCGTTGTTGCAAAGAATGTTCTTCTCAGAGTTGATGAAATCCTTCTCTTGAGTATATCGCTTGCGAAATCTCTGTTGAAATCCAAGTTCATCTAGAGTTTCTTTTTCATGACTGTGATCTGTTGCCAATTGAAATGATGAAAGAATCCTTCAAAAAGGAGATATTTTTATTATTTTCCTTTCACGTTATTGAGGAATACAAAATAAAACCTCGAAATAGACTAAAAGATGTTGAAGTATACAATTTAGTATATGGATTTTAATGGGTATCAGGATTAATTTGCATATAGATCTCGCCACCAACCAATATCAGTTAGAGAACGTCGGAAACCGACACTTGAATCCTAGGACACTGATGTGCACTGATGAAGATTCCTAAACTGGGACGAAACAGGTGTACAATGAGTCATGGTTTTCGACGATCTCTAACTGATTTGACTTCATGACAAGATCAACATTGAAATTAAGTATACAGTTTTTGAGCTTTAAAATAGTAGTCGTTTTATAATTTTACACTTCATTAGTTCCTAAGGTGGATAATATGTTGTCTCTTATTGAAATTATTCAGTAAAAAAGGGGTTTTCGAAATGAACGTGAAACTTCGCACACTATATAATAGCGTACAATTATGATTAATGGTTTTAAATAGTGCGTAAAGTTGATCAGGTCGGAACTGTCCCTTATTTACATAAATTATATAGCACCTGTAAGTGTCACCCTAGTATTCTGATCTCAGTTATATTTGCATTTCTGGATAGCGTATATATGACTATATTACATTGAAAGTAAAAAGAAAATTCTCACACTAATTATCAGCACCTACTACTACTAATACTATGGCTTTATAGACGGAGTTAATTTGAATAACGCAAATCTGTTTTGATTCACTTCATCAAAAAGAATATACGATTGTATTGTGCTTTCTTGTTTGAGATATTTTGACCTGAAAATGAACCGGATGTGACAATATTGAGATCACATGTATCTCATATTGATAGATGTAAGTGAATTTAGACTGCTGAGATAATTTTATTACTAAATATTACTAGAATGTTTCTTCATTTTGATGATTAGGGTCATTAAGTATAATACCCTTTTTGAAGTGTATGAGTTTATCTTACGTAGGGGAGAATAAATCATTCTGTTATTGAAGACATTTTCTTTGCTGTATTTCCTTTAAAGACCCCGAACAATTTGCCTATAGACAGGGTAGGAGCACTTTAGACACTGTAGCCGTCTTACACAACAATATCGTCTCATCATTAGATAAAGGTGCCAAATACGTCCGCTGCAAGTTTCTCCACTTCACTTCTACTTTCGACTCCGCACCTAGATATAAGTATAAAACTTGGGCACTGTGGCAGAGTATAACTCCATTATAGATAAGATTTTATTTTGATAAATCACACAGTGTTGTACAGTTAATCATATCAAGTTGATATGATTATGAGCAATAGTTTGTGCTCGAAACGTCATCAGTTCATATAACTGTACAACACTGTGTGATTTATCAAAATAAAATCTTATCTGTACCTAGATGTCTCTTGCTAAATAAGCTCTCCATGACACAAAATGAGTCCCGAGTCACTAACTGGTTGCATTCCTACTTCTCTAACAGAATGCAGTATACTGTATACAAAGACAAATCCTCCTATGCTGTGCTCACTGAGGCTGGTGTCCCCAATGGTGCTGTACTCTTCCCACTTATCGTTTCTTTCTCTCTTTCTACATGACTTAACATCTTCAAATGACAGTTTTGTCAAATATGCTGACGACCTAACTGTATCTTTGCTTGTCAAGTGTCAAAGTGACTGACTGCTCCAAACTAAATGGCTTTTTATCAGAAATCAGCCAGTGGTCCAAGGATAACGGTTTAACCTTAAATCCCTCTAAATGTCAAACAGTCAGTTTCACATTTAGGGATAAATCTGACCTACACAAACTGGTTAGCATTCACCTCACGAGGTGTGAAACATAGATGACACTGAAATAGAAACCAAGTCGAAGATTAAATATCTTGGGGTCATTCTCTCTGCTGATCTTTCCTGGTCATCTCATATCTTGATGATGATTTCTAAGAAAATATTCCGTCTCACCTTCTACATCAAGAAGTTAAGACATTCTGGTATAACCCAACCATTACTCCTACAATTTGTTAATTTTCGCATTCCACCTGTTATTCTCTATTGTTCCCCCTTAGTTTTTCCAGGGATACTGAAGAGAGACTATACCTAATTACGCAGAATGTTAAATGTTGTCAGCAAGGTAAGCTATGTGCCACTTAAACAGCTTGTTAATATTCTGGTTGACAGGCACATGGACTCATGTGAAAAATTGGCTGAATCCATTCTATCTATCTAACTCACACCACCCTCTTCATTCACAACTCTCCCCTTGTATCTCATCAGGCAGGAACACCAGAAGCCTGTATAGAAAACTATATGCTCGCACTAGTAAGTACAAAACTCAACCATACCCTACTTAGCTCGTGTTCTGTGCGATAAAGAAATCACTAGGCGTGATACCTTTAACTTACTAGATAGTCAGTAGAGCGATTGGATCTCGTCTTTCCAACTCATATCATTTATAGGTACGACGTTTTCTTTCTCTCTTTTCCTTTTCTCTCTCTTTTTTTCTGTTACGTGCTGCTTTGTTTCTTTCTTCAACTTACGCCAGTAAATATGCCAGCATCTACTTTTCTAGCACCTTCAAACACTCTGTTTAATTTTGGCTTTGCTATCCACATGCTAATATGTTGTTGTCAAAACTAACTGAGATTACCCTTAATCTATGTAGAATTTTATTTATTGTTAATGTACCAACTGGATGCAATACTGTAGTAAAATGTTGAGAATTCCATTCTGTATCACAATTACTGTTTGGGAATAAATCAAATCATTATTATTAAGTTTATTACTCTTTTTAAAGTGTATGAGTTTATCTTGCGTAGCGGAGAATAAATCATCCCATCATTGAAGACATACCCCTTGCTGTATTCCCTTGTATTCACGAAAATGAATCCAAAAATGAAATATATGTGGTCAGTAAAGTTAGTTGTTTATTGAATCACCCTGAGATATCAATTTACGTGACTAGCGTGAATGAGAATAGTAGATGTATAAAGAGCATAGACTGTGATCCAGGTAAGACTTGAGTATTCGTGAATTTGACTTTAGAGATCAACACAACAATCCCTTTAAATACAAATTACACGTACAACAAACAGTGTTACATCTAGCATGCACGTGTTATTTTCTCACTAATCTGATTGAATGATCGACTTCAATTTTAGTTAATTCTTAACGCATGTAATTCAACTCATCATATCGTTGCTATTCTTCTTCTTCTTGCCTTTCTAATCTTTGAAATCCAATGCAGTCAGTAAAGTGATTAGGGATTCGAAACATCCACGAAGTTATTTTCTGCTCAGTCTTATACCTCCTAGTTCACCTAATACTGTGGTGTGTGCTACTTATAAGATTTATCAGTAGTATATAGAGAAATCCTCATCGATACTCAAAAATATTAAGTAGTGGGGAGATAGATTTGATTCAGCGTAGAGACAAAACATGGAAGACATAGAAAGAAGACAAAGAAACACAATACGAAGGAAAGGCAGAAGTAGGACAACATGAAAGATCTGTACAGAGATATTAAATATCAATTAAATATTCCTTTATCAAATCATTTGTCTTCTATCGTTACAATACAAACACACAAGGCGTCCTTTTATCACTGATGATAACTTTAATTGTGATGGACTGGATTACGCAGAAGAGTGTGCGAAGCGAGAAGATAGGAGCACTTTGAACTGACAAGAAGACTCTTTGAGATCAGGATTTCATGCGTGGATGATCTATGTTTAATGACACAAACTTGAAGGCCTACAGGTGAAAGCCAACAAACTGACTGAAGAGACTGGCGTCAAAAACACTATTCCCGATTAACTTAGAGAAGACGGAAGTAATGATGATAACAAACCAACCAACCAACCAACACCAACATTATCCAGCACCAATCACTATCAACGGGAGGAATTCAACAGAGGTTACTTACTTCCTTCACTTATCCGGCTAAGAAGCACAGTTACAACTACAGGCAGTTGGACAGCATGAATGAAGATATCAAAGCTAGCCAGCCAGCCAGCCGCTCAGCCAACCAGAATCGGAAAGCCAAGATATGCCTTCATCACTCTGAAATCTGTTTGGAAATCACCTGCTTCACTCACTCACTCACTCAGCATAAACAACAAGATTCTGATTTTCAACATCAATGTTAAGCTAGTTGGTTCTTTTATATGAGTCGGAAAATCGCACTCTGCGTGTGTCACGAGAAGCATTTTGAACAGCCGATTGTTGACTTTTATCAACAACTGCCCACTCCGTTGGCTGACTGACTCCATACTGAAGATCGAATTGTCAGCCAGTCAAGTGGCCAGGAGGAATTCGTGACAAGCAACTCTGTGAATGAACTAACCAAGAACGTATCGTTCAACAAATATGTAGGCGAAAATAGAGTTGGATTGGGCATACATTGAGAAGACCGTCGAATGACATAGAACGCAATGCAGACCATTGATCGAGTGGAATTCAGATGGGGAGCGACAAGTGGATTGCTGGTGACGGGGTGGCATGGAAGAGATCGTGTTGTGGCGAGGAGGAGGAGGAGAAGGAGGAGTAGGAGATGAGAGATTACGGTCAATCATGAAGTCAGTCAGCTGAAAAGGACAGCAGAAAATAGAATTATAGAATTATACTGTATCATAGTGCCCAAGTTTTATCCTTATATCGAGTAACAACATTCTTTTTAAAAGACTGAAGTTTGTTTGAAATTGTTATATTTACAAAGTGAAAATATGCTTATTTTGGGTTGGAGAGATGAGTCAATCTCATTAGACTTCTTGTCATTATATATACTCAGTTCAGGTGACATTCCTTAGATTATTAACCGATTGAACATGATCAGCTTATTGAGATGTTTTACCAAAGCCCAACCCAACAAACTGAACAAGGTGAGATCATAAAATTTTCATTTTGTAGAGTTACCTGTTAACTTCACACACACACAGTATGCAACAATTTCAATATCAATATATACTTGAATATTCACATTATTTTATATATTTTCTTGCCTATAGACGTCACCAGTATTACTTCTTTGAATGCCTAAGGGATTCATGCACAGAAGAATTACAGATGTCAGCATTTTTATGTTGTTATGTAAAGAACAATTACAAAGAATACTCTAGAATCAAGAAAAGGATATTAGAGATTAATTTAATCAGAGATGTGAAACGAATAGCACGTGTTTCATAATGACAACTTAACTTACATGTTTAGAGATAAATAAAATAAGGTGAGTAGAAGTCAAACCTTCAAATCAAGAATATGAATTCAGACAAAAATTACAGTGTATGATGAATATTCACATTATCATAAGTTATGACTGTTAAAAAGGTTAAACAATAATTTCTTTCTAAATGTACAAATTTAGTTGTAACCACTAATTCGTTTCTGCCTCAAGGCGACATAGTAAGCCAGATGTCATGTTTACCTTAATTATTTTAAAACGTCATTTTTGTTGGAGGGAAGGGGTTGAGTGGGGTGGTGGAGGTCACTATCTACCGAGTGATGAGCAAGTGCACTTCTCAGCACTTTTTTACCTTTCAATCACTAAATTATGGTCAACCTGAGGTTAAAAACACTTCTTTCTCATCGTTCAATATATATACTTTGGCGCATAAATGTAAATTGATATATGTACTCAGAGGTAACTTGAAATGGGGGACTTGTTCATTGGCACAAAGAATTTCATCTGTGATGCTATTCCTTCTGATGAAATTCCAGTCAGACAGTTATGTAAATCTACATTGATTGTGATGAATCATTTTTCAGCCTGCTATTTATGAGAACAAGCATAAATGTCTAAAGGTGTTATGAAAGCGACTGTTACTTTAAACACAAATTAACTCAACTTTACTTCTTTGTTTCTATGATGTAGACAGGAGAATAAATAAAAGTTAACTGATGGATGGTAACTAGCAGTGGAATCCAGGACAATGAGCTTTTCGGCCTATTTAGGAATCGTCAGCTAGTCGGATGAACCTGCATTAGGACGATATACGCATACTGGAACTCTCCCCCCCCCCTAGTCATCATCCACTAATTAATTTCTAGTTAACTGACCAGATATCGTTGAAACATCTGCAAAAGGAGCAGACATGTGCGTCGGTGGCACAGTGGTTAGGACTCTCGCCGACCATGCATATGGTCCGAGGTTCGACCCCCTGCCAACGCACACCTGATATCTATGGTCGGCCTGCAAAATTTGGGCTACCGATATCCATGCTGAAAATTCCATACTTGTACCAAAAATACAGTGTGGAATCAAGCTGTAAATAAAAAAAAACCTGAGACGGAGCACTTCAGTTCAATCAATCGACGGGAAAATCTAAAATTGAATGCAAGAAGAAGTAATTATTAAACATGATATAATGGGTAAACATTTTCCTGACCTTTCATTTGAATATCCACTGGGTGATTGATTATACACCGTCTAAGATGGAAAAGTTGGTAGAAAGAGAAAAAGGCTGCTTCGAATACACTTAACGGTTCAGTGATGCACCAGTGATTGATATTAAATCTATTGAAGATTGTTTGTTTTTAGATTTTAACTACAGATAAGCCTTATTATATGGATAAACTTGTGATGGAACCTAGAACATTTTGCCATGGAAGTTGAATGATAGGCATATGTCACTCATCTAACTTGTCATTTTTTTTTATAGAACAGTTGATGTCTATTGTATGTCATAACCAAAGAAATTATTAAACGAAGGAAAACTTAGGTAATTATGAAACCAGTATTGATGAGGATTCAGTACAACTAGGTAAAGTACACACTGCAAACATATAACTGTAAAATACAAATAAAAATTGTTTATTATTATGATTCCCTTGGTTTCCGATTGGAACATGTATGTGTATTTTGGCTTTCCGATTCTGGTTGGCCGAGCATGATTTAGTTCACCACAATCGTGAATATCTTCGGTGATTGTAGTCACCCTTCTCCTACGTCTATTTTCACCTCAAACACCTCGATGAGTTTTCCGTTGTGGATGACGCGACACGTGCCACTGCCATATAACTGTTAATGAGACTGACAAAGGTTTGGAGCAGTTTACACCATACTATTGCAGTAGTTTTCAAATGACTTCACAGCCAACACTGTAGAGGATTTTTTAAAGCCGGTGCAATTGAGGCAGAGACTTTACTGACATTCTATACTCTGTTCGATGATGATGCCTAGAGTTACAATTTGATCCGCACATGATTTGCCTCTCCTGAATCCAGTTTGTTCCGGATGGGAAGGGGGGGGCGGAGTTCTGCATCCAGTGCAGTACTTTACTTGGCGTAGAAATTAGTATTATTCCACACCGGTTCTTGTAGAGTGAGGCCTAAATCACCCTTCTTTGGTAGTTTCACAAAGTAGCTTTTCTTTCTTCCAAACGTCTTGCAATAGCGTCGTGAGTATATCCTCTGTAATGCCTGGATCCGTTTTCAGTACTTCAAGGGGAATTCCATTCGATCTTGCTGTCCTCCTAGCCAGCTTTCAGTAGCTTGATTACAATCGGAACTTCTGTTTTTGTTTGAGCATTGGTGTCCACCGGTGGTTTAGGTATCCAAATATCAAAATTCAATATTTAAGGAGTTAAATACAATCATGAAGTGCAACAAGTACAATCTCATTAAGAAGTTAATCACATATCACCGGAAGCAAAATATCCATAAATTTATTTTTATTTTTTTATTTCTGGTTACAGCTTGATTCCACATCGTATTTTTCTTTTTTGGTACAGGTATGGAATTTTCAGCATTTGATATCGGTAGCCTAAATTTTGCGGGCCGAACATTTGATATCAGGTGTGCGTTGGCAGAGGATCGAACCCCGGACCATGTAAATGGTCGGTGAGAGTCCTAACTGCTGTGTAACCGACGCACATACATGTGGAATCCTTAACCTAACTTCATGAGTTGTAATCTTTGATAGGTATGATTTAATTTCATAATCATACTAAGAATTTTAAGAATTTAATCTGTTTTACGGATCCATGTAGTAATAGAAGATAAACGAGTCAATGGAACAAAGTATGTATATAATCGATTCATCTCAGGAAGTTGAAGTGTGTAGACTTATTCACCAAAGGGATTCGCACAGTTATTTCATTTAATTATCATCATTTCTTGACTTAACCACGTTCAGACCAAATTTCCTCGTCTGTTATTTCCACTTCACAAACTAATGGATACTGTCTCATATTTCGCTTACAGTGTTTCAATAGCAACCTCAAGTGTATTGGGTATAGTGTGTAGTGACAAACAGAGTATTCCTATTTCGAAATCGATTTCATTTATACACTATTTTAGTTTCTGTCTTAATTTCCAGTTAGGTAGAAGTTAGGCTATTATGAAGACAATTCTACCTTTGAAATAATCAACCTATTTTACAATCAGTCGGTAAAAGTATGAATTTCTATATGTGATCTGATAATAAAAAATACTAACTTGAATTTACATAAGTATTTTAAAAAATGTTTAGAATGTATTATTTTTTTTTTCATTTCATATACAAATATGAGCTTTGATATTTGGCAGTGAATATATTCAATAAGCCTTTGTTCAACACTAATTCCATCTATCTTTTGTATCATAATTCATTGATTCAATACACTGCATCATATTCATGTGTTGGTTTGCAGAGAATTGATTGGTTACAGGATGCCATTGTGAACTGATACAGGTTAGAGAACCATTGGAAAACCCGCAGGGAGTACTGCCTGATAGCTATTTCCTACCTCCTAGTTTGAGACTCTTCAGAGGTACACACCCACCACCAGGGTTAGAACCCAGGACCTTCTGGTTACAAGGATCGCGAATGTCATTGCCGGTAAATATTGGTCCTCACGCCCGATCTGCTGTACTGCACTAGTCGTGACTTATCAGTAGTACCCAGACAACTACCTACCTGGATGGGTCCAGTCGCTAGCGAGCATCGGATTGCTATTCAAGTTTTGATTAGCAAAAGTTGGAATTCGTACACTAGACATTGGATGGGTAGGTCCCAGTGGTTTAATGATCTACGAGCTCGCTAGCCTTGTAACCGGAATGTCCTGGGTTCGAACCCCGGTGGTTATTGCATTTGCTAAAGAGTTTCAAACTAGTTGGATGAAACATCTATCTAGCAGTTCTTCAGTGCTGGTCTCCCAATAGTTCTCTAATCCTGTGTCTGCCTTTAATGAAATCCTGAAACACTGCATGCTATATATATTTTTAGTATGAAGAACTGATAAAATTCAAGTTAGAAGAGGCATATTTTCTATTTATTATTCAGTTATTTTATTTATCCTCTCACCATTAAAAACTGTCTGGAATGCAAAAAACATTTTAAAAAAATAACCTGATATTATGAAGATATTAATCACAGTTGCGTGAAAAAATACAAAGAATTCTTTTAATGCAAAATCATGTCTGATTGCGTAGTAGATTCAGTGTGTAATAACATGTTATGCGCGCTGTGTAGATAAATACGCAAACAGACAAACAGAGAGACAGATGGGGAGTTAATCAGATTTACAGAATCCTTTTTGCATGAATACTAAGCATTATTGTCGTCATCATCTTTCTTTTTCAATATATTATTGGTGAGTTAGAGGGAATAAAGTAGAAAATAGAGTCAACTTTAAGCAGATAAATGATGTTACTGTTATTGTTGTTGGTGGTGATGATACTGGTGGTTGATAAATTACTGTGGGATCAAGAAAATGGATGAAATGACGAGTGTCGTGTGTTTAGAAAGATTGAAATAGAGAAGAATAACAGGATTAGACGAAATATTTTCATACATATGTATATATATATATATATATATATATATCTTAGTAAATAATATGATTTAAAAATGATTAAATTAGGAGAATTTATCCCCCTTCTTGTTCCTTTTATAACGGTAATAATACGCTAGACTATAGGGTACAGCTTTAAAAGTTTATTTCCAGACTTTTGTACTTTTTAGTTAATAGACTGTCCTAGGAAGAGAAGGAAGGCAGAAACCCACTAACTTAAGTATTTATCAAATATTACGGCTTTTGTGCAAGATACATGCTTCAGTAGATAAAATAGTACAGAAAATAAGAACGATAAACCTTAATATGCTTGCAGTATCCTGTTAATCTTGAAGTATACCTTGTTAGGAAAAGTCGATTTGCCGGATATGAGGGTTAGTCTTTACTTAGACTGGGCATACTCTGAGGAAACCATCGAATGATATCGCACACAGTGCTAGGCCATCGTTCGAGTGAAATCTCAATAGGAAAGCGACGAAGGGGTCGTCATTGTGAGGGTGACATGGAGGCGATTGTAAGTTAGCAAAGAAGAGGAAGAGATGAGAGATTATTGTTGATTCTCGTCCCAGTCAGCTGAAGAGGACAGCAGAGAATAGAAAAAAGTGGAGATGTGTTGTTGAAGCACTATGTTTCACTTGGAACCCTAGGGAACAATAATATCACACATAATAAGGGAGTTAGTAAAAGGGTGAATTTAACCTACATATAACCAGTAATCACATTTATTGGCAGCGTGCTTAAAATTTAGGCTACCAACATCGTCCATCTCTCCATTGCATATATTTTCTCCCATTCGCTTTGTTTTAATCGATTGAGATATGACCACTAATAGTATTATCTACTCTTGTGCGTATTTAAAATGCTTACAAGCTTCTAATTATCAAGTTCCTATTAAACGTGAGTGAATAGCCTGATTGTGGGTGGTAACGTGTTCCAGCACATTAGATGACCGTTCTCCAGTTATATCCTTGGGTGTCCAAATGTACTTCTGAACATCTTGTAACTCGCTTTCAACTAGATATCGTGGTTTTCTTGAGGGAGACAAAGCAGATACAGCGTAATGGAACGGTTTGTGCTTCAGCTCAGAGACCGTTGTGTCACAGGATATACTGTCAATTAATATTTTACCTGAAAGTATCGTACGAAGGTGGGAAATATCATGCAATAAACTTCACTAAAAATTCTGTACATTATATAAATACTGTCGAGAATAAGGATGTTACTATTATTCAAACTATATCACTGAGTGAAGACTCTAGAAGACTTCATCACGAAGAAATTTGAGCAACAATCAATCTTTTGCAGGGGTAGACTGTATACATCAGGTGATCATTGGTTGATAAACCATGTAGCAGTAGTTATAAAATTATTTGATATAAATTCAGTGTGTGTTTAGAAAATCGAAACAAAAGATTTTTCTAAGCTCTCCACTGTCGTCTACGAGACAGCTTCTTCAGCAGAATTGTAAATATCTTTAATCATGAAGTAATATGGTTGCAGCTTTTGTACACTATAGAGATTTTTATTTAGTTATTTGATACTCGATAGAGACTAATATATATATTCCACCAAAACAATTAGATTCTGTTATTGTCCGTTGAATTCGTTTTATCGGTTGGAGGACTTCATCATGAGCTGACATCAGTTAGAGAACCATTGGGTCCATTGGATGGTCACTAACGATTGATCCTATTCAAACAGTTAACCTGGAGTTCTAATGGGAAGCTGTGACTATTAGGGTATAGCAGCTTGAAGGTGAAGCGGTAACTCATCGAAGAAGACATTGCAAAGTGGTCGCGCTTTATCATAAATTGGCAGAAGTTAGAATTCATGCGTTGGCCATTGGATCGGCGGGCCTCAGTGGCCCAATGGTCTATGAGCTCACTGGCCTTGTCACCAGAAGTTCATGGGCCCGAACCCTGGTGGGTGCGTACTGTGAAGAGTCCGGAACTAGGAGGTAGGAAACAGCTGTCCGGTTCTCTTGTGTCGGTTTTCCAATGAATCTCTAACTAATGTCAGATCATGATGAAATCCTCCAGTCAATCAGAAATAAAATCCGTACAAAATAAATACTTGAGTTTGTTTTGTCCCAGTGGGTGCGTACCGCTGATGATTCCCAAACTAGGATGAAACAGCAGCTGTCCAGCACTCCCAGGTTTTCAATGGTTCTCTAACTGATATCAATCCGTGATCAACTCGTAAAAACATAACTTACCCTTACAAACCAAACTATAGAAAAATAGAAAAAAAATATCTTCAATGAACACATATGAAGTAAATTTTCAGTCCTTAAATTATTCAGACACATTACTATTTTTTTATAATGTTTAGTAGGAGACCTTGAATTGCATATTTTCGTCTAGTTATAATTCATCAATTAGCCAGTGACTAGGTGATGTTTCCATTGAATTTTGACATCCTGCATATCTTAAAGCTCCATTAACTCGATATTTGAACTTAGAATTCACATCAACAGTCATTCGTTAGTCGACTCACAGACCTCTTACAGCGTCATTATTTACAATGTTGCTTCCTCATCTGAATGCGAACACAAGTCTTCATTACAATCAAAGGCACGCAAAAGGGGTCTTAGTCTTATATTACACCTTTAGCCCAACGAATATGGCCGACGTGGAAATACTTGTTTCGTATTCTTCAAGCAAAACTTAAGCTGACGTAACCTCAATGTGAACATCCATGATAACAAATGATTAATACTAAGAATTCACTGGAAATTTTCTCTACAATAGAAAATCCATAAATGTATGAAAGGGTAATAAAATACTTCATAGCTTTTTCTGTTGCGTTTTCTTTTCTCTACTGTCTCCACTCAAGTGCCCAGACAAATGTCTCGGAGATTTCACACACAAACTCACACACACACACACACACACAGCAAACACTGATAAGTATTTTCACACAATACACTCAGATGTGCACTCTTTGCTCGTTTATTTATTTTAAGTTGGTGAATGTTTGCCGACATTAGGGATATTTATTCCCCAAAGGGAGTAAAATCTGTGTTAGAAAACGAACGATTGTGGAAAAACAGGTGTATGTGTGTGTGGGTGTGTTTGTCTACTTATTTTGTGCTTTGAAATGATGCTACGATAAAGTTTTACATCTCCTTGTACGTTGAAATAATTAAGAAAGAAATATGGTTTACTAATTATGCAGACGTGAAGCCGCTTTACGCTATCAAATAACAATTGACTTAGGTCACTATCCCAGACCGGTGTTAGGCAGAAACGGTTCCATCCGCAAACCTTCTGGATATACACATTGTGATCAGTTTCCTATAGTCAGTTTTGAACTGCCGAATTCTCTTGTGAATACATGTCAGAGGTTAAAAATGAAAGTTAGCCGAAGTTAACTATCTTAGCATTGCTTTTCTTATGTAATTCGTATTATTTCCACTTTTCAGTGTATTCTAAAATCGATAGTATTTGTAGTTCGAAAATTATCTGCCTTCTTTACAGTTATAACATGTAGATGTATGAAAGACAAGTTTTCAAAATAGGAACTTATATTTCGTACTGAACAATACTAACGACTTGTATTTTATGGGGAATTTTTAAGAAACATAATCCAGAACTTCTTATTATTATTACTATCCTCTTGGGTTTCAAGTGGAACATACCGCTTCAACAACACATCTCCCCTTTCTTCTACTTTCTGATGTCTAGCACAACGACTGACCATAATCTGTCATTTCCTCCTGCATGTCACCCTCAAACTGACGACCCCCTCGTCGCCTCCTATTGAGATTCCACTTGAGTGATAGTCTGCATTGCGCGCAGTGTCATTCAACGGCGGTGTTCCACAACGAATGCCCTATCCATCTCCATTTTCTCCTACATATTTTTTTAAGCAATCGGCTATTGATCGATCGGTTTGTTCATTGCCAAAGTTTCGTGTTCCTAATACTTTCTTCAGGGTTAGGAGCAATTTAATGTACTGAGATTAAAACTTTATTTATCGTATTGAGTCCTATAAATATTACTGTTTCTTGTGCTTTGAAGTTTCTGCAGCGACTGGATTGATTTTCCGGAGTGGGGTAGCTAGCCTCATGCCCAACTCTTACTTTTTTCCAGGGTTTCGAACCGGCTAGGAAACTAGTGAGCCAGTAAATTAGGCGAGGTGAATTATTGATCTATAAAACACAAAATAATTGAGCAAAGAACATCCTTTTCGGTGGCACAATGGTTAGGACTCTCGCTGACCATGAACATGGTCTGGGGTTCGAGCCCCCGCCGATGCACACCTGATATCTATGGTCGGCCTGCAAAATTCGGGCTAACGATATCCATGCTGAAAATTCCATACATGTACTAAAAATACAGTGTGGAATCAAGCTGTAAATCAAAAAAAAATAACTGCCTCTTCTGGCTCTCTCTCTCTCTCTATATATATATATATATAGTATTTCAGATTAGTAGTTAACAATAATAACAATATCGATTTGTAAAGTAAGATCAATGGAATTAGAGTTCATTAAGGATGATTAAATTATAATAATAGTAAAGATATAGTAGCAAATAGAATATCAACTAAAATTAGGAAAATTCCACAAAAATTCAGGATCATTCAAACCTGGATGGACAAGGTAGGAATAATGTCTGAACCAACGAACTTCTTTTGGATGTATAAATTAGGCTTCTTAATATGGATCCCAACGGCCAGCCTCATCAATATTTAGTAGTCGAACTCTTAAGGCAAAATTGAGATTTGTTGGTATGCGGTAAATAACCCTGAAAGCCTCATTGACAACAATCTTGTGTTCTGTATCCACAAGGTGAGTGACATAGAATAGTGCTACAAATAGATATTGTTTGTCCTTTACTTAACCACACAGTGTGATGTTTGGGAATTCGCCGAGAAACACGCTTAATTGTACGGCCTATGCAAGTAACTGACTCACTGCACTGGAGCAGTTAAATTGGTAGATACTCATGGGACAGGCGAAATTAGGCAGTTTGTCTTTTACTCCCGAACGCAAAAGAGAAGTGGTTTTGAAGACACAGCGTAATTCAGCAGTTATTCCTTTTCAAAGGAAAAACATGTATTCAACGTTTTGTCGAATAGGGCACTTATGAATAAAAGTAAAGTTTTATTATTAACATCACTCAGTGATTTATGTTTGCCTTTGAAACTTTTTTTTTCGAATGGCTACAGTGAAGATAGACATAACGTAAAATGAAAAAAGACACAATCACATAGAATGTAGTGGTGAATCATCTAGTTATACAAAATGCATATCCTGTTAATATAAAGGGTTTATGAGAAAACTTTCATTACATCTAAGCATGGATATTGAAGGATAGTATCGCTATTGACGAAGTGTGTCATTGCTGGTGTAGGCGTAATATGAGCTTGCTCTGTTCTGCCTTACCATTGTGAAAATTGATCTCTGAAGTTCGAAAATATGTAGAGATAACCTATTTCTCTCATAGGTATGATTACGTCAGTCTTAGCAGCAAGGTAAGCAATGATGAGGTTGGATATTGAGGGGTAAATTAGGAGTGGAAATTAATCGATGACTAGGACGTGTGTTAGACATGATAAGCAGGCGCCCTACTCGACGAATTGTCTCAGTGCAAATAGGAACGGAGTGAGAGTGGCTAAATCTAAGTAAGACATGAATTTATGAGGTCATTATCTGTTTGCAAGAACCCCTTTAAGTAAGATACAGACTTCTTGACTGGGGACCTCGATATGCTAAGTATCAATGGTAAGAGACTGTGGCATAGTGCCGAAAATTTTGTCCAGATGTACTCACTCCCTTTTCATCTTTAAAGTCCAACAATCTTCACTAGTGAATATCTCAGTTGAATATATCTTTTGATTGTCGTTCCCCTACTATTTTCGTTTGCTTTTACGTGTACTGTTCCAAGGCATCACAATTTCAACTGATGGAAGTTTGTACTTAGTCTCACGCTACTAAGACAGTCAGTCAGTCACATATGACGTAGAATGAATACACAATTGTGAAAAGTAAACACATATTTTATGTAACCTATCAATGATTTTTAAAGAATTTCATAGGTAGTATAAACACAATCTAGTTTGTAACACATAAGGGTAAGATGGTAGAGAACTTAAAATATGATAAAGCTAATACCATCTCACTTCCTTGCTTTGCTTGAGTCCAGTTTATTAAGGAGTAAAATACGCACTTTAGGGGCATGGACAATCTTGATCTTTTCAAATTTCACAAAGTACCGATATTCTGATGTTTTCTTTTTTATCAAATAAGTTCATTTGTGTTGTCGTTGGAAGATCTTCTACAAGAGATTGGGAATTCCATTATTTCTGTCACCAGTGTTTGAATATTTACAGTTGGTTCGTCTCTAGATTTTATGATATGAGTACGAAAACTTATAAAATCAGTTTATGTTAGGTGGCTTCAGATATTCGGTAGGATTTTGGACTTGGCGACATGCTTAAATCCACTTGAATCCATCATGTTTACACCCCCTTTTTATATTGTTTGAACCATTTAATTAAATCCAAGAATCGAAATGTATACTCGGGCACATTTTCAAATAGCTTTCAAACCACTACTACGAAATTTCTAATGGGAATGAAGGACAAACACCGCGGAATATCGAAGCATGCCTCAGATGAAATAATGTTACTTCAGTTAACATATTATCGTTTATAATATTAATTCATACTTGTACCAAAAATACAATGTGGAATCAAGCTGTAATCAAAAATAAAATAAAAAAATAAAAATAATTGAAGATTGTGTAATCGCCATAAATGCATTTTGCAGAACATAACTATCATTTTTATGGTTACAGGATTTCATTATGAGCTGATATTACTTAAGGAACCATTGAAAAACCTACACTTAAGTACTGCGAGATAGCTGTTTCCTACATTCGGCACTACGCACCCACCAAAAGAGGTTCGAACCCAGGACCTACTGGTTACAAGCGAGCTCGTAGACCAGTAAGTCCCTGGAACCCACCGATCCGGTAGCCAGCTCATGAATTCTATCTTCTACCAACTCATGAAAAGGCGCGACCACTTCTCAGTGTCTTCTTCGATGAGTTACTGCCTCATCTTCAACCTTCTGTACCCAAATGGTCACAGCTTCCCACTAGAACCTCAGGTAACTCCCAAAAAGGGGTCAGTCACTAGTGAGCATCAGATTAATTTTCAAGTATTGGTTTTTGTAGGGATTCAGTTTGATTGCACGAAGAATTTAATCATGAGCTGACATCAGTTAGAGAACCATTAGAAAACCAGACGACTGTTTCGTCCCAATAACTTGGGGCTCTTCATCAATACGCCCCCACCGGGGTTTGAACCCAGGGCCTTCTGTTTACAAAGCTAACGAGCTCGTGAACCATTAAGAAACTGCTACCTACTCGATTCAATGGTCACTGAGTGAACTTCAACTTCTGCTAATTCACAACATTGCGTCACCTCTAGCCAATGTCTTCGGCGAGTATTTGTCCTCACACCCGACCTGCTGCACCAGTGGTTCTCTAACCGATGTCAGCTGACGATGAAATCCTGTAACCAATCAATCAAATCCCTACAAACCAATACTTGAATAGCTATTATCACTATTATTATTATTACTATTATTAAATCACATTCCTGCCTCCATTGATACAAAAGATGTGTGCACACCTCAGGTTCTCCTGGTGTTTACTGTAAAATGTCTAATCGAAATTTCACACCAAAAGAAATAGAACCAGTTGTTAACGAGAAGGCCTATGTTTCAACAAAGACATCTCCTTTTAGTCTACTAAACAGACACGAAGTAAAGACCAGAAATCTTACGCATACTGTTTATGTACATCTGTAAATGTGAGTGCCAAGATAAAGAAAGATAAAGGTGGGTGATTTAATCCACTAAGGGATTCATTAACATTATTATTATTATTATTATAATTACTATAACTATCATTGTCATTATCTCTATCACTTGAAACGAATGAAAGAAAAATCCTTTTTCTTTGTTAAAGAAAGATCTTTAATAGAAATTCATTGAAATGTGAACTATCTCTGTATTCTTTGTCTGTGTCCAACATACATAAAACAACAAGAAAACAGCACAGGTTTTAAATAATGAAAAATCCCTTTGTCTAGGTATACACGCGTTATAGGTCAAACAAAAGAGGTGAAAAAGAAAAGAAAAAGAAAATGACTATAGGTCATCATTAAAACATCATTCACCATTTTATTTTGTTTTTTCTTTTAGAGTCTCTTTTATACGTGGAAATGTACTCAAGCAGACAGACACTTTACTGATGGAAACATTAAAAAAAAAGGGGTAAACCACGCATGTGACTCATAAAAAAAATGTAATAGTAATAATAAGCAACGAAGTCTTCCTTTTATATAGCTTAAGTAATTAAACAAATGTTTATCAATATTCAACAGGTTCGAACATGTGAGCTTTTCTTTCATTTCAAAAGTAAACTACAATAATAATAATAATATCATTTCTACCGATGAGTATTCTAGAATTTCCTAGAGGGAAAGTTGTCTACAAAGTAGAATGGAAAGTTAATTTTTTATAATTTTTCAGCCACTACAATGCAATTGCGTAATCTTAACAAGTAGAATAATTGTATCTGTTTTACTGTGAGTGGATTAAGGAGTACTAGACAGGTGTTTCGACTTAGTTGTGGGCTTTTCATCAGTTCTCATGCACTCACTCACTCACGACCTCGTCAGGGATTGAACCCACGGGACTTTCAAACTTCTAAGATAAGTATGCTGATTATTCACCTACTTGGTCTGGAGTCTAGTGACCCATTGCATCTTGACATAGTGGACATTACTGATCACGATTTCTCAGTACAGCCCTGCTGAATAGTCCTAAACTAGGACGAAACAGCTGTTCAATGTTCTCTAGTTTTCGATGATCTCAAAATGATGTTGGCTCTAGACGAAATCTTCACTAAAAGTAATCCACATTCCTAAAAAAAATAATAATTAATTGGTGGATGGTCACTAGCCGTGGAATCCAGGACAATGCGCACTTCGTCCTGTCCGGGACTGGCTCGTCAACTAGATGTACCTGCATTCCCCAGTCACTGAGTGATTATGTTCCCGCTGAGGCTCGAAGCCAGTACCCATAGTTTCAAACGTTAAGACGTTACCCACCGGATCACTTGAGCTACAAGAGCCACCTCTTGTTCAACGGGTCTTATTAATTATTTAACTGAATTTTAGATTTTCCTGTTGACTGATTGGATCGAAAAGCTTGGTCTCAGGTTGACGTACCGGATTCTTGTGCAGATGCTTCTACGATGTTTGAGCATGTAATTAGAAGTTAATTAGTGGAGGTTAACTAGCAGTGGAATCCAGGATGTCCATTTCTTGACCAAACACTTCTGTTTAATCAATCGGCGGGAAAACCTACTAAGTGAATTCAATAAAAAAATCATAATGTTGAAATTCGAAAGACGCATTTCAGTCTGCCTGCATTATCATTTAGCCGACAAAAGTGAGCAATGAATCTGTTAAGATAATGTGTCAACAGTATATTTAAATTCATGCATGAAATCGTACCAATACATGTGTAAAACTTGGGCACTGTGGTAGTAAGTAATTCAATATTAGTTTGTTTATTAAATATATCACACAGTCACAGAAGCAGTATTATTCACTGGATGACATTTCGAACAAAATTTAGAGGCAGTCAGAAACGAACTCATTTCTGACCAAGAACGCGAACTTAGGAAAAAGGTGCCACTTGAGGACATAATGCTGGGAGTGCAGCTATGCCTGACTTCCACAGTATTTAAATTCCAAGGGAAAATATACAAACAAACTGAGGGAGTTTCCACGGGATCGCCTATATCCCCGGTTGTAGCAGATATATTCATAGAGAGGTGAGGAAAGACAGCAATTGAAATGTTCACCCCCACCCCAAAAGTATGGTGGAGTTATGTAGATGACACATTCCCTGTACTTAGAAGACAAGATATGGATAGATCTTTGGAACACATCAACTCAAAAGTAGAGGCAATTCAACTCACTTATGATTTGGAAAGTCAGGAAGGAGAACTTCCAATGTTAGATTGCAACGTGAAAAGGAAAGAAGATGGGAAGTTAAACACTAGTGTTTACAGGAAACCTACACACTCAAACAGATATTTGGATTTCTGATCATCCCATCCTATGTCAGTTAAAATAGGATTAGTGAAATGTTTAAATGACAGAGCACAAAAACTAAGTAGTACCAAGGAAAATCTAAGACAGGAAGTGAGACACATAAAAGAAGCCTTGAAACTTAATAATTACCCTGATAAATTAATTAGTCAGGAAGTATGTAGGGACATGTAAAAATAAAATAAATAGTGATAGTAGCGATAGTAATAATAATGATAATGATAATAATAATAGTGATAATAATAATATTAATGACGACACCAACAATAAGGAATCTAAATCACCAGTATTAATTCCATACAAGGAAGGAACCTAGGAAGCCTTATGCAGAATTCCTAACAAGGTAGGAATAAAAGCGGCTGGCATTCACACCCACAAACTCAATTAGAAACAAGCTTCGTTGGTTAAAGGATCCTGCCAGTGAAGCCTTTAAAATAAAACAATTTGGTTTATCTAATACCCTCCCTGCTGGAATGATTGTCAGGTCAAATACATAGGTCAGAGTAGTAGTACAGGGGCAGTCAGACATGCCGAACATCAAAACCTAGCAATATCTAGATTGATTGACCCAAATAAGATAAGAAATCTAGAGAATAGTTCAGCTATAGCACTACATGCAGTTACACCCAACCGTACAAGAGAATGACGGGATAAGACCATAGTTTTAAAATCTAATGTCACAGGGTGGAGGGAGAGATTGATAACAGAAGTTTTGTTTATTGAATCAACTGAGAGAGAATATGTGTAATAGGAATGATTCCTCACCTGTCCACCCTGATCTCTGGAAAATTCAACCGCCCCTACGACGACGAATTGGAGAGGACAAAGTAAACTATAAAACCCAAGTTACATAGTCGTGTAATTATAATTGATGAAATGATTATGAACAGTAATAAATTGTGTTCGAAACATTGTCATCCAGTAAATAATATTGTTCCTTCACTGTGTGATATATCTAATAAACAAACTAATATGAAATCGTACCCTTTAGCTTGCTTCATAAGTGCATGTTTCATTGTATCAGTAGAAGAAATATCACCCTTCGAACAGAGGCATGAGTTTGACAGCAGAATTCTAACAAATTAGTAGCCTGAAAGGATTGTTGTAACGGTTAAGCTATTTCGAAGGAATACGTTTATTCCACTTCTATCCAACTCATCTTAACACTCCTTGCCTCACTCTCTTCTAATTTTAAACACTTGAGTAGAAAAGGAATTAGAACAATCACCTAATCTTCTCATAATGAGACATAATCTTTATTCGTAATATTCTAATTCCTCAAAGGTAACTTCTAGAGGTACTCTGCCACAGAATGCTGTTTTCCTTTACTGTTAGTCATTCATATTCCTTATATTGAGGATCGAACACTATTTCAGTGCTGTTGTAAGGAAATTTATATGAAATTTAGGAAAAATCTATAAATTTTTTGAAAAGATTTGCATAGTCAGTCAAATGGCGGCAGTAAATATCATCTGCTTACAATGATAATGACACTAGATACAAATAGTAGATGAATCTTTGTCACTATCCTGTTGTTGAATGTAGTTCATTGTCTCTTTTTCAAATATATATATATATATTTGTCTGGTTTTCTTAAGGTCAAAAGAAAATAGTGATATTTGTGTGTCTACACGTGTTATTGTCAGGCACGTGTTGTTGAAATGTTAGAAGCTCTGGATAAGCCAACTGGTGCTTAGAGCTTTTATACGTTAATTTCAAACTACAAGATAACAGATGTCCACTTGAATCTATGTTACTGAGCGCAGTAATTGACATGACATGCCATTACGAATCTCTTGTAGGACTACTTGTAGATACACTGATCAATTATTGGTCAGTCTTAATTGCTAAGGGAATTCGATTAACCCAGATCAGCTCTATTGAATTTTGTTATCAACGATTAGGCTAAATTTGAATAAAGCAAGAACAACGGTGGTTTGTACAGAATAATATGGTACCATCATTTATTTCGCTGGCTTCTCAGCAGCTGCTTACAGCCTAAATAATTTATGAGGTTTGTGTAGAGAAAAGTTTTAACATACTTGCAAATTTTATATGTTGTCAGTTGACAGAAAGCTCTCCCATTAATTAGTTAGCAGTGCTCAGAAAATTGCGCTTATATAGTTTTACACAAGCAGTTCAAGTTTAAACAAAACAAATGTATACATACAATGGTAAAGGAGTTATGTAATAAAGACGAGAGATGTGTAAGATGCAATGGGTAACAATGGAAAGAGTTCAACTAAAATCATAGAAACAAGAGACAAAGAAAATTTCAGATTATAAAAGATGATGAGGTAAAAGACAAAGATTACGTAATCAGATGAGAGAATAAAGACATCCAGCTACCAGGGCAAGAAAAGACTAATAACTGCTTCTTTTTGAGATGTCTGGTAATCGCGCTACTATAAGACTTTGTTCTCTTGAGACGTAGGCTTTTCGACACATGTTCAGAAAATCGGAGGTGTGTCCTTCTTTCTATTCTTCCAATGTAACTGCTCCCACAGATACACGTAAATATGTATACACAGTTGGAGTTAGCATGAGAATGGTATCTATCGACTTTTGACTGCACCAAAGAGCATATTCGGTGATACTGATGGCTACTGAAATATGAGAGTAGTATGGTTTCACATGACAAATGCAAATAAGAAATATTCAGAGAAAACTCGAAATTTGTGCAGCTGCAGTCAAATGGGACTCAAATAGTATGTATGTGAGTCTGTAATGAATACAGCCGACACCCAACACATACTTACATAATGTTTTTAGACCAGGAGTGTACTATTAGTTTCTAAAGTTATTCAATTTTCAACAAAGATATCAGAAAACAAATTGTTTTATTCAGTTGAACTAATCCTATAATCGAATGTCAGTCAACTTTAAAGAAAGAACAAGAATTTGTATTTGATCTATATATAGAATTCACTTTTGGATTTCTTTCATTTTTTCAATCAGGAACAAATATCGAAATACAAAAGAGAATTTAAAAGTTGACAGTGAATGAACTTGTCAATTTAAAACCGGCTTGTAATCACCTCATTCTATTAGATCTTTTCAACAACCCATGACAGATGTTGACGATTTGGTGGTAGGCTTTTTCTTACATAATACTAGATTTGTTCGGTTGTTTCATTGTAATCTTACGGGAAGCTACCAGTTAAACTTGGCATTTTTCTTCATTTCTATGCATTCTGAGTAGAAGATAGGGCTTCAAAAGTTTGAAGTTTCAGTTGTGATGTTATTTTTACCGGGTGGAATTAGTAGCCTCATGCCCGACTATCCTTCCTCTCCAGGTTTACGGTCAGTTAGCATAATAAGGGAGATTCAAGAATGCGTCGACCGGATATTTGAACCCAAACATCTTGCGTGATAGACGAGCATTCTATCGTTGGACCACAGACTAGACTTGACGTACTGAGTTTTGTTCTTCGTCAGTGTTCAACAACACAATTTCACTGCTGTTAGCGATTTCTTGTTGAAGATGGTTTCTTTTACGTTCACATTTTTGAAGACCATATTCTTGTACACTACAAAGTTGGTAAAATTAGTTCGTTTAGGTGCCTCCCGAAAAAAGCAACACATTCTTTAGGATAGGTCATTTACACTTTTGTTTTTAAGTCAGAAAATGGAAATCCTCCAATGTATTGGTCACTGAAATTACCTGAGTAGTGGTTTGGTCTAATCATTAACATAATTATCAACTTCTAATTTATTTTGTAGTTGAAAACGTCATCACAAACACTTCGTAAAATTAATTGTTTAACCAGTTAATATGAAGTAACTTGGTGGGTGGTGACTTACAGTGAAATAAATGATGCACATTTCGCCATATCTGGGACTCGTCGGCTGGATGTACCTGCCTTCTCAGTAACCACTGGTGTCTCTGAGATTAGAGCTCAGCTTCTATGAGGCTGATAGCTTAGTCACGATGCTCCAGTGGATAACTCTTTGATGTTTGAAAATATGGGTACCGGGTTCGAGTCTCTGTAGGATGGCCATTACACCCTGGAGATTGAAGGTACATCCGGCTGACCAGTCCCAAACAGAGTGGATTTCAGTGCTACTCACTCTCCAATGAATTACTTCTTGTTAGTCTTCAGCCATCCTCGAACAGTGCGTACTAAGAGCCGATATGTTAACGGAGACCGGACATCTTGGTCCAATATAATCAGTCAATGGAGAAATCAAAGTTGAATTGAAAGCAAAGAATCAGTTAATCGCCTTTTTATTAGATTTCGGGTATTAAGGAAGTAAGATGTAGTAGTTTAAACATGTGATGTAGATATTGCAACATTTTACTTTCATAGAAAATATTATGTTAAGAGGTTTCGTGATTGATCCATCCATTGATCCACTGAATCCAGCGAAACAGTGATCAGTGTTTCCAGCAATATAACTACACAAATTTTTAGACATCACTATTATTATTATTTCCTTTAATTCCTAGAGGAACATAGGGCTTCAGCCAAACGTCTCCATTGCGTTTGGTTCTCTGCCAGTTTTTTCACCTCGCTCCAAGTCTGCCCACATGCTCTCATCTCCTCTTCACATGACCTCCTCCAAGTCACCCCACCGTCGCACTGATGACCAACTCGCCGCCTCCCTTTCAGATTCCATTCGAGCAATGGCTTGTCTAGTGATGTCACTTGATGGCGTGTTTCCTCAGAGTATGGCCAATCCATTTCCATTTATTCCTGCTTATCTGTTTCACAATCGATTCCTGGTTAGTTCGCTCCCAGAGATCCCTCACTACCGCTGATCTTCTCTGGCCGGCCATCTCATCTTGAGTGGAGTATTTAGCGAAGACAACTGCTAATGAAGGTCTGAAGTTTGTTTGAGATGCTCTTTATGACGCGCTGGCCGAGTCTCTGATCCGTATAGTAGCACTGACTTCAAATTAAGGTTGAAAATCCGGATGTTATTTTTGATGGTTAGTGGGGCTGTTGACCTCCACACAGACTTAGTGAGATTAATGAAAGTTTGTCTTGCTTTTCCGATTCTGGCTTTCATATCCTCGTCATTTCCGTCGGCCTGTAGTTGAAACGATACTTTCCAGGTAGGTGGATATGTAAAGGAGGTTGTTTCTTTCAGGTTCCTCCCATTTATGCTAGCTGATTGTTGTCTGTTGTGGTTGCCAAGACATCACTATGGTAACAGTATTTTCGGTTATATGATTCACATAGTGTTGATAGTACATAAACTTCAAATGGACATATAAATTCACCATCCATCTTGTTTTAAAACTGCTGATTATTATCCCTGAACTTTATTCATCTCGTTTGTTATTCTGTTATTTTCCAACCATTATATGATCGCATTTTCCCCTTTTCGTTAAAACTCGATACGGTGTACTTGTAGAGATGAAATGCAGAGATAATAGGGTCGTCAACTTATTTTAAAAGTGATACTAATTAGACTATGGTTATTTATGATTAATTAAGGCAAATAGTTGTCAGCATGAAAGGTTAAAAAAGTGTAATAACGCGTACACTGTGTAGTGAAGTTGTTTGGGGGTGAAAAAAGGAGAGTTCTACTTATTATGCATTTTTGATGGCCAGTTAAAACTATTATTTAGATGCCACAACGTAGATTTTAAATTGCTGTGTCTTATGATGAAATTGCTTTGGAATGGGTGTGCAATAATTTTAGTTTAAACGTCACCCAAACTTTATTCTGATCTGGAGACAACAGTTATCAGGAAGACATATCAGAGGTAAATTAACCAAATGGCTGGCCCATTTACGATATTTTCGTGACCTGAATAGTAAACTATAATTGATAAATCCTGGTAGGGAAAGTGTACCTATATGCTTTTGCACAAAAGTTGTTACCCTGTATGTATGCCTACGCATATATAGATACATAGGCACAAATAAGCACAATTTTCTAACTACTCTGCTCTTATCAGTTCAATACTGAAATTCATTTTTAAGGTAATTATTAGTACAATAAAGAAATTGATTATTGTAGGAGAAATATAAATGCTTCTAAATTCAATATGAACCTAATTCAACGAACAATCTTTGACAGTGCGTTTTCTTAAAGTAAAATTGATAGATTTAACATTTCTGAAAATTCGCCTTTCGTCAGCAATTCGGATTAATTGAAAAGACCTGGGATTACACTAACTGTTAGCTAACTATTGATACGTAAGGCGATTACTTGATGAAGGTATAAAGTCAGTCAAGGATGGAACTAAAATACCAGTAATGATGGCTGGTTTCAAAATATTTTCTTTGAATTCTCTGGTCAGATATATCTAAAATCAGCCGTAGACAATCTCCATGGGAATTCAGTCTTGCCAGTAAATATTTGTGAGGTCGTGTTTCTGGTATTCAATCGCCTTCCGTCATATCCACAATACTGAAGAATTCGATGATACTAGATGGTTGGAGGCAATCGGTCACAGGAAGCCTTCCAACTAGGTTTCGTGCTCACTTACCAGTCAGCAAGGCGTATCTGCAGCCTCGAAGGAACTCATGTCCCTTCTGAGGTTCAATCCCGTATCACCCAACACTACTTGAAGTCAGAGACGTTACCACTGAACGAATCGGGCTCACTGGCGATTGACGTCCCGTAGCGTTGTAATGGATACTTTGACTGAACACTAATTAGCAACCAGTGTGATGTGTCTACTCCTTTCTTTGGTACAGACTTGATTCTGTCAGTCAGCAGATACACACTGCTGATATCATCTAATATCATCAAATCAATGTACACCATGATGGCGAGCTAACTAGAATGGTGGCCACATAGCAAACATGACTGATAGAATTCAGTCTGCACCAAATAAAGGACTAGACACATCACACAAGTTACTGGCTAGTGTCCAATCAAAGTATACTTAAGAATTCTACAAACCATGTGCTTATTGAGTAAGTGTTTACAGAAATGCAAATGTTTGATGGGCTCTAAAGCATAAGCATCTTAGGAATTTCGATGTAAAATTCGGTTTGTAAAGTGTGTCTATTAATTCATCTGACTGATGACTGATTAAATGAAGAAACAATCTAACATCATTCCACCGTTTTATCGTTTAATCCAGTTTTATGAGAAAAAAAAGAGAAAGTAGTTTTCAGCAAAGTAGCCAACTTACTCAAAGCATATGCAATAATGATGAAATGTAAACATTGTGACGTGTAAACCGGGCTTCAAATCAATCATATGGATTTACACCTTGGAAAAATAACGGAATAGCGAAAGTTATCAGATGCATTCATTCAAGCTTTACTGTTACTATTTATATCTTAGAAACGGCAGTAAAGTAAATCTGATTTAAAGGTACTTTATCTTGTGCTGAAGGTACTGGGTTCGATTTCTGATAGGCTTGTGAGACACTACATTGTTGAGGAGACTTGAATTGAGGCAAAACAGTTAACTGTCTAGTATTGTCTGTTTTCCAATGTTTTTTTTTTCTAAATGATCTCGGTTATTATTAGAATCTGTTTATTGAAATTAGTCAAATTTCTATAACTAAGCTCTTAAAATTTGTGATCTGTTTTTGTTTAAGCGGTTTTAAACTGGTGTGTGTGTGTGTTGATGCTCATTTCATACAACGAAATTCTTAACTGTAGTGGACAGGATTATGCGGAAGACTTTCTCTGGGGAGTGAGAAGACAAGAATACTTTGGACTACTGATAAGAAGACTCTAGAAGATCTGGATTTCTCAGATGACATATGTCTCATGTCACACAAACTCGAAGACTTACAGGCAAGCGAAAACCAACAAGCTGGCTGAAGAGGTTGGTGATGGAGATAACCAACCAACCAACCACCACCAACAACAACAACAACAATCACCATCAACGGGAGAGATTTTATAGAAGTTATTCCCTTCACTTATCTAGGAAACATTGTTTCAACCGCAAGTAGTTGGCACAGATGAAGATGTCGAAGCCAGATAAAACTCAAAAGGCATGATATATACTAATCAATCTGAAATCGGTATGAAAATCTCCTACACCCATTCAGCATAAAGAACAAGATTCGGATTTTTACCACCACCAGTGTTAAGTTAGTCAGTCGGTTCTTCTGTGTGAGTCAGAAACTTGTACTGGGAATCACGAAAATCATATTCAACAGCCTGTGTTGCAGACTTTTATTAACAGCCGCATTCACTGACTCAGTATTGAAGACCTGATGGATGGCCAAAAAGAATTAGAAACAAGAAATTCTGGGAATAAACTAACCAAGAACCGATTGCTCAACAAATTTGTAGGAGAAAGTGCAGATGGATTGGGCATAGGCCATTGAGGAGACTGTCGACTGACGACGTGCGCAGTGCAAGTCCCCCACTCAAGTGAAATCCGAATGGAAAGCGATGAGTGGGTTTTCTGTGTGAAGGTGACATGGAGAGGATCGTTTGTTGGCGAGGAAGAGGAGGAGATAAGAGATTATGGGCAGTCATGGGGCTAGCCAGTTGAAGAGGACAGCCAAAAATAGAAAAAATTGTAGATGAGTCGCTGAATCGGTATGTTCCACTTGGAACCCAAGGGAATAGTAATGATAATTTCATACAACAGTGTTTACATAATGCGTTCTGCATACACCAGTAATTCACAAAATAATTTTGGTCCTCCAAATGTTAACGAAGGTTCCGCTAATAATAATAATAATAATAATACTTCTACTATATTTTTCACAAACTGAAATGTTGTCATCACATTTGATTCCTTACTGAATTACAGATATCCACAATCAGGTACTTGAAGCGCTTAATTCCCTCCAAAGAAAACCTAGTCATAAACTAATATCGATCTCATAAAACTGGAAACTGATGAGGTAATACTTACTTAACATTTCTGTTTTCTGTACTGCTGCATAAACGGATGCCTGCACATATAATTATCATTCCACAGAACATACATTTCACTGTCGACTGGTATGAAATCTAAGAGGTTGATAAATCACAAATGATGTTTCCTTACTTATTAACTGGATTGTAATATATCATGTAAGTAATGCAATTCTAGGTGAGACGTTTACACAACACTTGTCGAGTTCATCTTCAAAGTGTCTATCTACTACTTGTCCAGTGAGTCATAGGAGTGGTTAGGACTCTTGCCGACCATGCAAATGGTTCGAGGTTCAATCCCTGCCGACGCACACCTAGTATCTATAGTCGGCCTGCAAAATTTGGGCTACCGATATCACATGCTGAAAATTCCATACCTGTACCAAAAAAGAAAAATACGGTGTGGAATCAAGCTGTAATCAAAAAACATTCTCTGGAGGCGGCAGTTATTCTAACGTATTAAATACACCTGTTTTGAAAACTACCTTCTTAATGCTGTCTATTATTAAATTATTATTCTCTGGGGTTCAGAGTGGAACATGCGTCTTCCACAGTACCCCCTCCATTTCCTCTCTTCTTCTCTGAAGTCATTTTCAGTTGGTTCCGCGACTACTTATAGGCGTTCATCTCTTCTTCATGCAACCTCCTTCATGTCACCCTTGGAGCCACCTCGAACTGATTCGTTTCCCATTTGGGATCCACTTGAGAACCTGGAGCGTGATGTCATTCAGTAGTCGTCTTAACGTATGTCCCGATTCATCTCAATTTCCTTTAGCATATTTGTTGGGCGATAGGTTCTTGTGGTTCGTTATCAGAGTTCCTTGTTTGCTGCTTATATAATTTCAGGTCAGACAAGAAAAGGAGGGAAGGTTGGATGCGTGACTAGCGACTATGCTCCAGAAAATCAACTCAGTAGCTATAGAAACTTAAAAAATGCCTGAATTACAAAGTTCATGGAATACAATACCGAGCTATAATAACACTGTCATTATCTTAAGAATATGGTGTCTAAATCATCCCTGACACTCTTGGCTACATAGTGAAGTCCTTAAGTTTGTGTACTTCCATGCCCCGTTGAAGTCTCACATCAATGCAACCAAACTCATAATGAAGAGGCTTAATTAAGTCAATATAAACATCTAATACTGATCACCATTACCAGAAAAATCGATGACTATTATTTTCAATACAATTGCCACCCATGTTTCACTATATATTTAGTTCATATTTCAAAATCATATCTGAAAGGTTGATTGAAATGATTTTCTTAAAATGTCTAGGCTTTCTTTATCATATATAAATAAACATAACACTGACCTATAAGTAGTGCTTAAGCATGATTGAAAACATTGATTACCAATCTAAAATCGATTAGATGAATTTTATAAACTGCATTCATTTGTGTACATGCACAATAGTCTTATGAATTTGATTACTATATCAGACAATTAAAATATGCTTACAGTAGTCACAAGATACGTACAATGAGATACTTTTTGGTTTCTGGTTGACTAGCTGAAAATCTGTCATTAATTTTCCGCATAAATAGTTCGACACCACTACTTTAATTCCACTAGAACGTACACAGCTGAATAAAATTGATTTCTGAAAGAATCGACTACCAGTTTGTAAATGAACGTAGTTATTCTATGTCTACTTCGTAATGTTGATTGAAATCTGTCGATCAGGTGTAAAGTATGCTCACTACATTAAATGACGCGATAGTATATCTTAGGTAAGAAATATTAGTGGATTTACACTATTCTCCTGCAACTATTAAACTTGTGTTCATTCAAGCAAGGAAATTTAAAATTATATGAGTCTTTTATTATACTAGGAGTTCTGCATAAGTGATAACTGCTATGCTGGGAAATCAAGGCAGAAAATTTGTAGCTTACAGAGTTGACACAGTTTTTCTGGTGATTAAAACTAAGCTGCGTTAACTTACATTTTTTTTAAAAAGATCTTTGGTAGATGATGGGGGAGGGGAATGACGTTTACATAAAGTACGATATATACCAACTCAAGTTCTTACCCTACAACTCTTCTTAGAGTATTTGTTCTGCGTAGACCAAAAGTAAATCAATACACTAAAATGATCGGACAAAATACGAAATATACTTTGGGATCAAAGTCTTAGCGTGAGGATTATTCTTTAACTAACACGGAGGGGATCGTGAACAAAACTAACAAATGAAGATAACATGGTAACGTACCAAAGTGGTGTAGATGACTGACCACGAGTTTCCTGGATAACTAGTCAACATCCAACGCTGAGTGATGAATGCTATAGGTTAATAATGTTGGGGAATTTAATACCACTACAGATGTGAACAGATAGAACCCGCAACCACGTAAGCGGTTCGGGGTTCAATCCCCCACCGACGCACACCTGATACCTATGGTTGGCCTGCGAAATTTGGGCTACCGATATCCAAGCTGAAAATTCCATACTTGTACTAAAAATACAGCGTGAAATCAAGCTGTAATCAAAAATAAAAATAAACAAGGCAGGAATAAAAGTGGCTGGCATTCAAACCCACAAACTCAAATAGAAACAAGCTTCGTCTGATAAAGGATCCTGTGGAGCCTTTAAAACAAAACAATTTAATTTATCTAATACCCTCCATGCTAGAATAATTGTCAGGTCAAAGTAGTAGAACAGGGGCAGTCAGATATGCCAAACTTAAAAGCCTAGCTAAATCTAGATTGGTTGACCCGAATAAGATAAGAAATCTTGGGAATAGTTCAGCTATAGCACTACATGCAATTACACACAACCACACAAAAGGATGGGATGGGATAAGATTACAGTTTTAAAATCTAATGTCACAGGGTGGAAGGAGCGATTGATAACAGAAGCTTTGTTTATCGAATTACCGGCAAATACATGTGATAGGAATGATTCAACACCTGTCTCAGATATCTGGAAAATTCTACTACCCTACGACGACAAATAGGAGAAGACAAAGAGAACTATAAAACTCAAGTTTCGAAGTCGTGTGATTATAATTGATGAAATGATTATGAACAGTAATAAATTGTGTTCGAAACGTCATCCACTATGTAATAATACTATCTCACCATGTGATATATATAATAAACAAACTAATATGGAAATTCTTTACCTCGCCAAGTCAGTATTAAGACTGGTAAAGAGGGGAGGTTGAGCATGAGGCTGGCAGTCGCACTCCGCAAAAATAAACACCACTGCTACCGAAACTTCAAAGCTATAGCTTGAAGCCCTATATTCCACTGGAAACGTAAAGGAATAAAATAAATAAACAATTAATAAGGGTCCCAATGCAATCTGATACAAGGAGTCAGGCGAGTGTTGTCTCTACTCAGATGAATGCTACACTATATATGGTTGAATGATAACTAACTTCATAATGTAACACTAAGAGGGACAAGATGTTCTCTTACCAGAGCACTCACTTTCTGGTAAAATTCAAAACAACAATATCAATGGTATCACATTCGATGAGTTCGTAAAATAGTAGAATCGATCAGTATATACTATACATAAACAATGGTACTTCCACTGTTATTCTTTTTATGCCATTTACCTCGATATATCTACAAAATAAAGCATAAAACTGACAGACTCACATCATCAACAATAAATTAGCATGCATTCTCAAGGTCTACTTTCTTGGTACAGTAAAATAAACAATCATGAATATTGATTTAAACTATAAATTTGTGCTTTTATAGTGGTGACATGCAGTGAGCACATAATTCACTGGGAGCTAGAAATCAAGGTTTCTGAGAAAAAAAAAGATTTTTACAAGAAAGTAAAAGTCTACATGAAGTAAGGTAAAACGTGGATTATCTGCTTTTGAGGAAAGCGTTTTTAACTCTCTGTATATCAAGCGAAATAATAGTAAATGTTGATGTTTGATAATTTGTTTATCCAGTCTCTTGTCTATACGTTATAAACTGAAACGAGGGAAAAGTGCGGTTCTTCGAAGGCTATATATATATATGTTATTAGCATTTGTCAGCAACAAATGTCTGAAACCTCCAAGAAATTGATGTTACCTCGAGGTTTCATACCCTGGTCTCCTAATCCTCCTTGTGTATAAATGCAATGAATGTATTGATTGGTCTAAAGCTTTTAGTCGACTGACACCTCATAACATGTAAAATCAAAGTAAATTGCATTAGAAAGTACATGTGACATCTCATTGATTGATTGATTGATTGATTTCGACCGGCACATTTCAGACTTGATTACTGAGGAATAGGTTAAGTCTCAACAGATAATTAGGATACATAAATCAGTTCTTCAAGGAGGCATTCGTTGTCTGAATAACTGAATAAGTCTTTAACTTCTAAACTAACTGCAATATATATTCAAGTTTCGAAGTGATTACGTAATTTCCTGATACAGTAAATTCCCCTTATAAATGGTACTAAAAAACACAAGCTCTAAGTGAAAAGCTTACAGACCATCTGAAATCCACAATAAAGCCACACAAGTACTCTGGTTATCAGTGAAGTCCATTCTTGGCAAGGTTATGCAAATCAAATGACCTCAGAATTCTGACTGTGCTTACATATTAGACAAGTGAAAAAGTAATCAAACCTTTAGGCATTCATCGCTTCCAATTCAGTTTGAATTTCCCATTGGTTGATTTGACTGAAATGTTAAGGCTCTGTTGATATGTCGGCTCCTTGCACGGATGATTCGACGATTAATATGTGTGTACAACTTGGACACTTTGGTAGTAAGTAATTCCATATTGGTTTGTTTATTAGATTATTCACACAGTGAAACGGTATTATTTACTGGATGACAATGTTTCGAACACAATTTATTACTGTTCATAATCATTTCATCAATTATAATCACACGACTTCGAAACTTGAGTTTTATAGTTCTCTTTGTCTTCTCCTATTTGTCGTCGTAGGGGTAGTTGAATTTTCCAGATATCTGGGACAGGTGTTGAATCATTCCCATTACACGTGTTGATTTGCAGTTGATTCAATGAACAAAGCTTCTGTTATTATTCTCTCCCTCCACTCTGTGGCATTAGATCTCAAAACTGTCATCATATACCATCCTACTGTGTGGTTTAAACATTATCAAGGCGAGGTGCCTGCATACAGCACCTTCTTCAAACCTTGTGCACAACCATTAGGTCGCGTACTATTCCATCACCCTTGGCAGATCTGGCAACAAAAGTCACAGGAACACCATCGGAGCATATGACAGCTTAGGTACGCCCACTACATGCCCTACATACAGTTACACACAACCATACAATAGGCTAGATGGGTTAAGATGACAATTTTGAAATCTGTCACAAAGTGGAGGAAGAGATTGATAACAGAAGCTTTGTTTATCGAATCAACTGCAAATCAACACGTGTAATAGGGATGATTCAACACCTGTCCCAGATATCTGGAAAACTGTACTACCCCGACGATGACAAATAGGAGGGGAAAAAGAGAACTTTAAAACTCAAGTTTCGAAGTCGTGTGATTATAATTGATGAAATGATTATGAACAGTAATAAATTGTGTTCGAAACATTGTCATCCAGTAAATAATATTGTTCCTTCACTGTGTGATATATCTAATAAACAAACTAATGTGGAATGCTTCGACGATATCTGAGGATTAATCCAAAGCAGTTCCGTAGTCGGTGAGTAGCAGTAGAATGCATTATTTGCATTACGTCACATTTAGGACTTGTAAACCTCATGTATCTGCATTTCCTGGCACTGAAACAAAAAATAACTGATACCAATTGCAGAAGAGCTGTCTTTCGTGGCTCAAGTGATCCAGCGGATAATGGTTTGATGTTCCAAATGATGGGTACCGAGTTCGAGTCTCAGTGGGAACACCATCAATCAGTGACTCCGGAATGCAGGTGCATCCAGGTGACGAGTCCCAAATAAGATGAAGTGGGCACCCTGGATTCCACTGCCAAACACTATCCAACAAACTACTTCAACTTTTTCAAGTATCGGTTTTCTAGGGATTTTTGTTTGAAGCCATGACCAGTAGGGTACAGCAGGTTGAAGATGAGGCAGTAACTCATCGAAGAGGACATTGCGAAATGGTCGCGCTATGTCGTGAATTGGCAGAAGTTAAAATTCAAGGACCATTGGATAGGTTTCCAGTGGCTCAGTGGTCTACGAGCTCACTGACATTGTAACCAGAAGGTCTTGGGTTCGAACCGCGGTGTGTGCGTACTGATGAAGAGTCCCAAACTAGGATGTAGGAAACAGCTGTTCAGTACTCTCAGGTTTTCCAGTGATTCTCTAACTGATGTCAGCTCATGATGAAATCCTTCATACTTCAACTTTACATATATTCTGTTTTGAAGGAGTTATTTCTCGTGGACAGTGTTTCACGCTAGATGTATGTATGTATGTACGCACGCGTGTATGTATGTGTGTGTACAGTTTGTGTATATTTTCAAGAATGATAGTGACAAAATTCAGTATATGAGATAATATGTCTGATAAAAATATATTCCCTACAGTCTAACTACATAAGACATAAAGCTAAAGATGAATAAGATAATTTTTTTCAGATACAATTAATCAAAAGGAAGAAAAAGAGAGAAGCATTTGTACATTTCCTCCGATTGGCTGATTAGAACAAAGCAAGAACAACAACAACAACAAAAAATGTAGCAGGACAATATGAGCTCTACTACTTATCACCTCAAGAATTTTTTCCAGCTGCCTATATAACCTGAAGAATACAAAACGTATAAATTACAGACAAGGCGCTGAACATGACTTTTTCATGCTGGTGAGGATTTTTTGACAGGATATTTAAGTAATATAAGTCAGGAAGGATGAAAGTAGTTAAATTACTACATGTTGAAAGAATAGTTAGACGAATATTCTTGACAAAATAAGAGGTAGAGCTCAATATTTTGAGTAGAGTTAAAGTGTAAGTAGAAATAATAGATTAGTGGTGTAGGTTGCATGAAATCCACATATATCAACCAATAGTTTTTCAAGACTCTTCATAATTGGCATTCCGGTAGATCCTCATGTCCTTCAAACTTTATGTTCTAGTAAGTTCTAGTGAGAAGCCGTCAGCAGTGAAGTCCATCCAGTCAAGTGTGAGGACGGATTTTCCACTGAGGACATTGGTTAGTGGTCACACTAAACCACGAATTGGTAGAAGTTAGAATTCATGAGATGGCGATTGAGGAATCGGGTCCCAGTGGCTGAATGGTATACGAGCTGCCTGGCCTTGTATCCGGAAGGTCCTGGTGGGTACGTACTGTCGATGATTCCCAAACTAGTGGGATGAAACAGGTGTCCAGTACAGTACTCCTTGCTTGTTTCCAATGGTTCTCTAACTGATATCAATCCGCGGTCAAACTCGTAAAAACAAATCTAATCCTAACAAACCAACTCTTGAAAATGCATTATAAAACGAAACACTTTCCAGTTGACCGGCAGAAAGAAATAATACAGCGAAATGAGCTTAGTCTAGTGGCGCAGATTCATATTTCATCAGTGGGAGTTTGATAGTATTAGTCACTTGCTCACCATCTGATTACTCTGAGTTAATTTATTTCCTGTTTACGTTTATTATTATTCCCGTGGGATCCGAGTGGAACATAGAGCTTCAACAGCACGTCTCCATTTTGTCCTGTCCTCTTTACCTGGCTACACGATTGCTCACAAGCTGTCATTTCCTGTTAACATTGTCTCTTCCATGTCACCATCGATGGATGGCCTGGCGTGGGATGTCCCGCAACAGTTTTCCATTTCCTTCAGAAAAAATTTTGTGAGCAATAGGTGTGTCGGTGGCACAGCGGTTAGGACGTTCGCCAACAATGCACATGGTGCAGGGTTCGATCCCCGACCACCGACGCACACCTTTACCTCGCTATGACAGAAATAAAAACCTGGTGAAGAGGGAAGTTTGGGCATGAGGCTAGCAACCCCATCCTGTAAAAATTTATCACTGCTATCGCAACTTCAAACCTCCAGCTTGAAGCCCTATGTTCCACTGGGAACGTGAAGGAATAAAAAAATAGGTTCTTGACTGATGTGTTTTCAGAGTTCCTTGTCGCTTATTCCTTCTGGTTGGTTACCTGATCTTCACTATGAAGCGAGCGAAGACAGTTGTTGGAAAAAGTCTGCGGTCGAGTGTTAGAAATGCTTTTCGTGACGTGTCAAGTTTCCCGCCCTTATAGAAGAACTCATTATCTGATTACTCTCAGTCGTTATTTTTTTCCCTCTAATTTTCTGATACCCACCAGGCTCGAAAAAGCCCACACCTATATCACTGCGCTTTCTAAGTGCGCAGTTTGTGTTCCTATCAACTGACAAGTAGCTGCATTAATATATTTTCAAGAAACTCCTCTTGTATTATAGGAGTAACGATTCTGTTGTTGTTGTTGTGTGTGAGTGATCACTGAAATTAGTTTACCAAATCCTTAGCCATCAAACGGTTGGGTAGTTTTCAATGGAGTAGGTTTTGGTCTACGACTTTCATCCTCGTAGTATCACTGTTATCAGTGACGAAAGAGAAAACATACTTGTATTCTAACTTCTTTTCAGTTTTTTTTATTATTTTAACGGAATATTTATTTGTTTGGGAAATCCTTTCCCCTGAACTATCTGATTACAATATGTATACTTATTTGGATATTTCAAACGACTTTAGAATCATTATCCCTTTTTCCTCAAGACTGCATATCATTCCCTTGACGTTTGCATATAATACGTTGACTTCATCCTTATTATTTATCTTTGTCACAGTTTAATCTCGAATTTCACTGCTTCTCTCTGTGGTCTTGAAATAAATTGATATGTTGATTTACGTGATTTTTTTACTGAATGAAGGTAATTCTGACCGTGGACTGTCTGTGGGAATTGCTTAGCGTATGATTCTTGCTGACAGAGTTTGGTTAACCAGTTTTGTTTTACAGTACTTGTTTTGGGGTGCTTAGAAACCTACATTACTTCTGTAGCTATCAAACGGTGGTGTTGAGGTAATTCCGAGTTTATTGATTTTATTATTGCTGAATAGAACCACACATAGATTCCAGTCACGAAAAATTGTCTTTTCGCTGTCGCTGGAGCATTTTGTGACTATGTGTGTGTTTCAAGGAAGCTTCAGATAGCTCTAAAATAGGACTCAAGGATCGGTTCTCTGCGTTTAGACCACAACGTTTTATCGTTGCACTTTATAAATGACTTTGATAATTGTTGTCATTGACTTAATAATTCCCAATGTGGCATTAGGAAAACAGTATTCAGCAAAGAGAGACTCCTTTCAACGAATTTATTATCAAGCTCTGCAATCGTATAAATATGTGGTTTTTTAGAAAGATTATACCCGTCTTGCCGGCTTCCTGTGCATCCATCAGTTCACCTGCTGTTGTGGAGAAAGGTACATTGGCCACAGCCAGAGAACTCTTTCCGCATGGATAGGAGAACATATTCCAGCAGCATGGTTTTACTAGGGGTAAAGGAAGGGCGTGTGAGGCTCTATTCTAGAACACTTGATCGACTCCTGTCACTCTACCAACCTGGAGTATGGCTTTAAGATTGTGTGTCGAATCCATGCTAACTTGCCGCGTTTTCTCCTCTATGAATTTCTAATGACAGCGGAGGCCTTGGCCATTCATGAATCCAAGTCAGACTTGTGTGCATAAAGGAAGTATGTATAATTCCTATTCCTGCCTTGAACGTAGAGGAACAGACAGTTATTTATTTTGTTTATTTAGTTAATCTATGTACCTTCCCCTCATTAATGTGACTATTATTATTATTACTATTATTCTCACTCTAAATTGTTTCCACTTGTCTCACTTGTCATTCAAAATCCCAAAAAAAATGTTTTTACAATATTAAATTCTATCTTAACAAATTTCGCACCATGTTATGTAACGTTTTATATTATATAAACCTACTAGTCCTATAATTAAACACCCTCCTTTCCAACATTTGTACACCTTATGAATTATTCAATGTATGACACTAATCGTTTTGCTATTTGACATTTAATTATGATTATAATCACAAATATTCTTAATTGCATTTCATACTACTATTATTATTTTTTGTATTCACACTTTTGATCCAATTCCCCCAACGGATATAATTTCTCAAAGATACCAAGGTACAGCTTAACAATAAATTCGTTGAAAAGAGTCTCTTTACTGAATATTGTATTCCTAATTGTTGTCATTTCAAGTGCTTCTTGCCTACTTAACAGTCACTAACGCCATCCCTTCTTATTTACATCGATGCTGGCACGTACAGTGAACAGAATAACCTATCTGTCGCGTTCAATAATTTTGATTTTCATAGCAAATGTGATCCAGTAGCCTTAAAACTATTACGTTTGCTTAACTGTGTAATAAACTAATACATCTATCTCATAATGTTGATTTCTTCGAAATGTGATGACGCAATCGAAATGTTTTCGTCAGAAAATATGAAATCCTGTTTACAGCAACAACTTGCTATCAAAAAATGATACACACACCCAGTTTTTTTTAATAAAAATACTGCTTCACTGTTTTAAAAAGAAAGTGGAATGAAAATCCTCCAGTTTTATAAAACAACAGTAGATTCACTTTCCATTTATCGGCTGATGCGGAATAGACAGGTATTTTTTTTTTTAATAAGCCTGACGTTCACTACGTAAACTAAAATCTTCAATCTCACTCATTCAATAAAACACTTTGGTTTTCTTTTTTTATTTAGCTACGTTCTCTGAGCTGATTGTTGATTTAATTGCCAAGCTTTCATTATCAGTCTAGACAAAAACTAACTCAGAAAAACACACAAAGGAGCTTAAGATTATTTGAGAACTATTTAGAAAAAATGGTTATCCTGATACGTTCATTGAGAGAAAAAATATGAATTCAGCAGCACCTAGGAGAGTCAGTATGACATCATAAAACTGCAGTTCCTTGGTGACAACATCAACGAAATAATAACACAGCGCCTAAGAATCTAGTTAAAAGAGGTTATTATGCAGTAGAGGTACGTTGTCTCTTCACCACCACACCTCTTCTACATTCGAGAAATAAGGATAAACTACATAAATTCGCCTTCTCTATGTGTATCTATCAGTTTGACTGCAGCTATGGAGCCAGCTACATCGGGCTAACAATTAGGCAGGTTCATCATCGTATTTCCGAACATCATCTAGCATGGTTAAGCAAGAGACAAACAAGATCTATTCGTAGCTCTATTTTAGCACGCCTTGTAGATAGTGAGCATAAGGTTGGCGTTTATACAGCATTTAAAATTATTTATCGCATTCCTACTAACCTTAATTTCGCTTTACGAGTTCGTCTTCTACATACAACTGAAGCAATAGGAATCCACCTGAGGAAGCCAAACCTGTGTGTTCAGAAGAAATCTGTAGAGCTACTTTCCTTACCTTGGTCATCGTTACATAAATGTATAAAGCGGACCACTTCGTCCACCTTCCCCTAAACCTTTAAAAATTATAATTTTCGGAATTATTTTATTATTTTTTCTGACTGTTTCATCTTTATTCAAGTACTGATTTATAGGGATTTGATTGATTGGTTACAGGATTTCATCGTGAGCTGACACAGGTTAGAGAACCATTGGAAAACCTCAAGAAAGTACGGCAGAGCTGTTTCCTACATCCTAGTTTGAGATTCTTCATCAGTACGCACCCACAGCCAGAGTTCGGTCCCACGACCTTCTGGTTAGAAGGTCAATGAGCTCGTAGACAATCCAGCCACTGGGATCCGATCCAGTGGCCAACCCATGAATTCTTACTTCTGCCAATTCGTGGGTGTAGGGACAAATATTCGCCGGCGGTGACAATGGCTAGCGATCACGCTATGTCGTGAATCGGCAAAAGGTAGAATTCATGTACCGACCACTGGACCGAGTCGCAGTGGCTTAATGGTCTGCGAGCTCGCCTTGTAACCAGATGGTCCCGGGTTCGAACCCCGGTGAGTGCGTACTACTGAGGAGTCCCAAACTAGGACGAAACAGCTGTCCAGTACTCCCAGGTTTTCCAATGGTTCTCTAACTGATGTCAGCTCATGATTAAATCCTCTATGCAATTATCACCCCATCGACATTTTGACATTGACTAATTATTGTTAACAAACATATCATCACTTGATTGGTAAATTGTTGTATATTGTAATTAAAATGCTATATATATTAGAGTAGAGCCATAGTGAGATGAGGATCTAATTGAAAATCAAATATTTCTTCGCTGAATCCTTCTGTTTTCTAAATGTCTAAATGGGGATATTTTTTTCTATATTGAAATCAAAATCAACCACCGGAGCTACTCATCTTCTCAATTATTTTAAAGGCATTCTGGTGGATTGATTTAATTTTAGTGTATAGTTACTGACATTGTTATTGTTATGATAATTAAACGGATATCACTGTGATGGCTACTAGTACTATTACTATGCAGATTATTTAGTGCAATCTTTATTAAAGAATCTCCTTACCACACTTACCTTTCTAACCAAAATATAACCTCAGTGTTTGTAGTCCGTTGAAGTCTTTGGATTAATTACACTGTAGACTTTGTCCCTAGTCAACATAAGTAAGAAAATCGTTGAAAACTAGGAAGCACTGGATTGCCATTCCGTATTAGTTTTGAGACGCGTCAGTAATGAGAAAGAAAGTTAATGATTACGCACTGATAAAGAGTCGTAAACTAGTTCGAAACAGCTTTCCGTTACTCTTTTGCTTTCAGTGATTCTGTTCCTGACGAAATCAACATTGAAACTGCTTTAATCTGTGTGCTTATAACTGCACTATGAATTATTTTGTCATTATTCCCTTAGGTTGCAAGTGGAATATAAGGCGTCAGCATTTTATCTCCATTTCATCCTGTTTTCCAAAGTCTTATTTTTCTGGCCCCACAACTGTCCATGGTCTTTCATCTCCTGCCCACACTCAGGTGCCCTACTTGTCGCTCCCCGTTCAGGTTCCACTTGAGTGGCTGGCGCGCGATGTCACTCATCAACAGTCTCCCCATCGTGTATCCGATCCGTCTCTATTTTCTCGGAAATATTTATTGGTTCGTTCCCAGAGTTTGTCTTTGTTAATTCTTTTCAACTGGGCGTCTGATCTTCAGTAAGGAGTCAGCTAAGGTAACTTTTCTGAATAGCTTTTGTTAAACTTTAACTCATAAATTTTAACTGTGATAATGATTTGGCCAGTGTAGTAAAAATAAGTTTAAATGTGTTAACAACCATTTTTGTTTTTGTCGTTTTTTTTCTTAGTTGTTTCATCATTACACTTCAAAACGATGGCGCATAAATCTTTGTTTCTATTTGCTTAGTCATCGGTTGGAAAACTGAAAACTAAACAAGAGAAGAAAAAATCTTATCCGTTTAAACCTGGGATCATATCAATAGGGAAGCTGTATAATGGAATTCTTTCGACAATAGTCTAATATCAGAGATAACAGACAGACATGAAAAGAAGAAAGAAAAGAAAAATGTATGTAGCATTTGGCACACTTGTACATTTGTGCAACCAGCTGCAGATATCAATAACAAAGCATAATAAATATTTGAAGAAGAGAGATACAATAAAGGGAATATTTCGGAACTATAAAGAGTCATAAAAAATAAGTAGAAAAAAACGAGCAGTGGTTGTCGGGAAAACAACATAGATACGTGATTATAAATTTATGATTATTATTAATAGTAGTATTGTTCCCTTGGGTTCAGAGTGAAACACAGGGCTCCAACAACACATCTCCACTTTCTTCTATTTTCTGATGTCCTCTTCAGCTGCCTAGCTCCAAAACTGACCATAATCTCTCATCTCCTTCATCTCACCCTCAAACCGATGACCCACTCCTCGCTTCCCAATGGAATTCCACTCAAGGGATGGTCAGCGTCACCAGCGATATCATTTGACGGTCCCCTCAGTGACGTATGCCCGATCCATCTCCATTTTCTTCCATATATTTGTTGAGCGATCGCCTCTTGCTGAGTTGGTTTGTTCCCATAGTTTCTTCTTGCTAATTCTTTCTAGTTGGCTATTTGATCGTCAATACAGTTTACGAGCTAGCTAACCCTAGCCGGTCTCAAGCCCGGGGAAAGGAGGTGGAGTTAGGTGTGGAGCTATCTATTCTACCCCGGAAAATCAGTCATACTGCTGCAGAAACGTCAACACACAAACAAAAAATTTATGATATATGCATGAAATTTTGCATCTGCTTTTAATGCTGAGATACACCAGCCAGCGTTACCAACCACCCATACATCAAATAGTGTAGTGGTTAACGCTTTTTCGTTTGCAACAATGGCTTCTGAGTTCTAGTCTCAAGGGGAACACCATTACTCACTGAGGCATGCAAGTAGATCCGTTTGACGAGTCCCAACAAGGGATAAATGCTCACCTATCGAACTACTTGAAGTTAATCCTCAAACATCGTCGAAGAGTCCTTACTAGTTTAATGGTTTGAAAGTGGAGTACTTGTCAACCACACAGGTGCTTCGAGTTAGATTCTCGGCCGGCACGCTCCTGAACCCACGCTTACTTTACTACTTCGTAGTAATTCTAGAATAGAGCAAAGGTCAGTTATTAGGCTAGTAACCTTGATCCGTAAAAATAACACCAGTACCATTGAAACTTTTGTGAAAAAGTTTAGAGCCCTATGTTCTATGAAAAGGAAGAAAAGCCATCTTGTTTAGAAAAATTTACTCATGTAATTTCCTTTTAAGTGTAAAAAATGGTTCCCTCTTCAATCATCGAAAATTTACTTCCCTTGGCACTTAAAAAAAGTCATTCTTCTATTGAAATTCCTTGAATTCCTCCTTTCAATATTAACATTCTGTCTATCTATTAGTGCCTTCTTCAGAAATTGACAGTCTTTATAAATTCTGATGCGAGTTACATTGTTAGTTAACAAACTAACTATAAATTCATGCCTATTGACAGTTTTCCATAGACAGTGCTGAAATGACACAACCAAACAGCTGTAAAGGCACAACAGGCCGACAATACGGTAATTACAAGACGGAATTTTTTTGTCAGGATAGAACACTATCCATCGAAGTGTAAGAAAAGAGAGAAATTATGGGTCTCAATTTAGACCTTACTGCCAGTCACCGATTTAGTGTTGTTGTTTTTTTTTCAAATTCATCGAAATGCTGATTACATTTCAACAATATGAAGATAAATTTGATTCTATTTTAAAATAAGCACATATGTGTGTACAGTTGTTTTTTGTAGATAATTAGATGACCACACACATGTAACTAGTGCTGCTAAACTGATAAAATGTCCACATGCTGTAGTGCTATTTTTTGATATTGTATGATGAAGCCCGGAGCATAACTGTGATAAAGGCAGAATGATAAATTATTATTATTATTATTTCACCATATGAAGCATGATTTATTTTGAGGAGAAATTTAGGCCAGAAGATGCATTCAACTATACTAAGCCTAAATGTTTATCAGTAAATTCAACGAATGTGCGTCGATGGCATAGCGGTTAGGACGCTCGCCGACCATGCACATGGTCCGGGGTTCGATCCTCGGCCACCGACGTACTCCTTTACCTCGCTAAGCCAGCAACACTGCTACAGAAACTTCAAGCCACCAGCTTGAAGCCGTATGTTCCATTGGGGAAAGTGAAGGAAAAAAAGAAAAAATTCAATGAATATGTACATAAATATGAATAAGATCTGAATTCAGAAGGTATTGCGAAGTAACTGTGGGATTTAAGTTGACATCGTCACTTTTCATTAAGATTTGGTGACAGGTAGCAAGGGTAGGCTAGATTTTCGTTTCATATCATCGTCTGAATGTCAGCCTCATTTACTGTGGCAATCACAAATGCTTTGGTTTCGAATTTTCATGCTAAGTAAGTAAGTAGTGAGAACGGATTTTTAGTCTGGCACTGACTGAAATACCTCGCAACACACCTTAACCCTAATCATCAAAGCTCGCTATTAAAATTAGTCATTATTGACCTGATTTCCGTACACATAAAGTCTTTATATCTGTATTCTTCAGAACTCATCTAATCACAATAATCCTTAAATTTTTGGTTATGTGTCATTGAGGATTACTAAGATGCATAAATGTTTATTCCACCGGCTCTTGCTGGTTGATTTCTGATTTGCTAATTGATCAGTATGATAAGTTAGAGTTTTTTGACTTTCATAGGAAAATGAATACTTGGGAAGTCGTGTCTTTGATATTTTCGAAAGATTTTACTTTTTAGGTTTGAGTTTTTGTATGAAAAGAATTTACACCGTCAGTCTTGTTGGTCACCTTCAGTACAGCTTTATGTGGAAGTTTAATCCTTATGTAACTATAACTGTTTAGTCTATTGATTGGTGAAGAAAGCCTCCATAGTCAAGTATGGTCATCGCCCTAATTGACAGTAATACTTTCTTTAGCATCACAGATTCTAGGTAGATTAGCCTTCATTATTTCGAATGAGGCAAAATTTCTTCTTGTTTTCTCTGAGGCCAGAACTAAGGGCTGCAATTGGTTCAGATTCGTAGAAGTTAGCACCGTGAAGGCAAAGAGGCCTTTCCCTTAACTTATCTACGGACTGGAGTATGTATGCTAAGCGACTGAGTCTAAAGGTTATAATAAAACAAGCTTGCCACGCTTTTGTTTTAGTCGAATTGAACGGGTAGAACTGATGCGGTCAATTCCGACTTGAATTTCCTCAGGTAGTTGGCCATATACGAATTTATAGCAAGTGCTTAAAGGAATGCTGTTATCATAAAAGATGTTACGTTTGACTATTTCAAAGGTGTATCATCGACTTTATCACGCGGCTGGAATATCTGTTGTAGCGTTACCTAAACCATGCGCGAAAACATCCACAACGGTAGGTTTTATCCTCAGTCATGCTAAGCCTACCTTTACTACTGATTTTAAAGTTTTCTAATAAATAAATAACGAAAACCACCTTACTGATTTGGAATATTTTCAGAATTGCATATCACCTTCAAGGATGGTAGAAGTAAGTGTTCATCCCCCTGAAGATTATTTATTTTATTTAATTAATATGTACAGTCACACAGTTTACTAATTATTGTTTTTTTATTTTTGGAGTTATCTTAAAAAGTGATCAAGTATATCCAAAGTTCAGGAAACCATGAGTAACTTCAGTTGATGTTCAAAGATTAGTAGGTATATTTACCTTCGGTTATCACAAAGAGAAAAAAGAACAGGACTTACTGATTCAGTTACGTAAATGAAATCTATTAACTTATGGGTGACTAATGTAACAAGTCATTCAGGCCAAGAGTGAATCAAATAATATTCAAATCCATGCATGATCTTATAGTTAAATTCTTCGTCTTCAGGTAAACCAACTTGATCATTTATATTTAAGATGATAATAATAAGAATGGCAGTCTCCTTCAGTCACTGGACTATCTGAATTTCTAGTCAAGATAACGCATCGAATTGTAATATTGGGCGGAGTGGGACGTTCTTTTTGTGCTCTTTGGGTAGTCCATACATTCGTGGTGATGTAAAACCAGGTGGGCGAAGTTCTGTATTAATAATCGATTCATCTTTCATTTTTTTCAATAAGTTGGTTACCTGGAGCTCCGTCTGTTCATTTGGATCTTTTTGGATCGTCTGTTTTTGAAATTTATTGTCACCATATAGAAACCCTCGTCAATTCTATCAGATGACAACAAATTTCAAAAACAGACGAAGCTCCAGCTAACCAACTTATTGAAAAAAAATGAAAGATGAATCGATCAATAATACAGAACTATATGAAAAATCTCGCCCCTCTGGTTCTACATCGCCACGAATGTATGAACTACCCAAAGTGCATCAAATTCTTTTCATTTCGTGTTGTTTCAATCGTTGAATTGTATCTTTGGTTCTTAAAATGTACTCGCGCGCATTTTGAATTTACTTTTCTTGAAAGAGACGAAGGATTAGCTGATACTTCAGATCGAACAGTACTGCCTAGCGTGATATACTATAGATAACTGTTTTACTTGAAGATTATGGGTGAGGGGAAAATATTATTCAATAAATTACTCTGAGAATTGAAAATGTTGTGCGAAAATTTTGTCCAGAATATTAAAGCTTCTGACTTCTGGAAAATTCCATTATGAGGAAAAAACACTCAACACTAGATGACAGTGCATGTCAAAAAAAAGGCGTCCTGCTTGAAATTTGGGCTACTGGGAACAATCTCCATCGATATATATATATATATATATATATATATATTGCATATAATTTCTCTTATTCCTCTAACAGTGTTGTTTAAAAAATTTACAACCTGTTGATTCTCAAGATTAGTTTAAACTTATCCCAGTACATGAGGTAACTACTGTTCCTGGCTTGTGACCTTGGTTTACAGAATGTACTCACGGACATTTTATAATTGACATTCAACTAAATGTTTCAAACTCCCCGAAAGAGACATATTTGATGGATTGATTTGTGCTTCAGATCAGATAGAAAGAACTGTATTATATGATCTACTGTCAGCTAATATTTTATTTGAAGATCCTGGACGAAGAGAAAGTATCATGCAATGAAGTCCAAGGAAAATTATGTACACTACATCAACGCTGTTCAGAACAAAGCTATTACATTTTTAAAAAAGTCAATTTGTGACATAAACTCCGTATGAATCCATGAACAACTTTGTATATACGTGTGAGCTATTTAATTCATGTTATACTTCCACTAGCATAAATGGTTGTTAGAAGTATTAAAATACATTTCGGTACGATGTGATTTTACACGTTTTCTTTCTAAATCTAGTTCTCAGAATTGTTTTTATAGATACAACTAATACCCATTTATCTAGGTTAATTTTGTACTTGCCGTTGATTGATTATATTGGACGAAAACTTTCGATCTCTGTTAACAAGTCGGCTCCTAGGCAGAGACTCTTCGACGATGTCTAAGAATTAACATAATCTGTATGATGACTAGCAACAAAATCCGGGGTGCTCATTTCGTCATATTTCCGATTGGTTAGCAGAATGGAAGCTGGGTTCAAGTCTCAGTTGAAACACTATCATTTACTATAGATTGTTGGTACATCCAGATGACGAGCCCCGAGCAGGACGAAATGCTCGTCCACTGATAGTCACTGTCCACTGAATAACATAACTACTACCTAGTTAATAATGGGACAGATGGATTAATAGTACTCAGAAATATCTGTTCACATTAGGGTTTTTGATAACCAAATCAACTAAAAATAGTTACGCATATATTTCTCAGGAATGAAAAAGGCTTCTTTAGAAGATGATTATAAAATGGAATATTTTTATATTTAACAGATTAATACAGACTGGTGAACTAGCACACTATTCTGGTTGATAAGAGTTTGTCTAGACAACACTTCTGATTCCTTTTCAAGATGGAATCAATTCTACCAGTTTCATCATAGCTGGTCCTTTTGGAGTTTTACCTTTTATTATTGTATTCCATTACGTTCCGAGTCAAACAAACGGCTTCAAACTAGAAATCTGAAGTTTCGGTAGCAGTGGTATTCATGTTTACGGAGGGGGGGGGGGCTCAAGCCCAACCCTCCCTCTTTGCCAGGCTTATTACCTGCTAAGCGACGTTTGGGAATGAGTCGGCTGCGTATAAAATCCCGGACCACCGATGCACAGGTCCTATTAGAATTTATATGGTGAATTCAGTGTATGTACGGAGTGGAGAAGATCTGTAGTTAAGATGCATGATTTTGATTTAGTTGTGTTCTCTGAGCTAGTTGATTAATGAATATTCAAGTATTAGTTTGTAGGGATTTGGTTGATTGGTTACAGGATTTCATCATGAGCTGACATTGGTTAGAGAACCATCGGAAAACCTAAGAGTACTGGACAGCTGTTTCGTTCTAGTTTGGGACTCTTCATCAGTACGAACGCGTTGCCAAGGTTCGAACCCACGACCTTCCGGTTACAAGGCCAACGAGCTCGTAGACCATTAAGCCACTGGGATCCGATCCAATGGCCAGTGCATGAGTTCTAACTTCTGCCGATTCACGATATAATGCGACCCTTAGCCAATGTCTTCGGCGAGTATTTGTCCTCACACCCGACCTGCTGCACCCTACTGGTCACGACTTCCCACTGGAACCCAGGTAACTGCCTACCTGAATAGGGCCAGTCGCCAATGAGCATCTCATCGATATTCAAGTGTTGGTTTGTAGGGATTTGGTTGATTGTTTACGGGATTTCATCATGAGCTGACATATCGTGAATTGGCAGAAGTTGAAATTCATGGGTCATTGGATCGGGTCCCAGTGGCTTAATGGTCTACGAGCTCGCCTTGTAACCAGAAGGTCGTGGGTTCGACCCTTGGCTTTGGTTGCGTACTGCTGAAGAGTCCCAAACTAGGAGGTGGGAAACAGCTGTCCAGTACTCCCAAGTTTTCCAATGGGGCTCTAACCAATGTCAGCTAATGATGAAATCCTGTAACTGATTACTGATTATGTTTAACAGATAGTCGTTCAAAGGCAACTATTTATAGATAGACTTAAATCGTTATGCCGTTGTAAAATAAATCACTGCTGTACGTTAAAACTAAGAAATACCTCAACAGACCGATTATTTCGCCTAATCTCAATTATGTTAGTTACTTTTCTTCAAAAAGTTTGATTATTACTATGAATTTTTTTAATTGGTTTTCACTCAGCTGAGCCATCATATCATACATCAATCGATAAGTAGCAATGATATTGTTAGGTAAAGATCTATTATAATATGCGAATAGTAATAGTTTAACTGCTTATGATAAGAACAGTTGATAGATTAACTTTCACATTTGGACACTATAGGTAAAGAAAGCCTACAGAAATAATAGATCAGTCAGTAGTAGAATGGAATCATTCACTGTCTGGAATGGGTTTTTCTCAATTCCTAGTCATCACCTTTGAATACTGTAAGTGCGACTTAAACAAACAAGACTTACCAACAACACCAATTATAGAATTATTAGGTTAGAACTCTCGCCAACTATGCACATGGTCCAGGGTTAGACCCACTGCCGACGAACACCTGATATCTATGGTCGGCCTGAAAAATTTTGGCCTACCGATATCACATGCTGAAAATTCCATACTTCTACCAAAAATTACTGTGTAGAATCAAAGCTGTAATCAAAAATAATTATAGCTGATATGATCAAATCACAGCTCTGCATACTTATCAATAACTAAATGCTATTCGGATTTTATCGATTGTGTTTGTACCATTATCACAATAAAACAGACCGCATGATATTCCATTATGTCAGCTAGATATAACATACCAAACGTAGAGAAGATGTGCTACACTTGAGTATGGAGCTTGTTAGTGGTGAAATTATTTCTCCTCAATAAACTGTAATAACTAACCACCAGTCTTCGGGTGATCAGCAGTTCATATTATTGTGAAGTGTAATTAGCATTCAAATCGAAAGTCTATATAGTATATTGCGTGTTTAGTGGAAGTTTTTTTTTAACTAAAAACGAATATTGAGCATTATAATACGACGAGCATTTGAATCAGTGGGCTACCTGAATTTTCATTCTATGACAATGTATCTTATTTTTTCTAGTTCTTGTTGTTATAATTACTCAGTTATGTCTGTGGATTGCCGAAGGTACTCATGTGTAATTTTAATTGGTAGTAGATGGCTGGATGTGATCGGTCAAAGGAAGTCTTCCAACTAAGTTTCGTGCTAGTTGACACTCACCAAGCAGTCAGCAAGGCGTATCTGCAACCTTGAAAGAACTCATATCCCTGCTGAGATTCGAACCCACATCACCCAGTGCTGCCTACTCGGGCTCACTGGCAATTGACCTCCTGTAGGACTGCATTGGATACTTTGATTGGACACTAGCCAGTAACTAGTGTGATGTGTCTACTCCTTCCTTTGGTGCAAAGTGAATGCTATCAGTCAGGTTTGCAATGTGGCTTGGTTTGCACCCTCCTTTGCTCATTTCTGGAGGACCAAAAGAGAAATACCATAAATAATGATTTTATTCTTCAGGTCAAACAGCACTGAGTCACATGATTTACTGGAGATGGTTGTTTTGCTTAGAACTACAAAAATAAGAGAAAATATTATACAAAATAACTACGCTAAAATTTGTGCATATTGTGTAAATCTGTTGTGCAGAATAAAGCTTTTATTATTATTGTATTATAATTTAACAAGATATTGATCTTTTGCACTGTTATGTCCTCTTTGCTAGATGGTTTAATTGAGAAACTTATAAATCTCATACACATAGTTATCTTAAGATAAACATGTGAAGAGCGAGCATCAAATATTTTGAGCTTTATTCACTATCAAATAAAGTATAATTATTATACGTTTCCAGACCGTAGGTGTTACGAATTTCCTGGAATAATTTGAGCGCCGAGTCAGATTGATTCATTATAAATTATTTAAATTAATCCCAGCGTGTTAAGAAAATCAAAACAAGATTTTTCTGAACGTTTCGCCGTGTAAGCCACAGCTTCTGATGATTAATTATAATCCGAATAAATTTGATGAAGAAGCTGTGGCTTACACGGCGAAACGTTCAGAAAAATCTTGTTTTGATTTTCTTAACACGCTGGGATTAATTTAAATAATTTATAATGAAAGTATAATTATATTTCAATAATTAACACACAATGATAAGTTTTGTTATTGGTAATTTTGCTCGAAATATTACCAATAACAAAACTTATCATTGTGTGTAAATTATTGAAATATAATTATACTTTATTTGATCTAATCCACAATGCTCAAACTTTATACTGATATTAATTTACTCACTATATTTTTCTTATGATGTCATTTTACACTATTATTACTAATTTATATGCCTGTATAAGCAGTATCTCCAGTTGTTCTCCCTGCCAGCCCCAACTAACTTTGAACTTTTTACAAGAACTTTCATTCACATTAAAATAAATATGTGTAACACCTTAAAATAATCCATCATTCCTGTGTTTTAGTTCCCATTGACTTTGCGATATTGTTTATTACTGGAGGACTGTTTCATATTGATGAACAGAAGGTAGAATTTACGGGCCGTCGGATTCTGAACCAAGTGGTTGAATGACCAACGAGTTAGGTCTCATAATATGAAGGTTCTGGGTTCAGCACCTGGTGGGACCGTGGGTGCGTACTAATGAAGAATCCCAAACTAGGGCGAAACAGTTACCCGGTACTACTTGGCTTCCAGTGGTTCTCTAATTGATATCAACCCATGATCAAACTTGAAAAGATTAAATCCGGACAAACTAACTCTTGAGAAAGTGATGCATGCTAAAATTGTTGTATAATTCCTACTGAATGCTACAGTTAGGAAGCTTCAGAAGACAACCAATTCGTAGTATTCTGCTACAATGTTTGTTCTTGAGGAATTTTGAATTATCTTTGCAGATAACATGTTCGGCAATGATTTCAAAATGAAGTGGGCTTATAGAATTGTCCACGATTGTAATAATCGTCTGTCCTGATGACATTGAAGACAGTAATACCAAAAATATACACATCTTATCCAACATACGCTAAGTGTAAATATGATTTATGTATTAGTCAACCGTATGCGAAAATATGATTGATGAATAGGAATAAATTGAATCAAGGGGTAATCTGACTGACTGACTGACTGACTGACTGATTGACTGACTGACTGACTGACTGATTGACTGACTGACTGACTGACTCACTGGTTTCAACGTATAACTTTGCATAGATGTGCACCAGTTCGAGTTGCTCACTCCTTCTATGTACCACACAAAGCAAGAGAAGACAGCAAAAGAGAGATAACAAACAAAAATATGAGGCAAAAGGAATAGTAATATGGAAGAACAAAGAGTGAATGCATCTGCGCCAATGAGAACGATTTTAAGCTACATCATCAATTGTCTCCAGGCTTTATTGGTTCTTACCATCCTCAGGACCCCAACCAAGAAGCCAGTCTACATTTCCCTACGTGGCTGTTATGAATTTAACTGACTGATGAAGCCATGTTTTGGTTTGACCCCCACTAGCTAACTCTTTTCCAACCTGATCCTATATCAGCTAACATTGCCCGTTTTCAAGGAAGGCGATGGCTTGGAATGCGTAACACTTGTCCTAACCATCTCAGTCGGATTAACTTTACAACCTTGTCGACTGATCTCCCCTGCCTACCTAGCACTCAGCCGATGCCTAACCTCAATTTTGCTCACCTCATTATACCACTTAACACGGAAGACAGAACGCAGACGCTTACGATCAAAGACAGCTAGCCTCTTCACGTCTTCCACTTTCACTGTCCAGGACTCGCTCACAGTCATAAAGGAGGATATAGCGAACTGCTGAGCAGTACACACGTCCTTTGGTCGACAGCCGGACATCACGTCTACTAAGCCAGAAATGGTGTAAGTTGGAATATGCCAAATGATGCTTCAGTATCCGTGCTGAGATTCCGTTAGAAATCAGCCTGCTGGTGCTAGCTGATGCGACTTCCCAAATAAGTGAAGTGGTCAACACGATCTACCACCTCACTCCTGCCTATCTTTGAACTAAGAGTCAATGTGTTCCAGTCCTGTATTATAATCATACATTCGATACGGGCAAATCGTATGCCAAACATTCGAAGATTGATCACTGCTCAAGGAGTTCAAAACACTCTGCATTTTGTCAGCATCTTCACCTAGGAGGAAGTCAACAAGATTATACCCTGATAACAATTCAATTCTTGAGTAACTGAATTCATTTGGTGTTAGGTACATTATTAAATGTATGATAAAACTAAACAGAAATGGAAACAGTGAGCATCCCCAACGGACATTGCCAGTTGTCACTACAGTTGTCAGATGACTAATCTCCTTAGACTTTCAAATGGCTGACTGCATGAGTTCGAGTAGAATGTTTACAGAAATGTACACCCAATTAGTTGATATGTTCTCTTCTAATGTTTAATTAGATATTGTGTTCATTAAATTGCCATTGAATTTATTACAAGTGTGAAATCTAAAGTAATCAACACATTTGTACACTAAATGGTTTAACAAATATGTCAAGAATAACTAACTCAATGAGCAATTTCAACATGTAAACAATAATAATAATAATAATAATAATAATAATATGATGTTTCCGTGTACTATGTGATATAAAAAATGAAGAAGAAAACAAAGGTAGGCTTCTCTCTATGTGCATTTTATTATTTATTCTATCCATCAACATATGTAGAGCAATTAATATGCGTAATGTGATTGATGCGCTTTTTCTCTCTGCCTCCCTCCCTATCTCTCTCTTTAAAAGCTGAATTACCGGACAAGCGATACATCTGCTCTAAATAAGAAAAGAAAAAAGAAAACTATTCAACTATCTTGTTGATTTTACACTGTTTATCTGAAGCATACACGTACACATGTATTCACATGTATAAACGTGTTATGTAGACTTTAAAATCATACAAGGCATGAGAATGAACACAAAAAGTCATAAAACCTCCACATTACTATCAGTTGGTTTTTCATGTCCAACGGAAAACATTAGATTAATTAAACAAGATATTTCATACATTTATTCCCCTTAATGAATTTGAACAAAGAAAGAACTACAGTTTTTTCCAGAATAAAATGCTACCATCCATTTATCTCGTTGCCTTCTCGTCAGCTGCTTACACGTCAAAGACATTCACTATTAAATATATCTACAAACACACACAATTTTAACATACTTGTACAGAGTTCATTTTAAACAAAAATCAGTCCATCAATGTATGCGTACAGTAATTATATATATTACTCATTTAGATGAAAGAGAGATGAAAATATCCAGTTACCAGGCTGGGCAAAGAAAGACTGATAACCGATTATTTCTCGACGCATAAATCAGGTTTCAGGCACTTGATGGAAATGACTTCAGAAAACTTGAAGATAAGTGAGCTCCTTTGCCTATCGATAATTTTGAACGATTTTTCGACGTCCACCTCATGCATGACCTGTGTGTTTCAAGGAGATTCCTGGCGATGGATGGAAATGTTTAAAGCATTTCTTTCCCTTTAGACATAAGCTTTTCGGTACATGTTGATTCAGAAAATCGTAGATATACCCTTCCTCATTCTGTTCTCCCAGTGTAACTGTTCCCACCGATACATGTAAATTTACATATACAATTGGAGTTGTTAACATGAGAAGGATGGATATCAATCGATTTTTGATTGAACTAAAGAGCAAGTTGATCGATAGACGGGAACGAGCTTAGCTGCAGGACAGTCTTTGGTTAGTGACTGGCTAGTACTCAACCTTCTGTTGATCATTAATGCAAGCTTTTCACCTTTATATTCAAGGTGAATGTAGATTGGCTTTTTATCCATTGTGATTTGTTTTGCATTTGTGACTTCAGATCTCCCATACTTGTTCATGAACCTTTGAGGTTACCCACTGATCTTCAACATCTTTTCAAAAAACTCAAATTCTTTCTCTAGTTTCTCTGCAGAGCATATTCTCCTCGCTCTATAATACAGAGTCTTGACTATTCCGCGTTTAAAGCTATTTAGACAAAAGCTATTAAAACAAGATATACTTATTATAAATATATTAGATGGTTGGAGGCATTCGGTAGGCAGCTTTGTTTGACCTAGGTTTCGTGCTAGTTGACACTTACCGAGCAGTCAGCAAGGCGCTTTCTGCAACTTTGAAAGAACTCATGTCCCTCCTGAGATTCGAACCCGCTTCACCCAGTGCCTCCTGCAGTTAGAGACGTTACCACTGCCCTATGTAGGCTTGTGATAGAATTCAGTCAGCGCCAAACAAATGATTGGACAGATTATACTAGTTACTAACTAATGTCCAATCAAATTATTGTAAATATTTTTCAAAAGAATTGATATTGAACAAAGAATACTCTTTTGATAACCTACTCTTCATCAGGCTCCGCAGTTATACATACACATTATAGTGAATGAATGAATGAATTAGTGTTATGAACAAAATTAATGCTGTTTAAATAACATCGAAACAATAATAATATTAATAGATTACAGTTCAGTAGCATCAACATAAAATAAGCTGAATGTCAGAAATGCAAATTAGGAAAGATAATATTACAAATTCATGAATTTATAGTCTCTACTGAACGCCGGCCAGGGCAGTAGTAGAGGCTGGACTTGTTTCTTTTGAACACAGATAACTGGTTGTTTGAGGCGAATTGTGATAGCCTCTGGTGTTTGGAGTATGCGGTGCTTCGATGATTTTGGCAATTTGTTTGGCACCCGGTAGATGACAGAGAAGGATTCTTCAACGCTGGCTGGTTTTGTGGCCGGTTTTCACCAGATGGTCCAATATCGAACTGTTAATGGTTTTCACTACACCTTTACTTAGCCATACTCCGTGATGTTCTCGAGCCAGCACGCAAAATCAAGTTCCTACAGCAACGACCAATATAACTGGCTCCAAAAGTGCAGTTGAATTGGTAGATACAATCTGAAGTGGCTAGTTTAGGTACTTCATCTTTCAGTCGACGAATCACCATCGGTCGTGGAGAGAATAAGACGTGTAGTTTGCCAACACTAAAAGTTGTTTGAATTGATTTTATTCATTTCTTCGTAATTATTCCACTTGTTGTATTGCCCTTGAATTGCGGTCGTATGTAAAGTGGCTTCTTGTTTACAGATAATGAGTAGACTTTTTCCGCTTTCTTTGTTATATGTTTCTTGATAAATTTGTCGGGATATCCGTTTTCGATCAAAGTATCATATACAATGCTTAATTTATGTTCAATTACTTCTTCTGAACATATAACTCTTACTCTGTGGCTGAGGGTCTTCACTAAATTTCTATTGTAGTTGGGAGGAACGAAGCTGTGAGAATGTGTACATTGTCCTGTCCAAGTGCTCTTTCTATGCAGATTTCTTTTTAAGTTACCATCTGGTTTTCTTGTAAGTAGGACGTCCAGGAAGGCAATTCTGCCTTGGGATTCCTCTTAACATGTGAATTTCATAGCAGAATGTACTTCATTGAATTCAGTAGTTATTGTACTCCTATCAGAACCATTATCACATAGCATGGTGGTATCATTCATATATTGGCAATAAAATGAGAGCTTGCTGATAAGGTTGTTCAAAGGTTCATTTTCTAGCTTATAAATATATTATTCGTTCTTCGCTATTTGAGTAAAAAATAGGGATTCAGCAGCACATCTCCATTCCACTCGATTCTCTACGGTCATTTTAAACTGGCTGTACAACTGAGAACAAGCTTTCACTTTTTATTCACATCATCTTCTCCATGTGAAACTAGGGAGCATGACTTATCGTTTTCTATTTGGGTTCCAGTAAACAACCAGACGTGAGATGGTCTGCTTACCGATTCCACAGTGATGAATATGTATGTTGCTTTTCCAATCCTCAGCTGTGTCACCTGTGTAGTTCAAAAGATGGTGTTTAGATAAGCGAAAGAGACAACTTACTTCGGATTTCTTACATCAGTAGCGATTGGTGTTTGTTGTTGGTTAGATATTTCTATCACCTGAAGTCTTGCCTTTGGTGCCTATTCTCTCTCCACCTGTGCGTCCCCCTTTTTGTAAATCTTCAAGTTCGTTTAACATGAAACACAAATCATCTGAAAAATCCAGATTTTTCTAGAGTCTTTCTGTCGGTTCAACTTACACCTGTCTTCGCTGTTCCCTCTGTCTGTTACATGTTCCAGTTCACTTCAGTGATGAAAATCTATAACAATAGCCAGCGCTGGCTTACTACTTTCTTCACTCAAAAGTATTACAAAACGATTCACTTAATCAGCATGAAATTTAAGCTCCGAAATCTTTTTGAAGTATAGTTTAAGACTAAGGTTCACATATACTTAGGGTTTTTAGCCATGTCCATCTTTAGTCTCAGATCCATTCGCTGCTGACAAATTAATTGAAAAAAATTTCTGAATCTGTCTATTTAACAGCATTTATGTCTAACTATTAAGGATCTAAATGAAGGGAGAACAACAGAGGTTTCTACAGAATAATATGGTACCATTCTCCGTTTATTTCGTTGGCTTCTCATCCGCTACTTACTTACAGCCTAAATAAGTTATTATTATTAAGTTTATGCACAGAAATATTTTAATATACTTGCAGATTTTACAGGATGTCAGTTGACTAGAGGTTCTGGACTTAGTGAACAGTTCGGGAGCAATTACATTCGAAGAACAGAAAGAAGGTCAACATATACCGAAAAGCCTACATGGGTTTCAAGGAAACAAACGCTTATAGTAGTGCTATTATCAGGCATCTCCTTAACACGCACGCCATGAGGTGGAAATCGGTAAATCCTTTAAAATTATCAATGGACAAAAAAAGCTCAGTTCTCCTCAAGTTTACCAAAGCAATCTCTATCAAATGCCTGAAGGTCTATTAGTGTGTGTGTGTGTGTTCAGAAAGAAGCAGTGGTCAGTCCTCCCTTTCCCATCCTGGTGGTAACTAGATGTCTTTTCTCTCTCTCTCTTTCATTTCATTACGTAATCTTCGGCTTTAACGTCACACACTCTTCTCCTCGCTTTGAATTAGTGTAATTTTGCTTGTCTATTCTTCCTATGATTTGAGTTGAACTCAGTACATTGTTACTCAATTTGTTAGTCACTCATCATCTTACGCACCTCTCGTCATTATTACTTAACTCCTTCACCATTGTACGCATATATACTGTGTTTAAACTAGAAATGACTGTGTAAAAACTATATAAGTGTAATTTTCTGAGCACTGTTCACTAAGTGTGGAACCTCTTGTCAACAGACAGATATCATGTACAATTTGAAAGTATTTTTAAAACTTTTCTGTACATGAACTTAATAATAATTTACTTAGGCTGTTCGCAGATGATGAGAAGCCAAGGAAATAAGCGGAGGATGGTACCATATATTATTCTGCAGAAACCACTGTCATTCTTGCTTGATTCAAATTCATAAAGAGGAATAAACGTATGAAATATCAAGGATCTTTTAAGGATCTACCCTACTGCCCTGTGCGTCCTTGGAACAGTGGTTAGGACTCTTGCCGACCATGCACATGGTCCGAGGTTCGATCCCCTGCCGACGAACACCTGATATCTATTGTCGACCTGCAAAATTTGGGCTACCGATATCCATGCTGAAAATTCCATACTTGTACCGAAAATACGGTGTGGAATCAAGCTGTAATAAAAAGAAATGTACAGTATCAGTAATATTTCCGAAAATCTGTATTCATTCATCCCAGTCAAAGATGAAATATGGAGAAATCTGTAAACATGACGTTAAAATCATTTTATTATCCATTAACTATGTTTTACATTCAAGTTACCGTCTAATCATACCTGTAATCTCCGACTGATTAGTATTCAAAATCAATATGAACTGTAGTTAATGCTCAATCTCAGCAACAAAACACTTTTTATCACAGCTAAACATAGGTTCATCAACAAGTATGACAGATATGAAGTCACAAATGTAAAACAAATCACAGTGGGTAAAAAGCCAATCTACATTCAGCTTGATTATAAAGGTGAAAACATTGCAGCAATGATCAACAGAAGGCTAAATACATCACTAGCCATAACCTATCCTGCAGATAAGCTCGTCTCTGTCTATCGAACAACTCGCTTTTTGTTGCAATCAAAAATCGATTGATATCCATCCTTCTCATTGAACAAATCCAACTGTAAATACAAATTAACATGTACGTGTGGGAGCAGTTATATTGGAAGGACAGAATGAGGAAGGGCATATCTACAATTTTCTGAACATGTACTAAAAAGCTTTCAACAGAGCCATCGCCAGACATCTACTTGACATGGGTCATGAAGTGGACGTCGAAAAGTCGTTCAAAATTATCAATCGGCAAATAACCTTAAGGCGATTCTCCTTAAGTTTTCTGAAGTCATTTCCATCAAGCGCCTGAAACCTGATTTTTGCGTTTAGAAAGGAGCGGTTATCAGTCTTTCTTTGTCCTGTCTGGTAACTGGATATTTTTATCTCCCTTTCATCTGAATGCAAAATGCTCAAAAGTTTCCATTGTGTATGATTATTATCGTTGTTCGGAATAGTGTTTAATATTACATATATAATATATATGTATATATTATTACTGTATGCGTATATTAATCGATTGATTTTTGTTTAAAATGAACTCTGTACAAGTATGTTAAAATTGTATGTGTTTGTAGATATATTTAATAGTGAATGTCTTTGACGTGTAAGCAGCTGACGAGAAGGCAACGAAATAAATAGATGGTATCAATTTATTCTGCTAAAACCGTAGTTCTTTCTTTGTTCAAATTCATTAAGGGGAATAAATGTATGAAGCAGCCAATAGTTACAAGTACACTTTAATACTATATCAGCTTTTATGACTTGTTTGAACCTTACAGAATAATTATTATATGTTTGTCACAAAAATGCGATTAAATTAAATGAACAAAGGTGCATAGAGAGCGATTTTTTTATCCACAGTGCAATTCATAAAGTATATATATATATATATATATATATATATATATAATTAGGCGTCAAGAATATAATTCACAGTTATAAGATACTTCAAGTACCCCTTATTCACCAAATGAATCAACACATAGTTAATACATGTTGACAAACTCACAAAGTTTCAACATAAAATTGTTGAATAATGAAAACGTATACATGAAGTATACGTGAAAAAAAGGCATTAAATTATTATTGCAATATATTTATTATATTACGTTGATTAATAAAACTGCGTTGAATACATTGATTGATACAATGAATTGCCGTTATTATCTAGGCCAGGGAACTGAAGTTATCAGGCGTATTTTTTATGCAATCACTATTAGATAGCAGATAAATATACGTTTTTCAGTATTCTAAATTATATTTTATCATGCGAATAATCAAAACAGTAATCCAGTCGAGAGTGAGGATGGATTTCTCGCCGATGACATTTGCTGGTGGTCGTGCTACAAAATCACGAATTGGCAGAAGTTGGAATTTATGCACTGGCCATTGAGGAATCGGGTCCCAGTGGCTGAATGGTATACTATCGTGACGTTTAATCGTAATGTCATGGGTTCAAACCCGGCTGGTGGGTGCATACTACCAATGATTCCCAGATTTGGATGAAACAGCTTCACAGTACTCCCTGTTTGTTTTGAGTGCTTATCTAACTGATAACAATCCATGGTCTAACCTGAAACTAATAAACATGAGTAAACATTTGACACGAACAACAACCCATGAATTCCAGGATGAATTTCACTTCCATCGATTATTTTCAGCAGACACAAAAACTAAATTCCTATATTCCACAATTTCATCTCACAAGTAGGTAATTTATTATAGAAGGTGTATGGAGTAGCATCACTCCATTTGTGGTTCAAAGTCCCTCCTATAAATCTGGAAAATCTGGAGGATAAAGATCAACAGAAATAAGTTAGTTTGGAGCTCATAAAGAGTTTATAATGTATTTACATTTGTAAGGGGGTCAGAAACTTGCACTTCTTCTTCTTCTTCACTTCAGCTATCTCCTACGGGAGGATAAGCCGGCTTCATGAACCATGAAGTTTCATGGGAATTGGGTACGAGTGATGTCCCCACCATCGCTCGGTCTTTGTTTGAGAGTGCAGCTCTAGCCTTTACACAACCAAGTGTGACCTACAAGGCAGTAGGAGTGGAGTAGGGAGTCCACTATCCATTGGCAGCCGGTGACCGGAGTCCGGTTCATTCGCCTTTTTGAATGAGGCCAGTCATCCAGGGCATCCAATAAGCCCTTTGTCCATACTTCTGCCGGTGAGCTCCGGTGAGCTTCATACGCCAGTCGTTGGAGGTTTGGAATCAGGGTTTAGCCATCTCCCCTAGACTGTCATCCAATGGACAGTCAACCCGGTGAAGAGCGCCGGGCATCTGCTTTTGCCCTCTCACTTCGGTGAAAAACACCTCCGCCACGTGAAGGCAGTGAGTAGGACTTCCTCAGGAGAGGCTATGTAAGACGCCTGGTCATATGGGAGCATTTCAAGAGGTGTACGGAGGGGTGGCCAACCCGCAGCGCAAGACACCCACCCCCGACCATCCTGAGGCTTTAGAGGCGCACTGTGCATCACCAACAGCATTTTGAACAGCCAGCTGCTTCACACTTTTATCAACACCCACCCACTTCGCTGGCTGACTGGCTGGCTGGCTGCAAACTGAAGATCAAATTGCCTGCCGGTTGGGTGGCCAAAAAGAATTAGTAACAAGAAACCCTATGGATGAACAAACCAAATATGAGCCGACCGGTCAACAAATATTTAGGAGAAAATGGGGATGGATTGGTCAGGAATACTTTGAGGAAGCCGTCGAATGATATTGTGCTCAATGCAGGCCATCGCTTCAGTGGAATCCCAATGGGCCTCGACAAGTGGGTCTTCGGTGTGAGGGTCATATGGAGGAGGTCGTATGGCGAGGAGGAGGAGGAGAAGGAAGAGATAAGAGATTATTGTCAATTGTGGAGCCAGTCATTTAAAGAGGACAGTAGAATGGAGATGTGTTGCTAAAGCGGTATATTCCACTCGGAACCCAAGGGAATAATAACAACAACATTTGTACGGTGAAAGTAACCAATGAAATGAGTAATGTATGTTTAATTAATTAAAAATAAGAAACTTATCTCCAATGAAGGTGTCTTCAGCATACGTTACCAATTTTCAACCAGGAATAAAGTAGTATACGATTGGTGGATGGTGGCTAGCAGTGGAATCCAGGATGCGCATATCGTCCTATTTAGGACTCGTCCTCTAGCTGGATGTACCTGCATTTCTCAGTGTGTGATGATGTTCCCACCGAGGCTCGAACCCAGTACCCATAGTTTCGAACGCCAAAGCGTTATCCACTAGACCACTTGGGCCACGAGAGCCACCTCTTGTGCAACGGGTTATATTAATTATTGAATTGAATTTTTGATTTTCCCGTCGATTGATTGGACCGAAGTGCTCGGTCTCAGGAATAAAGTACTTCAGCATCTTATATATACATATAGGTGTGTTTTTATGTAATTGTGATGCAGTTAACAGTTTTCTCCTTAAAAGCACTAGTAAGTATTCTTTTTAACTGTTGTCACATTGATTTATCGACTTTATCGAACGAGCTCTGTAGACAGTTTACTTCTTCAAGTTTAGTTATCCTCTTCTAATAGATTCTTTGGCTTTAAGGTCATCATTCTAGAAGTATTTTAACTTTTTTGTTTTTTTTCGAAAGTGAAGGCCACTTTATACGACAGTTTATGACTGCTTTAGCTTACAGCTCAACAGGCTGAATGATACTTTAGAATTAGGCGTCAAAAATCAATGAATAGAGTACTCTTTTGAACCTTGTCTTCATTTCTTTCCATACCAAGTGTGGAACATAAGCTTTCATGTTTGAGCTTTCAAGTTTCAATAACTGCAGTTTTTTTAAAGAGTAAGGATCCTAGCCCTACGTCCAACCTCACCATTTTATCATGCTCACTACCATCTAAATGAAGCTTTATGAGATCGTTGGCTGGGAATCAAACCTTGGATCACATGAAGCGTGATTGGTGAGCATTCTAACACTTAACCTCCGACACACAATATTCGCATGAAGGATTTCATCATGAGCTGACATCAGTTACAGAACCATTGGAAAACCTGAGAGTGTTGGACATCTGTTTCGTCCTAGTTTGGGACTCTTCATCAGTACGCACCTACCGGGTTTCGAACCCAGCACCTTCTGGTTGCAAGGTGAGCTCGTAGACCATTGAGCCACAATATCAGGGAACTGAGTCTGTGTTGCCTGCTGTTCTCACCTTTTTCCCCAGTTTGTAATACCTGCTTATCATAAAACTAAAAGACTTACTAATATTATATATATATATTGTATCTCAGGTATTCTGTTTCCCATGTAAACACACCATATGTGTTTATTATCAAATAGCAATCACTACACACTAAAAAAGGCATAAATGCATCAAAAATATGCATAAATATCACGTTTTTCTTTTCTTCTAAATAATCACAGACATAAATAAGATTGTTTAAAAGACAAATATAATCGCACTTCATGGTCAAATCTTCTTGTTGGATAGATTTTGGCCTAGTCTCTAGATTGTACACAATAATCAGTATGTATCAGAGTTATTCAACTAGCCAAATAACCAATCGGTCGCGTAGTCCGTTAGTTAGTCAGCCGGGATTGTTTATTCACAAAGAAGACTTATACGTATATCAGGAATCACTGTGAGATGTCGTTTATTGTATACACTAACATTGAATGAATGAAAGTCATATATTTTATTCCAGCTCTAAATATAAAGGTCTGATTATATGTTTAGCTACTTTTGTACATCCTGAAGCAAACACGTACGTACACTTTCATACGCATACACACTGTGTAACGTTAAGAGGGGTGAGCTGAGGTGGGTGGGGGTTAATTAGTGGTCATTCATCGAAAAAGAAAGATCTACGCTCACACACACACACAGGGAGAGAGATATTGTATGAATTCTAGGGGGGGCTGGGTGGGAAATGTATTACCCGAAAGTCAGGCAGGTCTACCATACAAAAATAAAAACGAAATTATATTAACGTGGGATAATTTATAATGGTGGTGTGAGATTGTATAAATGGTGACCATTGGCACCATAAATGGTCATATAAACTTATTGTAAAGCAATAAAAAAAAACAATAACAATGAAACAAGTCGTTTTTTTGTCTTTCTTTCCTGTCCAACTGTTGTGTATAGGGTTGAACAACTTTTTGTATTCACTGATGTGTATCGAATTCTCAGGTGATTTGTAACACAAATTTTAATTTTTTTTAAAAAAAAAACGTTAAGATGGGGTAATTAAAATGTTGTTCTTTTTCTCTCCTTGTTTGAGGACTTTCTATCAGCAAATACTAAAGTCTGTTTCATACTAAGGGTAATAATTATTATATGAGGCAGTTGTGTTGTTACAATTAAATGAATTTTAAGTGGTAAAATATGCCTTATTATTCCGGAATCGTAAACTGTGATACTAATTAGTCATTAATACGTTGTGTGTTGGTCGCAGTGTGTAACTCTTCCCACAATGTTAATTATTTGGAAAATGAAATAGCCTGAAAAGTCATCATAAATATTAAGTTATTCTGAAGTGTTAATTTCTCTGTTATTGAATTTTTTTCTTTATAGATGTGGGGTTTTTCAGATGTTTAACTGAATAACTGAAAGGCTAATAACCTCGTAGATAGACAGATGAATCAAACCAAGTTTTCACACATTGAAGAAGCGAAGCTCGATGAAAAGTCTTCTTAGGTCTGTTGATGACTCTCTAGGAAGAAATTCCTCATATCTATCTACAGAACTTTGACCAAATGCTACAGTATTCACTGGTTGATGCGATCTCCTGACTGAAATCCTTTTAAATTCATTACAATCTACTTACATAAGTAGGAGAAGCTTTGCAAAGCACTAGTTCTCTGTGTCCAAACAGCTAAAGGCTTATGCGATGACAATATTTTTATCCTGTTTCAGACTAATTAAAGCTTCTCTTTCCGATTTTTTGTTAAGTTTGATTTTGCCTTCTTTTGATTTTTCAGGGTAAATGCACATTGTGCTCGAACCTCTTCTGCTGTTGTCTTATCTATTGAACTTAGTGCTATTTCTGTGTTAGGAATGATATCCTCTGGTTTTAATTTACTCACCGTTCCATTGAAATTTAGTCCTTTTTCAAGTACTTTTATCTCACTAGAGCTTAGTTCCCTTGATGAGAGGTCGATCATCCATTTTGTGCTGTCAACAGAGGATGAAACGCTGACGTCAGTTTCATTTTTTGTGTTCTTTTCTTCCATTAGTTTGTTGAATTTTTTCATTTGTGTGGTTTTTTAATTTTCTTAATGCTGATTCTCTGGCTTTTTAGATGTTTCAACAACAATCATATAATCTTTGTCATTGACCATACATTTGAGTTTGTGTTTGAGTTTTTCGATCTCATTTCGTATATTATTTAATTTAGTCTAAGAGAAGAACTACATCGAATTACAGTGAGTCTAAGAGGAGCTAAAGGCTTAGATGTGTGCAAAGATAGACAGTCACATCTGTCCGTTGAAAGTCATATGACTCTGGAACACTGGAATGACTTTCCATGCCTGGTGAAATGTTGTAATTCTTTGTAATCGTAGTATTAGTATTTCGAGATGACCGAATTGCAAGAATCCAACCAAAACACAAAGAGGGCGGAATTATTATTCAATTCATATAAGAAATATATTAACAATCAACAGTAAGTATTTAAACAATACAGAGATAAAAATTGTCAATCACCACATCTACGACACGTCGAATATCTCCTTGCGTATTTATAACGATGTCTCGGTTTGCTTGCAAGTAGCTGCGACCTTCTAACTGATTCTGTGATATTATTTTCATCAGTATTATCTGGACTTATTTCTGAATTATCTACAAAATCAGGATTATTAGCGGAATCATTAAAATTATAATTGGAACGACCTACTTCATTTATTGTCACTTTGTCCAGGTGTCTGTTATGAACTGAGTGATCTTTGATGTCTAATATCTTCACCACTCGATTTCCCATTTTTTGTAGTATGATTCCAACAGAAGGTCTATAGTCATTCCCTTTGTAATAATGTACATTAGAAGTCGCGGACATCAGATGCTTTCTGAGAATTCGAGATTTGAATAGTTTTGCAGGACTTTCATGGGTACTTGTATGTTCTGCATTCAACAGACGCAGTCTATGCATATGCAGCAATTCCTCCATTTTAATCAGTTGCTCTCTCATCTCATTCAGTTTTTTCCGTGTTTTCGACAGTTCGCATTGTAACTCGGCTACCACATTTTTGAAAACAGTTGACGCTTGAGTTGCTGAACTTGTAGTGGAGGTTTTCATTGGATGAGATTGAGTATTTTGAAAAGTTGAAAGACACATTGACTCCATTTTACTAGACAGATTGGGAGAATTATAAGAATGCTGAGTAACATAAGTATTCGAACTTCTGCAAACAGTCTTGATGTGTCCAACTTTACCACATTTATGGCACTTAGCACCCCGAAAACGGCAAGTGCTTCGTAGATGTAACTTTCCACAGGATAAACACGGTTTAATGTTTTTGATCTCTCGCTGCATTCTATTACCTGTGGACGACAGTTTGGATTGCTTTCCATGAACACTTGTATTTTCGACTTTGGACAGCATGACATCAGATACTGACATAGTGGGAGCAGAGTATTCATTGTTGACATCTTCATATGTAATACATAAATCTTTAGCAGTTTGAAAGGTACAAGAAGGAATCTGAATTAACTCTTTCTCTAACTTAGGAATATTGATTCCAGCAATTAGACGATCACGTAGTTGAGTATGCAGCTGATCTCCAAAGTTACACTTTGAAGCTTGTATTTGGAGTTGCAGAATAAAGTCTCTAATTTTCTGTTTGGGAGCACGAACCAGTTTATTAAATTGAGCCCTCTCTCTGGTCTCAAAAGTAGTTACATGAAAGTGATTTATCAGAAGTTCACGGATCTTGTCATATGACAGAGAAATGGGTTTATCTGGAAACGCCAGAGTCTTTACTAGGCTATATGCATCTAGCCCAATAGCAGTAATGAAATGTGCTGGAATTTTGTCATCCCGAACGTTCTTTGAAATGCACCATGCATCGAAGCATTCAAGATAATCAGCAATTTCCCGCGGAGAACCATTTATAGGAAATTTTCCAAGGTTATTTAGTTCCATCGCGACGCCAAAATGTTGTAATTTTTTGTACTAGTAGTATTAGTATTTCGAGATGACCGAATTACAAGAATCCAACCAAAACACAGAGAGGGCGGAATTCAGGAATTTGTATTTAGCGGAATTATTATTCAATTCATGTAAGAAATATATCAAGTATTTAAACAATACAGAGATAGAAATTGTCAATCACCTCATGAAAGTAATCGATTGAGTGTATTTTCAGCTAAAAAGTAACTGAAGCTCATTATTTAATTGAATTTTTGATTTTCCCGTTGATTGATTGGACCAAAGTGCTTGATCTCAGGTTGACATGTCTGTTGGCTTCTTATGCAGATGCTTCGACGATGTCCGGGCGTGTAATTAGAATTTCATTGGTGGATGGTGGAATCCAGGACAATGCACATTTCGTCCTATTTGGGACTCGTCATCTGGATGTGCCTGCATTCCCCATTCACTGAGTGATGATGTTCCTACCGAGGCTCAAACCCAATGCCAATAGTTTCAAACGCCAAAGCGTTATCCACTAGACCACTTGGAATGCAAGTTAATGCAGATGACGAGTCCCAAATAGAACGAAATGCACATCCTGGATTCCACTGCTAGTCACCATCAACCAATTATACTGAAGTTCATTCTAGAATTCAAGCGCAACCAAACTATCCAGCTCAGAGAATACAACTACCGGAATAATATCCACTTGAGCTACAAAACTTCTCCGGCATATCCACCTTTCAATTTACTTACTAGTAGTCTTTTCTTTGACTGATCACTGTTAGGGGAAGATCTTTAGTAGATCTAATCTACCAAGTGTCAAATATTCACATTAAAACTCTTCCTGTGTTCCCAATGATCACTAGAATAAGGTGGTCTTCGCAACTGCGAAAATTGCAATAGAGATAATCTAGGTAAGTAATATATATCTATATATATATATATCCTTATTCTTGTAGTTTTCTGAATCAGCGACACGGCATCATATTTCACTTTAAATAGAAACAGTAAGGAATCAGTTTATATCATTCATGTTCTCATTTTTTCACTTGCTGAAGAAAAAAGAATATTTTACGTCCAGGTCATCGATATCAAATTACTGAAGGTTTATTGTTCGTATCTACTATTTTTTTTCCATTGTTTGTTTAATGTTACATTACCTAGAATCGTAGAAACAATGAAATATTACACCAAAAATAAACTTTATACATTATAACTGTCAGCTTCACAATAGAAGCAGAATAAAAATTAATTTCAAGCACTTCAACAGTTTCAGTGTAGATCCTTTATCAATTGAAGAACTATTCTGTTTAATACTTTGATTGGACACTAGTCAGTAACTAGTGCGAAGTGCCTAGTTCTTTGTTTGGTGCAGACTGAATTCTATTCGTCAGGTTTGTAATGTGGCCACCATCCCACTAGGTGGCTCACCATCACCGTGTACATTGATTTGATGATAGTAGATGGCTGAAGGCAATCAAGCACAGTAAGTCTTCCAACTAGGTTTTGTGCTAGTTGACACTCACAGGGCACTCAGCAGGGCCTATCTGCAACCTCAAAGGAACTCATGTCCCTTCTGAGATTCAAATCCGCGTCACTCAGTGCTGCCTGCAGTCAGAGACGTTACCACTGAATGATGGCCACATTGCAAACCTGACTGATAGAATCTGGTCTACACCAATCAAAGGACTAGACACATCACACTAGTTACTGGTTAGTGTCCAATCAAAGTCCTACAGGAGGTCAATACCCAGTGATGCCGAATAGCCCACCCACACTGGGTGACGTGGGTTCGAATCTCAGAAGGGACGTGAGTTCCTTCGAGTTTGCAGATACGCCTTCCTGACTTTTTCCCGTGCGTGTCAACTAGCACGAAACCTAGGTCAAGCAGGGCTTCCTGTGGCCGATTGCCTCCAACCATCTAATATCATCCTGTTTAATTCTAGTTTAAGAATGATAGTCAGTGTTGACTCATAACTCCATCAGGTTTTCATGAATTTCTGAAGTTCTAGTAAGAAATCGTCATCAGTAGAGTCCATGCAATTGGGTTTTAATAAAAGATATATTACTTGTGACAATGTATAATCGTAATCCTATATTGAGAACTAGCTGAAAGATAAAATTCATAGGCTGATACACTCAAATTCAATAAATGAAGCATTGTATTCTCCTCTTACCATCTGACCGTCATATGCTTAATGACAACCATAGGATGACAATATTGACTAGTTCCAAACCAGAAAGAATCATCTGTCCAGTATTGTTTAGCGTTCAAAAGTCCTTTATATGACGTCAGTTTATGATGGTATATACCCTAAAGTCAATCACATCAATCTATCTATCTAAAACAACAATTAACAGTGAAATGCAACCAACTTTTCCCCCCTTCAGTATTATTGTGTAAACAAAAGTAGATTCATGTATTATTGCAATTTATCACATGTTCTTTCAGTTTGAGTCTGTGTCATCTTCATCAACATCATCACGATTGTCTTATGCATGCATGATATATGATAAACTCATATTTAACGCTGTGAGAAACAACCAGAACAAAGTGGTATTGCGCAATTCGTCCTACTTGGGACTCGTTATCTGAATGTACGAAATGCACATCCTGGATTCTACTGCTAGTCACCATCCACCAACTGACTTCAGATTACATGACCAGATATCGTCAAAGCATCTGCACAAGAAGCCAGTATATCAACCTGAGACTGAGCACTTCGGTTCAATCAATCGACGGGAAAATGTAAAACTGAATTAAAGTGGTATTGCGTTTCAGAAAACACAAACACCTTACTTTGGAACTTCAGTTTGGAAAAGCTATACGCATTTACTCCTTAAATCTTCCTTTAACCTCATCAAAACTTAATCCATCTCTCTGTTATTCAAGATTCTTGAAATGGACGTCATCATTATTTATTGTTATCATCCCCTTGGGTTATGAGTGGAAAATAGGTATTCAACAGAGCAGCTCTCATGTCCTCTTTAGTTGGTTCATCAGACGATCTCCTCCTCCATGTAACCCTTGGACACAAGGGAGACTCGCTGTTTCCCATTTTGATTTCCAATTGAACACCAGACTGGCACGCGATATCATTCAACTGTCTTTTCAGAGTGTGTCAAGTTCAGGTCCATTTTCTTCAGGCAGAATTTTCAGGCAACAGGTTGTTTGTTAGTTGGTTCACTCGTTTCTAGCCGTCTGATCTTCCCTATGGGCACACGCCATAGGAGCTCTGCTGAAATATCCACGATGTGACTTAACAAATGCATATTGACTTATTGTTTATACTGTTTTGGAAAAATAATGACTAATCTATATATTCTGTTTGTCAAGCTATTATTTTTAATTGTATTATAAATAAGATGGGAAAGAAATAAATATAAATCAATCATTTGACGCACAAAGAGAATTTCGTTTTCCCACTGTCGTCTTTGTTTCCTTTTCTATCTACATATTTTTTTCTTTTCATTTTCTATTTGCTGTGGTATAAATACTACCATAGTTTAAGGTAAACAATGTGGATTGCTACTTCTGGCGCGTATATTTCCTGCTAAGTGTGTTTTCTCACTCCGTCCCATCCAGAAAACACAATAGTTATCACAAAGACTTGAAAATAGGGACAGATGAGAAGAAATGTTGGAGGCGTTTTAACCTCTACTTTATTTTCATGTGTGTTGAATAGTTGTCAGTTATAGTAATATGGTTCAGAGACTGAAGGTTTCTCATATTATTATTTATTTATTTATTTGTTTACCTTGGATTCCGAGTGAAACATTGCACTTCACCATCTACACTTTCTTCTATTTTCTTCTGTCCTCTTCATCTGGATAGTCACATGATTCGTCAAAATCTCTCATCTCCTTCCCCCTCCTTCTCGCAACACGATCTCCTATATATCACCCTCGCACCGACCACTCACTCGTTGCCACTTCCCATTAGGATCCCACTCGAGCGATAGCATTCGAGGGTTTCCTCAACGTATGCCTAACCCTTCTCCATTTTTTCCCACTTATTTGTTGAGCAATCGGCTCTTGCTCTATTGGTTCATTCATCACCAGAGTTTCTTGTTGCTAATTCTTTCTGGCCACCCGATTGGCTGGCTGGCTGGCTGGCCATTTGATCTTCAGTAGGAAACCAGCCAGTCAGAGAAGGTGGCAGCTCTTGATAAAAGTCTGCAATCGGCTGTTGGAAATGCTTTTTGTGACTCACACTTAGTGAAGGCTTTTGACTCACATAGAAGAACTGAGTAACTGACTTCACATTTGTGTTGAACAGAATCCGAATCTTAATAATAATAATGATAGTGATAATTTGCTTTATTCCAAAAACAGGACTAATGATACAGCAAGGAATTTTCAGCATTCAGTACAATATTGCATCTAATTTACTCAAAAAATAAACGACAAAAAGTATAATAAAAGTAAACATTACATAATAATAATAAAACGTTGTTATAGCAGCTAAATAGCAAATTACTGTATGCAATACGGAGAAAAATATGCATCAAGTATAAAATTGTAGTAATAATAGTAATAACAACTAAAATAAAATAGCAAAGTTATAATTAAACGATAGAAAGTGTGACACCATAAAATTACAGAAAGATGTACAATGAAAGGGTCGATTCACTGTGTTAATTACATAGTAACTTAAGTGTTTCACGTCTAACAGAGTCTTCGTCACATAAAGTACGAGGTAAATAGGGTATTCAAATGTTGGTTTGTAGGGATTTTATTGGTTTCAGGATTTCATCATGAGCTGACATTAGTTAGAGAACCATTGGGAAACCTGGGAGTACTGGACAGCTGTTTCGTCCTAGTTTGGGACTCTTCATCAGTACGCACCCACCGGGATTCGAACCCAGGACCTTCCGGTTGAATTTCTGTACTTAGTGGTACTTAGTGTTGTTTATTCTGGCTGAGTGAGCGAAGCAGAAGATTTCCAAACATATTTCAGATTGATGAAGGTGTATCTTGCATTTCCGATTCTGTCTGTCTGTCTGTCTGTCTGGCTGGCTGGCTGACTGGCTGGCTGGCTGGCTGGCTGGCTGGCTGGCTTTGACATCTTCATTCGTGCTGTCCGACTGTCTGTGGTTGTAATCGTGCTTCCTATGTGGATCAGTGAAGGAAGTAACCTCTGTTAAATCTCTCCCATTGAGATGGTGATTGATGCTGGTTGTTGTTGCTTTTGCTGTTGGTGGCAGTGGTTGGTTGGTTATCTTCATCACCTCCATCTTCACCTGAATTTCTGTCTTCCCTGTCAGCCTCTTCAACCAGTTTGTTCCTATTCACCTGTCCACAAGCCTTCGAGTTTGTGTTTGGGAAATTAAAGATAAATCATCACACATGAAATCCAGATCTTATAGAGTCTTTGGTCCCACATTAGGACCAAACAGCCGCCTGGTATTTTTCGGTTTTCAGTGATTTCTAACTGGTATTGGTTGTTAATATGTTAGTTGATTCTGAAGCTTTCAAAATAGTATTTTTTCTGTATCCAAACTACTTATATGGGAGTAACTTTTAACTAACGTGATTGATCGTAAATTGGTATGTGTCATGCACTCATCCGATAGATAGCTGCTATCTTGATGTGGTGGTGGGGGCTTTCATATCATAATGACGTAACAAGCTACACTGGCTGGAACTAATGTTCCTGTAGGTTCTGTCATGCCAGGAAAGTTGTTAGGATAACAATTAGACTAAAAGCAGTTACCGGTATAGTATAAGATATTTTAACACTTTGCTGGGAGTCTGTGCGCGAAGTCGCACTGCTAGGATTGTATAGGGATGTAACAGCAGTAAGGTGTTTCCCTCAGATAACTAGCATACCAGCTGTGCTGTCTCTTCACTCTGAAAAAAAGAGAGTTAGAAGAGGTCCCCCCATCCCGACTTACCCTAGGGTGGTCCGTAGCCAGCGGTTACTAATACAGAACCAAAGCAAAAAGCCATTCCTTACAGGCCGTGTGTTATCAACCTCAAGTAGTTGTCCCCTTGGAGCTTCGGTGACACAACACTAAACCGCTTTCGGTTTCAGGTACCCAAAGAATAAATTAACTTCCACAGCGTAGGCACTCGGGAAGTAACAACTGCCCCTACACTTCCAAAAGACCACGAAAAGTGCAATATGCTCAAAAAACTGTTTAAATTTCTATAAATAAACTGTCTTAAAATACGATATTATCGTGTAATTTAATAACGATATCTGATAACTAACATATAATGGTCAATCTGTGCATACAATCAAATAATCCAACCCGACAGTATACCGCAACTAAAAGTTCATAGTTATTTCAATAGTGATTTACACGAATAAATCAGTTCTCTCTAAGAAAAGGCTTTTTCTAAGAAGTGACAAAATTTTGTTTTACATCTTCATAGAAATCTTCTCCACTTTCACTAATCAATAAATTTCATGCATTTATTCTCCGCATTGATAGGTATCATGAGATGGTAATCACAAAATCCTTTAAAATTATTAATAGACAAAGGAGCTCAATTCTCCTCAGGTTTGACAAAAAAGTCTCTATCGAACGCTCGAAACCAGATTCATGTGTGTGTTCAGAAAGAAAAGGTTATCAGTCTTTCCTTTCATCCCCCCCCCCTGGCAACTGGGTGTCTTCAACGTCTCCCTCTTTCATTTGATTACATAATCTTCGGAGTTTAACCTCTCACACACACACACACTTCGACATAGTGTAATTTTGTTTGTCTGTTGTTTCTATGATTCGAGTTGAACTCAGTACATTGTCACCCAATTTATTAGTCAATCAGCATCTAACGTATCTCCCTCCTTTATTACGTAACTCCTTCACCATTGTATGCATACATTTACTTTGTTCAAATTTAAAACTCCTGTGTAAAACTAAATAAACTTAATTTTCTGAGCATTGTTCACTAAGTGTGGAACCTGTTGTCAACAGACAGATATCATGTACAATTTGAAAGTATGTTGAAACGTTTCTGTAAATAAACTTAATGATAATAATTTATTTAGGCTTTAAGCAGGTGGTGAGAAGTCAACGAAATAAACGGAGGCTAGTACCACATTATTCTGCACAAACCACTGTTGTTCTTGCTTTATTGAAATCAATAAATTGACAATTATCTTTGAGAAATAATCTCATCTTGAAATGCCAATACTTAGTGAAATTGAAAAGCGGTTAAGCTGAAACCATAAATCACATGGCAGTCTTCATGTAATATTGTGCGCACTTTTTTACCCATATTTCTAAGTCCTTTTAAAAACAGTTTCACCGGCGTTAATGCTTTCAGCTTATCATATGATTGTAAGTTTCTTCATCGAATGGCACAACTCAACGAACACAACAGCTATACACACCCATACACACGATAACATTTATTGAATTTGTAAAAATTCTACCACTGATATGATTTTAAAAAAAACTAAACTGTATGCATCTCAAAGATTTGCACCGATTTAAGGCGTGTTCATTTGACGCTCATATTCTATTTTTCATTACTGATTTAACATTAACTAATGGGTAATTTATAGCAGTAAAAACAGAGTATGAATAACAAGAAGTATGCAAAAGCATGGAAAATAACATTTCTTCAGTCAAATTACATTACATTCGATACTAATGATTAGCAGAATAGAATAATGTCAAAATCCCGCCAAATTAGTATGTGCAAACAAATTTGTGTTTTTAAAATATTTCTGCCTTTTTTCAATAGACAATAACTTTGATCTGTGTAACCAGTCTAGCACTGCTTTGACATTTGTCTTTGTCGTTTTTGACTTAACTTTTACGATTATTTTTTGAGTTCGACTATGGATTGATATCAGGGATTATTGTACTGGACAGCTACTTCGTCCTAGTTTGGGAATCATCACTGGTACGCACCCACCACAAAGGCTCGAATCCAGGACCTTCCCGTTACAAGGCAAGCTCGAAGACTATTCAGCCAATGGGACCCGAAGATTCTCTAATTAAGATGAAACAGCTGTGCAGTACAGTACTCCCTGCTGGCTTTCAATGTTCCTCTAACTGATATCAATTCGTGGTTGAACTCGACAAACAAATCTAATCCTTATAAAACAACTCCTAGACCTAAATGTAAAGAGAAGAAACGATGGAACGGTCGAAAAGTCCATCTACAGAAAAGAAACTTGGACCGGACAATACCTTCACTACAACAGCTTCTGCCCTATGGGCTATAAGCGGGGATTACTAAGGACACTGTATGACAGGGCCAGGAAGTTGTGTTCGCCTAACAAGGTAGAAGAAGAATTAAGCTTTATTGAAAAATGTCTTAAGCAAAACGGGTATCCAAAAGGATTTATCCTAAAGTAAAGCGAAGAAAGATGAGAAAGAGAAGTATCCAACAGTTGAAAAGAGGAAAGTGTTCATTTGCCTCCCATACAAAGGAGAAACAGTACCGCAAAAGATTGAAAAGAGGATGAAAGGAGCAATAAAGAGATGCTTCCCTTCAGCCAATCTGGTGACACCATACAGTACTACATGCTCTATAAGCCAATCGAAACTGGATAAGTACCCTACTGATGTTATCTCCAACTGTATTTATAAATTTACGTGTACCTGCGGCAGCAAGTACATTGGGAGGACAGAAAGAAGGGCTTCTATCCGGTTTTCAGAGCATATTCCGAGAAGCTTACGCTTAAAAGGAATCAGATATTTACAAAGTGCAATTACCAGACACTTTGTGGATACGGGTTATTTTGTCGAGATTTCCAAATCCTTCAAAATATTAAACATACAAAGGACAGCGAATCTACTACGATTTGCTGAAGCAATTACAATCAAACGTCACAGACCAAACTTATGCATACAGAAAGAGAGTGTAGTCAATCTCTCACTCCCTTGGTAACCATATCACTTTCATTACACTGATTAGTCATACACATTAGTGGGCTCAACTGATTAAGCAAGATTTCAACTTGATGAACTTTGACCTTCTTGAGTTGCCATGTTGACACCGTTTATTAGATTTTTCTGTTTTCTCTCCTCTCCCACACACCCTTTTTTTTTCTTTTTTCATAGTTTGAAAACATATAAATTGATGGTGACTTGAACTAAAAATTGTAATACTTATATTCCGGACGCGTTCACCTTATAATGTTTTCTCTATTACCTTTCAAACAATGAAGTATGGAATGTTATTATTTACAACCATTGTAATCTCAGGTAGTGGCGTACAGCTGATGAGAACCTTTGAAATAGAATGATGATGATATCATTTTATACTGTAAATCTGGTCTTTCTTTCTCTATCGAAATTTATCAAGGGAACCAAATGTATGAAAATTTTTATCATTATTTATTTTTATTTTATGTTGAAATTTAATTTTTGTTATTTTGTGTAATGCTGGAGTGTTAGGAGAAAAAAGGCATTGCCTCACTACTGTGAGGATCTGGTTAGACTGAATTCAATATCGCGCTGTGAAGTGATCGCCTGTTTATTAGCTGTCTACTTGAAGAGAATTGATTGCTTGATTTGATTTTTGTAGACATTGTTTCGATTTCATTCTATCGTCAAAAATACTTAATGATTCTCAGGTACTTGACAGTTATATTTACAATGTTTCCTGTCACATAATACATAATTTGTACCGCAGAAAGTATTGCTAGTATAGCTTTTATTCTGTGTTGTTCGGGTAATTTTGTATTTTCGATATAACTTATTATTATTATTATTCTATAGTAAAGAAGATATTTTTACGTTAAACTGTGTTTTAATGTAATCGAGATATGATTTTTGACTTTTTATACTTAACTAAGCCTTTCACATGAATAAGGAATAAGGTGGTGACTCGATCTAATAAAGGTGAGTTTGGTTCCGTTGAGTAGTTTTCAGCATTCAGACAGAAATACTTGGACTTATGTCGTCAAACTAAAAATTAATCTAGACCTCGCCAATAACTTGATACAGGACAGAGTTTCTCAGAGTTCTAGTGAGAAGTCGTCACCAGCGAGGTCAAGTCAAGTGTGTGAGGATGGATGTCCCACCGATGACATTGCTTGGTGGTCGAGCTAAACTCATCAAGAATTGGTAGAAGTTGAAGTTTATAGGATGGCCATTGAGGAATCGAGTCACAGTGACTGAACAGTCGTCATCGAGCTTGTCTTGTAACAGGAAGGTCTTGGGTTCGAACCCGGGTTTTGGGCGCGTACTGTTGAAGAGTTCCGAGCTTGGATGTAGGAAAGAGCTGTCCAGTATTCCCCGTTTGTTTTCCAATGGTTCTCCAACTGATATCTCTCCGTGGATAAACTTGAAAAACTAAAAACAGTTTTAAACCTTGAGACTTAACATTTGCTCCTTCACTTGCTTTTTTCTATGTACCTTACCATTCAACTGAGTTTCTTTTCATCAAGTCGTCACCAGTCAAAGTCCAAGATACTTTAAATTGGATTCATCATTGTCAGAAATGATTAATGTAAGAGGGTGATGAAGGCCTTAGAACCTTCATCATCTCAACGACCATATCTAAAGTTTTGATCCATTATATTAACGATACTTTGGTAGTTTACAAAATAAAGTAAGTTGGAAAAAATTACTCACCTTCATTAAGTTCATAAAAGATGAAGTAGTATATAATAAAAATAAAAATAAAATCGATAGGACATAAAACAGAAGCTTACATACTCAAGTGTATGGAAAATCGAAACGCCAATAGAAAATTCCAATATATAACATTACCGATATAAAACGTCTAGTAATAATAGTTGTATACAAACACTACATCTACTTGTACCATCTGGCAATGAAAATCAGAAGAAAACTGCATTTACTTGATGTTGAAGCTGGTAACTATACCATAAGCTTCATATGAAAGGATGAATACATGCAAGAGCTGTCTGACAGATAGATACTTTGCTTGTTTTCAAACGTGAACTAATCAAATAACTATGGAACACGCAATACATCATAAAGAATCCATTGGTAAAAAAAAGAATAATTTTCTGTAGTTGGTTTTAAAGATTTGTTTTGTTTTTTCAAGTTTAACCATGGATTAATATCAATAAGGGAAACACTGAAAACCAGGGATTACTGGAGAGCTGTTTCAACCTATTTTGGGAATCATCCGCAACAGGCACCCACCGCCAGGATTTGAGCACAGGACCTTCTAGTTACAAAGCAAGCTCTTATGCCACCCAGTCACTGGTACCCGCTTCCTCAGTGGACATCCCATGAATCCTAACTTCTACCAATTCGTGATGAGTTTAGTGTGACCATCAGCTAGTGTCTTCGGTGGGAACTCCATCTTCACGCTTGACTGGATGGACATCACTGGTGACGACTTCTCCTTAGAACTCCAGGAAACTCCGTTCTGTAGCAAGTCGACAGACAGCATCAGATTAATTGTGACTTGGAGTTTCCTGGAGTTCTAGTGAGTAGTTGTCGCAAGTGAGGTCCAAACAGTCAGTCAAGTGTGAGGATGGTTGTCCCACCGACGACATTGGTTGGGGTCGGGCTAAGTCACAAATTGGTAGAAGTTAGAATTCATGAGCCATTGAATCGGGTTCCAGTGGCTGAACGGTATACGAGTTCGTTGGCCTTGTAACCGGAAGGTCCTGGGTTCTGACCTGGGTGATGAGTGCTTGCTGCCGATGATTCTCAAGCTAGTGGGATGAAACAACTGTCCAGTACTCCCTGGCTTTCAATGCTTCTCTAACTGATATCAATCCTTGACTAACTCTTAGAAAAAGAGAATAGAATCTGCGAAATCAATTGTGGAGATACTTTCGGTCTTTCCATTAGTCGTTTGCTTCAAAAACCTCATTAATCATAATCCATATGTGTGTCGGTGGTTCAGCTGTACAACGCTTGCCAACCACACTTCATGTTGTCTGGGGTCTGATCCCCTGCCGGCGCACCCATAAACCTCACTAAGTCAATAGTAAATCCGGTAAATAGGGAAGGTTGGGCGTGAGGCTAACTATCCCCCCCCACCAAGTAAAATTAAAAACCACTGCTACTGAAACTTCAAAGCTCTAGCTAGCTTGAAGCCTTATCTGTCACTCGGAACGTAAAAGAATAAAACAAAAAATAATAATCCATATAGGTAGCTACAAGCAGTCCTTTGATTGAAACAACCCGTAGTATCGAAAACTGCAAGGAAATTTGTGTAAGCATGAAGCTTCAAAGACATGACATTCAAAAGAAACTTAGACATACAGGCAATATACAGGTTACTGACTATAAAGTAACTAGAATTCGATCAGACGAATTAATCTCTTTGAAATGAAATTATAAGTGTTGGTTGTACTCAAGATAGACTTCAACTAATCGCATTTACTAAAGACTTCTCCTCTTAATGCCCTTACCAGTACTCTACCTAGCGACTAACGAAATCAAAGTAAAAAAGGCTTAAAATTGAGTAGTGTGTCCCGATGACAGTTGTATTTTACACAGATGAAATATCGATTTTAATAGATAAGAATGTTGTACAACTTATCTGGTGCCTCGGCTGGGTAAGTAAGCCGAAAGAGTACGCTGAATGGTAGCACAACAAGGGAGTTAAACCAAGTGAGTAAAGTTGCGTTGGAAATCACAAGATAGTGTGGCGCCAAAGTGAATGAGTGCATTAAAACAAAAGTTCAAATGTTCAAGGTAAACTACAAGATCAACAATAAAATCGAAATATACAAATAACAAGTTAGACTTAAAAATATCAGCATTTGATAAAGACATCACCCATGTTCCTCACACACCGTTGCACAAGAGGTGGCTCTCGCGGCCCAAGTGGTCTAGTGGATAACGCTTTGACGTTTAAAACTATGGGTACTGAGTTTGAGCCTCGGTGGGAACATCACCACTCACTGAGAAATGCAGGTGCATCCAGATGACGAGTCCCAAATAGGACGAAACGCGCATCCTGGATTCCACTGCTAGTCACCATCCACCAATTAAATACTTCCATGTTTAGTCTAAGAAAATTGAAGGCCAGTAAATATTATCCATGATTGTTCACGTAAGCTTAAAGCACATTACTTCTTTATGAAGTAAACACCAATAACATCACTTAACCTGGTCATTTCATGTTCATGATCAAATATGAAAACGTCAGTAAACAGCTAACAGTGATCAATCTAACCATTTTTACTTCACATTTGAATGATGACTATAACAGTAGTTATAAATTACAAGCAGTAACGATGTTCGAACGAATTAAACTCATAGTGACTCAAATGAAGTCAATATCTAGTCTCATAGATCAATTTTTTAGAGTACTAAGCCAATATTCAGTGGTCTATTGGGCTTGAGCCCCTTCGTAAAATCAAAGTTTCACTTCTATTTCAATTACCATTTCAATGCATCAATATTCCTTCGTTAACACACAAACTAACTACCTAAAATAATCATTCTAATAATGATTAATTCACTTCTAATTAATATATGAGCACTTTTCTACATCAAACAAACAGCTTGACGTCTTTATTGTCTGTACTGAGTTGCCATCACTGTTGATTGATTGTATTTAATCAATACTTTTAATAATATAGTTAGTAAAAAGCCAACTACATCAATTTATATTAATTAACCTGCTTTTAAGTTACTCATATTGTTTGCTAAGAGACAAATGATAATGAAAGTTGATTGAATTCCCTTTTCTGAAGTGAACCTCATGGTATTGTGGTGTGTGCTACTGATAAGATAGGTTTATCAGTAGTATATAAAGTTATGTTCATCGGCATAGAAACGTCAAATAGCAGGTAGATAGATATGATATTAGAGAAAGCGAATGATATAGCGTTGCGGAGATACATGGGAGACGTGATAGGAACACAGTGAAGCACAATACGAAGGACAGAAATAGATGCTGATAAGATCTATTAGTAGTATATAAAGTGACCAACAACGACAGTAAAAAACAACAACAACAGACAACAATCAGCATAAATGGGGGAAATCTGAAAGAAACAAGTCGCTTTACCTACCTGGAAAGCATCATTGTTTCAACTACAGGAGGACGGAACTAATAAGGATATAAAAGCAGAGAGGATCGGAAAAGCAAGTTAAGCTTTCATTACTCTCAAGTTTGTGTGGAAATCAACAGCACTCAACATGAAAAATAAAATCTGGATTTTCATCTCCAATGTGAAGTCAGTACTACTTACTATACGAATCAGCGACTTGGCGCCGCGCCACGGCGCGAAGAGCACTTTGAACAATCTACAAACCTTCATCAACAGCTGCCTTCGCTCAATGCTACTCAAGATCAGATGGTTAGAAAAGATCAGCAACAGGTATCTCTGGCAACGAGCGAACCAACCAGGAAGCGATTGTGCAACAAATAGTCAAGAAGAAATGGAGATGGACTGGCCATTTTCTGAGAAAATAAACCATCGAGTGACATCACAAACCAGGATCTCTCTCAAGTGGAACCCGAATGAGAAGAGGCGAGCTAGTTGTTCGTCAGTGTGAGTGTGACATGGAGTGGAGTAGGTCATGTGAAGAGGAGATGAAAGGACGTGGTGAGACGTGTATCCAGGTGAAAACGTTGACGGAGAACCGAACACAATGGAGACGTGGGACGGAAGCCTTATGTTCCTCTAGAAACTAAAGGAGACAATAATACAATAATAATATGAATAGATGTTCATCGACATAAAAAAAACATCAATTAGCAGGTAGATTTGATATCAGAGAAAGCAAATGATGCAGCGTTGCGGAAAAACATGGAAGACGTGGAAGGAACACAAAGAAACATACACAGTATAAAGGAAGGCGAGAAGTAGCACAACACGGAATATCTTTGCAGATAGTGATTTGAAGATAAGGTGTACATAATTTGACTACTTACAGATAGACAAGAAATTCCAAATAAAGATTCCTTTACCAAGTCTTTCGTCTTTTATCGTTTCAGTATAAGTGATTTAATGCTTTAAGGTCTTGAAAAGCTGACCAAATTAACATGAAGTATAGACAAGTGTTAACAATTTATTGGCGTTAGCATGCCAGTAATACGTATACTAGAAAAAACGTTTTTGTTGAGTAGTTAAAATTAACAGCAAGAGGTTGTACCTTAGAATATCACTCAGATGTATACACATGAAATATTTTTAAAGCTAAACGTAATTTAAATATAACGAGTAATGACGTACCACTGTTTCAGGTGGGTAACTACTTAAAAAGGTAAATTATTGCGTAATACTATTCTAACGTTATTTGTAAACTTGCTGCTGTTTTACCTACAGGCATTACGACTGTTACAAGCGTGATTATTTACTACGTTAACGTTTCAGGATAATAAAAAAAATATCAGTACCCAACTCAATCTTTCTTCTGTGGTGTTTAAGATTCAATCTGACAGAATCATGTGTTTATTCACTGTCTTTCATAAAATAAGACTTTTCAGTTAACCGATTAACCTACCTGTCTACTAAGTATGACTACAGTGATGGAAGAAACAAATCTCCTATCAAAATATTACCATGGTAATGTGATTCATTCAGACGCAAATACAATAAAACAAATTTAGTTTATGTTAGATTATTGAAGAGTTTCTTTAAGAGAAATAGTGTTTGGTTCAATTTTTATAGACCACTGCAATCTCATTTATAAGAGAATTATTATTTTTGTCCTCTTGGATTCTGAGTGGAACACTGGACTTAAACAATTTTTCCTGCTATCCTCTTCAGTTGACTGGATCCACGATTAGCCATAATCTCTCATCTCCTCCTCTTCTTCGCCACACGATCTCCTCCATGTCACCCTTATATCGACGACCCACGCGTCGCTTCCCATTTGGATTCCATTCGAGTGATGGCCTGCATTGTGGTCGTTGTTATTCAATGACCTCCTCAAAGTATGCCCAATCCATATATATATTTTCTCCTAAATATTTGTTGAACAACCGGCTCTTGCCCGGCGGTTTGTTCCCAGCCAGAGTTTCTTGTTGCCAATTCTTTCTGGCCACTCGACCGGCTGGCTGTCCATTTGATCTTCATTATAGAGCCAGCCAGCCAGAGAAGGTGACAGTTGTTGATGTTAGTCCGCAGCAGGCTGGTGGTAATGCTTTCCGTGACACACTCGTAGTTCATTTTTCTGACCCATATAGAAGACTCGACTGACGGACTGACTGACTTCACATTTGTGTTGAACAGAATCCGAATCTTGTTCTTCATGCTAAGTGAGTGCAGAAGATTTCCACACCTATTTAAGATTTATAAACATTGGCATTGCTCTTCCGATTTTGGCTGGCTGGCTGGCTGGCTTTGACATATTTATCCGTTCCACCTGTGGTTGAAACAATGTTTCCCAGATAAGTGAAGAAAGTGACCTCTTTGAAATTTCCCCACTGATGGTGATTGGTGCTGGTGTGGTGAGAGCAGGCTGCTAGCCGATTGGTTGGCACTAATCTACGTTAAGGTCTAGGTCACTAATATGGGCCGTGAGAAAATATGAACAAGCCTGAGTCAACAACCAATCACAGCAAAGTTAACGTGGCAGAATATGATTCGCAGAGAGAACTCTATTTGTCAAGGAATCCCGAAACAACCAATCAGAAGCCTGCGTTTGTCTACATAAACAACCAATCAGATGACTGCGCTTGTCTATAATAATGTAGTTGAAAGATGTATAAATACGTGTTGATTTTCATAATAAAACGATCTGTTGCTTCGCCCTTGTCTTCTGTTGTTACATTTGGTGTCGCTGCCTACCGACAAATGAAAAGCCTATACCCTGCAGTTTTTGATGGAGACATATGGATCTTCGGGCAGGACTTCAAGGCTTCTGCGCAGTTGAGTGGCGTTCAAAATCTGTCAGCGATGGAGCTGCTACTTGAAACGCTGCTGGGAGGTCGGGCGAAAGCAGCATATGAAGGTGTGGGCCGAAGTATGGACGAATGTTCGACAGGGTCAGGCAAACAGTTTCCAAAGTGGGAAGGACCATATATGGTCACTTCGAGATGGGGTTACGCAGACACAGTCGCAATGGCGAACAATGAGAGGCGCGTGAACGTCAGCGAGCTTCAGAAATGGATACAGCGAGACAAGCCAACGATGACGCCTGCACCAAGTAGATCAAGCCGACTTCAGTCGCACGTATTTGACGGGGGGACGAGTGTGGTGAGAGCAGGCTGCTAGCCGATTGGTTGGCACTAATCTACGTTAAGGTCTAGGTCACTAATATGGGCCGTGAGAAAATATGAACAAGCCTGAGTCAACAACCAATCACAGCAAAGTTAACGTGGCAGAATATGATTCGCAGAGAGAACTCTATTTGTCAAGGAATCCCGAAACAACCAATCAGAAGCCTGCGTTTGTCTACATAAACAACCAATCAGATGACTGCGCTTGTCTATAATAATGTAGTTGAAAGATGTATAAATACGTGTTGATTTTCATAATAAAACGATCTGTTGCTTCGCCCTTGTCTTCTGTTGTTACACTGGTTGTTGTTCTTTTTTTTTTTGCTGTCTATGGTAGTTGGTTGGTGATCTTCATCACTTCCATCTTCTCTATGTTCACCTGCAGTCCTGTCTTCTCTGCCAACCAATTTCTTCCGCCAGTTTTCTTGGTTTTCACCTGTAAGTCTTTGACTTTATGTAACATTAAACATAAATTCATCTACACTCAAAATTTAGATCTTCTAGAGTCTTCTTATCCGTTCAGCGTATCATTATCATCTAATGATACAATTTGCGATGACTGACATCTGCACAAAAAGTCAGAAATAGTCATGGGAAAATAAAAAAAGGGGATTGGATGTTACCTAAACATCATGGAATATCAACAAAGTAATATGAGATTTCCAATAAGATAGAATATGAATTTGTTTGCATCACTGCAATAAATTTTCAGTTATACTACATAGGCTTCAATCATAAATGCTAGTGATTATGAAGACTTTAGCGAATGACTACAATGAACTCCCTCATACAGTTGTGACCAAGAATCAGTGACTTCATGGTGTGGTGTCATATGTTGGATGTAGCAACTCTTAAATTTCTTACAACACAATTCTACTTTACCTAATACTACACTAGGGAAATGAGCTGTGAATACAATTGCGTCGGTGGCACAGTGGTTAGAACTCTCACCGACCATGCACATGGTCCGGGGTTCGAGCCCACGCCGACAAAGCACACCTGATATCTATGGTCGGCCTGCGAAATTTGGGCTACCGATATCCATGCTGAAAATTCCATACTTGTACCAAAAATACAGTGTGGAATCAAGCTGTAAATCTAAAAAAGTGAATTTAAATGTTCAAGTATTGATTTTCGTAGAGATTTAGTTTGATTGGCTGGAGGATTTCATCATGAGCTGACATCATTTACAGAACCATTGGAAAACCAGCACTGGAGTACTGCGAGGCAGCTGTTTCCTACATCTTAGTTTCAGACTATTCATAAGTACGGACTCACACCCAGGGATAGAACCCACGAACTTCTGGTTACAAGGTCAGCGAGCTCATAGGCCATTAAGCCAATGAGACCAGCCCATCCATTGACCAGTGCATGAATTCCAACTTCTACCAATTCGAAATGCAGCGTGACTACTTATCAATGTCTTGTTCGATGAGTTACTGCCTCACCTTTAAACTACCATACCTTACCATGCATGGCTTCCCACCAGAACCCTAGGTCACTGTCTGAATAGGGCTGGCCGCTAGTGAGCATCAAATGAATTTGCAATTATTGGTTTTTGTGGGGATTTTGTTTCTGATTGGTTAGAGGATTTCATCAACCCCATATTGCGACCAACTCAGCTACTTCAACTGTGCGTCGGTGGCACTGTGGTTAGGACTCTCGCCGACCATGCATATGGTCCGAGGTTCGATCCCCTGCCGACGAACACCTGATATCTATAGTCGGCCTGAAAAATTTGGGCTACCGATATCCATGCTGAAAATTCCATACTTGTACCAAAAATACAGTGTGGAATCAAGCTGTAATTAAAAAATAAATAAAATAAAAATGTACAGCTAACCTCATCATATCTCATTCGCTGAACATGAGCAGTGGTATGAACAGGCAAAGATGATCAGACAGGTAAAAATGTTTTCAAATTTCCTACCTCCACATAAAAACTACAGGTAATTTTCTACATCAGCCTTGAGTATAATTAAAATAAACCTGTAAGACCAAATTCACGAGAGAGATACATAAATCTCCACGCTGAAGAAACTTCGCTTCTTTTTTTCAAATAAGATGTGTGTAGTCAGTAGAAAATCTGATTCACGAGAGAAAAAAAAACTAACTAAATCAAAAGATCATACTTATTTTTAGGCATCTCTAATAATTAAAATTACTAGAGAATGAAATGTTTACCAGGTCAGTAAGTAACCTGCAGTGCAGTTGATCTAAATCTTGCAATCATATTGACTTTTGTTGAACATCAATCACATGATGCGTATACAATATAAGTACAGTCTATCAATTAAGTCTATCCTTAATATGCAAGGTGAATAGATTTTCTCTCGTGTATCATGATTATTAATAAATTGTTAGTTAATCCATTCAAAGTTAATTTATTCGCTCTGAAATGAGTACAAAGGCAATTTTCAAGAGTTGAGTTGTCTTTTGAGTTTGACCATGGATTGATATCAGTTAGAGAACCAGTGAAAACAAGCAGGGAGTACTGTCAGACAGCTGCTTCCTACATCCAAGTTGGGGACTCTTCAACAGCACCAACCTGCAGCCAGGGATTTAGCCCAGAACCTTTTAGTTACAAGACTAGCTCGTATACTGCCCAGCCACTGGGACCCGATTCCTCAATGGCCAACCAGCTCATGACTTCTAACTTCTACCAATTAGTGATGAGTCTAGCGCGACCACCAACCAATGTCATCGGTGGGACATCCATCCTCCCACACTTGACCTGTTGGACCTCACTGGTCACGACTTTTCACTAGAGAACTCCAAGAAACTTCATCCTGCAGCAAGTCACTAGTGAGCATCAGAATAATTTTTAAGTGGTGATTTATAAGGATTTGATCTGTTTCTCCAGTGTGACCACAGACTGTTTATGAATTAGATAACCATTGAAAACAAGCAGGGAGTATTACCGATGAGTCATAAACTAGGCCGAAACAGCTATCCAGAACTCGCTGCTTGTTTTCAATGGTTCTCTTTACGGATATCAATCCATGGTCAAACTCGAGAAATAAAGTTTATCATAAAAAAAAATATGTTGCACTCGAACTCCTATAACTAAATGCTGAATGTAATCCTCTTAGGAATTTACTGAAACTACAGGAAAATGTTTTGAAAAAGGGTGGTTTAACAGAACTATTAATGGCAGTCATCCATCATACATCGGAATATAATTGCACTAAACCACTGAAATTCGTAGGGTTGTAAGCTTTACATACAAAAGTTTATTCAAGATTTCCACTACTAGTATTCTATATTCTCATAGGTAATATCTAAAAAGTTACCTTATTATGCTTTATGTCTTCCTTTATAATTCTTAAATAACTAAAAAGGTTTGGAGAATTAGCCTAATCAGTTTATTTCAGTCAGATCGAATTCCCAGGGATTGATTTTTTTTGTTCTTTTGCGTTTCCAGTGGAACATAGGGCTTCAAGCTTCAGCTCTGAAGTTTCAATAGCAGTCGTGTTTATTTTCACAGGATGCGCTAGCTAGCGTCAGGCCCAACTTGCACTCTTTGTTGGTAGGAAGGTAAAACTGTGCGCCGGTGAAGATTCGAACCCCAGGGATTGACTACACATCACCTAAATAATTAGTTGTAATCCCTCTCGATTACATACGATTATACAATATTTTTCAAACACCATAATTTCTCCTACACCACAATTTGATTATTTACTTACTTACAATAACATCTGACCTTCAATGTCAACTGACCCTTAAATAACTGTACAGCTATAAAGAAAAGTTGGGAAACGAGACCTCTTTATAACCGACTTATATCATATCACATGTCATTTTTTGCAAAACTTGAAGGTTATAATAATAATAATTATTATTATATCCTTTAATTCCTAGAGGAACACAGGGCTTCAGCCTCGCGTCTCCATTGTGTTCGGTTCTCTGCTAGAGTTCTCACCCCGCTCCAAGTCTGCCCACATGCTCTCATCTCCTCTTCACATGACCTCCTGCAAGTCACCCCACCGTCTCACTGATGACCAACTCGCCGCTTCCCTTTCGGATTCCACTCGAGCAACGGCTTGTCTAGTGATGTCACTTGATGGCGTGTTTCCTCAGAGTAGGCCAGCCAATCCACCTCCATTTCTTCCTGCCTATTTGTTTCACAATCAGTTCCTGCTGGGTTGGTTCGCTCCCAGAGATCCATCACTATTGCTGATCTTTTCTGGCCAGCTCATCTTGAGTAGTATTGAGCGAAGACAACTGTCAATGAAGGTCTGTAGTTTGTTTGAGATGCTGTTTATGACGCGCTGGCCAAGTCTCTGATCCGTATAGTGAGTAGCACTGACTTCACATTGGAGTTGAAAATCTGGACCTTATTTTTGATGCTGAGTGCTGTTGACCTCCACACAGACTTAGTGAGAGTAATGAAAGCTTGTCTTGCTTTTCCGATTCTGGCTTTGATATCCTCGTCAGTTCCGTCAGCCTGTAGTTGAAACGACACTTCCCAGGTAGGTGGGTAGGTAAAGGAGGTTGTTTCTTTCAGGTTCCTCTCATTTATGCTGGCTGATTGTTGTCTGTTGTTGTTGTTGTTGCTGTGGTTGTCGGTGTTGGCCAGGAATCCTCATCACCTCTGTTTTCTTTATGCTCACCTGAAGTTCTGTCTTCTCTGGATGCTTCTTCTGCCAACTTGTTACTTTTCACTTGCATATCTTCTAGTTTGTGGGAAATTAGACTTGAAGATAATTCATAATCAGTAATATTGGATGATGATCTTTAGCTAGAATAATAAAGCGTCCTGAAACACTTTCACCTTATCTAGACAGTCTTCTACAGTATTTTGCATTCTTTAGATTAGTAAAACTGAAAACAGCTAACCTACTACTTTGCTTATTTGTATACGAACACGTGAAATGAAAGGCGAACCTCTGTTTGTTTGATGTACAGTAGTCAGACGAGAACAAAAATTGAACGAGTAAATACCTGAGCTTTTTGTATATCCTTTAGTTATTGTTCTTACTAGTGTGCTGTTCTGTCTTTTCTGTTTAGGTATTCAGACCACACACTTTGATACTAATAATAATTATTATTATTAATATTAACATTCATTTCTGTGATATGTTATGTTTCGACTAATTAAACAGATGTACATATTACTAGGTAGGTATACAACAGTACTGATTATCATTACCATTATTATTATTATTATTATTATTATTATTATTATTATTATTACTATAACTGATTAGATAAGTAACATATGCTTTGTCTCCACTTTGTCTGCGCTCATGTGCCCTAATACGTAAAATGAGTGTATTTATCACAAAAGTGTCTACTTCACTGTGTTTGAACGATTTATATTCAGTGGAGGCAACACTGTCTTTCGTTTCATTTGTCTCCTTTTCTACTACGAAGATGCCATAACATCTGCGAACGCTTCGATATTGTCTACAGGTTGTAAAGAAAAACACATGATATAATAATTCGCTGTAATCTCTTGAAGATTCTCGGTTGAATTCATTCGGATGATTTTACAATTCAGCATTACAGTCATGTCATTAATTTTTGTGATAAATGCACTCATTTTACGTATTAGGGCACATGAGCGCAGACAAAGTGGAGACAAAGCATATGTTACTTATCTAATCAGTTATAGTAATAATAATAATAATAATAATAATAGTAATGATAATCAGTACTGTTGTATACCTACCTAGTAATATGTACATCTGTTTAATTAGTCGAAACATAACATATCACAGAAATGAATGTTAATATTAATAATAATTATTATTATTAGTATCAAAGTGTGTGGTCTGAATACCTAAACAGAAAAGACAGAACAGCACACTAGTAAGAACAATAACTAAAGGATATACAAAAAGCTCAGGTATTTACTCGTTCAATTTTTGTTCTCGTCTGACTACTGTACATCAAACAAACAGAGGTTCGCCTTTCATTTCACGTGTTCGTATACAAATAAGCAAAGTAGTAGGTTAGCTGTTTTCAGTTTTACTAATCTAAAGAATGCAAAATACTGTAGAAGACTGTCTAGATAAGGTGAAAGTGTTTCAGGACGCTTTATTATTCTAGCTAAAGATCATCATCCAATATTACTGATTATGAATTATCTTCAAGTCTAATTTCCCACAAACTAGAAGATATGCAAGTGAAAAGTAACAAGTTGGCAGAAGAAGCATCCAGAGAAGACAGAACTTCAGGTGAGCATAAAGAAAACAGAGGTGATGAGGATTCCTGGCCAACACCGACAACCACAGCAACAACAACAACAACAGACAACAATCAGCCAGCATAAATGAGAGGAACCTGAAAGAAACAACCTCCTTTACCTACCCACCTACCTGGGAAGTGTCGTTTCAACTACAGGCTGACGGAACTGACGAGGATATCAAAGCCAGAATCGGAAAAGCAAGACAAGCTTTCATTACTCTCACTAAGTCTGTGTGGAGGTCAACAGCACTCAGCATCAAAAATAAGGTCCAGATTTTCAACTCCAATGTGAAGTCAGTGCTACTCACTATACGGATCAGAGACTTGGCCAGCGCGTCATAAACAGCATCTCAAACAAACTACAGACCTTCATTGACAGTTGTCTTCGCTCAATACTACTCAAGATGAGCTGGCCAGAAAAGATCAGCAATAGTGATGGATCTCTGGGAGCGAACCAACCCAGCAGGAACTGATTGTGAAACAAATAGGCAGGAAGAAATGGAGGTGGATTGGCTGGCCTACTCTGAGGAAACACGCCATCAAGTGACATCACTAGACAAGCCGTTGCTCGAGTGGAATCCGAAAGGGAAGCGGCGAGTTGGTCATCAGTGAGACGGTGGGGTGACTTGCAGGAGGTCATGTGAAGAGGAGATGAGAGCATGTGGGCAGACTTGGAGCGGGGTGAGAACTCTAGCAGAGAACCGAACACAATGGAGACGCGAGGCTGAAGCCCTGTGTTCCTCTAGGAATTAAAGGATATAACAATAGTAAAGCCTAATTGTTGTTAGCCAGGTTAGGGTCATAGACTCAAGCCCTGGTGTTATCTCTTGGCAATCAGCATTAGAGGTTGCCAACTACACTATCTTTTGACTGAGGTTAGCAGTTTTTTGGTATTTTTTTTCTGGTAAACTGGTGTAAAATGCTCACAATAATCGTTTCAGAGTTTAATATGATTTCTCACCGCCCTTTACTGATAGCTCCTATTTTGACGTGATGGTCAGGCTTACATGTCACACACATAGTCACCCAATGATCGGTACTAATTGGAACAGACTTTCCAGCTGGTCTTGCTATCCCATAAAGATGGTTTAGACGGCGGTTATCATGTTTTGGATCTGAAGGTGAACTCCTGCTGCTGGTGACTTAGAGTATATAAGCAATAATGTGTTCCTATTGTACAACCAGCGAGCTAGCGATGTTGTCAACCGCTCTGAGGGATCTGAGACTAGGAAATGTAGATAACTGCTAAGGATTCATAAAAACAGAAAGCCATCCCAGTTTCTTTAAATCACTCTAAAAATGTTAAATGTCTATATTAAATTTAAAAGCACACCTTAATTACCAGAAACCTGGCCTTCACAGACTACGCAAATATGTTGTACTCTCGATGTTATACCAGTAGTGTAAATAAGGTTTAGCAGCTAGCGCTTTAAACTAATCTGCGAATGAAGTTCCCTAGTATAAATCTTTTTTGTTGGCTGACAAAAGTATGCGTAGTGGTTTACTAAATGGACGTGAAAAATGCAACATAATACTGATACTCAGTGGTTCCTGTTGGACGCTACTTGTCTAGTCACAATCTGACTACAATCTGTATTCCACTGATCTAAAATGCTGAACACTACGATATGCAATTGTTAGTAACTGGGAGTGAAGAAACAGATGGGGGGGAAACACCACTGAGTAAGTATTAATAATCTTCGAGTTGTATCCAAAGGATAAGAGTGATCACTACTCTGAAGCAACTCAATTTGGCATACAGTCTAACAAATAAATAATAATAATAATAATAATGAAAGTTAACAACTTAAAACTAAAGAATATCATGAATACAAATCAAAAGCTCATTCCACTTAACTTCAAATATAAAAAGTAAAAAAAAAAAATAGGCATGAAAAACAGTTGTGAGAAATATCCATGTAATATAAATTGGTTACACGATTTTATTCATCATGAGCTGATACAGGTTAGAGAACCATTGGAAAACCAGCATTAGAGTACTGCAAGACAGCTGTTTCCTACGTCCTAGTTTCGGATCCTGCATCAGTACGTGCCCTTCCCAGACGACATCGAACTCAGAACCTTCCATTTACAAAGCAAGTTGCAAGTCGTGAGCAGTAGAGTACCGCAGGTTGAAATTGAAGTAGTAACTCATCAAAGAAAACATTGAGAAGTGGTCGTGCTATGTCGTGAACTGACAGATGTTGGAATTCATGCACTGGCCATTAAATTGGCGGGTTCCAGTGGCTTAACGTTTTACGAGTCCACTGGCCTTGTAACCTGGAGGTCCTGGGTTCGAACCTTAGCGACAGATGCACACTGATGAAGAGTCCCCAACTGGTGGGGCGAAACAGACGTCCTATACTCCCTAGTGGTTTTTCAATGGTTCTATGACCAATGTTGGCTCATTATGAAATCTTGTAATCAATCAATAAAATCCCTACAATTCAATACTTGAATTATATGAATTGAAAAGACAGGTCAAAAAGAGATTAATTTTTTTCTTAACTTTACTTCAAAGTTGTGTAATTTTGGTGTTCTAAAGGGTCACAGAGATGTCTATAAAGGTCACTTGTTAATAACAGTTGGCAAGAAAACATATGAAACTAAATATCAGGAAAAATAATCAGTAAATTTCGAAACTTAGTCAAAAAGTTTTACACAATAATTAGTGGTAAATATCCCTCAGAAATGATTATCATTAAAAAACTGCTAGTGCTCTGGGAATCTGAATATTGTTCACAACAGAAAAAGATTCAGAACATGTATAAAGTATATTTTAAAGTTGTGAGTTTCAAAAGAAAGAAGAAAAAACAATAGCGAAAGAATATCGATTACATACTAAGTTATTGAACAGCTTTTTTTAAAAAAGGTTTAAGACCACAGTAGTTAAGTGAATGAGACACACAACCTCTGTAAACACAGTTCAGTGGACGCAAGATGTTATCGGAAACTCCTAGAACAATTTGGCATTACCTTGTATGTCACTTTGAGAGATTTCTCTATTGATAAAGAAAGTCGTGTAAGAATAAGGTGATCAAGAGTTAAGCTATTGGTTCGTCTAATTTCTCCTTTCCACAACCATACTGGGAGAAGCATAAAGGGTGTTTTGCTGGTACGGCTTATGAACTTAGCTCCAACAGTGGAACACTGTCTGTAAAATTTTGATGAATAAGACATAGCTTGGAAAAGTGAGCCGTAGAGAAGAATGTCTTTCCTCATATGTAATTTCATATGTTTGTTTCTTTACCAACTGATATAAACAAATGACCTTTTTGGGCATTTCCATTACCTTCAAAAATAGGTTATGTCTAGGCCTCACGAAAGTTGTAATGCTTTCCTCGAGTATGTTACTATTTATTATTGTTCCTATAAGTTCCGAGTTCTGATCCGTTCTTCTATGCGGATCAGAAACTTGGCGGGTGGGTCACAAACAATATTTCCAACAGCCTGTTGCAGACCTATACTGAAGGTCAGATGGCCGGGCCGGGAAGAATCACCAACAAGAAACTATGGCTGGGAACAAACAAAGCAAGAACCAATCGCCAGCCAACAAATATGCAGGAGAAAATGGAGATAGATTGGATACTCGCTGAGGAGGCCGCTGGGTGACATCGCGCGCGTGTCAGGCCATTGCTCGAGTGGAACCAGGCCGAAAGGGAATCGGCGACTGGCTCGTCAGTGCAAGAGTGACATGGAGGAGATCGTGTGAAGAAGAGTTGAAACAGTATGGACTAACTAACATGGATGCAGGTGAAAAGTAAAGCGGAAGGCAGAAGCAAGTGGAGGAGTGTAGTTGAAGCCCTATGTTCCACTAGGAACCCAAAGGAACAATAATAATAAATAATAAGTTCCACGTGGAACATGGAGCTTGAACAGCAAATCGTAATTTCATCCTGTCTTCTACCGTCGTCTTTAGTGGCTCCATGATTGTCCGCAAGCCCTTATCTCCTCTATTGCACCCCTCGCACCTAAGGTCAACTCATCTCTTCCCTTTCAGATTTCACCTGAGAGTGTGGCACACGGTGTCATTCAAAGGTCTTCAGAGCGCGTATCCAATCCTCCACCATTTCCCGAAGCATATTTGTTGATGAACGGGTTCTTAGTTAGTCCGTTGCAAGAGTTCCATGTTACTTTTTCTTTTTAACCGAACATCTTATCTTCAATATGGAGCAATAGAAGCTACTGATAAGAGTCTGTGGATGACACGCCAATTATCTGAACCGAATATCCGAATCTTGTTCTTTATGCTGAGTGAAGCAGATTTTCGATCCTGCCTGGCTTTGACATCTTTGAATGTGCCACCTGTAGTTAAAACTGTTCTGTCTAGATAAATGAACGTCGTGACTTACTTCAAATTTCTCCCGCTGAATTCCACTATAGATAAGATTTTATTTTGATAAATCGCACAGTGTTTACAGTTATATGAACTGATGACGTTTCGAGCACAAACTATTGCTCATGACTATTGCTCATGAGCAATAGTTTGTGCTCGAAACGTCATCAGTTCATATAACTGTAAACACTGTGCGATTTATCAAAATAAAATCTTATCTATAATGGAATTATACTCTACCACAGTGCCCAAGTTTTATACTTATATTCTCCCGCTGAAACTGATTGGCGCCTGTTGATGTTTTTGGTTAAGTATCTTCATTACTTCCGTCTTCTTGGGTGTTCACTTTAAATCCTGTTTTCTCCATCTCTTATGCTAACTTGTAAGTCTTCGAGTTTGTGTGAAACTAGACATAAATCCTCCACAGAGTATATGTCATCTAGGTTCACCCTGTCGGCCTGACGTATTCCTGTCTTCTCGGTCTCCATGGTCTGTCTCATGATCCAGTCCACAGCGATCAGAAATATGATTCGAGTGTTGGTTTGTAGGGATTTGATTGGTTTTCTGGATTTCATCATGAGCTGACATTAGTTAGAGAACCATTGGAAAACCAGCACTGGAGTACTGGACAGCTGTTTCGTCCTAGTTTGGGACTCTTCATCAGTACGAACGCGTTGCCAAGGTTCGAACCCAGGACCTTCCGGTTACAAGATGAGCTCGTATACCATTAAGCCACTGGGACCCGATGCAATGGCCAGTGCATGAGTTCTAACTTCTGCCAATTCACAGCATAGCGCGACCGCTAGCCAATGTCTTCGGCGCGTATTTGTCCTCCCACCCGACCTGCTGCACCCTACTGGTCACGAATTCCCACTGGAACCCAGGTAACTACCTACCTGAATAGGGCCAGTCGCCAGTGAGCATCTCATTGGTATTCAAGTATTGGTTTGTAGGGATTTGATTGGTTTTCTGGATTTCATCATGAGCTGACATTAGTGATTGGTGATGGTGGCAAGCCTTGTCTTGCTTCTGTCGTCACTTCATATAATCATTGTTTCATTTCCCATCAGTCAGTTTGGAAGTACTAAAGGAATTCAGACGTAACTGGCCATTCAGTTTATTCCCAATTAGTGTTTATACAACACAGTAAGCAACACTGGAAATTATCTTCCTTTAAGTAAAGTACATTTGAATGATCACAGTCGAATTTACTCCAATTTTCTTTGCTTCAATTCTTCAGACCCTAGAATTAACGGTTGACTGACAGATTTAATGCCTTGAAAATCAAACTTATCCAATCTTTTAACTTGTCAAGATTCTGAAACGCTGGCAAAAACACCCACGATTAATTAATTAATTAATTTCCCTGTATAATTTATAGTTACTTCAATACTGTAAACAGAGTACGAGGGTTCTAGCTTTTTACCTGTCTGTTAGTCAAAGTTATTACAAAATAAAGCGGAACAGTTTCACTCCAACATATACACTACACTGTCGAGGTAATTTAGATTCATCAATCATGAGTATAAGACAACCTCATCTTCTTTGACCTGCACATTGGACTAGGATTACGAGACCTATACATGATAGGTAGAATTCACGGTCTGTGAAATAAGTACGTGTGTGTTCATCGGTAGAATGCTCACTAAATATGCATGTGGTCAAGAGTTCGATTCCCGAGAGACACACTCCTAAACCTTAATTAGCCGGTAGTTAGCCCCGTAAAGAAGGAAGGTTAGGCATGAGGCTAGCAACCTAACCCCGTAAAACAACGCCGAGATTATTGGTTTTCAGGACCCTTTAAATGTTACCGTACTGGTATAAATTACAACTGAACATCCAAAGGTATGGTCTACACAACTTCTCACAGACAAATGGATTTTTTTTAATATGTCACGTGACATAACTATATCTTAGTTTCTTTTGTCACAAGTGAGAAAAATGTGTAGAAGAGTGAACTGAGAACAAAAATAAAAATACGTTCTTCACATCTACACAAACTATTGATATCATATTCTTGACACTCTGTATATATCTATTTGATATGAATATACCTTCTTACTACAAACTAGTATCGATTAGATTACAAAATCAGCAAAAATCAAACATACTCTTTCCTTAATTTCTCTTTTGTGAAAACGATTATTTTACTCCCACAGTCTGCTGATGGTATAGCGACTCATTTAAACAACTTTCGATTCATAATAAGTATATAAATCCAGTATACTTGCCTTATCCTATTTGAAATTTGTGAAGTAAGTACATCTGAAAGTAATTCAATGATGAGCACGGCGTCTATCGAAGGGGATTATACGCCAACAGATGCCGAAAGAACAAAACTACCATCTATTAATCCCCACAAATAGTTGGATATTATAATATATCAGTTAGAGAACCATTGAAAACAAACAGGGAGTACTGGACAGCCACCTGTTTCATCCTAGTTTGGAAATCATCTACACACCCACTGCAAACCAGGGTTCGGACCCAGGACCTTCCGGTTACAAGGCTAGCCAGCTCGTCTACCATTCAGCCACTAAGACCCGACTCATCAATGGCCAACCAGCCCATGAATTCTAACTTCTACCAATTCGTGATTTAGCGCGACCCCAACCAATGTCGTCGGTGGGACATCCATCCACACACGTGACATCTGGATGGACCTCACTGATCAAGACTTCTCACTAGAACTCCAATAAAATCCATCCTGTAGCAAGTCACTAGCGAACATCAGATTTATTTTCTATAGCTGGTTTGCACAAGAAGCCGAAACGTCAACCTGAGACCGAGCACTTCGATCCAATCAATCGACGGGAAAATCTAAAATTGAAACATATATATGTATATAAGCAGTAAACTTAAAAATACAAGACCTCTACAATGAGTGATCTTCTGCAAACATGCCTGCTAAACAAGCTCCACTGTTGTTTTATCTCAAAATACACTTTTAAATAATAACTGCACTAACTATTCGCATACGACACGTTGCGTAATTCATCAAAATCTTGCCATACCTCAAGGTTTTGGGAAAATTACAATATGTAGTGATGGTGATACCAACGTGATTGTTATATGTGTCAATAAGGCAATAATTCTCATGGTGTCACAGTAGTTTTCACTATTCTCCTGCACTTAGACTACTATAGTGGACAAGAAATCTCCGAAAAACCGTGTTATCTGAATTTTTATTTTTTGGGTAATTCGGAATTGTGGTTTAACGCGAGATCAAGTTCATTCTTTGCTTTCTTTAGGGATAGGTTCCAGTTTAGTGAATGAGTTTTTTATTTATTTATTTTTTTTGATTTACAGCTTGATTCCACACTGTATTTTTGGTACAAGTATGGAATTTTCAGCATGGATATCGGTAGCCCAAATTTCGCAGGCCGACCATAGATATCAGGTGTGCGCCGGCAGGGGATCGAACCCTGGACTATGTGCATGGTCGGCGAGAGTTCTAACCACTGTGCCACCGACGCACAGAGTTGCGGTGTGTCAGACAAAAATTTCTTTCGCTAGGCATTTAATGAAAAGAGAAAATAGCGGCAGCCTGTTTAAATCGTCGGGCGACCAGAATTTCCATCCATTAAAAAGCTTAAACTCTTCTTCATTTCTTATTGTATTATTCATACAATTGTATCAAACGTTCACCACATCAACTCGCGCGCATATTTATTTAGCTTCCAACAGAATGCTGCGCACTTCTTGGGGTAAATGAAGAAAACATATACAGAATTTACAAAACAATGGACACTGAACAAAGAGTACTCTTTTCGATAACCTACTCTTCATCAGACTCTACAGTTATATATACACAATATAGTGAATGAATGAATGAATTAGTGTGATGAACAACATTAATGTTGCTGTTTAAATAACATCGAATCAATAATATTATCGATGGACTACAGCTCAATAGCATCAACATAAAATAAGCTGAATGTCAGAAATGCAAATTAGGAAAGATAATATTACAAATTCATGAATTTATAGCCTCTGCTAAACGCCGGTCAAGGCAGTAGTACGGGTCTGACTTGCTTCTTTTGCACACAGAGCACTGGTTGTTTGAGGTGAATTGCAATAGCCTCTGCTGTTTGGAGTGTTTGGTCGGTACCTGGATGTTTTTGACGATTTATTTGATACCTGGTAGATGGTAGAGGAGGATTCTTCAACGCTGGCTTTGTGGCCGGTTTGCAACAGATGGTCCAATATCGAAATGTTAATGCTTTTCACTACACCTTTACTTAGCCATAATCGGAGATGTTCTCGAGTGAGCACGATATAACTTGGCCCATAAATGCAGTTGAATTGGTAGATACAATTTGAAGTGGCTAGTCTAGGTCGTGTAGAGAATAATACGTGTAGTTCGCCAGCATTAAAAGTTCTTTGAACTGATTTTTTAAATTTTTTCGTAATTATTTCACTTGGTATATCGCCATGGAATTGCGGTCGTATATAAAGAGGCTTCTTGTTTACGGATAGTGAGTAGTCCTTTTCCGCTTTCTTTGTCATGCGTTTCTTGATAATTAGTTCTCTCTTCATATGCAACAACACTACGTCATGTGATATACTTCAGATTTTTACTGTACAGGCAAATCCTGTACAAAAACGAAATATTTTGGTACTAAATTCGCTGAAAACTTTTATTCTATGTTGAAGCATTTCATCATGAGCTGACATAGGTTAGAGAATCATTGGAAAACCAGGACTGGAGTACTGGAAGACAGCTGTTTCCTACCTCCCAGTTTGGGTCTCTTCATCACTACGCACCCACCGCCACAATAAGAACCCGGGACCTTTTGGTTACAAGGTGAGTGAGCACATAGACCAATAAGCCTTTGGGACCAGCCCATCGAATGGCCAGTGCATGAATACTCACTTCTGTTAATTCATGACATAGCGCGTCCGCTTCGCTCTGTTCCATGTGTTCACATATTACCTGAAATAAAGCTTTAAAGTTATTACTGTTAGAATGTTAAAAAACCTTCAGAATTATAATCTAACTAAATGGCAGTTATTATTCAGCTAACAAAGTATTTACTTGCAACACAGACAGGCAAAAGAGTCTTTAGGTGTTTTAGAAAACCACTGGTCAACAGATTACTAGCAAAACTACTGAATCCAATTATTAGTAGTATATCCTATCTTCTGCTGCTGCTTTTTTCTTCTTATAACTGTTAGTTTAATCCAGTAATTCACTTATCAAATAAGGGAAAAGTTTTATTGCATCCTTCATGCAAGAATGGCAAGAAAGATGACAATGCCCACTTGACATTCTAGATATTTCTCCTGTTTTCTACTGAACACAGAAGGAAAAAAATATTAAAGAAAAACAAAATGAAGTTTATATATGACAATATGGCCTAGATTACTAACCTCATTCTTTTCAGTTGAATAATCACATCCTGTTTTTGTTTTTTGTTTTTTTGCTTTTTATTTTACAAGTAGAAGAACAGTTTTCGTTACGTTCCTTCCTAAAACCTTCGAAAACAGTTGATGACTATTTAAGCAAGAAGTTAATTAGCAACTCTCTGAACATATATCCATGAATCTGGGATTAAAGGGCCCATACGCATTAAACAGTACGATTTCCCGCCATCTACTAGACACTGGTCATATTGTGGACAATTTGAAGGTGTTCAATATAATCAACAGATAAAAGAAAAAATATTCATTCAAACATCTATAAAACACAAAATGGTCGAGCAAAGAATATTCTTTCCGATAGTTGCCTCTTCTGGCTCTATAAATATATATATATATATATATATATATACATGTTTATATACACAGAATATTCTAGGTTAGTAGTCAATATCAGTATTAGTGTTTTTTAAATAATATCGATTTTTAAAGTAAGATCAACGACATTACAGTTCATTAAAGATGCTTAAACTATAATAGTAATAAAGATATAATAGCGAATAGAATATCAACTAAAATTAGGGAAATTCCACAAAAACTCAGGATTATTCAAACCTGGAAGGCTAAGGTGAGGATAATGTCTGAACTAACTTCTTTTGGATGCATAAATTAGGCTTCTTAATGTGTATCCCAACACCCTCAGAAATATTTAGTAGTCGAACTCCTAAGGCGAAATTGAGATTCGTAGGTATGCGGTAAATGACCCTGAAAGCATGGTTAACGTCAATCTTGTGTTATGTATCCACAAGATGAGACAGAATAGCGCTACGAATAGATTTTGTTTGCCCCTTACTTAACCACACAGGGTGATGTTCGGAAATCGGACGAGAAACACGCCTGATTATACGGCGTATGCAAGTAACTGGCTCACTCCACAGGAGCAGTTAAACTGGTAGATACACATGGAAGAGGCGAAATTAGGCAGTTTGTCTTTTCCTCCCAAACGCAGAAGAGGAGTGGTCTTGAAGACACAGCGTAATTCGCCGGCAGAGAATGCTCTTTTTACCGCCTCATTTCTCAGGCGCTGTGTTAGTATCTCGATGATATTATCCTCAAGGAATTGCATTTGTAAGAATAACACCGTTTTAGGAACTGTCTTTACCTCGGGCTGCTTTGATTTTATATTCATATTCTTATCAATAAACTTTTCTGGATAACCATTTTCACTCATCAACCGTTCAATATTATTATTAAGTTCCTCATCAAGACATTCATCCGAGCAGATTGCTCTTGCTCTGTGGCGGACCAAGCACTTTATCAGATTGCGTTTGTACTTTAAAGGCATGAAGCTGAAAAAATGGGTGTACTGGCCTGTTGATGTAGGTTTTCTATAAACCCTTCTTCTTATTGTGCCATCCTCTTTTCTGATCATAAGGACGTCCAAAAATGAAATACTAGAGTCTTTTCTTTCTCAATAGTAAAATTTATTGCAGGATGTACCTCATTAAATTTATCCAGGATGCTCTTTGCTTCCTTCTCATTTTTCATAATCAAAAAAGTATCATCCTTGTACTGACGATAAAATCCGAGTTCATTAATAACATCCTTCAAAGGCCCATTTTCTAATTTCGCAAGGAAAATGCCGGCTAGAATGGGTCCTAGTGGTAACCCCATTGCCACACCGTCTACTTGTCTATATAGTTCCTCATTAAATAAAAAGTGGACATTCAATGTACATTTCAAGAGATGCTCTTTCATAAAAGATATAGGAATGCCAACATTGATGTTTCGTCTTTTGAGTTCTTCGCATACAAAGACTATTGTTTCCATAAGTGGTACATTGGTGAATAAGGAAGATACGTCAAATGATATCATGAATTTATTGTCAACATTTAAATCTTTTATCCTTTCAACAAATCCAAAAATATCCTTTTCACTGTGTTTCAGCAACTCGGTATGAAGAGGCTGTAAGAGTTCGGTTAACCATTTGGCCACAGGATGGTATGGTGAATTTGACATATCTAATACTGGTCGAAGCGGTACACCATTTTTGTGCACTTTAAGCGGGCCATAGATAAAAGAAATCTAGCCTACTTCGTTTTGCTGAGGCAATCACCCTCAAGTGGCTAAAACCAAATCTATGTAGGCAGAAAGAGACAGTGGTGAGTCTTGCACTGGCTTTGTGATAACAAAGCACGCAAATTACACTACGTCATCTTCTGTCCTGTTTAGAAGACTTGTTTTTTTTTCGTTTAAATATGACTCATCCTATCCTCCCCTGTCTTGTCTATTTTATAAAAAGGTGTTCTTCTGTGGTTACGTTACCTATTACTGTTTATACTGTTTCTAGATAAACTTTATTTCTACCCATAAAACATCTGTTGAACTCTGTTGTCCTTTTGTTTCTAAGCTTAGTCATGCAATTCTTCGACAAATAGTCAATCATTTTCACTCTTACATCATTCCTAAGCAATGTTACTCTTAGTTCTAATTAATTTTTGTTTCTATCCTTCACGTTCCCCAGTGGAACATAGGACTTCAAGCTAGTGGCTTGAAGTTTCTATAATAGTGTTTATTTTATAGGATGGGATTGCTAGCCTCATGCCCAACCTTTGCTATTTACCAGCAATATTACTGGCTTAGCGAGGTAAAGGGGTGCGTCGGCTGGGGATCGAACCCCGGACCATGTGCATGGTCGGCGAGCGTCCTAACCACTATGCCACCGACGCCAAACATTTCCTAATTAATTACTCATTGGGAAAAAGTATGTTCAGATGTTTAATTTAATTTATAATTTTGGTATTGTTTAGGTTGTAACCACCAGCTGAGAAGAAAGAACCCACGAAATAATAAAAATAAAAACATGAGCTCAGGTTATCCTGGTACATTTATCGTTCTTGCTTTATTCAAATTTATTAATGGGAAGAACTGTATAAAGTTTTTAATACATACCATTAGAAACGAGATCTTGTTGCAGATGAAGTCAAATGTTGGCAGTATTTAATCTACAGAGGGATCATTACTATTCATACTACTATTATTATTGTTATTATTATTGTCTCCTTTAGTTTCTAGAGGAACTTAGGACTTCAACCTCACGTCTCTATTGCGTTCGGTTCTCTACCAATGTTTTCCCCTGGCTGCACGTCTACCCACATGCTTTCATTCCCTCTTCACATCACCTCCTCCATGTCACCCTTGGATGACCAACTCGCCGCTTCCCATTCGGTTTCCACTCGAGTGGTGGCCTGCATTGAGTGTGATGTCACTCACTTGATGGTTTTCTCAGAGTATGGCCAATCCACCTCCATTTCTTGCTACATATTTGTTGCACAATTAGTTCCTACTGGGTTGGTTGGTTCGTTCATTGCCAGAAATCCCTGTTGATGATCTTTTCTAGCCAGCTATCCGATCCTGAGCGAAGTATTCAGCTAAGACAACTGTTGATGAAGGTCTGTAGATTGTTTCAAAGTGCCCTTCGTGACACGCAGTACAAGTCTCTGATCCGTATAGTAACTAGTACTGACTTCATATTGGGGTTGGAAATCCGGATTCTATTATTCATGCTGAGTGCTGTTGATCTCTACATAGACTTGAGAGTAATGAAAGCTTGATTTGCTTTCCCGATCCTCGCTGCTTTGGTATTCTCATCAGTTCCGTCCGCCTGTAGTTGAAGCGATGATGCTTTCCAAGTAGGTAAAGTGACTCGATTCTTTCAGATTTCTCCCATTTATCCTGATTGTTGTCTGTTATTACTGTTGCTGTTGCCCACGAATCTTCATCACCTCTGTTTTCTCTATTTTAACCTGAACTCAATTCTTTTTGATACTTCACTTCCATATCTCCCAATTTGTGGGAAAACAGACATGTATCATCAACGAAATCCAGATCCTCCAAGTTTTTTGTGTGGGTCCATTTTATGCCTGTCTCCTCGCTGCCCACCACTGTTTGTCGCATTATCCAGTCTACCGCAATCAAAAAAATCAATTGAGATAGTAGGCAACCAGCCAGCCAACCTTGTCTTACTCTCGTCTTCACTTCTTCGAAGGATTCCGTGAGTTTCCCGTTGTGGATTACTTGGCATGCAGCATTGTCATATAACTGTTGGATGAGATGTATAATTGTTGGTGGCACTCCGTAGTAGCGAAGTAGTTACCAAATCACCTCTCAATCGACTCTGTCCGTCGAAAGCCTTTTCAAAGTCAATGAAGTTGAGATAGAGAGCTGACTGACAGCCATTCCAAGCTGTGTTCAATGATGATCCGTGGTGTTGCGATTTGATCGATGCATGACTTGTTCCACCTGAATCCAGCCTGTTCCCGTCGAAGTTTTCGTACTATAATTACTACTACTAATAATAATACTCAGGATGAATCATGTGTTGACTACAGTTAGTGTAATCCCCTCATCTCCCTCAATAGTACTTTTCATCACTGCATAACAGCGTTAGAGTTTAAAATAACGTATACGAGAACAATCCACTGTTTAATTTCATTGCAACTTTTTCCATGAATAAATCTATGTGTTTATAAACATTTAAACTGTAAGAATAATAATTAAATGTATATTTTTAGTCTGGAACTCTCCAGTAGTGCTTGCTCATAATCCTTTACACGATAAAGCACATTAAAACTCAGCAACCAAAATCATATCCGGCGGTTTTACTTTTGTCAAGTAGTCAGAAAGTGATTGATTAACTGTCAACTAACTGAATCTAAGGGGTCGTATTGGCTAGGGTATATCTCTGGGATTTCAATAAGTCTATCTCGGAGGTTAATGCATGTTAACCACTACACTGTCATTCAGAAGCAGGAATTATCAAAAAATCAGAATAATAACATAGTGTAAGATAAAATGGTGCTTGTGCTGTAATGAAGAAATCGATAATCTGGTCATTAGTGTTGATTCTGACTGAAATCTGTCACTCAAGTTTCATACTATGATCACCAAGCTAGTGATTCGTAATCAGGGTACACTTAAAATTGATATAAAGCGGTTGAAAGCAGTCGGTAAGAAGTCATGGATGTAGGTGGCACGGTTTTTGGCAGTCATGAGCATGGTTTATCTGCTGTCTCAAAGGAACTGACACCTCCTGTGAGATTCAAACTCGTGTTAGCTAGTGTCCTGACCACAGACAATGGTGTTTAGTCTAGCTTGATGATCACAGTGCAAACTTGAATGATAGAATTCAATAAGAACCAACATGACACTGACTATTCTTATGCATATTGCAGACTTGCATGTGGTCACAAGTATTATCATTATTATTATTCCCTCGGGTCTCGAGTGGAACATACCACTTCGGCAACACATTTCCACTTTCTTATATTTTTTGCTGTCCTCTTAAGTTTGCTAGATCTACGACTGACCATAATCTGTCATCTCTCCCTCCTCATCCTCCTCACCACATGATCTCCTGAATATCACCATCGCACCGAAGTCCCACTCATCGCTTCCCATTCGAATTCCACTCGAGTGATCGCATGCCTTGCACATGATGTCATTCGATGGTCTCTTCAACGTATTCTTGGCCAATCCATCTCCGTTTTCTCCTACATATTTGTTGAACAATCGGCTATTGTTCTGTTGACTTGTTCATCGCTAGAGTTTCTTGTTACTAATTCTTTCTGACTGACCCGCCATTTGATATTCTGTATAGAACCAGCTAGCCAGCAAAGGTGGCAGATCTTTATAAAAGTTTGCAACAGGTTAGTGGAAATGCTTTTTGTGACACACGCGCAGTGCAAGTCTCTGACACACTTAGAAGAATCGACTAAATGACTTACTTCAAATTTCTGTTGAACAGAATCTAAATCTTGTTCTTTATTCTGGCTGAGTGAGTGAGTGAGTGAGTAAAGCAACAGATTTCCAAACTGATTTCAGGGTGACAAAGCTTTATCTTACCTTTCTGATTCTGGCTAGCTGGCTGACTGGCTTTGACATCTTCATCCGTGCTTTCTACTGGTCTGTAGCTGAAACCGTGCTTCCTAGTCGGATAAGCGAAGCCAGGAAGTAACCTCTGTCAAATCTCTCCCGTTAAAGGTGATTAGTGCCATTTGTTATTATTGTTGTTATTGTTGCATTGTTCGTTGGTTATCTTCTTCACCTGCATCTTCTGCTTCTCTATGTTCACCTGGAATCCTAACTTCTCTGGCTGCTTCTTTAGCCGGTCTGTTGGTTTTCACCAACAACTTTTCGACTTTGTGTGGCACTAAACATAAATCATCTACGCAAGAAATTCATATCTTCTAGAGTCCTCTTATCGGTCAGTGCAGTGTATTCCTGTCTTCTCACTCCCCAGACACCGTCTTCCACATAATCCAGTTCACCTCAATTAAGAGTATCAAAGGTGATAAAAGGCAGGCATCCAGGCTTGTCATACTCCCGTATTCACTTCGAATGCCTGACTTAGTTTCCCGTTGTGGATCACCTAACAAATGGCATCCTCATATAGGCATCTGTTGAATGAGGTTAATAAAGACTTGAGCTCTGCATACCGTAGTGTTTAAGTAGTTTGCAAATTACTTCTCGGGTCAACGCTATCTGTCGAAGGCCTTTTCGAAATCTTCGGATAAATCGGTGGTAACGTCATTGACTGAAGCACTGGTTGACGTGGGTTTGACTCACCCAGGGGGATATCAGTTCCTTCTGAAGTTAGCCATACTCCTTTCTAATGAATGTGAATAACCTACGTAACCTAGGTCCATAGCTTTGTAACAAAGTTACCTTCAACTATCTAATATCAAAACCACTATGAAACAAGATAGCTAACTTCTGAAATAACATTACCGCCTTTTTAAAAAAACAACAACGGAAAAGCTCAATGTCATCAGAATAAAAGTTTAGCTGTTTTCTTTATTTTCTTCCTCTAAAATATTTTTTAAATATATATGGATTATTATTATTACTTTATACTTTTTTGCGGCGCATCGCTGTTTTATCAATAATATATATACCCCCTGAATTACGCAGTCATTCAGTTGTCAATCCATTCTGGTATGTGTAAAATTTCAGTGAACTTGAAACGTAAAACGTCAGTTGCTCTTTTACAGTAAAAAAAATTAGATATTTTGACATCGGTTCTTTGTATTATACGTAGATTTTATAACCCCACCGAAATTGATTATTTCTTTTTTGGTGCTGAGTGGGTAATTTTCATTTGGTCTTACTTTCATCATCGTCATCATCATCGCTTCTACGCATTATATTTTATCTCACGTTTTAATCAATAGTTGTATTTTGAACATTTGGTAAAAAGGTGTAATCAGTTTTAATGAAATTATAGAATAGAATACATGAATTCCATATTTAATGTTTTTGTACTCATTACAATTCAAGAGTACAAATGTAATTTTATAAGAATGCACGATTAACTTATACAATTCTGTAATATCTCAACAGTCTTATGAAGAGTACGGAATAATCGCACTGCTGAATACTTTTCTGGTGTCTGAGGTGTAATGAACACTAGCTAATACCAAATAACGTTACTATTATGACTAATTGCACAAATTAATATTCATCATCTTATTATCCTATAGACAGCGTCCTAGTCCTTTTAGGAAAGGACGCTGACAAAATATAGAGTCTTCTGAACACCTTGAGCTGCAGTCTACGAATGTTTGGCATGCGATTCGCTCCCGCCAAATGCAAGATGATGTTATAGGATTGGACTACACTGACTCCTAGTTTAGAATTAGGGAGTGAAGTGGTAGAGCACGTTGACCCCTTGACTTAATTGGGAGGTTCCATCAGCCCCAACGGGTTGATCTCTGACGAAATCTCAGCATAGATACAGAGGGCTAGTTTCGCATATGCCAGTTTACGCCGTCTGTGGCGTAGACGTGATATCCGGCTTTCGACCAAAGGGCGGGTTTACTGCTCAGCAGTTCGCTCCGTCCTCCTTTAAGGCTGTGAGACGTGGCCATTGAGAGTGGAAAACATGAAAAGATTAGCTGTCTGCCTGCACTCTATCTCCCGTGTGAAGTGGTATAATAAGATGAGCAATATTGAGGTTAGGCCTCGGCCGAGTGCTAGGTAAGGAGGGGAAATCAATCGACAAGGCTGTGAAATTACATCGATTGAGATGGTTAGGACAAGTGTTACGTATGCCTAGTCTAATCATCGCCATCCTCGACCGACAGGTGATGTTAGCTGACATAGGGTCAGGCTGGAAAAGAGCTAGCGGTGGTCAAACCAAAACATGGCACCAGTCAATGAAATCCACAACAGTTAGTTTAAGCCACGTAGGAAGGTGTAGATTTCCTGGTCGGGGTCCTCGGAACGGTAAAAACCAGTGATGGCTGGAAACAAGTGGTGATATGGCTCAAAATTGTTCTCAATGGTGCAGATGCATCCATTCCTTGTGACTTATGGTTTCCAATGAAACTATATTGTTCTTCGTTAATACTGTTCCTTTGTCTCACACCTCTGTTTACTGTCTCTAATATGCATTTCTTCTACTTTCTTCTCTTGCTTTGCGTGCTACATGGAGTGTGGCGACTTGAACTGCCGCACATATGTGCAAAGTTCTGTGTCGAAAACAGACAGACATCCTATAGACAAAATACCACAATTGGTTTATATTTGAATTTTTATTTGTAAACTTATTTATATTAGAATTAAGTCTGATGAGATCTGATTGAAACTACAATATTCTTCGCTTAAATATGTTGTTCTAAATTTTACAATGGGAATATTTTATATAAATTGAAATCTCGTGGGGTTCCTATTGTATTTAAGGCACTCAATGAATACCTGAAGTTTAGTGCAAGGCTCGCTGAAGTGAAAACATCGTTGGAATTTTTCAAAGAATGAGTAGAAACCGAACGTTATCCCAAACTATATTGGAGGTCGTTAAGACGAATGAAAATTTATTCTAATACTAAGAATTTAAAAAGACATGCTCTTAATCAGACTGATTCTGTTAAAACTCTTATGAATGATATAGAAAGGAACATATCACAAAGATAATTTTCAGTTGATTATTTACCTCAGGAATTACAATTGATGTTCATTTAATAATAAAAGGATAAGTCTTGTCAAATTTCTCGAAAGCCAAAAGCTTGAAAAGAAATTTCTGTTAGTTTCGGGCCGGTATGTTCACAATTTTTCCAGTGTCGTGTTTTTTTCCTTCATGTTCCCCAGTGGAACATAGGGCTTCAAGCTAGTGGCTTGAAGTTTCTGTAATAGTGTTTATTTTATAGGATATTTTTTATTTTTTTTTTTATTTTTTTGATTACAGCTTGATTCCACACCGTATTTTTGGTACAAGTATGGAATTTTCAGCGTGGATATAGGTAGCCCAAATTTTGCAGGCCGACCATAGATATCAGGTGTTCGTCGGCTGGGGATCGAACCTCGGACCATGTGCATGGTCGGCGAGCGTCCTAACCGCTATGCCACCGACGCACAGTGTCGTGTTTAATAAGTTTCAATTGAAGGTATTATCTCTAGGTCCCAAATTTAGTGATTATCCTCTAGTCACCTTTTGGTATGATAATTTTGTAATCTGAACACAATAACTCTACTACATGTTCTCTGAACATCAAGGTAGTCTCCATGAGAAACAGTAAATGAGCCTTATCTCTGAATTGTTTGTGTTAAATTGGAGCGACAGTGGACATTCTCGTTAAACATCCCTAATTCTTATCAATATTCATATGACAACTTTCTATAAGGTCAGCTGTATGAATCCATTGGTACAGTACACCTTCTCAACATCATATTGAAAATCATAATCTGATAAAACACATTGTCAACTAAATGAGGTAAATGCCACTTCCAATTCACTAAATATCTCAAGTGTTAGACACCAACAGGAATGTTGATATTTGTTCTCAGACTTCACTTAACCTCCTGATTGATATCCTGACCTCTCTATCTGCAGTTGCCATGTTAAGATTTACCCATTTTCTTTCTATAAAGCCGGATAATTAACAATCTACACTAGTATAATTTAAACATTTCTGGCTTCCACACACACTAGCCAGTACACACCATTCCTTTGCATGAGCCTTTGAGCTACTGCTATTTTGTCTTCCTGAATAAACACAATTGGAATCTGTAATAGAGAAGACCATAAATGACTGGCATGCATGTTGACGATACATTTGTTGCTTTCAGTAATATGGATGGTGTATCAACCATGTTTGAAACACTCCATGTAGTTCATCTTCATATTAAGTGTGCCGTTAGAATTAATATATGTGTAAAAGTTGGGCACTTTGGTAGGAAGTAATTTCATATTAGTTTGTTTATTAGATATATCACACAGTGAAACAGCGTTATTTACTTGATGACGTTTCGAACGAAGTTTATTGTATAATCACATGACTTCGAAACTTCAGTTTTATATTTTTCTTTGTCCTCTCCTATTTTTCGTAAGGGTAGTAGAATTTTCCAGATTTCCGAGTCGACAGGTGTTGAATCATTCCTATTACACGTGTTTGCAGTTGATTCGATAAACAGAACTTCTGTTATCATTCTCTCCCTCCACCCTGTTACATTAGATTCTAAAACTGTCATCTTATCCTATCCCATCCTATTGTATGGTTGTGTGTTATTACATATAGTCAGTACTACAGCTGAACTATTCTCTAGATTTCTTATCTTATTCGGGTCAATTATTCTAGATTTTGCTAAGTTTTTATGCTCCGCTAGTGTGACTGCACCTGTTCGAATACTTTGACCTATGTATTTGACCTGACAATCATTGCAGATAGGGTATTAGATAAACCAAATTGTCTTGTTTTAAAGGCTGCAGCGGCAGAATGCTTTAACCGACAAAGTTTGTTTCTAATTGAGTTTGTGGGTTGGAATACTAGCCACTTTTATTCCTGTCTTGTTAAGAATTCAACGTAAGGTGGTTTCCGAGGTTCCTTCTTTGTACGGAATTACCACTGATGATTTAAATTCCTTATTGTTGGCGTTGTCTTGCGCGTATTTGACACACATGTCGTCATTAATATTATTATTATCACTACCATTACTATCATTATTTATTTTATTTTTACATTTCCCTACATATTTCCTGACTAATTTATCAGGGTAACTATTAGGTTTCAAGGTTTCTCTTATATGTACCACTTCCTGTCTTAGATTTTCCTTGGTACTACTTAGATTTTGTGCTCTGTCACATAAACATTTCACCAATCCTATTTTCACTGACATAGGATGGAATGATCGGAAGTCCAAATATCTGTTTGAATGTGCCGTTAGAACGCTGTTCAGTAGAATGAGGGCATTGTGTTCAGAAAATAAGATTGTTGAAGAGCTCATGATTATTGAAAAGAGTCTGATGGAGATTGAATATCCCAAGAAGTTCATAATGAAATATGGAAGAGAAGAAATGTCCAGATGGAAGTCCATAGCGGTTGGGAAGATACCGTTATGGGTACAGAGGGGAAGAAGCATCAACAAGAATAGAAGAAAATTAAAGGTGTTTTGAAAATGAAATTTCCAGCCTCTAGAATGATTCCTTTTTTCTCACACGATATGCTCCCTGATACAGTCAGAAGTGGATAAGTGTCCTACTCAAGTCAACTCCCTCTGTTTTTACCAATTCACATTCACTTGAGCTAGCAAGTGTATAGGAAGTAGAGAGAAGACAATGTCCACTAGCTTTTCCAATCATACCTTGAACAGTTTTCATATGAAAGGATGTAAGGAAGTGTTTAGAAATGTAACCGATAAGCTTCTAACTAACACGGAGGACTCAGTTGAAATTATTCAAGTCTTCAGAATAGTCAACATACACAGAAAACCTGCCGACGCACACCTGGTATCTGTGGTCGGCCTGCAAAATTTGGGCTACCAATATCCATACTGAAAATTCCATACGTGTACCAAAAATACAGTGTGGAATCAAGCTGTAATCAAAAAGAATTTTAAAAATAACTACTTCGCCTCACAGAAGCCGTTACTATCAAAATATTTCAATCTAATCTCTATGTGCAGAAACATAATGTGATTAGTCTCGTGCTACCTTAGTAACCAGACGTCTCTACTCCGTTTCTGTGTTTTTGTTGCGCCACAGTTGTTTTTTTTCGATTACAAATTATTCAGTTAAACTTATTATTAATCTTTCCATTTATTGAGTAATTTATTTGGTGAATGGTGACTAGCAGTGGAGTCCAGGATAACGCGCATTTCATCTTCTCTGGGACTCGCAGAGTGGATGTACTTGTATTTCCTATTGAGTGGACGTCTTGCATTGTACTGCTAGTCACCATCCACGAGTTAACTTCAAATATTGTTTTCAGGACAAGATGATTTACGAGTGAATAACTGTTCTCACTAACTTCTTCCTTTTCACGCTCCACATTCATATAAACATGAATATTAGAATACAAATCGATAGTAAACTAGGAAAGGCGAATGAAAATTATATCAGAAATTGCATCGTGGTACAAGTATAAAGTGGAATAATAGTCCACTAGTTAACATGGTTAAACAATTTCAAATAATTAGTAGTGTACAGTCATTCATAATATAAGATAAAATGTGAATAGACATACTAATATACATATGTATAATCTTTTTACGAGTTGATCACGAATTGATATCAGTTAGAGAAGCATTGAAAAACAGCAGGGAGTACTGGACAGCCACCTGTTTCATCCTAGTTTGGGAATCATCGGAAGTACGCACCCACTGCAAACCAGGGTTCGAACCCAGGATCTTCCGGTTACAAAGCCAGCCAGCTAGTATACCATTCAGCCACTGGGACCCGATTCCTCAGTGGCCAGCCCATGAATTCTAACTTCTACCAATTCGTGATTTAGCGCGACCCCAACCATTGTGATAGGTGGGACATCCATCCTCATACGTGACATCTGGATGGACCTCAATGGTCACGACTTCTCACTAGAACTTACTGAAGGAAACTCCATCCTGTAGCAAGTCACTAGCGAGCATCATATTAGGATGAAACAGCAGCTGTCCAGTACTCCCTGGTTTTCAATGCTTCTCTAACTGATATCAATCCGTGGTCAACTCGTAAAAACAAAACCAACCCTTACAAACCAAACTATAGAAAATATATATAATCAACAAAGTACAAGTTTCATGGAAGGAGTGGAGGCTGGACTGAGTTATACTCAATGGAGTGAGAAAAATATGAATAACACGATAAACAATCAAGCAAACAAACAAACATGACACAGGGAATGTAAGTTCAAAGCCTGACAGATAACAAATTTAATGATAAAATAATGAGGTTAAATAGTGAACTGTAATCAAATAACAGAGTCAAGCTAAGCATAGTGTAGGTGGACCCAAAGGCATGAGGTGAAATAAGTAAAAGGGAATAAGGCATGAAAGTATGAAATGATAACATCCCTGAAGACCTTATCGTAGGCCAGAGTAAATGCGCACTTCGTCCTATTTAGCACTCTTCATCTGGATATACCTGCATTCCCCGTTCTATGAACATCTTGGATTCCACTGCTAGTCGCCATCCACCAGCTGACTTCAGTTTACAAGATCAGACATCATCGAAGCATCTGCACAAAAAGCCGACATAGTCAACCTAGGGGCGAACATTTCAGTCCAATCAATCGCCTGGAAAGTCTAAATTGATTGAACTGAATTTGAGATTTTCCCGTCGATTGATTGGACCGAAGTGCTCGGTCTCAAGTTGACATGTCGGCTTCTTGTGCAGATGCTTCGACGATGTCTGGGCATTTAGTTAGTATTTCACTGGTGGATGGTGACTAGCAGTGGAATCCAGGATGCGCATTTCAATTAAATTAATATGACCCGTTTCACGAGAGGTGGCTCTCATGGCCCAAGTGGTCTAGTGGATAACGACGCTTTGGCGTTTGAAACTATGGGTACTGGGTTCGAGCCTTGGTGGGAGCATCATCACTCACTGAGAATTGCAGGTACATCCAGATGACGAGCCCCAAATAGGACAAAATGCTCGTTATCTTGGATTCCACTGCTAGTCACCATCCACCGATTAAATACTAAACTGAGTGAATTCAATAAAAACGCTTTCAATTTTATTTAGAAAACGTCTGTATTCTTTCACTTTCCACACAAACCAATACACAAAACTGCAACGACCTGAAATAATTAAATTGAATATAACTCAAGCTCTGACGCACATGCACACACATACACACACTTTGTTTATCACAACCTTCACTTAGTAAACATGGTTCAAATAACTGCTTTCTAACATCATCATCATCAACATAATGCCCTCATTTCTTGTTATGAACATATATGTGTATTGACTTATATACATAATATAAACATTCCATTTTCATATTAGCATAAAATACACCAAGTTATTTACAACTTTCTCTTGTATTGCTTACATGATAATAAGCTGATCAATGTGTATTTATTAGGCCTATTTTTAAAAATACAAAATAATTCTTCTTATTTAAATATGATTCACATTAATCATGATCACACAGTCAGTTTATTTAATTTTAAAATGATGAGAATACTTTTGAATGCCTTGAACTCATAATGGAAAAAAAATCAATAAATATACATATATCAAGAGTTAATCAATTTTTGGATCATCTTTAATATAGATGAAAGCTTTCAATAGCTGGTTTGTTACACGTTATATTTTCTAGACTTACCATGAAGAAAATTTCAAAAAGAGGATCTAACAGCTATGGCATTGCTATTGTCTGTATAATGCGTCATGGAACTTGAACTAGGGGTATTCAAAGTAGTATACCTGAACAATGGTGTTCTTCAAAGTAATCCGGCTGTCATATTCAATGAGTTTGTATTCGAAGTAAATAATTTTAGAGAGAGGAACTTTAGTGAAGAGAGAGAGAGAGAGAGAGAAAGGTAACACTCGGAAGTATCATTCACCATTTTATCCATTTTTAATTACAATATGACTTTCAAGCATTGGTTTTGTAGGGATTTTGTTTGATTGCATGGAGGATTTCATCATGAGCTGAGAAGACTTTGCGAAATGGTAGCGCTATGTCGTGAATTGGCAGAAGTTAGAATTCAAGAACGATTGGATCGGGTCCTAGTGGCTCAGTGGTCTTCGAGTTCGTCTTGTAACCAGAAGGTCCCGGGTTCGAACTCTGGCTGTGGGCGCGTACTGATGAAGAGTCCCAAACCAGGATGAAACAGCTATCCAGTACTCCAGTCCTGGTTTTCCAGTGGTTCTCTAACTGATGTCAGCTCATGATGAAATCCTCCATACAATATGATTATTTCGCGCACTTTCCTTCATTCAAGCTCGTTGATAAACAGTACTGATGACTGTCGATAACACAAGTAAGTTTGTCTCTTGACTGATGTCTGAATCAAATATCAGTTATTTCTGAATAAACCCTATCAATATTTTTTTTAAATTGCCTAAGGAAGGAAAATGTGAAATGGGAAGTTATCAGGTTTGAGGCTATGATATGAAGTTACTAATGAGGAGGAATATTCGCCTAATTGTCTGACTGACTGATTGGCTAGTAACATCCTAGTTACATGATATCCTCAGAATAATATGTAAGTTTTCCTCAAACTGAAACTTACTGATTCGTTTGAATAATCTCAATTTGTCTCAGAGTTATCTGGTATCTATAATCGACAGAAGTATAAAAGTAGTATTGAATGATGATACTACTACTGTGGTGAGTGCTACTTATAATCAAATATAAGTAGTTCACCCGTAAACGAATTCAGAAAAGTAACAATATGTTTTTGATACTGGAAAAAGTAATCAAAGTAACAGAACTGTGAGAAGATTAGAAACTCTGTGTAGAGTCCAAAAAAGCTATCGAATATGGTGATATTCGATCAGTTTGTAAAAGATGTGCAAATAAAGACTTAAAGATAAGGTATACCAAAGTGATATGCCTACAGTACATTTGTCCTAATAAACATTGACAACGAGTCTCATTGGCCTTTCCTTTGTTTTTACATTCCTATCACTAATATCTGTCTTCAATCTTTGCATTATAGTAATTTAGAGTGAACTTTTATAATGAGCCATGCATCGTTGGCACAGCGGTAGAATGCTCGCTAACCATGCCTCATTTGGTTCGGCGTTCGATCCCTGGCCACCGATACACTCCTTTATCTAGCTAAGCCAGTAATAAGACTGGTAAAAAGGGAAGGTTTAGCTACCTACCATGAGGCTAACAACCCCACCATGTAAAAAACCTTAACACCAGTGTTACCGAAACTTCCAGTCTCTACCTTGAAGCTCTATGTTCACTCGGAACGTAGTGGAATAATAATATATAAACATAGCTAGCCACTTAGCGCAGTGGTCACACGGAAAACTTAACTGTGATTCATTTCAGTCTGTAGCGAACGAATCCAGGACGTCGGTGGCACAGTGGTTAGAACTCTCGCCGACCATGCACATGGTCCAGGGTTCGAGCCCACGCCGACGCACACCTGATATCTATGGTTGGCCTGCGAAACTTGGGTTACCGATATCCACGCTGAAAATTCCATACTTGTACCAAAAATACAGTGTGGAATCAAGCTGTAATCAAAAATAAAAATAAAATAAATAAATCCAGTCAAAGTAGTAAACAGTTTACTTATAAACTGCTTCAATTATTTAGGTTTAATTGAATTTTAGATTTTCCCATCGATTGATTGAACAGCAATGCTCGGTCTCAGGTTGACAACATTGGCTTCTTGTTCAGATGCTTCGATGATGTCTGAGCATGTATGTAATTAGCCTCGGTGGGAACATCATCACTCAGTGACTGGGGTATTCAGGTACATCCAGCTAGCTGATGAGTCCTAAATGGGACGAACTACACGTTGTCCTGGATTCCACTGCTAGTCACCATCCATCCACCAATTAAATTCGACTTCAAGTATGTATTTATGATCATTGTCGAGACATGAATCAATGAAACACACATAAAGGTCATCCCCTACAACATTTGTGATTATCGATCGAACCAAATAACAGGTTTATTCACCAAAATAAAAAATAACTGTCAAAATTACACACACATCTCTGCTTACTACTACTACTACACAGACATTGGGTAAAGAGGTTTAAGCATTCACATATTCTTAGGCTAACAAGTTTTATCAAAATACAACAATAATATAATTTACAAATAGCACGATAAATCAGTTTAAAGATTTATGCACGGAAAGTTCTATATATGTATATATTTGTCAAATGCTTGTAAACGTGATAATGCATATATATATGTGCATTACTGTTATGTGCACTGAGCGTATGAAATGTAAGTGAAAATTTTGACAGACTATTCTCCTCTTATTATATGCGCGTTTATGTGTCAGTGTGTGTGTGTGTGTGAGCTATTTCAATTTATGAAAGATGGGTTGAAATCAGGTCACGGTATAATTTGTTTCCTGAATTTGTTACTTGAACAGCGTTGATTATAATTCATGTGAAGAGATATTGTCATACTACGATGCATATATGCATTATTCAGTGTCATATTTGAAAATCCTCTTAAATTATATTTTATAAATCGACCTAATGACCTGATAACGTTTTATATTGTAGATGAAATTTATTCTATTCTAATTACTTCTATGTTCTTTAAATAAAATTTCTGAAGGGTTTATAACAAAAACCATTCACAATACTCCCTTTCTATTTTAACATAACCAAGGGAAAAATTGCTTCCCGACACAAAGAAAAGTCAGTCACAGTCTGTGCACCGGATTTTGTAGACAATAGAGTCAGATTATTAGTTCTGATAAATTTTGTTCCTTAACACATAACAGAGAAAGAAAGGTTGGCATATTGCACATTGTATAAGAAACTCTGATATTCTATCTGATTATGATTGATGTATGACTTTGGAATGTATCCGCTCTTTTATCTACGGAGTTATTCCCAATTCTAAGGAGGTGGGATAAAATTCAGTCATTTGGAGAGCAATTCAACACTTCATTGAGTATTTTGGCGTATGTAGATTACAACTGTTAGATTTCATTGTGAGACAACATTAGTTAGGTCTAATTCAGTTTAGATTTACCTGTCGATTGATTGAACCGAAGTGCTCAGTCTCCGGTTGACATGTCGGCTTCTTGTGAAGATGCCTTGACGATGCCTGGTCATGTAACTTTAAGTCAGTTTGGGGGATGGTGACTAGCAGTGGAATCCAGGATGCGCATCTCGTGGAAACACTATCATTTTCTATAGTTTGGTTTGTAAGAGTTAGTTTTGTTTTTACGAGTTGATCACGGATGGACATCAATTAGGGGACCATTGAAAACCAGAAAGTACTGGACAGCTGCTGTTTCATCCTAGTTTAGGAATGATTGGCAGTACGCACCCACCACAGAAGGGTTCGAACCCGGGACCTTCCGGTCCCAAGTGAAGCTACCTCTTATACCATTCAGCAACCTAGACCCGGTTTCTAAATGGCCAGCCCATGGATCCTAACTTCTATCAATTTGTGATTTAGCACAACCCCAACCATTGTCGCAAGTGAGACATCCATCCTCACACGTGACATCTGGATGGACCTCACTGGTCACGACTGCCGATGATTCCCAAACTAGGGGGATGAAACAGCTGTCCAGTACTCCCTGCTTGTTTCCAATGTTCCCCTAACTGATATCAATCCGTGATCATCTAGTAAAAACACCATCATTCACTAGGGAATACAGGTACACCAGACTGACGAGTCTCAAAAAGGACGAAACGCACAACCTGGATTTCACTGCTAGTCACTATCTACCAATCAACATCATTTAGAGATCATTGAAATCCAAGGAGAGCTGGATAGATGTTTCATCCTAGTTTGGGGGTCTTCAGAACTCCAAAAACCCAATATCCCACCAGGAATCGAATCTGGGATTAAGCTCACTGATCATTCATCCACTTAGAATCAATCCAAATCCCCACAAATCTCATAACTTCAATACACTTTGTTAGTTAGTTGACTTACTCCATTTAAACCAAAGTTCACTGCTATCACGACGTATCACTTTAGCTCTTCTCCAACTTGTGTTGTAATGCCATGACAACTACCGTAATTTTTCTAATCCACACTTAACAATGTCAATGAAAACAAACTTAATACCCACAACATACATATATCATTCCCTGGCCTAGTTTCTCAGTCTTACTGTATTCTGAATGTGATTGATTTTTTCCTTTCTTTATCTAACATATAACCTTCTTTTTCAGACCTCCTTATTATCTCATGTATCGATTAGTGTATAATTAAAATTGTTGAGAGAAAATATAGAAAAAATCATTTGGAAAGTAGTTTGTTGTTGTTGTTGTTGTTAGCAGTTTGTTATGTGCCTTAATTGAATACATTACCCATTAAGATTATGTCATTCAACTGAAAGTATAATAAATATAAAATAGTAGCGTTAGTATTATCCCTCATTATCCATACTTGAAGTATACATATATACATATACACTATGCAATAGAAGGTTCGTAACGAACAGCTTGTAATTATGCTTAGAGTGGGATATCTAATCTAACTAGGAGATAATTAAGATAATATTGAACTTGACCTTTCTAAACCACACATGAACACTTCTAATACACTAATTTTATTTCATTTGATTGAACAAAGGTTACAATCACTTAGCTCTTTAACATTTTAACAGGAAGGAAAGAAAAAATGAATGAATGAAAGAGAAAAACTGTTTCTGTGATGTCTGCCTGACTGACAGATGAACAATAAATAAGTTGGCAAGAAATGCAATAATTTTTAAATTGATTAAAAATGACCATTAAATTTTTTCAGAAGAATGGTTGCTGAACAAAGAGTACTCTTTTCGATAACCTACTCTTCATCAGGCTCTACAGTTATATATACATTATAGTGAATGAATGAATGAATTAATTAGTGGTATGAACAACATTAATGTTGTTTAAATAAAATAAAGTATAATTATATTTTAATAGTTTACACACAATGATAAGTTTTGTTATTGATAATATTTCGAGCAAAATTACTGCCCGTGTTCACACCACTGTTGGAATTCTTTTATTCGCTTAAATAACATCGAATCAATAATATTATTGATGGATCACAGCTCAATAGCATCAACATAAAATAAGCTGAATGTCAGAAATGCAAATTAGGAAAGATAATATTGCAAATTCATGAACTTATAGTCTCTACTGAAAGCCAACAAGCCAGGGCAGTAGTAGTAGTGGCTGGACTTGCTTCTTTTGAACACAGACCACTGGTTGTTTGAGGCGAATTGTGATAGCCTCTGGTGTTTGGAGTATGCGGTGCTTTTATGTTTTCGCAATTTATTTGGCACCCGCTGGCTGGCTTTGTGGCCGGTTTGCACCCGATGCTCCAATATCGAACTGTTAATGGTTTTCACTACACCTTTACTTAGCCATACTCCGTGATGTTCTCGAGCCAGCACGAAAAATCAAGTTCCTAGAGCAACGGCCAATATAACTCGCTCGACAAGCGCAGTTGGTAGATATAATTTGAAGTGGCTAGTCTAGGTACTTCATCTTTCAGTCGCTGATCGTGTAGATAATAATATGTGTAGTTCGCCAGCATTAAAAGTTCTTTAAACTGATTTTTTAAATTTTTTCGTAATTATTTCACTTGGTAAATCGCTATTGAACTGTAGTTGTATATAAAGTGGCACCGCCTGCTCTAAACAGCAGAGGCTATCACAATTCGCCTCAAACAACCAGTGGTCTGTGTTCAAAAGAAGCAAGTCCAGCCACTACTACTACTGCCCTGGCTGGTTGGCTTTCAGTAGAGACTATAAGTTCATGAATTTGTAATATTATCTTTCCTAATTTGCATTTCTGACATTCAGCTTATTTTATGCTGATGCTATTGAGCTATAATCCATCGATAATATTATTGATTCGATGTTATTTAAACAACATTAATGTTGTTCATACCACTAATTAATTAATTCATTCATTTACTATAATGTATATATAACTGTAGAGCCTGATGAAGAGTAGGTTATCGAAAAGAGTATTCTTTGTTCAGTAACCATTCTTTTGGAAATTTTTAAATTTGGAAACAAACGCATTAAATCAAGAACATAAATAGGATATTCAACTGTTGATTTTCAGGGATTTGATTGGTTTCAAGATTTTTAATCATGAGCTGACATTAGTAAGAGAAACATTGGAAAACCAGAACTTGAGTACTGTCAGATAGCTGTTTCGTCAACGTAGTTTTCTGACTTTTCATCCGTACATGCCCACCATCAGGGTTCGAACCCAGAACCTTCCGGTAACAATGATTAATGGTCGTGATATATATCGTGAAGTGACACAAGTTGGAATTTAAGGACTAGCCATTGGATCGATGGGTCCCAGTGGCTTAATGGTCTACGAGTTCGCTGGCCTTGTAACCGTAAGTTCGTGGGTCCAAACCCTGGCAGTGGGTGTGTACTGTGAAGAGTCCCAAATTAGGACTTAGGAAACAGCTGTCCAGTACTCCCCCTCAGGTTTTCCAATGGTTTCCTAACCGATGTCAGCTCATGATGAATTCCAGATATGGAATAGTATACTACACTGCACAAATGTGAAGACTGATAAAGCGGTCCAAAATTTCAAAGATCATAAGAAGTGAGTACACATGCTTTATTGGAAAACAAAGACTTCTTCAAATTACGTAACAGACTGTATTTCCGTTAACTGTGCTAGGCGACGTGAATCTCTCTCTCTCTGTACATGGTTCGAATTAACCGTCGCCTATACTTCGTGGATTTGTTATGTTATGTTTTGAGTTGATCAGCCTCTAACTCTTTTTCAATTATACCATACCTCATCTAATTTATCTTATCGACGCAGATAGAGGTTTAATATGAGTGACATATACGTTGATCACCGTATTCAGTTAAGATTAATTATTTGATCGATTGAGTTAGTTCCTTTAATTAATCGTGTGATGGGATTTATAAGATCAGGTGAAGCAATCTGCTACAGAGATTTCTGATTCAGTCATTTTAATACCATTAAATTATAGTTGACTTTAGAAATCCTCAGCCACAGAAAGATTTTGAAAGATGACAGTAAATGCGAATACCACTGAAGTCGTCAAAGTGTTTGGGCCAGTGTCTCTCAGACAGTCGATCACAGAAGCTAACCATTGACAATGACGCATTCCCATTGTATCGTATGTTATATATTTAGAGTTGCAACTGTAATAAGAGGTTGGCCATCCGTTAATTATTTATCTTACAAACATACGAAGTCATCTTGGTTTTATGGAACTTAGGGATTGTTTGAAATGTAACACTTAAAACTAATTATCAGATGAATATTATCTCTCTCTCTCTCTCTCTCTGACTGTGGTTGGTTGTATAAAATGTTTCTTTTTATAAAGATGTTTACAAGCCTCAAACAGTCATATATATATATATATATATATATATATATATATATATATATATATATATATATATATATATATATATATATATATAATGATGGTCTTAACAAGATAGCTAAAAGAGATAATGAGTCATACTAAATGGTTCCCATACCAACATGCGTACACGGCATAACTAAGTCTCACCCATTACTATATTTAGAAATGGTCACAATTTATAATCAACCTTAAATATTGGCTTTTAGAATATGAACACCTGAATAATGGACGCAGCAGAAAGCTAATATAAAAAAGAGAGAGAAGAGTGACAACAATGCTATCGTGTGATGACTCATCCTATCGCGATAATATATTACAAAGTAAAGCAAAACTCAATAACAATAAAGTGAAATACAAAAAGAAAAGACTTTTATGCAGGATGTAATAAAGCGAAGAGCTGAGTACTTTCAAAATAAGAAAACTTAACAAGAAACAGAAAATAACTCCTCAAATACTTCAATGATATGAATTTAATTTTTAATGTTACCTCTTCGAGTACCAAGTAGAGCTTTGAAATTAAAGTAGTAGTAGTGGTGTTTTTTTTCTTTTTTAAGAGATGGGGTTGGTAGCCTCACATTCAACCTTTCCTCTTTATCGATGTTATAGTTTGCTAAGTGAGGTTTAGGCGTTTGTCAGCCAGGATTTTGACCTTGGGCAACGTGAGTGGTTGGCGAGCTCTCTGTTGCTGAACCAATGACGTACCTTCTATGATATGCAATTAATATATGGACTTTGAAAGATACTATGCAGTAGAGATAATCAATATTGTGGCTAACATCCATCTTTTAGATATCTAGGTTGGATATATTAAACATTTAAACATATATTCTGTTAAAGTGGAACTATCCTAAACACTTTTGTGAAAGGCTGCTAGTATCTTTTTAAAATTAAAGTAATCAGGGTTACAACGACAGCGTGTCAAAAGGTTATAGCTTTCATTCACCAAAATTTTCAAACATTGTTTTTTTTCTTCACGTTCCCCAGTGGAACATAGGGCTTCAAGCTAGTGGCTTGAAGTTTCTGTAGTAGTGTTTAATTTTACAGGATGGGGTTGCTAGCCTCATGCCCAACCTTCCCTCTTCACCAGTTCTATTACTGGCTTAGCGAGGTAAAGGAGTGCGTCAGTGGCCGGGGATCGAACCCCGGACCATGTGCATGGTCGGCGAGAGTTCTAACCACTGTGCCACCGACGCACCGATGGGATTGCTAGCCTCATGCCCAACCTTTGCTATTTACCAGCAATATTACTGCCTTAGCGAGGTAATGGGGTGCGTCGGCTGGGGATCGAACCCCGGACCATGTGCATGGTCGGCGAGCGTCCTCACCGCTATACCACCGACGCAAACATTGCTTTACAGGGAACTAAATACATTTTCAAGTCAAATCATAAACTGACTTCGCTTTCAGAGAGAAGTTATGACCGCTAAGGTCAGCGAAGTTGCGTGTAAGAATAGACACTCGTCTATGATATTAGCAGGCGGCTATATCATTTATGGCACAAACTGATAGAAGTCAAAAATCATTGCCTATTGGATGCCATTTCACCGACAGACCTAGTGTCCTGAAGCTCCTAGGCGCGATCACTGGAGAGTCCCGAACTAAGACGAAACATCTGTCCAGGACTCTCTAGTTTTCAGTGGTTTTCTAAATGACATTAGTTCACTATCTTATAGGAAGTAACGTATTATTATCTTTCAGGCGTATGACTAACAAGCCTTCAAAATGATAACTCACTTCATTGTTCATCGGGATGAAACTTACCTTTAGTTTTACTGTTTTCAGTATCATCTTGTCACCCGAAACAACTGTTTTATCTATCATACTACACGTCCAGTAAGCTAATATTTTATGACCAAGTATGTAAATTAACTAGTGAAAGAGTTCTAATGAAATTTATTAGAAGACAAAAGACTTGGTACTTCTATATATCCAAATGATGTACACCTTATATTCAACGCACCATTTCCACAGATCTTCCTACTTCATATTGTGTTTCTTTGTGTCGCCTTCACGTCTCCCATGTATCTCCACAACGCTGTATCATTTGCTTCCCTGACATAAAATCTGTCTTCCTGTTATTTAATGTGTTTTTAGTACCGATGAACGTCGCTTTACATACTACTGATGAATGTTATCAATAGCACACACCACATAGCACAACGGTGAATCCTAGTTATCGTAAGTGAAATTTATTGGCCCAGTTAGATGAATTTATAATGGGAAGTCAGACTATTGAAATCAGATTTGACTGTTCTGAATTCGACCGATCTCTATGTCGTGATTCTACAAGCTGAAGAATCTCCTAGAGATGGAAGCAACTGTTCGCGGCATTCATCAGGGGTTCCTTCAGTTGATAGAAATCTATGATGTAACCTCTTCTAGTCAAGTTAAATCTAACAGATTAACTTATAAATCCCTATTGAGTCATATGAAAAAGAGAAGACGTTCAGCGAAGACACTCTTTTCGACGAATTCATTCACACAGCTGTACAATCGCATATATATAATTATCTAAAATTGACAAACCTTATGTACACACACAAATATATATATATATATATATATATGCAATTGCACATGTATGTGAATGAATTCGCCGAAAAGTATCTTTTCTCTGAACGTATTTTCTTTTTCATCTAACAGATTTTTAATTTTATAATACGGCTTTACTCGAATATCAGAATTGATATATTTTAAAAAAAAGTTCAGTGATGATAAGATATTAGCATTCAGTTACTACCAGTATACAAAACGTGGTGATTGAGCCAAGATTTCTAGTATCATCACCAGGTACTTAGTTTTTTTTTCATGCTAAAACATCAATATTTTGAAAGATTAATTTTAATTTATTCGTATCATGTACACAAAAACAAACTTTAGACTTACTCGAATAATGAATAAAAATAAATATTGATCTTCACGATAACTGAATAAATAAAACAATAAAATTTTCACAACTGTAATTCTAAAATAATTTAGTGGTTTTCGGTTATATTCTGTAGTGGATATAAGTCATACGACAGCAAGTGGCGGCAATGGAATGATAGGAGAACATTTTTTCACTATGACACACCTACGGTCTTCTCTTTAATGTATTTTGGGTAACAGATGTTGAATAAGTCACAAATACAAGCAATTATTTATACAACGCGAAATGATAACATCATAACACAGGCTACGGGAGTATAGAGACCATCATACTAGAAGTCATCAGACTTTCTGAAAACTGATTCAGTCAAGTGAATAGGAAGCAGTTTACTCAAGAAATGGTAGGAATAGTCGAACCCAAAATAGTGTTATCTATATATTAGAATATCATCAGTGAGAGTTAAGAATAACGAATATATAACTTAAGTGAAAAGCTGGAATTCTTCACACCATAATGTATGGTGGGTGTTCCAGAAACACTTCCCCCCCTCAGCCATTGATGGGATAAAAATGGACAAAGTGATTAAGACCTGAGTAACTAAGGCTTGTTGTCTATACCTAAGTAAACTGGAATGTAACATTATTCATAATACTTTGATAAAGCTATTAGCATTAAATAGCAAAACGTCAGTAAAAACAACATCTTTTTTTCACTCATTGGGAAATGCAAAAACCTTTGTTATAATGGGACGTGACATCCCCTACTAAAACGACTGTAGTACTAAACCTCCTTCGACAATGTTAGTCCTAAGGTTTGCTTCAGTAGTTAACATTTGTCATAGTTACCAAAAAATATGGAAGGTTATTAGCTAAACAAAGGTCGACCAATAGTAGTTAACCAATAAACAAACACCTCACGTCATAACATCTAGGGCAATTGTTAAAACTTGTCTATTATTTGATTATAACAAACAAGGTCGAAAATAAATTTGTTGTTTTCTGATTGGTTAAACTCAACTCATTGATTTATTCAAGCAAGCAGCTGTTTGGTCAATTTATGTTTTAAGAATGGCATTATCAATGACCTTTATTCTTATTGGTTCAGAATACTATTTGTTTATTGGTTTAAAAGAACACTGGCCTTTGTGAGCGTAGCCCATTGTTGTATATATTGGACACCGCAGTATCCCTTACTTTCGACCAGCAAGTTCTCAGGTCGTCGTTGATTTGTTCGTGATACATTCTCTTTGTTCGTACCGCAGCCTATTCCTGAACTTACAGATTACTTTGTTTTATTTTGCATTATCCTCAGTCAATTCAGCTGGTATATATTTTCATACTTTATTCTCATCCTGAACACAAGAAGAAACCACATCTCGTCGACTACAACAAATAGAAAAGTTCATGGCTAAGGTTTTCAATCAACATCAACCTTCATTTCCTTCCCAAATGACGCATTCCACTAATGGCGGCTGTGCTGCATCTTTTTATACTAACAGATCCAGATTTGGTTTTCTCAGGGCATCTAAACGTAGCATCTCCCAATACAAACGGTACCCTAGCCGTATAAGGAGGGCTCAAAAATGTGATTCATCACCAGTTATGTACAGTGGGAATGATTCCCAATCACCCAATATTGTAAATGTTTCAAGTAACTCAACTGACTCGAGACCCGTTCATCAGTTGTACTCCAATGAACAATCTAGTATTTTTTCGGATTATAAGCGCCCACGTCCGGAGCATGGTGGCCACTCAAATGAGAAGTTGGATGATATTTCAGTGTCTGCCCCTGAATCTTGTTTCCTCCGTCAAATGTGTTCGCTACCAAAAAGCGGCCTTCGCTTAGATTTATCGAAAAAGTATTATTCACATATGTTTTGCAAGGTAAGTATAACTCGTCTGTTTTTGTGTTCATCTGGTTTTTGGAATCACTTGTGTTTATGAAACTTTAAGATAAGGGAAGTGCATATTATTCAGTGCAATAATTTGAATTATACTGTTAGGTTATCTGTTCCTGTGATAGTCGAGACTTAAATCAACGTTACTTGTTCATGCATAGCTGGCACTAACTACAGGAGATTTTGAGACAGCGGGTTATATATCTATGTTACATCTGCATAGTTCTTAGTTATCAAACAGGCATTCATGGGACCTCCATAAACTCATTTAGTTTCGAAGTTTCTTTGTGTTCTTATTGTGAGTTGCTGTTAATCTGGCAACCCAAAACAAGTGGGGACGATCACAATTGACTTGTACTTATAAAATACATTGCATATATTTTTTTATTCAAGTTTGTACGTGACAATTTTTTTCTACTCTATTTTCAGCTATCACTTCTCAACAATGATCGTCTACACGACCTACTTTCAAAGGAGTTCACCTACCAACCAAATAATGCCTTTCTTTATTATGTGAACCCGGTAAGTTCTCACCTAACTTTTGTTTTTTGTTGTAAAGTCATTTATTGAATAGGGACACATTTATGTTTTTACTAAAGATCCTTAGCTAAACTGAGGAAAACTGTATAGTGCTACAGTCAAGTAATTTGAAGAAGACCTATAAACAACATCGTATTTCGCTTACTTTTTTCTCTGTGAATGTCAGTGTTACTCGACATCGCCGCGTAACACCCATGTTCTAATTCATTATAAATTATTCAAATTAATCCCAACGTGTTAAGAAAATCAAAACAAGATTTTTCTGAACGTTCTAAGTTTAGTATTGGGATGCTCCTGATGCTGGTTGAATATCGTAAAGCCAGATTCGGACTTGATATTCATCAGTTGATTGTTGAGTGGTTGTACCAATGTACTATGCAGTTATAGTAACTTCCACTGGTGTCTAAGCCACCACAGGAAAACAACTGCTTATTTCATGGTGTTATTTCTCATCGTTTTCTATTGATATCTGTCATATTACACAACGTATTTGCTGTAGTAACATTTATTGTTCGTTTTAATTCACAGGAGGTGGATGACAAAGTAGATGCTGTACTAAGAAATGAGGCAGTGCACAATCTTCGCTTCATGCATAATTCCTTCTTCAATCTATCTACGGAAACGTTTTGCAAAGCTGTTAACCTGATAGATCGTTTTATTGTCAAAGTGAAGGTGAGTAAGCATTTCACCATTTTATATATAGTATCTGATATTCTAAGCTAGTTGGAGTTGGAATGTTTTGGAGTAGACTTTAAGGTTGTTACACCAGCTCACTGAGTCTGTTTTCTTCTAAGTTACGTAGTGTAGTGTAGTCTGTGTATATTAAGTTCCACATAAGGGATGTGTCGTTATTATGTATTTATTTAGACAAACTTAGCCGCCATGAGATAAGCCTCATTCCAAATATTTAACACAGACACCAGAACCTGAAAGTCACCAGTTAACCTGCCCTAGGGATGCTTGACTAAGTAGACTCAAATGTTGTTCAGTGTGGGTAAAAGCAGAGTGCTTTGTATCACCAATATCTTCAGTGGTCTTATGAACTTTCTTTTCATCTCTGTTTTAACATGGCATATATTAATCCTGTTTGTTATGAGTGGTACTGCAATAGGTTGATGAGACATATAGAGTTTATTTTCTGCTCTTATTACATATGATTACTAATCATCTACTGACTTCCTGGCATAGAACGCTAGTTGTTCAGCTTAACTGGCCCGAATTGCAGTTAATCTTGGTGCGAAGAACTCTAAGCATTAGGATTTAATTTTCGTTAGGCAGATATCTTTGCCTTTGATTATAACAATGCACTGAGTTGCTGTACTCCACTCTTCTACTTATCTGGTATTCTTTTTGTCATTATCTCCTTTTGTCATCAGCACCTATGTTTGTTTCATTTGTACTAGCATCAAGAACTAACTGTTTAGATTAGAACCAACTTTAGATAACAAGCCGCTATTAACATTGCTTTGTGTGTGACATGGAGTGTGGCGACTTGAACTGGTGCAAAGTTCTGTGTCGAAAACGGACTGACAGAGACACATTGCAGTACTTCAAATTTGATACGCATCAATTTTTTGATTATTATGACTTTATGCATGTTTAACTAAGTGTGAGATGTGCTTTTTTCAAATCTCACATCTTGACTAATTGTTCATTTCCGTCCATTCCTAGCTGGCGTTATTAATTACATTTTCTATACATGTTTACTAAATTTGTCATTACTTACTAGTCTTCATTAGCAAACTCCGATAACAAAAATTTATTTTCCATTTAGGTTAAACCAAAATACATGGCTTGTGTAGCTACTGCTTCCTATTGTGCCGTTTGCAAGTTGAACAGCTCAAACAACAAGGTATGTGAATATTGCTTCGAAGTATTTTTTTTTCATGTTTCTGTGGTATTAAAATATGTCTTTAGTCGCTTACTTAGTAGTCTTAGGACATTATAAGCTTATATTGAGTGCTTACTAGCAGCGACCAGCGACTTTTTGTTGGTTACTAGCCGGTGGATTTCAGAATATTCCCATGGTAGTTAGATAGAGACATTCATTGAAATGAGTAGTAGTAGTAGTAGTATTCTCTTTTTGGTGTTGTCTAGTTACGCTCTCAAGAAGTATTCGTTGAGCCTTTGAGCTGTATGATACCTACTAATAAAAATAGTAGCTGAACGTTAGCGGTGATTGGCGTTTGTTCAGCTTCATGCTCGCACTTCCCACTATATCATATGACACTCGGTTTAGTGTTTACAACTCAACTCCCAGTTCTAACTTTAACCCTAATCTTAACCATAGACCCTAAGCTGAATCCTAAAAGCCATAACCCTACCGAACAGTATATATATGCAGAAAAGGTACCTAGTAAATAGGTGGAGTACCGTAGGTATTCCGTCCAAGTCCAAAAAAGTATTCCCTGTATCTGATCGGTTCTTTAGGGTCAAATTTTCAAAGACCTTGACTTTGGCTATGATGCTTTAACCTCGCCCAAACAAGAACATATCCTCATACAACCAGTGCTTATTGTGAAAAGTTACAAACTGATATCATGTGTCAGGCTTACCAACTCAAAATTCGTCTTTTTGTCTGCTCGCCTTTAAATGAATCCTGAGCGCTGATGTAAATACTGCCTTGTTATAGTTAATATTGTGGAGAAATGCAACCCCCATTTACTTCCGTGACTCACTACACATTGAGTGTTACGAAACCATTTGTGGTTAAATGCCTATGACCTTTGCATATCCTCAATGTCTTCTAACTATATTTTGAGTATTGCTTGATGAAACAGGACACAGTTCTCAGGTGTTTTGTAGGCGATACTTGTGACTTAAGCTGGGAGAACAGACTACAGTTTCCCTCTGGGGCTAAGATGTTAAACAGTGCTAGACCTTCTGTGTCCACATTTCTAAGTAGTGTGTTTCATGAAAATAAACCTTGTAGGATATCCCGTCACCAGACAATTAAATACTGATCTTTAAGTAGAAGTTATTTAGTTGTATGACTTATTCGCTTAACACCCATCTCAGTTACCACTTATGCTACAAACTTGTCGTATGGCCATTGTTGTGTATTTTTAAGTTTTCTGGGTTTACTCTATATTATTGGTTCATAGCTGACACTTAGCTAAATATTTGCATCTCTGATAAACTCATGGAAATATCCAGAGGTTCATTCAGGTTATTCACATAGGTTTAATTTTTCTCTCCTGTGAGGCATTCATCATCTTTTCTTGAAAAAGCTATATGAAGTGTTGTGTGTGTGTGTACAGCCTACCTCTTTATACACTACCGGACTGCACCAAGAAAAACACTGTTGCCGCCAACTTTCCCTCTGAATAATTATGCTTGAAGCAACTGAAACGTCTTCAACTTAATGTAGTGTTCAAGAAAAATTGACTTTTATAGAGCAAATGAAACTGGAAAGATACTGCGTGGTGATTTTCAAGTTTTTTTTCTGGGAAGTGTGACTATTAAAAGCTGCACATTTAGGTTTGATGCATGACTTCTCGGAAAATAATTTTTCTTGCAAAAGAAGACTCTGGAAACCCACAAGATTTTTCCAGGGGCTATTTGTTATCTTACCTCTTTATACACTACCGGACTAAGTTGCCCCTCTCATTAGTTTGTCCATTTTTGAACTTGAAGCAGAGATGAGATTTTAAAATGCGTTTCATATATTCAGTGTAAATTTTTCTCATAGTCCCAGTAGTGCTTCAAACAATCATATTGCATTACTAAAGTTTACTAAAGGGTGTGTCCTAAATAATAATAATGATAGCATCTCTGACTTCATTTGATCTGCCTTTTACTTTGTTGATCCTTATTTTTTTGTCTTTTTTCTTGTTGCTTTGTATTTATATAATGATGGGGTGTGACAACTTTTGTAGATAATGTAGACGTATCTGTTTCTGATAGGGTTCCTTGAAATTTTTAAGCAATATAAAAGTGGCTTTAAGTTATGCTGTTGTTGCCTTACGTGGTGCTGTATCTTAACGTCTACAGTTAATTTTACATTCCTTTGCTGAATGAGATGTGTTGGTGTATATACTCCAACTGATTTTGTACAATTCGAAATAATAAGTGCTAACCTTGAATCTCTAACTACTTTTATTCAGAATATTCTGCTTAAAATCACACCACTTTGTGTATCGTTTATCCGTGTCCCCACGTCGGATTCAGTTGTTTTTTAAATTGTTTATGACCAACTTCGGTCAACTGTGTGTGATGCTAATTGTTTTATTTTATCCTTAATATTTTATTCGACAAGTTGTTCTGTTCACCTTTAAGATAGGTTATTTTTGTTTGTGTATATATACAGAGAATGGGTGTATTTGACATCGGGTCATATACAAATATCAATTTACGAAAACAAAGACAAATTTTAATTTGTTTACTTAGCTCGTTCTCACAGTCTGTGCAGTAATCATGCTTGAATATTATGTTTAGTGTGCTGGTATCTCACATACGTGATATTAGCATAAAGAAGGAAATAGTATGAAAGTTCAAGATGAAAGGAAGTCATCCACAGATAATGCATGCATTATACAATAGTACTAAGGTGTATGGTTCGACTTGACGTGTGCTCATCACAGCAACAAGTTTTAAGTCATTCTATATACCTTCATACCTTCTCGATCTTGCTTTTCATAGGAAGATCACAGGTTCGTATAAGTTGAGGATTGCTGCATTATCCCCCTCAGTCTGCATCATTAAGGATCAGATGCATAATACTCAGATTTACTTACGTGTTGGGGATGTGCTTTTGGAAGTATGTGGGTGGTTGTTACTTCCCGGCTGCCCACACCGTGGAAGTTGATTGGTTCTTTGGGTACCTGAAACAGAGAGATGGTTAGTGTTGCGTGACAGCAGAGCCCAGGGGACAACTGCTTGAGGTCGGTAACACCCAGCCTGCTTTGGTTCCCTATTAGTAACTTACCGCCGAAAATGGACCAACGTAGGGTAAATCGGAATGGGGTGGACCTTTTCTAACCTCCTCTCTCCAGAGTTGGAGAGACAGCATAGCTGGCATGTTGGTCATCTAAGAAAAATTCTTCCACTATGCTGGTAACTGCTTTTAGTCTAATCGCTATCCTAACAATCTTCCTGGCATAGTAGGACCTGTAGGAACATTGGTTCCAGCCAATGTAGCATGTTGGGTCATCGCGATGTGCAAACCTGACGACCACGTCAAGGTAGCAGCTATTGGTCAGGGGATTCGCAGTCTGACTGAAATAAGGCGATTTAAGCAACATCACAAAACATAATTTCAAGTTGTATTGTTAAGCGTCATTTAAGTGTTTTGTTCAAATGTGGGATATCCAAATCCTCTAGAAGCTTTACACCATTGAACTGGGAAAGACGGTGCCAATTAGTAGCGTTTAAAGTAGAGGAAGCCTGTTTTGGCTTTAATCTCACCTATACTGTAGCATTATAGGCCCCAAAAATAAAAATAAGCCCCTATACATCCGAACCTAAAAGGCTTATTATGGAGGAGTCGACTGAGTTTGACAATGAAGCACCAAAAAAACACTGTTGCCGCCAACTTTCCCTCTGAATAATTATGCTTGAAACAACTGAAACGTCTTCAACTTAATGTAGTGTTCAAGAAAAATTGACTTTTATAGAGCAAATGAAACTGGAAAGATACTGCGTGGTGATTTTCAAGTTTTTTTTCTGGGAAGTGTGACTATTAAAAGCTGCACATTTAGGTTTGATGCATGACTTCTCGGAAAATAATTTTTCTTGCAAAAGAAGACTCTGGAAACCCACAAGATTTTTCCAGGGGCTATTTGTTATCTTACTGGAGAGCATATGTATCTCAGTTGCTATCAAGCAAGCACACCCAATGGGGACAGACTTATACTTCTCTCAACATCTTTTTTATTATAGTCGTATGTAGTAAAATAACCTGCACTCTCAAAACTGTACTTCTGTCAATGGTATCTTGTGTGTACTTTTGAAGTTCACACAGATAGAGATTAGCAAATAACATAACATTTTGAAGGCTTCTATGCACACAGGATGTGATATCCCCTCTCTCTGTATAATTAAAGATTAAGTGCATCGACTTTGTTTGTATTGTTCTATAATCATATTTCTACACCTGTTGTTAGCTTTGTCATCAAGTCTGTTGTTGTGTTGCGAACCTTATACGCACAACATGTAAAGTCATATAGTGTGATTATTTTGTCATTTAGGGATGTTAACCTAATGTGTTTGTGTAGTTTTCTTTTTCTTATGTGTGTGTGTGCAGTAGTAGACATGGTTTCTCACTTAGTGTGTGATTCCAGTGTGATATCACTTTATTTTATATACACAACACAGAGAGGGTATAGTCAATTTACTACTTAAGAAAAAATCAAACTACTAGAAAAATTAATGCATAAACAATGTGTGGTGTGTAGTCTTTCATATCAATTATTATTCCGAGTACACTAACTTAACCTAACCTAGATATTATATGTATGTTGATTATTCTTTCGATTAAGTCTACAGCGTGCTGAATGTTTCACTATTATTGATTGCTGTTTTAGTTTATTTTTTTCTCTTGCACTTACTTGGTTTATGTACATACACTAGCAAATCATATAAGCGCATATATATATTTAGGATATCAAACAGTGTGATTGTTTGTTATGTATGTCATAGGCTTAAGTAAATATTTTATTGTGCACTACTTCCTGTTGAAATAACGTCACTGTTCTGCGGTGGTTGTTAGAGTTAGATTATCATTGTGTTATAATCCGTCTAAGTTACTCCACTATCTCCTCCTCCTACAGGCAATCATAAAACCATACAATACTATTCATTGTGTATCTGGGTAATTGTGTGAGTGCTGGCGGAGGGGTGATGGATGAGATTTCCAACCATGTCATGAAGGCTAGGGTGGCATACATCAACTTGAGCCACTTCTGGTGCCGTCGCGACGTTAGCCTGGCTGTCAAAGGTCCAGTATGCAATGCTTCGGTGTCGGGTGTCTTGCTCTATGCCTGTGAAACTTGGCCTCTCCGAGCTGAGGATGTGCGGCGACTTTGCGTGTTCGATGATCGCTGTCTTTGCAGGATTGCTTGTGTTCGATGGCATCATCGCGTGAGTAATTCTGAGGTTCGGCAAAGTGTGTTTGAACACAGTGTGGCGATCACCATTCGTTGAGTGTCGTCATCTGGAAATACGTGCTTCGGTGGCTTGGATATGTGCAGCGAATGTCATCCCAGGAGCGTGTGGAGTTGTAGGATGCAGGATATTTGTGTTAGATTAGCATCCGTTGGTGTGTCACGATTCCCTGGTTGGAGTCCGAGAATGCTCGAGTCGGTGACTCGAAACGTTATTGTATGTGGCCAAGAGTCGTAATCAATGGCGAGTGTGCTGCAATTTCCTTCTTTCTTCCCTTTCCTACGATAGTTAACGAATATTGTTTGAACTTGTCGAGTATGACTGTTTTCCTTCCAGATGAAGTTTTTTATCCGTTCTCCGCCTATATTTTTACTCTTAATCTATGTTGTTTTATTATTATTGTGTGGTGCACCTTCTCGGTGCCATATTGTACCAAGTTTTTTCTGCGTTTACATAAATAAAAATTCATTACAAAGTATTAATGAAGTATGAAAATAAGTTAGTACTAACCTAATAAATGTGTAGACTGGGGTAGGGGTTGTTAGGTCAAACCGTGATCCTCTGACGACATCCAGGACCCTTCTGTGATGCTAACATAGTTTTGTGAAAAATCAAGTATGAAATTGACTTCAATACTTTTTGTCAGCATGCTATGGTTCTGCAAATAGTTAACACAAATAACTACTCGCAGTAAGTCTGTCCACGGAGCTTAGGCGAAAGGATTAGTCAACAAGGGGTGTATATCTGTGCTGTATATGTCATAAAAACTTATCTATTAAAACTATTTATGTCCAAGTTGCTGGTGAGGAACTTGAAGAGTATATATACCTTTGGAGAAACTGAAGGGATGGCTTTCTAAAGTTCACTAGTGCTAATCACACCTTAATATGAAGTGATGTAGATTTAGTCTAGAGATAAGTAACTTGTTGATGCAGGTTTTCCATGCTGACATTTTGATATTTATACGATAAACTTTCAGTACTTAAACCATTGAGCCACTACTTTATTGTTTTTTTTTTAATTTCGTAAGAACAGCAGAATTTTAGTTTACTCATCTGTACTTTGAGTACTAGTCATTGGTTCATGGGTTCGAGCTCCTCTTCCCTTACAGTAATTTGGCGCATATCAAGTTTTCCTATACTAGGATTGCCTCACAACCTATTGCACAGATTTATACGACGTTACTGATTTGCTTTGTGTGGGTTCTGAATAAGTCGTACTTATCCTTTATAGGGAAGAATTATTTCTCATTTCCCACGAAAGGAGTAATATAACCCTTAGCAGTTTATGTATGGTGTTCAAATTGCTTTTGATCACATTAGCATTATGGTACATTTCTTAAAATGTCATTTCTATATGCTAGCACAAGTTTAAGAAGTTTATGCCCTTTATTTTGGTTAATTCAATTAAATCCCGTTGCATTTTCAAATATTTCCCTATTTATGTACCAGTAACGTAATTTCGTTTACGGTTTTTATTCAATTGTAGAATGCTGTGTTACCTGATCCGGAAACTTTGGTACATGTTACTCGTTGCGGTGGTAACGCTGCTGATCTGTTGCGTATGGAAGAAATTCTTGCCTCCAAATTGTCGCATGATCTTGATGGAGTCAATGCATTCGATTTCCTGCAACTTTTCATTGATTGTATCACTAAATCTCCCAAGGATATCAATGAATACGATACAACCGACAGTGCGACGAATATGGACAGTTTCGTGTCTCAGTCGGGTGACAATTCTTCTGAAGAGAAAGTTACAGAGACAAACATTGTGACCTCAAGTGTACAAAAATCAGATGAGGTGAAAAAGGATGCTGTAACAACTCCTCGGAAGAAGTTTTCCTGTGGTACATTTTTGTACAAACGTTTAGGAGCACTTATGGAGATCGCTTTGTGTTCCTTGGAGGTTTATCGTTTTCGTCCTGCTTGTTTGGCACTCGGTATTTTGGCTCAAAGTGGTATAGAGGGTCTTCTTCCTCTAGCAGATCTATGTGGGGTAAGTAATTTTATACCTGTTGTTTTTTTACGTATATATTCAATTTATTCTTGATGTTTTGCAGCCTCAAGCGTGTGTACATAGGGGGGGTGGTAGTATTAACAAACCTAGTGCAGGATCGATTTTAAGGAAATGGGATACTATAGATTACGAATATACAGGCAGTTAATTTTTCTGTATTTAAATGTCTTTATATACAAGGTAACTTAATTCAGACACCATTTCGTGCATGCTGAACAGCTGGCTTATTACTGTTTTCAGTGTTAGGGGGTAATAACACTGGACTGGTGGAAAATTCTGTGTGATCATACAGACTTTATCAGTCCTGAAGTGTGAACACTGTCTGTTATACTGTCTGTTTACCGGTCTTTTTTCCTGAATGATTCGTTTGTATTGTACTTATTGCTCAAATTCTTCAACAACTGTGATTTTTTTTCTTTCACGTCCCCAGTGGAACATAGGACTTCAAGCTACTGGCTTGAAGTTTCTGTAGCAGTGTTTATTTTACAGGATGGGGTTGCTAGCCTCATGTCCAACCTTTCCTCTTTATCAGGATTATTTCTGGCTTAGCGAGGTCCGAGGATCGAACCCCGGCTGTGCCACCGGCGTTTGAATTTATCCCAATAACCTCTGTTGAATATAAAAAAGAGTTTTGCCACTGTTTAACTGACCTTCAACGTAATGTCCTCAAACGAGGTCAGCATCAAAGAAATATAAATAATGGTAATGATAATAATAATGGTCACGCCCGATTGAAATTTATCATTACGTGGAACAAGCGTACAATGACGTAAATTATAAATGATGCAAATGTTTATATTGTGTGTAGTAAAACGAGGAAATGTTTACATTGTATATTCAATAAACAATAAACAAAACCACAATTCACATGGTTACACACACACTATAAACGTTATTAGCCATATTGTATACAGTTATGAATGGTCATGTGCTGCAAAGAGTAATTTTTGATTGAAACTTTCTTAGCAGGTTAGGACTATTTCATTGAGTTATATGTATAGGCCTACAAGATAAGGGATAGTCTGAAATATGTGAGTTCGTTGAAGAAATGTAGATCGATTGAGTTGTTTGTTTTTTCATCCCTTTCCCTTCCGAGTGGAACATTGAGTCTGAAGGTATAAGCTTTAAGGTTTCAATAGTGTATGTGTTGTTTATTACGGAGGTAGAGTGGGGTGAGGTGTTACTAGCCTAGCCTTCCCTCTTTTCTGGGTTTACTACTATCTAGGTGAGGTTTAGGGGGTTTATCAACCGAGAATCGGACCCCAACAGTCATGCACACGTGGTTGTTATCAAGGTCTTTACTCCCGATCCAACTGCTTACTGATTATTCTTGGTCATTTGGAGCATTATTTGGATTCATATTCGTACCCATGAGGTGCTTGTTTCTTATTTATTCTTTGCTTATATTTTGGTATTTTCTTCTTCCCTTTAAGTCAGTTACATTGCATTATGTATTCCCGTCATTTATCTAGTCACTATATATATATATATATATATATATACGGTGTGCAGCATTAACGTCAATTGAGTCATCAAGTCATTTAATAGGCGGTCAACATAGGGCTTCAAGCTAGAGGCTTGAAATTCCGGTAAAAGTGGTGTTAATGTTTACGGTTTGGAGTTGCTTGTCTCGTGTCCCTCTTTACCAGTCTTATTACTAGCTTGGCAAAGTTTAGGAGTGCATCAGTGGCTAGGGGTCAAACCCCGGATGACATGAGGCATGATTAGCAAGCATTCTGTCGCTGTGCCACCGACTCGCAGCCGTCTCATTAGTCACTATTTATCATATTCGCAATCCTCCAATGCAAGTTTTTTTATTTTATTTATTTTATGGTTACAGCTTGATTCCACACCGTATTTTTGGTACAAGTGTGGATCACAATATATCTTGTTTTTAATATGCGGAATGAAAAAAGCCTACCACTCAATTAGTTTTGCATGAGAAGAGCTAGCATCTTGAGTGCTCTTTATTTCTTCAATGAGTTGTCAGCTTTCATGTGTAGCTAGATCAAAAACTTTTCATTTTGACTGACTGAAAACTAGCGTTATCTTTCATTGTACTCATTAAGTCAGAACAGTCGTTTGCCTTGATACTGTACACTTGAATGAGATTAATGATACTATTAACTTCACACATTTTATAATTTCTGTTCTACTACAGGTTGATTGGTTTGATGTATGCGAATGCGCAAATCTTGTTGGCCAGTTGTATGAACTATACTATCGTGATCCTTTACCACCTAATCGTAGACGAACTGGTATACCGGTAACTAGACGTAATTTTCGTGTTGGTTATTCCAGTCCTACACCATTGGATACAATCTCTGAAGATTATGAGTGAGTAGAAATATCTATCTATTTATTTACTTTTTTCATTGTTGCTGTATTGTTGTTGTTATTGTTATTGTCTCGTTCTCAAGTTTTGTGTATTACTCAAGTCTATGAGATTGTATCTTCCTGTTTCCCTACTACACATACTGGACATTATCAGCTGGATACACGAGGTAACGACGACTAGCGACTTGTGTATAAGATGTGTTTTTGCTTACTTCTGGTTTCTTAGGTGGTGGTTGACTTAAGATATTCCTAAGACGGCTTTCCATACTGAAATAATGAACATAATACATATGCCTTCTTCAATGCCATGAGAGAAACTGTGATCGTGTTCGGCTTGTGTTTTTCATTTCATTTTCCGTGGTCATTGTCATGTCGCACAACTCGTTGGTGTGAACCAGCCTGAGGTTTAAACACGTTAGTAGAGTACCATGAGCATAGTAAACAATCCACAGTTGTCTAACTGATGTTCTCTGTGTTTTACATCTCTAGAGAGAGAAATCACCTGAGAAAGCGACATGAAAATTGTTACTCTGTATACAATCCTTTTTCATCAAAATAGGTGCGAACAGCGTGTTAGTTTTGAATGGCTTTTTTGCGTAAAAATATATAAGTAGTAATTAGAGTCATGCGAAATGACGGACGACATCATCACGAATTGGTAGAAGTTAGAACTCATGGGCCATTGAATCGGATCCCAGCCGCTGAATGGTATACAAGCTGGCCGACCTTGTAACCGGGAGGCCTTGGGTTCGAACCCTGGTGTTGGGTGCCTACTGTCTATGATTTCCAAACTAGGATGAAGCAGGTGGCTGTCCAGTACTCCCTGTTTGTTTTCAATGGTTCTCTAACTGATATCAATCTGTGATGAACTCGTATAAACAAAAACTAATCCTTACAAACCAACTATAGAAAACATACTATGTACAATAAGCAACCGTATTGCCATACAAGTTGGTATAATGTCATTTTGTCGATGATGATATGTAGACAGATAAACAATGGATTGTCTTTTATTGGTAAATCGGTGGTCAAGGTTAATCTGGAATTAGACCAATCAGAACTTGCCAGTGTAAAATAACTCCGACTATTTAATTGGTCATGAATAAAGACTAACTGACATAACCTTGATAATTTTTTGAATCATACACTATTGTGTAAAATAGACAGGGTATAGCTGATAGGGAAATAGACTTTTTGTCTCACGTCGTTGTGTGCTTTCGCTTAAGTAGAATAGGCTGGGGAATAGGTAGCTGTCATATAATGCTTTTGCCGTAGTCAAGCGGTATTCGTGGGCAGATGTGCTATCTGTGTCTAACTCGGTGTTCCCTAGTCAGTCTCAACGTCTTGCGAAACATAACAGATACATCCCGCTAAAATTTGAAGAGTGTTTAAAGGTGTTTGTATTAAATAATCAGAGGGTTAAGTGTTTCATGTATTTTGTTATCAGAAAGGCTTGCCAGCCTTATAGGTTGGCTCAAATAAAACCATTCTGCCCGATAACTACATTTCACACAACAGCTGTTTGTTTCAGTAAAGTGAAAGGAATACAAGCTGCTAGAATCACATTATTGAAGTGGTTAGGGTTATTCTACTAAAGACAATCAAGATTGTACGCCATAGTAATAGGAGTTGTACGGTTTAATTCTGTATCGGTGTGATCTTATTCACAGGGAGGGGGTCATACATTTTGATAGCATTTATAATCAAGCTGTCGCCTACGTTGTACAGTAAACTTTAGCTACTCGACCTCGACACATCGTACCAATAGATAGTATCTTTTTCAGCAAGTGTGATAGCGTTGTTCTGAGAAGGGCATGTGGACATATCACAGAATGTTTTGGGAGTTTCATAGCAAGGTACTTTTACTCCTTGCGCAAAATCTTCAGGTATCATAATAACCGATAATCCCTCTATATGAAGAAATATCTATCCATCCGAAGTATATCCCTATACTAATCCAAAATGTTGTTCCTCCATTTCTTTGGAAAAATCCCTAGCAAATAGCTAAAATTGTGGGCTGTGAGTATAGAATGCGACTCATTGCGATAATTGAGATGCTGCTGCAAACGATATGCAGCGGAGTAAATACCCAGCATTTTAGCCCAGTAATTTGAACAGGCCGTCAACTTTTTGGAGGGAAAAATATATGCACTTTTTTCTTAGTTCATCTTAGGAGGAGTGTCCCATCGTTCCTTTTAATGTTTCAAATGACTCGTTTACACCGCTTTTTCGAATGTGTGTTACTATTAACAGCTTACGTTAGCTTGAACCACCTCTGGTGCCGTCGCGACGTAAGCCTCGCTGTCAAACTTCGGGTATGCAATGCTTCGGTGAGAGCTGTCTTGTTCTACGCCTGTGAAACCTAGCCTGTCCGAGCTGAGGATGTGAGGCGGCTCTGCGTATTCGCTGATCGCTGTTTCCACAGGATTGCTTGTGTTCAATGGCATCACCACGTGAATGACTCTGAGGTTCGGCGGCGTGTGTTTGGACGCAATGAAGATCACCGTTCGTTGAGTGTCATCATCTGGAAACATGTGCAGCGAATGTCATCCCAGAGGCTTCCGGTAAAGGTCTCTGTTCGTTAGCCCTGTGACAGGATTGAAAAGGTGGAGAGGTGGTCAGCCTATGACGTGTGGCATCATAGGATGAAGGATATTTGTGTTAGGTTAGCATCGGACGGTGCGTCAAGACTCCCTGGTTGGAGTCTGAGGGATGACTAATCCGTGGCTCGAAACGTTATCGTATATGGCCAAGAATCGTAATCAGTGGCGAGCGTGTTGCAGTTTTCTTCTTTCTATCCTTCCAGATAAAGTTCGTAATCCGTTTTCCGCGTATATTTTAAATTTCAATCTATGTTATTTTATTATTATTGTGTGGTGTGTCATATTGTAAGAAGTTTTTTGTGTTTAAATAATGATAATAATAGATGTATTTCTTGTTTTTGCTTTCATTGAGTGTATACCCTAACTAAATTTTAGTTATCATAATTATTATTCTTCTCTCGAGTTCCGTCTCCTAAACACACATTATCGTCATATTTTTTTCTAACTTTCAGACCGGTTGAAGACGATGAATGGCTACTTCCGCTTCTTTTTGAACCGTAGCGTATTGTTACAGTCGGTCAATTTGTGTTTTGCTGAGTTGATCCCGTCTACTAAAACAGCTGTTCGATAAGATGAGATATACACGCGCTAGTAGTAGTGTCTCTTCCCGTCTTCTCCTTCTTCTTCTTGTTCTTCTTCGTCGTCGTATACACATCAAAATTGTATTTAAATATCCTTATCTTTCCAGCAAATATTGCTTATCACTCACTTACTCACTCACTCACTTGCTCACCTACTACTCATTCGTTCATTCACACATTTATTCTCCTTACTCACTCACTCACTCACTCATTCGATTCATTCACAAATAAACAAAAAAATAAATAAATATATTTTAAAAAATTTGAGAAATCAATATTTTCATTGAATATATTAACAATAATAATAATAATGAATATATAATAAATAACACAGCAGCAAGGGAATAATCAATTTCTTATTTTGCTCTCTGTGACAGAGAAAAGAGAATACATTTAATCTTGATGTCTCTCTGTGTGTGTATGTGTGAGTGAGTTTAGAGACAGGAAGAGAAAAAAATGTTTTAACCCCGGTGTTGAGAGAAGAAGAGTTTATATATTATAACATATATATTATAAAATGTGAAATTTCTGCATAATGATAGGCAACTAACTATAACTGAATAACTGACTATAATTGATTTTCAGAAAAAACAAGGCAAGAAAGAGGAAAAAAATGTCTTCGATATTATTACTCTATCTATCTATCTATCTATCCATCCGTTCGTCCTATTTCTCGTCATCACAATAATAGTAACTATTGTTATTATTATTATTATTACTATTATTCTCATTTGTATTATTGTTATTATTGTCCCATGTTCTCTGCCTCTCTTTCTACGCGTCTCTTTCTCTCTTCGCATGTTATATCATCACAAAGTATATTTACATAATCAGTAGTAGTTTTGCTCATTTTAATGATTAATAGTGATTAGTATACATAACGACAGCATTCATTCACTACATACGTATGCATATACGTATATACATATGTATAATCCATAGTCTCCCATTAAAGAGCATCCTTTTTTGAGAAAGAACTCTCCACTTTATTTTTAGTTGTACTTTATCTTATTTTTTGTACACTGTGTACCAACCACACTTTATCATGTGATTCTTAAACATTTTTGTGAGGGTCTGTGTGCGTTGTGTGTGTGTGCGCGCTGTGCTGTGTGTTGAACATTTATCATCAGCATTATCTCAGGGGTTGTTTTTGTGTTCTCTGTACTTCGTCTTCTTCTTCCTCCTTATCTTTGCTCATGGTTTCTGCAACCATCAGATGAGGTATTTTGTAAGGTATGTGTCTGTGCTGTATTGTCCCCACCCCACCCCATCGCACCCCAAAATCCCCGCATTGAAAGTAATACAATCATTGTGGAATAACTGCTTCTAATTATATATATATACTTCTTATCATCATATCCTGTTTGTTTGTGTGTGTATGTGGGTGGGTGTGGGTGCGTGCGTGTGTTCCAACCCCCTTCTCTCTCTCTGTTTCTCTCCCTTTTCTTATTTCTCTGTTGTTCTTCCTTCTTTTTTGTATTGTACATTCGCGCAGCTAAATTTCACCTTCATTAGTTAGAGAAGTTTTTCTCCCTTTTTTTGTCCTTGTTCTTCTGGTTTTTCACAATTATCCTTCAATACATATTGATATATATATGTATGTTTTTTCCTCACTAGACTGTACATGTATATTAGTAATAGTAGTAATTGTTGTTGTTGTTGTATTGTTAATACTTTTTATATTGTGTTGTTATATACCATCATCGTTGTAGTCTTTGAACTCTCAACCCCAACACCCAACAACAATAACACCAAGAAGTTATAGAGTGTATGTAATTTTAGCTAGCTGTTATTCTGTAATATTATTCTGAGATAGAGGAGGAGGAGGTAATCAATTTATTAATTAGCTTATATAACATTCAATAAATCTGTAGTATTTGTAAATTATCAAAAGCTGTTTTATAAATAAATAACACACATGGAAGGGGTGTATTTGTTGTCGTCGTCGTTGTCATATGTTATGTGATTATTTACCGTTTTCTTTTTTTCTCTTTCCTTACTTCAAAAATAGCAAAGCAAACAACTGTGTTCCTCTCTTTTTCCCTCTCTGTGTATGTATGCATGTATGTGTGTGGGTACGCACAGTTATTTAGTTCAAGCTGCAATATATCTGTGCTTTTTCTTTTTGTATATTTCTCTGCACAAATCAGAATTTTTCTCCATTGGATGAGTATATATCTTCACACACACACACACACCTACATATAAATATGTATGCTCTTTAGCGAGAGCATTCTTGAAGAAAGAAAGAACAAAAACAAACAGTTTAATGCATTTCACACTCATTCACGCTTTAAGGTCTTTCCCCGTGTGTACGTGCGCGTGTTCAGCTCCTCCATATCTTGAACACGCACTGTGTGCGCGCGTGTCAAACAACCTTCAAATTTATATATATATATATATATATAATTCGGCAGCCTGTATTGTTATCTTGCTGTCCTATCCCATTTGTTTAGTGTTGCACACAAACACACACCTTTCTTTCATCATTCAAGTTACGCCACTGTTTTTTTTCTCTGCGTGTATATCTTGCTGCTTTGGTCTTTTGCTTTACTCCCTTTTGACTTTTGTTCTTGTTGGAGGAAACAATGATAAAAGAAATAATAATAATATTTTTTGTTTTCTTAGTCAATTTTCTTTAGAAGGAGTGGGGGGATGTGTGTTCTCCATCATGCTTCCTTGTTTTTTCTTTTCTTTCGGTGTTTCCAAATGTGACTCATCTCTACGCGTTCATAGTCCCCCCTACCACTACTAATATTACTACTATCGTTACCATCACCGACGACGCCATTATATTTCTGTGTTGCAAGTTTATGTTTCTCTCTTGATTTTCTCTGTTTCCCCCCCCTCTCACTCTCCTTTATCTAGTTGTTATTTTTGTCGTTCGTTTAATATTTGCTCAGTTTATATTTCTTTGTTTTCTTCTCTTGTTTTGTTCTGTTTTGCTTTTGATGAAGGTGTTTCCTTCACATCAGTCATTATACTACTAACGCCACTACTACTACGACTACAATTAGTGGTTAAGTTGGTTTGAATTTTTTTGTTTTTTGTTTTATTAAGTGAGTGTGAGTATTCAGAAGTCTGATATGCTAAAGCGCGTTATTCAGTTCGTTTTCATGATGCTAATAATAATATCATAATAATAATAATGACAAATAAAAGAAATATATCTGACAACCATTTCATGTTGTGTGTTGTTTTTCTCTTCTCTCGTAAACAGTTAACCTCATAATATAAGAGTGGAAGACATGAAAAGATTAACTGTCTGCCTGCACTCTATCTCTCGTGTGAAGTAGTATAATAAGGTGAGTAATATTGGGGTTAGGCGTCGGCTGAGTGCTAGGTAGTTGGGGGTGGGTGGGTGGGTGGTGGGGAAATCAGTCGACTGAGATGGTTAGGACACGTGTCAATGAAATCTACAACAGTTAGTCTAAGCCACGTAGGAAGATGTAGACTTCCTGGTCGGGGTCCTCGGGACAGTAAAAACCAATGAGGGCTGGAAACAATTGGTGATATGGCTTAAACTCGTCGTTCTCAATGGATGGCGCAGATGCATCCACTCCTTGTGACTTATGATTTCCAATGAAACTATATTGTTCTTCGTTATTACTATTCCTTTGTCTCACACTTCTGTTTACTGTCTCTATTGTGCATTTCTTCTCTTGCTTTGTGTGCTACATAAAGGGGGTGTGGCGACTTGAACTGCCTCACATCAGTGCAAAGTTCTATGTCGAAAACAGACAGATAGACAATCTCATATTATACAGGTCAGCGTAAACTATTCTGTGTGAGCCTACTGGTCTTGCTTTTCACGTACATAATATTAGAATTACAGTCTTTGAGATTTAACACTTGTACTCCACAAATTGAGGCGAAGTTTTGCTCAGTATATGTATATTTTAAAGTCTTTACCACTAGGAATACGTATATAGATAGAGGAGATTGTCAAATTCTGTGAATATTCGTGATTCGGTAACATTTAAGTTCTATGGGTTGTTGAAGGTGCTCTAGTGTGGTGCGTGTATCTTATCCTCCAGTCCAGTTATATTTATTCAATGCCCAACCCTGAAACAGGTTAGTCAGAGCAACAACTTGGTCTTTAGAATCGAATGTAGGTTTCAGGATTGGTTTCGTTAAACTGAAATGGTGCCTGCTTACTTAAATATGGATAGTGAATTAACAACCCTCTTTGTTTCACATGCATTTATCCACTGACCCCATAGTATAGACTGGTGTCAATGTCGTACCAAGAAGTGGTGCCGAAGGTGTATTACTCTACTGAACACCTCATTAATGCAGTCGTTTTTTTACTGTCCGGTTAGATGTTATACTGTTTAGAGAAGTGTTGTATTCTCATCTACGCTTGCATTACCGACGGATGGCACTTTGGATAAACTTAAGCATGAGTCCCACTAATGTTTGACTGATTTCAAACAGACGTTCTCAACAAATATCGTAGTGCTATCTGGTGACTTGAATGCACAGATCATGTGCTTAGGTTTAAAGGAGAGTTGTGTAAATGGTCATTTGGGACTAAACGATTACTGGTCTGACAACTGTGCCTTTGAGTAGGTCAAAGCCTACTTCGTGTCCTCCCGCTGCGACTCTAATCTGCACTCGAATAGATCACGTTGTTATCAGCTACCAAAGCGTGAACCAAGTTTCTTTTGTGATTAGGTGGTGAATATAAACGTTCTAAACAGATTCAGGTAAGCAGATCGATCACTTAGCATTATAGAAAAATATCAAACCATACTGGAGTCAAGACTAACTGATTACCACTCATAGATTATAGAAAAGCATTGGTTGCACTTACAAAACACCATTATGATGTCGAGTAAAGCCGCTTACATTCTCAAGCAACACACTTGTAGGGACTGCTCGTTCTCTGCGAGTTCATTGCAGCTTCTTCATATTCACATCGGTCCATCTCAGCTAACAGCTAGTACATCAAACTCTTATTTGTAAGATCGAATAGTGCCTACGTTACGGACCACGAGGTTTTGGTCAAAAACTGGTAATGGAATGGAAGCGACAGCTACATTAGCCAATAGTTAGAGTCTATTGCCACTGTTCACATCCAGCCGATGGAGTTAGATAAGACTGTCTAATATCTCCGTTTCTCTCTGAAGAGTGTGTCAAATTTTAGTGTGGAACTGCTGGCTCGAGAATGATTTCTACCAGAAGTATCCAGGCGGCATTTCCTTACTGTGTGATAACTGTCGATGCTAATTACATGAAATCAAAGTACAGCATCTACCGTCCCAGTGTTCGTCGAGAAGATTCACACTTTTGGAAACATTATCATCCTCTTTAGAGTTCAAAAAGTCTGATATGATCTAACTGATATGATACAAGGTAATAAGCTTCTTTCCTTTGTCATCAGAATATTCGTAACTTTGTATTTGTTAGGCTTAGTACGAAAGAACAGCTGATCGTTCGCCAATAGGGTGTTTTGTTGATTTGTAATTTTCATCAGATATTTACCTTATGCTACATAGATCTTATTGTGATAAGTTAGTTTCCAAAATTCAAGTTATATCTGTTTCAATTTTGTTTGCCTTGATTTCTCTCCTTTCTATTCAATTAAATTACAGTTGTTGACAATCATTCTCTCCACTGACGTTTCATTTCTGGTTGTTTTGTTTTTTTACTATTCCATATATGTAACTTTATCAGTAGTATCATACACAGCGTTTAAATAGGTTAATTTTAGTAGTCACGTTTAATTATAACCCTTGCTTGATATATGTGGTTGTTAGAAGAAGGATTTATTAGAATCAATGTTCGAAATCAGTAGGCACTGTAGTATTGCTTTCATAACCACTCATATACCTAAGAAAGTTCTGTATTTCTGAAATTCTGTTCTGTTAACTAATATCAGTTGAATTAATAAGCTGTTTGCATCTAAGTTAACTTCTGCCATAACTTCGCACGTTAAACACAAGTTACTACGTTTTTGTGCAGGTTAAGGAAGTCAAACAGACTTTCTTATTTCTACTACTAATGACATCTTACTGAAGATATTGACAAGAAAAAAATTGTCTGCAGTGTTCATATAAAAGTTTTTTGGTTTTTGGATTCTGTACATCGAAATACTGATAGCTGAATGTGGTGTACGTAACGAATAGTGACGTTTTAAACTACGTTCTGTTTGTGCGTCGGTGGCACAGTGGTTAGCACTGTCACTGATCATGCACATGGTCCAGGATTCGATCGTCTGCCAATACACACCTGATATCAATGGTCGGCCTGCAAAATTTGGGCTACGATATCGCATCCTCAGAATTCCATACTTGTACCAAAAATAAGTTATGGAATCAAGCTACAGTAAAAATTGAAGTGTTGGTTTGTAGGGATGTGATTGGTTGCAGGATTTCATCATGAGCTGAAATCGCTTAGAGAACCATTGGAAAACCAGCACTGGAGTACTGCAAGACAGCTGTTTCCGACGTCCTAGCTTGGGACTCTTCAACACCACGCACCCACCACCCGCGTGAGAACCCAGGACCTTCTGGTTACAAGGTCAGCGAGCTCATAGACCAGTAAGCCACTGGGACCCGATCCAGTTACATGGCAACCTCACAAACCATTCAGCCTCTGAGGCACTATCCGATATCCCATTGGTATACACTCGTCACGACTTCTCACTATAATTCCAGGTAGCATCTTGCATCCTGAGAGTTGCTGAATGGTATGTGAGATCACCTTGTAACATGGGCGTCGTGGGTTCGAACCGCGACTGGTGCGTGCTGATAAAGAGTTCCAGACTAGTACGAAACAGTTGCCCAATGAATTGCTAACTCTGATGTCAGTTCCGTGGTCGAATCTGTGACTAGTCAAATCCCTAAAAAAAACCATCACTTGAAAATGAGTATATATTTATTGATTTTTACCTGATTTGAGGATTGAAATTTTCCAAAGATTATTATTATGGAAGTTAAATTAATTCACTAAGTTTCATTTGTGAAACAATGACTTTTAAAACAGCCATTCTCCGGAGCTGTGGACTTACCATGTATTGGTGTAAGGAATTTTCGTGTCCTAAACTTAATCGATATTTTTAATTCATCGCTAAATATATTTTCCAACATTTTCAAGTTATTTTCCCTGATATATATTTCAGTGTTTCTATAGTTGATTCGTAAGGGTTAGTTTTGGTTTTACGAGTTGATCACCGATTGATATCAGTTGGAGAACCATTGAAAACAAACAGGAAGTACTGGACAGCCAGCTGTGTCATCCTAGTTTGACACTCATCGGCAGTAAGCACCCACTGCGAGCCAGGGTTCGAACCCAGGACCTTCCGGTTATACGGCCAGCCAGCTTGTATACCATTCAGCAACTCGGACCTAATTCCTCAATGACCAACCAGCCCATTAATTCTAACTTCTACCAATTCGTGATGAGTTTAGCGCGACCCCAACCAATGTCATCGGTGGGATATTCATCCTCCCACACTTGACTGGATGAGACTCACTGGTTACGACTTCTCACTAGAACTCCAAGAAACTCCACTCTGTAGCAAGTCACTAGCATGCATCAGATTAATTTTCTATAGTTTGGTTTCTATGGGTTAGTTTTGTTTTTACGTGTTGATCACTCAGTGATATCAGTTGACTTGCTACAGGATGGATTTTCCTGGAGTTCTAGTGAGAAGTCGTGACCAGTGAGGTCCATCCAGATGTCACGTGTGAGGATGGATTTCCCAATGATGACATTGTTTGGGGTCACGCTAAACTCATCACGAATTGGTAGAAGTTAGAATCCCAGGGTTGGCCATTGAGAAATTGGGTCCCAGTTGCTGAATGGTATAGAAGCTAGCTGGCCTTGTAGCCGGGAGGTCTTGGTTTCGAACCCTGGCCCGCAGTAGGTGTGTATTGCCGATATTTCAGTGTGCTGACTGAGTCTTTCTTTCCTATTCATCACACTTTTCTAATTATAGCTTAACATTCATATAGGTATTAATGAAATTTGAGTAACACATCAGTAAAGTATCAACTTGAGTCTTTCTCACCTGACAGATACAGAATATGCAAGTATAATTAGTTTCAGCACACTAAAAATTAGTAATAAAAGGCTTTTTAAAATCCATTGTACTATCCAATGAGCTTATTACTCTTCTCATTCATGACCTTATTTATTATCGGTTGAACTGAAACATTTTGATCAGCAGTTAGTTTATATAATTACTTCTGTAGCTAGTGTACTTTTATAAGTTTTGACATGAATGTGTTGTTTCACCTCAGAGTCAAGATATAAAAATCACAAAAAGGTAAACATACATCCAACCAATCTGTTGTGTGAGGTCAAAAATAGGACTTAACTGGTAAAAGGTAGTACTCAGCTGTATTGTAGCTCATTGAAGACTAAAAATAGCACTCGTCTGATGACTTTAGATCGATAAAGAGAGTAAACAGTCTAATAACTAGTGTGAAAGTTAACTATTGATTCGATAAAGAAAGGAAGACGATTGGCTAAATGAGACCTATTCAAACATCAAATTCACTATGGGATATGAACATAATAATGAGTTCAATTTCCTGGTTCTAAATGTAGAAAGAAAACAAACCAAGGTACGATAGAAAAGTGGATCTATAGAAAAGAAACCTGGACTGGGCAATATCTTCAATATAACAGCTTTTGTCTCATAAGCTATAAACGTGGATTAGTGTGGACTTTGCACAACAGAGCCAGGAAGTTATGTTCACCAAACAAACAAGGTTGAAGAAGAATTAGATTTCGTCGAGAGATGCCTAATGGAAAATGGATACCCAGAGGAATTTATACAAAAGTATAGCAGGAAAAAAGAAAAGCACCCAACTGTAGAAAAGAAGCAAGTGTTTATTTGTCTCTCATTGAAAGTAGATGCAGTGTCACAAAAGATTGCCGAAAGACTGAAAGGTGCAGGAAAACTCATAACATTATACAGCACCACTTCTATATGCCAATCAAAGCCTGATAAATACCCTGCTGATGTCAACTCAAACTGCGTTTATGAATTCACGTGCACTTGCTGGAGCATGTACATTGGAAGGACGGATATAAGGGCTACTATCTGGTTTTCTGAACATATTCCAAGAAATCTGTGCCTGGAACGAAGCAAATATTCTCAGAGTGCAACTACCAGAGATATTGTTGATACCGGATATCTCGTAGACATTTCTAATTCCTTCAAAATATTAAATATACAAAGGACAGCAAATCTACTACGATTTCCCGAAGTGATAGAAATCAAACGATTCAAACAAACCAGACTTATGAATACAGAAAGAGAGTGAGATTAACCTCTCACTATCTTGGTAACTGAATTTGATTACATTAATTAGTCATCTAATTCAGTGATCTCAAATCACTGAACAAATCTTAATCTCATAAACTGTAACCGCTTTTGTGTTTTGAGTTCCTATGTGAACCTACAAGCTAACTGTCTGTCTGTCTGTCTGTTTTCGACATAGAACTTTGCACAAATGTGCGGAAGTTCAAGTCGCCACATTCCGTGTAGCACGCGAAGCAAGAGAAGAAAGTACAAGAAAAGCAAATAGAAACAGTGAGCAGAGGTGTGAGACAAAGGAGTAATAAAGAAATACAAAACAGTTTCATTGGAGATCATAAGTCACAGGGAGTGGATGCATCTGCGCCACTGAGAACGATTTTGAGCCATGTCACCAATTGTTTCCAACCATAGATTTTTGCCGTCCCGAGGACCCCAGCCTGGAAGTCTACACCTTCCTACGTGGCTAAGACCAACTGTTGTGGGTTTCATTGACTGATGCCAAGTTTTTGTTTGACCGCCGCTAGCTTTTTTCCAGCCTGACCCTATATCCGCTAACATTGCTCGTCGAGGGAGGCGATGGCTTGGCATACGTAACACATGTCCTAACCATCTCAGTCGATGTAGCTTCACGACTTCGTCGATTGATTTCCCCTGTTTACCTAGGACTCTACGCCTAACCTCCATGTTGCTCACCTTATTATGCCACTTTACACGGGATATAGAACGCAGGCACCTATGATCAAAGACAGCTAGTCTTTTCATGTCTTCCACTCTGAGTGGCCAGGTCTCACAACCATAAAGGAGGACGGAGCGGACTGATGAGCAGTACACCCGCCCTTTTGTCGATAGTCGAACATCTCGTCTACGCCAGAGTCGGCGTAAACTAACAAATGCGAAACGAGCCCCTTGTATTCGTGCTGAGATTTCGTCAGAGATCAGCCCGTTGGGGCTGATGGTACTTCCCAAATAAGTGAAGCGGTCAACGTGCTCTACCACTTCACTTCCTATTTCTAAACTAGGAGCCAGTGTAGTCCAGTCCTGTAACATCATCTTGCATTTGGCGGGAGCGAATCGCATGCCAAACATTCGTAGATTGCTGTTCAAGGTGTTTAGAAGACTCTGCATTTCGTCAGCGTCTTCGCCTAGAAGGACTATATCGTCTGCATATTCCAAGTCAACGAGATTATTCCCAGGTAGCAAGCTAACAGTGTTCTGTTAATCAATTTTTTCTGTTTTCTGTCTTACCCCTCCCCCTTCCCCCTCGCCTCTTTTCAACTTTACAAGCGTATGAATTGATGATGAAAACTTAGACTAAAAATTGTAATGCTTTCATTTTGGATGAGTCACTTTTATAGTATCTCTTTTCTACTACAACTCAAACATCAAAGCATGTTGTTATCATCTACATAACCATTGTAATTTCAGATAGTCTACACCAGAACCTGTGAAATAGAATGATATCATTTTATACTGTAAATTTAGTCTTCCTTTCTTTATCGAAATTCATCAAGGGGACCAAATGTATAAAACAGCGTTGCTTGACTCCAAGTGAATGGTAAACAAATGTCGCCAGATATTCAATAGTATGTGAATTCACCTCACAGTAGTAACCAACACTAATTGTCTAGTCATCGATTTTAATCTGAATCTGTCAACCAAGTATGTAATATGGTCAGTCACTTAGATATGGGACATTAGGCTTATATTAAGATTAATTGTAATCTCTACGTTCCTCGTTTATAACAGTTGAGGTGTGTGTGTGTGTGGTTGGCTTTATTGTGGGTGGATTTTCGACTGAATAACATATTGTAACATGAAGTGGGGGATAAGGAAATGTGAATTTTATAAAATATCGAGTACATTTCTAAAATTCATATATGTATATGTAGACTAATTATTACATTAATAATAATAATAATAACAATAGTAAAGCTTTGATTACTCTCAAGTCTGTGTAGAGGTCAACAGCACTCAGCATGAAAATGAGAATAAGATCCGGATTTTCAACTCCAATGTGAAGTCAGTGCTACTCACTATACGGATCAGAGACTTGGCGCGTCATAAAGAGCACCTTAAACAAACTACACACCTTCATTAACACGTGTCTTCGGTCAACACTCAAGATCAGATGGCTGGCCAGAAGAGATCATCAACAGGAATGGATCTGTGGGTGCAAACCAACCAACCAGAAACCGATTGTGAAACAAATAAGCGGGAAGAAATGGAGATGGATTGGCTGGCTATACTCTGAGGAAGCCATCAAGTGACATCACTAGACAAACCAATGCTCGAGTGGAACCCGAAAGGAAAGCGGCGAGTTGGTCGTCATTGTTAGGGTGACTTGGAGGAGGTCATGTGAAGAGGAGATGCAACGTGTAGGCAGACTTGGAGCGGGGTGAAAACGTTGGCAGTGAACCGAACACAATGGAGACGCGTGGCTGAAGCCCTATGTTCCTCTAGGAATTAAAGGATATAATAATAATATAATAATTTCAGACAATATATGAACACATATTACAGAGATTTTCAGCGTATTTGGTTCCAGAATGCTTCCTTTTCATAAAGAATATACATGCAAAGCGATAATCTGAAGTACATCACATGTCGTAGTGCTGCTGTATATTAGGAGAGGAACTGTGGAGGCCGAGAAATATCAAATTATACGTTCATTGTAGAATAGTAAAAATAATGAATTCACAGCAAATCATGGTTGGTTGTTACTTGAGAAACTACCTGGTTCAGCACTCAATACAAGCGACACTTCTTCCTTCTCCACCTTCTCGCTTTCCACATTTGTCAATCAACTCTGGCTCGCACTTGATCCGTACACCCACATTCGGATCCTTTGCTTCAATCTGCTTTTCTGTCCTCCAGTACCCTCGGGCCGTTGGCATACTCTTATGTGGAGTGAGCAACTGTATACCCCAAAAAAGGACTACTTCATCACTACAGTTCCACAATGTTATTATTTTACAGCATTCTTCATTCAGCATCAAATTCTGACCTTCACTGTTCATTTTGAAGGTTCGTGGTTAAGCAGTCACTCCATTTACTGTTACGTTCGGTCATTCGTGCACGATCCCTAGCTAGTTAAGCAATCATCATCGTAGTACGATTCTAATCCCGAAATATATCTCGTATTTTGGACGATCAATCTGATATTCTGATTTATCTTTGGTTTAAGTAGAACAAATAATTTAGGAGTTAGACGATAAGAAGTTGCGTTAGTACACAGCGTATCTTGCTCAAACGTTGACGTTCTTTCATCACCTATACTTCACAGTGATATATAAAGTTGCGTGATACCTCAAAAAAGAATTCCGAATACACCATTTATACATGAACTAATCACTGACTATTCATGATACAAAACCAGGCCTTTGCGTACAAAAGCGTTACATGTACTCATTCACCTCACCGTGTCCATAGTCAGTCGTAACATAATTTCATACATTTATTCCCCTTAATGAATTTGAACAAAGAAAGAACTACAGTTTTTACAGAATAAAATGCTACCATCTATTTATTTCGTTGCCTTCTCGTCAGCTGCTTACACGCCAAAGACATTCACTATTGAATATATCTACAAAACACACAATTTTAACATACTTGCACAGAGTTCATTTTAAACAAAAATCAATCGATTAATATACGCATACAGTAATAATACATACATATATATATCATATATGTAATATTAAACACTATTCCGAACAACAATAATAATCATACACAATGGAAACTTTTCAGCATTTTGCATTCACATGAAAGGGAGATGAAAATATCCAGTTACCAGACAGGACAAAGAAAGACTGATAACCGCTCCTTTCTAAACGCAAAAATCAGGTATCAGGCGCTTGATGGAAATGACTTCAGAAAACTTAAGGAGAATTGCCTTAAGGTCATTTGCCTATCGATAATTTTAAACGACTTTTCGACGTCCACTTCATGACCCGTGTCAAGTAGATGTCTGGCGATGGCTCTGTTGAAAGCTTTTTAGTACATGTTCAGAAAATTGTAAATATGCCCTTCCTCATTCTGTCCTTCCAGTATAACTGCTCCCACAGATACATGTAAATTTGTATATACATTTGGGGTTTTTAACATGAGAAGGATTGACATCTATTGATTTTTGATAGCACCAAAGACCAAGTTGTTCGATAAACGGGAACGAGCTTAGCTGCAGGATAGGCTATGGCTAGTGATGTACTCAGCCTTCTGTTGATCATCGCTGCAATGTTTTCACCTTTATAATCAAGCTGAATGTAGATTGGCTTTTTTCCCACTGTGATTTGTTTAACATTTGTGACTTCAGATCTTCCATACTTGTTGGTGAACCTTTGAGGGTACCCATCGCTCGTCAACATCTTTCCAAGGAACTCAAATTCCTCCTCTAGTTTCTCCATAGAGCATATTCTCCTCGCTCTATAGTACAGAGTCTTGACTCGTATTGGTTTGTAGGGATTTGTTTGGTTACAGGATTTTATCATGAGCTGACATCAGTTAGAGAACCATCGGGAGACCTCTAGGGAGTATTGCCAAACAGCTGTTTCCTACGTCCTAGTTTGGAACTCTTCGTCAGTATGCACCCACCACCGATGTTCGAAATAAGGACCTTCTGGTTTCAAGGTCAACGAGCTCGTAGACCATTAAGCTAGTGGGACCAGCCCATCCAATGGCCGATGCATGAATTCCAACTTCTGCCAATTCATGACATAGCGCGACCACTAGCCAATGTCACCGCCAGCAAGTATTTTTCCTCATACCCGACCTGCTGCACCCTACTAGAACCCCAGGTAACTACCTACCTGAATAGGGCAAGTCGCTAGTGAGCGTCTCATTGATATTCAAGTATTGGTTTGTAGGGATTTGATTGGTTACAGGATTTCCTTTGGCATACCAGTTATTCGAATGTGAACATTTGACTGCTGGCTCTATAAACCTAATGGTAAAGTAAACCACATGTACAACCTTGGCAATTATTAATTAGCCTAACTTACCCTTCAATATTATCTGCCCATATTTATTTTGCATTTATATATTGAACTGAAATTCTTTACACATTCATTGATATGATTTACAGTCTTAAATGTGGTTGTTTTCATTGTATTTCGATGACAGACAATCAACAAACAGAAATATCCAATATTTCATCATGAACTGACATCGGTTAGAGAAGTATTGGAAAATCAGTACTGGATTACTGGACAGTTGTTTCAGACGTCCTAGTTTTGAACTCTTCAGCAGTACGCACCCACCACCAGAGTCCGAACCCGAGGATCTTCCGGTTTAACAGGTCAGCGAGGTCGTAAACCATTAAGTCACTGAGACCCACTGATCCAATGGCCACCTGCCACATGGTACTGTCATATAGCCAACTGTTGAATGAGGTTGATAAAGAAAGACTTGGGGCACTACACACCGTAGTGTTGAAGTAGTCTCCGAAATTACTTCTCCCATCAACCCTGTCTTATATGCAGCCATTTATTATTCCATGAAATGGCCAATTGTTTAAACTAATTTGGTCATTAGTTTTATATTATGCTAAAGAACAGGAACTCACGGCATATCTGATGAATATTCAGAGGCTTGCTATAGTTTTTCCCAATGTTTTTAGATTAAAATTAAGATTACTTCTAATCGCTGAACATTTTTCGATCATATATATATATATATATATATATATATATATATATATGCATTATTTCTACATAATTACAAGACAGAGAGAGAGAGAAAAAGGATAAGTTAGAATAAATCAGCCATTAAACTAAATGGAATCAATTTATTTTTTCTGATGGACAGAAATCTGATAAGGAATTAGTAAACTTAAGTGTTTGCCTAGATCAGTTATTTATGATTTTTGGTAATTTCATTTCTTACCAGATGGTTATCAAATGAACTGACACACGCACACATACACACACACGCACACTGGAGGAGATTGGCTAAATTGATAACCATTCATAATTTTAGGCTTATTGGCTAGCTCATCACTATTCAAGAGGTGACTACCACTGAAGCTCAAGTCAAGTCAAAATGTCAGCAACTGATTTAGTGTATTTACACTCCCAGTAAACTATGCTGAGATTTATATGTATGCAAACAGAACGAATAATGCGTTGATGGTACAGAGATAGAATGCTCGCCAACCACGCGTCATGTGGTTCGGGATTCAGTCCCTCGTCACCAACACACTCCTTTACCTCGCTAACCTAGTAGTAAGACTGGTAAAAAGGGAAGGTTGGACATAAGGCTAGCAATCCTGTTCCGAAAAAGCAGACACCACTACTAACGAAACTTTAAGTCTCTATCCTGAAGCCCTATATTCCTTTGGGAAGGAAAATGAATAATAATAGATAGAATGAATGGTGCAGCATAAATTTCGTATTTTCGATAGGAAAGAAAGAATCAAAATAAAAGGCGGTAGTCATAATGGATTCGGCGAAATTCCATCAGCAGGAGTAAAGATGGATAATAATTCATTGTGAACATTGCTATACCTCTGGCGGAGGAGATTGAGGTCTTTGTGCAGTAATAGCTTAAATGTCCTACTTCAGTGATAGTACATTTTAACATAAATGGTCACCTTTTATCATCTAGCTAACGGTGTGGTGAAGTTTCAAGACAATAATGCTCACTTTGGCTATATAAAAGATATTTAATTCATTCTATTCCAAAGGTTCTCATCAACTGCACACTACCTGAAATTACAATGGTCACATAAATGATAACAACATGCTTTAATGTTTGAGTTGTAGTAGAAAAGAGATACTATAAAAGTGACTCATCCAAAAATGAAAGCATTACAATTTTTAGTCTAAGTTTTCATCATCGATTCATACGCTTGTAAAGTTGAAAAGAGGCGAGGGGGAAGGGGGAGGGGTAAGACAGAAAACAGAAAAATTGATTAACAGAACACTGTTAGCTTGTAGGTTCACATAGGAACTCAAAACACAAAAGCGGTTACAGTTTATGAGATTAAGATTTGTTCAGTGAGTTGACATCACTGAATTAGATGACTAATTAATGTAATCAAATTCAGTTACCAAGGTAGTGAGAGGTTAATCACACTCTCTTTCTGTATTCATAAGTCTGGTTGGTTTGAATCGTTTGATTGCTATCACTTCGGGAAATCGTAGTAGATTTGTTGTCCTTTGTATATTTAATATTTTGAAGGAATTAGAAATGTCTACGAGATATCCGGTATCAACAATATCTCTGGTAATTGCACTCTGAGAATATTGGCTTCGTTCCAGGCACAGATTTCTTGGAATATGTTCAGAAAGCCGGATAGAATCCCTTCCTTCCGTGCTTCCAATGTACATGCTCCAGCAAGTGTACGTGAATTCATAAACGCAGTTTGAGGTGACATCAGCAGGATACCGATCGCAATCAAACGATTCACACCAACCAGACTTATGAATACAGAAAGAGAGTGAGATTAACCTCTCACTACCTTGGTAACTGAATTTGATTACATTTGATTACATTAATTAGTCATCTAATTCAGTGATCTCAAATCACTGATCAAATCTTAATCTCATAAACTGTAACCGCTTTTGTGTTTTGAGTTCCTGTGTGAACCTACAAGCTAACAGTGTTCTGTTAATCAATTTTTTCTGTTTTCTGTCTTACCCCCCCCCCTCCCCCCTCGCCTCTTTTCAACTTTACAAGCGTATGAATCGATGATGAAAACTTAGACTAAAAATTGTAATGCTTTCATTTTGGATGAGTCAATTTTATAGTATCTCTTTTCTACTACAACTCAAACATTAAAGCATGTTGTTATCATTTATGTGACCATTGTAATTTCAGGTAGTCCGCAGCTGATGAGAACTTGTGAAATAGAATGATATCATTTCATACTGTGAATTTCGTCTTCCTTTCTTTATCGAAATATATCAAGGGAACCAAATGTATGAAGACATATAATTCAATTTTAGATTTTTCCATCGATTGATTGGACCGTATTGCTCGGTCTCAGGTTGACATGTCGGCTTCTTATGCAGATGCTTCGACAGTATCTGGGCATGTTATCAGAAGTTGATTGGTGGATGGTGACTATGTTGTCAACCTGAGACCGAGCACTTCGTTTCAATCAATTAAATGATTAATATGACGCGTTGCACAAGAGGTGGCTCTCATGGTCCAAGTGGTCTATTGGATAACACTTTTACGTTTGAAGCTCTGGTCACTGGGTTCGAGCCTTGGTGAGAACACTATCACTCAGTGACTGGGGAATGCAGATACATTCAGCTAGCTGACGAGTCAATCCGAAATAGGACGAAATGAGCGTTGTCCTGGATTCCACTGCTAGTCACCATCCACTAATTAACTTCTATACAAAAATCAATTGACTAAACCTCTAGTGGTGAAGCAGTAACTCATCTATGTACTTAATGAGTTACCATTCAGTATGTTCCCTTGTATTTACGATTTTTACATCCTATGTTCCTACATTTGCACATTATTTACTTGAGAAGTGACGTGGTAATTCAATAGGAGACTTACTTCCCTTGCATAAGAGTTTACCTTCATCTTTTATTATATATTCCTATTAAATGTAGCTAATCATCATGTTAGATTCCCATTGAAAATCAATAGCAATCATTTATTTTGGTGCAAGTACGGAATTTTCAGCATGTGATATCGGTAGCCCAAATTTTTCAGGCCGACCAATTGATATCACGTGCGTTCGTCGGTAGGGGATCGAACCCCGGACCATTTGCATAGTTGACGAGAGTTCTGACCGCTGTGCCACCGACTCGCCGACACTGTTTTCATCGGTAATGATTTCAAAGCTTTTTTGAAATGCTTGAATTCCTTGCACCTTTTCTGAACCAAATGGAAAGATAAATTGTTATGAAAAATATTGAAATACCTCCTCTCTTCTCCGGTAAATTTACTAAGTTTAATTTATATAATGATTCAAAGGAAAATTTATGCTCCAGTAGTTCTTCTCTCAGTTGCTTTGACTATGAACAACACCAGCCGTGAGTGACTACAACTGTACTGAACCCATATTCAACATTAAATTGTTAAAGCAAAGCGGACCAATTATCGTACAACATACGGATAAAATAGAATTATTAAACACGACACAATCCCGGTCATGGAATGAAATAAAATGTTTAGAGAATAAGAGAAGAAAGGCTGTAATGGTGAAATCATTTCAGACTATCGCAGCATAGTTGTTACTAGTGCCAATAAGCTAAATCAGTTCTTAATCCTGTAGAAACTGAATTGCCTCAGTGAAAATGAATGACGTAAGATAACTGACGGGACTAAGTAGAATTCAGCTAAGATTGTATAAGAGTCAGGTTGACAACATTGTTAAGATGGGGTAGTAATTTGATCCAGGAGGCGGTAGAAAAAAATAATACAATTTTTAAAAAATTCGATGTTAAGACAAATAAGGTCTATTGTAGATTTAGCGACTAAACAAACTTCTTTTGCATGCAGAGCTCAGGTTTCAATATGTGAATCACTATTGCTTCGGCCGTTTGAATTATGTTGATTCTCACTCGTGTGGCAAGATCCCCACGTAGTCTGTAGATAACGTTTAAAGTTGTTTTGTGGGTTTGCTTGGTGCCTTGATTCTATATGGTATTCTAGAATAGAACTTCAATGGGATCTTTATTCTCCTTTATAAAACCATGATTGTGGATAAGTGTTCGATGATACGTTTGGATAGCAAACTCTAGTTACTGCCAGCATGCCTAATTCCTTACAAGAAAGATGAATCGGTAGATACACATTGATGAGGCCGACAGTGGTGGTAGCTTATCCTTCACATTCATGCTAATCACTGGTTTCGTAGAGAAGGTGAACGGGATAGGCAGTTTCTCAGTGTTTCTGATAATAGGTCTTCACTGAATCGCATATTCCTGTAGAGAAGTCTTTTAGGAGCAGAAAGTGTGAGTGGATTTAGTGGTTCAGGCTTAGTGGGTTTTGTGATGAAACGTTTTTGGGGTAGCACCGGGTACTCAATTTTTTGTTCTTGTTTCTAATTGTATTATTTTCTTACCCCCCCCCTCCTTATTAAATGTCTTCCTCATATTATCACTGCTGTTAACTTGAGACTTGTTCAATGTGAGCTGAAATCTTACTCACTCCTTTCCATCATATTACGTCATTAAATCAGCTGCTGACATTTTGATGTGCCAGCTATTCTTTTTGACTTCAGTGATGGTTACCCTTTGAATACGATGAGGTAATAAGCCTTTAGTTAGGCATGGTTATCCATCTAGCCAGTGTTTTCATTTTACGAGATATTTTCAAGATAAATTCGCTTACATCGGAATTATATAACCATTTGTTTAGAGATGAAATAACCAAAAAAAACCAAGAAGAACTAATCAAGACAAATTAAGTTGGAATGAAATTTTTTTTTGAGTAGTCCAATCAAGAAATAGTGCTAGTCAAATTAAGTCTTCGATAATTGATCTACGCGACGCAGAAAAATACCAGCTTTCAAGATAACTGAAATCTTTTGTCAGTGGCACAGTGGTTAGGACTCTCCCTGACCATACAAATGGTCCAGTGTTCGATCCTCTGCCGACGTACACTTGATATCAATAATAATGATAATGATAATTTGCTTTATTCCAAAAACAGGACTAATGATACAGCAAGGAATTTTCAGCATTCAGCACAATATTGCATCTAATTTACTCAAAAAAACGACTAAAAGTATAATAAAAAAAACATTACATAATGATAAAACGATTGTTACAGCAGCTACATAGCAAATTACTGCATGCAATACGGAGAAAAATATGCATAAAGTATAAAATTGTATTAATAAAAGTAATAACCACTAAAATAAAATAGCAAAGTTACAATTAAACGATAGAAAGTGTGACACCATAAAATTACAGAAAGATGTACAATGAAAGGGTCGATTCACTGTGTTAATTACATAGCAACTTAAGTGTTTCACGTCTAACAGAGTCTTCGTCACATAAAGTACGGGGTAAATAGGGTATTGTAGAATTTCTATACTTAGTGGTACGAGCATATAACTTTTTATATTGACTTCTGGTCCTACCTGATGAGATACAAGGGGATAGTTGTGAATAAAGGGGGTGCAGAGATTCTGACAGTACAGCCTTTGCTCATTTTGTACAGGAATTTATGTGTCTCTTGACTATAGTATTGGCGAGCTCACGCAGTGGCAGACCACAAGCCCTACTCACAGAGTTTAATACTCTTCGTAATATGATATAGTCTTTTTTGAGAAGCCCAGGAAAGATTAATGGAGAGCAATAGAGTACAACAGGTAAAATACAGGAGTTTACAAACTGCAGAAGTAAAGGTTGGTTGATACCTGATTGTCTTAACTTTTTAATGTAGAAGGTAAGACGAAACATTTTCTTAGAGATAGATAAGATGTGGGATGACCATGAAAGGTCAGAGGAAAGAACTAATCCAAGGTATTTAATGCTTGACTTGGTTTCATGTTGAGGAACAAAGTGCCGTCTGACCTGCTAAATTTGGGCTGATGATATCACATGCTGAAAAGTTCATACTTGTACCAAAAAAAATACGGTGTGGAATCAAGCTATAATCAAAAATCAAAAGAAAAGTGGTACATATAAAACAAAGGTATTCAATGAAGAAAATTCTCTCCTTGACAATCTCGTTATTGTACGATTGTATAAGTATATGAATTAAAACAAACGATAACAAATAGTTTTTCTCCATGTATGTCTGTGTGTGTATGTATGTGTGTGTTAAAATTTGACAGTGAGCGGAAATATTCAAGATGCAATAATAATAATAATAGTCTATATGATTATGAATCACAGAGTGATTAGAAGCATGAGTAAATTTAAGAAGAAAGGTCATCACAAAGTTCAATAGACATGCCTGAATAAATAGATGATGGTAAGATTTAACTAAGTACACTGAGGAGAAATGTGAATATGTGAATATGTATCAGGTTCAAATGTAATAAATAATATGGGAAAATTAGATGAGTGAACTGTCATCAGTATCATGAAATAAATACAATAATGAGAATGCATAACAACGTCAAGTGAAACAAGGCGAAACAATAAGTAGAAGAACATGGAATGTGGGTGTGGATTAAGTAGCTTTGTGAATCACATGATAAAATGTAAGCCCTGAGAAGGAGACAGATTGTGCAGATTGTTTTTGTGTTAATATATTGCCAATACTTCAGCTACACAGTGCAAATGCACTCGTGCTCCTTTTTTGATAAACATTGGGGGACTTTGTAGACGATGTTAAAGGATACAAAAGATGCTTCGTGATCCCTACCTACTAAATATTAGTGGCTTGAGTGATTAATTGGGTCATTTGAATTTCCATCCAACAGAATGAATCATATTTTATCTAATTTTTATTGGTTTAATCATTTTCTCAAGTCCTTGGGTGGCAGAGTGCATTCACATAAATTTTGAATTGGCTTTCAAATTACCACTACTCACGTCTCGGAGACAAAGGAAAAATATCATATCTCCATGCTTCAGATCGAAGAGCACTGAATCAAGTGATATACTATATAACTCTATTTCATTTGAAGATCCTGGATTAAGAGCAAATATTATTGAGAAACTTACGTTGAGAATTTTGTAAATTGCTTAGATTTTTTGTCTAGAATCAAGTTGTCATTATTGTGGATCATTTAATGGCTTAATGGCCTCCGTCAGTCGGCTTCTTTCCCACCTGAGAACTTTGAAGGTTGTTTTCTTTAAAAACTACTAACTTCGTTGTCTCTTTTTGTCTTTGTTTTTCTATCAAGTTCCAGTTCCGATAAGTAGAGGTAATTTGCAGTAATTTGAATCAATAGTACTACTCAATTATCCCATGTACTGAGTGTGTTTTTTAAAATCTGTGTCCCTGTCAGAGAAGTTTTATTTTTTATAGGGTTCAAGGACTAAGGTAAACAATTATTGATTAGTCCTAGTAAACGTAGAATGATCACCTCATTATGTAGCCTACTGGTCACCTCTAGCTATTCAGTGTAATTACTTAGACCCAAGTAGTAACACGTCAGATGTTTATATTAACTTGAGATTGATTACACTAGAGTGTGATAAATAAAGATACACATACACACACCTTAGCCTTAAAATCATTGCTGGCATTTATTCAATTCAATGTAAACTTCAAGTTACATGACAAGACATCATCGAAGCATCTGTATGAGGAGCTAACATGTCAACCTTAGACCGAGCACTTCGGTCCAACCAATAAAGGAGAAGATCTAAAATTCAATTGAATAATTAATATGACCCGTTGCACAAGAGGTGGCTCTCATGGCTCAAGTGGTCTAGTGGATAACGCTTTGGCGTTTGAAACTATAAACACTGGGTTCGAGCCTCGATGGGAACACTATCACTCAGTGACTGGGGAATGCATATACATCCAGTTAGCTGACGACTCAGTCCCGAATAGGACGAAGTGGGCGTTGTCATGGATTCCACTGCTAGTCACCATTCCCAACAGTTGGTCATTTGCCGACAGCCTAGAATTACAGTGTTGAGGATATGCCAGTAGGGTCACTTGTGTGACCTTGTTTGAGGAGAAAGAGAACTAAATTCTTCTGAATGTTTCCACTATATCTGTTGTAAATCTCTGAAACACATTTTTATATTCTTTACAACCCCAGTGAAAAATTGGGCTTCATATTTCGAACTTTCAGTCAGAGTGATGTTATTTTATTTTTACAGAGTGAGACTGTTAGCCTCAAATCTAGTCTGCTCTCTTTTCTGAACTTAATATCAATAATTTTCAGTTATTGGTTTTGTAGGGATTTTTGTTTCATTGCATGGAGGATGTCATCATGAGCTGAAATCAGTTAGAGAAACACTAGAAAGCCTGGGAGTACTGGACAGCCGTTTCGTCCTGGTTTGGGACTCTTCATCAGTGGTTCTCCAAATGATGTCAGCTCATGATGAAATCCTCCATCCAACCAAACAATATCCCTACAGAACCAATACTTGGAAATTAACCTGATGCTCCCTAGCGACTGGCTCTATTCAGGCAGTTAACCTGGGGTTCTAGTGGGAAGTCGGGACCAGAAGGGTACAGCAGGTTAAAGATGAAGCAGTAACTCATCGAAGAAGACATTGCGAAATGGTCGCGCTATGTCATGAATTGGTAGAAGTTAGAATTCATACACTGGCCATTAGATCGTTGGGTCCCAGTAGCTCAATGGTTTACGAGCTCGCCTTGTATCCAGAAGGTCGTGGGTTCGAACCTTGGCGACGAGTGCGTAGTGATGAAGAGTCCGAAGCTAGGACGTAGGAAACAGCTGTTTGGCAGTAATCCAGTGCTGATTTCCAAATGGTTCTCTAACTGATGTCAGTTAATATCGACAAGTAAACTGGGCGACGTTTTGGGAGTTTGCGTCCGCCTGGAGTCGAACCTAGACGACGAGACGATGGGGTCCAAACCAAATTACTAGTCTGACACCCTATCAGCTAAGCTATTAGAAAATATGGTGAAATTTGTTTCTTATGCTGATCATGAGATACCAAATTATTTGATTGTGCGTCGGTTCAACAGCGGTTTGCTCGCCAACAATATAGGCTGTCCGAGGTTCGATCCCAGGCCGACGAGGCACTCCTTTACCTCGCTAAGCCAGTAGTAAGACTGGTAAAGAGGGAATGTTGGGCATGAGACTAGCAACCCCATCCTGTAAAAAATAAACACCACTGCTACCGAAACTTCAAGCCTCTAGCTTGAAGCCGTATATTCCACTGGGAACGTGAAGAAATAAAAAGCGATCATTTGATTACTGATAATTATTGTAGTAGTGAAGCTGACGGCATCGTTTCAAACTGTTTAATGTTATTCATCTTAGTTTATAAATTTCACAAGACTTCTTTGCTTTTGAACATTTCAGTCTTCATAGCATGCACTGAAGTAAATATTGTAAATGTAGACTATTCCTAAAATTTACAAAAGAATGGTTGCTGAACAAAGAATACTCTTTTCAATAACTTCATCATCAGGCTCCACAGTTATATATAAACATTATAGTGACTCAATGAATTAATGTTATGAACAACATTAATGTTGTTTAAATAACATCGAATCAATAATGTTATCGATGGATCACAGCTCAATAGCATCAACATAAAATAAGCTGAATGTCAGAAATGCAAATTAGGAAAGATAATATTACAAATTCATGAATTTCTAGTCTGTACTAAAAGCCAGCCGGCCAGGGCAGTAGTAGGGGTGAAAGGATACAGGGTTTGTAGTAGGGATTTAAAACACATGCCTTCAATGATTTAATTTTCAAGCATTCGTTTGTAGGGATTTGACTGATTGGTTACAAGATTTCATCATTAGCTGGCATTTAATTTTCATTCTGAAAGATGAGGTGTTTGCTTCACTTGTTTGTTTAAAAGAATACACAGCATTTTACCTTGAAGAGGTTCTGTCGATACTTTTTGGAGAGAATCCTTTGTCACTTTTATGAGAATTTTAAAATTTACTATAAGGATACCACCTAGTGTCAAATACCTCTCATAGTTAATATTCGTCTGCTTTCTAAAATGCAGTATAGCTTATAATGTTTTTGATGTAGTTGTGTTCTCTGGGCTGGATGGTTTTTCATTGCGAAGCTTTCATTGCCCTATTGGATAACATCTTCAGCGTTGAAGAAGAACAAGACAGTCATCCACCTGAGCTACAAATCGGTAAAACCGAAACTGTATAGCGAACGGACAAATGACCTTGAGCAACCAATCAAGTGACTCCGTACCAACCAGACGTACTTATGGATGCTGTACACCTTTTGCGTTGCAAATTCGCTTAAAAGACCAGTTACAGCAACAGCATATGAATCAGAAAATTCAGAAGTGTCTGAAGTGCAATGGTACCAATACTGCAGAGACATAGCATCGTGGAAAATGAACAGGCTGACTCGAGTACTTGGCGGAAGTGGCATCACTGTTCACGTGGATGAGACGGTAATGATAAAAAGAAAATATAATCGAGGGAGATTAAGTGCAAATCAGCAGTAAGTGTTGGAGATATATCACACCAACTTCCACAAAGGATACATTTATGCGATCCCTAATCGCAGTACAGATGTCTTATTGCCTATAATCTAGCGCTTAGTGCTGCCTGGGACAACTACTCATACAGATGAATGGAGTAGTTATAGTCAGTTATCAAATCTGGGCTACATTCATCAAGTCATCAACCATAAAAATGATTTCATCATTCCTTTCGATGACACTCACACTAATTCCATCGAAAGTTTTCAGAGTCACCTAAAAAAACGGATCAGATCTGTGAATGGATCAAGAAATGCAGCGATATACAGTTATCTCGATGAGTTTGTCTACAGGACTCGGTTTAACATAATCATCAGAAATTGGGAGATTTTTTTGGAACATATACCAGTACGTTATCCTTTGTACCTGTTTTTTAACATTGCATTACTTTAATGAAAACGATTTATTAAAATTATGCGCCGTTTTGATACAGCCTTCTGATTGGTCAAAGTTGTCGTTATCAAGGTCATTCGTCCGTTCACTAGGTAGTTTCGATTTGGGCTGCTTTATAGTTTAGAGTTACCCACATCTAGATTACAAATGTTCACTTCAGGTAACAATTTCCTCCTTCAGTTTAATACCTTGCTTATAACTCAGTCTGATTACCAATGTATATATATGCATAGTAGGTAGGTATTCTAAAGAAAGTGGTGCAGTTACAAATCTAAAAATACACTAACAATATACCAGTATTCTTTATTTATGTCTGCACATGATTATTATTATTATTATTATTATTGATATTCACGCTGGTAGACAGGTAACCCATAAATAGTATAAACTGATAAATATTATGCATTTATTGGTGAGTTTTCAGTCTAGTGTAAGTTCTATTTAGTTATATTACTGTTAAAGGAAATCGATTTTCAGTAATAATAAGCTATAGTATTGATATATTTTCAAATTTGTGAATCGATTCTTTACAATGATGCCTACAGTTGATGGACACTTGCCTGCTTGCTTGCTTGCTTACTTACTTAATAATGAACCTTTAGTGATTCACTGTCTAGACATTGGTCAGCTTTATACGAAAATATAACAGTGAATAGATGAAATGGATTCATGAATTGGAAAAAAAGGGTTGGAATATATTACTGTAAAATGAAGAAGAAATGAAGGACAGTTTGTAACGACTTTCGAGGAATTCAATGGCAAGTAATGGGGTACTTTTTAAGACACTGAGCTAAATTTACTAATGAGTTAATTATTTGAGAACAAGTAAAGAGTGTGTTTACATATCTACATATGAATGCATGAAGTTGGCTTTGCGTTCAAGAGTAGAATGCGTGACAACCATCCAGGTGATCTGGTTCACAGTAGATACACTCCTGAATCTCACTTATACCAGTAGTAAGCCCGGTAAACAGGATGAACAGGTTTTCCAATGGTTCTCTAACCAATGTCACCTCATGATGAAATCCTGTAACCAATCAATCAAATATCTACAAACCAATGCTTGAATTTCGATGAGATGCTCACTGGCGATTGGCCCTATTCAGGTAGATAGTTACCTGAGTGGGTTCTAGTGAGAAGTCGTGACCCGTAGTGTGCATCAGATCGGGTGTGAGGACAAATACCCGCCGGTGATGAATTGGCTAGCGGTCGCGCTATGTCGTGAATTGACAGAAGTTAGAATTCATTGGCCACTGGATCCGGTCCCAGAGGCTTACTGGTCTACGAGCTCGCTGGCCTTGTAACCAGAAGGTCCTGGGTTCTCACGCGGGTGGTGGGTGCGTGGTGTTGAAGAGTCCCAAATTAGGACTTAGGAAACAGCTGTCTTGCAGTACCCCCAGTTAGTTTTCCAATGGTTCTCTAAGCGATTTCAGCTCATGATGAAATCCTGTAACCAAACAGGATGAAGTTAGCAACCTTACTTCATAAAAAACACTAACGTTACTGAAAATTCTAAGCTCAGACTTGAAGCCCCATGTTTCGCTAAGAATGTTCCGCTAAACAATGAAATAGAGAGAGAGATTGAACAGTTAACGAACCGTTTTCTTTCTAGGTTATTTCCTAACTTGTTCAATTCACAGATTACCTGTGTTGTGATTGAATAAACCAAGTAGTGAGATTCAGTAATTGTCCTAGAAGAATAATGACAGTACTACTGTACCGCTACAGAAGGTAAGAGACGGAAGCCATGGTTTATTTTCTTCAAGTCATCAAACAATTATTATATATCTATACAGTTTTAGATTCTCTAACCAATCACACTCAGCATGTGATTTCAGTTTACATTTTTTCTGTTCATTTACGTTCCCAGTGGAACATAGGGCTTCAAGCTACAGGCTTGAATTTTCGTTAGCAGTGGTGATTATTTTCACGGGATTAGGTTGCTAGCCTTAAGCCCAGGCCAACCTTCCCTCTTTACCAGTCTTATTACTGGCTTAGCGAGGTAAAGGATTGAGTATGTGGTCGGGGATCGAACTCAGGACTACGTAGGTGGTCGGTGAGCACTCTACTGCTGTGCCACCGGTGCACCGCATTTCTATTATTATCAATATTATCTAGTTGACAATTCTTGATAAATACCAAGTTTCTTTCACTCACTGATAACTAATTTTTCACTTAACTGGTGTATTTGAACCGTAATGCATTTTATCCTAATTTAATATCTATCCTAGTATGTAGGGCGAGGAGGTGTTCTACTGATATTCGATGAATTCATTAAATCCTGCTTTATTAACCCTTTTTACTTGTTTTAAATTCGTATGGGGAAATAAATGTTTCAAATGTTCCATTGCTTTAAAGAATATTCCATTTGTGAATATCGTCTGCCGTGATAATTTTGACAACACTGGGTGGTCACTAGGAGGCAACCAATGGCATGTTTCTGGTCCTTTGTATCAGTTGTGATTCGATTTTATCAGTCAGCGATGCAAAGTGATCACCAAACTAGGTAACCCATCATCATGGCGTACTTTGAGTCGGTGTTAGAAGGTTCAAATCTAACACTGGAGTATACAGTAAATTTATTACAGTCCTACAGAAGATCAACCTTGAAACCAGCTAGCTCAGTCATAATGTCTTCGAATACAACATTGGTTTATGGAGGTTCAAACCTCCGAGGTAACATCAATTCCTTTAAAGTTTTCAGATGTACTCTACTGATGACTACTAGAAAGCATGAAACTTAGGTACACAGATTCCTACTGACTGCATCCATCTTCAGTTCTAAAACATCAGGTTGTCTGTCTTCTGAATAAAGAGTATTTAAATTTATGATTGACTGGAACTCGTATAATTATTCTACATCTTACATTAAACGACATGAAATAGAATGTTCAAATACACATTTGGTATTCTGTTGCTGATGCAGTGTATAACTGTGGGAAAAGTATTCTGTCTCTAACATCACCTAGAATGTTCAAATAGACATGTCGTATTCTGGTAATGTGATAAACTTCTTAGATGGTTTAACGAGTCTAAACCAATTATGGATAAAATTTTATTTTGATAAAATCACACAATCTAGTGTTATGCAGTAATATTTACTGATAACCACGTTGTGGGCACAATTTATCACTGCTCATAATCATATCAAGGCACTGACTCATACAACTTTCTTGCTTCATTTATAGACATGGATAAATTTATTCGACATTTGAATAAAATCAATACAAGAAAAAGCACATTCGAAAACGATATTAGTGTTATCAATAAAATGCCATAAGATGGGAAATAAGATGTTTTTTTTAATAATAAAATAAATTAATAACTTGCAAGAATATTATAATGTACGTGAATTAAAATACATTTCAACACTATTTATTATCCTCAGTCATCTATGGTAAACTTCTGCACAAGTACCGAGATCTTTTCATCAATCATAACCATTCTGCATCCATCTAAAACACTTTGGTTTTTCATAGAGAAGGTGGCTTCTGAAATCTATTATACCCGGTGGACCCAGTTAAAAAAAATAATATAATTTACAAAATACGTTGCAATAACTGTGAGTTAAGTCAACTGCATAAGTCAAACTAGTAGATCAAGAGTATTATGATTATCAGAAGATAAGAATTTAGTTGCTAAGGTTAAAATGATTAACCACACGAAGATAAGCAATTTAGAAAACAAAAACACCCAGCAATTACACTGCATGCATTAATACACAACCAAACAATAGGGTGGGTGGGACAGATTCCATTATGGGTAAATTTTGTGATAAAGTCTCACAGTGTTATACAGTAATTCAAGTGTTGGTTTGTAGGGATTTGATTGATATCAGGATTTCATCATGAGCTGACATTAGCTAGAGAACCATTGGAAAACCTGGGAGTACAGCTGTCCAGTACTCCCAGGTTTTCCAATGGTTCTCTAACTAATGTCAGCTCATGATGAAATCCTGAAACCAATCAAATCCCTACAAACCAACACTTGAATACCAATAAGATGCTCACTGGCGACTGGCCCTATTCAGGTAGGTAGTTACCTGGGTTCCAGTGGGAAGTCGTGACCAGTAGGGTGCAGCTGGTCGGGTGTGAGGACAAATACTCGTCGAAGACATTTGCTAGCGGTAGCGCTATGTCGTGAATTGGCAGAATTTAGAATTCAAGGACCATTGCATCGGGTCCCAGTGGCTTAATGGTATACGAGCTCGCCTTGTAACCGGAAGGTCCTGGGTTCGAATCCCAGTGGGTGCGTACTGCTGAAGAGTCCCAAACTGGGACGAAACATCTGTCCAGTACTCCCAGGTTATACAGTAATGTTTACTGATGACGTTTCAAACACAATTTATTGCTCATAATCATATCAAGGTAATCACACAACTTCCTAAATTCATTTATATAGTTCCATTATTTTTCACTTGATTTGATTGGTAATAGTAGGTCAGGGGTAGTCAGATTGTCAGAGCATAAGAATTTAGCTAAGGTAAGAATGGTTGACCCCGAGAAGATAAGTAATTTAGAAAAAAGCTCAGTGATTGCAATGCATGCGCTAACACAACCACACAATAGGGTGGGAGAGGGTTAAAATTCTAAAAAGTAATCTAGATAGGTGTAGAGAGAGGTTGATTACTGAATCCTTGTTCATCGAGTCTGCACCAAACACATGCAATAGGAATGAGTCATCACTCACACCCGAAATATGGAAAATACTATTACCAATCAAATCAAGTGAAAAATAATGGAACTATATAAATGAAGTTAGGAAGTCGTGTGAATACCTTGATATGATTATGAGCAATAAATTGTGCTCGAAACGTCATCAGTAAACATTACTGTATAACACTGTGAGACTTTATCAAAACAAAATTTACCCATAATGGAATTACACTCTACCACAGTGCACAAGTTTTATTCTTATATCAATGGGTGGGACAGAATTGAAATCCTAAAAAGTAATATTGATAGATGGTGATAGATATCGATTACTGAATCCTGGTTCATCGAGTCTACACCCAACGCATCAATAGAAGTGACTCAAAGAAAATAAGGGATATATAGAAGATGTTATTACTAACGGTCAAATTAGAGGAGGATAATAAATAATGTTGAAATGTATCCAATTCACATTATAACAAGTTATCTATTTTACTATAAAAACATCTTATTTCCCATCTTATGGCATTTTATCGAAAACGCTACTATCCTTTCCTAATTTACTTTATCTTACATTGATTTTATTTAGATGTGTAATCATCAATTTTTACTAATGTATGTAAATGAAGCAAGAAAGTTATGTGAGTCAGTGTCTTGATATGATTATGAGCAGTGATAAATTGTGCTCACAACGTGGTTATCAGTAAATATTACTGCATAACACTAGACTGTGTGATTTTATCAAAATAAAATTTTATCAATAATTGGTTTAGACTCGTTAAATCATCTAAGAACTTTATCACATTAAATTTATCAACTTACCAGTGAGTAAAATTGCACCATCCTTATCTGAGACTTGGTTCATTATGAAATAGGAAAATCGGCTTTAAGAATTATTTACACTATGGAGACAATGAAATGATTATTTCATATATTTATTCCCCTAATGAATTTGAAGAAAGCAAGAACTACGGTTTTCGCAGAATAAATTGGTACCATCTATTTATTTCGTTGCCTTCTCGTTAGCTGCTTACAGGCCACAACCATTATTAAATATATCTACAAAACACACAATTTTAACATACTTGCACAGAGTTCATTTTAAACAAAAATCAATCGATCAATATACTCATACACTAAAAATATATATACATATATAAATATGCAATATTAACCACTATTCCGAACAATAATAATCAAACACAATGGAAACTTTTAGCATTTCACATTCGGAGGAAAGAGAGGTGAAATTATCCAGTTACCAGGGCAAAGAAAGGCTGATAACCGCTTCTTTCTGACTGCATAAATCAGGTTTCATGAGCTTGATTGAAATGGCTTCAGCAAACTTCAGGAGAATTGAGCTCTTTTGCCTATTGACAATTCTGAATGACTTTTCGACGTCCACATCATGACCCGTGTCAGGATATGCCTAGTGATGGCGATTATTAGTCGATGTAAAGCTACCGCAGACTTCTGTGTCGACATTAGTCAGACTAAAGATAGTGTTAGGGTTACTAAGGAATGTAGAACCTGAATCGGAAATATATATTCATCCTATCACTATATATCTTCATTTTTAAGGAGTTTAAAACATACTTTTATATCTGAGCTCTGTGCGTGAACTTGTTAGTCAGAGATTGGCATACAATTTTTAAGATTAATTTGTGTTTAATCGTTGAAAATTCGTCAAGGATTATTAACACTTCTGACAACTGACATCAAGGTTCTGACTCTGAGTTCCATCAAATATGGAGACATTTGATGCCGTTACATTATTCCAGTGGAAAGAATCTTAATACTCCTTAAAATACAAATGCGTTTTAAAAGAGAAAAGGTGTTCAGCAAAGGGTCACTCGTTTCGACGATATCATTCTCATTTAATTGAATTTGAGACTTTCCAGTCGATTGATTGGACTGAAGTGCTCGGTCTCAGGTTGACATATCGGCTTCTTGTGCAGATGCTTCGAAGATGTCTGGGCATGTAATCAGAAGTTAACCGGTGGATGGTGACTAGCAGTGGAATCTAGGATATGCATTTCGTCCTATTTGGGACTAGTCATCTGGATGCACCTACATTTCTCAGTGAGTGATGATGTTCCCGCTGAAGCTTGGACCCAGTTCCTATAGTTTCAAACTCCAAAGCGTTATCCACTAGACCACTTGGACCACGAGAGCCGACATGTCAACCTTAGACCGAGCACTTCGGTCCAACCAATAAAGGAGAAGATCTAAAATTCAATTGAATAATTAATATGACCCGTCGCACAAGAGGTGGCTCTCATGGCTCAATTGGTCTAGTGGATAACGCTTTGGCGTTTGAAACTATGGTCACTGGATTTGAGCCTGGGTGGGAACATCATCAATCACTGAGAAATGCAGGTACATGTAGCTGACGAGTCCCAAATAGGACAAAATGTTCGTTGTCCTGTATTCCACTGCTAGTCACTACCCACCAATTAAGAATTAACGTGTTCGGTGTTAAGATAGGACAGTTCCACTGTAGATTTAATGAATGAACAAACTTCTTCTGTACGCACTGTTCAGGGTTTAACACATGTGAATTGCCATTACTTCGGCGATTTAGAGGAGTTCGATTCATACTCTTTTTAAGTGCGGTTCCCATGTTTTGTGGGTTTGTTTGATGTTTTGATTGGATCAGGTGTTCCAAAACAGACGCACGAGGGGATTGTTTTTCTCCTGGACTAAACCATGACCGTGGGTAAGTCTTCGATGATAAGTTTGGCTAGCAAACGCTGAGTACGGCTGACATACCTAGCTCCACAGATGGAGTAGCTGAATTTGTAGATGCACATCTATGAGGCTAACAGTGGTGGTAGCTTATCCTTCATGTTCATGCGAATCACTGGTCTCTTACAGAAGGTTTTTGGTAGTTCAACCGAGATTTTCTTCAGTGAGCGGATGGATGAATCTCCACTGAATTGCGAATTCAGATAGAGGCGTTTTTTAGGAGAAGAAGGTGTACGGCGGTTCTAGTGATACAGGCCTAGTGAATCTTGTACTGAAACGTTCTGGGCAGCCATTTTCGAGGAGGATTCTCTTCAGAATATTTAAACTCCTCTCCCATAGTATCAAGGCTTCAAATACTTGAAATCTTTTGGCTCAGTGAACCGGTCGGGTTTCGTTTTGTATATAGGGGTATCCAAGTGTGCATTTTAAGTATCTGTTTCAAAACGCTAGGCCAACTAAATCAAGGTCTGACAGTTCCCTTCATTTACTAATCATGCGGAGAGGGAAAAAAAAGCAGACATATCATATCAGATAATAATTTATCTTTCAGACGATAGTCTTTCCTCTCCAATAAACACTAATCAAGCAATATTTGACTCTTATCATAGAAATTATTATTATTATTATTATTAAAGTAAATTTACACAGATTAGCTTGCTAGACATAAAAGGTCGAATGGTAAGAAGAAATGATGTATAACTGATTGTTTTATATCAAATTTCTGTAATAATCTGTCAATGTTATTATTATTATTATTATTATTATTATTATTATTATCAATAACACTAATTTGCACTTTTAGTTATTTTATCTAAATCAGTTAAGAATTTTTCAAAATTATCAAATTGGGAGCAATTATAACTTACACGCATAGTCATGATTATGTAACATTGAGTGGTTTTATCTTTATAATAATAATAATGTTATTATTATTATGTAATTATTTGTCTCAGACTTTCTGAAACTTTAGATAGCAATCAATCATGAGTAATTAACACCGTTAACCTGTACTTCTTTCTCTGAATGACACAGAGAATAAGTCGTTGTTAAAAAGACTTCATTAAGGATTTCAGCATGAGCTGACATCAGTTAGAGAACCACTGGAGTACTGGACAGCTGTTTCCACAGTTCTAGTTTGGGACTCTTCATCAGTACACACCCACCACAGGAGGTTCGAACCCAGGAACTTCTGGTTACAAGGCCAGCGAGCAAGTAGACCATTGAATCATTAGAACCCGATCCTTACAAAAAAAACCAATACTTGAAAATTTAATCTGATGCTCACTAGCGACTGGCCCTATTCAGGCAGTTGAACTGGAGTTCTAATGGGAAGCCGTGACTGGTAGGGTGAAGCAGGTTGAAGATGAGGCAGTAACTCATAGAACAAGACATTGCGAAATGGTCGCGCTATGTAGTGAATTGGTAGAAGTTAGAATTCATGGGTCATATGATCAGGTCTCAGAGGCCCAATGGTATAAGGGCTCACTGGCCTTGTAACCAGAAGTTCCTGAGTTCTAATCCTGGCGGTGGGTGGTTACTGATGAAGAGCCTCAGACTAGTGGGACGAAACAGCTGTCTTGCAGTACTTCACTGCTGGCTTCCCAATGGTTCTCTAACCAAATTCAGCTCATGATGAAATCCTCCATGCAATGGAAAAAATCCCTACAAAAAACGGATACTTGAAAAAGACTTCATTATCAGAGTTAATAGCTGTTTTTATTTAGGTATGTCTACCATGTTTTTAAGGATGAAATAGTGAAACAGCAGACCAAATCGCTAACTCCTAAAAGTGGAGTGTGAATGTAATGTGTATGTGTGTGTGCAGGGGGAGAGAGAACAACTGGCTGAAATGGTAGGAATCCAATTTACGAAACAACATTTGACTTAGAACTGATACCAAATTGTTCAGGCATCCTTTAAGTAATTCAGTGAATTGCCTCGTAAACTGACGGTGTAAAGTCGTTCGTTTTCAGATTAATCATCAGTATCTTCTATTTAATATTTTTATCGCACGTTGAAGTTTCCGTAACAGTTTATATGGTTTTATGGGATAGGGTCGCTAGCCCAACATCAAACCCTCCCCTTTTTCCCGGACTTGGGACCAGCTAGAAAACTAGCGAGCGTGTAAAGTAGGCAACATAAATTATAGGGGACTGGATTATGCATCAAGCTGTGAGTGGGAGTGAGAAGACAGGAATACGCTGCAGTGACTGATAAAAGACTCTAGAAGATCTGGACTTCTCATATGGATGATTTATGCCTAGTGTCACACAAACTCGAAGACTTACTGACGAAAACCAACAAACTGATTGAAGAAGCAGGCAGCAAAGACAGGACTCCAGGTCAATATAGAGAAGAGGAAGACAGAGGTGATGAAAATAACCAACCAACCACCACCAACAGCAAAAGAAACAATAACCAGCACTGACCACCATCAACGAGAGAGATTTGACAGCGGTTACCTCCTTCACTTATTTAGGTAGTCAGCATCGTTTCAATCACAGGCAGTCGGACAGCATCGATGAAGATGTCAACACCAGTCAGAATCGGAGAGGCGAGGTAGGCCTTCATCAATCTGAAATCAGTTGGGGAGTCTCCTGCTTCCCTCACTCAGCTAGCATATAGAATTAGATTTGGATTATGTTCAACACAAATTTGAAGCCAGTCAGTCAGTCGGTCAGAAACCTCCACTGCTTGTGAGTCATGAAAAGCATTCTCAACAGCCTGTTGCAGGCTAATATGAAGAGCTGCCACCTTCGCCAGCTGGTTGTCTGGCTCCATAATGAAGATTAAATGCCCAGCCAGTCGGGTGGTCATGAAGAACTAGCAACAAGAAACTGTGGCTGGCGATGAGCAAACTAACTCAGCAAGAGCCGATCGCCCAAAGACCTTGTAGGAGAAAATGGAGAGGGATCGGCCATACGCCACTGAGGAGACCGTCGAATGACATCGCGCGCAATGCAAACCATCACTCCTTTGGAATTCTGATGGGAAGCGACGAATGGGTCATCGTGTGGGCTGGAGGAAGGGAAGATGAAAGATTATGGGGAGTCGTGTGACCGTCCAGATGAAGAGAACAGAAGAAAGAAAGTGGATATGTGTTGTTGAAGCCCTACGATGTTCCAATAGGAACCCAAGCGAATAATAATCTACTGAATAATAAGCTTCATTGTTTAAATTCACTTCTGAAACAGAGTTTCGTTTAATCCCATTAGCGTGTACCGGAATATCTACATCGGCGTTATTCTTGACCTAGAATTTAATTTTCATCAGTTTACAGCAATATTTGTTTAACGTAAATACCACAGTTGTAATATAAGTTAGTAAATTATAGATTATCTATTACACAGTGTTGAAAATACATGAGAAAGGAAAAACAACCACAAAATGGAAATGGGACGAATATCCCTGAGGTTGTGCTGAAGACAACCACTGCTATGGGGCGAAAAGATCTGTCATAAAAAACCTGAGCTCTGAGTTCACTTCTTCCTTAAAATTCCCCAAATGAAGGACGAAGTAACTAGATTAGATTAGCCACTTCTAATTTTATCTACCAACTCAACCAACTGCGCTTGCGGAGCGAGTTATATTGGCCGTTGGTTGCTATAGGGACTAGATTTTTCTTGCTTGCTGGGAAATGTCTACCACTGTGGCTAAATAAAGGTGTAGTTAGCAGCATCAGTAGCTACATATTAGGATACCTGATCCAAACCTGCCAAAAAGCCAAAATTGAAGAGTCTTTCTCCATCATCTATCGGGAACCAAACAAATCACTAAAATCATATAGGTACTGTATACTCCAAACAGCTGAGGCTATTGCGATTCGCTTTAAACAACCGGTGTGTGTGCGTGTGTGTGTGTGTGTAAAAGAAGCAAGTCCAGCTAGCCACTATTACTGCCCTGACTGACCTTCAGTGGAGACTTTAAATTCATGAACTCGTATTTTTTATTTTTCCTAATTTGCCTTTCTGATATTCAGTGTAACTTGTTATGTTGATGCTATCGAACTGTAATCCATTGATATTATTATTGATTGGATGTTATTTAAACAACATTAATGTTATTAATAACACTAATTCATTCAAGTGTTGGTTTGTAGGGATTTGATTGGTTTCAGGATTTCATCATGAGCTGACATTAGTTAGAGAACCATTGGAAAACCTGGGAGTACTGGACTAACTAACTAATGTCAGCTCATGATGAAATCCTGAAACCAATCAAATCCCTACAAACCAACACTTGAATACCAATAAGATGCTCACTGGCGACTGGCCCTATTCAGGTAGGCAGTTACCTGGGTTCCAGTGGGAAGTCGTGACCAGTAGGGTGCAGCTGGTCGGGTGTGAGGACAAATACTCGCCGAAGACATTGGCTAGCGGTCGCGCTATGTCGTGAATTGGCAGAAGTTAGAATTCAAGGACCATTGGATCGGGTCCCAGTGGCTTAATGGTATACAAGCTCGCCTTATAACCAGAAGGTCCTGGGTTCGAATCCCGGTGGGTGCGTACTGCTGAAGAGTCCCAAACTAGGACGAAACAGCTGTCCAGTACTCCAGTGCTGGTTTTCCAATGGTTCTCTAACTAATGTCAGCTCATGATGAAATCCTGAAACTAATTCATTCACTTTTGTGTGCAAATATACCTGTAGAATCTGATGAAGAGCAGGTTATCAAAAAGAATACCTTTGTTCGGCAACCATTCTTCTCTGTAAATTTTATATTCTAAAGTCACAGGATTTAACAGAACGTATCAAAGGAGAAGGGTTTTAGGTAGCAGTCTTTAAAATATCAATATGAAAAATTCTTTTGAATTAACTACGAGAACTAACTACCATAAAAATTCCAGCTTCATTTCAACTACCAGACACCGTACATGCCTCCGGTATACCTGACTACTGACTTTTCACCTTAGTGATTTGCCAAGTGGGTTCTCTCATTTCACTAAGAAGTAAAAGGAAACTAAGCGAACTTACTTTGTATAGATTACTAATTAAGCGAACTCCAATGCCTTAGATTAAGGAGATACTATGAGGCATTAAGTGCGCCGGTGGCACAACGGTTAGGACGCTCGCCTACCATGAACATGGTCCGGGGTTCGATCCCCAGCCACTGACGCACTCCTTAACCTCGTTAAGCCAGAAATAAACCTGGTAAAGAGGAAAAGTTAGGCATGAGGCTAGCAACCCCATCCTGTAAAATAAACACTGCTACAGAAACTTCAAGCCAGTAGCTTGAAGCCCTATGTTCCCCTGGGGAACGTGAAGGAAACAAAAAAAACTGAGGCATTAAACTCTGATCACATTTGAATCTCAGTTTCCTCATCGAAATAGTAATTAGCGACTGTTATATTTCGAATCCTGTGGTGAATTGTACCTACTTTCAGCTGCACTTATCATTGTATAATCTGAAAAATTAGCATCTCAATCTAGGCTTTCTAACAACAACATACTATCCGACCCATTTACATTATTATAAACTAATCAGTTAATATTTTCACCCATAGTATTCTACGAGTTGATCATGGATTACTATCAGTTGGAGAACCATTGAAAACAAGCAGGGAGTACTGGACAAGTGTTTTGTCAACCTAGTTTGGGAATTATTATCAGGATGCACCCACCACCAGAGTCCGAACCCAGGACCTCCCAGTTACAAGGCCAGCCAGCTCATATACCATTCAGCCACTGGGACCCGATTCAATGGCTCATGACTTCTTTGTTAAGATTGATGGTTGTAACGAAATGAAGTCATTCCATTTACTTGAACAAAAATGTTCAGTCACTCAGTGTTTAAGCAATTGTCAATCTGAAATGATTTTCTCCCCAAAAAATCTAACCTAATTATCAGTTAAATAACAGAAGTGTTTTTTAATCTATTTGATTCAACAATTACAATAAGTGAGGTATATACAACCTAGAAAATGAATCAATCAATACACAGGATTATTTGAAAGCATACCGACTAACTGTTCTACTGTACGTTTACGTAAACTACACAGAATGAAGTTTAATCGACTGACAGTATTGGAAAGGGTCACATGATTTTATGTGTGTACTTGTAGTGAAAAAAAAAATCAAATGAACTGTCTAGTCGATTTAACAATAATAGATTTTGAGTAAAACTATGTAAAAGTAAGGGCTTAGTAAATAAGATCATAAATAATCACTAAAAATCAAAGTGGGATTTGTTATGTACTGGTTGAGAATTTAATAGTCCTAACGCAAGAAAGACGGAAATCAGAAGACCACTAGGTTTGCTCTGATACTTCTATTTTCCAAAACACCAGGAGAATCAATATATGTCACACAAGAGTGTGAGAGCAAAAATATATATGAATGTCCGGACAAGTGTGTGAACACAAGTGTGAGAGCGAATATTCAAAATGAACAAATCAATAGACAGTCTTAACATGATTGACTAATTATAATGGAATATCAATCCACACATACATAGCAAAATATATCAGACTGTCAAACAAACACACAATTTATACGGATACATGTCAGGATTTAACTAAAAAACATAAAACTTGTAAATAGGACCAACAGGGAGATCTAATAGCCCGGTTCTAAGTGGATTATATACACACATTTTATGTACCTTACAACATAACATCTAACACCGATATCCTGAAACCGCGTGCTGCGTTCAAGCTGGCTACCTACAATGTTCGGACGCTGATGCAAATCGGACAACAGGCAGGGTTGGCAAGAACTTTGGAAAGCCTCGCTATCGATGTCTGCTGCATTTCGGAGACCCGCATTCAAGATCCCAGTGAAGTGCTTCGACTATCCTCTCCATCTGGAAGTTCTAGTAGTATGTACCACCTGCGCTTATCCGGGGACCCTGTGGCGTCGGCATCCGGCGTAGCTGGTGTCGGTGTCGCACTGAGCGCTAGAGCCGAAGCTGCACTGCTCGACTGGATTCCCATTAACAGTCGTTTATGTGCTGTGAGGCTGGAAGGTTATACGAAAGTAAAGAGTAGTAGGCCAGATAGGCGGTGTCTATTTGTTGTCTCTGCCTATGCACCGACGGATTGCAGCCCGGATGCAATGAAGGATGAGTTTTACTACCAACTGAGCGATCTCTTGAAACAGGCGGGTCGGAGGGATATCGTAGTGCTGGCTGGGGACTTGAATGCACAGGTGGGGCGTCTAAGCTCAGAGGAGAATCGTCTAGGTGGTCAGTGGGGACTACATGGTCGCAGGTCAGATAATGGGGACCGTCTTCTGCAGCTTTGCGCGGATCACAACCTATTTCTAGCTAGCACCAACTTCCGGCACAGCCATCGCCGTAGCGCTACCTGGCGTCCTCCCTCTGCGAAGCAAGCTTGGACTCAGATTGATCATATCGCGGTCAGTTTCCGGTGGCGAGGATGCATACAAGACTGTCGCTCCTTCTGGAGCACATGCCTGGACTCCGATCATGCGTTAGTGTGTGCCAAGTTCGTCTTGCGATTTGGTGGGGTTCGTAAAAGCCGTCGTCTAAGCGTTGATGTGAGCAAACTAGTAGCACCTGCTACTTCTTTGAAATATCAGAATGAGTTAAAAACAATGCTTGCCAGCAACCCCCCAAGTAGTATAGATGAACATTGGCTTCATGTGCAAGGTGCCATGCAAAAGGCGAGTGTAGCCGCTTGCGGCTTGAAAGAATGCTCCGCTAACAACCACTGGGTTTCTGCGAGTTCCTTGCAACTCATGGATGAACGCCGGTCCATTCCGGCTGGCAGCGAATACAACAATCAGCGAAAGGCGCTCACGCGCAAGATTAGACAGTGTTTACGTAAGGACCGCGAAGCCTGGTGGTCAGAACGTGCGTGTGAGATGGAGTCAGCTGCTGCATCTGGCAACAGTCGGAAGCTGTTCCAACTCATACGAGCCACCGGCAGCAAGAAACAAGGTGTCAGCGAGACGGTCTGTGAGGCAGATGGCACTCCAATTACCAGCCTGAAAAGACGCCTGGAACGCTGGGCAGAGCACTTCGGGAAGCAGTTCAGCTGGCCACCAGCTTCAGTGTCTACTATCATTAGCCCGAGTGCTCCTTGGTCGGTTAGTACCGACCCACCCACCGAAGCGGAGGTCCGTAAGGAACTCCAAGTTCTGAAACGCCATAAGGCGCCCGGCCCAGACAAATTACCCCCGGCTCTTTTTAAAGATGGTGGCGAGACTCTCACAATGGCTCTAACTGGGTTGTTCAGGAAGGTGTGGGAGACAGAGAGTGTACCATCAATGTGGAACGAAGCCATTATCGTCCCCATCTTTAAAAAGGGTCGACGTAATTCGTGTGACAATCATAGGGGTATCAGTCTGTTACCAGTCGCGTCTAAAATATTGGCTGCTGTCTTGCTTCGCAGACTGTGCAAAATACGTGAAGGATTGATTCGCGAAGAGCAGGCTGGGTTTCGTTCAGGTCGTGGATGCATTGATCATGTGTTCACCCTTCGTCAGTTGTTGGAACACCGCCACACGTATTGCAGGCCAACGATCGTTGTGTTTCTTGATATTAGGGCTGCCTTCGATTCGTTGGACAGAACTGTGCTCTGGAACTGTCTGTTAGAGAGAGGTGTACCTGAGAAATTTGTTAACATCCTGAAAGCCCTATACAGAAACACCTCAGGTAGAGTGAGGGCATACAACCAACTATCACCACTGTTCCCAACCAACAGTGGGGTTAGACAGGGTTGCCCAATCTCTCCATTTCTCTTTAACTTTGCCATCGATGACATTCTGGAGTCAGCTCTGAAGGATGTGCGTGAAGGTGGTGTAGATGTTCTACCTGGAGATAGACTTTTCGACCTCGAGTATGCAGATGATATCGTCTTACTGTGCGATAGCATGCAGGCTGCCCAAATCGCACTTAATCAGTTGGCGATCAGTGTCTGTAAGTATGGTATGTGCTTTGCGCCGTCTAAGTGCAAAGTACTGTTACAAGATTGGCAGGAGCCTGTACCTGCACTCACTCTTGCGGGTGAACCGCTTGAAGTTGTTGATAAGTTTGTGTACCTGGGTAGTTGTGTGAGTGCTGGCGGAGGGGTGACGGATGAGATTTCCAACCGTATAATGAAGGCTAGGGTGGCATACATCAACTTGAGCCACCTATGGCGCCGTCGCGACGTTAGCCTGGCTGTCAAAGGTCGGGTATACAATGCTTCGGTGTGGGCTGCCCTGCTCTACGCCTGTGAAACCTGGCCTCTCCGAGCTGAGGATGTGCGGCGACTCTGCGTGTTCGATCACCGCTGTCTCCGCAGGATTGCTTGCGTTCGATGGCATCATCGCGTGAGTAATTCTGAGGTTCGGCGTCGTGTGTTTGAACAAAGTGGAGATCACCATTCATTGAATGTCGTCATCTGGAAACACCGGTTCCGGTGGCTTGGACATGTGCTGCGAATGTCATCTCAGAGGGTTCCGTACAGGTCTCTGTTCGCTAGCCCTGGGACGGGATGGAAAAGGCGGAGAGGTGGTCAGTCCATGACGTGGCGTCGTGGGATGAAGGATTTTTGTGCTAGATTAGCATCGGTTGGTGTGTCACGACTCCCTGGTTGGGGTCCGAGAGATAGCTCAAATCGATGGCTCGAAACGTTATCGTATGTGGCCAAGAATCGTAATCAATGGCGAGTGTGCTGCAATTTCCTTCTTTCTTCCCTTCCCGATGATAGCTAATGAACACTGTTTGAACTTGTTAAGCATGACTGTTTTCCTTCCAGATGAAGTTCTTTATCCGTTCTGTACTTATATATATTTTTTCTTTTCCTTCCTTCCTTTTTTTTGATCTATGTTGTTTTATTATTATTGTGTGGCGCATCTTTCTTGGTGCCATATTGTACCAAGTTTTTTATGCATTTGAATAAATAAATACCTCACAACGACTTATTTATAAACCCTATCAAGCCAGTAGTAAGCCTGGAGAGAGAAGGTAGGTAGTGACGCTGAAGAAGCAGGTAGCGAAGACAGGACTCCAGGTCAATATAGAGAAGAGGAAGACAGAGGTGATGAAAATAACCAACCAACAGCAAAAGAAACAATAACCAGCACTGACCACCATCAACAAGAGAGATTTGACAGTGGTTACCTCCTTCACTTATTTAGGTAGTCAGCATCGTTTCAATCACAGGCAGTTGGACAGCATCGATGAAGATGTCAACACCAGTCAGAATCGGAGAGGCGAGGTAGGCCTTCATCAATCTGAAACCAGTTTCGAAATCTTCCGCTGTCACTCAGCATAAGGAACAAGATTCGGATTCATTTCAACACCAATGTCAAGTCTGTCCCCCTTATGCAGGTTAAAACTTGCACTGAGTTTGACGAGGAGGATTTCCAACAGCCTGTTGCAGACTAACATCAACAACTATCTCATTTGATGCCTCCATACTGAAGATCAAATGGCCAGAAAGAATTAATAACGGAAAGCTCCGGGAACGAACCAACCCAGCAAGAGCCGACTGCTCAACAGATATGTAGGAGAAAATGCTGATGGATCGGGTATATTCCATTGAGGAGACTGTCGAATTGCATCGCGGGCAATGCAAGACATCGTTCCAGTGGAATCTCAATGCGAAGCGATAAGTGGGTCGTCAGTGCGATGGTGACATAGGGGAGATCCTGTTAGGAAGAGGTGAGAGAGTTTGGGCAACGGTGGACCCAGCTGAAGAGGGTGGCAGAAAATAGAAGAAAGTGGAGATATGTTGTTGAAGTTCTATGCTCCACTCGAAACCCAAGGGAATAACAATAATAATGATAAATAATAATAAGTCATGATGCTAACAACCTCACTCCGTAAAAATAACACCGTAGTCACTGAAACTGTTATGATCAAAACCGACTTGTTGTGCTCTAAATGCAGAGAACCGATGTCTGCGTCCTACTGAATATCTGAAACTACTTTTGTCCTATAAACTATAAACGTGGATTAGTGAGGACTTTGTACGACAGAGCCAGGAAGCTATGTTCACCAAACAAACAAGGTTGAAGAAGAATTAGATTTCGTCGAGAAATGCCTGAGAGAAAATGGATACCAAGAAGAATTTATACAAAAGTATAGCAGAGAAAAAGATAAGAAAGAAAAACACCCAACTGTAGAAAAGAAGCAAGTGTTTATTTGTCTCTCATTGAAAGTAGATGCAGTGTCACCAAAGATTGACAAAATACTGAAACGTGCAACAAAAAGAAGCTCCGCTGCAGCAAAACTCATAACATTATAAGGCACCACTTCTATAAGCCAATCAAAACCGGATAAATACCCTGCTGATGTCACCTCAAACTGCGTTTATGAATTAACGTGCACTTGCTGGAGCATGTACATTGGAAGGACGGAAAGAAAGGTATCTATCCGGTTTCCTGAACATATTCCGAGAAATCTGTGCCTGGAACGAAGCCAATATTCTCAGAGTGCAACTACCAGAGATATTGTTGATACCGGATATCTCGTAGAGATTTCTAATTCCTTCAAAATATTAAATATACAAAGGACAGCAAGTCTACTACGATTTCCCGAAGTGATAGCAATCAAACGATTCAAACCAACCAGACTTATGAATACAGAAAGAGAGTGTGATTAACCTCTCACTACCTTGGTAACTGAATTTGATTACATTTGATTACATTAATTAGTCATCTAATTCAGTGATGTCAAATCACTGAACAAATCTTAATCTTATAAACTGTAAATGCTTTTGTTTTCGAGTTCCTATGTGAACCTACAATCTAACAATGTTTGTTAATTTTTTCTGTTTTCTGTCATACCTTTCCCCCCTCTTTTCAACTTTACAAGCGTATAGAATTGATGATGAAAACTTGAACTAAAAGTTGTGATGCTTACATTTCGAATGCGTCAGATTTATGGCATTTCCTCTCTACCACCATTTTTTATTTAATTTTTTTATTTTTTATTTACAGCTTGATTCCACACAGTATTTTCGGTACAAGTATGGGATTTTCAGCATGGATATCGGTAGCCCAAATTTTGCAGGCCGACCATAGATATCAGGTGTGCGTCGGCGCGGGCTCGAACCCCGGACCATATGCATGGTCGGTGAGAGTCCTAACCACTGTGCCACCGACGCATTCAAACATTAAAGTATGTTATTATCATTTATGTGACCATTGTAATTTCAGGTAATGTGCAGTTGATGAGAACCTGTGAGATGGTATGATATCATTTTATATTGCGAATTTCGTCTTCCTTTCTTTACCGAAATTTTTCAAGGGAACCAAATGTATGACAATACTTACTTGAGTCACCCATAGCCATAAAACTCTCCAAAAGATAGCAAAAAGACGATTGCTTGTGATCAGAATCTATATGTGGTTCTATTCACCAATAATAATAACATCAAATACTCAAAATTACTCCCCTTCACCCACAACAGTGTCGTGAGGCTGCTATACAGTCTAGTTAATTTTCTAGGTGCAAAACAAGCAGTGCAGAACAAAAATAATCAGCCAATATTCAACTGTAAGAAGAACCATAAAATCAGGTAGAATATTCCCAACAATGTGGGATTGAAACTCTCTCCTCCACCAGAAACACACACCGACGCTTCCCATTGATAATTTGCGGTCAGAATGACCTTCATTCACTCAAACAAGGTCACATAGTAAAAGCAATATATTTTCAATGTTCAAGTATTGATTTTCGCAGAGATTTAGTTTGATTGGTTGGAGGATTTCATCATGAGCTGACATCAGTTAGAGAAACATTGGAGAATCAGCACTGGAGTCCTGGACAGCTGTTTTCTACGTTCTAGTTAGGGACTCTAATGCTAACTAGAGATTAGCACTATTGAGGCAGTTATGTGGGGTTCTAGTGGGAAGCTGTGGCCAGTAGGGTGCAGCAGGTTGAAGGTGAGGTAGTAACTCATCGAAGAAGACATTGTAAAGTGGTCGCGCTATGTCGTGAATTGGCAGAAGCTGGAATTCATGCACTGGCCATTGGATCGGTGGGTCCCATTGGCTAAATGGTCTACGTGCTCGCTAGCCTTGTAACCAGAAGGTCCTGGGTTCCATCCCTGGTGGTGGGTGCGTACTGAAGTGTCCCAAACTAGGACATTGGAAGCAGCTGTCTGGCAGTACTGCCTGCAAGTTTCCCAATGGTTCCCTAACTGATTTCAGCTCATGGTGAAGCCCTCTAACCAATCAGTCGAAATCCCAACAAAGACCAATACTTAAAAATGTTATCAGTCCTAAAGATACACTTTTAGCCTTATCCAAAAATCTAAAACAAGTTATGAGTTTAACATGTATATCTGCAACAGTAATGAATGCCATATTTAATAAATTAAGCCTATGCATTCTATTATTAGAGGGAGGGAGACGCATAACGTGATATCAGTCATTTTATTTATTTTTTTATCAGAAATTTATGACACAGATGACGTAATATAACGTAATACAACCGAAAGTTTATACTGACATAATAAAATTTACGGATTTCTCTCTAGAATGACGTTTCAAATTGTTATAGTCCGTGAGGTAATTCAGCCTGGAATACTTGGTACACTTAGTACAGTGTCTATAAAGTGTAATAACACGAATCTTGCCACTACTAGGTAAAGTTTTATCTGTTAGGTCAGTCGCTTGAAGGAAACTTTCACAAAATTCTGTCGGGCACAAGATAAAATAGAAACAACTGTTTGACTGAAGTGCTCGGTCTCAGGTTGGCATGTCGCCTTCTCGTGAAGATGCTTCGACTATAATTGGGCATGTAATTCGAGGTTAATTGGTGAATGGCGCCTAGCAGTGAAATCCAGGATGTCTATTTTGTGACCGACCACTTCGTTCCAATAAATCGAGCGGAAAATCTAAAATTGAATTAGATAATTAATATGGCCCGTTGCACAAGAGGTGGCTCTCATGGCTCAAATGGTCTAGTGGATAACGCTTTGACGTTTAAAACTATGGGTCTTGGGTTCAAACCTCATTGGGAACACCATCACTCAGTGACTGGGGAATGCAGATACACCCAGTTGACGAGTTGCAAACAGGACTAAATGCGCGTTGTCCTGGATTCCACTGCTAGTCACCATCCATCAATTAACTTTAATGGTTAGATGGTTCGTGTCAATTTATAGGAAGCCTTTGAACCTAGGTGTCATACTCGTTGGTGCTCGTTAGCAAAGTGTATGTTCAATCTTGAGGGAGTTCATACTCTTTCTGTGATTCGAATCCGCTTCAAGCACTTAGAAAGTATTTATTTAATAAATAAATAAACAAATAAAAGGGACAGCAGTGGGATCGCCCATATTAGGATTAACAGCTGAAGCCGTCATGCAAAGATTAGAATTAATAGCTCTACCTATAATTAAACCGAAAATCTGGGTACGTCACGTTTATGATACATTTATAAGAATTAAGAGAAATGATTTAGAATATACCCATAAATTAATAAACAACATATTTGAAGACATCAAATTCACAAGAGAAGAAGAATTAGGTAACAAAATCTGATTTTTAGATGTCTTAATCAGGAGAACCAACACAGGAAATTTAGAAACACAAGTATATAGAAAATCAAAGCCGACACACAGATCAAATACTCAACTATACTGGCTGGCTGGAGCAAGAGCCGATTGTCCAAAGACTATGTAAGAGAAAATGGAGATGAATCGGATATACGCCGTCGAATGGCATCACACGCAATGCGAGCTATCACTCGAGTGGAATCCCAACGGGAAGTGACTAGTAGGTCTTTGGCATGAGGGTGACATGTAAGAGATCATGTGTTGGCTGGGAGCAGGGGGAGGAGGAGGTGTTGAGAGACTACAGGCAATCGTCTAGCTAACCAGTTGAAGAGGAATAGCCAAAAATGGAAGAAAATGGAGATGTGTTGTTGTAGCTGTATGTTCCACTCGGAACCCAAGAGAATAATAATAACAATCTTTATGATGATGATGATAATATGCAACTAAACTGTATGTATGATCTTCTAACTCAAGGCCGATCATGCAGCTTATTCACACAACACATATGAGCTAAACTGTTCACATATCCTTTAGTGGAGGTCAACCCCAGCAACTAACATTCACCCTAGTTATCAGACAGTGAAGTGGTGTTAACATAGCCGTCATAATGTATATTCATTTACACACACACACACACACACACACACTTCAATCATAACTAATCTAATGTCAGTTTTAAGACTGTTTTGTACTGGTCAGATGATCTCAACATAAATGATTAGTGTTAGTTGCTAGAATGGCCCTTGTATCTATCATTCCTTTGTTGCTATGCTTTGTTATATTAAATTGTGCATACATATAAGCCACAATATAGATATTATATATATGTTAATATCGGCATGTTTCACATATTTAGATGTCAGAGTAAGTTGACCATACACACATACATACACACGTAAACAAAAGGTTTTGTCAAATATCACCTAGCCTTATCATGAATTTGACTTATCTTAAGTATTTACCGCCTAATTAATGAAGAATTGGATATGCCTGATAGTAGTATGTATAAGACATGTTGATTGTTAAGTGTTCTTCACAAATGCAATATAATAAAAAAAATGCGTCCAAATTCTAGTTCACCTACAATCAATCCTAAGCCTCCTTACAATAACAATACATGATGGTTCATACTAACTACCACCCCGACCGAAAGCTGCTACCTTGACGTGGTGGTCGGGCTTGAACACCGCAATGACCTAATCAAGCTATACTGGCTGAGACTTATGTCTCTTGAGGTTCTACCATGCCAGGCAGGTTGTTTGGATAGCGGTTAAACAAAAAGCAGCTACCCAATCCAACATCATGTCCAATACAAAATTACAAAATTTCATGCCGGATCGGCCGTGGCCCGGATTAACAACGACCGCGCTTCCTGCTGCCGTGTCACAGGGCGGGAGTGATAAATCTGCTACTGAGACACACCAAACAAAAAGAACAAACAAAAACAGGCCGCGTGTGACCGGCCTCAAGCAGTTGTCCCCTGGGCTCTGCGGTCACGCAACCAACTTCCACGGTGTGGGCAGCCGGGAAGTAACAATCGCCCTCACAATCCGAAATGCACACGAAACCTCTCTATTACTCACTCATCTTTGTCTTCATCTTCATCTCTATCATCTTGCCTTCCTTCCACTGATGCAACTCCTCGACTTGATAGCTCTCCACTTCCTCTCCACTCTGCGTCCACTAAAAACGATGGAAGCCAAAAAACCACCACCGACAGCCTCTTAAAGCCGCGCCACCAATTTCATATAGGAGCTCTTAATGTTAGGACACTTTGCCAAATAGGACAACAAGCATCACTAGCCAAGACCCTGGCATCACGAGCCATTGATGTATGCTGTGTTTCAGAAACACGCATACAAGACCCAAGTGTGGTTATTCACCTAACCCCACCTGGCCAACAGGTTGAATCTGCAAAATTCACCTTGAGGGTGTCAGGAGATGCCACAGCTAGTTCACGAGGATTAGCTGGCGTAGGGATAGCTTTGAGTACTAGGGCAGAAAAGACATTGCTTGACTGGATCCCGGTAGATAGCCGAATGTGTGCTGTCCGTCTGAACGGATCAGTAAGAAGGAGAAAGGACTGCACTACTCGCCGATGCCTTTTCGTAATCTCCGCCTACGCCCCCACTGACTGCAGTTCAGATGAAACGAAGGATGAGTTCTACCAAAAGCTGTCTAGTTTGGTGGAAAGGCTAAACGCTCAGACATAGTCGTTCTAGCTGGTGACTTTAACGCTCAAGTAGGGAAATTGTGTCAATCTGAGAAGGATGTCGGTGGCACCTATGGAGTTCCGTGCCAGCGAACCGACAACGGTGACCGTCTCCTACAGTTCTGCTCTGATAATCATTTGTTTCTTGTAAGCACTAACTTCAAACACAAGGAGAGACACTGTTTGACTTGGAGACCCCCTTCATCAAACCAACGCTGGACACAAATAGACCACATAGCAATAAGCTATCGTTGGCGTGGGTCGGTAGGAGATTGTCGCTCCTTCTGGAACACGTGCGTAGATACCGACCATGCACTGGTCCGCGCTCGGGTGTGCTTACGACTGAACGGACGTAGGAAACAGCTGGCGGTAAAACCATCACGTCCCCAGCTCGATCAGGAAACTAAATCCGTATTTGAGGAAGAACTAGCTAAACACATATCTGTGTTCGACAGCTGTGCTCACCCTGAAGAAGCTTGGAAAAATATCCAGGCAGCCATAGATACAGCTGTAAAAGCTGTGAATAAGGTAAACCCAAAGGTGAGTAAAAACCACTGGATCTCCACCGCCTCATCCGAACTGATAGATGCTAGAAGACTTATTCCGGCGAGCTCCGAATTCAATGAGGAGCGAAAGCTGCACAAGAGGAAACTTACGAAAAGTCTCCGCAAGGACCGTGAACAGTGGTGGGCGACAAAAGCCAAAGAGATGGAGAAAGCTTTGAGGATAGGCAACACCAGGCAACTCTTTGGACTCATCAGGGAAACGGGTGGGAGAAGACAAATCATTAGTGAGACAATCTCGGAAAAAAATGGCACTATAATTAGCTCACAGGATAGACGACTGGATCGTTGGAAAGAGCATTATGAGGAGCAGTTTAATTTGCCCACAGCCACGCTCAACCTTCCGAGCATCCAACACCTCCCTGAATGGGATATAGATACAGGTCCTCCGTCACTAACTGAGGTTACTAAAGCTGTCACCAATCTGAAACTAGGCAAAGCAGCGGGACCTGATGGAATGACTCCAGAGGTATTTAAGTACGGTGGAGACAGCTTACTGTCCGGATTAACTGAGGTACTAGGCAGCGTCTGGGAATCAGAAGAAGTCCCATCGGGTTGGTGTAAGTCACTGATTATCCCCATATACAAGAAGGGAGACAAGTCTTCCTGTGATAATCACAGAGGGATTAGCTTGACTAATATAGTATCTAAAGTCTTAGGCTCAATAATCATGCGTAGACTGAGTGGTGCTCGGGAAGCACAAACACGAGAGAGCCAGGCAGGCTTTAGACCAGGAAGAGGGTGTATTGATCATATCTTCACCCTCCGACAGATTCTAGAACATAGGCATTCCTACCGGCGTCCAACAGTCATTATATTTCTTGACCTAAAGGCAGCATTCGACTCTGTCGATCGGGAAGTTCTCTGGAGATGCTTGGCTGTAAAGGGAATTCCAAGAAAATATATTGCACTGATTAAGGCACTCTATTCGTACTCATACAGCCAGGTGAGGGCTTACGGCGAGCTGTCATCTGAACTGATGACGACCAGTGGTGTCCGTCAAGGATGCCCATTATCTCCTTTTCTATTCAACTTCATCATAGATGTGTTAATGGACTTAACCCTAGGTGACTTCAGCGATTCAGGGATTGACTTGCTACCGGGAATAATCTCGTTGACTTGGAATATGCAGACGATATAGTCCTTCTAGGCGAAGACGCTGACGAAATGCAGAGTCTTCTAAACACCTTGAGCCGCAATCTACGAATGTTTGGCATGCGATTCGCTCCCGCCAAATGCAAGATGATGTTACAGGACTGGACTACATCGACGCCTAGTTTAAAAATAGGAAGTGAAGTGGTAGAGCACGTTGACCGCTTCACTTATTTGGGAAGTACCATCAGCCCCAACGGGCTGATCTCTGACGAAATCTCAGCACGAATACAAGGGGCTCGTTTCGCATTTGTTAGTTTACGCCGACTCTGGCGTAGACGAGATGTTCGACTATCGACCAAAGGGCGGGTGTACTGCTCATCAGTCCGCTCCGTCCTCCTTTATGGTTGTGAGACCTGGCCACTGAGAGTGGAAGACATGAAAAGACTAGCTGTCTTTGATCATAGGTGCCTGCGTTCTATTTCCCGTGTAAAGTGGCATAATAAGGTGAGCAACATGGAGGTTAGGCGTAGAGTTCTAGGTAAACAGGGGAAATCAATCGACGAAGTCGTGAAGCTACAAAGACTGAGATGGTTAGGACATGTGTTACGTATGCCAAGCCATCGCCTCCCTCGACGAGCTATGTTAGCGGATATAGGGTCAGGCTGGAAAAAAGCTAGCGGCGGTCAAACAAAAACTTGGCATCAGTCAATGAAATCCACAACAGTTGGTCTAAGCCACGTAGGAAGGTGTAGACTTCCAGGCTGGGGTCCTCGGGACGGTAAAAATCTATGGTTGGAAACAATTGGTGACATGGCTCAAAATCGTTCTCAGTGGCGCAGATGCATCCACTCCCTGTGACTTATGATCTTCAATGAAACTGTTTTGTATTTATTTACTCCTCCTTTGTCTCACACCTCTGCTCACTGTTTCTATTATGCTTTTCTTGTACTTTCTTCTCTTGCTTCGCGTGCTACACGGAATGTGGCGACTTGAACTTCCGCACATTTGTGCAAAGTTCTATGTCGAAAACAGACAGAGATAGACAGACTAACTACCACAGTAAATATACCAATAAGGTGAGGGTGAATAGTTGTTGGTGTTTCCATATTTCCTTAAAGTGCTTACAATTAATTATAGTATGGATAAAAAACCTCACAATACTTGTCTTATCGTGTCGTTCATGTTGTGCTAAATCATCAGAGCATACAAACCGGATTCTGATTAAGTTACCTAGGTGAAGGGACAAAGCGCAGCGAAATAGTTCTTTATTTAGAACTTTAAACACTCCTAGTTGGAAAGTCACCGCCAGTGGTTACTTATTACAGCTTGATATTGCTAGCAGGAGTAGTTTGCCATCCCTCATACCAGTTAGTGCACCACATTGTAATATTTTTGATTGCATACTAGTCAGTAAATAGTGTAATGTAACTAGTCATATCTTCACTACAGACTGAATTCTATCAGTCATGCTTGCAATGTGGCCACCATGCCACTAGGTGACCCACCATTACGGTGTACTGTGAATTGTTGGTATTAGATGGTTGGAGGTAATCGGCCACGGGAAGCCTTGGGCCTAGGTTTCGTGCTAGTCGGCACTCACCGAGCAGTTAGCAAGGCGTATCTGCAACTACCTTGAAGGAACTCATGTCCCTTCTGAGATTCGAACCCGCATCACCCAGCGCTGCAGTGAGAGACGTTACCACTGAGCTAGTTAGGCTCGCGATTGACCTCCTGTAGGACTGTACTAGATGCTAGCATGGTGGTCACATTGCAAGCATGACTGATAGAATTCAGTCTGCAGTGAAGATAGGACTAGACACATTACACTAGTTACTGACTAGTATGCAATCAAAAATATCCAATAGAGTCCAACAGGAGTTCAATCGCCTGTGAGCCTAAATAGCTCAGTGATGACGTCTCTGACTGCAGGCAGCACTGGTTGATGAGGGATTTCAATCTCAGAAGGACCATAAGTTCCTTCGAGGTTGTAGATACGTCTTCCTGACTGCTCGGTGAGTGCCGACTAGCACGAAACCTATTTCAAGCAGGGCTTCCTGTGGCCGATTGCCTCCAACCATCTGATACATTGTAATATTATTTAGCTTCACTTCTGTATGTTATTTCACCAAAAGTTGTTTTCCAGAAGAAAACTGACTACTACTACTACTACTACTTCTATTTCATGATATCTCTTCATAAACTCATTTGATTCACTCACAAAAATTATGACATCACGAAGGCCAGTATCACTCTATTCATATGATTTCTTTTAAGGCTGACCACCAGTTGACTTCAGCCAGAGAACAACTGATAACCAAAGAGAGAGCTAGACAGCTGTTTCTTCTTTGTTTGAGACTCTTCAACAGTACTCACCCAGAGATTGAAACTAGGATCTTTGGGTCACAAGATGAGCTCGTTGACCATTCATCCTTTTAACTAGAGAAGAAAACAGAAAGGTGCATATATCAGTTTAGCTATTGCTTGAATAGTCTGATTTGTAATAAAATTCATCAGGCGCATACTCAGACCAGTTATTCACTTCAAGTGATCTAACTGTTTCAGAGCAATTTATTTATCGATCAGATCTAACTGTGATTCATCTAACGTTTTAGCGAATTCATTTCTTTGTTTTATCTCACCACGAAGTTCTGGAATTTACTGCAATCCGTTTACTTTCGAACACTAAACTTGTGGATATAATATAATTGACTACTAATACCTAAAACAAAGAGTTTGACATTTTGTGACTTTTTAACAATAACACATATCTGTAATTGTATATATTGTTGGATTTATATGTTCAAGTTGGCCCAAGTCAGTGAGTCTTTGGTTTTGGTATCATTTTAGTTAACTGTGCTTAACTGTATTGCATGTTGTTGTACTGTATTGTTGCTGTCGCTTGTTGCCCTTTTTGCTGTGATTTATTTTCCTTTTGCTGGTGTTGTTCTGATTGTTTCATCCCTCGTTTTCCGATTTTAAGGGGAGCAACCCTAAAGGTCGCTTCTCTCTATACTTTATCTTAATGGAACAATTCCTTTCTCAGATGTGAGGCTAGCAACCCCACCCTGTAAACAAAGTTGCTACAGAAACTTCAGCACGATGAATCTCTTTGCGCCAAAAGAAAAAGTCTGTGTGGGGACATGGAACGTCCGAACTATGTACGAGACTGGCAAAGCTGCCCAGATCGTAAACGAGATGAAAAGATACGGAATCCAAGTACTGGGAATATGTGAAAGCAGATGGAACGGGAATGAACTCACCAAAATTGTCAACGGGTGAGTCAGTGATCTACTCCGGTCACCCAGAAGACAACCACACGCACACCGAGGGCGTGGCTATCATGATGTCACCAACGGGAACGAAAGCCCTCATGCAATGGGAGGCGATCTCGTCCAGGATAATGACCGCCAGATTCAACTCCAAAGGAAGGGAAGTGTCAATCATACAATGTTATGCACCCACAAACAACGCAGACCTCGAAAAGAAAGAAGAATTCTACAGACAACTACAGGCAACAATGAACAGTACTCCAGCTGGCGACATGAAAATACTTATAGGAGGCATGAACGCCAAACTGGGACCAGAAAACACAGGAAGGGAACTCATCATGGTTAGAGAAGCTCTCGGAGAAATGAATGAAAATGGAGAACTCTTCGCCGACTTCTGCGCCTTCAACGAACTAGTGATTGGTGGACGCGTATACAAACACAAAGATATCCACAAGGCTACATGGGTGTCACCAGATGGGCAAACCGAAAGCCAAGTTGATTTCATCTCAATCTCAAGGAAGTGGAGGCGCAGCCTACTGGACACAAAAGCAAGAAGAGGAGCAGACGTTGGCTCAGACCACTATCTCGTACAAGGGACAATCCAAATCAAATTAAAAGCTTTCAGGGAATCAGGAGCTGCAGATAGACCACAAGCCAAGTTCAACACTCAAAAGTTGAAGGACCAGGCTACAAAGAACATCTTCATTGCAAGCATAAAGGACAAAGCTGAGACACAAATCAACACCAGCGAAGATGTCAGTGTCGAAAAGCACTGGAACAACTTGAAAACGGTGTGGAGCCAAACCTGCATGGACGTTCTAGGCAGAAAAAAGAGACAGGACAAACAGTGGCTCACTATGGACACTTGGAAACTAATAGAAGAGAGAAGGACAGTGAAACAAAAGATTATCCAGTGCACCGACGAGCAACAAAAACAGGAGTTGAATGCAAGCTACAATACACTGAACAAAAGAGTGAAGAAGAGCGCCAGGAAAGACAAAAGAAAATATTATGAAACCATGGAAAGTGAAGCAGAACAAGCTGCAGGCAAAGGAGACCTCGCCACACTCTACCAAACAACTAGGCACCTATCGGGAAAAAGTTCGACACAGATTAAGCCAATAAAGGACGACAATGGAAAGTCAATCACCAAAGAGGTGGAACACAGGAAATACTGGGCTGAACACCTCAAAAGACTTCTTAATCGTCCGCCACCTACAACGCGCCCAACAATATCAACAACGGAAGCAGAACTACCAGTGAACACTGACCCCCCGACGAAATCAGAAGTCCTGAATGCAATCAAGATGCTAAAAGCTGGGAAAGCACCAAGACCAGATGGAATCCCAGCAGAAGCTTTGAAAATAGACCCAGAGACAACAGCGGACTTGATGACATCACTACTGGAGAAGGTGTGGAAAGAGGGCAAAGTACCCGAGGATTGGAAGAAAGGCTACTTATTCAAACTACCAAAGGAAGGAGACTTAAGTCAATGTAAAAACTGGCGTGGAATTATGCTTCTGTCCATTCCAAGCAAAATACTAAGCCGCATCATCCTGGAGAGAATCAAACAAGCCCTGGATCAAAAACTCCGACCGGAACACCTGGTTTCAAGAGAAACAAGTCATGTATTGATCAAATCGCCACTCTCCCGATCATCATTAAACAAAGCTTGGAATGGTAGTCACCTGTCTATCTCAACTTCACCGACTTTGGAAAGGCCTTCGACAGCGTCGATCGAGAAGTGATTTGGCAACTACTTCGTTACTACGGGGTCCCATAGGCAATTATATATCTCATCCAACAGTTATACGACAATGCTGCATGCATGCCAAGTAATCCACAACGGGAAACTTACGGAATCCTTCGAAGTGAGGACGGGAGTGAGGCAAGGCTGTCTACTGTCACTAGTGATCTTCCTGAATGCAGTAGATTGAATCATGTGACAAACAATGGGCAATGAGGAAACAGGCATAAAATGGACTGACACAAAAGACTTGGAGGATCTGGATTTCGCCGATGATATATGTCTGATTTCCCACAAACTGGAAGATATGCAAGTGAAAAGCAACAAGTTGGCAGAAGAAGCATCCAGAGAAGATAGGACTTCACGTGAACATAGATAAAACAGAGATGATGAAGATTCCTAGCCAACACCGACAACCACAGCAACAACAACAACAACGACAGACAACAATCAGCCAGAATAAATGGGAGGAACCTGAAAGAAACAGCCTCCTTCACCTACCTGGGAAGCATCGTCTCAACTACAGGCGGAACTGACGAGGATATCAAAGCCAGAATCGGAAAAGCAAGACAAGCTTTCATCACTCTCACTAATTCTGTGTGGAGGTCAACAGCACTCACCATCAAAAATAAGGTCCAGATTTTCAACTCCAATGTGAAGTCAGTGCTACTCACTATACGGATCAGAGACTTGGCCAGCGCGTCATAAACAGCATCTCAAACAAACTACAGACCTTCATTGACAGTTGTCTTCGCTCAATACTACTCAAGATGAGCTGGCCAGAAAGGATCAGCAATAGTGATGGATCTCTGGGAGCGAACCAACCCAGCAGGAACTGATTGAGAAACAAATAGGCAGGAAGAAATGGAGGAGGATTGACTGGCCATACTCTGAGGAAACACGCCATCAAGTGACATTACTAGACAAGCCATTGCTCGAGTGGAACCCGAAAGGGAAGCGACAAGTTGGTCGTCAATGGGAGGGTGACTTGGAGGAGGTCATGTGAAGAGGAGATGAGAGCATGTGGGCAGACTTGGAGCGGGGTGAGAACTCTAGCAGAGAACCGAAATCAATGGAGACGTGTGGCAGAAGCCCTGTGTTCCTCTAGGAATTAAAGGATACAACAATAATAATAATAGCAATTGAGTGAATTAGCGAAAAGACAATGCATCGGTGGCACAGTGGTAGAGTGCTCGCCAACCGCACCTCATCTGGTTTAAGGTTCGATCCCTGGCCACCGATGCATTTTTTAGCTCGTTAAGTTAGCAATAAAACTGGTAAAGAGAGAAGGTTGGCCTGGGTATGAATGAGGCTAGCAACCCCATCCTGTAAAAAATAAACACCACACTGCTATCGAAACTTCAAGTTTCTAACTTGAAGCAGCCCTATGTTCCACTGGGAACATAATGGAATAACAAAAAAGTTAACACAATAATAATTTAAACTGAATTTGAGATTTTGCCGTCGACTGATTGGACTGAAGTGCTCGGTCCCAAGTTGACATATCGGCTCTCGTGGCGAAAGTGGTCAAGTGGATAACGCTTTGGTGTTCGAAACTATGGGTAATGGGTTCGAGCCTGAGTGGGAATATAATAATAATTTAATAATTATTTATTTTACTGTATTCCAAAACAGTACTTATAATACAGAATGGAATTCTCAGCATTTGTCACAAAATTGCATCTGATTTACTCATCACTCATTGAGAAATGCAGGTGCTTCCTGTTGACGAGTCTTAAATAGGATGAAATGCGCGTTGTCCTGGATTCCACTGCTAGACACCATCCACCAATTAAATATGAATATTAATTATTTCATGTCTTTACTAACTTGAAACAAACACTATAATGAAGACGAAATACTTGTACAAACTGAAAAGTGGTATATAGCCACGTAGTATTGCACTTACAATAATTGAATAAATATATACTCTTGAATATTGAACTCAAATAAATAAATAAATAAATAAATAAATAAGAAAATTATTAACTTTTCTAAAAGTCAGAACACCTAAAGTAAAAACATTAACAATGACACTAATTGATATGATGACTGAATAATTCAGTAATATATGCATATGTATTACTAGCATTATTATTATTATTATTACCATTATAGTGTTAGCGTTTATTTGTTCTAATCATCTTTATTGCTTAATTATGCAAGATGTGTACCATAAAACTAAAGTTTCTAGAGTTAACGTCACACACACACACACACACACACACACACTCACACACAGAGATCATGAATAAGCTGTTTTAAGTTCAAATGGCATTTTACTAAACGTGTATATTTATATATGTAAGCATACATATAGAGAGTGCAAACTTATTTCCACTGTTTCAGGTGTACAATCAAAGTACAGTCAAAAATATCTCTAGTTGGCCATAACCCTACTAGTCCTTATTAAAGTACAATTATCATAGTCGATAAATGCATAGAACTCTGTGACAGTGTTCAGTTGGTTAAAATTATGGTTGAGTATAATGAAGAAAGATAATAACCAGTCACATAAAAATAGTTGACTGGGTCAGAACCCCTGTGGTGGGTGTGTACTGCCGATGAGTTCCAGACTAGGCTGACGAAACAGCTGTCTGGCGGTACTCTCTGCTTGTTTTCATTGCTTTTCTAATCCACATCAGTCAGTGGTCGAACTCGAAAAATAAATCTAATCCTTACAGATTGACTCTTGAAAATTAATCTAAAGCTTGGTAGTGACTAGCTACAGTTTCCTCGAGTTCTAGAGAGAGGTCGTGACCAGTGGGGTCTACTCGATGGAGAGTGAGGATAAATACTCTCCAATGAAATTGGTTGGTGGTCGCGCTCAACTCATCACGAATTGGTAAAAGTTAAAATTCACCGGCTGGCCATTGAGGAATCGGGTCCCACTGGGGGAATGGTCATTGTCAAGCTTGTCTTGTAACTGGAAGATCCCGGTTTCGAGCCCCGGTGTTGGGTACGTAGTGCCAATGTGTGTCAAACTAGGCTGACGAAGCAGCTGTCTGACTGTACTCCCTATTGTTTTCATTGGTTCTCTAACTGATATTAATCCGTGGTCAAACTCATAAAAACAAATCTATTCCTTACAAGTCAATTCTTGAAAAGTTCATAAGAAGGCTTACTTTTCTTTTTCCATAATTGTAGTCAATTATCAAAATAAGGATAACATAATTTATCGGAAGGAAACCAGTTGAAGGATTTTACAACCGCATATAGATCAGGCATAAACCAGTATGATGAATGATAATCATACCATTCACTTTTGAAGTTTGAGAATGCTACGTATTTGCAAATGATTGCTAGTTACATAGTGCGTTGGTGACACAGCGGTTAGAACGATGGCTGACGCTGCATATGGTCCGAAGTTCGACTCCCGGCCGACGAACACCTGATATTAATGGTCGGTCTGCTAATTTCAGGCTACCGATATCACATGCTGAAAATTTCATACTTGTATCGAAAATACTGTGCGGAGTTGAGCTATAATAAAAAAATTTTAAGAATTAATTAATATTCTTATTGAGGTGTATACTACTTATAACAAATTACCTAAGTAATATACGGTGTATTGTCTTTTGGAGAAATTATTTTAGTTTATATTTTACCGGTAAAGCTGTTGTAAAAATAATATGAGATAGGTGGTTGGAATTCTGAAGACAACTGGGAAAGTGACAGGTAAAGAGGGGAAACATAACGGAAGTATAGGATGCTAGTCATTGTTATTAGTAGGTTCTCAACAGCCCATTAATATTTCATTCTGTTGTCTGGAGTCTCTTATTTGGTTCCATCATCATCCACAAGTTTTCAATCCTTTACACAAGATCTCCTGAATATTGCCATCGGACCCAAGACCTACTCATTGTTTCTTATTCAGGTTCCACTCAAAGGTCTTGTGTATGACGTTATTCAACTATGTGTCCATTTTATTCAAACCTATTTGCTAAGCAATAGGTTCTTGATTGGTTCTTTGCTCGAGTTCTTTGCTGGTCATCCTTTCTGACTACCTGAAATTCACTATGGAGCCTGTGAAGGCAGCTATCGGTGAAAGTTTGAAAGTGGCTGTTGGAAACGCATTTTTTTCACGCTTGCGTCATGTCTGTGAACCAGACAGAAGAAGAACTGACTGGTTTACTTCACATTGGTGTTGGAAATTTGGATCTTTTTCGTTATGCTGAGTTCAGTAAATCTTCATACTGATTTCAAAATTGATGAATCCCTGTCTTGCTTTTCCAATCTTGCCTTTACCGCTGAAACAGTTCTGACGAGATAAGTAAAAGAGGTGAATTCTTTTTGAATTTTTCTGGATGATAGTAACTGATAATTGTTGTTTCCAAAGGTCTGTTTCATAATTCTGCCCACTACAACCACGACTAATATCGGCTGAAATTGTCCGTATGTAAACTTTATCATTTTCTGAATGGTCACCGTTGTCTGTAAAGGCAGGCTTAGTTAAGTGACTAACAAACCGAGCAGTAGCACTAAGTAGTACAAGAAAAGACCTAAATGATGAAATAAAACAGATAGAAGAAAAGCTGGTTGGTGTTAAATAACTATCCTATAAAATTCATTAGGAAGATCAGAAAAGACCAAAAGCAAAATAAAAATAATTGTGGAACTAGTAATGATAACATAAATAAGAGAGAATATAAGTCATCCAGAACATAAGAATTTAGTGGCTAAGGTTAGAATGATTGACCCCACGAAGATAAGTAATTTAGAGAAAAACTCAGAGATTCCCCTGCAAGCATTAACACACAATCCCACAATAGGGTGGGATAGGGTTAAAATTCCAAGAAGTAATATAAGTAGGTGGTGAGAGAGACTGATTACTTAATCCCTGTTTATCGAATCTACACCTGACACATGCAACAGAAATGACTCAATGTAAATACCAGAAATATGCATGGAAGATATTATTACTACCAGTCAGTCAAATCAGAAGAGGATAATAAGTAATCTTAAAATTCTATTTCACTTCAGACGCATCACAACATTTTAATAAGTAACTTATTAAAATTATAAAAACACTCGTCTTATTTCCCATCTGATTGTAATTGATCAATAACACTCATATTATTATTTCTGAATGTATATTATCCCATATTGATTTTTATTCAAATATCTAGTCAATTCCATACATGTATATAAATGAAGAAAAACAGTTGTGTGAGTACCTTGATATGATTATGAGTGGCAATAATTTGTGCTCAAAACGTGGTCATCAGTTAATATTACTGCATAACAACACTGTGAGACCTTGTAAAAAGAAAATCTTATCCATAATGGAGTTATACTCAACGAGCACAGTGGCCAGGTTTTATACTTATATCAAAAACACATATGCCCACCGTAGATTGTCTGTTCTCGTCAGTTTTATCACTTTTGTAGGCTAATAAACACAGAATATCAGTCAACAGGACAACCAGTTGGTTGGTAATTAGTGAAAAATCCGTAATATTTTTCATTAATATTTAAACATCTACTGGAATGGGATTTACTTTAATTTGCACCTGGAGAGAGATCTTCCGTTCAATAAAAATCTGGTCAGTTTGCTTACTCTCTCTCTCTCTCTGTCCCTCTGAACATCAGATTCCTTGGGATATGGATAGACTTCCTATAAGGTGAAGTGTCACTCAATATTGCATGATCATTTTTGATTGGTTCGATGGTTTCATCATCATGAGATGACATCAGTTAGAGAGTCATTGGAAAACCAGTACTGGAGTACTGCAAGACAGCTGTTTCCAGTGTCCTAGTTTGGGACTCTTCAGCATTACGAACCTAGGATCTTCTGGTTACAATGTCAGCGAGCTCGTAGACCATTAAGCCACTGGGACCCACCGATCCAATGTCCAGTGCATGAATTCTAACCTCTGCCAATTCATGGAATAACGCGACCACTTCACAATGTCTTCTTCGATAAGTTACTGCCTCACGTTCAACTTGCTGTACCCTACTGAACTTTATATTCCTTAAGATACGGACAGACTTCCTATACGGTGATGTATCACTCAATATTGTATGATCATTTTTAATTTCCTTACAGTGATGTCTGTCCAAGTAGGTGAAAGTCATTCAGTAATAAATGAAACAGGATAGGCTGTAGTCAGCATTTTAATATTTTATGTTTTGTTTTAACTAGTACACACTCTGATTGGCTATAACGCCATTTTTTGAACTCCCTCCTTGTGCTGTTAACACACACACACGCGCGCATACACACTGAGTCTCTCAGTGCCTAGTAGTTCACCCAAACTATCTAGGTAAGTTCCAGTAGCGTCGGTGGCACAGTGGTTAGGACTCTCGCCGACCATGCACATGGTCCGGGGTTCGAGCCCACGCCGGCGCACACCTGATATCTATGGTCGGCCTGCAAAATTTGGGCTACCGATATCCATGCTGAAAATTCCATACTTGTACCAAAAATACAGTGTGGAATCAAGCTGTAAATCAAAAATATAAAAAAAAATACTTTTTATTCTACTTAAATCGTACTGCTCATCAGAGAATATTACTAATTAACTCAGTCATTTTTGGTTTGCCATTTGTAACAGGTTAAGTAGAGAAGTGATTTATTGGGTAATTAGGCAATTTATGATTTTATTAAGACTGGTATATCGCAGCTAATTAATAGTACCACCAGTATCTTACAAACCGAATAGTGAATTTTGTGAATGTTAGAGTCACTTTGAACACACAACTCCAATTTAATGAATTCAGTTTCAGAATTTCCTGTTGATTGATTGGACCGAAGTGTTTGGTCTCAGTTTGATATGTTGGCTTCTTGTGCAGATACAGGTGAGAAATGCAGGCACATTCAGATGACGAGCCCAAAATAGGACGAAATGCGCGTTGTCCTGGATTCCGCTGCTAGTAACCATCCACCAATTGGACAGCTCTACTTTGTACGAATAGTGTTATATACGTATATAACGAAAAAACACCAACGTTTATAACCAAAATGTAAGAAACATGACATCAATAATGTCATGATATTCCGAAATAGGTGAAGCATTGCGATGGTGAACTAAGGAGGAATATAGTTTTTTTTGACTATTTCATCTGTTAATGTTCTTTGGAACAAAAATCGACACTCTAAAATTTGACGCTAAGTTAACCAGGCATTTCAAACGGAACCAGACAAACAACCTATGCAGCACTGCTGACCGTAGTTGGCTAATTGATTCCTTGACACAAGGACTTGAATGGTTGATTATCTAACTAGTGGAAATAAAATTCATGGAGATATCTTCTTAAAAAGACCATAAAACTATCTACACACCAATACACAAACGGTACATGATGAATATCTAAGTAACTAACTACTTTTCATTGATTAGTGTAAGTATTCCACATGCTTTGCATTTTAGGTCCTACGAATTGAACTGCTTTAAATGGCTCAATCTTCACTACACTTCTTTTACTAACACTAATACGTGTACTAAAAATACAGAAAAAAATACATCAATATAGGGTTATTTTTATCTCATACTGAATTTTAGTGCATATTCCAGATGAGTACCAAAATAGGCTGATGAAACAGCTGTCTGACGGTACTCCCTGTTGGTTTTCATTGCTTTTTTAATCCACATCAATCAGTGGTCGAACTCAAGAAACAAAATCCTTACAGATCAACTCTTGAAGATTAATCTAAAGCTTGGTAGTGACTAGCTACAGAACGGAGTTTCCTCGAGTTCTATTAAGAAGTTGTGACCAGTGAGGTCCATTCAGTTGCGTGTGAGGACGGCTTTTCCACCGATGACACTGGTTGGTGGTCACGCTAAACTCATCACGAATTGGTAGAAGTTCGAGTTCATGAGCCATTAGATACGGTCTAAGTGATTGAATAGTCTACCAGCTTGCCATGTAACAGAAAGGCCCTGAGCTCGAACCCTGATGAGTCACAAATTAAGGCGAAACAGCTGTTCAGTCCTCCCTCATTTTCAACACTTCCCTAACTGATATATCAATCAGGCGCTAAACTTGAAGCAGAACAAATACCCATAGAAAGAAACACTTGAGAATTCTTTAATCGGTTGGAGGATTTCATCATGAGCTGACATCAGTCAGAGAACCATTGGAAAACCAGCACTGGAGACCTTGACAGCTGTTTTGTCCCTCTGGTATGGGACTCTTCATCAGCATGCAACCACTGGAGTTCGAAACTATGTAGTATGATTATCATTACCGAAAACGATAACAGCGATTCTGTATACATCTATGTATGTGTTCGTTAGTACAAACCAGAATTCGATTTAAGATATTATATTGTTTTCTTTTCTTTCTGATTTACTTAGTGTTTTGTTCTATTGTATGAAAACAGAAACATGGTGTAAAGTAAGGAGAGAGAGAGAGAAAAAAAACGAAGCGATTCAAATAAAAAAATCGATTTAAAATTCAATCTTACTTCCAGCAATCAGTCAATCAATGTCATCTTGATAAGAAAAAGAAAAAGGGTTGAATTCTACAAATAAGTGTGGCTGTTTTTTTCACATTCGAATAGCAGATAAACACAACAGATGGCTCCAATACAATTAATTCACAAGAAATACAAAACTAACGTACAGCTGATATATTATTATATATTATTATTGTTCCGTTGAGTTCCTAGTGGAACATAGGGCTTCAACTGCACGTCTCCACTTGCCACTTCTGTCTTCCTTCTGCTGTACTTTTCCCCTGTATCCATGTTAGTCAATATTCTTTCAACTCCTCTTCACACGATCTCCTCCATGTCACCCTTGTACTGATGTCCCACTCGCCGCTTCTCTTTCGGCCTGGTTTCACTCGAGCAATGGCCTGACGCGCGCGCGATGTCACCCAGCGGCCTCCTCAGCGAGTGAGTGTCTGATCCATCTCCATTTTCTCCTGAATATTTGTTGGTTGGCGATTGGTTCTTGCTTTGTTTGTTCCCAGCCATAGTTTCTTGTTGGTGATTCTTTCCGGCCCCCTGGCCGTCTGATCTTCAGTATAGAGCCAGCTAAGACAGTTGTTGGTTGATAAAGGTCTGCAACAGGCTGTTGGAAATACCTGTTCTTTGTGACCCGCCCGCCAAGTTTCTGATCCGTATAGAAAGAAGAACTGACTGACTTTACGTTTGTATTGAAAATCCGACTGAATTTTGTTGTTGATGCTGGCTGAGTGAGAAGTTTCTGTAGCGATTTGTTTAAGCTTTAGGGGTGGAGTTGCTAGCACCACGCCTCAACCCTCCCACTTTATCCGGACTTGGGACCGGCTAGAAAACTAGTGGGCGCTAGTACGTTGCACAAGAAGTGGCTCTTATAATCCAAGGGGCTTACTGTGTAACACTCTAGCTTTCAAAATGTCTTATGACTGGTACTGTAACCTAATAGACTATGAAGGAATAATAACTTAATGCGCTGGCTAATCGCACGTCAATAACAATAATAATAAAAATAATAATGATAATACTACCACAGGGCCGCAAAGACAGAAGAGAAGACTAGGTGTTGGTAAGAGAGCTGTTACTGCCATAACCACAATCATAAGCAAATAGGTTGACAGTACTTACGTAGATATATGTGTTTAAAACAACCCTGAGAAGCATTTATGTCACAGATAAATTACGACACTGAACAATCAATAGGATTTCAAAAGTCATAAGTAGGGTGAGAGGAAGTCAGATCATAAATCAATAAGTGGTTGAGAGAATCGCTAACATACACGTAAAAATGACACAGAAAATTAGGTCTGTATATATAAAAACAATGGGTACCGAGTTCGTGTCTTAGTAGCAGGGTCATCACGCAGATGTATCCAGATGAAGAATACAAAACAGGACGAAATGTGCATTTTGGATTCCATTGATATTTGGTCACTAATCACTAAATAATATTATGCTAATCCTCCTCAAGCATTGTCAAAACATCCGTATTGCGAGCCACATGTCAACAAAGACAGAGCAGCAGTCGGAGACAAGTTGAAGTATAATGATCCAGGCGTGCGAAAGCACCAGTGATCTTGAACGCACACTGTCCATTAGATGATGAAACCTACTATTATTAATATAGCGCCACTATGAAGCCTGTTGGTGAAGTGAGGAGCAAAATTTAATCCCGATCTCGTTTGTAAGTACTGTTTGGATGATGTGTTGATAGATGGTTCGGGTTATGTTTAGTTTTAGGGTTACAACTTGGGTTAGTGATAGGATCATGTTTGGGGTTGAGATTAGGGTTAAGGTGATTTATGTTTATTATCTGCATTTTTCTCGTAAATAATTGTTAACTCTTCTACTGGAAGCCATTGTAATATAGTAAATTGGAGTAAACTGGGAAAAGGATAAGATCGATAAATGGGTCACAAAATGAACTCATCTTCAGTCACCTCAATGAATACATGCACAGAAAGTAGTCTGACATAAAAAGTGATTATTATTCTTCATTATAAATTGAGAGGTATTTTTGAGTCACATTGAGGAAAAATTTTCCTATCTAATGAGTTTTATCATAATCTCTGTAATTCTCTTGTAAAAAAACGACATTTTTGTGCAAAAACCATAAGCATTTCTGATTGGTCACCTCAAGGTCACTCTTGTGGTTGCATTCCAGAAATCATTTTACGAGTTGATCACAGGTTGATATCAGTTAGAGAACCATTGAAAACCACGGAGAACTGCCGATGATTCCTAAACTACGACGGTGGAAACAGCTGTCCAGTACTCCAGTGCTGCTTTTCAATGCTTCTCTAACTGATATCAATCAACCTGTGGTCAAACTCGTAAAAACAAAACTAACCCTTACAAACCATCCTATAGAAAATTCCATAAATCGCTTTAGTTTAACTTTGTCCATTTCTGTCGGACAGAATCCATCAGCGTAAAATATAAAATTTTAAGTATTATATAAGAGAATAAATGACTTATTTTTCGACCTTAAACCTCATTTCCACTACGGTATGAATTGTTGTAATTTTCTGCATCTTTTCGATTAGTTTTTGTTTTAATGGCTACTGGTTTGTGAACAATGATATCTCATTTTATAGCTCAATTAATCCCTAAGACAAGAGTAGTTATTATTATTATTTGATGAATAGAATGCTTTGGTTATTAGCCTGATAAGACACTTTTGTGTATCCATCCACCTTTGTCTGTATTTGAAGATTAGTAGTTGAACAGATGGCGATAACAGCCAAATATTCTCATTCCAATATCGAAATAACTCATTCTTACTCTATGCAGTGTAGTGTGGTGTAGTGTAGTATATGAGTCTTATGAGAGTTGAGGGTTGAACAGACAGTCTAAAAAAGGAATGACAACAACAAACGGATATTATGACTAATTACTTCCCATAACAAAAAGAGCCTTTTTAAATTTAATTATAAATTGTGAAGGTATAATTTGGGCAATATCAACAAAATTGAAAAAAAAACACAACAAAATTTGACACAATAGAGAACAGTTGAAAGCAAGAGTGTCCCACAGAACACATGTAGGAGTGTTTTGACTAAATTGTGAGTAGCTGGTTTTTGTAAAAAAACAAAAAAAAACACGCTATTAAACAGTTTTTAACCAGACACATTCCGCCTCGTCACTTTGATCTCCATTTTGAAAATTATAGACAGATTATAATTGCGTCAGCATAGAATTTACCAGAAATATACAGATATTTACTCAAAAATTATACCTAGTATGTATCTCGACAGAAAAATATCTGTCAGCCTGTACATCCACGAGTCTATAGAGGTAGCCTACAGACAAAAAAAAACCACGCTATGTTGACTCATTCAACACCTCTGCTCAATTCGTTTATTGACGACTACATAAAATGACAGTACAGTACAGTACAGTACAATGTTCACGTAAGACAATAAATACAATCACTAAGAGATATTCAATAACAACGTTGTCTAACAAAGTAACGAAGTAGGTGCGGGGTGATGGGGGGGAAGTGGGGGCCTCCTCCGCATCATTGCCACATTCAGTCTGTTTGGTGTAATTAATGAAGATTTATGTGTTTCGTTATCTTGTAACTTCTTTCAACACAATAGATTGATATACCTCCGCAACGACTCACTGATAAGTGGCATTATTATATAACAAATATGAAAATAAATCAATATTTCTGAATAGTCTGCAGATTCAGAATATTTTCCTACCTTACAAAATAGATTTATATTTTTCGTAAATGTGTCTTTTCCATACTGACATCGGTTAGAGAACTACTAAAAAACCACTAGGGAGAATTGGACAGCTGTTTCGTCTGCCTAGTTCGGAACTCCTTATCATTTCACACCCCCTGAGGTTCGAACTCAAGGTCTTCCGGTTACAAGGCCAGCGAGCTCGTAGACCATTAGGTCTAGGGGACCCCATCGAAATGGGCCATGGATTCCAACTTCTGCCTCTTCCATGTGTATCTAATAATTTGACTGCTCCTGTGGAGCCAGTTACATAGGCCGTACAATTAAGCGTGTTTCTCGTCGAATTCCCGAACATCACCCTGCGTGGTTAAGCAAAGGACAAACAAAATCTATTCGCAGCACCATTCTATCTCATCTTGTGGATACAGAACACAAGGTTGATGTTAACCAGGCTTTCAGGTTCATTTAACGCATACCAACAAATCTTAACTTCGCCTTAAGAGTTCTATTACTAAATATTGCTGAGACTGGCCGCTGGAATGCGCATTAAAAAGCCTAATGTATATCCGAAAGATGCTAGTTCAGAAACTGTCCTTACCTTGGCCATCTAGGTTCGAATGGTCGTTAATTGGTTATTGTAGAGATTCCCTTAATTTTAGTTGATATTTAATTTGCCACTATATCTTTATTATTATTATTATTATGTAAGTATCTTCAACGAACTGTAGTTCCATTGATCTTACTTTACAAGTCAATATTGTTTAAAAAACTAATATTGTTATTGACTACCAATCTAGAATGTTCTATGTATATAAACATATGTACATAATTGTAGAGCCAGAAGAGGAATTTATCGTAAAGGATATTCTTTGCTCACCTATTTTGTTTTTTAAAGATGTCTTAATGAATGTTTTCGCTATATTGAAATTCACGTTTTGATGAAATCCTGAAACCAATCAAATCCCTCTAAACCAACAACGCTGTTGAATAGCATTAATTGTCTTTGGAATGCTTACAATTAATATAAAGTTATTTTCAAGCGTTTGTTTGTAGGGATTATATAGTTGGTTTTAAATTTGATTACAGATCAATATCAGTTAGAGAAGCATTGAAGACCAAAGAGCACTGGACAACTGTTTCATTCTGGCTTAGGATCCTCAGTAATAGGCGTGCATGACTCCACCACCAGAAATTGAACCCCGAGACCTTCAGTGTACAAGGTGACCTCGTAGACCATTCAACCATTTGCATTGAATTCAACGGATCATGAATTCTGAAAACTATCAATTTCTGATTAACTTCAGGATAAAGATGTCTTGAATTCTAGTGAGAAGTCCTGACCAGTGAACTCCACCAGGTGGGGTGTGAGCAGAAATACTCACTCGTGACATCTGTTAGTGGTGGTGCTAAGTACCATCAATTAACATAAGTTAGAATCCATGAGTCATAGGATTCAGTCCCAATAACTTAATCATCAGACAGCTCTCCTCGTCACTTGAAGATCTTAGATTCTGCCTCCGTTCTGCATCATGGCAGCATACTGATGATGATAAGTCCTAAACTGGAGAGAAACACTTATCTAGTACTTCCTGCTCTCCAATGATTCTCTAATTGATATCAGTTCTTGATAGAATGTGAAGTGTATAGTCATGTTACATTCTGACACAGAAAAACACCTTCGGTTAAATAACTTTCATTGATTTTTTGATTTGCAAGACAGATAGATACACGTTTGAATGTAAATTCACTAAAAAAATAAACTCCTTTAACTAAATTGTTATTTGAATAGACATAGAAAGCATTCAATGACACAAATCGATTCACAAAGATAAAATACCATTCCAATGAGTTTAAGCTTAAGATGAAGTATTTACTACTTCTTATGAATCAATAAACCAAACGTATCTCATTCAATTCAGTTAGTTTTAAAAGAGTAATTAATGAATGGGATTCATTATTTGTATTACATAAGCACGACTGTGAAATAGACATTTTTCATTTAATATTTTTCCTTCACTTTCCCAGTGGAACATCGGACTTCAAGCTAGAGGCTTGAAGTTTCTGTAGTAGTGTTTATTTTTACAGGATGAGGTTGTTAGCCTCACGCGAAATAGACATTTTACACAGTAGTATTTACTAATGATGTGTTTCTCTTTTACGAGTTGATCACGTATTGATATCTTTTAGAGAACCATTGATAAAACCAGGGAGTACTCGACAACTTGATATGATTATGAGCAATAGTTTGTGCTCGAAGCGTGGTCATCAGTTAATATTACTGTACAACACTGTGTGATTTATGAAAATAAAAAATCTTATCCATACTGGGGTTGTGCTTTACCATAGTGACCAAGTTTTATACTTATATCAGAAGTTAGAATTCATGAGCCATTGAATCAGGTTCCAGTGGCTGAATGGTATACGAGCTTGCTTGCCTTGTAACCGGAAGGTCCTGGGTTCTAACCCTGGCAGTGGTTGCGTACTGCCGATAATTCCCGAACTAGGATGTAACAACTGTCCAGTATTCCCTGGTTTTCAGTGGTTCTCTAACTGATATCAATCCGTGATCAACTCGTAAAAACAAAAAGTAAGCCTTACAAACCAAACTATAAAAAATTAATCCGATGTTCTCTAGTGACTTACTACAGGATGGAGTTTCTTGGAGTAAGTTCTAATGAGAAGTCGTTACCAGTGAGGTCCATACAGATGTCAAGTGTGAGGATGGATGTTCCACCGACGACATTGGTTGGGGTCACGCTAACCTCATCACGAACTGATAGAAGTTAGAATTCCTGGGCTGGCTGGCCATTGAGAAATCGGGTCCCAGTGTCTGAATGGTATACGAGATAGCTGGCCTTGTAACCGGAAGGTCCTGGGTTCTAACCCTGGCAGTGGTGGGTGCGTACTGCCGATGAGTGTCAAACTAGAATGTAGGAAACAGCTGTCCAGTACTCCGTGCTTGTTTTCAATGGTTCTCTAACTGATATCAACCCGTAATCAACTCGTAAAAACACAACTAACCCTTACAAAACGAACTATAGAAAATGTGAATCTCGCCAGATACTAGCTTGCTAGGCTACTAGCTTACTAGTTTTCTCGCCGGTCCCAAGCCCGGGTAAAGAGGGGGGGTTGGGGCGTGGTGCTAGCAACTCCACCCCTGTCAAACAACCAAATCGCTACAGAAACTTCAACGAATAAATATATTAAAAATTCCAAAAACATAAGCAATAGCCTTATTTTTCGCTGGAATCGGGGAAGTGAAATGACGCAGGCTGGCAAAAGCCTTCGTGAAGCCAGTCAGCCGATATGCCTTCATTCAATGCAACCAAAAATAAGGATGGGTACATGGATTGTTCGTACAATATACTAGACTGGAAAGGTTGCCCAGGTAGCAGCAGAAATGAGGAGGTATAGAATAGAAGTGCTGGGAATCAGCGAAAGCAGATGGAACGGATGTGGAAGGTGCCAACTACCAACTGGGGAGACAATAATCTGTTCCGGCCACCCAGAGGACAACCATGAGCACACCGAGGGAGTGGCCATCATGATGTCACCAACAGCAGCCAAAGCTCTCATGCAGTGGGAACCAATCTCCTCCAGGATAATGACAGCCAGGTTCAACTCAAAAGGAAGGAAAGTTACAGTCATTCAATGCTATGCGCCTACAAACGTCTCAGAACAAGAGAAGAAGGAGGCGTTCTACAGACAACTACAAGCAATAATGGACAACGTCCCAAATGGCGATATCAAAATCCTGATGATTGATATAAATGCGAAGCTGGGAGGAGACAACACAGGAAGAGAACTCACCATGGGTCGTGAGGCCCTCGGCGAAATGAACGACAATGGTGAACTCTTCTCAGACTTCTGCGCCTTCAATGATTTGGTGATTGGTGGCAGTGTGTTCAAACACAAGGATATACACAAGACGACATGGATTTCACCAGATGGAAACACCAAGAACCAAATAGACTTCATCTCAATTTCAAGAAAGTGGAGACGGAGCCTACTGGACACAAGGTCAAGGAGAGGAGCAGATGTGGGTTCAGACCACTATCTAGTAGAAGGGACTTTCAAGGTGAAACTAAAAGCCTCGAGGATAGCTGGGGATAGGCCACAATGCAAGTTCAACACTCAATTACTGAAGGACACAACCACAAAAGACACCTTCACTGCAACTGTCAGAGCAAAGCAGGAAACACTACGCGACATCACTGAAGAATCATGCGTGGAAGAACATTGGAAGTCTCTGAAGGCGATTCTCAACGAAACGTGTTCAACGGTTCTAGGAAGAAAGAAGAGACAAGACAAGGAATGGCTCTCAACGGACACTTGGAAATTAATAGAAGAGAGGAGAATGGTGAAAGAGAAAATGATTCAATGCAAGGACGGACAGGAGAAGGAGACGCTGAGCTCAACTTACAAAGCACTGGACAAAGAAGTGAAGAAAAGTGCTAGGAAGGACAAAAGACGATTCTACGACAACCTCGCCACTGAAGCTGAGAAGGCAGCAGGCAAAAGGGACCTGAGGACACTATATCAGATAACCAAATCTCTATCCGGGAAGAGATCAACACAAGCGAAACCTATAAAAGACAGCCAAGGGAAGCCCATTACCAAGGAAGAAAAACAGATTAAACAATGGGCGGATCACTTCAAAGGACTCTTGAACCGACCATCACCTGCAACCCGTCCAGAAATACCAACAACAGCGCGCACACAACTGCAAGTTGACACCAATCCTCCAACGAGAGCTGAAGTCTTGAACGCAATCAAGCTTCTGAAAGCTGGAAAAGCAGCCGGACCAGATGGAATACCCCCTGAAGCACTGAAAGCGGACCCAGAGACTACAGCAGACATGCTGACTCCATTATTGCAAAAGGTCTGGAAGGAGGGAAAGGTGCCTACTGACTGGAGGAAAGGTTACCTCGTGAAACTACCAAAGAAGGGCGACTTAGGACTCACTCAGCAAGAACTGGCGAGGAATCATGCTCCTATCGACGCCAAGTAAAATCCTGAGTCGCATCATCCTGGAGAGATTAAAGGACGCACTGGAGACAGAACTCCGACCAGAACAAGCTGGATTCAGGAAAGTCAAATCATGTACTGACCAAATTGCAACTCTACGCATCATCATCATCACATAACAAACCTCTACCTCAACTTTATAGACTTTGAGAAGGCCTTCGACAGCGTTGATCGTGAAGTAATTTGGAAATTACTCGAGTACTATGGCGTACCCCAAATATTCATCAGCTGTACGACAACGGACCATGTCAAGTGATCCACAACGGAAAACTCAGCGAGGCGTTTGGAGTAAACACAGGAGTCAGACAAGGGTGCTTATTATCACCAATGATATTCCTAATTGTGGTGGACTGGATTATGCGTCAGACAGTGTGGAAACGAGAAGACAGGAATATCCTGGACCGACGTGAAGAACCTAGAAGACCTGGATTTCGCGTGTGGATGATTTATGTTTGATGTCACATACAATCGAAGACTTACAAGCGAAAACCGACAAACTGGTCGAAGAAGCAGCTGGCGAAGACAGGACTCCAGGTGAACATAGACAAGACGGAGGTTATGAAAATAACCAACCAACAACAGCAACAACATCCAACGTCAATCACCATCAACGGGAGGGATTTGAAAGAGGTTACTTCATTCACTCACTTATCTAGGGAGCATTGTCTCAACTACAGGCGTCGGAACGGACGAGGATGTCAAATCGAGCGAGAATCGGGAAGGCGAGAAACACATTCATCAACCTGAAATCAATCTGGAAATCTTCGTCACTCAGCCAGCATCAACAACGAAATTCAGTCGGATTTTCAATACAAACGTCAAGTCAGTCAGTTCTTCTATACGGATCAGAAACTTGGCGGGCGGGTCACAAAGAATATTTCCAACAGCCTGTTGGAGACCTTTATCAACAACAACTGTCTTAGCTGGCTCTATACTGAAGATCAGATGGCCGGGCCGGAAAGAATCACGAACAAGAAACTATGGGAACAAACAAAGCAAGAACCAATCGCCAACCAACAAATATGCAGGAGAAAATGGAGATGGATCGGACACGCGCTGAGGAGGCCGCTGGGTGACATCGCACGCGCGTCAGGCCATCGCTCGAGTGGAACCAGGCCGAAAGGGAAGTGGTGAGTGGGACGTCGGTGCAAGGGTGACATGGAGGAGATCGTGTGAAGAGGAGTTGAAACAGTATGGACTAACTAACATGGATGCAGGTGAAAAGTACAGCAGAAGGAAGACAGAAGTGGCAAATGGAGACGTGCAGTTGAAGCCCTATGTTCCACTAGGAACCCAAGGGAGCAATAAAAAATATATACAAATATATAATAAATATGTGCAGTACATGGTTAGCAGTTAGAACGGGCTGTGAAGGAATAACTGACTATCACCAGGGAGAAAGACAGCAATATGCACTAGAAGAGGAGAGGACATTAAGTTTTTTTTCCTAAATCGTTCAACAAGTTATCCAATCTGATTTAAACAGAAAAATACGAAGCTATAGAGACAGCACAGGACGACTGAAATGAGTGAGAACTGATTAAAGATTGATTTCTGGATCGTCGAAGCAGAGGTAAAGGCAGGTACTTTTCAGAAATGAATTTTAACTTCTTATGAGAAGCGTCGACTGAGCTCAATAGAAGATTGTTCAGCTGGCCATAGGAGCACAAATACTTTGCCTCCTTGGTCCAACAGAACCTGGATGACCTGCTACTTGTTGATTCCTTTTTTGAGCTGGGTTTTTGACATTTAAATAGTTTTCAGCAGGTTTTGACTGACCACTTCCAGAATTGTGAATGCCCGCAGCACCACCTCGTTGATTACTGGACAGCTTGGTGTGTATCTTGTCTAGTGTGGTCATTGTGGTTGGCTTGAGATCTCGGCTTCATTTGACGACCTCCTCCAGTATGGCTGTTGTGTTCAGACTCACTTTTTCCTTCGTCTTCTTTATTTGAGCAACAGCTTGATAAATTAAAATCATCTTTGTTTGAGAAATGACCATTTTCAGGACGAGTGGGAGAATTCAATGTGATTCGTCATTGCTTGGAATATCCTCAACGTGTGCGACCAAGTCCTTGTATTTTAATACGGATGGTGGATTTTCAACATCCCGAAGTCGATCCAACTCCCGCAAACTTTCGACTTGAAATCCCAAAACACAACTGTGTGTCACATATGGCCTATTGAGTGCCTGTTAACTGATATGAAACATGTTCATGATCCTCTTCGGAAGGTTTAGAAATTTTGATTCCAACCAATCCTGCACTACCTACAATATGCTGAACATGACGACGGCCTGATCCTAGGATAGGACCTACATATGACTTCGGCATCTGGACGACCTCCTGAGAGAAGTCAAGCATTTTTTGGGCATTTTTAACAGCTTCCTGAGTCTTTCGGGATATTTTTAAATATTACCAGTTTGTCCAATCCTCTACAGTCAATTTCAGCTGGCTCCATGTTTACTTGTTAGATTTTATTTCCTCTTCTCACGATCTCCTCTGTCACCCTTAGATATTTCACTTATTGTTTCCCACTGGGGTTCCACTTGAGTGCCAGCCTGGAGCTCGATGGTATTCGATGGTTTCATCAGTGTATATCCAACCCATCCCGTTTTTCTTCTAAATACTTGTTGAGAAATAGGTTCTTGCTCAGTTGATTTGTTGCCAGCCTGAGTTTCTTGTTTCTAATTCCTCCTGGACACCCAGTCAGCCATTTGGTCCTCATTATGGAGCTAGTGAAGTTGGCATCTGTCGCTAAGCTTCTTCAGCCTATTAGTAATACTCTTCGCGACGCACCGAGTTTCTGACTCAAATAGAACAACTCACTGACTGACTGACTTCATATTTGTGTTGAACGGAATCCGAATCTTGTTCTTTGTACTGAGGCTGAGTGCAGCAGCAGATTTCAAAACTGACTTCAGGGTGACGAAGGTTTATCTTGCCTTTCCGATTCTCGTTCTCACATCTTCGTCCATCCCACCTGTAGTTGAAACAAAGATGCCTAGATAAGTGGAGAAAGTGACCTCTTTCAAATTTCTTCTGGTGCTTTTTGTTGCCGGTTGGTTACCTTTGTCACTTCCCTTTCTCCTGTATTTACTGCTTCTCCTCACAACTTGTTTTTCGTTTACTCTCTCGTAAAATCTTTGAGATTGTGTGACATTAGAAACAAATCTTCTGCGAAATCCGAATCTTCCTGTCTTCTAGCCCCCCTTTACAGTCTTCCCCATATAATCCAGTCTACCTCAATCATTTGTGTCATCATTGATAGTAGTCAGTCTTGTCTTACACCTGTTTTCTTGCTAAGTTCCTCAGTTGTCGATCACCTGACATATAACAATGTCATATAGTTGTTGAATGAGGCTGACAAAGATTTGGGGCACAATATCCCTTGGTGTTGAATTAGTTTCCAAATTACTTCGCGATCAACACTATCAAAATAACCTTCTCAAAGTCGACGAAGTTGACGTAAAGATTTGGCTGCCACTCTATACTTTGTTCGATTATGATGCGTATAGTCAACATTTGATCCAGCTTGTTACAGTAGTCAGAATTCTGGATAAATGGCATGTTTTATTCCCTCAAGGATGACGTGAATTAATATCCTGCTTGACGTGGAAAAGAGTAGGGTCACTTCCAAAGTGTTTATTCAAGCAAATAGTTGTCAAGCCGCTTTGTATGTGTTTATTTTTGTTTTTCTTTTTTTTTATTACTTTACGTTCTCAGTGGAACATACGGCTTCAAGCTAGAGGCCTGAAGTTCCGGTAGCAGTGTTGTTTACTTTTACGAGATGGGGCTGCTAGCCTCATGCCCATGCCAACCTTCTCTGTTTACCAGTCTTATTACTGGCTTTGTGAGGTAAAGGAGTACATCAGTGGCCGGGGATCGAACCTCGGAGCACATAAGGGGTGGTTGGCATGCATTCTACCGCTGTGCCACCGATACACCATGTTCTAAATAAATATTTTTACTACAAATATTCACTAGTCACATTTATGATCTACGACACTTAGCAAAACTATCTAATTCGAATCATTATCACTACTTACTGGTTAGTGAATTAGACCGGTACACAAATGAAATTGTCATGGCTTAATAAACTCGAACGTGAATATTTTTGTCAACATTTTGCTTTTTCAATGAAAAATTATAGCCAGGCTTCTTTTATTTTCATAAAGTCACACAGTATCATTCAGTATTATTCACTGATGACCACGTTTCGAGCACTATTTATCACTGCTCATAATCATATCATGGTACTCACTCACACAACTTTCTAACTTCGTTTTTATGTAATTCCATTATTTTTCCTCACTTGACTTGATTGGTAGTAGTAGTAGTAGTAGTATTTTCCATATTTCTGGTATGAGTGATGAGTCATCGCACCCTATTGCACGTGTTGGGTGTGTAGACTCGGTGAACACGGGGATTCAGTAAGCAATCTCTCTCACCCCACCAACTACCTATATTAATCGTTAGAATTTTGACTCTATCTCACCCACCCTATTGTGTGGTGGTTGTGTGTTAATGCGTGAAGTGCAATGCAGTGCTGAGTTTTTTTCTAAATTACTTATCTTCGTGGGGTCAATCATTCTAACCTTAGCCACTAAATTCTTATGTTCTGATAATCTCACTACCCCCGCCCCACCTACTAGTTTGACCTATGTAGTTAACTTAGCTCACAGTCATTGCAATGTATTTTGTAAACTATATTATTTTGTTTAATTGGGTCCACCGGGTCTTTTAGCCTACACAACTTGTCTCCGAGTGAGTTTGTAGGTTTGAATACCTCCTTTATTGAGAATCCTGAGTAGGGTCTCAGATGTTCCCTCCTTATATGGTATAACAGTGGATGACTTATATTCTCTCTTATTTATGTTATCATTACTAGTTCCACAATTATTTTTATCTTGCTTTTGGTCTTTTCTGATCTTCCGAATGAATTTCATAGGATAGTTATTTAACAATAACCCTTTTCTCCTATCTGTTTTATTTCATCATTTTGGTATTTTTTTTGCTACTTAGTGTTATTGCTTGGTTTGTCAGACACTTAACTACTAAGCCTGCCTTAACAGTTAACGTATGAGATGAATTAAAGTCTGAATATCTATTCGAATGCGTTGGTTTTTTTTTATAAACACTAGTGTGCAGTTTACCTTTTTCTATTCGTTTTATTTCACAATCTAATATAGTTAACTCTCTTTGTTCATTTTCCGATTCAAATGTGGATTTTATTCCAGGATTTCATCATGAGCTGACATTAGTTAGAGAACCATTGGAAAACCTGGAAGTACTGGACAGCTGTTTCTTATGTCCTAGTTTGGGACTCTTCATCAGTACGCACCCACCGGGATTCGAAACCAGGACCCTCCGGTTGCAAGGCGAGCTCGTATACCATTAAGCCACTGGGACCCGATCCAATGGTCTTTGAATTCTAACTTCTGCCAATTCACGACATAGCGCGACCGCTAGCCAATGTCTTCGGCGAGTATTTATTTTCCCTTTATTTCCTTTTCCTAGTGAGTTTATATGAATTTTCAGATTGTCAGAATATAAGAATCAGGTGGCTAAGGTTAGAATGATTGACCCCACGAAGATAAGTAATTTAGAAAAAAACTCAGCACTGCATTGCACTTCACGCATTAACACACAACCACCACACAATAGGGTGGGTGAGATAGAGTCAAAATTCTAACGATTAATATAGGTAGTTGGTGGGGTGAGAGAGATTGCTTACTGAATCCCCGTGTTCACCGAGTCTACACACCCAACACGTGCAATAGGGTGCGATGACTCATCACTCATACCAGAAATATGGAAAATACTACTACTACTACTACTACCAATCAAGTCAAGTGAGGAAAAATAATGGAATTACATAAAAACGAAGTTAGAAAGTTGTGTGAGTGAGTACCATGATATGATTATGAGCAGTGATAAATAGTGCTCGAAACGTGGTCATCAGTGAATAATACTGAATGATACTGTGTGATTTTGTCAAAATAAATTTTACCCATAATGGAATTATAGTCTACCACAGTGCACAAGTTTTATTCTTATATAACCAGGCTTCATGATTAGATTTCGTCATTTTGACAAATAACCATATCCGAATTCACCTAATCCCCCAATGAGTGAAATAGGCATGTGTTAACCTTTCAGTCGTTTTTGCCAATAGAAAATCTCCATGTCTGCGCAAGTTATGCAGCGTCACAAAAAAGACAAATAAAACAATTATTTCATACATACATACATACATTAATAGTGTATTTTAGTGTTCGAGAGCCACTCAAATTACACAAAACACTACTAAGTAACTAAACTGACATGAAAGTGTACTAGACATCGAATAGAGTTAATTTGTTTATTTAAAGCTGGACCCATTCATAGATTGTTTTTAGTCCGTCTGTTCCCTTCCCCCCTCCATAATAAACTAATGACTTCACGCGTATTGATTACTTCCATTTCAGCAATTCCATCAGCTTTTATTATTTTTCAACAGTAAACTCTGGAGATTTCATACATTTATTCCTCTTAGTGAATTCGAACAAAGCAAGAACTACGGTTTTAGCAGAATAAATTGATACCATCTATTTATTTCGTTGCCTTCTCGTCAGCTGCTTACACGCCAAAGACATTCACTATTAAATATATCTACAAACACACACAATTTTAACATACTTGCACAGAGTTCATTTTAAACAAAAATCAATCGATCAATATATGCATACAGTAGTAATATATACATATATATTATATATGTAATATTAAACACTATTCCGAACAACAATAATAATCATACACAGTGGGGACTTTTAAGCATTTCACATTCAGATGAAAGACAGATAAAAATATCCAGTTACCAGACAGGGCAAAGAAAGACTGATAATTGTTTCTTTCTGAACGCATAAATCAGGTTTCAGTTGCTTGATGGAAATGGAAAGGTCGTTCAAGGTTATCAATAGGCAAAAGAGCTCAATTCTCCTCAAGTTTGCTGAAGCCATTTCCATCAAGCGCCTGAAACCTGATTTATGCGTCCAGAAAGAGGTGGTTATCAGTTTTTCTTTGCCCAGCCTGGTAAATGGATATTTTCATCTCTCTTTTATCTGAATGAGTAATGCTGAAAAGTTTAACATTATTTATGTTTTTTTTATATTTTTGATTTCAGCTTGGTTCCATACCGTATTTTTTGATACAAGTATGGAATCTTCAGCATGTGATATCGGTAGCCAAAATTTTGCAGGCCATCGGCAGGGGATCGAACCCCGGACCATGTGCATGGTCGGTAAGAGTCCTAACCACTGTGACACCGACGCACATTATGTATATATATATATATATTCTTACTGTATGCATATATTAATCGATTGATTTTTGTTTAAAATGAACTCTGTGCAAGTATGTTAAAATTGTGTGTTTTGTAGATATATTTAATAATGACTTTGGCATGTAAGCAGCTGACGAGAAGGCAACGAAATAAATGGTTGGTAGCAATTTATTCTGCTAAGCCTGTAGTTATTGTTTCGTTCAAACTTTGGAGAATTGGCGGAAGCTGGAATTCATGGACTACTGGGTTGGCTCCCAGTGGCTGAATGGTTCATGAGCTGTCCTAAGAACTAGAAAGTCCTCACTTCGAACCCTGGTGGTGGTGGGGGTGTGTGCACTGATGAGGAGTCCCAAACGAGTGTGGGTGTGTGGGGGGAAACAGCTTTCTAGCAGTACTCTCTACAGCTTCTCCAGTGGTTCTTTCTGTTACTGTCAGTTGACCAGTAGTCTATGCTTTAATTCCTATCTCCCGAATATATATATATATATAATCAGCAGTATGAGATACAGAAGAACCATATTCTTCTTTATGCTAATTAGTAAGTTGTTTTTCTCTAGATTATCTAACTTACTTTATAGAAAGGCAGTAAAACAAAAACCAAAAGAAACCTGATCAAGAACGAAATACTAGAATAAAATAAGATGTTATCGATCGCCTAGTATATATATGAACCTAATTTACTGACTTTTTTCAGTTATAAACATCAATGTTTATTACCTCTTACTGTCTATCTAGTAGTACAGTCAGTCAGTCAGTCAATCACACTCACATGCACATACGTAGACGCCTTCACACACACGTACACGTACACACACACATACTTCTTGTTTATTCATGTTTACAAACGCTTACAGACTAGTCAATAAGTCAGATGTAACTGTATCAGTTACACACACACACACACACACACACATAGAGTTACAGTTTCTATAATGTAGTACTGAAACAGACTCTCTTCTTTTATAAGTTGGTTTCAATTAACGTTGGGGTTTATATTTCACATTTTGTTGTTGTTGCGTTTACGAGAAAGGGAGTCTTATTCAGTTTGTTTACAAAAATGGAACGATATGGTAATATAGTTTATAAGGGACAAACAATATCGAGATGGTGTATCGATTTTATTACCCATCTCTTTGTTCGTTTGTTTGTTTTGTTCTGCTTTTTCGTAATCTAACTGTCCATTAAAAGTTGACTAGAGTTTCTCAAGGTGATATTCAATTGATGTGCCAATAATGAGTAGGAAAGATTATTAAGAGTTAAAAATGGTTGTCAGGGGTTTGTTCATCTAATTCAAACCGTGTGTAGATAGATAGGATGACAGTTTAATAGGGTTGAAAATGGTCTTATTACAAATGGAGTCATGTCAAACTAAGCAATGATTCATTATGGATAAGATTTTATTTTGATAAATGACACAGTGTTACACGGTAATATTAACTGATGACCACGTTTTGAGCACAAATTATAACCACTCATGGTTATATCAACTCATTCACACAACTTTTTCCTTCATTTAAATACATGTTTGAAATTGACCAGAGATTTGAATAGAAAATCCGAATTAATAATATGAGTGTTATTGATCAATTACAATCAGATGGGAAATAAGACGAGTGTTTTCTTATAGTCATAATACGTAACTTGTTAGAATGTTATGATTTACGTGAATTGAAATAGAATTTTAAGATTATTTATTATCCTCCTCTGATTTGACTGACTGACTGACTGGTGGTAATAATATCTTCTATATTTTTGGTATTTGCATTGACTCATTTCTGTTGCATGTGTTATAACAATATAATTTACAAAATACCCTGCAATGATTGTGAGCTAAGTTAACTACATAGATCAAACTAGTAGGTGGGGCGGGGGTAGTGAGATTATCAGAACATAAGAATTTAGTGGCTAAGGTTAGAATGATTGACCCCACGAAGATAAGTAATTTAGAGAAAAACTCAGCGATTCCCCTGCAAGCATTAACACACAATCCCACAATGGGGTGGGAGAGGGTTAAAATTCTAAAAAGTAATCTAGGTAGTTGGTGGGGTGAGAGAGATTGGTTACTGAATCCCGGTTCATCGAGTCTACACCCAACACATGCAACAGAAATGACTCAATGTAAATACCAGAAATATGCATGGAAGATATTATTACCAACAGTCAGTCAAATCAGAGGAGAATAATAAATAATCTTAAAATTCTATTTCACTTCAAACGCATCACAACATTTTAATAAGTAACTTATTAAAATTATAAAAACACTCGTCTTATTTCCCATCTGATTGTAATTGATCAATAACACTCATATTATTATTTCTGAATGTATATTATCCCATATTGATTTTTATTCAAATATCTAGTCAATTCCATACATGTATATAAATGAAGAAAAACAGTTGTGTGAGTACCTTGATATGATTATGAGCAGTAATAATTTGTGCTCAAAACGTGGTCATCAGTTAATATTACTGTGTAACACTGTGTGAGTTATCAGAATAAAATCCTATCCATTATGGAGTTATACTCAACGAGCACAGTGGCCAAGTTTTATACTTATATCAAAAACACATATGCCCACTGTAGATTGTCTGTTCTCATCAGTTTTATCACTTTTGTAGGCTAATAAACACAGAATATCAGTCGACAGGACAACCAGTTGGTTGGTAATTAGTGAAAAATCCGTAATATTTTTCATTAATATTTAAGCATCTACTGGAATGGGATTTACTTTAATTTGCACCTGGAGAGAGATCTTCCGTTCAATAAAAATCTGGTCAGTTTGCTTACTCTCTCTCTCTCTGTCCCTCTGAACATCAGATTCCTTGGGATATGGATAGACTTCCTATAATTATATCTATTCACGTTCCTATATTATTCAGGCGATCGATGTACTCTCTCCATTCCTTTTTTCTTTCTTTTTGCATGACTTTCCATATTCTTCCAAAGCTAACTTTGTTAAATATGCCCGATGATCTTAGCATTTTGTGTACCAGTAGTTTCTTCTTTGAATTGTTCTTATATGAATTAAAAATCTTATGTGAAGTTAACAGATCATCTCACCTAAATGGTCTTAAATTAAATCCATCCAAGTGTCATTTTGTTTGTTGATTTTAGTTTCAGATGCGAAAAAGACTTACACGTGGACTGATTGATTCAGTCGTATGATTCCTGTAGTATTGACGGTACTGTGATAGGGAGTAAATCCAGTATCTCTTATCTCGGTATCAGTTTCTCTTCGAATCTCTGTTAATCGTCTCACATCCTGTTGATTTCTAAGAAGAATTTTCGGTTTTAACTTCTTACATAAAGCAGTTGAGACTTTCTGCTGGCATAATTCAACCTCTTCTCTTACAGTTGACTAATTCATATATATATTCGACCCATTCTTCTTTATTGTTTACCGTTATTCTCCCCTGGACTTCTCAAAAAAGACTATGTCATATTGCGTAGAACACTGAAGACTGTAAGTAGGGTTAGTTGTGTGCCTAACCCTAAAATCATTCTCAATAGGCATTTCAATTCTTATCTCGTCTGATACTGAATATCCTATTTACTCTCAACTTTCTTCTTTTATATCTTCAGGTAAAACCAGAATAAACTTCATAAGAATTTATGTTCAGTCAGGAATCGAACCCACAATCATGTGGGTAGTTGATCAGTAATGTACTATGTTCATGTTCTTTAGTATAAGCTGAACGGAATTAGAGTCTTGCAACATTCATCTCCATTTCATTATGAGCAATTAGAGATTTAGAAAGTAAGTTATTAGGACTGATAAAGATGGGAAGGAGTATCATTATGAAGATGTTATCATTTTCATAAGATAAAATTATTATACAAAAATACTTTCAGGGTTTGATTTGTTTTTCGAATTTGACCACGGATTGGTGTCGATTAGAGAACCATCATGAGTCGGTGGCACAGCGGTTAGGACGCGCGCCGACCATGCACATGGTCCGGAGTTCGATCCCCGGCCGATGTACACCTAAACCTCGCTAGGCCAGAAATAATGTTGATAAAGAGGAAAGGTTGGGCATGAAGCTAGCAACCCCATCCTGTAAAAATTAAACACTGCTACAGAAATTTCAAGCCACTAGCTTGAGGCCCTATATTCCACTGGGAACGTGAAGGAAAAAAAGAGAACCATTGTAAACAGGCAGGAAGTACTGGACATCTCTTTCATCGGCAGTATGCACCTAATGGACGGAGTTACTTGAAGTTCTAGTGAGAAGTCTTTACCAAAGAGGTCCGTCTAGTCAAGAGTGAAGATGGGATTCCCGCCAATGACTCATCACGAATTGATAGAAGTTAGAATTCATAAGATGGCCATTGAGGAATCGGTTTCCAGTGGCTGAATGGCATACACACTCGCTGGTCTTGTAACCTGAAGGTCCTTGGTTCGATCCGGGTGGTGGGTGCGTATAGCTGATGAGACCCAGACTAAGACGTAGGAAACAGCTCTCCAGCACTCCATGTTTGTTTTTGAAATTTTTTCAACTGATATCAATCTGTGGTCAAATTCGAAATGCATAAAAATACACAGGATCAATAATCAGCATAAGAATTTCGTGTTATTAGTATGGATTGATTCAAACGGATATATATATATATATGAGTGTATTCTGCATTCAACTGCTTCAGTAGGTGGATTAGGTAAAATAAAAAATATGGCGGATGAAAAAAACGTTACAAATGAGCGTAAATTAAGTCAAAAATTGAATGATTTGAACTTTACTGAAAACTACACTGTTATGTTAGTCTAATTGGTACCTAATAATACTAAAAACAGGAACTTCCATAGTCAACAAAAAGTCCTAGAGGGTATCTCATTTTCTTTCTCGCGATTTGTTTTACATAGAGGCATAAATAAAATAATTATTACACTATAAAGACATCACTTCAAGACAACGAACACCGATCACCATCGATGGGAGGAAGTTACGGGAAGTCGCCTCTTTTATTTACCTCAGTAGAATCGTTTCAACTACAAGCAGCATGAATTTATTTAATGTTTTTTTATTCTATGGGGGATTTCACCATGAGCTGACATCAGTGCGTCGGTGGCACAGTGGTTAGGATTCTCGCCGACCATGCACATGGTCCGGGGTTCGAGCCCACGCCGGCGCACACCTGATATCTATGGTCGGCCTGCAAAATTTGGGCTACCGATATCCATGCTGAAAATTCCATACTTGTACCAAAAATACAGTGTGTAATCAAGCTGTAAATCAAAAAAAAAAAAAGTTAGAGAACCACTGGAAAACCTGGAAGTACTGGACAGTTGTTTCGTCCTTTTCATCAGTACGCACCCACCACCAGGGTTCGAACCCACGACCTTCTGGTTGCAAGGCCAATGAGCCACTGGGACCCACCGATCCAATGTCCAGTGCTTGAATTCTAACTTCTGCAAATTCATGACATAGCGTGACCATTCCTCAGTGTCTTCTTCGATGAGTTACTGCCTCATGTTCGACCTGCTGTACGCGACTGGTCACGGCTTCTCACTAGAACCCCAGGTTAACTGTCTGAATAGGGCCAGTCGCTAGTGAGCATCAGATTAATTTTCAAGTATTGGTTTTGTAGGGATATTATTTGATTGCATGAAGGATTTCATCATGAGCTGATATCTGACTTCATCTGAGGTTAAACTTATTAAAGTAGATTCACCTGATTTGAACTTTATTCAAATATTATGTGTGTATCTTTCTAGCTTATTGTTTCACACTAGGTGGTAATATTTAATTGTAAACAGTCCGGAAAGACACTTACGTGAACTAAAATTAATTAATAACGCTTAGTTAACCAGTCTATGATGCTAGTGGCAGATATTTAGAAATGAATTTTCCACTTGCATATAATACGTCGATGCTTCAGCAGTGGAACACTCGCCAACCACGCATATCATTCGGGGTTAGATTCCCAGCTGATGCACTCCGAAACCTCTCTAAGCCGATTGTAAGGCTGGTAAAGAGGGAAGGTTAGGTGTGAGACTAGCTACCCCATCCCTTAAAATGAAAACACCACTGCTACCGAAACTTCAGGGCTCTGGCTTGAAGCCGTATGTTCCATGGGCAACGTAAAGGTATAAAATAAAAAATAAGATAATATAACACAGTATTAGGTGAAAATTTACCATGGTTTCTTTCGTATCATAACACGTAATCTTCTCGACACCATAAATGGCATCGAGGAACAAAACGAAATTGCAAGATGTAGCATACTAATGACTGGCATATTAAGTTGGGCCCTCTTAACATTAAACAGTAATGCTTGCTGGTCAAGCCTAATAGATCTGCATACCTGATGGTAAAGCTTATCAGTAATGTACCTTGTTAGATTCATTTCAGAAATTCGAATCAATTCAAACAACTTGAATTCTATCTAGCCACTTTAGCTACTTGTTAAAACATAGAACCGAATTTGTTATTTTCTCTCCAGTATCTCTGGTCTGTCCGTCTATATTGCTGATAAGGGGAAACTTCTGTCTGATGTTCACATCACTTCTGTCTGAATAACGAACACTGTTGGTTGATGTGAATATTCTCCAACTACTCACACCACTCAAGAGTATATACCATTTTTCTGACAACAGATGCCGTAGGAAACATGTTCGAAACCTATATGAAAAGATGTGTTGACTTTATTCCCAAACCTAAAGATTATTCAGAGTATCAAACTATCATGAAGGGATCAAAGTGAAACTGCTTACTACCACGACAATTTAAATTGTATATATAAAGATATATTCTTCACTAGTTAAGGAGGCTAACATCTGATTTTCACGCACACACACACCCACACCCACATTTACTCGCTGATATAAGCTGTGCTAAGCATGAAGAAAGTTTTCCTCATATAAAGTTTCTTGTCAGAATATAATTAGCAATTCTTAATAATGATAATTTTCTATGGTTTGGTTTGTAAGGATTAATTTTTGTTTTTACGAGTTGATCACGGACTGATGTCAGTTAGAGAACCATTGAAAACAAACATGGAGTATTGGACGGCTGTTTCATCCCCCTAGTTTGGGAATCATCGGCAGTAAGCACCCATCACCCGGGTTAGAACCCAGGACCTTCAGGTTACAAGGCCAGCTAGCTCGTATGCCATTCAGCCACTGAGATCCGATTCAATGTTTGAGTTCAACCGATAAATAAGGTCATCAGTGAGAAGAGTAGTAAACTCATTGGATAGTAAGGTGGATTTTTAAAAGCCTTTTATTACTAATTTATCGTGTGTTGAACCTAATTATTCTGTATCTGTCAGGTGAGAAAGACTCAAGTTGATACTTTACTGATGTGTTACTCAAATTTCATTAATACCTATATGAATGATAAGCTATAATTAGAAAAGTGTGATGAATGGGAAAGAAAGACTCAGTCAGCACACTGAAATATCGGCAATACACACCTACTGCGAGCCAGGGTTCTAACTCATGACCTCCCGGCTACACGGTCAACCAGCTCGTATACCATTCAGCCACTGGGACCCGATTCCTCAGCGTTCAGCCCATGAATTCAAACTTCTACCAATTCGTGATGAGTTTAGCGTGACCCCAACCAATGTCATCAGTGGGACATCCATTCTCACACTTGACATCTGGATGGACCTCACTGGTCAATGTTTGGGGTCGCGCTAAATCACGAATTGGCATAAATTAGAATTGATGGGATGGTCATTGAATCGGATCCCATTGTCTGAATGGTATACAAGCTTGCTGACCTTGTAACTGGAAGGTCCTAGGTTTGAACCCCAGTGGCTGCATACTGCCGATGATTCCCAAACTAGGTTGAAACAGGTGGCTGTCCAGTACTCCATGTTTGTTTTCAATGGTTCTCTAACTGATATCCATCCGTGATCAACTCGTAAAAATAATAATAATAATAGTAATCCATTTGTCTCTACAATTGTCTTAAATGTATGGAAACTCAAGTCGGTGTGCGGTTCACTTAGTGAATCAGTTTCAATTCATTCTTTGTTTTTTACTGCCCAAGAAGACACCGTTTTATAATAATCAATTAAGTTTAGCTTCATCAAATGATTCTTAACTTTGATTTCTATCAAATAAGACTAAATTGTGTACTATTTTGTTTTCTCAACTCAAAAAGTGTAGCACCTGGATATACTTATTCGATTTTATCACAATTCTAGCATCTTGTTAAGTGGTTGTTTACTGTTATCGATCTTTTTTTACAAATTCGATATTGCTTACATTCAAGGCAAGCTCATTTTATTTGTTTACAATATGGTAAGCTGATACGATCAATCTGTTGTTCTTTTTGAATGTTGGACTCTTATGCTGGTTGAGTAGACTGATACCATCAAACCTAAGCACAATTTTATAAAGTGTATCCATACGGTCTTGACATTAACAGCTGATCATTACACTTTTAAGTTAACCTGACAAACTTCAGATTTGATTATGGTTTCCTCGGAGGAATAACAGAGTAAGTACTGAACCAGCTATCTGTATAAGAAGGGTTGAACTGTAATGAATCTCTCTTGATTTTAGGAAGGCATTTAACTTTCAGTGAAGTTTCTGGATTTCATCATGAAGTTACATTGGTTAGAGGACCATTGGAAAACCTGCAAGGAGTACTAGGCAGCTGTTACGCCCCACTAGTTTATGACTCTTCAGAAGTAAGCAACCACCCCCAGGGTTCAAACTCAACGCCTTCTATTTACAAAGCAAGCTCATGAATTATTAGAAGTTGGAATTCATACACTGGTCATTGAATCGAGCCCCAGTGGCTTAATGGTCCACGAGCTGGCTGGCCTTGTAACCGGAAGCTCCTGGGTTTGAACCCTGGTGGTGGGTGCGTAGTGCTGAAGAGTTCCAAACTAGCAGGACGAAATGGCTGTTCAGTACACCCTGCAAGTTTTCTAATAGTTCACTAAATGATGTCAGTTCATGATGAAATCTTGTAACCAATCAATCAAATAGCCAATCAACCAATATTGGGAAATATTGCTTAAATAGTTTTGGTTTGGCTTCACAAATATATAACATGAAAGTTTTTGCCTACAATATGAATGTGATAAATGTACGTACGTGTTGTTGAAATTGTGAGAATATCCATTCTTTTTTAAGACGGTTAGTTAGTATTTTTCCTACATTCTCTCCAACACCAGAATGCTACTCTTTTAAACAGTGTCTGCACACCATTTCTTTTATGGGTAATTGGATTATTACTACCATAGTTGAGTATTTAATCGACTACCAATCACGAAGATGGTCGCCAAGAGACGCAATTATATAATTCATGGAGAGTTCAAATCAGTTCATTTTATGCTAAAACTTGCGCTAAATATGTTGTCTAGGTGGGTGGATGACGAAAGCTTCTCAATTGAACCAACCAGCTCAGATAACACACAACTAATTCCAAATCATCCACCTGATCTACAAACTGTCTTTATTATTTCAACCAGCGACCTATCACTCAACAAATATGTAAGAGGAGACTACTAAAAGACATAATACACAAGGCCATGTTTAGAATCCGAATGAAAAGCTGAGGGTTGACTATAGGTTGGACGGAGATCTGGGGGAGGTCGTATGAAAAGGAAATGAAAACTTATTTAAACAATCAAGAAATCAGCTAAGATAGACGTCAGACAACTAAACACAATGGAGATGTACTGCTGAAGCGAGGGATGAATAATAGTACTAGTAATCCGCTTAACTGGAATGCAAAACAAACATCAATTAGGCAAAGACGTTGCTGTAAAATAGACATTCCTGAAACTCTTAATCCTTTTTGTTTATTCACTTTAGCCGCGTTGCTTAGGTAATCAGAAACATAAAACAATGAGATTTTACTAATCAATGCCTAGATGTGATTCAACACTGTATAGTTGAAAAATGAAAGAAAAAAAAAGGGTTAAGGCAATTTACTATTTATTCATTGTTTTATATGTTCCACCCAATATCTGGAGACAATAAATCACGATTAACTGAAATAAAAAATCTCTATCAAACGGATTACGTGACTGGTATTATTATTGTTAGTGTAACTATTGTTTTGTACACTCCCTGGCTAAACGCTGTTTCAAGTTCCTATTTCCTTTTGCCTTGAACACCTTGATCAAGTTATTTAACTGTGGATATTTGTATGTTTAGTTTTACTAACTTCTATGCATTCATATTTCTGCGCATATTTCGTTTTTTTGGTAGTTGGGTAGACTTTTTCCAAATAAAAACAATTTTCACTGTTATTTAGATTTTACTATTATTGTTTCCTTTAATTCCTATTGCTTCAGTCGGACATCTCCATTTCGTTCGGTTCTCTATAAACGTTTTCACCTAGCTGCGCGTTTGCCCATATGCTTTCAACTCCTCTTCACATTACCTTGTCTATGTCAACCTCGCACTGACAATCAACTCGCTGCTTCCTAATCGGGTTCCACTCAAGAGAGCTCGACCTGTGATATCGCTTGATGGTTATTTAGATACATCCAGTAAATTGAGGAATTCAAAAGTAAAGACTTACAGACATATTTATTTTTTACCAATTTCTGTTTGATCAATCACATACCTATTTTATTATGCATTAGTTATAAACTTAATGTAACGATTAAATAACCACCTATTCGTTGTGGTCTGAAAGCAGGAAGTCGATCTCTGCGTCCTACTGCATAACTGGCAAAACTTCCTTGAGGCACATATAGTTACAAAACACTCCAAAGACAGCAAAAAGACGATTACTTGTGATTGGAATCTATGTGTGTGGTCCTATTCAACAACAACAATAATATCAAAAACTCAAAATTACTCCTCCTTCCCCCCCCCCTACAACAGTGTCGTTAGGCTGCTATACACACCAGATAATTTTATAAGTGCAACACAAGTAGTGTAAAAGAAAATTACTTAACCAATATTCAACCATAAGAAGTACCTCAAAAACACGTAGAATATTCTCGACAAGATGGGATAGGAACTCTCTTCACAAGAATCACACACCAGCACTTCCCATTGACAGCCGACGGTCAGAATGACCTTCATTCACTCAAACGAGGTCACATAGTAAAAGCAACACATTATCAATGTGTATCCCACACAATCACAAAGAGAAGCAACTGAAATTAGAGATTAAACAGGAGCAAAGACAAATAACGGGGATGAAATCGACAGATGATATGCAAATGTCAAGGGAATGGTAAACTGTATAGGAGAAAAAAGGATAGTGATTACAATGTTAGCTGACAAACTCAAATAAGTATGAATGTTGTGATTAAATCTTTCAGGGAGAAGGATTTTTCAAACAGCAGTTCCGTTACACTTAATAAGGGCTTGTAATACAATACAGAACGCATATTTCATCATCAACTCATTTTAAATGTTTTTCTAAGAGAGTGACAGTATCACCAGTGACACTTTCAGTCACTGACTGAAGTTTTAATTGTTAATCATCAACATAAAAGTAAACTAAAAATGAAATACCAAGTGATCCAGTGATGTTCTCGAGGAATTCATCCAAATGAAGGAAATCACTGGGAAGTTAAACATGAAGAAAAGGAAAATTACCATCATGTTCTTCTGATTCGCTTTAAGAACACAAAAAGATTTTCAAGTATTAGTAGTGTAGGAATTTTGTTTGATTGGTCGGAGGATTTCATCATTGTGCAGATACTTTGACGATGTCTGGGAATTTAAGTGGTATTCAATTGGTGGATGGTGACTAGCAGTGGAATCCAGGATGCGCATATCGTCCTATTTGGGACTCGTCACTGGATGTACCTGCATTTCTGAGTGAGTGATGATGTTCCCACCAAGGCTCGGTCCCAGTGCCCATAGTTTCAAATGCCAAAGCACTGTTCACTAGACCACTTGGGCCATGACAGCCACCTCTTGTGCAACAGGTCATGTTAATTTGATTGAATTTTAGATTTTCCTGTCTACAGGTTGGACCGAAGTGCAGGTACATCCAGCTGATGAGTCCCAAATAGGACGAAATGCACATCCTGGATTCCACTGCTAGTCACCATCCACCACTGATATAATCCAACCAGTTTAAAGGAGAAGGAGAAATGTGGAGTTGAACACTAATCGGAGGGTTGGGCTGAAGCATAAGTGGGGCAAGACGAGTCTGACGTAATAGACATGTACGCATTTACAGTAATTGTGACGTATTAAGTGACTGTGAAATGCACACTGGAAAGCAGTTTTCAGCTTCTGCTTTTGGGAACTATTTCATTGACAGTACACAGAAAAGATTTGATTGCTTCTTTTGAAGGTAAATATGTGTAATACTTCGTATTTTCCATGAATCTAACTTCACACTTCAACATATAAGAATTCACAATCTTAGATCAGTGATATAAGATTATTCTGATTATTATTAAATTAGATTTCCTCTAGTTGGTGTAATTAACTTTGCTTTTCTGGTTCCAGATTCTTTCATGATATATTAAACAAAGATTTCAACGAAGGAAAATCTATTCTCGATGATTTCATTTTCATACCTGTATAGTCGTATTCAAAGTTGATTATTTGTATGTTTTAAAGTTTGACAATGAGTGGAAATACTTAAGTGAAATAATAATATAGTTTTGGTTTGTAAGGATTAGTTATGTTTTACGAGTTGATCACGGATTGATATCAGTTAGAGAACCATTGAAAACCAGGGAGTACTGGACAGCTGCTATTTCATCCTAGTTTGGGAATCATCGGCAGTACGCACCCACTGGGATTCGAACCCAGGACCTTCCGGTTACACGGCCAGCCAGCTCGTATACCATTCAGCCACTGGGACCCGATTCAATGGCTCGTGAATTCTAACTTCTACTAATTCGTGATTTAGCGCGACCCCAACCATTGTCAGTGGTGGGACATCCATCCACACACGTGACATCTAATTGGACCTCACTGGTCACGACTTCTCACTAGAACTCAAGAAACTCCAACCTGTAGCAAGTCACTAGCGAGCATCAGATGGTTGGGGTCGCGCTAAATCACGAATTGGTAGAAGTTAGAATTCACGAGCCATTGAATCGGGTCCCAGTGACTGAATGGTATACGAGCTTGCCGTGTAACCGGAAGGTCCTGGGTTCGAATCCCAGTGGGTGCGTACTTCCGATGATTCCCAAACTAGGATGAAACAGCAGCTGTCCAGTACTTCCTGGTTTTCAATGGTTCTCTAACTGATATCAATCCATCATCGACTTGTAAAAATCAGTGACTATAACTGAATGATTATAACAATGAGAATAAGGAAAAAAAATATAATTGATTGTGTTGGATGGGAATTCAGGTAGCTCAGTCATTTAACAAGCCACCGGATGTATTAAAGAATATCGAGGAAAGTGAGAATGACTGCCAGTTTATAATTCATATATGTACTAATAGTTAAATAAAGGGTATATGTGTGTTTAATAGATTGACTGTTTAGACTGTCGTGTGTTTCTTCTCTTCTAATGCTTAACAAACAAGATGCCAATCATTAGGGCTTAAATTCTAAGATGTAGTGAAGTATGAAGCTGAAGTTCATGTGTAAATGACTCTTGTTTCTGACTGTATTTGGTTTAACAGCTTCATAGATTATGATTAGTACTCAAGTCAAAATACGTATAAATAAAGGTATTATTTGAATAACAAAATTAAAACAAAGCATATAGAAAAATTTGATGGTAATAACAGTCCTATCCATTAAAAACGAATGATTTACTAACCTGTCAAACTAAGCAACACCATTAATAAACAAGTCAAATGGATAGATTGATCCAGACAACAAATATAAACATCCAAATAAAAACAAGGCAATCATGTAAACAAGCATTCATGCAGTGGCCATTGGATTGGATCTCAGTGGCTTATTGGTCTACAAGTTCACTGGCCATGTAACCCCAGTAGGTCCTAGATTCGAACCTTGCGGTTTGGGTGCGTAGGGCTGAAGAGGCCCAAACTAGCGGGACGACACAGCTGTCCAGTACTCACTGCAGGTTTTCCAATGGTTCTCCAGCCGATGTTACCTCATGATGAAATCCTGTAACCAATCAAATCCCCGCAAACCGACACTTGATTGTCATATTTATTTGGGAAGAAATATAGGACTGATATCATGAGACTGTTGAACATCATAAATGGTATATGAAGTGAATAATAAACTCGTTCAGCTTATAGATTATCTCCGATTCAAAGATGTGCCTAAATTATCATTATTTTTCTCCTTATCTTTGCATTCACCAAGATAGATAAGCTTAAGTAGATCGGAGGTAGTCAAACTACCTGTCAGAACATAAGAATTTAGTGGCTAAGGTTAGAATGATTGATCCCACGAAGATAAGTAATTTAGGAAAAAAAAAGCTCAGTAACTGTACTGCATACATGAAAACACAACCACACAATAGGGTGTGAGAGGGTTAAAATTCTAAATAATAAAGGTAAGTGGAGAGAGAGAGGTTGATTACTGAATCCTTCATCATCGAGTCTACACCCAACACGTGCAATAGGATGCAATGACTCATCACTCATACCAGAAATATGGAAATAACTTCTACCAATCAAGTGAAGGGATGAAAAATAATGGAATAACATAAAAACGAAGTTAGAAGGTAGTGTGGGTGAATATCTTGATATGATTATGAGCGGTAATAAATTGTGCTCGAAACGTGGTCATCAGTAAATATTACTGTATAACACTGTGAGATCTTATCGAAACAAAAATTTTGCCCACAATGGAATAGATAAGTTTATATGAAATAACACTAACTGGATAACCTTTCAAGCACAAATTACTGCTCGTAATCATACCCATTTAGTCACACGGCTTCATGATTTGCCTTATACACATATATATTTCTTTCTCCGATTTCCCTTTGTTGTTTATTGACATTTTCCTTATCTCTGGTATAGGCGTTACGTCATTCTGACTGCACGCATGAGGTGTTGAATCGATAAACAAAGATTGACTGATTAATCTCTCTCTCTCTATCTAACTATATTCCTTTGTAATACGTTCACCCTATTGTGTGATTGTATGCAAATGAATGCACTGGCAATGGCCAAGCTTTTTTCTAGGTTATTTAACCCAGTAGGTTCAATCATTCTAGGTTTAATTAAAATTTCATGCTCTGATAATCTAATTGACCCTGATTTTCCTCAACAATTGAAAACATTTATTTCCCGATACGAATTTAAACAAGCAATAAAGGTGAATAAAGCAGGATTTAATGAATTTATCAAATTTCGGTAGAACTACTACTAGTGCACACACGTGCAATCGAAATGACGCAGTGCCTATAATGGAGATATGGGAAGTGGCAACAAAAGGCAAGGGGAAGAGAGAGAGAGAGAGAGGAATATATATGTATATAAGGCAAATCGCGAAGTTGTGTGACTAGATCGATATCATTATGAACCTTAATTTGTGCTCGAAATATCATTCAGTCATTAATACAGCATTCTAATAGATATTTAAAATTTAATCCATCTCGTCCGTTAACTGTTAAGACAGGCTTAGTTAAGTGTCTAACAAACCAAGAAATAGCATTAAGTAGTACAAGAAAAGACCTAAATGATGAACTAAAACAGATAGAAGAGGCTTTGGTGTTAAATAACTATCCTTTAAAATTCATTAGGAAGATCAGTAAAGGCCAAAAACAAAATAAAAATAATTGTGAAACTAGTAATAATAACATAAATAAGAGAGAATATAGGTCATCCACAGTTATACCATATAAAGAGGGGACATCTGAGACACTACGTAGGATTCTGAATAAAATAGGAATTAGGGTGGCATTTAAACCTACAAACTCACTCAGGGACAAGCTCTGTAGGTTAAAGGACCCAGCTGAACCAATTAGACAAAATAATATAATTTACAAAATACCCTGCAATGACTGTGAGGTCAACTATATGGGTCAAACTAGTAGGTCGGGGTTAGTGAGATTGTCGGAACATAAGAATTTAGTTCAGGTAAGAATGGTTGACCCGAGAAAATAAGTAATTTAGAAAAAAAGCTCAGCAATAGCACTGCATGTATTAACACACAACCACACAATAGGGTGGGAGAGGGTTAAAATTCCAAGAAGTAATATATTTAGGTGAAAAGAGAGGTTGATTACTGAATCCTTGTTCATCGAATCCACACCCAACACGTACTTGAATCATTCTTAGGTTTGATTGTAATTGATCTATAACACTCATGTTATCATTTCTGCATGTACATTATCCCATATTGATTTTTATCCAAATATCTAGTCAATTCCACACATGTACAAAAATGAAGGAAAAAGTTGTGTGAGTACCTTGATATGATTATGAGTGGCAATAATTTGTGCTCAAAACGTGGTCATCAGTTAATATTACTGTGTAACACTGTGTGAGTTATCAGAATAAAATCTTATCCATAATGGAGTTATACTCAACGAGCACAGTGGCCAAGTTTTATACTTATAGCATCACTTTGTGTTATTTCATATCAGTTTATCTAATATAGGATTGCATTCTACCACAGTGTACAAGTTCTACGCATACATTAAAGACTTCTTTGAGTCATAGTTACATTAATTCCCTTCTAGTATCCAATAAGAAGTGTTCAAAATCATAATGTGTCTAGGTAAGGGTTTCTTAACTGTTTGATGTGATGATTGAAATGGTTGAAGTCTCCATAACTTAAAATTTTATGTATTAATGATTTTTCTTTTCTTTCCTTCACGTTCCCAGTGGAACATAAGGCGTCAAGTTAGTGGCTTGAAGTTTCTGTAGCGGTGTTTAATTTTACAGGATGAGGTTGCTAGCCTCATGGCCAACCTTTCCTCTTTGCCAGCATTATTTCTGGCTTAGCGAGGCAAAGGAGTGTGTTGGTGGCCGGGGATCGAACCCCGGACCATGTGCATGGTCGGCGAGCGTCCTAACCGCTATGCCATGTTTATGATATGAGCTTCGAAAAGATGATGAACGAAAGCAAGGGTAAATTAGTGTGAAGCTACAGTATCATAAAATCTAAATTGCATGTTAAGTAGACTTAATTTATTTTGCAGAGCATTATAAGTTCAGGGGGAAGACTTCCTTGACACTTTACATATAAACGTAAAGCGTTTAACCAGATTATAGTGGTATTAAGTAAAGGATGGAAAGTTAGGACGATTTTTAAGGTGCCAAAATAAGAAGACAAAATACTTCTCGTGCATGAAAAAGTTCGGTTAATTTTTAGCATTCAGTTCAAGTGAAACATAATCACTCTTAACAAGCACATGATTTAGAAGGGTTGAATGGATGGTGTTATAGATATGAAAGATTATTCTTCGAGAATTAGACCTCAGGGATTCTCTTTGTTTCAGGTTAGACCACGGATTGACATCAGTTAGAGAACCATTTGAAACTAGGTAGTACTGTACTGGATAGCTATTTCGTCCTAGTTCGGAACTCTTCACCAGCATGCACTCATCGGGTTTCGAACCCAGTATCTTCCAGTTACAAGGCGAGCTCGTATATCATTCAGCCACTCGGACCCGATTCAATGGTCATCCTATGAATTCTAACTTCTCTCAGTTAATGATTTTAGGGCGACCAATGTTTCCCTAACTGATATCAATCCATGGTCTAACCTAAAGGAAGTAGAATCCTTACAAACTAATTGTTGAAAACTAACCTGGTGCTCACCAGTAACTGGCTAGAGCAGGAAGAAATCTGGAGTTCTTTTGATAAGTCGTGGCCAGTGGGGGCCATCCCATCGAGAGTGAGGATAGATTTTCCGCCTATGACAATGGTTAGTGGCGACGCTAAAATAGCGAGTTTGTAGAAGTTAGAATTCATTGGCTGACCATTGAGGAATTGGGTCCCAGTGTTTGAATGGCTGGCTTTGTAACTGGCAGGTCTTGGGTTCAATCCCTGGTGGTGGGTGCGTACTGCCGATGAGTTCCAAACTTGGATGGTTTTCAATGCTTCTTTAACTGATATCATTCTGTGGTCTAACCTGAAAGACTATTTCGTTTAAATTAATTTTAGCACTCACTGAATCATTACCACTTTTCGCTAGGATTCATAAATCTATCATTCAACCATAAGATTAATATAACTGCAAGACAATACATTAACATTGTCTCATTTTCCCGTTTCACCATGAAATGTATAACTGCCTACCTATTCATTAGTTAGTTGACTACAGCTATCATAAGGTATCCATGTAAAAATAAATGTAGAATTCAGCTGAAGTGAAATCTCTAAACTCTAATTTTTCCAGCAATAGTCTTCTGACAGAAAAATTCTATATATTTCTTTCAATAAATCAACATTTATGTCATGTAAACATTTGAAATACATCATATATTACTTTGAAAGCACAAAAGAGGTTGATTAACTGTCAGAAACTAACAGCTAGTCTTCTTCTTCTTCATGCGTAGAGCTAATCACGTTGATTCTCTATGCACACTATATACACGCATCAAACTCTAAATAGACGTGTACATATGATATAAACAGCTGATGTGTTTGACACCATTTGCTGTTGTTGTTGTTGCCCACGTTTATTGGAAAACAGGCAGACATGACCTTAAAAAGCTTCAGTGAAATAAGTTAATGACAGATTGCCTAGTAGTCAGTCAGTTCGGTTGTTAATATATGTATACAGAAAGAAGATTTTTGGGCTAATAACTTAGTCTGGTTCAGTAAGGACAAAGAATCACAGTACAGTAAACACATATGGTATGATGATATTAGATAGTTGGAGGCAATCGGCCACAGGAAGCCCTGCTTGACCTAGGTTTCGTGATAGTCGGCATTCACCGAGCAGTCAGGAAGGCGTATTTGCAGCCTCGAAGGAACTCATGTCCCTTCTGAGATTCAAATCCGCTTCACTCAGTGCTGCCTGCAGTCAGAGAGCTTACCACTGAGCTATTCGGGCTCACTGGCGATTAACCTCCTGTAGGACTGACTGCATTGGATATTTTTGACTGGACACCAGTCAGTGACTAGTGCAGTCTGTCTAGTCCTTTCTTTGGTGTAGGCTAAATTCTATCAGGCAGGTTTGCAAAGTGGCCACCATTCTAGGTGGCTTGCCATCCCAGTGCACATTAATTTGATGATATTAGATGGTTGGAGGCAATCGGCCACAGGAAGCCTTCCAACTAGGTTTCGTGCTAGTTGGCAATCACCGGTCAGGAAGGCGTATCTGCAACCTTGAAGAAACTCATGTCTCTGACTGCAGCACTGGATGACGCGGGTTCGAATCTCAGAAGGGACATGATTTCCTTCAAGGTTACAGATATGCCTTGCTGACCATCATGAAACCTAGGTCATGCTAGACCTCCTGTCGATTACCTCCAACATTCTAATACCAAGAGTTCACAGTGTACCGTGATGGCAAGCTACCTAGAATGGTGGCCACATTACAAACGTGACTGATAGGATTCAGTATACACCTAAGAAAGGACTAGACACATCACACTAGCTACTAGTTACAAGTGCCCAATCAAACTACACATATGTTATGTTTTTCTTATATCCAAACCATAAACATCAGATCAGTCGTTTAGATCGAGTTAAAATTAGTTAGCAATACAAAAGGTATTCATGAGTTATTGTTAATTACTTCAAATAAAGGAGAGATGTTAAAAGTGTTCAGAATTTCAATATAGCAAAAATATTTATTCATACGTCTAGAAAAAACAAAAAATTGAGCGAAGAATGTTTTTTTTCGCTAATTTCCTCTTCTGGCTGTACAATTAGGTAAGTGCTTATTGCGCTATAAAATCTAGAATAGTCGCCATTAACAACACTGGTGTTTTTTTAAATACTATCGATTTGTTAAGTAAGATCAATAGAGCTACAATTCACGAAAGATACACAAACTATAATAAACATAAAAATTTAATTGCAAGTAGAATATTAAATAAAATAAGGGAAATTTCCACAACAAATTGAGGATCATTAAAACCTTGACTGACGGCCAGGGTAAGGATAGTGTCTGAACCAACCAGTTTCTTTTGGATGCAAAAGTTAGGTTTCTTAATGTGGATCCCAACCGCCAGCCTCAACAATATGTAGTAGTCGAACTCTTAAGATGATGTTAAGATTAACTGGTATACGGTAGATGGCTTTGAAAGCCGCCTCGTTAACATCAATCTTGTGTTTTGTATCCACGAGATGAAATAGAATGGCAGTTTGAATAGATTTGATTTGGCGTTTGTTTAATCACTTCGCAGGATGGTGTTCGGAAATCCAACGTTAAGCACGCTTAACGGTACGGCCTATGTAGCTGGCTCCACAGGAGCAGTCGAATCGGTAGTTACACATAGAAGAGGTGGAATTAGGCAGTTTATCTTTTTCAGTTGTATAAACTCAAAGTATCTTTCATGTATACGATACGTGTTTGGAGCAACGAATAACTCTTGTTTCTTCCAAATTAAAAAAATTATCCTATGCTGTTTTGTAACTATGTAAATTATCGTAATTTTTCTTTTATTGTAGCTTGACTCCACACAGTATTTTTGATACAAGTATGGAATTTTCAGCATGTGATATCAGTAGACCAAATTTAGCAGGCCGATCATTGATATTAGTGATCTAGAATTACTGAGGGTGTTTCCCCTACTTCAAGCTCCTTAATAACCATTTTCTTGACGACTGTCTTGGAATTCTCTTAGAGAAAGATCCATACTTCTGTCAAACTTATGTGCTACTATAGAAACGACTGAACAAGCAATCACAGTTACACGTATTTTTATCATTTCATCGAAATTTCTATGACAAATCAATTTTTTAGACTTGCATACAACTCATTCCGAGGAAAGCTAATTGAATAGAACTCATTTAATCCTCTTACATAGACCGAATAATGTGAAATTGTGGCGCGTACTACTGATAAGATATATCAGTACTATATAAAGAGAAGTTCAACGGCATAAAATCGTTGAATAACAGAGAGATAGATTTGATGTCAGACAAGGCAAATGATGCAGAGTTGCGGAGAAATATGCGAGACGTGAAAGGAACATAAAGGAACACACACAATACTAAGGAAGACCAGAGGTAGGACAACACGGGATATCTGTGCAAATGATGATTAGAAGATGATACTGACGAAGAAAAACTAAGTAGTCTAGCCTGATTAACCTAGCCGAAAATCTAAAACTATTTCAGTTGAAGAAAAATAGACCAAACGCTCAAAGACAAAACTGCTTCTCTCTTTAAAGGCCATAATCAAAACTACTGGAATGATAACTAGATTACTGCAATAGACATATGCATCTGTGAAGTAAACTCGAAAAACAGCGATAGTGGTTAATGAAGAGAAAACCTTGAACAATCAACTGGTTGAAGTTGAAGGAAAATTAAGGTTACTCAACAACCCCTTAGATTCATGTACACTTAGTTGTCAGCCACATCTACTATGTGATGCACAGTGATACTTTTTTGGTTACAGGATTTCATCATGAGCTGACATCACTTAGAGAACCACTGGAAAACCTGGAAGTACTGGACTGCTGTTTCTTATGTCCTAGTTTAGGACTCTTCATCAGTACGCACCCACCACCCGGGTTCGAACCCACGACCTTCTGGTTACAAGGCGAGCTCGTAGACCATTAAGCCGCTTGGACCCGATCCAATGGTCAGCCTATGAATTCTAACTTCTGCCAATTCACGACATAGCGCGACCCCTAACCAATGTCTTCGGCGAGTATTTGTCTTCACACTCGACCTGCCGCATCCTACTGGTCACGACTCCCACCAGAACCCCAGTTAACTACCTACCTGAATAGGGAGAGTCGCTAGTGAGCATCTCATTGATATTCAATTATTAGTTTGTAGAGATTTGATTGGTTACAGGATCTCATCATCAGAAGTCGTGACTAGTAGGGTGCAGCAGGTTGCGTGTGAAGACAAATACTCGCCGAAGACATTGGTTAGGGGTCGCGCTATGTCGTGAATTGGCAGAAGTTAGAATTCATAGGCTGGCCATTGGGTCGGGTCCCAGTGGCTTAATGGTCTACGAGCTCGCCTTGTAACCAGAATGTCCTGGGTTCGAACCCTGGTGGTGGGTGCGTACTGATGAAGAGTCCCAAACTAGGACATAAGAAACAGCTGTCCAGTACTTCCAGGTTCTCCAGTGGTTCTCTAACTGATGTCAGCTCATGATGAAATCCTAAAACCAATCAAATCCCTGCTAACTAACACATGATACTTGTTTGTTCGCCAAACTTCTGCAGGTGGAAGAAGGTTTGAATCGGTGACCAAGCGTATGAAAGTTCAGCTAGCAGCTAAATAAATGACACACACACACATCTGTCGAGTCTCTTCTGATAGCTTAACAAATACAATTTTCAGCAACCATTTATCGCAAATTTGACCACGAACCGACTTCGTTTAGAGAATTACTGAAAACAGTAAAGTGATGGACACTTGCTTCGTCTTTGTTCGTGACCCCGCAGCAGTACTCACTCACCCATGACCTCATTAGGGATAAAAACCAGGACCTTTAGGTTACAAGGTAAGGTCGTATACTATTCAGCAGCTGGGACAGAATCCAATGAAACATCAATTGTGACTTCTGCCTATTCCCTGTCCAGTGTCCTCAAGTGGTTCAAATGGTTCACTTACTGAAGTTATTTCGTGATCTGTTTGTTAATGCAAACAGAATCCTTGCAAAAACAAACACTTGAGAACAATGTGTTAGGTCAAAGCTTATTTGTAAATAACAATGCTTTTCTATATATAGAACTTGGTGGGCAGATCGGCATTCGACTGCATGACCTACATACAGCTTGGAAGTCGTGTTTATTTCAAATAAAAAAAAGCAGTTAAGGTGATAGTGGCTAGACAACACGTGAAACAGTATTCTTTGTTAACCTGAATTTTTATTTATTAGAACTGACACGTTCAGTCTGAGTGTCGCGACACCGATACGAGAGATACGGAACATACTATAATATATACTATATTACATATAATTCCCTTGGGTTCCGAGTGGAACATTGGATTCCAACAACACATCTTCTTCTATTTGTTGCTCTACTCTTCAGCTGACTGGGTCCACGATTGACCATAATCTCTCATCTCCTCCTCCCCACACAACCTCCTCCATGTCACCATCGCACCGAAGACCTACTTGTCACTTCCCAATGGGATTCCACTTAAGCGATGGCCTGCATTGTGCATAATGTCATTCGACGGTCTCCTCAGTGGCGTATGCCCAATCCATCTCCATTTTCTCCTGCATATTTCTTTGAGCAGTAGGCTCTTGCTCGGTTGGTTTGTTCATCGCCAGCTACAGTTTCTTGTTGCTAATTTTTCCTAGTCACGTGGCCGACCCGCTACCCATCTGACCTTCAGTACGGAGCCAGCCAGCCAGTCAGTGAAGGTGACAGCTGTTGATGTTAGTCTGCAACAGGCCGCTGGAAATCCTTTTCGTAACACGTCAAATTACCAGAAATTTTTACAATCAATATTATCAGTGGATACGAAATAATGAAATCATATACATAATAAGTTTGGAAGGGTATATGAGCAATAAATTGTGCTTCAAACATCATTACAGTTTACAGTTTACAATTTATTTAGGATAGTAGGCTATATGCCTGTATTAATCCGTTCGATTTATTGCATACAGGATGTCCAATCTCGCCTTGAATGAATCAACGGATGGCGCTGATACGACGTGTTCCGGTAGGGAGTTCCAATGGTTCACAATTCGATGCGAAAAACGGATCTCCAGACGCAGACGATTCGACCGTGGTTTTTGAACCTTGAGGTGATGTCCTCGCAATTGGTTGGTGCTAGAAGGAAGAAATAATTTAGATAAATTAGCTCCAAAATCATTTCTTAGGATACGGTATGCTAGTATTAGGTCACCCCTAAGTCGTCTGTATGACAGTAGAAATAAACCCAGTCGACTTAACCTCTCCTCATATGACAGGGTTGAGAAACCCTTTATTAGCTTAGTTCCTACTCTTAGTAAATAATACTGTAGCATTAAGTGTTTTCATCAAATAAATTTACTTACTTTATGGCGGAGTTATGTTGGACTACAGTGCCTAAATTCTATCCTTATAGTAAGACTGCTATTTGTAATAAGTTCCTTTTATCATCAGTGATACTTGATATAAAAGTTACACATTGCTCTTAGATCTGGATTCATAATTTCATGGACAAAACTATGATGAATAACCGTTTAGACTATGATTCATGATTATAATATATGTATCTCACGGCAAAAAGTTAAAGTATCAGCTGAAACCACAGTGACCTTGAACAACCAATCAGAATTCAGATATAAAGAACTCTTATAACCGTTGAAAAGTACACTAAAAAATATTACGAACTGTTATAGCTTATGTGTTGTCAGAATGTTTCCCAATTAATGCACAGATGATCTAAAAAGAAATCATACCACGTGCGATATAACTAGTCATCTAGGTGAGTGTAAGTCATGGCACTTTGAAATCCATTGAAATATTTCTGACACTATTCTCCAATTTACTCCAGACTCTAACCATAATCCTAATTCCTAAGCCTAACTTTAGCCCTAAACCTAATCTTAACCACTAGACCGGAAACGTTAATTTAAACGCCATAACCCCATCTAGTACTATGAATTTGCAGAAGAAGTACCTAGGAAATAAGTAGAATACAGTATCTATGGTTTCCAAGTCCAAAAAGACAGGCGTGGTTTGATTTATAATGACATTCCCTGTGTCTCTCCGACTTTTGAAAGTCAACTTTTGAAAGATTTTTACTTTGGCCATGATACTTTAACTTCGCCTATATGAAACCAGTTAGTAAACCTTCTGCACTTAGCCAGCATAAAGAACAAGATTCGCATTATCAACACCGAAAGTGTGCAGTTGGTTCTTCTATATGGATCGGGAGTTTCCACTGCGCGTGTGTCACGAAAAGAATTTCCAACAACCTGTTGCAGACTTTAATCAAAAGCTGCCCTCATCGGGCGCATAATGGAGATCAAATGGCCGACCAGAAAGTATACGCAAAAAAGAAACTCTGCAGGGGGAACAAACCAACCCATCAAGAGCCGATCACTCAACAAATATATAGGAGAAAGTGGAAATGGTTCAGGCATACGCCACTGAGGAGGCCGTCAAATGACATCGCACGCAATACTGGCCATTGTTCGAGTGGAATCCCATTGGGAAGCGAAGAGTGGGTCGTCAGTGCGAGGGTGACATGAAGAAGATTGTGTGAGGTGGAAGCAACGAGAGAGTTTGGTCAATCGTGGGCACAGTCAGATGAAGAGGATGGCAGAAAATAGAACAAAGTGTAGATGTTCTGTTGAAGCCCTATGTTTCTCTCGGAACAGAAGGGAATAATAATGATAATAATAACACTGTCTCCCTTTTGTGGAGTTCATTGAAGAAAACGCTCAATGTGTTGTTTGATTTCAGTCTACAAATCTTTACTCTTAACTCACCTCACTTCAGAACTGAAAAAAAAAATCAAAATTTAGTTTATTATAGTTTGGTTTGTAAGGGTTAGTTTTGTTTTTACGAGTTGAACATGGATTGATAACAGTTAGAGAAGCATTGAAAAGCAGCACTGGAGTACTGGACAGCTGCTGTTTCATCCCCTTAGTTTGGGAATCATCAGCAGTATGCACCCTCTAATACTCGCTAGTGACTTGCTAGAGGATGGAGTTTCCTGGAGTAAGTTCTAGTGAGAAGTCCAGTGACCAGTGACGTCCATCCAGATGTCACGTGTGAGAATGGATGTCCCACCGACGACATTGGTTGGGGTCGCGCTAAATCACGAATTGGTAGAAGTTAGAATTCATGGGCTGGCTGGCCATTGAGGAATCGGGTCCCAATATCTGAATGGTATACGAGATAGCTGGCCTTGTAACTGGAAGGTCCTGGGTTCTAACACTTCTGTGGTGGGTGCTTACTGCCAATGAGTGTCAGACTAGGATGTAGGAAACAGCTGGCTGTCCAGTACTCGCTGTTTGTTTTCAATGGTTCTCTAACCGATATCAATCCATGATCGACTCCTAAAAACAAAATTTACTTCTTGTTTTTCTTAAACATGCACATAACATCTTAGTTATTTTATCGAAATGGTGAAATGGTTTTTAAAACTATATATTGATTATTTTGAAGTTTACAATGTCAATTCAGTAAGATAAATGTAAGCCTTATTGATGATTACTTTTAGTAGAACTTTATGAATTCTCATTCTGAAATCAGCTATTGATGTTCATTGAAGTATTATTATTCATACTTTAAAGCTAACCGACTAAAACCATCTATATTCAGTAAGCTTTTTAAAAAAAGAACCATACTAAATTAATGAAACAGTTTTTCAATATATATATATATATATATATATATATATATATATATATATATATATATATATATATATATATGTCTTTTGATGTGTGGTAGTCAGTAGATAACACAATCAAATAAGTTTTAACGTTATTTTCACTTTGACTACCTCAGTATACCTATGCGTGTGTGTATATATGTGTGCCTGTGTGTATCTGTGTTACTACACAAATGAATACCTCTGTATACACTGAATTGTGTGTCAGTGTGTATGCGTGTGTGTGGGTGGCTGCGGTCGCTGGCATTGATTCAACTATCAATATAATTGTGATCTGTGCCAGTCGATTAACACAGTTATGATTATGAGTCAAATGTATCAGTTAAGAATCTTTGTTTTCCAGAAGAAAATATGAAAATTCATAATCCTGATGTTCTTCCGTGAATGACGTTCTTCCCTTAGTACATGAATTATCATGGTATAAATTAAGTTTAGGATAAATAAAAATATGCAGACAGCTAAGAGTTGATGGACTGCATTTTCTGTTGCAGCTTGTGAATCAGTGTAAGAGATCGATGGGTTCCAGTGGCTTAATGGTCTACGAGCTCACTGGTCTTGTAACCAGACGGTCCTGGATTCAAACCTCCTGTAGTGGGGGTGCATACTTGTTAAAAGTTGCAAACTAGTGGAACGAAACAGGTGTACAGTGCTCCCTGCAGGTTTTCCAATGGTTCTCTAACTGATGTCGGCTCATGATGAAATCCTTTAGCCAATCAAAAAAATCCAATATTTGAGAGCTTCTATTTTCAATAATTTCATAATTCCTATTGTAGCATTAGGAACGCAATAGAACTGAACTGATTTATTGACAATAACACGAAAGATAAGCAGTCTAAACTGGTTATCGACTCAGTTCCAAGGAAAGGTGATCAAACTTCAGATATCCTCGAAAACCGTCTCTCTAAAGCAGTTAGTAAGACGTTTTTTGTAGCAGGTTGTTCTCCATCTCCGTAGAAAATAAGCTCCTCCGTCTGGCTGCCTCCATGTGCATCTATCAGTACACCTGCTCTTCTGGAGCAGGGTACACTGGCCATAGCCAGAGGACGCTTGCCATAGGGATACGAGAACAGATTCCAGCATGGTTTCACAAGGAAGAAAGGAAGAGTGTGTGGAGCTATATTCTAGAACACTTGATCGACTCCTGTCACTCTACCAACCTGGAGCATGACTTTAAGATCGTCTGTTGAACCCATTCTAACTTGCCGCGTCTTCTTCATTATAAATTTCTAAAGAGAGTGGAGGCCTTGGTCATTCATGAATTTAAGTCAGACCTTTGTGCATGAGAGAAGTATGTACAATCCCTAATTCTGCCTTGGCCGTAGAGGGATAGACATTTATTTATTTATTTTGTTTATTTAGTTATTCTATGTACCTTTCCTTCATTTCTGCGACTATTATTATTATTCTTACTATTATTCTCACTCTGAGTTGTTTCCACTTGTCTCACTTGTCATTCTAAATCCCAAAAAAATATTTTTACAGTATTGAATACTATCTTATCAAATTCCACACCATGTTATGTAACGTTTTACATTATATAAGCCTACTAATCCTATAATTATGCACCCGTTTCCAACATTTATACACCTTATGTGTTATTCTACATATGACATTGTTTTGTTATTTGACATTTAACTATAATTATAATCACAAATATTCTTAATTGCATTTCATACTACTATTATTATTTCATGTATTCAAACCTTTGATCTAATTCCCTCACGGAATATAGTTTCTTAAAAACCATATATATATATACGATTATATAGCTTGATATTAAATTCGTTGAAAAGAGACTCTTCGCTGAATGGGCATTTTGTTTCAAATTATCCTACTCTGAAACCAACTCAGCAGTGTTGCAACTAAACCATTTGAACCAAGTCTCACTTATGCTTCATGCAGAATTACTTTGTGAACTTTGGTGTTTAGGATAACAAATATCACCCTGATCACTTGTTACAGGTACCTATTAAGCGCCAACTATCAATAAAGACTACTCAAGATGGAAAATGAGTTTAAAATTCCCTTTCTTCAATGTTGAATCATCAAGAAGAGTTGAGGGAGTCTTAAGAAGACCTATCCTTAGGAAGCCTAGATAGGTTGATCAGTTGACAAGTTTCTACAATTGAGTGCCTGCTGAACAAAAATAAAATTCAATTCTATCCTTTACTACTCTCTTGAGACAGATCTATGATAACCCTACTGCTCTAGAAGAAGAATTAGGCCTTCTGTAAGAAAAATCTTCATCCAAAATGGATATCAACCGAGATTTATTGATGCACAAGCATCGGATCGAAAATTCAGAGACATGATACGTAATTCATGACAAATAAACAAACTTTGCATGGACTTTAATTTCAAGGGAGACAATCTGTGATATCCTTCAGAAAGGGATTTCTACATCTTCTTCAGAAAAAATCTAAGATAATTGTTCTTCATTTGTTCAGTGGTCTGAAGAAGCTTGAAAGAAAAGATGTCGCATATGACCATTACTGTGCGCATATATCTGTTCATATATACCGGTCATTCTACGCTTAGCCTATCTAAAAGGCTTCAGGAATACTATCCTACATGGTGGCACAAAGGCATTAATGGTTTTATAAGGAATGCAATAAGTGAGTAGCTTGTCAGTACTAAACATTCTAACTCAGCAAACTCATCCTTTAAAGTGATCTACAAGATAGAGAAAAAATTGCCAAGTAAAATACGATTTCGCCACCTTTGCAGATTGAGAAATCGCTACTCTGGAGACAAAAGAAAGTCATAAGAAAAACACATAAACAGCGAATAAAGTCTTCTTTTCGGCGATTCATTTTCATTAGCTACTGTACAATCGTAATTATATTGAACAAAGAATTCATAAGACCAATCAGATACTTAATAGAAATTAGGAAAGAGGCAGAAGTTGGCATGACCTAATAAGTGTGAGATAATGACTAATCAATAAGCTCGTGTAGAGTGGACAAGAACTAGTGGAAAGACGATGAAGTGTTTTGATAAAATCTGTATGAAAAGCAGTGTTATTTATAAACAGTAATAGAGTGGTAATAAAATATGGATGATGGGAATAATAATAATAATAATAATAATAATAATAATAATAGCATACTTGCATAATAAAAAGAAGCAAACTGAAAGTAAGAACATTACTCTGGCCACGGTAGGGCGAGTGAATATATGTAGCACTTTTGAATGCAGAGGTGCAGTCTCAGATGTCGAATGGCCAATGATTCAGCGATGTAGAGGTGGCATATTTGAAGTCATTTCGTACGGTATTGATGGACTCTGTGTAGCAGTGTGAAGCATCCATAGGGGAAGAGGTGCTCGATGCCCAGAGTTGACAAGGTGTTCGAAGATGCAGCTCCTAATATTCTTCTTTTCCCCTCTGTCTGGCTAACCAAGCTGGACACTGTTCCAGAATACGTTTGTGGGATTGATTTTGTGCGCGGCCGATATACTTTGCTCCATACGAAAAAAGGACAATTCTTCAGCTACTTCAACTGTCATAGTAATGACCATATTTTTTTCAACCACTTGGATTTTTTTGGTTATTAGAGTTTATATTGCTCTTCTGATTGTTTCGAATTCTTACATGATGTCACAATCGCCATCCTTTCTACGGGTATCCTGATTACAACTCGTTTTCTGAATTATTTATCTCGTTACGTAACTCTACAACAATTATTCAACTTCTCTTGACTAATATTATCAACTTTGAGTATGACAACTAATCTCTCTTGGGAAAAACATTGTAAATAAATACGATTTTTCAGCTTATTATTATTATTCCCTTGGGTTCTGAGTGGAACATACGGTTTTAACAACACCTCTCCAATTTGTTCTATTTGTGTGCTGTCCTCTGCACATCTGGGTCCATGATTGCCCATAATCTCTCGTCTTCTCGCTCGACAATATGCTCCATGTTACCCTAAGACGATCCACTTGTCTCTGCCTAGATTCTGCAGATAGAGATAATGAATTCTCCAGAATGAGCCTCTTTGCTGAACTACTTGTTTTGTTTTTATTCATATATTATATTTATATACACAGAATATTCTAGAATAATCATTATTAACAACATTGACGTTTTAAAATATCATTGATTTGTTATGTAAGACTGATGGAATTACAGTTCACCAAAGATGCATAAATTATAATAAACATACAAATGTAATAGCAAATAGAATATCAAATAAAAATAAGAAAATTTTTACAACAAATTTAGGATTATTAAAACCTTGTTGATTGACGGCGAAGGTAAGGACAGTGTCTGAACCAACCAACTTTTTTGGATAAATACGTTAGGTTTCTTAATGTGGATTCCAACAGCCTGTCTCAGCAATATGGATTAGATTAATTAGAGCTTAACTAAAACAGAGAAAGGGTCAAGTTGAAATCAGTGGAATCAGAAGTAGACATTTAAAAGTGAAAAACGAGAAAATTAATAGTCACAAAAAAGAAATCAAGAAAACTTAAGATTAAGAAACAATGAATCGGTTTTGTTCTCTACGCTGGTTGATTTAATTGCAAAGTTTTCATCGTCCACCTTCTAGACGACATATTCAGAGCAGATTTTAGTTTAAAATCAACTCATTTAAATTCTCCATGAATGATGTAATTTGACTGCATGGAGGATTTCATCATGAGCTGACAACAGTTAGAGAACCGTTGGAAAACCTGGGTGTACTGGACAGCTGTTTCTTATGTCCTAGTTTGGGACTCTTCATCAGTACGCATCCACTATCAGGGTTTGAGCCCAGGATCTTATGGTTATAAGGCGAGCTCGTAGACCATTGAGCTACTGGGACCCACCTATCCAATGGTTCTTGAATTCTAAATTCTGCCAATTCGCGACATAGCGCGACCATTTCGCAATGTCTTCTTCGATGAGTTACTGCCTCATCTTCGACCTGCTGTACCCTACTGGTCACGGCTTCCCAATAGAATCCCAGTCACTAGTGAACATCAGATTAATTTTTCAAGTATGCAATCAAACAAAACCCCTACAAAACCAATACTTGAAAAATGATGTAATTGTATCATTTTCTGTAGGATCTTTTGGTTTCTACAATATCGAATGAAGTGATTGTGCTGGCTGGCTGGCTGACTAGCTTGTGTGCTATATCTATTTCAAACTGTCTTAATATTCCACCTGTTATTTCGGAGATATTTCTTATAAATGGTAGGATGAATTTTCTTGTGATGTTTGATGCTGGCTTGTTTTTAGTGGTATGACTCGAGTTTAAGCGCTTTTTGATAAATTGTGGGAAGATTCATTCTTTTTGAAGGCGGTTAGTAGATGTGTTTAAACCTTTTTAAACAGTGTCTGCACACAGTTTCTTTTGTGAGTAATCGGGTTATTACTACCATAATTGAGTATTTGGTCTGTGTGCGTTGATTTTCTACATACCTATGTCTCTGAATTTCATGTGTTAGTTCTCTTGATTAAGACACCCAAGAATGGAATTTTGGTGTCTAATACTTCTTCTCTTGGGAATGTAATGTCTTCATATATATTGTTTATTAATTTATGGGTATATTTCAAATTATTTCTTTTAATTATTACAAATATATCATCAACGTGACGTACCCATATTTTTGGTATAATTAAAGGTATATCAAGTGTTGAGACAAATTAAGTTTATTGTAGGTTCAGTGACCGGACAAACTTGTCCTGTATGTAGAGTCCAGGATTTAATAATATGAATTGTCACAGTTTTAGCTCTTTGGAGAAGTTTGATTCGTACTTCCTTCTTAAGGCTTCCGCGTATGAGTACGAGTCAGACCTCTTCAAACTGTTGAGGCTCCGGTATTTCACATATTTAATTCTGAACTTCTATATACCGAAATATTTCTTCCAGTCGCTGAACCTTCAAAAGATCTCATTTGTCTCAACACTTGATTGCATAATTTTGACTGATTTCCTCTCTATCCATTACTACACTTCTACTCCCCGTGACACCGATCTTTTAATATAAACTTACTTCAATCTTGTTTGAGCTTCATTCACTCCTTTCGATTATGTTACGTCACTCAATTTACTTATTCAGTAGTTTAGTTTACCTTAGTACTTTATGTCAATATGTTGACTAGAAGGTTTTACACTAACATATGATCAATAATTAATTGACTACTAAACAAATGGTAATTCTTATCAGATTGCCTTATATAATGAATCATAATAATCAGTATAGATTTAAACCGATGACAATAAATCTAAAACATTCGTTGTTTTTTCAGTGGTATATTTTACCAGTGAATCAATTCAGTAGTGAAGATTTTCAGATGAATTTCATTCACTGTCATCATCTAGTTTCATGCGCGAATATCACAAGAGTAGACAATAGACACTAAACTCAAATGACCTTGAGGCAACCATTCAGATCTCACAGCATTACAAATGGATTCCTCTAGGCTGTCTGCTTAAATCGCTGAGCTACCGGAGTTGCTTTACTCCAGAAGGCTTAATTTCATCGGGATTAATCGTAGTTTTAATTGTCCAATTATATCAGGCGACCTTTACCTGAGCCTGTGGGCTGATTTAACTTGATTCCAGGTAAACGCTGTGCAGTTCTTCAACGAAATTATTATTATTATCACTATGATGCTGTTCACGATCTTCGTTGCAAGTTCCACCCGGATTTGGTTTTTGACTTCTGTGTGGAAAATCGGTTGATAGCGAGGGCTAAAACATGCATATGTGGAGGCATAGTGACTCTGCAAAAGTATCGCTGGGCTGTTGATGATTATACATTCAGATGCAACCATTATTATATGAGGAAGTCTGTGCGAGTTGGTTAGTTTTACATTATGGTGATTTTCAAGATACTTTCTTCTCAAAATCGAAACTCTTCCTTAGTTAAATATTGCGTATATGCCACAATTGGCTACTGTAGCGACAAGTATCTGCTAAAGCTGCAGAAACAGAGATTACTGAAGTATCGACAGTGCAGTGGTATCAGTGCTGTCGTGATATCGCATCACAAAAGATCGATGGAATTACTTTAGTACTAATTAAACAAAAAATGAATTGCAGTATGAGTCATGTTTGGGTATTGGGACTGTAAGACACAAATCTTTGAAAGGCGTTTGTAGAACACATCCCGAACAGAAGTGCTGATGTTTTAATACCAACTATACACCGACTAGTCTTCGCAGGCACTATCATTCACACAGATGAGTGGAGAATTTATTCTCACTTATCATCACTAGGGTATATTGATCATAATCAACCATTCTTCTGAACTGGTGGATCCTGTAAGTGGGATCAATACAAATTCTACTGAAGGATTCTGTGCCCATCTGAAAAAACATATTAGAACGGTGAATGGTTCCCAAAATGGTATGATATATAGCCGCTTAGGTGAATTATTGGATCGACATTGGTTTGATATGTCTATAACCACTTTCAATGAGGAACTGGGACCAGCTTTTGCAGCGTATTAGAGACATATACCCAGCATAATTCATTTTTATTACATATATAACTTATAAATTCTCTTTTTTTACCGATTAAATGCCACTTTTCACCTAGAAGAATCTGATTGGTTGTTTCAAGGTCGTCTGAAGCTGGTGTCTGTTTTTTACTGTTGCCGTGACTATATATTTCATTGCAGTTACCTCATGTTTTACCCTCCTCTTTGTTTCGATTTATCTCTTTGTGTGTGTAGGGGGGGGGTAGGGGTATGATATCCACTTACTGCTTCTTTCAAAGGAGTCAGTCATCATCTCCTATATGTATATGACTCATAATGATTTCATGTATCCAGTATTTGATTATTCTGAGGTTATTGGAATACGGTTTCTTTGTTTCTGTTACCTTTATGTAACATATACCATACCATATTATTATAGGTCAGATATATTTGACCTTTAACCCAGTTTTTTCCTCGCATCTTGAAACAAAAACAAATCGATATATATATATATATGTACATGTATATGTATAGAAATAATTAAACGGAACTCAAGTTTACCAATAAGCAGATGAAACGTTGTCGAAACCACACACAAAGACTGTGCTCAACAAATAAACAAGTTTTTACATATTTTGAGTTGATGTGCAGCAGACAAGTTAATAAAGAGACAAATGGGTGGGTAGGATCAATGAATAACGATGAAGGAGACAGAACACTAATGACTAACTTGCCAAATAAAGCTGTCTGGGATGTCACTCATCTTGTTGGCTTATTTAACTTCATCAGTAAGACTTCCTGTAGAATTGTGTAGAATTGTATGAGAATGTTTCACTCACAGATTACAGGTGACAAGAATAATTTTGAAAGGATCCATAAATCTATGAAAAGCACTTCATATTTGATTGTCTCTATAATGTGTGTGATGAAAGCTGTATAATCTCGTCTCTTACAGACATCGAATGAAAGTCATTGGATGACTGTGCTGAAATTCTATGGACTGATGGAAGTTAGAATTCGTAGGGATGCTCTCATCTCCTGGGCATTTAACAGTCTTGGACTTTATCACACAGTAGATTGGGATTTTACACTACTGAACTAGGCTAGAACAACAGTCCAGTACGTCTTAATTTCCAATGATTCTTTAAGATAAACACAGTTCACATGACAAAATTAAATCTAGAAATGGACCTATTTTCCGTAAAATTAATAACTTAAAACATATAACTACTGTTCAATGGTACTTTGATTGGACACTGGTAACTAACCAGTGTGATGTGTCTAGTCCTTTCTTTGATGTAGACTGAATTCTATCAGTCAAGTTTGCAATGTGACCACCATTCTACGTAGCCTGCCATCACAGTGCACATTGATTTGATGATATAAGATGGTTGGAGGCGATCGGCTGCAGGAAGCCTTCCAACTAGGTTTCGTGCTATTTGGCACTCACCGGGCAGTCAGCAGGCGTATCTACAATTTCGAAGGATCTTATATCCCTTCTGAGCTTCGAATTGGCGTCACCCAGTGCTTCCTGCAGTCAGAGACGTTATCATTGAGTTATTGCGGCTCACTGGAGATTGACCTCCTGTGGGACTGACTGCATTGGATATTTTTGATTGGACACCAGTTAGTGACTAGTGCAGTCTGTATTGTCCTTTGTTTGGTGTAGACTGAACTCTATCAGTCAGGTTTGCAATGTGGTCACCATACCACTGGGTAGCTAACCATCATGGTGCACATTGATTTGATGATGTTCAATGGTTTACATCAGCAGAGTTCTGAATGAATGTGTATCCTATTCTATAAGGCATTAATGAAATATTTAAAAAATGAAGACAAAACAAGACATCATCACCACCCACACCCTAGTCACACTTTGATTATTCATCACATTTTCGAAATGTCTTGACAACAATAACCCCGACTTAATTTTTATTCTTATCGGACGAAAGTAATATATACACACACACACACACATAGAAAAATGAGTGTATATAATTGTGGTTGTACAGATAAGTGAATGAATTCGCCGTCGAATAGAGACTCTTCCCTGATTGATGTGTTTTGTTTTCCCTCACTTCTGAGTAACATCTCTTGATTAATTTTAAGCGATCATTAAACCTAGTAAACTGTACTACTAGAGCTTTACGACGACTGAGTCTTGTTTACATTTAAAATCAATCTGCAGAGTAAATTAGTGTTATGACCACTATTTTAGCGAATCTAATGCACATTTAATCCGCAAGCATCTATCAGCATACAGGGAAAGTTGATCACTACATTGTTTGCAACCTGGTGGCTAATTCCTGTGTTGTCACAAGATGACTGTTTTCAGGGCCATCTTCTTAGTCATCCAGTGGTTCGATGAAGAGAAAACAGAACTAAGTGACGAGATAACATGTATTAATCCACGAGACTATGTCTTCAAAGAAGAATTTTCTAGCACCATATTTCGTAAGAGAAAACGGTGGGTGCCAGGCTGAAGACACAGTCAGAAGACCTTCATTCTCTCAAAGAATTTCTATTCATCCGTTAGGTTCCGCACAACACGAAATTAGTATTTGGAATTCCCTTAAATGATACATTCGAAATGAAACTCACATTTCATACATTATTTCAATAAAATTATAAATATTAGTAAAAGACCATACAACCCAACTTTATCAGTCCAACCTCTTTAAACTTCATTTAATTGTTCACCTTTGAAGCGAAATAAATTACTTTTCACTCAAAAACCTCAAAATGATGCTTTGAATGACCGATGTACAATTTAGTTAGGCCCATCTCTCAAACTAAATTTTGAAGTTAATTTAAGTGTAATCCAAATATCAGTGTCCTCAGGTAAGGTGAATTCTATTGATTTCAGGTAAACTTCTTGACCTACTTTCTTGAAAACTTCATTATCTTATTTATAAGTATGAGTTATATTCATTTAAAAATGGGTCATCATGTATTAGGAGAAATATGTATAATACGAAGGGAAACACAAATTTTAGAGAATTCAGTTTATGGGCTTGTAGGGATCTAACTGATTTCAAAAGTAGCTGTTGTCATTAGTTCACATCAGTTAGATGACGAGTGGTTACCCAAGGAGTAATGGACAGCTGATTTGTCAAGTATCATGAATGCATGACGCCACAAAGGATCAAGACAAGGATTTTCAGGTTATTAGGTGGGCATGTTACTATTTGTCTCCTGTAGCGTCATATCTACGTGCTACTGGAGAGCCCCTGAAGCTATCTAATGCTCTCTAGTTCTGTGATTGATATGGGCTAGTGAGGAACTCTACCCTGAAGCACTTGAAAATGAAGCACCGCTTGTTAATAACTGGCTGAGACATGAACTTCCTGAAGCTATCAAGAGGAGTCGTCAATGATGAAGTCTGCTAAGTAAAGTTTAAGGACATATACTAACTGACTACATTGGGTGGTGGCATCGCTATCTCATAAACTGAAATGGTAAATTCACATTGGTGAAAACAGGCCCCTCTGATATACCAATACTCAATGTTTAATCTGGCGTTAGGAATGTATTCAACCAATTCATGGGCACTCGTAATTATCCTACATCAAGGTATTTTTATAAGACCATTTCTGAGCCATTATTCTTAAACACAATACGGTGAGAATGATGAGAATTATTAAAGACAGAAGATCTTCAACATGTGGTCAAACTAGTTGACACTGCTAAGAGACCTCACGATGAATTAAGTGTTGTATTGATAGGATTCCTTGAAGGGACACTAGCAGCTAGTGTGATGTGTCCAGTCCTTTCTTCTGGTGCACAATCAATTTTATCAGTCAGGTTTGAAATGTGGTCACCATGCCACTAGGTAGCTCACCATCACAATACACATTGATTCGATGATGTTCAATGGTTTACATCAGTGGAGTTCTGAATCTATGTGTATCCTATTCTATTTGGAATTAATGAAATATTAGAAAGACAAAAAGACAGAACTCTACGCATTAGAAGAATACAAACACATAAATCTTTATCAAGTGTTCTTATCTGATGTTATAGGAACACAGAAATATAATACTATCTAATAATAAGTGACATTTCAGACATGATTATATATCAATATAGTCACGAGATGGTACATTGAAGACCTTCAATCACACTAGCTAGTATAATAAGGCGACAAAAAGAAATACTTATTATTAAATCTGACTCACCTAATCAGAATCCAATGCGTACAACTGTGAAATATGAGTACCATCCATTTCAGGTGAGTGGTAATTTTCAGTTGTCAATGAAATCCAACAATAATGAATAATTGAAATTGTAAACATCAAATGTTTTGTAACAAAATTATAGGCAACAAAAATGTTACGAAATGTCATCCAGTAAATATCACACTGCACCCTCTTTGTCCCTTGTCGAATAGACATATCTAGTCTGGAATTATGAAAAGTGATTCATCATCTAATTAAAAATTTGGAAATTATCCATGCAGAAATTCTGTTTTAAAGTTCATAGGTCATTCTGTGAATTTGTTACTTTTATGTATGTTGCCCCTAACACTTTATGACACAGCTTTTAACTATATCTCACCTGGAGTCTGTTAAATCAGTCTCACTTGATATCGATCGAGGCGAGACAGAATTTAATCTTATGAACATTATTCGTCTAGTGCTTGAATTTCACTATACAGATGCTTTGTCTCATTTCATATATATATATATATATATATATTGTCAGGACTTGGAATTCATGGGCCACTGGGTCGAATCTCAGTGGCTGAATGGTCTACCAGCTCACCTCCTAACCAGAAGGTCCTGGATTTGAACCCCTGGGGGGTGTTGATGAAGAGTCCTAAATTATGACGAAATAGCTCTCCAGTACTCCCACGTTTTCCAGTGATTCTCTGACTGTTATCAACCTGTGATCATTCTTGTAACCAATTAAAATCCCTGCAAACCAACACTTGATAACATAGTTACAGTTCACCTTCTTTAAACTATCTCCCTATTTGGAAATACTAAGACCACTGAGAGCTTTATGAAGCTTGCAAATGGTTTAGATGATTAGAAAACCGATAAAAACTCACTAAGCTACTTCTGCTCTGTAAGGGATGACAAAATAACTAAGTTGCTGGAATATACGATGGTGAACATTTAAAGTATGATTTTTAGCTCCCATTTCTGCAGACAAGATCAAGCAAACTCCATTATACTGTTGGTGGCACAGTGATTACGAATCGCACCGACCACGCAAATGGCCCGGGGTTCGATCCCCTGCTGATACACACCTGATATCAATAGTCGACCTGAAAAAAATTTGGGTTTCGATATCACACGCTGAAAATTCCATACTTGTAGCAAAAATACGGTGTGGTATCAAGCTATAATCAAAATAATCAAAAGTGGTATTTGATGCGTTTCTAAGCTATTGATATACATCGAATTCGAAAAGAATTGCGATTGGGATACAATTTGAAATAGACTTCAAATTGAAGTATACGCTGAAGATGTTGCCTAGTAGGGCAATGAAAACTTCGCAAATTACCTATCCAGCTCAGAGAACAAAACCAAATCAAAACCATTCGTTTTTGTATGTTTTTGAAACATGCAAGCTGAAAAAAGATGCCTGCGATCATAACTTATCAAAACTGTACTACCATTTTTATCACTGATACATGTAATACGATTAGCAGGTGATTCATTATGATAGTAATTGAATCACTAATCATACATATGTATAGATATGAATTCAAAGTCCAATAATTTTTCAGGATTTCATCGTGAGCTGACATTAGTTAGAGAACCATTGGAAAACCAGCACTGGAGTACTGGACAGCCAACTGTTTCGTCCTAGTTTGGGACTCTTCATCAGTGCGCACCCACCGGGATTCGGACCCAGGACCTCCCGGTTACAAGGCGAGCTCGTATACCATTAAGCCACTGGGACCCGATCCAATGGTCCTTGAATTCTAACTTCTGCCAATTCACAACATAGCGCAACCGCTAGCCAATGTCTTCGGCGAGTATTTGTCGTCACACCCGACCGGCTGCACCCTACTGGTCACAACTTCCCACTGGAACCCAGGTAACTACCTACCTGAATAGGGCCAGTCGCCAGTGAGCATCTCATTGGTATTCAAGTGATGGTTTGTAGGGAATAATTTTTGTTTTATCTGGGTGAACGGACTCTTGTTTGGCTTAACTTCGTTTTCATTAAGCAAAAAAACATAAAATAAAATAAAACTGAATATGTTCTTTGTTAACATGACCCAACTAATGGTCAGTATGAATAACAAGCGATAAATATACCTGAGCATTTCAATGTGTTATTAAATAGTTATAAAGTCTTGAAAATTTCTGAATTACATTGCTGTACTACTGTCTAGTAGTAAGATGCTTTTTTAATAGCAGAGATTTCACCATCATAACTCAATAAGGGAGTTTATGTTCAACTTATTGTTTTGTACTAGTTTCAGTCAAAGAGAAGGCAAAGGTTGGTTTGTAGGGATTGAATTGACTGGTTACAGGATTCCACCGTGAATTGGATCAGGTCCCAGTGACTTAATGGTCTACCAACTCACTAACATTGTAACTAGAAGGTCCTGGGTTCGACCCCTGGCAGTGGTTATGTACTGATGAAGAGCCTCAAGCTAGGACTGGGGAAATAGCTGCCCATTACTCCCTGCAGGTTTTCCAGTGGTCATCTAGCTGATGTCAGCTCATGATGAAATCCTGTAACCAAATAATCATATAATCGACATGATAATATCTTACTGCACTGTGACATAAGAAATGAAGTTGTTGTCCAGAGGGACAGTGAAAGCTTTGCAGATGAATCATCCAGCTCGTAGGGTACAACAACACCAAAAAAGTCTCTTACTAACAATTCTATGGTTGTGTTTGAAGTTCAACGTCTAATCAAGTATGCTACATTACCAGGTTGGGTGGCTTCATCACGTTCTACCTCTGAAATTAATAATATGAAGCATTTTTAGTAAAATATTAAATTTCTTAGAACACTAAACGATTATCATCCTTTACCTGGATAAGAAATTGTCTTAATTATTTCAAACCTTCAACCCTGTTTCATTTAGATTACTAAATAGGGCAAATATACTACTGTTGACACGTTTTAAATGTAACTGGAAATCTTTATACTTCTGGAACCATATTTAGCAATCTTGAGATAAAACTCATTATTATGGCTAAAAGGAGCTTCAATACTGCTAACTTCCTTATCGCTTAATTTCACGATAGTTATGAAACCTGAAAACTGATATCCTTCATTGTAACTTGGAAGTATTTTTCAGTTATGTCAGTGTAGAATGTCCTCTTTAATGTGTTCATTTCCTTTGCAGATAAACGACTGTTTATGTAGGATGCACGGCAGATTCCGTAATCCAACAACTGGTATGCGTTCAATGTTATTGGTGCGTTCATATCCCATGCTCGCTATTCTTTACATTTGCCCAGTTTTTCTCTGAAGGTTAAATCGAAGTAGTCATCGTGACTTTCTTTTTCAATGGAACAGTTTAATGATTAATCTGTTTTATTTATAACTGGACTGGATGATAAATGTTTAAAACAAATTCATAGAAATATGTTTATATTCCCAATGGCAATTAAGCCAAAAGAATAGTGATCATCTGATTTTTGACTGTAATGACACATGAAACTGATTTTTACGGTATGTTATACTAAAATGTTCATTAAATAAATAATTTATTCCATCCTCTCTTTATATGTTTTGTATTTTTTAATATTCCTATTGTGCCTTGAAGTAGCTGTAGCAGTTTGATGATTGGTTTTGTGGAGTAGGGTCGCTAACTCCACACCCAACCCTCCCTCTTCACCCGGGCTTGGGATCGGTAAGAAAACTAGCGAGCTAGTAAACTAGGTGAGGTTAAAGACATTTTTTTTTCTACAAAATTGTTTTTATTTTATTCATTTTCTTTCCCAGTGGAATATGTGGCTTCCAGCTAGAGCTTGGAAGTTTCTGTGGCAGTGGTGTTTTCACGAGATGGGGTCGCTAGCTTCACCTCCAACCTTCCCTCTTTACCGGTCTTATTATTATCGACTTAGCAAGGTAAAGGTATTCATCTACCCCGGGATCGAACTCTGAACCACTTGCAGGGTGGGCCAGTGTTCTACCAAATAAGCCACAACGCACCTTCGTCAACTTGAAACCAGTTTGGAAAACTTCTGCTCCACTCACTCTGAGACAAGAACAAGATTTTTTCAACACAATTGTGAAGTCAATCAGTCAGTTGCTTCTTCCACATGGATCTTAATCTTGCACTGAGTGTGATTGACGAAAAGCATTTCCAACAGTCAGCTGCTTCAGATTTCTATCAACAGCTGCCACCTTTGCTGGCTGGTTCCATACTGAAGACCAAATAACCGGCCGGGTGGCCAGAAAGAATTAGCTGCAAGAATCTCTGACTGGCAACAAACCAACAAATATGTGGGAAAAAATGGATGAGCATTGGCCACACATTGAGGAGACTATTGAATGACATCGCGAGCAATGCAGATCACTGCTCGAGTGGAATCCGGATGGGGAGCGCGGAGTGGGTGATCGGTGCGAGGGTGACATGGAGGAAATCGTGTGTAGAGGGGGAGAAAGAGATGAGAGATTATGGGGAATCGTGGACCCATTCAGCTGAAGAGGAGAGCAGAGAACAGAAAACAGAGATGTGTTGTTGAAGCGATATGTTCCACTTGGAACCCAAGGCACATAAAGCCATACAATTTAAGTAACATTGTACACAACTCAAATAGTGTAGCCTGACCACATATTTCCATTCTGCATTTCATCTCTGTGATCGATAAAATATTTTTGTACTCACTTCAATTCATGTTGTGTTACCTGATTAACTTCTCTATTGATTCCAATCAAAGTTATGCAGTAGAACAAAGACAGTGACGTATAGTATAAAAGTGGATATTAACTACTTCGACAACTAATAGGTACCCAAGAAAAAGTGTAACTTCTGTGAATTTTAGGGTGTATGGATGTCCGGTGGATAGTGACTAGCACTTGGATCCAGGATGTACAATTTGTTCTGTCAGGGACTCATTAGCTGAACGTACCTGCAGTACCAGTGAGTGGTGGTGTTCCCATTGAAAATCAACGCCAGTAACCATCGTTTTAAAAGTAAAAGCGCTATCCACTAGACCACTTGGAAAACCAGAGACGCATACTGTGCGATGGGTGTCAGTTATTATTTGATTGTCTTTCCTGTTGATTGTCGATATTGCATTAGGATATTCAGTTTCTGCTGACATACCGGCTCCTAGTACGGATACTTCCACAATGTCTGATGGTTACTATGATATTATTTGGTGAATGGTAGCTAGTAGTGGAGTCCAGAATACACATATCGTCCAACGAAGATCAAACAATTCTGTCCAATATAATCAGTTAAAGAGGAAAACTGTTCAGTGCACTTTAACTTCAATTGTTCTTTGTGTACCAATAATTTTCATGAAATTTTTCACAGGAATTTGATTTCCTCCAAGTTTAATCACAGAGTGATATTAGTTAGAGAAGTATTGAAAACTAAAGAGTACTAGACAACTGTTTCTTCCCAGTTTGATATTCATCACCAATGCCCATCCACCAGCCAGGTTTCGAACCCAGGACCTTCCAGTTACGAGGCAAGCTCATAAACCATTCAGTCTCTGGAACCAAACTCATTGATCTATGAACTCCAACTTCTACCACTTCATGATTTTAGCGCCATCACCAGATAGTGTCATCTGTAAGTACTTGTCTTTTCTCCTGGCTGAATGAACCCCACTGGTGACGACTTCCTGCAGTCACTAGCTGGTTTTCATTGATTCTCTTACTGATATCAATCTGTGGTCAAACTTGTAACAATGATTTCCTATGAAATTTATACGTAGTTGAAAGAACACTGTCCGAAATAGGGAACGAGTATGGAAAAGTATTTACCTACGATATATATATTCAAACTGATTTACTATAAAAGCAAGCAATCCAAGCCTAGCTGATAACTTGCTTAACAGCATAGATCTATTTAATTTATCACTGCAACTAATATATACTCAAGATTTATTGTAAAAGCCTCCTATATTACCTTCGTATTCACATTAACACAATCATGGTGGCAGTTGAAATAGTATTCCCTATGGAAATAAATTAATAGTAGAATTCTAACATGACGGTCATATATATATATATATATATATATATATATATATCCGTAAGTATTTCAATAATGGTGAATTGAATATACACTGAAAATTAATTTTTCCCTTCTTTCCCTCTGTCTAACTAGAAGTAGTTGAAAACATACACAGAAGACAAAAAGCAAACAAAAGCAAAATTTTTTTCACATAAAGTTAACGAGTAAGATGAACAGAAGAAAAAAGAGGAGAAAAGAAAAGAAAAAAAAACAATAAGATGACGTCAAAGCATTCTAGTCTCCACCAGTGTTGTTTTTTCGCCTTCCTTTTCTGCCTATTTCTACCCTGCTCCTCTGGTATTTATTTTTTCTCTTGTGTTATTCCCCTCCACTGTAATCAGTGCCTATACACTGATGATGAGGAAAGGCGATGGATAAAAGCGTGTCAACACGTGCACGCGTCTGCGTGCGTGCATGCGTGCTCGTGACTTTCTCTGTATGTTTTTGTATATCTGTAAAATCAAGATAAATAAAGAAGCAGAAAAAGAAAGAAGAAGAAGGACTGCGACAAAAAGATAGACGAGGGAAGAAAATGTGGAGATGAGGATAACCTTAGGAAGAGAGAGAGAGAGAGGCAGGGAATAGGATTCGTTCAATCAAAACTATCCAACTATTGATGGCATGTAGTGCATTCCATTTCATATAATTACTAGTGTGGAATACAGATAACTCAGAATGACTGGAGTATAACTGACAGGAATTGTTATCAGTAAATAGATGTAAGTATAAATTAGGGATTATTACGTAGACACTCAATGAATGGTTAAATTGAGAATTACTACTGTTAGGGGTAGTAGGTAGTAGTAGTAGTTGTCTTTAGATAAGTAGACTTTTGTCTGTTATACGAGTTTCACTACGGATCGATATCAGTCAGAGAACCGTTGAGAACAAACAAGGAGTACTGGAGAGTTATTTCCTACATCCTAGTTTTGGGAATCGTCGCACACCCCACTCGGATCCGAAGCCAGGACCGTCCGGTTACACGGCGAGCTCGTGTGGCATTTACCCACTGGTACTTGACTCAATGAGGGGTCCTCGATTCGAACCCCATTGGGTGTGTGCTGCCGATGATGAAACAGCAGTTCAATACTCCTCGCTCGTTTTCAATGCTTCTCTAACTGATATCAGTCCGCGGTCAAACTCGGATAAACAGATCTAATCCTTACAAACCAAACTGTTGAAAATTAATCTGATGCTCGCTAGACACTTGCTGCAGGACAGAGTTTCCTAGAGTTTTGGTGAGAAGTCTTGACCAGTGACTTCTGTCGAGTCAAGTGTGGGGAAGGAGTTCACACTGATGACATTGGTTGGTGGTCGTGCTAAATCACGAATTGGTAAAAGATATAAGTCATAAGCTGTATGGCCATTGAGGAATCGGGTCCCAGTGGCTGAATGGTCCACGAGCTGGCTGGCATTGAAACTGGAAAATCCTGGGTTGGGACCCAGCTCTCCAGTACTCCCAGTTTGTTTTCAATGCTTCTCCAACTGATGTCAATCCGTGGTGCCTCAGGTAAAAATAAATGAGACCATTTGAAAAAAAGGAGAAAACATGTCGAAACTGGTCAGGAAAGAACTTTCTTAAATCAATTGATGTCTACATATTTCTAAAGACTTGAGAGAGAGAATCGCAGAACTACTGTAAGAGTAGTGTTAAACTCTACTGACATTCAACAGTCGGTTGTTTAGCCCCTTGTAGTAGTTATCCGGAATAATTCACCGCAGGACTACTTGTCATCGGATAAACTTCTGCATGTAGGTTAAATTTTAGTAAGTAAGAAAACTTCAACCTCATATATCATACAATGATTAGTCAACGATTAGACTTGAGTTGTCAGAAATCTGCTTTCATCTACCCAATCCATATCAGAACTATCAAAATAAAAGAAACCAGTTTCGAAAATCATTGATTTAATGACCATGAGAAATTAAGGTAGAATTTGGATCTCAATATGTTGATAGACACAGGGGTTTTTTGATGCAAAATATTCAAAGGTTTACATTGTTAAAAGTAGAAACAAATAACTAAAAAAAGGTAGAAAGGAGCATGAGTTCGTGACATATTCTCGCATACGCCTAAGTCGGCTTTCTTTGGACGTTTAACCAGGTAACGGCTGTTAATTCTTTCAGCACAGTCTCCGATAGTGGTATGAGGATGTCTCTTGAGGTTTTCGGGTCTATTTGAAACGCATCCAGTGGGATTCCGTCTCATTCTGCTGACAATGATGATTTCCCAAACTCAGGTGACGAGATAACTTTCAAGACTGACTTTTGAATTTGTTGCAGAGTTGATGTGCACTGTCAGCTGTGTATCTGCTACTGATTCTCATGGTTGTGGTCGATTCAAAACTACTTCTGAAGCGTCAATCAACTCGTTCTCGCCTCTTTCTGTCTTTCATCTCACTGGTTATGGGCTCACCTTCACTTGACTATCTGTCACCTAACTGTGTGAGGAACGTGAACAGTGATGATGATGATGTTGATGTCAGCTTTATTCTTCATTATGCCGCCAACTCAAAGGCAGCTGCAAACATTGTCCTAGTCACTCAGTAAATACAGCCGTCACAAATCACTTGCAACCAGCCTAAATCACTCAGTATACCATATCTCAAAACACCATTTTGCACAACTTCAACAAAACTCATTTCTTTCACCAATTTTCGATATCTCTTCTCATTGTGGGCATGCGTCAATTGCAAAAATCACTCCAGTCACGCCAATTACTTCAATTCTACGTCGACTTCAACGATAATTCATAAAACAGACACTCACGTTTTATACTACTGAAATTTCATTCCAGCGACTCATCAATATATCTGGAAATGACGTGTACAAATTCTCTCCGATCAGATTGTGTTCAGTTTCTAATCAATAGTAAATTACGTTCACCTGTACAATATATACACATATTTATATTCCTGAAAACCCATATGCATGCACCTTGATAATAGCACAGTCTAAGTATGCTCGTTAATGACACAGATATTTACTCACCTCTCACCTTCTTCTACTGTTCAGTTGTACATTTAAGTATCAAATAACAAAACAGAGTAGAACTCTGTTAGACAGTGTGTAATCCTGTGAATCAGCTCTTAGTCGGTTCATTTATTCCCCACCAGGTGAAGTTGATTTGATGTCCTTGTTGGCCGTCCTTTCCAGTTGGTCATATGACCTCCACTGTTGAGGTGAGATAACTGTTGATAAGTATGCAAAGTGTTGGTAGAAACGTTTTCATGCCAAGTGTGCCGGCCATATCTCCCAACCATGCAGAAGAACTAACCACTTGACATTTACATTGATACTTTGAATTTTATTTCTTTTACCAAATGCTTTATATCTGTAGATCACTTTGATGATAAAGAGTAATGAAAGTATGTTTTCCTGCTCCTATCCTATCTCTGACGTGCTCACCTGTATCTGAATCGATGCTGACTAGACAAGTTAGAGGTCATTTCCTTTAGACCTCCCTTTTGATAGTATTAAGACCTGTTGTAAATGGTTAGCTATCTTCCCTATTTACCCTTGAGACTCTGTTCTGTCTGCCAGTTCTGCTGACTTGTTGCTTTTTCACCTCTAGATGTGTAACTTTGTAAAATAATAAAAAATAAATCTGACACGAAGTCCAGATCTTCTAGTTTCTTCCCGTCTGCTAATCGCATATCCGTCTATCCGTCCATACACTATTGTCTGCGCAATGATCCAATCCATAGCAGTCAGGAGCATCGTCGCCTCACTCCAGTCTTAAATTCAGAGGCTTCATTGTACCTTCCGTTATAAATCAGTCGACATGTGACACCATCATACAGCTGGTGGGGTGGATAAGGTTGATAAAGGTTTGGTGTATAGAATTCCAGACAATTGGTGAGTATTACAAACAACTGCACACTATACACAGGATTTTGATTTCCTTCTCGCTATCCATATATCCATCGGTTCATTTAAAATTCCACCACATCCTTCTCGTTTATTAACGCCAAATTGTTCATCAAGAGCCATTAGAACAGAAGAAAATACAAGTTCATCCAACAATCACCTCAATGAGGTCTACAATAAAATGACAGCAATCTCCTCAAAGATGAAACGAAATCTATCCGACATACTCCTAAAAGCAGCAGTAAATGTCCTCCCAAGGTATAAGATATCGGTTTTCGCATCTTCGAGACTTAATAATCAGACACTAACTGCACTTTCCTCATCTGCGTCCACCTCTTCACCGATAGCAAGCAGAATGATGATATCATTCGATTTACTGTGTGTCACAGTGCCAGTATCACATGTCATCTCTCTCACCTGAATGACGGATGAAGCCTGACTGACTGCTCACCTGGAAACACTTGCACCAATTTGCCTGGCGTGCCATGCCGTGTACACAAATTGAGAACGAGTGAAACGAAGAGGAAGCGAATACATTGACACATGAATTACAATCTTCAGGGAAGAAGAGAAGCCTGTCCCCATTACATTGGTAATAACATATGAGGATGGAGAACACTGAGGATGAGCAGACTCCTCTAACGATAACCCCAAGAAACACGACAGAAAACAGCATCACACCACATATCCACACAAAAAGAAATCCACGTAAAGTTCATTCAATAATATGCCGCCAACTCATAGGCAGCTGCAAATATTATTTATTAGGAGTGTGGCTACTCGAAATTTAAATCACATGCTTTTTTCCTCTCATCTGTTCTAATCCGTATTCTGCATGAATCGAATGAATTAAGCTGTCTTGTTTTCCACTGACTTTCAATGCTGATTTAATCTGATGAACAACCTCCCAGCTCATGAAATGAACAGAAAATAAACTAAGAAGTCTTCCGAAAACTATTTATTTATTGTTTTATTTCGTGGACTGGAACTGGCCCTCTTAACTAGCCATTGATATTTTCGGAAAGGAAGGGTGACTAGAAGTGGGATTACCAATACCACCCCGTGAAAACCACCCCATGATAAATGAAAATTGAAAGCACTGAAGGGAAAAATGTATATTCTCCCCCTGGAATAGCAGAGATGGAAACACTGTAGGTGGCGAAATTCTTCGGGAATCCAGTCATATGATGCATATTCGTTTGGTGGAAGCTAAGTAAGTCTTGAAACAGAGAATACTAGCAACATGTTCCTGACTGGCAAATGAGTCTTATCAGATTGCAGAAGAAAGGAATAGATATGCTACAGAAGCGCTAGGAATCACTGGTAACAGACGGAATGACAGCGGATTCCGCATATGGCTGAATAGTCACAAAATATTCTACTCCTATAATGCGATAGATAAAAACGAATAACTGATTAAAAATGCCCATTAAAGTTTTCAAAAGAATAAATTACCAAAAACGTCGAAGCACCACAGGCTCCAAACAGCAGAGGCTATTGCGATTCGCCTCAAACAACCAGCACTCTGTGTCCAAAAGAAGTAAGTCCAACCCCTACTATTGCCTTGGCCTTCAGTAGAAGCTATAAACTCAAGAATTTGCACTATTATCTTTCTTAATGTTTCTGACATTCAGCTTATTCTATGTTGATGCGATTCAGGTGTAATTCATCAATATTATTGATTTGATGTTATTTAAACATTAATGTCGTTTATAACACTAATTCATTCATTCACTATAATGTGTATATATAACTGTAGAGCCTGATGATGAATTTACCGAAAAGAGTACTCTTTGTTCAGTATCCATTCTTTTGAAAAACGAATAAACTGACGGAATCCTTATTAAAAACAAACAAAAAGTACCTAGTGGGACAAATAAAGTGCCAACAACTCATTGATCAAGGTCATAAAAACAAATAAAATAGCAAAAAGGAGTAAACCTGAACCAATAAAATCCCCCTTCCCCAAAAAATACAGAAGAAACTAAGGAAATATTTACAAGATACAAAATTGATATGTATTCACATATATATATTTATGTGTGTGTGTATGTTGGTCTCTCTTTCTGTTTGCTTGCTTAGTCTGTGACCATTTCACTTGTATGAACCTGTCTCCTTTAACAATGTATATTCTCCTTATATTATATTATATATAATATGAGTGTTTGTTGACATTCCGTTGCTCGGTGACATATATCCATATTATATGTGTGGTTGTTGACATGTCTGTTATATTTCGCTATGTATATATGGATCGATACTTCATTATAATTAGCCATTCATGTTAAGACTGTCTAATGATTTGTCACACACTTTGTCTGGAACATTCATATATATTTCGCATACACAATTTGTGTGACTTACTTACCACTTTCGTGTGAGACCATTTTATTTTCGTCTCCTTGTGTTTGGAAAATAGAAGTATCATCGCAAACCTAGTGGTCTTCTGATTTCCGCCTTCTTGCGTCAGGACTATTAGTTTCTCGACCAGTCCATAACAATAAATTAGCGACGAGTACATAACAATTTGGCGACGGGGAAACTAGTACATAACAAAAATGACAACACATTAAAAACTGTAAATGAACAACCAAAAGTAAAGTAGCTGAGTAAAAATTCAAATGGAATAAACGACAGACAAAATAAAGCCGGAATAATAAACAAAGGAAACGAATCAATCACTGGTCAGTAGGCGCCTGATGAAATGCATGAGAAATACAGGACTCTTCACAGACTTCTGTGCCTTTCAGTGATTTGTTGATCAGAAGGAGTAGGTACAAGAACAAAGATATCCACACGGCGAACAAATGAACCAACTAAGAGCTGATTCACAGGATTATTTACCGTCTAACAGACTTCTACTCTACCTTGTTATTTGATGCTTAACTGTACAACTGTACAGTAGAAGAATGTGGGTGGTGTGCCACATGAGAATAAAAATCTGAACAAATACGATGATACTTTTCATATTTAAGATAAATTAAAACCTTACGAGTAACTTGAGGATGTAACACTATATAGATTGGACCTCCAGCACGTACATTAGAGACCTCTAGTCAAACTACCACCGTATATCATGGTATTCTCCTGACTCCAGAGGTCATCAATCATCATAAAATTCTACTTAGTGTTGAATGCATTCAATACACTTAATATTATACTAACTCCACGGTACAATAAACATGAGTACACATCAGAAAGAAAATTACCTCACTTATGTATACATTTTTCTGTTTTGTGTTTGATGTAACCATGCAGTAATCTTCAACATTGCGAAAACGAGAGATCTCTAATGTACATGTTGGAAGTCCAATCCACATAGTATTAAGAAGTCAAGTTACTTACAAGGTATTGATTTATTTTACTTATGAAAATTGTCATAAAGACACAAGTAAATGACATATAACAGTCTTTTCAATATAATCATACTTGATGCCAGAAAACCTCATCAATGCTTTATGTGATATATTTATTCTTGAGGAAATTTATTCATTGTCCGCGTTTTGTTTTTGATTGTGTTGTTGTTTGGATGGAAGATTTCATCATAAACTGACACCATTTAGAGAGCCACTGGAAAACCTGGAAGTAGTGGACAGCTGTTTCGTCCTATTTGGGGACTCTTCAGCAACAGTCTCAGACTAGGATGAAATAGAATGAAAAGTTATTGTTGAGTGCTTCCTGATGCAACATTTAATGACCTGAAGTCGGTGAATAGGTGCAAGTGAATGGTGTGATACTAAAATTTTGTCGGCTTAGCTACTTATGTATCACTAATCTACTCAGACTTGAATAGCCGAGCAACACTGTTGAATGAATCTGAACCGTCAGTTATAGCACAAGATGTGTAAACTTTTAGTTAACGTTTTAAAGTTTAAAGCAGTCCGAGAAATCTTATGAAGAAAAATTACTAGTTTACGATTGTTTTTCGTTTGTAGAGATATGGAGAGGTTGAAATTCATACCAGGTGACCTTTTATTCTCCTTCTCTCTATCTCTTTCCTGGAAAGGTAAGTCTGCCTGCATTAGTATGTAGGAATTTGATTTGCTTCAAGTTTGGTTACGGTTGATATCAGTAACTGACTAGAGGACATAATTGCTTGTAGTTCTAGTGAGAAGTTGTGACCAGTGAGGTGAACCAGGTCTAATGTAAAGACAAATACTCGCCGATGACACTAACTGATGGTTGTGTTAAAATCATGAATTGACGGGCAGTTAAATTCTGTCTCATAAGTGGCTGAATGGTCAACGGATTTAACCTTGTAACCTAAAGGTTCCGAGTTCAATCCCCGTTTGGGAATCATAGGTGTATATATTTATTCTTTAGTAGTGTAAAATCATTTGTGAATTTTAAGTTAGCTGTTCTAAACTGCAAAGTGGAATAAATGAGTTATGATTGAAGTAAATTATTTCATGTATACAGTAACACAATTTGCTCATGCTACAAACACAAACAGTTAGTGAATTAATGGGAGTTTTTCTCTCCAGATAACTAAATGGTTATTTTCACAGCCATCAGTAACTGTTATTATTTTTCAAGGATTTGATTTAATAATAATAATAATAATATATTCTCTATTTTATACATGAGGGACGCCAGTTTACAGGCATCATCAATATGATAAATTACTCATACGATTAGTAAGCGTAGTTAGTGATGATAATATAATAAGGTGCATATTTATTCCTACCTATGTAGGACACACTAGCTTTACAGGCATGGATAAGTATCATTTAAATTACATGATTTACGGTTAAATTACATGGTTTCTGTCACTTGGTTTTTAGTTTGTGGGAAAAATCTGATAACTAGTGATTCAATGGACCACATCAAGCGATATAGAGATACTGACTTCGCATAAACAAAAAAAAACCCAAGTATGCGTTGGATGAATTACAGATACTTGGGAAAATAAATAAAGCTTGAAGTCATTTCCCTCATATAACAATGAAATGCATCTTATAATAATAAATTCTCACTTTATGCACATGAGGAACTCTAGCTGACAGGCTTCATCAATATGATAATAATGTACACATGGAGTAAGCATGTTTAAAATTTTTCACTGACACAAGATACATATACAAGAGAAGATGATGGAATATTGACAGTAAGCACACTTCGCATAAATTAAAACAATTTATATGGTATAATCCTAGGTAGCATTATTGTTTGAATTTGTCGAAAATGCGCGTAACAACTGAGTGTTGCGTTACATTTGGTCGATATGGTGGGCTACTCACAAAAGTATAAAAATGGCTTATAAAACGTTAGTTATTTTACCGTAAACGATGTTTTAAGTACTATAATCTGCGAGAGGCTCACCACAGCAGTTAGTATCCAGTTAAACATGCAGAGAAGTATGAATGATTCAGCAACCGGTGGATTTTTGATACTTTTCGGTCTGGAACTAGAATGACCGCAAACCAGTCCATACAAAATGTCTAATGAGGCATGCAGAAGTAGAATATTACCATCGAATGAGTCAGTGGGATCTGAAATGCAGCTGTCAGCATATTTCCATTATTTCATAGATATCCAGGTTTATTGGCGCTGTATAGGTAATGATTTGGATTTGTCATCATGATCGATATATGGATGAATATTCAAATATGTTTATACGAGTTTGACCACGGATTGATATCAGTTATAGAAGCACTGAAAACTACCAGGGAATACTGGACAACTTTTTCCCACGTCCTAGTTTGGAACTCGTTGATAGTACGGACTCACCACCAGGGTTCGAACCCAGGGCCTTCCGGCTACAAGGCCATTTAGCTACTGAGACCTGAATCAGTGGCATCGCACTAGAATTCACAAATTGGTAGAAGTTATAATTCATGGACTGACCATTGAGGAATCAGGTCCTAGTGGCTGAATGGTCGTCATCGAGCTTGCCTTGCAAGTGGAAGTATGTGGGTTGGAACCCTGTTGGTGGGTGCGTACTACCGATGATTCCCAAACAAGAATAGAGGAAACAGCTGTTTGGCAGTATTCCCTGTTTGTTTGTCAATGCTTCTCTAACTGATATCAATCCGTGGTCAAATCAACACTTAATACCTCACTTAAGACGTGATTATTAAGTGGAATAATTACTCTTCGAAATTTATCTTCCGGATATTATCTCCTCTCTCAAATCAACACTATTCTGTTTTCTACAAATAAATCTTCACTGGTAGTTATTCATTTTAAGTATGTGGTAATTACTTCTTAGTATACGTGTAGTCTACTGTCTGTCTAACAAGCGAAAGGAACTGACTCATTCTCTTTAAGTGTAAGTCTTATTATATCAGAGGAATAGTTAACACAGTATAGATATAAATTAAAAAAACTAATGTGGTCGTCTTCACGTGATGTATTCAAGTAGGCTTTATGCATTTCTTCTGTCCACAAATGAAAATATGAAATTCAATTAACAAATTGACTATATGCATATATATGTATGTATAAATAAAGCTATCAAGGATGAATTGGTCAAAGAAGTGATAGAAAAGGTTACAATTAAGCAGATGGTGTAAGGTGTGTCTGTCCGTGTGTGTGCATGTGTGTGTATGTGTAAGTATGTGTGTTTAAGGTCCATGTACTTAGATAGCCTTACAAATGAGATTAACATGGGCATCATTCAAAGATAAACAGTATTATTCTTATTATCGCATAAAAACACTTACCAGTGAATTGGTAAGGTCATAGTTATCCTATTTTATTTATTTCATTTTAAGCATACTGATGTTTAAAACAAGCAATAAAGGTTAATAAAGCAGGATTTGATGAATCCTGCTTTATTAACCTTTATTGCTTGTTTTAAATTCGTATCGGGAAATAAATGTTTTCAATACTGATGTTTAATTATTATTATAATCCCTGATAAACAATCTTAATAATTGATTGACCTAGTTTCCAATACATAAAAAAAAATTGCTAAAATAGTTAATCCAGAAATTAAACAGAAAAAACCAAAGGTTAACTTCCAGTTAAGGTTTATTCAAATAATTAAACAAAGTAAGGTATTTTCTATAGTTTGGTTTGTAAGGATTAGATTTGTTAGTTTTTACGAGTTTGACCATGGATTGATATGAGTTAGAGAAACACTGAAAAACCTGGGAGTTCTGGGAAGCTGTTTCATCCTAGTTTGGGAATCATCGGCAGTACGTACCCACCACCAGAGTGTGGAGTACATAACAATATGAATGTAAACCTTTTTGCTAGATGTTAAAATTAGAGTACATAGTACATAACTTTTGTTTAAAACAATTCATGTTTAAATACAGATGACTTCCGAGTACATTTCGAAGTACAGTGTACTGTTGGTAGCTTCACCTTCTCACTGGTGATTACTGTCTACCTGATCCACTCATACCTTTGAATTTACTGCAGGAACCTATTATCCTTATCCGAAGACAACTCTAGAACCGGCATACAGCTTCTACCAGTAGACACGATTCCAACAGTGAACGCTTCTGCGGACTATATTAATAATTTGTAGCATTGATATTTAACAGTATATCCAAGTAACCGTTTCATTAATATAACTCATTACTGTATTTTTGATAATATATTGTTACACTATCATCTCACTGACTTGGATTTTTATTCACATACTTGTTATGTTATTAAGCTCTCTCCCCTTCAAATTAATTGTTGTTTTTTTACCAACACTACACTGTATTTCGAATTGTACTTGGAAGTTATCTGTATTTAAACATGAATCGTTTTAAACAAAAGTCATGTACAATGTCTCTTTTCTAAATTCATAAAGGGAACTAAATGTTTTAAATAGTCGGTTAGTTAACATGATCAGTTGTACAGCCATTCATAAAGACAAGATAAAATAGACAACTTACTGACATTATACAATTTTTTGTATTTCTAAATGAATGAAAAATAAAACGATATTGTTGTTTTGACTGACGTTTCGCTGTTTAATGCTGCTGCTAATAGGTTCATCAAAGTAGTAATATTAAACCAGAATTTGCAAAATCTCAGCTTATATCTAACAACTTAATCATCCTTCATCAGTATGGGGTGATTGTTTACGTTGTCAAGTTGGCCAATCGGTAAAGATAACAAAACCAGGTGTAGATTGTACAATTATAAAAGCAGTATGTGTTTACATAATGAAATTGCTTATCACATTCGTGTTGATTTTCTATAGTTTGGTTTGTAAGGATTAGTTATGTTTTACGGGTTGATCACGGATTGATATCAGTTAGAGAAGCATTGAAAACCAGGGAGTACTGGACAGCTGCTGTTTCATCCTAGTTTGGGAATCATCGGCAGTACGCACCCACCACCTGGGTCTGAACCCAGGACATTCCGGTTACAAGGCCAGCCAGCTCGTATACCATTCAGCCATTGAATCGGGTCCCAGTGGCTGAATGGTATACGAGCTTGCCTTGTAACCGGAAGGTCCCGGGTTCGAATCCCAGTGGGTGCGTACTGCCGATGATTCCCAAACTAGGGCGTGTTGATTTTGTCATTTCATGGGGGAGAGGGGGTGTTGTAACCAGGTCAAATTCTGTTTAATTCCATCATTCCTATTCATCAGACAATTTGGATTCCATTTGATATGAAGGGACGGTTTCTGATATTAGACGTTCTTTATAATTTCTGAAATTTTTCTGGATTATTTCAATATTGTCAAAATCAGTTTTGTGACCTGATTCTATAGGGTAGCGTGTAGATGACCTATGGCTGATGATTTTTCAGGCTTTTCTAGTTCATTAACTGGATTTCTCGGTGGTTGAATAGAGGCGGCTCTACTGTGGCGATGTTTGTCCAATGTATATAGCATCACATTCATTGGGAAAATACAAAATCCTTTATAATAATGAATATCATATACCCAATGCCCACATTTTTGCGAACTGTTAAAAGTGAACTTAGTTTGGACATACATAATTTAGTGACATACTACTATATTTATAATCATGGAGGGAGGGGCGGGTTTGCCTGAGTTATATTCACTGGTGTGAGAGAAATATGAATAATACAAAAAGCAAACAAATATCATTTCTTTTAAGGATGTTCTTCTTACTAAAGGGTATTAGATGGCAAGATGGCCTTGTATGCAGAAGGTCCTCGGTCCCAACCCTGGCGGTGGGTGCGCGTACTGATGAAAAGTCCCAAACTAGTGGGACAAAATAGCTGTCCAGTACTCCCTAGTGGTTTTTCAATGGTACTCTAACCGATGTCACCTCACGATGAAATTCTGTAACCAATCAATCAAATTTCTAAAAAATCAATACTTGAGTAAAAGGAAATATCTACAATAAAGCTAAATGGCACGGACACTGATCCATTTCCACAGTTCCATACTCATACAATATAAGCGGGTTTTGATTCAAATCTAAAATTAGAGATTTACACACCTGAAGGAGACAAGGTGTCACTACAGTTTCCGTTGGAAGTCAATATTAATCAGATCAGAATAATTGATCTGATTAATACTATGAATCATAATGAAGAGAGAAAGCACCACTGCTTGCTTTCCTCAGTATGATTCATTTAGGAATGCCGTTTAAATGTGATATATCCAGTGATATACTAAGTTGCAAGGATAGATGAGTCAATCTGCCCTTAAAGGTACACAATTATTCCTCTAACTATAGCTGAAGCTGTGGAGATTAATATGAAAAAGCTTGACCTATATTTGCAAAAATAGCACATTTATCGTCTTATTCCCTTTTACCTATTTCACCTCACACCTTTGGATCTACTTACACTATGCTTAGCATGACTCAGTTATTTGATTATAGTTCACTGTTTAACCTCATCATTTTATCCTTACATTTGTTATTTGTCAGCTTTTGAACTTACATTCACTGCGTCATATGTTTTTTTTGTTTATCGGGTTATTCATATTTTTCTCACCCTGTTGAATATAATTGAGTCATTAGTATGTCACTACACAATCTGTTCATATTTTATCTTATGTTATGAATGACTGTACATGAATTCAGTTGACCGTGTTAACTAATGGACTATTATTCCACTTTATACTTGTACCCCATTACAATTTCTGATATAATTTTCATTTGCCTTTCCTAGTTTACTGTCTATTTGTATTCTCAAAAGTCGTCTTGTCCTGAAGATAAGATTTGAAGAAAGTTTGTGGACGGTGACTAGAAGTGGAATCCACGACAACGAGCAATTTTTTCTATTTTGGACTGATTCGTCAGATAGCTGGATGTGCCTGCATTCCCCAGTCACTGAGCTATAGTGTTCCCACTGAGGCTCGAAACCAGTGTCTATAGTTTCAAACGTCAAAGCATTATCCACTAGACCACTTGGGTCACGAGAGCCATCTCTTGTGCAACAGGTATTGTTATTTATTTAATTCAGTTTATATTTTCCCCTCGATTGATTCAACCGACACCAGTTGACTTCACGTTACATGATCAGACATCGTCGAAGCCTCTGCACAAGAAGCCAACATGTCAACCTGAGACAGAGCACTTTGGTCCAGTCAATCGACGGGACTTTCGGGTAACAAGACAGGCTCGTAAATCATACCGGGACGAAAAAGCCGTCCAGTACTCTCTGAATTGAATAAAACAAGAGCAACAGTTTTTGCAGGATAAAATGGTACCATCACTGTTTGTTTCGTTGGCTTCTCTTCAACTAGCTGCTTACAGACCAAAGACATTATTAAGTTATCTACAGAAACAATTTTAACATCCTTGTACAGAGCTCATTTTAAAACGAAAATCAACCAATATATGCAAAAAATAATTATGTATACAATAATAAACATTGTATCCTGAACAATACTGATCATGCACAATGGAAACTTTTGGCACTACATAATCAGATGTAAGAGAGGGTAAAAATATCGAATTACCAGGGTAAGGAGAGACTCATAATCACTTCTTTCTAAACGCATAATTCAGATTTCAGGCGCTTGATGGAGATTTCTTCGGCGAACTTGAGGAGAATTGAACTCTTTTGTCTACTGATAATTTGGAACGATCTTGTGACGTCCACCTCAGGATCCATATGAAGATGTCTGGAGATGGCTCTGTTCAGAGCATTTGTTCCCATTAGACATAGGCTGTTTGCTACATGTTTAGAAAATCGGAGGTATGCACTTCTATCAGTTCTTCCAATGTAACTGCTCCCGCATATACATGTAAATTTATTTATAAAGTTGGAGTTATCAAGAAAAGGATATCTATCGATTTTTGATTGCACCAAAGTGCAAGTTGTTCATTAGATGGTAACCAGCTTAGCTGCAGGATAGGCTATGATGTACTCAGCCTTCTGTTGATCACGGCTGCAATGTTTTCACCTCTTTAATCAAGTTTAATGTATATGGGCTTTTCATCCACTGTAATTTTCTTCACATTTGAGCCTTCACATCTTCTACATTAGTTAATGAATCTTTGAGGGTAACCGTTGTTTTTCAACATCTTTTCGAGAAACATGAATTCTTCCTCTAATTTCTCTGCAGAGCATGTTCTTCTCGCTTTGTAGTACAATCTTGACTAGTGCTCGTTTATAGCTATTTGGACGAAAAGCATTAAAATGTAAATGTTCTGATTGGAGACTAGTAATTAGTGTGACGTGCCTAGTCCTTTCTTTGGTGCAGACTGAATTCTATTAGTGGAACTTTCCATCATTTTTATGTTCCCTAGTAAATTCAATTTTGATATGTGCGTTGTTGAATAATCTGAGTAGATAGGAAGCATGACTTTCATTGTTGCACACTACAAATGTGTCATCGACATATCTACAATAGGAAGTTGTTTCATCAATTGCATGCTTCAACTTTATTTTCTCAAGGTTTGAAATGAAGATATCTGCTAAAACAGGATTAAGTGGACTTCCCATAGCTACACCATCTATTTATCTGTAAAGAGTCTTGTCAAACTAGAAGTGCACATTCATGGTACACATTGGCAGTAGGCATTTGAATTCCAACTTTGGGAGTGGGAGAAGATCGAACTGTTGACAAATGATCTCAATAGTTTCATTGATTGGGATCATTGTGAACAGAGAAGTTGCATCAAACGACACCATGAACTGTAAATATACCTAATAATGAATTTGGGTTGTAAGCAGCTAGCTGATGAGAAGCCAACGAAATAAATGATGGTAACATTTTATTCTGCAAAAACTACTGTTGGTCTTGCTTTATTCAAATTCATTAAGGGGAATAAATGTAGGAAACTCTCTGGTTTCCCCAATTTTTCTCTAACTGGCATCACTGTGTGATGAAACGTGATACTGCTTTATTCTTACTGAATATTCTTTTGTCAGTAAGCGTCAATAATCCATAAGGCAGGTCCCAATGAAGAATTGTTCATTCAACAGTTTGGAATGTCATTAACCATATCATATGAATTAGAGGCCGCTAGTTGTGCGTCGGTGGCATAGCGGTTAGGACACTCACCGACCATGCACATGTTCCGGGGTTCAATCCCCGGCAGACGCACTCCTTTACCTCTCTAAGCCAGATATAATGCTAGTAAAGAGGAAACGTTGAGCGTGGAGTTAGCAACTCCATCCTGTAAAAATTAACACTGCTACAGAAACTTCAAGCCACTAGCTTGAGGCACTATGTTCCACTGGGAACGTGAAGGAAAAAAAAGGACGCTAGGGAAATGAAGTATGCATGTACGCATGTGAGTGAGTGTGTTGAAACTGGATAAGTGATTAACAAAAGTTAAATACGAAAAATCTCTACTCCTAGATACCACAGAATGATTACGTTGCCAATCAATAAATCATTAATATTCATTATTCGAAATCATGTTAAACAAATCATGTTTACCAGAAACTAGTTTTTCAATAATTCATTTAGAAGAAAAATTAATTTAAAAAAAACCATAGAATACAAGTCAATTGTTTCAGTTTCCCTTGAAAATATTTGTCTGGTTTTAGTTAATTCCATGCTTTGGTAAGAACGTGTACTTTTTAGAATTTTTTAATGAGTTTGAGTTCATTCCTATAAAATTTACTCAGGACGGAGATCTGTAAGGAGTTATCTGACAGTAGTTCCATTTTTTTCTTATTGGAATTCGTCAGCACAGTCTATTCACTACCATGGGGAACGTCACTTTGTCGCCATGATTGGAAGCTGGATCAGTAAATTCACTGATTCTAGAATTCAAGACTTAATCATTTACAGCAAAATTTATTCCATATAGAACTGGTATCTTTGCGTTCATTGTTCATCTAGAAGTTACCAGTGTAACAGTCTAGTCAGGTGTACAGTGTGATCTTTGATCTAAGACAGATAACATCGCTAGGCAGGAAATTCTGAGCCTGGCATTCGTGTTTATGGATACATATCGATCATGTGCATCTGTAAGGCACAGTGATATAGTGTTCCTCAGATTAATGACAAATTTTCAGAGGTAACTGATAGATGATTTTGACCTGGCGCAAAAATAAAACACCCCGCATTTATATGGCATTAACCGAATTTTGAGTTATGTTTTATGAAATGATCCGTCTCAAGTGGTCTCATTTGAAAGATGAGCAGTTAAAACACTTACGGGTCACTATCACAGATAGGGGTAGGAAAATCAGATGAGACAAAAGATAAAGAGGTGAACATTTTTAATTGAGTAAAATGACGTTGGTTCTAAAATTGGATTACCAAGGTAGGTTCAGGGAAATTCTTAATCTAATAGTTCAGCCAGGGATCTTACAAGCGACCTGATTTGTCTAAATTATTATTATTATTATTATTATATCCTTTAATTCCTAGAGGAACATAGGGCTTCAGCAGCGCGTCTCCATTGCCTTCGGTTTTCTGCCAACTTTTTCACCCCGCTCCAAGTCTGCCCACACGCTTTCATCTCCTCTTCACATGACCTCCTCCAAGTCACCCATGCACTGACGACCAACTCACCGCTTCCCTTTCGGGTTCCACTCGGGTGATGGATTGTCTAGTGATGTCACTTGATGGTTCCCTCAAAGTATGGCCAATCCAATCCACCTCCATTTCTTCCTGCCTATTTGTTTCCCAATCGGTTCCTGATTGGTTCGCTCTCAGAGATCCCTATTGCTGATCTTTTCTGGCCGGCCATCTGATCTTGAGTATTGAGTGGAGACAACTGATGATGAAGGTCTGAAGTTAGTTTGAGATGCTCTTTATGACGCGCTGGCCAAGTCTCTGATCCGTATAGTAAGTAGTATTGACTTCACATTGGAGTTGAAAATCCGGATGTTATTTTTGATGCTGAGTGGGGCTATTGACCTCCACACAGACTTGAGAGTAATGAAAGCCTGTCTTGCTTTTCCGATTCTGGCTTTGATATCCTCGTCAGTTCCGTTCGCCTGTAGTTGAAACGGCGATGCTTCCCAGGTAGGTGGGTAGGTAAAGGAGGTTGTTTCTTTCAGGTTCCTCCCATTTATTCTGGCTGATTGTTGTCTGTTGTTGTTGTTGCTGTTGATGTTGGCTAGGAATCTTCATCATCTCTGTTTTATCTTATCCCTTTTCCCACCATTACACGTCTACAGTTTAGTTGAAATATACCAAATCTTGGTAATTTTTCTACGTCACTCAGTTTATTCACTTAATTTTCACTTGTATCCCTACCTGATGAATGGTTCTGTATTATGTAGTTTTCTTCAGAATCTTTTGATTGTTATCTAAAACCTATTTACAGCTTCAAATTCAGAAACATTCTTTAATTGAATTTTAGAATTTCCCGTCGTCTAATTGGACCAAAGTGCTCGGTTTCAGGTTGTTGCAGCCCAAATGTTCTAGTGGATAACATTTTGTTGTTTGAAACTATGGGCACTGGGTTCGAACCTTGGTGGGAACACCATCATTCACTGCGGAATACATGTCACATCCAGCTTACTGATGGGTCCCAAATAGGACGAAATTCGCATTGTCCTGGATTTCACTACCAGTTACCATCCATCAATTAACTTCTAATTCAGAAACATTCATTTTGTTGTTATAACAACGTATTATATGTATACACTTGTACACCTTGAGAATGAAATTACTGAGAAGACTGACTGTTAATCCAATACCTCTTCTTTTACATGATTTAATAGGGATTTCCAACCTGGTCCAATTCCTCTCACAACTCAGAATTTTTAATCTTTCATTAAGGAACTTTTTTTGAAAAAAATTTAAATAACCCAGAAATTATCCATCTGTCAGTTTTTTAAAATCAAACCAGTTAAACACAAATTGTCATCTGTACGTGATGTAAAGTCATATAACGCGAACAAAAACATGAATTTATAATTAGCATGAAATAAATATTTGATGGCCTGTCAACAGTTATCTTTTATGTGCTAGTTTGTTTTTATACTTAGTTTTAAGCAACCAGAAATAGCTTCCAAAAAGAATTTTGTTCACTTATAAATTATGCCATCCTAGTTTCTTTCCAAACACTACAGTAAAGTACTTCTAGTAGGCTTTATATTTCTGGGATTTTGAGGTGGGTAGTGTTGTAAAAGTCTACTCTAGGATGAAACTGTTGTCATGTTGTCTTTTATTTTCATGAATTGTTTATCCGATGACGGTTTACAAGAACTACACCTTTATATTTGTCTCGAGTAGATAACAACAAGTGTTTTGGTAGATGGTGACTAGCAGACAAATCTAGAACAGTGCGCATTTCGTCCTGTTTGGGACTCTTCATCTTGATGTACATGTATTCCCTAGACAGTGAGTGATGGTGTTCACACTGAGGCTGGAACACAGTAACCATCGTTTCAAATACCAAAGCACAATCCACTAGACCACTTAGGCTACGAGTATTGTATAATCAGTGAATATTCAAAGATAATGCGGAGCGTGAGTTACAGATTCGTTGTAGGATTTCGTCGTGAGCTGACATCGGTAAGAGAACCGTCGGATAACCTGCGGAGGACTACTGCAAGACAGCTGTTTACTACGTCCTAGTTTAGGACTCTTCAACATTACGCATCCACCGCCAGGGTTTGGAACAGAGAACCTTCTGGTTACGAAGCCAACGATCTTGTACACCGTTCAGCCACTGGGACCCTAACCAATAGCTAATGAATTCTAATTCTAACTGGCGGTACGTACTGCTGAAGAGTCCCAAACTAGATGGATGAAACAGCTGTCTTGCAGTACTCTCTGTAGGTTTTCCAATGGTTCTCTAACTGATGTCAGCTCATGATGAAATCCTGCAACCATTCAAACAGATAAATCCCTACAAAATCAATACTTGAATATTACAGATTCAACAATACTTTACTCATGAAATATGCAAAAATCAACACTTTTTTTCTCTCTCTAAATACCAACATATCTGTAATTTGTTTATCACATTGAGTTAATTGTAAAACAAGTTCAAGGTTGACTTGTTGTTTGACTTCTTGTTTAGTTAGACTGGTGAGAAAGTTTAAATTTTAAATACCTACCTAATCAACCCTGGATTCAAGTGAATCAGTAAACCAGATGCCTTCAGATGTATTTATACAATTCCTACAGAATAATACTTTTTTTAACCACATAAAAATGACTTTAGAAAAGAAAGAAAGACAGAAAGAAGGAAAGAAAGAAAGGAAGATAATTCAAAGTCCTACAGATTCTTTCTTCTACGTTAAACAAGATATCTGAAAAATGTAAGAAGATAACAATTTATGTTCAGGTGAATCGAAGCGAAAAGATATCTAGATTTATTAAAGTTCACTTTGTTGATGATGACTAGCAGTGGAATCTAGGGCAAAGCGCGTTTCGTCCTGTTTGGGACTCGTCATCTAGCCGGATGTGACCTAGATTCAGCAGTGAGTGAGTAATCTTGTACCCACCGAGGTTCGAACCCAGTGCCCAACGTTCCAAATGCCAAAGCGTTATCTACTAGACCACTTGGGTCACAAGATGTTTAGCGGATGACGCCTTATTGTTTGAAACTATGGATTCGGGCTTCAGTGGGTACACCATTACTCATTCACTGCGGAATGCAGGTCACATCCAACCAGATGATGAGCCAGTCGCAAATAGGACAAAATACCCGTTGTCCTGGATTCCACTGCTAGTCATCCACCATACACCAATTGACTTCAAGTTACATGACCAGGCATCGTCGAAGCATCTGTACAAGGAGCCTACCTAAGACCTAGAACTTCGGTTGAATCAATCGACGGGTAAATTTAAATTGAATTAAATTTATTAAGGTTTGTTCAAAAAATGACTTCATTTATATCAGTGAGACATTGAGGTAGATTCCTTCACAGACTGATATCAGTTAGGAAGACAACTGAAACAAGAGAGAATTGAGATTTTGTTTCATTCTACCACAAAACAGTTCAGCAGGAAGTACTGATTGTCATGCTAGAAGTCGATTCTAGAGCCCATCAACTGTGGTGAAGCATTTTAACAGCCTTTCAGAAAGTGTTGAAACATGTTGGAAGTATCACATATTGGTGATTGTCCATAGATTTAACTTCGCTGATCTCATCAGCCACCGGTTATCAATCAAATGATCATTACTAACTAGCTTCTAGTTGGAATTCTCTCAAGCTCTTACGACAATTATGATAAACGAGGTATACACGATCGATGAATTCTGAAATAGGTCTTCGGTGAAACTGTGGTGAGTGTTACTTATAATCAGATATAAGTAGTATATCAGTAAACAATTTCAGAAAAGTAACACTAGAAAAAGGCAATCAAAGAAGAGAGTTGTGAAAAGAACGTTACAAAGACTAGTTTGGGAATCATCAGCAGTATGCACCCACCACCTGGGTCCGAACCCAGGACCTTTTGGTTACAAGGCCAGCCAGCTCGTATACCATTCAACCACTGGGACCTGATTTCTCAGTAGCCAGCACATGAATTCTAACTTCTACCAATTCGTGATTTAGCTGGACTAGCACCAACCAATTTTATCGGTGGGAACTCTTTCCTCACACTTGACTGAATGGCACTCACTGGTCACGACTTCTCACTAGGACTCTAGGAAAATCTGTCCTGTAGCAAGTCACTGGCAAGCATCAGATTCATTTTCAACAGTTGATTTGTAATGATTAGATTTGTTGATACGAGTTTGACCACGGAGTGATACCATTTAGAGAAGCACTGAAAACGAGAAAGGAGTAATGGACAGCTTTTTCATCCTTGTTTTGGCATCATCGGTAGTACACACCCACCAACGACATTGGGTGGGCTCGCGCTACATCACGAATTGGTAGAAATTATAATTCATGAGCTGGCCATTAAGGAATCGGGTCCCAGTGGCTGAATGGTTTACGAGCTGGCTGACCTTGTAACCGGAAGGTCCTGGATTCGGACCCAGGTGGTGGGTGCGTACTTCCGATGATTCTCAGACAAGGACGGAAGGAAAAGCTGTTCAGTACTACCTGGTTTTCAATTGTATGAGTAAATAAATTACTTAATTATGATAGTATTTACTGTAATTCGAAAGTGATTATTTTCAGGGATTCTCTCTATGAATAGTAGAAGTGTGTGCTTGTTGTCTAATGGTAGAATGAGTCCATGAGTCTTCAGCCTTTTGGTGAATTTGCAAATGTTTAGCTACCGGATTCCGATTAAACATCATGATAATATTGTGAGGTAAATAAATCGATCTAAGGTAATTTACATCCTAACCTAGAATCATATTGGGGACTACCTAATAGTAATAGTAATAATAATATATCCTAAATTTTCACACTTATTGAAGGAATATATAAGGATTGTGAACTGTGTAGGTAGTCGGTTTCAAGATAAGTATGTCAATGACATTTTATCATCGTGAGATATCCTTATACTAGTTTGGATTCTCATAATGCAAAATAAGCTTCTATCAAGGCCGACTGGTTTTTAAATACTCCTTGAATGATTTCTTCTTCATCAATTGACATCGATTAAAGAACCCTTTGAAAACCAGCATTGGAGTACTGGACAGCTGTTTCCTACCTCCTAGTTGAGGACTATTCGGAAAGAAGCTGGGTAAAGATGCAAATGGAATAAATGAGAGACAAAATAAAGCCAGAACAATAAACAAAGGAAACGAACCAATCGCTGGTCAGTAAACGCCTAAAGAAATGCAGGAGAAATACAGGACTCTATACAGACCTCTGTGCCTTTCAGTGATTTGTTGATCAGAAGAAGGAGGTACAAGAACAAGGATATCCACACGGCGAATAAATGAACCAACTAAGAGATGATTCGCAGGACTATTCACTGAATAACAGACTTCTACTCTGTCTTGCTTCCTTGATGCTTAACTGTAAAACTCGACAGAAGGAGGAGGTGAGAGGTGTGTGTGCATAGTCAACTGGAAAACAACATATTGGGCGGAATTTAGAAGTACACCAACATCCCTACGTCCAATAATACATGACAATAAGGATCTGAACATATAAGACGAAAGATGAAGAAAAGAGTAAACATTAAGACTGATAATGAAATTCTCACAGTGAAGGTTACTGGAATTCTGTAGTATGTGGAGAGAATTGAGTAAATATCTGTGTCATTAACGAGCATACTTAGACTGTGCTTTTATCAAAGTGCATGCATATGGGTTTTCAGGAATATAAATATGTGTATATATTGTACAGGTGAACGTAATTTACTATTGATTAGAAACTGAACACAATCTGATCGGTGGGAACTTGTACACGTCATTTCCAGATATATTGATGAGTCGCTGGAATGAAATTTCAGTAGTATAAAACGTGAGTATCTGTTTTATGAAATGTCGTTGAAGTCGACGTAGAATTGAAGTGATTGGCGTGACCGGAGTGATTTTTGCAATTGACGCATGCCAACAATGAGAAGAGATATCGAAAATTGGTGAAAGAAATGAGTTTTGTTGAAGTTGTGCAAAATAGTGTTTTGAGATATGGTATACTGAGTGATTTAGGCTGGTTGCAAGTGATTGGTGACGGCTGTATTGACTGACTGACTGACTAGGAGTTCGAGTAGCCACACTCCTAATAAATAATATTTGCAGCTGCCTATGAGTTGGCGGCATATTATTGAATGAACTTTACGTGGATTTCTTTTTGTGTGTGTATGTGGTGTTACGCTGTTTTTTGTCGTGTTTGTTGAGGGTTATTGTTAGAGGAGTCTGCTTATCCTTAGTGTTCTCCATCCTCATATATTATTACCAGTGTAATGGGGACAGGCTTCTCTTCTTTCCTGCAGATTGTAATTCATGTGTCAATGTATTCGCTTCCTCCTCGTTTCACTCGTTCTCAATTTGTTGGACATGGCATGGCACGCCATGCAAATTGGTGCAAGTGTTTCCAGGTGAGCAGTCAGTCAGGCTTCATCCGTCATTCAGGTGAGAGAGATGACATGTGATACTGGCACTGTGACACACAGTAAATCGAATGATATCATCATTCTGCTTGCTATCGGTGAAGAGGTGGACGCAGATGAGGAAAGTGCAGTTAGTGTCTGATTATTAAGTCTCGAAGATGCGAAAACTGATATCTTATACCTTGGGAGGACATTTACTGCTGCTTTTAGGAGTATGTCGGATAGATTTCGTTTCATCTTTGAGGAGATTGCTGTCATTTTATTGTAGACCTCATTGAGGTGATTGTTGGATGAACTTGTATTTTCTTCTGTTCTAATGGCTCTTGATGAACAATTTGGCGTTAATAAACGAGAAGGATGTGGTGGAATTTTAAATGAACCGATGGATATATGGATAGCGAGAAGGAAATCAAAATCCTGTGTATAGTGTGCAGTTGTTTGTAATACTCACCAATTGTCTGGAATTCTATACACCAAACCTTTATCAACCTTATCCACCCCACCAGCTGTATGATGGTGTCACATGTCGACTGATTTATAACGGAAGGTACAATGAAGCCTCTGAATTTAAGACTGGAGTGAGGCGACGATGCTCCTGACTGCTATGGATTGGATCATTGCGCAGACAATAGTGTATGGACAGATAGACAGACGGGAAGATACTAGAAGATCTGGACCTCGTGTCAGATTTATTTTTTATTATTTTACAAAGTTACACATCTAGAGATGAAAAGCAACAAGTCAGCAGAACTGGCAGACAGAACAGAGTCTCAAGTGTAAATAGGGAAGATAGCTAACCAATTACAACAGGTCTTAATACTATCAAAAGGGAGGTCTAAAGGAAATGACCTCTAACTTGTCTAGTCAGCATCGATTCAGATACAGGTGAGCACGTCAGAGATAGGATAGGAACAGAAATACATACTTTCATTACTCTGCATCATCAAAGTGAAGATCTACATCATTTAGTAAAAGAAATAAAATTCAAAGTATCACCGTAATTATCAAGTAGTCAGTTCTTCTGCATAGTTGGGAGATATGGCCGACACACTTGGCATGAAAACGTTTCTACCAACACTTTGCATACTTATCAATAGTTACCTCACCTCAACAGTGGATGTCATATGACTAACTGGAAAGAACGGCCAACAAGGGGATATGGCAACGGTCCGACCAGGAATCTATCAATGAACACATATACAGAAGGTAATGGAGTTGGAATGGAAACACGCTGAGGAGTCCCCTGAGTGACATCACGAACCAGGCTGTAGAGTTAAACTCTTATGGGAAGCAATGAGTTAGGTGTGTAAGGATGATATGGAGGAGGTTGTGTGACCAGGAGATGAAAGCTTATTGGCAGGTGTGCAGCATGCTGAAAAGGAATTCAGAGAACAGAATGAAGTGGAGATGTTCTGTCGAAGGTTTATATTCCACTCGGAACCCAAGGGAACAATAAATAATTTAAATAGCAAAATAAGTGAATGCTCAGAGGTTTTACTTAACATTTGAAAATTGTGTGATATGACTGAGTCATGATTGCCTACAATCATTGTAGTAATTTGAAATAAAAAAGAGACAATTGCTGCATATGTATACGTTTAGTAATGTGACATGAAAATGATAAAGACGAATTTTGTTTGTCATCGATCAATTGTTAGATAGTTACTCTGGATAGCAACTACTGAAATCCCTGTTTGTTTGGTGTAATTCAAAGGTTAACAAGTTACCATGTGAACGATCTTCTCCAAGGTTTTGGATTTCCTTACCAAATAATAAGAATTCAACTCTTTGTGGGGGGGGGCGGTTTCTTGTTTGATACATATACACTTCACTGATGAATGCTGAAGAGGAGATAATTGAGATCAAGTGGGTTTTCTTACCAAATGAATGCAACTGTCTAATACAATTGGATTATTTTGTCTCAAGAGGCAACGAATACAGGACTCAATTTGAGCATGGAGAAGACGGAGGTGATGAAGATAACCAACCACCCCCACCAGTCTCCACAAACGGGAAAGACTTGACGAAGGTTACTTCCTGGCTTCACTTATCCGGCTAGGAAGCACGGTTTCAACCACAGGTGACAAAACATATGGAGATGTCAAAGCCAGACAGACAGCCGGCCAGACAGAATTGGAAAAGGCAGAATACGCCTCCATCAGTCTGAAACCAGTTTGGAAATCTGTTGCATTACTCATTCACTCAACCAGAATAAAGAACAAGATTTGGATTGTGTTCGACACCAGTGCTAAATCAGTCAGTCAGTCAGTCAGTTCCTCTATATGGGTCAGAAACTTTCACCACGCGTGTGTCACGTACAGCGTTTCCAACAACATGCTAGAGACTTTTATAAACAGCTGCCACCTTCGCTGGCTGGCTCCATACTGAAGATCAAATGGCCAATCGGCAGGGTAGCAAAGAAGAATTAGCAGAAAGACACTGTGACTGATGATGAGCAAACCAACCCAGAAATAGCCGATTGCTCAAAGACTATGTAGGAAATGGAGATCGATCGCGTATTCACCACTGAGGAGACCGTCGAATGACATCGTGCACAATGCAGACCACTGCTCGAGTGAAATCCAACTGGGAAGCGACGAGCAGATCGTCAGGGCAAGGGTGACATGTAGGAAATCTTGTGGGCTTGAGGAGGGAAGATGAGAGATTATGGGCAGTCGCGTGGCTGTCCAAATGAAGAGGACAGCAGAACATAGATGAAAGTAGAGATGTGTTGTTGAAGCCCTATGATGTTCCATTCTGAAACCAAGGGAATAATAATAATTTTATCTTTCCTAATCATTCACTTAACTGAAGAATATATACCATTGTTGGATTGTATACATTTCATTAGACCACTTGATATCAGCTGCAGGGGCCATCGACTACACTGGATACATTTCTGTCGTTTGTTGAAGCGCCTGTAAAAGTCATTATGAATTGTGTACATTTCAGATTTCCAGCTAACCCTTTAAATAATGTTTGAATGTGTGAAAGTAAACTAATATGACCAACAATTCAACTAGTACATTCCACAGTCTACTGTTCTAGTCACTGTTCTCAACGTTAGCTACAACACCATAACACTGACATGAGACTCAAGAAAGGAAGAACATAGACTGTTCAGTAGACGGTTTCTACTGTTCAATTCGCCATTATAGTAGTAATAATCAATATATGTTCAGAGAGATTCAAAAAAGGTAGAAATTAATAAAAACAGACTGAATATCGATCGAATACCATTTGAGATAGATAAAACCACTTGATGTGCTAAATATAGCTCTTCATATTAACACAGAAATAAGGACATATAACAATAAAATTAAGGATATATAACGCCTCCATTTCAAAATAAGTGTAAAACGTAAAACCAAAATTTTCAATATTTCTTCTTTGGATCACTCTGGAATCACATTGTTTGAGGACATCTACAGTTGGGTCGTCGATTAGATAAAGACTCCTATCTGGTCTCTGGCTTCTACCGTCGTGATTTAGCCTTCACAGGAGGTGGCTTATACTTTTCCTGTAACAGTTATAATGGTAACCGAGGATCTGGGGATGTGATGTGAGGGAGATGTATCTGATTTTTATATCTCATCCATTTTTCTCCATTATGGATAAGATTTTATTTTGATAAATCCACACAGTGTTGTACAGTTATATTAACTGATGACGTTTCGAGCACAAACTATTGCTCATAATCATATCTGTTAGATGAAGCCTGATGTTAAAGTTGTATCTCAGTAAAAACCACCACCTAGGCTTGTAGTCTGTTAACTGAATGGACAGGAATATCCGTTTTAGAGCCAAATATTGATAGCTGGAGGGTTGCGGTCTGTTAGAAAAGAGAATCTCCCACAGTATAGCAACTTATGAAAACTTCGGACTGCGTAGACTCACGTGACAGCTGCTTTCTCTATGAGTGTATATCTCTTTTCTGCTGAAGAGAATGGGAGAGGTAGATTTGGAAACCAGCCCTCAGTGTTATCGCCAGAAAATTCATGCAGTAGAATGGAGCCAACACCTACAGTTAAGGCATTTGCTACGACTAAGATAAGTAGTTTCGGATCGTGGTGTGTGTGTGTTAGTACCAATTCTGAAACCGAGGAGACTTTTCAATTCTTTTGGACAGCTTCGTCATGGATGTCATTGAACACAAACAACACAGAGTTCAGTTTCGATTATTTAACCTATTCTCCCCCAGAACTGCTCAACGATGCTGCAAGTTACGCAGTGATCACTGAGCCTATGGGCAACGCTAATGACGACCTGAAGTTTATCAGCAGGAATCTGTCCCTAAAAGAAATTACAATGACATTTGCTGACTATTCACATCCAAGTAAGTTCGTCAGTCACTGTTAACACTTATGTATACTATCAATTTGAATGAAAGAGTCATTTTCTATTTTAATGGTAATTAGGAATAGAAAATATGACTTTTAGAAAAGAAAAGGAAAGAAAAAAGATGCAGTAACCATTAGTGTTTGTCATTTTTCAAGACGTTAGCCATCTGGTCGTGGAAAAATTGTAATACTTCCATTAGAGAAAGAAGTCATAAGACCATACATATTTCAACTACATAAATTATTCACATATAGTTGTGAGGGTTATCATGGGAATTAGTTACATCAATCATAGTTTTGAATTTTTTAACATTAGAAAGCAAAACTATCATAAACCTGCATTTCAATTGCCCCCTTTCTTAGGTGTCATGACTAATTGCTTTACTGTCTGTCTGTTTATGAGACAAGTGAACATTATTGCTAGTGAAGGTTAGACCCTCTGCCTCTCTCTCTCTCTCTCTACGATAGACCAGTCAAATTCACAATATGCATAGGCGACTAATTAAGGGGAAATTACAGTAAAGCTCATCAGTTATCGAAACAAACTTGTCGTTTACACTTCCAATTTGTTAATGATAATAATAAGCTTCTAGGCTCTCCTAGTTTCTGTGCATTAATCATCATTTGCTTGGCTTTGATTTAATTTCGTTTAAATTATTCAACTAGTATATGACAGCTCAGTGTTCACAGTTAGAATTGAAAATTTTTTTAGTGAAATACGTGTTCTCGAACAACCAGTGGGTTTAAAGTGATGCAAATTAATTATACGTCTCACAGTGTTGTACAGTAATATTTACTGATGTTCTGATATGTTATGTTCTGATAATCTGACCACCCCCGCCCGATCCACTGGTTTGACCTATGCAGTTGACCCCACTCACAGTCATTGCAAGGTATTTTGTAAATGATATTATGTTGTCTAATTGGGTCAACTGGGTCTTTTAACCTACGGAGCTTTACCTACCTGAATGAGTTTGTAGGTTCAAGTGCCACTCTAATTCCTGCCTTATTGAGAATCCTACGTAGGGTCTTATATGGTATAACCATAGATGCCTTTTATTCTCTCTTATTTTCTGTTATCATTACTAGTTTAACAGTTATTTTTATTTTGCTTTTGGCGTTTTTTGATAATACTAATGAATCTTATAGGATAGTTATTCAGCACCAACGCTTCTCCTCCTATCTGTTTTATTTCATCATTCAGGTCTGTTCTTGTGCTACTGCTCGGTTTGTTAAACACTTAACTAAGCCTGTCTTTACAGACAACGATGGATGAGATGAATTAAAGTCTAAATATCTATTAGAATGTGTTGCTTTTTTATAAATGCTAGTATACAGTTTACCTTCTTCTATTCGTTTTATTTTACAGTCTAACATAGCTAATTCTCCTTGTTCATTTTCCGATTCAAATGTGAATTTTATTCCCTCCACTAGTGAGTTTATGTGTGTCAAGAAGCTAGAGATATGTTCTGTGTTTAACACTGTGAAAGTGTCATCCACATATTTCCACCATATTTTTGGAGTAGGATTAAATGTATTAAGAGCCATATTTTCCCAGCTGTCCATAAATATGTCTGCTACAAAAGGGGATATTGGTGATCCATCCCATTGCTACACCTTCTGTTTGTCTATATATTTTGCCTTGGAATTTAAAGATAGTAGATGTGAGGCATAACTGAATTCCTAAAATAATTTCTTCAATGGGTATCTTCGTCGTATAAGTGAGTTCAGGGTCTGTAGTTTATTCCTTTTTAACTGTTTTTAAGACCATATTGATTGGTATATTAGTATAAAGACTAGTTATATCAAAACTAACCATTGTTTCATCATTCTCTAGTTGAATGTCATTTAGTTTATTTTTCATCTCATATGAATTAGTTAATCTAGAGTTTGAACGATTTCTAATGGGGCATAATATTAGAGCTAAGTGTTTTGATAATTCATAAGTAGGGGTATTTCTAAAATCTACTATTGGTCGTATGGGGGTAACCTGGCTTATGTATTTTAATAGTACCATACGTTCTACTAGCAGTATTAGTTTTAGGCATTAAATTAAACCATTTAGACTCACCCAGTGACGGCTTCATTCTGCGTATTAAATCCTCCGTAGATTTTTTAATCTTATTCATTATTGTATCTACAGGTTTATTAATTTCATCATATGGACCCATCTGAATACGTTCAGTGACTTTCTTGACATAGTCAGACTTATCCAGAACTACTGTAGAGTTTCCTTCATCCGCTTTTGCGACGATGACGATGTTTTTATCCTGTTTCAGACTAATTAGAGCCAGTCTTTTCGATGTTGTTAAGTTTGATTTTACTTTCTTTTGATTTACCCATAATGGTAGTATGGTATATTCGATTCTCAGACTATCTATCACTTTGTCCTATCCTCTGGTATGATAACGTCTAACAGCATAAAGTGCTACAACTGCCAATTTTTATGAATTTCTTATCCTAATAGGGACCGCTAGTCTAGATTTCATTAAGTGCTTGTGGCCTGTTAATCTTGCTGATCTTGTAATTAAGTTAGAATTCAATAAATTGAATTTGACAAACTTAATTCTTTTCTCTTACGAGCACCACAGTATTTTTTTTACCATCATAATTTGTCTGCAAGTGAGTTTTTCGGTTCAGTTGACACGTTTATTCCTGTCTTGTTAAAAATTCTGAGAAGAGTTTCTGAGCTTTCTTCTTTATGTACTTGCACTACTGCAGTGGAAATGTACTTAAGTTCAAATGAGTTATTCGAAATTCCTACCTGGTCTTTACACTTTCCACATATTAATAGTTAGTTCCTATTTTATACTGTTTAAGTTTACTGGTCAATAAATATTTGGTTTTGAAGAAGTGGTCTACTGTCAGCCAGGCAATTAGTGTATCACTCTGAACATAAAATGACTAAAAGTGCATTGTGGAAAGAAAATTTAAAACCAATATGCTTTAATGTGTCTCTTTGTTGAGAGTACAGAATAAAAGTATGATATATGAGTAACATTATCAAGTTTACCAGTAGTAATAAGTGACTATATGAATGAAATTATCAAATGTAAAATTTATTAACACATTGTCAGTATACCGTTTTGGATTAGTTTTGTGCTCTGAGTTGGTTGGTTTAACTGTGAAGCTGTCCTCTTTCTTCTAGACAACATCCCCACCTTCAGCACAGGTTTTACTATTGGAATGAACTGATTTGAATTCTCCATGAATGATAGAATTGTGTCTCCTTGCAAGCATCTTGGTGACTGGTAGTTGATTTACATCTCTATTGATCATATTTCTATTGACTTGGAATTTGAACTTTCTTGTCAAGTGATCGGTTTTTTTATTAGCTGATAGATTTTGTCTATATCAGTATGTTTGTTGATCACTAGCTGATTCACTTGAGTACCAGGTGTCTAGAAATTTTCTGACTGCAGTTTTGGTGTTTCCTTTATTTAAGATATTCTACCTTATCCCAATCATCAAATTGGCGTCCATAATTATCTACATGCACTGACATGATGGAATATAATTCATGAGCTTTTACAGCTGATTTGTGTTCTTGGATCCGGATTCGAAGGGGACGCCCGTTTTATCTTCTTTTCCCATCGGCTGGCTTGCGTGCTATATCTATTTCAAACTGTCTTAGTATTCGACCTGTTATTTCGGAGATATTTCTTATAAATGGTAGAATGAATCTTCTTGTGGTCTTTGATGCTGGCATGTTGTTTGTGTTATAACTAGAGTTTAAACACTTTTTGATGAAATTATGAGGATATGCATTCCTCTTTTTGAAGACGGTTAGAAGGTATTTTTCCTCCATTCCCTTCAACACTGGAGTGCTATACTGTGTTTGAACTCTTTTGAACAGTGTCTGCACCCAGTTTCTTTCAAGGGTAATAGAGTTATCACTACTATAGTTGAGTATTTGATCTGTGTGTTTGGTACTCAATGGAATCAGACAGTCATTAACAAACATGTTGATATAGACTAAATTTACCACCAGCTAATAAAAAGTAAATCATCACATGACAAGGCAGTTCAAATTTCAAGTCAATAAAATTATGATCAATAGAGATGTAATTCAACTACCAGTCACGAAGATGCTTGCCAGGAGAATTCAAATGAGTTCATTCCATAGTAAAACCTGTAGCGAAGCCATGTTGTCAAGCTGGTGGATGACGAATGCTTTGCAATTAAACCAATCACCTTGGAGAACACAACTAATTCAATATCATCCACCAGAGCTACAAATCTTCTCTATTATTTCAAGACAGCATACCATTTTTATCTTCGTACTAATTACTGATTTAATTATATTTGCTTGAGACTTATTTTAATCGTTCTTATAAATTTAAAAAAAACTAATTGCACCGCAGTTCCGTTCAGCAGTTTTACCGAGTAAAACATTCAATATAACTAGCAGTGAGTGTTCTTTAAAGAGCCACTCGTCATGTTAACTGCATAATTAAGCGATCCACTCTCTTTGCCTGATGTTAGTTACGCTTCATTGAGTCTTAGATGTCAATCTTTCATTCATATGTTATAAGTTGATCTTAAGGCATCGAGATGGCTGTTATTCAGTGAAATGTAAGCTGTATATCTGCCTAAATCTGTATGCTTCTTATTGTTTTATCCTTAATTGTTTTTCACAAATCTAACAATATGGAATGAAATTTTGATGTGGTTTTGTTCTCTGAGCTGGATGGTTAGTTTACGAAGCTTTCATCGCCCTACTGGGTGACATCTTCAAATTGAAGTATACGCTGAAGATGTCACCCAGTACGGCGATGAAAGCTTCGCAAACTAACCATCCAGCTCAGAGAACAAAACCACATCAAAATTATCCACCTGAGCTACAAATCTTCTCTATCATATCTAGAATGAAATTATACTATTTAGTTCAGTTTAGATTTTCCCGTCGACTGATTGGACCGAGAAACTCAGTCTCAGGTTGATATGTCGGCTCCTTGTGTGGGTGCTTCAACGATTTCTGGTCATGTAACTCGAAGTCACATTAGTGAATGGTGACTAGCAGTAGAATCCAGGATGCGCATTTCGTCCCATTTGGGACTCGTCATCTGAGACCGGGCACTTCGGTCCAGTCATTAGGCGGCAAAGTCTAAACTGAATCAAATGATTAATAATACCCGTTTCAAATGATGTGGCTGTCACGGCCCAATTGGTCTGGCGTTTGAGACTATGGTTACTGGGTTCGAGCGTTGGTGGGAACAACATCACTCAGTGACTTGGGAATACAGGTACATCCGGATAGCTGACGAGTCAGTCCCGAATAGGACGAAATGCACATTATCCTGGATTCCACTGCTAGGATTCACCATCGACCAACTCAGATGACACTATACGATTATATAATACCTGTGCCTAATATCGCACAGAAAAGATGTCGTCTAGCTAGAAAACATCAAAAAGAGAACTAATTTGAGGTAGAATTTCAGACTGTCATATGATATCGAGGTAAAATTAAGGATAAATGGTCTGTTTTCTGTTAGAAGAAGAAAAAAGAAACAACCCCACTTTATTTATCCTTTATCGTTTACATGCATAGAGAAATAAATTTTATGTCTTATCTTGTTTTGCATTCGACATTTTCATATATGATTAGTATTTCAGATAAGATAAGATAACATATAACTAAAGCATGTTATCTGAAATTTTTCGGTAGATTATTACGTAACAATTGTTTGTTTGGTTTTTTTTCGCATTAAAGATCATACATAACACATGTGATTCACTAGAAAAAAGACAATAGGAATTTTACAGTTAAGATGCATAAATACCAAATTACCCAGATTAATTAATTTCAAGTCACTAAAATCTCCTTTATATTTAATGTAATCACCGCGAAGAATACTGGATACTGATTAATAAAATTCAGAGAAATTCAATTCACTAAAGCCCACGCAGTCCCAATTACCACACACATGTATGGTCTGCCCAAAACACATAAACCTAGCATTCCTCTACGTCCCATCATGTCAATATGCAGATCTCCAACCCACAAACTTGTACAGTGGCGCTAATGGAAATATTAGAGCCTATTTGGGAAAAGCTTCTGTAAGTTCTCATTGAGAGACACTTTTCAGTTAATTGAATACTAGATATGATAGATTCCCTATATCACACAATCGCAAAATGACTGGTGGAGATTCTCGGGCCGGTCAAAAAGAAGCTGCCAAGACACAACCTCCATGATACATTCGACTTTGTTGATTCAGTCAAGAATGTCAATGTGGCAGAAAAGAAAATGATCTCCCTGGATGTCGTGTCTCTCTTCATCAACATTCCATTAACAGAAACTGTATGTTTTCTTTGTGATTAAATTCAATCCAATAGCATCGATGTCGGTATACCGATCCATTACCTGAAAGAACTGTTACTTCGATGCACCTTCAACGTATACTTTAGTTTCAACAAGGAAATATACAGGCAAGTAGATGGAGTAGCAATGGGTTCTCCCTTAGGAGCCCTCCTAACCCACTGCTTTATGGCTAGCTTAGAGAACAACGCCTTATCACCGACTATCAACGACCTCCATCTCTACAAGAGATACATCGATGATACTTTCATTATTTGTGATGAGAACTGTGATTTAAAAAAACCTACTTCAAATCTTCCCTAATGCCCACCCAAACGTCTACTTTACACTTGAGACTGAATCCGACGGAATGTTCCACTTCCTCGACGTCCATCTGACAAGAAACGCCGACAACTCTCTGAAAAGGTCCGTATACAAAAAGCCTACATGGAATGGACAATTCATCAACTTTCAAAGCTTCGTGCCCCTAAGCAGAAAGAGGAACCTGATATACGCTCTCTCCTCGACGATTCGGAAGATATGCAGTGAGGAATGGTTGAAGAAGAACTGCGTTATCTCCGAAAAACCCTAATGGAAAACGGTTTCCCACCCAGGTTCATAGACAAGAATCCCAAAGCTGAGAAGACTTCCGAACAAGTCCAATCCTTTCCAAAAAAAATATTTCTGCCTAATCTAGAATTCAAAGGTGATACTGAAGCAGAAATCCTTCGTAAACACCTCCCCAAATCGCTGAGGAAAACATACTTCGCCGCGAGCCTACGACTGACGCTTACCTGCAAGAAACTGTTCAACCAGAACGCGGAAGACAAGTTGTCGCATCGGGCCACCTCAACATGCATATACCAGTTTACTTGCTCTTGTGGAGCTGAGTTCGTTGTCTGTACCATGCGCCGACTCGAAAAACGCGCTCGTGAACACTGCCCAGCCTGGTTAGTAAAAGCAGACCAAAAGCGTGTATACAGTTCAGTGACAGAACATCTGGTTAATTCAGGACATTCAGCGCCTTTCGAAAAATCCTTCCAAGCAATATACAAGACTCAATCAAACCTATCAAAGGGAGTGAAATCAAGACATCTGGGCACAGCCGAGGCGCTGGCTATCCAAAAGCTCGAACCGATGCTTTGTATCCTAAAGAAATACGTCCAACCACTGTCCCTGCCATGGCCATCATAAACAGGTAATTTTTTAGTAATGACCATCCCATCGCCTTTCTTATCTAAACTTCCTGTTTATTCATGTTATTTTAAGTTCTCTTAATCCCTGTTTACACTACCATATTTTCATACCCGAACTTCTTGTTTATTTTGTCATTTTACTATTTCTACATATTTAATCCCTGATTGCATAAACAATTATTCATCGTATTAGTTTTTATCCAAACATCCTGTCTATTTTGTTATTTCTACATTTCTAATCCCTAATTGCACAGTGTCAATCTTCTTAGTTATTATGATGCTACTTTGTTTGTTTTATTCATCCCCCTGTTTATTATGGCATTCTAATTCCTAATTTTAGTTTTCATTAGTTTGACCCTTAACTGGAAATTATTCTGGAACTTTCCCATCCACTTGATATAAATACACGAATGTACAGCCTAGATGATGACTTCATCGAAAAGGAAATTTTCTTCTTAATTGATTGTCTTGATAACATTGATATAAAGGACAAAACCATGTTTTCCCTAGATGTTGAATCTTCATTTACAAATGTACCTCTTTTATAGACGGTTGACATTTTATGGGATTACATCTCTGACATTGATTTCCTATCACCAGTATTCATATCTTACTTAAAAGAGTTACTGCTTCTTTGTACTAAGAATGTTAAGTTTACTTTCGAGGGCGAACCTATTCGTCAGGTCGATGGTATTGTCATGGAAAGCCGCGTACGTTCATTGTTGGCTGATATATATATGTCCCATGTCGAGAACCTAGTGAAGAAAGAAATTGGAAAAGTTTATTTTTGTAAAAGATGTGTAGATGACAAAATATTCATTTGTGATAAACCGACAGACGCCATGGAAATCCTGAACCAGATCAACACAGCATAAAACAGTATATCGCTAACATACGTTAAAGAGAATAGTGACTGCTTGCCACAAGATGGTTCGGTAAAACGATATGTCTGCAGAAAGTCCACATGGACGGGACAATATCTAAATTATCCTAGTGTCTGTACACTACACTATAAAAAGGCGTTGGTTAAATGTTTGTTCAACCTCATTCACCGTATATGTACTGCTGATACAATTGAAGAAGAAAGACAATTACCCACTGAGACTTATTAGACGTTAAGGAAGTGTCAACCAAAGATCTCTACCAACCTAGTAAACTCCCTAAAAGGATGTTTATATATCCTTGCCGCTCAGAGGTGATCAACAAAATCTGGTTACTAAACAGAGACTCAAAGTTGCAATTAATAGAACCTATAATGCAGCTAAACTTATCTTCATGGAGAAAACGAGATCTATGCTGTCCCGTAAACCCTCACATTATCCGAACGATAGTGTCACATCCCACTGTGTCTATCAATTTACATGTATGTGTGGAGACACGTACATAGGGAGGACCCATCGGTCTCTGCATGTTAGGGCTACAGAACATATTCCAAAGTGGCCGCGACAACAAATGAAATCGCCAGACACAGTTGACCCCGGAAATACATGTCCAACATCATCTATAGCGGAGCACATTATAGAAACGTGTTATAAGGTTGATTTCAATAATGCTTTTAAACCCATTTATAAAACAGGGTTGAACCACATACTTAAATTCATTGAAGCCTTAGCCATAAAAAAACTTAAACCTGTCCTTTGTGTCAAAAAGTTATTTATTATCACCTTAAACCTGCCTTGGTAATCCAATTTAGAACCAAGGTTCAATTTACTTCACAATATTTTCAACCCCTTCTTTGCCTTGTTTTTCCTCATTTTATTTTTCTTACCCACACCTTTTGCCTCTCCCTACCCATTATTTTTTACCTTGACCTGTATGGTAATTATTCATGCCTTCTATAAAACTGTGTGTGACAAGTACTCGTGTGTGTGTGTGTGTGATCAGAATGTTCGAAATGTGTTGCGCCAATACATTACACGTTTCATATAAACTACATCTTCTTATTGTGTTGTCGCCACTCCTAATAGCCACAGACACAGTGATAACTGGTGAAAAATTGTGTCATTTTGTTCTTCATTGGCTTACAGAGAACTGGTAAGTGCTATTATTCATGAAGTGAAGTCAACTCGTCAGCTGGCGAAGACATGTATATTACTGAATAACCTTCTCTAAAACTCATTAGTAAGGCTTACATTTTAATCACAGTGAATGAGAAGAAAAGTCTTTCCCGGTACATTCGTTTTCAAAGATAAACTGTCCATTAGTTCATTGTTATGATGGAGAATGAAGTGACAATTTTTATTTGAAGGTAAGTACACGTTGAAATGCAATGAGATAGTTCTTGAATCCCAGTTTCTGTCAGAGAAAACTCTTACAATAATGCAATTCAAACAAAGGAGTATTGTGGCGTATATAAAGAGATATTCGTCGACACACAGAAATATCAAATAACAAGGAGATAGACTTGACGTCAAAGAGACTAAATGATTCAGCACTGCGGAGAAACACAGGAGACACACAAAAGGAGACAAACAAAACACAAAACGAAGGAAGGAAGGACAGAAGTAGGACAACACGGAAGATCTGTGCAAATAATGACGATTTTCAGCGAAAGGTGTACATAATTTCGCTATTACACAGAGATACTCGAATTCCATATAAACATTCCTTTCTCAGGTCTGTTGTCTTCTGCGGTTACAGTATCTTTAAGTTAACAATTCTCACAAAATCGACTGGCATGGAGAATAAACTGGTACTTAAGAGCCTTTTCTGAAACGGAAATGAATAACCATTAATAAAACAAATGACGGTCACATGTGATAGTTAACTGTTTTCGATTTAGGTAATATTAACCATGGAATTCCGAAATCGTTGCAGATTAGTCGCTGATATGAAATTTGAAGAGTCTTTATATACTTTAAGAAGGATTTACAATCCTCCATTGTAGCTTTGATGGAAAATCCTAAATGTTAAGTTTGTAAAGACTTGACTGATTTCACCTTTGGTCATGAGGGGAATGCTGAACACTACGGGATGTAAACTTATCGTAGGACAAATCCAGGACCTTCAGGTTATAAGGCGAGCAGTTAACAATACATCTACAGGATTGAAATCCAGTGATTTAGGAATTCTAACTTCTGTTAGTTACTGATGTAGTGTCAGGGTAGTCTAATGTCTTCACAAATTATATAACCAACCTCTTCAAGAATAAAACTATATATATATATATATATATATATATATATATATAAGTAGAGTATTCAGCTGAAGAGCTCTACCGAGGTTTGACGAATTCATTAAATCCTGATTTACTGACCTTTGTTGCTTGTCTTCAGTATGTAAATTTGCTGTTCAGTTTGAATCCATGTAGCAGGGATTTCGATCTTTTTGTTTTCATTTGGCACTTCATGAATGCTTAAAAAACCTGAAATTTATTCCCTCTCTGAATTTTCCTTGAGAAATTTTTTTTATGAAAAAACTCAGGAAGAATAGTTATATATCTGAAGTCATACTTCCTGTTATCCGGAGATATACCAATTGTTCTAATATATTCGAATTATTAAACAATAGCACTTTATGAATTATAAGTGACTGTCCACTTTTCCCAAACTGTCTGAGCAATAGTCAGTCCTCCTACTTCTAAGTTCTATTCGCATAAGTTTGGATTAGTGTACAAATATTTGGTGTGTAAGGTAGTGTGAATGATTGCGACAGCATTAAATGCATTGATGAGTGTATAGCTTCCAATTAAGTACAGATAGATAACGGAAATTTAGGTCATTCCATCATCTACATCTTTCTGAAGTAAGTCATTCCAGGAAGCCCGCAGATGAAATTTGGCCTCAAAGCACTGAAATAGGTCGTCTACAGTTTAAACCATCAGAAACACTAATGGTTGAAGTCAGTGAGCTGGAATTATCTACACGAATCAAGAAAAATATATGATTCTGAAAATCAAATATCAACTGGAAAACAGTAATTATACAACATAGGCGTCGGTGGCATAGCGGTTAGGATGCTCGCCGACCATTCACATGGTCCGGGGTTCGATCCCCGGCCACTGACGCACTCCTTTACCTCGCTAAGCCAGAAATAATGCTGGTAAAGAGGAAAGGTTGGGCATGAGGCTAGCAACCCCATCCTGTAAAAATTAAACACTCCTACAGAAACTTTAAGTCACTAGCTTGGGGCCCTATGTTCCACTGGGAACGTGAAGGAAAAAAATTTATACAATATAATTATTGAGCAAACAGTATCTAGAACACAATATTCAGCGAACAGACTATTTTCAACGAATTTATTACCAAGCTGTACAATCGTATATATATGGTTTTTAAGAAATTATATCCGGTGAGGGAATTAGGTCAAAGGTGTGAATACATGAAATAATAATAGTAGTATGAAATGCAATTAAAATATTTGTGATTATAATTACAGTTTAATGTCAAGTGGCAAAATAATTAATGTCATATATATATTAATACATAAGGTGTATCGATTTTGGAAAGAGGTACATAATTATAAGATTAGTAGACGAATATAAAATGTTACATAACATGGTGTGAAATTTGATAAGATAGAATATAATATTGTAAAAATAAAAAATATACAAATTAATAATTTTGGGAAAATTAAAACAATTAGTCCCTTTGATAAATTTGAACAAGGCATTAAGAAGACAAATTTCGCGAGATGATATCATTTCGTAGTTTCTTTACAACCGCTTTACAACTAACATGGTTAACAATAATAAAATAAAGTTCATGAAAATTACTCAGTTAAATAAAAACAAAATTACCTACTCATGACCAATCATATTAAGATAGGTCACACAGTCCAGGGTAGGCGAAGATTGAAGTCTATTGATTTTTGTACACACAGTTTAGGCTGTATGTGATTAATCCAAAGTGCTTCCATCACCTTCAATAACCTTGAATTAGAGTTATGTGAAATAATTGTGAAACAGTCATTAATATTGATTTTGTGACCAGACATTAATAAGTGTTTTGCAATGGATGATGATGGATTTCTATTAAGATTAATCGCGTTAGGATTTTCGATATAATTTTCTAGCCATTTTGGAATATGTTCTTTTCGACGACATTGGAACATTCTGTTAGTTCTACCTATATAGGTGTCACCGCCTACCCTGGACTGCATGACCTATCTTAATATGATTGGTCATTAGTATGTAATTTTGTTTTTATTTAACTGAGTAATTTTCATGAACTTTATTTTATCATTGTTAACCATGTTAGTTGTAAAGCGGTTGTAAAGAAACTATGAAATGATATCATCTCGCGAAATTTGTCTTCTTAATGCCTTGTTCTAATAATTTTGGGTTTAAAATGACAAATGGGTCAAGTGGAAAACATAATAATAATAATCGTAGTAATAAGGGAAAGGTACATAGAATAACTGCTGTTGTCGCTTTTTGTCCTTTTTCTGTGAACTGTCTCCTTTTGTTGGTGTTGTTCTCATTGTTTTGTCCGTTATTTTCCGATTTTGAGGGGAGCAACCCAAAAAGTCGCTTCTCTCTAAACTTTACTTAATGTAATCATTCTTTCTCAGGCGTGAGGCTAGCAACCCCACCCTGTAAACAAAAATTGCTACAGAACTTCAGCAGAATGAACCTCTTTGCACCAAAAGAAAAAGTCTGTGTGGGAACATGGAACGTCCGAACTATGTACGAGACTGGGAAAGCTGCCCAGATCGCCAACGAGATGAAAAGATACGGAATACAAGTGCTGGGAATATGTGAAAGCAGATGGAATGGGAGTGGACTCACCAAATTGTCAACAGGTGAGTCAGTGATCTACTCCGGTCACCCAGAAGATAACCACACGCACACCGAGGGCGTGGCTATCATGATGTCACCAACGGCAACGAAAGCCCTGATACAATGGGAGGCGATTTCGTCCAGGATAATGACCGCCAGATTCAACTCCAAAGGAAGGAAAGTGTCAATCATACAATGTTATGCACCCACAAACAACGCAGACCTCGAAAAGAAAGAAGAATTCTACAGGCAACTACAGGCAACAATGGACAATACTCCAGCTGGCGACATGAAAATACTAATGGGAGACATGAACGCCAAACTGGGACCAGACAATACAGGAAGGGAACTCATCATGGGTAGAGAAGCTCTAGGAGAAATGAATGAAAACGGAGAACTCTTCGCCGACTTCTGCGCCTTCAACGAACTGGTGATTGGTGGCAGTGTATACAAGCACAAAGATATCCACAAGGCTACATGGGTGTCACCAGACGGGCAAACCAAAAACCAAATCGACTTCATCTCAATCTCAAGGAAGTGGAGGCGCAGCCTACTGGACACAAAAGCAAGAAGAGGAGCAGACGTTGGCTCAGACCACTATCTCGTACAAGGGACAATCCAAATCAAATTAAAAGCTTTCAGGGAAACAGGAGCTGCAGATAGACCACAAGCCAAGTTCAACACTCAAAAGCTGAAGGACCAGGCTACAAAGGACATCTTCATTGCAAGCATAAAGGACAAAGCCGAGACACAAATCAACACTAGCGAAGAGGTCGGCGTCGAAAAGCACTGGAACAACTTGAAAACGGTGTGGAGCCAAACCTGCATAGAAATTCTAGGCAGAAAAAAGAGACAGGACAAACAGTGGCTCACTACGGACACTTGGAAACTAATAGAAGAGAGAAGGACAGTGAAACAAAAGATTATCCAGTGCACTGACGAGCAACAAAAACAGGAGCTGAATGCAAGCTACAATACACTGAACAAAAGAGTGAAGAAGAGTGCCAGGGAAGACAAAAGAAAATATTATGAAACCATGGCAAACGAAGCAGAACAAGCTGCAGGCAAAGGAGACCTCGCCACACTCTACCAAACAACTAGGCACCTTTCGGGCAAACGTTCGACACAGATTAAGCCAATAAAGGACGACAATGGAAAGTCAATCACCAAAGAGGTGGAACAGAGAAAGCACTGGGTTGAACACTTCAAAAGACTTCTAAATCGTCCGCCACCTACAACACGCCCAACAATACCAACAACGGAAGCAGAACTACCAGTGAACACTGACCCCCCGACGAAATCAGAAGTCCTGAATGCAATCAAGATGCTAAAAGCTGGGAAAACACCGGGACCAGATGGAATCCCAGCAGAAGCTTTGAAAATAGACCCAGAGACAACAGCGGACTTGATGACACCACTGCTGGAGAAGGTGTGGAAAGAGGGCAAAGTACCCGAGGATTGGAAGAACGGATACTTATTCAAACTTCCAAAGAAAGGAGACTTAAGTCAATGTAAAAACTGGCGTGGAATTATGCTTCTGTCCATTCCAAGCAAGATACTAAGTCGCATCATCCTGGAGAGAATCAAACAAGCCCTAGATGAAAAACTTCGTCCGGAACAGGCTGGATTCAGGAGAAACAAATCATGTATTGATCAAATCGCCACTCTACGGATCATCATTGAACAAAGCTTGGAATGGCAGTCACCTCTCTATCTCAACTTCATCGACTTTGAAAAGGCCTTCGACAGCGTCGATCGAGAGGTCATTTGGAAACTACTTCGCTACTACGGGGTCCCATCGACAATTATACATCTCATCCAACAGTTATACGACAATGCTGCATGCCAAGTAATCCACAACGGGAAACTTACGGAAGCCTTCGAAGTGAGGACGGGAGTGAGGCAAGGCTGTCTACTATCACCAATGATCTTCCTGATTGCAATTGATTGGATAATGCGACAGACAACGGCAACCAACGAGGGAACAGGCATAAAATGGACTGACACAAAAGACTTGGAGGATCTGGATTTCGCCGATGATATATGTCTGATTTCCCATAAACTGGAAGATATGCAAGTGAAAAGTAACAAGTTGGCAGAAGAAGCATCAAAGATAGGACTTCACGTGAACATAGATAAAACAGAGGTGATGAAGATTCCTAGCCAACATCAACAGCAACAACAACAACAGACAACAATCAGCATAAATGGGAAGAACCTGAAAGAAACAACCTCCTTCACCTACCTGGGAAGCATCGTCTCAACTACAGGCGGAACTGACGAGGACATCAAAGCCAGAATCGGAAAAGCAAGACAAGCTTTCATTACTCTCAAATCTGTGTGGAGGTCAACAGCACTCAGCATCAAAAATAAGATCCGGATTTTCAACTCCAATGTGAAGTCAGTGCTACTATACGGATCAGAGACTTGGCGAGTCATAAAGAGCATCTCAAACAAACTTCAAACCTTCATTAACAACTGTCTCCGCTCAATACTCAAGATCAGATGGCCAGAAAAGATCAGCAACAGGGATCTCTGGGAGCGAACCAATCAGGAACCGATTGTGAAACAAATAGGCAGAAAGAAATGGAGATGGATTGGCCATACTCTGAGGAAACCATCAAGTGACATCACTAGACAAGCCCTCGAGTGGAACCCGAAAGGGAGGCGGCGAGTTGGTCGTCAGTCAAGGGTGACTTGGAGGAGGTCATGCGAGGAGGAGATGAAAGCATGTGGACAGACCTGGAGCGGGGTGAAAAAGTTGTCAGAAAACAGAAGGCAATGGAGGTGCGCAGCTGAAGCCCTATGTTCCTCTAGGAACTAAAGGATACAATAATAATAATACATAGAATAACTAAATAAACAAAATAAATAGATAAATGCCTATCCTTCTACGGCCAAGGCAAAATTAGGGATTGTACATACTTCTTTTGTACACAAAGGTCTAGATTAAAGTCATGAATTGTCAAGGCCTCAACTGTCTTTAGAAGTCTAACGAAGAAAACGCGGGAAGTTAGCATGAATTCTATACATTATCTTGAAATCATGGTCAGGGTTAACAGAGTGACAGAAGTCGATCAGGTGTTTCAGAATAGAGCTTCGCACATACTATCTGTTCACTGAAGTTTAGATAGTTAATGACTGCATAACCGTAGTTGATGTAATCAGTGAAAGCCTCCTAAGCCTTCATGATATATATATATATATATATATATATATATATATATATATATATATATATATATATATATATATATATATATATATAGAACTCATTCAGAAGCCAAAGGATAACGAAAAATTTGAAGCGGAACAAAATGGGAAATGCGAAAAAGACGTTCAACTTAAAACAAGAGTAAGAAACACAGCATATTATGATTGATTAAATTCGTGATTGCAGTGAACTGGATCATGTCGTGGAGAGTGACGAATGAGTAAAAAGACGCATATATCGAATCGACAAAACAGGGCAGAAAATATGGAATCAGTATAGCATTCATCTCTCACGTCTCGTAGTCTTCTACAGGCACAAACTGATACCCAGCCCTGTTATTTGACGCCTAAATGTATCACCGGATAATAGAAAATGTCGAGAAATGTACCGCTCAGGCTAGCTTAGTAATGTGCTCGAATGAAATTTTCAGTTTGTAGGTCACGGGAATTGTGTGGGATGTGGAGAGAATAGGGTGAAAGAGGTGTATGATTAAAGAGCATATTATAATTATGTTACGGTAAAGACTTAAGAGCTTAAAGGAATATACATACATGTGGCACAGACAGACGTAATTTACTGTTGATTTGAGGCTGAATTCAATCACGTTGGAAAAACATTATTAACTTCATTTTTACGTATATTGATGAGTCGCTGAAATGAAATTTCAGTAGTATAAAACGTGAGTGTCTGTTTTATGAAATATCGTTGAAGTCGACGTAGAATTGAAGTGATTGGCGTGACCGGAGTGATTTTTGCAATTGACGCATGCATACAATGAGAAGAGATATCGAAAATTGGTGAAAGAAATGAGTTTTGTTGAAGTTGTGCAAAATGGTGTTTTGAGATATGGTATAGTAATTTAGGCTGGTTGCAAGTGATTTGTGACGGTTGTTTTCACTGGATATCTAGGAGATGATAAAGCCCTAAAATGTTTGCAGCTGCCTATGAGTTGGCGGCATAATTACTAATAAAGTTGACATTTCATTGTGCGTGGTTATAGTTACAGAGGTCTGTTCATCACCGTCAGCGGTGTACTCCTACCTCATATGCTATTATCTGTTATTCCGTTTCGAATGGTAGTGGACTTCTCTGTTTCTTTCATGGTGGTGATTTGTGTGTCAGTATGTTTGGTGTTTCTGCGTTTCACCCCTTATCGTTTGTGCGTACACAGCAGCACGTCACGCTGCACCAGACAACTTGGCACCAGCGTTTACAGGTGAGCAGACAGTCAGTCATATAAGAGAGACGACCCGGGAGAACCCTTTGTCTATCAATCAATCATCGAATGAAATGATGAGATTGGTTGCTGTCGGTGAAGATGTGAACGAAGATGAGGCGAGTGCAGTGAATGACGGGTGGATAGATAAATAGTTAAGTGAAGGAGAGCCAATCACCAATGAGGTGAGGAGGAGTTTATGGATTGATTGATAGCTGAGAAGTAGTCTTGTTACGACCACCACCATCAGTTGTGGATACGCAAGTGACAATGGACATCAACTCTCTAAGATCAACGCTGAGAATTATGGCTTGTAAGTCATCAGGTTACTTGAGGTTAGGAAATCGTCATCCCCGAAACATCCCGTTGACGGGAATATTCACTTGTAACAGGCTAGATTCAGGAAAATCAAGCAATCACTTGTCTACCAAACTGCAACACTGTACACCATCATCAAGGGACAAAGACGTCATAGAATGTCCATCAACTCCTCACATGAACATTATCGATTTTTGAGGAGCTTTCGAAAATGTCGACCGTGTAGTGATTTGGCTGTAACTGACTCAATATTACAGATTCCAGCGGTAACGACATTTAAATGCCTGATTCCGCAGTTACATGATGATGATGCTAAAACTCAGTTAATTCAAAAACAAAGTAAAGCACACCAGGGCCTACCTTTGAAATGAAGATAGCAGCAAGACAGCACAGCCTGCTATCACCGATTATATTCGTAATTATTCTTTTTGAATGGTTCCGTTATTAGTTCTAGTCTCGCTTTTGATATTGGCTCTTTTTGGGGGACTTATGAGATTTAACAACTTTTTGTCGCTGATATCTATGTGTATCTCTTTCCTCAATGTGAATGCTATTTTAGCGTCGTTCTCCCTATGAGGAAATAACTTGTAATGATGATTGTACTGATTTGTGATATCCTGAAGGTATGAAGTGAAGAAGGAGAATTGCATTTCGACGGCAGCAGTCTAGCACTTCTTGCACTTTACCTGAGTCGAGGCTATTTCATTCCATGGAAGATTTCACCATGAGCTGACGTCAGTTAAAGAACCACTGGGAAACCAGCTGGGAGTACTGGACAGCTGTTTCGTCCTAGTTTTGGACTCCTCAGCAGCACGCACCCATCGGGGTTCAACTCAGGACCTTCTGGTTACAAGGCAAGCCCGTAGACTATTGAGCCACTGCGACCAGATCCATTGGTCCTTGTATTCTAACTTCTGCCAATTCACGACATAGCGCGACTACTTTGCAATGTCTTCTTCGACGAGTTACTGCCTCATCGTTCACTGGTTAGTATTGCGCTTAATGTGCTAATATCTGCTTTGGTTGTGAATGATAAACATGGTAGCTGATTTAATTAGTATACATATTTATGGAATTTCCGAAAGAAAGGAGGACACAAACGAATCATATTTGTAAGGCATATGATTGATGGTTTTCTTTTTCCATCAAATCTATTCTCTTGAAGAAGGAACTATTATGGAATAAACTTCAATTTCTGATTACATCGTGATCATATGGTGTTGTTGTTGTTTGTTTGTAGAAGGGAAACACACTAATTGGGGGAAATTATCCTTACTTCATTTGACTTAATTCACCATCACCACAGAAGAATAAACATAAAATGCGGGAAAAAGGAATTAGTTCATAACATCATCTAGTTTGATTGTGGTAGATTTTAAAAAGTACTGCCGGGGCATTTAAAAAACTGCGAATTCCAATGTGTACAAAAAGAAGCATCTTCAAATCATCTTTCTTTCTGTTTTACAACCTTAATTTGAAGAATAATTTGACAGTTAATTATGCACCTGATACAGAATTTTCTTCCTTAAACATCCAGAGCTAATTATAAAATAATTTTGTCTTCTGAATAAAGGAAGAAGACACACAGTTCTACAAGATTCTGAATATTTTTGATATTCTAAAAATTTATGATTTTAAAGGCGCCTATTAATGATTCTTTTATTCATTTCCGATATGATCTGATCACATGAAGTTATGTTATATCCTTCATCTATTCTGTAATATTGAATTTTTCTTATTGTAACTGTAGAAGATAAGAGACTTGGGAAAGGAATGTTCATTCGGAATTCCGGTATCTCTGTGTAATAGCGAAATTATGTACACCTTTCATTGAAAGTAGTCATTATTTGCACAGATCTTCCGTGTTGTAATACTTCTGTCCTTCCTTTGATGATAAAACATTTTTCAAGAGCAAATTTGTGGGGATTTGATTTGCTTTTCAAGTTTGACCATGGATTGATATCAGTTAGAGGACCATCGAAAAGCAGCAGGAAGTACTAGACAGCTGTTTCATCCCACAAGTTTGGGACTCATCGACAGTACGCACCCATCACCGGGGTTAGGACTTACAACCTTCCATTTAAAAGGCGGACTCATGGACTATTCAGCAACTGGGACCCGACTCAGTGGCCAGCCAGTGAATGCTGACTTCTACCAAATTCGTGAATTTTCAACACGATCAACAGTCAGTGTCATCTGTGGCGAGTATTTGTCCTTACTCTAGACCGACTGGACCTCATCTGTGACGACTTCTGACTAGAAATCTAGAAAACTCCGTCCTGTAACCAGTCACTAGCGAGCATCAAATTTTTTCTCCTTCACGTTCACCAGTGGAACATAGGGCTTCAAGCTAGAGGCTTGAAGTTTCTGTAGCAGTGTTTATTTTTGATTACAGCTTGATTCCACACCGTATTTTTGTTACAAGTATGGAATTTTCAGCATGGATATCGGTAGCCCGAATTTCACAGGCTGACCATAGATATCAGGTGTACGTCGGTAGGGGATGGGGTTGCTAGCCTCATGCCCAACCTTTCCTCTTCACCAGCTTTACTTCTGGCTGAGTGAGGTAAAGGAGTGCTTCAGTGGCCAGGGATCGAACCCCAGACCATGTGCGTGGTCGGCGAGCGTCCTAACCACTATGCCACCGACGCAAAAGCATCAGATTAGACTTGAAAGAAAAATGAAATCCCTTGAAAATTAGTCTGATGCTCACTAGTAACTGGCTTCAGGACAAAGTTAACGGGTGACACTGAATGGTAATCGTGCTAAAAACTCACTAGCTGGTAGAAGTCAAATTTCGGTATCAATGGTTGAATTGTCTACGATCTTGCCTTATAAAACATTATTAGTTTAGGTAGAATCATACAGCTCTGTATGCCTCAAGGAATATTTACGGACAGATATCTTTTATCTTTTTTTTCTAAACATTTAGTAGAAAACAAAGATGTAATACTCAGTAAATAAAAAGCTGTTTCATCCTAGTTTGGGAATCCTTGGCGGTGCGTACCCACTGTCCAGTACTCCCTGGTTTTCAATGGTTCTCTAACTGATATCAATTCATGATCAACTCGTAAAAAAAAAAAACTAATCCTTACAAACCAAATATAAAAGATAAAAAGCTTCCTAAAGTCAAATCACCTTCTGATCTTTCTCAGTAACAACAGTCTTAGACTCTTCTGAAAGTTACTACTACATATGGAATGAAATCTAAATAAAGTTACATGTTTAAATAGCTGTCTAATATCGGTGTATTATTACAGTTTTCCTTTCATTATTAATGCAGAATACATGTACAGTGCATGATATAGTAAAATTCTACACATATAACAAAGAATTATTATTATTTTTTGATTACAGCTTGATTCCACACTGTATTTTTGGTACAAGTATGGAATTCTCAGCATGCGATATCGGTAGGCCAAATTTTCCAGACCGACCATTGCTATCATATGTGCGTCGGCGGGGGATTGAACCCTGGACCATGTGCATGGTCAGCGAGAGTCCTAACCACTGTGCCACCGACGCACAGACAATGAAGGAGACTGTTGAGAAAAATCGAACTATTACGAACTTATGAAAATCGCCTTAATAACAATGACTAATAACCGTTTGTCTTAATGAGGTTCATACAGTCTGGTCTGGAGACGTATGAATTTGCAGGAAAGTTAGATACAGTTCACTCCATTGTCCAAATTTGGTGTTAAGTTCTTCGTTAGTATGTCTCGCAAGTCTTCTACTCTCGCAGTCAAGGAATCGCCAAAAGACTATGTGGTTAGACAAGTGTTCCATAAAACTCATGATTAAAAATATTTTAAGTAGATGTAGACAAAATGCATACAATTTATCATACTTTTACAATGAATTCTGCCGAGTAGTACTCTTTATATTCTTCAAATGAACAATAATCAACCGAACAAACAAACGAAGCTGTCGCTCTGGATTATACAGGAAGGTAATTGGCGTCTTTAGAATGTGGCAATGTATAGCCGTGGTTATCATGAAAGTATCTGATTGTTGGTCTTTCAAATGCAACAGATATGCCCAGTTACTCTAGACCAGTAGACTCAATTGTATATAGAGCTAGGTGGGATAGATTTCTGTGAGAAATAATGTTTGGTCAAAATTTAGACTGACCCAGTCTGCTATGATAAATATTTTCTTCAGTATTCAATGGCCTAGGAAGTCACAGGTTATGAAGAAAGTGCTTACTGTACCTTTATTCTTGAAGTTTAGCTGCCTGATATTTATGACATCAGTGAGGTAATCGATGAATGGATGTTACGATGAGCTTTCGAAAAGTGAGAAAGCCTCTTCTAGGATATACCTCTCCTATAAACTAGGTATCGTTTTTTCCTTGAGCATTCGAGTTTATTTTTCATTAAAAAGTACTTAAGAATTTCACAGAAATCTCAATCGGAGATACACATGTGGGTATATTCAAAAGGTGGGTTTGTAAGGATAGATTTGATTTCAAGGTAGATTCCATCACAAACCAACTTCAGTCAACATTGAGAAAATAGGATCAGAAGATATCTCATCCTTGGTAGAAATCACTGATCATTCAATTCTGGGTGAATGTCACTTTCACCGCCTGATAACCTAAGAAAACTAGTTTTCATCTATGGTAGAAGCTAAGACGAAAGAGCTGACCAACCTTACTTGCAGCTTATCATAAACCTATCAAAAAAATATATATACTGTTTGTCGAAATATCTCTGTATCAGCACGCTGTTAACTACAAGCCATTGGGTAGATAGTTTGTTTGGACATTATTTCTAGAGTTTATAAAGGTTTGGATATTCACAATATCAGTATTTGTGTTGAATTGTTGGAAGTATTTTAGGTGTGTTTCCAAACCCGTCGTCATAGACATTTGAAGATATATTGTGGCACTATGTCGTAAATTGGTAGAAGTTAGAATTCACGGGCTGACCATTAAGGAATCGGGTCCCAGTGGCTTAATGGTCTAAGAGCTGGGTCTCATTGTAACCAGAAGGTTGTGGGTCTGAACTCTGGCGGTGAGCGCGTAGTGCTGAAGAGTCCCAAGCTAGGATGTAGGAAACAGCTGTCCGCTACTCCATGCAGGTTTTCCAATGCCTTTCTGACTGATGTCAGCTCACGATGAATTCCTCTAACCAGTTCTATTTCTCATACACAAGGTTCCCTTGAAAAGTCCATCTACAGGAAAGAAACTTGGACTGGACAATACCTTCACTACAACATACTCTGCCCTATACGCTATAAGCGGGGATTAGTGAGGACTTTGTACAACAGAGTCAGGAAGCTATGTTCACCAAACAAGGTTGAAGAAGAATTAGATTTCGTTGAGAGATTCGTAAGAGAAAATGGATATCCTAAGGGATTTATACAAAAGTATAGCAGAGAAAAAGATAAAAAAGAAGAACACTCAACTGTAGAAAAGAAGCAAGTGCTCATTTGTCTCCCATTCAAAACAGATGCATTTTAACCAAAGATTCACAATAGACTGAAAGGTGCCACAAAAAGAAGCTTCCCAGCAGCAAAAGTCATAACAGTATACAGCACCACTCCTTCTATAAGCCACTAAAAACTGGATAAATGCCCTGCTGATGTCACCTACAACTGCATTTATCAATTTACGTGCACTTGCTGGAGCAAGTACATTGGAAGGACGGAAAGAAGAGCTTCTAACCGGTTTTCTGAACATATTCCAAGAAACCTGTGCCTGAAAGGAAGCAAATATTCTCAGAGTGCAGTTACCAGACATATTGTTGATACCGGACGTCTCGTAGAGATTTCTAAGTCCTTCAAAATATTAAATAGACAAAGGACAGCTAATCTACTACGATTTGGCGAAGCGATCGCAATCAAATGATTCACACCAACCAGACTTATGCATACAGAAAGAGAGTGTGATTAACATCTCACTCCCTTGGTAATTGAATTTTGATTACATTAATTAGTCATCTAATTCAGTGATGTCAACTCACTGAACAAATCTTAATCTTATAAACTGTAACCGCTTTTGTTTCTTGAGTTGTTATGTGAACCTACAGGCTAACACTGTTCTGTTAATTAATTTTTTCTGTTTTCTGTCTTACCCTTCCCCCCTCGCCTCTTTTCAACTTTACAAGCGTATGAATTGATGATGAAAACTTAAACTAAAAACATTGTAATGCTTTCATTTTAGATTTGTTAGTTTTATAGTATCTCTTTTCTACTACCACTCAAACATTAAAGCATGTTATTATCATTTGTATAACCATTGTAATTTCAGGTAGTGGTGTGCAGCTGATGAGAACCTGTGAAATAGAATGATATCATTCTTAATGCAAATCTGGTATTTCTTTCTCTATCGAAATTCTATTTCTCTAAATGACTAGACTATCACAAAGCATACAAATAAGTGAGTGTTATTTTAACATATAGCAGAGAAAAATACAAAAGTTATTTCATCTATCACCTTAATCTTCATTCTTTTTCTTAAAACTAAATGCTGACCTGATTGATATATTATTCAACTTATAACACGTTTGCCTAACTAACTAAGGTCTACTTCTACCAAATCTAGTCTAAACGTAAATGTTAGCGAGATAATAATTGATTGAAAACCACGTATGGTAATTATGCACGTCTTTAATGTGTGGGCAAATTAACTTTTATGCGACGATGATGACTAATCGTCTATGATGCAGCTATTTAAAACAGTCTAGCAGGACATGATATTTGTCTGTTCTTGCCCATGTCTCATACTTGATTTTGCGCTTAGTTGTTCGGTGAATTTCAAACCCAGAAGCAACTGATTATCCGGTTTTCTGAGTTGTTTTCAACAAAGAAACATCTACTGTGGTGGTTGGTTCTCAGTTACATTATACGTCGTTTTCTAGCCTTGTGGAGTACGTAACAATGTGATTGTACACTTTTTGGTTATTTGTATAAATTCGAGATATTGTACATAATTTTTGTTTAAAACGCTTCTTGTTGAAATACACATAACTTCCGTGTACAATTGAAAAATACACTCTGCTGTTGGAGACTTCGTCTTCTCCCTGGTCACTTCTGCTTACTTGCTCCACTCACACCGTGTTGTATACTTTGGATTTATTGTAGGAGTCTACTACTCTCAACCGAAGACATTTCTACAACCGGAACACAGCAGCTACAGCAGACGCAACCCAATCAATTAACGTACCCGTGGATTATATACATAATTTGTAGCAGAGGACTTAGACTTTATATCCAAGTAATCCTTTTTGTTGATACAACTCGTCACTGCATTTTTTGGTAATATATTGTTATTTAACACTCCATTGACTTGGATTATTATTCTTATATTTATAATGTTAGTGAACTCTGGTATAAGTCCCCTACAGCCTTCTAGTAATACAGTAAGAAAAGTGCACTGAAATACCACTTATTGGACGACAAAGCTAATACAAGTAGTCCAAACCTCTCTGGATATGAAATGGTGGAACCCCATAGACTCTTAAATCAGAGCAGATTATAAAACCAAAGATAAAACTAGTGTTCTAACCATTTCAGACCTGGTTAAATGATAAATGACAGTCGAGACAGACAGAAAATTATTCAAAATCTTCAGTAATCTCATTAACATATGTCAGACAACTAGTGTAACAATTAGTTTTAGGATATTTATCTTAATTTGATTTAATCACTTGCACCAGAAGTCCAAGCCATACAGTGTAACTAAAAGTTTGTTTGGAAAATCCCCCTTGGGCAATCCCATCATAATACTTCTACTGATTTACATGTTTCAAATAACTGTGGAATTATTATGCCTTTTATTCTTCTAGACTGTATATTTTGACATTTGCCTATCATATGTTGATTTTCAAGAATTGGTTTTGTAGCGATTTTGTTTGATTGGTTGGAAGATTTCATCATGAGCTGACATCAGTTAAAGAATCATTGGTAAACCTGCAGAAAGTACTGCCAGAGAGCTGTTTTATCCAACTAGTTCGCGACTCTTCATCAGTACTCACCAACCCACAGGGTTAGAACCCAAGACCTTCTGGTTAAAAGGCTAGCGAGCTCGTAAATCATTAAGCCACTGGGACTCGATCCAGTAGCCAGAGTGTGTAATCTAACTTCCTCCAATTCATGACATAGCGCGATAACTTCTTCGATGAGTTACTGCCTCATCTTCATACGTTGATTTGATCCTTATTATTTGTCTTTGCTCCTGTTTAATCTTTAATTTTAATGCTCTTGTTTTTGTGATTGTGTATACATTGATAATGTATTTTCTTGGGTGAATGAAGGTTATTTCCCACTGTGGACTGTCTGCAGGAATCGTTGGTGTGTTATTCTTGTAGAGAGAGAGAGAGAGAGAGTTTTGATTCCACTTTGTTGGGAATATTCCACTGGATTCTAAGGTGCTTCTTACAGGTGAATATTGATTAACTAGTGTTCTTCTACATTACTTGTTTTGCGCTTAGAAACCTACATTACCTGTCTAACGGCAGTGTTGCAGTAATATTGAGTTTTTGACGTCATTACTGTTGAATAGAACCACATATAGAGTCCAACCACGAAAAATCGTGTGTTTGTTGTCCCTGGAGAATTTCGTGATCGTCTCAAATAAGCTTTAAGTAGGTGTACAATAAGACGCAAGGATCGGTTCGATGCCTTAAGACCACAATGAGTCAGTTTTGGTGGCTACACACAGTTCATTTACTATTTCACAATTCCAACCAATGGATTGTTTAAATTGCCTTTAAATGTGTCACGCCAATGAAAGAATGCAAACATCTGGATAAAGGTCATAGAATTGCATTTTAATCAGAAAGTTATACTAATCACTTAGTTATAACAAATTTGTAACTGCTTTCCCTGTAAATCCAGTGAAATACATTATCAACCTATCTTCTGTAACACTTTCGTCACTAAAGAAACAAGCCTTACCACTCAGATGTACAAAATATGATGACAAATAATGTAGTAAAACTCTTCAACATGAATGCAATCAACAGACAGAAATTCAACTCAGTAAAGCCAATGGATTCCTGATTACCACGCATGTATGATCTGCCTAAAACACATGGACCTAACATCCCTCTCCGTCCCATATTGTCAGTGTGCAGATCCTAAAACCACAAATTTGCAAAGTGGCTAGTGGAAATATTATGGCCTATTAAAAGAAAGATACTTTTGAGTTAATAGATTGTCTTCATAACGTTGATATAAAGGACAAAACCATGTTCTCCCTAGATGTTGATTCTTTATTTACAAATGTACCTCTTTTACAGACGGATAACATTTTATGTGATTACATCTCTGACAACGACTTCCTATTACCAGTATCCATATCTTACTTAAAAGAGTTACTGCTTCTTTGTACTAAGAATGTTAAGTTTACATTCGTGGGCGAGGATTTTCGTCAATTCGATGGAAATGCTATAGGAAGCCCACTAGGTGCACTGTTAGCTGATACGTAAATGTTGCATGTTGAGAGAACGTAATCGGAAAAGTTCATTTTTATAAGAGATACGAGGATGACATAACAGTCATTTGTGATAAACCAACAGATGCCATGGAAATCCTGAACCAGATCAACAGAGCACAAAATAGTATATCGCTAACATACGTTAAAGACAATATTGACTGCTTGGCACCTCTGGATGTACTCATAACCCACCGATAAGATGGGTCGGTAAGACGACATATCTGCAGAAAGTTCATATGGATGGGGCAGTATCTAAATTATCATAGTTTCTGTACACTACACTATAAAAAGGCGTTGGGTAAGTGTTTGTTCAGATGGATTCACCCTATATGTACTGCCGACACAACTGAAGAAAGACAACACCTCACTGAAATATTGTTAGTTAATAACTACCCGTTGAGATTCACTAAGCGTTACGGAAGTGTCAGCCAAAGAGCTCTACCGACCCAGTCAACTCCCAGAAAGGATGTTTATATATCCCTACAGTTAAGGGGTGATCAACAAAATCTGATCACTAAACAAAGACTCAAGGCTGCAATTATTAGAACCTATTATGCAGCTAAACTTATCTTCATAGAGAAAACGAGAACTATGCTGTCCTGTAAACCCTCACATTATCCGAACGATAGTGTCACATCCCACTGTGTTTATCAATTTACAAGTATGTGTGGAGGAAGACACGTACATAGGGAGGATCAATCGGTCTCTGCATGTTAGGGCTACAGAACACATTCCAAAATGGCTGCAACAACAAATGAAATGGCCAGATACAAATGATCCCGGAAATAGGTGTTGATTTCAGTAATGCCTTTACGCCCATATATAAAACAAGTTTGGATAACATACTTCAATTCACTGAAGCCTTGGTCATAAAAAGGCCTAAGCCTATCTTATATGCCCAAAAGTTACTTGTTATTACTTTAAACGTGCCTTGGTAATCTAGCTTAGAACCAAAGCTCAATTTACTTCATAATATTTTCAACCTCTTCTTTGCTTTGTTTTTTATTTCCTACCCACATGTTTGCGTCATTATTTGTGACCTTGACCTGTACACAATCTGACCTGTATTGTAATGATTCATGCCAAATGACAAGTGCGTTAGTGATGAGAATGTTCGAAATGTGTTGCAACAATACGTTATACGTTTCAGATAAAATATGTCTTCTTACTGTACCCGCAAAATTCACACATGGAACTAATTGCTTTAAATTTTACAAAGCTAATAGTTAAGAAAAATAATTTGTAATGTAAAACACCATCACGCATCATTCATTATTGTATGCTCTTAATACTGTTTCAAAAATCTAAGCAGAAATTTACTTTTTCATTGTATTAAATGGGTGATATCACGGCAAAAACTTTACGGACATTTTATTGGTACATTTCGAAACGAATTTAACATTCCATTAAGTTCCTAGTGGAGAATTGTGCTCCAGGTTCTGAAGTTTCCGTAGTGGTGTTGTTATTTGTTATGCAGCAGGTTCACTGGCCTTATACCCAACCTTTCTACTTCTCCAGGCTGACTATCAACTTGTAATCTGGTGAGATTAGACAGTGTTTCTGTCAGGGATAGAGTCCGGACGACGCGTGTGGCTGACAAGTATTCTGCCGTTAGATAACTGGCATAAATATAACAGTATTATTTGATAGTAACAGTGCATCGGTGGCTCAGCGGTTAGGACGCTCGCCGACCATTCACATGGTCCGGGATTCAATCCCCGGCCATCGACTTATTCCTTTACCTCGCTAAGCCCGAAATAATGCTGGTAAAGAGGAAAGGTTTGGCATGAGGCTAGCGACCCCATCCTGTAAAAATTAAACACTCCTACAGAAACTTTAAGCCACTAGCTTGAAGCCCTATGTTCCACTGCGGAACGTGAAGGAAAAAATTTGATAGTAACACTGTTGCCTGATATTTCTACATCAAAACAAAGTAAATAATCAATGAGGTGAACGAGTAAGTGAAGTGTAAATGAATAATTTTCACCTAGATTAAATTTAGTCAATATTAACACTCTGTTTTGTACTTTAACTTCTAAGGCATGATATTTTTAAGAATACAAGAAAATAAAACAAGTAAGTTAAACGGAGATATTTTGTGATAACGCTGACTTTTAAAATTAGGTCATCTATTATTTTTTCTATCATTCTACTTAAATTTGAAATATCAGTCAGTTTACTATGTAAAGTCAGTTAGATGGTTAGGTGTTTGAAGGCAATCGGCCACTGGAAACCTTTCAGCTACCTAGTTGGCAGTCACCAGTTAGTAGTGCGTGTCTGCAACCTCGAAGGAACTCATATCCCTTCTGAGATTCGAACCCGAATCATCCAGTGATGCCTGCAGTCAGAGGCATTTCTACTGAGCTATTCGGGCTCAATAGCGATTGACCTCCTGTATGATTGTATTGAATACTTTGACTGGACACTAGTAACTGGTGTGACATGTCTAGTTCTTTTGTTTAGTGCAGACTGAATTCTATCAGTCAGGTATGCAATGTGGCCACCATTCTAGGTGGCTTACCATCACGGTGCACTTTGCTTTTTTTCAAATTTGACCATAGACTGATATCGGTTAGAGCGCCATTGAAAGGCAGCAGGGAGTACTGGATAGCTGTCTCGTTCTATTTTGGGACCCATCAGCAGTACACACTCCCCGCCGAGGTTCGAACGCACAACCTTCTGGTTACAAGGCTGGCTCGTAGCCTATTCAGCAACTGGGACCCAACTCAGTGGTTAGCTAATGAATTCTGACTTCTACTGATTCGGGAATTGTTAGCGAGACCACCAGTCAGTATCATGCGTTGCGAGTATTCATCCCCACTCCAGACCGGATGGATCTCATCTGTGATGACTTCTCACCAGAAATCTGGCCAACTTTGTCCTGAAGCCAGTTACTAGTGAGCATCAGACTAATTTGATTATTTTCAAGTATGGAAAGTGATTTCTTTGAAGTATTTAAACTGCATTATGAAGTATTATTTATTGCTAGTTTTATTAGGATCTTATTGACTTCAGAATAGATTTGATTACAAATTGATATCAGGTCAACAGTCAGTACACTGATAGGAGTGAATTTCTTAGAAATTGGATTTTGCAGCTAATGGAGTCCATTAAGACAAGTTTGAGAATGGTTACACAGCCAGGACATTGAATAGAAGGGGAAGGAAAGGGTTGTTGTACTCCACTACATTGGCTGAAGGATAAAGTGTCTACTATAATATACTGGATAGTCGCAATGTGGTATATACCAATGATTGTTGTGAGTATTTGGGTATCGTTCACGTCATCTAGTAGGAGTCGCTACTAAGATCAGTATGATTTAACCACATTTCACTCGTTTTGGACTAGGGGTGGGGGGTGGGAAATCACTAGTGGGAGACCCAGTTAAATTGACTTTACAGGGCCAAATCACCTCCATCCACCCGAATTTCGATTAGCTACTTGGGAGAACTGGTTATACATCGAATTAAACTCATTCAAGGATTAGAAGAATCTGTTCGGAAGACATGTTAGACAAAGAATTAAATTTATTACGAGAACGGACATCCACAAAGATTCATAGACAAAAACATGAAAGCAAAGCCTTAGTCGCCAAAAATCACAACGGTTCCTAAGAAAACTCTCTTCATTGAACTTGTAATTCAAAGGTGACATCGAAGCAAAAATTCTTAGAAACCGGATTTCCAAATGCCTGAAGAAGGCATTTCAAGCAGCCACCTTACGTATCATATTCCTTAGCAGAAAGTTAATCCAGTCTAATGTTAAGGATAAGTTACCACTTTTGTCCACCTCAGCGTTTATTTAGCAGTTCACTAGCTCATGTGAAGCGAAGTATATCGGCTATACGCAACATCAAATCCAAAAACGTATTCTGGAACATTATTCAGCCTAGCTAGCCAGCCAGAGGAGAAAAGAAAAATAATAGCAGCTGCGTCCTCTAACACCTTGCCAACTCTGGACACCGAGTACGCCATCCCCATGAATGCTTCACACTGCCACACAGAGTACCTCAATATTGTATTAAAGGACTTCAAATGCGCCATCTGTACATAGCTGAAGCATTAACTGTTCAGCATCTGAAACCGGACCTCTGCGTCCAAAATGCGCCACATACATTGACTCACCCTACTGTCACCAGGGTAAAGTCCTTACTATAATTTTGCTTCATTTTATTATATAAGTATGCTATTATTATTGTTATTACTACTATTATTTTATTTTCAAGTATTGGTTTTGTAGGGATTTTGTCTGATTGTATGGAGGATTTCACCATGAGCTGATATCAGTTAGAGAACCACTGGAAAACCTGGGAGTACTGGACATTATCATTATTATTCCCATCATCAATGCTTTATTTCCACTCTACTACTGTTTATTAATAACACTGCGTCTTCATACAGATTTTATCAAAACACTTCATCGTCTTTCCACTAGTTCTTGTCCACTCTACACGAGCTTATTGATTAGTCATTATCTCACACTTATTACGTTATGCCAACTTCTGCCTCTTTTCTAATTTCTAATTAGTATCTGATTGGTCTTATGAATTCTTTGTTCAATATAATTACAATTGTACAGCAGCTAATGAAAGTGAATCGCTGAAAAGTAAAATTTCCTTCGTTGTTTACGCCATTTTCTTATAAGCTAAATAACTATCTGAGAACCACTTTTTTAGTGGAGAAATTGCACTACAGTCACGTTTTTAAATCCTAGAGTAATTAAATCACACTATCCATCCTACTTGACAGCATGGATAACATCAAGGAAGCAATCAGAAGTGTTTGCAAAATTTTTATCTGGATGATGATTCAAATTAGAGGTGTTAATGTTAATGGTAATGGGTGGAAACGACCTTATAATTCTTCGTGATTTTTACCTACTTGGAAATGTAGTTTTCAAGTATTGATTTTTGCAGAGATTTAGTTTGATTGGTTTGAGGATTTCATCATGAGCTGACATCAGTTAGAGAATCACTGGAAAACCTACAGGGAGTAGTGCCAGACAACTGTTTCCTACGTCCTAGTTTGGGACTCTTCAGCAGTACGCACCCACCGTCAGGGTTGGAACCCAGGACCTTCTGATTACAAGGCGAGGCAGCTCGTAAACCACTAAGCCAGTGGGACACACCGTTCCAACGACCAGTGGATGAATTCTATTTTCTGCCGTAACCAGTATGGTGCAGCAGGTTGAAGGTGAGGCAGTAACTCATCGAAGAAGACATGGCGAAGTAGTCGCGCTCTGCCATGATTTGGGAGAAGTTGGAATTCATGCACTGGCCGTTGGATCGGTGGGTCATAGAGGCTGAATGGACAAAACAGCTGTCCAGTACTCCAGTGCTGGTTTTCCAATGATTCTCCAATTGATGTCAGCTCATGATGAAATCCTCCGACAAATCTAGTTTTACTTATCTAAGAACAGTTACACCATGAAAGGATTTCTCAACACTTCATAGATATCTGTGTTAACAAGTAATGGATATTGACCACATGAAATGAAGCAATGTAGTTTCATGAGTATTCACTCACCAAATTATTTCAGTTAAGAAGCATTAGATTTAATTCCTCACGTATAAGTAGAAGTGTCTTTTGAAAGTTCACACTTTGGTAATGCATGCAATGGCGAAGTTAAACTTTCGACACCACTAACTACCAACCAGAGAATTATCCAATGAGATTCACGAACGTAGTTCAATGTTGTAGAGCGCTTGATTCATTTCTAATGCGTGACCTTACAAGGTTACGACTGCAATTTGAGGAGGTTAGTGTTTTTCCAGTATTGCCTGGATTTAAATTGCTCCGGAAGGAGCGAACTTGTTCTTGTTTTGGTATCATGACTTTGAAAAGCTATAGCAGATCAACTGGTGGGTTTGTTCATCGTTGTGCTATATGTTTGAAGCATACTAATATTAGAGAGGGTAAGCTGATAATTTTAATATTTCGTGGGAAATTTTTCCGCTAGGTCACATCTCTCCCTAACCCAGATTTTGTATATCTGCAAATACTGGGTGTTGAAACAGCCGGTGAGAGCAGCAGCTGCCGAGACTGAGAATAGTCTTGTCTCAACAGTTTAGTGGTACCAGCATTGCAGAGATATTGCTTCGTGTAAAATAGAGACAATCACTTGTCTGCTGTGTGGATCCCGTTACGAGGACTCATACGAATTCCACTGAAGGTTTTCGGGGCCGCTTGAAAAACAAGATAAGGGCTATAAATGGATCTGAAAAGGATCTCATTTTTAGCCGTTCAGAGGAATATAAGTACAGGATGTACTGTAACTTCGCCATTGACAGTCACATGCTAAACTGGGGGATGTTTCTCTCACATATTCGAGAAAGATACTCCTTGTAACCGTTTTATCCTTCTTTATGCTTTTTTCTATAAATATGCGTTTCCATTCATCATATATGCCTATTTAATGTGATTAGTCCGTTCAAAGTCGTTTGCTGATTGGTTGCTAGTGGTGTCGAAAGTTTAACTTTGCCCATGCAATGAAGAAAACGTTCAGTTTCTGATAAGTTCTATCAGCTGAACCTTTCATAGGCGAACGACATTTTTGTCTGTTAGTTAAAATTGACTGAACAAAAGTCAAATTAAAGCATAACTTTGATAATTGAGTTGACCACGATGATGACTAGTGGTTTTTTTTTAACATTCTGTGAAGATACACTAAGCTTTTATGAATCTTTACATACACTTTGCTGATGAGTGACAGTAAATGTAAGTCTAAGTGAAATAAAGATAATAATGAAAAAAGAATCTCTGGGATATGAATAGCGTTTTCTAGTATAAATAGTAACCTTTACCTGATGTATTTTTTAGTCTGGCTTTCTCAAGGTATTGCTCACAGTCCTTATTTGTTATTCCATTATTATAGTATTCATCTGTTTTACCTACTTTCCCTACCGAATCCTGAATATGTAGATAGTAGTGACTTGAAAGTATTAAAATGATTAATCACTGGCAACAGAATCCTATTGTGTTGGTAGACTTAACGGGGTGATTTAATCATCATGTGATTCAGTTAATAATACATATAGTCACTTCTTCTATAAGTGTCAGAAACTTGTACTGCCTGTCATGAAGAAGATTTCCTACCGGTTGCTTCAGGCTTTTATCAACAGCTGCCCACTTTGCTAGCTGACTGCATACTGATGATCAGATGGCCAGCCGGCCAGAAAGAATTAGCAGCAAGAAATTCTAGCGATGAACGAACCAACCAAGAGTCGACTACTAAACGAATATGTGGGAGAAAATGGAGATGGATTGGGTATACATTGAGGAGACAGTTGAATGACATCGCGCACAATGTAAAACATCGGTGGAATGAAATCGCAACGGGAAGCGACGAATGGGTCGTTGGTGTGAGGCTGACACGGAGGAGATCGTGTGGTGATGAGGAAGAGATGAGAGATTATGGTCAATCGTTTCGCTAGCCAGATGAAGAGTACAGCAGAAAATAGAAGGAAGTTGGAGATGTATTGTTGAAGCCCTATGAAGTTCCACTCGGAACCCAAGAGAACAATAATAACACAGAATGATAAAAGTAGATGGGGAATGGTGTTAAATGAACTGTTAAATAAACACTGTAGACCAATGTGAAGAAGACGGATAGGCAGAAACTGAAACAGGTTTATAGTTTATATATGGTTACATCTGAAAATACCCAAAAATTACCACAGTACTCTACACAGACGCTGAATAAAGCCAGAATGTGATTCGAGAATATCCAAGTTACTAGTTGATAGATACAGATTTGTCTTTTGGAAAATAAGTATACTCATCAACAGAGAGGAAGAAAAACTTTGATAGCAGCAGACTTATGACGTAACTTAAAAGTTGTATGTTGCATATTATTGGTTCACTGTTGACTGTCCTTACTTTCACCTAGTGAAGAATATAGTCACCCAACTAATCCTAAAACAGTCAAACTCTCTCTTTATCAATGATAAAAACTCAATGTTGTCCATTAGACAAGTAAAATCGAGGGATATAATTTAAAATTACTCTCTCTTAACCCCCCTACCACATTGCACTGATTCACTATTGTTTTACCTAAAAATAACAATACCACATAGAGTTATTCCACTCACTTTAATTCTTGCTTTGTAGTCTATGGTCCCTTTGTTTTCATTTTGTATGCCTTCTCTTTTGTTAAATTTTACTTTGATTTACGAATTTCAGGTTAGGCTATATAACGAGATGTCATATCTATAATGCCTGACTGTCATTATCCATTAATATGAATTGTATAAAGAGAAACGCTAGATAAATACTTCAATTTCGATTCTTATAAGACTAAAGAGTAGTTTTTGTTCTAAACGCACTTGCTTCCGTTACTACAGTTACTTCAGTGTTAAGTACGGTAAGTGTACTTTGAGATTAAAAGTCAGGGAAGGCAAAACAAATGTAGAGGTTTCTCACTGATACGAGTGCGACATATCAGCAGTATGTATATACATAATATGACACATAACCAGTTAGTGTTCTGAGCCGGAAGTTTTAACTGTTTCTTTCCCGACACCACTTTTATCCTCCAAATATTAAAATAAACTGTCTTTATTTAAAATGTGTCACTATTTAGTAGTGTTCATTGCAGACTTGAACAGTATATAGTAGAAAAGTAAAGAAGAGAACTATTTCCTAAAAAGTTTTATGCATAAACCACACTTACGTATCCATGTCTGGGTGTGTACAGTAGGATATTCAAAAGATACTTTCAAGTCGGTGATATAATGAGAGTATAGATTTTAAATAAACAATGGTTTAGGAATATAGAAACTTTTCTAATAGTTGGTTTGTAAGGATTAGATGTGTTTTTGGCGAGTTTGACCATGGATTGATAACAGTTAGAGAACCGTCTGAAAACAAGCAGGAAGTACTGGACAACCAGCTGTTTCATCCCACTAGTTTGGGAATCATCGGCAGTACGCACCCACCGCCGCGGTTAGAACCCGGGAACTTCCGGTTACAAGGAAAACTCGATGAAGACCATTCAGCCACTGGGACCTGATTCAATGGCTCATGAATTCTGACTTCTTAATATGGGTGTAAAACTTGGGCACTGTGGTAGTAAGTAATTCCATATTAGTTTATTTATTCGATGTATCACACAATGAAGAAACAGTATTATTTACTGGATGACAACGTTTCGAACAAAATTTATTGTTCATAATTATATCAATTATAACCACGCGACTTCGAAACTTGGGTTTTATAGTTTTCTTCGTCTTCTGCTATTTGTCGTAGGCATAGTAGAATTTTCCAGATATCTGGGACAGGTATTGAATCGTTCCTATTACAAGTGTTTGCAGTTGACTGGATAACTGCGCACACGTGTAATAGGAATGATTCAACACCTGTCCACTAGGACGTCTGGAAAATTCTACTATCCCTACAACGAATACGAAAGAACAAAGAGAGCTATAAAACGAAAGTTTAGAAGTTGTGGGATTATAACTGATATCATTATGAACAATGAATTGTGTTCGAAATATCTTCCAGTGAATAATGCTGTTTCACTGTGTGATACATCGAATAAATAAAGGAATATAGAATTCTAACTTCTACCAGTTCGTGATTTAGCGCAACTCCAGCCTTACAAACTAACTATAGAAAATTAATCTGATGCTCGCTGGTGACTTGTTACACGATGGAGTTTCCTGGAGTTCTAGTGAGAAGTCATGACGAGTGAGGTTCGTCCAGTCACGTGTCAGTTTGGATGTCCCACTGACGAAATTGGTTGGGGTCGCGCTACATCACGAATTGGTAGAAGTTAGAATTCATGGGCTGGCCATTGGTGAATCGGTTCCCAGTGTCTGAATGGTATACGAGCTGGGTGGCCTTGTAATCGGAAGGTCCTGGGTTCTGACCTGGGTGGTGGGTGCGTACTGCCGATGATTCGTAAATATTGTGACCGCCTAGAAAAATAGTTGGGTGCTAGTAAAATCATAATTTAACCCAATATACATGCTTCCCGGTTTCAGAGAATGCCTTAAAACATAACCCAAAGAGAAGAGATGTTAAGTTTTTAATCATGACAAAAATCCACTCCAGAGAGTGAGCACTTGAGACATTGGATGACACTAGGCGCATTGGAACCTTATTATTACTATTCCCATTGGCATATAGGAATTCAACATCTTTTGCTGGATCCACCACAACCAACAATCTTCTGTCTCTTCCTCACACGATTCACTCAATAACAAATTTGGATAGTGACTCGTCATTTATCATTAATAGACTTCCACTAGACGTCTCACAACGGTCTCCTCAGAACGGGTCCGATCCATCTTCATTTCTTTCTATATAATTGTTCAGAGATGGGTTATTGGTTGGTTCGTTCCAAGCGGTGCTTGTTGTTTGTCTTTATTGGTCATCTGATATTCAGCATGAAGGATAGGAAGGCAAATGTTGATGAAAATATGCAACTTGTTGGGAATAACTTTGGTGACGCGTCAAGTAACTCAACCAAGCAGAAGAAATTAAATAAAATTATTGTTCGAAAACGGAATACTGCAGCGAAATTTCACACTGATTACAAAATCAAAACAACAACCTTGCATTTCCGAATATTACCAGGCTTCACGTAGAAATCCGCGGAGAAAGCTAATGAAATACTACAGTTTGGAAAACAGCAAAAAAATTTCTACAAATACTCAAATTATCATCAGAGGGTTGGAGATGAAACTTGGCATAAAGTTAACACATCAGTGAGCTAAAATAGCAACCGAAGTGTGTAAAGAAAAACAACCTGAATCAATTCTGTGACATCACAAATAAAATATACAAGAAGTCAAGGTTTTCTCGAGGTTTCATGTCGTAAAAACATACAACCATCGACTCAATCCTCAACAGACACAACGCCACAGCATATTCAATCATACAGTCCAACAAAGTGAAGATCATCAGTGACAGTAGGCTGTCCGTCTTACACCCATCATCGTAACAAACGCCCCGATGTGATTTAATTTGTCACTTACTTGGCAGGTAGCATGTAGTCTTGTAGTCATTGAATGAAGTTTATAAGGGTTGGCTAAACTGCAATCACTATTGTCGAAACAGTTGACATATCACTTCACGGTCGACACTATCGAAGCCCTCTCAAAAGTCAATGAATTTGGGGTGAGGAATTGACGAACATTCTATGATGTCTTTGTTCCCTAATGATGGTGTGCAGTGCTGCAGTTTGGTCGACGAGTGATTTCTTGTTTTTCCTGAATCTAGGCTGTTCCAGATGACCTTTCCCGTCAACGGTATATTTCTGTATAGGTGTTTCACATAGAGTGGACAAGAGCATGACTCTATAAAAGTTGTTCCAAAGGTATAATTCAGCTATCCCTGTGAAATTAACATTCCTTCCAATAGGAAAATATATATCCTCAGCTAAACTGCATTCCTTCCTTCCTTTCCTTCATTCCTTGCACACAGTCTTCGCTGGTGGCGTCAAAATGACTTCTGGAGTTTCTGAGGATGTTTGCCATGCTTGTACAGGGATTCCGTCTCATCCTCCTACTGATGGTGATAATGATTTCCCAACCTCAAGTAACCTCATGACATTCTAGCTGGAATACTCAGCGTTGATGTCATTTATCACTTGTGTATCTACTACTGATTCTGGTGGTTGTGTTATTAGTGATCGATTCACGACTACTTCTGAGCCATCAATCAATCAAACAATCAGACAATCCATAATCTCATCCTCACCTCATTGGTGACTGGCTCTCCTTCACTTGACTATTTATCTATCTATCCGTCATCCACTGCACTCACCTCATCTGCGTTCAACTCTTCACCGACAGAATCCAATCTCATCATTCCATTCGGTAATTGATTAATTGACTCATAGACAACACAGTGTTCTCACGTGTCGTCTCTTCACTCTTACATGACTGGCTGACTACTTGTCTGGTCGCCTGTGAACACTGGTGCGAAGTCGTCTAGCGAAGGGCGACGTGGTGTGTAGACAAAAACGATGCGGCGCGGGCGAAACGCAGAAAGAGCAAGTAAACTAACAGACAAATCACCATCTTGATAGAAGAAGAGAAGCCCACCACCATTCGAAACGGAATAATAGATAGCAGTATGCGAGGGAGGAGAACACCGCTGACAGTGATGATGAGCAGACTACTGAACACTCACCATATACTACCACCATGTAATGAGCAAATAAATGTCAACTTTATTATTGATTATGCCGCCAACTTGCAGGCGGCTGCCAAAAATGTGATTAGTGTGAAAAACATGCCTCATGGGTCCGTTCACGCATAGTTAATGTAAATCTGTATACCATATCTCAGAACACCACTTTGCACAACTACAACAAAACTCATCGTTTCCGCCAATTTTTGCTGCATCTCCTCATTCTAGGCATGTGTCAACTGCAAAAATCACATTAATCACGCCAATCACTGCAGTTCTACGTCAACTTCAACGATATTTCATAAAACAGACACTCACGTTTTATACTACTGAAATTTCATTTCAGCGACTCAATAATATACGTTGAAATGACGTGCACAACGTCTTTCCGATTAATAATAATGATAATATTGACAGCTTTATTCGAAACATTCTTTGTGGTACAGGTATCGATTGTGTTCAAGGTAAAAATAACAGTAAATCATGTTCACCTGTACAAAATATGCATGTTTATATTCCTGTAAACACCCATGAACCTTGATAATAACGGCACAGTTTCAGTATACTCGTCAGTCACACAGCTGTTTCAGTCTACACTTTGCACAATTCCAGTAATATACAACACGAGAATTTCATTGTGGGTCACCAGTTCCACTCTCTCCTTCATCTCTCATTCCATTTGTCCAGATTCGTACTCTCATTTACTACTGGATATAATATGCGCTCATTTCAAAATTCAACGTAACATGTGTTTTACTCGTTGCCTTTATACACTGGTCAGCTTCTTCTTTTGTCGAGATATATGTACCGTTAAGCATAGAAAATAACCAGGTGGAGTAGAAGTCTATTTTGGCAGTGAAGGATCCTAGGAATTCACTCTTAATCGGTTCATTTATTCTTTGTCGGCCGAAGTGTTGATTTGATGTCAACAACTACTTCCTTTTGAATTCCAATTAATCAGGAATAGATTCTCCGTTAAGGATACAAATGGACTGAGTCACTATGTTAAATCACACGATCTTTTCCTCTTATACATTCTTATCAGGATCCTCCATGAATCGAATGAATTGAGCTGTCTCGTGCTCCATGGCCTTCAATGGTGCTTCCGACTGTAGTCAATTTGTGACAAAATTAATCCTGGAATCAATACCATTTTTAATTTAGAGAAGTCTCAAAATAAGTCTTAGGAAATATGGCTGTCATACAGCTTTTACTCATGGTTGATATCTGTGTAAGTCAGAATCCTAAGCGTGGGAAAATGGATATGATTTTGAATAGGCTTAGAGAATTTCGCGATGTTGATTCCTGGAGGAATTAGTGACATCGAACGCCAGTAATATCCCTCACGTGAAATGCACAATTCTTATCAGGAGGCAGTACCCAGAGTTATGAGTGTTTGCAAACCAAATTCAGTGCAGAAAACATATCAGTGTTTTTTGTTTTGGTTTACAGCTTGATTCCACACCGTATTTTTGGTACAAGTATGGAATTTTCAGCGTGGATATCGGTAGCCCATGCCTCGAGAGTAGCCCGATGAAATGTATGAGAACCGAGAATCGCCCAATAGACTTCTACGCCTTTAATGAAGTGGTGATTGGAAGGAGTGAGTGAGTGAGTGAGTGAATGCAAGCACAAGAATATCTACAAACAGACTTTGTTTCACCAGATGCTCACAGTGAATAGACACTATCTGAATTCAAGAGTGTGGGGATGCCGTCTGTTGAGAGTAAGACTGAGTTATTATCTTTATTATTATTATTATCCCTCACCTGTTTTCCGAGTGAAATATGGGGCTTCATCAACACCCCTCTCCCGTGTTTTACTGTCTTCCTTCCTGTGATTTTAGGATGGCTAGATGGCAATTCAGAGGGTTTTACTTCCCCTTAGCTTGATCACCTCTACTGCGCCATCTGAAAACAATCAGGTAGTTCCCATCGAAGTATGTCCTTCTGTTGTATATCATCTTCCCTGTCTCCTTGGAAAGCCATTTCTCGCCCAACCACTTCTGCTTAACCGTGATGTCTGTACAGGTTTGTCTCCACGTTGCTTTCAAATAAATTCTAGTGTTGTTTTTCGAGAAAAGTTTCCTCGGTGATCGTGTTAAATCAATGCCTGTAACTTTTACACGCATACATGAATGCACACTTTTCGAGTGCTTCATTTAAAAATGATGGATTCCCTTCATCATCATCATCATCATCATCATCAGGGGCAAACAGCATCCCACAAAATAATCAATGCAAACATCGACAAAAAACGCCAGCAAAGCAACGAAGATAAAATCAAACATTATTACAAATAACACACCAGCGGAAAACAAAAACGGCGATCGAATTCGAGTTATTGCAAGATGAAAATCAAAAAGATAAAAAAAGGGGCATCGAAATCAAGTTTTTGATGTGTTTCCTGAATATCAAACATGGTACAAACAGCACACGAATAGAAATGGCCATAGTCTGACAGTTTCTTAATCAAATGAGCGGGAATGGAACTCCTAACAGACTTCTATGGTTTTAACCACATAGAGAATGCACGAAGCTCTTACAAGAACGAGGAAATCTACAAGGAGATGTTGGTTTTACCGGATGGACACACTGAATATCAACTAGACATCACATGAATCGTAAAAGGCTGCAGTTACAGCTACAGTCTACTGGAATCAAAAGCAAGAAGAGAAGCCTATGAAGTTACATGTTACCACCCGGCATAGTAAACGACGGATATCTCCATAAAAGTGTCTGAAGTAGCTGGTGATAGACGAGGGTGGAATTTCATGAGTGAGAAACTTAAGGAAAAATATACAACGCATACATATTTAATGCACCCATGATGTTGAAGTCAGAGGCGTTAATTCAACAAGATCACAGAGGGAAAGCTACTCTGAAGACGACAGAAATTCTCTGAGTACTAAGTGCAAGATAGCATGTATCAGTAGTTTAGAAAACAGGAAAACAGGCAAAAAAAGCAATGGCCCTACACAGAAAGCTGTTATGCGATAGAGAAATAAATGTTATTCAACATATATATAGATGAGTCGCTGAAATGAAATTTCAGTAGTATATAACGTGAGTGTCTGTTTTATGAAATATCGTTGAAGTTGACGTAGAACTGCAGTGATTGGCGTGATTAATGTGATTTTTGCAGTTGACACATGCCTAGAATGAGGAGATGCAGCAAAAATTGGCGGAAACGATGAGTTTTGTTGTAGTTGTGCAAAGTGGTGTTCTGAGATATGGTATACAGATTTACATTAACTATGCGTGAACGGACCCATGCGGCATGTTTTTCACACTAATCACATTTTTGGCAGCCGCCTGCAAGTTGGCGGCATAATCAATAATAAAGTTGACATTTGTTTGCTCATTACATGGTGGTAGTATGTGGTGAGTGTTCAGTAGTCTGCTCATCATCACTGTCAGCGGTGTTCTCCTCCCTCGCATACTGCTATCTATAATTCCGTTTCGAATGGTGGTGGGCTTCTCTTCTTCTATCAAGATGGTGATTTGTCTGTTAGTTTACTTGCTCTTTCTGCGTTTCGCCCGCGCCGCATCGTTTTTGTCTACACACCACGTCGCCCTTCGCTAGACGACTTCGCACCAGTGTTCACAGGCGACCAGACAAGTAGTCAGCCAGTCATGTAAGAGTGAAGAGACGACACGTGAGAACACTGTGTTGTCTATGAGTCAATTAATCAATTACCGAATGGAATGATGAGATTGGATTCTGTCGGTGAAGAGTTGAACGCAGATGAGGTGAGTGCAGTGGATGACGGATAGATAGATAAATAGTCAAGTGAAGGAGAGCCAGTCACCAATGAGGTGAGGATGAGATTATGGATTGTCTGATTGTTTGATTGATTGATGGCTCAGAAGTAGTCTTGAATCGATCACTAATAACACAACCACCAGAATCAGTAGTAGATACACAAGTGATAAATGACATCAACGCTGAGTATTCCAGCTAGAATGTCATGAGGTTACTTGAGGTTGGGAAATCATTATCACCATCAGTAGGAGGATGAGACGGAATCCCTGTACAAGCATGGCAAACATCCTCAGAAACTCCAGAAGTCATTTTGACGCCACCAGCGAAGACTGTGTGCAAGGAATGAAGGAAAGGAAGGAAGGAATGCAGGTTCGTTGAGAATGTAGCTACCGATAGAAATATAGTTTTTTGATATCCGATAGTTTCTTTGTGTGTCGTCTTATTTTATCCGGCTACTTGGTCGATGATTATTGTGTGTGAATATGTGAAATTTCATCTGATTTTATTTTCTGGGATCATAGTTTCTGATTTGATTTTGTTTCATTTTAAATGGCTATCCGAATTATTTCGTTCAGAATATGGGACACTATTGGATACCTTCTTTTTTTTCCTGATGGTACTTCTACGTATGTCTGTTGATTTATTTTGTATTGCATTAATATGAGACGATGCTTTCATCGGATAGGATATGTAATTTTGTTGAGCTATAATTATTTCTATTTAAAAGTGATTTCTACCTTAACTCAGTGTTCTCTTATTCGCATAATCGGAATGTTTTTCATGTCCACCTCTCATCTTGAGCTAGTGTTAATTCCAGCATATCTTTGTTTTCGAGCTAAGTCGAGTTCCTACGAAAAAATTTTTTCATTGACGTTTCTGATGTTATGGAATTGATTTTTTGTGGTAGATGTACTCGCCTACAATGGAAGCAACCCTCTTTCCGCTATCTCATGTTCGATTGGGGTTAACTTGGAAACCAGTAGACAACCAATGGTCAATTCCGAATGAGACAATCTGTATTTTGAGGTGGTTGTGTTCTCTGAGCTGGATAACTGATTTGCGAAGCTCTAATCACTCTACTATGTGACATCTTCAGCGCATACATCAATTTGAATTGAGCTTCTAGTTTTCTCAACGAGTTTATTAATCATGATTGGATTGGTTGTTTTTGTGTGTTTTCACACCTTCTAGGTTACTTGTATTGGAATTGATTGTTTCTTTGACTTGAACTTTGACCATTTGTGTGTGAAGTTTCTTTCTTGTCGATTGAGAAATTTTGTCTATCTCGATGTGTCTACTGGTTGATGATTCACTGTAGTACAAGGCTGGCTTCTAAAAATTCTCTAGCATTTTTGTTGTTTCCTCTCTCTAATATTTTAACGCTGTCCCGGTCGAATTGATGTCCGTGGTTGTCTGTGTGTAGTGATATGAGGGAGTGGATACCATGTCTTTTGACAGCTAGCTTATGTTCGTGGATACGAAGACGAAGGCGACGTCCACTTTGGCCAATGTAGTGTTTTTCGCAGTTGTTACAATTTATTTTGTAGATGATGTTGGTTTTATCTACTTTCACTGTTGAGTCTTTTGGTTGACATAGAATTGAGTGAAGTGAATTTGTTGGTTTGTGTACGACGTCAATTCCTAATGGTTTGAAGAGTCTAGTGGTGATTTCTAAGATATATCTCAAGTGCATCAATAGCACACGTCACATATCGATATCGAGTATCTAATGCACCATATGCATATAGACATGTATTCTTTTCAAAGTATACTGAACTGTATTTTGTATGTTGAACTGTGCACATAGTTGAAGGAATTCATCTTGCTACACTTCGTAATGGAATCCATAAAGGACGAAAAAAGAAAACAGCAAGATCCCACGATAAACGGAAGTATACAGAAAGGAAGAATAGTGACATGGGGAAAATGAGGATTCAATGGACCTTGAAGATAATTAAGAGTTAATGAATGAATGACTTTGATAACTACTTCAAGGTATATGACCTGCAGTCTTCAAAGATTGATTCCTGACGCCCTAAGTACTCCAGTCAGGCAGTCTTTTCTTCCATACGTGGCTCAGATCAACAGTTAATTACTCCTTCTCAACGCATTCCTATGTCAGTTAACATTTCTCTTTGAGAAATGGCTCGCATGAGTAACATATAGCTCAGTCATCTAGAAGGTGAATCGTTTGCGTACTACTGTCCGACTACATGATGAAATTTCCTGGATGTCTAGTGTGAAATTGTGACTAGTGAGACCCACCAAGTGAAATTCTCGCGAATTAAATTGGGTGGCGGTGGCGCTGTATATCACAAATTGGCAGAGGCTTGTACTGAAGAACCATTAGGATACATCCCTGTGTCTGTATAGTCAACATGCACACCTCGTGATCTGTACTTCCTGTGTTCGATACCCGATGGAGTAATGGCCGCGTTCCACTGGAGAGTCCTGAATTACGACGAAACAGTTATTTCGTATTTCCTGGGTTTCAATGTCATCTCATTATCTAACTTGACATCAGCTGATAGGGAATCATAGCAACATCTTCAATCACAGTATGTTGCTATATATGTCTGTAACTTAGACAGTGCTTACATCTTGTCGATTCAGCATAATTTATATTTTTTTAATTAATGAAAAATCCCTATTCAAACATGGATAGAGAGGAGACTAGTAGTTTAGCGAAGAGTCTCTTTTCGGTGAATTCATTTTCACAGCTGTACAATCACAAATATATATGGTTATTTTGAATGTGTGTGTACATTAAATTTGTCAAACGAGAATATAACTAGTAAATTTTTTGGTCGAGTTACGTAATAGAAAATGCTTTCAGAGGAATTGGATGTTGATATAAGAGGGTAGTGACAAAAGTGATGAATTATCACAACCGATTGTTAAGGAAGAGTTACGCAATAACATGAATAGTTTGATGAAAGAGTTGTGCTCAGGGTGAACGTGAGAACAAAACAAAATATGGAATTACGTGAGAGTTTTAAAGAATTAAAGAAGTCTTCATTGGTTAGAAAACGAAGCGAAAAGCAAAAGTCAAGTCAAATCAACAGAGTTTTCACTATAATAGTAGAAGTGGCTGAACAATGTTGTTTTGTATGCGTAGTTCTGGTTCTTCTAACTGAATGGCTAGGGCTTCAGCAATGCAAAACAGACGGAAACGTATTGTCTTTGGCAAGTTGTTTCTCATTTTGTAAATTGCTTTGAAGGAGGCGTTTGTTGAGATGGAACGACCAGTGGTGACGAGATGTTCGATTATTGCACTCCTTATATGGCCACTACTTCCTTTATGCAGCCACGCTGGATAATGTTCTTTGAACCTTTGTGACAGGATACGAGTCGAACGGCCGATGTACCTGACACAACAGCAACAGGTGAAGTAATATATACACATAGAAGTGGTCAGGTGAGAGATCTTGTCCTTTGGGATTCTGCAGATAAGCGGGCGACAGGAGAACACTACTCCCATTGTTTCCACGGAGAAAGTTCTTCTTAAAGAAGTGGAAACTCTCCTCCTGAGGACATCATTGAGCACGTCACCATTGAAGTCGTGGTTCATATAAAGTATCTTTTTCGACATGGATGGCGTCTCCTAATTTTGGATTTTCTGTTTGATGTTTTTGTCTGTGAATCTCGGTGGAAATCGGTTTTGTGTGAAGATTTCTGTCAGGAAGTGAAGTTCTTCTTCCATAGTATCAGAGCTGCAGATGCGTCGAACTGTGTAATAGTTTTGTGTGAATTGAGTTACATGGGTTATAATGTCAACTAAGAATTCATATTTGAGTCAACTGGTATTAAAATACAGTTGTATTGATTAAAAAGGTTAGTCTGCAAGTTAAGAACTCCAATAGAAATGAAACATTGTTTATTTGGAAATATTTGAACTTCCAGGAAGACTTCAATGGGTCAGCACCTTATGAGTATCATGTAATTATTCCAAGTAATAGACATAATTCGTAGTTGAATATGGGGGTATTTAGATTAATTGATTCTCAGTGTTGAGGTATTGACTTGAAAATATTTCAGCGTCATCCTTGACATCGTTATCTGTGCACAAATCAATCCGCCACAAGAAAATATGGTAGGCTTTTACCATATCGATATTGATGGTGTTTTACCCTGCTTCATTCAAACCATACCTATCGTTCGATGGAGTCAGAATACCCCTTTGTAAAGACTACAATGAACACGCTGACAAGCTTGAATAGCATACTGACGGGGCATATATAGTACTGATTACTATCCACTCATTCACTCACTCACTTTTACTGATGATTTCATAAGATTTTTTGGCAAAGTTAAACTTCAGACACCACTAACAACGAATCAGCAAACGACCTTGAACGGACCAATCACATTGAAGAGGCATATATGATGAATGGAAATGTATATTTGTAGAAAAAAGCATAAAATAGAGAATAAAAAAGTTACATGGGATATCTTTCTCGAACATGTGAGTGAAACATCTCCCAGTTTAGCATGGGACTGCCAATGGGGAAGTTACACCATATCCTGTACATATATTCATCCAACTGACCATAAATGAGATCCTTTTGAGATCCATTTATAGCCCTTATCCTATTTTTTAACCTGCCTCAAAATCCTTCAATAGAATTTGTATGTGTCATCGTAACGGGATCCACAAAATCACTTGAATGGTTGACTCTATGATGAATATATCCCAGAGATGACAGTGAATTGTAGCCTTTCCACTCGTCGGTGTGTATAATTGACCCCCACTTAACAAGTCTGGTAATAATAGGGATAAGAGTAGTTGCTTTTCTATCTGCTATCCTTAGGGAGAGAAGCAACCTAGCGAAAAAAGTTCCTACGAAATATTAAAGTTATCAGCTTACTCTCTCTAGCTTCAAACACATAGCACAACGATGAACAAACCCATCAGTTGATTTGGTATAGCTTTTTAAAGTCATGATACCACCACACAAACAAATTCGCTATTTCCGGCGCAACTCAAATCCAGGAAATACTGGAAAACGCTAACATCCTCGAATTGCAACAACAGCTTTGTAAGGTCACGCATTAGAAATGAATCAAGCGCCATAAAACATTGAACTGCGTTCGTGAACCTCATTAGATAATTCGATATCGTTCGTGAATCTCATTGGATAATTCGCTGATTGGTAGTTAGTGGTGTCGAAAGTTTAACTTCGCCGATTTTTTCATTAATATAAACTAAATTCATTTGTTTCAAGTATTTTATATTGTTTATACGAGTTTGACCACAGATTGATACAAGTTAGAGAAGCAGTGAAAACAAGCAGGGAGTATTGGACAGCTGTTTCATCCTAGTATGAGAGTGACATTGATTGGTGGTCGCGCCAAATCACGAATTGGTCGAAGTCAGAATTCATGGGCTGGCCAGTGAATCCAGTCCCAGTGGTTGAATGGTCGTCATCTAGCTTTCCTTGTAACCGGAAGCTTGTAGGTTCGAATGCTGGTGGTGGTTGTGTACTACCGATGATTCCCAAACTAGTGGGATGAAACAGCTGTCCAGTACTCCCTGTGTGTACTTTATCTGGATACTAGTAACTAGTGTGACGTGTCTAGTCGTTTCTTCGGCGCACACTGAATTCTATCAGTCATGTTTTCAATGTGGCTACCATGCCACTAGGGTAGCTCACTATCACGGTTCACATCGATTTGATAATATTAGATAGTTGGACTAGATACGTCACACTAGTTAATAGTGTCAAACAAAGCACCCACTACAGTCCTACAGGAGGTTAATCGCCAGTGAGCCCGAATATCTCAATGGTGATTCGGGTTGGGATCTGAGAAGGGACATGAGTTCCTTCGAGGTTGCAGATACACTTTACTGACTGATCAATACCAACTAGCACGAAACCTAGTTGGAGGGCTTCCTGTGGCCGATTGCCTCCAACTATCTTATATCATCACTCTCTGCTGGTTTCCAATGGTTCTCTAACTGATATCAATCCGTGGTGAAATTCGTATAAAGAAATCTAATCCTTACAAACCAACTGTTGAATATTTTGTTCCTGTTTAGTAACACACAATTTATGTTTTTAAGCACGTGTAACAGATAGTACTCTACTGTCATAAAATTGCATTCCACACACTCATTGAGAAATAGTTAAGTAAATAAATAATGTTTGTTTACATGGCAATAAAACTTTTTTTTATTACGTGACTGCAAATGCTTACCATTATAGACAACTCTGTTTAATCTAGGGCTTATAAATGGTGTCTTAGTATGTTAGTGTGTGTAGGGGGGTGGGGTGTTTTGCTAACGTTTTGTGCTTGTAGACACTATGCTACTCAAGTATGATTTGTACTTATATTCAACTAAAAATTTAGCATAACGTTACTATTTGTTTACCGATTTAGGCTTACAAAGAATTTCCGGTGTAATGAATATAATTTGACAGACATAAAAAAGTGTGTTGCGTACCTGGTTTTATTACTATTTGTAATCTGAAATGATAGTCAAAGAAACGTACGTGACACAGATATACACATATATGTAGGATTGATCGATACTTGAAATGTACTTTTAACAAAAGTATTTACCTAGTCGGTGAAATTTCTTTTGTATCTAGGTAATAAGTTGAATAAAAGGGTGTTTAATTTCTGGTATTTGTTTTGGGAACTACAGGCGACAATAATTGGGGTCGCACTAAATCACAAATTGGTAGAAGTTAGAATTCATGAGCTAGCTATTAAAGGAATCGCGTCCCGGTGGCTGAATGGTCGTCATCGAGCTTGCCTTGTAACCGCGAGGTCCTGGGTTCTAACCCTAACGATGGGTGCATACTGTCCATGATCCCCAAACTAGTTGGATGAAACAGCTGTCCAGTACACCCTGGTGTTTAATGGTCCTCTAACTGATATCAGTTCGTGTCACACTCGTAAAAAAACTAATCATAACAAACCAACTATAAAAAATAATTCAGCCCCAACAAATCTCTTAGTTCAGTCATTATACACTTTCCATTCAAGTATTGATTTGTAGGGATTTTGTTTGGTTTGGTTAGATTTGATACACAGTAGCGACTGGGCTTATTCAGGTAGTTAACCTGGGGTTCTAGGGGGAAGCCGTAACAAATAGGGTACAGCAGGTTGTAGGTGAGGAAAGTTACTCGTCGAAGAGGATATGGTGAAGTGGTGGCTCTATGTCGTGAATTTGCAGAAGTTGGAATTCATGCACTAGCCATTGGATCGGGTCCCAGTGCCTTGTAACCAGAAGGTCCTCGGTTCGAATCCCGATGGGTGCTTACTGATGAAGAGTCCTAAACTATGACGTAAGAAACAGGTGTCTTGCGATACTCCCTGCAGGCTTTCCAATGATTCTTTAACTGATGTCAGCTCCTGATGAAATCCTTCAGCTTTCCATTCAGTCATTATTTTATAACAGGATGATTTGTGGTGCTGATTATTTTTGAAAGAACAATTTATTCCCTGTTGGCGGAGGGTGGGGGAAGGGTTAGAGGCAGATGTTAATACAATGCCATACATTTATGTGTTCTGAAGTGCACGATTTAATTATAGAGCGTTGATTCCTCTTTAAAACAAGATTTTCATAATTAAAATCAATGTAAGACAGTTTTCATAAACCACTGCAGTACGGAAAAAAGAGAACAATAATAAAATACTTCAAAATGAAGATCTTCTTGTTCGGATAATGAAAGCAAATCACATAATTCAGAGAAGAGGCTCTTTTCAGTGAATACATCTTCTCTTGCTGTACGATCGCATTTGTATGCAATTTTTACATGAAAGAGGGTGGTAATAAAGTGATGAGTTGTCACAAACATCATTATTATTCTCTTGGGTTCCAGCTTCAGTAGCATATCTCCACTTTCTTCTATTTTCTACCGTTCTCTTCAGCCGACTGGATCCACGGTTGCCCATAATCTGTGATCTCAGCGTCGCACGATCTCCTCCATGTCTCTTTTTATAGTTGTTTATAAAAATCTTCCTTTTTCTCTTTTTCTGCTTTGTTTGTAGCCCTGTACGTGGCATTTGACAATTGTGACCTTCCTTCCTTTTGATTTGAATCTTGCTATCATAATTCTGCAAGAGAAAATTGGTTCTGATTGCAATAGAGCTTTGGTTGCCACTGGTGGTATCATGATGGTAGGCACTCATTGCCTCAGTGTGCTCGTAGTTGTCTTCTGAGTGACCAGACTGGAGTAGGTTACTGACTCTCCAGTTGGCAATTTTGATAATCCATATCTATTCCAACTGTTCTGGCAAATTACTAGCACTTCTATGCCATATCTTCTTATTTCTTTGGCTACCTGGGCAGCCTTCCCAGCCGGCCTTGTACATTGTACGAAATTCCACGTCCCCATTCTTATTCTTGCTTTCATCGAGAGAAGACACATCGGCTGATTGACTGGATTCCCGAAGTCTTTCACCAGCCCACTGTGTCATTTCGCCTCTCCAATTCAAGCGAAGAATAAGATTGTTATTTGAATTTCTTTATATTTTTAACGTAAGTTTTGTGCGTTGAATCTTGTGTACCAGTTTGATGGATTTTATGGTGTAGGGTCGTTAGCCCCACTCCCAACCCTCCCTCTTTACCCTGGCTTGGAACCGGCTATAAAACTAGCAAGCTGGTAAACTAGGCCAGGTTTTTCACAACACACGGTTGTTAATATTAGTTAATGCACAGAAGAAATTGAACAAGCCTATTGAAGTTAAATAATAATATGGATGATTTAATGGGTAAATTGTAATCAGGATGCACATAGAAATGAAGAGAAATTTGAAATTATGCAAGAATGGATTCTGAACCAAGAATACTCTTTTCGATAACCTACTCTTCATCAGGCTCTGCAGTTATATGTACATTATAGTGAATGAATTAATGAATTAGTGTTATGAACAACAATAATGTTACTTAAATAACATCGAATCAATAATATTATCGATGGATTACAGCTCAATAGCATCAACGTAAAATAAGCTGAATGTCAGAAATGCAAATTAGGAAAGATAATATTACAAATTCATGAGTCTGTACTGAAGGCTGACCAGGGTATTAGTAGTGGCTAGCTGGACTTGCTTCTTCTGCACACAGAGCACTGGTTGTTTGGGGCGAATTGCAATAGCCTCTGCTGTTTGCAGCATGCAGTGCTTCGATGTTTCTGGCAATTTATTAGGCACCCGGTAGATTATAGAGAAGGATTCTTCAACGCTGGCTGGCTTTGTGGGCGGCCGGTTTGGACCAGATGGCCCAATATTGAACTGTTAATGGTTTTCACTACACCTTTACTTAGCCATACTCGGGATGCTCTCGAGTGAGCACGATAAATCAAGTTCCGAGAGCAACGGCCAATATAACTCACTCCACAAGCGCAGTAGAATTGGTTGGTAGATACAATTAGAAGTGGCTAGTGTAGTCTAGGCACTTCATTTTTCATTCGAGTATTCACCATCGGTAGGGTAGAGAATAAGATGCGCAGTTCGCCAGATTTAAAAGTTCTCTGAACTGATTTCCTTAATTTCCTCGTAATTATCTCACTTGGTATATCGCCTTTGAATCGTAGTCATATATAAAGAGGCTTCTTGTTTACAGACAGTGAGTAGTCCTTTTCCGCTTTCTTTGTCATGTGTTTCTTGATAGCTATTTTTGATCAAAATATCGTATACAATGCCTTATTCAATCAATATTGTCCTGTCTTGTTCAGGGTGACTTATTTGAGATGGAATGACAAATATTGTGACAAGTGTTCAAATATCACACTGCTACCTTTTTGCAACCATGTGATGTAGTATTCTTAAACCCTTTTAGACAGGATACTCGTCAAACGACCAATGTACCTGGCTCCACAGCAACAGGTGAATTGATATATGCACACAGAAGTAGTCAGATGCAAGATACTGTCCTTATGGTCCCTGCAAACCACTGGACTACTGAAGGACATTACTCTTCATGTTGCTGAGATGAATATTCTCCTGAGTACAACTCATTCATTAGATTATTCATCTTATTACCTAAATCTAATACGCTTGTTGAACTTCTTTTATGTATTGACTAATATTAACGGGTATGTTTGTTACAACTCATCACTTTTGTTACTACTCTCTTTCATGAAAAGGAGATTGTATATGTGAATGAGTTCTGTGGAAAGAGCCTCTTCGTTGAACTGCTTGTTTTGTTTTCATTAATGTCTGGATGAGGATTATTGATGAATATAATAAAACGGTATGAGTTAGGCGACATTCTTAGGTCAACAGTGTATGAATGATTTTCACCGGAGCATTGTCATGAGGATAAATATGAAGCATTATACACACTTCATAATAATCAGTGTCAGTAATGACTGACTGTACACTTAATTTCATCTGTGTATAACCTAGTTGCGGCTGACATCTTTGATTGAATTTATGCCTTATTATAGCGAATAATGCCTCAAGGTCAAAAGAATGATATTTCATATTTCTGTAAAATTATCCCTTGTTTATATTAGACCAATTTCCCCTCAGGTAGTACAATTTAAGTAGAGATTTTCTCTTGTACAATGAGTGATTAACCCTCTCTTCAAATCCTTCTCTTTCATTACGTCATATTTACTAATCTTCGAGTTTAGCAGACAATTGCTGTATAAAAAGAGAAAGCATTGGTTGTGACAGATTTAAGATTAATGTGGCCTAGAAGTCACTGACTAGTGCTCTATAGGCTGAACTGTGAAACCAAGATGGCAATTACGTTCTTGCCAACCACATTGGAGGGCCCACTCCGTTGCATTCATAAAATGGGGATGGATTGGGTATACATTGAGGAGACAGTTGAATGACATCGCGCACAATGTAGAACATCGGTGGAATGAAATCGCAACGGGAAGCGACGAATGGGTCGTCGGTGTGAGGCTGACACGGAGGAGATCGTGTGGTGATGAGGAAGAGATGAGAGATTATGGTCAATCGTTTCGCTAGCCAGATGAAGAGTACAGCAGAAAATAGAAGGAAGTTGGAGATGTATTGTTGAAGCCCTATGAAGTTCCACTCGGAACCCAAGAGAACAATAATAACACAGAATGATAAAAGTAGATGGGGAATGGTGTTAAATGAACTGTTAAATAAACACTGTAGATCAATGTGAAGAAGACGGATAGGCAGAAACTGAAACAGGTTTATAGTTTACCTATAGTTACATCTGAAAATACCCAAAAATTACCACAGTACTCTACACAGACGCTGAATAAAGCCAGAATGTGATTCGAGAATATCCAAGTTACTAGTTGGTAGATACAGGTTTGTCTTTTGAAAAATAAGACGAGTGTTTTTATAGTCGAAATAAGTAACTTGTTTGAATGTTATAATGCATGTGAACTGAAATAGAATTTTGAGATTATTTATTATCCTCCTCTGATGCGACTGACTGGTGGTGATAATATCTTCCATACATATCTCTGGTATTTGCATTGAGTCATTTCTGTTGCAGAAATCAGCACGCGCTTTTCGACTATTACGCTACATTTTGCTCATTAATAAAAACTCTTATTACTGTAAAATTTTATGCAAAGAGTTTGCGGAAATTATCACAATTATTAACCTTTCGAACACTGAATCCAAAAAATACAATCTTATTGACAGATAATACACATAACCCACTGTTTGGATTTGTGGAATTTTTAAACATAAACACATCTATAATTGTATATATTGTTGGATTTATATGTTCAAGTTGCTCCAAGTCAGTGAGTTTATGGTTAAGATATCATTTTAGTTAACTGTACTGAACTATATTGCATGTTGTCTTATTGTATAGTTGTCGTCGCTTTTTGCCCTTTTTTCTGTGAACTGTTTCCTTTGTTGATGTTGTTCTCATTGTTTGTCCGTTATTTTCTGATTTTGAGGGGAGCAACCCAAAAAGTTGCTTCTCTCTAAACTTTTACTTAATGTAATCATTCTTTTCTCAGGCGTGAGGCTAGCAACCCCACCCTGTAAACAAAATTGCTAAAGAAACTTCAGTATGATGAACCTCCTTGCACCAAAAGAAAAAGTCTGTGTAGGAACATGGAACGTCCGAACTATGTACGAGACTGGGAAAGCTGCCCAGATCGCCAACGAGATGAAAAGATACGGAATACAAGTGCTGGGAATATGTGAGAGCAGATGGAATGGGAGTGGACTCACCAAATTGTCAACGAGTGAGTCAGTGATCTACTCCGGTCACCCAGAAGATAACCACACGCACACCGAGGGTGTGGCTATCATGATGTCACCAACGGCAACGAAAGCCCTGATACAATGGGAGGCGATTTCGTCCAGGATAATGACCGCCAGGTTCAACTCCAAAGGAAGGAAAGTGTCAATCATACAATGTTATGCACCCACAAACAACGCAGACCTCGAAAAGAAAGAAGAATTCTACAGGCAACTACAGGCAACAATGGACAATACTCCAGCTGGCGACATGAAAATACTAATGGGAGACATGAACGCCAAACTGGGACCAGACAATACGGGAAGGGAACTCATCATGGGTAGAGAAGCTCTAGGAGAAATGAATGAAAACGGAGAACTCTTCGCCGACTTCTGCGCCTTCAACGAACTGGTGATTGGTGGCAGTGTATACAAGCACAAAGATATCCACAAGGCTACATGGGTGTCACCAGACGGGCAAACCAAAAACCAAATCGACTTCATCTCAATCTCAAGGAAGTGGAGGCGCAGCCTACTGGACACAAAAGCAAGAAGAGGAGCAGACGTTGGCTCAGACCACTATCTCGTACAAGGGACAATCCAAATCAAATTAAAAGCTTTCAGGGAATCAGGAGATGCAGATAGACCACAAGCCAAGTTCAACACTCAAAAGCTGAAGGACCAGGCTACAAAGGACATCTTCATTGCAAGCATAAAGGACAAAGCTGAGATACAAATCAACACCAGCGAAAAGGTCAGCGTCGAAAAGCACTGGAACAACTTGAAAACGGTGTGGAGCCAAACCTGCATAGAAATTCTAGGCAGAAAAAAGAGACAGGACAAACAGTGGCTCACTACGGACACTTGGAAACTAATAGAAGAGAGAAGGACAGTGAAGCAAAAGATTATCCAGTGCACTGACGAGCAACAAAAACAGGAGTTGAATGCAAGCTACAATACACTGAACAAAAGAGTGAAGAAGAGTGCCAGGGAAGACAAAAGAAAATATTATGAAACCATGGCAAACGAAGCAGAACAAGCTGCAGGCAAAGGAGACCTCGCCACACTCTACCAAACAACTAGGAACCTTTCGGGCAAACGTTCGACACAGATTAAGCCAATAAAGGACGACAATGGAAAGTCAATCACCAAAGAGGTGGAACAGAGAAAGCACTGGGTTGAACACTTCAAAAGACTTCTAAATCGTCCGCCACCTACAACACGTCCAGCAATACCAACAACGGAAGCAGAACTACCAGTGAACACTGACCCCCCGACGAAATCAGAAGTCCTGAATGCAATCAAGATGCTTAAAGCTGGGAAAACACCGGGACCAGATGGAATCCCAGCAGAGGCTTTGAAAATAGACCCAGAGACAACAGCGGACTTGATGACACCACTGCTGGAGAAGGTGTGGAAAGAGGGCAAAGTACCCGAGGATTGGAAGAACGGATACTTATTCAAACTTCCAAAGAAAGGAGACTTAAGTCAATGTAAAAACTGGCGTGGAATTATGCTTCTGTCCATTCCAAGCAAGATACTAAGTCGCATCATCCTGGAGAGAATCAAACAAGCCCTGGATGAAAAACTTCGTCCGGAACAGGCCGGATTCAGGAGAAACAAATCATGTATTGATCAAATCGCCACTCTACGGATCATCATTGAACAAAGCTTGGAATGGCAGTCACCTCTCTATCTCAACTTCATCGACTTTGAAAAGGCCTTCGACAGCGTCGATCGAGAGGTCATTTGGAAACTACTTCGCTACTACGGGGTCCCATCGACAATTATACACCTCATCCAACAGTTATACGACAATGCTGCATGCCAAGTAATCCACAACGGGAAACTTACGGAAGCCTTCGAAGTGAGGACGGGAGTGAGGCAAGGCTGTCTACTATCACCAATGATCTTCCTGATTGCAATTGATTGGATAATGCGACAGACAACGGCAACCAACGAGGGAACAGGCATAAAATGGACTGACACAAAAGACTTGGAGGATCTGGATTTCGCCGATGATATATGTCTGATTTCCCATAAACTGGAAGATATGCAAGTGAAAAGTAACAAGTTGGCAGAAGAAGCATCAAAGATAGGACTTCACGTGAACATAGATAAAACAGAGATGATGAAGATTCCTAGCCAACATCAACAACACCAACAGACCACAATAAGCATAAATGGGAAGAACCTGAAAGAAACAACCTCCTTCACCTACCTGGGAAGCATCGTCTCAACTACAGGCGGAACTGACGAGGACATCAAAGCCAGAATCGGAAAAGCAAGACAAGCTTTCATTACTCTCAAATCTGTGTGGAGGTCAACAGCACTCAGCATCAAAAATAAGATCCGGATTTTCAACTCCAATGTGAAGTCAGTGCTACTATACGGATCAGAGACTTGGCGAGTCATAAAGAGCATCTCAAACAAACTTCAAACCTTCATTAACAGCTGTCTCCGCTCAATACTCAAGATCAGATGGCCAGAAAAGATCAGCAACAGGGATCTCTGGGAGCGAACCAATCAGGAACCGATTGTGAAACAAATAGGCAGGAAGAAATGGAGATGGATTGGCCATACGCTGAGGAAACCATCAAGTGACATCACTAGACAAGCCCTCGAGTGGAACCCGAAAGGGAGGCGGCGAGTTGGTCGTCACGAGGGTGACTTGGAGGAGGTCATGCGAGGAGGAGATGAAAGCATGTGGACAGACCTGGAGCAGGGTGAAAAAGTTGTCAGAAAACCGAAGTCAATGGAGGTGCGCAGCTGAAGCCCTATGTTCCTCTAGGAACTAAAGGATACAATAATAATAATAATAATCAACAGAGAGGAAGAAAAACTTTGATAGCAGCAGACTTATGACGTAACTTAAAAGTTGTATGTTACATATTATTGGCTCACTGTTGACTGTCCTTACTTTCACCTAGTGAAGAATATAGTCACCCAACTAATCCTAAAACAGTCAAACTCTTTCTTTATCCATGATAAAAACTCAATGTTGTCCATTAGACAAGTAAAATCGAGGGATATAATTTAAAATTACTCTCTCTTAATCCCCCTACCACAGTGCACTGATTTACTATTGTTTTACCTAACAATAACAATACCACATAGAGTTATTCCACTCACTTTAATTCTCGCTTTGTAGTCTATGGTCCCTTTGTTTTCATTTTGTATGCCTTCTCTTTTGTTAAATTTTACTTTGATTTACGAATTTCAGGTTAGGCTGTATAACAAGATGTCATAAATATAATGCCTGACTGTCATTATCCATTAATATGAATTGTATAGAGAGAAACGCTAGATAAATACTTCAATTCCGATTCTTATAAGACTAGAGAGAGGTTTTTGTTCTTAACACACTTGCTTCCGTTACTACAGTTACTTCAGTGTTAAGTACGGTAAGTGTACTTTGAGATTAAAAGTCAGGGAAGGCAAAACAAATGTAGAGGTTTCTCACTGATACAAGTGCGACATATCAGCAGTATGTATATACATAATATGACACATAACCAGTTAGTGTTCTGAGCCGGAAGTTTTAACTGTTTCTTTCCCGACACCACTTTTATCCTCCAAATATTAAAATAAACTGTCTTTATTTAAAATGTGTCACTATTTAGTAGTGTTCATTGCAGACTTGAACAGTATATAGTAGAAAAGTAAAGAAGAGAACTATTTCCTAAAAAGTTTTATGCATAAACCACACTTACGTATCCATGTCTGGGTGTGTACAGTAGGATATTCAAAAGATACTTTCAAGTCGGTGATATAATGAGAGTATAGATTTTAAATAAACAATGGTTTAGGAATATAGAAACTTTTCTAATAGTTGGTTTGTAAGGATTAGATGTGTTTTTGGCGAGTTTGACCATGGATTGATAACAGTTAGAGAACCGTCTGAAAACAAGCAGGAAGTACTGGACAACCAGCTGTTTCATCCCACTAGTTTGGGAATCATCGGCAGTACGCATCCACCGCCGCGGTTAGAACCCAGGAACTTCCGGTTACAAGGAAAGCTCGATGAAGACCATTCAGCCACTGGGACCTGATTCAATGGCTCATGAATTCTGACTTCTTAATATGGGTGTAAAACTTGGGCACTGTGGTAGTAAGTAATTCCATATTAGTTTATTTATTCGATGTATCACACAATGAAGAAACAGTATTATTTACTGGATGACAATGTTTCGAACAAAATTTATTGTTCATAATTATATCAATTATAACCACGCGACTTCGAAACTTGGGTTTTATAGTTTTCTTCGTCTTCTGCTATTTGTCGTAGGCATAGTAGAATTTTCCAGATATCTGGGACAGGTATTGAATCGTTCCTATTACAAGTGTTTGCAGTTGACTGGATAACTGCGCACACGTGTAATAGGAATGATTCAACACCTGTCCACTAGGACGTCTGGAAAATTCTACTATCCCTACAACGAATACGAAAGAACAAAGAGAGCTATAAAACGAAAGTTTAGAAGTTGTGGGATTATAACTGATATCATTATGAACAATGAATTGTGTTCGAAATATCATCCAGTGAATAATGCTGTTTCACTGTGTGATACATCGAATAAATAAAGGAATATAGAATTCTAACTTCTACCAGTTCGTGATTTAGCGCAACTCCAGCCTTACAAACTAACTATAGAAAATTAATCTGATGCTCGCTAGTGACTTGTTACAGGATGGAGTTTCCTGGAGTTCTAGTGAGAAGTCATGACGAGTGAGGTTCGTCCAGTCACGTGTCAGTTTGGATGTCCCACTGACGAAATTGGTTGGGGTCGCGCTACATCACGAATTGGTAGAAGTTAGAATTCATGGGCTGGCCATTGGTGAATCGGTTCCCAGTGTCTGAATGGTATACGAGCTGGGTGGCCTTGTAATCGGAAGGTCCTGGGTTCTGACCTGGGTGGTGGGTGCGTACTGCCGATGATTCGTAAATATTGTGACCGCCTAGAAAAATAGTTGGGTGCTAGTAAAATCATAATTTAACCCAATATACATGCTTCCCGGTTTCAGAGAATGCCTTAAAACATAACCCAAAGAGAAGAGATGTTAAGTTTTTAATCATGACAAAAATCCACTCCAGAGAGTGAGCACTTGAGACATTGGATGACACTAGGCGCATTGGAACCTTATTATTACTATTCCCATTGGCATATAGGAATTCAACATCTTTTGCTGGATCCACCACAACCAACAATCTTCTGTCTCTTCCTCACACGATTCACTCAATAACAAACTTGGATAGTGACTCGTCATTTATCATTAATAGACTTCCACTAGACGTCTCACAACGGTCTCCTCAGAACGGGTCCGATCCATCTTCATTTCTTTCTATATAATTGTTCAGAGATGGGTTATTGGTTGGTTCGTTCCAAGCGGTGCTTGTTGTTTGTCTTTATTGGTCATCTGATATTCAGCATGAAGGATAGGAAGGCAAATGTTGATGAAAATATGCAACTTGTTGGGAATAACTTTGGTGACGCGTCAAGTAACTCAACCAAGCAGAAGAAATTAAATAAAATTATTGTTCGAAAACGGAATACTGCAGCGAAATTTCACACTGATTACAAAATCAAAACAACAACCTTGCATTTCCGAATATTACCAGGCTTCACGTAGAAATCCGCGGAGAAAGCTAATGAAATACTACAGTTTGGAAAACAGCAAAAAAATTTCTACAAATACTCAAATTATCATCAGAGGGTTGGAGATGAAACTTGGCATAAAGTTAACACATCAGTGAGCTAAAATAGCAACCGAAGTGTGTAAAGAAAAACAACCTGAATCAATTCTGTGACATCACAAATAAAATATACAAGAAGTCAAGGTTTTCTCGAGGTTTCATGTCGTAAAAACATACAACCATCGACTCAATCCTCAACAGACACAACGCCACAGCATATTCAATCATACAGTCCAACAAAGTGAAGATCATCAGTGACAGTAGGCTGTCCGTCTTACACCCATCATCGTAACAAACGCCCCGATGTGATTTAATTTGTCACTTACTTGGCAGGTAGCATGTAGTCTTGTAGTCATTGAATGAAGTTTATAAGGGTTGGCTAAACTGCAATCACTATTGTCGAAACAGTTGACATATCACTTCACGGTCGACACTATCGAAGCCCTCTCAAAAGTCAATGAATTTGGGGTGAGGAATTGACGAACATTCTATGATGTCTTTGTTCCCTAATGATGGTGTGCAGTGCTGCAGTTTGGTCGACGAGTGATTTCTTGTTTTTCCTGAATCTAGGCTGTTCCAGATGACCTTTCCCGTCAACGGTATATTTCTGTATAGGTGTTTCACATAGAGTGGACAAGAGCATGACTCTATAAAAGTTGTTCCAAAGGTATAATTCAGCTATCCCTGTGAAATTAACATTCCTTCCAATAGGAAAATATATATCCTCAGCTAAACTGCATTCCTTCCTTCCTTTCCTTCATTCCTTGCACACAGTCTTCGCTGGTGGCGTCAAAATGACTTCTGGAGTTTCTGAGGATGTTTGCCATGCTTGTACAGGGATTCCGTCTCATCCTCCTACTGATGGTGATAATGATTTCCCAACCTCAAGTAACCTCATGACATTCTAGCTGGAATACTCAGCGTTGATGTCATTTATCACTTGTGTATCTACTACTGATTCTGGTGGTTGTGTTATTAGTGATCGATTCACGACTACTTCTGAGCCATCAATCAATCAAACAATCAGACAATCCATAATCTCATCCTCACCTCATTGGTGACTGGCTCTCCTTCACTTGACTATTTATCTATCTATCCGTCATCCACTGCACTCACCTCATCTGCGTTCAACTCTTCACCGACAGAATCCAATCTCATCATTCCATTCGGTAATTGATTAATTGACTCATAGACAACACAGTGTTCTCACGTGTCGTCTCTTCACTCTTACATGACTGGCTGACTACTTGTCTGGTCGCCTGTGAACACTGGTGCGAAGTCGTCTAGCGAAGGGCGACGTGGTGTGTAGACAAAAACGATGCGGCGCGGGCGAAACGCAGAAAGAGCAAGTAAACTAACAGACAAATCACCATCTTGATAGAAGAAGAGAAGCCCACCACCATTCGAAACGGAATTATAGATAGCAGTATGCGAGGGAGGAGAACACCGCTGACAGTGATGATGAGCAGACTACTGAACACTCACCACATACTACCACCATGTAATGAGCAAATAAATGTCAACTTTATTATTGATTATGCCGCCAACTTGCAGGCAGCTGCAAAAAATCTAAATGAAGTAGGGAAGTTTGCCTCATGGGTCCGTTCACGCATAGTTAATGTAAATCTGTATACCATATCTCAGAACACCACTTTGCACAACTACAACAAAACTCATCGTTTCCGCCAATTTTTGCTGCATCTCCTCATTCTAGGCATGTGTCAACTGCAAAAATCACATTAATCACGCCAATCACTGCAGTTCTACGTCAACTTCAACGATATTTCATAAAACAGACACTCACGTTTTATACTACTGAAATTTCATTTCAGCGACTCAATAATATACGTTGAAATGACGTGCACAACGTCTTTCCGATTAATAATAATGATAATATTGACAGCTTTATTCGAAACATTCTTTGTGGTACAGGTATCGATTGTGTTCAAGGTAAAAATAACAGTAAATCATGTTCACCTGTACAAAATATGCATGTTTATATTCCTGTAAACACCCATGAACCTTGATAATAACGGCACAGTTTCAGTATACTCGTCAGTCACACAGCTGTTTCAGTCTACACTTTGCACAATTCCAGTAATATACAACACGAGAATTTCATTGTGGGTCACCAGTTCCACTCTCTCCTTCATCTCTCATTCCATTTGTCCAGATTCGTACTCTCATTTACTACTGGATATAATATGCGCTCATTTCAAAATTCAACGTAACATGTGTTTTACTCGTTGCCTTTATACACTGGTCAGCTTCTTCTTTTGTCGAGATATATGTACCGTTAAGCATAGAAAATAACCAGGTGGAGTAGAAGTCTATTTTGGCAGTGAAGGATCCTAGGAATTCACTCTTAATCGGTTCATTTATTCTTTGTCGGCCGAAGTGTTGATTTGATGTCAACAACTACTTCCTTTTGAATTCCAATTAATCAGGAATAGATTCTCCGTTAAGGATACAAATGGACTGAGTCACTATGTTAAATCACACGATCTTTTCCTCTTATACATTCTTATCAGGATCCTCCATGAATCGAATGAATTGAGCTGTCTCGTGCTCCATGGGCCTTCAATGGTGCTTCCGACTGTAGTCAATTTGTGACAAAATTAATCCTGGAATCAATACCATTTTTAATTTAGAGAAGTCTCAAAATAAGTCTTAGGAAATATGGCTGTCATACAGCTTTTACTCATGGTTGATATCTGTGTAAGTCAGAATCCTAAGCGTGGGAAAATGGATATGATTTTGAATAGGCTTAGAGAATTTCGCGATGTTGATTCCTGGAGGAATTAGTGACATCGAACGCCAGTAATATCCCTCACGTGAAATGCACAATTCTTATCAGGAGGCAGTACCCAGAGTTATGAGTGTTTGCAAACCAAATTCAGTGCAGAAAACATATCAGTGTTTTTTGTTTTGGTTTACAGCTTGATTCCACACCGTATTTTTGGTACAAGTATGGAATTTTCAGCGTGGATATCGGTAGCCCATGCCTCGAGAGTAGCCCGATGAAATGTATGAGAACCGAGAATCGCCCAATAGACTTCTACGCCTTTAATGAAGTGGTGATTGGAAGGAGTGAGTGAGTGAGTGAGTGAAATGCAAGCACAAGAATATCTACAAACAGACTTTGTTTCACCAGATGCTCACAGTGAATAGACACTATCTGAATTCAAGAGTGTGGGGATGCCGTCTGTTGAGAGTAAGACTGAGTTATTATCTTTATTATTATTATTATCCCTCACCTGTTTTCCGAGTGAAATATGGGGCTTCATCAACACCCCTCTCCCGTGTTTTACTGTCTTCCTTCCTGTGATTTTAGGATGGCTAGATGGCAATTCAGAGGGTTTTACTTCCCCTTAGCTTGATCACCTCTACTGCGCCATCTGAAAACAATCAGGTAGTTCCCATCGAAGTATGTCCTTCTGTTGTATATCATCTTCCCTGTCTCCTTGGAAAGCCATTTCTCGCCCAACCACTTCTGCTTAACCGTGATGTCTGTACAGGTTTGTCTCCACGTTGCTTTCAAATAAATTCTAGTGTTGTTTTTCGAGAAAAGTTTCCTCGGTGATCGTGTTAAATCAATGCCTGTAACTTTTACACGCATACATGAATGCACACTTTTCGAGTGCTTCATTTAAAAATGATGGATTCCCTTCATCATCATCATCATCATCATCATCAGGGGCAAACAGCATCCCACAAAATAATCAATGCAAACATCGACAAAAAACGCCAGCAAAGCAACGAAGATAAAATCAAACATTATTACAAATAACACACCAGCGGAAAACAAAAACGGCGATCGAATTCGAGTTATTGCAAGATGAAAATCAAAAAGATAAAAAAAGGGGCATCGAAATCAAGTTTTTGATGTGTTTCCTGAATATCAAACATGGTACAAACAGCACACGAATAGAAATGGCCATAGTCTGACAGTTTCTTAATCAAATGAGCGGGAATGGAACTCCTAACAGACTTCTATGGTTTTAACCACATAGAGAATGCACGAAGCTCTTACAAGAACGAGGAAATCTACAAGGAGATGTTGGTTTTACCGGATGGACACACTGAATATCAACTAGACATCACATGAATCGTAAAAGGCTGCAGTTACAGCTACAGTCTACTGGAATCAAAAGCAAGAAGAGAAGCCTATGAAGTTACATGCTACCACCCGGCATAGTAAACGACGGATATCTCCATAAAAGTGTCTGAAGTAGCTGGTGATAGACGAGGGTGGAATTTCATGAGTGAGAAACTTAAGGAAAAATATACAACGCATACATATTTAATGCACCCATGATGTTGAAGTCAGAGGCGTTAATTCAACAAGATCACAGAGGGAAAGCTACTCTGAAGACGACAGAAATTCTCTGAGTACTAAGTGCAAGATAGCATGTATCAGTAGTTTAGAAAACAGGAAAACAGGCAAAAAAAGCAATGGCCCTACACAGAAAGCTGTTATGCGATAGAGAAATAAATGTTATTCAACATATATATAGATGAGTCGCTGAAATGAAATTTCAGTAGTATATAACGTGAGTGTCTGTTTTATGAAATATCGTTGAAGTTGACGTAGAACTGCAGTGATTGGCGTGATTAATGTGATTTTTGCAGTTGACACATGCCTAGAATGAGGAGATGCAGCAAAAATTGGCGGAAACGATGAGTTTTGTTGTAGTTGTGCAAAGTGGTGTTCTGAGATATGGTATACAGATTTACATTAACTATGCGTGAACGGACCCATGCGGCAAACTTCCCACTTCATTTAGATTTTTTGCAGCCGCCTGCAAGTTGGCGGCATAATCAATAATAAAGTTGACTTTTATTTGCTCATTACATGGTGGTAGTATGTGGTGAGTGTTCAGTAGTCTGCTCATCATCACTGTCAGCGGTGTTCTCCTCCCTCGCATACTACTGCCTATTATTCCGTTTCGAATGGTGGTGGGCTTCTCTTCTTCTATCAAGATGGTGATTTGTCTGTTAGTTTACTTGCTCTTTCTGCGTTTCGCCCGCGCCGCATCGTTTTTGTCTACACACCACGTCGCCCTTCGCTAGACGACTTCGCACCAGTGTTCACAGGCGACCAGACAAGTAGTCAGCCAGTCATGTAAGAGTGAAGAGACGACACGTGAGAACACTGTGTTGTCTATGAGTCAATTAATCAATTACCGAATGGAATGATGAGATTGGATTCTGTCGGTGAAGAGTTGAACGCAGATGAGGTGAGTGCAGTGGATGACGGATAGATAGATAAATAGTCAAGTGAAGGAGAGCCAGTCACCAATGAGGTGAGAATGAGATTATGGATTGTCTGATTGTTTGATTGATTGATGGCTCAGAAGTAGTCTTGAATCGATCACTAATAACACAACCACCAGAATCAGTAGTAGATACACAAGTGATAAATGACATCAACGCTGAGTATTCCAGCTAGAATGTCATGAGGTTACTTGAGGTTGGGAAATCATTATCACCATCAGTAGGAGGATGAGACGGAATCCCTGTACAAGCATGGCAAACATCCTCAGAAACTCCAGAAGTCATTTTGACGCCACCAGCGAAGACTGTGTGCAAGGAATGAAGGAAAGGAAGGATGGAGTGTAGGTTCGTTGAGAATGTAGCTACCGATAGAAACGAAGTTTGTTGATATCCGACTGTTATTTTCGTTTTTAGTTGAAGTTTCTTTGTGTGTCGTCTTATTTTACCCGGCTACTTGGTCGATGATTATTGTGTGTGAATATGTGAAATTTCATCTGATTTTATTTTCTGGGATCATAGTTTCTGATTTGACTTTATTTCATTTTAAATGGCTATCCGAATTGTTTCGTTCAGAATATGGGACACTATTGGATACCTTCTTTTTTTCCTGATGGTACTTCTACGTATGTCTGTTGATTTTTGTTTGTATTGCATCAATATGAGACGATGCTTTCATCGGATAGGATATGTAATTTTGTTGAGCTATAATTATTTCCATTTAAAAGTGATTTCTACCTTAACTCAGTGTTCTCTTATTCGCATAATCGGAATGTTTTTCATATCCGCCTCTCATCTTGAGCTAGTGTTAATTCCAGCATATCTTTGTTTTCGAGCTAAGTCGAGTTCCTACGAAAAAATTTTTTCATTGACGTTTCTGATGTTATGGAATTGAATTTTTGTGGTAGATGTACTCGCCTACAATGGAAGCAACCCTCTTTCCGCTATCTCATGTTCGATTGGGGTTAACTTGGAAACCAGTAAACAACCAATGGTCAATTCCGAATGAGACAATCTGTATTTTGAGGTGGTTGTGTTCTCTGAGCTGGATAGCTGATTTGCGAAGCTTTAATCACCCTACTATGTGACATCTTCAGCGCATACATCAATTTGAATTGAGCTTCTAGATTTCTCAACGAGTTTATTAATCATGATTGGATTGGTTGTTTTTGTGTGTTTTCACACCTTCTAGGTTACTTGTATTGGAATTGATTGTTTCTTTGACTTGAACTTTGACCCTTTGTGTGTGAAGTTTCTTTCTTGTCGATTGAGAAATTTTGTCTATCTCGATGTGTCTACTGGTTGATGATTCACTGTAGTACCAGGCTGGCTTCTAAAAATTCTCTAGCATTCTTGTTGTTTGCTCTCTCTAATATTTGAACGTTGTCCCAGTCGAATTGATGTCCGTGGTTGTCTGTGTGTAGTGATATGAGGGAGTGGATACCATGTCTTTTGACAGCTAGCATATGTTCGTGGATACGAAGACGAAGGCGACGTCCACTTTGGCCAATGTAGTGTTTTTCGCAGTTGTTAGAATTTATTTTGTAGATGATGTTGGTTTTATCTACTTTCACTGTTGAGTCTTTTGGTTGACATAGAATTGAGTGAAGTGAATTTGTTGGTTTGTGTACGACGTCAATTCCTAATGGTTTGAAGAGTCTAGTGGTGATTTCTAAGATATATCTCAAGTGCATCAATAGCACACGTCACATATCGATATCGAGTATCTAATACACCATATGCATATAGACATGTATTCTTTTCAAAGTATACTGAACTGTATTTTGCATGTTGATCTGTGCACATAGTTGAAGGAATTCATCTTGCTACACTTCGTAATGGAATCCATAAAGGACGAAAAAAGAAAACAGCAAGATCCCACGATAAACGGAAGTATACAGAAAGGAAGAATAGTGACATGGGGAAAATGAGGATTCAATGGACCTTGAAGATAATTAAGAGTTAATGAATGAATGACTTTGATAACTACTTCAAGGTATATGACCTGCAGTCTTCAAAGATTGATTCCTAACGCCCTGAGTACTTCAGTCAGGCAGTCTTTTCCTCCATACGTGGCTCAGATCAACAGTTAATTACTCCTTCTCAACGCATTCCTATGTCAGTTAACATTTCTCTTTGAGAAATGGCTCGCATGAGTAACATATAGCTCAGTCATCTAGAAGGTGAATCGTTTGCGCACTACTGTCCGACTACATGATGAAATTTCCTGGATGTCTAGTGTGAAATTGTGACTAGTGAGACCCACCAAGTGAAATTCTCGCGAATGAAATTGGGTGGCGGTGGCGGTGGCGCTGTATATCACAAATTGGCAGAGGCTTGTACTGAAGAACTGTTATAACTGTAGGGAATTAGATGAAGACGTTTTCACCTTATTCTGTCTGCGCCTGAACTAATCTGTCTATCTGCTCGTCGTACCTTCCGACTTGGTAAAGCACGCAAATATCAAAAGACAAAGGCTGGACTGTGACTGTGTATTGAGGTGCAACAACGATAAAGAAAGCCATGGTATTTATACATTTTACAACAATATGGACAGCTAACAGCATTTGAAATAATTGACCTTAATAGCCAATAACAAAGTGCGTGAGAGATGCTAATATACCATATGTGCGAAATTGACAGTCAGTAACAAAATGTGTGGGAATGATAATATAACATATACACAAAATTAGCAGTCAATACCAAAATGTGTGAGAATGATAACATACCATATATGCAAGTTTAAACAGTCAATACCAAAATATGTGGGATCCTATCACCTCCCCCCGTAAAGAGTGTAGGACTTGCTTTTTGGATCTATTTGAAAAGGTTTCGGAGCTCTTCTTTGTCGAGTTGACCTTTGCGTGGTACTGGATAGAGCGTGATCTGTGTGTCTGCCACATAACTGTCCTTTTTCATTCGTACGATAATGCAGCAAGAATTTATCCAAAATTTTTTCTGTTGTTCCCTCCCCCTTCGCTTTTGCGTAAGCACGCTTAAAGGTGTCGACGAAACGTTCAGTAATAGTTGACGTAGGTGGGACACTGTTGCAATTGATGTGGCAGAATGCATAGGAAATATCTCTGGCCATTTGGAAAACGCGTCGACACATATTAAGAAATGCATACTATTGAACGGTCCAGCGAAGTCAACATGAACACGGGACCATGGTTTGTCCGGTCGTGGCCAGGAACATAGTTCTGTCTTGCGTGGACACTTTGATGCTTGAGCACATTTACTACACTTGCGAACGAGGTCTTCGATATGGTCATCGATGTTGGGCCAGTAAACATAACTGCGAGCGATCGCCTTCATTCTCCCAACACCAGGATGTGATATATGAAGCTGCCGAAGCACATGGTCACGAAGATTAGCTGGAACGACAACACGATCAGCAAACATTATGCATCCATTAACGATGGATAGGGATTTGCGTCGCTGGTAAAACTGTTTTAAAACATTTGAATGAACATGTGGAGGCCAGCCAAATCGGATGAACTTTGATACTTGCTGTAAAACTGGATCACGCAGTGTGTGTCTGGCAACCTCAACTGCAGTCACCGGAAGATCGTCCAGAGAGATAGACATTATAATTGGGTTGTAATTAACACAGTCAAAAATGTTATATAGTTGCGCTGAACAGAATAAAAACTGTCGTCGTTGCGTGCTATAACTGCGATGAATTAAAGTAAATCCCCGTTCGCCAATTTGTTATATCTTGCTCTGTCTGCGCCTGAACTTATATGTTATATAGTTGCGCTGAACAGAATAAAAACTGTCGTCGTTGCGTGCTATAACTGCAATGAATTTAAGTAAATCCCCGTCACCAATTGTTATATCTTGCTCTGTCTGCGCCTGAACTTATATGTTATATAGTTGCGCTGAACAGAATAAAAACTGTCGTCGTTGCGTGCTATAACTGCAATGAATTTAAGTAAATCCCCGTCACCAATTGTTATATCTTCACTGAATTAAGGTAAAACCCCGTCGCCAATTTGTTATATCTGTAGGGGATTGAATGATAGACGTTTTCACCTTATTCTGTCTGCGCCTGAACTAATCTGTCTATCTGCTCGTCGTACCTTCCGACTTGGTAAAGCACGCAAATATCAAAAGACAAAGGCTGGACTGTGACTGTGTATTGAGGTGCAACAACGATAAAGAAAACCATGGTATTTATACAGTTTACAACAATATGGACAGCTAACAGCATTTGAAATAATTTATCTTAATAGCCAATAACAAAGTGCGTGAGAGATGCTAATATACCATATGTGCGAAGTTGACAGTCAGTAACAAAATGTGTGGGAATGATAATATAACATATATACAAAATTAGCAGTCACTACCAGAATGCGTGAGAATGATAATATACAAAATTAGCAGTCAATACCAAAATGTGTGAGAATGATAACATACCATATATGCAAGTTTAAACAGTCAATACCAAAATATGTGGGATCCTATCAAGAACCATTAGGATACGTCCCTGTGTCTGTATAGTCAACATGCACACCTCGTGATCTGTACTTCCTGTGTTCGATACCCGATGGAGTAATGGCCGCGTTCCACTGGAGAGTCCTGAATTACGATGGAACAGTTATTTCGTATTTCCTGGGTTTCAATGTCATCTCATTATTTAACTTGACATCAGCTGATAGGGAATCATAGCAACATCTTCAATCACAGTATGTTGCTATATATGTCTGTAACTTAGACAGTGCTTACTTCTTGTCGATTCAGCATAATTTATATTTTTTTAATTAATGGAAAATCCCTATTCAAACATGGATAGAGAGGAGACTAGTAGTTTAGCGAAGAGTCTCTTTTCGGTGAATTCATTTTCACAGCTGTACAATCACAAATACATATGGTTATTTTGAATGTGTGTGTACATTAAATTTGTCAAACGAGAATATAACTAGTAAATTTTTTGGTCGAGTTACGTAATAGAAAATGCTTTCAGAGGAATTGGATGTTGATATAAGAGGGTAGTAACAAAAGTGATGAATTGTCACAACCGATTGTTAAGGAAGAGTTACGCAATAACATGAATAGTTTGATGAAATAGTTGTGCTCAGGGTGAACGTGAGAACAAAACAAAATATGGAATTACGTGAGAGTTTTAAAGAATTAAAGAAGTCTTAATTAGTTAGAAAACGAAGCGAAAAGCAAAAGTCAAGTCAGATCAACAGAGTTGTCACTATAATAGTAGAAGTGGCTGAACAATGTTCTTTTGTATGCGTAGTTCTGGTTCTTCTAACTGAATGGCTAGGGCTTCAGCAATGCAAAACAGACGGAAACGTATTGTCTTTGGCAAGTTGTTCCTCATTTTGTAAATTGCTTTGAAGGAGGCGTTTGTTGAGATGGAACGACCAGTGGTGACGAGATGTTCGATTATTGCACTCCTTATATGGCCACTGCTTCCTTTCTGCAGCCACGCTGGATAATGTTCTTTGAACCTTTGTGACAGGATATGAGTCGAACGACCGATGTACCTGACACAACAGCAACAGGTGAAGTAATATATACACATAGAAGTGGTCAGGTGAGAGATCTTGTCCTTTGGGATTCTGCAGATAAGCGGGCGACTGGAGAACACTACTCCCATTGTTTCCACGGAGAAAGTTCTTCTTAAAGAAGTGGAAACTCTCCTCGTGAGGACATCATTGAGCATGTCACCATTGAAGTCGTGGTTCATATAAAGTATCTTTTTTGACATGGATGGCGTCTCCTAATCTTGGATTTTCTGTTCGATGTTTTTGTCTGTGAATCTCGGTGGAAATCGGTTTTGTGTGAAGATTTCTGTCAGGAAGTGAAGTTCTTCTTCCATAGTATCAGAGCTGCAGATGCGTCGGACTGTGGAATAGTTTTATGTGAATTGAGTTACATGGGTTATAATGTCAACTAGGAATTCATATTTGAGTCAACTGGTATTTAAATACAGTCGTATTGGTTAAAAAGGTTAGTCTGCAAGTTAAGAACTCCAATAGAAATGAAACATTGTTTATTTGTAAATATTTGAACTTCCAGGAAGACTTCAATGGGTCAGCACCTTATGAGTATCATGTAATTATTCCAAGTAATAGACATAATTCGTAGTTGAATATAGGGGTATTTAGATTAATTGATTCTCAGTGTTGGGGTACTGACTTGAAAATATTTCAGCGTCATCCTTGACATCGTTATCTGTGCACAAATCAATCCGCCACAAGAAAATATGGTAGGCTTTTACCATATCGATATTGATGGTGTTTTACCCTGCTTCATTCAAACCATACCTATCGTTCGATGGAGTCAGAATACCCCTTTGTAAAGACTACAATGAACACGCTGACAAGCTTGAATAGCATACTGACGGGGCATATATAGTACTGATTACTATCCACTCATTCACTCACTCACTTTTACTGATGATTTCATAAGATTTTTTCATTAATATAAACTAAATTCATTTGTTTCAAGTATTTTATATTGTTTATACGAGTTTGACCACAGATTGATACAAGTTAGAGAAGCAGTGAAAACAAGCGGGGAGTATTGGACAGCTGTTTCATCCTAGTATGAGAGTGACATTGATTGGTGGTCGCGCCAAATCACGAATTGGTCGAAGTCAGAATTCATGGGCTGGCCAGTGAATCCAGTCCCAGTGGTTGAATGGTCGTCATCTAGCTTTCCTTGTAACCGGAAGCTTGTAGGTTCGAATGCTGGTGGTGGTTGTGTACTACCGATGATTCCCAAACTAGTGGGATGAAACAGCTGTCCAGTACTCCCTGTGTGTACTTTATCTGGATACTAGTAACTAGTGTGACGTGTCTAGTCGTTTCTTCGGCGTACACTGAATTCTATCAGTCATGTTTTCAATGTGGCTACCATGTCACTAGGGTAGCTCACCATCACGGTTCACATCGATTTGATAATATTAGATAGTTGGACTAGATACGTCACACTAGTTAATAGTGTCAAACAAAGTATCCACTACAGTCCTACAGGAGGTTAATCGCCAGTGAGCCCGAATATCTCAATGGTGATTCGGGTTGGGATCTGAGAAGGGACATGAGTTCCTTCGAGGTTGCAGATACACTTTACTGACTGATCAATACCAACTAGCACGAAACCTAGTTGGAGGGGTTCCTGTGGCCGATTGCCTCCAACTATCTAATATCATCACTCTCTGCTGGTTTCCAATGGTTCTCTAACTGATATCAATCCGTGGTGAAATTCGTATAACACACAATTTATGTTTTTAGGCACGTGTAACAGATAGTACTCTACTGTCATAAAATTGCATTCCACACACTCATTGAGAAATAGTTAAGTAAATAAATAATGTTTGTTTACATGGCAATAAAACTTTTTTTTTTATTACGTGACTGAAAATGCTTACCATTATAGACAACTCTGTTTAATCTAGGGCTTATAAATGGTGTCTTAGTATGTTAGTGTGTGTAGGGGGGTGGAGTGGGGGTGGGGTGTTTTGCTAACGTTTTGTGCTTGTAGACACTATGCTACTCAAGTATGATTTGTACTTATATTCAACTAAAAATTTAGCATAACGTTACTATTTGTTTACCGATTTAGGCTTACAAAGAATTTCCGGTGTAATGAATATAATTTGACAGACATAAAAAAGTGTGTTGCGTACCTGGTTTTATTACTATTTGTAATCTGAAATGATAGTCAAAGAAACGTACGTGACACAGATACACACATATATGTAGGATTGGTCGATACTTGAAATGTTAGCATTATCATCTATACTTTTAAAAAAAAGTATTTACCTAGTCGGTGAAATTTCTTTTGTATCTAGGTAATAAGTCGAAAAAAGGGGTGTTTAATTTCTGGTATTTGTTTTGGGAACTACAGGCGACAATAATTGGGGTCGCACTAAATCACGAATTGGTAGAAGTTAGAATTCATAAGCTAGCCATTAAAGGAATCGCGTCCCGGTGGCTGAATGGTCGTCGTCGAGCTTGCCTTGTAACCGCGAGGTCCTGGGTTCTAACCCTAACGATGGGTGCATACTGTCCATGATCCCCAAACTAGTTGGATGAAACAGCTTTCCAGTACTCCCTGGTTTTTAATGGTCCTCTAACTGATATCATTTCGTGGTCACACTCCTAAAAAAAACTAATCTTAACAAACCAACTATAAAAAATAATTCAACCCCAACAAATCTCTTAGTTCAGTCATTATACACTTTCCATTCAAGTATTGATTTGTAGGGATTTTGTTTGGTTTGGTTAGATTTGATACACAGTAGCGACTGGGCTTATTCAGGTAGTTAACCTGGGGTTCTGGGGGGAAGCCGTAACAAATAGGGTACAGCAGGTTGTAGGTGAGGAAAGTTACTCGTCGAAGAGGATATGGTGAAGTGGTGGCTCTATGTCGTGAATTTGCAGAAGTTGGAATTCATGCATTGGCCATTGGATCAGGTCCCAGTGCCTTGTAACCAGAAGGTCCTCGGTTCGAATCCCGATGGGTGCTTACTGATGAAGAGTCCTAAACTATGACGTAAGAAACAGGTGTCTTGAGGTACTCCCTGCAGGCTTTCCAATGATTCTTTAACTGATGTCAGCTCCTGATGAAATCCTTCAGCTTTCCATTCAGTCATTATTTTATAACAGGATGATTTGTGGTGCTGATTATTTTTGAAAGAACAATTTATTCCCTGTTGGCGGAGGGTGGGGGAAGGGTTAGAGGCAGATGTTAATACAATGCCATACATTTATGTGTTCTGAAGTGCACGATTTAATTATAGAGCGTTGATTCCCCTTTAAAACAAGATTTTCATAATTGAAATCAATGTAAGACAGTTTTCATAAACCACTGCAGTACGGAAAAAGGAGAACAATAATAAAATACTTCAAAATGAAGATCTTCTTGTTCGGATAATGAAAGCAAATCACATAATTCAGAGAAGAGGCTCTTTTCAGTGAATACATCTTCTCTTGCTGTACGATCGCATTTGTATGCAATTTTTACATGAAAGAGGGTGGTAATAAAGTGATGAGTTGTCACAAACATCATTATTATTCTCTTGGGTTCCAGCTTCAGTAGCATATCTCCACTTTCTTCTATTTTCTACCGTTCTCTTCAGCCGACTGGGTCCACGGTTGCCCATAATCTGTCATCTCAGCGTCGCACGATCTCCTCCATGTCTCTTTTTATAGTTGTTTATAAAAATCTTCCTTTTTCTCTTGTTCTGCTTTGTTTGTAGCCCTGTACGTGGCATTTGACAATTGTGACCTTCCTTCCTTTTGATTTGAATCTTGCTATCATAATTCTGCAATAGAAAATTGGTTCTGATTGCAATAGAGCTTTGGCTGCCACTGGTGGTATCATGATGGTAGGCACTCATTGCCTCAGTGTGCTCGTAGTTGTCTTCTGAGTGACCAGACCGGAATAGGTTACTGACTCTCCAGTTGGCAATTTTGATAATCCATATCTATTCCAACTGTTCTGGCAAATTCCTAGCACTTCTATGCCATATCTTCTTATTTCTTTGGCTACCTGGGCAGCCTTCCCAGCCGGCCTTGTACATTGTACGAAATTCCACGTCCCCATTCTTATTCTTGCTTTCATCGAGAGAAGACACATCGGCTGATTGACTGGATTCCCGAAGTCTTTCACCAGCCCACTGTGTCATTTCGCCTCTCCGATTCAAGCTAAGAATAAGATTGTTAAATGAATTTCTTTATATTTTTAACGTGAGTTTTGTGCGTTGAATCTTGTGTACCAGTTTGATGGATTTTATAGTATAGGGTCGTTAGCCCCACTCCCAACCCTCCCTCTTTACCCTGGCTTGGAACCGGCTATAAAACTAGCAAGCTGGTAAACTAGGCCAGGTTTTTCACAACACACGGTTGCTAATATTAGTTAATGCACAGAAGAAATTGAACAAGCCTATTGAAGTTAAATAATAAGATGGATGATTTAATGGGTAAATTGTAATCAGGATGCACATAGAAATGAAGAGAAATTTGAAATTATGCAAGAATGGATTCTGAACAAAGAATACTCTTTTCGATAACCTACTCTCCATCATGAATGAATTAGTGTTATGAACAACAATAATGTTACTTAAATAACATCGAATCAATAATATTATCGATGGATTACAGCTCAATAGCATCAGCATAAAATAAGCTGAATGTCAGAAATGCAAATTAGGAAAGATAATATTACAAATTCATGAGTCTGTACTGAAGGCTGACCAGGGCATTGGTAGTGGCTAGCTGGACTTGCTTCTTCTGCACACAGAGCACTGGTTGTTTGGGGCGAATTGCAATAGCCTCTGCTGTTTGCAGCATGCAGTGCTTCGATGTTTCTGGCAATTTATTAGGCACCCGGTAGATTATAGAGAAGGATTCTTCAACGCTGGCTGGCTTTGTGGGCGGCCGGTTTGGACTAGATGGCCCAATATTGAACTGTTAATGGTTTTCACTACACCTTTACTTAACCATACTCGGAGATGCTCTCGAGTGAGCACGATAAATCAAGTTCCTAGAGCAACGGCCAATATAACTCACTCCACAAGCGCAGTTGAATTGGTTGGTAGATACAGTTAGAAGTGGCTAGTGTAGTCCAGGCATTTCATCTTTCATTCGAGTATTCACCATCGGTAGGGTAGAGAATAAGATGCGCAGTTCGCCAGATTTAAAAGTTCTTTGAACTGATTTCCTTAATTTCCTCGTAATTATCTCACTTGGTATATCGCCTTTGAATCGCAGTCATATATAAAGAGGCTTCTTGTTTACAGATAGTGAGTAGTCCTTTTCCGCTTTCTTTGTCATGTGTTTCTTGATAGCTATTTTTGATCAAAGTATCGTATACAATGCCTTATTCAGTCAATATTGTCCTGTGTTGTTCAGGGTGACTTATTTGAGATGGAATGAAAAATATTGTGACAAGTGTTCAAATATCACACTGCTACCTTTTTGCAACCATGTGATGTAGTTTTCTTAAACCCTTTTAGACAGGATACTCGTCAAACGACCAATGTACCTGGCTCCACAGCAACAGGTGAATTGATATATGCACACAGAAGTAATCAGATGCAAGATACTGTCCTTATGGTCCCTGCAAACCACTGGACTACTGAAGGACATTACTCTTCATGTTGCTGAGATGAATATTCTCCTGAGTACAACTCATTCATTAGATTATTCATCTTATTACCTAAATCTAATACGCTTGTTGAACTTCTTTTATGTATTGACTAATATTAACAGGTATGTTTGTGACAACTTCTCACTTTTGTTACTACTCTCTTTCATGAAAAGGAGATTGTATATGTGAATGAGTTCTGTGGAAAGAGCCTCTTCGTTGAACTGCTTGTTTTGTTTTCATTAATGTCTGGATGAGGATTATTGATGAATATAATAAAACGGTATGAGTTAGGCGACATTCTTAGGTCAACAGTGTATGAATAATTTCCACCGGAGCATTGTCATGAGGATAAATATGAAGCATTATACACACTTCATAATAATCAGTGTCAATATTGACTGACTGTACACTTAATTTCATCTGTGTATAACCTAGTTGCGGGTGACATCTTTGATTGAATTTATGCCTTATTATAGCGAATAATGCCTTAAGGTCAAAAGAATGATATTTCATATTTCTGTAAAATTATCCCTTGTTTATATTAGACCAATTTCCCCTCAGGTAGTACAATTTAAGTAGAGCCTTTCTCTTGTACAATGAGTGATTAACCCTCTCTTCAAATCCTTCTTTTTCATTACGTCATATTTACTAATCTTCGAGTTTAGCAGACAATTGCTGTATAAAAAGAGAAAGCATTGGTTGTGACAGATTTAAGATTAATGTGGCCTAGAAGTCACTGACTAGTGCTCTATAGGCTGAACTGTGAAACCAAGATGGCAATTACGTTCTTGCCAACCACATTGGAGGGCCCACTCCGTTGCATTCATAAAATGGGGATGGATTGGGTATACATTGAGGAGACAGTTGAATGACATCGCGCACAATGTAGAACATCGGTGGAATGAAATCGCAACGGGAAGCGACGAATGGGTTGTCGGTGTGAGGCTGACACGGAGGAGATCGTGTGGTGATGAGGAAGAGATGAGAGATTATGGTCAATCGTTTCGCTAGCCAGATGAAGAGTACAGCAGAAAATAGAAGGAAGTTGGAGATGTATTGTTGAAGCCCTATGAAGTTCCACTCGGAACCCAAGAGAACAATAATAACACAGAATGATAAAAGTAGATGGGGAATGGTGTTAAATGAACTGTTAAATAAACACTGTAGATCAATGTGAAGAAGACGGATAGGCAGAAACTGAAACAGGTTTATAGTTTACCTATAGTTACATCTGAAAATACCCAAAAATTACCACAGTACTCTACACAGACGCTGAATAAAGCCAGAATGTGATTCGAGAATATCCAAGTTACTAGTTGGTAGATACAGGTTTGTCTTTTGAAAAATAAGACGAGTGTTTTTATAGTCGAAATAAGTAACTTGTTTGAATGTTATAATGCATGTGAACTGAAATAGAATTTTGAGATTATTTATTATCCTCCTCTGATGCGACTGACTGGTGGTGATAATATCTTCCATACATATCTCTGGTATTTGCATTGAGTCATTTCTGTTGCAGAAATCAGCACGCGCTTTTCGACTATTACGCTACATTTTGCTCATTAATAAAAACTCTTATTACTGTAAAATTTTATGCAAAGAGTTTGCGGAAATTATCACAATTATTAACCTTTCGAACACTGAATCCAAAAAATACAATCTTATTGACAGATAATACACATAACCCACTGTTTGGATTTGTGGAATTTTTAAACATAAACACATCTATAATTGTATATATTGTTGGATTTATATGTTCAAGTTGCTCCAAGTCAGTGAGTTTATGGTTAAGATATCATTTTAGTTAACTGTACTGAACTATATTGCATGTTGTCTTATTGTATAGTTGTCGTCGCTTTTTGCCCTTTTTTCTGTGAACTGTTTCCTTTGTTGATGTTGTTCTCATTGTTTGTCCGTTATTTTCTGATTTTGAGGGGAGCAACCCAAAAAGTTGCTTCTCTCTAAACTTTTACTTAATGTAATCATTCTTTTCTCAGGCGTGAGGCTAGCAACCCCACCCTGTAAACAAAATTGCTAAAGAAACTTCAGTATGATGAACCTCCTTGCACCAAAAGAAAAAGTCTGTGTAGGAACATGGAACGTCCGAACTATGTACGAGACTGGGAAAGCTGCCCAGATCGCCAACGAGATGAAAAGATACGGAATACAAGTGCTGGGAATATGTGAGAGCAGATGGAATGGGAGTGGACTCACCAAATTGTCAACGAGTGAGTCAGTGATCTACTCCGGTCACCCAGAAGATAACCACACGCACACCGAGGGTGTGGCTATCATGATGTCACCAACGGCAACGAAAGCCCTGATACAATGGGAGGCGATTTCGTCCAGGATAATGACCGCCAGGTTCAACTCCAAAGGAAGGAAAGTGTCAATCATACAATGTTATGCACCCACAAACAACGCAGACCTCGAGAAGAAAGAAGAATTCTACAGGCAACTACAGGCAACAATGGACAATACTCCAGCTGGCGACATGAAAATACTAATGGGAGACATGAACGCCAAACTGGGACCAGACAATACGGGAAGGGAACTCATCATGGGTAGAGAAGCTCTAGGAGAAATGAATGAAAACGGAGAACTCTTCGCCGACTTCTGCGCCTTCAACGAACTGGTGATTGGTGGCAGTGTATACAAGCACAAAGATATCCACAAGGCTACATGGGTGTCACCAGACGGGCAAACCAAAAACCAAATCGACTTCATCTCAATCTCAAGGAAGTGGAGGCGCAGCCTACTGGACACAAAAGCAAGAAGAGGAGCAGACGTTGGCTCAGACCACTATCTCGTACAAGGGACAATCCAAATCAAATTAAAAGCTTTCAGGGAATCAGGAGCTGCAGATAGACCACAAGCCAAGTTCAACACTCAAAAGCTGAAGGACCAGGCTACAAAGGACATCTTCATTGCAAGCATAAAGGACAAAGCTGAGATACAAATCAACACCAGCGAAAAGGTCAGCGTCGAAAAGCACTGGAACAACTTGAAAACGGTGTGGAGCCAAACCTGCATAGAAATTCTAGGCAGAAAAAAGAGACAGGACAAACAGTGGCTCACTACGGACACTTGGAAACTAATAGAAGAGAGAAGGACAGTGAAGCAAAAGATTATCCAGTGCACTGACGAGCAACAAAAACAGGAGTTGAATGCAAGCTACAATACACTGAACAAAAGAGTGAAGAAGAGTGCCAGGGAAGACAAAAGAAAATATTATGAAACCATGGCAAACGAAGCAGAACAAGCTGCAGGCAAAGGAGACCTCGCCACACTCTACCAAACAACTAGGAACCTTTCGGGCAAACGTTCGACACAGATTAAGCCAATAAAGGACGACAATGGAAAGTCAATCACCAAAGAGGTGGAACAGAGAAAGCACTGGGTTGAACACTTCAAAAGACTTCTAAATCGTCCGCCACCTACAACACGTCCAGCAATACCAACAACGGAAGCAGAACTACCAGTGAACACTGACCCCCCGACGAAATCAGAAGTCCTGAATGCAATCAAGATGCTTAAAGCTGGGAAAACACCGGGACCAGATGGAATCCCAGCAGAGGCTTTGAAAATAGACCCAGAGACAACAGCGGACTTGATGACACCACTGCTGGAGAAGGTGTGGAAAGAGGGCAAAGTACCCGAGGATTGGAAGAACGGATACTTATTCAAACTTCCAAAGAAAGGAGACTTAAGTCAATGTAAAAACTGGCGTGGAATTATGCTTCTGTCCATTCCAAGCAAGATACTAAGTCGCATCATCCTGGAGAGAATCAAACAAGCCCTGGATGAAAAACTTCGTCCGGAACAGGCCGGATTCAGGAGAAACAAATCATGTATTGATCAAATCGCCACTCTACGGATCATCATTGAACAAAGCTTGGAATGGCAGTCACCTCTCTATCTCAACTTCATCGACTTTGAAAAGGCCTTCGACAGCGTCGATCGAGAGGTCATTTGGAAACTACTTCGCTACTACGGGGTCCCATCGACAATTATACACCTCATCCAACAGTTATACGACAATGCTGCATGCCAAGTAATCCACAACGGGAAACTTACGGAAGCCTTCGAAGTGAGGACGGGAGTGAGGCAAGGCTGTCTACTATCACCAATGATCTTCCTGATTGCAATTGATTGGATAATGCGACAGACAACGGCAACCAACGAGGGAACAGGCATAAAATGGACTGACACAAAAGACTTGGAGGATCTGGATTTCGCCGATGATATATGTCTGATTTCCCATAAACTGGAAGATATGCAAGTGAAAAGTAACAAGTTGGCAGAAGAAGCATCAAAGATAGGACTTCACGTGAACATAGATAAAACAGAGATGATGAAGATTCCTAGCCAACATCAACAACACCAACAGACCACAATAAGCATAAATGGGAAGAACCTGAAAGAAACAACCTCCTTCACCTACCTGGGAAGCATCGTCTCAACTACAGGCGGAACTGACGAGGACATCAAAGCCAGAATCGGAAAAGCAAGACAAGCTTTCATTACTCTCAAATCTGTGTGGAGGTCAACAGCACTCAGCATCAAAAATAAGATCCGGATTTTCAACTCCAATGTGAAGTCAGTGCTACTATACGGATCAGAGACTTGGCGAGTCATAAAGAGCATCTCAAACAAACTTCAAACCTTCATTAACAGCTGTCTCCGCTCAATACTCAAGATCAGATGGCCAGAAAAGATCAGCAACAGGGATCTCTGGGAGCGAACCAATCAGGAACCGATTGTGAAACAAATAGGCAGGAAGAAATGGAGATGGATTGGCCATACGCTGAGGAAACCATCAAGTGACATCACTAGACAAGCCCTCGAGTGGAACCCGAAAGGGAGGCGGCGAGTTGGTCGTCCGAGGGTGACTTGGAGGAGGTCATGCGAGGAGGAGATGAAAGCATGTGGACAGACCTGGAGCAGGGTGAAAAAGTTGTCAGAAAACCGAAGTCAATGGAGGTGCGCAGCTGAAGCCCTATGTTCCTCTAGGAACTAAAGGATACAATAATAATAATAATAATCAACAGAGAGGAAGAAAAACTTTGATAGCAGCAGACTTATGACGTAACTTAAAAGTTGTATGTTACATATTATTGGCTCACTGTTGACTGTCCTTACTTTCACCTAGTGAAGAATATAGTCACCCAACTAATCCTAAAACAGTCAAACTCTTTCTTTATCCATGATAAAAACTCAATGTTGTCCATTAGACAAGTAAAATCGAGGGATATAATTTAAAATTACTCTCTCTTAATCCCCCTACCACAGTGCACTGATTTACTATTGTTTTACCTAACAATAACAATACCACATAGAGTTATTCCACTCACTTTAATTCTCGCTTTGTAGTCTATGGTCCCTTTGTTTTCATTTTGTATGCCTTCTCTTTTGTTAAATTTTACTTTGATTTACGAATTTCAGGTTAGGCTGTATAACAAGATGTCATAAATATAATGCCTGACTGTCATTATCCATTAATATGAATTGTATAGAGAGAAACGCTAGATAAATACTTCAATTCCGATTCTTATAAGACTAGAGAGCGGTTTTTGTTCTTAACACACATGCTTCCGTTACTACAGTTACTTCAGTGTTAAGTACGGTAAGTGTACTTTGAGATTAAAAGTCAGGGAAGGCAAAACAAATGTAGAGGTTTCTCACTGATACAAGTGCGACATATCAGCAGTATGTATATACATAATATGACACATAACCAGTTAGTGTTCTGAGCCGGAAGTTTTAACTGTTTCTTTCCCGACACCACTTTTATCCTCCAAATATTAAAATAAACTGTCTTTATTTAAAATGTGTCACTATTTAGTAGTGTTCATTGCAGACTTGAACAGTATATAGTAGAAAAGTAAAGAAGAGAACTATTTCCTAAAAAGTTTTATGCATAAACCACACTTACGTATCCATGTCTGGGTGTGTACAGTAGGATATTTAAAAGATACTTTCAAGTCGGTGATATAATGAGAGTATAGATTTTAAATAAACAATGGTTTAGGAATATAGAAACTTTTCTAATAGTTGGTTTGTAAGGATTAGATGTGTTTTTGGCGAGTTTGACCATGGATTGATAACAGTTAGAGAACCGTCTGAAAACAAGCAGGAAGTACTGGACAACCAGCTGTTTCATCCCACTAGTTTGGGAATCATCGGCAGTACGCACCCACCGCCGCGGTTAGAACCCGGGAACTTCCGGTTACAAGGAAAGCTCGATGAAGACCATTCAGCCACTGGGACCTGATTCAATGGCTCATGAATTCTGACTTCTTAATATGGGTGTAAAACTTGGGCACTGTGGTAGTAAGTAATTCCATATTAGTTTATTTATTCGATGTATCACACAATGAAGAAACAGTATTATTTACTGGATGACAACGTTTCGAACAAAATTTATTGTTCATAATTATATCAATTATAACCACGCGACTTCGAAACTTGGGTTTTATAGTTTTCTTCGTCTTCTGCTATTTGTCGTAGGCATAGTAGAATTTTCCAGATATCTGGGACAGGTATTGAATCGTTCCTATTACAAGTGTTTGCAGTTGACTGGATAACTGCGCACACGTGTAATAGGAATGATTCAACACCTGTCCACTAGGACGTCTGGAAAATTCTACTATCCCTACAACGAATACGAAAGAACAAAGAGAGCTATAAAACGAAAGTTTAGAAGTTGTGGGATTATAACTGATATCATTATGAACAATGAATTGTGTTCGAAATATCTTCCAGTGAATAATGCTGTTTCACTGTGTGATACATCGAATAAATAAAGGAATATAGAATTCTAACTTCTACCAGTTCGTGATTTAGCGCAACTCCAGCCTTACAAACTAACTATAGAAAATTAATCTGATGCTCGCTGGTGACTTGTTACACGATGGAGTTTCCTGGAGTTCTAGTGAGAAGTCATGACGAGTGAGGTTCGTCCAGTCACGTGTCAGTTTGGATGTCCCACTGACGAAATTGGTTGGGGTCGCGCTACATCACGAATTGGTAGAAGTTAGAATTCATGGGCTGGCCATTGGTGAATCGGTTCCCAGTGTCTGAATGGTATACGAGCTGGGTGGCCTTGTAATCGGAAGGTCCTGGGTTCTGACCTGGGTGGTGGGTGCGTACTGCCGATGATTCGTAAATATTGTGACCGCCTAGAAAAATAGTTGGGTGCTAGTAAAATCATAATTTAACCCAATATACATGCTTCCCGGTTTCAGAGAATGCCTTAAAACATAACCCAAAGAGAAGAGATGTTAAGTTTTTAATCATGACAAAAATCCACTCCAGAGAGTGAGCACTTGAGACATTGGATGACACTAGGCGCATTGGAACCTTATTATTACTATTCCCATTGGCATATAGGAATTCAACATCTTTTGCTGGATCCACCACAACCAACAATCTTCTGTCTCTTCCTCACACGATTCACTCAATAACAAACTTGGATAGTGACTCGTCATTTATCATTAATAGACTTCCACTAGACGTCTCACAACGGTCTCCTCAGAACGGGTCCGATCCATCTTCATTTCTTTCTATATAATTGTTCAGAGATGGGTTATTGGTTGGTTCGTTCCAAGCGGTGCTTGTTGTTTGTCTTTATTGGTCATCTGATATTCAGCATGAAGGATAGGAAGGCAAATGTTGATGAAAATATGCAACTTGTTGGGAATAACTTTGGTGACGCGTCAAGTAACTCAACCAAGCAGAAGAAATTAAATAAAATTATTGTTCGAAAACGGAATACTGCAGCGAAATTTCACACTGATTACAAAATCAAAACAACAACCTTGCATTTCCGAATATTACCAGGCTTCACGTAGAAATCCGCGGAGAAAGCTAATGAAATACTACAGTTTGGAAAACAGCAAAAAAATTTCTACAAATACTCAAATTATCATCAGAGGGTTGGAGATGAAACTTGGCATAAAGTTAACACATCAGTGAGCTAAAATAGCAACCGAAGTGTGTAAAGAAAAACAACCTGAATCAATTCTGTGACATCACAAATAAAATATACAAGAAGTCAAGGTTTTCTCGAGGTTTCATGTCGTAAAAACATACAACCATCGACTCAATCCTCAACAGACACAACGCCACAGCATATTCAATCATACAGTCCAACAAAGTGAAGATCATCAGTGACAGTAGGCTGTCCGTCTTACACCCATCATCGTAACAAACGCCCCGATGTGATTTAATTTGTCACTTACTTGGCAGGTAGCATGTAGTCTTGTAGTCATTGAATGAAGTTTATAAGGGTTGGCTAAACTGCAATCACTATTGTCGAAACAGTTGACATATCACTTCACGGTCGACACTATCGAAGCCCTCTCAAAAGTCAATGAATTTGGGGTGAGGAATTGACGAACATTCTATGATGTCTTTGTTCCCTAATGATGGTGTGCAGTGCTGCAGTTTGGTCGACGAGTGATTTCTTGTTTTTCCTGAATCTAGGCTGTTCCAGATGACCTTTCCCGTCAACGGTATATTTCTGTATAGGTGTTTCACATAGAGTGGACAAGAGCATGACTCTATAAAAGTTGTTCCAAAGGTATAATTCAGCTATCCCTGTGAAATTAACATTCCTTCCAATAGGAAAATATATATCCTCAGCTAAACTGCATTCCTTCCTTCCTTTCCTTCATTCCTTGCACACAGTCTTCGCTGGTGGCGTCAAAATGACTTCTGGAGTTTCTGAGGATGTTTGCCATGCTTGTACAGGGATTCCGTCTCATCCTCCTACTGATGGTGATAATGATTTCCCAACCTCAAGTAACCTCATGACATTCTAGCTGGAATACTCAGCGTTGATGTCATTTATCACTTGTGTATCTACTACTGATTCTGGTGGTTGTGTTATTAGTGATCGATTCACGACTACTTCTGAGCCATCAATCAATCAAACAATCAGACAATCCATAATCTCATCCTCACCTCATTGGTGACTGGCTCTCCTTCACTTGACTATTTATCTATCTATCCGTCATCCACTGCACTCACCTCATCTGCGTTCAACTCTTCACCGACAGAATCCAATCTCATCATTCCATTCGGTAATTGATTAATTGACTCATAGACAACACAGTGTTCTCACGTGTCGTCTCTTCACTCTTACATGACTGGCTGACTACTTGTCTGGTCGCCTGTGAACACTGGTGCGAAGTCGTCTAGCGAAGGGCGACGTGGTGTGTAGACAAAAACGATGCGGCGCGGGCGAAACGCAGAAAGAGCAAGTAAACTAACAGACAAATCACCATCTTGATAGAAGAAGAGAAGCCCACCACCATTCGAAACGGAATAATAGATAGCAGTATGCGAGGGAGGAGAACACCGCTGACAGTGATGATGAGCAGACTACTGAACACTCACCATATACTACCACCATGTAATGAGCAAATAAATGTCAACTTTATTATTGATTATGCCGCCAACTTGCAGGCAGCTGCAAAAAATCTAAATGAAGTAGGGAAGTTTGCCTCATGGGTCCGTTCACGCATAGTTAATGTAAATCTGTATACCATATCTCAGAACACCACTTTGCACAACTACAACAAAACTCATCGTTTCCGCCAATTTTTGCTGCATCTCCTCATTCTAGGCATGTGTCAACTGCAAAAATCACATTAATCACGCCAATCACTGCAGTTCTACGTCAACTTCAACGATATTTCATAAAACAGACACTCACGTTTTATACTACTGAAATTTCATTTCAGCGACTCAATAATATACGTTGAAATGACGTGCACAACGTCTTTCCGATTAATAATAATGATAATATTGACAGCTTTATTCGAAACATTCTTTGTGGTACAGGTATCGATTGTGTTCAAGGTAAAAATAACAGTAAATCATGTTCACCTGTACAAAATATGCATGTTTATATTCCTGTAAACACCCATGAACCTTGATAATAACGGCACAGTTTCAGTATACTCGTCAGTCACACAGCTGTTTCAGTCTACACTTTGCACAATTCCAGTAATATACAACACGAGAATTTCATTGTGGGTCACCAGTTCCACTCTCTCCTTCATCTCTCATTCCATTTGTCCAGATTCGTACTCTCATTTACTACTGGATATAATATGCGCTCATTTCAAAATTCAACGTAACATGTGTTTTACTCGTTGCCTTTATACACTGGTCAGCTTCTTCTTTTGTCGAGATATATGTACCGTTAAGCATAGAAAATAACCAGGTGGAGTAGAAGTCTATTTTGGCAGTGAAGGATCCTAGGAATTCACTCTTAATCGGTTCATTTATTCTTTGTCGGCCGAAGTGTTGATTTGATGTCAACAACTACTTCCTTTTGAATTCCAATTAATCAGGAATAGATTCTCCGTTAAGGATACAAATGGACTGAGTCACTATGTTAAATCACACGATCTTTTCCTCTTATACATTCTTATCAGGATCCTCCATGAATCGAATGAATTGAGCTGTCTCGTGCTCCATGAGCCTTCAATGGTGCTTCCGACTGTAGTCAATTTGTGACAAAATTAATCCTGGAATCAATACCATTTTTAATTTAGAGAAGTCTCAAAATAAGTCTTAGGAAATATGGCTGTCATACAGCTTTTACTCATGGTTGATATCTGTGTAAGTCAGAATCCTAAGCGTGGGAAAATGGATATGATTTTGAATAGGCTTAGAGAATTTCGCGATGTTGATTCCTGGAGGAATTAGTGACATCGAACGCCAGTAATATCCCTCACGTGAAATGCACAATTCTTATCAGGAGGCAGTACCCAGAGTTATGAGTGTTTGCAAACCAAATTCAGTGCAGAAAACATATCAGTGTTTTTTGTTTTGGTTTACAGCTTGATTCCACACCGTATTTTTGGTACAAGTATGGAATTTTCAGCGTGGATATCGGTAGCCCATGCCTCGAGAGTAGCCCGATGAAATGTATGAGAACCGAGAATCGCCCAATAGACTTCTACGCCTTTAATGAAGTGGTGATTGGAAGGAGTGAGTGAGTGAGTGAGTGAATGCAAGCACAAGAATATCTACAAACAGACTTTGTTTCACCAGATGCTCACAGTGAATAGACACTATCTGAATTCAAGAGTGTGGGGATGCCGTCTGTTGAGAGTAAGACTGAGTTATTATCTTTATTATTATTATTATCCCTCACCTGTTTTCCGAGTGAAATATGGGGCTTCATCAACACCCCTCTCCCGTGTTTTACTGTCTTCCTTCCTGTGATTTTAGGATGGCTAGATGGCAATTCAGAGGGTTTTACTTCCCCTTAGCTTGATCACCTCTACTGCGCCATCTGAAAACAATCAGGTAGTTCCCATCGAAGTATGTCCTTCTGTTGTATATCATCTTCCCTGTCTCCTTGGAAAGCCATTTCTCGCCAACCACTTCTGCTTAACCGTGATGTCTGTACAGGTTTGTCTCCACGTTGCTTTCAAATAAATTCTAGTGTTGTTTTTCGAGAAAAGTTTCCTCGGTGATCGTGTTAAATCAATGCCTGTAACTTTTACACGCATACATGAATGCACACTTTTCGAGTGCTTCATTTAAAAATGATGGATTCCCTTCATCATCATCATCATCATCATCATCAGGGGCAAACAGCATCCCACAAAATAATCAATGCAAACATCGACAAAAAACGCCAGCAAAGCAACGAAGATAAAATCAAACATTATTACAAATAACACACCAGCGGAAAACAAAAACGGCGATCGAATTCGAGTTATTGCAAGATGAAAATCAAAAAGATAAAAAAAGGGGCATCGAAATCAAGTTTTTGATGTGTTTCCTGAATATCAAACATGGTACAAACAGCACACGAATAGAAATGGCCATAGTCTGACAGTTTCTTAATCAAATGAGCGGGAATGGAACTCCTAACAGACTTCTATGGTTTTAACCACATAGAGAATGCACGAAGCTCTTACAAGAACGAGGAAATCTACAAGGAGATGTTGGTTTTACCGGATGGACACACTGAATATCAACTAGACATCACATGAATCGTAAAAGGCTGCAGTTACAGCTACAGTCTACTGGAATCAAAAGCAAGAAGAGAAGCCTATGAAGTTACATGTTACCACCCGGCATAGTAAACGACGGATATCTCCATAAAAGTGTCTGAAGTAGCTGGTCATAGACGAGGGTGGAATTTCATGAGTGAGAAACTTAAGGAAAAATATACAACGCATACATATTTAATGCACCCATGATGTTGAAGTCAGAGGCGTTAATTCAACAAGATCACAGAGGGAAAGCTACTCTGAAGACGACAGAAATTCTCTGAGTACTAAGTGCAAGATAGCATGTATCAGTAGTTTAGAAAACAGGAAAACAGGCAAAAAAAGCAATGGCCCTACACAGAAAGCTGTTATGCGATAGAGAAATAAATGTTATTCAACATATATATAGATGAGTCGCTGAAATGAAATTACAGTAGTATATAACGTGAGTGTCTGTTTTATGAAATATCGTTGAAGTTGACGTAGAACTGCAGTGATTGGCGTGATTAATGTGATTTTTGCAGTTGACACATGCCTAGAATGAGGAGATGCAGCAAAAATTGGCGGAAACGATGAGTTTTGTTGTAGTTGTGCAAAGTGGTGTTCTGAGATATGGTATACAGATTTACAATAACTATGCGTGAACGGACCCATGCGGCATGTTTTTCACACTAATCACATTTTTGGCAGCCGCCTGCAAGTTGGCGGCATAATCAATAATAAAGTTGACATTTGTTTGCTCATTACATGGTGGTAGTATGTGGTGAGTGTTCAGTAGTCTGCTCATCATCACTGTCAGCGGTGTTCTCCTCCCTCGCATACTGCTATCTATAATTCCGTTTCGAATGGTGGTGGGCTTCTCTTCTTCTATCAAGATGGTGATTTGTCTGTTAGTTTACTTGCTCTTTCTGCGTTTCGCCCGCGCCGCATCGTTTTTGTCTACACACCACGTCGCCCTTCGCTAGACGACTTCGCACCAGTGTTCACAGGCGACCAGACAAGTAGTCAGCCAGTCATGTAAGAGTGAAGAGACGACACGTGAGAACACTGTGTTGTCTATGAGTCAATTAATCAATTACCGAATGGAATGATGAGATTGGATTCTGTCGGTGAAGAGTTGAACGCAGATGAGGTGAGTGCAGTGGATGACGGATAGATAGATAAATAGTCAAGTGAAGGAGAGCCAGTCACCAATGAGGTGAGGATGAGATTATGGATTGTCTGATTGTTTGATTGATTGATGGCTCAGAAGTAGTCTTGAATCGATCACTAATAACACAACCACCAGAATCAGTAGTAGATACACAAGTGATAAATGACATCAACGCTGAGTATTCCAGCTAGAATGTCATGAGGTTACTTGAGGTTGGGAAATCATTATCACCATCAGTAGGAGGATGAGACGGAATCCCTGTACAAGCATGGCAAACATCCTCAGAAACTCCAGAAGTCATTTTGACGCCACCAGCGAAGACTGTGTGCAAGGAATGAAGGAAAGGAAGGAAGGAATGCAGGTTCGTTGAGAATGTAGCTACCGATAGAAATATAGTTTTTTGATATCCGATAGTTTCTTTGTGTGTCGTCTTATTTTATCCGGCTACTTGGTCGATGATTATTGTGTGTGAATATGTGAAATTTCATCTGATTTTATTTTCTGGGATCATAGTTTCTGATTTGATTTTGTTTCATTTTAAATGGCTATCCGAATTATTTCGTTCAGAATATGGGACACTATTGGATACCTTCTTTTTTTTCCTGATGGTACTTCTACGTATGTCTGTTGATTTATTTTGTATTGCATTAATATGAGACGATGCTTTCATCGGATAGGATATGTAATTTTGTTGAGCTATAATTATTTCTATTTAAAAGTGATTTCTACCTTAACTCAGTGTTCTCTTATTCGCATAATCGGAATGTTTTTCATGTCCACCTCTCATCTTGAGCTAGTGTTAATTCCAGCATATCTTTGTTTTCGAGCTAAGTCGAGTTCCTACGAAAAAATTTTTTCATTGACGTTTCTGATGTTATGGAATTGATTTTTTGTGGTAGATGTACTCGCCTACAATGGAAGCAACCCTCTTTCCGCTATCTCATGTTCGATTGGGGTTAACTTGGAAACCAGTAGACAACCAATGGTCAATTCCGAATGAGACAATCTGTATTTTGAGGTGGTTGTGTTCTCTGAGCTGGATAACTGATTTGCGAAGCTCTAATCACTCTACTATGTGACATCTTCAGCGCATACATCAATTTGAATTGAGCTTCTAGTTTTCTCAACGAGTTTATTAATCATGATTGGATTGGTTGTTTTTGTGTGTTTTCACACCTTCTAGGTTACTTGTATTGGAATTGATTGTTTCTTTGACTTGAACTTTGACCATTTGTGTGTGAAGTTTCTTTCTTGTCGATTGAGAAATTTTGTCTATCTCGATGTGTCTACTGGTTGATGATTCACTGTAGTACAAGGCTGGCTTCTAAAAATTCTCTAGCATTTTTGTTGTTTCCTCTCTCTAATATTTTAACGCTGTCCCGGTCGAATTGATGTCCGTGGTTGTCTGTGTGTAGTGATATGAGGGAGTGGATACCATGTCTTTTGACAGCTAGCTTATGTTCGTGGATACGAAGACGAAGGCGACGTCCACTTTGGCCAATGTAGTGTTTTTCGCAGTTGTTACAATTTATTTTGTAGATGATGTTGGTTTTATCTACTTTCACTGTTGAGTCTTTTGGTTGACATAGAATTGAGTGAAGTGAATTTGTTGGTTTGTGTACGACGTCAATTCCTAATGGTTTGAAGAGTCTAGTGGTGATTTCTAAGATATATCTCAAGTGCATCAATAGCACACGTCACATATCGATATCGAGTATCTAATGCACCATATGCATATAGACATGTATTCTTTTCAAAGTATACTGAACTGTATTTTGTATGTTGAACTGTGCACATAGTTGAAGGAATTCATCTTGCTACACTTCGTAATGGAATCCATAAAGGACGAAAAAAGAAAACAGCAAGATCCCACGATAAACGGAAGTATACAGAAAGGAAGAATAGTGACATGGGGAAAATGAGGATTCAATGGACCTTGAAGATAATTAAGAGTTAATGAATGAATGACTTTGATAACTACTTCAAGGTATATGACCTGCAGTCTTCAAAGATTGATTCCTGACGCCCTAAGTACTCCAGTCAGGCAGTCTTTTCTTCCATACGTGGCTCAGATCAACAGTTAATTACTCCTTCTCAACGCATTCCTATGTCAGTTAACATTTCTCTTTGAGAAATGGCTCGCATGAGTAACATATAGCTCAGTCATCTAGAAGGTGAATCGTTTGCGTACTACTGTCCGACTACATGATGAAATTTCCTGGATGTCTAGTGTGAAATTGTGACTAGTGAGACCCACCAAGTGAAATTCTCGCGAATTAAATTGGGTGGCGGTGGCGCTGTATATCACAAATTGGCAGAGGCTTGTACTGAAGAACCATTAGGATACATCCCTGTGTCTGTATAGTCAACATGCACACCTCGTGATCTGTACTTCCTGTGTTCGATACCCGATGGAGTAATGGCCGCGTTCCACTGGAGAGTCCTGAATTACGACGAAACAGTTATTTCGTATTTCCTGGGTTTCAATGTCATCTCATTATCTAACTTGACAAGAGCTGATAGGGAATCATAGCAACATCTTCAATCACAGTATGTTGCTATATATGTCTGTAACTTAGACAGTGCTTACATCTTGTCGATTCAGCATAATTTATATTTTTTTAATTAATGAAAAATCCCTATTCAAACATGGATAGAGAGGAGACTAGTAGTTTAGCGAAGAGTCTCTTTTCGGTGAATTCATTTTCACAGCTGTACAATCACAAATATATATGGTTATTTTGAATGTGTGTGTACATTAAATTTGTCAAACGAGAATATAACTAGTAAATTTTTTGGTCGAGTTACGTAATAGAAAATGCTTTCAGAGGAATTGGATGTTGATATAAGAGGGTAGTGACAAAAGTGATGAATTATCACAACCGATTGTTAAGGAAGAGTTACGCAATAACATGAATAGTTTGATGAAAGAGTTGTGCTCAGGGTGAACGTGAGAACAAAACAAAATATGGAATTACGTGAGAGTTTTAAAGAATTAAAGAAGTCTTCATTGGTTAGAAAACGAAGCGAAAAGCAAAAGTCAAGTCAAATCAACAGAGTTTTCACTATAATAGTAGAAGTGGCTGAACAATGTTGTTTTGTATGCGTAGTTCTGGTTCTTCTAACTGAATGGCTAGGGCTTCAGCAATGCAAAACAGACGGAAACGTATTGTCTTTGGCAAGTTGTTTCTCATTTTGTAAATTGCTTTGAAGGAGGCGTTTGTTGAGATGGAACGACCAGTGGTGACGAGATGTTCGATTATTGCACTCCTTATATGGCCACTACTTCCTTTATGCAGCCACGCTGGATAATGTTCTTTGAACCTTTGTGACAGGATACGAGTCGAACGGCCGATGTACCTGACACAACAGCAACAGGTGAAGTAATATATACACATAGAAGTGGTCAGGTGAGAGATCTTGTCCTTTGGGATTCTGCAGATAAGCGGGCGACAGGAGAACACTACTCCCATTGTTTCCACGGAGAAAGTTCTTCTTAAAGAAGTGGAAACTCTCCTCCTGAGGACATCATTGAGCACGTCACCATTGAAGTCGTGGTTCATATAAAGTATCTTTTTCGACATGGATGGCGTCTCCTAATTTTGGATTTTCTGTTTGATGTTTTTGTCTGTGAATCTCGGTGGAAATCGGTTTTGTGTGAAGATTTCTGTCAGGAAGTGAAGTTCTTCTTCCATAGTATCAGAGCTGCAGATGCGTCGAACTGTGTAATAGTTTTGTGTGAATTGAGTTACATGGGTTATAATGTCAACTAAGAATTCATATTTGAGTCAACTGGTATTAAAATACAGTTGTATTGATTAAAAAGGTTAGTCTGCAAGTTAAGAACTCCAATAGAAATGAAACATTGTTTATTTGGAAATATTTGAACTTCCAGGAAGACTTCAATGGGTCAGCACCTTATGAGTATCATGTAATTATTCCAAGTAATAGACATAATTCGTAGTTGAATATGGGGGTATTTAGATTAATTGATTCTCAGTGTTGAGGTATTGACTTGAAAATATTTCAGCGTCATCCTTGACATCGTTATCTGTGCACAAATCAATCCGCCACAAGAAAATATGGTAGGCTTTTACCATATCGATATTGATGGTGTTTTACCCTGCTTCATTCAAACCATACCTATCGTTCGATGGAGTCAGAATACCCCTTTGTAAAGACTACAATGAACACGCTGACAAGCTTGAATAGCATACTGACGGGGCATATATAGTACTGATTACTATCCACTCATTCACTCACTCACTTTTACTGATGATTTCATAAGATTTTTTGGCAAAGTTAAACTTCAGACACCACTAACAACGAATCAGCAAACGACCTTGAACGGACCAATCACATTGAAGAGGCATATATGATGAATGGAAATGTATATTTGTAGAAAAAAGCATAAAATAGAGAATAAAAAAGTTACATGGGATATCTTTCTCGAACATGTGAGTGAAACATCTCCCAGTTTAGCATGGGACTGCCAATGGGGAAGTTACACCATATCCTGTACATATATTCATCCAACTGACCATAAATGAGATCCTTTTGAGATCCATTTATAGCCCTTATCCTATTTTTTAACCTGCCTCAAAATCCTTCAATAGAATTTGTATGTGTCATCGTAACGGGATCCACAAAATCACTTGAATGGTTGACTCTATGATGAATATATCCCAGAGATGACAGTGAATTGTAGCCTTTCCACTCGTCGGTGTGTATAATTGACCCCCACTTAACAAGTCTGGTAATAATAGGGATAAGAGTAGTTGCTTTTCTATCTGCTATCCTTAGGGAGAGAAGCAACCTAGCGAAAAAAGTTCCTACGAAATATTAAAGTTATCAGCTTACTCTCTCTAGCTTCAAACACATAGCACAACGATGAACAAACCCATCAGTTGATTTGGTATAGCTTTTTAAAGTCATGATACCACCACACAAACAAATTCGCTATTTCCGGCGCAACTCAAATCCAGGAAATACTGGAAAACGCTAACATCCTCGAATTGCAACAACAGCTTTGTAAGGTCACGCATTAGAAATGAATCAAGCGCCATAAAACATTGAACTGCGTTCGTGAACCTCATTAGATAATTCGATATCGTTCGTGAATCTCATTGGATAATTCGCTGATTGGTAGTTAGTGGTGTCGAAAGTTTAACTTCGCCGATTTTTTCATTAATATAAACTAAATTCATTTGTTTCAAGTATTTTATATTGTTTATACGAGTTTGACCACAGATTGATACAAGTTAGAGAAGCAGTGAAAACAAGCAGGGAGTATTGGACAGCTGTTTCATCCTAGTATGAGAGTGACATTGATTGGTGGTCGCGCCAAATCACGAATTGGTCGAAGTCAGAATTCATGGGCTGGCCAGTGAATCCAGTCCCAGTGGTTGAATGGTCGTCATCTAGCTTTCCTTGTAACCGGAAGCTTGTAGGTTCGAATGCTGGTGGTGGTTGTGTACTACCGATGATTCCCAAACTAGTGGGATGAAACAGCTGTCCAGTACTCCCTGTGTGTACTTTATCTGGATACTAGTAACTAGTGTGACGTGTCTAGTCGTTTCTTCGGCGCACACTGAATTCTATCAGTCATGTTTTCAATGTGGCTACCATGCCACTAGGGTAGCTCACTATCACGGTTCACATCGATTTGATAATATTAGATAGTTGGACTAGATACGTCACACTAGTTAATAGTGTCAAACAAAGCACCCACTACAGTCCTACAGGAGGTTAATCGCCAGTGAGCCCGAATATCTCAATGGTGATTCGGGTTGGGATCTGAGAAGGGACATGAGTTCCTTCGAGGTTGCAGATACACTTTACTGACTGATCAATACCAACTAGCACGAAACCTAGTTGGAGGGCTTCCTGTGGCCGATTGCCTCCAACTATCTTATATCATCACTCTCTGCTGGTTTCCAATGGTTCTCTAACTGATATCAATCCGTGGTGAAATTCGTATAAAGAAATCTAATCCTTACAAACCAACTGTTGAATATTTTGTTCCTGTTTAGTAACACACAATTTATGTTTTTAAGCACGTGTAACAGATAGTACTCTACTGTCATAAAATTGCATTCCACACACTCATTGAGAAATAGTTAAGTAAATAAATAATGTTTGTTTACATGGCAATAAAACTTTTTTTTATTACGTGACTGCAAATGCTTACCATTATAGACAACTCTGTTTAATCTAGGGCTTATAAATGGTGTCTTAGTATGTTAGTGTGTGTAGGGGGGTGGGGTGTTTTGCTAACGTTTTGTGCTTGTAGACACTATGCTACTCAAGTATGATTTGTACTTATATTCAACTAAAAATTTAGCATAACGTTACTATTTGTTTACCGATTTAGGCTTACAAAGAATTTCCGGTGTAATGAATATAATTTGACAGACATAAAAAAGTGTGTTGCGTACCTGGTTTTATTACTATTTGTAATCTGAAATGATAGTCAAAGAAACGTACGTGACACAGATATACACATATATGTAGGATTGATCGATACTTGAAATGTACTTTTAACAAAAGTATTTACCTAGTCGGTGAAATTTCTTTTGTGTCTAGGTAATAAGTTGAATAAAAGGGTGTTTAATTTCTGGTATTTGTTTTGGGAACTACAGGCGACAATAATTGGGGTCGCACTAAATCACAAATTGGTAGAAGTTAGAATTCATGAGCTAGCTATTAAAGGAATCGCGTCCCGGTGGCTGAATGGTCGTCATCGAGCTTGCCTTGTAACCGCGAGGTCCTGGGTTCTAACCCTAACGATGGGTGCATACTGTCCATGATCCCCAAACTAGTTGGATGAAACAGCTGTCCAGTACACCCTGGTGTTTAATGGTCCTCTAACTGATATCAGTTCGTGTCACACTCGTAAAAAAACTAATCATAACAAACCAACTATAAAAAATAATTCAGCCCCAACAAATCTCTTAGTTCAGTCATTATACACTTTCCATTCAAGTATTGATTTGTAGGGATTTTGTTTGGTTTGGTTAGATTTGATACACAGTAGCGACTGGGCTTATTCAGGTAGTTAACCTGGGGTTCTAGGGGGAAGCCGTAACAAATAGGGTACAGCAGGTTGTAGGTGAGGAAAGTTACTCGTCGAAGAGGATATGGTGAAGTGGTGGCTCTATGTCGTGAATTTGCAGAAGTTGGAATTCATGCACTAGCCATTGGATCGGGTCCCAGTGCCTTGTAACCAGAAGGTCCTCGGTTCGAATCCCGATGGGTGCTTACTGATGAAGAGTCCTAAACTATGACGTAAGAAACAGGTGTCTTGCGATACTCCCTGCAGGCTTTCCAATGATTCTTTAACTGATGTCAGCTCCTGATGAAATCCTTCAGCTTTCCATTCAGTCATTATTTTATAACAGGATGATTTGTGGTGCTGATTATTTTTGAAAGAACAATTTATTCCCTGTTGGCGGAGGGTGGGGGAAGGGTTAGAGGCAGATGTTAATACAATGCCATACATTTATGTGTTCTGAAGTGCACGATTTAATTATAGAGCGTTGATTCCTCTTTAAAACAAGATTTTCATAATTAAAATCAATGTAAGACAGTTTTCATAAACCACTGCAGTACGGAAAAAAGAGAACAATAATAAAATACTTCAAAATGAAGATCTTCTTGTTCGGATAATGAAAGCAAATCACATAATTCAGAGAAGAGGCTCTTTTCAGTGAATACATCTTCTCTTGCTGTACGATCGCATTTGTATGCAATTTTTACATGAAAGAGGGTGGTAATAAAGTGATGAGTTGTCACAAACATCATTATTATTCTCTTGGGTTCCAGCTTCAGTAGCATATCTCCACTTTCTTCTATTTTCTACCGTTCTCTTCAGCCGACTGGATCCACGGTTGCCCATAATCTGTGATCTCAGCGTCGCACGATCTCCTCCATGTCTCTTTTTATAGTTGTTTATAAAAATCTTCCTTTTTCTCTTTTTCTGCTTTGTTTGTAGCCCTGTACGTGGCATTTGACAATTGTGACCTTCCTTCCTTTTGATTTGAATCTTGCTATCATAATTCTGCAAGAGAAAATTGGTTCTGATTGCAATAGAGCTTTGGTTGCCACTGGTGGTATCATGATGGTAGGCACTCATTGCCTCAGTGTGCTCGTAGTTGTCTTCTGAGTGACCAGACTGGAGTAGGTTACTGACTCTCCAGTTGGCAATTTTGATAATCCATATCTATTCCAACTGTTCTGGCAAATTACTAGCACTTCTATGCTATATCTTCTTATTTCTTTGGCTACCTGGGCAGCCTTCCCAGCCGGCCTTGTACATTGTACGAAATTCCACGTCCCCATTCTTATTCTTGCTTTCATCGAGAGAAGACACATCGGCTGATTGACTGGATTCCCGAAGTCTTTCACCAGCCCACTGTGTCATTTCGCCTCTCCAATTCAAGCGAAGAATAAGATTGTTATTTGAATTTCTTTATATTTTTAACGTAAGTTTTGTGCGTTGAATCTTGTGTACCAGTTTGATGGATTTTATGGTGTAGGGTCGTTAGCCCCACTCCCAACCCTCCCTCTTTACCCTGGCTTGGAACCGGCTATAAAACTAGCAAGCTGGTAAACTAGGCCAGGTTTTTCACAACACACGGTTGTTAATATTAGTTAATGCACAGAAGAAATTGAACAAGCCTATTGAAGTTAAATAATAATATGGATGATTTAATGGGTAAATTGTAATCAGGATGCACATAGAAATGAAGAGAAATTTGAAATTATGCAAGAATGGATTCTGAACCAAGAATACTCTTTTCGATAACCTACTCTTCATCAGGCTCTGCAGTTATATGTACATTATAGTGAATGAATTAATGAATTAGTGTTATGAACAACAATAATGTTACTTAAATAACATCGAATCAATAATATTATCGATGGATTACAGCTCAATAGCATCAACGTAAAATAAGCTGAATGTCAGAAATGCAAATTAGGAAAGATAATATTACAAATTCATGAGTCTGTACTGAAGGCTGACCAGGGCATTAGTAGTGGCTAGCTGGACTTGCTTCTTCTGCACACAGAGCACTGGTTGTTTGGGGCGAATTGCAATAGCCTCTGCTGTTTGCAGCATGCAGTGCTTCGATGTTTCTGGCAATTTATTAGGCACCCGGTAGATTATAGAGAAGGATTCTTCAACGCTGGCTGGCTTTGTGGGCGGCCGGTTTGGACCAGATGGCCCAATATTGAACTGTTAATGGTTTTCACTACACCTTTACTTAGCCATACTCGGGATGCTCTCGAGTGAGCACGATAAATCAAGTTCCGAGAGCAACGGCCAATATAACTCGCTCCACAAGCGCAGTAGAATTGGTTGGTAGATACAATTAGAAGTGGCTAGTGTAGTCTAGGCACTTCATTTTTCATTCGAGTATTCACCATCGGTAGGGTAGAGAATAAGATGCGCAGTTCGCCAGATTTAAAAGTTCTCTGAACTGATTTCCTTAATTTCCTCGTAATTATCTCACTTGGTATATCGCCTTTGAATCGTAGTCATATATAAAGAGGCTTCTTGTTTACAGACAGTGAGTAGTCCTTTTCCGCTTTCTTTGTCATGTGTTTCTTGATAGCTATTTTTGATCAAAATATCGTATACAATGCCTTATTCAATCAATATTGTCCTGTCTTGTTCAGGGTGACTTATTTGAGATGGAATGACAAATATTGTGACAAGTGTTCAAATATCACACTGCTACCTTTTTGCAACCATGTGATGTAGTATTCTTAAACCCTTTTAGACAGGATACTCGTCAAACGACCAATGTACCTGGCTCCACAGCAACAGGTGAATTGATATATGCACACAGAAGTAGTCAGATGCAAGATACTGTCCTTATGGTCCCTGCAAACCACTGGACTACTGAAGGACATTACTCTTCATGTTGCTGAGATGAATATTCTCCTGAGTACAACTCATTCATTAGATTATTCATCTTATTACCTAAATCTAATACGCTTGTTGAACTTCTTTTATGTATTGACTAATATTAACGGGTATGTTTGTTACAACTCATCACTTTTGTTACTACTCTCTTTCATGAAAAGGAGATTGTATATGTGAATGAGTTCTGTGGAAAGAGCCTCTTCGTTGAACTGCTTGTTTTGTTTTCATTAATGTCTGGATGAGGATTATTGATGAATATAATAAAACGGTATGAGTTAGGCGACATTCTTAGGTCAACAGTGTATGAATGATTTTCACCGGAGCATTGTCATGAGGATAAATATGAAGCATTATACACACTTCATAATAATCAGTGTCAGTAATGACTGACTGTACACTTAATTTCATCTGTGTATAACCTAGTTGCGGCTGACATCTTTGATTGAATTTATGCCTTATTATAGCGAATAATGCCTCAAGGTCAAAAGAATGATATTTCATATTTCTGTAAAATTATCCCTTGTTTATATTAGACCAATTTCCCCTCAGGTAGTACAATTTAAGTAGAGATTTTCTCTTGTACAATGAGTGATTAACCCTCTCTTCAAATCCTTCTCTTTCATTACGTCATATTTACTAATCTTCGAGTTTAGCAGACAATTGCTGTATAAAAAGAGAAAGCATTGGTTGTGACAGATTTAAGATTAATGTGGCCTAGAAGTCACTGACTAGTGCTCTATAGGCTGAACTGTGAAACCAAGATGGCAATTACGTTCTTGCCAACCACATTGGAGGGCCCACTCCGTTGCATTCATAAAATGGGGATGGATTGGGTATACATTGAGGAGACAGTTGAATGACATCGCGCACAATGTAGAACATCGGTGGAATGAAATCGCAACGGGAAGCGACGAATGGGTCGTCGGTGTGAGGCTGACACGGAGGAGATCGTGTGGTGATGAGGAAGAGATGAGAGATTATGGTCAATCGTTTCGCTAGCCAGATGAAGAGTACAGCAGAAAATAGAAGGAAGTTGGAGATGTATTGTTGAAGCCCTATGAAGTTCCACTCGGAACCCAAGAGAACAATAATAACACAGAATGATAAAAGTAGATGGGGAATGGTGTTAAATGAACTGTTAAATAAACACTGTAGATCAATGTGAAGAAGACGGATAGGCAGAAACTGAAACAGGTTTATAGTTTACCTATAGTTACATCTGAAAATACCCAAAAATTACCACAGTACTCTACACAGACGCTGAATAAAGCCAGAATGTGATTCGAGAATATCCAAGTTACTAGTTGGTAGATACAGGTTTGTCTTTTGAAAAATAAGACGAGTGTTTTTATAGTCGAAATAAGTAACTTGTTTGAATGTTATAATGCATGTGAACTGAAATAGAATTTTGAGATTATTTATTATCCTCCTCTGATGCGACTGACTGGTGGTGATAATATCTTCCATACATATCTCTGGTATTTGCATTGAGTCATTTCTGTTGCAGAAATCAGCACGCGCTTTTCGACTATTACGCTACATTTTGCTCATTAATAAAAACTCTTATTACTGTAAAATTTTATGCAAAGAGTTTGCGGAAATTATCACAATTATTAACCTTTTGAACACTGAATCCAAAAAATACAATCTTATTGACAGATAATACACATAACCCACTGTTTGGATTTGTGGAATTTTTAAACATAAACACATCTATAATTGTATATATTGTTGGATTTATATGTTCAAGTTGCTCCAAGTCAGTGAGTTTATGGTTAAGATATCATTTTAGTTAACTGTACTGAACTATATTGCATGTTGTCTTATTGTATAGTTGTCGTCGCTTTTTGCCCTTTTTTCTGTGAACTGTTTCCTTTGTTGATGTTGTTCTCATTGTTTGTCCGTTATTTTCTGATTTTGAGGGGAGCAACCCAAAAAGTTGCTTCTCTCTAAACTTTTACTTAATGTAATCATTCTTTTCTCAGGCGTGAGGCTAGCAACCCCACCCTGTAAACAAAATTGCTAAAGAAACTTCAGTATGATGAACCTCCTTGCACCAAAAGAAAAAGTCTGTGTAGGAACATGGAACGTCCGAACTATGTACGAGACTGGGAAAGCTGCCCAGATCGCCAACGAGATGAAAAGATACGGAATACAAGTGCTGGGAATATGTGAGAGCAGATGGAATGGGAGTGGACTCACCAAACTGTCAACGAGTGAGTCAGTGATCTACTCCGGTCACCCAGAAGATAACCACACGCACACCGAGGGTGTGGCTATCATGATGTCACCAACGGCAACGAAAGCCCTGATACAATGGGAGGCGATTTCGTCCAGGATAATGACCGCCAGGTTCAACTCCAAAGGAAGGAAAGTGTCAATCATACAATGTTATGCACCCACAAACAACGCAGACCTCGAAAAGAAAGAAGAATTCTACAGGCAACTACAGGCAACAATGGACAATACTCCAGCTGGCGACATGAAAATACTAATGGGAGACATGAACGCCAAACTGGGACCAGACAATACGGGAAGGGAACTCATCATGGGTAGAGAAGCTCTAGGAGAAATGAATGAAAACGGAGAACTCTTCGCCGACTTCTGCGCCTTCAACGAACTGGTGATTGGTGGCAGTGTATACAAGCACAAAGATATCCACAAGGCTACATGGGTGTCACCAGACGGGCAAACCAAAAACCAAATCGACTTCATCTCAATCTCAAGGAAGTGGAGGCGCAGCCTACTGGACACAAAAGCAAGAAGAGGAGCAGACGTTGGCTCAGACCACTATCTCGTACAAGGGACAATCCAAATCAAATTAAAAGCTTTCAGGGAATCAGGAGATGCAGATAGACCACAAGCCAAGTTCAACACTCAAAAGCTGAAGGACCAGGCTACAAAGGACATCTTCATTGCAAGCATAAAGGACAAAGCTGAGACACAAATCAACACTAGCGAAGAGGTCGGCGTCGAAAAGCACTGGAACAACTTGAAAACGGTGTGGAGCCAAACCTGCATAGAAATTCTAGGCAGAAAAAAGAGACAGGACAAACAGTGGCTCACTACGGACACTTGGAAACTAATAGAAGAGAGAAGGACAGTGAAGCAAAAGATTATCCAGTGCACTGACGAGCAACAAAAACAGGAGTTGAATGCAAGCTACAATACACTGAACAAAAGAGTGAAGAAGAGTGCCAGGGAAGACAAAAGAAAATATTATGAAACCATGGCAAACGAAGCAGAACAAGCTGCAGGCAAAGGAGACCTCGCCACACTCTACCAAACAACTAGGAACCTTTCGGGCAAACGTTCGACACAGATTAAGCCAATAAAGGACGACAATGGAAAGTCAATCACCAAAGAGGTGGAACAGAGAAAGCACTGGGTTGAACACTTCAAAAGACTTCTAAATCGTCCGCCACCTACAACACGTCCAGCAATACCAACAACGGAAGCAGAACTACCAGTGAACACTGACCCCCCGACGAAATCAGAAGTCCTGAATGCAATCAAGATGCTTAAAGCTGGGAAAACACCGGGACCAGATGGAATCCCAGCAGAGGCTTTGAAAATAGACCCAGAGACAACAGCGGACTTGATGACACCACTGCTGGAGAAGGTGTGGAAAGAGGGCAAAGTACCCGAGGATTGGAAGAACGGATACTTATTCAAACTTCCAAAGAAAGGAGACTTAAGTCAATGTAAAAACTGGCGTGGAATTATGCTTCTGTCCATTCCAAGCAAGATACTAAGTCGCATCATCCTGGAGAGAATCAAACAAGCCCTGGATGAAAAACTTCGTCCGGAACAGGCCGGATTCAGGAGAAACAAATCATGTATTGATCAAATCGCCACTCTACGGATCATCATTGAACAAAGCTTGGAATGGCAGTCACCTCTCTATCTCAACTTCATCGACTTTGAGAAGGCCTTCGACAGCGTCGATCGAGAGGTCATTTGGAAACTACTTCGCTACTACGGGGTCCCATCGACAATTATACACCTCATCCAACAGTTATACGACAATGCTGCATGCCAAGTAATCCACAACGGGAAACTTACGGAAGCCTTCGAAGTGAGGACGGGAGTGAGGCAAGGCTGTCTACTATCACCAATGATCTTCCTGATTGCAATTGATTGGATAATGCGACAGACAACGGCAACCAACGAGGGAACAGGCATAAAATGGACTGACACAAAAGACTTGGAGGATCTGGATTTCGCCGATGATATATGTCTGATTTCCCATAAACTGGAAGATATGCAAGTGAAAAGTAACAAGTTGGCAGAAGAAGCATCAAAGATAGGACTTCACGTGAACATAGATAAAACAGAGATGATGAAGATTCCTAGCCAACATCAACAGCAACAACACCAACAGACCACAATAAGCATAAATGGGAAGAACCTGAAAGAAACAACCTCCTTCACCTACCTGGGAAGCATCGTCTCAACTACAGGCGGAACTGACGAGGACATCAAAGCCAGAATCGGAAAAGCAAGACAAGCTTTCATTACTCTCAAATCTGTGTGGAGGTCAACAGCACTCAGCATCAAAAATAAGATCCGGATTTTCAACTCCAATGTTAAGTCAGTGCTACTATACGGATCAGAGACTTGGCGAGTCATAAAGAGCATCTCAAACAAACTTCAAACCTTCATTAACAGCTGTCTCCGCTCAATACTCAAGATCAGATGGCCAGAAAAGATCAGCAACAGGGATCTCTGGGAGCGAACCAATCAGGAACCGATTGTGAAACAAATAGGCAGGAAGAAATGGAGATGGATTGGCCATACGCTGAGGAAACCATCAAGTGACATCACTAGACAAGCCCGCTCGAGTGGAACCCGAAAGGGAGGCGGCGAGTTGGTCGTCAGCGAGGGTGACTTGGAGGAGGTCATGCGAGGAGGAGATGAAAGCATGTGGACAGACCTGGAGCAGGGTGAAAAAGTTGTCAGAAAACCGAAGTCAATGGAGGTGCGCAGCTGAAGCCCTATGTTCCTCTAGGAACTAAAGGATACAATAATAATAATAATAATCAACAGAGAGGAAGAAAAACTTTGATAGCAGCAGACTTATGACGTAACTTAAAAGTTGTATGTTACATATTATTGGCTCACTGTTGACTGTCCTTACTTTCACCTAGTGAAGAATATAGTCACCCAACTAATCCTAAAACAGTCAAACTCTTTCTTTATCCATGATAAAAACTCAATGTTGTCCATTAGACAAGTAAAATCGAGGGATATAATTTAAAATTAATCTCTCTTAACCCCCCTACCACATTGCACTGATTTACTATTGTTTTACCTAACAATAACAATACCACATAGAGTTATTCCACTCACCTTAATTCTCGCTTTGTAGTCTATGGTCCCTTTGTTTTCATTTTGTATGCCTTCTCTTTTGTTAAATTTTACTTTGATTTACGAATTTCAGGTTAGGCTGTATAACAAGATGTCATAAATATAATGCCTGACTGTCATTATCCATTAATATGAATTGTATAGAGAGAAACGCTAGATAAATACTTCAATTTCGATTCTTATAAGACTAAAGAGTGGTTTTTGTTCTTAACACACTTGCTTCCGTTACTACAGTTACTTCAGTGTTAAGTACGGTAAGTGTACTTTGAGATTAAAAGTCAGGGAAGGCAAAACAAATGTAGAGGTTTCTCACTGATACAAGTGCGACATATCAGCAGTATGTATATACATAATATGACACATAACCAGTTAGTGTTCTGAGCCGGAAGTTTTAACTGTTTCTTTCCCGACACCACTTTTATCCTCCAAATATTAAAATAAACTGTCTTTATTTAAAATGTGTCACTATTTAGTAGTGTTCATTGCAGACTTGAACAGTATATAGTAGAAAAGTAAAGAAGAGAACTATTTCCTAAAAAGTTTTATGCATAAACCACACTTACGTATCCATGTCTGGGTGTGTACAGTAGGATATTTAAAAGATACTTTCAAGTCGGTGATATAATGAGAGTATAGATTTTAAATAAACAATGGTTTAGGAATATAGAAACTTTTCTAATAGTTGGTTTGTAAGGATTAGATGTGTTTTTGGCGAGTTTGACCATGGATTGATAACAGTTAGAGAACCGTCTGAAAACAAGCAGGAAGTACTGGACAACCAGCTGTTTCATCCCACTAGTTTGGGAATCATCGGCAGTACGCATCCACCACCGCGGTTAGAACCCAGGAACTTCCGGTTACAAGGAAAGCTCGATGAAGACCATTCAGCCACTGGGACCTGATTCAATGGCTCATGAATTCTGACTTCTTAATATGGGTGTAAAACTTGGGCACTGTGGTAGTAAGTAATTCCATATTAGTTTATTTATTCGATGTATCACACAATGAAGAAACAGTATTATTTACTGGATGACAATGTTTCGAACAAAATTTATTGTTCATAATTATATCAATTATAACCACGCGACTTCGAAACTTGGGTTTTATAGTTTTCTTCGTCTTCTGCTATTTGTCGTAGGCATAGTAGAATTTTCCAGATATCTGGGACAGGTATTGAATCGTTCCTATTACAAGTGTTTGCAGTTGACTGGATAACTGCGCACACGTGTAATAGGAATGATTCAACACCTGTCCACTAGGACGTCTGGAAAATTCTACTATCCCTACAACGAATACGAAAGAACAAAGAGAGCTATAAAACGAAAGTTTAGAAGTTGTGGGATTATAACTGATATCATTATGAACAATGAATTGTGTTCGAAATATCATCCAGTGAATAATGCTGTTTCACTGTGTGATACATCGAATAAATAAAGGAATATAGAATTCTAACTTCTACCAGTTCGTGATTTAGCGCAACTCCAGCCTTACAAACTAACTATAGAAAATTAATCTGATGCTCGCTAGTGACTTGTTACAGGATGGAGTTTCCTGGAGTTCTAGTGAGAAGTCATGACGAGTGAGGTTCGTCCAGTCACGTGTCAGTTTGGATGTCCCACTGACGAAATTGGTTGGGGTCGCGCTACATCACGAATTGGTAGAAGTTAGAATTCATGGGCTGGCCATTGGTGAATCGGTTCCCAGTGTCTGAATGGTATACGAGCTGGGTGGCCTTGTAATCGGAAGGTCCTGGGTTCTGACCTGGGTGGTGGGTGCGTACTGCCGATGATTCGTAAATATTGTGACCGCCTAGAAAAATAGTTGGGTGCTAGTAAAATCATAATTTAACCCAATATACATGCTTCCCGGTTTCAGAGAATGCCTTAAAACATAACCCAAAGAGAAGAGATGTTAAGTTTTTAATCATGACAAAAATCCACTCCAGAGAGTGAGCACTTGAGACATTGGATGACACTAGGCGCATTGGAACCTTATTATTACTATTCCCATTGGCATATAGGAATTCAACATCTTTTGCTGGATCCACCACAACCAACAATCTTCTGTCTCTTCCTCACACGATTCACTCAATAACAAATTTGGATAGTGACTCGTCATTTATCATTAATAGACTTCCACTAGACGTCTCACAACGGTCTCCTCAGAACGGGTCCGATCCATCTTCATTTCTTTCTATATAATTGTTCAGAGATGGGTTATTGGTTGGTTCGTTCCAAGCGGTGCTTGTTGTTTGTCTTTATTGGTCATCTGATATTCAGCATGAAGGATAGGAAGGCAAATGTTGATGAAAATATGCAACTTGTTGGGAATAACTTTGGTGACGCGTCAAGTAACTCAACCAAGCAGAAGAAATTAAATAAAATTATTGTTCGAAAACGGAATACTGCAGCGAAATTTCACACTGATTACAAAATCAAAACAACAACCTTGCATTTCCGAATATTACCAGGCTTCACGTAGAAATCCGCGGAGAAAGCTAATGAAATACTACAGTTTGGAAAACAGCAAAAAAATTTCTACAAATACTCAAATTATCATCAGAGGGTTGGAGATGAAACTTGGCATAAAGTTAACACATCAGTGAGCTAAAATAGCAACCGAAGTGTGTAAAGAAAAACAACCTGAATCAATTCTGTGACATCACAAATAAAATATACAAGAAGTCAAGGTTTTCTCGAGTTTTCATGTCGTAAAAACATACAACCATCGACTCAATCCTCAACAGACACAACGCCACAGCATATTCAATCATACAGTCCAACAAAGTGAAGATCATCAGTGACAGTAGGCTGTCCGTCTTACACCCATCATCGTAACAAACGCCCCGATGTGATTTAATTTGTCACTTACTTGGCAGGTAGCATGTAGTCTTGTAGTCATTGAATGAAGTTTATAAGGGTTGGCTAAACTGCAATCACTATTGTCGAAACAGTTGACATATCACTTCACGGTCGACACTATCGAAGCCCTCTCAAAAGTCAATGAATTTGGGGTGAGGAATTGACGAACATTCTATGATGTCTTTGTTCCCTAATGATGGTGTGCAGTGCTGCAGTTTGGTCGACGAGTGATTTCTTGTTTTTCCTGAATCTAGGCTGTTCCAGATGACCTTTCCCGTCAACGGTATATTTCTGTATAGGTGTTTCACATAGAGTGGACAAGAGCATGACTCTATAAAAGTTGTTCCAAAGGTATAATTCAGCTATCCCTGTGAAATTAACATTCCTTCCAATAGGAAAATATATATCCTCAGCTAAACTGCATTCCTTCCTTCCTTTCCTTCATTCCTTGCACACAGTCTTCGCTGGTGGCGTCAAAATGACTTCTGGAGTTTCTGAGGATGTTTGCCATGCTTGTACAGGGATTCCGTCTCATCCTCCTACTGATGGTGATAATGATTTCCCAACCTCAAGTAACCTCATGACATTCTAGCTGGAATACTCAGCGTTGATGTCATTTATCACTTGTGTATCTACTACTGATTCTGGTGGTTGTGTTATTAGTGATCGATTCACGACTACTTCTGAGCCATCAATCAATCAAACAATCAGACAATCCATAATCTCATCCTCACCTCATTGGTGACTGGCTCTCCTTCACTTGACTATTTATCTATCTATCCGTCATCCACTGCACTCACCTCATCTGCGTTCAACTCTTCACCGACAGAATCCAATCTCATCATTCCATTCGGTAATTGATTAATTGACTCATAGACAACACAGTGTTCTCACGTGTCGTCTCTTCACTCTTACATGACTGGCTGACTACTTGTCTGGTCGCCTGTGAACACTGGTGCGAAGTCGTCTAGCGAAGGGCGACGTGGTGTGTAGACAAAAACGATGCGGCGCGGGCGAAACGCAGAAAGAGCAAGTAAACTAACAGACAAATCACCATCTTGATAGAAGAAGAGAAGCCCACCACCATTCGAAACGGAATTATAGATAGCAGTATGCGAGGGAGGAGAACACCGCTGACAGTGATGATGAGCAGACTACTGAACACTCACCACATACTACCACCATGTAATGAGCAAATAAATGTCAACTTTATTATTGATTATGCCGCCAACTTGCAGGCGGCTGCCAAAAATGTGATTAGTGTGAAAAACATGCCTCATGGGTCCGTTCACGCATAGTTAATGTAAATCTGTATACCATATCTCAGAACACCACTTTGCACAACTACAACAAAACTCATCGTTTCCGCCAATTTTTGCTGCATCTCCTCATTCTAGGCATGTGTCAACTGCAAAAATCACATTAATCACGCCAATCACTGCAGTTCTACGTCAACTTCAACGATATTTCATAAAACAGACACTCACGTTTTATACTACTGAAATTTCATTTCAGCGACTCAATAATATACGTTGAAATGACGTGCACAACGTCTTTCCGATTAATAATAATGATAATATTGACAGCTTTATTCGAAACATTCTTTGTGGTACAGGTATCGATTGTGTTCAAGGTAAAAATAACAGTAAATCATGTTCACCTGTACAAAATATGCATGTTTATATTCCTGTAAACACCCATGAACCTTGATAATAACGGCACAGTTTCAGTATACTCGTCAGTCACACAGCTGTTTCAGTCTACACTTTGCACAATTCCAGTAATATACAACACGAGAATTTCATTGTGGGTCACCAGTTCCACTCTCTCCTTCATCTCTCATTCCATTTGTCCAGATTCGTACTCTCATTTACTACTGGATATAATATGCGCTCATTTCAAAATTCAACGTAACATGTGTTTTACTCGTTGCCTTTATACACTGGTCAGCTTCTTCTTTTGTCGAGATATATGTACCGTTAAGCATAGAAAATAACCAGGTGGAGTAGAAGTCTATTTTGGCAGTGAAGGATCCTAGGAATTCACTCTTAATCGGTTCATTTATTCTTTGTCGGCCGAAGTGTTGATTTGATGTCAACAACTACTTCCTTTTGAATTCCAATTAATCAGGAATAGATTCTCCGTTAAGGATACAAATGGACTGAGTCACTATGTTAAATCACACGATCTTTTCCTCTTATACATTCTTATCAGGATCCTCCATGAATCGAATGAATTGAGCTGTCTCGTGCTCCATGGGCCTTCAATGGTGCTTCCGACTGTAGTCAATTTGTGACAAAATTAATCCTGGAATCAATACCATTTTTAATTTAGAGAAGTCTCAAAATAAGTCTTAGGAAATATGGCTGTCATACAGCTTTTACTCATGGTTGATATCTGTGTAAGTCAGAATCCTAAGCGTGGGAAAATGGATATGATTTTGAATAGGCTTAGAGAATTTCGCGATGTTGATTCCTGGAGGAATTAGTGACATCGAACGCCAGTAATATCCCTCACGTGAAATGCACAATTCTTATCAGGAGGCAGTACCCAGAGTTATGAGTGTTTGCAAACCAAATTCAGTGCAGAAAACATATCAGTGTTTTTTGTTTTGGTTTACAGCTTGATTCCACACCGTATTTTTGGTACAAGTATGGAATTTTCAGCGTGGATATCGGTAGCCCATGCCTCGAGAGTAGCCCGATGAAATGTATGAGAACCGAGAATCGCCCAATAGACTTCTACGCCTTTAATGAAGTGGTGATTGGAAGGAGTGAGTGAGTGAGTGAGTGAATGCAAGCACAAGAATATCTACAAACAGACTTTGTTTCACCAGATGCTCACAGTGAATAGACACTATCTGAATTCAAGAGTGTGGGGATGCCGTCTGTTGAGAGTAAGACTGAGTTATTATCTTTTTTATTATTATTATCCCTCACCTGTTTTCCGAGTGAAATATGGGGCTTCATCAACACCCCTCTCCCGTGTTTTACTGTCTTCCTTCCTGTGATTTTAGGATGGCTAGATGGCAATTCAGAGGGTTTTACTTCCCCTTAGCTTGATCACCTCTACTGCGCCATCTGAAAACAATCAGGTAGTTCCCATCGAAGTATGTCCTTCTGTTGTATATCATCTTCCCTGTCTCCTTGGAAAGCCATTTCTCTCCAACCACTTCTGCTTAACCGTGATGTCTGTACAGGTTTGTCTCCACGTTGCTTTCAAATAAATTCTAGTGTTGTTTTTCGAGAAAAGTTTCCTCGGTGATCGTGTTAAATCAATGCCTGTAACTTTTACACGCATACATGAATGCACACTTTTCGAGTGCTTCATTTAAAAATGATGGATTCCCTTCATCATCATCAAAATCATCATCAGGGGCAAACAGCATCCCACAAAATAATCAATGCAAACATCGACAAAAAACGCCAGCAAAGCAACGAAGATAAAATCAAACATTATTACAAATAACACACCAGCGGAAAACAAAAACGATGATCGAATTCGAGTTATTGCAAGATGAAAATCAAAAAGATAAAAAAAGGGGCATCGAAATCAAGTTTTTGATGTGTTTCCTGAATATCAAACATGGTACAAACAGCACACGAATAGAAATGGCCATAGTCTGACAGTTTCTTAATCAAATGAGCGGGAATGGAACTCCTAACAGACTTCTATGGTTTTAACCACATAGAGAATGCACGAAGCTCTTACAAGAACGAGGAAATCTACAAGGAGATGTTGGTTTTACCGGATGGACACACTGAATATCAACTAGACATCACATGAATCGTAAAAGGCTGCAGTTACAGCTACAGTCTACTGGAATCAAAAGCAAGAAGAGAAGCCTATGAAGTTACATGCTACCACCTGGCATAGTAAACGACGGATATCTCCATAAAAGTGTCTGAAGTAGCTGGTGATAGACGAAGGTGGAATTTCATGAGTGAGAAACTTAAGGAAAAATATACAACGCATACATATTTAATGCACCCATGATGTTGAAGTCAGAGGCGTTAATTCAACAAGATCACAGAGGGAAAGCTACTCTGAAGACGACAGAAATTCTCTGAGTACTAAGTGCAAGATAGCATGTATCAGTAGTTTAGAAAACAGGAAAACAGGCAACAAAAGCAATGGCCCTACACAGAAAGCTGTTATGCGATAGAGAAATAAATGTTATTCAACATATATATAGATGAGTCGCTGAAATGAAATTTCAGTAGTATAAAACGTGAGTGTCTGTTTTATGAAATATCGTTGAAGTTGACGTAGAACTGCAGTGATTGGCGTGATTAATGTGATTTTTGCAGTTGACACATGCCTAGAATGAGGAGATGCAGCAAAAATTGGCGGAAACGATGAGTTTTGTTGTAGTTGTGCAAAGTGGTGTTCTGAGATATGGTATACAGATTTACAATAACTATGCGTGAACGGACCCATGCGGCATGTTTTTCACACTAATCACATTTTTGGCAGCCGCCTGCAAGTTGGCGGCATAATCAATAATAAAGTTGACATTTATTTGCTCATTACATGGTGGTAGTATGTGGTGAGTGTTCAGTAGTCTGCTCATCATCACTGTCAGCGGTGTTCTCCTCCCTCACATACTGCTATCTATAATTCCGTTTCGAATGGTGGTGGGCTTCTCTTCTTCTATCAAGATGGTGATTTGTCTGTTAGTTTACTTGCTCTTTCTGCGTTTCGCCCGCGCCGCATCGTTTTTGTCTACACACCACGTCGCCCTTCGCTAGACGACTTCGCACCAGTGTTCACAGGCGACCAGACAAGTAGTCAGCCAGTCATGTAAGAGTGAAGAGACGACACGTGAGAACACTGTGTTGTCTATGAGTCAATTAATCAATTACCGAATGGAATGATGAGATTGGATTCTGTCGGTGAAGAGTTGAACGCAGATGAGGTGAGTGCAGTGGATGACGGATAGATAGATAAATAGTCAAGTGAAGGAGAGCCAGTCACCAATGAGGTGAGGATGAGATTATGGATTGTCTGATTGTTTGATTGATTGATGGCTTAGAAGTAGTCTTGAATCGATCACTAATAACACAACCACCAGAATCAGTAGTAGATACACAAGTGATAAATGACATCAACGCTGAGTATTCCAGCTAGAATGTCATGAGGTTACTTGAGGTTGGGAAATCATTATCACCATCAGTAGGAGGATGAGACGGAATCCCTGTACAAGCATGGCAAACATCCTCAGAAACTCCAGAAGTCATTTTGACGCCACCAGCGAAGACTGTGTGCAAGGAATGAAGGAAAGGAAGGAAGGAAGAGAATGCAGGTTCGTTGAGAATGTAGCTACCGTTCGAAACGAAGTTTGTTGATATCCGACAGTTATTTTCGCTTTTTAGTTGAAGTTTCTTTGTGTGTCGTCTTATTTTACCCGGCTACTTGGTCGATGATTATTGTGTGTGAATATGTGAAATTTCATCTGATTTTATTTTCTGGGATCATAGTTTCTGATTTGACTTTATTTCATTTTAAATGGCTATCTGAATTGTTTCGTTCAGAATATGGGACACTATTGGATACCTTCTTTTTTTTCCTGATGGTACTTCTACGTATGTCTGTTGATTTCTGTTTGTATTGCATCAATATGAGACGATGCTTTCATCGTATAGGATATGTAATTTTGTTGAGCTATAATTATTTCCATTTAAAAGTGATTTCTACCTTAACTCAGTGTTCTCTTATTCGCATAATCGGAATGTTTTTCATATCCGCCTCTCATCTTGAGCTAGTGTTAATTCCAGCATATCTTTGTTTTCGAGCTAAGATGATTTCCTACGAAAAAATTTTTTCATTGACGTTTCTGATGTTATGGAATTGATGTTTTGTGGTAGATGTACTCGCCTACAATGGAAGCAACCCTCTTTCCGCTATCTCATGTTCGATTGGGGTTAACTTGGAAACCAGTAAACAACCAATGGTCAATTCCGAATGAGACAATCTGTATTTTGAGGTGGTTGTGTTCTCTGAGCTGGATAGCTGATTTGCGAAGCTTTAATCACCCTACTATGTGACATCTTCAGCGCATACATCAATTTGAATTGAGCTTCTAGATTTCTCAACGAGTTTATTAATCATGATTGGATTGGTTGTTTTTGTGTGTTTTCACACCTTCTAGGTTACTTGTATTGGAATTGATTGTTTCTTTGACTTGAACTTTGACCATTTGTGTGTGAAGTTTCTTTCTTGTCGATTGAGAAATTTTGTCTATCTCGATGTGTCTACTGGTTGATGATTCACTGTAGTACCAGGCTGGCTTCTAAAAATTCTCTAGCATTCTTGTTGTTTGCTCTCTCTAATATTTGAACGTTGTCCCAGTCGAATTGATGTCCGTGGTTGTCTGTGTGTAGTGATATGAGGGAGTGGATACCATGTCTTTTGACAGCTAGCATATGTTCGTGGATACGAAGACGAAGGCGACGTCCACTTTGGCCAATGTAGTGTTTTTCGCAGTTGTTACAATTTATTTTGTAGATGATGTTGGTTTTATCTACTTTCACTGTTGAGTCTTTTGGTTGACATAGAATTGAGTGAAGTGAATTTGTTGGTTTGTGTACGACGTCAATTCCTAATGGTTTGAAGAGTCTAGTGGTGATTTCTAAGATATATCTCAAGTGCATCAATAGCACACGTCACATATCGATATCGAGTATCTAATGCACCATATGCATATAGACATGTATTCTTTTCAAAGTATACTGAACTGTATTTTGTATGTTGAACTGTGCACATAGTTGAAGGAATTCATCTTGCTACACTTCGTAATGGAATCCATAAAGGACGAAAAAAGAAAACAGCAAGATCCCACGATAAACGGAAGTATACAGAAAGGAAGAATAGTGACATGGGGAAAATGAGGATTCAATGGACCTTGAAGATAATTAAGAGTTAATGAATGAATGACTTTGATAACTACTTCAAGGTATATGACCTGCAGTCTTCAAAGATTGATTCCTGACGCCCTAAGTACTTCAGTCAGGCAGTCTTTTCTTCCATACGTGGCTCAGATCAACAGTTAATTACTCCTTCTCAACGCATTCCTATGTCAGTTAACATTTCTCTTTGAGAAATGGATCGCATGAGTAACATATAGCTCAGTCATCTAGAAGGTGAATCGTTTGCGTACTACTGTCCGACTACATGATGAAATTTCCTGGATGTCTAGTGTGAAATTGTGACTAGTGAGACCCACCAAGTGAAATTCTCGCGAATGAAATTGGGTGGCGGTGGCGGTGGCGCTGTATATCACAAATTGGCAGAGGCTTGTACTGAAGAACCATTAGGATACATCCCTGTGTCTGTATAGTCAACATGCACACCTCGTGATCTGTACTTCCTGTGTTCGATACCCGATGGAGTAATGGCCGCGTTCCACTGGAGAGTCCTGAATTACGACGAAACAGTTATATCGTATTTCCTGGGTTTCAATGTCATCTCATTATCTAACTTGACATCAGCTGATAGGGAATCATAGCAACATCTTCAATCACAGTATGTTGCTATATATATGTCTGTAACTTAGACAGTGCTTACTTCTTGTCGATTCAGCATAATTTATATTTTTTTAATTAATGGAAAATCCCTATTCAAACATGGATAGAGAGGAGACTAGTAGTTTAGCGAAGAGTCTCTTTTCGGTGAATTCATTTTCACAGCTGTACAATCACAAATATATATGGTTATTTTGAATGTGTGTGTACATTAAATTTGTCAAACGAGAATATAACTAGTAAATTTTTTGGTCGAGTTACGTAATAGAAAATGCTTTCAGAGGAATTGGATGTTGATATAAGAGGGTAGTAACAAAAGTGATGAATTGTCACAACCGATTGTTAAGGAAGAGTTACGCAATAACATGAATAGTTTGATGAAATAGTTGTGCTCAGGGTGAACGTGAGAACAAAACAAAATATGGAATTACGTGAGAGTTTTAAAGAATTAAAGAAGTCTTCATTGGTTAGAAAACGAAGCGAAAAGCAAAAGTCAAGTCAAATCAACAGAGTTTTCACTATAATAGTAGAAGTGGCTGAACAATGTTCTTTTGTATGCATAGTTCTGGTTCTTCTAACTGAATGGCTAGGGCTTCAGCAATGCAAAACAGACGGAAACGTATTGTCTTTGGCAAGTTGTTTCTCATTTTGTAAATTGCTTTGAAGGAGGCGTTTGTTGAGATGGAACGACCAGTGGTGACGAGATGTTCGATTATTGCACTCCTTATATGGCCACTACTTCCTTTATGCAGCCACGCTGGATAATGTTCTTTGAGCCTATGTGACAGGATACGAGTCGAACGGCCGATGTACCTGACACAACAGCAACAGGTGAAGTAATATATACACATAGAAGTGGTCAGGTGAGAGATCTTGTCCTTTGGGATTCTGCAGATAAGCGGGCGACAGGAGAACACTACTCCCATTGTTTCCACGGAGAAAGTTCTTCTTAAAGAGGTGGAAACTCTCCTCCTGAGGACATCATTGAGCATGTCACCATTGAAGTCGTGGTTCATATAAAGTATCTTTTTCGACATGGATGGCGTCTCCTAATTTTGGATTTTCTGTTTGATGTTTTTGTCTGTGAATCTCGGTGGAAATCGGTTTTGTGTGAAGATTTCTGTCAGGAGGTGAAGTTCTTCTTCCATAGTATCAGAGCTGCAGATGCGTCGAACTGTGTAATAGTTTTGTGTGAATTGAGTTACATGGGTTATAATGTCAACTAAGAATTCATATTTGAGTCAACTGGTATTAAAATACAGTTGTATTGATTAAAAAGGTTAGTCTGCAAGTTAAGAACTCCAATAGAAATGAAACATTGTTTATTTGGAAATATTTGAACTTCCAGGAAGACTTCAATGGGTCAGCACCTTATGAGTATCATGTAATTATTCCAAGTAATAGACGTAATTCGTAGTTGAATATGGAGGTATTTAGATTAATTGATTCTCAGTGTTGGGGTACTGACTTGAAAATATTTCAGCGTCATCCTTGACATCGTTATCTGTGCACAAATCAATCCTCCACAAGGAAATATGGTAGGCTTTTAACATATCGATATTGATGGTGTTTTACCCTGCTTCATTCAAACCATACCTATCGTTCAATGGAGTCAGAATACCCCTTTGTAAAGACTACAATGAACACGCTGACAAGCTTGAATAGCATACTGACGGGGCATATATAGTACTGATTACTATCCACTCATTCACTCACTTACTTTTACTGATGATTTCATAAGATTTTTTCATTAATATAAACTAAATTCATTTGTTTCAATTATTTTATATTGTTTATACGAGTTTGACCACAGATTGATACAAGTTAGAGAAGCAGTGAAAACAAGCAGGGAGTATTGGACAGCTGTTTCATCCTAGTATGAGAGTGACATTGATTGGTGGTCGCGCCAAATCACGAATTGGTCGAAGTCAGAATTCATGTGCTGGCCAGTGAATCCGGTCCCAGTGGTTGAATGGTCGTCATCTAGCTTTCCTTGTAACCGGAAGCTTGTAGGTTCGAATGCTGGTGGTAGTTGTGTACTACCGATGATTCCCAAACTAGTGGGATGAAACAGCTGTCCAGTACTCCCTGTGTGTACTTTATCTGGATACTAGTAACTAGTGTGACGTGTCTAGTCGTTTCTTCGGCGCACACTGAATTCTGTCAGTCATGTTTTCAATGTGGCTACCATGCCACTAGGGTAGCTCACCATCACGGTTCACATCGATTTGATAATATTAGATAGTTGGACTAGATACGTCACACTAGTTAATAGTGTCAAACAAAGTATCCACTGCAGTCCTACAGGAGGTTAATCGCCAGTGAGCCCGAATATCTCAATGGTGATTCGGGTTGGGATCTGAGAAGGGACATGAGTTCCTTCGAGGTTGCAGATACACTTTACTGACTGATCAATACCAACTAGCACGAAATCTAGTTGGAGGGGTTCCTGTGGCCGATTGACTCCAACTATCTAATATCATCACTCTCTGCTGGTTTCCAATGGTTCTCTAACTGATATCAATCCGTGGTGAAATTCGTATAACACACAATTTATGTTTTTAAGCACGTGTAACAGATAGTACTCTACTGTCATAAAATTGCATTCCACACACTCATTGAGAAATAGTTAAGTAAATAAATAATGTTTGTTTACATGGCAATAAAACTTTTTTTTTATTACGTGACTGCAAATGCTTACCATTATAGACAACTCTGTTTAATCTAGGGCTTATAAATGGTGTCTTAGTATGTTAGTGTGTGTAGGGGGGTGGAGTGGGGGTGGGGTGTTTTGCTAACGTTTTGTGCTTGTAGACACTATGCTACTCAAGTATGATTTGTACTTATATTCAACTAAAAATTTAGCATAACGTTACTATTTGTTTACCGATTTAGGCTTACAAAGAATTTCCGGTGTAATAAATATAATTTGACAGACATAAAAAAGTGTGTTGCGTACCTGGTTTTATTACTATTTGTAATCTGAAATGATAGTCAAAGAAACGTACGTGACACAGATATACACATATATGTAGGATTGATCGATACATGAAATGTACTTTTAACAAAAGTATTTAACTAGTCGGTGAAATTTCTTTTGTGTCTAGGTAATAAGTTGAATAAAAGGGTGTTTAATTTCTGGTATTTGTTTTGGGAACTACAGGCGACAATAATTGAGGTCGCACTAAATCACGAATTGGTAGAAGTTAGAATTCATGAGCTAGCCATTAAAGGAATCGCGTCCCAGTGGCTTAATCGTCGTCGTCGAGCTTGCCTTGTAACCGCGAGGTCCTGGGTTCTAACCCTAACGATGGGTGCGTACTGTCCATGATTCCCAAACTAGTTGGATGAAACAGCTGTCCAGTATCACCTAGATTTTAATGGCCCCCTAACTGATATCAGTTCATGGTCACACACGTAAAAAAACTAATCTAGTGGGTTCTAGCGGGAAGCCGTAACCAGTAGGGTACAGAAGGTTGAAGGTGAGGAAAGTTACTCATCGAAGAAGATATGGTGAAGTGGTGGCTCTATGTCGTGAATTTGCAGAAGTTGGAATTCATGCACTGGCCATTGGATCAGGTCCCAGTGCCTTGTAACCAGAAGGTCCTCGGTTCGAATCCCGATGGGTGCTTACTGATGAAGAGTCCTAAACTATGACGTAAGAAACAGGTGTCTTGAGGTACTTCCTGCAGGCTTTCCAATGATTCTTTAACTGATGTCAGCTCCTGATGAAATCCTTCAGCTTTCCATTCAGTCATTATTTTATAACAGGATGATTTGTGGTGCTGATTATTTTTGGAAGAACAATTTATTCCCTGTTGGCGGAGGGTGGGGGAAGGGTTAGAGGCAGATGTTAATACAATGCCATACATTTATGTGTTCTGAAGTGCACGATTTAATTATAGAGCGTTGATTCCTCTTTAAAACAAGATTTTCATAATTAAAATCAATGTAAGACAGTTTTCATAGACCACTGCAGTACGGAAAAAAGAGAACAATAATAAAATACTTCAAAATGAAGATCTTCTTGTTCGGATAATGAAAGCAAATCACATAATTCAAAGAAGAGGCTCTTTTCAGTGAATACATCTTCTCTTGCTGTACGATCGCATTTGTATGCAATTTTTACATGAAAGAGGGTGGTAATAAAGTGATGAGTTGTCACAAACATCATTATTATTCTCTTGGGTTCCAGCTTCAGTAGCATATCTCCACTTTCTTCTATTTTCTACCGTTCTCTTCAGCCGACTGGGTCCACGGTTGCCCATAATCTGTCATCTCAGCGTCGCACGATCTCCTCCATGTCTCTTTTTATAGTTGCTTATAAAAATCTTCCTTTTTCTCTTGTTCTGCGTTGTTTGTAGCCCTGTACGTGGCATTTGACAATTGTGACCTTCCTTCCTTTTGAGTTGAATCTTGCTATCATAATTCTGCAAGAGAAAATTGGTTCTGATTGCAATAGAGCTTTGGCTGCCACTGGTGGTATCATGATGGTAGGCACTCATTGCCTCAGTGTACTCGTAGTTGTCTTCTGAGTGACCAGACCGGAGTAGGTTACTGACTCTCCAGTTGGCAATTTTGATAATCCATATCTATTCCAACTGTTCTGGCAGATTCCTAGCACTTCTATGCTATATCTTCTTATTTCTTTGGCTACCTGGGCAGCCTTCCCAGCCGGCCTTGTACATTGTACGAAATTCCACGTCCCCATTCTTATTCTTGCTTTCATCGAGAGAAGACACATCGGCTGATTGACTGGATTCCCGAAGTCTTTCACCAGCCCACTGTGTCATTTCGCCTCTCCGATTCAAGCGAAGAATAAGATTGTTAAATGAATTTCTTTATATTTTTAACGTAAGTTTTGTGCGTTGAATCTTGTGTACCAGTTTGATGAATTTTATGGTATAGGGTCGTTAGCCCCACTCCCAACCCTCCCTCTTTACCCTGGCTTGGAACCGGCTATAAAACTAGCAAGCTGGTAAACTAGGCCAGGTTTTTCACAACACACGGTTGCTAATATTAGTTAATGCACAGAAGAAATTGAACAAGCCTATTGAAGTTAAATAATAAGATGGATGATTTAATGGGTAAATTGTAATCAGGATGCACATAGAAATGAAGAGAAATTTGAAATTATGCAAGAATGGATTCTGAACAAAGAATACTCTTTTCGATAACCTACTCTTCATCAGGCTCTGCAGTTATATATACAATATAGTGAATGAATGAATTAGTGTTATGAACAACAATAATGTTACTTAAATAACATCGAATCAATAATATTATCGATGGATTATAGCTCAATAGCATCAGCATAAAATAAGCTGAATGTCAGAAATGCAAATTAGGAAAGATAATATTACAAATTCATGAAAGTCTCTACTGAAGGCTGCCCAGGGCAGTAGTAGTGGCTAGCTGGACTTGCTTCTTTTGCACACAGAGCACTGGTTGTTTGAGGCGAATTGCAATAGCCTCTGCTGTTTGCAGCATGCAGTGCTTCGATGTTTCTGGCAATTTATTAGGCACCCGGTAGATTATAGAGAAGGATTCTTCAACGCTGGCTGGCTTTGTGGGCGGCCGGTTTGGACCAGATGGCCCAATATTGAACTGTTAATGGTTTTCACTACACCTTTACTTAGCCATACTCGGAGATGCTGTCGAGTGAGCACGATAAATCAAGTTCCGAGAGCAACGGCCAATATAACTCGCTTCACAAGCCTAGTTGAATTGGTTGGTAGATACAATTAGAAGTGGCTAGTGTAGTCTAGGCACTTCATCTTTCATTCGAGTATTCGCCATCGGTAGGGTAGAGAATAAGACGCGCAGTTCGCCAGATTTAAAAGTTCTTTGAACTGATTTCCTTAATTTCCTCGTAATTATCTCACTTGGTATATCGCCTTTGAATCGCAGTCATATATAAAGAGGCTTCTTGTTTACAGATAGTGAGTAGTCCTTTTCCGCTTTCTTTGTCATGTGTTTCTTGATAGCTATTTTTGATCAAAGTATCGTATACAATGCCTTATTCAGTCAATATTGTCCTGTCTTGTTCCGGGTGACTTATTTGAGATGGAATGACAAATATTGTGACAAGTGTTCAAATATCACACTGCTACCTTTTTGCAACCATGTGATGTAGTATTCTTAAACCCTTTTAGACAGGATACTCGTCAAACGACCAATGTACCTGGCTCCACAGCAACAGGTGAATTGATATATGCACACAGAAGTAATCAGATGCAAGATACTGTCCTTATGGTCCCTGCAAACCACTGGACTACTGAAGGACATTACTCTTCATGTTGCTGAGATGAATATTCTCCTGAGTACAACTCATTCACTAGATTATTCATCTTATTACCTAAATCTAATACGCTTGTTGAACTTCTTTTATGTATTGACTAATATTAACAGGTATGTTTGTTACAACTCATCACTTTTGTTACTACTCTCTTTCATGAAAAGGAAATTGTATATGTGAATGAGTTCTGTGGAAAGAGCCTCTTCGTTGAACTGCTTGTTTTGTTTTCATTAATGTCTGGATGAGGATTATTGATGAATATAATAAAACGGTATGAGTTAGGCGACATTCTTAGGTCAACAGTGTATGAATGATTTTCACCGGAGCATTGTCATGAGGATAAATATGAAGCATTATACACACTTCATAATAATCAGTGTCAGTAATGACTGACTGTACACTTAATTTCATCTGTGTATAACCTAGTTGCGGCTGACATCTTTGATTGAATTTATGCCTTATTATAGCGAATAATGCCTTAAGGTCAAAAGAATGATATTTCATATTTCTGTAAAATTATCCCTTTTTAACTTGTTTATATTAGACCAATTTCCCCTCAGGTAGTACAATTTAAGTAGAGATTTTCTCTTGTACAATGAGTGATTAACCCTCTCTTCAAATCCTTCTTTTCATTACGTCATATTTACTAATCTTCGAGTTTAGCAGACAATTGCTGTATAAAAAGAGAAAGCATTGGTTGTGACAGATTTAAGATTAATGTGGCCTAGAAGTCACTGACTAGTGCTCTATAGGCTGAACTGTGAAACCAAGATGGCAATTACGTTCTTGCCAACCACATTGGAGGGCCCATTATGTTGCATTCATAAACCTCTCGCTGTCAGTCGTAAACCCAGAAAAGACGGAAGGTTAGGAGTGAGGCTAGCGACCCCATTGCTACTGAAACTACATAACTTCTAAGTTTTAAAGCCTTATGTTCCAGTTAAAAAGCATGGAATGAAAAATCCTAAGGTGCTTGGGTCTTTTCCAGTGGAAAATAAATATATTGCTCAGATAAGAGTAGCGATAACAATAGCACTTATTTGGTGGAATATAGAACTGGCGTTCCATTCTATTAGAGACTCTTAAGCTGGATGTGCTTACATCTCCCAGACAGTGATTATGTCCTTACTGTGATTCGAACTCACAGCAGAGACTGAATATTTTGGTCCAATAATCAACAGGAAATTATGTTGAAGCCTATGTCATTAAGTCTGCACCAATATGTGGTCAGTAATGCTTCATTTCTACGAAAAAAGAGCACGTGTAGCTTGTATAAAACTACATACAGGTTATTGAAAAAGTTAATGTCCACAGAAGATTTAAGATATAATATGTACACAGACAAATAAATGTTCATGCTTTATTAGTGATATGCAGATCAAGGTCAGCCTGGAAATAAACCAGTCAGAATTGGCCAACTTAAAATAACGCCCACTATTTTATTGATCATGATTATAGACTAACTGATTTAATCTTGGTGGTTTTTTTGAATCATACATTAATGTGTAAAACAGACAATGGAAACAGACTTTTCGGCTCACATCGTTTTGTGTTTTTGCTTTAAGTAGAGTGGACTAGGGAACAGGTAGCTGTCGAATAATGTTGTTAGCATAGTCAAGTGGTATTCGTAACCAAAGCATCTGTATCCAACTCGGCTTTCCTATTTTAATCTCAAATTACAAAAGTTGTGATATCATAAAATAAAACTGAGTTGTGCACCCAAGGACCACAACAGCACTACAAAAGCAAATAAACAAGAGATATCAGATAAACCAATTATGTCTACGAATGAATATCTCTGTGTTAGCCATTTACCCTGTATTTTTCTTACTAGCTGAGGTAAAATTGTTTATTGTCTTTTTAATGTCTATGAAATCTCTTGACAAGGAATATTTCACACTTAATTCAACTTAGATTTTCCCGTCGATTGACTGAACGGAAGTGCTCGGTCTCAAGTTGACATATCGGCCGCTTGTGCAGATGATTCCACGATGTCTGGTCATTTAACCTAGAGTCAGCTGGGTGGATGGTGACTAGCAGTGGAATCCAAGACAACGCGTGTTTCGTCCCATTTGGGATTCATCACCTGAGACCAAGCAATTCGGTTCAATCAATAGACACGAAAATCTAAATTGAATTAAATAAATAATAAGACCTGTTGCACAACAGATGACTGTCGTGGCCCTAGGGGTCTGGTGGACAACGCTTTGGCGTTTGAAACTATGGGTACTGGGCTCGAGCGTCGGTGGGAACACCATCACTCTGTGACTGGGGAATGCAAGTACACCCGACTAGCTGACGAGTCCCAAATAGGACGAAATGCGCGTTGTCCTGAATTTCACTGCTAGTCACCATCCACCAAATCAATTTCAAGGGATATTTCAATTCAGATTTATGTAGTTTGTTTTTCTTTTTGTCTTTTTTTTGTTATGATTGTTATTATTATTATTATCATCATCGTTCCTGCTACCTTTTTGCCTGTTTTATTCGTCAACTGTCACGAGTAACTTTATTATTCTTCCCCTTGTTCCAAATAAGAAAAATAACAAGAAAAAGATTCTGTTTTTAAAAGATTTTACATCTGTGAATTTATGCATATCATATTTTATTAAATCAACATTTAATATAAACTGATGAAGAAGTAACAGGTATAGTGAGGAGGAATAGGACGACTAGTATGGAAAGACACAAAGTACAGCATGTCTACAATAAATTATGTTTTTGAACATATCTATCCAGTTTATTGCATCATATGTATACATTTGTATATGGGTATAAGTATATATAGTTATTAGTATTGCAAATCGATAATTTCCGAAGTAGCAACTCAAAATCAAAATTCTTTGTGATAAAAACAATCATTCGCAGAATTGAATACACAAGTTGATTACCTTAATAATAATATTTCCACTGAATACATAGATCTTATTCCTAATCGAGCATATTTGTGAAGTCATAGGAGACCTGACTGAACTACACACCTCATAAAAATACGCAGAGCTTTGATGTATGTGAAGGAAGCCTACCATTATTAGATAGTTGAAGGCGATCGGCCATTGGAAGCCTTGCTTGTCCTAGGTTTCCTGCTAGTAAGGCGTATCTGCAATCTCGACGGAATTTATTTCCCTCCTGAGAATTGAACCTGCCTCACCCACTGAGTACTGCAGTCAGGGACGTTACCAATAAGGTATTCACGCTGACGATTGACCTCCTGTAGGACTGTATTGGACATTTCTGATTGGACATTAGTAACTAGTGTGATCTGTCAAGTTCTTTTGTTTAGTGCAGACTGAATTCTATCAGTCAGGTTTGAAATGTCGCCACTATTCTAGGTAGTTCGCCAGACAAAGGACTAGACATAATAGGATAGTTATTAACTAGCGTTCAATCAAAGTATCCAATTCAGTCCTAAAGAAGGTTAGTGGAGAGCCCGAATAGCTCCGGGGTAACGTCTCTGACTGTACTATTCACTGGATGACGCGGGTTCGATTATCAAAAGGTACATGAGTTCCTTCGAGCTTGCAGATACACCTTGACGACTGGTGAGTGCCGACTTGTCCGAAACATGGGTCAAGCGGAGCTTCCTGTGGCCGACTGCCTCCAACCAACTAATATATATCCAATTTAAAATGGAACAAAGCATTTGTTCAATGAAATTCAAGCACTAGACGAATAATGTTCATAAGATTAAATTCTATCTACCCTCGATCGATATAAAGTGAGACTGACTTAACAGACTTCTAGTCAGATATATTTAAAAGCTGTGTCATAAAGTGTAAGGGATAACATACATGAAAGTAACAAATTCACAGAATGACCTATGAACTTTACAACAGAATTTCTGCATGGATAATTTCCAAATTTTTAATTAGATGATGAATCACTTTTCATAATTCCAGACTAGATATGTCTATTCGACACGGGACATAGGGATACAGTGTGATATTTACTGGATGACATTTCGTAACATTTTTGTTCCCTGTAGTTTTGTTACAAAACATTTGATGTTTACAATTTCAATTATTCTGTATTGTTTGATTTCATTGACAACTGAAAATTACCACTCACCTGAAATGGATGGTACTCATATTTCACAGTTGTACGCATTGGATTCTGATTAGGTGAGTCAAGATTTAATAATAAGTATTTCTTTTTATCGCCTTATTATACTAGCTAGTGTGATTGAGGGTTTTAAATGTACCATCTCGTGACTATATTGATATATAATCATTTCTGAAATGTCACTTATTATTAGATAGTATCATATTTCTGTGTTCCTATAACATCAGATAAGAACACTTGATAAGGATTTATGTGTTTGTATTCTTCTAATGCGTAGAGTTCTGTCTTTTTGTCTTTCTAATATTTCATTAATTCCAAATAGAATAGGATACACATAGATTCAGAACTCCACTGATGTAAACCATTGAACATCATCGAATCAATGTGTACTGTGATGGTGAGCTACCTAGTGGCATGGTGACCACATTTCAAACCTGACTGACGGAAGTGAATGTGCACCAGAAGAAAGGACTAGACACATCACACTAGCTGCTAGTGTCCCTTCAAGGAATCCTATCATTACAACACTTAATTCATCGTGAAGTCTCTTAGCAGTGTCAACTAGTTTGACCACATGTTGAAGATCTTCTGTCTTTAATAATTCTCATCATTCTCACCGTATTGTGTTTAAGAATAATGGCTCAGAAATGGTCTTATAAAAGTACCTTGATGTAGGACAATTACGAATGCCCATGAATTGGTTGAATACATTCCTAACGCCAGATCAAACATTGAGTATTGGTATATCAGAGGGGCCTGTTTTCACCAATGTGAATTTACCATTTCAGTTTATGAGATAGCGATGCCACCACCCAATGTAGTCAGTTAGTATATGTCCTTAAACTTTACTTAGCAGACTTCATCATTGACGACTCCTCTTGATAGCTTCAGGAAGTTCATGTCTCAGCCAGTTATTAACAAGCGGTGCTTCATTTTCAAGTGCTTCAGGGTAGAGTTCCTCACTAGCCTATATCAATCACAGAACTAGAGAGCATTAGATAGCTTCAGGGGCTCTCCAGTAGCACGTAGATATGACGCTACAGGAGACAAATAGTAACATGCCCACCTAATAACCTGAAAATCCTTGCCTTGATCCTTTGTGGCGTCATGCATTCATGATACTTGACAAATCAGCTGTCCATTACTCCTTGGGTAACCACTCGTCATCTAACTGATGTGAACTAATGACAACAGCTACTTTTGAAATCAGTTAGATCCCTACAAGCCCATAAACTGAATTCTCTAAAATTTGTGTTTCCCTTCGTATTATACATGTTTCTCCTAATACATGATGACCCATTTTTAAATGAATATAACTCATACTTATAAATAAGATAATGAAGTTTTCAAGAAAGTAGGTCAAGAAGTTTACCTGAAATCAATAAATAATCAATAGAATTCACCTTACCTGAGGGCACTGATATTTAGATTACACTTAAATTAACTTCAAAATTTAGTTTGAGAGATGGGCCTAACTAAATTGTACATCGGTCATTCAAAGCATAATTCTGAGGTTTTTGAGTGAGCGATTTCCGACGAGTGAAAAATAATTTATTTCACTCCAAAGTTAACCAATAAAATGAAGTTTAAAGAGGGTGAACTGATAAAGTTGGGTTGTATGGTCTTTTACTTATATTTACAATTTTATTGAATTAATGTATGAAATTTAACTAGTGGATGGTGACTAGCAGTGGAATCCAGGACAACGCGCACTTCGTCCTATTTGGGACTCGTCATCTGAATGTACCTGCTTTTTCCAGTGAGTGATGGTGTTCCCACCGAGGCTTGGACCCAGTGCCCGAAGTTTCAAACGCGAAAGCGTTATCCATTAGACCACTTCGGCTACGACAGCCACCTCTTTTGCAACGGGTCATATTAATTATTCAGTGAAATTTTAGATTTTCCCGTCTATTGATTGAACCAAAGTGCTCGGTCTCAGTTTGACATGTCGGCTTCTTGTGCAGATGCTTCGACAATGTCTGAGCATGTAACTGGAATTCCAGTGCTAGTCACCATCCACAAATTAAATTCGAATTAAATGCCCAGGCCTCGTCGAAGCATCTGCACAAGAAACCGATATGTCAACCTGAGACCGAGCACTTCGATCCAATCAATCGACGGAAAAATCTAAAATTCAATTAAATAATGTATGAAATGTTCGAAAGTAAGCATCATACTACCGTGAGTTCCATTTCTCTTGCATTTATCAATGGAATTCCAAGTACTAATTTCATGTTGTGTGGATGAATGGAAATTCCTTGAGAGAATGAAGGTCTTCTGACTTTGCCTTCAGCCTGACACCTCCTGATTTATCTTAAGATTTATGATACTAAGAAACTCCTCTTTGAAGATGCAGTCTCGTGGATTAATACATGTTATTTCGTCACTTAATTCTGTTTTCTCTTCATCGAGCAACCAGATGAGTCAGAAGGTGGCACTGAAAACAGTCATCTTGTGCCAATAGTTAAGTAGATCGGAAACCACTGATAATCAGATACGGTACAGGGGAATTAGCCACTGGGTGGCAAACAGTGTAGCGATCAATTTTCCCTGTATGCTGATAGATGCTTCCAGATTAAATGTGCATTAGATTCGCTAAAATAGTGGTCACAGCAATAATTTGCTCAGTCCTCGTGAAGCTCTCCTAGTAAAGTTTAATAGGTTGAATGGTGGAATTCATAATTGGAATTCATTCCATTACCTCGATAAGCCAGTAATAAACCTGGTAAAAAGGAAAACTTGGGCATGAGACTAGCAACCCCATCCAGTAAAAGTGAACACTGCTACAGAAACTTCAAGCCTCTATCTTGAAGCCCTATGTTCCACTGTGGAACGTGAAGGAATAAAACACAATACAAGGACGACAGTTACACTAATTTGTTGTCACCTGATTTCTGTTAATTTTCCATTTAGTTATATATGCTGGGAAAGAAGCATCTCAGTTATAGACAGTCATTATCTAAGCAACTTTAAAAATGGTTTCCTGATAATTAACTTTTTATGACTTCAAAATTAGTCTTCAAAACCCAGTGCATAAACTAATAAATAGTTCAACATTAAACTCATCAGTTTTTATTAGATAAAACATCTTAGAAAGGAGATGATAAAGTTATCTTTTGCATCAATGTTTGGTCAATCATTTCTTCACTGTAAGTCAACAGGTAATTTAATTTTCTCTTGAAAATATGAAGTGAATATGAGTCCCAAATTAGGATGTAGGAAACAGCTGTCCAGTACTCCCTGGTTTTCAATGGTTCTCTAACTGACATCACTAAGTGGTCTAACCTAGAACAAATATCAGAAGGTACGGGATCACGTCCCTCAGCCATTGCTGAAGCTATATGCAACAATAAGAATAAATCTATACTATGTGTGCAAAGAGGTGTATTCTTCCTATTTGTTTACTCTGACCTACTATGAAGTCATCTGGGAGGTAATCACCACATATTTTCCTGTTTTATATTGCCCTTTTTACCTAGTTCCCTTCACACCACTATTTGTCAACCCTCGGATTTACACTTAGCTTAACTTGTTTGAATATAGTTACAATTTAACCACTTTAAATATATATATATATATATATATATATATATATATATATATATATAATTTATTATTTTTTTTATTTTGATTGCAGCTTGATTCCACACTGTATTTTTGGTACAAGTATGGAATTTTCAGCATGGATATCGGTAGCCCAAATTTTACAGGCCGACCATTGATATCAGGTGTGCGTCGGCGAGGGTCCTAACCACAGTGTAAGCGGATTGTCAAGTTTGAATAAGAAAACCAAAGTTTTGTTTATAAAAGTGCACTAATAAGGGGTGGGAGAATTCATGCATGCAGGATGGAAGGTGCAACGGAATACATGGAGTGATAACTGTAGGGTTTAAAGAAGTTAGTGAGATTAATTGTTCGCTCAAACAATTTTTTTGTTCTGAATGTCAGAAAAACATTTGCATATCTTGAAATTTGTCGTCTATTCTTTACTCATCCACTACTTCAACAGTTATCCAGCAAGAAAATCATCTGGATGGTATCTCTTCGTCTAGGATGATTATGTGTATCTCATAATTTGTAGAGGGTAAATTCCTTACGAAACGGAAATCTTTCTAGTATATCTGTCTTACTAATTTACTTCAGTGTGTATGTGTCAAAATTCGACGTGTATTTAGCTCTAGTGAAGTGATAACCAGGTTGCCTGCATAAAACTTGGGCTATCAAAAACTTCCATCTCTCTCTGTTGTATATATTCTCTCTCGTTCGGTTTGTTTTAATCAATTAAGATGTGACCTCAAGTGGTATTATCTACTCTTGTGTGTATTTAAAATGTTTACAAGCTCCTGATTAGCAAGTTTCACTTAAACTTGATTGATGAATAGTGTGATTGTGGGTAGCAACATGTTCCAGTAGATGAGATAACTGTTCTTCACTTATGTCCTTGAGTCTCAGAATATATTGTGGATTTCTTGAAGGAGACAACTTAGCTATGTCATAATGGAATGGTTTGTGCTTCAGTTCAATTAATATTTTTCTTAAAGATATTGTATGAAAGGAAAATATTATGCAATAAACTCCTCTGAAAATTCTGTACATTTCATAAATACTGTCCAGAATAAAGATGTTATTATCATTATTATACTGTATAGTCAGATGATGAAGCCTTCTAGATAATATGTCAAACTGATGTCAGCTCATGATTAAATCCTCCATGCAATCAAACAAAATCCCTACAAAAACCAATACTTGAAAATTCATCTGATGCTCACTAGTGACTGGCCCTATTCAGGCAGTTAACCTGGGGTTCTAGTGGGAAGCCGTGACCAGTAAGGTACAGCAGGTCGAAGATGAGGCAGTAACTCATCGAAGAAGACATTGCGAAGTGGTCGCGCTATGTTGTGAACTGGCAGAAGTTAGAATTCAAGGACCATTGGATCGGGTCCCAGTGGCTCAATGGTCTACGAGCTCGCCTTGTAACCAGAAGGTCCTGGGTTCGAATCCCGGTGGGTGCGTACTGCTGAGGAGTCCCAAACTAGGACGAAACAGCTGTCCAGTACTCCCAGGTTTTCCAGTGGTTCTCTAACTGATGTCAGCTCATGATTAAATCCTCCATGCAATATGTCAAACCTCAAAGAATGCAAAACAGATAGCACCTACACAATGTCAGTGAATAAATTTGCAGTTTTAGTCAGAATTGGTTTATTAGATTTATTGTATATGAAGTCAGCTATCAGCGTAATTCCAAGCATACTAACTGCTTGTTCTCTGTGTGAGTGTTTTAAAAAAAATTAAATTAACTGAGTGGCAACGGTGGCACAGCGGTAGAATGCTCGCCAACAACGCCTCCTGTGATACGGGGTGTAAGCGCAATATCGCTTGAAATTAAGTCACGCGTAGATAAAGGCTATCCCGGTCCAGAACAAACAAGAAGCCGGTCACTGTTTCTACGGTACTATTAATAAACAAATCAATAATTATATATACAACAAACCTTAACGGTTTCAAGAGTACAAAGCACAACGCTTAACAGAAAGCAAGGTACTGCTATCAGAGCGGAATACCGTTAAAGCCAAAATTGCGAACTAGCCGGAACCAGACACGACCGTTCAGGTAAGCAGTCAGTAGAAGAATGAACCCAAATAAGGCATGGCATAAAACAGAGAGCGTTTAAGAGATAGACCGAGCATAGGCACAAAGATAGAATTTAATTGGCTACTTAACCAGGTAGGAAAATACAGATGAAAATCAATAAATAAGATAAACTCGACAGAATAGTACAAAGTTAGACATGGGTCAGCAAAAATAACAGTTCACAAAATACTCTGATTGGGCCATGAGTTCAACTGTCTGACTAAACGGATCGAGGTAAAAACACATACACACAGTTCATTAAACGAGCAGGGATAGACACGTTAGGCATGGATAATTGGGTTGCAACAACGCTAGGCTGATCCGGGACAGGTTGACTTGATTCAAGGATGGGAATAGAATTGATCTTACACGGGATTCGATCCTCAGTGGAAGCTATCCTTCACCTCGCCAAGCTAGTAATAAGAATGGTAAAGAGGGAAGATTGGGCTACCGTGACGCTGGCAACTCCATTCCGTAGAAATAAACACCACTGCTAACTCAAGCTACTTTAAGCCTCTATCTTGAAGCCCTATGTTCTCCACTGTGGAACGTAAAGGAATTAAAACAAAACTGAGGTGAATGATTCAGTCTCAAAGTCTATGTTATTACTACTACTAATAATAATAATTTGCTTTATTCCATAACAGTACTTGTGATATAGAACGGAATTCCCAGTATTTTACTACAGTATTGTATCCAGTTAGTACATTATCAATAAACAGAATTCTATATAGGTTAAGGAAATCCCAGTTCATTATGACAACATATTGGTAAGTCGGTAGCAAAGCCAAAATTGAACAGTGTTTGAAGGTGTTGGAAAAGTACATGCTATCATATTTACTGGCGTAAGCGGTAACAAAATGGTCGAGATATACAGAGTGTGAAAGAACAAGAATGTTTTAAGTAGAGTTTATAAGGAAGAGAGAAACAAAACAGCACATAACAGAAAAAAAGAGAGAGAGAAAAGGAAAAGAAAGAAAGAAAGAAAACGTTGTACCTATAAATGATATGAATTGGAAAGATGAGATCCAGTTGTTCTACTGACTACTTAATAAGTCATAGGTATCAGGCCTAATGCTTTCTTTATCGCACAGAACACAAGCCAAGGGCCAGCTGATATGTAGTCACATGATGTCTACTTTGTTTTTGCTATGTGCATATTGATGGATATTCCATTATAACTCACAATATGCTTTGTCGTCTGTCCATTAACTAAATAAACAATGTATGACCTTTTTATCACATGACATTGCACCCAATCAGAATCCAATGATGGTAAGGTAATCTACTGTCTATCTTGTTGGTTCATGTATATTAGTCATTTTTATATAAACTCTTGCACTGTACACTAATATACACACTTGTACACACTTTACGTGCACTACGTACCCTTTCACTCACACATTTGTGTAACAGTCAATTTCCCTTGTTGGAAAATACACGTATCATGGTGAACGTGGTGGCCTTCTGATTTCTCCCCTTTTCGCCTCAGGATAATTAACTCACTCAACGAGTATATAACAGACCATATAGTTTTCTATATAGGCTTCTGGTTTTACCTGATGAGATACAAGGGGTGAGTTGTGAATGAAGAGGGTGGTGTGAGTTAGATAAAATGGATTTAGCCCATTTTTCACATGAGTCCATGTGCCTGTCAACCAGAATTTTAACAAGTTGGTTAAGTGGCAAGTTGTTTACCCTGCTGACAATCTTTAACATCCTGCATAATAAGGTATAGTCTTTCTTCAGTATCCAGCCCAGGAAAAACTAAGGGGGAACAATAGAGAATACTACGCAGGATGCAAGAGTTAACGAATCATAGGAGCAAGGGTTGGGTTATTCCAGAATACCTTAACTTCTTGATGTAGAAGGTAAGACGGAATATTTTCTTAGAAATCATAAAGGTATGAGACGACCAGGGAAGATCACCAGATAGAATGACGCCTAGGTATTTAATTTCCGACTTTGTTTCTATTTCAGTGCCATCAGTGTTGCACACCTCGTGAGTGGTAACCAGTTTGCTTAGGTCAGATTTGTGCCTAAAGGTGAAATTAACTATTTGGCATTTGGAGGGGTTTAAGGTGAGACCGTTATCCTTGGACCATTGTCTGACTTCTGATAAAAAGCCGTTTAGTTTAGTGCAGTCACTTTTACATTTGACAGGCACAGATACAGTCAGGTCATCAGCATATTTGACAAAATTAATGTCATTTCAAGATGGTAAGTCATATAGAAAGAAAGAAAGAAAAAAAAGAGAAGTGGGGAGAGTACAGCATCTTGGGGGACACCAGCTTCAGTGAGCACGGCAGAGTAGGATTTGCCTTTGTATACGGTGTACTGCATTCTTTTAGAGAAGTAGGAATGCAACCAATTAGTGACCCAGGTCTCAGTTTGTGTCACAGAGAGCTTATTTAGCAAGAGACATGTAGGCACAGAGTCGAAAGCAGAAGTGAAGTCGAGAAACGTGCAGCGGACGTATTTGGCACCTTTATCTAATGATGAGACGATACTGTTGTGTAAGACGGCTGCAGCGTCTAAAGTGCTCCTACCCTGTCTATAGGCAAATTGTTTGGGGTCTTCAAAGCTTTTAAGGGAGGGTTCAATTTTAAGAAGTACAAGTTTTTCCATAAGCTTTAGAAACGGGGAAGTGATGGGGCAATAGGTCTGATCTTTACGTTCTTGCTATTGCCACGTTTAGGGACAGCCTAGACGACCTAATCAATCGGTACCAACAGCAAATTTTAACTGGTCATCTTTATTCTGAGAAATAAATCCAGTATGCTATAATGAAGAATATATAAGTTTTCTTATTTTGATTGGACACTGGTCAGTAACTGGTGGTGCAGACTGAATTCTATCAGTCAGGTTTGCAATGTGGCCACCATTCTAGGTAGCTCGTTATCACGGTGCACATTGTGATTTGATGATATTAGATAGTTGGAGGCGACCGGCCACAGGAAGCCTTCCAACTAGGTTTCGTGCTAGTTGGAACTCACCAGGCGGTCAGCAAGGCGTATCTACAACCTTGATGGAACTCATGTCTCTTCTGAGATTCGAACCCGGGTCACCCAGTTCTGCCTGCAGTCAGAGGCGTTACCACTGAGCTATTCGGGATCACTGGCGATTGACCTCCTGTAGGACTGTAGGGGATATTTTGACTGGACACTAGTAACTAGTGTGCACTGTGATGGCGAGCTATTTAATGGCATGGTGGCCACATTACAAACCTGACTGATAGAATTCAGTGTGCACCAAAGAGAAAGGACTAGACACATCATACTAGTGAGTAGGGTCCAGTCAAAATATCTACTACAGTCCTACAGGAGGTCAATCGCCAGTGAGCCCAAATAGCTCAGTGGTAACGCCTCTGACTGCACTATTCACTGGATGACGCGGATTTGATTCTCAAAGAGGACATGAATTCTTTCGAGGTAGCAGATACGCCTTGCTGACCGCCTGGTGAGTTCCAACTAGCACGAAAGCTAGATGATAGGCTTCTTATGGCCAACTGCCTCCAACCATCTAATATGCATTTGCTTTTCTAATATATATATATATATGTAAATCTCACTTTGTTTTGATGGTTTTTCTCATTCCAGGGAAAATACTATACATGTATGCCTACAGAATATTGTAATATATACATATATGTATCTATATATTGTTATTATTACTGAATGGATAACATAATATAAAATGCTAATAAAATGTAATATTAGGTACACAATAGTTAACATAAACAATCCTTACTGACGGTAATAATATAAATCTTGTTATGCATTAATATTAATAAGAAGAAGACGAAGAATAATCAACAAGGCCGACTACCGCATGAATCACTTTTATGTTCTGTAGGAGAAAGAAAGAAAGAGAGGTGAATGTCAGTGAATTACTGGAATTCATAGAAATTCTCCATGTAGAATAAAGAATCTCCCAGTGATAAATAGATGGATAGATAGATAGATAGATACATTAATTGTCTCTGTGTGTCTCACTTACTGGCTTGCTGGTTCACTCGGTCGTTCTTTGTCTGTTTTACGAGCTCACTCTGATATTATTACTATCATTATTAGTAATATAGTGAAGTTTTATGAAAGATGGAAATATAATAATAAACCACTATCAAGGAGACAAAGGAGGAACAAAAAAGGATAATGAAAACTAACTGAACTGAAGCCTGCGAACCATAGAAGCAAAAAAAACACAAAACCAACAGTAGAATAGTGATTATCTTCTCACTGTCTCTCCACTTGTTACTAGTGTAGCAGTGCATGTATGTATGTATGTGCGTTCGTGTGTATGTGTGTGTGCGTGCGTGTGCGTGTGCGTGCGCATGTTTGTCCCCACACTGAAGATAAATACTCCGGCATGTGTACGCAGATGACACAAAGTTTCCACTTTATTTACGATGAAACCAATTTCTGCATTCATAATGAGGATAAGGTGTGTGTGTGTGTGTTAGATGTACCGGCGTGTGTGGGTTTGTGTATGTGAGTGTCTTCTGTGAACAGTTTACGTGTCATTATTATTGTTATTATTCTTATCTTTACCAAAAAATCATGCTTCCTTTCTATATTCATCAAATGAAAGTTAGTTAATTATTGCTTAAAATGAATGAATCTTCAAATTACTTTTTCTATTCTTTTGTGTTACATACAATTTACCCCCCCCTCCCCCGTTTAAACCATAAATGGAAATAGAAACTAATGATGAAAAGAGAGGGAGACTGTGTGTGTGTGTGTGTGAGAGAGAGAGAGATAGAGAAGCATTAATTCAAGACAAAGAAAAAAGTTAAAAGTTATTTGTAAAGGTGGTTTAATTGAAATGAAAAATTATAGTATTGGGGATATATAAATATGTTCTACGTACCTGGAAGGAAAGAAGAGGAATTCAAAAAGATGAAAGTTTTATGTTAACTTTTGAAGGCCAGGGAATAATATATTTTTATTTACATGAGTTTTCAAGTATTGAACTAATACTAACTAGCGCTAGCTACTGGTCCTAATCAGGTTCTAGTGGGAAGCTGTGACCAGCAGGGTACAGCAAGGTTGAAGATGAGGCAATAACTCATCGAAGAAGACATTGAGAAATGTTCACGCTATGTCATGAAATGACAGAGGGTAGAATTCATAGAATGACGATCGTATCGAGTGACAGTAGCTTAATGGTCTACGAGCTCGCTCAATTTGTGACCAGAATGTCCTGCGTAGGAAACAAAGGGGTGGGTGCGTACTGATGAAGAGTCGCAAACTAGGACGCAGGAAACAGATGCCCAATAGTCCTTCCTTCATTATTCCATCCTTTCCCTAATACATTGCACACCGTCTTCGGTGGTGGCGTCAGCAGGTTTCTGGAGTTTCCGGTGTGTGTGAAACGCTTGTGGGTGAATCCACCTCATTCTACAGATGCTGCTATTGATGATGATAGCCCGAACTCAAGTAGCCTGAAAAATTCCAAGCAAGAATTATTAGCGCTGATATTCACTGACAGTTGTGCAACTGTTAGTGATGCTGGTAGTTTTGGTAATGGTGTTCGATCCAAGACTACCTGTTAGACATCAATCAATCATTCAATCCATCATTTCCTCCTCACCTCCGTGGTGATTGACACACCTTTACGTGACTATCCATCAATCGGTCATTCACTGTACTCGCCTCATCTGTGTTCACCCCTTCACAGACAGCGAACAATCTCATCATTCCATTCGGTAATTGATTCATAGACAACACAGTGTTCTCACGTGTCGTCTCTTCTCTCTTACATGACTGGCTGACTACTTGTCTGGTCACCTGTCAACGCTGGTGCGAAGTCATCTAGCGGAGGGTAACGTGGTATGCTGTGTAGACAAAAACGGTAAGGGGCGAAATGGGCAAAGAGTTAAAATAAACTGACACACAAATCACCATTAATGATAGAAGAAGAGAGGCATGCCTACGCCCATTCTGAATTGAATAATAGCTAATAGTAATATGTGATGAAGGAGTACAACGCTGATGGTGATGATGAGCAGTAGACTCATGTAACAATAACACTCACCACATGCTACCATGAAATAAGTAAATAAATGTCAACTGTATTGTTGATTATGCCGCCAACTGCTTGGCAGCTGCAACGTAAAGAAATCACTCAAAACCAATCTAAATTTGCATACCATATCTGAAAACACCCTTTTGCACAACTACAACGAAACTCATTCCTTCTGCAAATTTTCACAGATTTTCTTCATTGTCGGCTTGTGTCAATTGCAAAAATCACTCCAATCACGCCCATTATTTCCATTCCACGTCTACATCAACGATATTTCATAAAACAGACACTCACATTTCATACTACTGATAACATATCAGCGACTCATCAATATATAACGTGGAAATGACGTGCACGATGTCTTTTCGATCAGAATTTGTTCAGCGTAAAACTAACAGTGAATCACGTTCACCTGCACAAAATATACATTTTTATACTCCTGTCAACACCTGTGAACCTTGATAATAACGACTCAGTTTCAGGAACTCGTTAACCACACAGCTATTTCAATCTATTCAGCACTATTCCGGTAACATACAGACTGAGAATTTTATTTAATCCTTTATTGTTTCAGTGTAGTTCGGTTTTCTCATTTTCGACAGTCGTCCACATGATCCAGTTCACTACACTCATGAATATAATCCTTTATGGTTGCCTGTCTTTTCTTCCGTCTATCTGCTCTTCGATCACAGACCTCGGTGTGCATGACTATTTGTGAATGAACTGCAAAGTAGTATCATCATTTTGTAGCTCCAGAATCGGTTTAAGTTGCCATACTCCATATAGAAAATATTTGCAGCTGCCTATGAGTTGGCGGCATAATCAACAATACAGTTGACATTTATTTACTTATTTCATGGTAGCATGTGGTGAGTGTTATTGTTACATGAGTCTACTGCTCATCATCACCATCAGCGTTGTACTCCTTCATCACATATTACTATTAGCTATTATTCAATTCAGAATGGGCGTAGGCATGCCTCTCTTCTTCTATCATTAATGGTGATTTGTGTGTCAGTTTATTTTAACTCTTTGCCCATTTCGCCCCTTACCGTTTTTGTCTACACAGCATACCACGTTACCCTCCGCTAGATGACTTCGCACCAGCGTTGACAGGTGACCAGACAAGTAGTCAGCCAGTCATGTAAGAGAGAAGAGACGACACGTGAGAACACTGTGTTGTCTATGAATCAATTACCGAATGGAGTGATGAGATTGCTTGCTGTCCGTGAACACGTGAATTCAGATGAAGCGAGTGTCGCATTAGTTTGGCGCATATTGAAGAATACAGTTCACATTTATTTCTTTTACGGTAGCATGTATTGAGTGTGAGAAAGGTTTACTCAATACCTTCAACTATCATTCCGTTTGAATTTGGGGGTTGGATCACTGATGAAGGTGATTTCTCCGCAGTGTTTTTACGCCTTCTCCGTTTCACCCATTGGTTGTGGGGAGAGTTATGTTGGCCACAACACATATTCGCTCAGAAACACCTACTAGTGTTGTTAAATACATGTGTATTGTGAAGCATACTACTTCCATATTAAAACACCTCATCCAAACTAACCACAAAGCTAATTTCTATTGCCCTGACCGGCCTTCAGTGGAGGCTATAAATTCATGAATTTGTATTATTATTATCTTGTTATGATGATGCTTTCGAACTGTAATCCACTGATATTATTATTATTATTATTATTATTATTGATTCTATATTATTTAAACAACATTAATATTGTCAATCACACTAATTCTTTCATTATTATGGATGGAAATATAACTGTAGAAGCTGATGATGATGATGATGATGATGATGATGAAAAGCAGGTTATCCAAAGTGTGAATATTCTTTATTCAGTAATTATCATTATTTAAATAGCTTAAAATAATGCAGATAATCAATAAATAATGCTAATTAATATATATATTATGCATCAATAATTATCTAACCTAAATTGTCTTGAATCTAGTTTATGTGAATGACAAAAATAAACAAACAAAACAACCCAATAGCTTATTTATTCACTTTGTCCAATACATATATGCATACATATACAGTAGTTTCAGTAATTATAATCATAGAAAAGGTGAGGAGTATAGTAAAGCTTAAGGCCTGCCTGTGTTTGCATGCCTTTGTTAATAACACACACACACACACACTCACATTAGCAATAATTTTCTACTAAAATGATTTAAATTTTTATGTCAACTTGAATTGTTTCTTGAATGGCTTAACGGAGAGTAGGGGGAAATTTATTTCTATTGAACATTTCACATCTATGAAGGATTGAAAAAATATAGACAGAGAGATGAAGAAAGATTGTCATATTGACATACTCTACATAAAAAAGTTTCGACGTCATATACCTGTTCAGGAAATAGTGAAGCAAAAAAAAGCGAAGAAAAAAAGATAGTATATGCTAAAAATTTGTAAAAATGAGAAACTAAAATGCTTAGTTTATTATTTAAACTACCTACTTAATGAGAAACGCCCATTTTCAGTTATCATCAGTAGAAAATGTAAGAGGGTTTTTCTATAATTTACTGAAGTTATCTGTTTGTTTTATATATATAGACATTTATTTTGATGTGGTTTTGTTCTCTGAGCTGGATAGTTAGTTTGCGAAGCTTTCATCACCTTACTGGGTGACATTTTCAGCGCATACTTCAAATTGAAGTGAGCTTTTAGGTTTCTCCACGAGTTTATTAATCATTCCTCCTGGTGACCTTGGACGTGATTGGTTGTTTATGTATGTTTTCACACCTTCTAGGTTACTTGTGTTGGAACTGATTGTTTCTGTGACTTGAACTTTGGCCAATCGTGTGTGAAGTTTCTTTCTTATTGGTTGATAAATTTTGTCTATCTCGATGTGTCTATTGATTGATGATTCACTGGAATGCCAGGCTGGCTTCTAAAAATTCTCTAGCATTCTTGTTATTTCCTTTGTCTAATATTTGAACTATCCAGCTCAGAGAACAAAACCACATCAAAATTATCCACCTGAGCTACAAATCTTCTCTATCATATCTAAATCTTACGAGCGGGATACGCTTCTCTCTGTTCGAAAGTGGGAAGACTTCGCCAAAAGGCAAGGATCCACCAGAGAACAATTATTCTTTCTCCATGAGTGCCTTCGTCATTCAATCCTACCAAACAGTGTAAGATACAAGCCACCAGTCAACTGCCCAATGGGATGGAAATTGGCCGAACAATGTGGAAGACGAATGGTCAAATTAATGATTACGGACGCACATTATCGGATCAACAAATATCAACAAATAATAGATGTCCAAAAAGCAAAATTAGAGAAAACCCTCAACCAAGAACACCTGTCAACGCTGATCACCGCAATTACACTGTCAAGTGGAAAACACAGAGAACAAAGACGAAGAGTCCTCAAAACCAAGCTAGCCAAGATTAGAAAACAACAACCAGACAATACGCCCATAGACTGCGTAGTCAACCTATCAAAACAACCACTATCAAAAATGGAACAACAACTACTACAAAAAGGATTAAACTACAACACCGGAGATGCTTCAAAAACTGATTTCTTCGCTGCCCTTGAATCATTACTCAAATCATCAAACTTGAACGAGGAAACACAGGAAGAGATACGCCAAACAATTGTACCAATGGTCAAACAGAAAAGACAACACACACAACTCAACTCTCAAGAACTAAAGGCCCTCAAAAAGCTGAAAAATAGGAAGGACATCGTCATTTTACCAGCCGACAAAGGAAGAACAACAGTAGTCATGGACAGAGAAGAATACACCAAGAAAGCTGAAGAACTACTCAAAGATGAAGATGTATATCAACAACTCCCAACAAATCCCATACAAACATTGGACAACCGCATCCAAAGGACCTTAAACAAGCTCAGCAAAACTGGACAGATCACAAAACAAGACCAATGGCGAATGAAATCCAATGGACCAGTCCTACCTCGATTCTACGGCAGACCCAAAATACACAAGGCAAATATCCCGTTACGACCAATTGTATCACTCCCAGGAACTCCAACATATAATTTGTCCAAGGAATTATACAGAAAACTAAAACACCTAACGGAATCCTGTGATCACTCCATCAACTCTGCTATCCAATTCCTAGAGAAAATCAGAGACATCCAAATAGATGAACAAGAAATAATGGTATCCTTCGACGTGACAGCATTATATACCTCTATCGGACAAAAACTAGCAAAAGAAACCATGGAGCAATTACTTAGCAACGACGAACAACTTCCACAACAATCAAAAATGCAACACACAAGCTGGATGGAATGCATAAATCTATGCCTAACAACATACTTCCAATTCAACGGCCAAATATATGAACAAGTCAAAGGAACACCCATGGGATCGCCAATATCAGGTTTGATTGCAGAAGCAGTGATGCAAAGACTCGAAAACATAATTCTACCAAAGATCAAACCCAAGATTTGGATACGCTACGTCGACGACACATTTGTAATAATCAAAAGAAACGAATTAGACAAAACTCACAACTTAATAAACAACGTCTTCAACGACATCAAATTCACAAGAGAAGAGGAATCCGAGAACAAAATACCATTTTTGGACGTCTTAGTCAGGCGAACAACTACAGGAGAATTAGAAACTCAAGTTTATAGGAAATCAACTCACACAGACCAAATACTGAATTACAACAGCAACAACCCAATAGCACACAAAAGGAACTGCATACAAACACTATTCAAGAGAGCAAGGACTCACTGCAGCACTCCCACCTTAAGAAAAATTGAAGAAAAGTATCTCATGGACGTCTTCCAAAAGAATGGATATCCCCGGAATTTCATCAAGAGACATATACCCCCAAGCCAACCTACCAAAACAAAAGCCACCAAGGAAAACACAAAGAAAATCGCCTTACCATATATAAAGGATATCTCAGAAATCACTAAAAGACTCTTCAAACCTTTAGGAATTGACGTCGTACACAAACCAACAAAGTCGCTGCACTCAATTCTATGTCAACCAAAAGACTCAACAGCAAAAGAAGACAAAACCAACATCATCTACAAAATAAACTGTAACAACTGTGAAAAACACTACATTGGCCAAAGTGGACGTCCCCTTCGTCTTCGTATCCACGAACATAAGCTAGCCGTCAAAAGACATGATATACACTCCCTCATTTCACTACACACAGACAACCACGGACATCAATTCGACTGGGACAACGTTCAAATATTAGACAAAGGAAATAACAAGAATGCTAGAGAATTTTTAGAAGCTTGGCATTCCAGTGAATCATCAATCAATAGACACATCGAGATAGACAAAATTTATCAACCAATAAGAAAGAAACTTCACACACGATTGGCCAAAGTTCAAGTCACAGAAACAATCAGTTCCAACACAAGTAACCTAGAAGGTGTGAAAACATACATAAACAACCAATCACGTCCAAGGTCACCAGGAGGAATGATTAATAAACTCGTGGAGAAACCTAAAAGCTCACTTCAATTTGAAGTATGCGCTGAAGATGTCACCCAGTAAGGTGATGAAAGCTTCGCAAACTAACTATCCAGCTCAGAGAACAAAACCACATCAAAATTATCCACCTGAGCTACAAATCTTCTCTATCATATATAGACATTTATATTTCCAGGTGTGTTTATTTGATGAATTTTTGTATTGTAGGAAGGACGGATAATCAGGAAAGGAATTTATCGTTTGGTTTATGTTGAAGAGAATAGGGATGTTTTGCTAATTTATACTTTAGTGAGGAATTCATTTTCGAGAATGATGTAGGCATAGACCAGTTAGAGAGCTGTTTCGTCCCGCTAGTTTGTGACTCTTCAGTAGCATTCAGTCATCACCCCACTAGGAAGTGAAACCAGAACATTCATATTGGAAAGTGAACTCGTAGACCACTGAGCCTTTTGGGACAGAATTGAATGCCGCTGAATTCCACTCCCTGGCAATTCCTGATATGTAGGTCAACTATCGACCAATGTGGCGTCTGTGACACAGCGGTATAGTGTTCTCCAACTAAGCCTCATGTGGTCTGGTGTTCAACCTCCGGCCGATGCACTCTTCTGCCCCGCTAAGTCAATAATAAGACTGGTAAAGAGGGAAGGTTGGGTTACCGTGGGGCTACCAAATCCATCCCGTAAAAATAAAAATAAACACCACTTCTGCTGAAACTTGACAGCTCTAGCTAGCTTGAAGGCCTATGTTCCACTGGGAACATAACGAAATAAAAAATAATCAACCTGTGTCATCGGTGAGTCTTTGTTTTCACATTAAACTTGGCCGACCGCGCTGGCCACAGCATATCACTAGAACTTCAGGTAACTTCATTTTGTAGCCAATCATCAGTGAGTATTGGACTAGTTTTCAAGGGTTGGTTTCTTTTGAATCGGTTAAATTCCTTCAAACTAAAACTTGGAGACAAGATGACCATTTCAGCCTACATGAGACTTCTCATTTGGATGTATTCACATTCCCCAGTGATTGATTGTATTCCCACTGAGGCTCAAACCCAGTACCTGTTGCTCGATGCACGAAAGTGTTATCCACTAGACCAGCTGGGACACGAGAGTCACCACCTCTTGTGCAATGGAAATTAGTTATTATTTACTTTTAATTCAATTTTGATTTTCCTATTTATTGATTAGACTGAAGTGTTCTAGTGGATAACGCCTTAAGGGGGGGGGGGATCGAAACGATGTGTACTGGATTCGACGCCCCAGAGGAAAAACTCTCACTCACTGGGGAATGCAGGTTCATCCAACTGACACGTCCCATACGGGATAAAATGCTCATCTTGGATTCCACTAGTAGTTACTATCTACTAAATTACTTCAAGTCAACCCTCATACATCGTGGAAGTATCCGCACAATCAGCCGACAAGTCAACAGAAAGGGAACATTTATGTCCAAATTTGAATTAAAAACAAATAGGTTAGATTGTTAAGATGAAGTCAGTAATTATGACTAAACAAACACTAATCGATAATCGTTTCAGGCTAAATACAGTTTACCGGTAGCTGATAGTACTTATCACAAGGGGCTGAACCGTAGTACTGAAGATATGAAGGTTTTCAATATCATTTATTTAACTGTTACTATTTCAGCTGAAGAAATATCGGTCTGTTTCTGACTTATATGACTAACAGTTATGAACATAAAACTAAGAAATCTGCTAAGCAGGTTACTAATATTGCTTTCAAATTCAATGAATTTGAACGTGGACTAGTCAAGACTCTGTACTACTATAGAGTGAGGAGAATATGGTCTATAGAGAAATTAGAGAAGCAATTTGTGTTTCTTGAAAAGATGTTGGATAGCAATGGTTACCCTCAAAGACTCATCAACAAGTATGGACGATATGAAGTCTCAAATGTAAAACAAATCACAGTGGGAAAAAAGCCAATCTACGTTCAACTTGATTATAAAGGTGAAAACATTGCAGCGATAGTCAGCAGAAGACTGAGTAGGTCACCAGCCAGAGGGTATCCTGCAGCTAAGTTGGTTACGTCTATCAGACAACATGCTCCTTGGTGCAGTCAAAATTCGACAAGTATCCTTCTCATGTTAACTCCGACTATGCATAAGAATTTACATGTATCTGCGGAAGCAGTTACATTGAAAGAACAGAATGAGGAAGGGCATATCTACGATTTTCTGAACATGTAGCAAAAAGCTTATTTTTAAAGGGAACAAATGCTTTAAACAGTGCCATCCATCGTCAGGCATCTCCTTGACACACACACAGGTCATGAGGTGGACGTCGCAAAATCGTTCAAAATCATCTACAGGTAAAAGAGTTCAATTCTCCTCAAGTTTGCTGAAGCCATCTCCATCAAGCACCTGAAACCTGATCTTTGCGTTCAGAAAGAAGCGGTTATCAGTCTTTCTTTGCCCTGTCTGGTAACTGGATATTTTCATCTCTCTTTCATCTGAATACGTAATGCTCAAAGTTTCCGTTGTGTATGACCATTATTGTTATTATATGCATATATCGATTGATTTTTGTTTAAAATGAACTCTGTGTAAGTATGCTAAAACTTTTTCTGTATGTATAACTAATAATGACTGTGGCCTATAAGCAGCTGATGAGAAGGCGGCGAAATAAATGATGGTACCGCTTTATTCTGCAAAAGCTGTAGTTCTCTCTTCATTCAAATTCATTAAGAGGAATAAATTTATGAAATTTCAGTGAATTTGTTTTCCTCTTTCAGATTCTCATATTACTAAATTCCGATAACTGTTGCATCCAGTTGGTATAACGGTCGGTGTGCGTTTACGTGCTCTATTTCTGCCTTCTTTCTTTCTGACAGTAGAAAGGTAATAAGTGTCACTGGGACTTAAAGAAAAACAAAAAATAAATCTTACAAATTTTAAAGGCTGGGTCGAATTTCTAATGTTGCGTGTACAGATGGTCAGAAAGGATATAAACAAAAAGGAATTCTGGTAACGAGGCGCTTATTGGTGTATAAATGTGCAGAAGGGAATGAAGATGGATCAGAGACACACTGAATAGACATTCAAGTGATGCCAATCGTCAAGTCTTTGAGTGAAGCTCAGATGGAAAGTAACGGGTCGAGTGGCTGAGAGTGACGTGGGGAAGATCACATACAGAGGAAACAAAAATTCGCGAACACCTTTAAAGTCAGGTAAAGAAGACTGCAGCAGGTCGGTTGTGAGGACAAATACTTGCCAGCGATGACATTCACCAGTGGTTGCGCTACATCGTGAATTGGTAAAAGCTGAAATTCATGCGATGGCCATTGGATCAGTGGGTCCCAGTGGTTTAATGGTCTCCGAGCTAGCTCGCCTTGTAACCAGAAGGTCGTGGGTTTGAACCTCAGTGGACGTAGGAAACACCTACCTGGCAGTACTCCCTGCAGGTTTTCCAATGGTTCCCTAACCGATGTCAGCTCATGATGAAATCCTGTAACCAGAATTGTTATGTGTTGATGATGTCCTAAGTTCCAATCAGAATCCTGGGGACTCGCGTAGAATAAAAAACTCCACATATCAGTACGATTAATGCAATATGTATAGAATTACTCATCGAAGGATTGAATTATTCAGAAGGGCTAAATAGCTAAAGCCAAAAGAGATTAAGCTTGGTATTAGATGGTTGGAGGCAATCGGTCACAGGAAACCTTCCAGCTGGGTTTCATGCCGGCTGGAACTCACCAGTCATTAAGGCATATCTGCGACCTCGAAATAACTCATTTCCCTTCTGAGATTTGAACTCGCATCACCCACTGCTGCCTACAGTCAGAGAAGTTACCACTGAGCTATTCGGGCTCAGTAGTGGCGATTGACCTCTTGTAGGACTGTATTGGATATTTTTGATTGGACACCAGTCAGTAACTGGTGTAATGTGTCTAGTGCTTCCTCTTTTTTTGGTGCAGACTGATTCCTCTCAGTCAAGTTTATAATGTGGCCACCACCTTTAGATGGTTGGAGACAATCGGCCACAGGAAGCCTTGCTTGTCCTATGTTTTGTACTAGCTGGCACTCGTCAGTCGGTAAGGCATATCTGCAACCGCCTTGAAGGAACTCATATCCCTTCATGCTGAGTGCATCAGGTTTGTACACTGATTTCAGATTTTTGGTGGTCTGTCTTACTTTTTTCAATCCAAATTGGGTTTGACATCCTCGTTGTGATGGTGTCTATATTTGAAACGATACGGCCTAGATAACTTTTAATAATAATAATAATAATAATAATCTACTTTATTGCAAAAACAGTACTTATAATACAGAATGGAGTTCTCAGCATTTGTCACAATATTGCATCTGATTTACTTAAAATACAAATAAAATTAAAAATTAAAACAGAATTAACCAGAGGAATTTGTCCACATTTATGGTGTAAAGTCAAAAATATTCGAAGCACGAATTGAGAATATTAAATTTGATAATAATAATAATAATAATAACAGTGAGTTTGTTTCAAACAGTATTGGCGATTCAGTTTGAAAATTTTAGCATGTTATAGATTATTGAATTTAATGTTCTGTTGATATAGTATAGTGAGAGGAAATACAAAATTAACAGTTCTAACACAGCCTAAATGATGTTCACACTTATGGAAAAATAAACAGATAAAAACAAAAAATTGAGAGGATTATAAATATAAGATGTACAATAACAATAAAGGTTGATGTTTTAAGGGTGGAGGAAATGGTTTATTTAGCAGTGCAAACAAGGTTAGTTAGTTAGTTCATGCCTGACACTATTTTCATCACATGAAGTACGTGCCGTTAAATATGGTATAGTGGAATTTTTATACTTAGTCGTACGTGCATAAATTCTTCTGAAAAGACTTCTTGTTTTATCTGTGGATACACAAGGTTGGAGCTGCTGGTAGAGTGGGTTCTCAGATTCTGGCAAAATTCCTTCGGCAAATTTGTTGCATAACATCAGGTGCCTATCAGTGACAGTGTCAACGATATAGCCCGATGGGATACCACTCGTCCTACTGACAGTCTTCAGAGTTCTACGATGTATGACATAGTCTTTTTTAAGCAATCCAGGAAAGAATAAGGGTGAACAGTAAAGAAGAATAGGTAAAATACACGAGTTGACAAACTGTAAGATGAGGAGTGGTTGGGTTATGCCTGAGTGCCTCAACTTCTTAATGTAAAAAGTCAGAGGAAATATTCTTTTCGAAATTGCTAAGACATGGGAAGACCAGGATAGGTCAGAAGAAAGAATTAGTCCAAGATACTTAACTTCAGACTTGATTTCTATATCAGTATCATCAATTTCGCAAGGGTCATAGGAACCAACGGCTTCATTTAACTTTAGATATGATAGAGAAGATTTGTAGCTCAGGTGGATAATTTTGATGTGGTTTTGTTCTCTGAGCTGGATAGTTAGTTTGCGCAAACTAACTATCCAGCTCAGAGAACAAAACCACATCAAAATCATTTAACTTTCGTTCGCATCGGTAACTGAAATTAACAGTCTGACATTTGGAAGGATTTAGTTTAAGGCCATTAGACGAAGACCATTTGCTAATTCCTGATAGAAAGCTGTTCATCTTATTACAGTCAAGCTGGGAGATAGCAAACATTGAAATAGTTAGATCATCAACATACTTAACAAAGTTCATTTCGTTATCAGAGTGAGGCAAGTCATGCAAGAAGAAAGAAAACAGAAAAGGAGAAAGGACAGAGCCTTGAGGGACACCAGCCTCAGTAAGCAATGAAGTGGATGACTTTCCCTGACACACGGTTTACTGCTTTCTTCCTGAGAAATACGAAGTGACTGATGATGATTAGTGATTGTTGGTGTAGGTGTTGCCTTTTCTATGTTCGTAAATACTCCTAATTAATCATATGTTAATGTATGCTATTTCTTTTAACCTATTTGGTGCTTGTTATTTTTATTAAAACAAAAACTGAAACGTGTTCTCGTTTTAAAAACATTTCTACGTTAAATCAATTGAACATTGTTTGACAAAGGGTACAATAGATTCATCAGTGTAAATCAATATAATTTAACAAAAAAAACATCAATGTATTTTACTCACATTCATTTTTATACACTAATTATTATTCATAGTAATTTGTATCTGAAAAAATCCTCTCTCTCTTGCACACTCACACACAAACAAACAAACTGACAAACAAACATAGAGACTGATTTGCATAATTTTATTCTATTGATCAAGCGTGCGTGTGTGTGTGTACACAAGTATCTGCATTGTCTTAAATTAAGTTTATTCCTGTAGCTATGAGACAACTAGATTAGTTTCAGGATTTCATCATGAGCTGACATTAGTTAGAGAACCATTGGAAAACCTGGGAGTACTGGCCAGCTGTTTCGTCCTAGTTTGGGACTCTTCAGCAGTACGCACCCACCGGGATTCGAACCCAGGACCTTCCGTTTACAAGGCCAACGAGCTCGTATACCATTAAGCCACTGGGACCCGATCCAATGGTCCTTGAATTCTAACTTCTGCCAATTCACGACATAGCGCGACCGCTAGCCAATGTCTTCAGCGAGTATTTGTCCTCACACCCGACCGGCTGCACACTACTGGTCACGACTTCCCACTGGAACCCAGGTAACTACCTACCTGAATAGGGCCAGTCGCCAGAAGTTAGAATTCAAGGACCATTGGATTGGGTCCCAGTGGCTTAATGGTATACGAGCTCGCCTTGTAACGGGAAGGCCCTGGGTTCGAATCCCGGTGGGTACGTACTGCTGAAGAGTCCCAAACTAGGACGAAACAGCTGTCCAGTACTCCCAGGTTTTCCAATGGTTCTCTAACTAATGTCAGCTCATGATGAAATCCTGAAACCAATCAAATCCCTACAAACCATCACTTGAATACAACTAGATTACAAAAAAAGACATGCACTTTTAATTATAAATACATATGCTTATCTGGTAGTTACATAATGGGGAATATACAGTTGTTTTTTTTGTTGTGTGCGTGTATCATGATCTGATTTATGAACTGCTGTGATTATTTTCAAATTCAATCAGAGGTTAACATCAGTTAGAGAATTACTGGGAGCCAGAAAGTACTGAACAATTATTTCGTCCTAGTTTTGCACTCTTCACCAGCATACACCCATGACTTTACAGGTAATCGAACCTAAGACCTGCTTCAAGTTACGTGGTTAACTTGTTAACCATTCAACCATTGGGATGGATTCCGATGACCTAGAGGTCTGGACTCCTTTCAGTACATTATTGTTTTACTGACAGAAGATTAAATGAAATGTGACTCCATTATGGATAAGATTTTATTTTGATAAATCACACAGTGTTGTACAGTAATATTAATTGATGACGTTTCGAGCACAAACTATTGCCACTCATAGTCACATCAAGTCACTCACACAACCTTTTTTCCTGCATTTATACATATGAGTAAAATTGATGATTAGACATTTGAATAAAAATCAATATGGGATAATGTACATTCAGAAATAATGATATGAGTGTTATTGATCAATCATAATCAGATGGGAAATACGACGAGTGTTTTTATAGTCATAATATGTAAATTGTTCGAATTTTGTGATGTGTTTGAATTGAAATAGAAATTTGAGATCATTTATTATCCTCCTCATGATGCATTTAATCCTACTCCAAAACTATGTTGGAAATATGTGGATGACACTTTCACAGTGTTAAAAACAGAACATATCTCTTTCTAGCTTCTTGACACATATAAACTCAATAGTAGAGGGAATAAAATTCACACTTGAATCGCAAAATGAACAAGGAGAATTATCTATGATGTTAGATTGTAAAATAAAACGAATAGAAGTAGGTAAACTGCACACTAGGGTTTATAAAAAGTCAACTCGTTGCAATAAATATTTAGACTTTAATTCATCTCATCCGTTAACTGTTAAGGCAGGCTTAGTTAAGTGTTTAACAAACTGAGCATTAGCACTAAGTAGCACAAGAAAATACCTAAATGACGAAATAAAACAGATAGAAGAAGCTTTGGTGTCGAATAACTATCGTATGAAATTCATTAGGAAGATCAGTAAAGGCCAGAAACAAGATAAAAATAATTGTGAAACTAGTAATGATGACATATATAAGAGAGAATATGTAGCACTCTCAGTAAAGCAGGAATTAGAGTGGCATTCAAACCTACAAACTCACTCAGAGACAAGCTATGTAGGTTAAAAGACCAGGTGGAACCAATTAAACAAAATAATATAATTTACAAAGTACCTTGCAATGACTGTGAGTGAGGTCAACTATGTAGGTGTAACTAGTAGGCTGGGGGTAGTCAGATTGTCGGAACATAAGAATTTAGCTAAGGTAAGAATGGTTGACCTCGAGAAGACGAGTAATTTAGAAAAAAAGCTGAACAATTGCACTTTATACATTAACACACAACCACGCAATAGGGTGGGGGAGGGTTAAAATTCTAAAAAGTAATCTGTGTAGGTGGAGAGAGAGATTGATTACGGAATCCTTCTTTATCGAGTCTACACCCAACACATGCAACAGAAATGACTCAATGCAAATACCAGAAATATGGAAGACATTATCACCGCCAGTCAGTCAAATCAGAAGAGGATAATAAATAATCTACAAGTTCTATTTAAATTCAGGCACATCACAAAATTCAAACAATTTACTTATTATAACTATAAAAACACTCGTCGTATTTCCCATCTGACTATGATTGATCAATAACACTCATATCATTATTTCTGAATGTACATTATCACACATTGATTTTTATTCAAATGTCTAATCATCAATTTTACTCATATGTATAAATGCAGGAAAAAAGGTTGTTTGGGTGACTTGATGTGACTATGAGTGGCAATAGTTTGTGCTCGAAACGTCATCAATTAATATTACTGTACAACACTATGTGATTTATCAAAATAAAATCTTATCCATAATGGAGTTATGCTCTACCACAGTGCTCAAGTTTTACACTTATATGAATAAATGAAATGTGATTTGATAGAGTGGAATTTATAAGTAATGAGTTGCGTTAGACAAACAGAGGTATGACACACGGAATCAGTTGAATGTTAGTGAAGGTGTTCAGAAGTCAGAACTTAATACACTCATATCAGTGTGAATCGCGTTTTCTTCCACTTTAATAAAAGTCCCCAACACTGGTCCTTAAGATAGAAACGAAGTCTAAGGAGAAACCTACATTAGTAGGCAACAGTAGGCAACCATTGACTACAGCTGAGTGTGTGAATCTCTGGGCTACCTAAATTAAATTTTCTGTTCAACTAATCGTATCATATATTTACTCCATTTCATATTGTTTTAATCATGTCACTACGTCTCTTTTATTTCTAATCCTTTGCGTTCCCAGTGGAACATGGGGCTTCAAGCTAGAGACTTGAAGTTTCGGTAGCAGTGGTTTTTATGTTTATGGGTTGAGGTTGCTAGCCTCATTCATATCCAGCCCAACCCTCCTTCTTCACCGGTCTTATTACTGGCTTAGTAAGGTAAAGGAATGCCTCGTCGGTCGGGGATCGAACCCCAGACCACATGAGGCGTGGCTGGTGAACATTCTACCGCTTTACAACTGACGCACTACGTCTAAGGATCGCAATTTGTACTCACACACTTTTTAAAATAAGTTTCAACCTACTGCTATGAATTTTGATAAGAAAAAACATAGTGGAGTATTGCACAATACATTGGATAAAGCGTCACATCGGATGACATTTATTATCGATTACATTACTTAAAGTTTCTTACACAGGAACTAAGCAACTTGTAATAGAAACACGCTGAAAGTTCTGTATTGTACACAAAAGCATTTGTCACTGGAAAGCTGCTATTATCATTGTCATAATATAGTCTGGACTAAATAATTACAGAAATGATAGTGCGTCGGTGGCACAGTGGTTAGGACTCTCGCCGACCATGCACATGGTCCGGGGTTCGAGCCCACGCTGACGCACACCTGATATCTATGGTCGGCCTGCGAATTTTGGGCTACCGATATCCATGCTGAAAATTGCATACTTGTACCAAAAATACGGTGTGGAATCAAGCTGTAATCAAAAAAAAAAATAAATAGTGGTAGACCCGATAATGTGACAGACAATGGAGGGGAGTGAGGAAACAGGCATGAAATGGACTCACACAAAAAACGAACTTGGAGGATCTGGACTTTGCCGATGATATATGTCTGATTTCCCACAAACTGGAAGATATGCAAGTGAAAAGCAATAAGTTGGCAGAAGAAGCATCCAGAGAAGATAGGACTTCAGGTGAACAGAGAGGAAACAGAGGTGATGAAGATTCCTGGCCAACAACAGACAACAATCAGCCAGCATAAATGGGAGGAACCTGAAAGAAACAACCTCCTTCACCTACCCGGGAAGCATCGTTTCAACTACAGGCGGATGGAACTGACGAGGATATCAAAACGAGGATCGGGAAAGCGAGACAAGCTTCCATTACTCTAAAGTCTGTGTGGAGGTCGACAGCACTCAGCATCAAAAATAAGATCCGGATTTCCTTCAACTCCGATGTGAAGTCAGTGCTACTATACAGATCAGAGACTTGACGTATCATAAAGAGCACCTCAAACACACTACAGACCTTCATCAACAGCTTTCTTTGCTCAATACTACTCAAGATCTGATGGCCGACCAGAAAAGATCAGTGATAGGGATCTACGGGAGCGAACCAACCCAGCAGGGACCGATTGTGAAAAAAATAGGCAGGAAGAAATGGAAGTGGATTGACTGGCCATACTCTGAGAAAACAAATCACCAAGTGACATCAGACGCCAGGCCATTACTCGAGTGGAACCCGAACGGGAAGTGGTAATTTGTTCATCAGTGCGAGAGTGACATGGAGGAGGTCATGTGAAGAGGGGATGAAAGCGTGTGGGTAGACGTGCAGCCAGGGGAAAACGTTGGCAGAGAACCGAACGCAATAGAGACGTGAGGCTGAAGCCCCGTATTCCTCTAGGGACTTAAGGAAATAATACTAATAATAATCATTTGTTCTGACCAAACACAACCTTGAAGAAGCTGAATTCTTTATTAATTGGTGGCGAAGACTGTCATATTAATTCATAAGGAAATACAAGTTTATTGAGTGATTTATTTTCATATCATAATATTCTGAGTATAGTTTTGATCATTCCTTACTGTATGATTTCACTTAACATACCAACAGTGTTATTCAGATATCTATGATCAAAAATCTGTAATCATTTCATGCATTTCTTCAAACATTTCTAGCAGCTCTTGAACATAATATATAACATTTCTGACTATGATACTGCCAGATGTTGCTGTGCTGTGTAGCCCTGAACAGATCTAATGAAGGCATATATCCAAAGCAGTTATGACTTTTATACAATTCTTCGTTTCAAAATAGTACAGCCGGTGTGTGAAGAGTGTTTCTGAGGGCTAAATATATAGGGTGAACCATGAAGATTGGATAAAAATGCATCAGAACAAACAGAATTCAGAGATTTGTTTAGTTAACGACAATTATAACGAAAATTCAAGTATTGGTTTGTAGGGATTTGATTGATCGGTTACAGGGTTTCATTATGAGATGACAACGGTTAGAGAATCATTGGAAAACCAGCATTGGAGCATTGGACAGCTGTTTCCTACGTCCTAGTTTGGGACTCTTCAGAATTACTCACCAACACCCCAAGGTTCGAATTTAGGACCTACTGGTTACAACGCTAATGAGCTCGTAGACGACTAAGTCCTGGGACCCACCGATCCAATGGCCAGTGCATGAATTCCAGCTTCTACCAATTCATGATGTAGCACTACCACCAACCAATGTCTTCGACGAGCATTTGTCCTTACACTCGACCTGGTGCTGCTACCTGGCCCTATTCAGGTAGGTAGTTACCTGGGTTCTAGTGAAAAGTCGTGACCAGTAGGGTTCATCAAGTAGGGTGTGAGGACAAACACTCGCAAAAGACATCGGATGGTAGTCACGTTATATCGTGAATTGGCAGAAGTTGGAATTCATGGGATGGCCATTGGACCAACGAGTCCCAGTTACTTAATGGTCTGCAAGCTCGTTGGGTTAGAATGTTAAATGGGTACATACTGCTGGAGAGTTCAAAACTAGTGGGATGAGACAGCTGTTCAGTATTCCAGTGCTGGTTTTCCAATGGTTCTCTAACCAATGTCAGTCCATGATGAAATCCTATAATAAAAATGTTAGATTTCGGTAGGCGTGCCTACATGTATGTTTGTATGTATGTGCGTTTACAGCACACCAATGTAAATAATTCCATGATACACACCCTAAAGTAATCACAGAATACTTAGAGTGTGGTATGGAGCAATAATTGAACAATTAGGGACCAGTAACTTGAAAATCCCCATTGAGTCATATAAAAGAAAAGAAGGCGTTCAGCGAAGAGACTCTTTTCGGCGAATTCATTCACTGAGCTGTACAATCGCATATATATACAATTTTGTTTGTGTGTGTGTACATTAGATTTATAAAGTTTAGATAATTATGTAATGTAAGTATTATTTGGCTTGGAGACAAACGTTAAAATAAAATAGAATTGAGTTAAGTGAATTGGATGACGGAATACAGTTGAGTAGAATTCACAGTAGGTCAGACTGGCAACAGTGTTAATGAGTGGTGGTTAAAATTAAATAAGGGTGGGGTTAGAGAATAATACAGTTGAAAATAAGTAAGTTAACCGGATGACCTAACATAGTTGACTAGAAATTGGATGTGGGTCAAATTAGCAACATTGTTAATGAGGGTAGAGATTACAAAAGGGTGGGATAGAGAATAATATAAATGAAGATGTGAAGTAATAAAATGCAAAAGACAAAATAATGCAATTAGTAAAACTGAAATTAAGAAAGATTACGTCCATCGTAGTTTTAATGAATGAAAGAATTTCTTTTGTATGCAGAGTTCAAGATTTAGCAGATGAATTACCATTGCTTCTGCGATGTGGAGAAGTTTGATCCGTACACTTTTAGCAAGATTGCCTTGTATTCTGTAGATAACTTTGAAGTTTATTTCTGGTTTGACTTGGTGTCCAGAGTCAATCAAATGTTCAACGATCGAGCTGTGGGGGCATCGGTCTTCTCCTTTATAAAACCATGGAGGTAAATGTTCGTTGACGCTTTTGGATAGCGAACGCTGAGTACGGCCAATATACCTGGCTCCACACGAAGCAGATGAATTGGTAGATGCACATAGATGAGGCCAACAGCGGTAGCTTATCCTTCACGTTCATGCGAATCATTGGTCTCGTGGGACCAGCTTGTGTGTATATGTACGAGAGAGAGAGAGAGAAGGACAGAGGCAGACAGCAGATTTTACGAATTTCGATAAAGAAAGGAAGACGAAATTAGCAGTATAAAATGATATCGTCATTCTATTTCACAGGTTCTCATCAGCTGCAGACTACCTGAAATTACAATGGTTATACAAATGATAATAACATACTTCAATGTTTGAGTGGTGGTAGAGAAGAGATACTATAAAATTGGCGCATCTAAATGAAAGCATTACAATGTTTTTAGTTTATGTTTTCATCATCAATTTATACGCTTTTAAAGTTGAAAAGAGGCGAGGGGGGAAGGGTAAGACAGAAAACAGAAAAATTGATTAACAGAACAGTGTTAGCTTTTAGGTTCACATAGCAACTCAAGAAAAAAAAACGGTTACAGTTTCTTGAGTTGCTATGTGAACCTAAAAGCTAACACTGTTCTGTTAATCAATTTTTCTGTTTTCTGTCTTACCCTTCCCCCCTCGCCTCTTTTCTACTTTCGAAGCGTATAAATTGATGATGAAAACTTAAACTAAAAACATTGTAATGCTTTCATTTAGATGCGTCAATTTTATAGTATCTCTTTTCTACTACCACTCAAACATTAAAGTATGTTATTATCATCTATATAACCATTTTAATTTCAGGTAGTGGTGTGCAGCTGATGAGAACCTGTGAAATAGAATGACGATATCATTTTATACTGCAAATTTCGTCTTCCTTTCTTGATCGAAATTTATCAAGGGAACCAAATGTATGAATTTTACGAATTCTCTGTAATTATAATAACAATAACAGCAATTAGAGAATTGCTTCTTTTCAAAGTATGCTGTAAATATGCCTAATAAGTCCGTCCATACAAAATTGATAACAGTTAATAGACAGCAAAAACTGAATCATATTTTTTCCCAATTAACTAAATACCCCTTGCCATCGCACAAAAAAAAAACAACTGTCAATAAAACTGTTCACAAAAAAGAAAAAAAAACAATTACTGTGACCATTTCTGTTTTTTCTTGTTGTTGTTATTTCTATGGAAGCATGTGATGGATGCTTTAGGCAAAATTCTGCTGTGTTATGTTGTTTTTCTTTGTCAAACACTCGATGAATTGTATAAATTGTATCCCTCTGTTGTTGTTGTTTTTTTCGTTTTATAAAAAAGAGTTAACTTGCCTACCATTCATCGTTTTTAACTAAAATGAATTTTCACATGATTATGCAATCATCTCAACATACATCTGCTTTCTATTATTATTTATTATTATTATTGTATCCTTTAGTTCCTAGAGGAACATAGGGCTTCAGCTGCGCACCTCCATCGCTTTCTGTTTTCTGCCAGCTTTTTCACCCCGCTCCAAGTCTACCCACATGCTTTCATCTCCTCTTCACATGACCCCCTAGACGTTGTCACCCTCACAGTGACGACCAACTCGCCGCTTACCTTTCGGGTTCCATTCGAGTGATGGGTTATCTAGTGATGTCACTGAATGGCGTGTTTCCTCAGGGTATGGTCAGCCAATCCATCTCCATTTCTTCCTGCCTATTTGTTTCACAATCGGTTCCCGCTGAGTTGGTTCGCTCATTCCCAGAGATCCCTGTTTCTGATCTTTTCTGGCCGGCCATCCGATCTTGAGTATTGAACGAATACAACTGTTGATGAAGGTCTGTAGTTTGTTCGAGGTGCTCTTTATGACGCGCCAGGTCTCTGATCCGTAGAGTAAGTAGCACTGACTTCACATTGGAGTTGAAAATCCGGATCTTATTTTTGATGCTGAGTGGTGTTGACCTCCACACAGATTTGAGAGTACTGAAAGCTTGTCTTGGTTTTCCGATTCTGGCTTTGATATCCTCGTCAGTCCCATCCGCCTGTGGTTGAAACGATGCTTCCCAGGTAGGTGAAGGAGGCTTCGCTGAGAAGGGCACTAAAAGCTGTTAGTAGGGCAAGTGGGATATCGTTAAACCAACTGGTGAACACTATTGCGGATAGACATATTATGTCATGTAAGAGACTAGCGAATACAATATTGTCGGACCCCGAGCGTCCTCTCTATACGCATCTATCTCCTTGCATTTCATCTGGAAGAACTAGAAGCAGCTATAGGAGGCTATATGCTAGGACTACCAAATACAAAAACTCCACAATACCATATCTGGCACAGCTGTTATGTGATGAGAAATCCGTTAGGTATGACACGATAAACTTACTGCAGCACTCTAACAAATAGTCTCATTAGGTTTTCTTTTCCTTTCCTCGTTACTACTACACTGTTGTTCTCATCTACTACCACACATCAACTTTATATTTCAAATCCTGTGGTGCATTGTTTGAAATGAAATACTCTACGCTGTTTTATTTTTAATTTTTAATATTTATTTATTTTATTTATTTATAACTTATTTATTTTATTTTTATTTATTTTTGATTTTTAAAAATCTTATATAATTTATGAGGTAATTAGATGCAATATACTGTAATGCACGCTGAAAATTCCATACCTGTACCACAAATACTGTTTGGAATAAAGCTGTTATTATTATTATTATCCCTCTAATTAATGATGGTGAGTATGGCACGCTTTAAACTATGAATTTATTTAAATTACATTTATTAACCCACTAGGCCATTTAGGCCAAGAAAATCTCTGGCCTCGGAGAGGACATTCCGCGTTACTAGCATGATGCTCTAACCAACTGAGCTATGGAGCTATGTAAACTGTGCGGCAGCATGGATGAGAGCAGTAGATGAGTATGCGTGGAGAGTACAAGGCATGTGTTTGTCAGATTTGTATTTCCACTTTGCGTCGGTAGTTCAGAGGTAGGACGTTCACTAACCACGCTTCATATGGCCCGATGTTCGATTCCCGGCCAATGACGCACTCCTAGACCTCGTTAAGCCAGTAATAGGACAGGTAAAGAGGAAAGGTTGGGCTACAGTGGTGCTAGCAACCCTACCCTACCCCGTAAAATAAACACCAGTGCTACTAAAACTTCAAAGCTCTAGCTTCAAGTCCTGTGTTCCACTGGGAACGTAAAGGAATAAAATAAAATAAAAGATAGAGAAAACAATGGTGATGAAGGTAACCAATCAACAACAGCAAGCACATGATCATTGCCAACGGGAGAAATTTAAAGAGAGACGTCTTCTCTTTCACGATATTGTTTCAACTACAGGCGACACATATGAAGATGTTAAAGACAAGGTCGAAATGTCGATATCTTCTGATTAAGCCTAAAGTACAAAATTTGGATTTATAACATTGACATCAATTCAGTGCTTCTGTATCGCTCAGAAACTTGGCGTGCGCATCGTCAGAAACACTTCCATCATTTGCCTTCTATGGCTTCATACTGAAGATCAGGTGTGTAGAAAGTATAAAAGACGAGGAATTCAGGAAACAAGGCAGGCAAAAACCTACTGCCAAACACGCTCTGAGGAGACCGTTGACTGACATAGTGCCATGTCATTGATTGAGTGGAATCTGAATGTTAAAAGAAGAACTGGGTGTATGTCTGAGGGTGATATGGAGAAGACCGTGTGAGAATGGAATGAGAGCTTATTGGCAACTATGGAGCCGTCCAAATTGGAGTGTAGAGAACAGGAAGAAATGGCGACGAGGTGGTGTTAGAGCCCTAAGTTTCTACTCAGAACCTAAGAGGATGATAACAATGCAATTAACATAATAATAATACCTCTGTATACCCTTTATAGTTAACATACCAAGGGTGATTTTAAGGTAGGAGTTTCACGACTACAGAAATTTATACTGTGGAGGGATTTTTCGGCAAATCAGGTCTTAAAGTAATCATATTACCAACAATCGGTCATACTTACGGACTTTGAAATGTAGCGCTACTTATTAAATTTGTTTACTGAGAGAAGCAAAGGTCTTAAATCAGACTTCACGAGCTAACGAAATGTGTTTCCTAAGGTAAGTGACATCAGTAGACCATGTGTACTAATTAACTGTTATAGTTTCTAACAATGTTAGTGTTCTTTTCCACAAGACTTCATGCAGGGTATATGCTTTGAAGGTACAAATTAAAAATATCTTAGATAGTTGTTTTTGAGGCATTGGCATCATTGCAGGATCTATTTTAAGTACACATTCCTGAGATGGTAAACTTCGTGAATTCCTCATGATTATCCAATGACAAAATGGGTGACAATAAGATCATTTTAAATGTCATTGTTATTCCTCACTTGTATGTCCTTAGATATCTAAATTTCAAAATTTAACCACTGTAGTGATGCTACTCTGTCATCTGGAAGTTTAAACTGCTACGGGATTTCATTATGAGCTGACACCAGTTAGAGAACAATTGAAAAACCTGAGAGTACTGGACAGCTGCTTCCTCCTATTTCGAGACTCTTCAGCTGTACCTACCACTGGGGTTCGAACCCAGGACCTTCTGATTACAAGGCCAGCGAGCTTGTAGACCATTAAGCCACTGGGACCCGATCCAATGGTCCTTGAATTCTAACTTCTGCCAATTCACGACATAGCGCGACCGCTAGCCAATGTCTTCGGCGAGTATTTGTCCTCACACCCGACCAGCTGCACCCTACTGGTCACGACTTCCCACTGGAACCCAGGCAACTACCTACCTGAATAGGGCCAGTCGCCAGTCGTCAGTCTAGATTTTCCCGTCGATTTATTAGACCGAAATGTTAGGTCTCAGGTTGACATGCAGGCTCTTTATACAGATGCTTCGACAATTGAATTAAATAATTAGTAAGACCAGTTGAACATGTAATTTAATTTTTCTTTTGATTTACAGCTTGATTCCACACTGTATTTTTAGTACAAGTGTGGAATTTTCAGCATGGATATCGGTAGCCCAAATTTAGTGTCTCTCGTGGCCCAAATGGTCTGGTGGATAACACTTTGGCGTTTGGGACCATGGGTACTAGGTTCGAGTCTCGGGGGGAACACCATTACTCAGTGACTGAGGAATGCAGGTACATCCGGCTAGCTGACAAGCCAGACCCAAGTGCACGTTGTCCTGGTTTCCACCGCTAATCACCATCAACCAACTGAAATGAACTCTTGTTGCATTGTGTTACCGAAAGACTATGACATTAAAGTTCTGTCTACCAGAGTAAATACCTAAAAAAACCCTGAATTCTATAGTCCTCTATGGCATAGTTAGAACAATTTATTACTATTTCTCTGAAGCCAATTTGTCTTGACTCATTGAGTTTTCGTAGATTGTCAGAATTCCTCAAAGGTTTTTAAAAAATCCAAATCAAACTTTGTCCCAATGACATCTTGATTGAATCACAAAAGTATTATTATTTATTATTATTGTATCCTTTAGTTCCTAGAGGAACATAGGGCTTCAGCTGCGCACCTCCATTGCCTTCGGTTTTCTGACAACTTTTTCACCCTGCTCCAGGTCTGTCTACATGCTTTCATCTTATCTTCACATGACCCCCTAGACGTCACCCTCACAGTGACGACCAACTCGCCGCTTACCTTTCGGGTTCCACTAGAGTGATGGCTTGTCTAGTGATGTCACTGGATGGTTTCCTCAGGGTATGGCCAATCCATCTCCATTTCTTCCTGCCTATTTGTTTCACAATCGGTTCCTGATTGGTTCGCTCCCAGAGATCCCTGTTGCTGATCTTTTCTGGCGGCCATCTGATCTTGAGTATTGAGCGAAGGCAACTGTTGATGAAGGTTTGAAGTTTGTTTGAGATGCTCTTTATGACGCGCCAAGTCTCTGATCCGTATAGTAGCACTGACTTCACATTGGAGTTGAAAATCCGGATCTTATTTTTGATGCTGAGTGCTGTTGACCTCCACACAGATTTGAGAGTAATGAAAGCTTGTCTTGCTTTTCCGATTCTGGCTTTGATGTCCTCGTCAGTTCCGCCTGTAGTTGAGACGATGCTTCCCAGGTAGGTGAAGGAGGTTGTTTCTTTCAGGTTCTTCCCATTTATGCTGATTGTTGTCTGTTGTTGTTGCTGTTGATGTTGGCTAGGAATCTTCATCATCTCTGTTTTATCTATGTTCACGTGAAGTCCTATCTTTGATGCTTCTTCTGCCAACTTGTTACTTTTCACTTGCATATCTTCCAGTTTATGGGAAATCAGACATATATCATCGGCGAAATCCAGATCCTCCAAGTCTTTTGTGTCAGTCCATTTTATGCCTGTTCCCTCGTTGGTTGCCGTTGTCTGTCGCATTATCCAATCAATTGCAATCAGGAAGATCATTGGTGATAGTAGACAGCCTTGCCTCACTCCCGTCCTCACTTCGAAGGCTTCCGTAAGTTTCCCGTTGTGGATTACTTGGCATGCAGCATTGTCGTATAACTGTTGGATGAGATGTATAATTGTCGATGGGACCCCGTAGTAGCGAAGTAGTTTCCAAATGACCTCTCGATCGACGCTGTCGAAGGCCTTTTCAAAGTCGATGAAGTTGAGATAGAGAGGTGACTGCCATTCCAAGCTTTGTTCAATGATGATCCGTAGAGTGGCGATTTGATCAATACATGATTTGTTTCTCCTGAATCCGGCCTGTTCCGGACGAAGTTTTTCATCTAGGGCTTGTTTGATTCTCTCCAGGATGATGCGACTTAGTATCTTGCTTGGAATGGACAGAAGCATAATTCCACGCCAGTTTTTACATTGACTTAAGTCTCCTTTCTTTGGAAGTTTGAATAAGTATCCGTTCTTCCAATCCTCGGGTACTTTGCCCTCTTTCCACACCTTCTCCAGCAGTGGTGTCATCAAGTCCGCTGTTGTCTCTGGGTCTATTTTCAAAGCTTCTGCTGGGATTCCATCTGGTCCCGGTGTTTTCCCAGCTTTAAGCATCTTGATTGCATTCAGGACTTCTGATTTCGTCGGGGGGTCAGTGTTCACTGGTAGTTCTGCTTCCGTTGTTGGTATTGCTGGACGTGTTGTAGGTGGCGGACGATTTAGAAGTCTTTTGAAGTGTTCAACCCAGTGCTTTCTCTGTTCCACCTCTTTGGTGATTGACTTTCCATTGTCGTCCTTTATTGGCTTAATCTGTGTCGAACGTTTGCCCGAAAGGTTCCTAGTTGTTTGGTAGAGTGTGGCGAGGTCTCCTTTGCCTGCAGCTTGTTCTGCTTCGTTTGCCATGGTTTCATAATATTTTCTTTTGTCTTCCCTGGCACTCTTCTTCACTCTTTTGTTCAGTGTATTGTAGCTTGCATTCAGCTCCTGTTTTTGTTGCTCGTCGGTGCACTGGATAATCTTTTGTTTCACTGTCCTTCTCTCTTCTATTAGTTTCCAAGTGTCCGTAGTGAGCCACTGTTTGTCCTGTCTCTTTTTTCTGCCTAGAATTTCTATGCAGGTTTGGCTCCACACCGTTTTCAAGTTGTTCCAGTGCTTTTCGACGCTGACCTTTTCGCTGGTGTTGATTTGTATCTCAGCTTTGTCCTTTTTGCTTGCAATGAAGATGTCACAAAATCACAAAAGTATTGATTGATATTTATAAGATACTTTATAATACGTGTCAGCTGGTTAGTCAAAAGGGAGTACTAAAATCAGCATTATCGTGCACAAATAAAGAAACTCCGTAATAACTGTTAACCAAATTACGGCAGGTATCTAGACGATTATTAAGTTACGAAGCTTTCGTCGTTCTTCTGAACTGCATCTTCACAGGAGAGTAATTACTTAGTTCACTGACATTTGGTAACCTAGACCACATAGAGGAAGAACATGTAAAAAGTCGCGAAATCCTAAAGTGGTCAATAAGCAGCCATCGGGAGAAATTTTTCAACCTCCAATGATCAATACGAGATAATAACAGCGAGAGGTATACTTTACTTGCGAGATGACTTTCTTTATAGTTTTTTATGTGAATGACACATTTCTAGTATGGGACATAGGGGCACTGTTAACTTATTTACTTTCGGTAGAACCTGTATGGGTGAGATGCTGCTCCCTGTGGGTTTTATCTTTTCGTAAGTTTTTGGTGATATATATATATATATATATATATATATATAGCGCCACCTACTGAACCAGTTTAATGAGATTCCTAGTTTAACTTATTTGACAGCAACTAGTACAAGCATTGAAAGACAAGTTGTTTTGACTTTGCTTCATCAAGCTTGACAGAAGACTAGCAAAGATGGTTGGAGTTTCTTACTGTCAATGGGAACCTAAATTTCTCCAAACTATCAAAAATTCCCATGTGATGTAATTATGACTGTAAAAGCTAGCAAAGAGATCTCTATTCATAACTTCTTGTCTAATCTGTACAGTTACTTAGGGGGCTTATATATGAAATATGAAATATATATGAAGTGTTAAATGACAAAGATTGTCAGAGGTTATTTGTCAGTTAGTAACAAAACAAGTCAAAGTGTAGGAGAAGTAACAATTTGCAGAAAATAGTGAATAATCTCACGTAACCGAAACTCCATGTATTATTAATATAAGGAAACTCTATGTAGCCTTTTCGTTATATATTTTTTGATACTTATCCGATTTTCACTCCTTTGTTCTCTTGTTTCTCATCAGTTATTTCCAAATGTTCAAGTGTTAATTTGCAGGGATTTCATTGATTACAGGATTCCATCATGAACTGACATCGGTTAGAGAACCATTGGAAAACTTGCATGGGGAGTACTGGACATCTGTCTCGTCCCACTAGTTTGAAACTCTCCAGCAGTATACACCTATATTGATACAAACCGAGAACCTTCTGGTTACAAGGCGAGCTAGCTAGTAGACTATTAAGTTACTTGAACTCGCCGGTCCAACTTCCAACTTCTACTAATTCACGAATGTGGCTTGACCGCTAGCGAATGTCAACCGTGTCACACCTGACCTAGAGTACTCTACAGGTCACGACTTACCACTAGAACCTCAGGTAACTTCCCACCTGAATACTTCCAAATGATTATTCATCACTTAACTAAATAGTTGACAACTCTCTTGATTACACACTCATTTCTCATACTCTTGGACCTATTTTGTTACTAAGTGACAATAACCTTTGACCTTTGTTGTGAATCAACATTGTATATATAAACACCTAAGTAACTGTATAGTTTTGAGGTGAAGACATGTTTTTCTTACCTATTTTAGACTAGTCATACATTCTTATTCTCGCTCAGTAATAAATGAATACCTAATTGGATAAACTACTGATATTCGTTTTGTATTTGTCAGTGATCAATCATGTTGAACCAGGATGTTCAGTCTCCATAGACATGTCAACTACTATTACGGATGCTTTAGTACTACCTGAGGATTATTAAGATGTTACTGGTTGGATGGTAATTAACATCAGAATTCAGGATGTGTATTTCATCCTGTATAGGACCCGTCATCTAGACATACCTGTAATTCCCAGTGAGTGATGGTGATCTCCACAGTGAGACTCGAACTCAGCACCCGTTCTTTCAAACACCAGTAGTATTATCAAACAGGTACTGGAGCCAAAAGGACCATCATTAGTTTAAATTAATTTTTTGTTAACCATTGACTGCTTATACTCGTATCCACATTATACTATAGAATCATTAGATCACAAACACTCGCCGATGACGATGGCTTGTGTCAGTTGCACTAAAATCACAAGTTGGTAGAAATTAGAATTCACGGACTATTGAATAGGGTCCCCAGTAACTGAATGGTCTTCGACCTTGCCTTGTAATCAGAAGGCCCTAGTTTCGACCCCTGGTGATAGGTAGGTACTGGTGATGATTCCAAAATAGCTATCCAGTACTCCCTGATTGTTTTCAATACTTCTCTATCTGATATCAGTCCATAGTCAAACTTTAGACAGATGCAAGATGTCTAGTCCTTTCTTTGGTGCAGGAAACCAAAGTCCAAGGCTTCCTATCAATTGCCTCCAACCATCTAATATCATCAAATAAGTGTGCACCGTGATGGCGAGCTACCTGGTGGCATGGTGAACACATTTCAAACCTGACTGATAGAATTCAGTCTGCACCAAACAAACAAAGGACAAGACAGACTACACTAGACTCTGACTGGCGTCCAATCAAAAGTATCCAATACAGTCCTACAGGAGGTCAATCGCCAGTGAACCCCAAGAGCTCAGTGGTAATGTCTCCGATTGAACGCAGATTCGAATCTCGGAAGAGACATGAGTTCCTTCAAGGTTTCAGATACACTCTGCTGACTGGTGAGTTCCAACTAGTATGAAACCTAGTTGGAAGGTTTCCTTTTAAAGAAAATAGGGAAAATTTCAAAAACGTTTGAAGTAGTTCGTTTTAATGCAGGAAAATTTGTAACATCTACGGTCTGGTTATTATTTATAGTTAGTTAGTCAGTTAAATATTCCCTCTTCTAAAAAGTGAAGCTATTATTGTTATTCCCTTGGGTTCCTAGTGGAACATAGGGCTTCAACTCCACGTTTGCATTTGCTCCTGTTTTCTGCTGCACTTTTCACCTGCATCCATGTTAGTCCATACTGTTCCAACTCCTCTTCCCACGATCTCCTCCATGTTACCCTTGTACTGACGTCCCACTCGCCGCTTCCCTTTCGACCTGGGTCCACTCGAGCGATGGCCTGACGAGCCCATGATGTCACCCAGCGGCCTCCTCAGAGAGTGAGTGCCTGATCCATCTCCACTTTCTCCTGCATATTTGTTGGTTGGCGATCGGTTCTTGTTTTGTTTGTTCCCATAGTTTCTTGTTGGTGATTCTTTCCGACCCGGCCATCTGATCTTCAGTACAGATCCAGCGAAGAAAGTTGTTGATGAAGGTCTGCAACTGGCTGTTGGAAATATTCTTTGTGACCTGCCCGCCAAGTTTCTGATCCGTATAGAAGAACTGACTGACTTGACATTTGTATTCAAAATCCGACTGAATTTTGTTGTTGATGCTGGCTGAGTGACGAAGATTTCCAGATTGGTTTCAGGTTGGTTGATTAATGTGTTTCTCGCCTTCCCGATTCTCGCTCGATTTGACATCCTCATCCATTCCTCCTGTAGTTGAGACAATGCTCCCTAGATAAGTGAATGAAGTAACCTCTTTCAAATCCCTCCGGTGATGGTGATTGGCGCTGGTTGTTGCTGCTGTTGTTGTTGTTGGCTGGTTATTTCCATAACCTTCGTCTTGTCTATGTTCACCTCGAGTCCTGTCTTCACTACCTGCTTCTTCGACCAGTTTGTCGGTTTTCGCTTGTGAGTCTTCGATTTTGCGTGACATCAAACATAATTCATCCGCACGCGAAATCCAGGTCTTCTAAATTCTTCACGTTGGTCCAGGATATCCGTGTCTTCTCGTTTCCCACTGTCTGACGTATAATCCAGTCAGTCCGCCACAATTAGGAATATCATTGGTGATAATAAGCACCCTTGTCTGACTCCTGTGTTTACTCCAAAAACACCTCACTGAGTTTTCCATTGTGGATCACTTAACATGTGCCACCGTTGTCGTACAGCTGTTGAATAATGTTGATGAATATTTTAGGATACGCCGTAGTACTCGAGTAGTTTCCAAATGACTTTGCAGTCAACGCTGCACTGTCGAAGGCCTTCTCAAAGACGTCAATAAAGTTGAGGTAGAGGTTTGATTGCCATTACATGCTTTGTTCGATGATGATGATGGTGCGTAGAGTTGCAATTTGGTCGGTACATGATTTGCCTTTCCTGAATCTAGCCAGCTTGTTCTGATCGCCTAGATTACTAGCTCGCTAGTTTTCAAGCCGGTCTCAAGCCCAGATAAAGAGGGAGGGTTGGGATGTGGTGCTAGCAACTCCACCCCACCTCCAAAACTTAACCGAATTGCTACAGAAAGTTCAACGCATAAATATCATAAAAATACTAAAAATATAAATTAAAACAATTAGTCCCTTTGATAAATTTGAACAAGGTATTAAGAAGACAAATTTCGCGAGATGATATCATTTCGTAGTTTCTTTACAACCGCTTTACAACTAACATGGTTAACAATGATAAAATAAAGTTCATGAAAATTACTCAGTTAAATAAAAACAAAATTACATACTAATGACCAATCATATTAAGATAGGTCATACAGTCCAGGGTAGGCGGTGACACCTATATAGGTAGAACTAACAGAATGTTCCAATGTCGTCGAAAAGAACATATTCCAAAATGGCTAGTAAATCATATCGAAAATCCTAACGCGATTAATCTTAATAGAAATCCAGCATCATCCATTGCAAAACACTTATTAATGTCTGGTCACAAAATAAATATTAATGACTGTTTCACAATTATTTCACATAACTCTAATTCAAGGTTATTGAAGGTGATGGAAGCACTTTGGATTAATCACATACAGCCTAAACTGTGTATACAAAAATCAATAGACTTCAATCTTCGCCTACCCTGGACTGCATGACCTATCTTAATATGATTGGTCATTAGTATGTACTTTTGTTTTTATTTAACTGAGTAATTTTCATGAACTTTATTTTATCATTGTTAACCATGTTAGTTGTAAAGCGGTTGTAAAGAAACTACGAAATGATATCATCTCGCGAAATTTGTCTTCTTAATGCCTTGTTTAAAAATATAAAGTCAAGCTATGTAATGCATTTTTTTAGTGTTATTATTATTATTATTATCACCATGATGACGATGAAATTCAACACGAAGGCAAGTAATTAGTAGAGAAAAAAATAGATGATATGACAAAAATAATTCTGCTGTTGGAAAACTGATAACCAGTGAAGAGAGAGAGCGAGAGGGGGGATGGGAAACAAACAAACAAACAAACAAACAAACAAACAAACAAACAGAATAACTGAAAAGTGGAAAATTAGACAGTTGAAAAGGCACACTCACTCACACACACACACGCACACACACGCAGACACACATATGAATAATTAGATGAACTGTCAACTAGTGTGTGAGATAGTAGTAGTAGTTCTGTTGTCAGGCTTATTGTTATGGTGCATATCATATCCGATATAGAGATCATAAAAAGAAGAAGCAGAATAAAAAAAGCGAAAAATGTGGAGTTAACCAGGAAAATATACGTGATCAAAACACAATAACAAGATGAATATGAGGTAAATAAAAAAGGATGAAATTATTCTGTAAGTTTTATATTGCTTATTTATTTATTTGTTTGTTGTTGGTTTTGTGTGTGTGTGTGTGTGTTAGAGGTTTGTTGAGAAACCGGGGAAGAAACTGTTTTGATGAATGTCATTTGACTTTGTTGATTTGTTTCTATTTTTTTTTGTTTTTTGTATTTTTGTGTAGATGGGTGGGTAAATGACAGATAGATAGATAGATAGGTAGATAGATAGACGATAAATGAGATAGGCATGCTTGGACCTTCCTTACCTAGCTAGCACCTCGATCTATCTATCTATGTATCTATCTCTCTATCCACATCAATCATTTCACTTATTAAACAATGATAAGCAAATTGAAATAAAAGCAACAGTTTTTGTTGAGTGAAATGTTTTTTCACCTTTAAATATTTTCTAATATTATCAGTGTTACCTTCATTGTTGATTGTTTATTGAATATGAATGATGATGAATGTCACGCATATTTTGCCTAAACCCCACCCCCCCACCCACAAGCTCCCCTCGTATAGCCCACTGATCATAATTGACACTGTGATGTATTGTTTTACAAAGGAAATACACATGATTAAATGTACTACATGTGGACAGATATATGTTGTATGTGCTAGTGTTTGTATTACTCTGTGTGTGTATGTGTGTATGGGTGTGTGTGTGTGTGTGTGTGCGGATGCGGATGCGTACTCATCAACTATATACAACAGGATAGTTGTTTATTTGTTTTGTTCTTTCTAACACCAGAATTGAAATCTTTCATTGAAGGGATTATTGTGACACCGGCAACTTGTTTATCTTCGATTAGTTTCATTTCTCTGTTGATAATTAATAATAAAAAGAGAAAGGTGAAAGTGATTAATGTGGTATTGTTTTTGATATATATATGTATGTCTCTACACACGACAATTACTCAGTAAAACATACTGACAATAAGTGTAGCAAAGATGCGTTACTAATGGTGGTCAGTTTCAATGTGGGTGTGTGTGAGTGTGTACAAATATAGCTGTTCTTATGTATTTAGTTATACAGGGCGTACTCATAGGAAATGAAGGGATAAACTTGACCTAAACAAACTGGTTACTACTCACGAGGTGTGCAACATAGACGATGGCACTGAAATAGAAACCAAGTCGGAAATTAAATATCTAGGCGTCACTCTATCTTCTGATCTTTCCTGGTCGTCTCATATCTTGATGATGATTTCTAAGAAAATATTCCGTCTTACCTTCTACATCAAGAAGTTAAGATATTCTGGAATAACCCAACCCTTGCTCCTATGATTCGTTAACTCTTGCATCCTGCCTAGTATTCTCTATTGTTCCCCCTTAGTTTTTCCTGGGCTGGATACTGAAGAAAGACTATACTTTATTACGCAGGATGTTAAAGATTGTCAGCAGGGTAAACAACGTGCCACTTAACCAACTTGTTAAAATTCTGGTTGACAGGCACATGGACTCATGTGAAAATATGGGCTAAATCCATTTTATCTAACTCACACCACCCTCTTCATTCACAACTCACCCCTTGTATCTCATCAGGTAAAACCAGAAGCCTATATAGGAAACTATATGCTCGCACTAGTAAGTACAAAAACTCATCCATACCTTACTTAGTTCGTGTTTTGTGCGGTAAAGAAAGCATTAGGCGTGATACCTATAACTTATTAAATAGTCAGTAGAACAACTGGATCTCATCTTTCCAATTCATATCATTTATAGTTACGACGTTTTCTCTCTCTTTTCTCTGTTATGTGCTGCTTTGTTTCTCTCTTCCTTACAAACTCTATTTAAAACATTCTTCTTCGTTCTTTCACACTCTGTATATCTCGACCTTTTTGTTACCGATTACGCCAGTAAATATGCCAGTATCTACTTTTCTAACACCTTCAAACATTCTGTTCAATTTTTGGTTTTGCTACCCACATGCCAATATATTGTTGTCAAAACTAACTGAGATTACGTTTAATCTATGTAGAATTTTAGTTATAGTTCATGTACTAACTGGATGCAATACTGTAGTAAAATGCTGAAAATTCTATTCTGTATCGCAAATACTGTTAGGGAATAAAGCAAATTATTATAACTATTATTATTTACCCACTGGTGAACATGTACCAGTTTGATTCATTGGATCGAAATGGTCGCTCCAAGTGGTCAGGTGAACCTGTTGGCTCCATGTGCAGATGCTTCGACCACATCTGATTATGAAACTTGAAGTAAATTAGTGGGTGGTGATTAGCGAATTGAATTAAATAATTACTGAAAGAATGTGCAAGAGGTACAAGAATGAGGCGCCTCTTATGGCCCGAGTGGTCTATTGGATAACACTTTGGCGTTTGAAAGTATGGGTACTGGGTTCAAGCCTCAGTGGGAACACAATCACTCAGTGACTCAGCTAAATAGCCAGGCCTAAATAGGGCGAAACGGACGTTGTCTTGGATTTCACAGCTAGTCACCATCCACCAATGTACCAGCTGGGCTTAGAACAGAAGCAACCAAATAAATAACTAGTGCCATCTACTTTCGTTTGGTGGTTAGTGAACACAGTATCAATATACATGAGTCATTTACGGTCGTATATCAAGTGCCCATGAAGTGGAGACGGGAGTAAGACAAGCTGGCTGGCTGCCTACTATCGCAAATGATTTTCCTGATTGCAGTAGATTGGATAATGCGATAGACAGAGGGCAGCGGGGAAACAGGCATAAAATGGACCCACACAAAAGACTCGGAGGTTCTGGACTTCGAAGATGAGGATATATTTGGCTGATTTACACAAACAGGAAGATATGCAAGTGAAAAGTAACAAGTTCACAGAAGAAGCGTCAAGGATAGGAAGATTTTCAGGTGAACATAGAGAAAGCAGAGGTGATGAAGATTCCTGGCCAACACCAAGAGCAACAACAACAACATCAACAGACAACAATCAGCCAGCATAAATGGGAGGAACCTGAAGGAAACAACCTCCTTTACCTACATAACCTACCTGGGAGGCATCGTTTCAACCACAGGCGGATGGGACTGACGAGGGTATCAAAGCCAGAATCGGAAAACCAAGACAAGCTTTCATTACTCTCAAATCTGTGTGGAGGTTAACAGCACTCAGCATCAAAAATAAGATCCGGATTTTCAACTCCAATATGAAGTCAGTACTACTTACTATACGGATCAGAGACCTGGCGAGTCATAAAGAGCACCTCGAACAAACTACAGACCTTCATCAACAGCTGTCTTCGTTCAATACTCAAGATCGGATGGCCGGCCAGAAAAGATCAGAAACAGGGATCTCTGGCATTGAGCTAACCAACACAGCAAGAACTGATTGTGAAACAAATAGGCAGGAAGAAATGGAGATGGATTGGTTGGCCATACCCTTAGGAAACACGCCATTCAGTGACATCACTAGACAAGCCATCACTCGAGTGGAACCCGAAAGGGAAGCGGCGAGTTGGTCGTCACTGTGACGGTGACAACGTCTAGGGGGTCATGTGAAGAGGAGATGAAAGCATGTGGGCAGACTTGGAGCGGGGTGAAAACATTGGCAGAGAACCGAACTCAATGGAGATGTGCGGCTGAAGCCCTATGTTCCTCGAAGAATTAAGGGAAATAATAATAACGTAATAATAATCAAGTACCAATCAATCTACTTAAAGGTAGACGATTAAGTCTCCTGGCTATAGCTGAAGTTATATGGGTCGCTAAGAATGAACGTAATCTATGAGGACAAAAAAGTTCATTCATCCTCTATATTTATCTTAACCCATTATATGGTTATTATGGAAATAATCAGCCCATATTTTCATATTTTATGATGTCCTTTATACTTCTTTTCACCTAATTTATTTCACACGTTAATATTTATCACCCATCCGATTTACACTTATCTAGTCCTACGTCCTCATTATTTGATTACTGTTCACTATATGATCACTGTATTGTATTATAGTCATTTTGCATCCCTTGGACTTATATTCATCGTTTGCTTATATTTCTTCTCACTTCACCGGCTGAATACAACTCACCTCCTTGAAACTTATAATTTTATAAATGATAGATATGTAAGCAGGTCAATTAGTTGATTAATCTCAGTCTATCCCGCACATTTCAAATGCATTTAAACGAGAATCAAAGCCAACGGACTATCATTTCATCTTGTAACTGTACCCTAAGGAGTTTCTGAACTGATTCTGATTTTCAAGTATTGGTTTTTGTAGGGATTTAGTTTGATTGGTTGGAGGATTTCAACATGACCTGTCATCAGTTTTGTTGACGTCAACGATTACTGATATTAAATAGTTGGGGGGAATCGGCTACATAAAACCTTTCTACCAGGTTTCGTGTTAGTTGGCACTCATCAGTCAGCAAGGCGTATCTGCAGCCTTGAAAGAATTTAGGTCTCTTCTCAGATTCGAACTCGAGTCAACCAGTGCAGCAGTCCTGGGTTCGAACCTAGGTGCGGGGGGGGGGCGTACTGATGAAGAGTCCAAAACTAGGACGTAGGAAACAGCTGTCTGGCAGTACTCCAGTACTGGTTTTCCAATGGGGTTCTCTAACTGATGTCAGCTCATGATGAAATCCTCCATCTAATTCTGGTTTGTCTTCACCGACTATTATATTCTAACATTCATGGATTTGTAACTGTGGAGCCTAATGGAGAATGAGTTATTGAAAACAGTTGTTTGCTGAGACTTCACTGACAGCGTGTACTCACATCGTGATGATAAGGTATCTAGCTTAGTGACCACAGTGTATACTTGACTGATAGAGTTCAAACATCATGGACACTAAGGGCTAAAGGCACGACTCATGAATGTATTTCCAAACATCTACGGCATAATGATATCCACACCCAGTGAGTGCAACAGTCAGAGACGTTAAGTATACAAGAAGATTTTTTCAATTTTCCATCATATTCTGTTCCAAACGGATTATATGGTTTAAATGTTGAAGACTTTGACATCTGTTGGTCAGCAGAAACAAGCAACTGTCGCTGGATAACTGTTATTCATATCATTGCAAGTAATATGTAACATTAGTCAGAAAATTTACTTCTACAAGTTCAGGGAAAATGAAAGTATAAAATTCCTGTTATTTCATGAAAAAAACCAACCAAACAAACAAGATAGTCATCATGTCTCCGTCTCAGTGATTATTGATCAATGCAATGCGGATGGATGATGTGAAAACGCGTACATATTCGGACATTACAGTGTAAGAATCCATTTCCCATGTGTGTGCGTGTATGCATTTCTTTCTACAACAGATTTATGCTGTTATTTTCTGAGCTTTTTATGCTTTACTTGTTTCCTTCAGATATACACTGTAACTTATTGATGAAATAATCAAGTTTGGCGCCTTTATTTCTTTCTTACTAAACACTACTGAAAGCACAAGACAGGATTCTTTTTTCTCTGTCTCCAAAGAAACAGATTCTATGAGGTTATTTTTAAAATTTCAGAGTTTGTTTTTCAAAAATTCCACTTACTTCGCTAAGACAGCACGAAAATATTTCATTTATGCACTAGCCACGCACTCACTGTTCAACAACATCACTTTTTGTGATGTTGTTAAGATAACACGCGAATTAGGTGAAAAACTTCTATTAAACACCATTTCTTTTTTAAACCCTGATTCAGTAGTTTCTTAGTAGTGTGTTATAATTTCAACAGATTTATCTATTCTATTCTATTCAAACCACGCCGATTAGCAGCTTTAAGTATTCAAAGAAGGCATTAGAATACTAGTAGTCATCTGATAATGAAGCGCTTTTCAGCTTGCGCCTAGTGTTTGTTTGGTGTTTATCTCAAAGTAGTACATTTGAATCGCATTTTAGATAGTGTCGAAATCAGAAATTTCATCATTAAGATATGCCGATCACTAATTTCTAGGAAGCTTAACTGGCTATCAGTCAGTGGAAAATGTATTTACAGGAATCAGTATTTATACGTACTATTGTAACAACAGAAGACATGGGCCAGGCAACAGATCGTTTATTAAGGAAATCAACACATATTCATGGATTTCCATGTACATTATTATAGATTATTGTTAGCAGAAAAACACAGTCCTCTGGTTGGTTGTTTCTCACGGAAAGTTAATCTTGCATCTCCTTGGGGCTGTTTCTTGAATGTCAGATCATCTATATGTTAACGGTATCCGCCTACGGAAAGCCTTTGTTCTCATTTTTCTCACCACCAATATTGTGGACATAAATATTAACGTCAATTACTGTCCACCAACTTTGGCTAACAGCCAGCTCTCACCACACTATCATCAAAAAACATTGTGGGAAGCGCTTTCTAAATAAATTGTTCACCACAGTAGTAAGTCGATTGCCTTACATTTAATACACTTTAGACGTGAATTAACTGGACGATGAGAAATAGTAGCGTCTGTTTATTCAACAGCCTATTAGTTGAAGAACTTTGTATTTATGCGTCATTTATGAAGAAAATACAAATTCACAACTACCATTATGAAGCATTTTGTATAGACAGACTGTTTTCCATCCAGTACATTTCTACGTAATGATAACAGTAAGTAATGTCTTCTGATGGTACTCCATTAGTCACTGAACTAATGAGCTACAGGAGAGAGTCTGAGACAAAATAATTCAGTAAATTCTCAAGTATTGATTTTGTAGGGAATTTTGTTAGATTGGTTAGAGGATTTCACCATGAGCTGATATGAGTTAAAGAACCATTGGAAAACCTGAAGGAGGAGTACTGGACAACTTTTTTTCTATATCCTAGTTTAGGACTCTTCAATGGTACTCACCCACCACCACGGCTCATACCCAGGACCATCCGGTTACAAGGCCAGCAGGCTTGTAGACCCGATCCAATGGCCAATTTGAACCTCGGTCGGTATGTACTGATGAAGAACCCCAAAGTAGGCAGACGAAACATATCCCCAGTACTCCGAGGCTTTCCAATGGTTCTCTAACTGATGTCAGCTCATGATGAAATCCTCCGAACAATTAAGTAAATTTTTAATACTAATGGCGGTTATCGGTTAACAGGGAGAAACAAACACTTGTGATGAAGTGGTCATCAATTTATCATTCAGTTAAAAAAAGCAGTTGATATGTGAGTGCGAAATTTTACAGATAAGCAACTGTTCCTACATGTATGAGATCGATTAAGTAATTCCTCACAAATTACCGATGGATATGTGTAGTGCTCAAAAATCTTCACATAAACAAAAGCTGGATTAAATTACCCCTCTCTTGTCTTCAGAATCTGTTAATTTAGGCCTGATTTCTACTGATATATGTTTCTACAAAATTTCATTTATCGGTTAGTAAAACTGCATGTTTTTCTTCGATTGCAAACTGCATTTCCAATAAAATCTATATGCTAACAGATTTGTATGAATAAAGTAACCTTGATTACAATTTTAGATTTTCCCGTCGACTGATTGGACCGAAATGCTCAGTCTCAGGTTGACTTGTTGGCTCCTTGTGCAGATTACTTCGACGATGTGTGGTTATGTGACTTGAAGTCAGTTTGGCAGATGGTAACTAGCAGTGGAATCCAAGACAATGTGTATTTCGTCCTCTTTGGGACTCGTCGGTTGAATGTACCTACATTCTGTAATTCAAGTGAAAAATTAATAAGACCCATCGCACAAGAAGTGACTTTCATCACCTAAGTGGTCTAGTGGATTACACCTTGGCGTTTGGAACCATGGGTGCTGGATTCGAGCCTCAGTGGGAACACCATCACTCACTGACTGGGGAATGCAGGAACATCTGGCTAGCTGACGAGTCTCAAACAGAACGAAACGCGCATCTTGGATTCGTCCACCATCAAAATGTCCTTTGGATTAAGTTTCAAAATTATTACTGATTTATCATATTTTCTACAACGGAATTTATTTGTAATAAACAGGTGCGTTTATGAGAACTGGTCAAAAAAAAATTGTATTTAAGTTTCAGGAAACTTCTTTCACAACTGTCGCCAATATAACTAGTTGTTCTGTCTCTGAATATGATGTTTTCACGGACTAATTAACATGCAGTTTATAGTTCTAGTCTAGTATATATATATATATATGTTCTAATGGATTTGAAACTATCATAAAGAACGCTGACAAAAAAAATAAAATACAAATAACACTTTGATTCTTTTTGTAATTACTGTAACATGCATAAGCGTGTTTTTTTATGAAACTCTTATGTTTGTTTCAATTTATTTCCTTGTTAACGTCTCACGTTAACAGAATGTATGCTTTGCATTTTAACACTTCTTAATCTACTACCTGTAAATTCTGAAAGAATTTAATCTACGTACTCTTTACTATTTCAGTAGTATACAATATTTTAGAAAACTTTTCCCTAATTGGTTGGCACTTATTGATCTATGTGTGATACAGAGAGAGAGAGAGAGAGAGAGAGAGAATGGCGTCTCCTAAGTTTCAATCCCTACAAGAATTGAAAGAATTGTGTTATCCATTCAGTGAAAAATGATTTAGTTTTTCAAATGCAGATGATTCACACAGATAGTGTTTCATTCCTCCGAAGAATGTTAGAAGACCCAAGTTTGTGTAATGATAAGCCTGTTTCTAGCATTCAGAATTACTGTATTATGTTGTATAACTTCACGTGTATTTTCAGCATACCAATTTATTAGTACTTGCAAGGTGATAAAGTGAATTATCTTGATGGCGAGAGTCTTTAGAGAATAGTTGATAATGCATTAGTACTCTTATGATCACTTTGAAGACGCGAGAACATTAATGTACTCCATTATAGATAAGATTTTATTTTGATAAATTACACAGTATTGTATAGTAATATTAACTGGTCAGTCAATATTAACAGTTTAAGCCGTTTCTAGTGGACTTAACTATAGCACAGAAATAGATTCAGTTTTTGGTAGAGAAAGAAAGACCAGATTTGCAGTATAAAATGATATCATCATCATTCTATTTCACAGGTTACCCTCATCAGCTGCTGCAAACCACTACTTGAAATTATAGTGGTTATAAATAACAACATTTCATACTTCATTGTTTGAAAGGTAATAGAGAAAACATTATAAGATGAACGCGTCCGGAATATAAGTATTACAATTATTTTTAGTTTATGCTACCATCAATTTATATGCTATTAAACTATTAAAAAAAGGGTGGGGTGAGAGAAGACAGAAAAAATCTAATAAACAGTGTTAGCTTGTACGTCAATATGGCAACTCAAGAAGATTAAAGTTCATCTAATTGAAAACTAGCTTAATGAGCTGAGGTCACTAGAATGTATGACTAATCAGTGCAATGAAAGTAATACGGTTACCAATGGAATGAGAGATTGACTACACTCTCTTTCTGTATGCATAAGTTTGGTCTGTGACGTTTGACTGTAATTGCTTCAGCAGTAAAGCGTAGTAGATTCGCTGTCCTTTCTATGTTTTATATTTTGAAGGATTTGGAAATCTCGACAAAATGACTCGTATCCACAAGGTGTCTGGTAATCGCACTTTGTAAATATCTTTTCTCTTCGAATTCCCAAACACTGCCCTCTGTGGTTAAGCAAAGGACAAACAAATTCTATTCGTAGCGCTATTCTACCTCAACTTGTGGATACAGCACACAAGGTTGATGTTAACCATGCTTTCAGGGTCATTTATCGCATACCTACGAATCTCAATTTCGTCTTAAGAGTTCGACTACTAAATATTGCTCAAGCTGTTGGGATCCATATTAACAAGCCTAATTTGTGCATCTGAAAGAAGTTAGTTCAGACATTATCACTACCTTGGCCATCTAGGTTTGAATGATCCTGAATTTTGTGGAATTTTCCTAATTTTAGTTGATATTCTATTTGCTATTATATCTTTATCATTATTATAATTGAAGCATCTTTAATGAACTGTAATTCCATTGATCTTACTTTATAAATCGATATTATTTAAAAAACACTAATATTGTTATTGACTACTAATCTAGAATATTCTGTTTATATAAACATATATATAATTGTATAGCCAGAAGAGGAATTTATCGAAAAGGATATTCTTTGCTTAATTATTTTGTGTTTTATAGATGTCTGAATGAATATTTTTTTTAATAGTTTAATAGCATATAAATTGATGGTAGCATAAACTAAAAATAATTGTAATACTTATATTCCGGACGCGTTCATCTTATAATGTTTTCTCTATTACCTTTCAAACAATGAAGTATGAAATGTTGTTATATATAACCACTTTAATTTCAGGTAGTGGTTTGCAGCAGCTGATGAGGGGAACCTGTGAAATAGAATGATGATGATATCATTTTATCCTGTAATCTGGTCTTTCTTTCTCCATCGAAATTTATCAAGGGAACCAAATGCACGAGATTGAGTTTTACTTTATGAACAATTATTTGTTTTAATCACCATATAGTTAAGAAGTGAAGTCAAAGAATGCATAGGTTTCGATACGTATATAAAAGACAAATTTTGAATATCATAGAAACATTATTTTAGTAAAAATTAAGAGTTTGACTTACTGTGTCAATAATTCAATAGCCTCAGTGACGTTGTGTTTGCTTAGCACACTAGTCTCAATAAATAAAACTTGATGTAGCTAAATGAAATGAAATGAAAATAAAATAAAACAAACAGTGCAGACGATTCATTGATTGAAAGTACAAAATGTGTAGAATAATCAATTCTATTTTATAGATTTCCAATGGCTATTTTAATTTTAACAAATTAAGTAATACCTGAAACTGCAAATTCTAGTCACTAAACTAGGTATAGTGATGATTAGAAGTTAATTGGTAGATGGTGACTAGCAGTGGAATCCAGGATAAAACGCATTTCGTCCTATTTGGGACCCATCAACTGGATGTCCCTGCATTCCGCCATTCCGGATTCCACTGCTAGTCACCATCCACCAATTAACTTCTAATTACATGCCCAGACATCGTCGAAGCATCTTCACAAGAAGCCGACATGTCAACCTGAGACCGAGCACTTCAGTGCAATTAATCGACGGGAAAATCTAAAATTCAATTAAATAGTGATGATTAGTCATGTAATGTGTTTGGTGTTTTGATTTACGTTCAAAACTGACTACGTGAATACTAATGCGTCCATCTCGTCTATTCATTATACCTTATGTCAATTGTAGGTGTTAGAAAATGAAAATGAAATTTACAGAGGAATACACTATTATTATTATTGTAATTTCATTGTTATCATCCTCTTAGGTTCCGAGAAGAACATAGGGCTCCAACAGCTCATCACCATTTCTTCCTGTTCTCTACAGTCCAGTTTAAACGGCTCCATAGTTGCCAATAAGCTCTCATTCCATTTTCACACGGTCTCCTTCATGTCACCCTCAGACATACACCCAGTTCTTCTTTTCGCATTCAGACTCCACTCAAGCAGTGATCTGGCACTATGTCAGTCAACGGTATCCTCAGAGCGTGTTGGGCAATAGGTATTTGCCTGCCTTGTGTCCTGAATTCCTTGTCTTTTATACTTTCTAAGCACCTGATCTTCAGTATAAAGCCAGAGAAGGCAAATGTTAGAAGTGTTTCTGACGATGCACGCGCCAAGCTCCTGAGCCATACAGAAGCACTGAATTGATGTTAATGTTATAAACCCAAATTTTGTACTTTACGCTTAATTCATCAGATTTCCAAACTGATTTCGGATTAATGAAGACCTGATCGAACGTTTCGACCTTGTCTTTAGTATCTTCATGTGTACCACCTGTAGTTGAAACAATATTGTGAAAGAGACGTCTCCCTTCAAATTTCTCTCGTTGGCGATGATTGGTGTTTGCTGTTGTTGGTTGGTTGTCTTCATCACTTCTGTTTTCTCTAGTTTTTAATCTTATTTTATTCCTTTACGTCCCCAGTGGAACATAGGAATTCAAGCTAGAGGCTTGCAGTTTTAGTAGCAGTGGCACTATTTTTATTTTTAGTGGGTGGGATTGCTAGCCTCATGCCCAACATTCCTTCTTTACCAGCCTTATTACTAGCTTAGCTAGGTAGAGGAGTGAATCGGCCAGGGATCGTACCCCGGGCAACATGAGGCGTGGCCGGCAAGCAGTCTACCGCTGTGCCACCGACGCACCCTGTTTTCTCTATGTTTACGTGAGAGCTTGTCTTCTACTACTGATTGGTAAGAATATTTTGAAACCATTCGTAATCAGTGTTGCTTATTAGTTGGATAAGATTATTTAACGGCAAAGACCGCCATTTCACTCACTTTTGGTCAAAGTTTATCAGTTCACTGTAAAAATTGATTGGTATTAGTCCTTTCTAACTGGTTACAGGATTTCATCATGTGCTGACACATTGGTTAGAGAACCATCGGACAACCTGGGAGTACTGGACAGCGGTTTCGTCCCGCTATTTTGGGACTATTCATCAGTCTCTAAGCAATGTCAGCTCATGATAAAATCCTGCAATCAATCAATCAAATCCCTACAAACCAATACTTGAATATCAATAAGGTGCTTACTGGCAGCTGGCCCTATTAACGCAGTTAATCTGGGGTTCTAGTGAGAATTCGTGACCAGTAGGGTGCAGCCGGTCGGGTGTGAGGACAAATACTCACCTAAGACATTGGCTAGCGGTCGCGCTATGTCGTGAATTGGCAGAAGTTAGAATTCATGGACCATTGGATCAGATACCACTGGTTTAATGGCCTACGAGCTCGCTAGCCTTATAACCAGAAGGTCCTGAGTTCTAACCCTGGGGTGTGTGTACTGATGAAGGGTCCTAAATTAGGACGAAACAGCTGTCAAGTACTCCCTGCAACCGATGTCAGATCATGATGAAATTCTGTAACCAGTATTTGAATATCCTTTCTAACTACTTTTATAATTCAATAGCATATGCCAAAATATTATTCGGGTTGATTTATTTAATATCACTTATCGTATGATAAACTGCGAAAACTGATTTTCAGAAAAAAAATCACACACTATGAATCATGCAAGTAGTTGCTTTGATTTATTAATGCAAAAATGCTTAAGAGTATATTAGTTTGTAGATAGCTTTTATATGCCTTCTATGCCTATTAGCTAATATATTATATAGCCGACTTATAAAAAAATGATGCTCAATTTCAATCAGAATGCTCATATCATAAGGTATGTGTGAACACACATACACACACAGAGGCAGGGAATTCGAGAAATGGAATGTATTAACTTCAATAAGTTGATAAACTGATATATTTTACTTGTTACTGAATTGATAATTACTGCATATTCAAAGGATAGAGCCGCACTTCTTTCAGTGTTTTTAGGTTGACAATGTAACTTCTGTCATTTTTAGTTTGTAACAAAAATTTGTGATACATGCATGCCATGTATATCGATTAAGTTATTTAACTTTCTTGCTCTGTGCTTCAGTGTTTCAGCGACACAATGGTTGTCAACCAGGCACGTAGTTTGGGGATCGATTTCCAGTAGGTGGATTTCAAAACCTCGTCTAACCTTTAGTAAGTCAGGCAAAGAGGGAAAGTTGGGTGTAAGGCTGGCAAGATCATTTCGTGTAAACGAATAATGACCTTGCCACTCAAGCTTAAAGTCCCGTGTTCCACTCGGGACGAAGACGGATAAAATAAGTAGTATATAATAAAACTTCCCTATTTAATCGGACAATAGTAACTAGTATGATGTATCTCGTCTCTTCTTTGGTGCAGACGGAATTCTATCAGTCAGGTTTGCAATGTGGTCACCATGCCACTAGGTGGCTCGCCATCACGGTGCACATTAATATGATGATATTAGATGGTTGGAGGCGATCGGCAGGAAGCTTTGGACCTAGCTGAGGAGTAACGTCTCTAGATGACGCTAGTTCGAATCTCAGAAGTGATATGAGTTCCTTGAAGGTTACAGATAAATGCCTTGCTGACTGGTGTGTGCCAACTAGCATGAAATCTAGGTCCAGGGTTTCCTACTGATCGTCTCCAACCATCTAATACTCTCCTTTTCACTTTATAATTGTAACACATCAATCGATCTCCAGACACTTATGTAGTCTCTTTCATTTAATGTTACAGTAGAGTGATATATGACAAAAGGGATATATATATATATATATATTCACTTACACTGGCTAGGTGTTTGCCGGTTTCGTATGAGATATAATTACGAGGTTTATTATTATTTTCTTGCTGAACATCATCTTTACTTTTCGTATTGCGTAAGTCAATTTTATTTCCAACAAGAAGAATTGGGACTTGAACATCACTCACACATTCCTTTAAATAAATAAGTAAATAAATGCAATCAGTAATGTTATAATTAAATCGGTAAATAATATTAAAAATGTTTATGACAGATAACAATTTACACTTAAAGGTATTTTCATAGGTTAGTCTTCTCAAAAAGAAGGACAAGTTGTACAGTAGGAGGTGAGCATAAAAACCTGAAGGTACACCTGAGAGAATAGCAACATTTTAGCAGTCCTTCACATTAATCACTTACCGTTGAAGATTTTGAACCAAGTGAAAGGGGCTGCATACATGACACTCAAATGTACATCTGTGGTACAGCCGTTAGGACGCTCGCCGACCACGCATATGGTCCAGGGTTCGATCCCCTGCCAACGGACACCTGATATCAATGGTCGACCGGCAAAATTTGGGCTACCGATATGACATGCTGAAAATTCCATAATTGCACCAAAAATACCCTGTGGAATCAAGCTATAATCAAAATAAGAAATGATAAATAAGTCGTTAACAGTCTCAATTATAATGGCTTAACACATCTACTCTGAATACCTCTCAGTCATGAAGCCCCACGGGACTCAAAACCAACAACAATAGGATTAGTGTTTTATGTCAGTAACTTGTAGAGGAGAATAATTTACTGTAAGGAATTTTCTATGCATACGACAAATAGTTTTATGAGTGGACTTGGGGAATCTATTCTTGTTTAAATAATGAAATATTTTTATAGAAGAATGAGCCTTAACCAAGAGAAAGAATTAGACTAATGTGTTTTTATGATATTTAAAAGCGTAGTTTATGCTAAATACTCATCGTCAGCCTCAAGTCTCTGAACCCTTCCCAGAGCTTAGGTCCAGATTATATACCTAGTATTATTTTTTTAAAATATTATGATACTCTGTGTCACCCTCTCACTGATCTGTTTGACAAATCTTTTACTAGTAATATTGTGCCTGTCGTTTAGAAGGACATTAAAGTTGTACCTATACCTAACTCATCTATCGGAGCATGTGTCAAATTTAGACCCATTGCTATTACCTCTCCTTTTATGAAAACTATGGAGAAATTACTTTTACTTAGTCTTGTATCTTCACTTAAATCCTTTAATGACCCTAAACAATTTGCCTATAAGCACAATAGAAGCACTTTAGATGCACCTGCCGTCTTATATCATAACATTGTTTTCAGTTTAGACAAGGGGGCTAAATTTGTTCATTGTGCCTTCCTAGACTGTACATCTGCTTTTGACTCCGTCCCTAGGGACATTTTATTGAATAAACTTGCTACAAGTCAAACAAAATGTTGAGCTGTTAACTGGTTACATTCCTATTCCTCAGAAAGAAAGCAGTACACCGCGTATAAAGGGAAGTCTTCCACTTCATTGCCTACTGAAGCTAGTGTCCCTCAAGGCTCTGTCCTTTCTCCTACTCTTTTTTCTTTCTTCTTGTATGACTTGCCTCACTCTGATGAAATAAACTTTGTGAAGTACGCTGATAGCTTAACAGTTTCAATGGCTGTTAACTCCCAGCTAGATTGTACTAAAATGAATAGCTTTCTATCGGGAGTCAGTAAATGGTCTGAGTCTAATGGCCTTACATTAAATCCTTGCAAATGTCAAACTGTTAATTCCAGCTTAAGATGTAAAAGACAGTTAAAAGAAGCCGTCGATTCTCATGACAGTTGTACGATTGACGACACTGATATAGAAAGTAGATCAGAAATTAAGTATCTTAGACTTATTCTCTCTTCTGATCTCTCCTGGTCTTCCCATGTCTTAGCAATCTCCAGTAAAATATTCTGCCTGACATTTTACATTAAGAAGTTAAGGCACTCGGGTATAACTCAACCCCTCCTCTTACAGTTCATAAACTCTTGCATCCTACCTATTCTTCTTTATTGTTCACCCTTGCTTATTCTTTCCTAGTTTACTTAAAAAAGACTATGTCACAGTTCGTAGAATGCTGAAGACTGCCAGTAGGGTGAGTGGTGTCCCAGTGGACCACATAGTTAACGTCGTTGTCGATAGGCACTTGACTTCGTGCAATAAATTTTCTAAAGGGATTTTGTCTGACTTGGAGCATCCAGTTTACCCACAGCTTTCACCTTGCATCTCCTCAGGTAGAACAAGGAGTAACTTCATAAAACTGTATGCTCGCACGTCTAAGTATAAAAATTCTATGATACCACACTTGGTACGTATTTGATGTGATGAAAATAGTGTCAGGCAAGAACTAAGTAGCCTTTTTTTCATCTAGTAAATAAACGATTTCCTCCATCCATCCTTACATACCTTCAAGTTTTACTTTTATTATTTCTATTATATTTATGGTCCTGTTGCTTCTTTATTTTACTTTCATAATTGCGAACACCTACTTATCTCTATGACTGCTGTAATCTTTGTTTTTCCCCTCACCATATCATGCAAAGAGAACATTATATTCAATATTTTTAAACATGCTAGAATTTCTATACCGCACTGAAAATACTGTGTGTAACAAGCCCATGGCAATTTTCACTTGTATTATTATTATTATTACTACCTTAGCTGTTATCATTATTATTATTATTTCCATTTTATATGCTGCATGTTTTTGACATTACCCTTACTGTAAATGTGGAAAATTTTCTGTGTGATTAATTTTATTTATAATTTGAGGAAATAAGGTGCAATATTGTGATTAATGCTGAAAATTCCATTCTGTATCACAAGTACTGTTTTTGGAATAAAGTAAATTATTAATATTACTATTATTATTAAATGAAGCTCGAAGATAAAGACTGAATTGGTTTTGCAAGTTTAAAATTTACTATAATAGTAATATCTACTTACTCTGATGGTTTCCATCCAGTATTTAACATTTGCAAATGTTTCAGGTTGATCTACAGCGTACATTAAAATTACACCATCAATTTTTCGGAAATATGAACGGATGATACAACGATATCTACGAATGAATAGAAGATTGAACACTATCAGAATTTACGAAATCATTCATGTATATATATATCTATAGCAATGCTCAACTGTAGTGTAAAGGTGCGGATGCATCAATGGGCGTGAAAGGAGCAACAGTGCTAAAAACAGAAATTAGGACTTCTAACTCAACCTTAACAGATGTGATGAAGATACATAACAAATCACAGGAAGCAGCAATCACCTTCAGTGGGAGAGATCTAAAGGAAGTTACTTCTTGCACTCATCTAGGCAGCATTGTATCGACCAAAGAAGACGTGGATAAAGGTGTGGAAAGTAGGATTGGAAGAGCAAGACTCACCTTCATTGATGTGAGATCAATGTGGAGACTTGCTGCGCTCATTACATGAAACACGATTCGGATTTCAAACACTAACATCAAGTCACTGCTTCTGTATAACTCTGATACTTCACGTGCGCTTCGCCAAAGGCATTTTGAACAATTTTCTGCAAACTGTCATCAACAGTTACCTTCGCTGTCTCGAAACTGAATGTTGGATGGCCAAAAAGGATTAGCACCAAAGAGTCGTGGAAATGGAAGAATCGAGAGCCTGTCACCCAACAAAAATGCAGAAGCAAACCGAGATGGATTGGATGTACGCTGACATTATGCTCCAGACCCTCAAGTGGAACTTACTTGGAAAACTACGAGATGGAGGTTCGATGGAGAAATGAAACAGGTCGCGTCAGGAGGACATGAAAGCTTAAAGTCAATTATGGGGCCAGATAAAATGACTGTAGAGAACCGAGGGAAATGGTGATATGCTGAGCTGCTGAAGCCCTATGCTGCACTCGGTCTCCAAAGGAATAATAATAGTAACAATAGATAAACCTCGCCTAATCGATATTAAGCGTGGAAGAGAGGAAGGTTCAGATTTAAGGCTAGCAACCAACCCCGTAAAAACATAAAACTACCTATACCAAAACTTCAAAAGATGGACCTAGAAATTCTGTGCCCTAACTTTAATCCTTGCCCAACTTAACCCTAATCTATCTCTAACCAACCCTAATATCTCCCTGGCTAGATTAACCTAACCCTAACCAATCCTGTGCGTCGGTGGCATAGCGGCTAGGACGCTCGCCGACCATGCACATGGTCAGGGGTTCGATCCCCGGCCACCGACGCACTCCTTTACCTCGCTAAGCCAGAAATAATACTGGTAAAGAGGAAAGGTTGGGCATGAGGCTAGCATCCCCATCCTGTAAAAATAAACACTGCTAGGGAAACCTTCAAGCCACTAGCTTGAAGCCCTATGTTCCACTGGGAACGTGAAGGAAAAATTCTATTATAACCAATCCTTAGTCTGAACCTAGACCTAACCCTTCTCCAAACTTACCTAGGGCTAACTGGTTATCCTGTTCAATATCACTACACTACATTCGACACTTTTTTCATAAGTATAGTCTTATTTACCTGGTTTAATTGCCCTATTCTGATTGACGGTTCAAAGGTCATTGGCGCGTCCATGCCCGTTGGGTGTGTAAGGTTAACTTATAAATATATATATATATATATTTGATCTAAGCACAGCTAAGCTGGTTTCAGAGTTTAAATTTGTCTTTGTAAAGACTTCACGGCCAGCCTAATTTAGAAAAGTTGTGAATAACCCAACCCCAGTCCAATCCAAGAATTCATGAAAGAACAAAACAAGTAGTTCAGCAATGAGGCAGTTTTCATGCGATTTCATTTTCGTTAGCCGTACAATCACAGTTATTTACTATTTTAATAGAACAGGGTAGCAACGATAGAGATGAACTGTACAGTTGCCAGATTTACATTCATATCCGTTAGCTAGTAAATAATTTTATTAATAAATGAGAGGTAATGTTGGATAGAAACACAGTGTAAGAAATTGCAGACTCTTTCGTAGATTTATCCCAATATATGTACAACAAACGGATTTCAGGTGTGAAATCTGATCACTAAGTGACTTCAGTTAAAGAATCCCTGTCAATCAGGAGTACTGGACAACTTTAATTGAATTTTAGATTTTCCCGTCGGTTGATTGAACCGAAGTGCTCGGTATCAGGTTGACATGTCGTCTTCTTGTGCAGATGCTTCGACGATGCCTGGGTATGTAATTGGAAGTTAATTGGTGGATGATGACCAGCAGAGGAATCCAGGTTAACGCTTATTTTGTCCTGTTTGGGGCTCGTCAGCTGGATGTACCTGCACTCCGCAGTGAGTGATGATGTTCCCACTATGGGCACTGGGTCCGAGCCTCAGTGAGAACATCATCACTCACTGCGGAGTGCAGGTACATCCAGATGACGAGCCCCAAACAGGACGAAATGCGCGTTAACCTGGATTCCTCTGCTAGTCACCATCCACCAATTAAGTACTGGACAACTGTTTGATTCTAGTTTTGGACTGTTCGATCCATAATAGGATCATGGGTGTATATCGCTAAATAGCCCCAGTACTCCCCATTTTCAGTAGTTCTCTAACTGAATTCAGTTTTTAATCAGACTTGAAATCGATTAAATCCCTTCAAACCAACATTTGAAAGACACCAGTCTGACGTCATGTTAAATCTTCTAGTTTCATACATATGGAAAGTAACAAGCAATATGCAGGTTCAAGACATTCTGTTATTCAGGTGTTTCCAATACTTTACTCTGAGAATATAGTAAAATAAAACTCGTCAACACAAGGTTAGGAATATTTTTTGGTCATATGAACGACTCCAGTGATATCGCATTTTGTGGGCTGAAATCAGTGCTGACGAAACAGTGAATACTTTGCAACTACACCATTCAGTCCAAAATACTCACTATCATCTACAGGAAGAGTGAATAGCACTTAGTTATGTTTTATTAGTGAAATAGCTTAGATTCAGCGTGTTGTACTCATGCCTTTCTTGTTCCTGATATCAACAACTTACGTTTCTTGTCCTGCAGTATCCCACAATTGAATAGTATAAACTGAATTATTCATTCGAATGTTTTTTGTACGGAAATCAACTCCTATAAAAATATGAAATATAAAAAAGTGACAGTGAAACTTTGATGGCTATTGATCAAATAAATTGAATGAATTTGCAAAAAGATAGTGTCTCTTTACGGAATCACTTTCCTCTATTTTATAGATTTCGTTTATTTATTTCTATTCCTCAATATCCTGAATAGAAGATAAAGTTTCAAGCGTTGTCCTTATAAGTTGGGGTCCCTAGCCTTACGCCCAGATTTTTCCGAGTTTACTACTGATCAGCTAAGTGGATGAAATTTTAAGAGTGTGTCAGCAGGGGATAGAACCTCGACCTCCTGTTTAGTCGACCAAAATTCAGTCATTAAACCAACGACATACACATAGAAGAAGATATTTCAGCACTATTTAAGATATTTACTTATTGTGAAGTCATCTGTATCCAACCTAATCACAACTCAAGTAAGTCTGTATTTTCGAGATCTTTTTTCTTTTAACTTTAAAAGTGAATTACATGTAGGTCGGGAGTAATGATTATTAGTACTATGGTTATTCAACAAGGGCAGTCACTACACTTTCAAACAAGAAAACAAAAGGTGTACTTTCTCAACTAGAAAAATTACAGGAAGTATAAGTTCTTCAGGCTGCTTAAAACTTGGTCTACCGAAAACCCCTCCATCAATATTTTTTTCCCTTCACGTTCCCAGTGGAACATAGGGCTTCAAGCTAGTGGCTTGAAGGTTTCCCTAGCAGTGTTTATTTTTACAGGATGGGGATGCTAGCCTCATGCCCAACTTTTCCTCTTTATCAGCATTATATCTGGCTAAGCTAGGTAAAGGAGTGCGTCGGTGGCTGGGGATCGAACCCCTGACCATGTGCATGGTCGGCGAGCATCCTAACCGCTATGCCACCAACGCACTAGACAGAATAGTAACTGGTATCAATTAGCAGTTTGCTTATAACACAGGCTATAATAATAATATCAAAGGAACATACCCAGAGTAGCTCTTAAATGTGGATAGAATACACCATCACAGAATCGATAAGAGAAACTGGATTTACCAACACCTGAATCGCCTACCATTATCACTTTGAAGATACGTGTTGGTGTAAGTGATAGAGACAATTGTTTCTGTTGTTCGTCTACTTCATTGCCATCTTCTACATTTTCAATGTTATTACTCTCTGGAGTAGGGAATTCATTCTTGTCATAATTAAAAGCACTGATACTACTGACATTTTCACTTGAATAATCTGATCGTCGACATGTTGAATCATGCCGTGGATGATTTTGTTGTTGGTGTTGATGTTGGTGTTGTTGATGCTGTTGCTGTTGTTGGGCTGGTAGGACATCTTCTAAACTGTCGAATTCGTACTGCTAAAATAGAAGAAAAGAGAGTTTATATCAACTTCACTGACTGTAAAGTATTTTCAGCCAAAGGTTTATGTAAATGGTAGTTAGCCATTGAATAAAAATATTTTTCCATCATCTTATTGTAACAAACCAACAGTTAAATATCAGTGAGATGCTCACTAGCGAGTGGGCGTATTCAGGTAGGTAGTTACCTGGGTTCTAGTGGGGAGTCGTGACCAGTAGGGTGCAGCAGGTCAGGCTTGGGGACAAATACTTGCTGAAGATATTGGCTAGTGGTCACGCCATATCATGAATTGATATGAGTTGGAATTCACGCATTGGCCATTGGATCGGGTCCCAGTAGCTTAACGGTCTACGGACTCCCTGGCCTTGTAACCGGAAGATCCTGGGTTCGGACCCCCCATGGTGAATGCGTACTGATGAAGAGTCCCAAGCACTAGGACGTAGGAAACAGCTGTTTGGCAGTACTGCAGTGCTGGTCTTCCAACTGTCCTCAAACCAATATCAGTTCATGATGAAATCCTGTAAATAAAGGTAAGTATAGTGTCTTGATAAGAAAGCTATTAGAGCACAACTGGCGTTTTTATATTTTACAGTAATTAAGGTTATGCTATTAATTACAAAATAATCTACCTGAGTACCCACCGCACATTTACTTTGTTTCGATTTCATTTTTTAGCGTTCTGACTGAAACATGAGGCCTTCAAGTTTTAGCTTTGAAGTGACAGTAGCGAGGGGTGTGGCTTTTTACGGGATTGGGTTTCTATCCTGGCATCTAACTTTCACTCCTTACTAGACTTACAACCAGCTAACCAAGGTTTAGAAGTGCATCAGCTGGGAATCGAACCCGAACCACATGTGCTGTTTTCAACCGTTCGACCAACGGACCGGTGATGTGCACTTATTTTCGGAGATAACGCTAATAACTATCACACACTCAGCGAAAGATTCACTAAGGAGGGGGATGGATTAATTTCTAGGTAAAGTTCATCACGGATTCACACGAAATCTAGAACCGTTAAAAAGCTAAACGTCTACATCTCAAAAGCACCCTCCAGTGCACACGGCTTTTTTCTTCTCTTTCGCGTTCCCAGTGGAACATAGGGCTACAAGATAGTGGCTTGAGGGTTTCCCTAGCAGTGTTTATTTTTTACCTTCCCTCTTTGCCAGCATTATTTCTGGCTTAGCGAGATAAAGGAGTGCGTCGGTGGCCGGGGATCGAACCCCTGACCATGTGCATGGTCGGCGAGTGTCGTAACCACTGTGCTACCGACGCACACGGCTTAAATAATACTAATATTACTTCTTAACTTATTCTACTCAAATGTGACAATTCTTTGAATTACAAAGTAACATATACACGCTTATATGTTAACAAATGTTGAATATATATGTTTCGCGCAAGCAAAACAATGATTTTGAGCAGTGTGAAATAACAGTCTGAATGTGAAAAACATTAGGAATGAGTACTTCATACAAATCAATACAATCAGTTCATTCCATACTTTATGTGGACCAAGAAACCTAACTGCAAAAGAGGATGAGATTAATACACTGTCTACAAAATAACTTGCATGGATTGTGATAAGCAGTACATCTGTCAGAGTAGACCTCCTCTTCAACTCCGAATTCAAGTACATAAACTAGTCATTTAAAAGACACGATATGTAAACTGTCATATCGATGTACGTAAGCAAACATTGACGACAATTTGATTCAGAGGAAATATAGAAATAGCAAAACTTCCAGGAAATTCCTAGAAGCCTGGCATTCAAACTAATCAGCAATGAACAGACTCGTTAGTAGTATAGATGAAATATTTCAACTAATATAGAATGATCCACATAGTGAAAAAAAAACAATCCAATTTCAAGTCAACAAAAACGATCAATACTAATACAAATTAACAACCAATCACAACAAAGGTTTCCAGGAGATACAGCACAATATTTACTTCGTAATAAAGCTTGCACTGAAGATGCTGTCTGGAAGACCAACGAAAGCCTCTTGACTATATCAACCCGTCCCGGTGAATGCAACCGCATCAAAGTCATCCACATGAACTACAAATCTTTTTCATTATTTCAAACGAGGAAAAATTCATGGATATGAATATGAATTAAAGCAGTCAAGGCAGGCCAAAGAACAAACAGTTTCGAAAAAGGCTTTATTCTTACAACTTCACTTCCGCACGGATAACATCACATCAGTGAGAAATTAACACAAAGCCTAAAGAAATACACTGGTAAAAAGAGCATTCAGTGCTGCTGAATTATGCTGCGTCTTTAAAACCACCCCTAATATGCGTTCGAGAGTAAAAGTCAAACTGTCCAACTTGCATCTTCTATGTGTATGTACCTATTCAACTGCTCCTGTGGAGTCAATTAGTTGTATAGGCCGTAAAATTGGGTGTGTTTATCATCGGATTTACGAAAATCATCCGGCGTGGTTAAGTAAAACACAAACAAAATCCATTCTGTCTCATCTCGTGGATACAGAATACAAAAATGATGTTAACGAGGCTGCTTTCAAAGTCATCTACCATATACCAATTAATCTTAACTTTACCTTAAGAGTTCGTCTACTACATATTTCTGAGACTGGCTGCTTGGATCTACATTAAAAAACCTATCCAAAAGAAGTTGGTTGGTTCAAACACTGTCCTTACATTGTCCACCAGTCAAGGTTATAGTGATCCACAATTTAACTAGTTAAAAATGCCCATTAAAATTTTTCAAAAGAATGGATACTGAACAAAGAGTACTCTTTTCGATAACCCCTTCATCATCAGGCTCTACAGTGATACATACACATTATAGTGAATGAATGAATTAGTGTTATGAACAACATTAGTACTGTTTAGATAACATCGAATCAGTAATATTATCGATGGATTACAGCTCAATAGCATCAACATAAAATAAGCTGAATGTCAGAAATGCAAATTAGGAAAGATAATACTATATATTCATGAATTTCTAGTCTCTACTGAAAGCCAGCCGGTCAGGGCAGTAGTAAAGGCTATCTGGACTTGCTTCTTTTGAACACAAAGCGCTGGTTGTTTAAGGCGAATTGCAATAGCCTCTGTTGTTTGGAGCATGCGGTGGTTCGATGATTTTGGCAATTTATTAGGCACCTGGTAGATGATGATGATAGAGAAGGATTCTTCCACGCTGGCTGGCTTTGTGGCCCGTCACTTTGCACCAAATGGTCGAATATCAAACTGTTAATGGTTTTGACTACACCTTTACTAATCCATAGTGGGATATATTCTCGAGCACAAAAAATCAAGTTCCTACAGCAACGGCTCCACAGGCTCAGTTGAATTGGTAGATACAATTTGAAGTGGCTAGCCTGGGTACTTCATCTTTCAGTCGAGGTGGCACCATCGGTCGTGTAGAGAATAAGATATGTAGTTTGCCAGCATTAAAAGTTCTTTGAATGGATTTTCTTAATTTCTTCGTAAATATCTCACTTGGCATACCGCCCTTTTCACAATTTGTTGTGGAAATTCGCCTAATTTTATGTTATATTCTATTTGCAATTACATTTTTATGCGTATTATAATTTGTGTCTTTTCGTGAACTGTAATTCCATTGATCTTCCTTAACTAATCGGTAGTATTTAAAAACACCAAAACTCTTAATGACGATTATTCTAGAATATTCTATGTGAATAAACTTATATATGATTGTAGAGCCAGAAGAGGAAATTACCGGAAAGGGTATTTTTTTGCTCAATTTATTCACTTATTCATTTTTTCCTAAACATCTGAATGAATATTTTCGCTATATTGAAATATCGGCAGCACGCACCCACTGGGATTCGAACCCAGAACCTTCCTGTTACAAGGCAAGCTGGCTCACATACCATTCAGGCACTGGGACCCGATTCAATGGCTCATGAATTCTAACTTCTACCAATTCGTTCCAGTACTCCCTGCTTGTTTTCAATGGTTCTCTAACTGATATCAATCCGCGATCAGCTCGTAAAAACAAAAACTAACTCTTAAAAACCAAACTATAGAAAATTAATCCGATGCTGGCAAGTGACTTGCTAGCTACAGGATGGAGTTTCCTGGAGTTAGTTCTGATGAGAAGTCGTGACCAGTGAGGTCCAATTAGATGTCATGTGTGTGGATGGATGTCCCACCTACGACAATGGTTGTGGTTGCGCTAAATCACGAATTGGTAGAAGTTAGAATTCATGAGACATTGAATCGGGTCCCAGTGGCTAAATGGTATACGAGCTCACTGGCCTTGTAACCGGAAGGTCCTGGGTTCGAGGCCTGGTGGTGGGTGCGTACTTCCGATGATTCCCAAACAAGTGGGATAAAACAGCAGCTGTCCAGTACTCCCTGCTTGTTTTCAATGTTTCTCTAGCTGATTTCAATCCGTGATCAACTCGTAAAAACAAAAACTAACCCTTACAAACCAAACTATAGAAAATATATTGAAATAAATACTGTAAATTAGAAGTTTTTATAACCTACTTAAAATCAGTGATGAATTTATTAGATAGATAACTGGAAAAAAAATATATATCTTGGGGGAAAGCAAAGGATTCAAGTCATTTAAAAAGCTTGATACAAATAAATAAAGCAAATAAAATGGAAAAATATCATTTATATTTTAATGCCTTATCAGATAAATCCATTAGTGTCAAAGATTGACAAAAATGAGAAAAAAACAAGGAGACACATTTACACTAACTTTTTGGAGTATGTTGTTTAACTAGTTAGGTTATCTATGTGTTTAATAGGTAAGTAAATGGAGGGCTTTTAACTTTTAACATGATTCACTACAATAAGTAAATAAATACATACATATATAATACATCAAAATTTATGTTCTATATAATTTCTGTGATTGTACGTATTCGTGCGTTATTATAATTATTGATTAATTTGACAAAATTGATTTCCCTCGAGATTTAAATTATTTACGCTGGCAAAAAATACAATAAGATGAGTTAATCACATACTCATTATTGGACATAAATTAATTTCTTTTAATCAGTATCATTTATTTTTACATAATAATGATAGTAAATAATTGAATCAGTAAAACAAAATCTATAGATTTTGTTTTTTTTCAAAAAGAAACACAGTATATAGTTTTAACATGTATTCATTCATTGTGTTTCTATTTTTAATCCATTGAACACTTGAACGATGCATTATTTATTCAATGTGTCAATCAATCAATATATGGGTAAATTGTATTTCAGTAAAATATTTGATTAAAAAATTTACATTTGAAAAGAAACCTTTGGAATAATTTCATTCGAAGGTACTATAATTTTAGTAAAATTCATTCTATTGTTGTCAACTGACATAAAGTTTCAATCTAGTAGATTCGGTCCATCATTTTCCTTTTTTGCATTCTTTTGTGTTCCAAATGGGATATAGAGTGCTTCAAGATTACAGAGTTTCATCAGTGGTGGTGCCGTACTTTCAGCGTGGGGTTGTTATCCTCACTTTCAACTTTCTCTTTTTCCTAGGCTTAATATCAGCCAGTGAACTAGGCAAGATCTAGGAATATGTGAGGCAGGAATCGAGCTCAAACCACGTGTTTTGTAGGGCAGTATTCTACTTTTGAAACAATGGCACACACTTGGTTCACAGTGTGTAACACGAATAGCCTAAGGTTAATTAGATAGTTGGAGGCAATCGGCCATAGGAAGCCTTGAACCTAGGTTTCGTGCTAGTTGGCAGTCACCAGTCAGCAAGGCGTATCTGCAGCCTTGAAGGAACTTATGTCACTTCGGTGATTCGAAGGTTGCAGATACGCCTTGCTGACTGACTGGTGAGTGCCAACTTGCACGAAACCTAGGTGGTGTCCAAGGTTTCCTGCCTCCAACTATCTAATATCATAAAATCAGTGTGCACCGTGATGGCGAGTTACCTAGTGGCATGGTGGCTACATTGCAAACCTGACTGGTAGAATTCAGTGTGCACCAAAGAAAGGACTAGACAAATCACATTAGTTACTAGTGTCCAATCAAAATAACCTGAGGTTAAATCAATGTACACTTAAAAACAATTTCTTCCAAGGTGGATCAAATCCATGACCATAAAGATTGTTAACGGGATACATAACCAGTGCAGTCTCGATTCGCCTATAGAGTCGTAATTGCGTATTGTTGTAGAGTTTCAAATGTAGATATGATAGAGAAGATTTATAGCTCGGGTGGATGATTTTGATGGGGTTTTGTTCTCTGAGCTGGATGGTTAGTTTGCGAAGCTTTCATCACCTTACTGGGTGACATCTTCAGCGCATACTTCAATTTGAAGTGAGCTTTTAGATTTCTCCACGAGTTTATTAATCATCCCTCCTGGTGACCTTGGACGTGATTGGTTGTTTAAGTGTGTTTTCACACCTTCTAGGTTACTTGTATTGGAACTGATTGTTTCCTTGACTTGAACTTTGACCCTTTGTGTGTGAAGTTTCTTTCTTATTGGTTGATAAATTTTGTCTATCTCGATGTGTCTATTGATTGATGATTCACTGGAATGCCAAGCTGGCTTCTAAAAATTCTCTAGCATTCTTGTTATTTCCTTTGTCTAATATTTGAACGTTGTCCCAGTCGAATTGATGTCCGTGGTTGTCTGTGTGTAGTGAAATGAGGGAGTGTATATCATGTCTTTTGACGGCTAGCTTATGTTCGTGGATACGAAGACGAAGGGGACGTCCACTTTGGCCAATGTAGTGTTTTTCGCAGTTGTTACAGTTTATTTTGTAGATGATGTTGGTTTTGTCTTCTTTCGCTGTTGAGTCTTTTGGTTGACATAGAATTGAGTGCAGCGACTTTGTTGGTTTGTGTACGACGTCAATTCCTAAAGGTTTGAAGAGTCTTGTAGTGATTTCTGAGATATCCTTTATATATGGTAAGGCGATTTTCTTTGTGTTTTCCTTGGTGGCTTTTGTTTTGGTAGGTTGGCTTGGGGGTATATGTCTCTTGATGAAATTCCGTGGATATCCATTCTTTTGGAAGACGTCCATGAGATACTTTTCTTCAATTTTTCTTAAGGTGGGAGTGCTGCAGTGAGTCCTTGCTCTCTTGAATAGTGTTTGTATGCAGTTCCTTTTGTGTGTTATTGGGTTGTTGCTGTTGTAATTCAGTATTTGGTCTGTGTGAGTTGATTTCCTATAAACTTGAGTTTCTAATTCTCCTGTAGTTGTTCGCCTGACTAAGACGTCCAAAAATGGTATTTTGTTCTCGGATTCCTCTTCTCTTGTGAATTTGATGTCGTTGAAGACGTTGTTTATTAAGTTGTGAGTTTTATCTAATTCGTTTCTTTTGATTATTACAAATGTGTCGTCGACGTAGCGTATCCAAATCTTGGGTTTGATCTTTGGTAGAATTATGTTTTCGAGTCTTTGCATCACTGCTTCTGCAATCAAACCTGATATTGGCGATCCCATGGGTGTTCCTTTGACTTGTTCATATATTTGGCCGTTGAATTGGAAGTATGTTGTTAGGCATAGATTTATGCATTCCATCCAGCTTGTGTGTTGCATTTTTGATTGTTGTGGAAGTTGTTCGTCGTTGCTAAGTAATTGCTCCATGGTTTCTTTTGCTAGTTTTTGTCCGATAGAGGTATATAATGCTGTCACGTCGAAGGATACCATTATTTCTTGTTCATCTATTTGGATGTCTCTGATTTTCTCTAGGAATTGGATAGCAGAGTTGATGGAGTGATCACAGATTCCGTTAGGTGTTTTAGTTTTCTGTATAATTCTTTGGACAAATTATATGTTGGAGTTCCTGGGAGTGATACAATTGGTCGTAACGGGATATTTGCCTTGTGTATTTTGGGTCTGCCGTAGAATCGAGGTAGGACTGGTCCATTGGATTTCATTCGCCATTGGTCTTGTTTTGTGATCTGTCCAGTTTTGCTGAGCTTGTTTAAGGTCCTTTGGATGCGGTTGTCCAATGTTTGTATGGGATTTGTTGGGAGTTGTTGATATACATCTTCATCTTTGAGTAGTTCTTCAGCTTTCTTGGTGTATTCTTCTCTGTCCATGACTACTGTTGTTCTTCCTTTGTCGGCTGGTAAAATGACGATGTCCTTCCTATTTTTCAGCTTTTTGAGGGCCTTTAGTTCTTGAGAGTTGAGTTGTGTGTGTTGTCTTTTCTGTTTGACCATTGGTACAATTGTTTGGCGTATCTCTTCCTGTGTTTCCTCGTTCAAGTTTGATGATTTGAGTAATGATTCAAGGGCAGCGAAGAAATCAGTTTTTGAAGCATCTCCGGTGTTGTAGTTTAATCCTTTTTGTAGTAGTTGTTGTTCCATTTTTGATAGTGGTTGTTTTGATAGGTTGACTACGCAGTCTATGGGCGTATTGTCTGGTTGTTGTTTTCTAATCTTGGCTAGCTTGGTTTTGAGGACTCTTCGTCTTTGTTCTCTGTGTTTTCCACTTGACAGTGTAATTGCGGTGATCAGCGTTGACAGGTGTTCTTGGTTGAGGGTTTTCTCTAATTTTGCTTTTTGGACATCTATTATTTGTTGATATTTGTTGATCCGATAATGTGCGTCCGTAATCATTAATTTGACCATTCACTACACACAGTTTCAAATGTGTACAAAATAACTATTATTTACCATTTATTGTCAAATGTTTCACCAACTGACAATGATGCATGATAAAAACAACCTAGAAATCAATCAGATCTTAGGTATAACAACTAATAAACACTTATTGTTATTCAGTATTGTTTGAGAAAACTAAATCAATAGTCGATCAGTTAAATCTGACGGACTGAAAAAGGGTAGCTTGAAATTTTAAAAAATGTTGATTGAAGAGAGAGCGAAGATAGGCATTTAGGTGGACATAAAAAAAGGACAGATGTGACGAAGATACCTAATAAATCAGAGCAAGTAGCAATCGCCTGAAGTCTCTTGGTGGATGGTGACTAGCAGTGAAATCCAGGATGCGCATTTTAAGTTACTTGACTAGACATCGTTAAAGTATCTGTACAAGGATCCGATATGTCAACCTGAAACCAAGCACTTCGGTCCATTCAATCTACAGGAAAAATCTAAGTGTGAATTAAATAATTAACAAGACCCCTAGCACAAGAGCTGGCTATCGTGGCTCAATTGGTCTAGTGGATAGCACTTTGGCGTTTGAAACTACAGACACTGAGTTCGAGCCTCATTGGGAACACCATCACTAAGTGGGGAATGCAGGTATATCCAACCGACCAGTCCCAAATAGGACGAAATGCGCATCCTGGGTTCCATTGCTAGTCACCATCCACTAAATGACTTCAAGTTATATGACCAGACATCATGGAAGCATCTGCACAAGAAGCCGACATGCTAGCCTGAGAGTGAGCACTTCGGTCCATTCAATCGACGGCAAAAATCTAAATTGAATTAAGCAGCATTGTTCCAACCATAGAAGATATGGATGAAGATGTTGACAGTGGGATCGGAAGAACAACATCCACCTCCATTGATGTGAAATCATTGTGGAGACCTGCTGCACTCAGCATAAGAAACAAGATTCAGATTTCGTACGCTAACATCAAGTCATTGCTCCTGTATAATTCAGAGACTTGACCTGCACATCGTCAAAGGCATTTCGAACAGTTTTCTGCACACTGTCATCAACGGTTGCCTTCACTGGCTCAAGACTGAATACTGGATGATCAGAAACGATTAGTTACAAGGAGTCGTGGAAACGGAAGAACCGAGAGCCTATCGGCCAAGAAACATGCAGAAGGAAATGGAGATGGATTGGGTGTGCGCTGACATCATGGCCCAGACCCTCAAGTGGAACTTATATGGGAAACTAAGAGATGGATGTCCGATGGAGACATGGAATGGATGGTGTGAGGAGGAAATGAAAGCTTAAAGTCATTTGTGGAGACAGCTAAAAAGACTTTAGAGAGCCAAGAGAAATGGTGATGTGCTGCGCTGCTGAAGCCCCATATTGCACTCAGTCTCCAAAGGAATATTAGTAGTAATAATAGATAAACCTCGCCTAATCGATAGTACGTGTAGAAGAGAGGGAGGGTTGGGTATGAGGCAACCAATCTCGTAAACAACACAATACCACCTCTACTAAAACTTCAAAAGTTGAACCTTTAAGTTTTTTACCCGACTTGGAAAGCAAGAAATGCAGTAGAAGAAGAAGATCTTGTTTCCGCACCCTAACGAAGACTTCCAAACTAGGAAGAGACAGATATCAAGCTTTTCCTTCTGATATCTTGGTAGTTTACTGACTTCCAGTTCACCAATTTTTATTTTACTTTATTTTTTTTATTACAACTTGATTCCACACTGTATTTTTGGTACAAGTATGGAATTTTCAGCGTGGATATCGGTAGCCCAAATTTTGCAGGCCGACCATAGATATCAGGTGTGCGTCGGTGAGGGCTCGAACCCCGGACCATGTGCATGGTCGGCGAGAGTCCTAACCACTGTGCCACCGACGCACATTACGAACTTCAGGATAAGATTTATGCAAAACACACAGATAGATAATTGTGTTTATCAAGTTGATAGATTGTTTTTTTTTACCAAGGATATTTACAGAATTTTTAAACAATCTAAGCGTATAAGCGTAGATATGAGGTGACAGCGAAATGCAAACACTCACCCACGCGCACACACACACACACACAGACATATACGAAAATAAAACATCAAAATAAAATCATTTATCATAGGAACTAGATAAAAGTAGAGAGATGGTAAATAAACTATTTTTTCTTTTCCTAGTTGACATCAAAACATTTTTGAAATCAACAATTTCTAGTTTTATTTTCTCAAGTTGCTTATTTTGGTTTATGATGGTCTCACAAGAGACAGAGAGAGAGAAACAACTTCAAATCATTTTGTATTCTGACAATTATTATGATATATATGTATAAATATATATTTCATTTCTGGAAATGTTTATAAAGCTCAGTGGTTATCAGATGGTTTGAAAGTCAAAACAAACAAAAAAGAAATTAGATTCTTGAAATTATCAAAACTATTCTACCACATAGAGTGGTATGGCTTCTCAGGAACGAACTAATCATTGTTCAGTGTACTATCATTCCAGTAGAAATATTGAAATACAATGGGCGGTGGTCATTCACAGTCTTACATAACTTTTATTGCATCGGATATATCACAAAGACAAACAGTTATATTCGAGTACTTGATTTGTAGGGATTTCATTAATGTAATTAATAGTGTTCTCTGAGCTGGTTGGTTTAATTGAGGTACTTTCGTCGTCCTTCTGGACAACACCCCCCCCCTTCACCGGAATTTTTAGCATAAAGTGAAATGATTTAAATTTCTTCATGAGTGGTGATATAATTGCGTCTCCCGGTAACCATCTTTACATATGTATTGACCATTTTCTATTGACTTGGATTTTAAACTTTCTGGTCACATGATTTGCTATTTATTAGTTGGTATATTTGGTCTATATTAACGTGTTTGTTAATCACTGGCTGATTCGTTTGAGTACCAGGCTTCTAGGAATTCCCTGGTACTTTTGATGTTTCCTCTATCTAAGATTTTGACATTATTACAATCAAATTAATGTCCATAGTTGTCTATGTGCATTGATACTAAAGAATATATATCGTGTCTTTTCACGGCTGATTTGTGTTCTTGGATTCTAATTCGAAGGGGACGCCCACTTTGGCCGATTTAATGCCTGTTACAGTTCAAACAATTTATTTTGTAAATGGAATTAGTTCTATTTGATTTTTTGGTTTGCATAATATCAAATTAAGCGACTTGACTGGCTTGTGCGCTATATGTATATCAAACGGTTTCAGTATTCTAGATGTTATTTCAGAAATGTTTCTCATGTACGGTAGGATGAATTTTCTTGTGGTCTTTGATGATATTTCCTTGTTGGTGTTTTGATTCGACTTTAAACACTTTCTGATGAAATTTTGTGGATGACCATTCTTTTTGAAGACCGTTTTTAGGCATTTTTCTCCCATTCTTTTCAACTCTGTAGTGCTGCATTGTGTTCGAACTCTTTTAAACAATGTCTGCACAAAGTTTCTTCTGTGAGTAATTATTATATCCTTTAATTCCTAGAGGAACATAGGGCTTCAGCCGTGCGTCTCCATTGCCTTCTGTTTTCTGCCGACTTTTTCAGCCCGCTCCAAGTCTGCCCACATGCTTTCATCTCCTCCTCGCATGACCTCCTCCAAGTCACCCTAACAACGACGACCCACTCGCCGCTTCCCTTTCGGGTTCCACTCGAGCACTGGCTTGTCTAGTTATGTCACTTGATGGTTTCTTCAGAGTATGACCAATCCATCTCCATTTCTTCCTGCTTATTTGTTTCACAATCTGTTCCTGGTTGGTTTGCTCCCGGAGATCCCTCTCTGCTGCTGATCTTTTCTGGCCATCTGATCTTGAGTATTGAGCGAAGACAACTGTTAATGAAGGTCTGAAGTTTTTTTGAGATGCTCTCTATGACGCGCCAAGGCTCTGATCCGTATAGTAGCACTGACTTTACATTGGAGTTGAAAATCCGGATCTTATTTTTGATGCTGAGTGCTGTTGACCTCCACACAGACTTGACGTGAGTAATGAAACTTGTCTTGCTTTTTCGATTCTGGCTTTGATATCCTCGTCCGTTCCGCCTGTAGTTGAGACGATGCTTCCCAGGTAGGTGGGTGGGTAGAGGAGGTTGTTTCTTTCAGGTTCCTCCCATTTATGCTGATTGTCGTCTGTGAGTAATTGGACTATTGCTAGTATAGCTGAGTATTTAATCTGTGTGAGTTTTTTTTATATACTTGTGTTTCTGAATTTCCTGTGTTGGTTTTCTTGACTAAGACATCTAAAAATGGGATTTTGTTATCTAATTTTTCTTCTCTTGTGAATTTGATGTCTTCAAATATGTTGTTTAATAATTTATGAGTATATTCTAAATCATTTTTCTTAATTATTACAAATGTATCATCAAAGTAACGTACCCATACTGTAACAGGCATTACATCGGCCAAAGTGGGCGTCCCCTTCGAATTAGAATCCAAGAACACAAATCAACCGTGAAAAGACACGATATATATCTTGATGTGGTTTTGTTCTCTGAGCTGGATAGTTAGTTTGCGAAGCTTTCATCACCATACTTCAATTTGAAGTATGTGCTGAAGATGTCACCCAGTAAGGTGATGAAAGCTTCGCAAACTAACTATCCATCTCAGAGAACAAAACCACATGAAAAATTATCCACCTGAGCTACAAATCTTCTCTATCATAACGATATATATCCTTCAGTATCAATGCACATAGACAACTATGGACATTAATTTGATTGTAATAATGTCAAAATCTTAGATAGAGGAAACATCAAAAGTACCAGGGAATTCCTAGAAGCCTGGTACTCAAACGAATCAGCCAGTGATTAACAAACACGTTAATATAGACCAAATATACCAACTAATAAATAGCAAATCATGTGACCAGAAAGTTTAAAATCCAAGTCAATAGAAAATGGTCAATACATATGTAAAGATGGTTACCGGGAGACGCAATTATATCACCACTCATGAAGAAATTTAAATCATTTCACTTTATGCTAAAAATTCCGGTGAAGGGGGGGGGTGTTGTCCAGAAGGACGACGAAAGTACCTCAATTAAACCAACCAGCTCAGAGAACACTATTAATTACATTAATGAAATCCCTACAAATCAAGTACTCGAATATAACTGTTTGTCTTTGTGATATATCCGATGCAATAAAAGTTAAGTCATCGGAGAAAATATCAATCGTAGACATCTTTTAGTACTGAAATGTATTCGTGCATTTTGTTCAGAATACGAACAACTTCACTGAATTGTACATCTCAATAGCCATTTCTAACGGAATATAACAAATGTAGGCCTATTGCGTATAAATGATCTTCAAATGACTGGTTAATATCCACTGATTCTAATCTACAGATAGCATCACCTTAATGATAGTGATGTAAAGCGTCTCTTTTACATATTTCTGGGGTACTTTATTGATGGCACCACCATGGACAAGTACAACCTTTCGAGACAAGTAAAAGTGGTCAGATAATCTGAATCTGGCTAACTTTAATAGGTAGTCTAGTATTGGTTGACTTTGGTTTCATTAATTCACTGCGTTTTGAGTAGGCCATGGAGCTTCAGTTTCTGGATTTGAAGGGATTACTAGTCTCACTCTCAACCATCCCTTTCTAACAGTTAGGCGAGGTTTAGGGGGGCGTCGGCCGGGAGTTGAACCCTGGGCCATATGCTCAGTTAATGAATATCTACTATTGAAATGCTGACGCACACAATCAAGTGTATCCCAGCACAAGCATTTCATTAGTCGAATCAATAAAATCAATAGTGAGCTGAGTATTCGATCAACTGGTTGACTGCATTTCATTTGGTTACCTGTCAGAAATGTCATAAAGGGAACCGTTCTACTTTTTTTTCGCAAAGCATTCTGTTTTGTTCTAAATCTTACTGTTCCTCAGCAGAATTAAGGAGTTATTCTAAATTGAACAAGATTAGCTTCTATTATAATTATTATTACTATTGTCAAGTATTGGTTTTGTAGGGATTTTGTTTTTAATTGGTTAGAAGATTTCATCTTAAGCTGATATGGGTTAGAGAACTATTGAAAAACCACCAGGGAATACTGGACAGCTGTTTCCTCTTAGTTTGGGACTCTTCATCACTACTCACGCACTGACAGGGTTCGAACCCAGGACCTTCCCGTTACAAAGCCAATGAGCTCGTAGACCATTAAGCCACTGGCACCTGATCCAATGGCCAGCCCATGAATTCTAACTTCTGTCAATTCATGACATAGTGTGATCACTTCTCAATATCTTCTTCGATGAGTTACTGCCTCATCTTCAACCTGCTGTATTCTACAGGTCATGGCTTCCCACTAGAACCCAAGGTGACTAACTACCTCCCTGAATAGGGCTAGTCGCTAGTGAGCCTTAGGTCAATTATTATTATTATTGCCCTGATTTCAGGTTGATTTGAATGGTTAGAGGCAAACAATTAGGCATATACAATTGACATCATATTAACGCATCTCTATGTGCAAGCGTATTCATAAACCTCCAAATAAATTCACACATAAACAAACTATACGAATCAGGCAATAAATATAAATCAGGTTATCAGTTACAAAAAGAAGAAGAGAATGAGAAAAACAAAGATGAACAACATCAACAACAGCAATACACTGGATGGTAAACAACTAGCTAGATAAGCCTATGGGGTATGTGTAAACAATAAACAGAGGCAGGAAGAAAACAAGATAGATAGTTTTAGGAGAGATATACAATATAGATATTGGAAATTTCTCACACCTGATTGAAATAAAACCTTGGCATATTAAAATATAAAGAGATTAGTGGGTTGATGGGATATAACTGACTAGTAGATGGTCTAATATCAGGACATTGATTCCGTATGAGATGTAGAGGATATTTCTGTTCGTCTATTTTTCTTTTTTCAAATGAAATGGTCAAAGTTGAAATTAACAGAAAGATTATCTGACTGATTAAAAATGCCCATTAAAATTTTTCAAAAGAATGGATACTGAACAAAGAGTACTCTTTTCGATAACCCCTTCATCATCAGGCTCTACAGTCATATATCCATCCATAAGAGTGAATGAATGAATTAGTGTTATGAACACCATTAATGTTGTTTAAATAACATCGAATCAATAATATTATCGATGGATTACAGCTTAATAGCATCAACATAAAATAAGCTGAATGTCAGAAATGCAAATTAGGAAAGATAATATTACAAATTCATGAATTTATAGTCTCTACTGAAAGTCAGCCGGCCAGGGCAGTAGTAGAGGCTAGCTGGACTTGCTTCTTTTGAACACAAAGCACTGGTTGTTTAAGGCGAATTGCAATAGCCTCTGTTGTTTGGAGCATGTGGTGCTTCGATGATTTTGGCAATTTATTAGGCACCTGGTAGATGGTGATGATAGAGAAGGATTCTTCAACGCTGGCTGGCTTTGTGGCCGGTCAGTTTGCACCAGATGGTCGAATATCGAATTGTTAATGGTTTTGACTACACCTTTACTAAGCCATAGTGGGATATATTCTCGAGTACAAAAAATCAAGTTCCTAGAACAACGGCAAATATAACTCGCTCCATAAGTGCAGGTATCTGACTACTTACTGCCTTTAGTGATGCGTGTCGATTTATTCAAACAGTTTGAATTTCACACAGTTTATTTAGATTAATAGATTATACTAGGCAAAAAATATACATTTCTTTTAAAGGTATTTTGATATGGCGGAAGTTGTTTGTTCACAGGATAATGAAACTGAATAAAGTACAGCTTGAGGATGAAATATCACTTTTGATCATTGATATTTATTCTCGTTGGGATAATCACTGCTCACAGATTTGTGGTTATTGGAATTTTATTTACTTGAACTCTCTTAACTAGGTGGTTACGTCACCTTCAACCTTGTCCCAGTTATTAACAAATGAACCTAAAGGGTATCTCATATGAAATGGGATAGAAAATGCTAAGCGGTGTACAGAAGGGTCCATATCATCGTAACAGTTAGTCAGTAAGTGGAAATCTCTGAACAAATGAATTATTGAGAACCTATAATTGAAATTCACACTGTTAGAACCGAACTACTTGCTTCAGACGTGATACTGACTTCGGAATTATTCACATCACATCTGGGATGCATACGATCCCTTTTTCTTCAGTTATTCATGGATAACTGGGATAATTTTGACTTATTAACCTTTTAGAATTAAGAAATAAAATTATTATTCACTTATTTATGATGAGCACCATGTTTTGATAGTTAACAGTTGTGACTAAATAGCTTTATGATTGTATTACATTCATCGATGAGAAACTGTGAATATTCTTCATTTCGACTTTATGAACCGACTCAATCAATCACGTACGTGTACGATGCTTGTAGGCCTGCAAATTTTTTTGCTTCCATTCCAAAGTGTAACGAGTAAATACCCAATTATAATGTGAATCAATATGAAGGCAGCATGTGATTTTTCTTATTAAATGAATCATTTCTTGAAACTGGTCTTGTAGAGGATATCTGAAGGATTATAACTGACAGGACAATGTTATTCTTGGAGTTGAGGCTTCAAATATTTGAAGTCAGTTAGTCAGGACAACCGGGATCCTTTAATACACTTCTAGCATCGTCCACAAAGGCATTAAAAAGTGCATTTCATCCTGTTAACAATCGGTTAGTTTTAATTTTCAAGTGTTGGCTTGTAAGGATTTGTTTAGTTTCATGTCAGGTCACGAGGTGACATCAGCTAGAGTACTGAACATCTGTGTCGTCTTAATACCCACCCATAACTCCTCCGGGGATCAAACCCACCTAGCATAAATAAGCAGGAATTTAAGTGATAGTTTAATCTATGTGCACACACATCTTTCGGTAGAACAACACCTACATAAATTATTAAATAGTGAAGCAATACACTAACGCTAGTGGTTCAAAGATAGAATGGTCACCAAATACAGGCATGATCTAGGGTTCGATTCCCAGTTGATACAATTCTAAACCTCACCTGGCCAGTAGTAAGCCCGATAGAAAAAGGAGAGTTGAGAGTGGGGTTAACAACTCCATTCCGTAAACAAAAAAACCTACTGATACCGAAACTTCAAAACCCACCTTGAAGCCCTATATATTTCACTGAGAATACAAAGGAATTAACAGAATTTGAAATTTGTGCACCGGCCATTGGATTGTGTCCCAGTAGTTCAACAGTCTACAAGCTCGCTAGCCTCGTGACCAGAAGGTCCTGGCTTCGAACCTCCTGTGGGGGGTGCGTACTGCTGAAGAGTCACAAACTAGTGGGACGAAGCAGATATCCAGTACTCCCAGGTTTTCCAACGGTTCTCTAACCAATGTCAGCTCATGATGAAATCTGGTAACTAAAATGGAATTATTCACTCTAAAGTAAACTAATAATTTTTATAACTCTTAAGAAAAGGTTTTCTTACATTATTTTTTGTCTATCCTTCTATCAGAGTAAAGCTTTTTAAATATGACGGAGAGGAAATCGCTTTTTCCATTAAATCCATGTAAGTATTACAGACAATTTAATGCTTGGCATTTTTATTTAACCTTAGGTTACTTAATTTCTAAAAATCAAGATTAGAAAAGTAAAGCTAAAAATTACTCTTAAAGTGTTATTCATATTCAACTTTAAGGTTATTGTGTCACTCAATACTACTGTTCTTTGGTCGTCGTTAACTGCTATATCTTTTATTTTTAATGCATCTTTGTTACTGATTTTTGTTTCCTGTCTAATTCAGGATGTACACAATTATCCGAAATAACCTATTTGACCTCAATTTGCTGCTGTCCTCAATTCGTATTGATTTTACTACTTCCAGTCCATATATTAGATATTTAAGTGTTGGCTTTTAGGAATTCGATTGGTTTCAGGATTTTATCTTGAACTGACGTCAGGGATGACATTCGCTAAGGGTCGACTCATATCGTGAATTGGCAGAAGTCGGAATTCATGCGCTAGCCATTGGATCGGTGGGTCGCAGTGGCTTAACGGTCTACGATCTCCCTGGCCTTGTAACTGGAAGGTCCTGGGTTCGAACACCTGTGAGTGCTTACTGTGAAGAGTTAGAGACTAGGCTGACGAAACAGCTGTGCAGTACTCCAGTGCTGGTTTTCCGATGGTTTTCTAACTGATGTCAGCTAATGTTGAAATCCTGAAACCAATTCTGTGATAACAATAATTTGAACAAGGCTTTCCTATTCATTCCTGACTGTTGAATTACGACATTTTAACTGATTAGAAATGCCCATTCAAATTTTCAAAAGAATGGTTATTAAATATTCTCAAACCTTTGTATGAGCAGATGCTGAAGCATAGTGTAAAAAGTGTATTGGAATTTTTAGACAAAATCAAAGGTATTAATGCCAAGGATAAAACTATGATATCAGTGAACATAACATCTTTATTCACAAATATACCTCTAATAGAAACACTTAACTGCATATGTGAACAAGCTTATAACCAGTCCATAAATATTGGCATTCCAAAGGAAATCCTCAAAGAATTGTTATTAAGGTGTACCATGAATGTAAATTTCAAATTTGATGGCACACTTTACAGACAAGAGGACGGAGTAGCGATGGGCTCCCCATTGGGGTGCCATTTCGGCAGATTTCTTTCTAAGTAAACTAGAAAATGGACCTTTGAACAACCTTATCAGAAAATTCTCATTTTATTGCCGGCATATGGATGGCACCTTTATTCTTTGTGATAATAATTCTGCTGAAGAAGCTGTGGCTTACACAGCGAAATGTTCGGAAAAATCTTGTTTTGATTTTTTCTTAAACACGCTGGGATTATTTTAAAAAATTTATAAATTAAAAGGTGAACCTAAATAACAGGAAAGTTAAGGATATTTTCCTTCAAAGAAAATACTCCACAGGTTGTCCTAATGCTTGGTGAACTAGAAGCAGTTGGTATTATTCTTGAAAATAAAGTGAAGTTAACACCTGAAAAATGTTTAATTAAGAATCGGCTAAGAGTTAACTTGTAACTTGAACTATGTGTCCGTAAATAAAAGGTCCTTAGGCTATGGAGACCTTGACACGTCTAACTGAAGGAATAACACCTCCACTGATATCTAAACACAGTTAATTGAGGAAAGACTACGTATATAAATATAAAACCGACGGATAGCTAGTTGGGTGGGAGATTTAAGCCACCAACTGAAGTTGTTTTCAAGAAGTATTTGGTGTGTGAAATTCAGAAGTGATAATCAACTTTTATTTGGATCAAGTTAAAAAGGAGGCGGGGAGAAATAACAGTAGATCTGTTTCCTTTGACTCAATCTTGATCAGGAACGAGCAAGAGAATGTGATAAAAATACATCATACCATTTAAGCGGATCATGAAAATGAAACAGATATCTACAAATGCAATCAGAGAATATGACTTTAGAATAGAAGTGGATGGCTGTAAGACCTGACCATTAAGAGTGGAAGACATGAAAAGCCTAACTAGCTGTCTTTGATCATAGGTGTCTGCATTCTATCTTCCGTGTGAAGTGGTATAATAGGGTGAGCAATATTGAAATTAGGCCTCGGTCGAGTGCTAGGTAAGAAGGGGAAGTCAGTCGACGAGACTGTAAAGCTACATCGACTGAAATGGTTAGGATATGTGTCACGTATGCCTAGTCACCGCCTTCCTCGACAATGAGCAATGTTAGCTGACATATGGCCAGGCTGGAGAAGAGCTAGTGTCGGTCAAACCAAAACATGGCACCAGTCAATGAAATTTTTAACAGTTTAGGCTACGTGGGAAGATGTAGAATCCCTGGTTGGGGTCCTCGGGATGGTAAAAGCCAATGGCTAGAGACAGTTGGTGATATAGCTCAAAATCGTTCTCAATGGCTGGTGCAGATGCATCCACTCCTTGTAACTTATAATTATATTGTTCTTCGTTATGACTATTCCTTTTGTATCCTATCCCTGTCTGCTGTCTTTATTATGCTTTTCTTCTACTTTCTTCTCTTAATTTGTGTGCTACATAGAGTGTGGCGACTTGAACTGCTGCACATCGATGCCAGACAGATAGAAGTAGATGAAGTGTATCAGCCTAACAATGACTTTGAACTATCACGCTGATCCCAGACTTAACGCTTATCTGCATCAATTAGCAAGATATACCTCCAACCCTAATGGCAGATTTCTCCCCTCAGGGATTCAAACAGGCTTTGCAAAGTACTCTGTACAACTGAGTCACTTTAGAGGCAAAATTATTCCGCTAAATCATGCGATGGACGAGGTTGATAACAGCTAAAGAGAAAGTTAAAAGAAACAAACCATATGTGATATCTACTTGAATATATAAGCGCTTACAGCGCGTTTGTTTTAAGTCAAGCATATTCTACTTGTTTTTATTGTTATTAAAAACAGAGTTCCGTTTTTAGTTCATTCGATTTTATGATAAATTTCTCAACTAGTTATCAGATATTAGTAGAAAGAAAAAACAAACAAACCATACAAATGAACGAACGAAATCATAAAGTCAATTAACATTTAGAAAGGGGGGGGTAGGGTTGTGTCCTAAAAATGAAACATTGAAATATTATTTACATAATACTTAAAGTCACTTCTGTTTATCCGTCTGTTTGTTTTGCTATATATCACTAGTATTACTAGTAATAGTAATATAAGTAGTATTAGCATCATTAGTAGTAGTAATAATAGTAGTAGTTAGTTGGTTTAGAAAACTTATTTATGCTAATCTCACAGAAAAACTTTGTTGAGTACAACACTGAAGAGAAGAAAACAAATAAAACGCTGTGAACACATACACACACACAAAAAAAAACAGCGCTGGTGACATTTGATAAAAACAAAATTACTTCACAGTTTGTTTACTTTTTCAAGCTTATCACAAGTATTTTATGCACGAGAGTGTGTAAACATTAATAATGATAATAATTATAATAGTAATCGTGGCACCGAACAGTCAGAATGTCAACAAATGAGGATACTATAAGTAAGTAAGTAAGTACGAAAGTAGGTGTGTGTGTGAGTGTGTGCGTGTTAATTCTTCTATCTACAGAGTTATTTGATTAACAGAAAGAAAAAATACTGTTAATAATGACTGATATTTAGTAGGGGTTAAGGATTCATAGGCCATTGAATCGGGTTGCAGTGGCTGAATGGTATATGAGCTCGCTAGCATTTGTAACTAGGAGGTCCTGAGTTTGAACCCCGATGGTGGGTGCGTACCGCCGATGATTCCCAAACTAATGGGATGAAATGGCTGTCCAGTACTTTAATGCTGGTTTTTAATAGTTCTCTAACCGATATCAAACCGTGGTCTAACTCGTGAAAACAAATCGAATCCTTACAAATCAACTCTCTCTCTCTCTACTCAGCCGGTTGAGATCTTTAGGCTGTCAAGAATTGACTCCACTATGGATAAGATTTTATTTTGATAAATCACATAGTGTTGTACAGTAATATTAACTGATGATTGTAAAATAAAAGGAATAGAAGAAGGCAAACTACACATTAGTGTTTATAGAAAACCAACGCATCCCGCTAATAGATATTTAGACTTCAATTCATCTCATCCGTTATCTGTCTGTGAAGGCAGGCTTAGTTAAGTGCCTAAAAAACCGAGCCATAGCACTAAGTAGCACAAAAAAGACCTAAATGATGAAATGAAATAATAACTATCCTTTAAAATTCATGAGGAAGATTGAAAAAGGCCAAAAGAAAAAAAATAATTGTGAAACTAGTAATGATAACATAAATAAGAGAGAATATAAGTCATCTACTGTTATACCATATAAAGAGGGGACATCTGAGGCCCTACGTAGGATTCTTAATAAAGCAGGAATTAGGGTGGCATTTAATCCTACAAACTCACTCTGGTAGGACAAGGTTTGTAGGTTAAGGGACCCAGCTGACCCAATTAGACAAAATAGTATAATTTACAAAATACCCTGCAATGACTGTGAGGTTGACTACGTAGGTCAAACTAGTAGGTCAGGGGTAGTCAGATTGTCAGAACATAAGAATTTAGCCAAGGTAAGAATGGTTGACCCTGAAAAGATAAGTAATTTAGAAAAAAGCTCAGTTATTTCACTTCACGCATTAACAAACAACTGTACAATAGGGTGGGATAGGGTTAAGATTCTAAGAAGTAATCTAGGTCGGTGGAGATAGAGAGAGATTGATTACTGAATCCTGGTTCATCGAGTCTACACCCAACACATGCAATAGTAGGGACTTAATGCAGAGATATCGAAGATATCAATTCTACCAGTCAAATCAGAAGAGGATAATAAATAATCTCAAAATTCTATTTCAATTCAAGTACATCACAACATTCTAACAAGTAACTTATTATGACTATCAAAACACTCGTCTTATTTCCCACCTAGTTGTAATTTATCAATAACACTCGTATTATTATTTCTCAATGTACATTATCCCATATTGATTTCTATTCAAATATTTAGTTAATTCCACACATGTATATAAATGAAGCAAGGAAGTTGTGTGAGTAACTTGATATGATTATGAGCAATAGTTTTTGCTTGAAACGTGGTCATCAGTAAATATTAATATATAACACTGTGTGATTTATCAAAATAAAATCTTATCCATAATGGAGTTATGCTCTACCACAGTGCCCAAGTTTTATACTGTCAAGAATTACCTTGGATGATCGCTTTAATGGGTAGCAGAGAACAGTAATAACTGACTACGAACGGCCAACATCAAATGAAATTTGTGGTAATCTTAATTCACCTAGGCCTGTTGGTCACTTAGTAATAACTGATACTTTAACCTCAAGGGAAACATCTATCGTGAAATGTACATTGGTTGCAATGGAGTGAACGCTTTATTAGCATAACATCTAAACAATACTCAGTAACAACGTACCGGTAACATTCTTCTTCTTTCCCTCCTTTGTGGTCCAAGTGGAATATAAGGGGCTTCAAACTTCAGCTTTGAAGTTTTGGTAGCTGTGGTGTTGTTCTTCCCGTGAGTTTCTAGCCTTATTCTCAATCTTTCCCAATTTTTGCGCTTACTACAGGTTAGGCAAGGTCTAGGAATCGAACGCTGACCGCATGGTTGATTTGTGAGCATTCTATTACTGATCCTCCGGTACATCGGTGACATATATAAGTGAAATATTCAACATAGGAGGCTGTAAATTTCTTAAAAGTTGGTAAACTAATTTGTGCATAGTCGAAAATGTCAGAATCACAGTTTTACGTGGTTCTCTTCGAATAGTAGGTAGAGTTAGTTGGAATATATATGTATATACGTTTAATTTACAAAATAAAGTGCATGAGACATGTTCAACAGTAGTGTTATTTCAGTAGTTTGTAGAGCTTACCTCAAGGGGAAATGTGATGACAGGAGATATCCGACTTCCAGTTGGAAAACTTTCATTATTATCTAAAGAAACCAAAAGCAACAAATCAAAATTATAAACCTAAAGCAGAACAGTTTATAGGAAGAAATCACCAGAACAAATCAATATAACAATGATATGAAGGCAGCAGTAACTTGTAGACAGTACTTATATCCAGTATGCCATCTTTGGATTCTTGTAGTAAAGTATGTTTCCAAATTCCCATTTACGCATTTCGGAGACAACAGCAGATAGAGCAAATAAACATGCATTCCTTTTCAATTACTTTCTCATCGTCGACTGGCTGGCTCTACACTAATATATATATAGTTTTTTACATGAAAATTTCTATGCAGATAAGCTATGCTGTGAAAAGACAAACTGCCATGTTTCGCCAAATCCATGTGTATTTACCAGTTTAACTGCCCATGCGGAGCTAGTTACATGGGGCGTACAATCAGGCAAGCCCATCGTCGAATTTCTGTACACCTCCCATCTTGGTTTGGCAAAGACCCGAATAGAGCTTATCTCGTCGATACCGGATATCAATTTGACTCTAACAAAGCGTTTAAAGTTGTTTATCATACATTACCCAATCTCTCACATGGTCTACGACTAAGAATTTAATATACAGCAGAGGCTATGGGAATTCATCAGAACAAGCCAAATCTATGTGTTCAGAAGAAATTTGCACAGCTCCTTTCTCTGCCAACTACATAGTGTGTATTAGGTTTTTAAAAACGATTTTTCCCCTCCCCTTGTAACTATCCTTTGATTTTGCTAATTTTTATAATTTTTACAACTCTAGCTAATTCTATTAACTTATTTGTATATATATTATATATATTTATTGTATTTTACGTAACTCTTCTGAGTCATCCTATTCTTCTTAGTTATCGGTGCTGTTTTACAAAAATTTCTTGATTATGCAATAAAATCCAAGTGTTGGTTTGTAGGGATTTGATTGGTTACAGGATTTCATTGTGAGTTGACATTAGTTAGAGAACCATTGCTCCTTTCTTGAAGCACTTGGTCACACGAACATAGTCAAATTTCCCACTCGACTTGACAAAACACTCGATCTAGTTTTTACTAATGACGAAGGAGTATATGAAACACGTAGACGTTCACCGATACTAAACTCAGATCACTGCATTGTCCATGTTTTACCAAAAATATACAGCAAAACACATATTAGAGTCTTCTCACACCTGTCTATGAAAGCACAACAAAGATGCTACACATCTGATAACCTACTCAACCTAAGATCCATGTTAAAAAATACTAACTGGGATTTATTCTATGAAAGTACATTAGATGACTCAATCACCAACATAACGGATTATCTGAAGTTCTGCCTCGACATATGCTGTCCCAAACATACACTGTTCAAACGCCTCAACCGCTTCTCGTCTCCTCATCTCAAACAACTTCGCAAGCAAAAAGAAATGTTATATAAACGCAAAGATAAGTTAGGTCAAAGATTAATGCTCAAATCAAATCTGAAATCAAAAATCTTAATGCTATCTATAACTAAACACTTTTATCATGCAAATCTCCTATCAGCATGTGGAAATTTTTCAATGAAATTACTGGCAATAGTAAGCGATGTAATGTTTTTCGCTCTTATGATGTTACTGCTCTTAATCAGTCTTTTATACGCTCCCCTTCTACTATAACTACTTCTAACGTTACCAATCTTGTAGCTGATAACTTCCAGGACTTTAACACTCTTGATGCTTTAAAATGTCTTGAAACTCTTAAGCCCTCATGTAGTCTTGGCCCTGATGGTATATCTGCATATGTTCTAAAACAATGCGCAGATGCTTTATGTTCTCTCCTAACTAATATCCTAAATGCTTCTTTCTCCAAAAACGTTGTACCTGTTCCATGGAAAGACATTAAAATTGTCCCTGTCCCTAAACCTGGCAATAGCAAGAACGTAAAGATCAGACCTATTGCCCATCACTTCCCCGTTTCTAAAGCTTATGGAAAAACTTGTACTTCTTAAAATTGAACCCTCCCTTAAAAGCTTCGAAGACCCCAAACAATTTGCCTATAGACAGGGTAGGAGCACTTTAGACGCTGCAGCCGTCTTACACAACAGTATCGTCTCATTATTAGATAAAGGCGCCAAATACGTCCGCTGCACGTTTCTCAACTTCACTTCTGCTTTCGACTCTGTGCCTATATGTCTCTTGCTAAATAAGCTCTCTATGACACAAACTGAGACCTGGGTCACTAATTGGTTGCATTCCTACTTCTCTAAAAGAATGCAGTACACCATATACAAAGGTAAATCCTCCTCTGCTGTGCTCACTGAAGCTGGTGTCCCCCAAGATGCTGTACTCTCCCCACTTCTCTTTTTTTTCTTTCTTTCTTTCTATATGACTTACCATCTTGAAATGACATTAATTTTGTCAAATATGCTGACGATCTGACTGTATCCTTGCCTGCCTGTCAAATATCAAAGTGACTGCTCCAAACTAAACGACTTTTTATCAGAAGCCAGTCAATGGTCCAAGGAAAATGGCCTCACCTTAAACCCCTCCAAATGCCAAACAGTTAATTTCACCTTTAGACACAAATCTGACCTAAGCAAACTGGTTACCACTCACGAGGTGTGCAACATAGACGATGGCACTGAAATAGAAACCAAGTCGGAAATTAAATACCTAGGCGTCACTCTATCTTCTGATCTTTCCTGGTCGTCTCATATCTTGATGATTTCTAAGAAAATATTCCGTCTTACCTTCTACATCAAGAAGTTAAGGTATTCTGGAATAACCCAACCCTTGCTCCTATGATTCGTTAACTCTTGCATCCTGCCTAGTATTCTCTACTGTTCCCCCTTAGTTTTTCCTGGGCTGGCTACTGAAGAAAGACTATACCTTATTGCGTATGATGTTAAAGACTGTCAGCAGGGTAAGCAGTGTGCCACTTAGCCAGCTTGTTAATATTCTGGTTTACAGGCACATGGACTCATGTGAAAAATAGGCTAAATCCATTCTGTCTATCTAACTCACACCACCCTCTTCATTCACAACTCTCCCCTTGTATCTCATCAGGTAAAACCAGAAGCCTATACAGAAAACTATATGCTCGCACTAGTAAGTACAAAAACTCAACTATACCCTACTTAGCTCGTGTTCTGTGTGATAAAGAAAGCATTAAGCGTGATACCTAATGCTTATTAAATAGTCAGTAGAACAACTGGATCTCGTCTTTCCAACTCACATCATTTATAGGTACAACGTTTTCTCTCTACCTTTTTTTTAATATGTAATATGCCAGTAAATATGCTAGCATCTACTTTTCTAACACCTTCTAACACTCTGTTTAATTTTGGTTTTGCTACCGACACGCTAATATGTTGTCGTCAAAACTAAATTAGATAACCTTATTCTATGTAGAACTTTATTTATTGTTAATGTACTAACTGGATGCGATATTGTAGTAAAACGCTGAGAATTCCATTCTGTATCACAAGTAGTGTTTTGGAATAAAGCTATTATGTTATCCTTAAAAAAATCCACCTGTGGAGAACTTGACAGCTGTTTCCTACGTCCTAGTCTGGGACTCTTCAGCAGGGCGCACCCACCGCCATGGCTAGAACCCAGGACCCTCTGGTTACAAGGCGAGCTCGTATACCATTAAGCCACTGGGACCCAATCCAGTAGCCAATGAATTCTAAATTCTGCCAATTCATGACATAGCGCGACCCCTAGCCAATGTCTTAGGCGAGTATTTTCTCCACACCCGACCTTCTGCAGCCTACTGATCATGACTTCTCACTTGAACCTCAGATAACTACAATCAGAAGTTCCTGGGTTCAAACCCCGGTGGTTGCGTACTGATGAAAAGTCTCAAACTAGGTCGAAACAGTTGTCCAATATTCCAAGGTTTTCCAATGGTTCTCTAACTAATGTCAGCTCATGATGAAATCCTGTATGCAATAACTTGTTGCATTAAATTATCTCTAACTCCATAATTAATTTTCAACCCTCCTTTGAAACTTAGATATCTTGTTACTAACATCTATTAGTTAATTATTTTGATAACCTTTAACCTCTTAATTTCACTCCGTATACTTAAACCTAAAAATGATTAACTAAAATAACCACTTGATTAGTAAAAAGACATTTTAATGTAAAAAAAAACTATATATTAGTGTAGAGCCAACCAGCCAGCCGCTAACGAGGAACTAAATGGAAAGGAATGCATATTTCTTCGCTCAATCTGTTGTTTATCCAAGAGTATGTTTGTTTAGACTTCATTTAGTAGCAGTTATAAAGTCACATAGAGTTACTTTTTGTACATGAACGAACTTTCGTTTGATCCGAATCTAAAACCTCCTAAAATCCACATTCTTATTATTCAACAATATTATTATTATTATTAAACTGAATATTGGCTACTATACATATGGCTAAGCACCAATTAATCTCGAAATCATCACAATGTTTATCTGACAAATTGTGTTACACGGCTTTTAGAAAGAAGAACGACTGTCGTTTGACAGCAATCTGTGTATCTCTGTAATGCTATAGTTTTAAATGGTCCATTCATAAGACAACATACTGTCAGAAGTGAATTTCTAAACACGAGAAATCCTGAAAACCACTTGCCCACAGTTACTATTATTACTATTATCTAACGGTTGCCTCAAGTAGACTGACAGAAGAAGAGAGAGAGAGAGAGATAAATCATACATCATCAACATCAACAGCAACAACAACAACAGACAACAATCAGCCAGCATAAATGGGAGGAACCTGAAAGAAACAACCTCCTCTACCTACCCACCCACCTGGGAAGCATCACCGTTTCAACTACAGGCGGACGGAACTGACGATGATATCAAAGCCAGAATCGTAAAAGCAAGACAAGCTTTCAGTACTCTCAAATCTGTGTGGAGGTCAACAGCCCCACTCAGCATCAAAAATAAGATCCGGATTTTCAACTCCAATGTCAAGTCAGTGCTACTATACGGATCAGAGACTTGGCGAGTTATAAAGAGCATCTCAAACAAACTTCAAACCTTCATTAACAGCTGTCTCCGCTCAATACTCAAGATCAGATGGCCGGCCAGAAAAGATCAGCAACAGGGATCTCTGGCATTGAGCTAACCAACACAGCAAGAACCGATTGTGAAACAAATAGGCAGGAAGAAATGGAGATGGACTGGCCATACGCTGAGGAAACCATCAAGTGACATAACTAGACAAGCCCTCGAGTGGAACCCGAAAGGGAGGCGGCGAGTTGGTTGTCAGTGTGGGGGTGACTTGGAGGAGGTCATGCGAGGAGGAGATGAAAGCATGTGGACAGACCTGGAGCGGGGTGAAAAAGTTGTCAGAAAACCGAAGGCAATGGAGGTGCGCAGCTGAAGCCCTATGTTCCTATAGGAACTAAAGGATACAATAAATAATAATACACAAAAAGACTCGACAATGCCAGAAGACGAAGTCAATGTCTCACATAAAATAAAATGCATGAATTGGGGGAGGGGGTGGGGAGAACACTAAAATTGGACAAAGAGAATGTCTTCTTCATCTTCGCATCCATGAATACAAACCAGCAGTCAGAAGACATGACGTATATTCATCTATATCAATTCACATGGACAACTATGGACATTAATTCAAATAGAATAATGTCAAAGTGTGAGACAGAAGAAACACAAAGAAGGCAAGGGAACTCCTACACGCCTGAATAAAGAACAAGTTACACGACCCAGTGGTTAGATATCAGGTAAACCCGAAAATCAGTATTAAACAAGTGAATCGAGCAATAATGAGATCTTCAATCACGGTTAAAGCCTCCAAGGAAGACAAATATTCCCCAGAGTTTACTTCAGAATGAAGTTAATGCCGAAGATGATTTCCAAAAAAAAACAATGGAAGCTGTTGAATTAAGCCATTCAGCGTACTTTTTGAATACTTTTTCTTATTCCTTTACTTTCCCAATGGAAGATAAGGCTTCAAGCTAAAGCTTTGAAGTTTCAGTAGCAGTGCTCTTATTTTATCCATACGGAGTGCAATCGGCAGCCTCACGTTCAACTTTCCTTCTTTACCGGCCTTACTACAGGCTTGGCGAGGTTTTAGGCCTTATTCAGCTGAGGATCGAACCCCAGGAGACGTGTGCAGTTGGTCGGCGTTCTACTGCTGAACCACTGGCACACAAACACACTACCTGGTCTTTTTAACACCGGTAATTAATCTTTTAGTGCGTAGTATTCGGTTGACAAAACACAATGTTACATATACTACCAGAAAAACCGGTAAATTTCTTAGCGTCAGTGTATGCGGATTGCCATGTAAACTGACTTCGGAGTTGTCTTTGAAGTACAAAAGAATTAAGGGAACTTTCATATCTGCTGTTTGTTCTCTTAGAAATTATGTGCAGTGTCAGGGAATAGCTAGAAAACTTCACAGTTGATCACTGAGTTCTAAATATTCTACGGAATCCTAATTTTACGTCTGCAAATGGATATCCACACAGATTAAGGAATTTGATGATGAGAAGCTTTTTAACACTCATCTGGTGAGTCGTGAAACAAATCAAATTCCTGCTAACCAACACTTGGATATCAATGAGTTGCTCACTAGCGGCTGTACCTATTCAGGTAGGTAGTTAACGAGGTTCTAGTAGAAAGCCATGATCAGTGAGGTGTAGCAGGTCGAGCATGAGGACAAATTCTCGCCGGCGATGACACTGGCTAATGGTCGCACCATATTGTAATTTCGTTCGGTTGGAATTCATGGGATGGCCATTGGATCGGGTCTCAGTGGCTAAATGGTCTACAAGCTCGCTGGCTTTGTAACCGGAAGGTCCTGGGTTTAAACCTTCTGTAATGGGTGCGTACTGATGAAGAGTCTCAAAGTAGCAGGATAAAACAGCTGTCCAGTACTTCAGTACTGGTTTTCAAGTAGTTCTCTAACCGGTGTAAGTTGATGAAGAAATCCTCAGACTAATCAAATCCTTGCAAACCAACACTTGAATAAACAAAAATTGTTTACCTTTAAACATATTAGTAAACTGGTAACTCTGTAATTAAACAAGTCATAAGTGACGCTAGATTCGACAGGATATTTATGTCATTGTTTAGAATATATCCAAATCACACATATTTAGTTATTTGGACATCATATTTAGAGGAAATCACAGTTACTGTAAATAAATAGGTCTGTGAACTATTCATTTTCTAAAAACGGATTGACTTAATAGTACCACGTCTGGAGTCCTACCTTGGAAACTGAATAAATTATGCACTCCAACCAGTTAATGTGAATCCTCGTCTTACAGTGTCTTAAAAGTTTGAACAATACATACACACACACACACACAGAATCAGGAGACAGATACTGGCCGTGACTTCTTGACTGAAAGTATCGTCATTACAATGCTTCGTATGTCGATGCTCGATCTACTCCTGATATTGAACCTAGACTGAATTACTTACCAATTAAAAATCCTGTGAACGAAATTCAAAGTGATAGATAAAATTAATGCTTTTATTTTTTTTGTTATATAAATAGATATCTTTATTACTGCTTAATTCCAGTTCGTGAAATATATTCAGTGTAAGAGGGCAATTATCACTCAGAAATTTTCAAACTCATAAATCATTAACAAGACATACATACATAGCAGCATTATAAAAGTTAACAAGGAGACGAACAGTGGTTTTCGGCGGTTTAATTCCTAAAACCTGTTTAATGACTAGTGTACACCACTTTTCGACGAATGGCTATGGTGCATTATTTGGGAATGACAGTAGTTTGTCAAGCATGACAATAAACAAAGTAAGGGATGAATCCTTATAGAGTAGTTATGTAACATGATGAAGTGTTTAAACTACCTTTAGATACAAATAATCGCTAGATGGCAAACATCAGTCGACTGCTATTTTCTTCTAGTCCTAGAACTTTTAGTTGCATGTGCTTAGACCCCAGTTTACAACTGTTAGCAGCTTCGGTAGCAAACATATTCTCATTTAGCTACAGATAATCAGTTCGTTACTCTAGATAAATCATAGAGATGGACAATGACTACTGCTATTTGTTCTTCAAATTATGTCCAAAATTAATTACTAATAATTATTACGTTGTCAGTGGTTTAATTGTTGAATGTTTGCCAACCACGCAAGTGATCCGGGTTGGATTCCTAACAAATGCTGTCCTTAACGTCGCTTAGTTTACTAGCCGGTAGTAAATGAGGGAAGAAGAAAAGGTTTGGAGTGAGACTGCTAGCTCATCCCGCAGAAGCGACACTGTAGCCAAAGAAAATTTAAAGTTTAAGCCTCTTTGTTCCACTGAAAACATAAGGGGGGGGTGTGGTAAAAACGCCGTCGGAACGATATGACAGAGTGTCTCTAACAGCAGTTTAGAAGTGCATATTGTTATCTCTTTTGGATGATAACATTGTGGCAGTGAATGGTATTTTATTCATCAGGTATTATTATGATTCAAATATACGTAGAATGATAAAAACTAATTTTTACCTCACTTACCACTTTGTTCCTGTTAAAAGAAAAGAAAATAAGGAAAGACGTTTAAAAACAAACCCTTAAAATAATTGTGTGGTTGAGAATAAAAAAAGATCCATAAAACTGTATTGTTCATATTGCTTAGATCCATTCATGACTACATTTACGATAGAGTATATAGACTAAACCTTGATTTGACACTAGTAACTAGTGTGATGTGTTTAGTCCTTTCTTTGGTGCAGACTGAATTTTGTCAGCACTAGGTGACGCTGGTTTGAATCTCAGAAGGGACATGATGTTATGTACTGGTCGAGAATTTAATAGTCCTGACGCAAGAAAGACGGAAATCAGAAGATCACTAGGTTTGCGATGATAATTCTATTTTCCAAAACACCAGGAGAATCAATGTCACACAAGTGTGTGAGAGCAATTTAGTGTAAACGTCCGAACAAGTGTGTGAAACAAGTGTCTTATTACTTGAAAGAGGAATGGGAGGTATTTCCCCTACAGCTAGAGCATACATTCGAAACATTTTCCCCAACATTTTAGCTATTTTCTTAGAAACTTCATGATCTGACGCAAAGTTTGAGGGTGCATGCATGCGAATGCTCCCTTATTTGTCTGCGTTAGTCCCCTTTTAAGGTAAGCTGAACTTCTGAAACAAGTCGACAGTTTATGATTTGAAAGAGGGGTTATTTTTTTATTCTGTTCAGAGGTTGCTTTGAAGATTGGCATGTTTTTTCAAAGATTTTAACTGTTTTGCGTGCACACCGCTTTCCAACCTCTTTACTTCCAGCTTTAAGTGATGTTAGAAGTCTCATTGGGGCCTCACAAATTATTTCATTAAAGAGGCACCTTAAGTAACTTAATCCTCAGGTTCTAAAGGCCTTTTTTTGATTCCTTTCGCGTTCCGTGTGGGACATAGGGCTACAAGCATTTTGAGCTTTAGAAGTTTCAGAGTTCACCCAGTAGGGTGATGAAAGCTTCGCAAACTAACCATCCAGCTCAGAAAACACAATCACATCAAAATAATCCACCTGAGCTACAAATCTTCTCTATTTTATCTAGAGTTCATCCTTTTCTGAACTCACTAATGTCCAGACAAGGTTAAGGAGTGAGTCGGTAAGGGATCGAATTCTGAACCACATGAGTGGCTGGCTGACATTCTACTCCATAACCAGCACTGCACTCAAATAATGTGTGATTGGTAGTGAAGTGAGTGTGTGGGTGGTGAAAAGCCGGCAACACACAGTATTCGCGGGTGGTCACTCATGCAAGTACTAAATGAGCTCAGCATTACTTAACTTTGGTGATTGAACGGGAGTTTTCAACGTGATATGGTCGTCAACCTAAAGGTATGAATCCTTGAATAATATGGTGGCAACTAAGGATTTATAACTTTAGGACTAAAACAAGCCATCATACGGTAGTTCCTTTCCAGTTAGTTCTAGTACAGCTGTGATCAAATTATCTATGAACAGTTTCATAAACAGATATGTTTTTTTTTCCATAACTCAGTAGTTAGTATATCATAGGAATATCTGCTAGTTTTGCAAATGTGCTTACCAAAAATTCTGAGAAGATACTAGATGGTGAATTTCTGCTTTGTCGAAGAAGTGATCCTTGATGTAAAGCTGTACACAAATAGTCGTTGGTTTGATTTAACCGTTCCATTGTTGTTCTAAAATAGATGAAAAAAAAATAGAAAATTTCAGGTGTTATGATATTCAAAATTTGTTAGGAAATTGAATATACATATGTGAGCAGAAAAACTCTGATTCCTGTATAGATGCCCATCCTCAATGCCCATGAAGTTAGTCTTAAGTAACACAGTCTACAAATGAGGTTAACATACTAATGCAACGAGACAGAGAACATTAGCAGAACAGTGTTATTCTCATTTGACTTGACAAACTAGCTAAATTAATTAAAAGTACTGGACTCTCTGACTAGGCTTTCTCCCTTTGTGATACTAGGGTATAAAAGTAACTTTTCTTGGTAAATTGTTCTGTACAGTAATATCATCTGTAATCTATCCATAATTTGATGGTTACAACAAAAGAAAAACAAACAGTCTGCTATCCAGTTTTGTTGATAATCAAGCAATATATTCAACTGCCAAGCTACAGTGTCAAAGTTTAACATTTTATATAAACCCGACTGGTTGATATCAATTACTGTTCGTCGGTGGCACAGTGGTTAGGACTCTCGCCGACCATGCACATGGTCCGGAGTTCGAGCCCACGCCGGCTCACACCTGATATCTATGGTCGGCCTGCGAATTTTGGGCTACCGATATCTACGCTGAAAATTCCACACTTGTACAAAAATACGGTATGGAATCAAGCTGTAATCAAAAAATAAAAAAAATTTTAAAAAGTGACCTGAAAAAGTAGTCAGTGGATTTGGGTGCTAATTAGTGTATTATATGTACAGCAGATACCTGAATCTGTAATTCACTGAGAATTCTCAATAATAAGTTTTTCCCTATTATTGTACAAAGACAGTTTGTGTTAATTTTTAAACCAAACACTTTCTCCACTTATCTGAAAGTTATATGCCTATACAGCAACGCTAGTTCCTATCAAGTAACCGGAAGCATTCCTGTGGGTATTTTCTCCCAGAGATTCCAGTCATAATTGACGTCACTAGCCAGAGCGTATCCTGCAGTTAAGTTGATTCACGTTAATCGGACAACATGCTCTTTGGTGCAGTCAAAAGTCAACAGATACCCTTTCTCATGTTAACTCCAACTCTGTTTACAAATTTATGTGTATCCGAGGGAGCATTTACATTGGGAGAATAGAAAGAAGGGTACACCTTCGATTTTCTGAACATGTATCGAAAAACCTACTTGGATCTCAAGGGAACAAAAAATTTTAATAGTGCTATTACCAGGCATCTCCTTGATACGGGTGCCATCAGGTGGAAATCACGAAATCCTTTAAAATTATCAATAAACAACAAAGCTCAATTCTCTACAAGTTTGCCCAAGCAATCTATATCAAACGCTTGAAACCCGATTTATATGTTCAGAAAGAAGCAGTTATTAGTCTTTCCTTGCCCTGGTAACTGGATGTCTCTATTCTCTCATCTGATTACGTAATCCTTGGCTTAAACCTCACCTCCCTTTTATAATCTTTAATTTTGTTTGTCTCTTGTTTCTATGATTTGAGTTGAACTCAGTATATTGTTACCTAATTTATTAGTCACTTTGCATCTTAGGCATCCCTCGTCTTTATTACGTAACTCCTTTACCATTTTGTGCATACATTTATTTTTTTGTTTAAACTTGAACCGCCTGTGTGAAAAATATATAAGCGCAATTTTCTGACCACTGCTCACTAATATCGGAACTTCCTGTCAACTGACATCATGTAATATGTGCAAGTATGTACAAACTTTTCTGTAAATAAACCTCATAGTTTACTTAGGCTGTAAGCAGCTGATGAGAATCCAACGAAATACATGATGGTACCATATTATTCTGCACAAACCACTGTTGTTCTTGCTTTATTCAAAATACATATTAACACGGAATATACTATTAAATAACCTGAGCAGTGGGAAAGTATTTTATATGATCTGTAAGTTTGATTCTGAAATTCAGTTCACATATGTGATTAGTTGATAAGTAGTGATAGTTGGAGGATTTCATCATGAAATGACATCGGTTAGAGAACCACCGGGAAACCTGCACTGGAGCACTGAAAAGCTGTTTCGACCCACTACTCTGGGACTTTTCAACGGCATGCATCTACTGAGATTTGAACCCAGGACCTTCCAGTTACAAGGTCAAGGAGCTCATATACCATTAAGCCACTGTTACCCGATGCGATGGTTAAAACATAAATTCTAACTTCTGTCAATTCACAACAGTAATGACCAAAATGGCTGAATTAAGAGAATCTAGATTAAATTACTGAAGAAAAATCCTGGTCAGAAAGTTTTTACGAAAGTTGGATACACACGAGATTAAGTAAAACCACTGAGACAACATCTGGTAAGCCATAATGGCCATTCTCCATCAATGACACACAAAATTACAAGTGTTGGTTTGCAGGGATTTTATTTGATTGGTTGCAAGATTTCATCATCAGCTGACATCAGTTAGAGAACCATTGGAAAATCTGGAAGTTAAAATTCATGCACTGGTCACTGGATCGAGGCTTAATGGTCTACAAGCTAACTCACCTTGTAACGATAAGGGTTCTGTGTTCAAAACCTTGCGATGGGTACGTGCTGAGGAAGAGTCCCGAAATAGGCTGACGAAACACCTATCCAGTACTCTCTAGTGATTTCCCAATGGTTCTCTAACCGATGTCAGGTCATGATGAAATCCTTCAACCATTCACATAAAAATTGCACCCCAAACCGCCTACAGTATGTTGCTGTTTTTCATAGGTATATTTATATTATAAAACAAAATGTGCTATTATAAAAGAAGGGAGAAAAGTTGAATTTTATGGACTATATATATTTGAAATTTTTTACTGAACAACACCTACCGCATAACATTCAGCTGAGAATAAAGATTCTGTTTCTCTTCCTCTTGACTAATTAGTTCACGTTTATCTCTGAAAAAAATCAAATAATTTTTTCAAAACAAAAAACAAACAAAAAACAATCTACTTTGTCAATCTAGTTTATGAAATAAGCAAATAAATATAAAAGGGGTATATGTGATAAGCAGAAAAGTAAGCAACTACTGAAAGTAATTCAATAATAACAAACATCGTGAACAGGATAAGTTTAATTTTTAATTCAATTATAATTTTCTCGTGGATTTTTTTCCTTCACGTTCCCCAGTGGAACATAGGGCTTCAATCTAGTTGCTTGAAGTTTCTGTAGCAGTGTTTATTTTACAGGATGGGGTTGTGCTAGCCTCATATCCAACCTTTCCTCTTTACCAGTATTATTTCTAGCTTAGCAAAGTAAAGAAGTGAGTCGGCCGGGATCGAACCCCGGACAATGTGCATGGTCGGAAAGCGTCCTAATCGCTACACCACCGACGTGGATTGATCGGACCGAAATGTTTGGCCCCTGTTGACATGTCACTTTGTAGTACGGATGTCAGTGCTGATAGTCACTATCATCCATCAAATAAATTCAAGTTAATCCTCAGACGTTTGCAGTAAATACAGGAGTCAGACAAGGGTGCTTATTATCACCAATGACATTCCTAATTGTCGTGGACTGGATTATGCGTCAGACTGTGAGTGGGAAACGAGAAGACAGGGATATCCTGTCTGGACCGACGTGAAGAACCTAGAAGACCTGGATTTCGCGCGTGGATGATTTATGTTTAATGTCACTGTCATAAAATCGAAGACTTACAAGCGAAAACCGACAAACTGGTCGAAGAAACAGCCGGTGAAGACAGGACTCGAGGTGAACACAGACAAGACCGAGGTTATGAAAATAATCAACCAACAACAACAACAACGACAGCAGCAGAAACATCCAGCGCCAATCACCATCACCGGAGGAATTTGAAAGAGGTTACTTCACTCACTCATCCATCTAGGGAGCATTGTCTCAAATCTACAGGAAGTCGGAACGGACGAGGATGTCAAATCGAGCGAGAATCGGGAAGACGAGAAACACATTAATCAACCAACCTGAAACCAATCTGGAAATCTTCGTCACTCAGCCAGCATCACCAACAAAATTCAGTCGGATTTTGAATACAAATGTCAAGTCAGTCAGTTCTTCTATACGGATCAGAAACTTGGCGGGCAGGTCACAAAGAATATTTCCAACAGCCAGTTGCAGACCTTCATCAACAACTTTCTTCGCTGGATCTGTACTGAAGATCAGATGGCCGGGCCGGAAAGAATCACCAACAAGAAACTATGGCTGGGAGCAAACAAAACAAGAACCGATTGCCAACCAACAAATATGCAGGAGAAAGTGGAGATGGATCAGACACTCACTCTCTGAGGAGGCCGCTGGGTGACATCGCGCGCGCATCAGGCCATTGCTCGAGTGGAACCCGACAGAATGGGAAGCGGCGAGTGGGACGTCAGTGCAAGGGTGACATGGAGGAGATCGTATGAAGAGGAGTTGAAACAGTATGAACTAACAGGGATGCATGTGAAAAGTGCAGGAGAAGACAGAAGCAAGTGGAGACGTGCAGTTGAAGCTCTATGTTCCGCTAGGAACCCAAGGGAACAATAATAATAATAATCCTCAGATATCAAATGAACTGTAGTCAAGATTTGACAGAATAGTTCTAAAAAATTTGGGCGCCGAGTGAGAAGTAGACATTTGTAAAAAATTATATTTGTATAATCTCAGCGATATTGAAATATCGCTGAGATTATACAAATATAATTTTTTACAAATCCTCAGATATCTTCGATTAGTCTGTACTAGGAACCAGTATGTCAAAAAAAAGCCAAAAATCTCAGCCCAGTCAATCAGTGAAGACGTCAAAACTGAATTAAAAACAATTGACAGCTGGTGCCCACCATACAAGGAAGAGGTGGATCTTGTGGCACGAATGGTCTAGTGGGTAGTACTTTGGTGTTTGAGATGATAAGTACTGGGTTTGGGTCTTATTGGGAACAACATCATTCACTGGGGGATGCTAGTACATTTAGCTGACGACTCCGAAATACTTACGAGAAATGCGCATCCTGGATTCGACTACCAGTAGACTGGCGGTTAATGCTTGCTGCATAAGAGGGGTATTTCCAAGTTCACTAGAATAAGGTGGCAAATTTTAATTCGCTTATAAGTTGTAGATAACTGAAAAATGAGCACGACTGACACCAACGGAGGGTAGTCATATGATACCGTGGTGGTATTCAGCTGTAAACCCATTAAGTAACGAAAAGACATGGAGACAACATGGATATACTCTGTGATGATACTAAGGTGATATCGCATGCCCAGCCGTCGAGTGAAACTCGAATGGGGATTGATAAGCTGAACTTCCTAGGATGGCATGCAAACATGTGTAGACGAAATGAAAGCTTTTGGGTAGTTGGCCAGCCGGCTGAGAGTGATAACATACAATGAACTGTAGTGGACATGCTCCGTTGATTCTTAGGGAACTAACGCCGACAAGCACGCAACCTAGGTCCAAGAATTCCTGTCGATCGCCTACAACTATCTAATAACAACAGTTCTTAGTGCACCGTGATGGCAAGCCACCAAGTGACATGATCGCCACCTTGACTGAAAGCTTGACTGATAGAATTCAGTCTGCAGTGAAAAAAGGACTAGACATATGACACTAATTAGTTTCCAGTCAGAGAGGTACAACTTTATTTATCTATCTATCATTTCAAGACATCTAAGAGTCTATATTACTAGTGTCTGTCAGACTAGGTAAGTTTAAATACATACTGAGGTTAAGTGGATCCCATTAAGATTTACAATGACCAGCCAACAGTATCAGCAGTACTGGCTAATAAATTCCGACAGTGTAAGCTTTCAGCGTTCAGCAGGCTGGACAAGAATTTATGCAACGAGTAGAAACATTTTCCTCAATGGTCATAACTGATAATGATGAATAAAATTCATGAATGTTAATAACATTAATAGTGATAGTACCATTAAAAAGCAGAAGCGATGAAAATGGACCCAGAAAAATTAGCGGACTTGATGACATCACTACTGGAAAACGTGTGGAAAGAGGGCAAAGTACCCGAGGATTGGAAGAACAGATACTTATTCAAACTGCCAAAAGAAGGAGACTTAGGCCAATGCGAAAACTGGCGAAGCATTATGTTCATATCCATCATAACCAAAATACTAAGCCGCATCATCCTGGAGAGAATCAAACAAGCCCTAGATGAAAAACTTCGACCGGAACAGGCTGCATTCAGGAGAAACAAGACATGTATTGATCAAATCGCCACACTGCGGATCGTCATCGAAACAAAGCTTGGAATCGTGGTCACCTCTCTATCTCAACTTCACCGACTTTGAAAAGGCCTTCAACAGACAGCGTCGATTGAGAGGTGATTTGGCAACTACTTCGCTACTACCAAGGGGTCCCATCGACAATTATACATCTCATCGAACAGTTATACGACAATGCTGCACTGCATGCCAAGTAATCCACAACGGGAAACTTACGGAAGCCTTCGAAGTGAGGACGGGAGTGAGGCAAGGCTGTCTACTATCACCAATGATCTTCCTGACTGCGGTAGATTGGATGATGAGACAGACAACGGCAACCAACGAGGGAACAGGCATAAAGTGGACTCACACAAAAGACGAACTTGGAGGATCTGGACCTTGCCAACGATGATATATGTCTGATTTCCCACAAACTGGAAGATATGCAAGTGAAGAGCAACAAGTTGGAAGAAGAAGCAAAAAAGATAGGAATTCAGGCGAACATAGAGAAAACAGAGGTGATGATGAAGATATCTGGCCAACACCAACAACACCGACAACAGACAACAATCAGCATAAATTGGAGGAACCTGAAAGAAACAACCTCCTCTACCTACCCACCCATCTGGGAAGCATCGTTTCAACTACAGGCGGACGGAACTGACGAGGATATCAAAGCCAGAATCGGAAAAGCAAGACAAGCTTTCATCACTCTCAAATCTGTGTGGAGGTCAACAGCCCCACTCAGCATCAAAAATAAGATCCGGATATTCAACTACAATGTAAAGTCAGTGCTACTGTATGGATCAGAGACTTGGCGCGTCATAAAGAGCATCTCAAACAAACTACAGACCTACATTCACAGCTGTCTTCGCTCAATACTCAAGATCAGATGGCCGGCCAGAAAAGATCAGCAACAGGGATCTCTGGCAATGAGCGAACCAACCCAGCAGGAACCGATTGTCAAACAAATAGGCAGGAAGAAAAGGAGATGGATTGGGTTGGCCATACTCTGAGGAAACCATGAAGTGACATCACTAGACAAGCCATCGCTCGAGTGGAACCCAAAAGGGAGGCGGCGAGTTGGTCTTCAGTGTGAGGGTGACTTGGAGGAGGTCATGTGAAGAGGAGATGAAAGCATGTGGGCAGACTTGGAGCCAGGTGAAAACTCTAGCAGAGAACCGAACGCAATGGAGACGCACGGCTGAATCCCTATGTTCCTCTAGGAATTAAAGGAAATAATAGTAATAGAAATAGTAATAGTAGTAGTGGATTACATTGTTAATTGTGCTTCTTGTTTTGCCAGCTGATCTTTTAATGCTTTCAGCTCAGCTTCTCGTTGAATTAGCGTAGTCAAAACATTCTCCAATTCTTTTTTATACGATTTTTGTTCAGCTTCTTCTTTTTCCCAAGAATAATTCGATGTAATTGTAGGCGACTGCGTCTCATTGAAGTAACAATTTGATGTATCAACTATTTCTGTAAACTTTTTCAAAGTGATTGGACTATTCATTGAATCACAGCGAGTAGAAGCACCATGACTGATTTTCTAAAAGATAATTTAAATTAAAAAATGAAAATAAGGAATTTTAAATTTGTACATAATTTCAGAAATAATTCAAACTTAATAGCAACGTTAATGAACATAAGGATTTAGAAAGTGTGCTAATCTTCCGGCTTCATTAAAAATTCAACTCAAAGACCTAACTTTTAATAGTTGTAATCAGTCAACCTACATTACTATATTAGTTTCTTTATTAGATATATCACACAATGAAATAGTGTTTTTATTTACTGCATGACGTTTCGAACAAAATTTATTATTCATAATCACTTCATCAATTATAATCACACGACTTCGAAACTTGAGTTTTATAGTTTTCTTAGCCTTCTTCTATTTGTCGTCGTTGGGGTAATAGAATTTTCCAGATGTCCAGGTGGACAGGTGTTAAGTCTTTTCTATCATAGGTGTTTGCAGTTGATTCGATAAATAAAGCTTCCATTATCAATTTCTCCCTCCACCCTTCGACATTAGATTTTAAAACTGTTATTTTATCCCGTCCTATTGTATGGCTGTGTGTAACTGCATGTAGTGAGTGCTATAGCTGAACTATTCTCTTGATTCCTTATCTTATTCGGGTCAACTAATCTAGATTTTGCTAGGTTTTTATGCTCGACTAGTCTGACTGCCCTGTGTATTTTACGTGGCAATCATTGTAAGCAGGGTATTAGACAAACTAAATTGTTTTGTTTAATTGACTCCACGTGATCGTCCAACCGACGTAGCTCGTTTCTGATTGACTTTGTGAGTTTGAATGCCACTTTTGTTCCTGCCTACATTGTCAAGAATTCTCCGTAAGTTGGTTTCCGAGGTTATTTCTTTGTATGGGAGTACTACTGATGATTTATGTTCCCTATTGTTGGCGTTGTCATTATCATGCTCATTGCTTGAGATGCATGTCGTCACTAATATTAATAACATTATCAATATCAACACCATCATTATTAATTTTATTTTTACGTTTTCCTATATACTTTCTAATTAATTTATCAGGGTAGTTATTAGGTTTCAAAGCTTCTTTTATAGGCCTTGCTTCCTGTCTCAGATATTTCTTGGTACTAACTAGCATTTGTGCCCTATTACTAAGACATTTCATCAATCCTATTTTTACTGACATAGGGTGGGATGATCGGAATAAATATAAAACTTAAGTTTCGAAGTCGGGTGATTATAACTGTTATGATAATGAACAATATATTTTGTTCAAAACAACATCCAGTAAATAATAATACTGTTTCACTGTGTGATGTATCTAATAAACAAACAAATATGGAATTACTTGCATATATATTAACAGTCGACCTACATTTGCTAGGTCATTCATCGCAGAAATACAAATGAACATGTGAGAGACTTTGTCTCTTCACAAGCTCTATAACTGTCATTGTACGAGTTCGCAATTAAGTGACACAGGAAATATGAGTAAATTTTCAGAAGTTTGAGGTAGATGAATACCAGTAAACACTGAAACCCATACTTGTGACAAGCTCTTTAATATTAATAATAATAATAACAATAAAATCTATACTCTGGACTGTATATATAAAATGTACATAATATATTTTCCCTTCGTACAATATCTTTAAGTAAAATATTGATTGACAGTATATCCTGTAACACAATATTCTCTTAGCTGAAGCAGAAACCATTCCATTATGTGATATATCTGATTTATCTCCTTCAGAAAATCCACGATATATAGTTTGAAGCCAATTGTGAGATATTCAAAAGTACATTTTGACACCCAAGGACATAACTAAAGAACAGTCATCTCATGAATCGGAACACGTTGCCACCCACAACCAGGCCATTTCTCAAGTTTAGTAGAAACTTGTGAATCAGAAGCTGGTAGATAATATCATTAGTGGTCATATCTTGATGGATTAAAACAAAACTGAACGAGAGAAAATATATACAACAGAGAGATGGATGTTTTTGATAGCTCAAGTCCTAAGCAGGTCGTCAATGTCTAATATTGAATACAGAACAACGTAAACTGAGATGTTGAGTCTCTTAGATTAGTGAATTCTGAGAAAAATAAAGTGGCTGATTTGAATAATGTAAGGTTTGGTGTCATTCAGATTAAATAAGTGAGAAATACTTATTTGTAGGATACTTTATAAGAACACATTAACCATGCGCGTTTTGCTATTCCATTTAGTTATAAATAAGTACTTAAAATTATTTAATTTATTAGTTTCAGTAAACTGGAAACTTTCATGAAGGACATACATGGCAAATCGGTGAAGAAAATTCTCTTTATGGACGATGTTATCTTCAGGAGCTAGTTATCTGGGGAGTAAAAATCGTACACTTTCCAATCTCATCTTTGAATATTGTCCGTCATGGCTATCAAAAGGACAATGTAAGCCAGTTTCTAGTTCATTTCTCGAACACCTGGTGAATTCAGACTATGCAGTCCCCCCAAAGACCGTAGTTTAGAGTTATCTATACAGTAAGATAAGACTGTAAATGGGGTGTTAGATTACTGCACTTGTGCATAGAGGAGACACTAGAGATTCCTCAGCGCAACCCCAAACTTCACACACAGAAAAGGTTTGTTTAATCTGTGACTTCAAACTCTTTCTTAATCGTTCGTTTCTGCTCATGTGATTAATTCAGTATTCCTACTATTGTGTGTTTCCTTTGTCAAGTGAACACTCAACTACTTTGCGTCTCATTGAATAACAATTTTCACTGTGTCAAATTTTAAATTCTTCCTTCTATTGCGTCGTTGACTATTATGTAATTTTTTATCTTCAGAAACCACTTCTGAGTAATTGTATCAATTATATCAACCTCTCTCCTCTCCTATAACTCACTAACAGACTGCTATGCGCCTTTGGTAAACCTAAATACGTTTGTACGGTCTTTTAAAATGACTTCGTCAATAAGGAAATATATTTCACTGAACTGTCCTATATTATCTTTGTGATTTAGTGAGTATCTCCCTATTTCTGAAAACTTTCATTTTGCTTCAATAAAAACGAAAAAAGATACTTACGCGTCTTAGATTTTCAACTTGTTCTCGAATTTCAGTGATTTCTTGCTCTTTATTGCAGACCAATGTTTTGTACTCATTTTGTAATTTTTCATGCACCTGAAGAACAGTAAAACAAGAAAAACAATAAGAGATGAAATAAAAAAAAATAAAAACCCCACTCAGATTCATATGCTACAGGTAAGTAAAGTATTTTTAGAATGCCAATAAGAGAAGCAAAGTTTCTGAATTCGTCATGATAGCTGTAGAAGTGTTTTTTTTTAACGTTAATTCTGCATGCTATATAATAAAGTTGAAAATCAAAGGAACAGATACTCTTCTGAATAGTTTCTTTCACCTTTTAAAGTTTTTCATCACATATACGCATTTGTGTTTGAAAATATGCCTTTTGTAATAACACGATCACCGAAACATAATTTGGTTCTTCATTTTGCTTGAATTAAAATTAAATTATTTAAGACAATATGCATAAAGTAAATACTGATAATCAAACGTTGGTTTGCGGGGATTCGATTGCTTACAGGATCTTATCATTAGCTAACATCGGTGATACTCTAATGGTTCTCTAACCGATGTCAGCTTATGATGACATCCTCTACATATGAAACCGTTCTATAAAGTGTCGACATTACTAGAGCTTTCCAATATTAGTTTATAGGCATTCGATCAATTTCAGATTTGAATATGGATGTACGTCAGTAGGAGAATCGCTGAAAATCAGCAAGTATAGGAAACATTTTGTATAGCATTTCTTCATGGATAATCTCCATCCAGGCAGTAATGAAAAAAAAACACGTAGTTCAACGAAGAGTCACTTTCCGCCAGCGAATTCATTCACGCCTAGCTGTACAATCACAAATATATATGAGCTATTTTGAATGCTGATTCTTTAATTGCTTATAATTCTTGTATTCATTTAGAACTCTTACGTAATTTCATATTTTCTACTCTTTGCCTATGTGTATCTTAGGTACAACTCAGTCATCAAACTATTCATATTATTACTTAACTTCTTTTTTAACAACTGTTTGTAACAACTCATCACCTTTGTCACTACACTAGTTTCATTAACACCCAATTTTCTTGACTGTTTTTGTATTACATAACCCCACACACAACTTAATAATTTTCACCTGTTTTGTTAAAATAACCATAACCAATTGTATTTTGTTTGACAAACTTATTGTACACATGCATTCAAAATAGTTCATATATATTTGTGACTGTACATCTAGGCGTGAATGAATTCGCTGAAAACGGACGTTCACTGAACTACGTGTTCTATATCATTTGTGTTAATCAAAATCTTCATTTTGATGATAACTTTTTCACAGGATTAGAAATACACGCATCTTTGTCCAGATTTCGTCATCGCACCCACTACAACTCTCTACTTGGCGTATTATTTTCGTGTTGTACACTTTAGAATTTATATGAATTATCATCCTCGTTCAATAAAATATTTGGAAACCCTTGGACAACATCCACAAGTGAAAACAGCGCCGACAAAACATTCCCCGTGAACTGTATCTCTGCAATTTACTGTTCATTTCCTATAAGAACAAGTAACTGTGATAATTTATAACCCACTTATCATTCAACAATTTTGTCTTAATAATACTACCACTTTTGAACTAGTTTTTATACACAGCTAAGACGCTGTTTTAAGCGTATTATTTAGAGGAATATAAGGATAGTATAGTCTGCAAGAATATATTAAGAGGCAATTATCCGCGGAATATCGACTGTCACTTTTACTCCACATGGATTCCCCGATAAAAATCAATTATGTTTAATAGTTAATTCATACTTTTTATCCTGAGTTATCCTATTTATGGAAAAGCAACCTTATCATCTTTGCTGCTCAAAGTAGTTTGAATTCCATTTGTTTCGACCATTGGGATACTTTGTTGGAAATAATTTTTCGTGAAACAGAGTGGTAACAAAAGTTATGAATTGTCATAATCATAATTAGTCAATATTAGTCAGTGCACAAGAGGAGTTGAGTACATGTATTAGAGATGTGAAATAAAGATGAATAATTTTAACGAATGAGTTGTAATCACGGTGCATATAGAAACGTAGGAAATTTTTAAGATATGTAAGAGTTTTAAAGAAATACAATTTACAGTTAGTTGAGAAATAGACAGACGAAAATCGAGTTATTAGAAATCGATAAGCTTGTTACCATGATAGTATAAGTGGTTGAATAATTTTTCTTCGTATGCATCATCTTTGAGAAGAACATTCTTCGCAGTAACGGTAAAAGTAGTGTTCTCTAGCCGTCTATAGGTCTGCAGAAGCCTGATGACTTTTGTGTGCGCATGTCACTTCACCTGTTCCTGAAGAATTATGCATATTGGTTCTATAACACTATCCCGTATCGTTGCAGAAAGGCAGCAGTGGCTCTAGAAGGAATCCGATAATCGAACACCTCGTCAACACTGGTCATTCTATTTCAACAAACTCCTTCAAAGTAGTCTACAAAGTGGAAAACGACCCTTTAAAAACAATAAGTTTTCGCCTCCTTTGCAGTGCTGAAGCTCTATCCATCCAGATGGAGAAATTGGAGCTCTGCATACAAAAGAAAATCATTCAACCACTTATACTATCATGGTAACAAGCTCATCGATTTCTAATAAACTGATTTTCGTCTGTTTATTTCTCAACTCGCCATAACTTGTATTTCCTTAGAACTTCTGCATATCATAATAATTTCCTTCGTTTCTATGTGCGCCCAGATTACAACTCATTCGTTAAAATTATTCGTCTTTATTTCACATCTCTAATACATGTACTCAACTCCTCTTGTGCACTGACTAATATTGACTAATTATGATTATGACAATTCATAACTTTTGTTACCATCCTGTTTCATGAAAAATGAATGAGTCCGGTGGAAAGGACCTCTTCGTTGAACTAGTGGTTTTTATTTTCACTAATGTCTGGGTGCAGGGGGGGGGGTTATTTACGAAAACATTTTCTGAACAGATACGAATACTTTATTCTTTATTAATTTCACGGCATTCTTCCTACTGGTGACTAAATTCATGATAAGGCCTAGTTTGTTTGAAACAAACCAATGCAACTTATTATATGAATTAAGTAATAATAGAACCACCAGTAGTCTCACTCTCACCTTTCACCCAACATTTAATTATTATAAAAATTAGGAGCATGAATACGATAAGAACAAAGCAGTTAAGTGAAATGGAATGAATTCAAGTGGTAAAATAAAATAAAAACTAGAAAGAATATTACTATGACCAAGGTAAAGAAAGCGGTTTGACAAAACGTTTTTGAACACATAATTTAGGTTTCTGTTCATGTATAGCTAAAGCTTCGGCTATGCACAAATGAAGAAAACGTAAACTTTTGGATCGATTCGATTTTGCTATGTAGATAACCTTGAAGGATAAATCACATGGGGCTGAATGACCAGACTCTAACAGGGGATCACAAATAGACGACTTCGCAGTTCTACGTTCGCCTTTCATTAACCAGACCGGATAGTGTTGAGCTACACGCTCTTGGAGAGTACGCTTACAACGTCCAATATAATCATCTCCACAGGAGCAGGTAAAACAGTAAATGCACATAGTAATAATGACTACAATACATGGATGTTCAGAAGAGACTTATATTGTCCAAATAAAGAATAAAGACAACAAGGAAAGTAATGTAATCAAACAAACAGGTGACATTATCTTAAACCTACTTCATATTTAGCGCGTTCTTCAATTGATTTAATCTGTGATTCCAGTTCACCTTCCAATCTATCCAAATCACTTTTACGTGCAGCTTTCTCCCTGTCAGAAAATTTTAAAAAAATATATAATAATAATGATAATCACTTTATTCCAAAACAGTACTTGCGATAAGGCTGAACACTTCAAAAGACTTCTAAATCGTCCGCCACCTACAACACGCCCAAAAATACCAACAACGGAAGCAGAACTACCAGTGAACATTGACCCCCCGACAAAATCAGAAGTCCTGAATGCAATCAAGATGCTAAAAGCTGGGAGAGCACAAGGACCAGATGGAATCCCAGCAGAAGCTTTGAAAATAGACCCAGAGAAATTAGCGGACTTGATGACATCACTACTGGAGAAGGTGTGGAAAGAGGGCAAAGTACCCGAGGATTGGAAGAACGGATACTTATTCAAACTTCCAAAGAAAGGAGACTTAAGTCAATGCAAATACTGGCGCGGAATTATGCTCCTGTGCATCCCAACCAAAATACTAAGTCGCATCATCCTGGAGAGAATCAAACAAGCTCTAGATGAAAACCTTCGACCGGAACAGGCTGGATTCAGGAGAAACAAGTCATGTATTGATCAAATCGCCACACTACAGATCATCATTGAACAAAGCTTGGAATCGCAGTCACCTCTCCATCTCAACTTCACTGACTCTGAAAAGGCTTTCAACAGACAGCGTCGATCGAGAGGTGATTTGGCAACTACTTCGCTACTACCAAGGGGTCCCATCGACAATTATACATCTCATCCAACAGTTATACGACAATGCTGCATGCCAAGTAATCCACAACGGGAAACTTACGGAAGCCTTCGAAGTGAGGACGGGAGTGAGACAAGGCTGTCTACTATCACCAATGATCTTCCTGATTGCAGTAGATTGGATGATGAGACAGAAAACGGCAACCAACGAGGGAACAGGCATAAAGTGGACTCACACAAAAAACGAACTTGGAGGATCTGGACTTTTCCAACGATGATATATGTCTGATTTCCCACAAACTGGAAGATATGCAAGTGAAGAGCAACAAGTTGGAAGAAGAAGCATCCAGGGAAGATAGGACTTCAGGTGAACATAGAGAAAACAGAGGTGATGAATATTTCTGGCCAACAGTAACAGCAGCAGCAACAACAGACAATAATCAGCCAGCATAAATGGAAAGAACCTGAAAGAAACAACCTCCTCTACCTACCCACTTACCTGGGAAGCATCACGGTTTCAACTACAGGCGGACGGAACTGACGAGGATATCAAAGCCAGAATCGGAAAAGCAAGACAAGCTTTCATTACTCTCAAATCTGTGTGGAGGTCAACATCACTCAGCATCAAAAATGAGATCCGGATATTCAACTACAATGTAAAGTCAGTGCTACTGTATGGATCAGAGACTTGGCCAGCGCGTCATAAAGAGCATCTCCAACAAACTTCAGACCTACATTCACAGCTGTCTTCGCTCAGTACGCAAGATCAGATGGCTGGCAAGAAAAGATCAGCAACAGGGATCTCTGGCAATGAGCGAACCAACCCAGCAGGAACCGATTGTGAAACAAATAGGCAGGAAGAAAATGAGATGGATTGGCCATACTCTGAGGAAACCATGAAGTGACATTACTAGACAAGCCATCACTGGAGTAGATCCCGAAAGGGATGGGGCGAGTTGGTCGTCAGTGTGAGGGTGACTTGGAGGAGGTCATACGAGGAGGAGATGAAAGCATGTGGACAGACCCGGAGCGGGGTGAAAAAGTTGGCAGAAAACAGAAGACAATGGAGGTGCGCAGCTGAAGCCCTTTGTTCCTCTAGGAACTAAAGGATATAATAATAATAATAATAATACTTGCGATACAGAATGGAATTCTCAGCATTTTTACTACAGTATTGCATCCAGTTAGTAAATTAACAATGAAATAAAATTCTACATAGATTAAGGGTAATCTCAGTTAGTTTTGACAACAACATATTAGCATGCCGCTAGCAAGTCAAAATTAAACAGCGTGTTTCAAAGTGCTAGGAAAGTAGGTTCTAGCATATTTACTGGCGTAAGCAGAAGAAAGAAACAAAACTGCACATATATTAGAATAACAAAATAAATAAGCAGTTTTCTTAGAAGGAAGTTAATTGACTGTTTGATTGGACACACTAATTAGCAACTAGTCTGATGTGTCTAGTCCTTTCTTTGGTGCAGGTTTGCAATATGGCCACATCTATTTGACCACCGAAAAATTCAGTTATTGAACTAGAAAAGCTGGAAAAATCATCAGCCATAGGTCATCTACACGCTACGCTACAGAGAATCAGGTCACAAATCTGATTTTGACAATATTGAAATAATCCAGAAAAACTTCAGAAATGATGAAGAACGTCTAGTATCATCAGAAGCCAGCCCTTCATATCAAATGGAATCCAAATTGTCTGCACAGGAATGATAGACTAAAACAGAGTTTGACCTGGTTACAACATTCCCCTCCCCCATGAAATGACAAAGTCAATGCGAATGTCATAAGCAATTTCATTATGTACACCTACGCCTCTTTTACAATTAATATACACTTATCGAATCCAACAATCTACACCTGGTTTTGTTATCGTTAGCATTTAGCCAACTTGACAACCAAAGATAACCCCATGCTGAGGAACGATGATTAAGTTAGCTGTTATATATAAGATGAGATTTGTATATTTTGTTTTGATAACACTAATTTGATAAAGCTATTAGCAGCAGTATTAAATAGCGAAACGTCAGTAAAAAAAGAACAATATCGTCCCTTGTTTTTCATTCATTGGGAAATACTGAAAACCTTTATTATAATGAATAATTTTTTATAGTCTTCAAAATCATTTGTATTCAGGATATTTTTTCTGATCTTTCCGTCTTAATATATGAACTTTAAAATGTAAATGTCAGTCATTTCAAGTCTAACGTTATATAGATTTTAAAATGTAGACTGTGTAGGCAAAAAAACCAACTCTTTATGGTCTCAATGCAAGAAAATGATGTCTCAGTTTGATTGGACACTAGTTAGCAACTAGTGTGATGTGTCTAGTCCTTTATTTGGTGCATGTTTACAATGTGGCCACCATTCTAGATAGCTTGCCACATGGATTTGATGATATTAGATGGTTGGAGGCTGTGCGTCAACGTGGAATTCTACCTAGGAAATTGGAAACGCTTTAACTGTATACAAATGAATCTTCAAGTGAAAACTAATTTCATTTCTTATATTCATCACGAATAACTGAATACGACTAATTACTAACGTGGGAAGTGAGTCGGTGGCATAGCAGTTAGGACGCTCGCCGATCATGCACATGGTCCGGGATTCGATCCCCGGCCACCGACGCACTCCTTTACCTCACTCAATCAGAAGTAAACCTGATAAAGAGGAAAGGTTGGCATGAGGCTAGCAACCCCATCCTGTAAAAATAAACATAACTGCTACAGTAACTTCAAGCCTCTAGCTTGAAGCCCTATGTTCCACTGGGGAACGTGAAGGAAAAAAACTAACATGGGAAAGATTGGATGGAAATAGGGTATACACTTATAGGTTAGTCATACACCTAGAATGTGAAACTTCCTACCTGTTGCTATTTATCAGTGAAATTATACTGGATAAGTGGAGAAGACCAATTTATGTAGTGCATACCCTTCCTTGGGAATGGAAACAATAATTATGCATAGAATAATCTATGAAAATTACTCAGTGTAGATGTAAATTTCAAGTACTAGTTTAGGCTTTTTGTTCACATGCGTGTGTGTGTGTGTGTGTGCATATGACAAGACTAAATAAAAGGATATCAAATACATGGTTGGAGGATTTCATCATGAGCTGAAATCAGTTAGAGTACCATTGGAAAACCTGCAGGGAGTACTGGACAGCTGTCTCCCACGTCCTGGTTTGGAACTCTTGACCAGTACGGAACTGTATACGTCCAATGGTTCTCTAACTGATGTCAGCTCACAATGAAACCCTCCAACCAATTGAAGAAACAAAATCTCTACAATACTTGAAAAATATCGCATATTTATTGTTCAGTGTAAAGTGCTTTCATTGAACCACTCTGAAGGTGGATTTATCCTAGATTTTGTGGTAAGGACCTTCTACTCACTAGGCTGTAGTTACAACCAGTAGACAAATACGACCAAATGTGGTTCTTGCATTTGTTTACTATCTACTGCCTATCATTTATACAATTATCTCCTTTTTAATAAACTTGTACAAAACAAGAAGAACATACTGACTAGGATAATATGACGTCGTTATATATTTCACTGGTTCATGTCACATGCGTATAATCATGAACAATTTAATATAAGTATATAAAAAAATTCAAATACTGTAGTTACTGATCATAAGAATGACGAATATTAATATCACTTGATTAGGTAGACTAATAAAAGGGGATAAAAGCCTGTCAAATGACATCATGGATAAATGACTAGTGAGTTATATAGTAATGGTTTGTTTACGTCAGTACTTTGAAACCCGTATCCAGCATATTTAGCAGATATATATATATATATATATATATATATATATAAATGTGTATGGTAAAAGTGAAACTAAATAACTCAATTACATGTACATTTTGGTGGACAAAAATGACTGAAACTTTGAAAAAACTTGAAAATCTGAAGAAGAAATCATAACAAAATTTTTATAGTCTATCCAATCACACATACATCTTGTTAAAAGTTTTCTGATCTCTCTATCAGTCTAGACAGAAAGTTTATACAGCTGTCATACATTCTATTTAACAGTGGAGTTATTTAATTTATGTATTCAATTTTAACCTTCTCGTCGATTGATTGACTAGACCGAAATGTTGGGCCTCTGTTGAGATATCGGCTCTTAATGCGAACGCCTTCAAGATGTCTGAGGATTAACCTGTAGTAATTTGGTGGTTGGTGACTAGCTTCCACTCAATCAATAGGAAAATCAGAATTGAACTGAAAAATAATAATTAACACTCATTGCACAAGAGGTGGCCCTCGTGGCCCAAACAGTTTAGTTGGTAACTTTTTGTCACTTGAAACAATGGGTACTCGCTCCGAGTGTCATTTGGAACATCACTGCCAATCTACTAGGGTATGCAGGTACACCAAACTGACGAATCTGAAATAGAAAGAAATCAGCGTCCTGGATTTCATCGCTAGTCAACATTCACCGAATTACTTCAGAGTCATCTAACCCCCCCCCCTAACATGCAAAAGTTTAAGAAGAGTTTTGCAAGCAAAGCAATTTGTTAGCATATTTACCTTGGAGAAGAATCTCCCATAGGTTGGGAATATTATTAGCTGAGATATTTCAGGAGGTCTGTGTTTATCTCACTCAGTGTCAGTGGAAGTTCCAAACAGAAGGTTGTATTCATTAAGCAGACAGTGTTGGTGTCTCGTATTCCACTAATAAGTCATCGCGACAGATCTCTTCAGATTCAGAATTACAAGTAAACTAAGCGGTGGCCTATTTATACTTCACCACTCATTTATTTGAGAACAGACTCTTATTGGCTAGAAATAATAATTAATATCACTAATCGTAGTTATTAAAAAAAACATTTTCTGTTCAACAATAAGGTGTGATGTTGACAACAGTATATGTATGAAGCACATTCAATAATCATTTCTTCAAATTCATCAAACCTGATACGTCAATTCATTGTTTTTAATTTGAATTAAGAGTAATCTTGTGTTTAATAGGTCCCCATCGACTTGTCATATTGATTTATAATTTCATTTTGTCTCTTCTGTTAGATTAAAGAATCATGAAGCGAAAGTTTATCCTGATCTGTAGGCCTCGATGAACAATCAGCACTTTACAGTTGAGTGAAAATGTTATACCTCATTCTTTCTATGGCAGTATGACTACTCAAACCTAAATTAAAGTATACAATTGGTGGATGGTGGCTGGCAGTGGAATCCAGGATGCGCATTTCGTCCTATTTGGGACTCGTCAGCTGGATGTTCCTGCATTTCTCAGTGAGTGATGATGTTCCCACCGAGGCTCGAACCCAGTACCCATAGTTTCGAACGCCATAGCGTTATCCACTAGACCACTTGGGCCACGAGAGCCACCTCTTGTGCAACGGGTCATATTAATTATTGAATTGAATTTTTGATTTTCCCGTCGATTGATTGGACCAAAGTGCTCGGTCTCAGGTTGACATGTCGGCTTCTTGTGCAGATGCTTCGACGATGTCTGGGTATTTAATTAGTATACAATTGGTGGATGGTGGCTAGCAGTGGAATCCAGGATGCGCATTTCACTGAGAAATGCAGGTACATCCAGCTGACGAGTCCCAAATAGGACGAAATGCGCATCCTGGATTCCACTGCTAGCCACCATCCACCAATTGTATACTAATTAAATGCCCAGACATCGTCGAAGCATCTGCACAAGAAGCCGACATGTCAACCTGAGACCGAGCACTTCGGTCCAATCAATCGACGGGAAAATCAAAACTTCAATTCAATAACTAAATTAAAGTAGTACGAAATCATTTTTAGAAAAAAATGATGGTCCAGACAAGATTCCCTAACTAACAGAATGGGTGGTCTGAAAAAAAGGAGTATAGTCGAACATTAACATATCGTTTCTTGCAAAGGCGTCATTAAGATGCTAAGGATAATGCTCATTGGGTTGTTGATGACACAGAATACTCCAGTTCAGAGTAGACTTGACTCAATAATTGTGAGAATGCGATAGAATGACTGTTATATTTTTTGGATTATGCGTTAGTATTTGACTTTTACTTACAGGTGACATAGATCGAAGATGGGAAAGATGTAAAACATCCTGACAAAAGCAATTTTTCCCATAAAAGTACCGAGTAAAGTTTGTTAGCTAAAACCGCATTTACATAGATTATTATGGCTGCCTGACTGACTGGTTGGTTTCAACGTAGAATTCTGCACAGATGTGCAACTGTTCGACCTACCACACTCCATGTAGCACAAAAAGCAAGAAAAAAGAGTAAAGAGAGACAATAAAAAGAAGTATGGGGCAAGAAGAATAGTAACATAGAAGAACAATGTAATTTTATTGGGTATTATAAATCACAAAGAGTGAATGCCGCTGCACCGGCCATTGAGAACTATCACTTTGAGCCATAGCACCAATTGTCTCCAGTAACTGGTTTTTACCATCCCGAGGACTAAAACCAGGAAGTCTACACCTCCCTACGTGGCTGGTTTAAACGATCTGCTGGGGATTTCATTGACTGATGAGACCGTGTTTTGTTTTGACCACCACTAGCTCTTTTCCAACCTGATCCAACCTATGTCAGCTAACATTTCAATTGTAACGCTAAGAAATTTGTTTTTAATTTCAGCTTGAATCCACACCGTATTTTTTGGTACACGTATGGAATTTTCAGCATGTGATATCAGTAGCCCAAATTTTGCAGGCCGACCATAGATATAAGGTGTGCGTCGGTGGGGGCTCGAACCCTGGACCATGTGCATGGTCGGCGAGAGTCCTAACCACTGTGCCACCGACGCACATATACTATGCGAGGACAAAGGTTTGTTCACAATTTCTACTGATAGTTTCCAAAAGTATTAAGAGTATTTCTGTGTGTTCAATGAAATGACAGTGGATTCCTATAGTAAAATACCAAATTTCATTCACATTCATTTTGTGCAAATACCTTGGGGAGGGGGTCAAAGTTGCGTATGATTCAGTCATAAATTAGTTACTTTATACTGATTCGGCACTTTTAGCAGAGTGAAAACTGGGTACATTACTGATGAGCTCAGCTTGAAAAGACAGAAACGACCGTCTACCTGACTGGAAAACACTGCTAGTTAACGTGAGTGGCTTTCCACTACTCCTATATGTCAGTCAGTCAGCCAGCCAGTACTAATAAGGTATCATGCTATTTCGATTGCTTCTTTTCTCTCTCCATCTTTAGTATCAAGCAGATCACGTATTGTGATCTGAATATTTTTGATTTCTAAGGGAAAATTATGATGATTTCTCCCCCTCGAAGTCTATAATTTACAGATGAAAAATTCAATTCAATTAATCATATTTTGGAAAGTAAATTTCTCACTAAGTAGTAAGCTACTTCTTTGGTTTAAAAGAAGTTTTATCCTCAAAGTGAGAATGATAGATGCAGTAATGCATTTTCACAGTGTTCAGAACGTGTGATTATCAATAGTATCTTCTAGAAATTTACGTCATGTTTCAGTGGCTTTTAGGCTACAGTTCATAAACCCTTGCATCCTACCTATTCTTCTTTATTGTCCACCCTTGCTTATTCTTTCCTGGTTTGCTTAAAAAGGACCATGTCACAATTCGTAGAATGCTGAAGACGGTCAGTAGGGTGAGAGGTGTCCAAGTGAACCACATAGTTGACGTCATTGTCGAAAGGCACTTGACTTCGTGCATTAATTTTTCTAAAGGGATTTTGTTTGACTTGGAGCATCCACTTTACCCTCAGCTTTCACCTTGCTTGTCCTCAGGTAGAACAAGAAGTAACTTCAGAAAACTGTAGGCTCACACGTCTAAGTATAAAAGTTCTATGATACCACACTTGGTACGTATTTGATGCGATGAAAATAGCGTCAGGCAAGAACTAAGTAGCCTTTTTTTCATCTAGTAAATAAACAATTTCCTCCATCCATCCATCCTTATATACCTTCAAGTTTTACTTTTATTACTTCTATTATATTTATGGTCCTGTTGCTTCTTTATTTTACTTTCATAATTGCGAACACCTACTTATCTCTATGACTGCTGTAATCTTTGTTTTTCCCCTCACCATCACCATCATGTAAAGAGAACATTATATTCAATATTTTAAACATGCTAGAATTTCTATGCCGCACTGACAATACTGTGTGTAACAAGCCCATGGCAATTTTCACTTGTATTATTATTATTATTACTACCTTAGCTGTTATCATTATTATTATTATTTCCATTTTATATGCTTCATGTTTTTGACACTACCCTTACTGTAAATGTGGAAAATTTTCTGTGTGATTAATTTTATTTATAATTTGAGGAAATAAGGTGCAATATTGTGATTAATGCTGAGAATTCCATTCTGTATCACAAGTACTGTTTTTGGAATAAAGTAAATCATTATTATTATTACATAATAGGTTTGAATGAATGGCTTTTGTGTGCTTCTCTGTAACCATACTCATGTACTCAGTGAAAGCTTGGTGTTCATCTCTTGAAAACTCACATAACACAAAGGATCGTTGTGCTATGTTCCTCTCCAGTTCTGGAACAAATGAAAGAACCATCTAATATCATCAAATCAATGTGGACCATGATGGCGAGCTACCTAGAATGAGGCCACATTGCAAATCTGACTGATAGAATTCAATCTACACTAAAAAAGGAGTACACACGAAATACTAGTTACTGACTGGTGTCCAATTAAAGTATCCAATATAGTCATACAGGAAGTCATTCTCCGCTGAGTTTGAATAGCTCAGTGGTAACTTCTCTGTCTGCAGCACTCATTGGGTGACGCGGGTTCGAATCGTTCAGGATCGCAGATATGTCTTGCTGACTGGTGAGTGACAACTAGCATGGAACCTAGTTGAAAGACTTTCTGACGACTGCCTTCAGCCGTCTCACGTAAAGCTCACACTTCCCATCCTGCAGTCATTTCTCCCGGTATCGTAGAGATATGTTATAGATATACAAGAAGATAAATTTATCTATTCATTTTATTACTGGCCAGATTAACGTTTTAGATGTGGTAAGCTAACACACACACACACACATTTTTCTTACTACTTACATTGTGTCGCTGTACACTTGAGCTGAAATTCACATGAATCACAGCTAACAACGTAATTTACGCTAGGAGTAATAAAGAAAAAGATTTATCAAAAGCTTGTTTAGTTAAGGGGGGAAAAATCACATATCTTCGTGTGTTTGTTTTTCTCCATTTTACAAAATCACATTCGAGATTATGCTGACTGCCCCATTTGAAAATTTAGACTACGCTAGTTTGAAAATATGCAGTCAAGTTAGTTGTGTGATTTAAAAAAAACGTGTGTGTATATATATGAGGTAATTGGTCAGTACTCAAGATGAATTATTATTTGTATTCAGGGGTTGGTTTGCAGGGATTTGATTGATTGGTTTCAGGATTTCATCATGAAATGACATTGGTTAGAGGATCATTAGAAAACCATGACAGGAGCACTGGACAGATGTGTAATCCTACTGTTTTGGGACTCTCCAGCGGCACGCAGTCACCACCAGGGTTCAAGTCCACGACCTTCTGGTTACAAGGCCAGGGAGCTTGTATACCATGAAGCCACTGTGACCCGATTCAATGTTTAGAGTATGAATTCCAACTTCTTCCAACTCATGATGTGGTCAAACCATTAGGCAATGTCATCTTCGACGAGTATCTGTCTTCACACCCGACCTCCTGTAACCGACTGGTGACGACTTCCCAGTAGAACCAAGTAACCATCTATCTGAATAAGACAGGTTACTAATGAGCATCAGACTGATATTCAAATGTTGGTTCACAGGTATTAGATTGGTTTCAGGATTGCATCGTGAATTGACATCAGTCAGAGAACCATTGGAAAACCAGTACTGGAGTGTTGGACAGCTGTTTTGTCCTGTCAGTTCGGAACTTTTCATCAGTACGCAACCATTTACTTTGGAACCCAGGACCTTCTGGTTACACGGTGAGCTCGTAATAATATGGTGATAATATATAATAAAATAGTGAAACATGCGTCATTTCAGGTGTACGTGCTTCTGAGAATAAAGAAAAGACATACGTATTTTTATCAATATACAAATGATTGAAACTATGAACACATCAACAGCACTTTCTTCAACAGTTGCCTTCTCTGGCACGATTGTGAATATCGAATGGACAGAAAGAGTCAGCAAAAAAGAGCTTTTCCAGGCAACAAAACAGCAGGCAAGAACCTACTACCCAATATATATATATATATATATATATATATATATATATATATATATATGGTGAGAGCAGCCTGCTAGCCAATTGGTTGACATTAATCTACGTCAATGTCTAGGTCACTAATATGGGTCGTGAGCAAATATGAACAAGGCTGTTTCAACAACCAATCACAGCAAACTTAAACGTGGGCAAATATGATTCGCAGATAGATGGCTCCACTTTCCGAGGAACTTGGAAACAACCAATCAGAAGACTGCGTTTGTCTACTTGACTAGGCTATAATAATGTATGTGAAATTTATATAAATACGTGTTGATTTCCGTGACAAAACGATCTGTTGCCTGGCCCTTGTCTTCTGTTGTTACATATATATATATATATATATATATATGCAGAAAAACATAACAAACTGAAAGAAGAAATATATTCCTTTTCAATTAGTTGCTCATCGTCGGCTTTATGCAATTATATGGTTTTTGACATTAAGATAATACCAGTCATGTGCTTATTTTAGTCCACAAGAATAATTAGTTTTAGGTATAGGGTGTGTGTGTGTGTGTGCGAAAATAACAGATTAAAAGTCATCAGAACAATTAACTAGAAGATGTTAGTAACATGATATCTAAGTTTTGAAGAAGGAGTGAAAATTAACTACGAAATTCAAGATACGTTAATGCATAGAAGTAAGCAACAAGTTACTACGTGGTCAAGAGATTTTTGAAATATTGATGACTAAGAATAACTGAATGAATCGATAGAATTACCTAAGACACAAACAAGTTAACAGAATTAACTAGAATTATAAACATTATAAAATAAAAAAACACAAAAGTGTAGGGGAAAAGTAGTTTTTAAAAATAATCAGTATTATGTAGCTGGCCATGGCAAAGAAAGGGACTTGTTCAAATGAATTCCGATGGTCTCTGTTGTACGTAAAAGTCGTACTTGTAGACCATGTAAGAGGTTGGACAATGTACGGCAAATGACTTTAAACGCTTTGTTACAGTCGATTTGATGTCAAGTATCGACGGGATGAGCTAGTGCTGAGCTCTATATAGCTTTATTCAGATCGATACCAATATGGGAAGTGTTCAGAAATTCGACAATGAACTTGCCTGATTGTACGCACAATGTAACTAACTAGCTGTGCACCAGCAGTTAAACTAGCAAAATACACATGAGAGAGATGGAACCGATCAGTTTGTCTTTATTTCTTAAACTGAGTATTCGTTGGCTAGTGAATATACAGCCTAACTGAGCTGTACTGAAAGCTCTTTTGAAGAATCTTCTCAAACAATGTGATAAAATTTGACTATTAACATGCAGAAGGGAATAGAAACGGATCGAACTTATACTAAGGAGACCATTAAATAGCATACATCATACTCTTGAAGGAGAAACTGAATTGGAAAAGACACAATAGAGTAGATTACAGAAGAATCGCTGAAGTCATCTGTTCTGTTTCACTTGGAACTCAATGAGAAGAACAATTTCCCTAGTTGTTTATCTACTTAAAACACAATCCATTATATCAGTTTTTGAACAACTAAACATAACAAATAATAATACTGATATTAGCAAATGATTCCTGTGAGAAAAATAATCACCAAATAAACACGAATTTCTTTATTGTCAGGATTATTATTATTATTGTTATGTTGTTGTTGTTTTTGTTATTGTTTTGCTTCATTTCCTTTGCCCTTCAAGTAGATTTATAGGTGATGCATCACATGAACATAAATATCGATCGTTTATTGTATTTATTTATTTATACAACTTTCCTATGTATGATGTGCACATGATGTGCATACACACCCTTTATCAATTACGACAAATTGCTTTGTTTAACTATATTCAATTCTTCCTACTTATTTGAAGCAGCGTTTTACAATCATTGTTGGAAAAAACACTATGGCCGAGGTAGCGTAGGTGGTCCAGTGATAGGATGCTCGCCAACCACACCTCATGTGGTCTGAGGTTCAACTCCTGGCTGACACACTCCAAATCTCACTAAGCTAGTAGTAAAGTCATTAAAGAGGGAAAGTTGAGCTACCTTGAGGCCAGCAACCCCCCACGCCGTAAACCACTGCTACTGAAAAGCTGAGGCTTGAAGCCTTTTCGACACACAAAGGGATAAATAAAAAGTGAAAACAGCTGAGATAAGGTAATTTCATCTCATCAAAAGTTAAACAATTGTCTTGGTCAGTTAAAACTTTCAAGTATTGGTTTTCTAGGGATTGCATTTGATTGATTACAGGATTTCATCATGAGCTGACATCAGTTAGAGAACCACTTGGAAACCGGCAGGGGGTACTGGACAGCTGTTTCTCCTGTCCTAGTTTGGGACTCTTCATCAGTATCCACCCAGTACCAGGATTCGAACCCTGGACCTTCTGGTTACAAGGCGAGCTAGCTCGTAGACCATTAAGCCACTGAGGACCTGCCTATCCAATGGCCACTCAATGAATTATAACTTTTGCCAAACAAAATCCTTACAAAAACAATAACTGAAAATAAATCTGATGCTCACCAGCAACTGGCCTCATTCAGGCAGTTACCTGGGTTTCTAGTGGCGAGTCATGAACTGTAGGGTACAGCACGTTGAATGTGAGACAGTAACTTATCATCGAAGAAGACATTGAGAAGTGGTCGCGCCATGTTATGAATCGGCAGAAATTAGAATTCATGCACTTACCATGGGATCAATGGGTTCCAATGGCATAACTGTCTGCGAACTCTCTGGCTTTGCAACCAGAAGGTTCTGAATTTGAATGTGAACGGATGCGTACTGATGAAGAGTCTCAGACTAGGACGAAGCACCTACCTGGCAGTAACTCCAGATTTTCCGATGGTTCTCTAACTCTCTCTCTCTCTCTAATGGTGAAATCCTCCATTCAAATAAACCTGTTTAACATATTTTATAGTGGACAGAAACAAAGATGAATATGTATGTAAAAATACCAGTTCAGTATACAGTTTCCTCTATTTTTTTTAATGATTTTGTTGAAGGTATACAAAAAAAAACAACCTTGTAAGTGACAATCTTGTTATAAAAGTGAATCTAGTGAAGACTTTAGGGTGAGGGTTCGACGACTGGTAAAATCCTTTCAAATTAGCATGGATAGATCTACTAATGATTTAATATCTCTGAGATCGTTGGAATAACTGAAAGGTACATGGTTAGGGAACTCTACTCCTTTACTTATAAATGCGAAATGAAGAGAAGGGGAAGCTGAAACCAATAATAATAATAAGAGTACGTGAAGCCATCAACTGCTAATATAAACTGTGGGAACAAATATAAAAACCTTAAGATTCATTAGCAAAAAGAGAAAGATTTTATTCCAAGCTACACCATAAAATTCACTTCAATAGAGGTAAAATGTTGTCAGTTGGTTAGATGGTTAGATGAAGGAACCCATTTCCTTTCCGATAATTAAACCCGGTTCATCCTGTGTTAATAAGCCTATCGAAAAAAATGGCTAGTCTTCATATCTATTCTAAATGTCCCAAAATGATTAAAAGTGGTCGAAAACTAGGAAAAACCAGTTGCCTTGACTTTCACTATTTATGAAATGATATTTAGTTATCAAAATTTCTAAACAAAAATTAGCAATTTATTGAAGACTGATGTAGCTTTCATACTTTTCAATGTCATCAGTGAATATCTGACCTCATACCTAAATTAGCGGATCCTACAAGTCATCTTATCGACTGAAATTTATCCAGTAACCCATGATTTTCAGCTGCTCTATAAGTGATGTTAGTGAGTGATGAAATAGACCTTGAAGGAAATCAAGTCTCCAAAAAACCAGAATCCCAAGAAGCGCATTTCAGAAACAGTGGTTAGTGAGAAATCAAGTGATATTTAGGGGATTAGTTTGTGATGATTTGATCTGATGGCAGTATTATCTTGGGGTCAGTTGGATCCGAAAAATTCAGAGTGTAGAAAACAATTGGGCGAAGAATATCCTTTTTGATAATTTCCTCTTCTGGCTCTACAATTATATATATGCTTATATACATAGAATATTCTAGTATATTCGGTGTTTTTAAATACTATCGATTTGTGAAGTAAGATCAATGGAATTACACTTCACGAAAAATGCATAAATTATAATAAGCATAAAAGTGTATTAGCAAATAGAATATCACATAAAATTAAGGAAATTTCCACAAAAAATTGAGGATCAGTAGTACCTCGATTGACTGCTAAGGTAAGGACAGTGTCTGAACCAACCAATTCTTTTAGATAGAAAAGTAAGGTTTCTTAATGTGGATCTCAACAGCCAGCCTCAGAAATATGTAGTAGACGAACTCTTGGGGTGAAGTTAAGATTAGTTGGTATACGATAGATGACTTTGAAAGCCACCTCGTTAACATCAATCTTGTGTTCTGTATCCACAAGATGAGATAGAATAGCGTGATGAATGGATTTTGTTTGTCGTTTACTTAACCACGCAGGATGATGTTCGGAAATCCAACGATAAATACGTCTAATTGTACGGCCTATACAACTAATCGGCTCCACAAGAACAGTCAAATTGGTAGATACACACACACACACACAGAGAAGAGGTGAACTTAGGCAGTATATCTCTAACTTTCGAACGCAAAATAGGGGTGGTTTTAAAGACACAACATAATTCAGCAGCAATGAATTCTCTCTTTGCTGGTGCATTCCTTAGGCATTGTGTTAATATTTCACTAATGTTATCCCCAAGGAAGTGAAGTTGCAAGAATAAGGCCTTTTCGGAACTGGTGGTGCTTTGGTCTGCCTTGACTTTTTATTCATTTTTTTTATCGAAATGTAATATTCACATATATGTCAGCAGTTAACAATGCACTATAATGGATAAGCGTTGGCCAAGTACCTGATAATGAAGTGGTCTCCTATACATGTACACTTATTCTTATTTGAGTATCCAGCACAAATGAGCCTCTCGATAAATGAACATGTTTACATAGGGTCAGGAACAAGAGCTGATGAACAAATGAAGGGACTTGTACTCATGAAAATAAAACTGCTTATTTCTGGGTTATTAATGCTTTGGTGAACTTCATCTTGAATGGGTTTTTGATTTAAACGAATTTTTATGCCCTACATTTTGTAGTTAACTTCTTTTCTACTTTTTTTGCTATCTGCACGTACTACTTTCTATTGGTAAGTAGTTTCGTCGTCATCGGCTTAATTTAATGTTTAAAGTATCATTTTCATATCTCTGTTCTTGTTGATCTCCACTTACTTTTAGAGGAATAGCTCTTTATCAGCTAATTTCGTGCTTTAACACACACATTTACTAGAAGCAATCTTAACACATAGCATTTACATTTTCATAGGAAGTAATATATTATTTTTCTTTCACAAGTGGTTATGGTTGACTGTTTACTAATCGTGCTTTTTCTAAAGCATATACTATATTTTCACACCCTCTGCGGTTATTCAAAGACACATTTAGTCAGCAGTGAACTTCAACGTAGTGTGGACTGGCAACTGATGAATAAGTGGGCTGAAATACCAACGTGTCTGTTAGACTGTTAGTGTAAATAGCTGAAAATCGTTTGCAGTGGTACAGATGTATTCACTGTCAGTGTTTTCGGAAAGTTTCTAAAAGTCAGCATTATTCTTCATCTAATTAATCTTCCTGCCGTATATTTTGTCTGTTCCGCTATAAGTGCATTTCTTTCCTCCATTCATATGTATACCCTTAAGAAGACCGGCAGCCTGAACTGATGCATCATTATGAAAAGTCCTGTGGTAACAATTTCGTCCGCTTCTGTTGGGTTCAATGTCCGTGGTTTTTGTATAGTGAGAGGCCTCTGTACCCATCCAGGTACCTAAAACTTGGTTCAAAATTGGTTATTTAGTAGATGGAAGCAAAAATCGAATGTTCTTCAAAGTTGACTGTAAGTCAGTGGAACCTGGTGTTTCTGAGTCCAATAAATGTTCCAAATCCACAATTCTGTTGACTCTTAGCTAAGAAGCAACCACCTGCGTGGCATTCTATGATTTTCAGTAGTCCTCTAAATGATGTAGTTCAATGGTGAAAGGCGATTTGAGACTTCAATAAGTAACACCGAGGTATTTTACCACCCGTAGACATTAAGTATCAAGGCAGCCAGTAGGCTTGTTGTTTAAATCATATGAATTTCTAATGAAGATATAAGCATTTGAATTTCGGCACCTTTTCCTGGAAATATCTGATTATAATTCTACTGTAACCAAATGACCAAACTTCTGAGTTTAAAATATACTTCTTTAGCTGTTATTAGTTGGTGACTAACGTCTAACATTTGAAATTAATCTAAAATTCTCACAAATCCCAAAATCTGAATATCAGTCGCCAGCTCACTAATGGCTAATTGAGGAATTTGCTGAAGCTGAAGTGAGAAGTCTTCATCAATGACGTCTACCAAGTTGGAGTGAAGTGGATGCTCACTGGAAGCACTGGTGACGGCGATGCTACACAATGAGTTGACAAATTTAGATTTTAACTAGACAGGTGAAAATTAGTAAGTCTTCGATAGGGTTACGTAATACAAAAACGGTCAAGAAAATTAGGTTTTAATGAAATTAGGGTAGTAACATAGGTGATGAGTTGTCACAAACAGCTGTTAAAAGGGAGTCACGTAATAATATGAATAGTTTGACGGTTGAGTTGTACTCAGGATACACATAGGAACAAAGTAGATAATACGAAATTACGTAAGAATTCTAAATGAATACAAGAATGTTTAATTACTTAATTTCTTTTGCTTGCGTGGTTCTTTAATCGCTCATAACTCTTGTAGTCGTTTCGATCTCTTACGTAATTTTCTACTCTCTAATTTGTTCCTATGTGTATCCTGAGTACAACTCAACCGTCAAACTATTCATATTATTACGTGACTCCCTTTTAACAGCTGTTTGTGACAACTCATCACCTTTATTACTGCACTGGTTTCATTAACACCCAGTTTTCTTGACCGTTTTTGTATTACGTAACTCCACCCATGGCTTACGAATTTTCACCTGTTTAGTTAAAGTAACCATAACCAGTTGTATTTTTTTTTTGACAAACTTAATATGCACATGCATTCAAAATTTAGATTTCATGGATCATTGGAGGACTTAAGATCAATCCCTGGCTGGATCGTGGGTGCGCACTGATGAAGGGTTCAAAAATAGGAGGAAACATCTATCCGATACTCCCTTGTTTTCAATTATCTAACTGATGTTAGTGAATGTGGAAAATCTAACAGCCAAAATAATTTTTCACCAAGCTATACTACTTGTGAGTAGGTAAATTGTAATTATAGAAATAGTTACCAATCTTATTGACTTGTACCTGTAGAGTCACACATCTCAAAACTTAGATGGTGGAGCGCTTTAAAATTAAGGACTAATAAGTGCTAAAACATATGAGTGATTCAAACTGCTAAGGAAGTTACCGACAAATTTAGTTTATTATATCACTCTGGTTTTTAAACTATTTAAGGACAAAATGTATGAAAACAGGTGTTATTCTAAAATGAAATTAATTACGTTGGACAGGAAGATCCTTTCTAGCGGTTTAACCGTGACGGGAGATGTTTTAATAAATTTACCATGAGAATAAATGAATTTCATGAAGCGAACATCATCCTAACTCACGCCAGAAAACTGAATGTTAGCGATGGTTCTAGAACTCACCATTTCATACCTTAAAGTTACCAACTAGGCTTTTTGAATTTGAAACAACTGAAATTTTCATTGTGCCTCCAATCGTTGCTCATTTAAAAACACTATCAACCATTATTATTTAAATGAATTTCCAATATAAGGGAATTTTAAACTAATGGATAGTAAAAATGTTAGATTTTTTATATGAATTTCAGTAGAAGTTAGAAATGAGTTCTGTTCATTTATATGTTTTATCAATAGACCTTTGATTCATAATCATCTCAAACACTACTCCCTACACTTCAGTGTTTCTACTCACTATCAAAACTTCAACACAAATACACACACTAGAAACATACAATCCGTGATCAACTCTTAAAAACATAACTAAACCTTACAAACCAAACTATAGAAAATTAATCTGATACTCGCTAGTGACTTACGACAGGTTGGAGTTTCTTGAGTTCTAGTGAGAAGTCGTGACCAGTGAGGTCCAATTAGATGTCACGTGTGTGGATGGATGTCCCACCAACGACAATGGTTGGGGTCGCGCTAAATCACGAATTGGTAGAAGTTAGAATTCACGAGCCATTGAATCGGGTCCCAGTGGCTGAATGGTATATGAGCTCGCTGGCCTTGTAACCGGAAGGTCCTGGGTTCGAGGCCTGGTAGTGGGTGCGTACTTTCGATGATTCCCAAACTAGGATGAAACAGCAGCTGTCCAGTACTCCCTGGTTTTCAATGGTTCTCTAACTGATATCAATCCGTGATCAACTCGTAAAACATAACTTATCCTTCAAACCAAACTATAGAAAACTACCATTATAATCTAACGTAGTCCATGTGTAGATAAGATTCGAAAACCTTGTGCACGGTGTCAGAGTACAATTCCATAACGGATAAAATTCATTTTGATAGAGTCTCACAGTGTTATACAGTAATATTTACTGATGACAATGCTTTGAGCACAGTTTATTGCGCATATGATTATAAGCAATATTGAGCTCTTCATTCAGAATGCTGCTTTAAAAATATGGTAGATCCTATTAGCTATCTAGGCTGTTGTATTATGGCGATCAGTTCGACTAACACCAACTAAATGCTTAATATGCAAATTCAAGCTGATTATAATGGGTCCATTATGGATAGAATTTTACTTCGGTAAAATCACACAGTGTTGTTATACAGTAATATTTACTGATGACCACATTTCAAGCACAACTGATTGCCGCTCATAATCATATCAAGGTACTCACACAAAAACATATGAAAAATACTACTACCAATCAAGTCAAGCGATGAAAATTAATTGAATTATATACACAAAGTTAGAAAGTTGTGTATTTGAATACCTTGATATGATGGTGAGCAGCAATAAATTGTGCTCGAAACGTGGTCATCAGTAAATATTATTGTATATCACTGTGAGACTTTATCAAAATAAATTTTACCCATAATGGACAATTCGGAAAATTTGAAAATGAAATCATCACAAAGGTGAAATTTATTTACTGAAATCTAAATTTATGTCTCCATGAGGATGATTAATCTGATTATATATTTGTATTTGTAGATTCTTCGTATACGCCATGTTTTAAACTAAGTCTAAAAATTAAACGTAGTTACATTCGACATAAAAAATCCGTTTGCTTCTTTCATGTGATGAAGGACACATGACCGTGCGTCAGAAGCAAATATGCGAAGAAAAAAAATGAGATGCATCAAGTATTAATTGTTTAAGTCAACTTTGTATTTACTGTTGGTTGATTATATTGGATCAGAATATTCGGTTCTCGTTGATGTAAGTTGGATAACATACATCCAGATGATGACTCCCAAATAGGATGAAATGTGTATCCTGGATTCCGCTGCTAGTCACTAACCACCATATAACATAAATCAAATAAATGCTTACTTTCACATAAATACCATTTTTAGTTTTGTGTTAGACGATGAATTACTACTACTACCTCTGTAGTCATTAGTAGTGTCAGCAAAAATTTATATAATGTGATTATGTTAATGGTTAAACTTTTACTCATTTAGCCCAGATGTTCATCTCAAGTTCATAATTTCCACAACATTGACAATTACAATCAGAAAACTTTAAATTCACAGTATCTTCTAGCATCAATAATTGTGATTAAGAAACGGAAAGAAGAGTGGAATAAAATTCTTTTTAATTAAATTTACGCTATAATAAGTAGTCAGAAATCTTATGCTTACCAAACATAAGGTTGGTTGTGTCAGATGGTTTGAGGCAATCGGCCACAGGAAGCCTTCCAACTAGGTTTCATGCTAGTTGGAACTCACCAGTCAGTAAGGCGTATCTGCAGCGCTGAAGGAACTCATGTCCCCTCTGAGATTCGAATCCGCGTCACTTAGTGCTGCCTGCAGTCAGAGAAGTTACCTTGCGAGCTATTCGGACGCAGTGGAGACTGACCTCTTGTAGGACTGTATTGCATATTTTGATTGGACACTGGTAACTAGTGTGATGTGTCTGGTCCTTTGTTTGGTGCAGACTAAATTCTGTCAGTCCAGTTTGCAAATGTGACCACCAATGTGCACCGTGATCTCGAGCTACTTAGAACCATTGCAAACCTGACTGATAGAATTTAGTCTGCACTAAACAAAGGACAAGACACATCACACTAGTTACTAGTTTCCAATGAAATTATAGGTTTGGTTAGTTGGAGGATTTCATCATGAGCTGACATCAGTTTGAGAACCATTGTAAAACCTATAAAACCTACTTGAAAATAAGGTTAGTTGTCAAATTTATGTAGGGATTTTGTTTGACTGCATGGAGGATTTCAAACGCCAAAGTGTCTTTTGCGTATATTTTGCACATCCATCAGGTGATAGCTGACTAACTCTCATACAACTACACAGATAAGATGTATAAGTATTTAATTCTGTTTTTAAAGTTTTCAGAATGCGTATTTAGTGATGATAAAATTTCTGACTTAAACACGAAGAAGAGTAATTTTGAATCAATGGTGTCATAAGACTTCTTACTACCTCTCTCTAATTACTCAAAATTAGCTAATTTCTACCCTCAAAAGACTGATTAGTTATACACTCACTTCAGTCCAATGGGTATCTCATCATGTCTGTAATCATGCAAGCTTTGGATTGTTTAGAATTTTAGTAACGGATGGATATTTGAATATCAGGATCGTTATTCAGCGAAGGGTCTTTTTTCGGCAGCTAATTCATTCACTTACCTCTATTGAATCGCAATTATGTATACTTATTTGTGTGTGTATGTGTGTGTGTGAACATTAAGTTTGTCCGATAAGATTTAAAATAAGCCAGGGCTATGGTTGTCAAGACATTTCAAAAATGTGATGCGTAGTCAAACTGTAACTGGGAGGGGGAATGAGGATTGGTAAGAGGGTATTGGTGATATGTTATCAAAAGTCATATTTATTAACACATAAAAGAAGCTGAATAAGCGTCATTCAGTTACGTAATAAGATGAATAGTTTAGTGAGTGAGTTGTGATTAGGATGCACATAGAAACAAAGGAAACTACGGGATTATGTAAGATTTCTAAGAATTAGAAAAGAAAAACAAACAAGTACACAAACATCAAGTGAGTAGACGTCAACATGCTTGACACTATGATAGTAGAATCGGGTGAATGATTTTCTTTTGTATACATAACTTTGGTTTCTCCAGCTAAATAGCTAAGGCTTCGCCAATGCAAAGGAGACGAAAGCGTATCGCCTTTAGTAGGTTGTTCTTCACTCTGTAGATCGCATTAGAGGAGCGTGTTTGCTGAGATGGAACGGCTAGTGTTGACAAAACATTCGACTGTCGCACTCCTTATGCAGCCACAGTGAATGAATTCGCCGTCAAAAAGAGACTCTTCGCTGAACTACGTTTTTTTGTTTTTATTAATTTCGTTATGGGGATTATTCATGAATATGAAAATCAGAAGAAACTACTTTAAACTTTAAATCTGTTTGAGATGAAATTTCTCTAGAGTTTCCTTTGGAAATCGAAATCATTTAAATTTCAATATGTCATGTGTTTGATACCATAAATGGTAATCAAGACAGCAGGTAAAATTGCATAAAACACTATATACTACTGATTGGTTGAAATGAGTAGTTGTATATCACTTACATCAACCAGTAAGGCTTGTTAGCCAAATAAAAATGACCTAAACATCGAATAGCTGTAACGCTTTTTTGTGGGGGGGGTGGTGAGTTTATCAGCTGAGTATCCGGTTTGACTCAGCTCATGAAGCCAAGTCAATTTAAACCTCCTAAATTGCTTCAAATATCACAAAGTGAGGCAGTATTAATAACTGGATGGGGATTCTCACTGAAACTGGAATTAAGGTGACATTTAAATCAATTAACTCAGAGACAAACTTCGTCGACTTAAGAACCTGACGGATCTAATTAAGAAGCCAACGAAATAAATGATGGTACCAGCTTATTCTGTCTTGTTCAAATTCATAAAGGTGAATAAATGCATGAAGAAAAAAATTTATTTACGAAATACCATATAATGACAGTTACTGAGGTCAGTTACATAGGTCAAACTAGTAGACCGGGATCAATTAGACTATTGGAACATAAAAATTTACCTAGACCCTGCTAAATTAAATAACCTAGAGAAAAGCTCAGCCACTCCATGTTGTATTTACTTGCATGTAATCACAAAATAGGGTGAAATAGGGTGAAAGTATTAAAAAATAATACAATTAGGTGGTAGGGCAGAGAGATGTTGATCATTGAAGCTTTGTTTATCGACTCAACACAGCACACGTGTAATCGGAATGACGCAACAGACACTAAGCGGATGAGAGAAAAATACTTCATTTTAAAGTCGAGTAAAAGGTGACAATTATTTTCAACTTGATATGAATTACAAGAGGCTTAGAAACAAAAATTACACATGATTAGAATATATTTGTAAAATAGTGATTCTACACAGATTACAGATGGGATCAGGAAGAGCATGGAAACAAACTAGTCCAACCTTTACAACTACTTTCTTTTGAACACACAGCTCAGGCCTTCACAAGTGCTGTGGACCACGTAGTTCGGTATGTTCCCTTAGGCTTCAGTTTTTTGTTTTGTTCACTGTGCGTGTATTTTTCCTCACTTCGTCTTCACTGAATTCATCCCAGTTTTGCTTATTTTTCAGTTATAAAATCAGTTATTTTAAGTTTGTTTCCACTCTCTTCCTGATAACACTTGTAATCCGTTTAGGATAACCATTTTACAAATATATTCTAATCCTGTGTAATTTTTGTTCCTAAACCTCTTGTAATCTATAATCACACCTTCTAACTCACATTTCAAGTTGAAAATTACTATTTCAATTTGTTTTCATGCTCATTTAGTTCACACCTTTAATTCGTTCTATCGCTGCGTAATTTTTGTTTTCTAAGCCTCTTGTAACTCATATCAAGTTGAAAATACATAAGACAAACTATGAAGGCGTATGATTAAATCGATGTGATTATAAATGGCAATAATTTATGCTCCAAAACGTCATTCAGTTATTAATACTGAATTTTCGTGTGATATCTGAAATAATCTTATCTATAATTTGGAATTACGCTGCCTTCGACAGCGCTGACCACGAAGTAATTTGAAAACTACTCGAGTACTACGACGTACCCCAAATATTCATCAACCTTATACAACAGCTTTACGACAACGGCACATGTCAAGTGATTCACAATGGAAAACTCAGTGAGGAATTTGGAGTAAAAGCAGGAGTCAGACAAGGGTGCTTATTACCACCAATGACATTCCTAATTGTCGTGGACTGACTGGATTATGCGTCAGACAGTGGGAAACGAGAAGACAGGGATATCCTGTCTGGACCGACGTGAAGAACCTAGAAGACCTGGATTTCGCGCGTGGATGATTTATGTTTAATGTCACTGTCACAAAATCGAAGACTTACAAGCGAGCGAAAACCGACAAACTGGTCAAAGAAGCAGCCGGCGAAGACAGGACTCGAGGTGAACATAGACAAGACGGAGGTTATGAAATAACCGACCAACAACAACAACATCCAGCGCCAATCACCATCGACGGGAGGGATTTGAAAGAGGTTACTTCATTCACTTCATTCATCTAAGGAGCATTGTCTCAACTACAGGAGCAACGGACGAGGATGTCATATCGAGAATCGGGATGGCGACAAACACATTCACCATCAACCTGAAACCAATCTGGAAATCTTCGTCACTCAGCTAGGATCAACAACGAAATTCGATCGGATTTTCAATACAAACGTCAGTTCTTCTATACGGATCGGATCAGAAAGTTGGCGGCGGATCACAAAGAATATTTCCAACAGCCTGTTGCAGACGTTACCTTTATCAACAACTGCCTTCGCTGGCTCTATACTGAAGATCAGATGGCCGGGCCGGAAAGAATCACCAACAAGAAACTATGGGAACACACAAACAAAACAAGAAACAATCGCCAACCAACAAATATGCAGGAGAAAGTGGAGATGGACACTCGCTGAGGAGACCGGCCGATGGGTGACATCGCGCGCGCGTCAGGCCATTGCTTGAGTGTAACCAGGTCGAAAGGGAAGCGGCAAGTGGGACGTCAGTGCAAGGGTGACATGGAGGAGATCGTGTGGAGAGGAGTTGGAACAGTATGGACTAACTAACATGGATACAGGTGAAAAGTACAACAGAAGACAGAAGCAAGTGGAGACGTTGAAGCAGTTGAAGCCCTGTGTTCCACTAGGAACCCAAGGGAACAATAATAATAATAAATAATTTGGAATTACATTCTACTACAGTGCCCAAATTCTACACTTGTACCTGATTTCTGACTAGCTACTTGGGGGCAAACTGATAATTTGTAGAAATCAAATTCACAATTTTCACTTGTAAACTTTCCAACCCTATTCCGATGATGAATTCTACTATAAAGCACAAAGTCAAGATATATGTTTAATTTTCAAAAAAAATGAAAAAGAAAGATAAACAATATCATTTCACCATCTTAAAACATGCACGTGTATCAACATGCATAAATTATTACTATTATTATTAGGCGTCTGTAGAACATGTTACTGAGATAATAATAATAAGCTAACTCAGTTTGACTCTGTCAAAACACACACACGCGCGCACACACGCACACAAGCAACATAATCAACTTGTGTACATGTGTGCATGTGAATGTGTGTATGAGTCTGTGATTAGTTTATTGTAACTGAAACCCTAATGATTCACGGGTGACAATCGCTGTGTATATGACATTTAGAAAAAAATAAGTATGAATGAATGAATGAATAAGTAAACCCGATCAAAATTTCAGATTCAGCTAATGTTCTCTTTCTTGTTAAAGCAAAAATTATAGCAGTAGAAGAAGAAGAAGAAGCCTGTCAATCATTGTCAGTAAAAAATAGAAAAACTGTTGACTCCAAGACTATTCTACAGCCTACTTATGAAAATATCGTCGTCATTAACATCAACAACAACAAGAGTAGAAAGCAATAACTTTGAAAAAATATGAATGTTGTAGTAAAGTGCTAAAATATGAAGAAAAAAACAGAACACAGTGCTCAGTTAGTTAAAAAATAGTCACACAAAACAAAATAATAATAAATGGAATACTAATTAGGCGAAGAAAAACGCTGATTGTACTCACTACTTTTTTGTATTGCTAAATTTGTTTTTACGCGTTGAACACGGATTAATATCAGTTAGAGAAGTGTTGAAAACAAGCAGGGAGTACTGTACTGGACAGCTGCTGTTTCATCCTAGTTTGGGAATCATCACTGGGGTTCGAACCCAGGACCTTCTGGTTACAAGGCAAGCTTGTATTCCATTCAACCGGAGGGTCCTGGGTTCGAAACCCCACAGTGGCTGAATACTGCCAATGATTCCCAAAATGGAACGGATGAAACAGCTGTCCAGTACAGTATTCCCTGCTTGTTTTCAACGCTTCTCTAACTGATATGAATCCATGATCAACTCGTAAAAAGAAAATCTAATCCTTAGAAACCAGCTATTGAAAATTTCTAAGTTTAGCAGATGAAATTATATCACATGATATTTATTTCAAAACGTAAACAGCAGTTATTTTTGTTTACGTCATTACGTCATCACCACTACATCCATCACAACGGTTATGATCATCACCTTTGTTATTATTAATGTTATTAATAGTAGTAGTCGTTGTATTAGCAGTAACATTATTATATTCATGATAGCAAATTCTTTCAAAGCTTTTTGATGATCAGCAATAGTTAGAAGTTGGTAGTCAGGATGAAGACTCAACCGTAAAGTCATCTCATGAAGATAATTATCTTCAAATAAAGTCTTATTCAAGTAACCATTTCTCAAAGGAATAATTTAACTTTTTCAGAAGTTTGATAATCAAAGAAATGTTATTTCATGAATAATTCCTATTCAGGAGTTCATGAAAACAAAGCCATTAGTTCCGCGAAGAGCCTCTTTTCGATTAATTGATTTTTACTAAGCTGTACAGTCACATTAACATACAATTTTACGATAGAGAAGATTTATAACTCAGGTGGATGATTTTGATGTGGTTGTATTCTCTGAGCTGGATAGTTAATTTGCGAAGCTTTCATCACCCGCTCTACTAGGTGACATCTTCAGCGCATACTTCAATTCGAAGTGAGCTTTCAGATTTCTCCACGAGTTTATTAATCATCTCTCCTGGTGACCTTGGACGCGATTGGCTGTTTTTGTGTGTCTTCAGCTCTCTAGGTTGCTTGTATCGAAAGTGATTGTTTCCTTGAGTTGAATTTTGATCCTTTGTGCGTGAGGTTTCCTTCTTATCGGTTGATAAATTTTGTCTATCTCGATGTGTCTATTGATTGATGACTCACTGGAATGCCAAGCTTCTAAAAATTCTCTAGCATCCTTGGTATTTCATCTGTCTAATATTTGAACGTTGTCCCAGCCGAATTGATGTCCGTAGTTGTCTGTATGTAGTGATATGAGGGAGTGGATTTCATGTCCTTTGACGGCTAGCTTATGTTCGTGGATACGAAGACGAAGGGGACGTCCACTTTGGCCAATGTAGTGTTTTTCGCAGTTCCTACAGTTTATTTTGTAGATGACGTTGGTTTTATCTTGAAGTATGTGCTGAAGATATCGCCTAGTAGAAAGATGAAAGCTTCGCAAATTAACTATCCAGTTCAGAGAACACAACCACATCAAAAACATACATTTTTACATGAAAGGGGGTAGTAACAAAAGTGATGAGTTGTCATAATCGTAGTTAAAAACAGTTTTTTTTTGTTCAGCGAAGAAATTTCCTTTCAACGCTTGACATATTTAGAAAACATTTTTGTTATCAATTCACTTATAGAACAATCTTTAATAATTTTGTAATTTATCCACTTCAACTCTACCCCTTATAACATTTTCATTATCGTTATTCTTATCATATATATATATATATATATATATATATATATATATATATATATATATATATATATATATTGACTGAGCAATTATTTAGTGCCACTTAATAACCTTTTTCTGTAATATAAATACGACTGTACAGCTTGAAAATGATGTCGTTGAAAAGAAATTTCTTCACTGAACAAAAAACCGTGTTTTTACTTACGAATAAATGGGTATTTTTCGTGATAATCATAATTGCCAAGTGCGTCGGTGGCATAGAGGTTAGGACGCTCGGCAACCATGCATTTGGTCCGGGGTTCGATTCCCGGCCGACGCACTGCTTTACCTCGCTAAGCCAGAAATACTGCTGGTAAAGAGGAAAGGTTGGGCATGAGGCTAGCAACATCATTCTGTAAAAATAAACACTGCTACAGAAACTTCAAGCCACTAGCTTGGAGCCCTATGTTCCACTGAGGAACGTGAAGGAAAAAAATTATTATTATAATTGCCAATATTAGTCAGTATATAAGATAAGTTGAGTAAATGTATTAGAGTTACGTAATAAGATAAGTTATTTTAAACTGATAACCTGTAATCAGGGTGCACATGGAAACGAGAGTAATTACGAAAATACGTAAGAGTTCTAGGGAAATACAAGAGTTACAATGAGTTAGGTAAACAAGCGAACAAAAGTCAAGTTAGTAGAAATTAACAGGTCGTTACCGTTGTAAGAGCTATTTATATCTATACAGTTTATATTCTTTAAGCAAACACTGAGCTTGTGATTTTGGTTTACATTAAACGACATGAAATGGAATATCCAGCTATACATAGTATTCTGTTGCTAATCCAGCATTGAACTTTGGGAATAGTATTCAGATGTTAACACTAACAAATACAATGATTATTACTGTAAGAATAATATCCTGTTGGAACCCATTGTTTGTATCACATCACCACACAGGGATTAGTGGTTGAATAATTTTCCTTTATATGTATATCTCCGTTTTCCTTATCTGGATAGGTAAAGCTTCAGCAATGCAAAGGTAACGAAAGTGTAATGCTTTTGGAAGGTTGTTCTTCACTTTGTAGCTTAATTCTGAGGATGAATTTGTTGAGATGGAATGACCAGTATTTACAAGGTATTCGATTATCAGACTTCTTCTACAGCAACTACTGTTTCTCTGCGACGACACGGTATGGTGTTCTAGAACCCTTTTAGATAGGATATGCGTCGAACGACCAATATACCTGGTTCCACAGGAACAGGTGAGTTCATATATACATGGAGAGGTCATCAGGCTTCTGTAGATCAGTGGACAGCTGAAGAACCCTAATCTCAACGTTAGTGCAAAGAATATTCTTCCCAAAGATGATGTGTATCAAGGGAAATTATTCAACCACTTCTTCTATCATGATACCAAGCTTATCGATTTCTAATAACTTGATTTTGTTTATTTATTTTTCAACTCGTCATAACTCTTGTATTTCTTCATAACTCATACGTATTTTCATAATTCTTTTCGTTTCTATGTGCACCCTGATTACAACTCATTTGTTAAAATTAGTCATCTTATTACATAACTCTCATACGAGTGCTCAACTGCTCTTACGCATTTACTAATATTGACAACCCCTTTTCTTACTAACTTCATCCATCGAAAATTGTATTTAAGTGTAAATGTACAGCTCTGTGAATGAGTTTGCCAACAAGAACCTCTTAGGCGAAAAGTTATTTATTCGAAGGTGACGTTTAGTTGGTCATCATTTCGTACAAATCTCGTAATTATATATATATATATATATACATATATAAATCGTAGCTACCCTCGGAGAACACGTTTCATTGGTTTTATCAAACTGATCATGGTGATGTGCTGATTGTCTAATAGTTCTCAGTACGCATTGCATAGTTTGTGGGTTTTCAGAGAACCTTCAAACGAATTCACAAAATTTTCTGATTCGTCTCCGCGAGCTGAATCAAACCGCGTACACCTCCAGGGGGTCCTAACCAAAACGATGGAAAAAGCTGTCCATTGATTGTATCACTTCGATTTATTTAACAGCTACACAGAATAATACTAACACAACATAACAGAAGAACCAACCACGAACCGATCGTGAAACAAATATGCAGGAAGAAATGGAGATGGATCGGCCATACTCTGAGGAAACTATCAAGTGACATCGCTAGACAAACCAATGCTCGAGTGGAACCCGAAAAGGGAGGCAGCGAGTTGGTCGTCAGTGAGAGGGTGACTTGGAGGAGGTGATGTGAAGAGGAGATGAAAGCATGTGGGTAGACTTGGAGCGAGGTGAAGACGTTGGCAGAAAACAGAACGCAATGGAGACGTGAAGCTGAAGCCCCATGTTCCTCTAGGAGTTAAAGGAAATAATAATTATACCAACATGTGCTACTTAGTTGCAAATTTCGTATTTACTCTTGTTCTTTATTTGGACGAAAAATGTCAAATATGTATAAATATTGTAGCTCTGGAGTTGAGGAATATCTCTGAATTGATCAAAAGTTCTCATTAAAATAAAATATATTATATAAAGTCATCAATCTGCCGTATGCAAAGTGTGTGTTTGTGGACAGTAATCTGTAGAGAATTTTTGTGTTCTTACAAAGAATTTAATATGTGTATATGAAATTTGATTTGTGGGAAAAATGCCGTATAATTATTTTCATAAGTTCAGAAGACACTTTACTTACCACAGTATTCATAGATCACTTTAAGAGCAAGTTTTCAACCACACACACACACACAGAGTCGTATTTCAACCTTTCTGATATGCAGAGATAACATAACAATTCTTCAGCAGTGCGCACCACCGACGGGGTTCGAACCCAGGACCTTCCGGCTACTAAGCCAGCGAGCTCGTAGACCATTGACCCACTGGGACCCGATCCAATGGTCCTTGAATTCTAACTCCTGCCAATTCACGACATAGCGCAACCATTTCGTAATGTCTTCTTCGATGAGTTACTGCCTCATCTTCAACCAGCTGTACCCTACTGGTCACAGCTTCCCACTAGAATCCCAGGTCACTGCCAGTCGCTAGTGGGCATTAGATTAATTTTCAAGTTTTGATTTTGTAGGGATTTTGTTTTTGATTAGTTGGAAGATTTCGTCATAAGCTGACATCATTTAGAGAACCACTGAGAAGCCGTAACCGGTAGGGTTGAAGACGAGGCAGTAACTCATCGAAGAAGACATTACGAAATGGTTGCGCTATGTCGTGAATTGGCAGGAGTTAGAATTCATGGACCATTGGGCTTCAGCTTCACGTCTCCATTGCGTTCTGTTTTCTGCCAACGTCTTCACCTCGCTCCAAGTCTACCCACATGCTTTCATCTCCTCTTCACATCACCTCCTCCAAGTCACCCTCTCACTGACGACCAACTCGCTGCCTCCCTTTTCGGGTTCCACTCGAGCATTGGTTTGTCTAGCGATGTCACTTGATAGTTTCCTCAGAGTATGGCCGATCCATCTCCATTTCTTCCTGCATATTTGTTTCACGATCGGTTCCTGGTTGGTTCACTCATCTGCAGAGATATCTGTTGCTGATCTTTTCTGACCAGTCATCTGATCTTGAGTATTGAACCAAGACAGCTGTTAATGGAGGTCTGAAGTTTGTTTGAGATGCTCTTTATGACGCGCTGGCCAAGTCTCTGATCCGTATAATGAGTAGCACTGACTTCACATTGGAGTTGAAGGAAATCCGGATCTTATTATTCACGATGAGTGCTGTTGACCTCCCTACACACTTGAGAGTAATGAAAGTTTGTCTTGCTTTTCCGATTCTGGCTTTGATATTCTCGTCAGTTCCGCCTGTAGTTGAAACAATGCTTCCCAGGTAGGTCAGTGAAGGAGGTTGTTTCTTTCAGGTTCCTCCCATTTATGCTGATTATTGTCTGTTGTTGTTGCTGCTGTTGCTGTTGGCCAGAAATCTTCATCATAACCTCTGTTTCATCCATGCTCACTTGAAGTCCTATCTTTGATGCTTCTTCTTCCAACTTGTTGCTTTTCACTTGCATATCTTCCAGTTTGTGGGAAATCAGACATATATCATCGACGAAATCCAAATCCTCCGTTCACGTACATTCAGGCAGTAACATAAAACTTTTATTTCTGTGGAATTTTTTGCCAAGAAGTTTCGAAGATTATTGTAATTATTTTCCTTTCAAACACTGAATCTGTGGATGTAATCTTGTTGATCGATAATGTCTTTAACTATCTCTCTGCCATTTTGGAACTGTCTAACACTAACTAATATCTATAATTGTATATACTGAGGGATTTACATGTTCAAGTTGGCTCAGGTCAGTATCATTTTAATTAACTGTGCTTAACTGTATTGTATGTTGTTGTATTGTATTGTTGTTGTCGCATTTTGCCCTTTTTACTGTAAATTATTTTCATTTTTCTGGTGTTGTTCTGATTGTTTTATTCCTTGTTTTCTTGGTTTTAAGGGGAGCAACCCACAAGGTCGCTTCTCTGTAAACTATATTTTAATGTAACAACCCCTCTTCTCAAGTGTGAGGCTAGCAGCTCCACCCTGTAAACAAAGTTGCTACAGAAACTTCAGCATGATGAATCTCCTTGCACAGGTTGGTAACTGAAGTTAAATTTAATATTACCTAACACGTTTACTGAATGGATCTGAGTGTATCTTCTTTTCCAGTAGAAATAATCAAGCTAATTTCCAAATTCTTGATAAGATTGAAAATTGGTGAGATTATTCAAAGCAAACTAGAATTTCATCCTTACACCATTACATCAGGATATGGAAAAGTAAAACCAATGATAGCTTTCTTTGAAGAGTATCTGAGATGATTAGAAATCATATCTTTCTTGTATAGCTATACGTTTACGTGTTTTATCATTTCTTTCTTATCAAAGATCAGCACATACCTAAGAATAATGTCGTGTAGAACTTTCGATTCGAATATTCGGCATAATTTGTTTTATATACCTGAGAAGATAAGTAACTGAGAAAAAAGCTAAGCGATTGCACTGCATACATTAACACATAATCACACAGTGGCGTGGCAGAGTGTTAAAATTCTAAGACCGATATAATGCCTTACACTTCATACAATTTATTTTGTAAATGGTAATAATTTTATCTTCTCTTGCTTCTGTTGGATGTTTCGATTTGCACAATATCGAATGAAGTGATTGTGCTGGCTGGCTGGTTGGCTGGCTTGTGTGCTATATCTGTTTCAAACGGTTTGAATATTCTAGCTGTTATTTCAGAGATATTTTATATATGTTCGGTAGGATGAATTTTCTTGCAGTCTTTGATATGATGATTTCTTGTTGGTATTGTGACTCGATTTTAAACACTTGTTAATGAAATTGTGAGGATACCCATTTTTTTTTGAAGCCAGTTAGTTGGTATTTTTCCTCCATTCTCTTCAACACTGGAGTGCTATGGTGTGTTTGAACTCTTTTAAACAATGTCTGACCAACAGTTTCTTTGGTGGGTAATCGGGTAATTACCACTACAGCTGAGTATTTGGTCTATGTGCGTTGATTTTACATATATTTGCCTTTCTAGATTTTATGTATTAGTTCTCTTCACTAAGACATCCAAGAATGGAATTTTCTTGTCTGATAAAAAGTAAATCACATGCTGACAAGTAAGTTCAAATTCCAAGTCAATAGAAAAAATGATCAATACAGATTTAAATCAACCAGCAGTCAGGAAGATGGTTGTCAGGAGACGCAATTGTATCATTCATCGAGAATTCAAATCAGTTCATTTTATACTAAAACGTACGCTGAAGATTTTGTCCAGATGGGGGACGACGGAAGCTTCGCAATTAAACCAATCAGCTCAAAAGACACCACTAATTCCAAAAGGATATTCTTTATTCATGAATCAGTCTTTTAGATTTTTAATGGTCATCTTAAATAAATAACAAGTATGTTTGTAGCGTGTATGTGTGTGACTTGAAGTTTTGACGGTGAGTAGAAATACTGAAGTGTAGTTAGTAATGTTTGAGATGATTACGGATCAAAAGCCCATAGATGAGATGTAAATGAACATAATTCAGTTCTAACTTGATATAAGAATAGAACTTGTGCACTATGGTAGAGTATAATTCCATTATAGATCAAACTAGTAGGTCAGGAGTAGTCAGATTGTCGGAACATAAGAATTTAGTGGCTAAGGTAAGAAGAGTGGTTGACCCCGAGAAGATGAGTAATTTAGAAAAAAGCTCAACGATTGTACTACATACATTAAGACACAACCACACAATAAAATGGGAGAGGGTTAAAATTCGAAGAAGTAATCTAGGTAGATGGAGAGAGACTGATTACTGATTCCGTGTTCATCGAGTCTACACAACATCATTCATACCAGAAATATAGAAAATACTACAACCAATCAAGTCAAGAGATGGAAAATAATGGAATTATGTTAACGAAGTTAGAAAGTTGTGTTAGTGCCCTGATATGATTATGAGCGGCAATAAATTGCTTTCGAAACGTGGTCATCAGTAAATATTACTGTATATCACAGTGAGACTTTATCAGAATAAATTTTATTCATAATGAAATCTTAACTTCACCTTAAGAGTTCGTCTATTACATATTGCTGAGGCTGGCTGTTGGGATCCACATCAAGAAACCTAACTTATGTATTCAAAAGTAGTTGGTTGGTTCAGACACTGTCCTTACCTTGGCTATCAAACAAGGTTCTAATGATGTTCAATTTTTTGTGGAAATTTCCTTAATTTTATTTGACATTCTATTTGCTATTACATTTTTATGCTTATTATAATTTATGCATCTCTTTGTGAACTGTAATTCCATAAATCAATATTATTTAAAAAAAACACAGCAATATTGTTATTGACGACTATTCCAAAATATCCTATGTATATCAACGTATATATAATTGTAGAGCCAGAAGAGGAAATTATCGAAAAGGATATTCTTTGCTCAATTATTTTGTTTTTTCTAGATGTCTAAATGAATATATGTCAAAAATTATAGGGTGAAAAAGGACAAACTGATTTAAACCTTTCTTAACTTCATCGTTTTGAGTTCTGAGTAGACCATAAGGCTTCAAGTTTTAAGCTGTGGTGGTATTGTTTTTACAAGTTGAGCAGGGTTTAGGAATACGTCAGTCGGGAATTGAATCCAGACAATTGTGAGTGGCTGGTGAGCAGCAGTCTGTTAATAAATCATTGACGTATAAACATTTTTTATTAGATAACATAATAAACCGAAAAATGAAATCACAATTGTTTACTTACTTCATGTATGTTTCTTCTAATCTCGATTTTTCCCTTTTTATGTGTAAAAGTTCTTTACGAAAATCTTGTAGAACAATTTTAAATGGACTCATTAACTCTGGATAATTTTGTGTAATGACATTTTCCAATTCACAAACACTACTGTATCTGGAAAGACAAAAACAAAAATCACTACAGATTGAGCATTTTAATTAATAAACAGTTGAGGCTGTAAGTTATCTCCAGAAACAATCAAGTAACATTACCGGCTCATCAATCTTACCATACAGGATTGAATGAAATTGTGGAACGCTAAGACCTTCCAAACATGAATGAGAGATATCTGTATTCATCATTTCTCTTTCGTGTATGCCTTTCTAAACACTTTTAGGCAATAATATAACACCAAACAACAAAATACTGTTTATTTTGATTACAGAAGCTTAGAACATAATTATTATTATTCCCTTGGGTTTCGAGTGGAACATAGGGCTTAAACAACACATTTCCACTTTGTTCTGTTTTCTGCTATCCTCTTCATTTGGGTCCACACACCCCCCTCTCCAACACACGATCTCCTGCATGTCACCCTCGCACCGAGCACCCACTAGTCGCCTGCTATTCGTATTCCATTAGAGCGATGGACTGCATTGGGCTCGATGTCATTTGGTGGCCTTCTCAACGTATGACTCACCTACCTCCATTTTCACCTACATATTTCTTGAGCAATCGGCCCTTGCTTGCTTGATTTGTTTCCAGACAGAAGTTCTTGTTGCTAATTCTTTCTGACCACCCGACCGATCATTTGATATTCATTATGGAGCCAGAGAAGGTGGTAGTTGTTGATAAAAGTCTGTAACAGGTTGTTGGAAACCCTTTTCGTGATATGACAACCAAATTTCTGACCTTTATAAAAGCACTGACTGACTTCACATTTGTGTTGAGTGAGTGCAGAAAATTTCCAAACTGGTTCCCGATTGATGAACTCAGCGACATCCTAATGAAGTGGGGATGAACTGGTTACTTCTTTGAATTTCGCTGTTGATAATTAAACATGCATTCCAACTGGATGTTTCGTTAATCCTATCCCCGATCTTTCAGTGTTTTATATTGCGGGGATTTTTCTCGTTAACTTTCTGTTTGCTTGATTTCTGAATTTTTAAAAAAACTGTCTTGCAACCTCTTTTACTTTTTCTTCATCTAAACTGTTCACATTTTCAAAGGTAACCTGATAATGACAAATTCCTCAAAAAGTATTGATATCAAAGAAGAGATATCACAATAAACGAAGTCCCCATTGTGTTCATGAGGACAATAAAAAAGAAGCCAACTGCTTTGCTGAATATTATTTATTTAAATACAGCTACGGAAACTGGAATAGAAATAATGAAGGCCAGGTAAACAAAACTCACTCTTGAAGGAAATAACACTGAAATATTGCTCACATATGAAGAGAAAGCCAAAAGATAGAAGTACTTTTGAATTGATTTACGATGCCGAAAAGGAGGAAAGTAACTTTAGGCCTGAAAAAGTAAAGTTATGCTCATGACCTTCTCCGGAGTTTAGGGAATCGTTCATATTAGAGGAAAGTTAAAAGTTGAAACCAGTCTGCAAAATGGTACGCCAAAGAAAGACAAAAAATTTTCTGGCTTCAGCTGTAATTCTTTCAAAGAGGTCATTTACGAATGGTTTCATAACTGACATTGCTTTGAAAGAAATACGAGGGTCGGGATGCACTTGATGGAGAACTCTGTAGATGTAGACTGCATAGCTCTCCTTCCTCCTAAGCTTCTTCTTCTTCTTGTCAACCTTTGGCACCTTCATCTTGGAGGCCTTCTTCTCAGCTTTTCCGGACACAACGACTTTTGGTGGCATCCTGAGTAGTGAATGCTTAAATATTTAGTTGGAATCGCAGCTCAGGACACAAACTGGCAGAAGAAGCGGTAAACATAGGACATCAAGTGAACATCGAGAAGACAGAGGTGATGAAAATAATCAAATGACAACAAAAAGCACCAATCGCTAACAATAGAAGAAATTTGAAAGAGGTAACTTCCTTCAATTATCTTATTATCGTTTCAACTACAGGCAGCAGCACATATATAAGAGTGGGAAAAGTAAGACAGACCCTCATCACCCTGAAATCAGCTTGAAAATCTTCTGCACTCAGAATAAAAAACAAAATTCGAACTTTCAACACTGATTTTCGATAAATCAGTGCTTCTATCTGGCTCAAAAACTTGGCACGTCACTCACAGCATCCCCAACAGGTTGATTTAGACTTTATCAACAGCCGCCTTCGCTGACTGTATACTGAAGATCAGATGGTCAGAAAGAATTAGAAACAAGAATTTCTGGAGACGAACAAATGGAGAACCCATTGGTCAATAAATATTCCGGAAGAAACGGAGATGGACTAGACACATTGAGGAGAACGTCGAATGAAGTCGTCGTGCCTCAGGCTGGCACTTGAGTGGAACCTCAATGGAAAACGCTGAGTTGAGCGTCCGAGGGTGATGTGGAGGAGATGATAGCTTGTAGGTAATCGTGGGGTCAGCAGAGAACAGGACAAAATGGAGATGTTCTGTTGAAGCCATATTTTCCGCTCGGAACCTAAGGGAATAATAATAATGACATCACGGTGGACAGGATAAACTTAAAAGACAATCCAACTAATAGGTACTTGCGATATAATACTTAACTGTCCATAATTTGTGGATGGTGACTAGCAGTGGAATCCAGGATGCGCATTTCGTCCTACTTGGGACTCGTCCGCAAGCTGGATGTACCTGTATTACTCAGTGAGTGATGATGTTCCCACTGAAGCTCGAACCCAGTGCCCATAGTTCCAAACGCCAAAGCGTTATCCACAAGACCATCTGAGCCACTTGAGCCACCTCTTGTGCAACGGGTCATATTAATTTAATTAAATTTTTAGATTTTCGCGTCAATTGATTGGAATGAAGTGCTTGGTTTCAGGTTGACATGTCGGCTTCTTGTGCAGATGCTTCGACGATGTCCAGGCATTTAATCAGACTGTAATTGGTGGATGGTGACTAGCAGTGGAATCCAAGGTACGCATTTCGTCCTATTTGGGACTCGCCAGCTGGATGTACCTGCATTTCCCAGCAACCGAGCACTTCAGTTCAATCAATCGACGGGAAAATCTAAAAATTCAATTAAACTTAACTCTTTAGCTTTAAAAAGTAGGATTTAAAAGGAATCGGAAGTGAAACGACCATTGTTTCCACACACTCATTGCAGAAAATGAGGCACAACTGAACTCATGGAAAGCATGCTTATATCATGATACACCTAAATACTCATTTAAAAATAAAATCTAGATGCTTAAATAAGATATTAAATAACCAACGTAATTACATGTAACCTGTTCAGCGCAGTTTCGTATACCTTTTATAAAGCAATATATAAAATTACTACTCATCTAAAGATATTCCTTCTCCTCTCATTCTTTTAAGTTTAAATGTCAACTGGTAATAAATGCTTAGCATTAGAATGGCTTTTATGCATTATTATTAATATTATTACGAATTGCTATGCCTCCTTCTACTTACTCTTTCTTAACATTGAACACGTGACAGTAATGAATTCCACTATCTGTCGTTAACAATTTCAACTATAGTAAAATCATGATTATATGCAATATTTGCTGTATTTAATGGAATGCCGCACTAGTTAGTTATAAGGAGTACAGCATACACTCTGTATTCTAGAAAAAAACAAAATAACTTTTCTCTAACGCATATTGCTGTTTTTAATGTTATTAATGTTGACTATTTGTGTGCCATATAGGCACCTAATTTATCATTAAGTGAATTATTGACTTTTATACACACACACTGATGCGCCGATAAAAATAATTCAGTGGTATATATATTTCCTCGGCTAAGATGAAGGGTTTTGATCTTTTACTTTTTCAAGTGCTTTGAGTTGAAAGGCTTAATATCTTACTCCATGCATCATTATAAGCACTCCATTTAGTAAGTAGTAAGGTCTTAAGAATTCGTAAATGAGTAAAGAGATTTCTACCCGCATAAGTTTCACTACATTTTGACAATACTAGAGGCTTATTCATAATGCGTGTACTTACAGTCTTTTCGAAAGGTCCTATGACCTGATATCTGACCTTTTAAACAACAGTGGGAATTTATGACTAGTAGGGTTGAAGATGAGGCAGTAACTCATCGAAGAAGACACTGCTGAGTGGTCCCATTATGTCATGAATTGGTAGAAGTTGGAATTCATACACTGGCCATTGGATTGGTGGGTCCCAATGGCTTAATGGTGTACTAGCTCACTGGCCTTGTAGCCCAGAAGGTCCTGGGTTCCAACCTCGGTAGGCGCGTACTGTGAAGAGTCCCAAACTGGGATGAAATGACTGTCTGGCAGTACTCCTTGCAGGTTTTCCAATGGTTCTCTAATTGATTTCAGTTCATGATGAAATCTTCCGACCAATCAAATTAAATCACTACAAAATCCAATACTTGAGAATAGTCATTTAGTCAACATTAAGAGAAGAGATATCAGTGGAAGGCAACCATATGAGGTTATTGAATCAATTAGCATGAATATGGGTGAATGAAGTAACAACGAAGCATTTGAAGACAACTGGTCACAGTTGATTTCAACCTGTGTAGGAATTCTGAGGGTTGATTTCACTAAGTAGTCAGCAATGCTGATGATATGTTGGAAAAGTTGGAACTTTTGAGATCAAGTTATTTAGCCAATATAGCTTATCGACAGATAAATCAGGGTATTGTCCTTGCGTAAGATATGCTCTTTATTAATCGGCCAGTTAATTTTTCGCTGTCCTTTGCTTCTTAATTTCTGTGTGGACAGGATGACTTAATTAAATAAATCCATCTCTTTTACATAGATAGAAACAAAAGTACCACCAAACATTTGAGTGTCTTACTTATTATGTTATTTTATTCCTTCTTGTGTCCTGAGTAGATCATAGGGTTTCAGGCTCGAGCTCTGAAGTCTTAGTAACAATGTTGTTTACTTCTTACGGGTTGAGAATACAAGCCTCACATTCAGTCTTCCCTATTTACCGGACTTACTGCCAACTAGGCGAGGTGTAAGAGTTTGTCAGCCGGGGATCGAACCCCATAATACATGTATGGTTGGAGAGCATTCTACCACTGAACAATTAATGCCCTACTCACTGTGAATCAATATAGAGGTGACTAAACAAAAAGAAATCTAATATATAGCACTTTTTACTATAGAGTATGCTACTCTGGATCCCTCCACTATTTCCTCGTTGAAACCTAAGTTCTTTCCACTTATAAAACTAATTGTGTGTAAACTGTTGGTGTTATTGGTGACATTAAATTAGGGTGGTAATCCGTTTTAAGTACTTACTGATTAAACAACTATTACGAAATGTTATCGATTTATCTATTTGCATTCGATTTTGTCCTGCTTGAAAACGTTTAGATTACCTGATCACCTGATATTATTAGTATATCAGATGACTAGTTTAATGTTTCAATCTAAAAGAAATTAAACTGATTCATCACAATTAAAGAAAAATTCGTTTACTGATATTGTTTATTGATTATGTGCTTTGGTGCTCTGTATTTAACTGTCCAACTGTAGGTTATTTACTCAAGTGAAATTTAATCTGAAGTCTATTTAAAAACTTTCATAAACCAAATATGAAGTGAAGTTAGTGATAGGAACACAAGAAATAGATCGATAGCTAATAATTTAACAATGCAAGCCACATCATAAAAGAACAGTCATAAAAACTAATTTAATTATCCCTTACATACTCATTAAATGATTAGAGAAATCAAGAGTTTTACAACGCCAATATGAAATGCTAATCATAATTTGGTTATCAGTTTAAAGACATGTATGAGGACAAATGTGTTTGCTGGGATAAATAAATATGTCCTAAAGATACAAGATATTTATGAATGCTACTGGTTGGATAACGTAACAATCAGTTTTGTTGACATAAATGCCTTTCAACCCTTCTTAGTATCTTTTGAAATACTTAACTAAGCGCCCTGTTATACGTATAGCCATATATCTAATGTAATCCACACATTAAAACACGTCTAGAAGAAATATGTTTCCCTCATATAGTGCTGCATAACATGCACCGATTAGTCTGAGTACTTTCTTAAAATACAAATAAATGATTTGTTTAAGGTTAGCTTTGTCAGACTGTAGATAACTAACCAACTACAATTAGAACTAATCACTATCAACGGGGGAAATTTGAAAGAGGTTACTTCCTTCAATTATCTAGGAGGAATCGTTTCAACTACAGGCGACAGCACAAATATGAATGTCGCACACAGAAAGGGGAAGGCAAGACAGGCATTCATCACTCTGAAATCATCTTAAAAATCTTCTGCACTCATTCAGCATAAGAAATAAAGTTCGCAATTTCAACACTAATGTTAAGTTAGTCGGCTCTTCTGTATAGATCAGATATATTCGGCGTGTCTCGAAACGCATTTCCAGCATGCTGCTTCAAACTTATATGAATAGCTGCCCTTACTAGCCCAATATTGAGCCTCAAATGGACAGAAAAGATTAGAAACGAACCAATCAAGAACCCATTGGTGAACAGTTTGTGAAGACGGAAATGAAGTTAGTTCTATTGGACACATACTGAGGTAACCACTGAGTGGAACCTGAAAGGGAAACGATGAGTTGCGTGTGACTCCAAAGGTGACATGGAGGAAATCATGCGAGGCGGAGATGGAAGACTATGAGCAGTCATGAGGACAGCTTAAAAGGACCTCGGAAAACAGGACAAAATGGAGATGTTCTGTTGAGGGCTCATGTTCCTCTCGGAACAGAAGGGAATAATAGAATAATAAAAAAAAATGCCAAACTGCATAAAAATACTCACATTCTGTACATTAATTGGTCACTAGGGTGTAACTAGTGTTATATGGCTAGTCCTTAGCGTTAGTGCTGATTAGATCCCACCAGTCGATTTTACAATGTTATCACCAGGCGAGGGGATTCATTATCACAGTATACTTTGAATTCACGTTAGGTGATCGAAGGCTTCTGACAGGAAGCCAGAAAACCATCGGATAACTTTTCTTCGCTAAATTTTATTGTATTTTGCTATGTCTAAACCTACTTTGTACCACAAGCGGTAACTTACTAATTTCAGTAAAAATATTTTTTTCCTTTGCGTTCACTGGTGAACATAGGGGCTCAGGCTCGAAGTTTGAATTTCCAGTAGCAGTGTAGTTGTTTTCTTTGCTGGGTGTGGTCGATAACCTCACACCCAACTCTGCATCTTTACCTGGCTAAATACCAGCTAGAAGAGGTGTAGGAGTGCATTGGCCGAGAATTGAACCCCGGTTCACGTAAATGGTTAGCGAGCATTCTACCGATAAAAGACCAATGCACGACAGCTTGTTAGATTTTTAAAAATCCCACTTTTATTTCAGTAAATAATTACTGAAAGTAACTTCCCTCTCATTTTTACTAGCACTGAATATTTCTTCATCCCCTGTGTATGTCGATTTATTCCACATGGACAGTTAACATTTTAACTTATTTGTATATTGACTCAATTACTCAATGAATATTGAATATTTAACAAGGTTGGGTGTAGTTTTTTAGTTTAACTTAAATAATCAACAACTGATCTCACTTTACACAGTCAACATTTCTTTTGCCTTTAACAGATTGATTACTTTTAAGAATATCAAAGCATATCCATTTACAATTACGGTTCGATTATCATTTGGTTTTGGGTCATTTTAAATCTCTATAAACCCTCGTGTTTGTTGGTTATTTAGTTAGTATGCGGGAGAAAAAGGTGTGATGAAAGCACCCATGACAAATTTGTCATTTGACTATGACCCAGTGTAACAGTAATGCAAAGATTTACTCGGAATTACCAATAAGAATTATTCCAACAGTGCTTTTCGACTGTAAAAATGGAAGTTTTACCCATCAGTTAGTATGAGATTTTGCTCCTAATTTACTGTTTACATAAAACAGTAAGAGGAGAAGTAATCTTTTTTGACGTTTACAGTAATAATAATAATAATGGCAGTAATATTATAAATGTAAAAATCAATTATAAATTAATAGCATTACTCCCAACAATAATAATAATGACAGGAAGGATAAAAAGAATCATTTTATCACTGTTCCTAAGTAGAAGATATGAAATGACTGCAGATTTCTGACCAGTGGTGGCTTTTTCCAAATAACTGATATTACTCAGAACCATATCCAGTTGGCGTTGAGGTTACACATACAACATTCGTTAAGAAAGTTAACACTAGCTAAATTAATTGAGCCATGTGCTATGCATTCTAACCCAGAATGTCCCTGAGTGAACAGGGTTGGTCGACATAGGATTTTGTTGGAAAGAGTTCAGGAGGTGTCAAACTGACAAGTCGATGTCATCTTTGAATCCTTCGACATTTGGTCTGAATCAGTGGTTTCCCAGACAAAGACCTTTCATGACGTGTAGCAAAAGAGTTCACAATGGTAAACCCAAACACACTCTTTATCATTTCATATGTTCACTATATATATATATATATATATATATATATATATATATATATATATATATATATATAATTATTGTTGTTCCCTTGGGTTCCGAATGGAAAACAGGGCTTCAACAACACATCTCCACTTTGTCCTATTTTCTGCTGTCCTCTTTAGCCTGGCTCACAACTGCCCATAATCCCTCATTTCTCGCTCTCAAACGACCCACACGTCGTTCCCATTCGGATTCCACTCGAGCGCCTATTCGGCGATCGATGTTATTCTACGGTTTGCTCAGCGTATGCCTAATCCATCTCCATTTTCTCTTAAGTATTTGTTGAACGATAGGATCTTGATTAGTTTGTTTCCATAGTTTCTTGTTGCTGATTCTTCCAGGCTATTTGATATTCAATATAGAGACAGCGAAGGTGGCAGGTGTCGATAAAAGTCTGCAACAGGCTGCTGGAAATGCTTTTCGTGACGTGTTCGCCAAGTTTCTGACCCATACAAAGGAAATGCCTTGACATTGGTGTCGGAAATCTGAATCTTGTTCTTGCTCTAAGTGCAAAGGATTTCGAAAATAGTTTCAAAGAGACGAATATTTGTCTTGTCTTTCCAATCCTGGCTAGTTTTAGCATCCTCATCCGTACCGACTGACTATAGTTGAAATAATGTTGCCTAGTCAGATAAATGAAGGGAATGGCCTCTTTCGAGTTTCTTCCGTTGATGGTGATTGGAGCTGGTTGTTTTTTTCTGTTGCTGTTGGTGGTGGTCGGTTATCTTCATCACCTTTGTCTTCTCTGGATTCACTTGAAGTCTTCTCAATCCACACAGTCTGACGCACAGTTCAGTCCACTACAACTAGAAATACCACCAATGATAACAGGCAGCTTTGTCTTACATCTGTATTCAATTCCCATTGTGGATCACTACCATATAGCTGTTGAATGTGGTTGATACAGATTTGGGGCACGCCACAGTGTTAAAGTAATTTCCAAACTACTTCGCGATCAAGGCTATCGCAAGCCTTTACGAAGTCGGTGAAGTGGAGGTAGACATTTAACTACCATTCTATGCTTTGTTCAATGATGATGTGTATAGGTGGAATTTGATCAGCACATGATTTGCCTTTTCTGAATCCAACTTGTTCCGGACTGAGTTCTTTTTATTTATTTTATTTACTATTTCTAAATGCTGCAACCTGATCTTATATACCTCTATGCATAATTCCATGCTAATCTTCTAGTTTGAACTTTGCGAAGCAAAACACCAGTGTGAAACTTCTCCAAAAACGTCAATTATCAGCAGTTCTTCTGGTTATATAACTAGAAGATTCCATTTCATAAGTACACTGAGGAAGATTAAATACCATTGCAAATTTATTACTCAGGCTATATGCCTGTTGTTTTATGCACATTTCGGTTCTCAGTCACAAAAGTGAATGACAGCTTGCTAACACATCATTATCGTTAGTTAACTTAGTCAACTTAGATATAAGAATAAAACTTGTGCATTGTGGTAGAGTGTAATTCCATTATGGGTAAATTTTGTTTTGAGAAAGTCTCACAGTCTAACAAAAATATGTGTCAAGCAATCCAAGTCACAAGTATTCTTTACACTGCCATAGTAATAGTATGAAATTTCTTGACAGATGTGTCCTGAGGACATGCACTAGACAAAAAAAACAGCTTGTAGTATGGCTTTTCTAAAAAAAATAGTAATGCATGAGAACTGAGGTGAGTCGGCTCATTATGAGAAGAAAATTCATAGGTACTTCATTTTTACAACGATATACTTCCTTGTTTGTCTCTATGTGTGCACACATGCGGAAATGCGTATTCATATTTAAAAATCTATGCAAACACTTGGGTTTGGTAGTACATTGAAAAAAGAGAAAGTGGAGGGTGAAATAAAACACACATCTTTGATGTTAGTTATGAGGCAATAGTTTGAGTTGGAAGGGAAAATTAGGTCACAAAAGGATTCAAACCAGTGACACTCTGTGTCTTGTAGATTGATGTATGAAATCCAGTTATCTACTATGCTTTAATTTTCCTGTAAAAACACAGTGGCCTAATAATCACAAATGAGTAGTACCATCATTCTTACTTAATATCACATAAATATATTGATAGATGTAACTCTGGTCCCAAAGACTGACTAACCACCAGGTAAACATCTTATTGATATAAAGTACTCAGATGATGTCATCCTTTTAGGTGAAGACGCTAACAAAATTAAGATTGGTTACAGGGTTTCATGGTGAGATGACATTGGTTGGAGAATCATTGGAAAACCTGCAGGGAGTACTGCCAGACAGTTGTATCGTCCTAGTTTGGGACTCTTCACAGGACACACCCACCACCAGGTTTCGAACCCAGGACCCTCTGGTTACAAGGCGAGCTCGTAGACCATTAATCCACTGGTACCCACCGATCCAATGGCCAGTGCATGAATTCAAACTGCTTCCAATTTATGACATAGTACGACCACTAGCCAATGTCTTCTTCGATGAGTCACCGCCTCACCTTCAACCTGCTGCACCCTACTGGTCAAGACTCCCCACTAGAAGCCCAGGTAACTGCCTGAGTAGAGGCAGTCACTAGTGAGCATCAGATTAATTTTCAAGTATTCGTTTTTCGGGATTCAGTTTGATTGGTTGGAGGGTTTCAACATGAGCTGACATCGGTTAGAGAACCATTGGAAAACCTGCAGAGGGTACTGGAAAGCCGTTTCTCCCTAGTTTGGGACTTAACCTAATAGTCTACAAGCTCGCTGATCTTGGAACTAGAAGGCCGTGGGTTCGAACCCTGGTGGCGGGTGCGCGCTGATGAAGCGTCTCAAACTTGGGCGTAGCAAACAGCTGACCAGTACTCCCTAGTGGTTTTCCAATGGTTCTCTAATCGATGTCAGCTCATCATGAAATCTTGTAATTAACCAATCAAACTCCCTACAAACCAATACTTTAAAAAAATTAGGATTCTTCTTAGAAACCTTGAAAACATTTATCCAAGTATCTTTGGTATTAGGCAGTTCCTTCTGTCCCACTTTACGACTGTTAGGCAAGACTGCTCCGAAACAAATATGAGATAGATTGTAGTCTTTAGTGATTGATATCTTCAGTCACTTGTTCGCACTACACAGAGCAATACCAGAAATAACAATTAGGTTAAGCATGGTGTTAGGTATGAAGGGGAATTCAGTCGATGCTGTCCTTCAGCATGAAGTAATCAAGCTTTTTTGCAATTACAGTCATCTACTTGTCTTCGGTGAGGCATGAGTCTGACAAGAAGGAGCAGAAATGCAGCGTCACGTCTATTGATAAAGACCCAATGACTGCCTACCTGGCTATTGTGAATAGAGGACATGAAAAGGCTAGCTGTCTTTGATCATAGGTGCCTGCGTTCTATCTGCCGTGTGAAGTGGTATAATAAGGTGAGCAATATTGAGGTTAGGCCTCAGTCGAGTACTAGGTAAGGAGGGGAAATCAGTGGACGAGGCTGTGAACCTACATCGACTGAGACGATTAGGTCATGTGTTACGTATGCCTAGTCATCGCCATCCTCGACAATGAGCAGTGTTAGCTGACATAGGGTCAGGTTGGAAAAGAGCTAGTGGCGGTCAAACCAAAACATCGTTTCATCAGTCAATGAAATCCACAACAGTTAGTTTAAGGCAAGTTGTTGGGGTCCTCGGGACGGTAAACACAAATGGCTGGAGACAATCGGTGATATGGCTCAAAATCGTTCTCAGTGACCCAGATCCATCCACTCCTTATGACTTATGATTTCCAATGAAACTATATTGTTCTTTGTTATTACTCTTCCTTTTGTCTCATATTCCTGTCTACTGTCTCTATTGTGCATTTCTACTTTCTTCTCTTGCTTTGTGTGCTACATGGAGTGTAGCGACTTGAACTTGAACTGTCGCTCATCGGTGCAAAGTTCTATGTTGAAAATAGATAGACAGACAGACAGACAGATATTGATTGCCTAATCGCCTTTCCAACTATTCTATAATAACAATTTGTTATCAGTTCAATATTTAAATTATCTCAGTTAGATTTGAATAACTATTTAATGACTGTTAAAGAAAATTTTCATAACATAAGTATTGAAGAATAGATATTCTGTATAATAGAAAAGATTTGTAACTCAGGTGGATAATCTGCAATTAATAGTGTTCTCTGAGCTGATTGGTTTAGTTGCGGAGCTTTCGTCGTCTTTCTGGATGACATCTTCAGTGCAGTATTTAGGATAGAGTAAAATGACTTAAATTTCTTCATGAGTGATATAATTGCGTCTCCCGGTAACCATCTTTACATGTGTATTGACCATTTTCTATCGGCTTGGATTTTAAACTTCTGGTCATCTGATTTACTTTTTATTAGTTGGTATATTTCATCTATATTAACGTGTTTATTAATTGCATTTTCGTTTGAGTACCAGGCTTCTAGGAATTCCCTGGCACATTTGGTGTTTCCTCTGTCTAAGATTTCGACATTATGCCAATCAAACTGATGTCCATAATCGTCTGTATGCATTGATACTAAAGAATTTATATGTCTTTTCAATCAATAGAAAACGGTCAATACATATCTAAAGATGGTTACCGGGAGACGCAATTATAACACTCATGAAGAAACTTAAATCATTTTACTTTATCCTAAATACTGCGCTGAAGATGTCATCCAGAAAGACGACGGAAGCTCCGCAACTAAACCAATCAGCTCAGAGAACACTATTAATTGCAGATATTCTTTATAATAATATAAATTGCCTAAGAACTTGTGCGCATACTGCTTTTTGTCCATGAGTAATGATCAATAAGTCATACTATCAAGCAACAGTTATCGATAACTAAATAAGAATTAATCAAGTTTAGTTTTATCGATCGAATAACCAATCAGTTGTACTGCAATGATACAATTAATATGACAATCATATTGGATGAATATAGAATTTATTTATTTATTTATTAATACTCTATTTGTACTTATTATACAGTCAAAAGGTTAACTGACAACAATATTGAAGCTTTCAAGTAATATGTCTTAGAATAAATTGCTTGTTTAACTAAAGACAATATACTTCTGTTCATTGTAATAAAAATATCAATAAATTTTCAACCTGGTATATGATAATTAGTCATTTTGTTCAAATTACAACTCTTTCGCTTAGAACAGGAGTGTTAAAATTTCAATAATGGCGGTAAATTATAATATAATGACTAAAATTATCATAAATATAAATTACTGATTCGTTGATTGGGCCATTATAATATTGTAGTGCACCTTGAATGTTTGAACTTTTGTTTTAACGCATTCATGTGATATGAAGCCGTGCTTTCACTGTGCTTCTGGCGTGACTGCTCGCACGTGGCTTGCTCCATTGTTGTGCTATCACTAAAGTGCACTCTTGAGCTTGCTACCCCCAACCACTTAACAGATAAGTTGTACAGTATTCATATTTATTAAATTTGACATTTAATCGGTGGTAAAAATATAATTCTCACACTACCCAGTCACAAGTCTTTTTACTTCGAGTTCGTTTATCGGTACTTACACGTTAGATAGCGTACTGGTCACGGTTACCCGAGGAAACCAAGTTTAGCAGGTCATGACACTAAGGACTATCTAGAAATTGACATCGGCACTTACAGTATCATGAGTCTACTCCTTAGTTCGGTGTAGACTGGATTTTATCAGTAACATTCGCAATATGGCCGCCGCGCTAAGTGGTTCGCCGTCATGGTGCACTCTGAATTGCTGTTAGACGGTTGAAGGCAATCGGCCACAGGAAGACTTCAACCTAGATTTCGTGCCTGTTGGCACTCGTCAACAAGAAGTATTTGCACTCTTGAAGAAACTCGTCTCTCTTCGAGGATTCAAAGACGGGTCACTCAGTGCTGCTTGCATTCAGAGAGATTACCACTGAGCTATTCGGACTCACAATTTACCTCCTGTGGGACAGTAACGGCCACATTGTAAACTTGACTTGTAGAATTCAGCCTGCACCAAACGAATTATCACACGCATGACAGTGGTTTCAACCTAGTATCCAGTTAAAGCATCCATTACATTCCTGCAAGAGGTCAACCGCAAGCCCGAACCGTTCAGTGTTAACATCTCAAACTTCAGCACTGAGCAACTTAGGTTTGAATCTTAGGAGAGACATGAGTTCCTTGAAGATTTCAGACACCACTAGTAGACGAGTGCCAACAAGCAGGAAACCTAGGTCCAAGGCTTCCTGCTGCTTACCTCCAATCAGCTAACAATACATCAGTGATCACAATTTTAAATCTAACTTTAATTACTCCGAGTATAGGAACGACCATAGTATTTGCTACTGGCTTTTCAGTGAATGACAGAGCGGAAGATGTAATTATAGACTACTCAATCGCAAGTCTGAGCTTTTTTTCAGTTAGCAGTGTAGGCTTAGCAATAGCAATCATGCTAAATATTTTAACGACTCTATATGATTATAATAATAATAATAACTGAGACTTTATAACACTAACGAAGTGTCTGAATATTTAAGTATACGGGTTGCTAAAACGGTTGTTTTCATCACACACACACACAAACCTTGTGGCTAGTTTTACATTTAAGTGTTCGTTACACTTATTATCTTCTTCAGTAACACAATCTTGGTAATCAATACTGTAAGTAAACCTCATAATTTATTCAGACTGTAAGCAGCGGCTGATGAGAAGCCAATGAAATAAATGATGGTACCATACTATTCTGAACAAACCACTGTTGTTTTTGCTTTATTCAAATTCATCAAGGGGAATAAATGCATGAAGTATTCTCCTTCTCTTACTGTTCTGAACAATATTGTTGTCTCCAAGTGCTTTTACATTTTTAATTTTTGATGGTAATCATTTCTGAGTGATGTTCATCGTTTATTGTTTTCAGATTGCGTAATTTGTCATTTTGTTTGATCTGTGAATGTATATGTTTTCTTACCGACTGATATGACTAATTGACCTTTATAGGCTATTATCTGACCTTTTATAACGCCAAATAACTGTATCGCTATGAAAATGAAATTACGAAAAGCATACTATTTTCTGATTTATACCTTTTTGGGTGATACGTGGAGTTGTAAGAAGCGAACAAGTCATCTTTACCTTCCAGCCCAGTACTCTATCGATTCAAGATTTCATTCTACTTTCAAACATCACACTATGACAGCTTCATTCTGTGTTTCAGTGGGCAAATTTTTTATACAGGAACAATCTTTCGGTACAACAAATTATGATAAGTATCTATCAACAGATATGGAGAAAGTGTCAGGCAATGATACTTAAAAAATTAAATTACCAACACAACATTTTTTCAAGTATTGGTTTTGTAAGGATTTTGTTTGATTGATTAGAGGATTTCATCATGAGCTGATATCAGTTAGAAAATGAGTGGAAAACCTGAAGAGAGTACTGGACGGCTGTTTCCTACATCCTGGTTTGGGACTCTTCACCAGTACGCACCCACCGCCAGGGCTCGAACCCACGACCTTCTGGTTACACGGCCGGTGAGCTCGTAGACCAATAAGCCACTGAGACCCAATCCAGTGACCAGTGCATGAATTCAAACTTCTGCCAATGATATAGCGTGACCACTTCTCCCACCTTCAGTCTACTGCACCCTGCTGGTCAAGGCCCTCCACTAGAAGCTCAGGTAACTACCTGAATAGGGCCAGTTGCTCCAATCAGTCGGATGAAATTCCCTACAAAACGAATACTTGAAAATTAATCTGATGCTCACTAGTGGCTTGCCCTATTCAGGTTGGTTGTTACCTGGGCTTCTAGTGGGAAGCCGTGACCTGTAGGGTGCAGCAGGTTCAAGGTGAGATGGCAACTGATCGAAGAAGAAATTTCGAAGGGGTCACCTTATGTCATGAATTGGCAGAAGTTTGAATTCATAGACTGGCCATTGGATCGGGTCTCAGTGGCTTATTGGTCTACAAGCTCACTGCCCGTGTAACCAGAAGGTCGTGGGTTCAAACCCTGGGGGTGGGTGCGTACTGATGAAGAGTCCCTCACTAGGACGTAGGAAACAGCTGTTGAATACTTCGTGCATGTTTTGCAGTTTTCCTCTAAGTGATGGCAACTCATGATGAAATCCTCCAACAAAACTGCTTTTTTTAATTTTGACATTTTAAACTGTACTCATATGATGATAAACTAACGAGTTAAATGTAGGTTAATGTTAGTTAGTCTTTAAGACTGTTATTGTTACACCTTTCACTAAACACTCATCATCAGAGAACAAGAATTGTGTCAAGTGAATAAGTAATATATACACACAACCACTAGATAGCTAAGTTCATTATTTGCTGACAGCTTGTAGGGTACAGTGATCATTTTCTGATAGGCAACTGACATCCAGTTAACCTAAACAAAATACTTTCCTAAATTGAACAATATAAGTGTCTAGCCTTCACTATCCTTCTAGACAAGGTCACTAACAATATGCCATGGAAATATCTCAGCTTCTCAGGTTGTTATAACAGCGTATATGTTCTGGCTCTCAGGGTAATGCATTACTAGGAATTTCATTTAGAAGGATAATCAGTCCTCTTTTATTGAGCAAACTATCTCAGAGGATGGGGTGCTACCTAAATTATCCCAGTAACTTCAAGTAAATATAACTGATGTTTAAAAGTATATTACACAAGCAGTAGCACAAAATCCAACGTCTTTAGTATATATATAATTAATACTAATTAAGAACATACCTTGGCGTTCTCATGATAGGTGTTGTAGTGAAAACTTCAGATCCGTCTGGATTAATTTCTGTTTTAGGCAACCATTGGTCATTTCCATCACTTGGTATATTCAATTCAGACGGAACCAGTGAACATCTTTGTTTTCTTCTTTCCAAGATAACTGTTTCTTTATTAAACAAAAGGGAGAGAGAGAAAAAAACATAAGTTTATCGATTAATTTAGAGAACCATTGGAAAACCTGCAAGAAGTGCTGGACAGCTGTTTCGTCCTAGTTTTTGGACTCTTCAGCTGCAGGTTTTCCAGTGGTTCTCTAACTGATGTCAGCTTACGATGAAATCCTTCATGCAATCAAACACAAAATCCCTACAAATCCAATACTTGAAAATTTATCAATTTAATTTAATTTTTTTTTAATGATCCTACTTTGTCTACTTTGTGATGTTGACACAACTGTTGTTTGTTGTTGATTATCACTTGTCCTGATAGTTGCATTAAATCCATCTTCTGAAATTCCTTCTTCTCTAAAGTCAGTAATAGATTTCTCATGACCAACATTTTCAAGTTGTTGATTCGACGCCTCCCATATACGTAATTCTTGTAATATATCCGAAATTTTAACTAATCCATCTTTATCTCTATCAAGTTCATTGAATAGAGTTAATGATAACTCACTAGATAAATCGATTGTTGAATGTGAGCATAGCTTTATCCATTCAGTTTTATTTAAATCACCAGAATCTTCAAAATCATAACTTTGTAAAAGTTTTTTAAGATTTTCAACTGTCATATCTGTTATAATATTCCCAATCAATATTAAAGTCTTGATTCAATGTTGCTTTTATGGCAGAAATCATACAACATTAAGACAGAATATTGCGAAACAATTGGAGAAGTTATGATAATCCACTACAACTACAAAATGCAGTCATCGTCATCATCATTGTGATTTTATTTGATTTGGCACAGTCATTGATTCTGTGTATCTCTCACAAACTCGACATACATACCCCCTGTTTCTTCTCCGCCTCATTACTATTTTCTTATGTCGTAGTAGTAATAGTATTAATCATAGCACCAAATATGTACGCAAAAGAAAATGGCAAACCTAATGCATAACTACACACAAAATCAAGGTCATCTGATAATTCTACGCATACAAACAAACTATTACTCAAATCTGATTGGTTAATGACATATATATGTGTGATTAGTTAATGACATGACAAAGTGTGATTTTTGATATTCTCAAGTCATTATCAGCAAATAATTATTGCAGCTAATGAAGAAAAGAAAAATGACCAATTGAAATATTGAATATAGAATTAAATAATTAATCATATAATCGAAAATGAAGTCACTTTGTTGCACTGTATCATGGCGACTTAATGAAATCAAATAAAAACAATCGCATAAGGTAATGTACTCTGTCAAATAGTAAGTGAATATATTTTTAAAAACTAAGTTTTCACTTGTGCTAAGCTGTTGTATTTTCCGTGTTTAAATAAATATTCTAGGCTGGAGGTGTGTTAAGAGTTCTATGCAAAAGCTCTTTTGTCTCTACATGTTTCAGTTTCTTCGAGTTGAATGGAAGGAATTAGAGAAATTGTAACGAAGTGAACATCATGAACCTGAATACTAGTTAATCTCATCATCTGAAGGAGAAAAAAATACGCAACATACCTGAATGTCAGTGTTTTATTAATGATCTGAACAACAGCTCTGTTCCATGTTCTTCAAAGGGTGTATTACCATTTTAAAAAATATCTCATAGTTTAGTAAATATTATTTAAACAAATATAGATAGGATTTAATTGATAGATGGTGACTAGCAGTGGAATCCAGGATGCACATTTCGTCCTATTTAGGACTCGTCATCTGGATGCACCTGCATTTCTCAGTGAGTGATGATGTTCCCACTGCCGAAACTCGAACCCAGTGCCCATAATTTCAAACGCCAAAACGTTATCCACTAGACCACTTCAGCACAAGTTCTAATATGAAGTGAACTTATTTGAAGGCTTCATGAATGATATCATTGTATCTCCTAGCAATCTTTGTTGTGATTGGTTGAGCATTTGAGCCAGTACTGATTGTTTTTATTATATATAAAGACAAAGAAAATTTATTAGGCTTTTGTCATAATGTACATACCGTAATTCACTGGATTTTTTTGTTTACTTCAAAAAAGTTGATCTCACATTTCACTTATTATAAACTGATGTTTTCTTTTTTTTAAATTACACTTATTTAAAATAAACTATAGACGTGACCTAGATATTTATTTGGACACTGGACATTGATCAATGGTTATTAAAAAATGTAAGGCTGTGATCACCAATTAGCATTTTTACTACCGGATGAAATTTATTGGTCAGTCAGGCAGGCAGTTAGTCCAATCCATACATAGGCTTTAATTTAATTGGATGAATAAATAGCACGTGAATGTTTTGTTGGTGAGTTTTCTTTTTTGAAAAAACTTATTCTTTAGTGTATAAATTGTTGAACTGTTTATAAAATAAACAGTTACAAATAATTAATAGGGATTAAATTTGGATTAACTAATTTAAGTATTCTAGTAAATTAATCCACATAATTACTCATTATGGGGACTAACTAAGTGGCTAATACAAAACTTTGCAGCACTTCTGCGCAGCAGTTTAAGCTGCAATACTCCACATAGTACACAAAGGTAGCGGAAATCAAAGAAATTCAAAAGAATTACAATGAGCAGAAATACTTTCCGGAAAAAGAACAATTACATGTAGGAAACATGAGGATTTAATGGATTTTAAACACTACAACGAGTGAATGCATCGGCGACATTTAGAATGACTTCAAGCCATATCATTAATAGTCACAAGCCACTGATTCTTAAGGTCCCTAGTCAACTAGTTTACGCCTCCCTACACGTCTCAAATCAGAAGTCAAAGATTTTTTATGGACTGACCACCTGTGACTCTTTTCTAACTTCATTCTATGTAAGCGACGACTTACGATGTCTCATACGTGTCCTAACCCTTTCAGTCAATACAGATTCACAGCCTTGACGATTGACTTCCTCTCCTTACCTACCATCTTATACTAGAAGTGTTTATTTGACAGAATACACAATGATAGAGTATTAATCACTAGATGACGTTCAGAACACAATTTATTGATCATAATCATATCGGGGTATATTATGCATTATTTAACGGAATTAAATTTACTATCCCATTTGAACTGAGTACCTCATATTAAATTTTAAATTTCAATAGTTTGCAAGTTCGCTGACATGGAAACAAGCAAAATATAAATGAACATGTATAACCATCAACCAACAGCTAGAAGGCTTTTTTTATACATTTGATCTGTACTGATTTTTGGAAAGGATCAATTTGTTAGACGGTACGTGTTTTATATGAACCAATCAAGATAAGTTAATTTTGATCTAGTGCATATATATATATATAATCAATGGTGCTGGATATTTTAGCTGAGAAGCTTTCATTGTTCTCTTAGATGCCATCTTCAGCACAAGCTATAATATAAAGTGAACTTATTTGAATTCTTCATGAATGATATCATTGTATCTCCTGACAACCTTTGTTGTGATTGGTCATTAATTTGCATCAGTATTGATTGTTTTTATTGACTCGGAATTCGACTTTCCTATCATGTGGATTATTCTCTGTTAGCTGATAAACTTGACTTATTACAATGTATCTTTAGCTCATTGATTCGTCTAACTACAAGACTTCTAGGAATTCCCAGATAATCAGTATTTCCACTGATTAGTATTTCTCCATTTTCCCAACCATATGGGTGTTCGTGGTCGTTTACATGCATTGATATTAAACAATACGTGTCATGTCCTTTGACGGTTAGCTTGAATGTTCTTGAACTCGGAGAGGAAAGGGATGCCTACTTTGACCAATATACTGCTGTGACGGCAGAAGACAAAGTCCGGCAACAAAATAGTTTATTAAGTAAATCAACAGATTTTTATAGATTTTCATGTACATTATTATAGTTTATTGATAGCAAACAAACACAGTCTTCTCATTGGTCGTTTCTCTCTGAACGTTAACCTTTCATCTATTTGTGACTATTTCTTGAAGTTGAGACTATCTACCTGCGAATTGTATCTGCCTACGCAAAGTCTGCTGTGATTGGTTGTCGAACCAGTCTTCGTTCTTATTTTTCTCATGACTAACATTGGGGATGTAAATTACTGTCTACCAGTTTTGGCTATCAGACAGCTCTCACCACACTGCTAATCACAATGCATGCAGTTTGTTTGGGAGATGGTATGAATGTTTGTCTTCTCTGTTACTGTTGGGCTTTTAGGTCTGCATATTACTGGATAGAGTGATGTGTTAGTATTTGTGCGATATCTATTCCTGATGATTTTAGTATGCTAGCCGTTATTTCAGAGACCTTATGTATAAATGATAGGATGAATTTTCTTGTGGTTTCTTGCTGCTAATTTGATTCGAGTTTAGAATTTTCTGGGTGTAACTGTAGAGGTATCCATTTTCATCGTAGACAATTGATATTTCTCTTCGATTCTTCTTAGGACTGGAGTGCTCCAGTGTATTTTACCTCTTTGAATATATTGCCTGTACATAGTAATTTTTGTGTGCTGTTGGACTACCGCTGTTACAACTGAGTATTTGGTCTGTTTAGGTTGAGTTGCTGTATACCCTGCTTTTAGATTCTTTATGTTCATTCTTTTGACTAATTCATCCGAAAACGACCTTTGTTGTCTACTTCTCCTTCTCCCATGAATGTGATGTATGCAACCGCGTTGCATAATTTGTCAGAAAAATCTAGTTTTGGTCTAACTGACTATAATTTAAAACAGGCTGACACTCTGCCTAGTTCGCTAGTCAATCTTTAGCTTGGAAAAAGCAGGAAAGTTAGCCGTGGGACCAGACTTCCTACTGCGGGAAGTCAGTCCAATTGTTACAGAAACTACAAAGAACATAATAGGCTGATGGGAAAGGTAATGAAAGTATAAGTCGTTTGCAATCTTCATTATTCTTCATGTAGTGATTATCCACTTAGCCTTAAAGTAGTCATTATTATCAAAAGGCAAAATGGTTTTTAAACTGAAGTATAACGACTGCAAGTAATCCACAGGAAGGCATAGATCTAGGTTCTCTAACCGTTGAAAGTAATCAGTAGGACTTTCCTCTACTCAACAGATTTCAACACCAATCACCCAATGCTGTGGTCATAGATATTACAGATAAGCGGTTAGGGTTAAAATTCACTTTCTGTATCACAGTTACACAGTACTTGTGACTGACAGTCAGAATGTTAGGGTTGACAGAATTATAATACCAATTAGAAGTCCATCAGTGTGATCAACCTCATAGTTTGACAATTGTAAATATGACCTACGTCAATGCAATTGATTGTTGTCCGGTTAACAATTGATATCTTTAAATATTCCCATTTTTAATATTAGAATAAGACATATAAGCGAATAATATTGCTGTTTTCAATTAGATCTTCTTGAGGCTTTACTCTAATTTACATGGATTTATATATAAAAAATTTTAACCAATGACAGTGATTTTGTGGAGAGAGTTATATAGGGCGAACAACTAGACAGCTTAACAAACGTATTAATGAGGATCTTCCTTCATGGTTTGGAAAAGGTCAAATAAAATCTGTAAGAAGTTCTATTTTGGCTCATTTGATTGATAGCAGTCACTAAGTGAACAAAAATAGTGTCTTCAAATTTATCTATCGCATCTCATCGAGCCTTTCGAACCCGTCTTTTACACATAGCCGAAGCTATAGGAATCAATTCGAGAGAACAGTCCTAGTCTTTGCATACAAAAGAAATTTGTTCTATCTTTGTCTCTCCCTTGACCTAGGTGAATTCTATTCAAAATCCTCCCACCCTTTATTATTTTCCATTTCCTTCGTATTTTTATGATATTTATTTAAAGTCTGATTATCTGTCCACTTCACCTTTAGTATTACGTAACTTTTAAGATTTGACCTAATTATTTATTTATTGAATTGTCTACATATACATATATTACTACCTTCGGTATTCTTATCGCCACCTGCACAAACCTTATTATCAATAATTTGTTATCATTATAATCATCGTTATTAACTACGTTCAAAACATTTGCCATATTATTATTATTATTTGATTGCATGGGGGATTTCACCATGAGCTGACATCAGTTAGAGAACCACTGGAAAACCTGGGGGTACTGGACAGCTGTTTCATCCTAGTTTGGGACTCTTCAGCATTATGCACCCGCCGCTACTGTTCGAACCCAGGATCCTCTGGTTACAAGGCGAGCTCATAGACCAGTGAACCACTGGGACCCGATCCAATGGTCCTTGAATCCTTACTTCTGCCAACTCACGACATAGCGCGACCACTTCGCAATGTCTTCTTCGACGAGTTACTGCCTCATCCTCAGCCTGCTGTACCCTACTGGTCACCATTATTATTAGTAGTGTTATTTGATCCACAAAATCACCGTCATTGGTTAAAATTTTTTACATATAAATCTATGTAAATTAGAGTAAAGCCTGAAGAACAATCGATATGTATTTCCTCTGTTAGTGATAATTTACACTCAATACAAACGAAAATGGCTTTTCCACACCTTCAGTCTTATCCATTTGGTGAAAGTAAAACTATATGTCTTGATATTTTATGTACATTTAGACTGTAAACATTTCAAGAGAATACTTGAATAAGTAGATAAACAATAATCGACCAGAGTTTATTTTCCTTACTTTACCTCTGATTTCAAATATCCAGAATACTAGGTTCATTTATGCTCAAATATATAGATCTGACTTTCATTGAGAGACCTAATCAAACCTTTCATAATATTTTGAGATTATATGGTTTTCGGTTATTGAATGAACTAAAACCAGTTACGGTATTTTGCGAGTGACTGTATAGTATGGATGACGTACACAACTCTCCACACAAAAAATAAAATTGAAATATTCACGTTGATGTGGCCCAAACTGATGTCAGCTTGTCTCACATGTATCAATTAAATAGCTTCTAGCAGGGAAATGTTGTACAAATTCTTGTAGCTGTGTAGATATCACTTAGGGATTTCATTAGTGATGATTTCCAGAGAGTACTTGAGGCAACATCACCTTAGAATTTCAAAAGCAACGGTAAATTTGCTTTGGAAGCTACAATGGAGTTACAGCAAGTTTCCATGAAATTTTTTAATGTTTCTTTGTCACCAGTGCAAGGAGAGTCAGTGAATAAGATTCGGTTTTCTGATTAAAGGGACAGAACAAGACTTAACGAAAGAGGTCTTAGAGGACACTTCGACGCCACCACACTTATTTCTATGGATCTGAAGTATGCATGAAAAGTACATCGAAGTAGGATCACATTTAGGTGGGGAATGGAATTGTCAGCATGTTTAACATGAGATTAAATGGAATGCTGTCAGAAACAAGTGGTTTCCGTTAGTGGAGTTTTTGTGAAGAGGAAAATGACATCTAACAGCATCATCCTCTTACCCTTGAAACTGATCTTCCTAATACAATGAACCAAAATCAAGTGTACCACGAAGACTAAGTACCACAAGTATAAAAATTGGATGCAGATTTCCAGCTAACTGATTCCTTGCACACAAAATTAAATCCAAGGGCATGTTAAGTATATTCTAACCAATGTATTCAGAACTACACGTGTACAGTAAACTATCTAAGTAATATACCTCATTTTAGTTTAGAAATGATCAACTCCATTTCTGAAACACAAAGTAATTACCATTCATCGATCTAATGACACTTAATTTAAAGAGCAGAGAAACAATTGACTTTTAGTCAACCAAGAGTAATACGCATTAGCAGATAAAACTGCTATCGTAAATATATATGAGTTATTTTGTATGTATGTGTACATTAAGTTTGTCAAACAAAATTACAATTGATTATGGTTATTTTAACTAAACAGGTGAAAATTAGTGAGTTTTGGGTGGCAACAAATTTGTTGATTTTTGAAGACTTAATGTTGTTTGTTTGTCTGTTTCTTTAATTGCTTATAATTCTTGTATATTCATTTAGAACTCTTACGTAATTTCGTATTATCTACTTTGTTCCTATGTGTATCCTGAGTACAATTCAATCATCAAACTATTCACGTTATTACGTAACTTCTTTTTAACAACTCATTACCTTTGTTACTACACTAGTTTCACTAACACCCAATTTTCTTGACCGTTTTTGTAATACGTAACTCCACCCAAAACTTACTTATTTTCACCTGTTTAGTCAGAATAATCATAACCAATTGTATTTCCGTTTGAAAAACTTAATGTATACATGGATACAAAATAAACCATATATATATATATATATATATTTGAAATTGTACAGCTAAGTGTGAATGAGTTTGCCGAAAGGAGACTCTTCGCTGAACTACGTGTCTTGTTTTCATTAAAACTACTATCCTCTAACGAACTTTTGTGTCATATCTAGCATATATTGCCTTATTTTCTTTGCACTGTTCAACTGAATTCAAAATGTTCGGGGCATAGCTCTGTGTGTTAATGAGATTCTTTTTAACAACCGTTAGTATTGAGGATAATCAGTGTTCTGTGTAATTGGAAGTAAAGAAAAGAGAATCGACTCATCAGAAACACTTCAAGAAATTATGTTCCCTGTATCTCTGAGTCTTACCTTCTCCTTGTCTGCTTTCATTCAGAAATTCAAACACAAATTTCTGCGTTTAGCTACTTCAGTATACGCACATGGTTTTATTTTCTGTCATGAAGGTTTCATTGTCATACTGGACAACGTCTCCAGTGACAGCTTTATAGTGAAATGAAATTTTAGAATATTGTTTGGATGGAATAACCTTCTTTTGTGATGACATTAACTGATACTGGCCTCAGCCTGAGGTTAATTAGCATATTAATATAGATCACAATTATCAAGAATTAGAAAATCAGACAGATGATCAAAAGGTAAGTTACCAGGTCAACATAATGATCCGTACCAATAAAAGTAAAAACAATGATAAAAGAAACCTCAGGGTCATTAGGAAGGACAATTTTGCATTCACATAGAATCCTAAAAACTCACTTCGTGAAGTTAAAGCTGAAGGTGATGTCTAGAAGGACAGTGGAAAATTCAGAGGTAATTCATTCACGTGAGACAACACGGCACCAATGAGAAGCCAAGTACATAGGATGTATCAGTAGGTCATCACCTGGACGTCCTCGTGAATATCTGCCTTAACTTTATCAATCATGTTTCCTGAATATTTTGATAGTGACTGACTGACACTGAGCTTTCACCTCTGTTGGAATCTTCAGCAATGTTCTCAAACGATTACTTAACTGTGGCAGTGTGATAATAATAATTATTATTATTACCTTTAATTCCTAGAGGAATATAGGGCTTCAGTTGCGCGTCTCCATGGCGTTCGGTTCTTTGCTTAAGTTTTCACTCCAGTCCAAGTCTGCCCACACGCTTTCACACGACTTCCTCCAAGTCACCCCTCTCACTGACGACTAACTCGCCGCCTCCCGTTCCGGGTTCCACTCGAGCGATGGTTTGTCTAGTGATGTCAGAGTATGGCCAATCCATCTCCATTTCTTCCTGCATATTTGTTGCACAATCGGTTCCTGGTTGATTAGCTCATTTCCAGAGATCCCTGTTGCTGATCTTTTCTGGTCGACCATTTGATCTTGAGTAGTATTGAGCGAAAACAATTGTTAATGAAGGTCTGTAGTTTGTTTGAGATGCTTTTTATGACGCGTCAAGTCTCTGATCCTTATAGTAGCACTGACTTCATAGTGGAGTTGAAAATCCGGATCTTATTTTTGATGGTGAGTACTGTTGACCTCCACACAGACTTGACGTGAGTAATGGAAGCTTGTCTTGCTTTTCCGATCCTTGCTTTGACATCCTCATTAGTTCCATCCGCCTGTAGTTGAAACGATGCTTCCCAGGTAGGTGGGTAAAGGATGTTGTTTCTTTCAGGTTCCTCCCATTTGTGCTGATTGTTGTCTGTTGTAGTTGTTGTTGGTGTTGGCCAGGAATCTTCAGCACCTACTACTGTCTTCTCTGTGTTCACCTGAAGTCCAATCTTCTCTGGATGCTTGTTCTGCCAACTTGTTGCTTTTCACTTGCATATCTTCCAGTTTGTGGAAAATCAGACATATATCATCGGCGAAGTTTTTTGTGTGAGTCCATTTTATGCCTGTTTCCTCGTTGCCCGTTGTCTGTCGTATTATCCAATCCACTGCAATCAGGAAAATCACTGGCGGTGGTAGACAGCCTTGCCTCACTTCGAAGGATTCCGTGTGATAATACTTGCCCCTTTTATTCATATCATTTGGTTATTTTAGGATATTATTTCTGCTGTTACCATTATCAGTTAGATCATAAAAATGGTCAATAATTGGCATTAAGGTAAGTTCTTATGCGCCACATATATCGTTACAAAATTATCTATAGAAATAATCATCATTCAAGGGGTATTGTCGCATAATTTATCTACAGGTGTGTTGTTTTCCTGGATAGTAAATATAAAAGAAGGAAAAACTCAAGCCTAAAACTCTGAAAACAACACACAAGATAACACAGCAACATAGACAGTTGAAGCCTTCATGTTTGACCTTTTATTATCCTTCCTTATCAAGGAGGTTGAAACGAATTTCTGATGAAAGCAAGAACAACAGTTTTCGCAGAATAAAATGGTATCATCATTTATTTCGTTGGCTTCTCATCAGCTATCTGCTTACAGCCCAAAGACATTATTAAGTATATCTACAGAAACAATTTTCACGTACTTGTACAGATCGGATTATTGAACAACGCATATACAAATATTGAATTTAACTATGGAACATGAAAATGATGGAAAATTCCATCTCCTTGAAATTGCCATGCAACGCCTAGAAGATGGTAGTCTCCAGAAGTCAATATACCGAAAGCCGACATGGAATGAACAATACTTACATTTCAATAGTTTTTGTCCAAATAACTCTAAACCAGCACTAGTCAAGACTCTGAACTATAGAGCAAGGAGAACATCCTCTGTAGAGAAATTAGAGAAAGAATCTACGATTCTTGAAAAGATGTTGAAAAACAACGGTTACCCTCAAAGATTCATTAACAAATATGGAAGGTGTGAAGGCTTTGTGTGCTACATGGAATGTGGCGACTTGAACTGCCGCACATTGGTGCAAAGTTTTATGTCGAAAACAGACAGACAGACGGAAAAAAGCCAAAAGAGACATTTTTTGCATCGGAATGTTTCCAGACACTAGTGATTTATGACAAGGTTGAATCCCTAGAAACTTAAGGATAAAAATGCGTAACTTCTTGATACTTCATAAAAATAAAGTTGTCTATAGATTATTAAGAAGAGAAACATTCAAATTAAACAACTACTTGTTGCAACTAGCTGTAAACTGCACATTGTCGAGCTTCCCACCTTACATTAATCTTATAGTACATAAGATTTATAACTGTAGACTATAACGACCATTGTTTAGTAATCTATAATCTTCAGTATTCAGTTACAAACTTTTCACGATATCTAGTGACTTCATAAGATTAAAGTCCAAAAGTAAATAAAGGAATATTACTTAATAGTTAGACAGCATCTCATTAGCTCCTAATAGCTTAGTAAAAACACAAATATTAAAATCGATTGAAATACGACAAAACACAGTGACTTTATTTTCAACTAAGGTGAACTTAATCAAACCTCCAAAAAACAATCTCCTGAAATTTGAACAGGTAGCGGCGAAATAATTTTAAGTAATGTTGATCACAAATATCAATGTTCTCATTTTCTTCACCTGAATATGATTTTAATCGCCTTGAAGTGGGTTATATAGAAGCTACAGACTCAGTGACCGAATGCTAAATAAAAGACATGAACGTAGCTCTCCGATGAAACCCTTAAGAAAGAAATAACTTGCATCTACGGATAGGAAGCCCTTCTATATGAGATCAGAATTTAAAAATGATGTACCAAATAAAATCACAATCAACAAGTTAGATAGACCAACTCAAAGAACTCTTAATGCTGATAAATTTCAGCACACCAAGTTAAGATACCAAATCAGAAAGATGAAGTGCTTAGGCTAGCCACCTCTTCCTGTATCTATCCATTAAAGTGATTTCATGAAGCTAGTTTAGTCGATCATTGCTATAGGCAGCCTAATTTTACCTGCTCAGGTAAATCTACCATTATGGCTGAGTACAAGTGTACTGAAAAGCATTAACAGGTCAATATTTGTACACCTAGTTCAAAGGTACCATAAAACCAACAGTGAAATGTCTTCTTCTGTCAACTATTGAGTACCAAATAATCTACAAAGGCCACTACGTAGCGAATACTACAGACAGCAGAAGTCAAAGCAATTCTCTTAAAACAGATGAAAAAGCATTCATTCATCTCGTTATCAACGATCATTTTTTAAATACAATGGATATATAACTGTAGAATCTGAAGAAGTTATCGCGAAAGAATATTATTGGTCAACTAATCTTTTTTTTTATTCTTTTACGTTCCCGGTGGAACACAGGGCTTCAGGTTTCTGTAGCACTGGTTTTTATTTTTTACGGGAAAGGGTGGCTAACCCCATGCCCAACCTTCCCTCTTTAACAGTTGTATTAGTGGATTAGGGAGGTAAAGGAGTGCGTCGGCGGAGAATCAAACCCCGGACAATATGCGTGGTCGGCGAGCATTCTACCGCTGTGCCACCGACTCATTAATCAACCAATCAGTGGTTACAAATTTGTAATGTTGTAACGACAGAAGACAACGGTCAGGCGACAGATCCTTTATTGAGAAAATCAAGAGATATTTATAGATTTTTATGTACATTATTGTCAACGGAGGAGCAACCTCTTCTGATCGGTTGTTTTCTTGGTGAAGGTTATTCTATTATCTCTTTGTGGCAGTTTCTCAGAAAATTAACTCATATATCTGCGAATTATATTTCCACACGTTAACTCCGCTGTGATTGATCGGTGAGTCCTCGAGGTTAAGCTTTGGTATTCTTTTTCTCACGACCCTGATTCCGGACGTGAATTGTTGTCTATAAATTTGGCTTGCAGCCAGCTGTCACCACGATGGAATATCTTTAATAAATTAAAATCTATATTAAATGTTCTTCTGGAATTAAGCGCATGTTAAATCTCTCGTAAAGAAAAAATCCCCATTTAGACATTTAGAAAATAGAAAGATTGAGCAAAGAAATATTTACTTTTCGATTAGATCCTCATCTTTGGCTCTACTCTAATATATATAGCATTTTAATTACAATACAACAGTTTGCCAATCAAGTGGCGATAAGTTTGTTAACAATAATTAAACAGTGTCAATGGGTTAATAGTTAACGAAGAAAATCAATACAGATTTAAAAAGTGGAAATGGATAGAATAAATTAATTTTACAAGAATAACACGTAAATTAAGGATAAAGTGGTCAAAATAAATAAAATAAAAAATTTTAGACAAATATAATTTTATAGGTTTAGGGGGAGGGGGTGACGCAGTCCTGTTTATCCATTCTTGTGACGATGGCCACGGTAGGGAAAGTGGCTGTACAAATTTTTTCTGTACACATAGGCTTGGCTTCTTCAGATGAATGCCAATCGCCTCAGCCGTCTGTAGAAGACGAACTCGCAAAGCAAAATTAAGATAAGTTGGAATGCGATAAATAATTTTAAATGCTGTATTAACATCAATCTTATGCTCAGTGTCAACGAGGTGGGCTAAAATAGAGCTCCGAATAGATCTTTTTTGTCCCTTACTTAACCACGTTGGATGATGTTCGGAAATACGACGATGAACTTGCCTAATTGTACGCCCAATGTAGCTGGCTCCGCAGTTGCAGTCAAACTGGTAGATACACATAGAGGAGGCGAATTTAGGTAGTTTATCCTTATTTCTCGAACATAAAATAGGTGTGGTTGTAAAGAGACAACGTACCTCTGCTGCATAATAAGTTCTTTTAACTGCATTCTTCAGGCGCTGTGTTATTAGTTCGCTGATGTTGTCACCGAGGAACTGCAATTTTATGAACATTGGTTTTTTCGGGACTGTGGCCATACTGACTCTCCTTGGAGCTGAATTTATATTTTTCTCAATGAATTTATCTGGATAGCCATTTTTTCTAAGTAATTCTCTAATAATCTTAAGCCATTGAGGCAGTCGTCTGAACAGATTAACCTAGCTCTATGAGCCAGACACTTCACGAGGTTACGTTTATATTTCAAAGGTACAAAACTCAAAAAATGAGTGTACTGACCTGTTGTTGTAGGCTTTCTATACACACTTCTTCTTAGTGTGCCATCTTCTCTCCTTACCATGAAGACGTCTAGGAATGAGATACTGTCATTACTTTCTCTCTCTATGGTAAAGTTTATCACTGAATGTGCATCATTAAACTTGTCAAGGATGTTCATTGCATCATTCTCATCTTTCATAACCACAAATGTATCATCCATATACCGACAATAGAAATCCATGTCATTAATTACTCCTTTCAGTGGTCCATTCTCTAATTTAGCGAGGAAAAAATCAGCTAGGATTGGACCTAATGGGGAACCCATAGCCACACCATCAATTTGTCTGTAATATTTCTTATTGAATAAGAAATGAACATTCATTGTACATCTTAAAATAAGTTCCTTCAAGGTGGTTACAGAAATCCCGATATCTATGTTTCTTGTAGTAATCTCTTCACATAAAAAATCCACTGTCTCCATTAACGGTACATTGGTGAACAAGGAGGATACATCAAAAGATATCATAAACTTGTCCCTACCGTGGCCATCGTCACAAGAATGGATAAACAGGACTGCGTCACTCCCCTCCCCCTAAACCTATAAAATTATATTTGTCTAAAATTTTTTATTTTATTTATTTTGACCACTTTATCTTTAATTTACGTGTTATTCTTGTAAAATTAATTTATTCTATCCATTTCCACTTTTTAAATCTGTATTGATTTTCTTCGTTAACTATTAACCCATTGACACTGTTTAATTATTGTTAACAAACTTATCGCCACTTGATTGGCAAACTGTTGTATTGTAATTAAAATGCTATATATATTAGAGTAGAGCCAAAGATGAGGATCTAATCGAAAAGTAAATATTTCTTCGCTCAATCTTTCTGTTTTCTAAATCTCTCATAATTCACCCATGAATGGATTTACAGACAATGGTCAGCTATTCAGTGTGTAAATTACAATTACATATTCTATTTATTCTCGTTAAGTGTATCCTCATCGATGGTACGTTCGAAAATTCCAACAGCGCTGATATCCGCTGGAAATAATTTGTCACTCAACTAATTTCACATGGATCATTGGACAAGATTATTAGATGAATATTTAGCACATTTACCATCAATAGCAATATTCGAGTACTCCATAAAATTAAATATTAAGTAGTTTCTTTTCCGTAGGCTATAAAACTGATGGGATAGGTACTAGTGTACATGGAATGACAGTGACATAAGCGAATTTTAATACTATGAGATATAAGCATACTGATCTAGTCCATAGAAAATATGAAATTCAGTATAAACCGAATGCAAAAACACACTGATTGTCTCATTTGATCACCACAAGTTTATTCGTCATCGAGGTGCTGCGAATCATTCTTTGCTAAAACCAAATCTTCATCTCGATTAATTTACTGAAAATAACATTTTTGCTCTACTAAATATCCTCCTTTGTGTCAGGCGACGGGTCAACTTTACTACTTTGAAGGAAGAAAGAATCAACGACCATATTTGCAGGATAATACTGTAACAACAGAAGACAAGGGCCAGGCAACAGATCGTTTTATTATGAAAATCAACACGTATTTATACATATTTCACATACATTATTATAGCTTATGCAAGTAGACAAGCGCAGTCATCTGATTGGTTGTTTATCAGAAGTTAAGCAGACAAACGCAGGCTTCTGATTGGTTGTTTCGGGATTCCTCGACAAATAGAGTGCTCTATCTGCGAATCATATTTTGCCACGTTAACTTTGCTGTGATTGGTTGTTGAATCAGCCTTGCTCATATTTTCTCACGGCCTGCTCTCACCACAATACGATCTCATTCTATTTCGTGGTTTCTTTCCCTTATTTTATCTGTCTAAGGAATAAACTGGAAGAAGTATCCACAAGAGTCGCAAAAAAAACAATACAATGTGCACTGAAGAGAACATTCCCACCTCCAAACTTATTTCACTTTACAACACTTTAACTCAGTCAAAAGTAGATAAGTATCCTGCTCACATCAACGCCAACTGCATTTAACAATCCACCTTCTGCATTTGTGGTGGCAAATACTCAGAAACGCGTCTACTAGATTTTCTGAGCATATCTCTAAAGGCCTCCGTATGAAAGACAGCAAAGTCTTTTCAAGTGCAATTACCAGACACCTAATTGACACGGGACATGCAGTGGGAATCAGTCACACTTTCAAAATAATACATATACATACACAGAAAACCATGGCAACTTCATTTCACAGGAGCCATTGCTATCTGAAGACTTTAATCCAATCTCTGTATACAGAAAGATAGCGTGACATATCCGTCACTACCCTGATAGCTGTAACTGTTTTGTTCTGTTGAAAAACATTCCACTCAATCTTGATTTTCACTTACTGAGTTGAACTCAATATTGAGTCTCCAAATTCATGTAATTGTTTGTCTCTATCGTAATTTTACTTTACTCATCCCTCTCACCGTATTGAACTTTCTGTCGCAATGCATACAGAAACTCACTCTGTTGTCCGATCTGCTTTCTGTCTCCAGTCAATCCTTGTTTCCAAGTGAAATCTCAATTTTGCTTTCCTCGTGTCCAGTTGCACTATAAATATTTAGTTTTTTTAACAATGAATAATTTGTCTACTCACATAACTTTTCGAGTTATGTTGCTCATACTTTCTATCTATCTATGACTCGATGTCACTGTAAGAAGAGTATTTTTCGTAATTTTGTAACTTAAATTTTGATGCTGTTTAAGATGTATACAGTTGAAAGGAAGGAATCCACAGACTGGTATTATCCTGCAAATATGTTCATTCGTTCTTTCTTTGTTCAAATACTAGTTTGTCTTCAAGTGGTCTCATTCGACAGTAATAAAAACGATGGCAGAATCCACAAATTCAGCACCTAGTTAAGACATAAATAACTTTATCTCCTGAATAAAGTTTATTTATCCACCATTCATTTGCTAGAGGAATCAGTATTTATGAGTTCAGTTATTATTTTTGTTGCTAACTAAAAGCAGCGAAAGCCCTTTTTATGTTTGGTGATGTAGCACCTAAAGCTGAATCTAGTTTAGCAAACACACGTTAATATAATCGGATGATGAATACAATCGGAACTGAAACCTATTTGGTAGAAGGATGGCAACTGCTCGGAAGACTCAGTGATCAAGACGCCCGTAATGCACAATTCTAACAAAATTAATTCACATCCCAAGTTAAAATTTGCATTAATAAGTGAACTAATCGAGGGTTTTATCACAGAGCTGTTTTGTATCACAGTTGACTCTAAGTTTGCAACTATTTATTTTTTTTATTTTTTATTACAGCTTGATTCCACACTCTATTTTTGGTACAAGTATGGAATTTTTAGCATGGATATCAGTAGCCCGAATTTTGCAGGCCGACCATAGATATCAGGTGTGCATCGGTAGGGGACCGAACCTCGGACCATGTGCATGGTCGGCGAGAGTCCTAACCACTGTGCCACCGACGCACAGGCCCTATTGATTGGTGTCAACAAATACAAAATCTAGATTCAGGTCTCTTAATTGATTGGTTCCTTTCAATACGTCGTATCAAGTTACAGTGTATCACACTAAGCATTAATGTCCTGTCACACTCAGCGTAATTACCATAATACACATACATAGATTGGGATTTCACACACAGTGGATGAGAAGTAGCAGACTTCCCTCTGGTCAAATGGCACCTGATGAAACGGTTGATTTGCCAAGTTTTGACCATCAGTTGACATAGTTCAGCAAACTAAAGAAAGCTAAATAGCACAGAAAAACAAATTATCTTACCTAGGGGTCTTACAATATTATAGGCCTATGACTCTGTATAAAATGAGTGCGTCTGTAGCTAACATTGATGTTTTCAAATCAAATACCTTCATGGGGAATTAGGTGAATGCACATAGGTCGTATATCTGATATACTGTTTCAATGTAACATACGTATAAAAATATATAGTAGTCCTGAATAACTCAGTAGAGAATATGAAAGGGATTATATGACAGTCCTGTACGTGCTATTGTGTAATAATGAAACGGGAAGCTGATTGCAACCCTAAATGTTTAGCTGTAATAGCTATGAGTGATTCATATTCAAATTTTTTGAGGACAAGAAAGTCTTATTGACTACTTCCAAACGGTTAGAGAGCCTAGATCTATGGCTTCCAGTGGATTACTTGCAGTCGTTGAACTTTAGTCTAAGAATTGTATTAACTTCTCATAACAATGACTAGTTGTAGGCTAACTGAATAAACACTACATGAAGAATAATGAAGATTGGAAACGGTTTATAATTTCAGAAGAACGAACATAAGGAATGTATAAACATGGGTATACACAGGAACTCAGCTTACACAGACCAAACACTCAGCTGCAACACAGTGGTAATTCAACAGCACACAAAAATTACTATGTACAGGTAATATATTCAAAAGAGGTAGAATACACTGCAGCACTCCAGTCCTAAGAAGAATCGAAGAGAAATATCAATTGTCTACGATGAAAATGGATACCTCTACAGTTACACCCAGAAAATTCTAAACTCGAATCAAATTGGCGGCAAGAAACCATCCTCAGAAACCACAAGAAAGTCCATCCTACCGCATTATTTATTTATTTAAACACAAAAGCTTGGTGCAATATGGCACCAAGAAGATAGGCCTCACAATAATAATGAAACAACAAATATTAGAAGCAAAATATAGGTGGAGAACGGATAAATAACTTCATGTAGAAAGAAAACAGTTACATTCATCATATTCAAAGACCATTCGTCAATTATCTTAGGGAAGGGCAGAAAGAAGGAAATTGCAGCACGTTCGCAATTGCTTACGATTCTTGACCATATCCGATAATGTTTCCAGCCATCGGTTCGAGATACCTATTGAACTCCAACCAGGGAGTCGTGACATACCAACCGATGTCAACCTAACATAAATATCCTTCATCCCACGACGTCACATGTCATGGGCTGACCACCTCTCCGCCTTTTCCATCCCATTCCAAGGCTAGCAAACAGAGATCTGTACAGAAGCCTCTGGGGTGACATTCGCAAAACATGTCCAACCAACCGAAGCCGGTGTTTCCAGATGACGACACTCAACGAATAGCAATCTCCTGTGTGTTCAAACACAAGCCACCGGACCTCAGAATTACTCACGCGATGGTGCCATCGAACTCAAGCGATCCTGAGATGACCGAATATGCAGAGCCGCCGCACATTCTCAGCTCGGAAAGACCAGGTTTCATACGCGTAGACCAAGACAGCCAGCATCAAGGCATAGTATACCCGACCTCCGGTAGCAAGGCTGATGTCGCGACGGCGCCAGAGGTGGTTCAAGTTAAGGTATGCCATCCTAGCCCTTATTATACGGTTGGAAATCTCATCCGTTACACCTCCGCCAGCATTCACACAACTACTCAGATACACAAACTCATCAACAACTTCAAGTGGTTCACCTGCAATAGTGAGTGCAGATGCAGGCTCCTACCAATTTTCTAACAGTACTTTGCACTTAGATAGCGCGAAGCGCATACCAAACTTATAGACACTGATTAAATGCGATTTGGGCAGCCTGCATGCTATCACACAGTAAGACGATATCATCTGCGTACTCGAATTCGAAAAGTCTATCTCCAGGGAGAACACCTACACCACCTTCACGCACATCCTTCACAGCTGACTCCAGAATGTCATCAATGGCAAAGTTAAAGAGAAATGGAGAGATCGGGCAACCCTATCTAACCCCACAGTTGGCTGGGAACAGTGATGATATTTGGTTGTACCCCTCACTCAACCTAAAATGTTTCTGTTTCGGGCTTTCAGGTTGTTCACGAACTTGTCAGGTACACTCCTCTCTAACAGACAGTTCCGGAGCACAGTTCTGTCCGATGAATCGAAGGCAGCCCTAATATCAAGAAACAACGATTGTTGGCCTGCAATACATGTGGCGGTGTTCCAACAACTGACGAAGGGTGAACACATGATCAATGCATCCACGACCCGAACGAAGCCCAGCCCATATATACATGTTTCTGAAGTAGCGGCTAATATACTGAAACCGTCCGGAATAGATACCACACGAAAAACTAACGCAATCACTCCATCCAATACCATGCGCGGCGAAAAGCACAACAGCAACAAAGAAGACAAGATTAACACCATCTCCAAAATAAATTGCATGGGTTATGATAAGCAGTATATCGGTGAGAGTGGGCACCCCTTTCGTCTCCGAGTTCAAGAACATGTAAACTAACCATCAAACGACATGACATGTATCGTCCAACATCAATGCATGTAAACAACCATGGACATCAATATGGTCGGGAAAATGGAGAAATCTTAATCAGTGTGGAATAGTGAGACTACCTGGGAATTCCTAGAAGTCTTGTATTCAGACGCATCAACGAGTTAAAGATGCATTATAATAGATTAAGTTTATCAGCTAACTGAGAATAATCCGCATAGTAAAAATAGTCAAATGACAGGTCAATAAAAACAATCAATACTGATGCAAATAACAACCAATCACAACAAAGGTTGCCAGGAGATACAATGATATCATTCATGAAGAATTCAAATAAGTTCACTTCATATTAGAGCTTGCGCTGAAGATGCTGGCTAAAGGAAGAATGACAGGTTCGCAGTTAAACTAACCAGCACCATCGATTATACATATACATATATATATATATATATATATATATATATATATATATATATATATATATAATCTGTGGAAAAAAATGAAACATCGCGAGTAAAAATTATCCTTTGTTTAAAACAGAAGAAACATGTTACGCCATTCTTATAACTGTATATATTTCGCATTTCCTTGTAATTTAATATATCAAACATAGTACATACTCGTGCATTGCATAAACGCGTCAGAAATTTTGACTAAGGAAAACTGGTGTTTCATTTTTACAAACGAAACAGCAATTTAGACCTACAGATATACACAACACCATAAAATGTAGGGGATAGGAGTATTATTTTAGAAATTTAATGAATAAAACAGAAATATACATGTATACAAAAAAATATAGTATATGCATATCACACCTGTGTGTGCTTAACAAAGTCAAAATAATGTGAACATTAACGAAGTTATTTTTTAAGTTAAAAGAAAACCACAGTTAGGCATCCAACTTTAATTATTAGGCACTGATATCACCAACCATGAAAGAAAAACATAAAATAATACAATTGGATAGACAGAAAGAGCAACACGATTCTTTGGTAATGTTGGATGAACAAATATAAATGATGCATATGAAGAGTAAATTAGGCCAGAAATGACAATCAATAGTCTTATAATGAAAACAAGTAATGAATTTGAACTTGTGAGTGAAAGTACTCGACAGATAACTAAACCAATTACAAGTGGTAGAATACAATAGCCCAAAACGCATACAGTCTGAAGGAATGACCTTTAAAAGTAAGAAAGAAAAAAAAGAAGAGGAGGAGTATGGTAAATTTAATTCAAGTTACTAATTTTATCGATGTAACTGAACAATGAGGTTGTAATTCACACGCTAAAAGATGACCTACGCTACTCCACAAGAACACATAATTTATGCAGAAAAAATGGAGTGGTTAAGTGAATCCGTCACTTTATTTATTTCGAAGTGTATTGCAGCTAATCGGAAAACGATATAGCAAGCTAGTGACCTGGTATCGACTTATCTTTATTTATTTAAACCCAGAAAAAAAACTTGGTACAATATGGCACCAAGAAAGATACACCACACTTGTGTGAGGGCTGGGATACTGCCCGGACACCCAGACCAAAGCAGGTGGTTTTCTTAAGGGACCACCCGCGAGCCTTTGACTTGGAGTCTAATCTGCAAGGCAGCGGAGCAGCGTCAGGAGCTGTATTCCCATGGTTGCCCGTGACCCATATGGGTTCATACGCCATTTGATCCCATTGGACTCTGGAGCCCACGTACCCCACGGTAACTGCTTTTAGTTTAACCGCTATCCAAACAACTTTCCTGACATGGTAGGACCTGCAGGGACATGAGTCCCAGCCAGTTTAGCTTGTTGGGTCACTGCGGTATTCAAGCCCGACCACCACGGCAAGGTATCAGTTGTCGACCGGGATCGACTTATCTACTAGAATACATAAGATACACTTAGTGTGTGTATTATTATGATATCACCCAGTTGACCTTAGTAAATGAATAAATAGTTTAAGCTTTGAATTCACGTACAATTACACGGAAATGAAGCACTTAAACTTAAGACGCAGTACACCTATATCCAGCAGACTAATTCCTAGCAAAACGTCAATACCAATGGATAACAGCAAAAGAGAAAATTAAAACAAGTGAACTCTTGTCAATTACAGTGACTAAGAAGTCTATTCTGCATATTGGATAACAACCTACTTTAGTATATATATAAAGAAGAGTTAGTGAAATCGATGTCTATTAATGTAGGAAATTGTAGTTAATCCAGTAAGGATCAATCAACACAAGTGAAATTGACTTTTAAAAGTTAAGGCATTCAAGCTTAGAATTTTCAATACATTATTGTTATTATATATATCCAAACCAAGTTCACTTTTAACGGTTTGAAAAAATTTGGGCATTGGGTATATGATATTCATTATAATAGAGGTTTTTTGTATTTCCCAATGAATGAAAAAAAAACAATCTCGTTTTGTTTTTTCATTCATTGGGAAATACAAAAAACCTCTATTATAATGAACATTATTGTTATCACTGTTATTTTAGTTTCATATCGCCAGCTCATTTCTCCTCCTTTTGTTATCCCTTTTGTTAATTTCCCCTAGCTCTTTTAACCTGATATACGCAGTAACTGTAGTAATTATACCATACAGTAGGCAGTTGACCTCTGACTGTTAGGTAAAGCCAGTAGCATCTAGTATTGTTTACAGAACACAAAACCTATGCTCATTTAGATATTTATTCTAATTAACTGAATCACTGATCTCATCAATTTTAGAAGACTTTTGTCAAGACTTTAAAGGACAAGAATTTAATGTTACAAAGAACTGAAGAGCCGGTAACTTGTAATACAACTACCACCGTTTTTGTAAAATAAATGACTTTACAAACTTAAAAAAAATAGCAAGGTGGCAACACTTACACTGCACCACCAAGCAACTTCGAGTTTAACGTCACAATCGCTGAACCAAGCCAAAATATGACGAAAACTTGGGCGAATTCTGGTCCACTGTGTTCAGAACCTTCTGCATTTGAACTATGTAACAGTCTAAAAACCATTAAGAAGAAATCCAGACAAAATAATGAATATCAAGCTAATGTTGAAGGGGAGAAATAAATGGTAAAACAAATAATACAGCTTATGTTAAAAGATATAGTGTGAATGTATACGAAAGCAGTAGAACAGAAATACAATTTCATGGAATTCATGATTGCCAACAGCCAACAGGCTTTCAGACTACTTGCACATTAGTGAATTCACCAAGTGACATATTATCAAATGAAACATTCACGTACACATCGAAACAGCATCCGAGAAACGAGAGAAAAGAGGGATATTTATGAGTTTAGAAAGTAAAATCCCTCAGCGGGGATAGGCGACAACAGTTGAGATTTAGAAGACGATAAAGAATGAGTGCATCTGAATAATTATGAACAGTATCACCAAAAGTCTCTTTACTGATCTTTCTAATGTGGTCTAAACTAAAGAACAGACTTTATGGATGTGTCATTTTACAGTCTCACCACCAACCTTTTGCTAACTTATTTGACATTTCTCAATGAAGTAGGCAGATGATGACAATATGTAACACATTCCCTGGCCTCTCACGCCTTAACATGCGGAGTTTAAATATCTCAGCACAAGGAGTTGCTGATCATTATACACATTCTTCAATAGTTAATCAGACATCTAAACATACTCCGAAGATAACAGAAGTCAGAAAATGTCAAAGTAGGCTTATGTGTTTGTCATCACGACTACTTCGGCAGAACACAAATACAAATAAATCTAGCGGAAACCTCTGACATTCAGCGACCAAAGAGCGGGTTACACTTACTCAGGCTTTAGTTAAAGTTTAAAAGACTGCATTCTGTCAGCATCAGCACTCCGGTGAAGTATATGCCTTGCATACCTTCAGTCAACTACCGATACGAAGTTAGTATGGTGGTGACCATAAATACAAACAATACTTAGTATTGGGGCCTGACCTTCATTGTCTTTCTCAGTAACTTCAGGTAAAGATGTGCTGTCAAAATTCCAAGCCATTGTATAGAATACATTGAGAGGTTCGTGCACAAATAACTAACAAGATATACTACATATATTATTATGCTGGGAACGTCCCGTAGAAACGCTTATTAGTTTAAACAACTTCTTTTGGGTTGTGTCCTAAGTGTCTGCACAAGAAAAGTTTTCTCACCGTCTCCAAAAAGAAGAGGTTATAGCGAAAAGCCCAATATTATATTTCATTTGGAAAGACTTTAGTAAACGTCTCCTCCAGGAACAAATACTGGAAAGATTTTATTATTTCCTTTACACAAGAGAACCTTGAGTGTTTTCACTAGCTTGCTGACTGAATCACTGACAAAACAGAGTAGGTGTTTGCACAAAAGTGAATTAGTTTAAGTTGCGACACTTCAAAGGAATTCACCACCTACACAAAGGAAATCTAATAAAACTGCAGTGGACAAAGACATTCCAGAGACTTATTAGATGGACACTAATAAAATATTCCCAGATTCGAAGATGACAAACAGTGAAGACACCTTCGTCATCGTAAACCATTTCAATCAATATTAATTCATTTCAATTTTTCTGATTGGTTGATTGGACCGGCCACAGCTGATATGTCGGCTACTAGTGAAGACACTCCAATGATGTCTGAGAATTTAACTTAAAGTAATCAACGGGGAAATCTAAATGAAGTCAAAAGTAATAACTGAAACGCGTCGCACTAAAGGTTTATCTATTGGCCCAAGTGTTCTAGTGGATAACCTTTTGGCGTTTGAAATGATGGGTACTGAATTCGGGCCTCAGCGGGAGCTTCATCGCTCACTGGAAAATGTCGGTAAATCCAGATGAAGAGTCCCAAATACTACGAAATGCGCATCGTGGATCCCGCTAGCCGCCACCCATCGAAATACTTCATTTGAATTAATATCACTAACAACCATTCTTACCATCCCGACAACCCAAGACAGACACTCTTCAAGTCGTGTGCAACTTAAGCTAAAAATCAAAAAATCAATGCGTTGGTGCAATGTATCCAAGTAAACACCTCTAATTTTCCGAAACTAGTCATTTCTAATTAATATTCTACGTCGAAGAAGACGGTGGCTCGGAATACAAAATTCATATTGCCTCTATTGCAATCTATGCAGCCCCACAATCAAATCGATTGACCTTGCCTTCACAGCTACCATTCAACGCTTAACACTGATACATAAAATGCTGGGTTCATGTAAAATACACAAGTGATTTTCCATTCACTTTCTAAGGTCATCGCTCATAACCGTTTAGTAAGATAGGACAAAATACAGCACAGTATGCGTGCCTTTGGATAAGCAACAGGACGCCATATCTGTGACACAGATGGAGCAACTCCACTAAGGTCAAACGAAACTGTTCTGGGGAGTCAAATCCAAAGCTATGAAATAAAATGAGAACATTTCTCACTTTGATTGGTACGCATGATTCTTTGTATAAAGTCGTACGACCATAAGTAACTACGTGCTAAGTGCAGTATAAACGTTTGAGAAGCAGGCGACATCTGCACTGCCATTAGTGAACAGGTAAACAGTGCTTCGACTATTTTCCAGATCAAAATTGCATAGAAACCGTAAAACCATCGATAGGATTAAGGTATACTGACGTGTTGCGTAAAACAGTCTTAATATGATGATGGACTGAGCAACATCGAATAATAAATTGGCAAAAGAGCACTATGATTTAGAAAAACCAGAGTCATTGTAACTTTGGTGGTTGTACTGAAGTTAGTACTAAAATTGATTAGAATAACAGTTGGAACTGTCGTCAAGATATTATTCTTTTACATTACCTGGGACGCCATACTACAACTGTGGAACACTTCCGAAAACCCTGCTCTATATTTGCACTGTAAAATGAAACATTATGGTATATACTATGATATTTATAAATATATCATATCAGTGTTTATGGAGGCCTTTACACCACAGTAACAAAAACGAATTTAAGTAAGCTTACGTAGACATAATCAGGCAGAGAACCAATGGGCCCCAGAGATCCCCTGGAAAACGTCAGTAATTTATATTAGACCTATGGAATTACACCTACATTCCTTCAGTAATCCTTGGCCCTGGCGTGGGACTAGAACATACGCGAATTTTTGACCGACGGCGCGCGCTGATCTAAGCTGTTCAATACAATAAATAAGGGGCTGCAGTTACAATTGTGTCACGAATGGGTTCATCAAGTAATGTCAAACTTTCACCAGCATACTGTTCACTATCAACGATATGACCTTCCAGCATGGCAGATCCCAAGTGCTACGATAAAAGGTTAATTAATATTTGTGTATACTTGTCCTGACGATTGAAACTCTAGCATATAAACGACTGAGTCTAGGGCCCGTGTAGCGAAAACCAAACTAGCCGCCTTTCGATGACCTCAGATTGACCTTAATTACACGACGCAATACCAATTCAATTTTATACGATAGAAAAAACGGATGGGTGTCTTCTCCCCATTATAGCATTTCTGTGGTTAAAAGTAGTTTCTGAAGAGGTTGATTATTTGATCCTGAAAAAGATAACTAGACAATAAACGTAGGGTTAATAGTAGCAATGCATAAGACTGATAGCAAAAGCAAAAGGTTGTGGACTAACAAGATAATAACAGTGGAATAGGAAAATCCGCGGTAGACTCATAGAAAGTGACCGGATAAAGACGCAGACATGGTAAACAATTCATGTATCGATTCAAGACAACTGTCTGCAGCGTTGTATGGAGGATCTTGTCCCAAATTGATCAAATTGGCAGTCACCTGCTTTTTGAACTACCGCCCGATAGGGCCACCAGGATAGAAACCCCAATGTGGGAGAATTATGAGAGCAGTTAAAAACCAACTTTCACTTGGGCTGTTCATTGTGGGTCACTTTGAAAACACCCATGATGATCAACCTTGTTTCAGTGACTGTGGTCGCTGGAAGTGTTATAAGTGGTGGTCAGATTGCGCCTTATTTAGTAACATCTGAGAGTGCGCAAAGCTAGTTATCATAACACATTGATGCGTGTTCCACACCGGAGACGTCCTTCCATCTGCCATGTAAGTGCTTGAAACTATTGTCATGACAAAGCATCAGAAACTGCAGTTGTTGCCAGTAGATAATGTTCAGAAGCTCAGAATACCTTGAAGCAAACAAATCAGTCTCCTTACGACTAACATGAGGAGCTTGATGAACAACTTGGCTATTATTCAGTGAGGAATGTAACCAACTGTACTGCAAACCAAATCCTAGAAAGTGTTATAATGGCGTTGTTAAATGCAGAAAGGTTTGTCACTACGAAAACCAGTTAGTCACCAGTTAGTCAGGGATCACTATCAACTACTATAAAAAGTTGATAAGCGTTACATACCTCCGGTACTTGATTTTATAATGACTAAATTTGGAAGGCCTTAACCAAGTAAAACCAGAAACATCAATAAAAGTTGCTGACTGAAGATGGGAGATTGCGTAGGAATTTACAGGGAATCGAACTATTAAGCGTAAACTATGCATTCAGAAAAGCTACGTGCAGCGATTGTCTTCCCCCCGGCCTATGAAGACCTTAACAACTTACGATGTCACCACTATACCTTGTAGTTTCGAACCCTTCCCAATCACTACTTAGTGGTATGATATCTTCATTTAAACACTGCTTATTTACTTCCCTTATTTGTACCATTTTTCTCTTAACCTTTATTGACTGTATCTACCTGGAAATATGTTTATTTTGTCATGTTGTATTTCATTATTTTTGTTATCACAGACGCCCATTCCATCTAAAAAGATCAATCCATGCAACTCCACGTTATACCCTCACCTGTAATGACTGTAAATTAACTGATGTCTAAGTCCAACCCCTTAGCCAGCAATCATTCAAGATGGGAATTCTCTTAAAAGTTTTAAGTCAAGTATTGACTTTTACTGTGAATTCTTTCTAGAGCGCTTCTAACGCTTCTACCCGTAAATGATCGCTGGTTGGAAGACCACCCCTGGCTTTCTACACGTATATCATCTCATTCCCTCACATTTGTGCTCAATGTAGCTTTTCTTGTTACACCTTAGAGGTTCCATACGACTAAAAAAGGGAGGAATTTTAACCCCTTTTTTAATAAGAAAGTCTTAATTCAGAGTCGGTGCCGTAAAAATCGTGTGAGTCGGCTGCTGCTTTTTTTATCAGCATGATGGTAGTCCACAGATGCCGTTCATTACGGTCGAACTTTTATATGTGCCACCAAGATTACGCGTCATGGACTCAAATAGGCATAACTGTTTCATTTACTTGCTTCTTTTAAGTTAGGGGCCGGCTGTTGCGGCACAGTATTCTCACAATCACTTTATCCTTGTTCTTGTACTTGATGGGGGTGAGAAATTACTGTAAGCAACCGAAGTTATGTGGTCGTAGTGAGGCGAGCAGGACCGAGTAAGATCAGAGTGCCCACCACCAGTCCAGCATCAACTGGGGTGACAGCCACTAACATTTACGTACGTTACTGGCGTGTTTCGTACCAGCTTTATGGCTTACAAAACTGGAACTTGGCGAGTACCCATGAAAACGGGAGTTAGCCAAACGACCATCTGTATGTCTGTCTGGCCACCGATGGGCTGTGATGACAGTGATGCGTGACGATCTATTCACTGATTCCTATTTATTCTGCCATTACCATTCGTTTCTATTTATCTCCCTCTACCAAATGTGGCAGACAACTGAATCATCTGACAGACGCTCTGAAGATTACGAAGGTCAGATTTTTCATCGGGTATATATATCAGTTTTCAGCTTGATGCTACTATGGTCTGGACTGAGAATACAACCAACTCTCCATTTCAGACTTGTGAGACCTTAGAGCGATTACCGAACAACACGTGGTTTTCTGTGTGTGGCACAATCGTCAACCCTGTGCCCCAGATAAATGAGTCATCATAATTTCTACTGTTAGAATAACCACAAAAACTTTTGAAACTTAGCTCCAGTGGATTCAATCCCGTAGTTTCATTCATCGGGCACTGTCGGAGCGGCATTTTTCTTTTACTTTGTAGAAGCATAATGATTATTGTTGCTGAGTCAGTTACTAAGGGCGACGTATCACTTAATGTCTCGGAAGCTGCAGATAAGAAGTGACTGATGGGAGAGTTACCTTTTAAACACGCTAACTTAAACTGCATGCCTCATAATCAAAAAGGAATATAAAACGGACAAACGAACTCCTCACATGTGTTTCTCACCATCCCGTTAATGTGTACATCCATGTTATCGGTTTTATTCTGTTAGATTTCGAGTTGGTATAGCATGTGCAGTAGAGACAGAGAGATAGGCGGGTGGAGATATAGTGTTTATTGATACAGAAGTCAGTGAACATCAGCAGAGTATCTAACCTTGCACTGATTTCTCTATTTGTGAGTAGTACCAGAAGTTTCTTCATATAAAGCGTTTTATAATTTCTTGCCTATAGCTCGTCAGGTATTTCTCGGAATCTTAACCATCTTCCAAGGTATCTTCTTCTGTGGCAGTTTTAGTAAGACATTTTACTGCTGTTTCGGCCGATGTACGAATAACTTTCAATAATGATACGTGCTTATAGTCTTCAACCCGAAATCCAGAACAAAAACTAATTGTCTTAAGTGGAATTGTACTAAATGCAAAATCGCCAAAGAAACTACAGGATTTATTGTCCTGTTCTGTGAAAAAACTAATTATATAATACAACTGTATATTTGAAGGTACAATGTAAAGAGTAACAAATACTATTCCCCAGGGAATGTAACCTTATTTGCTACCTAGAGACATGCCTAAGCAGTAAAATCCACACTTGCTCACCACTAGAAAGTCTATAAGCAGCTGAGTGAACAACTTCACCGAACATAGACGTCACTACCTGTAAGGTTTATATTTTTGATCAACTTGCAGGCTCTGTCGTAACAGACCATGGCCTTCCTTTTATTTTGACCTTCGTTTTTCACTGAGTGTAATGTGGCCATATGACCACACTTGTTATTCGAGATGGCGAGGCGTGGCAACAGCCAAACAATTAGTATCACCCCACTGTCGTCTATCGTAATTTCCATGTGATTTTTATGTAAACAAATCAATGAGGACAGACTTTATGTGCCTGTTGTGTTTTCGTATATGTATATGTATATGTATATGTATGTATATGTATATGTATATGTATATGTAAACTTTATTCACTAGTCCGTTTTTTCCCCACATAATTATTGTTCGGCCCGCTTTTTCGAGTTCAGAAGACAACCATTTCTGTGTTCATCACCACTGCATGAATGCGCTATTTTTTATATTATGTCTGGCCTCACAATTTAGGCAGCTCCTCTTCCCAGACCGTGTTGACCTATCTTGGCATCCGCCCACGATTTTTTCTCTACATCCTGTATATCCCCTTCACCCAGGACAGCGCATCAGACTATATCCCTTTGTAGTCGCCGCCAAGTTTTGCGGTGCACCTTATCCAGTTGGTCTGACGATACTATACACTCAGACAATGGGCGTATTGATAGCACAAGAAAGGAGAGCGAATTGGCGTCCACCCTTGCCCAGACGTTTACCCATTAAAACAAAAATTCAAACACTTTAGGCACCCACGACCAGGCTGAATATTTACTTAGTTAAAAGTAAGTTGACACTTAAGCCCTGGCTTCATTTAGTGCCGGACAAGGCTCACTTAAATCGTATTATTTTGATTAAGAGCGGCAGATTGTTCTTCAAACGCCATCAGAAAATAATTATCCGCCAGTATTTGTGTCAGCCACGTCTCCTAAATCGTTAATGCCCAGCTCTTGCTGCACTCGGGCTCACGCTGTTCCTTGAAGTTTCTCAGAAATGCTTAGTAATAACGGACGAAAAAACCAAAACACCAATTGGCCACTCGAGGATTCTTTATTGTAACACCAACATACAAACAATGTTACAACTAAGGTCTGTGAACAAATACTACAATAATAAATCACAATATTACTTCTGACGGTTTTCTGCTGGCTTCTTTCTGAACAGCGACCGATGAGACGATGACTGTCGTATTGATGCCTCCGCGAAAATTAGGGAAGTTGATTTTGAGCAAACAACCATGAATTGATCGTTCAATCTTCAACTACACTGACAATTTGCTTTTATAATCTTCTTTTGCTTTAAACTTCGGAAATGTTATCCATACCAATGATCAGAGTTGTTGTTTATAACTACAAGTGACTTGCACCTCAAGACATTTGGAAAGTTATTATTTGTTGCAATCCTAATCTTGAATTGAAACTTATGTGGCAGTTATGCTGGGTCAGTCAAGTAGCTCGTTGTCCCTTCGTAAAAATTCCAAATCATTATCAGAAACTCCTTGGTCAGATATTTTCAGGGAAGGCAAGGGAGACATACCAACGCTGTGAAAATGGATATTTAGAAGACACATTACTTACATAACTTGGCGGGCTGTTAGCCCGTTGGTTGGATTGCTTCAACTAGAAATTTTTATGTTTTTTAATAAATAAACTAGCAGCATGGATGCATAAAGACTTAGTACGGAGCATACAGGATTAGTTTACCCTTAGAAATAGGACGTGTCACTCTATTGTTACCTTCAAACGCTTGCTATATAAACTGTTTTGTCCCAATGACCATCCCTACCAGAACCCATCACTTATTTCTAAAACGCATCAGTCATTAGAACGCTAAAACGCTCAGACTCATTAATGCACATTATGACACTAAATAAACTCTAAGACCTCGCATAAATACGTGAAAACACAACTACAATATAGGTAAATGTTTACTAAAGTATAATATACAATTGACATAAACATTTATATATATATGAAACATTAATGTCTTTTTCATGTTCACATACTTTCTCTTTCTGGTATTCTGCTGCTCCTATTCATCTTCTGGTCGAGGTCGAACAACATTGCATCTAAACTGAAATGAAGATGGATTCCAAACCATTTATCTCATAACCATTCAAATTCCATGAACGATCCAATTCTACCATTTGAAGACGCTGGCGAACATGCTGTAAATGAGTATTCATGATCTGAAATGAAGAAGCAACTGGTTTTCAAACAGTTTTCAACATTTTACTCAACTTACGTGTACAGTCCGCCATGCAGACACAAATGGAGCAAATGGAGAATTTTGGAATCGACCTCGGTATCATTTGATGCAGTAGAACAATCCAACATGACCTTATCTAGTTTTCGAATCCACGATCAAATTTCTTTCCTGTTATGAAACTACGATAAGACTGCTGAAAAATGGAGTAAATATATCACTGATCTCAACATAATACATCAATAAACTTTAAGCCAAGGGTGCTGTTCACAACAAAGTTATATAGGAGAATTGACTTCAAGCTTTATTTTTCCCAGATATTTGTATTGTGCGTCGGTGCACAGTGGTTAGGACTCTCGCCAACCATGCACAGGGTCCAAGGTTCGATCCCCTGCCGACATACCCCTGATATCTATGGCCGGCCAGCGAAATTTGGGCTACCGATATCCATGCTAAAAATTCCAGGGGATCGAACCTTGGACCCTGTGCATGGTGGGCGAGAGTCCTAACCGCTATTCCACCGACGCATAACTACTATGTCGTCACCTATGCTGGTAGACTTACATCTCGGCTGCACAAATGGGCAATTCACAAGCTTAGCCAAGCCTATGAACGTCTCCAGGCCATATCTAATACCGACCAAATCCTGATGAGAGGGTGTCAAACGTAGGTTATTGGTGGTGCTGTTGAAACTTTACACTTTACCATCCCTTACCAAACGTAGTTCGCCTAGTTAACCAACAAACACGTAAGTACTGACAACTAAAGATAAACTGAAATGGATAAGTGTATTTTTGAAGTGTGCTCTGGCGAGCGGTATATTTTAGCAAAGTGAAAAGTGAAGACTGTTCGGGGAAAAAGATTTACAGCTCATGTGAGAAAAGTGGGTGTGTTACAAACTCAGAGAGTGTGAGTGTTGACATCGTAAAATTTCAGAAATGCCGTTAGGGTTAACCCGTATGTACATGTGAAAACAAAGTCTTAAAACATTGAAAGTTGCACTGCACATACGTCATAAAATGATATATTTGTGTGAGCTTAATATGATAAACTGAGGTAACAAAGATTTATGGCCCGGTGCAACCACAAATTTCTCGTTCCTTAGAAGGTCAGTTACCTACGACAAACTTCTGTGATCCTCATCAATGAGCGAAAATGTTTGATTATTCCGTTCTTAGTAAGCTTCATCAACTCCTCTGGTCATAAGCAAATACAAACTCCTAAACCTAAAAATTTTGATCTTTCTTTCTGATTTGTTGACAGATCTCTAATTTAGTTGTGTAAAATAATTTTGCGTGATCAGGCCAAATTTTTATACAGATTCGTGATTTTTAATACCAAAACGCTCACTGCCCTGTGGCATCATAACACTTTTTTCGTCACATGATTATTCAGGTAGCTTGATGATGTCATCTACCGTCAAAATCCAATGAAATCAAGTGAGTATGAATAGGTACTACCCACTCGCGTTGGGATAAACTAACTACACTATCTTTACCGCCTTTCTATGGTCCTTAGGGACCAACCAGTGTCTTACATCTGGTCCTTGAGTAAGTGCAGACTTAATTCTCTCAGCCCAGTTTACAGTGTCGTCACCACAGTAGGTGATTTGTGGGCGCAGTGAATAAAAAACTGATGTCAAATAATAAGATGCAATCGGCAGAAAGTCTCAGACGTAATTTTCGTGCTTGTTGGAACTCGTCGGCAAGGCATACCTGCAATTTCGAAGGAACTCTTGTTCCCTCGGATATTCGAATACATGGCGAACTTGAATGGCAGCATTCAGTCCGCATAAAATCAAGGAACATACGTATGACAGTGGTTGCTACAGAATGTTACAACGGAAACGGACTTGTTGTATTCTGTGTGCAGTAAACCGGTCTCAGTTGTGGCCAATAATTCCGGGGAATCACCCACCGCCCCAGCTCACTCCCCCTAGTGCGGTCGTGATAACTCTAAGATGAAAAATGCCGGGAGTAAAAATACCTAATGTTATTACCATCGGTAAAACTCTTCCAATCGGCTTGACGTATTACCTACCCATCGTCTACCCATTCCAATAGGGTGTCCGAATATCGCTTCGTTTATGTTTGTCCGTTGGATCTCCGGCTTTTTTCAGTGCCCGTCAAAACTGAAAAAGAAAACAAGAGTTAAAGAGGACCTTGTAGAAGAAAACGTGATAAAAGTAACGTTCGAATAACGATATACATCTACAACACGGAAAGGTAATGCGAAAAATAGGACGTCGAAAAAATGATATTTTTGGTGGATGTAACATGTACGGTTGTAAAAAAGTTTTACTGATGTGGCGGGATGTGCCAGAGAAAAAAATATACCGCAAGCGAATAAAAACCGGGTGAATCGCATAATTTCGTCATGTAACATGAGTATGAAGATGGTCTAGAAATCTTGTGTTTCGTTTAGAACACGTTTTCTTTGAGGGCTCGATAAAAGGTTCGGTGGCTTTCGCCGTGCTAGTGATTTTTTCAGGACTAACGGATATTCGGTTACTTGTTTACTATTGGAAATGATAAGTTCTAGGCTCATGGGATTGCCTTCAAAGTAGGCTGGTTTTCGACGGTTGATGCTAACAGAGTCTTCGCGGCCTTTTCTGTCTACGACAAAAATTTGTCCATACGTTCAATGACTTTATATGGCCCATCGTATGGGGGTTCCAGAGGGAGATGTACAGAGTCACGACGAACAAATACATGTGAAGTTTTTGAATATGGTTGAACAAAGACGTCCATGGACTGTGTTCGGAGGGGAGCAGGTTTAACTGAACGCATTGCGTTTGCAAGCCTGCTGACGTATGAGACGTGATCTACCGCTGTTGAGAAGCTAGAGGGAGGAACAGACTCACCCGGAAGTCGTAGTGTTGTGCCATATACTAGCCCGGCAGGCGTAAAACCAGCATCAGTTTTCCCTGGTAGAAATAATAGCAGTGATTCGGTTCGATGTGTGTTGTTTGCAGCCGATAACCCAGCCTTCAACTGTCTGTACAGGGGTTCTGCCATGCTGTTAGCTTGAGGATGGTAGGCTATTATTTTAAAATGCATACAACTTATGATTTTAGTCAAGGCTAAGAACAAGCTGCTTTCGAATTGCCGTCCGTGATCAGTTGTTATAGAGGATGGGCACCCAAATTTTGCCACCCATCTTTCTACAAAGACGTGTGCGACTGTTTCAGTAGATACCTCTCTGAGGGGTACTGCTTGAGGCCATTGTGTGAAACGGTCCATGGAGGTTAAGATATTGGTCTATCCATGAGATTCTGGAAGGGGTCCAACCAAATCTACACTACTGTATAAGAAACGGGCATCAGAGATATGAAGGGTGCCAATAGGGCTTTCGGTGTGTCATGTTACCTTGCGCATTCGATAAGCTAAGCACGTGTATGCCTATTCCCTTAATTCTTTATCAATATCAAGCCAACAAAACCGACTAGTTACGAGATTTACGGTAGTTCAAATAGCTGGGTGGTATAAGCCATGCAACATAATGAAGACACTACACGATAACTTTCAGGCACGATGGGGAGAAGATTACTAGTGGAAATGTCGCAGAATAGTATCTCTTCCCATATCTAAGGGTTTCCCAGCTAATTGCAGTGTTGTGTTCCACAACTCACATTGAAGCTCGGTATCTTCGTTTTGAAGATGAGCCAGTTTCACAAGGTCTGTGCTGTCTGTTTGGGTGAGGGAACAAATGTGCGACAAGACATCTACCACAGTGTTGTTCACTCCGGATACATGGCGATATCCAATGCAAACTGTAAAATGTAGTCCAGTTGTTGTGATTCTGTAGAATGCTTATTTGAAGTCAAGTTCACAGGGTACGTCAGAGGTTTGTGGCCAGTGAAATTGTGAATTTACGACCATCCACCGAATGCCGAAAATGGCTTATAGCACAGTACATAGCCAGAAGCTCTCTGCCGAACGGTGCTGTACTCCATTTTTGCTAATTGTAGACGCCTCGAGAAAGAGGCGAGTGGTTGCCGCTCTCTGTTGACTAGTTGTTGCAGAACTGCGCCTACTGCAGCGTGCGATGCATCAACCGAGATGCTTGACGGTGCCATAGGGTCCTGGTATATAAGAAGAGTGGCATCCGCGATAGCTGTTTTGACCTCAGTGAAAGCATTTTGAGCAGATCCATCCAGTTCGATGTACTTGTTATTCCCTTGAAGAAAGTCCGTTGGCGGGTGAATCAGGGGAGCAAATTTTTGAGAATAAACTGCCGGTAATAACTTACCAAGCCATTGAAAGCGCGAAGGTGTTTTACCGTTTTTGTCTTTGGAAAGTTCAGTACCGCCTCAACATTACTAGTCAGTAGGCGAATACCTATGCAGTCAATGGTGTGGCCCAGAATGTCGGATGAGTCGACGCCTATCTGAATAATAACGGTAACACTATGTAGGCGTAGTCTTTCGAATGCCAAGCCCAGGTGTCGGAGGTGAGTCTTTTTGCATCGGCTGGCAGTGGGGCAGTCGTCCAAGTACGCTTGTACAAAGTCGAGACCGCGGAATAATTCGTCAACGAGGTATTGGAAGTTTTGTGCCGGATACGTGGAAATTCAAAGAGTTCGAAAGGCGAAGTGATAGAAATTTTTGAAATGTCTTCTGGTGCCAACGGGATTTGCTTAAATGAAGTAATCAAGTTGATTTTGACAAAGTAGTTGCTTTGGATAATGTTGACGTGAAGTCGTGTATATGAGGCAGTGAATGGTAGTCTGTGGTTGTTTTTGGCACCCATTCACTGATAATCGCCAGTGGGTCGCTATTCTGCATTAAATTGGTATGTTTTATGAATTCTACTGAAAAGAATGTACATTATACTGCTCTTTGTCACCTTTCATAATGCGTATTGACTACTAAGGCTAGAAGTCTGATTGAGAATTTTCTATTTCCCACATGTATTCAGTACATTTAGAGTGCTTCAGTGATAATGTGTAATCCAAATAATTTGACAGATTGCTGCAATAGAAAAGAAACTTTTCATGATCGTATGAGGCTCGTTTAAAGCGGAAATGAATGACGTTAGCTTTGGAGGGTAATAATATTGTGGTGACAGCAGGCTAGCCAAAAATGGTAGACAGCATTTTACATCAATGGGTATGTCACAAATATGGGCGGTGAGAAAATATGAACAAGACTGATTCAACAACCAATCACAGCGGGCTCAGTGTGTGGATTATCTGACGTTCAAGAAACAGTCACAAAGAGATGCAAAGTCAACTTTCTGTAAGAAACAACCAATCAGAAGACTGTGTTAGTCTGCTCGATAAACTATAACAATGTACATGAAATATATATAAATACGTGTTGATTTCCTTAATAAACGATCTGTTGCCTGACTCTTGTCTTCCGTCGTTACAATTAGTGTCACTGCCTCTGAAAAATGAAGATCCCATGGCAAACTGCGTTTGAAGAAGGAGACATATGGGGCTTCTTACGTGACATCGAGGCCATCGCTGAGCTGATAGGCATCAAGGAGCAGGGGAAGAAGGCGGTTGTCCTGGTGACGCTATTGAGAGGCCAAGCGAAGGCGGCATATGACAGCGTAGAGAGGTCAGATGGCACACCATCTTGAATGACATTGGTTGAACGATCGGTGTTGGAGTTTGACAGCGCAACAGACAGACAGCTAGCAATACAGCAGTTCCGTTCAACGAAGCTGGAACCTGATGGAGACCCGTTAATGTTGGCAGTGAAACTGACGAATCTGCTTTGACGTGCGCTTCCCACTTTGGATGAAGAATCAGAAGCGCAGTTACTGTCTTCCCAATTCATCGAGTGTCCCAGACCACATTTCTCAGCGATTACAACTGGTTAACGCAAGCGGCCAATGGATATTAGTGAGCTGGCGAAAGTGACCGGACAGCTGCTGAGCACAACTGTAGCCACAAAAGAGCAACCAAAACCAAACGAATACGAGCAGAAAATTGAAGCGTTGCCGCGGGAAGTGGCGGCGTTAAAGTTGGGTGACAGGAAAGAATCATGTTTTGAATGCGGTAAACTGGGAGACTGGAGGAGGTACTGCCCAGAAAGGTGAAAAAGAAAAAGTTTCAGACAGTATAATACTTGCTCTTTCTCTCGTATGAAGCTAGATTCAGTGAATGCTATTGAGAAAAGACTGTGTATTCGAAGTTGGGAGTGAATGATCCGGAAGTAATATGTTTAGTAGATACGGGGAGTCTGTATTTCTGATAGATAAGAACTTGATTTTGGACAGTTGAACAGTATGACCAAGTTGAAACCGTGTTCCACACCAACAGTTGTAGTGACTTTAAATCTCCTACAGGGCGCAAACTTGTTTTCGGTTCTCGATCCTTGCTCAGGATGCTGGCAGATACCGATTAAACCAGGTGGTAGAAATAAGACGACATTCATCGTGGGTCAGACACAATATCAGTTTAAACGCATGTCGTTTGGACTAGCAAGTGCACCGATTACGTTCAGACAACTGATTGCGCTACTACTTAAGCACTTGAAAAACGTGTAGGTGTACGGTGATGATCTTGTCATTTACAGTCAAAACGAAAGCAATCATGTGAACCATGTAGAAGCCATGCTACGACGCACCGAAGAGTTTGGACTGCGCGTCAACAAAACCAAGTCTCAGTTAACCAAAAAGAATGTTAATCTGTTGGGACATAAAGTGGGAAATGGTGATATTAAGCCACTACCGGAGAAAATCTTGACGATAAAAACGATCCCAGCCCCGAATTCAAAGAGAAAATTGAGACAATTCTTGGGTAGAGCAGCGTTTTACTGTCAGTTCGTGAAGAACTTCAATGAGATAGCAGCCCCTCTGTACAGGCTACTAGGTGAGCCAAAGTTTGTTTGGTCTGAAGAATCGCAGAGGACATTCGACAGAATTAAACAGCTGCTCGACCACCAACAAATGACGCTAAAACTACCTGACCTGTAGTTGGAAGACAGTTCACAGTGTGCACAGATGCCAGTGACTACGCTATAGGTGCGGTCCTAAGACAGTGTGAGGGAATCGTTGAGTATGCCAGTAGGGTTTTGACACATACAGAGAGAAAGTATTCAACGATAGAGAAAGAATGTTTAGCAATGGTATGGGCAGTCGACAAATGGAGACCTTATTTACTCGGCCGGCGGTTCCACATCGAAACTGATCATAAGCCGCTACAATTTTTGAAGACAGCGAGAGACCCACGGGGAAATTGTCACGGTGGATGTTGCGTCTTCAGGAGTACGATTTTACGATCTCACACGTTCCTGGAAGTGAAAATGTCTTGGCAGATTTGTTATCGAGACCAGAAGATGAGTCTGAGTTGCCCGAGGTCGCTTACGGAGTGCATGCAGTAGAACAAGACCCACTAAGACTTGCACGCAGGCAGAGGTTGGACGATACGCTGAATACAGTAATACAGGTGATCACCAACGGAATAGAAGTGGATCAAACTACGGCGAGTAAGGAGCTAACCACACTACTCAGACAGAGGGATCGACTCAGAGTGAATGCCTACGGGACTCTGACCTGGCGAGAGAACGACGGAAGCTGGCTGGCTGTCATACCTCAATCGTCGCGCCACGACATGATAGAAGAATGTCACCAGCTAGCGCACACAGGCGTGGCCAGAACGACTGACCTCCTAAGACAAAGTATGTACTGGCCAGGTATGAGAGAAGACGTAGCAAGATACGTACTTGGATGTCCACGGTGCCAGCTAATGAAGGGTGACCGGTGCATATGACCACCACTTCAGTCGATTCCAGTTACGGCGATAGGTGACTTGTGGTCCGTAGATGTCATGGGTCCACTTCCAATGGTAATCAGTACCTCTTGGTGATGACGGAACACGCGACACGATGGTAGGACGCCGTAGTAGTCCCAGATCAACGTGCAAGAACCATGACAGATGCAGTAGTTAGACACATCTTTGCAGACCACGGAGTACCAAAGACAATACTGACAGACCAAGGTCCATGTTTCGAGAGTGAAGAATTTACTTCCCGTTTGCAACAGCTCGGCATCAAGAGGATCAGAATGGCTCCATATCACCCACAAACGAATGGCCTAACGGAGAGAGACAACTGTACACAGAAGGAGTGGCTAGCCTCGAAGGGCGGTAACTGGGAAACGGAGCTTCCACTGATTCTACTAACACATCGTGCTACCACTCAGGAAACGACGAAGAAGTCACCCTTTCAACTGATATGCGGTAGAAAACCACGATTACCGATGCACAACGAGACCTGGCCCCTTCAACAAAAGTGGAGTACGACGAAATTAAAAGCAGAGCGGAGAGAAGCAATCAAGAATATAATGCAGAAGCAGCGTAGTGATGTCGCAAATTCTCAACTGAAAGGAAAGACTCAGTGAAGTCGGGGACCAAGTGAAGTGTAGAGACAGAAGATATACAGTTGGATGCAGGCCAGGTTCACGGAAACTCCTTCCAAAGTGGGAAGGACCACATACAATCACAAAAAGACGGGGTAAAGTATATACCATCAGAAGAGGTGACAAACAGAAACGAGTTAACGCCAGTCAGCTCCAACGATGGGTACGGTGGGACAAGCCGGTCAGTAACAATTCTCAACTAGAGGATGTTGCACCCAGAAGGTCGGAACGTCTGTGCACGAAGCTATCTGACGGGGGGGGGCGAGTGTGATGAGAGCAGGCTAGCCAAAAATGGTAGACAGCATTTTACATCAATGGGTATGTCACAAATATGGGCGGTGAGAAAATATGAACAAGACTGATTCAACAACCAATCACAGCGGGCTCAGTGTGTGGATTATCTGACGTTCAAGAAACAGTCACAAAGAGATGCAAAGTCAACTTTCTGTAAGAAACAACCAATCAGAAGACTGTGTTAGTCTGCTCGATAAACTATAACAATGTACATGAAATATATATAAATACGTGTTGATTTCCTTAATAAACGATCTGTTGCCTGACTCTTGTCTTTTATCGTTACAATATCATATACGGTGCAGACATTTGTTGTCTTTTGGCAAGTATTTAGTTCTGAATCTCAGTATTAGGCGGACTGTGGAAATGTTCTACGCACTAAGGCTTATTATTCTTCTTCTCGGCTTCCTAGTGGAACCAAAGTCGGGAATACGATCGGTGGTACCAATGTAGTTAATGCAGATTATTTTGCATAAGTAAAAATACCTAAAACAACATGAAACAAAAGGATTTTCCTGAAGTAATGGAGAGAATTTATAGATAACGTTAATGAATCGTAGCTATCTTTTTTGGTACCATATGCAGTGGGAATGCCAATGGGCTTTTCGATGACCGAATGATGCCAAGGGTAGTCGAATTCAGTTTTAACCAATCGAAGTTTGTCAAGGGCAAGTCTTTGTGCTTTAGATGTCACGGGTTTTCCTGAGGTTGTGATTTGGTGCATAACATTGCTGTTTATGCACAGTAGATCATTTGATGGGCAATAAAATTCCTGGCATTTGCCAGCAGTCGGCTGGGTAGTAGGGTCAAAGATCGCCTGTTTCTTATGCAGTGGCAAGTTATAACTCACATAGCTGGTGCCTTTTATAGACAGTCTAGTAGTACCATCTATCAGTCGTTTTCGGCGGACATCAACGAGTAGATCATGATGGTTCAGTGGGTCTATACCAATGATGGGCATTATGATGTCATCGAGAAGGAAAATCCACCGAATAGGTTTGCGTAAACATACGTTCAGATAGACGTATTTCCTATCGAAGGCTGCAATAGATTTTCCATTCGCAGCATTTAATTTGAAGGTAGGTTCCTTCTGTCCATCTGCTGCTGTAGCAGGAAGGACACTGACGTCAGCGCCTGTGTCAACTAAGTACCGTGTCTGGTTTACTACACCACGGATGTGTTAGAGGCGGCTACTGCCATTGGTGACGGTTGCCGCTAACGCGTGCCTGCTGGATGGTTTCCCATAGTCTTCAAGTCATTGCCAAAATACAAGGTTTTCTGCAGCATTTCTCTTCCTGATATATCAACATCAGTCAGGGTTTTCAAGTGAACGTGGCTTGGGTTTAGACTGACCACGTGGGTTTCGCCGTTGAGGGGAATTCGGACGAGGATAAGAGGAAAAAAGGGGGTGTTTGACCCAAGTAGCTGCTGGACGGAGTTGCGTAACTCTATCACTGCAGTGTCCCCACTCGAAGATTATTCAGCATTTGAGCACATTTCAGTTACTGGCCGTTTTTTTTATTTCTAGAATTTTATCGGCAGTGGATGCTAAGTGGTCTATAATAATATTACACAGTGATGCAATATTAATAACTCGATAACGTTTCGAGCGTAAATAGTTGCGAGTCATAATCATATCAGTTTTAGTCACACACACCTTCACAATTTCTCTGATGTATTTTTCTCTCATTCTCTCTGTGCGTCTTCCTTTGCCATTTGTTGCCAATTTTCATATCTCCGGCATGGGCGTTGCGTCATTCCCGTGTGACGTGTTGATTTGATAAACAAAGACTCAGTAATTAACCTCTCTCTGCACCTAAATGTATTACTTTTAATACTCTTAATCTGTCCTACCCTATCGATTCAACGTGGCACACGCGCAATGGAAATGACCCAAAGCCTATACCGGAGATTTGTAAAAAGGTAACAAATAACAAGGAAAGAAAGCGAGAGAATGAGAGAGAAATACATCAAACACAAGGCGAGTGACGCACATTTTGACGCATAATCCAGTTCACCACAATCCAGAATATCATCGGTGATGATAATAGGCAGCCACCTTGTCTTACTCTTGCGTGCACTTCGGACGCCCAGCCGAGGTTTCCTTCGTGGATCACTTGATACGTGACAGGCATTGTCATATAGCCAACTGTTGAATGAGGTTGACAAAGACTTGAGGTACGCCATAGTGTTGAAATAGTTTCCCAATCACTTCTCCGTCAACGCTCTCTGTCGACGGCCTTTCCGAAGGCCATGAAGTTGAAGTAGGGAGAAGTTTGACTGCCATTCTATGCTCTGTTCTGTGATGACGATGCGTAGACATGCAATTTAACCAACACATGATTTGCCTTTCCAGAGTCAAGCTTGTTCTGGTGGGTGGCGGAGTTGTGTATCCAGTGCATCTTTTATTCTCTGCAGGATGATGCGACTTAGCGTATTTCACTTGGCGTTGACAAGAGCATTAGTTCACGCCAGTTCTTGCAGGGTGACGCCTAAACCGCCCCTCTTTGGCAGTTTGACGAGGTAGCCCTTCTTCCAATGAGCAGTCACCTTTCCTTCTCTCCAAACATTTTGCAGAAATGGAGTGAGGACGTCTGTGGTAATCTCTGGGTCTGTCTTCAGTACTTCGGGGGAGAACCGGCTGGTCCTGCAGCCCTCTCACCTGGACTTCAGTAGCTTGATCGCATTCAGGATTTCTCCTTTCGTCGGAGGACTCGTGCCCACTGGAAGTTCTGTGCATGCTGTCATGTTAGTAGTATTTGTGGGCGAGTTACAGGTGATGGTCGATTCAAGAGTCCTTTAAAGTGATCAGCCCACTGTTTTATTCGTCCCTCCTCCTTGCTAATCAGATTCCCTTGACCATCTTTTATTGATTTCATTATCTGGGTTGATCTCTTCCCCGATAGATCCCTGGCTATCTGATATAATGTTCTGAGGTCTCCTTGACCTGAGGCTCACGTGTTCTGCTTCATTGGCCGGCCACTGTGTCGCACAACTGCTGTTTTTCTTTCCTAACACTCTTCTTTACTGCTTTATTCAGTGTAGTGTACATTGAACTCGACTTCGCCCTCAGTTGCTCATCTTCGCATTGAGTCATCTTCTCTTTCACCATCCTCCTCTCCTCGATTAGCTCCCAGGTAGGTGTCCGTTGACAGTCATTCCTCGTCTTGTCTCTTCCTTATTCCTAGAACAGAATATCACATTTCTCTTCATTTTTATATGCATACTGACTTCAACTCATTCAATAAATTATCCATCTTATTACGTAACTGTGATATCTGTATTCAACTTCACTTATGCACTGATTAATAATCACAACTATGAAATTGATGCAATGAGTATTTTCTATGTCAAGAACTAATTATTTTGTCTGAAAATTCTGTACTAAGAGTTGATGTTTGAAAATAAATCACTCATGAGAAAAAGCTTGACAAAACAAGCGCTTACATTCACCTAAGTATACAAATTTTAATAAATGAATTGTGATCCCAGAAGGAACGATCAATCTAAAGCGCACATGTATACTAGAATGTTGAAGTTGACTTTCTTGGATATACTGCTAAAGGACAGATGAAGACAATTTAAAAGCCATTTTTATAAAACCTAACTTTGAAGAAATAAGCAAGACTATTTATGACCTTCAGTTTCAACACTCCTAGAATTGACTTTTGGGCCAGTAATATATTCTTTCAGCTACAAAGCAAAGTGCAGCAGGTCTGGTGTGAGGACAAATACTCGCCGAAGACATTGGTTAGCGATCACGGTATGTCGCGAATTGGCAGAAGTTACAATCCATGGGCCATTGGATCGGGTCCTAGTGGCTTAATGGTCTACGACCTAACTGGCCTTGTAACCAGAAGATCCTGGGTTCGAACCCCGTAGCGTGGGTGCGTACTGATGAAGAGTCCCAAACTAGTGCGACGAAACAGCTTTCAAGTACTACCAAGGTTATCCAATGGTTCCTTAACCGATGTCAGCTCATGATGAAATCCTGTAATCGATCAGTCGAATCCCTGTACAAACCAACACTTGAGAAGTATCTTTTATTAATCCCCGATAACTTTGCTATCCAGATGAAAAAATTACTAACCCTGTTGTGTTAGATGAAATTCATCGGTAACACCACACCCTAGATTCACAATCCCCAACGGCAACAACAACACAAGTATAAGACGAAGACGAATCGAAGGCTGTTTTTTTAATGCAGTCAAAATGGCAATAGATGGAAAATATATTGAGGTGACACATTAAATCTTTATGGAATTATAATTATTACATGTCATATATATATATATATATTGGTAAATATTAAGTTCTTCTGATCTCGGAAGACATCTAAAAGCGCCTGATAATACAAATGTAGCTATACACACACACACGCACACACACAAAAGGAAAACAAAACACGGAAAGCCTCGAAAGAGATGAGGAATATCGTCAGGCATAGTGACAATAGTAATATTAGGAATAATAATAATAATAAGAGTAATAATAATAGTTGTAATAATGAAGGAATTTGTATATAATTTTTAACAGAAAGCACCAACAAGCTAACTTATTATGATGATGGTGATTATTAATATTTTTTTCTACCGGAATGGCAAAAGAGATTCCATGAAGTTAAGTTAACACTAAGTGAACAGAAGTATTAATGAATGTATCATAGGATATATTTATATGTAAAGGGAGAGGGAGAGAGAGAGAGGTGGAAAGCGACAGACTGATATTTCATTGTTAAATCTAAATGAATAAACAATATTAATAATAATAATAAATGAATTCATTGTCAAAATAAGAACAATTTATATCACAATATTTATCATTTTCTGTTGGGTTTCCTTAATTTTAAGTTCAGTATTTTTAATAATAATAGTGATATTATTATTATTATTATCATTATCAGCGGAAATGACAAAGCAGTGCATCAATAGGTCTTTCGGCAGTATTCATTTGTAATGAATGAAGGGGGGATATATAAATATATGCGCGAACATACAGAAATGAGTGTGTTTAACTAACCACCAACCATCCAGCTGAGAACAAATATATAAAATCAACATACAATAGTAGAAAGCAGCGGTTTCACACATACACACACACACGCGCGCACACAACAAATAAGGATGATTGAAAAAAAAGTAAACCAAAAGGATAAACTCGAAATTGACGAAGTGGAGAGACAGAACAAAAAATAACCGATCAAATACATGTACAAAATCTGAAGAAGACAAATAAAGACAAAATAAAATAAATAGTATAGTAAGTAGCAAAAGACAACCGGTTAGCCACCATATTTTGGTTGTAATGAATCCAATAAATTGAATTATTATTATTATTATTGTTATTATATGTGTATGCAAGTTGAACACAGGATAGATATAAAGAAACACAATACAGAGATGAATGAGATTTCAAGTTATATATTTGGTTGAAGATAAAATGAAAGGATAATTATATACTAACGACAGCGCGGATATTTAAATCCTAAATACAAATCAGTATGGTTTGTTTGTTTGCTTGTTTGACTCCTGACATTTTTAAAAAGAGATGGATTTTAAGAGAAAATAATCAGGAGAGTGAAAAATTTCAAGAACCCACCAAAACACCACATGGGGACACAGACACGGACAGGTAAACACACACACACACACACCTACAAGAAGATCAGTTGTCAAATGATTCTTGTTTCACCTACTTTTTTCTCTCTTTCCTTTTTCTTGTTTTTAATTACTGATTACAATTTATGCATATATATATATATATATATATATGTAAGAAGATGACTGTGACAGACAGATGTTGTTTACCGGCAATCCCATATATGAATTGTTTGATCAACACTCCCAGTTACAGCGAAAGGAGCCAAACGATTAATATCTGTGAATAGAATAAATAAAAGTAATTGGTAATTCACAGAAAACATTCATAGAAAACAATAGTAAAACAGTAATAATAATAATAATTTACACATAATGATTACTAAATCCTTAAATATATATATATATATATATATATATATATCACGACGCGCTTTTCGGATTATCTCCTTTGATTGTCCATGCATAACTAGGACAGCAGGTGAATAGAAAGGCTGAAAATTACACGCAGTTTACGAAAAAGTTTAAACGCAATACTAATGGATTTTATTTTGTGGATGGTGACTAGCTGTGAAATCCAGGATAAAGCGCATTTCGTCCTATTTGGGACTCGTCTGTCGGATGTACCTGCATTTCCCAGTGAGTGATGATATTCTGTTTCTCGAACTCCTTTTTGTTGTTTGTTGCATCATTCCGATTGCACATATGCGGTGTTGACTAGCTAAACAAAAATTCAGTGATTAACCTCTCTCTCTCTGTACACACACCTAACTATATTCCCTTTGAGCACTCTCATCCTGTCCGAAACTATTTTGTGATTACATGTACATGAATGCAGTTCAACAGCTGAGTTCCATTTACTACATTACTTAAGTTGGCAAGGTCATTCATTCTTTTTTTCCTTCACGTTCCCAGTGGAACATAGGGCCTCAAGCTAGCGGCTTGAAGTTTATGTAGCAGTGTTTATTTTTACAGGATGGGGTTGCTAGCCTCATGCCCAATCTTTCCTCTTTACCAGCATTATTTCTGGCTTAGGGAGGTAAAGGAGTGCTTCGTCGGTAGGGGATCAAACCCCGGACCATTCATTCTAGGTCTAGTTAAATTCTCATGCCCCAATAATCTAATTGACCCCGATCTACTAGTTTGACCTATGTAATTGACCTCATAAACATAAGGGATTTTGATTTTCAACCAATAGGTCGTTGGTTAGAACCCCAACCCATCTACCAAAGTTTGAGCAGTTAGGTAGTTATCATCAGCCACAGGTGTGGCTCACTGCCAACTGTATGGAAATGCATTTGGTTTTTGAGTAACATCAACATTGACTAATCTCAAGTTTTGGTCGGTACGTAGACGTGAGTTCTAAGCGATAACCTACTTGGTTGATAGCTGAGAATCTAGACTGTAGGAACCTACAGTTCTACAAACCTATTTACCTCCGATTCATATATTACATGTGGATTAATTCCATCATATCATTAAATTTGTGAATCACTCAATCACTTATGTGAAAATAATCGTCACTAATCCAGTTCAATTTTAGCATAAAATTGTTGAACAAACAGGTTTAAATTAAACTCCTTTTTTCAAGAGTGTTGATTTCATATCACAAGACTTTTGTTAATAATATTTTTTATATATGCTTGATTCTAACACACCAGATACAACATTAAAATGCCAAAAAGTCACACATAATATAACAATGCTAGCTGTATCTAAATGAAGAACTAGAAAAAAGAAAACACACACACACACACACGAAATAACGATCACGAAAAGACACATGACCACCTCTGGTATGATCATAAGAGGTACTAATTACTATGAAAAGTAAAACGTAACCGGCATACTACAAAAAAAGACTACTATTTAATCTTACTCTTGAACTACAATTCAATAACACTTTAGAGTAATAAGTCTGAATATCTGTGTTGCATAGTAGTAGTAGTAGTAGTCAGCTATGACGCATCCACAGGTTTGTAAGGACAAACAACTATCTGTCATTTATAATAATAAAGTAAATCATTATTATTATTTCACACTGTACTATTGTAACAATAGAAGACAAGATACTTGATGAAGGAATGTTTATTTGGAATTTGGTATTTCTATACGGCGAAATTATGTACACCTTATCTTCAACGCGTCCGTCGGTGGCACAGCGTGTTATGACGCTCGCTGACCATGGAAATGGTCCGGGGTTCGATCCCCGGCCACCGACGTACTCCTTTACCTCCCTACGCCAGAAATAATACTGGTAAAGAGGAAAGATTGGGCATGAGGCTAGCAACCACATCCTGTAAAAATAAACACTGCTACAGAAACTTCAAGCCATTAGCTTGTCCCACTGGGAATGTGAAGGAAAAATTATTATTGTTATTATCTTCAACGCACCATATGCACAGATCTTCCGTGTTGTGCTACCTCTCACCTCCCTTCATATTGTGTCTGTTTTTTTGTGTTCTTTTCACGTCTCCTAAGTATCTCCACAACGCTGTATGATTCACCTTCATCCACATCAAATCTATCTACCTGCCATTTGATGTCTTTTATGCCGATGAATGCCGCCTTATATATATATACTACTGATAAACCTAATCAGTAGTATGCGCAACAATATTACAGACTGAGCATTAATTCAGTAGTGCCTAGCATACACGATCATGACAACAAGATCCAACTCATAAGAAGAAGGGTCACAATTATCCAATGCAACGCAGTGACACAGTGTACAAACACGAGGATGTAGACAAAGTAAAATGGATTCCTCCTGACGCACACACCACAGGCCAGATAGACTTCATCTCAATGTTACTGAAGGAAGTGGAGATGCAGCCAGCCTGATGGACACAAATTCGAGAAGAGAAACCGACTTAGGTTCAGACTACCATCTAGTTCAAGGAACCTTCAAGGTGAAGCCGGAATCCCTCAAAACAACTGAAAACAGACCACAAATCAAGTCCAACATACAAAAACCGAAAGACAAAACCACAACAACACATCAGAGCAAAGACGGAGACACTAAGTGGTATCACTGAGGAAACCTATTGATGCACTGCTTTGTCATTTCCGCTGATAATGATAATAATAATAATATCACTATTATTATTAAAAATACTGAACTTAAAATTAAGGAAACCCAACAGAAAATGATAAATATTGTGATATAAATTGTTCTTATTTTGACAATGAATTCATTTATTATTATTATTAATATTGTTTATTCATTTAGATTTAACAATGAAATATCAGTCTGTCGCTTTCCACCTCTCTCTCTCTCCCTCTCCCTTTACATATAAATATATCCTATGATACATTCATTAATACTTCTGTTCACTTAGTGTTAACTTAACTTCATGGAATCTCTTTTGCCATTCCGGTAGAAAAAAATATTAATAATCACCATCATCATAATAAGTTAGCTTGTTGGTGCTTTCTGTTAAAAATTATATACAAATTCCTTCATTATTACAACTATTATTATTACTCTTATTATTATTATTATTCCTAATATTACTATTGTCACTATGCCTGACGATATTCCTCATCTCTTTCGAGGCTTTCCGTGTTTTGTTTTCCTTTTGTGTGTGTGCGTGTGTGTGTGTATAGCTACATTTGTATTATCAGGCGCTTTTAGATGTCTTCCGAGATCAGAAGAACTTAATATTTACCAATATATATATATATATATGACATGTAATAATTATAATTCCATAAAGATTTAATGTGTCACCTCAATATATTTTCCATCTATTGCCATTTTGACTGCATTAAAAAAACAGCCTTCGATTCGTCTTCGTCTTATACTTGTGTTGTTGTTGCCGTTGGGGATTGTGAATCTAGGGTGTGGTGTTACCGATGAATTTCATCTAACACAACAGGGTTAGTAATTTTTTCATCTGGATAGCAAAGTTATCGGGGATTAATAAAAGATACTTCTCAAGTGTTGGTTTGTACAGGGATTCGACTGATCGATTACAGGATTTCATCATGAGCTGACATCGGTTAAGGAACCATTGAATAACCTTGGTAGTACTTGAAAGCCGTTTCGTCGCACTAGTTTGGGACTCTTCATCAGTACGCACCCACGCTACGGGGTTCGAACCCAGGACCTTCTGGTTACAAGGCCAGTTAGGTCGTAGACAATTAAGCCACTAGGACCCGATCCAATGGCCCATGGATTGTAACTTCTGCCAATTTGCGATATACCGTGATCGCTAGCCAATGTCTTCGGCGAGTATTTGTCCTCACACCAGACCTGCTGCACTTTGCTTTGTAGCTGAAAGAATATATTACTGGCCCAATAGTCAATTCTAGGAGTGTTGAAACTGAAGGTCATAAATAGTCTTGCTTATTTCTTCAAAGTTAGGTTTTATAAAAATGGCTTTTAAATTGTCTTCATCTGTCCTTTAGCAGTATATCCAAGAAAGTCAACTTCAACATTCTAGTATACATGTGCGCTTTAGATTGATCGTTCCTTCTGGGATCACAATTCATTTATTAAAATTTGTATACTTAGGTGGATGTAAGCGCTTGTTTTGTCAAGCTTTTTCTCATGAGTGATTTATTTTCAAACATCAATTCTTCGTACAGAATTTTCAGACAAAATAATTAGTTCTTGACATAGAAAATACTCATTGCAACAATTTCATAGTTGTGATTATTAATCAGTGCATAAGTGAAGTTGAATACAGATATCACAGTTACGTAATAAGATGGATAATTTATTGAATGAGTTGAAGTCAGTATGCATATAAAAATGAAGAGAAATGTGATATTCTGTTCTAGGAATAAGGAAGAGACAAGACGAGGAATGACTGTCAACGGACACCTACCTGGGAGCTAATCGAGGAGAGGAGGATGGTGAAAGAGAAGATGACTCAATGCGAAGATGAGCAACTGAGGGCGAAGTCGAGTTCAATGTACACTACACTGAATAAAGCAGTAAAGAAGAGTGTTAGGAAAGAAAAACAGCAGTTGTGCGACACAGTGGCCGGCCAATGAAGCAGAACAGATGAGTCTCAGGTTAAGGAGAACTCAGAACATTAAATCAGATAGCCAGGGATCTATCGGGGAAGAGATCAAACCAGATAATGAAATCAATAAAAGATGGTCAAGGGAATCTGATTATCAAGGAGGACGGACGAATGAAACAGTGGGCTGATCACTTTAAAGGACTCTTGAATCGACCATCACCTGTAACTCGCCCACAAATACTACTAACATAACAGCATGCACAGAACTTCCAGTGGGCACGAGTCCTCCGACGAAAGGAGAAATCCTGAATGCGATCAAGCTACTGAAGTCGAGGCGGGAAGGCAGTAGGGCCAGCCGGTTCTCCCCCGAAGTACTGAAGACAGACCCAGAGATTACGGCAGGTGTTCTCAATCCGTTCCTGCAAAATGTTTGGAGAGAAGGAAAGGTGACTGCTCATTGGAAGAAGGGCTACCTCGTCAAACTGCCAAAGAGGGTCGATTTAGGCGTCACCCTGCAAGAACTGGCGTGTAGTAATTCTTTTGTCCACGCTAAGCAAAATACTAAGTCGCATCATCCTGGAGAGAATAAGTGACGCACTGGATACACAACTCCGCCACCCATCGGAACAAGCTTGACTCTGGAGAGGCAAATCATGTGTTGATCAAATTGCATGTCTACGCATCGTCATCACAGAACAGAGCATAGAATGGCAGTCAAACTTCTCCCTACTTCAACTTCATCGCCTTCGGGAAGGTCATCGACAGACAGCGTTGACGGAGAAGTGATTGGGAAACCATTTCAACACTATGGCGTACCTCAAGTCTTTGTCAACCTCATTCAACAGTTGGCTATATGACAATCCCACGTGTCAGGGGAGCCACAACGTCCGAAGTGCATACAGGAGTATAACAAGGTAACTGCCTACTATCACCGATTATATTCGTAATCGTGGGAAGCGAGGAGACTTGTAAGCTGAACCACCGATAAGAAGACTACGAGATTCGGATTTCGCGTGTGGATGATATATGTTTAATGCCACACAAACTCGAGGACTTACAGGCGAAAACCAACAAACTGATCGAAGTGGCAGGTGGTGAAAACAGGATTGCATGTGAATACAGAGAAAATGAAAGTGATGAGGATAACAAACCACCACCACCACCAATCACCACCAAAGGAAGAGATTTTAGAGAGGTTACCTCCTTACTTGTCTACGCAGTAAGCACTGTTTCAACCACAGGTAGTCGGAACGGATGAAGATGTCAAAATCACCTGGCCAGAATCAGAAAGGCAAATACGCCTTCATCAACCTGAAACCAGTTTGTAAATCTTCAGCACTCCACCTCAGCATAGAGAACGAGATTCTGATTTTCAAAGTCAATGTGAAGTCAGTCAGTTATCCTATATGGGTCAGAAACGTAATGTGTCATCTCAAGGATTTTTTGAACACGTTACAGACTTTTATTTACAGCTACCAACATCGCTGGCTGGCTCCATACTGAGGAGCGAATGGTAATCCGACCAGCTAGAAAGAATTAGGAACAAGAAACTCTGGCTGGGAACAAACAAACCAACAGCTGATTACTCAACAAATATGTGGGAGAAAATGGAGATAGATCGGTTATATGCCGTGGAGACCGTCGAATGACATCGCGCGCCAGGCCACAACTCGAGTGGAATCCAAATGTGAAGTGACGAGTGGGTCGTCAGTGCGAGAGTGACATGGAGGAGATTGTTTGATGAGGAAGAGAAAAGAGACTATAGGTAACCGTGGGACCAGGTGAAGCGGACGGCAGAAAAAAGAAGAAAGTGGAGATGTGTTGTTGAAGCCCTATTCTCTACTCGGAAGCCAAAGGAATAATAATAATAACATCCAACGAAATGTCGAAGAGCATGTAGAACTTTCGAAAAAGATTTGCACGAGACGAAATTCAGTATCTCCCAATTCATGAATAATCTATTAGAATACAATTATCATAAGTAACTACGTGATGCTGTCAAAAAAGTTCTATATTAGCTGCGTCGGTGGCACAGTGGTTAGGACTCTCGCCGACCATGCACATGGTTCGGGGTTCGAGCCCTCGCCGACGCACACCTGATATCTATGGTCGGCCTGCAAAATTTGGGCTACCGATATCCACGCTGAAAATTCCATACTTGTACCAAAAATACAGTGTGGAATCAAGCTGTAATCAAAAATAAAATAAATAAAAATAAGATACAGCGATCAAACATCTGTAACACATGGAGATCTGTTCTTGAAGGTATGGTCACACATGTTACAAGAAGATTAATAATATAAATCTATCAAAAATGTTCATTTAAGAAGTATGCCATTTCTTGTATTTTGTATACAGACAGAAATTCTGAAAACAAGGCTCTCGCAGTGGATAGGTATAAACTTGAGTTAGTTGTGTGTATTGATAGAAACTGATCATTAAGTGTTCAAATAGAGTTCGAGAAACCTTCATTCTGTCTCAGACTATTTCATCTCGATTTTTTGTAGTCTGATTACAGAAACCAGCTTATATCATCATCAAAACCATTGCAAAGTTACCTTTCAAAAAAATATCGCAAGGAATTGCGCGACTTTAGATACATCTACATGTAGAGAAGAAGTAATTCTAGAAATTTATTTTTCGTAATAAAAATGCACTTAATCCCTAAGTACGGTAATGGAGATCAGTCAGTTCATTCTTCGCTAATTCCCGAATTCCTATTTACGCATTTAGAAGAAAGCAGATTGAGTGAAGAAATATATTCCTTTACAATTAGTTCCTAATCATTAGATAGTTCTACACTAACATATACTTGTTTCTTTTTTTTGTTACATCAAAATGCCTTTTCATCAATCAAGTGGTTATTTTAGCTAATCAGTTTTAGGTACTGAGGGGGAGGTGCGGTGGAATTAAGAGGTCAAAAGTCATCAAAACAAACAATTAATAGTTGTTAGTAACAAGATATTTAAGTTTTAAAAGAAGGGGTGGTGTGGTGATTGACAATTTCTATCTCTGTATTATTTGAATACTTACTGTTGATTTTTAATATGTTTCTTATATGAACTGCATTATAATTCCGCTAAATACAAATTCCTGAATTCCGCCCTCTATGTGTTTTGGTTGGATTCGTGTAATTCGGTCATCTCGAAATACTCATACTACGATTACTAATAATTACAACAAGTTGGCGTCGCGATGGAACTTAATAACCTTGGAAAATTTCCTATAAATGGTTCACCGCGGGAAATCGTTGATTACCTTGAATGCTTCAATGCGTGGTGCATTTCAAAGAACGTTCGGGATGACAAAATACCAGCACATTTCATCACTGCTATTGGGCTAGATGCATATACCCTAGTGAAGAATCTGGCGTTTCCAGATAAACCTATTTCTCTTTCATATGTCAAGATTCGCGAACTTCTGATAAATCACTTTCATGTAACTACATTTGAGACCAGAGAGAGGGCTCAATTCCATAAACTGGTTCGTGCTCCCAATCAGAAGATAAGAGATTTTATTCTTCAACTTCAAATACAAGCTTCAAAGTGTAACTTTGGAGATCAGCTGCATACTCAACTACGTGATCGTCTAATTGCTGGAATCAATATTCCTAAGTTAGAGAAAGAGTTAATTCAGATTCCTTCTTGTACCTTTCAAACTGCTAAAGATTCATGTATTACATATGAAGATGTCAACAGTGAATACTCTGCTCCCACTACGTCAGTATCTGATGTTATGCTTTCTAAAGTCGAAAACACAAGTGTTCATGGAAAGAAATCCAAACTGTCGTCCACAGGTAATAGAATGCAGCGAGATATCAAAAACATTAAACCTTGTTTTTCCTGTGGAAAGTTACATCTACGAAGCACTTGCCGTTTTCGGAGTGCTAAGTGTCACAAATGTGGTAAAGTTGGACACATCAAGACTGTTTGCAGAAGTTCGAATACTCATGTTACTCAGAATTCTTATAATTCTCCCAATCTGTCTAGTAAAATGGAGTCAATGTGTCTTTCAACTTTTCAAAATACTCAATCTCATCCAATGAAAACCTCCACTACAAGTTCAGCAACTCAAGCGTCAACTGTTTTCAAAAATGTGGTAGCCCAGTTACAATGCAAACTGTTGAAAACACAAGAAAAACTGAATGAGATGAGAGAGCACCTGATTAAAATGGAGGAATTGTTGCATATGCATAGACTGAGTTTGTTGAATGCAGAGCATACAAGTACCCGTGAAAGTCCTGCAAAACTTTTCAAATCTCGAATTCTCAAAAAGCATCTGATGTCCACGACTTCTAATGTACATTATTACAAAGGTAATGACTATAGACCTACTGTTGGAATCATACTACAAAAAATGGGAAGATATTAGACATCAAAGATCACTCAGTTCATAACAGACACCTGGACAAAGTGACAATAAATGAAGTAGGTCGTTCCAATTATAATATTAATAATTCCGTTACTAATCCTGATTTTGTAGATAATTCAGAAATAAGTCCAGATAATACTGATGAAAATAGAATCACAGAATCAGTTAGAAGGTCGCAACCACTTGCAAGCAAACCGAGACATCGTTATAAATACGCAAGAAATATTTGACGTGTGGCGGATGTGGTGATTGACAATTTCTATCTCTGTATTATTTAAATACTTACTGTTGATTGTTAATATGTTTCTTATATGAACTGCATTATAATTCCGCTAAATACAAATTCCTGAATTCCGCCCTCTATGTGTTATGGTTGGATTCGTGTAATTCGGTCATCTCGAAATACTAATACTACGATTACAAATAATTACAACAGGTGGAAATTAATTACGGAATTCAAGATAAGTTAATTGCTAGACATTGGCAACAAGTGGTTACATAATCAAGACGTTTGTAAAATAGTAATGATGGCTAAGAAGAATAGGATGACTTAGAAGAACTACGTGAAATACAAACAAGTTAATAGTACCAGCTAGAATAGAACTATACACAACTCAATAGTACCTCATCTCATCAAGCTGACTCTAAGAAAACTTAGAAATTTACTTATCGTATTTCACCTAAACTATCATAAAGTCTATGAGTACGTCTTTAACATACAGCAGGGGCAATCGGAATTAATATGAACTGGCCAAATCAGAAGAAATTCGTATAGCACTTTCTTCGCCATTGGTTTTTAAAAACGATTGTTTCCTCCCTTTTTTCACTATCTTTTGACTTTATTATTTTCTACAATTCCAACTGGCTTCATTAACTTGTTTGTATTTTACGTGGTTCTTCGTAGTCATCATTGTTTTACAAATTTCTTGATTACTTAATAACTTGATGCTAGCTCCAAAAAAAATCAACTTATCTTCAATTCCACATTTAATTCTCACTCCCCTTTTAAAACTTATATATCATGTTACTAATGTCTGCCAGTCGTCAATTGTTTTACTATGAATAATCCCCACCTAGATATTAATGAAAACAACGTAGTTCAGCATATAATCTCTTTTCGGAGGATTCATTCATCTACCTGTACAACCACAATTATACATACTTATTTTTTCTCTATGTATGAACATCAGGTTTGTCCGATAAGATTAAAAATAAGCTAGGTTTATTGCAGTCAAGACATTTCAAAAATGTGATGAGTAATCGAACTGTAACCAGGGGGAGGGTGGTGATTGGTAAGAGGACAGTGGTGATCTGTTGTCAAAAAACATAGTTGCTAACGTCAATCAACACAGAAAAGAAGTTGAATAAGCGCAATGCAGTTACGTAATAAGATCAATAGTTTGGTGAGTGAGTTGTGATCAGGATGCACAAAGGAAACTACGGAATTGTGTAAGAGTTCTAAAAATTACAAATGTTATAAGGAGTTAGAAAATAAACAACAAAACAAGCACACAAACATCAAGTCAGTAGAAGTCAACACGGTTGTTGCCATGATAGTAGAAGTGGTTGGATGATTTTCTTTTCCACCTATAACTCTGTTTTCTCCAATTCAGCCCTTTAGAGTGAGGCCTCAGCAACACAAAGGAGACGAAAGCGTATTGCCATTGGTATTTTGTTCTTCACTTTGAAGGAGGTGTTTGTTGAGATGGATTGGCCAGTGTTGACGAGATGTTCGATAATCACACTTGTTATAAAGCCATTATTACCTTTTAGTCGTCATGCGTGATAGTGTTCTTGAGTCCTTTTGGACAGGAGACACATCAAACGACCAATGTACCTTGCCAATCAGATCCGATGCATCTGTAGTTCTGACGCCCTGAAAGCAGGGTTGGGTCTTCTGAAAGAAACCTTCATCTAAAATGGATACCCGCTGAGATTTTAGCATCTTTGAGAAGAACACTCTTCGCAGCAACGCAAAGAGTAGTGTTCCGCGATCGCCCATTGATCTTCGGAAGCCTTAAGGATAAGAACCCGCGTCTGGCCACTCATATGTGCATATATCAGCTCCCCGGTTGCTGTGGTGCCATGTCCATTGGTCGTTCGACGTGTCTCCTGTCCAAAAGGACTCAAGAACACTATCACGCATGACGACTAAAAGGTAATAATGGCTTTATAACAAGTGTGATTATCGAACATCTCGTCAACACTGGCCAATCCATCTCAACAAACACCTCCTTCAAAGTGAAGAACAAAATACCAATGGCAATACGCTTTCGTCTCCTTTGTGTTGCTGAGGCCTCACTCTAAAGGGCTGAATTGGAGAAAACAGAGTTATAGGTGGAAAAGAAAATCATCCAACCACTTCTACTATCATGGCAACAACCGTGTTGACTTCTACTGACTTGATGTTTGTGTGCTTGTTTTGTTGTTTATTTTCTAACTCCTTATAACATTTGTAATTTTTAGAACTCTTACACAATTCCGTAGTTTCCTTTGTGCATCCTGATCACAACTCACTCACCAAACTATTGATCTTATTACGTAACTGCATTGCGCTTATTCAACTTCTTTTCTGTGTTGATTGACGTTAGCAACTATGTTTTTTGACAACAGATCACCACTGTCCTCTTACCAATCACCACCCTCCCCCTGGTTACAGTTCGATTACTCATCACATTTTTGAAATGTCTTGACTGCAATAAACCTAGCTTATTTTTAATCTTATCGGACAAACCTGATGTTCATACATAGAGAAAAAATAAGTATGTATAATTGTGGTTGTACAGGTAGATGAATGAATCCGCCGAAAGGGGACTATTTGTTGAATTGCTTTGATGACTTTCAACCTCTTAATTTCACCGCCTCTCCATCCCCAATAACTGAAACTAATTTAACTGAAATAAACGCTTGATTGGTAAGAATTTTAATCTAAAAAAAGTAGATTTCTGTGTAGCGTGGATAATGAAGAACTGATGGAAAAGGAATATATTTCTTCGTTCAATCTGTTGGCCTTGAATTCTTCATTTTTGAAAAAATCCTACCTTGTATATATGTAAAACAGTACAAATAAGTTAGGAAATATACAAGGGGAAGGAACAGTTATGCACACACACACACACACATTCGACAAGTATATGTAGAGTGTAAGTGACAGGTTAACGCACACCATAAAACAAACGTTTATATAAACAACGCGTTACACATTTGAAATACAACAGAAAAATGAATGAATGATAAAAAAAAACAATATTTGTACTGGGGAAAATATCGAATTTAGTAGACACACCTTAATCAACTAATCATAACAGATCTAATATATAAGCGCATAAATTCTAAATAATGATTTACTCACTCAAAATATTATTCAGTGTAGGATGAAAAGATAACGCAACACACAACACACACACATTCATTGAATCTAACTTTAGAAGGTTTACATCTTGAAAACAATAAGAATTTGTCACACTGAAAGATAATGTTCTAGATTCAGTCATCATCACATGCACCCACTTTGAATACAGTCGAAGAAATACGTCATATAGGTGGTGGTGTTAAAGTTTTAAAGAACAGATTACTAACACATACGATACCACCGCTTATGGTATCTAAAATATATACAGGACTACCAACTGTAAGAAATCTTACTATGCAATACATTGCACAATACAAAATGACGACCAGCAAAGTCGACATAGATTATTTTGGTACAAGTATGGAATTTTTAGCATGTGATATCGGCAGCCCAAATTTAGAAGGTCGACCATTGATATCAGGTGTGCGTCATCCGGAGATTGAACCACTCACCATGTGCACGGTCGGCGAGAGTCCTAACCCCTGTGCCACCAACGCACAAGGAATGACTGTTCACTGCTTCTTTCTGAACACACAAAAATCGGATTTCGAGCGTTTGATAGGAATCGCTTCGGAAAACTTGAGGAGAATTCATCATTTTTGCATATTGATAATTTTAAGGGATTTCGCGATTTCCACCTCATGGTGCCCGTATCAACGAGATGTCTGATAATGGCACTATTATAGGCCTTTGTACTCTCGAGACACAGGCTTATCGGCACATGTTCAAAAAATCGGTGTGCCCTTCTTTCTGTTCTCCGGATGTAACTGTCCCCGCAGATACAGGTAAATTTGTATACACAGTTGGAGTTAACATGAGAAGAGTATCTGTCAATTTTCAACTGCACCAAAAAGCATGTTGTCCGATAGACGGGAACCAACTTAGCTTCGGGATATGCTCTGGCTGGTGACGTACTCAGTGTTCTGTTGACCATTGCTGCAATATTTTCACCTTTAAAATCGAGTTGAATGAAGAAGACAGGCTTTTTTCCACTGTGATTTGTTTGATGTTTGAGCCTTCACATCTTCCATATTTGTTAATGAATCTTTTCGAGAATCATAAATTCTTCCTCTAATATCTCTGCAGAGCATAATCTCCTCGCTCTATAGTAAAAGTCTTGACTAGTGCTGGTTTGTAGTTATTTGGAAAATAGCTATTAAAATGTAAGTATTCTCTTCTCCCTGTAGGCCTTCCGTAAATTTCCCTCTGGAGGCCACCAACTTCCAGGCGTTGCATGGCAATACCAAGGAAATGGAACCTTCCATCATTTTCATGTTCCTAAGTAAATCCAATATTTGTATGTGCGTCGTTGAATAATATGAGTAGGTAGGAAGCATAACTTTTATTATTGGACACTACAAATGTGCCATCGTCATATCGGCACCAGGAAGTTGTTCTGTCAATTGCATGCTTCAACTTTGTTTTCTCAAGATTTGACATAAAGATATCCGCTAAAACATGGCTAGGTGGACTTCCCATAGCTACAGTATCTATTTGTTGGTAAAAAGTGTTATCAAACTGGAATTGCACACCCATGGTACATATTACCAGTAAGCGTTTGAATTCCGACTCTAGGAGTGGGAGAAGATCAGACTGTTGACAAATGATCTCAATAGTTTCATTGATTGGGATTATTGTGAACAAGGAGGTTGCATCAAATGACACCATGAACTTACTTGAAACGTTCATGTGATTCACACTTACGGCGAAATGAAATGAGTCTTTCAGTTGGCCGTTGACGAATGGGTTCCAACACCTCTGCAAGCCAACGAGCAACTTTAAGTTGGGGTGAGCTGATCATCGTAAGTATAGGTGTCAGGGGGACTTGTATTTTGTCTGCCTTTGGAAAGCCATACATATATGGTGAACGGGACCCTCGGGGTTTCAATTTACTGTACGTAGTGTTGTCAATTAATTTTCTCTTTAGAAGATCATTGAGTACGTTTGTGATGCGTTTTTCAATTGCATCTGTCTTATCTTTCTGGTAGTCGTCAACTTTAAAACTCAACGGGTCATTTCGCACAGTTTTCATCTTTGCGATGAGGTCATGTTTGTCCATCTGCGCCACTCCTGAGCCTTTGTCAGGTCGCAATATGACGATTTTTTCATTACTTTTGAGGGCTTCCAATGCTCTTTGATGCTTTTCAGAGAGGCTTTTGCAATATGACGTTGATGTAATGAGATATTGATTTGCGACGTCGATCAGCTTATATTTGAACCAGATCTTCTTGTACCCATGATGTGGAAGTCGCGAAATCCTTTTAAATTATCAATAGACAAAAAAGCTGAATTCTCCTCAAGTTTTCCGAAGCAATTCCTATCAAACGCTCAAAACCCGATTTATCTGTGTTCAGAAAGAAGCAGTTATCAATCATTCCTTGCCCGTCCTGGTAACTGGATGTCTTCATTGTTTCTCTCTTTCATCTGAATACATTATCTTCGGCTTTAGCGTCAGACACACACGCACAATCCGCTTTGATGTGGTGTAATTTTGCTTGTCTCTTGTTTCTATGATTTGAGTTGAACTCAGTACATTGTTACCCAATTTATGAGTCACTCATCATCTTACGCATCTCTCGTTTTGATTGCGCAACTCCTTTACTATTGTATACATACATTAGCTCTGCTTAAACTTGAGCTGTCTGTGTAACATCCGTATAAGCGCAATTTTCTGAGCACTGTTCACTATCTCCGGAACCTATGGTCAACTGACATCATGTAAAATTTGCAAGTATGTTGAAATTTTTCTGCACATTAGCGTAATAATAGTTTATTAAGGCTGTAAGCAAGTGATGAGAAGTCAGCGAAATAAACAATGATGGTACCATATTATTCTGCATAAACCACTGTTGCCGTTCCTTTATTCTTATTCATCAAGGGGAATAAATGTATGCGGTTTTTTAAGTATTTCTCTTACGGTTGTTATATATACCGTGGAACAATTTTATGGAAGATGTCTTCTGGTTGGAACAATAAACTACTTTATAGGTATTGAAGTCCACAGGTAAGCCAATTTAATACAGAGAAAATCAATTACGCATAGAACTGAAGAATGAAAAATCTTTGCGTTGAAAAAATACTAATAATTAGTGTGTAGGTAGGCGTAACATTACACTGCGACAATGACATTCTTTCAGCAAAGACACTTACACCCACACACACACACACCACTAACAAATGATAGGTATTGTTTTCATTTAGAGCACTGAAAAGAATGTTTTGTTTGTGTATGACAAGTAGTATAATTAGTTGATATAGGTGTAAAAAGCTTCTTGCAATAGTACCCCGCAAATTATATTACAAACTAACTACTTTAAGTGCACACTGTAGAAAGTACAAAATCAGAGAGAAAATTGGATAATAAGTAAAAAAATAAAAGAAAACAAACAAAACAATGGTGTAAAGGGTATGTATGTTCTCCACTGTCTTGGATTAGAAGTCGATCAATCTTGAAACAAGTCGCCTACTGTATTTATAGAATAGCACACAAATAGCTCTTTATTGTACATATGCCTGAGCTAACAAACTGGGGAATCATAATCAACAGGGTATATTTAGTCCCTTTAGCCTAACTTCAGCATTATCTACGAAAAGGGTTTAGCCAAATATGAATGCTAATTTGAAAGTGCCTTCGAGCATGAAAATATAGCCGTGTCTTCAAAACCACTCCTCTTTTGCGTTCGGGAGTAAAAGATAAACTGTCTAATTTCGGCTTCCAATTTAAATGCTCCTGTGGAGCCAGTTACTTGCATAGGCCGTACAATTGGGCATGTTTCTCGTTGGATTTCTGAACATCACCCTATGTGGTTAAGTAAAGGACAAACAAAATCTATTCGTAGTGCTATTCTATCTCATTTTGTGGATACATAACACAAGATTGATGTTAATAAGGCGGCTTTCGAAGTCATTTACCGCAAACCAACAAATCTTAACTTCGCTTTAAGAGTTCGTCTACTATATATTTCTGAGACTGGCTGTTGGGATCCACATTAAGAAGCCTAACTTATGTGTCCAAAAGAAGCTATTTGAGACATTGTCCTTACCTTGGTTATCTAGGTTTGAATGATCCTCAATTGTCGTACAAATTTCCCTAATTTTAGTTGTTATTCTATTTGCTATTACATTATTATTATTTATGCATTTTTAATGAACTGTAATTCCATTGATCTTACCTAACGAATCAATATTATTTAAAAAACAAAAATATTGTTAATGACGACTATTCTAGAATATTCTGTGTATATGAGTATAATATATGTAATTGTAGAGCCAGAAGAGAAATTTATCGAAACGGATATTCTTTGCTCAATTATTCTGTGTTTTATAGACCATAGTAATGTCGAAATTTTGAAATAAAAAGAAGTCAATGAAGATGTGCGAGAATGGAAAGGTTTAAAACACTTTCCAATTTAGATCATCCAGAACAACAACAACAACAACTCAACAGACGATATCTTTCGGAAAATTTTCTCTCGATGACTGTGGAACATAAATCTTATACTTGAAGTAATTTGATGCATGGTGATTAGCAATGGAATCCAGGATACGCATTCCCTTCTATGTGGGAATCGTCACCTAGATGTACCTACATTTTTCAGTGACGCTTGATTGCAGTGCCCATCGTTTCTAATGTCAGTGTTATCCACCGAGACAGAACATTTTGTTTCAATCAATCAACAAGGCAATCGAAACTGAATTAGAAATCTTATACACTTAGTTTCATAATCATGAAGACATCTAACCCACAATAGTAAGCACCAATCACTAACATCAGCGGGAGAAATGTAAAGGAAGTCATCTTTTTCACTCAACTAGACAGCATCGTTATAACTACGTGTGTGGCACGGATGCTGATGTTAAAGCCACGATCAGAAAAGGAAGACAGACCTTCATTACCCTGTAATCCATGCAGAAATCTGCTGCACTCGGAGTTTCAACACTGGTGTCAAGTCACTGTTTTTATAAGGTTTGGAGACTTGGTGTGTCACCAGGAAGGATTTCCAACAGGCCGTTGCAGACTTTTATCAAGAGCTTCCTTCGATTCATACTGAAGATCAAATGGGGAGAAAGGACAGGCAAAAAGGAATTACAGCTAAGAACAAACCAACAAATATACCGAAGGAAAAGAAGATGTACCGGGCACCCACCCGGGCACACTAAGGAGATAGCTGAGTGACATCTAACGCCAGACCCCAGAGTGAAATCCGAACAGGAAATGACGTTTTGGAAGAGACAATGTGAGGGGATGAGAGCTTACGGGCAATTGTGGAATCAGATAAAGAGAACTTCAAAGAACAGGATGTGCTGTTGAAGCCCTTTGTTCTACTCGAAACCCAAGATATTTATTATTATTACGTACAACCGCGATTAAGCTACATTTGGTAAAGTACATCAGTTTGGGATACATGAATCTCAGCAATATCAACCTTTCATCCTATGTAATTTCAAAAGTATATATATTCGTGTATGTAGAGTATTCAGCTGACGAGTTCTACCGAAATTTGATGAATTCATTAAATCCTGCTTTATTAACCTTTATTGCTTGTTTTACATCCTACAAACGTTTGACAGATTTAGGATACATAATGGAACATAAATTTAGCCTCAGTAAGTAATATTGCCAACAAGTTGATGGTCTCTTTAACACATCAATTTGTGCAGCTCAAATGCTTCTATGATGACTTAGTACTCCTTTTAATCAATGAGATAGAGAAGATTTATTTCTTATCAGTAGCTGTTTCCATGTAGTTATCTTGATGGGAACAGTTCCTGTCAACAGTTAAAAAAATTCCTTCAGATATAATATGTTTAAAACCGATTGGAAATTATGAAGGGTGATCGATAAATGAAGTATGAATTAAAAGTCTTAGGATATTTGAATGCTTCGATCGAAGCCTGAGCATCATTTAACTCATTTTAATAATAATCCAATCACAATTTTGTTTCAATTGCTTTTTACGTGAGTGATATTGTGGTGAGAATTGGCTGCTAGCCAAAGCTGGTAGACAGTAATTTACGTCAATGTTTATGTTCCCAATATTGGTCATGAGGAAAATGAGAACAAAGACTTTGCGTAGGCGGATTACAGTTAGCATATAGATGATCTGACATTCAAGAAACAGCCACAAAAAGATGAAAGACTAACTTTCAGTGAGAAACAACCAATTAGAGGACTGTGTTTGTCTGCTTAAATAATCTATAATAATGTACATGAAAATATATATAAATACGTGTTGATTTCCTTAATAAATGATCTTTTGCCTGGCCCTTGTCTTCTATTGTTACAATACAACATTATATAATCAACATAATAACTGTGTAATTGAAAATAGACAGTGTGTAAAAACTCACCTAAAGAAGTGACAAAATGTGAATGTGCATTCAGTGTTTTATGACACCGACGATTTTTTAAATCCCAAACTCGAATTGTTTTATCATCTGAAGCGGATAACAATAGTCTGCCATGAGGGTGAAATACAAGTTGTCTAACCCAATTGTCATGACCAATCTAGAAGATAAAATTATATTATAATAAAAGTAAATTGTTATTGGTAATTAATATAAATACTTTAAAACACATTAATGAACAACTGCTTGACATAATTCATAAAATTTAAGATCACAATCGAAAGAGGTCCCCTATGAAACCAAATCCTTCGTTGTAAAGAAAGCCTGAGGCTATGTCTCGGTCTAACGAACATAATTAACATCAACAATCATCAAATACACTAATTTGTTATATAATAATATAACCACCTGTCAATATCTTCGCTTCCCAAAGTTCAATAATCTACAGTTTCTGATGATGACTTTCGATGGGATTTTATGACAAGTTCAAAACCTGTTAGGTGATTTATCCTTGTATGATATATATATATATATATATATATATATATATATATACATATATATGATATATGTGATCCGTACTCGAACTTATGCGATTGTGTGGAGACTGTCCACTTAGAATGCTTACTGTTACAATTATTAAAATTCATGTACTAATAGATATGACTCTGGTCGACTTCAATATTTTACGGAATGACTTGTCACTAGAGTATGTTTTCCACAATTTTGAGTATAATAATGATACTGACAAAATGAATTTTTTGAACAGAGTAGAAATATACGTGTATTTGACATATTACTCGGCAAATCTAGGATGACGCTGTAGAACAAGCTCGCATGGATTCCAAACACATGGATGATGAGTAAAATAGCTGATGCATAAGCTTTAACGGATTAACTGTCGACGAAGTCTTAGTGCGGAATACGGAGAGAATTGTTTGGTATTTGCCAACTTGCTTCACCTTCAGCACAAGTGTTCTATCTCCCGTGTGAAGTGGTATAATAAGGTGAGCAATATTGAGGTTAGGCATCGAGTTCTAGGTAAGGAGGGGAAATCAATCCATGAGGCTGTGAAATCACATCGACTGAGATGGTTAGGACATGTGTTACGTATGCCTAATCATCACCTTCCTCGACTAGCAATGTTAGCTGACATGGGGTCAGGCTGAAAAAAAGCTAGCGGCGGTCAAACCATAACATAGCACCAGTCAATGAAATCCACAACAGTTAGTTTAAGCCACGTAGGAAGGTGTAGACTTCCTGGTTGGGGTCCTCGGGACGGTAAAAACCAATGAAGGCTGGAAACAATTGGTGATATGGCTTAAAATCGTTCTCAAGGGCACAGATGCATTTACTCCTTGTGACTTATGATTTCCAACGAAACTACATTGTTCTTCGTTACTTCTATTTCTTTGTCTCACTCCTCTGTTTACTGTTTCTATTTTGCACTTCATTTTACTTTCTTTTCTTGCTTTGTGTGCTACATGGAGTGTGGCGACTTGAACTTCCGCACAACGGTGCAAAGTCCTATGTCGAAAACAGACAGGCAGTCAGCACAGGTGTGATATCCGTCTACTTATCAGCAGACATATGTAAGGAGTAGCAGTTCGGCTTGTCCTCTTTTATCGGTTTGAGTCACGACCAATGGAAATGATGGAACTGAAAAGAGTAATGATTTTCGACTTTACATGACTACGATTGAACTCTGAATTTTGGTGGAGCAATATGTTCAATTGGGTAAGCAAGCAATCAGTTGGCAAGGTTATGACACTCAACCAACTGATACTGCTAGGATGTTTCATGCATGCATAGTCAGTCACAGCCTACCACTACGAGCAATATAAAGTAGAAAGATTTAGAAACGGCCAGACAATGACATTACAGGAACTTATGAATTCTTTCATTGTCGGTTTGAATGAAACAAGATGTTAACACTTTCATTGGGGTTCTCATGATGTTAGGAAACAATGTCTGGGGGTTGTTGATATATATATATATATATATCCTTTAATTCCTAGAGGAACATAGGGCTTCAGCTGCGCGTCTCTATTGCGTTCGGTTTTCTGCCAACATTTTCACCCCGCTCCCAGTGTGCCCACATGCTTTCATCTCCTCTTCACAAAACCTCCTCCAAGTCACCCTGGGGGTTGTTGATAGCACAAATTAAATCATTTGCAACAGTGCAGATATATATGCTTCTTTTTGTCATTCAGAAACTGGAAATCCGCGCTAATCTTAATTTAGATGTTCTTTTTGTCGAACATTTCGTTCTATTTTGGTCTTAATACATTTCTTATTGCTACTTTCGTGTGCATTTTTAAAGTGTGGTAATTCTAATTGTTGTACTTCCCTGTACGTTATTCAGTCAAAAGGAGATTACATTAGATCATATTCGCAATTCGCCAGAATTTGAGCAGTTTGAATTGATCTGATTGTCTCAGATCCGAGTCAAACCAGGTACACGGCTTATAAGTTCGACAACAAAACAAGCGAAATGGCCATCCGGTGCTTAGATCACTTGGATCTAGCTAGCGAGTACTACTGGTCTACGTGAGTGGTGTTCATACGATTGACTGACAATCAATGTGAATGTCATCTTGGTAAAATATGCCAACAGAAATATAACAAACGCATAAATGATTGTACATAAAAAGTTGTAAAAAGAAAGACTTAGAAATACGTATTGCCGAAGTTCTGGATGTCAATACTCTCTCTCTCTCTCTCTCATTTGTAATGTTCCCACAGAGTACATATATACACTGAAAGAAAAATCACCTTAATACACCTCAGTAGGAGGAAGTTGGAAACCACAATCATCAAAATTCAATGCAAAACGATACCAACAGTGTAGTTATATTATTTTTCATTTACAACTAATCAAGATATATTTTGACGTAGAATTCAGTATTCATTTGTCTATTTATTTATGGCAACAAAGATGCCTGAATTCATTGTTGAAATGCAAACAAACAAAGCGAAAATTCTTTTTTAATTCCTGCTAAATATTCAGCAGCATGTGACGACGCAGAAAAAAAACACAACCTAGTGAACAGAAAAACTACCACAGAAAATCATTTGATCAAAATCGACTAGGTAACGAAAAACCACTAAGGTCTATTTTATTTGATATATACGCATATCGACCGATGTGGAATATGATAGTTAAAACCTTTTTCTCTTGCTCAAAACTGCTATTCACGTGTTTACGCCGTAGTTTTTTTTTAAAAAAATAACATAAATATAAACCGAGTCGTAGAGTTTGTCTTTTACAAAAATTTACTAAACACACTTTTAAATTGATACGAATTATAGTTTCACTTATCTTTACAACCTGAAAATCAATTCAAACAGCTTAAGGCCTTTCACCTTTGAGACTTAATTAAATAAGAAATAGGATTGGTTATATGACGTTGCATGTAACGAAAAGGATTTCTAACAGCTTGTAACAGGCCTTTGTCAGCAGCTGCCACCATCGCTGGCTGCCTCCATAACGAAGAGCAAATGGCCATCCGACCAGCTAGAAAGAATTGGGAACAAGAAACTCTGGCTGGGAACAAACAAACCAACAGCTGATTACTCAACAAATATGAGGGAGAAAATTGAGATGGATCGGTTATATGCCGTGGAGACCGTCGAATGACATCGCGCGCTAGGTCACAGCTCGAGTGGAATCCAAATGTGAAGCGACGAGCGGGTCGTCAGTGCGAGAGTGACATGGAGGAGATTGTTTGGTGAGGAAGAGATAAGAGACTATAGGTAATCGTGGGACCAGGTGAAGCGGACGGCAGAAAAAAGAAAGTGGAGATATTTTTTATTACAGCTTGACTCTTCACCGTATTTTTTGGTACAGGTATGGAATTTTCAGCATGTGATATCGGTAGCCCAAATTTTGCAGGCCAATCATAAATGCCAAGTGTGCGTCGGCAGGGGATCGAACCCCGGACCATGTACATGGTCGGCGAGAGTTCTAACCACTGTGCCACCGACGAAGCCCTATCTTCCACTCGGAACCCAAGGGAATAATAATATTATAATAATATGACATGGTACAAATAAAGGTACAAATCTGCAGGTTCATTTGCCAACTTGACGTACAACTTATTGCTTATAAGCACATTAATATCACTTGGAAAATAACTCTGAGTAGGTGAAGACAACAACCAAATAAACAAGTTTACATACAACAAGATGATATAGTATTGTGTATTTAGGGGAATACAATACAGAGGGGATCTGAACCTATTACTAGGCAGCTACTCACCATTACCCACTCATTTTATTGAAAGGTGTGCACTACGAGTTGTAAAACCTCGAGAAATAATGTTTTTCATAGCAAAACACTTCTTTAATTCTGACACGTAATTTCAAAGTTGACGGAAACTGTACACTGTTGTTCGCAACAGAATAATTATAAAACAGTATATATATTCTAACGGGATAAAACAGTAAAGTTAGGATAGTAAAGCATGATGCTATTCCAACTTACAAGAACAAATAAGCACACTCCAGTATTTACATCCCAAAAGCGGATAGTCCTGTCTCGTGATCCAGAAACAAGTAATAAGGCAGCAGTCATACTAGGCGGCGAAGAGTGTGAATCATTAGATATTCCATTTGTTGCTGAGGACATGACCAATCCTTCCGTGGTGGCATCTGCAGAATCTCCACTTCCAGATGTAGAAGTAGTTATTGCTAATATGCTTTGAGGATGAGAAGCCCAGGCGATGCATTCAACAACATGTTCGTGACCACGAAGAATTACTTGACAATCTCGTGATTCTACAGACCAGACTCGAATAGTTTGATCATTAGAACAACTTGCCAGTAGGTTGCCTTCTGGACTAGGGCGAACCGATCGAATCCATTCAGTATGACCAGTGAATGTCTTTATGCAATATCTACAAATAGTTGTTACAGAGACAACATAGAATTGAGGAATACAAAAATACTTTAGTAAATATCATACTTTCGAAATCAGTAAATATCGTACAGATTAAATAATACCTAAAGAAATATTTCAAACCCTTAAGTGAATAGCTCTTCATCCTCGACATGAAACAGAAAGTTGACGTAATGTTCCAAACAGACCATAGTGATCAAATCACATCAAACATAAGGAATGTAAACTCAATGAACACAAAGTCAGCACGAAAATGAAAGTCACTGGTACGAATTTTTTACGTCTAGTATAGTAAAAGAATCTCCCTTCGAACAAAAAAATCTCGTTTCTAAGAATTATAACTACATCTCTTTTTTAACAGTGTGACAGAGACAACAGTGCCACTCTTTAACTGATAAGGTTAAAAGTGACAGGCTTTGTTTATTATTATTATTGTATCCTTTAGTTCCTAGAGGAACATAGGGCTTCAGCTGCGCACCTCCATTGCCTTCTGTTTTCTGACAACTTTTTCACCCCGCTCCAGGTCTGTCCACATGCTTTCATCTCCTCCTCGCATGACCTCCTCCAAGTCACCATCGCACTGACGACCAACTCGCCGCCTCCCTTTCGGGTTCCACTCGAGCGATGGCTTGTCTAGTGATGTCACTTGATGGTTTCCTCAGCGTATGGCCAATCCATCTCCATTTCTTCCTGCCTATTTGTTTCAAAATCGGTTCCTGATTGGTTCGCTCCCAGAGATCCCTGTTGCTGATCTTTTCTGGCTAGCCATCTGATCTTGAGTATTGAGCGAAGACAGCTGTTAATGAAGGTCTGAAGTTTGTTTGAGATGCTCTTTATGACTCGCCAAGTCTCTGATCCGTAAAGTAGCACTGACTTCACATTGGAGTTGAAAATCCGGATCTTATTTTTGATGCTGAGTGCTGTTGACCTCCACACAGACTTGAGAGTAATGAAAGCTTGTCTTGCTTTTCCGATTCTGGCTTTGATATCCTCGTCAGTTCCGCCTGTAGTTGAGACGATGCTTCCCAGGTAGGTGAAGGAGGTTGTTTCTTTCAGGTTCCTCCCATTTATGCTGATTGTTGTCTGTTGTTGTTGCTGTTGGCCAGGAATCTTCATCACCTCTGTTTTATCTATGTTCACTTGAAGTCCTATCTTTGATGCTTCTTCTGCCAACTTGTTACTTTTCACTTGCATATCTTCCAGTTTGTGGGAAATCAGACATATATCATCGGCGAAATCCAGATCCTCCAAGTCTTTTGTGTCAGTCCATTTTATGCCTGTTCCCTCGTTGGTTGCCGTTGTCTGTCGCATTATCCAATCAATTGCAATCAGGAAGATCATTGGTGATAGTAGACAGCCTTGCCTCACTCCCGTCCTCACTTCGAAGGCTTCCGTAAGTTTCCCGTTGTGGATTACTTGGCATGCAGCATTGTCGTATAACTGTTGGATGAGATGTATAATTGTCGATGGGACCCCGTAGTAGCGAAGTAGTTTCCAAATGACCTCTCGATCGACGCTGTCGAAGGCCTTTTCAAAGTCGATGAAGTTGAGATAGAGAGGTGACTGCCATTCCAAGCTTTGTTCAATGATGATCCGTAGAGTGGCGATTTGATCAATACATGATTTGTTTCTCCTGAATCCGGCCTGTTCCGGACGAAGTTTTTCATCTAGGGCTTGTTTGATTCTCTCCAGGATGATGCGACTTAGTATCTTGCTTGGAATGGACAGAAGCATAATTCCACGCCAGTTTTTACATTGACTTAAGTCTCCTTTCTTTGGAAGTTTGAATAAGTAACTGTTCTTCCAATCCTCGGGTACTTTGCCCTCTTTCCACACCTTCTCCAGCAGTGGTGTCATCAAGTCCGCTGTTGTCTCTGGGTCTATTTTCAAAGCTTCTGCTGGGATTCCATCTGGTCCTGGTGCTTTCCCAGCTTTTAGCATCTTGATTGCATTCAGGACTTCTGATTTCGTCGGGGGGTCAATGTTCACTGGTAGTTCTGCTTCCGTTGTTGGTATTGTTGGGCGTGTTGTAGGTGGCGGACGATTTAGAAGTCTTTTGAAGTGTTCAGCCCAGTGTTTTCTCTGTTCCACCTCTTTGGTGATTGACTTTCCATTGTCGTCCTTTATTGGCTTAATCTGTGTCGAACTTTTGCCCGATAGGTGCCTAGTTGTTTGGTAGAGTGTGGCGAGGTCTCCTTTGCCTGCAGCTTGTTCTGCTTCACTTTCCATGGTTTCATAATATTTTCTTTTGTCTTCCCTGGCACTCTTCTTTACTCTTTTGTTCAGTGTATTGTAGCTTGCATTCAACTCCTGTTTTTGTTGCTCGTCAGTGCACTGGATAATCTTTTGTTTCACCATCCTTCTCTCTTCTATTAGTCTCCAAGTGTCCATAGTGAGCCACTGTTTGTCCTGTCTCTTCTTTCTGCCTAGAACTTCCATGCAGGTTTGGCTCCACACCGTTTTCAAGTTTTCCCAGTGCTTTTCGACGCTGACCTTTTCGCTGGTGTTGATTTGTGTCTCGGCTTTGTCCTTTACGCTTGCAATGAAGATGTCCTTTGTAGCCTGGTCCTTCAGCTTTTGATTGTTGAACTTTGCTTGTGGTCTGTCTGCAGCTCCTGGTCCCCTGAAAGCTTTTAATTTGATTTGGTTTGTCCCTTGTACGAGATAGTGGTCTGAGCCAACGTCTGCTCCTCTTCTTGCTTTTGTGTCCAGTAGGCTGCGCCTCCACTTCCTTGAGAAGCATTGAGATGAAGTCAATTTGGTTTTTGGTTTGCCCGTCTGGTGACACCCATGTAGCCTTGTGGATATCTTTGTGCTTGTATACACTGACAGGCTTTGTTTATTGATGAATAAATATTTTCAAGGGGATTCATCTTGCGTATATCAAAATAGGAAGTAAGGACTAAAAAAAATTTTCAACAAACAATTCCTGATATTTCCAAAAAAAACAGAGTCTAGAGTCCTGCACACAGCTGCACAATTCATGCCAATAGTTATGTATTCAATAGATTAATATACCTGTCGTTTAACTTGCATCAAAATTTGTTTATGTAGATCATTCTTAAAATTAAGACAAGTGTGAGGGTATATTGAATGCAATCAGGAGAGCCTAGAAACTAATAAATGAATAAACTTGCTAATTCTAGGGATATATTGTTTCATATTCTTAAATTTTTCCCAGTGGTTTATCCAAGTAGACAACTAGTACAGTAAAGTCTAAAATGTTTTTAAGCAGACTTCATCATTCTTCTCAAAGAATTGAGAAAACTACTACTTGTATCTGCTATCAAGGTATCGAACAGAACCCCTTCTAGTATTGGTTCGACGTTAAGCAACAGATTCCCGGTAACGATTGAATGTGTTGTTGAAATTTTGTGTATGAAAGCAATTGTACGGATGGCAGTGGAATTATGGAATAAACAGTTTTACATTAAAAAAGGCCCACTTTAAAGTGTTGTTTCATGTTCCTCAGAACTTGCACCTTCCAACCGAACATGTTCTGCGTCAAATCACAATTACTCAACATGAATATTCGTTGGTGGAGGGTGAAATAGACTCTCCGTGTCTTCATTAGCTGATTCAGAGCATTCGTAGGCATTACATTTCAAGACAGATTTAATCTTTTGCGAAAGTACAGTTTTTAATAAACTAATTAGACATTTGAAAGAACTGCGAAACACTAAACCTTCAAATGCCTTTTATGGTACATGTTTAAAATGAAAAGTGCCCAAGTTTTATACTTATATTAAAATGAAAAGAGTGAAACCTTACAAAAGAAGTTATTATTTTGATTGGATACTAGTAACTAGTGTGATGTGTCTAGTCCTTTTGTTTAGTGCAGACTGAATTCTATCAGTCAGGTTTGCAATGTGGCCACCATTCTAGGTAGCCCGCCATCACGGTGCACACTAATTTGATGATATTAGATGATTGGAGGCAATTAGGAAGAAGCCTTCGACCTAGGTTTCGTGCTAGTTGGCACTCACCAGTCAGCGAGACGTACCTGTAACCTTGAATGAACTCATATCCCTTCTGAGATTCGAACCCGCGCCACCCAGTGAGAGCTGCAGTCAAAGACGTTACCACTGAGCTACTCGGGCTCGCGATTGACCTCCTGTATGACTGCAGGGTGACTCGGGTTCGAATCTCAGGAGGGACATGAGTCCCTTCAAGGTTGCAGATACGCCTTGCTGACTGGTGAATGCAAACTGGCACGAAACCTAGGTGGAAGGCTTCCTGTGGCCGATCGCCCCTAACCATCTAATATCAGAAGGTAGTATTATTATGATTTCTGATTTAGATTCCAACTGGAAAATAGAGCTTCAACAACACAAGAGAGGAAAATTACCTATAGAAGTCTTCATTATTGCAAATTCTTATGAATCCTATTATCTTTAATCGTTACAAAAATTAATAAGGTTCATCAAAACGTGACAACCATATCGATCTAAACTTAAAAATCAAAGGTTCAGTTTGTACAAATGTAACTAACTGACAGGTTTCATCACGCACTTCTATCAGTAATGGAACCAACATAAGAACTAAGAATCATTAGATAACTGTTTTGTACTGAAGGTCTAAAATAAGAGAATGTGCTTAGATCAGGATACGTACTTTTATTGATGACACTGGATAGCTGGTGACACTATATGACGATTCGATGAAAGCTGAAAATCATGGCCAATCAAATGTTAACCGTGACTTAAAGGTAACACGATCAACTCTTAATTCAACTTGGTGTTATAGACTCAATACTTAATGTGTGTACTTATGAAAAATCTCAAACTAAAAGGAAACAGCTGTCTAGCAAGCACTCTTTGCCTTTTAGTGTTTCTCAAAATGATAACAAATTCCTAGAAATATCCACCTCAAAAACTTTATTTACAAAAATTCCTTGTGGCTGGTAAAAACTTATCAAGATTAATAAAGTTTTACGGTAACATTTTATTACAGGAACACACATTCTCCCTTTTTTTGATAACACCCACCAATTCAATTCTACAAATCAGATAATCATCATTTCTGCTATGATAGAGAAGAAGACCTATGAGATTCAATCGATTGATTTTTGGAGAAAATATAAGTGAACTAGTTTTTTCACAAGTATTGGTTTTCCCGGCAATATATATATATATATATATATATATATATATATATACTGAGAAAGACTAGAAATTTTAGAAATCGCGTATAGATCTTGTGATCCAAAAGTAAATTTACTGATCATAAGACATTCGCTGATGCAGTTCAAAACTCAATGAAATAAAGGACACTTAGCAATCATATGGATTCAGAATGTAGTATATATATATATATATATATATATATATATATACTGGTTAGTTTTACCACACTAACATATCCACTGAAGATACACTGGCAACAAATTTAGAGACGTTAATCGATCAATTGCAAACACTTAAAATGTTTTTGTCTTTTGTCTGTTATAGGCATAATATGCGAGAAAACATAAAAGATATCGGAATATCGGTATTTGAAATATAAGAACTTTTTCGAAATATTAAATCATACGCAACTGGAATCGCTTTATATATATATATATATATAACAAAATGTTAACAATATTTGAGGCCTAATAACACACCACATTTATGAGAAACAAAAGTGAAGTGAATATATTTAATTGGTGTTTACATTAAGCAGATGGTAGATGTTTAAAGCCAATTAATTGTGACTATCTATGGGAAATGTATTCAATGGCAGATCAAAATGTGTGACTCTTTAGTAATGCAGAGCCTTATCTACTGTGCAGCTTCACTTAAAAACGATACAAATACAATGAAATACCTTATTTTCATTTTTGTGATGTAAACCGAAATTGGAATATCCATACAAACCAAACATCAAGGAAATTTCACGTAACCTGATAGTTAACCTACCCTGTAGAAACTTCCCACATCTTGATTGTCTTATCGCGACTAGCACTGACCAAGAAATCACCAGATGGCAGAAAAGCAACACTGGAAACATTATGGTCATGACCAGATAGTGTTTTAATGCACTGATACATTGTAAAGTCCCATAATTTTACTTGCATATCAGCAGAACAAGAAGCTAAGAGCTTCCCTGTCGGATCGAATGCTACATCTTGAACAGAGTCTGTATGACCTTTTAAAGTATGTTCAAATTCTCCAGTTTCGTAATCCCAGACCTTTAGGTGTAAAGTGATAGGATATAATTAATCAAAAAATTCGCTAGAAAACAAACGACATATATAATGTAACTGTTTACTAGTATACGGAAATTAACAGTCGCCCAGAGAGAACGCAACCACATCAAACAGTCAATGTAGGTGTGACAAAACATTTCTTAGCTAGCTACTTATAAAATATAGATTGTTTTCAGCGTACACCTTGAGGTAAGCATCAAGCGACATATCTTCACTGATGAATGACAAACTGTTAACCATTAATAAACATCAAAATACGTGGAATACAATGACATAATGAACGGTGAATAAATTCCGCGTTTTATAAACTGAGTAATGCACTAAATCACCTCACCGAACAGTTTAGTATTTCATCAGATTAACAAAAAACATCAGTCAACTGGTTTCATATTTCGTGCTAAAATTTTATACAGGTTTTACTTAATTCTAATACAACTATTCTTGTGGTTAGAAAATACACGTGTGACATCAATTGCAAAGGAATTAATTTGAAAAGATATACCTTTTCTTATTTAAAAAAAACAGGTGTAGTTCCTTCTGAATACGCATTAACCTATGAGGAATTTGAGAGAAGACTGTTATGAAAAGTTTGAAATACTCTAAGGATTATTATTGGCATCTCCCGACCGAAAGCCGCTACCTTGACGTGGTGGTCGGGCTTGAACACCGCAATGATCTATTCAAGCTATACTAGCTGAGACTTATGTCTCTTGAGGTCCTACCATGCCAGGCAGGTTGTTTGGAAAGCGGTTAAACAAAAAGCAGCTACCCAATCCAACATCATGACCAATACAAAATCACAAAATTTCATGCCGGATCGGCCGTGGCCCGGACTAACAACGACCGCGCTTCCTGCTGCCGTGTCACAGGGCAGGAGTGATAAGTATGCTACTGAGACACACCAAATAAATCAGAACAAACAAAAACAGACCGCGTGTGACCGGCCTCAAGCAGTTGTCCCCTGGGCTTTGCGGTCATGCAACCAACTTCCACGGTGTGGGCAGCCGGGAAGTAACAATCGCCCTCACAATCCGAAATGCACACGAAACCTCTCTAATCCTCACTCATCTTTGTCTATTGGCATCACAATTTATCTAGTTGTTTCAACACGAAAGGTAAATGTGGTCATCAGGAAAAAATGTTTACAAATACTTCAAAATTTCGTGAAAATTATTTCTCCTGCCAATAAATCCTAGTGTTCATTTCAATGGTAGAAGGAATAAAGAAAAACCTAGTAAAGATAGACTGACAAAGTGACAAGACTACATAGACCAAGAATTAGGAATACAAATGAAAATACTAGAAGCTGAAAGAATGGACATGATAATATTCACTAGCAGATAATGTGTGTCCCAACATTTAGCATCGTATACAACCTTGGTGCACTGAGAACGAAAAAATGACTATTAATAAATAAGAGAAATACATCACTGGATGTATTCAAACCATGAAAACGGTTTGCTAAATCTAAACATATGAATCGTGATAACATCGATCAACGTGTCTTTTTCTTTTAAATCAGATCAGCTTAAAGTTAAAAAAAACCATGTTAGATAGCAAGTGGATTCTGATAATACAAGTTAGTGGTTGCCTCGTAAAAGCATGTGTACTGTACTTCTTTTCTGAACGATAAAATGAAGATTGCTACAAGTAAGAGTCTCGATCAGATGGATCGAGATAGCCAGAGAGGATAAGCAATAAAGAATTCCAGTAGAGAACCAACCAAGAACCTATCGCCCAACAAATATACAGAAGAAAATGGATCAGAGAAACGCTGAGGAGACCATCGGATGACAGCACACCTCAATCCTTTAAATGGAACCGGGATGAGAAACGAGTTGGGAGTGAGGGTGGCATGGAGGATACAGTGTGTAGAGGGAAGCAAAACTCAGGACAATCGTGGAGCAAATTAAAAGGGATAACAGAGAAGACAGTGAAGTGGCAATGTGTTGTAGAAGCCCTATGTTCCACTCGGAACCCAAGGGGATAATAATAATAATCGATAGTAATGAAAATGATACTTAGCAATAACTAGTAGTAGTATACAAGTAGCAGTTAGCAAAAAGACAGAACAGAATAAACTGACTTTGATTGACGCATCTTCACTTGCTGAAACAAAAACGTTGTAATGAGGATGAAACAATACACGCGTTATTGGAGAACGATGGCCTGTGAGTGTAAATTTAGCTGGAGGCCTAGGGATAGCATCAACATCACGCCGATCCCCTCTGTCTGCAAGTCCACTTCCAGGTGCAGCACCTGCTATCCCGAATCCGATACTGCTTTGCATCAGTTGAAACTCTTTTTCAGCTTCGTTAAGTTTAGCCTCTAGATCCATTACCTGTAAAACAAAACAAAAACATGCCAAATTATAATGCACATTATCAATAAAAATGAACCTAGTTCATCAATCATATACGACGACAGCTAATCACACTTCGTTTCACTAACATGACACACATCAAGAAATTAGTAGCAAAAGCAATAAATGTGTTATTGATCATCCAAACGAGGTGTAGAGAGTATAGATAACAACTGTATCCGGGCATTATCTCTCAAGTAAAATTATCGATAAGCACTGCAGGTTTACGCAACAAATCAAACACTACGTCAAGTGATCAAAAGGAAGGACTACAATAACTCGTGAAAGCAAATGGCTGCTGAAGGGGTAGAAGGAAACTCGCACGTATAAACACAAATACCAGATAACAAGGTGACTGGAAATAAAAACATCTATAGGGGCATTTACTTAACATTAAAATATTCTTGATCTTTACATTGCTAAAAACATCGTTCTACGATACGCGGGTGTTCATCAAACAATGATCAAATGTCGAAGCCGTCGGGAACTTCGTTGAAAAAAACAGTTGACACCTATAAGTAATTGCATGATAAAGTCATATTAAAGTATTAACTTAACAAACACTGGTCTGCAGAGCAGTCATGAGATTGAAAAAAGTCCAAGGTGTCCATACAAGAAGTTTGCACTAAAAAGATGTACTGACTGAGTGCTCCTTTTGACTAGTTACCCCGCTAAGGGACATCCGAAATGACGAAGTGAAATTTTATCTCTAAGTAAAGAAATGCAATTACTTTCAATAAAGTTTAAACATAATTCAAGATGTCATAAAGGTTATCGACTGAGTCAACATCTAGAAATAGCTACCCCCAAGTTAGGACATCTGAAAGTCAGCTGAGGATTGAACTTTTGCGGGACATAACATTTTAGAAACTTTATTAGTTCAGCAATCTTACCCTATGGTTATTCGAATAGGATTCCCCCTGATCGAAGATTGGGATAACCGAACCACACATGGAATCTAAAATTTTCCTGACTGATATATTAGTACATCAGCATAGCTAGTAACTGAGTATTTTTACGGCAACTCACAGTGATTTGTTACCTTTTCAAATCATGTAAAGTCTTAAGTTAATATATTCCGGATGAATATAAATAAAGAATCAGGGGAAATGACAGCAAACTAATAAAAAATTTATTCTAACGTTTGTAGATCAATACGTCATTTTTCTTAGCCACAGAGTAGCTAAGCTCACTTCCTTTAAAGACTTGCAGAGATGTGGTTTGCCGGCCCAAACAATGTTTTCAGTCAGTATGTGAAGGGTTCGAATACCTTTGTATCTACTTCATCCTGTGTAACTCGACCCATGGACCGATACATAGAAGATCTGTTTCAGGTGGCAGTTTGAACAAATAGATAAGTAACTGTCAACCACTCACTACCACAAACCATTAATATTATCTGCTACTCTTTTACCTGCGTCTCCTACAAAAGTTAACAGTCACAATTTACACTGCTCTAGCTCGATTTTCGGAAAACTGCCAATTGTGTATCATTTATTATGAATAAAATCCCTACAATAGACACCAAAGATTAATTTACAGAATATGACACAAGAGGGAAAGATAACAGAATGACTTCAACGTCAAAAGATAAGTATTAAGCAAAATCAATCATGTGCTCATCATCATACATTACTTTTGATAGTGGAAGAAACAATATGGTCACCAATAGTTCTGACTGTGAGACATATCGGTTATTAAGATGAGCTACTGAAAAGCATGACCTCTGAAACTATATTCACAGTTACAATTCACCTGCAGATGCTAGTCAATCTAACATGACTACCCTTCACCTCATGCTGCCACATTATGAGCTAACTGTTTCTCACCTACTTACAACCAGACGCAACCAGGACGACAGCTGGTTCAGCGACATTTGTAACACAGTTACGAGACAGGTTGATATGGCAAGATGGAACCACTTATTGAAAAAGTCAAAACCAAAAAGCAACCATAAAATGTTGCCAAAAAGTGCATACATTACAGATAACTACCTGACACCATCATAACTACCTCCAGAAATTCTTCAGTGATGCACTTAAAATTAGGCGGAAAAATTTCCCCTTGCTACCGTTTTGCAACAGTGATGACGGCACTGGTGTTCGGAGTGGTCACGCATGGAACTTCCCTGTAACGTCTAGGAAAAGCAATTTTAAAGACCAAGAGTCTTCTAAACACCTTGAGCCGCAATCTACGAATGTTTGGCATGCGATTCGCTCCCGCCAAATGCAAGATGATGTTACAGGACTGACTGGACTACATCGACGCCTAGTTTAAAAATAGGAAGTGAAGTAGTAGAGCACGTTGACCGCTTCACTTATTTGGGAAGTACCATCAGCCAGTGCCAACGGGTTGATGTCTGACGAAATCTCAGCACGAATACAGGGGGCTCGTTTAGCATTTGCCAGTTTACGCCGTCTCTGGCGTAGACGAGATGTTCGACTATCGACCAAAGGGCGAGTGTACTGCTCATCAGTCCGCTCCGTCCTCCTTTATAGTTGTGAGACCTGGCCACTGAGAGTGGAAGACATGAAAAGACTAGCTGTCTTTGATCATAGGTGCCTGCGTTCTATTTCCCGTGTAAAGTGGCATAATAAGGAGAGCAATTTGAGTTTAGGCGTCGAGTTCTAGGTAAACAGGGGAAATCAATCGACGAAGTTGTGAAGTTACAAAGACTGAGATGGTTAGGACGTGTGCTACGTATGCCTAGTCATCGCCTTCCTCGACGAGCAATGTTAGCGGATACAGGGTCAGGCTGGAAAAGAGCTAGTGGCGGTCAAACAAAAACATGGCACCAGTCAATGAAATCTACAACAATTAGTCTAAGCCACGTAGGAAGGTGTAGACTTCCAGGCTGGGGTCATCGGGACGGTAAAAACAAATGGTTGGAAACAATTGGTGACATGGCTCAAAATCGTTCTCAGTGGCTGGCGCAGATGCATCCACTCCTTGTGACTTATGATCTCCAATGAAACTGTTTGTTCTTCGTTATTACTCTTGCTTTGTCTCACACCTCTGCTCACTGTCTCTATTATGCTTTTCTTGTAATTTCTTCTCTTGCTTCGCGTGCTACACGGTGTGGCGACTTGAACTTCCGCACATTTGTGCAAAGTTCTATGTCGAAAACAGACAGACAGACAGACAATCCTATTTAACGGACAGAAAAGTAGCCCGGATATCAAGGAACAGTACTGTTAACCTCTCGAATGTGTTTAATCAACTGGAAGAAAGTGAACAAATCTTCAATGCATCTTTACCTAAACGGGTCTTCTGACACAAAATACTATGTAAATCTTATAGAGGTTTTATGTGATTGATTTCAAAGAGGCATACAAAGGACTTGAACATATTATGTTCAAGTGGAATGGGGTTGAATATTCCTGTATGTTACAAGCGAAATACAAAATATATCTGATCGTCATTTGCAGTCTTCACTATTCGTATTCAACTTTACGTTTACAAGCGAAAATATTCCTGTCCATAAAAGGAGGGACGCTGCCAGACTAATGACATACGCTACAGATGACTCGTAATAGACGGAGGCCACTGCATTTGCTAAAACTAATTCCGTCAGGAATGAAATTACCCGTGTACCGAGAAGTGTTCAGAAGGCTTTCCTGAGCAAAACCTATCAAAAAACAAAGAGTTTGTGCTAAGTGAAGTAGCCAATCATTTGCCTTAGAATGATAACATTTCCATCTATATTACACTTATCAAACTAACATGTATAATGTAACAAGTAATCAAAATACTATGAAGAAATCTTCACACATTTTCATGCACACTGAAATGAAAACAGATTTCCAGAGCCTTGAAAGGAATAGACCAGTTAGTGCTTCCAAACAACAGTACATTAGCTGTCAAATACATACTCCAGCGAGTTGTGATAACTGATATTGCAGTCACCGCTCTGTTGTGATACTTAAAGACAGCTGATATTCGAAACGCCTAGGGAAGCAAAGTACGTAACCAAATGTTTCCAATCAATTTTTTTTGAAAAACAATGTATGAACCGAACAATAATTTCCCATAATTCACCATATGGCGTTGGCGGCACAGCGGTTAGGACGCTTGCCGACCATGCACATGGTCCGGAGTTCGATCCCCGGCCGACGAACTCCTTTACCGCGCTAAGCCATAAATAATGCTGGTAAAGAGGAGAGGTTGGGCATGAGGCTAGCAACCCCACCCTGTAAAATTAAACACTGCTACGGAAACTTCAAGCCACTAGCTTGAGGCCCTATGTTCCACTGGGAACGTGAAGGAAGAAAAAATTCACCATATACATATGCCAAAGACGAAGATAACAAGATATAGGAGAAAACCTCACGAGACTTGTTATTTTCATAGCTTTTACGTAGTAACTTGAGTAACCAATGAGAATTATTTTAAGATTTGTGGCACATCATTAACCTTCAGTCTTAAAGGACATCTACAACAATATCATATGTTAAATGCACAGTACAATTCAAAGTCACTTTAGAATTTAATCACTACATACAACAAGATTTAGTTCAGAATTTTCGAACATTCTGATTATTAATCAGTTGTTATCTTGGAACTTTCTACTTGATCTCCTATTCCTGACACTCAAGCTCAAGTAATAAACAGCTAACTATAAATTCGCCTGATATAACATGGAAAACTAAGGAATACACCAACTGACCTTTTTTTGAAGACGTATGACAGACGTCCACTTTTTTTCCAACAGGCCATCATACTTCTTATCATTTTCTCCTGCCTAAAGTTAATATAAACTGTTAACAAGTACATAATTTATGTACTTACCAAATGCGATTCTTCCCTAAAGGCATCTAACGCCTTGTTATATCCATTTGAAAATAAGTAGTCAGCGATAGCTCTATTTCTATATACTGAAATGAGATATTTCAGAAACTTACAGCTCCTCTTTTTGACGCTGAGCTAAGACCATTGGAAAATCAATCACTGAAACAAATCAGGCAGCAGAAACACTCCGTCAAGACTCAGTGACTTTTTACCGCTAAAGTGATCCCAGCAACTGCAGTGAAAATTGCACCGATTGTTAAATGACGGAACAGCCGAAAACAACCAATTCCTAAAGCCCGCCCGATTGTTTTATTGGTTACTTTCTGAAAAGAGCTCCCACATTTTAGTACTATGAACACACTGTTAATATTATTCACTTCAACCCTGCTTTCCATTAAAAACGGCTTTCACAAAAAATTAGACTATTGCACATAAGCAATGAGTCACCTTCCATATAACATCTAGTACCTGTATGACCCATCATGAATCGGTGACAGCTATTAACATTTGTCTAATTCGATTTTGTTAAACTCACCTTGTGTTGTAGTTTCGACCTGCCTGTGGATAAACGTGAAATTAATTCCATGACAATTCCATGAGCAGTAATAGAAGTGATCCTGGGTTAGCTTTCCACTGCATACAGTCTCAATAGAAAAACCTTCTCGTTGGCGCGACCACCAATCTATGGTTGTTTTAGGTAACTGGTGTTCTTCTTAGAGGCTTCATCAAGGGCAGCATGACACGAGACCAAATAAAAAGTCCTGTTAAAGTTCATCAACAACAGAATTCCATATATCAGTCTCTGGTCATTTGCAACAGGCGTTTCGGAGGTATTCAGTTAATTTTCACCCCAGTCACCTCAAATCTCATAAAAAGAATTGCTTTCATCTTCGCGGAATTCTACCGACCAGTACTTCCTCTACAGTTTCCAAACTCTCAGTAACACTAAAGTGATCGCATTTCTTCCAGTCTTTTGTCAGTTTCACCGAGTGAAAACTGGGCGTCGGGTGGCATGCTTCAGGAGGTGCTCTTGTAGACAGTTTTTTACACCCTTTATGAATGCAGAAAAATGACGCTTTTTGTATAAAAATAATCTTTGAAAGTTATGGAATGAAGTTCTAAAAACACGTGTTTACAGAAATATAATCATCTTAGAAAGTAGCCGAGGCTCGGTTAATATTTTGTCACCGCTCTCTAATACCAATATATTTACCTCTATTTATGCAGGAAGATACCATTTGTAAGTATTATTCAAATTCAAACACTTTCCCCAACTTGGCCATCAAGATTAGAATGATCCTCAGTTTCTTTTGGAAATCCCCTTTATTTTATTCGGCACTCGTTTCTCCACTATAATTTTCAGCCTATTATAATTTAGGCATCTGTAATTCTATTGATATCACTCGATAATTCGAGTTTCTTACAGCACCAGCAATGTAAATGAAGATTATTAGGAATATTTCCGAGGCGGCAGAACTGAATTATCGGAAAGGATACTGTCGATGTACGTGGGGATTGAACGATCGATTCATGGTTGTTTGCTCAAAACCAACTTCCCTATATTTTTGCGGAGGCATCAATACACCAGTCATCGTCTCATCGGTCGCTGTTCAGTGGAAGACAGAAAGCTATCAGAAGTATTATCGTGATTTATTGTTACAACATTTATTCTTAGACCCTGTGTGTAATAACCTTATTGTTGGTTACACATTGGCGTAAGAATAAAGGAATCTCGAGTCGCCAATCGGTGTTCAGGTTTTCGCGTTTTTATTACAAAGTGTTCCTGAAAGTCTTTCAGGGACAGTGTGAGGTCCAGCGTAGTAAGAGCTGGACATTGACAGTTTGTGAGAGTTGGCTGACAGTTTCCGATAGTTTCTGTTCATCTGTCCTGGTGCCTGCAAGTCTTCTTTGGACAAGTATTATCCGGAACTTTTCTGGAATTTTCGGGCAAGTTCGGTGATGCCTGAGCCAAAGAAGGGACGAATCGTCTTGGAAGCAGATAGGTAAGTAAGTAACGTTGAGTTGCCTGTCACTTGTGATGATATGTATGATGCTCAGCATGATGAGTCTGTTGTTCATGGTTCGACAGCTAGGGATAATAAGGATTTAAATTTACTTAAATTGGAGCCGCGGTACTTTCATGGAAACCCAACCGACTATCCGCAGTTTGTAAAGGAGTTTGAAGTCACGTTGAGGGTTTTTTATTAAATGATGAAATGAAGTTGATGTATTTGTTGAGGTACTGTACTGGAGTTGCTTCAAGAGCCGTTCAGTGCTGTAAGTTTATGAAGTCAAACGAAGGGTACTCTGAGGCTGTGAGTATACTGCGTCAAAGGTTTGGAAGACCTTCGATTATTCGAGGCTGTTAAGGGTAATGGTGGTCAATTACAAGATGACTCCAAGGCACTCTCTGAGTTTTTGGATAATCTGATGACTTACAAGAAAACGTTGACTTCTATGAATTGCATGGGCAATCTGAACTCAGGTCCAGTCCTAGAGGTAATAGCGAGACGCCTACCTACTCGACTGCAAAGGAGGTGGGTGAAGATAAGCTCTCGTATAGAGGATGAAGGTATTGAGACAAAGTTTGATGATATTCTGAAACTGGTAAAAGATAGTGTGAATCAATCTATGGGCAAGTTTGCCAGTATATTGCATCCCACCCCTAGAATAGAGCAGTCTGAGAGCAAAACGCAATCATTTACGACGAAAGGGTCTCACAGAAGTGGATATCGAGAAAGCTTCATGGTGTCTAGTAATCCACATAAACTTAGTGAGTGTAACAGCCTCCGTGGGACATCCCCAACGGATAGGTTACAAGTTGCGAGACAAACACAGTTGTGTTTTACACGTTTGCAAGAAATGCATGCAAAGGCGAACTGTGAAGAACTGACCAAGCTTAGTGGTAAGCTAAATGTGAAATCAATTTCTGACTCCGAATTGTGTGACGATAATGGTGCGATCAAGAAGCCTGTAGTTGCCATTGTTGAATAGAGTGTCACAGACGACACCACAGTTTGTGCAGGAGAAGGGAGTTACAGTTTCAGAATCCGGTTCTGACTCCACAAGTTTACAAGGTATTATTAGTCAGAGTAAAGGTATAAAACCTTTAAGGATTTGTGAGGAAGAACTCAAATTGTCCACTGATGTTATTAAAGAGTTTTAAAATGATGAAGTCGACCAGATAGATGACGGTAAAGTGAATGTTTGTGATAATGATCATGGTAGTGCACTTTTGTCTTTGGTTGATCAAGATGAGATGAGGGGAATGCATGCTACTGCTGAGTTGAACAAAGGGTCTGTACAACTTGAACGTGAAGTAGAATTAAGAGCAGATGCAGTTGCAGAAGGCATTGGTACTTGTGAGACCGTCAGTTTAAATGATCAGAGTGTAGCCCACCTATCAACAGATGTTAATGCGGAACTGCAGCTTATAATAAAAGATAGCAGTGTTGGTAATCTTGCAGTTAGACAACCCTCTAAAAGTCGAGCAACAACAGCTTCTGACGCAACACCAAGTTCATCAACTTGTGTCACTCAGTCGTCGTTGGTGTTGTCATCCACAATGAAAGGGACGTCCATGAACTCAGGTGTCTTATGCTATGACTGTGCTAGTATCGGTGCATTTGAAAAGACGAAAGATATTGGTCAGCTTAATGGGGGTAAGCCAAATGTGTATGAGAGTGTAGTGGTTAAACTGAGTTGCGTAAATTATTGATTCATTGATTTATTATTTACTATTTGAATGTTATTATCTTTGGTGCAAATTACTCCGTACCTACGCTTGGTTGGTCAGATACGTCGTATGTTTGTTAGTCATCTATATTCTACGATACGATGACATGGGCGTGTCACCGTTCAGAGTTGAGGATATGTACGATGGAAGGAGGTTAGCGAATGAACTCTACGACGATTTTCCAACCGGGGACGTCAACCTGGGAAGGATTGCAGGCGTACTTCTGTAAGTCCTACAATTCTTCAAGGGTACTACGTCGAAACTAAGCACATCGTACTTGGTGTGTTATTTTGTACATATGTTCATGTTGTGTATACTGAATTGGTGTCATCTCTCAACTATCTGTTGATAATTCTGTTTGTGTCCGGACGTCTCCCAATTGTATCATCAACCTGAGAAGGGTTGCAGGCGCACAGGTGTAAATCCTGCGATTCATCAAAGGAATTCCATCGAGACGTGATCTGAGAGGTTATGCGTACTGCTTGTATATATGTGTGATGTTTCATATCAATTGGTGTTTTTTGGATTCACTGTGTTTAATCGTTGTTTCGTATCTTGTTGTTATTGCATAATTTTGTTAAAATTTTCGTCGTGATTACTTCTGAAGTTGTTTCTAGTCTTCTACATCCGTGAATGAATTGATTGATGTTAAAGACAACAGATGGGTCGTATACGCTGGGGAGGCTATTGCTGAGAATGACGTGCACACGGAGATAATTGTTGGCTGTGGTCCCACACGCCGGGGAGCGAGAATGTCGACAACTGCCGCTTCCATACGTCACAGTTACTAGAACTGAGGCAGAACGAGTAACAAGCGATCGCAGTGGTAATTGATAGTGAATAGATAAGAGGATGTGAGAAGAGTATCATGATGTGCTGCCATGTTCACGTTGCATTCTGTGAGAGTCATTCTAGCAAGCGGCGATTGTGTTGCAAGATGTTAAGAGGATGCCTTTAACTGGAAGGCGTAGGTCGTTGTCGCTGAGTGAGATTGTGCTGTGGGTATGCCTGTGGTATGTAGACTTTGCTGTCTGTTTTCCATTTCAGCTTTGTCCGTGTGACCAAGGTTCTGGGACTGGCATCCAAGTCAACGTGTATTGGTCGTGATGGAAAAAAGGAATGGATTCCTTTTCGACCGGGGATTGTCAATGTAGTTGAAGATTGAACGATCAATTCATGGTTGTTTGCTCAAAACCAACTTCCCTATATTTTTGCGGAGGCATCAATACACCAGTCATCGTCTCATCGGTCGCTGTTCAGTGGAAGACAGAAAGCTATCAGAAGTATTATCGTGATTTATTGTTACAACATTTATTCTTAGACCCTGTGTGTAATAACCTTATTGTTGGTTACACATTGGCGTAAGAATAAAGGAATCTCGAGTCGCCAATCGGTGTTCAGGTTTTCGCGTTTTTATTACAAAGTGTTTCTGAAAGTCTTTCAGGGACAGTGTGAGGTCCAGCGTAGAAAGAGCTGGACATTGACAGTTTGTGAGAGTTGGCTGACAATGTGAACATTAGATGGTGGCACAGTTCAGTGTAAGTCATTTCGTGCCGCACTAAATTTACCTAATTATTCGTCCACTGCTTATTTCTCGTGAAATTCTCTGTCAACACCCGTAGTCAAATCATTTGAACTAACGCCTCCCATAAAATATTTGCGAAAATTTAATGCACAACGTCGCTGCATCATTTCATATAGACGCTCGCCTGATGCTCTCGATTGAAGTGTGTGTAAATTATAATTTTGTCGACATTTCCAGTTATGCTGGGATAAGTGGGTAGAGACGGCAGCGACGAACTACTTTTGAGTACACTTACCCTATGGAGCAATAATACTACACCGCAGAAACTAATTTTCATTCTAAGATTTATATTGCAAAGGCTTAGCTGAAATCCATATGAACCGGTTATGGTCGTAAGGGATTAAACTTTCAAGTTCTCACCCTAGGAAGTGCCGATCCAGCATGCAGTACTTTCACGGCAAGCATGTGAACTCAAAGACAATAATTTTTTATTCAAGTACAAATTCAGTTTTTTTACATAGTAAGAAAATGTAGCATTACTTTGACCACTTCTCCTGCGTATTCGGCTGCAAACCTGTCTCCAAATTTCTCAGGAATTTTGGTCAAGTAGACATGAATAAGATTGGTGTTAGTGATGTTCTCCTTAGGAGATTTTCGTGGGACAACTAATGACGCGCATGAAAATGCGCATGAAACCCGTGACTATGTAGCATATGAATAAATGCAAATGAAACAACACGAAGCGTAAATGTACCTACGAACATAATATGTCAGCAACGTCTCATAAACCGTTAATGCCCAGCTCTCGCTACGCTCGGGCCTACGCTGTTCCTTGAAGTTTTCAGAAACGCTTAGTTATAACGGACGAAAAAACCAAAACACCGATTGGCCGCTCGAGATTTCTTTATTGTTACACCAACATATAAAAACAATATTTGAACTAAGGTCTGTAAACAAATATTACAATAATAAATCATAAGATTATTTCTGATGGTTTGCTACTGACTTCTCTCTGAACAGCGACCGATGAGACGATGACTGTCGTATTGATGCCTCCGCGAAAATTGGGGAAGTTGATTTTGAGCAAACAACCAAGAATTGATCGTTCAATCTTTAACTCCATTGACACTTCCCGGCAAAAAAGGGATCCAACCCTTTTTTCCTTCACGACCAATACACGTTGACTTGGATGCCATTGCGAGAACCTGGGTCACACGGACAGAGCTGAAATGGAAAACAAACAGAAAAGCCAACACACCACAAGCATACCCACAGCACAATCTCACACATCGCTGACAACCTGCGCCTCCAGACAGAGACCTCCTATTGACATCTTGCAACACAATCGCCACTTGCTAGAATGACTCTTGCAGAATGCAAAGTGACCTTGGCAGCACCTCACGATACTCTACGCACATCCTCTTATCTACTCACTACCAATTACCACTGCAATCGCTTGTCACTCATTCTGCCTCACTTCTAGTAGCGGTGACGCATGCGAGCCTCAGTCGTTTACACTCTTTCTCCCCGGCGTGTCGGACCGCAGCTAACAATTATCTCCGTGTGCATTTCATTCTCAGCAATAGCCTAGCCTCCCCGGCGTATACGACCCATCTGCTGTCCTTAACATCAATCAATTCATTCATGGATGTAGAAGACTCGAAACAACTTCAGAAGTAATCACGACGAAAATTTTAACAAAATTACGCAACAACAACAAGATACGAAAACAACAAGTAAACACAATGAATCCAACAAACACCAATTGATATGACACACCACACATATATACAAACAGTACACACAAACTCGCAGTTCATGTCTTGATGTCTTTGAAGAATCGCAGGACTAACACCAGTACGCCTACAACCCTTCACAGGTTGACCATTGTAAGTTGTGGAATGTCCGGACACAAACAAGATTAACCAACAATTACAATAATTGGAACTCACACAACTATTTAACACAAACATATGTAAAATCACTACATCAAATGTTGTGGATTCTGGCATGACAAACTACCCTTGAAGAACTGTAGGACTTACAGCAGTACGCCTACATTCCTTCTCAGGTTGATGATCCAAGTGGAAGTCGTCCGGACACAAACAGAATTACCAACAGCTAGATGATAAATGATATCAATTAAGTATATACAATATGAACATATGTACAAAATCACACATCAAGCACATTGGACTGCTCATTGATGCGCTACCCTTTGAAGAACTGTAGGACTTACAGCAGTACGCCTACATTCCTTCTCAGGTTGACGTCCCCGGTTGGAAAATCGTCGTAGAGTTCATTCGCTAACCTCCTTCCATCGTACATATCCTCAAATCTGAACGATAACACGCCCATGTCATTGTATCGTAGAATATAGATGACCAACAAACACACGACATATCTCATCAACCAAGTGTAGAAACAAAGTAATTTACACCAAAGTTAATAGCATTCAAACAGTAACTTGAAACTAGAAATGCCTTGGTTCATGCAAGTCAATTTAACAATTACTCTCTCGTTTACACTTGGCTTATCCTCACTAAACTGACCATTGATATTCGTCCTTTCAAACGAACTGATACTATCATAGTCATTGCAGAAGATACTTGAGTTGATGGGCATCTGTTTCATTGTGGATGAAAACACCAACGATGACTGAGTGACACAAGGTGATGAAGTTAGCGGTGGATCAGAAGCTGTTCTTTTTCGGCTTTCAGATATTTGTCCAACTGCAAGATTACCACCACTGCTGTCTTTCACTACTTGTTCGGGTTTAGCACTATCATCTGATGATAGGTGGGCTACATGCTGATCAATCACACTGACGGACTCACAAGTATGCATGCCTTCTGCAACTGCATTTATTTCTACTTCACGTTCAAGTTGTACAGAACCTTTGTTCAACTTAGCAGTAGTAGGCATATCTATCATCTCATCACGATTAACCAAAGACAACTGTGAAGTATCATGATCATTATCACGAATATTCACTTTACCGTCAACTTTACCATTTTCAAACTCTTCAATAACAGAAGTAGACAATTTTGGTTCCTCCTCGCAAATCTTAAAAGGGTTTTATAACTTCACTCTGACTAGTAATACCTTGTAAACTTGTAGGGTCAGAACTGGACTCTGAAGCAGCAACTCTATTCTGTGACACTCTATTCAACAATGGCTTACCAGTTGCAACTACAGACTTCCTGACCAAACCGTTATCGTCACACAATTCGGAGTCAGGCCTGGAGTTTACATTTAGCTTATCACTAAACTTGCTCACTGGTTCACAGTTCACCTTTGTACGCACTTCTTGCAAACGTGTGAAACACAACCGTGTTTGTCTTGCATCTTGTAACTTATCTGTTGAGGATGTACTACGAAACCTGTTACACTCACTAAATCTATATGCATTACTAGACATCATGGAGCCTTCTCGATATCCACCTCTCTGAGGCCTATTCGTCATCAATGAGTGCGTTTTACCCTCAGACTGCTCTATTCTAGGGGTGAGATTCAATATACTGGCAAACTTGCTCATAGATTGATTGACACTATTGTTTTACAGTTTCAGGATATCATCAAATTTTGGCTCGATACCCTCATCCTCCATACGGGAGCTCATCTTCACCCACTTCCTTTGCAGTCGAGTAGGTAGACGTCTTGCTATTACTTCTAGTATAAAACTCGAGTTGAGGTCACTCATGCGATTCATCGAAATCATTCCATTCTTGTAAATTAGCAAATTATCTAAAAACTCAGTGAGTGCCTGGGAGTCATCCTGTAATTGACCACCATTACCCTTAACAGCCTCGAATAATTTCCCTGCAATCATCGAAGGTCTTCCAAACCTTTGACGTAATATGCTCATAGCCTCATCGTAGCCCTCTTTTGGCTTCATAAACTTACAGCACTATATAGCTCTTGAAGCATCTCCAGTGCAATATCTCATCAAATACATTAACTTCAATTCATCACTTGATAGAAAACTACTCAACATGATCTCAAACTCCTTTACAAATTGTAAATAATCAGCTGGGTTTCCATCAAAACATCGTGGTTCAAACACCGTGAGCAAACAACCAAGAATTGATCGTTCAATCTTCAACTCCATTCACAGGTGGATTAATGTATCCACGAAAATATTGGGGAGTTGGATTTGAGCAAAGAACTATGAATTGATCGTTCAATCTTCAATTACATTGACAATGGGAGATACTTCTCAAAAGAAGACTTTCAGCTTGAACTCTGCCCAGTCTATGTATGTAAATAAACTTTTAGCGTTGCATTGAAACAAAACTTCTTATCCAATATTCTGTTTGCTCTGCATGCGGTGGGAGTACGGTATGCTAGACCGGTACTCCCTAGGGTATTAACTCGTTACTATGCTTAAGTGTAAATCTGCACGAATACTATCGATTAATGTAGTTGATTACTTATAAGGACTTAGGCTCAAACATCTGTCTAAAGTTACACGATTACGTCTGCTAGGCATGGGTAAATATGTGCGGACCAATGACAAAATGCTCGAGACATAAGAATGGAACGTGGCCACTGCGGTGAAGTTCTATTGCGTATAAGATTGAGGGTATTCAAAAGTAGTGAATTACTATTATTTCACTTAAAGCGTGATGTCAGTCCATATGATTACGGGTGTCAATGTATAGTAGAAAATGAAGTTTACATGAGACGAATAATTGAGCAAATGAAGCTGTAATAGCATTTCACTTACATTGAATTATGCCACAAGTTACTTTATGGGGTCTCGTTGATAAGTCAAGCTTGCATCTCAGCGCGATAGCATTTATTTCCACTCAAAGAATAAGAAAAATATGGTAAGCAGGATGTCACGTTTATATAATGGAGAATAATAACAAGCAAATATCTGTGCACAATTGTTTATCGTAATTGTTTCAGAATTGCTGCATTGCTGCGACCAGTTTGACTGACGCTACTGGACTTCTGCAAACAAGTGAATAAAGTACATTTTAGAATTCTCTGCAGTTAGAATAAAGAAACATATTTGCCTGCCTTCGATAAAAAAGATTCATTCTCTTTCCTTATTCTGAGCTCATGACAAAATTATTCCGCGGTTTTCGCTACCACATACATTGTTCCTTTTTAGAAGCATAGCAGTGAGCAAGCGAATTAATATTCTGACGTTATTCTGAACTTTGAGAGGTGGTTCACACATCAGTATTCTTGTCGGAATTTGCTGTTAATTTGTTTCAAAAAGGTGTGTTATACGGGTATATTAATGTTTTATATACATTAATATATACATGTATTTAAGAATTAATATCCTGTAAGCTAACTAACTGGCCCTTTTGTTTCCCAATATTTGTAAGCTATTGTGAAAATAACTCAGTTAACTGACAATCTAAGGTAATTAAACTATTATTATTCAGGATTTTGTATGTACACGTGACTTTCAATGTCAATACAAACAGCATTTTAGCATTGTTAATAAAAATTCTGAAGTATTATGCCAATAGAGTTGAAGATTGAACGATCAATTCTTGGTTGTTTGCTCAAAATCAACTTCCCCAATTTTCGCGGAGGCATCAATACGACAGTCATCGTCTCATCGGTCGCTGTTCAGAAATAAGTCAGTAGCAAACCATCAGAAGTAATCTTATGATTTATTATTGTAATATTTGTTCACAGATCTTAGTTCAATTATTATTTTTATATGTTGGTGTAACAATAAAGAAATCTCAAGCGGCCAATCGGTGTTTTGGTTTTTTCGTCCGTTATAACTAAGCGTTTCTGAAAACTTCAAGAAACAGCGTGGGCCCGAGCGTAGCGAGAGCTGGGCATTAACGGTTTATGAGACGTGGCTGACAGTTTCTGATGGTAGAAACAGACTTTGGCGGATTCAGACAGTTGGTGAAAGTTTGGATAGCCACCGTTCATCGTTCCTGGTGCCGGTCAAGTCCTCTTTGAACAAGCAATATCTGGAACGCTTTTGGAATTGGGTCAAGTTCAACAATGCCTGGGTCAAAGAAGGGACAGAGTGTCTTGGATGCAAACAGGAAAGTAAGTCATGGTGACTTGTCTATTAATTGTAACGATGTGTCTGATGTTAAGCGTGATATGGTTGATGTTATTGTTTCGCCGTTCAGGGATAATAGGAACATCAAACTCCCTAAGTTTGAACCACGATGTTTTGATGGAAACCCAGCTGATTATTTACAATTTGTAAAGGAGTTTGAGATCATGTTGAGTAGTTTTCTATCAAGTGATGAATTGAAGTTAATGTATTTGATGAGATATTGCACTGGAGATGCTTCAAGAGCTATATAGTGCTGTAAGTTTATGAAGCCAAAAGAGGGCTACGATGAGGCTATGAGCATATTACGTCAAAGGTTTGGAAGACCTTCGATGATTGCAGGGAAATTATTCGAGGCTGTTAAGGGTAATGGTGGTCAATTACAGGATGACTCCCAGGCACTCACTGAGTTTTTAGATAATTTGCTAATTTACAAGAATGGAATGATTTCGATGAATCGCATGAGTGACCTCAACTCGAGTTTTATACTAGAAGTAATAGCAAGACGTCTACCTACTCGACTGCAAAGGAAGTGGGTGAAGATGAGCTCCCGTATGGAGGATGAGGGTATCGAGCCAAAATTTGATGATATCCTGAAACTGTAAAACAATAGTGTCAATCTATCTATGAGCAAGTTTGCCAGTATAATGAATCTCACCCCTAGAATAGAGCAGTCTGAGGGTAAAATGCACTCATTGATGACGAATAGGCCTCAGAGAGGTGGATATCGAGAAGGCTCCATGATGTCTAGTAATGCATATATACTTAATGAGTGTAACAGGTTTCGTAGTACATCCTCAACAGATAAGTTACAAGATGCAAGACAAACACGGTTGTGTTTCACACGTTTGCAAGAAGTGCGTACAAAGGTGAACTGTGAACCGGTGAGCAAGTTCAGTGATAAGGTAAATGTGAAATCCAAGCCTGACTCCGAATTGTGTGACGATAACGGTTTGGTCAGGAAGTCTGTAGTTGCAACTGGTAAGCCATTGTTGAATAGAGTGTCACAGAATAGAGTTACTGCTTCAGAGTTCAGTTCTGACTCCGTAAGTTTACAAGGTATTACTAGTCATAGTGAAGGTATAATATCTCTAATTATTTGTGAGGAGGAACCGAAATTTTATTATTTTTTATTTTTGTTTTATTTTTGATTACACCTTGATTCCACGCCGTATTTTTGGTACAAGTATGGAATTTTCACCGTAGATATCGGTAGCCCAAATTTATAGGCCGATCATAGTTATCAAGTGTGCGTCGGCGAGGGCTCGAACCCCGGACCATGTGCATGGTCGGCCAGAGTCCTAACCACTGTGCCACCGACGCGCAAAATTGTCTACTTCTGTTGTTAAAGAGTTTGAAAATGATGAAGTCGGCCAGATAGATGATGGTAAATTGAATATTTGTGATAATGATCATGATAGTGCAGATTTGTCTTTTGTTGATCATGATGAAATGAGGGGAATGCCTCCTACTGCTAAGTTGAATAAAGGTTCTGTACAACTACAACGTGAAGTAGAATTGAACGCAGATGCAGTTGGAGAAGGTATGAATACTTGTGAGACCGTCAGTGTAATTGATCAGAATGTAGCCCACCTATCATCAGGTGCTAGTGCTAAACCGGAGCTGATAGTAAAAGACAGCAGTGGTGGTAATCTTGCAGTTAGATAATTATCTGATAGCCGAGCAACAACAGCTTTTGATCCACCGCTAAGTTCATCACGTGGTATCAATCAGTTGTCATTGGTGTTATCATCCACAGTGAGAAAGACGCGTATAAACTCAAGTACCCTGTGCGATGACTTTGATAGTATCGTTTCATTTGAAAGGACGAAAAGCATTGTTCAGTTTGGTGAGGATAAGCCAAATGTAAATGAGAGAGTAATGGTGAGACTGACTTGCACGAATAAAGGCATTTCTAGTATCAAGTTACTATTTGAATACTATTAACTTTGGTGTAAATTACTCTGTGTCTACGCTTGGTCGACCAGATACGTCGTGTGTTTGTTAGTCATCTACTGTCAATCACGTCTCATAAACCGTTAATGCCCAGCTGTCGCTACTCTCGCGCCCACGCTGTTCAGAAACGCCTAGTTATAACGGACGCAAATACCAAAACAACGATTGGCCGCTTGATATTTGTTTATTGTTACACCAACATACAAAAGAAATAAGCGAACTAAGGTCTGAAAACAAATATTACAATAATAAATCATAAGATTATTTCTGATGGTTTGCTACTGACTTCTCTCTGAACAGCGACCGATGAGACGATGACTGTCGTATTGATGCCTCCGCGAAAATTGGGGAAGTTGATTTTGAGCAAACAACCAAGAATTGATCGTTCAATCTTTAACTCCATTGACACTCCCCGGCAAAAATGGGATCCAACCCTTTTTTCCTTCACGACCAATACACGTTGACTTGGATGCCATTGCGAGAACCTGGGTCACACGGACAGAGCTGAAATGGAAAACAAACAGAAAAGCCAACACACCACAAGCATACCCACAGCACAATCTCACACATCGCTGACAACCTGCGCCTCCAGACAGAGACCTCCTATTGACATCTTGCAACACAATCGCCACTTGCTAGAATGACTCTTGCAGAATGCAAAGTGACCTTGGCAGCACCTCACGATACTCTACGCACATCCTCTTATCTACTCACTACCAATTACCACTGCAATCGCTTGTCACTCATTCTGCCTCACTTCTAGTAGCGGTGACGCATGCGAGCCTCAGTCGTTTACACTCTTTCTCCCCGGCGTGTCGGACCGCAGCTAACAATTATCTCCGTGTGCATTTCATTCTCAGCAATAGCCTAGCCTCCCCGGCGTATACGACCCATCTGCTGTCCTTAACATCAATCAATTCATTCATGGATGTAGAAGACTCGAAACAACTTCAGAAGTAATCACGACGAAAATTTTAACAAAATTACGCAACAACAACAAGATACGAAAACAACAAGTAAACACAATGAATCCAACAAACACCAATTGATATGACACACCACACATATATACAAACAGTACACACAAACTCGCAGTTCATGTCTTGATGTCTTTGAAGAATCGCAGGGCTAACACCAGTACGCCTACAACCCTTCACAGGTTGACCATTGTAAGTTGTGGAATGTCCGGACACAAACAGAATAACCTACAATTACATCAATTGGAAATCACACAACTATTTAACACAAACATATGTACAATCACTACATCAAATGTTGTGGATTCTGGCATGACAAACTACCCTTGAAGAACTGTAGGACTTACAGCAGTACGCCCACATTCCTTCTCAGGTTGACGCCCTAGGTTGGAAAATCGTCGCAGAGTTCATTTGCTAACTTCCTTCTATGAGCTATATCCTCAAATCTGAACGATAACACGCCCATGTCATTGTATCGTAGAATATAGATGACCAACAAACACACGACATATCTCATCAACCAAGTGTAGAAACAGAGTAATTTACACCAAGGATAATAGCATTCAAACAGTAACTTGAAACTAGAAATGCCTTGGTTCATGCAAGTCAATTTAACAATTACTCTCTCGTTTACACTTGGCTTATCCTCACTAAACTGACCATTGATATTCGTCCTTTCAAACGATCTGATACTAGCATAGTCATTGCGCAAGATACTTGAGTTGATAGGCGTCTTTTTCATTGTGGATGACAGCACCAACGACGACTGATTGATATCAGTTGATGAAGTTAGCGGTGGATCAAAAGCTGTTGTTGCTCGACTTTCAGAAATTTGTCTACCTGCAAGACCACCACCACTGCCGTCTTTTACTATCAGCTCAGGTTTAGCACTGGCATCTGATGATAGGTGGGCATCACTCTGATCAATTACACTGACTGTTTGACAAGTATGCATGCCTTCTGCAACTGCATTCAATTCTACTTCACGTTCAAGTTGTACAGAACCTTTATTTAAATTAGCGGTAGTAGGCATTCCCCCTATTTCATCATGATCAACCAAAGACAATTCTGCACTATCATGATCATTATCACGAATATTCACTTTACCGTCAACTTTACCATTTTCAAACTCTTTAATAACAGAAGTAGACAATTTTGGTTCCTCCTCACATATCACTGATGGTTTTATATCTTCACTCTAACTAGATACACTTTGTAAACTTTTGGAGTCAGAACTGCACTCTGAAGCAGTAACTCTATTCTGTGACACTCTATTCAACAATGGCTTACCAGTTGCAACTACAGACTTCCTGACCAAACCGTTATCGTCACACAATTCGGAGTCAGGCCTGGAGTTTACATTAAGCTTATCACTGAACTTGCTCACTGCTTCACAGTTCACCTTTGTATGCACTTCTTGCAAACGTGTAAAACAAAACCGTGTTTGTCTTGCATCTTGTAACTTATCTGTTGAGGATGTACTACGAAACCTGTTACACTCACTAAATCTATATGCATTACTAGACATCATGGAGCCTTCTCGATATCCACCTCTCTGAGGCCTATTCGTCATCAATGAGTGCGTTTTACCCTCAGACTGCTCTATTCTAGGGGTGAGATTCATTATACTGGCAAACTTGCTCATAGATTGATTGACACTATTGTTTTACAGTTTCAGGATATCATCAAATTTTGGCTCGATACCCTCATCCTCCATACGGGAGCTCATCTTCACCCACTTCCTTTGCAGTCGAGTAGGTAGACGTCTTGCTATTACTTCTAGTATAAAACTCGAGTTGAGGTCACTCATGCGATTCATCGAAATCATTCCATTCTTGTAAATTAGCAAATTATCTAAAAACTCAGTGAGTGCCTGGGAGTCATCCTGTAATTGACCACCATTACCCTTAACAGCCTCGAATAATTTCCCTGCAATCATCGAAGGTCTTCCAAACCTTTGACGTAATATGCTCATAGCCTCATCGTAGCCCTCTTTTGGCTTCATAAACTTACAGCACTGTATAGCTCTTGAAGCATCTCCAGTGCAATATCTCATCAAATACATTAACTTCAATTCATCACTTGATAGAAAACTACTCAACATGATCTCAAACTCCTTTACAAATTGTAAATAATCAGCTGGGTTTCCATCAAAACATCGTGGTTCAAACTTAGGGAGTTTGATGTTCCTATTATCCCTGAACGGCGAAACAATAACATCAACCATGTCATGCTTAACATCAGACACATCGTTACAATTAACAGACAAGTCACCATGACTTACTTTCCTGTTTGCATCCAAGACACTCTGTCCCTTCTTTGACCCAGGCATTGTTGAACTTGACCCAATTCCAAAAGCGTTCCAGATATTGCTTGTTCAAAGAGGACTTGACCGGCACCAGGAACGATGAACGGTGGCTATCCAAACTTTCACCAACTGTCTGAATCCGCCAAAGTCTGTTTCTACCATCAGAAACTGTCAGCCACGTCTCATAAACCGTTAATGCCCAGCTCTTGCTACGCTCGGGCCCACGCTGTTCCTCGCAGTTTTTCAGAAACGCTTAATAGTAGCAGACGCGAAAACCAAAACACCGATTGGCCGCTTGAGATTTCTTTATTGTTACACCAACATATAAAAATAATAATTGAACTAAGGTCTGTGAACAAATATTACAATAATAAATCATAAGATTACTTCTGATGGTTTGCTACTGACTTCTTTCTGAACAGCGACCGATGAGACGATGACTGTCGTATTGATGCCTCCGCGAAAATTGGGGAAGTTGATTTTGAGCAAACAACCATGAATTGATCGTTCAATCTTCAACTCCATTGACACTCCCCGGCAAAAATGGGATCCAACCCTTTTTTCCTTCACGACCAATACACGTTGACTTGGATGCCATTGCGAGAACCTGGGTCACACGGACAGAGCTGAAATGGAAAACAAACAGAAAAGCCAACACACCACAAGCATACCCACAGCACAATCTCACATATCGCTGACAACCTGCGCCTCCAGACAGAGACCTCCTATTGACATCTTGCAACACAATCGCCACTTGCTAGAATGACTCTTGCAGAATGCAAAGTGACCTTGGCAGCACCTCACGATACTCTACGCACATCCTCTTATCTACTCACTACCAATTACCACTGCAATCGCTTGTCACTCATTCTGCCTCACTTCTAGTAGCGGTGACGCATGCGAGCCTCAGTCGTTTACACTCTTTCTCCCCGGCGTGTCGGACCGCAGCTAACAATTATCTCCGTGTGCATTTCATTCTCAGCAATAGCCTAGCCTCCCCGGCGTATACGACCCATCTGCTGTCCTTAACATCAATCAATTCATTCATGGATGTAGAAGACTCGAAACAACTTCAGAAGTAATCACGACGAAAATTTTAACAAAATTACGCAACAACAACAAGATACGAAAACAACAAGTAAACACAATGAATCCAACAAACACCAATTGATATGACACACCACACATATATACAAACAGTACACACAAACTCGCAGTTCATGTCTTGATGTCTTTGAAGAATCGCAGGGCTAACACCAGTACGCCTACAACCCTTCACAGGTTGACCATTGTAAGTTGTGGAATGTCCGGACACAAACAGAATAACCTACAATTACATCAATTGGAAATCACACAACTATTTAACACAAACATATGTACAATCACTACATCAAATGTTGTGGATTCTGGCATGACAAACTACCCTTGAAAAACTGTAGGACTTACAGCAGTACGCCCACATTCCTTCTCAGGTTGACGCCCTAGGTTGGAAAATCGTCGCAGAGTTCATTTGCTAACTTCCTTCTATGAGCTATATCCTCAAATCTGAACGATAACACGCCCATGTCATTGTATCGTAGAATATAGATGACCAACAAACACACGACATATCTCATCAACCAAGTGTAGAAACAGAGTAATTTACACCAAGGATAATAGCATTCAAACAGTAACTTGAAACTAGAAATGCCTTTATTCGTGCACGTAAATTTAACAATTACTCCCTCGTTTACACTTGGCTTATCCTCACTAAACTGACCATTGATATTCGTCCTTTCAAACGATCTGATACTAGCATAGTCATTGCGCAAGATACTTGAGTTGATAGGCGTCTTTTTCATTGTGGATGACAGCACCAACGACGACTGATTGATATCAGTTGATGAAGTTAGCGGTGGATCAAAAGCTGTTGTTGCTCGACTTTCAGAAATTTGTCTACCTGCAAGACCACCACCACTGCCGTCTTTTACTATCAGCTCAGGTTTAGCACTGGCATCTGATGATAGGTGGGCATCACTCTGATCAATTACACTGACTGTTTGACAAGTATGCATGCCTTCTGCAACTGCATTCAATTCTAATTCACGTTCAAGTTGTACAGAACCTTTATTTAAATTAGCGGTAGTAGGCATTCCCCCTATTTCATCATGATCAACCAAAGACAATTCTGCACTATCATGATCATTATCACGAATATTCACTTTACCGTCAACTTTACCATTTTCAAACTCTTTAATAACAGAAGTAGACAATTTTGGTTCCTCCTCACATATCACTGATGGTTTTATATCTTCACTCTAACTAGATACACTTTGTAAACTTTTGGAGTCAGAACTGCACTCTGAAGCAGTAACTCTATTCTGTGACACTCTATTCAACAATTGCTTACCAGTTGCAACTACAGACTTCCTGACCAAACCGTTATCGTCACACAATTCGGAGTCAGGCCTGGAGTTTACATTAAGTTTATCACTGAACTTGCTCACTGCTTCACAGTTCACCTTTTTATGCACTTCTTACAAACGTGTAAAACAAAACCGTGTTTGTCTTGCATCTTGTAACTTATCTGTTGAGGATGTACTACGAAACCTGTTACACTCACTAAATCTATATGCATTACTAGACATCATGGAGCCTTCTCGATATCCACCTCTCTGAGGCCTATTCGTCATCAATGAGTGCGTTTTACCCTCAGACTGCTCTATTCTAGGGGTGAGATTCAATATACTGGCAAACTTGCTCATAGATAGATTGACACTATTGTTTTACAGTTTCAGGATATCATCAAATTTTGGCTCGATACCCTCATCCTCCATACGGGAGCTCATCTTCACCCACTTCCTTTGCAGTCGAGTAGGTAGGCGTCTTGCTATTACTTCTAGTATAAAACTCGAGTTGAGGTCACCATGCAATTCATCGAAATCAAGGTATTCTTATAAGTCATAAGATTATCTATAAACTCAGTAAGCGCCTTGGAGTCATCTTGAAGTTGACTGCCGTTACCTTTGATAGCTCCGTATACATTCTTTACAATCATCGAAAGTCTTCCAAACCTTTGACGTAATATGCTCATAGCCTCAGCGTATCCCTCGATAGGGGGCATGAGCTTACAGCACTATATAGCTCTTGAAGCATCTCCAGTGCAATATCTCATCAAATACATTAACTTAAATTCATCATTTAATAAAAAACCACTCAACATGATCTCAAACTCCTTTACGAATTGTAAATAATCGGCCGGGTTTCCATCAAAACATCGTGGTTCAAACTTAGGGAGTTTGATGTTCCTATTATCCCTGAACGGCGAAACAATAACATCAACCATGTCATGCTTAACATCAGACACATCGTTACAATTAATAGACAAGTCACCATGACTTACTTTCCTGTTTGCATCCAAGACACTCTGTCCCTTCTTTGACCCAGGCATTGTTGAACTTGACCCAATTCCAAAAGCGTTCCAGATATTGCTTGTTCAAAGAGGACTTGACCGGCACCAGGAACGATGAACGGTGGCTATCCAAACTTTCACCAACTGTCTGAATCCGCCAAAGTCTGTTTCTACCATCAGAAACTGTCAGCCACGTCTCATAAACCGTTAATGCCCAGCTCTCGCTACGCTCGGGCCCACGCTGTTTCTTGAAGTTTTCAGAAACGCTTAGTTATAACGGACGAAAAAACCAAAACACCGATTGGCCGCTTGAGATTTCTTTATTGTTACACCAACATATAAAAATAATAATTGAACTAAGATCTGTGAACAAATATTACAATAATAAATCATAAGATTACTTCTGATGGTTTGCTACTGACTTATTTCTGAACAGCGACCGATGAGACGATGACTGTCGTATTGATGCCTCCGCGAAAATTGGGGAAGTTGATTTTGAGCAAACAACCAAGAATTGATCGTTCAATCTTCAACTCCATTGACAGAAATTTTGCACTTGAATTCATCACAGTTGCTTGAGAACCATGCGTAACACAGCCACACACAATCAAATATTATCTCTACTTCTTATCCTCAGCCTTGAACTTCTCAGGTTCATACACCAAGCCCTCAATATCGTCCTTAGACAGGCGACCGCTATCATTCGTGATGGTTATCTTTTTCCGCTCAGCAATACTCTTGTCCGTAGCTGACACATTCAGAATACCATTAGCATCGATGTAGAATGTCACCTCAATCTCAGGAACACCAAGAGGAGCAGATGGAACACCAGACAACTCGAATTTACCAATCGAATTGTTGTCTTTCGTCAAACCACGTTCTCCCTCGTTCATTTGAATAAGCACACCTGGCTGGTTGTCCGAGCACGTCGTGAACGTCTGAGTCTGCTTGTTGGGATCGTCGTGTTACGCTTAATCAGTGCTGTCATAGCACCAACGGCCGTCTCAAGACCCAGTGACAATGGCGCCACATCCAGCAACGACATGTATTGCACTGCCCCAGACTTATCATTACTCAGAACAGGCGCCTGCACAGCTACACCACAAGCAACAGCCTCATCAGAATTAATAGACTTGTTCTACCACATTCAGTTGGAAAAGTCCTGAAGCATCTTGTGGATCTTGAGAATACGTGTTGAACCACTGGTCAACATAATCTCATAGATCTGAGTCTTGTCCAACTTAGAGTCTCTCAAGGCCTACTCAACTGTCCCAAAGTACCATGGAACAAATCAGCATTCAACTCCTCAAATACAGCATGAATGATCACTGTGTAGAGATCACTACCATCACACAACGAATCACTCTCCGATTTCGCCTGTGTACTTGAGCTCAGCGGACGCTTACCAAGTTCACAAGCTGTTGTCAAACGACGAACTGCACGCTTGGTGTCACTTATATACTTCTTGTGCTTACGCTTGAACTCTTGCACAAAGTGATTCACCAAATGGTTGTCCAAGTCCCTACCTCCCAAATGAGTGTCACCAGCAACAGAATTCACTTCGAATATACCTTCTCAATTGTCAAGGTCGACACACCAAAAGTACCACCATCCAAATCGAATATCAACACATTACGCTCACCACCATCCTTCTTGTCTAGACCATACGCGGTAGCAGCAGCAGTAGGCGATCGCACCCGCATCCTTAGTAGCTTGACGTTGACTGTGGTTGAAGTAGGCAGGAACTGTCACCACTGTATCAGTCATCGTCCTACAACACAAATGGGATATACATCTGCCACCACTGTTGTAGCCAATTAAAGACGAGAAACTGGAAGCGAGGTAAATTTGAAACGCAATATCGTTTATCCTCATCGTTTTGCGCTCTCGTGCAATTTAGCCTTTTGTTGTGTTATACGATCCACAATCATATAGAAAAGAAAGCGTTGGGGCCGAATTAAGTGTCACTTCCATTAGAAGAGCGCATGCGGTGTGATAGGCGCAGGTTCTGGTTCCACAGTATGCTTACTAACCTAACCTCTGCAACATCCAAGTGCTGCTGCAAGCCTCTGAGAGACTGGTTGTGCAATGACTGCTGACGTATAGCTGGGTCCTCTATTCAGCAAGACATTCCCGTACTCATCTGCATATTAAAGCTCCTGAAATGCAAAGGTCGTCCACCAAACCAGGAGAGTGAATGCAACTCAGACACCAGTGACGTGGCTAGCGTTATTGACAAGACAATATGCATTCCCCATTCTTTACTCCCAGGAGGTGACAGCCCTTCAGCACAGAAGATCATCCACCATATTTCGGACACTCACGCTTTCCTTACGATAGCTGATAGGGCCTTCAGTGCCGGCAGTGAATAAGCGACGGGAAACACCAACATCCGGTCACCTATTGCCTGCATGAGGGAAAGGCGTACCGGTGGTAAAAACGCGGAATTTAAAGTTGACCACAAACTTTTAGATAAAACGCCATCCACGTAGGTGGATAATAGGCATACACAACCAAAGACAGATGGTGAAGGGTGAGCCTATGAATGGCGTAATGTGGTCTCCCACAAAATAGGCGATATGATTTCACTAATAGCCTGCCCATTTTCCAGAAAATGTAAGAATCACTGATGTCGGGTCCTAAGGATAGGTGTAAATATGAACTTAACCTAGACAAGCCTCTCCTAGATAAGTTACTGTCAACAACAGTAACAGGTATGATTATACATAGCCTGTACAGCATCGGTCAAAAGGCTTACTCTACAGTAAATCAGACAGTAAGTTACTTCAGTCCTACTAAATTCTAGAACGGAGGGGGAAGTCGTTGCTAAACATCTCTCCAACTCTTATAGGACTAGATATATAGGTCCGTGTCAACTTATGCCTAGCGGAAAACGTCAAGAGACTGCTCCCCTATAATTAAGCGAGCGGCGGCGAAGCGGCAAGAAAATCCTAGGGATTTTGTGTTTTCCAGGTGTCAGAGTTCGAGGTTTCATGATCCCGAAACCTCTGTGAGTAGGCTGTGGAAGCACCAAACTTAGTCAACAGTTCGCTACATAGAGGCTTGCAGCCTGTTGAACAAATAAACTGAGGTGGGTAAAATGACCCACTCTGGAAATCTGGATGTAATTATCATCATAGAGGCATGACTCACATCCGATGCCCCCAATAGCGAAAATAACCTGCCTAATTTCAGAGTCCATTGGGTGGATTGACTAAGCCGTAAGGGAGGCGGCGCAGTCAGCGTTTATATATATTTCTTCCTGTTTATGCAGGAACATACCAATTGTACAGGCATGGATAAATTATTATATAAATTACACATAATTTAATGTACGATGAATTTACAGTTTGGTTGTTCTTTCTGACATTAAAGTCAGTCGGAACAGTCTGCTATAAAGTCCCTTTGTGTAGCACATAAAGAGATATAGAAATATTGTCTTCGCATTAACAAAACACCCAGACATCAGATGAATGTAATACAGATATCTGGGAAAAATAAAGCTTGAAGTCAATTCTCCTATATAACTTTGTTGTGAACAGCACCCTTGGCTTAAAGTTTATTGATGTATTATGTTGAGATCAGTGATATATTTATTCCATTTTTTCAGTAGTCTTGTCGTAGTTTTATAACAGGAAAGAAATTTGATCGTGGATACGAAAACTAGATAAGGTCATGTTAAGTTGTTTTACTGCATCAAATGGTGCCGAGGTCGATTCCAGAATTCTCCATTTGCTCCATTTGTGTCTGCATGGCGGACTGTATTCGTAAGTTGAGTAAAATGTTGAAAACTGTTTGAAAACCAGTTGCTTCTTCATTTCAGATCATGAATACTCATTTACAGCATGTTCGCCAGCGTCTTCAAATGGTAGAATTGGATCGTTCATGGAATTTGAGTGGTTATGAGTTAAATGGTTTGGAATTCATCTTCATTTCAGTTTAGATGCAGGGTTGTTCGACCTCGACCAGAAGATGAATAGGAGCAGCAGAATACCAGAAAGAAAAGTATGTGAACATGAAAAGGACATTTAATATTTCATGCATATATAAATGTTTATGTCAATTGTATATTATACTTTAGTAAACATTTACCTATATTGTAGTTGTGTTTTCACGTATTTATGCGAAGTCTTATTTAGTGTCATAATGTGTATTAATGAGTCTGAGCGTTTTAGTGTTCTAATGACTGATGCGTTTTAGAAATAAGTGATGGGTTCTGGTAGGGATAGTCATTGAGATAAAAGTTTATATAGCAAGCGTTTGAAGGTTACAATAGAGTGACAGGTCCTATTTCTAAGGGTAAACTAATCCTGTATGTTCCGTACTAAGTCTTTATGCATCCATGCTGCTAGTTTATTTATAGTTTTAAGATTGCTAAGGGTGTTGAAGTGCGTCTTTTAGGTGCTGTAGTAGATTAGTAGTTGATTCGTTCTAGGAGTAAATAGTTTATTAATATAATCAGTAGAGTGAAACAGTCTGTATAGAGAGCGTTTGAAGCTTGTAACCGAAGAGCAAGTTCTGACATCTAGGGGTAGGCTATTCCATATTTTAGAATACATGACTGTGAAGAAGTTTTCACGGAGTGTTGACTTAAAAGAATGAGTTGTCACTGTGCAAGTTTGGTTACGCAGATCGTAAGAACCTTCCTGTGCGAATTGTATGTCCCTGTTACCTGAGAATGATATTTTGTGAAGGACCTTAAAGAAGAATATTAGGTTTATAATAAGTCGCCTTGTCCAAAGTGGGTCAAGTTTTAGGATCATGCACCGTGAGATGTAGTCTTTCTTACAATCGTAGCCAAGTAGTTTTGAGGTAAAATATCGTTGGATACTTTCCATCCTTAGCTTGTCACGTGTGCGAGTGCTGCTTATAATAAATGGACAGTATTCTAGTAGTGGTCTGACACATGTTTTGTACAGAATTAGCTTGGCTTCATTGTCGTGAAAGTTCCTGAGTATGCATCCTAAGAGCATCCTCGATTTTCTAGTCTGTGATGCTACTTGCTCAGAGAATGTCAAGTCACTAGAGTACCTCAGGCCTAGGTCAACGACACTTCGGAGTCTTGTTAGGTTAGCAGATTGAAGCGTTAATTTCAGGTCAATTGAGGGTGCGCCGAAGCAGATCCAGCCACATTTGTTCAGATTAAATTGGAGATTCCATAGGGACGACCAAGCAGTCATTTTATCTAATTCCTTCTGCACTACATTCTCGAAGTTCCCTAAGTCATCACATTGGAATGTATAAGCTACTTTTAGGTCATCTGCAAAGATGAATGGTTTCCCGTGCGTGAAGCAAGCGCATATGTCATTGATGTATAGTGTAAATAGGAGGGGTCCAATGACACTACCTTGTACTACACCAGAAGTGATAGGGCTAGGTTTGGAGGTTGCAGACCCGAGTTTAACTATTTGGGACCTATTGTTAAGGAATGATTTAAGCCATCCTAATAATGGGTCACGTATTCCTAAGGAGTTCAGTTTATTTGTTAGCAGTAAATGGTCAACACGGTCAAATGCCTTAGAAATGTCAAAGTAGATGACAAGTACTAGTTGCCGTCTGTCACGACTGCTGGTTACAAAATTGAAGAAGTCTAGGTGACATGTTAAACATGATCTGGATTTCAGGAATCCATGTTGGTTCGGACTTATAATATTGCAGCTAAGCATATGTTTGATTAAGTTATCTTTGACTAGTCTCTCCATGATTCTAGATGCTATAGGTGTGATATTGATTGGCCGGTAGTTACTGACTTCAGTTTTCGAGCCAGATTTGTGTTTAGGCATAATGAATGTTGTCTTCCATATGTCAGGGTAAGTTTGGGTTTCTAGGGACATTGTGAATATTTTAAGCAGCAGTAGAGGAATGTCAGGGCCACCATATTTATAGAAGTAAGATGATATACCGTCGGTACCGAAACCTTTTGAACTTTTGAGGGTTCTTATAGTTTGGTTAATATTAGTGTAAGTGAATTCAACAGTGCTAATTTGGTTTGGTGTGAGTGGAGATGGAGTTTGTGCCATTTTAGTAATAGGGTGTATATCGAGTAGCTGGACTGAGGGCTTAAGGTAGTTACCTGCAAACGTTTTGTTGAATAGTTCACATATGTCTGCAGAGTTAGTGCATAGCCTGCCTTTGTCTATGAGGAGAGAAATGCTGTGATTTTTGCGATTCATTCGCTTCCTTAAGATTTCTGTGAGTGCATACACTCTAGCAGGACTGGCTACTGCGATGTGTTCTTCCTTTCTCATACGGAAATCTCGAGCTTGTGAGATGGAGCTAAGCCTCTCCTAGATAAGTTACTGTCAACAACAGTAACAGGTATGATTATACATAGCCTGTACAGCATCGGTCAAAAGGCTTACTCTACAGTAAATCAGACAGTAAGTTACTTCAGTCCTACTAAATTCTAGAACGGAGGGGGAAGTCGTTGCTAAACATCTCTCCAACTCTTATAGGACTAGATATATAGGTCCGTGTCAACTTATGCCTAGCGGAAAACGTCAAGAGACTGCTCCCCTATAATTAAGCGAGCGGCGGCGAAGCGGCAAGAAAATCCTAGGGATTTTGTGTTTTCCAGGTGTCAGAGTTCGAGGTTTCATGATCCCGAAACCTCTGTGAGTAGGCTGTGGAAGCACCAAACTTAGTCAACAGTTCGCTACATAGAGGCTTGCAGCCTGTTGAACAAATAAACTGAGGTGGGTAAAATGACCCACTCTGGAAATCTGGATGTAATTATCATCATAGAGGCGTGACTCACATCCGATGCCCCCAATAGCGAAAATAACCTGCCTAATTTCAGAGTCCATTGGGTGGATTGACTAAGCCGTAAGGGAGGTGTCGCAGTCATCTACCTTAAGAAATGCGAAGTCTTGCGTGACTTTTGAGCTCCCGAAGGCGAAAGTGGATCACGCGAGCTTCTACGCTGCCGACGTCAACGCACAGGCACAGCGGCACTACATGTTCCAAAACTCCAGCTCGTCCAAGCGTCTGGAAGGCTAAAATAAATGCTGTCGTCTCAGCAGATAACTCACTGAACTGGCACATAAACTCAAAGATCCAAATTGAAACCACACGGAGCCAGTTTAAGCAATTTCAGGCCCAGGTAACCAAAACTTTCGTCCCTTGGTCTACCCCAGGGGGTAGGAAACATTGTCCTTCTTGGATAAACCTAGATAGTAATATATTACTGGGACGTAAATATAAATGTCGGAATCTATTTATTGCACTTCAAACTTCCGAGACCAGAAACGTTTACAACGTCGCTACTACAGATGAAGCCCGAAAAGCTTCTGGCTCCAATTGCAATGGCACAACCTAAGAATATTTCCTCGCACTTGAAATTCAGGAATAAGACATCCAGTGGGGTCCTATGCCTGACTACTGACAAAGACACAGTTGAAGAGGATCAAGAGAAAGCGGAAGCAGTGGCAGACAATTTTCCCAGAGTCTCTACACAGGAGTCGTCGCTGCCCATAACATCAGTTGTGGCCTCGTCAGAGGAACGCAGGATAGAATCCATTGACATCCACCAAGACTCCGTGTTAGACTGGCAAAAACCAGATCCAGGGAAATCAATGGGTCCTGATAACCTTCATCCAAGAGTTCTCGAAAGCTATGAGGTCACATAGCCGACTCGAAGGTGGTATCAGGAACCCAGCTGTCTCACACAAGAATGGTCTGAAAAAGCGTGCAAGTTTAATAGAAAGGGTTATCGAAGGCTTCAAGCCCTCAATCCCCAATCGACAAATCCAAGCCTAAATCTCCTAGCAATCTCCATATTTTCCTGTTCATCCTTCTTGAAGTTGAATAACAATTTCAGTTCTTTGATGGTTTTTATAAACGCAGACCCTATCACTCAGTTGCCCTCGTCCTGCTGGGCTCGGTAAGTGATTATTGTTTCTTCTAGCTGCAGTATTTTTAATCCGTCCTAGGACATTGACGCTATTGCAATCAGCGATCGTTGCAACATCGAGTAGCTCTCCAAATTAGCCAAAAGTGAGTTTGCAGAATTAAAAAGTATTCCACAGGGGGGAGTAAGAGGTAAGTTAAAGGTAGAAATTCGTAATCGCATTGCCACAATTAAGAGAATTGAACGAAGACGAAGTCAAAGATTAGAAGTGAGAAGTAGAAAGAACTGAGTTCTTAATTTTAGACCTATTCTACAAGGGGTGAAGGCGATGTTGTGTGGGAACCTAGACCCCTTTCCAACTCGTCTAAAAAAGGAGCTTTGCCTTTACGTTTGAAGCATAACGTGGATGTTCATTTTAGAACAAACGCCATCTAACCTCAGTTACTCCTCTCTATGGACGATATCACTTAGAATCGTACTGTGCTTTTATGGTATTTCCTACTTATAAACTCATAACAGAAGTATAATGCGTGTTATCCGGAGCGAGGAAATCACAACTTGTGTTTATAGAAATCTCAACAAAGACGAAACATTGTGAGGAACCCAGAGTAAGGTGATACTTCTGTTTATATATCATGACACGAATGTCAGTTTAACGATATCACTGATGTCCATTTTGCCTCTCCACATCAAATATCATTCCAGCCCTCACAACTTTTCACTCCGAATTACAGTTAAATTTCACTGTGACGTGACTTGAATGTGTCACTATTTTGCATGGTGTTTGTCGAGGCATTAGTGACTTACAACTTGATAGGAAGATTCCAACTTGTCGGACAGCTGCTTTATTGGTTCTGTAAATTTTTTAATTGAAGAATCGCAAAGCTGAAAATTCATAATCAGAATCCGAAACTGACAGAAGAGAAAGCAAATAAATGACCTTAGGTGGACATGAAGGCATATATGACGGAGATATCTGACCAACAATAAATGGCAATCACCATCACTGAGAGCAATCTGAAGGAAATCATCTGTTTCACTTGTCCAGACGTAGCATAATTTCAGCTTCAGGTGCAGTGGGTGAAAATGTCAAGGCGTTCAGGAACTTGAGAACAACACAAGCATTTATTGCACCGTAGGAACTTACCGAACTTTAGAAAACGAACAATATGTGAATTTTTACTACCACTGTGAAGTTAGTAACCTGGTAAGTCACCAAATTCCCTTCCAGAAGCCTGCTGCAAGCTCAGATCACCGCCTTTCGCTATTCGATGCTGAAGGTTTGACGTTCAGAAGTGCGGAGCCCAAGGGAACTGGCATTGAGCTAGCCAAGAATTTACAGTCTAACAGTTATGATGAAGGTAACAGGGATGGATTGGACATACCTACTATTTTTATGAAGCATTTTAATCTTGACTCGAGTAACTGAAGTTGCCCAGAGAACCAGGAAATCTTGTATACAACCTGAAAAAATTCCGGTAACGAAATCTACATAATAATGATGTATATTTTCATATAAACATAAATTTACTCGAGAATGCATGCCATATTTACAGCCACGATCAAGCATGATATAATCTCGAATCGTAGATTGCCTACAAGTTAATAATGCTTAAACAGTTAAATATTTGAAATATATATGTCAATGTAGTTGAAGATTGAACGATCAATTCATGGTTGTTTGCTCAAAATCAACTTCCCCAATTTTCGCGGAGGCATCAATACGACAGTCATCGTCTCATCGGTCGCTGTTCAGAAAGAAGAGTAAAAAAACCGTCAGAAATTTTAATGACAACATTTTTAATATGTTGGTGTTACAATAAAGAATTCACGAGTGGCCAATCGGTGTCTTGCTTTTTTCGTCCGTTATAACTAAGCGTTTCTGAAAACTTCAAGGAACAGCGTGGGCCCGAGCGTAGCAAGAGCTGGGCATTAACGGTTTATGAGACGTGGCTGACAGTTTCTGACGATAGAAACAGATCTGGCGGATTCAAACAGTTGGTGAAAGTTTGGATAGTCGCCGTTCATCGTTCCTGGTGCCGGTCAAGTCCTCTATGAACAAGCAATATCTGGAACGCTTTTGGAATTGGGTCAAGTTCAACAATGCCTGGGTCAAAGAAGGGACAGAGTGTCTTGGATGCAAACAGGAAAGTAAGTCATGGTGACTTGTCTGTTAATTGTAACGATGTGTCTGATGTTAAGCATGACATGGTTGATGTTATTGTTTCGCCGTTCAGGGATAATAGGAACATCAAACTCCCTAAGTTTGAACCACGATGTTTTGATGGAAACCCGGCCGATTATTTACAATTCGTAAAGGAGTTTGAGATCATGTTGAGTGGTTTTTTATTAAATGATGAATTTAAGTTAATGTATTTGATGAGATATTGCACTGGAGATGCTTCAAGAGCTATATAGTGCTGTAAGCTCATGCCCCCTATCGAGGGATACGCTGAGGCTATGAGCATATTACGTCAAAGGTTTGGAAGACTTTCGATGATTGTAAAGAATGTATACGGAGCTATCAAAGGTAACGGCAGTCAACTTCAAGATGACTCCAAGGCACTTACTGAGTTTATAGATAATCTTATGACTTATAAGAATACCTTGATTTCGATGAATTGCATGGTGACCTCAACTCGAGTTTTATACTAGAAGTAATAGCAAGACGCTTACCTACTCGGCTGCAAAGGAAGTGGGTGAAGATAAGCTTCCGTATGGAGGATGAGGGTATCGAGCCGAAGTTCGATGACATTCTGAAATTGGAAGACAATAGTGTCAATCAGTCTATGAGCAAGTTTGCCAGTATAATGAATCTCACCCCTAGAATAGAGCAGTCTGAGGGTAAAACGCACTCATTGATGACGAATAGGCCTCAGAGAGGTGGATATCGAGAAGGCTCCATGATGTCTAGTAATGCATATAGATTTAGTGAGTGTAACAGGTTTCGTAGTACATCCTCAACAGATAAGTTACAAGATGCAAGACAAACACGGTTTTGTTTTACACGTTTGTAAGAAGTGCATAAAAAGGTGAACTGTGAAGCAGTGAGCAAGTTTAGTGATAACCTAATGTAAACTCCAGGCCTGACTCCGAATTGTGTGACGATAACGGCTTGGTCAGGAAGTCTGTAGTTGCAACTGGTAAGCAATTGTTGAATAGAGTGTCACAGAATAGAGTTGCTGCTTCAGAGTCCAGTTCTGACTCCAAAAGTTTACAAGGTATAACTAGTCAGAGCGAAGTTACAAAACCTTTTAGGATTTGCGAGGAGGAACCAAAATTGTCTACTTCTGTTATTAAAGAGTTTGAAAATGGTAAAGTTGACGGTAAAGTGAATATTCGTGATAATGATCATGATAGTGCAGAATTGTCTTTGGTTGATCATGATGAAATGGAGGGAATACCTACTATTGCTAAGTTGAATAAAAGTTCTGTACAACTTGAACGTGAATTAGAATTGAATGCAGTTGCAGAAGGTATGGATACTCATGAGACAGTCAGGGTAATTGACCAGCGTGTAGCCAACCTATCATCAGATGCTACTGCTAAACCTGAGCTGATAGTAAAAGACAGCAGTGATGGTGGTCTTGCAGGCAGACAAATTTCTGAAAGTCGAGCAACAACAGCTTTTGATCCACCGCTAACTTCATCAACTGATATCAATCAGTCGTCGTTGGTGCTGTCATCCACAATGAAAAAGACGCCCATCAACTCAAGTATCGTGTGCAATGACTATGAGAGTACTGGTGTATTTGAAAGGACGAATATCAATGGTCAGTTTAGTGAGAATAAGCCAAGTGTAAACGAGAGAGTAATTGTTAAATTGACTTGCATGAACCAAGGCATTTCTAGTTTCAAGTTACTGTTTGAATGTTATTATCTTTGGTGTAGATTACTCTGTTTCTACACTTGGTTGATGAGATATGCCGTGTGTTTGTTCGTCATCTATGTTCTACGATACAATGACATGGGCGTGTTATCGTTCAGATTTGAGGATATAGCTCATAGAAGGAAGTTAGCAAATGAACTCTGCGATGATTTTCCAACCTAGGGCGTCAACCTGAGAAGGGTTGTAGGCGTACTGCTGTAAGTCCTACAGTTCTTCAAAGGGTAGCGCATCAATGAGCAGTCCAATGTGCTTGATGTGTGATTTTGTACATATGTTCATATTGTATATACTGAATTGATATCATCTGTCATCTAGCTGTTGGTAATTCTGTTTGTGTCCGGACGACTTCCACTTGGATCATCAACCTGAGAAGGAATGTAGGCGTACTGCTGTAAGTCCTACAGTTCTTCAAGGGTAGTTTGTCATGCCAGAATCCACAACATCTAATGTGTTTACTGTACATATGTTTGTGTTAAATAGTTGTGTGAGTTCCAATTATCGCAATTGTTGGTTAATCTTGTTTGTGTCCGGATATTCCACAACTTACAATCGTCAACCTGAGAAGGGTTGTAGGCGTACTGGTGTAAGTCCTGCAATTCTTCAAAGGAATTCCACCAAGACATGATACGCGAGGTTGTTTGTACTGTTTGTGTATACGAGTGGTGTGTCTTCTCAATTTGTGATTTTGGGTTAACTGTGTTGACTCGTTGTTTTCGAACCTTGTTGTTTTTATATAATTTTGTTCAAATTTTCGTCGTGATTACTTCTGAAGTTGTTTCGAGTCTTCTACATCCGTGAATGAATTGGTTGATGTTAAGGACAGCAGATGGGTCGTATACGCCGGGGAGGCTAGGCTATTGCTGAGAGTGAAATGCATACAGATATAATTGTTAGGTGCGGTCCGACACGCCGGGGAGAAAGAGTGTAAACTACTAAGGCTTGAATACGTCATCGTTACTAGAAGTGAGGCAGAATGAGTGACAAGCGATTGCAGTGGTAATTGGTAGTGAGTAGATAAGAAGATGTGCGTAGAGTATCATGAGGTGCTGCTATGGTCACTTTGCATTCTGCAAGAGTCATTCTAGCAAGTGGCGATTGTGTTGCAAGATACCAATAGGAGGTCTCTGTCTGGAGGCGCAGGTTGTCAGCGATGTGTGAGATTGTGCTGTGGGTATGCTTGTGGTGTGTTGGCTTTTCTGTTTGTTTTCCATTTCAGCTCTGTCCGTGTGACCCAGGTTCTCACAATGGCATCCAAGTCAACGTGTATTGGTCGTGATGGAAAAAAGGGATGGATCGGTATTTTTCCGGGGAGTGTCAATGTAGTTGAAGATTGAACGATCAATTCATGGTTGTTTGCCCAAAATCAACTTCCCCAATTTTCGCGGAGGCATCAATACGACAGTCATCGTCTCATCGGTCGCTGTTCAGAAAGAAGAGTAAAAAAAAACGTCAGAAGTCTTAATGATAACATTTTTTATATGTTGGTGTTACAATAAAGTATTCTCGAGTGGCCAATCGGTGTTTTGGTTTTTTCGTCCGTTATAACTAAGCTTCTCTGAGAAACTTCAAGGAACAGCGTGGGTCCCAGCGTAGCAAGAGCTGGGCATTAACGGTTTACGAGACGTGACTGACAATATATATATATGTATATACACTGATTGTCCTAACTAGGCCGTATAGTTACTGAATTGTACAGTTGTCCTCCAGGTTTCGCGGGAAAATCGAATTCGTTTCGTTTTCATCCCATGGTTGTAGGCGTACGATAACCAACCAATATTGAGGTAAGTACAACGTTTACAAGGGATTGAAAGCTGTTTTAGAAGAGTAAAAGTGCTAAGGTGAATCAATAAAGTGCAGTGAAATAGGTAGGTGCAAGTTTCATTAATAAATGCATTTATAAAGGAAAATCCCTAGGATGACAACGTTCATTTGCAATGTATAACGCTACCCACATATGTCTTACTATCATGATGTCCACTCATGGTTTCAATACATTTATCCTCATCCCGTTTTTCTATTTTATACTTTTTTGTGCATTCGGTGCACAACCGTACCTCACAGAGAATAGGAATAGAATAAGTCGAATCAAATTCATAAAGAGCTATAAAATGTTAGGTTTAATGGAATATAATGAGGATCAAGTAAAGATATTATTAGAAAATGAATGAGGTAAGACATTGTGAAGTGGTATTTAAAGATCCGACAATGGATAGCAAGTTAATTTATAAGTTGCCCCATAAATCTGTGCAGAGCCCACATGGTCGCATCTCAAGAATAGGCTGAGCGAATGGTATATATTTAAAGGCAGAAGCACGATCTGTCTAGGTGTCTATTTTTATCTTTTTCAAGATAAAGATCTAAGCCCTCATAAAAATCAGAAATATCTCGAGCCGTCAAATCGCATATTGCTGTTCCTGCAGAATGGGGCGATTCACCATAGTGACCACCACCATATCTACTGATCAGCTAGAGCCACCCTCCCTCCTTTTTTGATGTTAGGCTCTGAGACTATGATTATTATGGCTACCGCAAATATATTGCTTGGTACCAGACATGTTCGTACCTCATATTCCATCTCACTAGCCTTCTTAATGAGTGCTTCCAATAGGTCTCCACGTACATCTTTATGAACGTATTATATTTGTATGCATGCGTCCTAATGAACAGATTACTCTATAAGAAGTTAAAAACTTAAAGAGTTAAAAGTATATGTTTTGCGAATAGTGGAACAAGATTCAGAAGAACACTGTGGTTAGGGTTCGATGTAGGCAGTATGAAGTGAAGGTAAGGTCGGTTGGCAGGACTTAGTGTACTAAATTACCATGACGGTCTTGTATATAGTAAACATTTGACATTGCAAAGTAACTTGTCTACACGTATTATAATAAAATATTAGCAGAACCAACAAAATTTTAGCACTTGGTAAACAATACTGCAGAAGGGTAATTAGTCTTACAGGGAGACGTAAAGTAAATCAATATATATGATAAGAGTATAGTCAATGTTATAATTCGTATTATCAAAGAATACATTAGGCCCAATAACTGAGTGTTATAAGGGAAATAAGAGTGGTAAACCAAGAGAACATTTGCTGCGTAAATATTTTAATCACTTTAAGTATTTTAACGACAACCTAATTTCAAGAATTGAGCGTGCATAATTACTAAGTATTATTGTGTTAGTCTAGGAACTAGTGTGCTTTCCGTAGCTAAATATTGAAATTTTATTGTTTCACCACTCTACCAGCAGTTGAGATCTTTTAGACGGGCTAGGGTGGACATATTAACATATTTTTCTAGGCTCCTTTTGAAACTGTCAGGCCTTTCACAAGATCTAATCTCAGAGGGTAGTTGGTTCCAAAGTTTGCAATATTTAATGGTGAAGAAGTAAGTTCTAGTGGTGAGTTTATGGGTGTTAACCTTGAGAAGGTAGTCATGGTTGCGTAGCCCGTACGATTTCATTTTAATAAATCACACAGTGTTGTACAGTAATATTAATTTATTGCAATAAATTGTGCTCGAAACGTCTGTCAATCACGTCTCATAAACCGTTAATGCCCAGCTCTCGCTACGCTCGGGCCCACGCTGTTCTTCGAAGATTTCTCAGAAACGCTTAGTTATAACGGACGCAAAAACCAAAACACTGATCTGCCGCTTTAGATTTGTTTATTGTTACACCAACATATAAAAGGAATAAGCGAACTAAGGTTTCTGACGATGTTTCACTCTTCTTTCTGAACAGCGACCGATGAGACGATGACTGTCGTATTGATGCCTCCGCGAAAATTGGGGAAGTTGATTTTGAGCAAACAACCATGAATTGATCGTTCAATCTTCAACTCCATTGACAACGTCATCAGTTAATATTACTGTACAACACTTTGTGATTTATCAAAATAAAATCTTATCCATAATGTGGTTATACTCTATCGCAGTTTTCAAGCTTATACTCACATCAGTAACTCTCACCCTATTTTCAGGTCACACCAAGGTTATTATCTTCTACAAATCCTAAACTTCATAAAGGACTCAGGCGCTACTTACTCACAAGACCTCACACTTAGTCATTACTCACAATCCATTGCTTCTAAATGCCAAAGACTCACAGACTCATTACACTCAGAACTGCATACAACTGCGACTGAAGCCATGGTTCATCCAGTACTTCGGTGCTGCATAAGTATCTCCTGTTTCGTGCATGGATATGATAGGGTTCCTGCTGGGGATATCCAGCGAAGCTGTAAATGGCGCCTAATGAACATCCACAAAGATCTCACTTAAGCGGATAGGTGCAAAAAATATGAGCTTGAGCCACCCTGGTTAAGACTTCTGCAGCTCATAATGACTCTTCTTTTACGCATTTCACAGAGGCGCATCAAAAGCAGTAATCCGATAGCCATCGGTAATACAGCTAGATGAATTTGCGGAAACATGCGCACAACATATCCATATCAGGATACCGGACACGACTGTGTCCATACTTCTTCAGAATACAGTATAATGCATCGTGGAACGAGCGTTTACTCCCGGTACTTGCTCAACTATCTTCCAATAAATTTAAACACCCCGTGTGTGAGTTCTTAACTGCGAATTTCCTTCTCTCTATACCTTTACTTTACTCATATTGGCAGTTTACCCAATATTAGTACTAGGAACCCTAGTGCAAAACTCCCAATTTGAGGATGTCTATCAACCTTAGCTGTTGCACAATACATTGAGACACGTGGTAAATATCTCCCCATTCGGTCCCCGGTACTTCTCTTGGGGTTCAGCCTTTCGGCTTATTTGAAATCCTACCAAAATGCCTTCAACCGGGTTTCCAGAGCCAGGAGGCTACTTGTAATTATCTAAGACGCATAATTTTAAAGTGGTTCGTAATACGTTTTCCACAACGTAAGTAAACTGGTACTTGATACCGTCTGGCGCATATAATATAGAATGTTATAGCAAACATTTGGCGTCATAAGTTAAGCTAACCTTATATTTTCCTCAAAACAGTTATGCCTACCTTTATCGCTAACTGTTTCATCATTCAGTTCGCCCTGCTTAGTTGACTACGACATAATTTGCTCTGGTACAGAACATTTCCACTCTTCGGGAAGCGTCTGTCATGAAAGCTATGAACATGTGACATGTTTTATGATCGAGAAGGGCACGAAACAGTGCAATGCTTTAACCACAGTTACCGCAATGAAGATCTGAGTCCCTAACATCATGAAGGGAGGGAGGGTAGGGCATGCCGATCTGCAAATATGGTGGTCACAAATGTGAGTCGCTCTAATATGTAGGATAGCAATATGTATCTTGATGACTCGAGATCAAAACATGACCTTCATCCTAATCTTGAAAATAATGATAACTGTTTTGACATGAGCAACAAATCGTTCTTCTGCCCCTAAAATCTACATACCTGCCCAGCTTCTTGCAGGATGCAATCACGTAAGCCCAGGGAAGATTTGTGAGACATCTTATTAGTAATTTATCAATTCCCATTGTAGCATTAAAAACACAATTTTCAGCCAGGAGAATCTTTTCAACGAATTTATTATCAAGCTGTACAATCGTATATATATAGTTTTATAAAGAAATTATATCCGGTGAGGGAATTGGGTCAAACATGTAAATACATGAAATAATAATAGTATGAAATAAATTTAAAATATTTGTGATTAGGTTCATAGTTTAAGTCAAGTGGAACAATAATTAATGTCATATATTAGTTAATACATCAGGTGTATAGATTTTGGGGAGAGGCATATAATTATAAGATTAATAGACGAGTATAAAATGTTACGTAACATGGTGTGAAATTTGATAACATAGAATTTATTATTGTAAAAATGAAGATAAAAAGTATACACATGAATAATTTTTGGTTTAAAATGTCAAGTAGGTCAAGTGGAAAAGATTCAGAATGAGAGTCGTAATAATAATAATGATAATAATAATAATAATAATAATCGAAGTAATAGGGGAAAAGTACATAGAATAACTAAATAAATAAAATAAATAAATGTCCATCCCTCTACGGCCAAGGCAGCAGTAGGGATTGTACATATTTCTTCTGTACACAAAGGTCTGGCTTAAAGTCATGAATTGTCAAGGCCTCAGCTGTCTTTAGGAGTCTGTAGCGAAGAAAACGCGGGAAGTTAGCATGAATTCTATATATGACCTTGAAATCATGGTCAGGGTTGACCGAGTGGCAGAAGTCGATGAGGTGTTCTAGGATAGAGCTTCGCACACATTTCCTTTCTCGTGGTAGAATTAAACAGGAACATAACTCGGAGAAGTCACGTTCTGTTTGAACTTTCGACTGATGAACGCCGGCAATTCAAGGAATACGTTTCTTGTGTCATCGAGAAACAGTCCCAGTCTGCTAACCTCAAGCATCTTGACAGTCTCAAGCAGGTATTAGCAGAAAAGAGATTCCCGTCTGACCCCAATAAATATGTATTTAATTATTCCTCCGTCACTCTTTCTGAAATTCAACTACAAGCGCTATCACTGGGCCCCAAATTCTGCAACAGTTCATCCAAAGTCAACAGATTGCATATTATTATTATTATTATTGTATCCTTTAGTTCCTAGAGGAACATAGGGCTTCAGCTGCGCACCTCCATTGACTTCGGTTTTCTGACAACTTTTTCACCCTGCTCCAGGTCTGCCCACATGCTTTCATCTCCTCTTCATATGACCTCCTCCAAGTCACCCTTGGACGACCAACTCGCCGCCTCCCTTTCGGGTTCCACTCGAGGGCTTGTCTAGTGATGTCACTTGATGGTTTCCTCAGCGTATGGCCAATCCATCTCCATTTCTTTCTGCCTATTTGTTTCACAATCGGTTCCTGATTGGTTCGCTCCCAGAGATCCCTGTTGCTGATCTTTTCTGGCCATCTGATCTTGAGTATTGAGCGGAGACAGTTGTTAATGAAGGTTTGAAGTTTGTTTGAGATGCTCTTTATGACTCGCCAAGTCTCTGATCCGTATAGTAGCACTGACTTCACATTGGAGTTGAAAATCCGGATCTTATTTTTGATGCTGAGTGCTGTTGACCTCCACACAGATTTGAGAGTAATGAAAGCTTGTCTTGCTTTTCCGATTCTGGCTTTGATGTCCTCGTCAGTTCCGCCTGTAGTTGAGACGATGCTTCCCAGGTAGGTGAAGGAGGTTGTTTCTTTCAGGTTCTTCCCATTTATGCTTATTGTGGTCTGTTGTTGCTGTTGATGTTGGCAAGGAATCTTCATCATCTCTGTTTTATCTATGTTCACGTGAAGTCCTATCTTTGATGCTTCTTCTGCCAACTTGTTACTTTTCATTTGCATATCTTCCAGTTTATGGGAAATCAGACATATATCATCGGCGAAATCCAGATCCTCCAAGTCTTTTGTGTCAGTCCATTTTATGCCTGTTCCCTCGTTGGTTGCCGTTGTCTGTCGCATTATCCAATCAATTGCAATCAGGAAGATCATTGGTGATAGTAGACAGCCTTGCCTCACTCCCGTCCTCACTTCGAAGGCTTCCGTAAGTTTCCCGTTGTGGATTACTTGGCATGCAGCATTGTCGTATAACTGTTGGATGAGGTGTATAATTGTCGATGGGACCCCGTAGTAGCGAAGTAGTTTCCAAATGACCTCTCGATCGACGCTGTCGAAGGCCTTTTCAAAGTCGATGAAGTTGAGATAGAGAGGTGACTGCCATTCCAAGCTTTGTTCAATGATGATCCGTAGAGTGGCGATTTGATCAATACATGATTTGTTTCTCCTGAATCCAGCCTGTTCCGGACGAAGTTTTTCATCTAGGGCTTGTTTGATTCTCTCCAGGATGATGCGACTTAGTATCTTGCTTGGAATGGACAGAAGCATAATTCCACGCCAGTTTTTACATTGACTTAAGTCTCCTTTCTTTGGAAGTTTGAATAAGTAACTGTTCTTCCAATCCTCGGGTACTTTGCCCTCTTTCCACACCTTCTCCAGTAGTGGTGTCATCAAGTCCGCTGTTGTCTCTGGGTCTATTTTCAAAGCCTCTGCTGGGATTCCATCTGGTCCCGGTGTTTTCCCAGTTTTAAGCATCTTGATTGCATTCAGGACTTCTGATTTCGTCGGGGGGTCAGTGTTCACTGGTAGTTCTGCTTCCGTTGTTGGTATTGCTGGACGTGTTGTAGGTGGCGGACGATTTAGAAGTCTTTTGAAGTGTTCAACCCAGTGCTTTCTCTGTTCCACCTCTTTGGTGATTGACTTTCCATTGTCGTCCTTTATTGGCTTAATCTGTGTCGAACGTTTGCCCGAAAGGTTCCTAGTTGTTTGGTAGAGTGTGGCGAGGTCTCCTTTGCCTGCAGCTTGTTCTGCTTCGTTTGCCATGGTTTCATAATATTTTCTTTTGTCTTCCCTGGCACTTTTCTTCACTCTTTTGTTCAGTGTATTGTAGCTTGCATTCAGCTCCTGTTTTTGTTGCTCGTCCGTGCACTGGATAATCTTTTGCTTCACTGTCCTTCTCTCTTCTATTAGTTTCCAAGTGTCCGTAGTGAGCCACTGTTTGTCCTGTCTCTTTTTTCTGCCTAGAATTTCTATGCAGGTTTGGCTCCACACCGTTTTCAAGTTGTTCCAGTGCTTTTCAACGCCGACCTCTTCGCTAGTGTTGATTTGTGTCTCGGCTTTGTCCTTTATGCTTGCAATGAAGATGTCCTTTGTAGCCTGGTCCTTCAGCTTTTGAGTGTTGAACTTGGCTTGTGGTCTATCTGCAGCTCCTCCTTCTTTGAAAGCTTTTAATTTGATTTGGATTGTCCCTTGTACGAGATAGTGGTCTGAGCCAACGTCTGCTCCTCTTCTTGCTTTTGTGTCCAGTAGGCTGCGCCTCCACTTCCTTGAGATTGAGATGAAGTCGATTTGGTTTTTGGTTTGCCCGTCTGGTGACACCCATGTAGCCTTGTGGATATCTTTGTGCTTGTATACACTGCCACCAATCACCAGTTCGTTGAAGGCGCAGAAGTCGGCGAAGAGTTCTCCGTTTTCATTCATTTCTCTTTTTGGGTTGCTCCCCTCAAAATCAGAAAATCAGAAAATAACGGACAAACAATGAGAACAACATCAACAAAGGAAACAGTTCACAGAAAAAAGGGCAAAAAGCGACGACAACTATACAATAAGACAACATGCAATATGGTTCAGTACATTTAACTAAAATGATATCTTAACCATAAACTCACTGACTTGGAGCAACTTGAACATATAAATCCAACAATATATACAATTATAGATGTGTTTATGTTTAGAAATTCCACAAATCCAAACAGTGAGTTATGTGTATTATCTGTCAATAAGATTGTATTTTTTGAATTCAGTGTTCGAAAGGTTAATAATTGTGATAATTTCCGCAAACAATTTGCATAAAATTTTAGAGTAATAAGAGATTTTATTTATGACCAAAATGTAGCGTAATTAATAATAATAGTAATAATCTATAATTCCGTTTAAAGAGCACTTTATATTTGAATTATGCAGTCAGTCAGTTGTTAACTGATTCTATATGTGGTGTTTTGTTTTTCATTCACAATTTGCATATACACATAGCGAGCAAGTGAGCGAGAGAGAGAGAGCAGTGCAATAGCATTGCAGAAGAAGCGGTTATCACTCTTTCCTCGCCCTAGTAAATGGATGTTTTCATCCTCTCTTACACTTGATCGCGTATTGCTGAAAATTCCATTCTGCATGATTATTACTGCTGTTTGAAATGAAGCGACTATTATTATTATTATCATGATAACCATTGTATGCATATATTGATTTTTTGTTTAAAATGAACTCTCTGAGTATGTTAAAATTGTTCCCATACATAGGGTTAAAATAATGTCTTTAAACTGTAGGGTGCTGATGAGAGAGAAGCCAACGAAATAAACAATGATGATACCATTTTATTCTGCACAAACTACTATTCTTTCTCTAATCAGAAATTGAATCCTTATTTAAATTGGATATTCTCCTATTTGCAGCTTCCAAAGTCAATTCAGCCTGAAGCTTCAGGGGTATTTCATGCAAGGAACACCAGCAAGGCGTATCTGCAATCACCTTGAAGGAACTCATGTCTCTTCTGAGATTAAACCCGCGTCATCCAGTGCCACCAGCAGTCAGAGACGTTTTCACTAAGCTATTTGGGATCGCGATTGACCTCCTGTAGGATAGTAGTCGATATTTTGATTTCGCACTAGTAACTAGTGTGATGTGTCTAGTCCTCTCTTTGGTGCAGCGTGATGGCGAGCTCCCTAGAATTGTGGCCACATTACAGACTGACTGATAGAATTCAGTAAAGTCAACTTTTCCATTCGGCTTTTGTTAAGCGCAAGCGAAAATCATAATTTCTAAGGGTAATAGAACTGAAATACACTCACACCAAAATTCTAGTGCATACTCAAGTGCAATTCGAAAATCTTATTAATCAGACCAACGATCTTACACCCACATCACCTGAGGAATTCCAATACTTTAAATCCACAGTTCTTGATCGCTTTCATCAGTTTACTAGTTCAAAACCTAGCTCGAATAATCCCCTGACTAAAGACCATATAGACCAACTGAAAGAACTAGAGAAGAATGATGATATTATCATATGCCGTCCAGACAAAGGTGGGCGTGTCGTAGTTATGAATCGCCAAGATTATAATGATAAAATCTCAGCGATCCTTTCTGACCAAACGAAATTCGCCAAACCCGATGGTGAAAAGAACAAGACACATTTAATTGAAAACCAACTCACTGATGTCTTAAAGAATATGAGGAATAAGTCAGCAATATCGTCAGAAATATACGAACGCATCCGACCAGTAGGCTCCATTATACCACGTTTGTATGGACTGCCCAAATTACATAAGACAGGATTACTTCTCCGTGCAATCCTCGATATGGCGGGCTCTCCTTATCATGGAATCGCTCAATGGGTAGCCGAAATATTGGAACCAGTCAGAAGGCAAGTATCTAAGTTTTCCATTGATGATACGTTTAAATTTATTGATAGTACTAAAGATTTTAATTTCTCAGAAAAAGTCCTGTTCTCATTAGATGTGACGTCGCTATTTACCAATGTTCCTCTCATGGAAACTGTTAGCTATTTATGTGAGTATATTGATACACATGGTTTGGAAATAGGTTTACCGACAATCCACCTCAAAGAACTTTTATTGAGATGTACGTTGAATGTTCAGTTCACCTTCAACAATGAGATCTATAGACAGACAGATGGCATTGCCATGGGATCACCACTGGGTCCCTCGTTGGCTGATTGTTTTATGGCAAAGCTGGAAAATTCTCAACTTAGTCAAACCATCGGTCATTTTGACATTTATAAAAGATACGTAGGCGACACTTTCGTCACCTCCGATAAGAACGTAGTTCTTGATGATGTCTTGTTAGCCTTCAACAACTGCCATCCTTCTTTACAATTCACCATAGAAAAGGAATCTGAACTAAGTATTCCGTTTCTTGATGTGTGCCTCAGCAGACGTAATGACGGATCTCTCAAAAGATTGATCCACCGAAAACGTACATGGAACGGACATATAACTAAATTTTACAGTTTGGTGCCTATTTCCAGGAAAAGGAATTTAATCCACTCACTATGCTTTAGGATAAGGAAAATTTGTAGTTCTGATTGCGTCGACTCAGAACTTGACTTCCTGAAAGCCAAACTCGCAGAAAACGGTTAGCCTAACCGATTTATTGACAGCAACATGCAAGATAAGCAGTCTAAACTGGTCACCGACTCAGTTCCAAAGAAAATTTTATTCGTGAACTTGGAATTCAAAGGAGATCAAGCTTCAGATATGCTCAAAAATCGTCTTTCTAAATAAGTTAGTAAAACGTTCCCTGCAGCTAGATAACATATGACGTTCACGAGACGCAAATTGTTCTCTACCTCTGTAAAAGATAAGCTCCCCACCTGACCGCCTCCATGTGCATCTACCAGTTCACCTGCCATTGTGGAGCAAGGTACATTGGCCGCAGTCAGGGAATGGTCTCCACACGGATACGAGAACATATTTCAGCTTGGTTTTACAAGGGAGAAAGGAAATGTGTGCGAAGCTCTATCCTAGAACACCTCATCGACTTCTGCCACTCGGTCAACCCTGACCATGATTTCAAGGTCATATATAGAATTCATGCTAACTTCCCGCGTTTTCTTCGCTACAGACTCCTAAAGACAGCTGAGGCCTTGACAATTCATGACTTTAAGCCAGACCTTTGTGTACAGAAGAAATATGTACAATCCCTACTGCTGCCTTGGCCGTAGAGGGATGGACATTTATTTATTTTATTTATTTAGTTATTCTATGTACTTTTCCCCTATTACTTCGATTATTATTATTATTATTATTATCATTATTATTATTACGACTCTCATTCTGAATCTTTTCCACTTGACCTACTTGACATTTTAAACCAAAAATTATTCATGTGTATACTTTTTATCTTCATTTTTACAATAATAAATTCTATGTTATCAAATTTCACACCATGTTACGTAACATTTTATACTCGTCTATTAATCTTATAATTATATGCCTCTCCCCAAAATCTATACACCTGATGTATTAACTAATATATGACATTAATTATTGTTCCACTTGACTTAAACTATGAATAATAAATAATATAATTTTTCCTTCACTTTCCCAGTGGAATATAGGGCTCCAAACTAGTGGCTTGAAGTTTCTGTAGCAGTGTTCAATTTTTACAGGATGGGGTTGCTAGCCTCATGCCCAATCTTTCCTCTTTACCAGCATTATTTCTGGCTCGGTGAGGTAAAGGAGTGCGCCGGCCGGGGATCGAACCCCGGACCATATGCATGGTCGGCGAGCGTGCTAACCGCTATACCACCGACGCTCATATATGTATATGAATATAATCACAAATTTCTTAAAATTATGTTCTCGTATCCGTGTGGAGAGCATTCTCTGATCGCTGAATTGATCGTTCAATCTTCAACTACATTGACAATCCCCGGTCGAAAAGGAATCCATTCCTTTTTTCCATCACGACCAATACACGTTGACTTGGATGCCAGTCCCAGAACCTTGGTCACACGGACAAAGCTGAAATGGAAAACAGACAGCAAAGTCTACATACCACAGGCATACCCACAGCACAATCTCACTCAGCGACAACGACCTACGCCTTCCAGTTAAAGGCATCCTCTTAACATCTTGCAACACAATCGCCGCTTGCTAGAATGACTCTCACAGAATGCAACGTGAACATGGCAGCACATCATGATACTCTTCTCACATCCTCTTATCTATTCACTATCAATTACCACTGCGATCGCTTGTTACTCGTTCTGCCTCAGTTCTAGTAACTGTGACGTATGGAAGCGGCAGTTGTCGACATTCTCGCTCCCCGGCGTGTGGGACCACAGCCAACAATTATCTCCGTGTGCACGTCATTCTCAGCAATAGCCTCCCCAGCGTATACGACCCATCTGTTGTCTTTAACATCAATCAATTCATTCACGGATGTAGAAGACTAGAAACAACTTCGGAAGTAATCACGACGAAAATTTTAACAAAATTATGCAATAACAACAAGATACGAAACAACGATTAAACACAGTGAATCCAAAAAACACCAATTGATATGAAACATCACACATATATACAAGCAGTACGCATAACCTCTCAGATCACGTCTCGATGGAATTCCTTTGATGAATCGCAGGATTTACACCTGTGCGCCTGCAACCCCTCTCAGGTTGATGATACAATTGGGAGACGTCCGGACACAAACAGAATTATCAACAGATAGTTGAGAGATGACACCAATTCAGTATACACAACATGAACATATGTACAAAATAACACACCAAGTACGATGTGCTTAGTTTCGACGTAGTACCCTTGAAGAATTGTAGGACTTACAGCAGTACGCCTGCAATCCTTCCCAGGTTGACGTCCCCGGTTGGAAAATCGTCGTAGAGTTCATTCGCTAACCTCCTTCCATCGTACATATCCTCAACTCTGAACGGTGACACGCCCATGTCATTGTATCGTAGAATATAGATGACTAACAAACATACGACGTATCTGACCAACCAAGCGTAGGTACGGAGTAATTTGCATCAAAGATAATAACATTCAAATAGTAAATAATAAATCAATGAATCAATAATTTACGCAACTCAGTTTAACCACTACACTCTCATACACATTTGGCTTACCCCCATTAAGCTGACCAATATCTTTCGTCTTTTCAAATGCACCGATACTAGCACAGTCATAGCATAAGACACCTGAGTTCATGGACGTCCCTTTCATTGTGGATGACAACACCAACGACGACTGAGTGACACAAGTTGATGAACTTGGTGTTGCGTCAGAAGCTGTTGTTGCTCGACTTTTAGAGGGTTGTCTAACTGCAAGATTACCAACACTGCTATCTTTTATTATAAGCTGCAGTTCCGCATTAACATCTGTTGATAGGTGGGCTACACTCTGATCATTTAAACTGACGGTCTCACAAGTACCAATGCCTTCTGCAACTGCATCTGCTCTTAATTCTACTTCACGTTCAAGTTGTACAGACCCTTTGTTCAACTCAGCAGTAGCATGCATTCCCCTCATCTCATCTTGATCAACCAAAGACAAAAGTGCACTACCATGATCATTATCACAAACATTCACTTTACCGTCATCTATCTGGTCGACTTCATCATTTTAAAACTCTTTAATAACATCAGTGGACAATTTGAGTTCTTCCTCACAAATCCTTAAAGGTTTTATACCTTTACTCTGACTAATAATACCTTGTAAACTTGTGGAGTCAGAACCGGATTCTGAAACTGTAACTCCCTTCTCCTGCACAAACTGTGGTGTCGTCTGTGACACTCTATTCAACAATGGCAACTACAGGCTTCTTGATCGCACCATTATCGTCACACAATTCGGAGTCAGAAATTGATTTCACATTTAGCTTACCACTAAGCTTGGTCAGTTCTTCACAGTTCGCCTTTGCATGCATTTCTTGCAAACGTGTAAAACACAACTGTGTTTGTCTCGCAACTTGTAACCTATCCGTTGGGGATGTCCCACGGAGGCTGTTACACTCACTAAGTTTATGTGGATTACTAGACACCATGAAGCTTTCTCGATATCCACTTCTGTGAGACCCTTTCGTCGTAAATGATTGCGTTTTGCTCTCAGACTGCTCTATTCTAGGGGTGGGATGCAATATACTGGCAAACTTGCCCATAGATTGATTCACACTATCTTTTACCAGTTTCAGAATATCATCAAACTTTGTCTCAATACCTTCATCCTCTATACGAGAGCTTATCTTCACCCACCTCCTTTGCAGTCGAGTAGGTAGGCGTCTCGCTATTACCTCTAGGACTGGACCTGAGTTCAGATTGCCCATGCAATTCATAGAAGTCAACGTTTTCTTGTAAGTCATCAGATTATCCAAAAACTCAGAGAGTGCCTTGGAGTCATCTTGTAATTGACCACCATTACCCTTAACAGCCTCGAATAATCGAAGGTCTTCCAAACCTTTGACGCAGTATACTCACAGCCTCAGAGTACCCTTCGTTTGACTTCACAAACTTACAGCACTGAACGGCTCTTGAAGCAACTCCAGTACAGTACCTCAACAAATACATCAACTTCATTTCATCATTTAATAAAAAACCACTCAACGTGACTTCAAACTCCTTTACAAACTGCGGATAGTCGGTTGGGTTTCCATGAAAGTACCGCGGCTCCAATTTAAGTAAATTTAAATCCTTATTATCCCTAGCTGTCGAACCATGAACAACAGACTCATCATGCTGAGCATCATACATATCATCACAAGTGACAGGCAACTCAACGTTACTTACTTACCTATCTGCTTCCAAGACGATTCGTCCCTTCTTTGGCTCAGGCATCACCGAACTTGCCCGAAAATTCCAGAAAAGTTCCGGATAATACTTGTCCAAAGAAGACTTGCAGGCACCAGGACAGATGAACAGAAACTATCGGAAACTGTCAGCCAACTCTCACAAACTGTCAATGTCCAGCTCTTACTACGCTGGACCTCACACTGTCCCTGAAAGACTTTCAGGAACACTTTGTAATAAAAACGCGAAAACCTGAACACCGATTGGCGACTCGAGATTCCTTTATTCTTACGCCAATGTGTAACCAACAATAAGGTTATTACACACAGGGTCTAAGAATAAATGTTGTAACAATAAATCACGATAATACTTCTGATAGCTTTCTGTCTTCCACTGAACAGCGACCGATGAGACGATAACTGGTGTATTGATGCCTCCGCAAAAATATAGGGAAGTTGGTTTTGAGCAAACAACCATGAATCGATCGTTCAATCCCCACGTACATCGACAGTATCCTTTCCGATAATTCAGTTCTGCCGCCTCGGAAATATTCCTAATAATCTTCATTTACATTGCTGGTGCTGTAAGAAACTCGAATTATCGAGTGATATCAATAGAATTACAGATGCCTAAATTATAATAGGCTGAAAATTATAGTGGAGAAACGAGTGCCGAATAAAATAAAGGGGATTTCCAAAAGAAACTGAGGATCATTCTAATCTTGATGGCCAAGTTGGGGAAAGTGTTTGAATTTGAATAATACTTACAAATGGTATCTTCCTGCATAAATAGAGGTAAATATATTGGTATTAGAGAGCGGTGACAAAATATTAACCGAGCCTCGGCTACTTTCTAAGATGATTATATTTCTGTAAACACGTGTTTTTAGAATTTCATTCCATAACTTTCAAAGATTATTTTTATACAAAAAGCGTCATTTTTCTGCATTCATAAAGGGTGTAAAAAACTGTCTACAAGAGCACCTCCTGAAGCATGCCACCCGACGCCCAGTTTTCACTCGGTGAAACTGACAAAAGACTGGAAGAAATGCGATCACTGTAGAGTTGCATTACATCCCCTCACAACGGTTTATTCTTCTCCTTCTCCTTTTGTGGTATAAGAGCACTTGTCTGTGATTTCTACTGTCACATATATTACTTTCCTTCCCAAGCAAGAGGACAATGCCTTCATATTTGGATGTCGTTTTTATTTTTGCAAGATGGTTTAAGCATTTAGGATGCGGTACTTACGGAATCTGCAGTAGCACTTAATTGTATATGATCTAAGTATTTCCTTTGGATAGCTTTCTTATCAAATATTCGTACCATTATCGTTACTTTGCTAGGAAAGTTTAAGTCGCATCAATTTTCATCACATGTGCCTTAAGGGATAATAATATCCATGACAATATGTGCTCTCGCGTTTCGAAATGGATCTCAAAAAGTCTCTCCAGACCAGACACTACTTCCATGTGGTAAAAAATATCAGTCGCAAGTGCAACTTCCGTGTCTATAACAGACAAAGATATCTCCTGAAGAAACAAAATATCTTGGTGATCTGAAAGTGATTGATTATTACAACCAATGTGACGTAGGTAACACATGTTATAATATAGTTGTATGGTAGGAGGAGACTGCAGGCTGCTTCTCGACAGAAAAGCAGTACTAACTGTAAGCAGTGTAACATTTCAAAAGGACTCTGCTTAGTAATTCCATGATCCCAATGAACACTGAAATACAGAAACGTTGGTGCTGTTTGATGCAGTAAGCAGTTACGGTCTTCCGAAATTCCGAGTGACAATGTTAGCTCACTAGTATCACGTCTACGACTGAGCGATTTTAGGCATGAACCCTATCAAAATGTACATAATCACCGCAAAATTCAGCCGCTTGTCTCATTCACCGTATGATTTCTTGGATGAGTTATGAAGAATTTCACTTATCACTTATGAAAATAAAAATGCTTAAGCTCCTCAGAACAGAGATTTTGCTTATGTATGTGGGCTTATTCCCTATCGAAAGCCTGAAACTTATAGAATAACCGCTATGACATTTAACACTGCCTGCAGTCAATTTACAACCTAAAAATCTATGAACCACTAGCAAATATCAGAGTTTTAAGGTGGCCAAACAAAAATAGAAGTAAATTCTATCTACATTTTCTTTGAGTGTACGCCTTTCTGTGTAGTAATTCATCTACGATGTCAAAATACTTTGAAACATTAATACGAACATGAAAGTATCTGTTTGACTGCAGAAGCCTAAAAATAATTAAATGTACTCCATTTTTACAAAAATAAACGCCTGTAACGCCTCTGTAGATATGAAAACAATAACCCATACTACGAGCGAAGATGCATCGCGATAGCCTTTTTCCTCAGCCGTGCTAAATGCATTACATTTTCAAAGTTTCCGCTGTTACATGAAATGTTGTGTGTACTTGTAGAAATCTCAGGAGGATATGACAGGATTGTGTGGTTGATATTCTTTTCCATTTATAACAGGAAAAACTAAACAGCCATAATTTTTGAGCTTCGTCTACTTGGAGATCCAAAGTATTGAAATATGTAGGAGGCGCGAATAGTAGTTGCGAATCAACAGACGAATGGCAGCAGATGGGTCGTTGCCTGATTCTGCGTTTACTGGCTGGAGACACTATTTCAATACATATACAATAAAAGGGCGATCAAATGTAAGTTTTGGTTGTCGAAATACATACTTAAAGTATATGTTTGTATGGATACCTGTGCGAGGTCACCTCAAAAAAGTTCTGAAATCGCTGACGAATGAAATGCGTATAGAATTTAGATTCACGATAGGGTGGCCAATTACTCAAACTCCCTAGCTGATCAAGTAATATCAATCCTGATAGAGGTCTGTTTCAAAGAGAAATTAGATCTTTACATTTGACTAAGATTATCGTCTGGGTGTACTCGATCAGTCAGAAAAGTGGTAAAAAATCAATGGTGGGCGCAATCAATGCTAAGAAGAATGGCCTAATTCCTGTTATGACGTAATTTTTCCCATTGTGACCATAATGTAACCAATACCGCTCATTAAGTAACAGCTTTCCCATTGCAATATTAACACTAATCACTCGCCCATTTTGTCAAACTAGGTAGTTTAAACCACTGTATTATGTCATCTTTGTCGATTACTTATGTATCTGCGCATTCTGAATCGGATATCTTTTTAGGTGGAAAATCGACTCTTCAACAGGTACATTTAACTAATGAATTTGTAGAGGCGACTACAAGCGTCTGGTAAATAAATAGAACTGGAAAATCGGATGGCTAAGTGGAGATTGTTGAAACTCCGCAATTTTGACAGTAACAAGGTAAACACGTTTGTGCCATTCAACTGCGTCAGAGAACTAGTTTCAAACCAAACGGAGGAGTAATGGTTCAGGGCAATCATTTGCTTTGGTTAAAGCTTCCTGGGAGCATCTCAGTCGTGATGACATAGGAAACGGCAACGTTGTTTTGTAATACACTCTTAGGTGTCTATTTGTCATTGATTGATAAGAACCTACATTAAAACAGGTCCTGCAGCTCTTGGACATTGTTGGTTCAGCTCACCTTTTTATCCCTACTACAAAATATTTCTCTTGAACTGGGTTTATTGATAATCTAAACTAGTGGACTGAAATTTATTCCTACGATTTAGGTCAGGCTTCTTCATTCGATATAGTGAGTCCTAAACACCTTAGTGGAACCACCATGTCCTGTCCCTCCATTCTTTTATTTCTAAAGAGTAAGAATCAAAGTAGAACCTGACTTTAGTTTGAAAACGTCTCATCTATACGTTAAGTAAGAGATAATAAAAGGGGAATGACAAGTTGAAAATAATGCAAGGCCATGGGCTGTTGCAGAAAGATATCAAGGGGGTGCACTCCATCAGGATTTAAGATGGTGAGCTTGCCGAACTAGTGCTGTTCTTACCTCTAAAGAATTATAGTTACTATGCACGTAATCTTTTAATACTTGTGGGAGGTGTTTCAAAAAAGTGACATACAGGGCAGCTGGGTATCTTAGTTCGTGGGAGTGACTAAGTGGAAATTTGTATTGAAATTACCGAAAATCAGCCATAGTGAAGTGAATATATGCGCCGTTTATCTCGGAAGTTTCTAACACTCTCGAGCCTTAAATTGTTTCTTCTCACAATTTGGTTTTGTTCATTGTATGACTTGTGGCTCACTGTGCAAGCATAGGGTTGAAACGTTCTCTTATCATATTGATAATACAACATTTAGGCATTTCTAATCATTCGCATGCAACTATATACGTCACAATATTGAGTGAGCTATGTGTAGTTTGTCCCTTGCTTCGTGTGCTGAGTTTTTGATAATTAAGCACTTAAGTCCGCTCTTACATAATAATGGTCTAATGCCATATACACAGAAATCTACGTGGCTTCTGAGTTGCTTTTCGATTTAATGACCATATGACATTGATGATTTTGTTGCTATTCAATGCCCTGTGATCTGTATGGACGAAGCTTTTGGTTATCTAAAGTATATTCTGTATAGGCAAAGAAAAATCAACAATTTGATATCGTTTCATTTTACATAATATAGTGGTCATAAATCTAATTTTTGGCCTTCTAAGGATACTGAAACACATGGTGTAATAAAGTTATGTAGTCTGTGTGTAACTACCCGATATTAAATTTAGAATCTGTGGTATCTGTATGAAACGCTTAATACCGTCAATTTCGTCGAGTTCCATCATTGTACTTAGTCAGTCAACTTACCCACACCGTCTACTTACGGTTTGTTAGATAAAAACCTGATAGTCGATTTCGTTCTTTTCAAGCAAATCTTCCAATCTATGGAGTTAAAAGTAAGCAATTTAAAAGCACGATTCCCTTCTTTTCCCTCATAAGATAGTGTTTCAAACTAATTAGTAAGTAAACGCATTGGCTTTTCCATCGGTTATGCAACTTATTCTGATTACCCTTAGTGTACTAATAATCGATGGCTCTTTGCAACGAACTATCAAAATACCTCCTTGCAATTCCAAACTTGCCCTACGCTTAGAGTGTTGTTCAATGGTGCGTGGAACTGACAGACTCATTGAGAGCATTGTACATGCTAGAACGTGTAGGAAATTTCTCGGATATGTATGGGACGAAAGTTTATATATATATATATATATATATATATATATATATATATTCAGGCGCTCCAAACTAATGTTTAGACTCTTTTGTTTATGTTACTATTAATTTTTAACTATAGGTAGCGTTTGCAACTTATGGCTCTGTATTTCTGGGCGTTCTTCTATGGAAAATGAAATCTAATCGGAAAAAAGCTGTTGCAGACAAAAAGAAACACTAACAGAATAATTTCCGGATATGGATAAAACTCTGTTAACGTGCCACCACTGTTTTATTTAGTTATCACTCGCCTTACTTAAATAGAACTTTCCTAGAAAACATGTATACTCTTTTTCCTTTTGCAGTTTGTCATATCACTTTCTCTTCGTTCATAGCTCATTCAATGCAGTGCACATATATGGCATCTTACTGATCGGCAGTAACTTCCCAAAAGACTGTTCATCTGATGAAAAGTATGATTATCACCCGCAGAACCTCATATGTGAGAGTGTAACAATATAACTAAATCTTATCTTGGCTTAAATACGACATCAGTATGCATCTTGTGGGAATTGCTGTCCTTGGTTCATAAGAACAGAAATAGGTAGGGGAATACTTCACAGGGAACATCGCCAAGGCACTGGTGTCCATGATGAAACTTCCTATTAATCGTTAGGTGGTATTGGGATTACCCACTCCCAGTTCATCTTCGGGAAATTCATTACCTTGTTTTTTAACACCGTACTAGTTTTAAGCGCTGCATGTTCAACTGATATAACTCAGCATTCGTAAATAGTTGCGTAAATTAGTGACAGATTTAGATCAAATTATTTTGTTAGAGCTTGTGTCAATACTGAGACAGGATGTTCATATGCCTTACATTCACATATGAGAGGTGATAAAGTTAATGAAATATGCCACAAGTTGTCGGCCTTGACTTTATAGATCAATCGTTCATACAAATACTGAACGGCGAGTGTATTCAGTAACAAAAATAACTGGAGTGAAGTGAAAAATTTCGTAAAAATGCACTCTGATTTTCATGCCGGTTAAGCGATAACGACTAATGCCCGTACGTATGTTCTTCGGTTTCCAACTAGGTTTTTGACCCAAATGCTGCCGTAATTACTACCTCCACATATAGAGGAGTGAAAGTGTTGGCTTTGTATTTGTTAGTGTATGGACTGATCTGAAATGTGGACCATTTATTTTACCATTCAGTCAAAAAAGCGCAGCGCAAAATAATAAACAATCCATAAGTGTTGATCGGTATAAGAAGATGGGAACTGCTTATGCCAAATAATGTTGCTTCATGCAGATTGAAGTGTCGTAAACGCCCGACACTATATCAAAAGCCGAATAAATCCAACTTTCTTCCGACCACCCACATAACTAAAAGGCAGTGGACGCCATGTAAGTTGCCGTTACACTTTGCTACATTTCCGAGACATCGACGCGCTAATATTTCGCCTGGAAAAAAACCCGAGACTAAGAATCATTTGTGCGATGCTCCCACAAAATGGATGTAACACTACATAGATATTTAGAACCAACTCTACAACGGGACTCAGTTTCACATCTGTGAAGATTCGACGTAGTAATTCTGACTTCGACGTTATGAATAACACTAGAGGCTGGGATTGGTGTATTCAGCTCTGCTTTCTGACCCTTAATAATCGCAGATACAGACTTAATTTGGTCTTGCCAAGGTACGCCGCACATCAGTGGTGCAAACTACACATCACGTTTACAGACAGCGCAACTCAGGTCACCTTGCGACAGAATACAAAAGTATGTTCCGTACATTCACAGTTAATCATTCTTCACTCCGATAAACTTGTATAACAGAACTATCTCCATATTGATCCACATGTTAAGGAGGAATCGAACGGAATACTTTTATGCCCACTGTTCAGTGTGTGTGTGGGTGATTGCCTGATTATGACGAATGAATACGTTTATCATCATTAAGATATTTCAAAGCAGCCGAATCAGTAGTATTCATGGGTTGGTCACCAATTTACTATTTCCTCGTTACCTAATTGCTTAAAGTTAGTATCTTTTGGTACGTTTTCTGCCTCGAAAATGTTCTTCTCAGCTATGATACTCCTGTTTATTGATAATTACGACAACAGAAGATAAGACGTTTGATATAATTAATTAGAGATACCTTATTCATAATACTCAAAAACAAAAAATTGATTTGTGATTACGTCATAATTACACAAAATCCATTTCACAATAAAATTAAAACCAAGAATAAAACTGAATTGCAAGATAATACAATTAACTTGAAAGTAAAACATTTTTTGCGTTTGCTAGCGGGTGGAGAGTCGATGAATTTAGTTAGGTAGAACGAATCTCAAAAATATTTAAAATGACACAGTGTATGGTTCTGTGTTCCAATAGCATACTGAGCGAGCGTTGGGGATTAAAGTTGATTATGATGAGAAATACCTTCACACAAAATGTTTGTCATTGCGAATGAAATATGCATAATTCTATCTGTAAGTACAGGTTAAGAAGTATAGGCAACATGCGAAAATCGTATTAGAAAACATATATAGTGGAATCTGCCTATGATATTGGGAACAACACTTGGTTATTACATGAAAAAGAAAATTTAAACGCACAGAAGTAAAATAATCTATTGCAAAGCAACATATACTAACATTTGGCCATAACGTCAATATTAATGACTATTTTCGAATTAATTCACGGTTGATAAACCTGACATGTACAAAAACCAGTCGGCTTCAAACTTTGCCTACCCTAGGCTGTACTTGGTCTATTTAAGTACGATATGTTATCGTATATATACTTTTAGTTTATAAAACTGATTAATTGTCAAACATTTTGCTATTGCTAATTGTAGAGGAACTACGAAGCGGTATAATCTCGCAATGTTTGCCTTCTGAATCCCCTGAATCTATCAAAAAGACGACTTATATATATATATATATATAGTTTATATTTGGAAACTACTTCGCTAATACGGGGTGCCGCCGACAGTTATACGACAATGCTGCATCCCAAGTAATCCACAACGAGAAACTAACGGAATTCTTCGAAGTGAGGACGGGGGTAAGGTAAGGCTGCCTACTATCGCCAATTATCTTCCTGATTGCAGAAGATGTGACAGACAGCGGGGGATGAGGAAACAGGCATAAAATGGACCCACACAAAAAACTTGGAGGATCTGTACTTTGCCGATTTGTCTGATTTCCCACAAACTGAAAGATATGCAAGTGAAAAGCAACAAGTTCACAGAAGAAGCATCAAAGATAGGAAGGAGTTCAGGTGAACATAGATAAAATAGAGGTGATGAAGATTCCTGGCCAACACCAACAGCGACAACAATCAGCATGAACGGGAAAAATTTGAAAGAAACAACCTCCTTTATCTAACTGGGAAGTATCGTTTCAACTACAGGCGGAACTGACGAGGATATCAAAACAAGGATCGGGGAAGAAAGACAAGCTTTCATTACTCCCAAGTCTGTTTGGAGGTCAACAGCACTCAGCATCAGAAATAAGATCCGGATTTTCAACTCCAATGTGAAGTTGGTGCTACTTTACAGATCAGAGACTTGGCGCATCATAAAGAGCACATCAAACAAACTACAGACCTTCATTAACAGCTGTCTTCGCTCAATACTCAAGATCAGATGGCCACAAAAGATCAGCAACAGGGATCTCTGGCAATGAGCGAACCAACCCAGCAGGAACCGATTGTGCAACAAATAGGCGGGAAGAAATGGAGATGGAACCCGAAAGGGAAGCGGCGAGTTGGTCAGCCAAGGGGTGACTTGGAGGAGGTCATGTGAAGAAGAGATGAAATCATGTGGGCAGACTTGGAGTCAAGTGTAAATTCTAGCAGAGAACAAAATGCAACAGAGGTGCGCGGGCTGAAGCCCTATGTTCCTCTAGGAATTAAAGGTAATAATTATATATATATATATATATATATATATATATATATATATATATATATATATATATATTGTTCCCTTGGGTTCCTAGTGGAATGTAGGGCTTCAACTGCACGTCTCCACTTGCTTCTGTCTTCTGCTGTACTTTTCAAGTGCATCCATGTTAGTCCATACTGTTTCAGCTCCTCTACTCACGATCTCCTCATGATTTGCCTTTCCTGAATCCAGCTTGTTCTTGTCGGAGTTCTGTATCCAGTGCGTCCTTTATTCTCTCCAGGATGATGCGACTCAGGATTTTACTTGGCGTCGACAGGAGCATGATTCCTCGCCAGTTCTCGCAGAGAGTCCTAAGTCTCACCTCTTTGGTAGTTTCATGAAGTAATCTTTCCTCCAGTCAGTAGGCACCTTACCCTCCTTCCAGACCTTTTGCAATAATGGAGTCAGCATATTTGCATATATATAAACAGAAAGTGATATATTTCGAAGTAGACAAAATATCACATCAGAGGGACCTGAGGCATATAGCAGTGTTTCACTTCACTGGGTTGGTTATATATTCAACTTCTAAACATTTGCTGTCTATTTAAATTACACTAACTGGATAGTTTGCTCAACAAATATGCTGAAGAAAAAGGACGTAGGTCGGACACACGCTGAGTAAACCATTGAATTACATTGCACACCAGGCCCTCAAGTGGGTCGTCGGCGTGCAGGTGACATGGAGGATATCGTGCGCGAAAGAGATGAAGGCTTATGGGCAGTCGTGGAACCAGCCAGTTTAAGAAGACCGCTGAGAATAGGACAAAGTGGAGATGTTCTGTAGAAGCCCCATGTTCCACTCGGAAACCATCATCTTCGTTTCTTTAAAAAAATATGGTCCGTTACGCAATATACGACTCTGTATGTGTGTTTGTGTGTACCAGAATCGACTCAACACTAATGTGAGAATATTTTACTCAAATCTACAATTATTAAAGAATAAACCAATATAATTAACGAGTATCTTCATTATCACATTCACGAAACTGCGTACATAACCTAGGCCCATTGTTTGTAGAAGTTAGGTAGGGGGACTTAGTAGATTCCTAAAGCAGATCTCAAATTTATTCACCCAAAAAGTACGAAAACTACTTAACACTGTGAAAATATCTTGGAAACTAGGCATCTTAAGTGCACAGATGCAGATAAATGTGAGTATACAAATGCTTAATTACGCACCCCTTTCCACTATACACTCACATCGACTCCGTAAAGAAGCCTGAACAGAATTTACACTGATAAACTAATATTACGAAACATTTAGCCTTGGTCAAATCGCAATTCAGCGATGAACTCTTTAGATTAACAACCAATTATTATGATGTCCTTATCATTAAAAGATCATAGCTATTATAAAGGATACAACTCGGAGTCCACGTTCAGACGGATCAATCATCAGTAATCCATTCGGTAGAAACAATTTTTCATTTAAATCAGCAACCGCTAAAGTGACTTTCTGCAATACCTATATAGAAAAAAGAAGAGAAAAGAAAACGTACTTCGACAAAATGTGTTGAATGTAAAGAAAATACGATATCAGTGAATGACTATAAGAAGTAAAAAAAAAGTCCAATGATTACTGTGTAGCAGATTTGAACTGTTGTAACAGTAGAAGGCAAGGAACTTGGTGAAGCAATGTTTATTTGGAATTTAGTATGTCCATATATCGAAATTATGTATGCCTTATCTCCAAATCATCATTTGCACAGATCTTCCGTGTTGTCCTACTTCTGGCCTTCGTATTGTGTTTCTTTGCCTTCTTTTCGTGTCTCCCATATTTTGCCGCGACACTGGTCCATTTGCTCACTATGACGTCAAGTCTATCACTCCGCTATTTGATATTTATTGTGCCGATGAACATCCGTCTATATACTACTGATAAACCCTTATCAGTAGCACAAGCCACAATGTATCTAATTATTCGGCAATCCATTTTATTCTAGTGCTTATTGTATAAATTCATGTAACGCAAATGAAATGAGGAACATCATAAGGACATAAAAGCTAGATGAGATTCAACTTCTTATCAAATGTCGTTTTGAAAATTACTGCCAAATGATTGCAATGTACGATATATATAAATGTTTAATGTGATAGGTGAATTAGATATGATGAAACTGTAAAAAACTCAGTTCAGATTTGAATGCATAAAATCTAATCCGGAAAAATATTCGACACGAACTGCATCCCCATTGGCATTTATCGGTATCATGTATATATAATCAATGAGCAAATATTATTGTAAAAAGTTGAATTCATGCGTTTTAACACATGAGTAATCACACATTACAATAAATAGTGTTCTCTGAGCTGGTCGGTTTAGCTGCGGAGCTTTCATTGTCCTTCTGGACAACATCTTCAGCGCAATATTTAGCACAAAGTGAAATGATTTAAATTTCTTCATGAGTGATATAATTGAGTCTCCCGGTAATCATCTTCACATAATGCGCTGAAGATGTCCAGAAGGACAACGAGAGCTCCACAACTAAACCAGCCAGCTCAGAGAACACTATTAATTGTAAATCATCCACCTGAGCTACAAATCTCTATTATTTCAAAATCACACATTACTTCAAGGTTATCCAACATCTGATTTATGTTAATATATTATTATTACTTGCTTCAGTTCCGAGCGGAACATAGGGTTTTTGCAGCACATCGCCATTTCACTCAGTCCTCTGTAGTTTTCTTTGTCTGACTGTGCAATTGTTCATATACTTTCATTCCCCCCTCGAACGACCTTTTCCATATCACCCTCAGACACCCAACTCTCATCCCTTTACACTCAGGTCCCATTCTACAGCCTGCCATATGATGTTACTCAATGTTTTTTTGTGTGGCTAATTTCCAATCCACTTCCATGTTTGTTAGGCAATAGATTCTTGGATGCCAGACTACCTTGGTGCTTATCGTTTCCTGCGGGCCATTTGATCGAAACACACTGTTGATGGAAGTCTGCAGTAGCTTGATGAAAAAGATTTTGAAAATTCGGATCTTGTGCTGAGTGCAGCAGATTTCCATACTGACTTCAGAGTAATGAAAGTCCGCCTTGATTTTCTGGTCCCCTGGTTTTGATATCCTCATATGTACATTAACTTCATAGCCACTAGTCTTTGTTCATCCGTAAAGAGATTGACCATCAAAAAGGAGACATTCATTATGCAATTAAAACACCAATGCATTCAGTTAACGGTGTACTGATTACATCCACACTTGCTAGTGTAACAGGAGAAGAGACTTGGTGACGGACTTTTATTAAGGAACACCAGATTATATGTATACATTCTTAGCCACATTAAAGTATAGCTAGGTCAGAGGAGAGTAAACAATTCTCATTGGTTGGCGATTGGTACAAGGTTAAACAAGCTGTCCAATGAGGTTATTTCATTTCCACGACGTAAATTGAATAATCCAGGTTGCATGAATAAACACTTCTACTTTCGCAGCTATTGATTTAATATGTTGATTTCAGTTTTAGCCGCTTCCTATCAGTCTGCATCACACTACACTAATATGTTTTTATTATTTCGTTAAACATCGATAGCATGACTCATATTAGACATCAAATGGTCTGAATTTATCGATTGCCCACAAAGATTAATACACAACGGGTTGAGTCTGATTGGTTCACTAGAAGAGACTCAGTCAGCTTTTTTGCGTACGTTTTCGGTATTCTAAAGAGCTTCGTAGGTAAGCATACAATATCAGAAACCAAATATAGCAGTAAACCGATGCATAACACTTAGAAAACAGGTAAACATCTAAAGTAAAAATTCATTTATATCAGCAATACATAAATAAATTAAGAAAAACTCACCTTATCATAATGTGTCTTCATGCATAAAAATATCAAATAAGCTGTTAAACATCCAAATAAATTTTCTAAACACACAGTAGATGTTATTGTTTCAGCTTCATCAAATAATTTGTTTAAACGAGTAATTGCATCAGCATATCTATTGGCGGGAATCTGAAAAATACAAAGGAACATAATTCATCATAAAAAGTAAGTGGATACATGACATTAGCTGTTGTTATGATTTAAAATCTAAAAATGTACCACCACCAACCCTCGCCACAACGATAAAAAAATACACATTTATTTGCTTAAGTGAACTTACGCGACCTCGAAGTTGAAGTGGCATAGGAAGAGTTTGAAAACGTACAGCTGTACCAGAAGAATAATCACGTTGGATAAAAATACGTTCACAAGGTACTGTAGAATTATGAGGTCGTTCTTCACCCTCCATAAGTGAGACTTAAAAAACAGCAATTTATTTGTCCTATGAAATGCAAAAGTTTAAACAAAAGAAGAGATTAGGAGACCTTATTGCCGTTGACAAGTCAGTCACGTTGCTTAGAAATAATGCACAAAAATGCGAAGATCTGACATATACACACATCAAAGGCCCAGTTTTATAGCCGTTAAGCTGTCCCTTCCTGACAAATAGATAAGACCCAATCTATATTCAGTCATTTGATGCTTTAGACTACAATAATAATAATTTGTTTTATTCCAAAACAGTACTAATGATACCGTGTTGAATTTTCTCCATTTGGTACAATACTGCATCTAATTTTATCAAATAACATTAAAAACAATTTTAAGAATAATATTACAGGATTGTTAATGGCAGTTTGTAGTGACAGTGTAGTTATATATACATTACAAATAGGAGATAATAAAAGGGTCAATTATTGAGTTAACAACGTAGTCAGTCATAGGTTTAGCGCTTACCATTGTCTCTATCGTATAGAACACAGGTTAAATATGGTACCGTTGAGCTTATACTTGATAGTACGAGCAATATAATGTTTTGTACTGACTTCTAGTTCTGTCAGATGAGATACAAGGAGAGGGTTGAAAATAGAGGGGGTGTAGATGGTCAGATAATATGGATTTAGACCATTTGTCGCATAAGTTCAGATGTCTGTCAACTAATGTAGTAACAAGCTAAGTTGTACACCGCTTACCCTACTGAAAATCTTTAATACCCTTCTCAAAGTGGCAGTCCTTTTTCAACATATCAGGAAAGATTAAGGGGGAATAGTAAAGTAAAAAATAGGTAAGATACACGAGTTAACCACATTTGAAGGTAGTGGTTGAGTAATTCCAGATTTTCTCACCTCCTTAATGTAGCAGCTTAGATGGAGGATTTCTTGGAGATCTACAAAGTTATGGGATGAAAAAGTAAGATCAGAGAACAGAACTACACCAAGGTATTTTGTGTTAGGCTTAGTTTCTATTATAGTTCCCTCCATGCTACAAGCATTGTATGTACTAACCGGTCGTTGCAGATCATGTTTATGCCTAAAAGAGAAGTCAATAATCTAACGATTTGAGGGATTTAAGGTAAGACCATAAAATAGCTTAGACTACCGACTGATGTCCCGCAAAAATAAGTTTACAACAGTCTAACTGGGACTTCACAGGAAGCGAGAAAGTCAGATCACCTGCATATTTGACGAAGTTGATTTCATTTTAAAAGAGGTAAGTCATATATAAGAAGAATGAAAACAAAGAAAAGGAGAGAACAACAGAATACTGAGGAACACCAGCTTCAAGTAGGCAAGGCAGAAAAAGATTCGCAGCATACTGCATTCTATTAGAGGAAATAAGAATGCAACCAGCAATGAACGAACAGCCCAGGACTCAGTTAGTGTAAGAGTAAGCTTATTTAACAAAAGACATCTAGGTGTGCTGAGTCAAAAGCAGATGTGCAGTCACGGTAGGTACAACGTACATACATATATTTGGCTTCTTTGTCTAAGGAGGAGGAGACTATGTTATGATGTTATACAGCGGCAGCATATATGTATATATAAGTACAAGTTACCATCAGAACAGTTTAAAAAATGGTTACATCATTATAATTACCAGTAATTTGAATTTCGTAGACTACAGTGCACTTTTAGGAACTCGATACCAGTTCAGATATTAAACATATAATGGTAGATAATACTAAGTTATCGGGGTTGAAGTAAGACAAATATCTTAAAAATCGCGCGTTCACCCTTAGTGTCTATGTCTGTAGAACTGTGTCAAGAGGACAGTTGTATAGTTTACTTTCGACTATTTCCACAGCAAACTCATTCACATAAATCAATAATTATTCACAAACCTACTTCTTTGTACACAGTTTACTTTGAATAAACTTTCAAGTTTGAAAATGAAACGTAAGTTTCTCAAAACATACAATCTCTATGCAACATACACATACACAGTGTGAAAAAATGTACTGAAAAAGAAATGATTAAGAACAAAAGAAAAACCTCAGTTAAATGAAATCTAATTTATTATTTTTCAGTTAATTAACATTGTCAAGTAAGGTAAGTAATGAATTTGTTTGATGAAACTAGATTAAATCTTTGTGTTCTTCGAGAATCAAAAAAGAACGGTGTTGTTAAGGCACATTCTTTAATTTTGTTGAATAACTGAATCAGGCGCGCTTTTTTATCACCATAATGAATCACATATATATGCACAAAAGAAAGGCTAAACCACTAAAAGATAATTAAATACTATGAAAATCAGAAAAAAAAATAGTCAAGGAATGTTGATTTTATCTTATAGTTATATATATTATATCTCTCTATCACACTAGTTGCATGTTTCTATGGCAACTGCAATACCCATACCACCACCTATACATAAAGCAGCTACACCACGTCGAACAGGAGATTCATCACCACCACTATGTTGTTGTTGTTGCTGCTGCTGTTTACCAATACGTTGTAGTGTATGCGCTAGTGTGACTAGGATACGTGCTCCACTGCATCCAACTGGATGGCCTAAAGCGATTGCACCACCGGAGACATTCAATTTCTCTGGTAATATACATAACTCAGTAGCAATCTAAAAACAAAAAGATAGACAAAAAGAAAAATCAGTGTAAAAATAGTCTGAAAAACAGAAGTTAAATTTTTTTCTAATGATGTTTAAAAGAAATCCGATAACAGAATATGTTACGACGAATTACTTCGTTAGCATCATTAAAGCAGTTTTGTTTTTTTAAAAAAATGATTATATTCTATAGTATTAAGCATAAGCTTTGAATTTTAGGTATTTGTTGCTAATTATATACAGGTGAACAATAAGTATGTGGTGGTAATTATTGATTAGCCTTCAAAAGTTGTGGTGTATATAGTCAGTTAGGTAAGGAGTAAGAATGGACAATAATATTGATTGATTGTTGGTTACTCGGTCAGTCAAACCACGAATTCTTACAATAGTTTTTGAACAAAGCAAGAAATACAGTTTTAGCAGAATAATATGGTACCATCATTTATTTCGTTGGCTTCTCATCAGCTGCTTACAGCCTAAATAAATTATGAGGTTTAAGTACAGACATGTTTTAACATACTTGCAAATTTTACATGTTGTCAGTTGACAGAAATTTCCACAATTTGTAAACAGTGCTCAAAAAATTGCCCCTATATAGATTTTAGAAAGACAGTTCAAGTTTAAACAAAATAAATCTATGCAGAAAATGGTACAATAATTTTGTCGACGAATAGATTGTCAATTAGACGTAAGTCAGTTAGATGTAAAATAAGTTGTTTGTTAGCTAGTTAGCTTCAATGCATTTCATAATTATCTCTCACCGCCACTGTACGTTATAGCATATAAAATGTATACATACATATGAAATATATCCATGGTAAGATTTAGAACAACACATTTAAGCGAATGATATTGCTTTCATTGATTGGAGGACTTCAACATGAGTAGAAGAAATGCATAATAGAGACAGTTAACAGAGTTTCATTAGAAATCAAAGTCACAAGGAGTGGATCCATCCACACCAACCATTGAGAACGATTTTGGGCCATGTCACATATTGTTTCCAACCATTGGTTTTTACCGTCCCTAGGACCACAACCAGGAAGTCTACACATTCCTATGTGGCTTAGACTAACTGTTGTGGATTTTATTGACTGATGCTATGTTTTGATGTGACCACCGCTAGCTCTTTTCCAGGTTGGCCCTATATCAGCTAGAATTGCTCGTCGAGGAAGGCGATGGCTTGGCATACGTAACACATGTCCTAACCATCTCAGTCGATGTAGCTTCACGACTTCGTCGATTGATTTCCCCTGTTTACCTAGAACTCTACGCCTAACCTCAATGTTGCTCACCTTATTATGCCACTTTACACGGGAAATAGAACGCAGGCACCTATGATCAAAGACAGCTAGTCTTTTCATGTCTTCCACTCTCAGTGGCCAGGTCTCACAACCATAAAGGAGGACGGAGCGGACTGATGAGCAGTACACCCGCCCTTTGGTCGATAGTCGAACATCTCGTCTACGCCAGAGTCGGCGTAAACTAACAAATGCGAAACGAGCCCCTTGTATTCGTGCTGAGATTTCGTCAGAGATCAGCCCGTTGGGGCTGATGGTACTTCCCAAATAAGTGAAGCGGTCAACGTGCTCTACCACTTCACTTCCTATTTTTAAACTAGGCGTCGATGTAGTCCAGTCCTGTAACATCATCTTGCATTTGGCGGGAGCGAATCGCATGCCAAACATTCGTAGATTGCTGTTCAAGGTGTTTAGAAGACTCTGCATTTCGTCAGCGTCTTCGCCTAGAAGGACTATATCGTCTGCATATTCCAAGTCAACGAGATTATTCCCGGTAGCAAGTCAATCCCTGAATCGCTGAAGTCACCTAGGGTTAAGTCCATTAACACATCTATGATGAAGTTGAATAGAAAAGGAGATAATGGGCATCCTTGACGGACACCACTGGTCGTCATCAGTTCAGATGACAGCTCGCCGTAAGCCCTCACCTGGCTGTATGAGTACGAGTAGAGTGCCTTAATCAGTGCAATATATTTTCTAGGAATTCCCTTTACAGCCAAGCATCTCCAGAGAACTTCCCGATCGACAGAGTCGAATGCTGCCTTTAGGTCAAGAAATATAATGACTGTTGGACGCCGGTAGGAATGCCTATGTTCTAGAATCTGTCGGAGGGTGAAGATATGATCAATACACCCTCTTCCTGGTCTAAAGCCTGCCTGGCTCTCTCGTGTTTGTGCTTCCCGAGCACCACTCAGTCTACGCATGATTATTGAGCCTAAGACTTTAGATACTATATTAGTCAAGCTAATCCCTCTGTGATTATCACAGGAAGACTTGTCTCCCTTCTTGTATATGGGGATAATCAGTGACTTACACCAACCCGATGGGACTTCTTCTGATTCCCAGACGCTGCCTAGTACCTCAGTTAATGCGGACAGTAAGCTGTCTCCACCGTACTTAAATACCTCTGGCGTCATTCCATCAGGTCCCGCTGCTTTGCCTAGTTTCAGATTGGTGACAGCTTTAGTAACCTCAGTTAGTGACGGAGGACCTGTATCTATATCCCATTCAGGGAGGTGTTGGATGCTCGGAAGGTTGAGCGTGGCTGTGGGCAAATTAAACTGCTCCTCATAATGCTCTTTCCAACGATCCAGTCGTCTATCCTGTGAGCTAATTATAGTGCCATTTTTTTCCGAGATTGTCTCACTAATGATTTGTCTTCTCCCACCCGTTTCCCTGATGAGTCCAAAGAGTTGCCTGGTGTTGCCTATCCTCAAAGCTTTCTCCATCTCTTTGGCTTTTGTCGATGATATTGGTTAGTGCTGGTGGCGCTCGAATAGCGAGTTGGTAACAGTTAGAATTTATGAGGAATTGAGTTGGGTCTATGCGATTGCCATGTTAACCAGATGGTGCTGGATTCGAATCCCAGTGAATACGTACTGTTGATGAGTTTCAAACTAGGACGAAACAGCTGTCCAGTAAAGTACACTCTAGTTTTTAATAGTTCTCTATCTAACATCAATCCATGATCACAGTTGAAACTATAAAATTAAATTATCTGATTTCTTACAAATAACAAAAGAGCTCCCATTAGCAATACCCTGAAGACCTATTTTCTTATCTCTTATGCATATTTGAGGCGTTAGTTAAAAATGATCTAAACTTCAAACTTTCCGTTGAAAAGAAATCTCATAGAATTCACTTATTTTCTACTCTTTATACAAAAATACTACTTTAAGTAAATTTTATTTCAACTCCTGTTTTCATCATTCTTCTCATGTTTTGTTTGATTTGATACCTCATGTGACATACTTCCATTATTGAATTTTATTTAATAAGTTATACACAGTGAGTGATACAGTATTGTTTACTGATGACGTCTCAAGCACAATTTATTCCTCATAGTCTTATACCAAGGCACTTATTTACATAACTTTCAAATTGTGTGTAAAAATTTACATTATATTTATTATCTTTCGATTTCATTGGTAATAACATTCTCCATATCTCTGATGTTGCCGCTAAGCCATTCCCCATTGCCAACGTTTCGTGTAGATTCGGTGAAAAACGATTTACTGATCAAACACTGCCCCTTCATCTACGCCTAACATTACTTATTAGAATTGTAGCTCTGCTTCACCCTACATATTGTGCGCTGGTGTAACAGAGCAAGCATTGTGTTTTTGCTGAGTTTTTCTCTAAGCTGGTCATCATCTATTTGTAGTTATTCATTCTACAATGAGCTAAACTCCTATGTTCAGATTAGCTGTCTCCAATATATTGCACTGAACTACGCAGTTGATCTCAGAGTTATTGCAAAGTGATTTGCAGATTGAGTTATTTTGTTTAACCGCGTTATATACGGTAGGCTGGAGAGACTGTTCGTTTGAATGCCACCTGAATTCCTGCTGTATTGAGAATTCTACTACATAGGGTTTATAGGGTGCCTTCTCTGTATGACAACACCGTGGATGCTTTATGTTCTAAAATTAGATAAATTTATTTCAAACATCACAGAGTGATGCAGTATTAACAACTGGATGACGTTTCGAGCATAAATTATTGACACTGATAATCATATCAATTTTAGTCAAACGCTTTCACAGTTTGTCTTATATATATATATATATATATATATATATATACTCTTCTGTCTCTCCAGCTTCACTTTGTTGTTTGTTACCACTTTCCATATCTCCGGTATAGGTGTTGCATCATCCTGATTGCACGTGTAAGGTGTTGAATCGATAAACAAAGCTTCAGTGATTAACCCCCTCTCTCTCTCTCCACCTAACTATATTACTTTTTAATACTCTTACCTTATCCCACCGTATTTCGTGATTACATGCAAGTGAATGCAGTGTGCAATGGCTGAGCTTTTTTCTATATTATTTAACTTAACAGGATCAACCATTTCAGGTCTAGCTGAATTTTTACAATGCGAATTTACACTTTTTAAATTTAAAAAAAATTCACTTCTATTTTTTCGTTCGTTATCGGCTTTTCTGAACTTTTTAACAGATATAATAGGATAGGTATTAAGTACCAATACTTCCTCTATCTGTCTCGTTTCATTATTAAGGCTTTCTCATGTGTTATTTGCAATCATTGTACGGTTAGTCAGGTACTTAACTAATCGTAATTTTACCGACAACAGTAATCGAATGATTTAAAGGTTTCTAGACCATAGATGTTACACATTTCCTGGAATAATACAAGCTCCGAGTCAGACTGAATCATTATAAATAATCCCAGAGTGTTTAAGAATAAATCAAAACAAGATTTTTCTGAACGTTTCGCTGTGGAAGCCATAGCTACTTCAGCAGAATTATTCCGATTTTATTAACCATCAAAATATATAGTCATATTTTTTTGCATAATTTGAAGGTCACTTATCGATAAACATTTGTACCAATAAAAATATGTAAGCAGTCATCATATATTTGTAATGACTAATGTCAAATTACCATTGTCTGTATGAGTGTGTTTGAGTGTATGTTATTTGTCATATGGAAAAGACGTCAATCCACATGTTATAAACATGATAATAAATTTTTTGAAGGTCATAGAGGTTCATATAGGCTTTATTTGTTTTTTTTGCATCTGTCTTGCTTCATCAGAGTCTGCCATATAGGTGATAAGTTTATCCCTTCTCTCCTTCCTATTCACTGCATTCGATGTGGTTAAAATATGCAACGCTTCAGAGGTCAACCTTTCTTTATGTGAATGAAGGCCTCTTCCAAGAATTTCTACCTTGTTGAAATCAATCTTATGTTCGCTGTCTATCGCAGGCATTGCGATAGCTGATCTTTTTTCTAGACTTTTTAATTCTACTTCATTTCTAAGCGGGGAAGTTTCGTGCACAGTCTATGTTCATTCACACTGGTCTTCACTTGTCTACTGCTCTCGCCTATATAGCATACTTCACATTCTGAACACTTTGTCCTATAGACATTTTTGGAACCCTATCTTAGACATTCACCAAACCTTTTTCTAGAGAATTAGAGGGCTTGAAATAGACTTTTAATATAAAATGAAGCAAGTACTCTTTTGAGTTAATCTGTGTTAGATAGTTTTCTTTTTCAGCTTTCTTAATGATGATAAGAGTGTCATATACATATCTCTACTGGCGGCCTGCTTAAATCATTGGGCTACCGAAATTACTTTCCTCCAAAATGCTTAATTTCATATGGATTTATCGTTGTTTTAATCTTCCAGTTATACCAAATGACCTATACATAAACTTGCGCGATGATTTAACTTTCTCCCAAGTAAACGCTCTACAATTCTTCAACGAAATGAAGATATACTTCAGATTATTACTTTACATGTGAATCCTGTGTGAAGAAAAAAGTACTTTGGAACTGAGTATGCTGAAAATTTTTGTACCGTATACTAGCATACTGTCTTAAATAAAGCTTTACCATTATTATTATTTATTATTCTAGGATGACAACTAAAATTTGTCAATTTAGGTAAAATTTTTGACTTTATATTTTGATGATTAATAAAATCCGAATAATTCTGCTCAAGAAGCTATAGATTCCACAGCGAAACGTTCAGAAAAATCTTGTTTTGATCTATTCTTAAACACTCTGGGACTAATTTAAATAATTTTTAATGGTTATCAAATGAATTTATACTAAATGTAAGTATAACTGTGCACATAGATAATGAAATTATTGAAAGAAAACTCTTCCAGTTGTAAAAACAAATAACTTTTTTCCTTGATTACATAAAAAGATACATACTTTCTAGTTATTAGAACTCTGTAATACCATATGAACAAAATTGATTTATTCAGAACTTATGTGTTTGGATTTTAAAGGTAATACTGTGGTGAGAGCTGGCTGCTAGCCAAATTGGTAGACATTAATTTACGTCAATGTTTATATCCCAAATATTGGTCCTGAGAAAAATAAGAACAAAGACTTTGCGCAGGCGGATACAGTTAGTATATAGATGATCTGTTACCTGGCCCTTGTCTTCTGTTGTTACATTTGGTGTTGCTGCTACTGACAAATGGAAAGCCTATGCCATGCAGTTTTTGATGGAGACATATAGATCTTCGGGTAGGACTTTGAGGCTTCTGAGCAGTTGAGTGGCATTCAAGATCTGTCAGCGATGAGGCTGTTACTTGGGACGCTGCTGGGAGGTCGGGCGAAAACAGCATATGAAAGCGTGAGGCGAAATACCTACGAATGTGCAACAGGGTCAGGCAAACAATTTCCAAAGTGGGGAGGACCACATATGGTCACTTTGAGATGGGGGTACGCAGACACAATCGCAATGTCAAACAAAGAGAAACAGGTGAACATCAGTGAGTACCGGAATTCCAGAAATAAAGACAAACGAACGAAGCCCCTAGAACCGAGCACATCGAACCAACTTCAGTCGCAAGTCTTTGATGGGGGGATGTGTGGTGAGAACTGGCTGCTAGCCAAATTGGTAGACATTAATTCGAGGATAGGCAACACCAGGCAACTCTTTAGACTCATCAGGGAAACGGGTGGGAGAAGACAAATCATCAGTGAAACAATCTCGGAGAAAAATGGCACCATTATCACCTCCCAGGATAGACGACTGGATCGTTGGAAAGAGCATTATGAGGAGCAGTTTAATTGGCCCACAGCCACGCTCAACCTTCCGAGCATCCAACACCTCCCTGAATGGGATATAGACACAGGTCCTCCATCCCTAACTGAGGTTGCTAAAGCTGTCACCAATCTGAAACTAGGCAAAGCAGCGGGACCTGATGGAATGACGCCAGAGGTATTTAAGTACGGTGGAGACAGTTTGCTGTCTGCATTAACTGAGGTACTAGGCAGCGTCTGGGAATCAGAAGAAGTCCCATCGGGTTGGTGTAAGTCACTGATTATCCCCATATACAAGAAGGGAGACAAGTCTTCTTGTGATAATCACAGAGGGATTAGCTTGACTAATATAGTATGTAAAGTCCTAGGCTCAATAATATTGCGTAGACTAAGTGGTGTTTGGGAGGCACAAACACGAGAGAGCCAGGCAGGCTTTAGACCAGGAAGAGGGTGTATTGATCATATCTTCACCCTCCGACAGATTCTAGAACATAGGAATTCCTACCGGCGTCCAACGGTCATTATATTTCTTGACCTAGAGGCAGCATTCGACTCTGTCGATCGAGAAGTTCTCTGGAGATGCTTGGCTGTAAAGGGAATTCCGAGAAAATATATTGCACTGATTAAGGCACTCTACTCGTACTCATACAGTCAGGTGAGGGCTTACGGCGAGCTGTCATCTGAACTGATGACGACCAGTGGTGTCCGTCAAGGATGCCCATTATCTCCTTTTCTATTCAACTTCATCATAGATGTGTTAATGGACTTAACCCTAAGTGACTTCAGCGATTCAGGGATTGACTTGCTAACAGGGAATAATCTCGTTGACTTGGAATATGCAGACGATATAGTCCTTCTAGGCGAAGACGCTGACGAAATGCAGAGTCTTCTAAACACCTTGAACAGCAATCTACGAATGTTTGGCATGCGATTCGCTCCCGCCAAATGCAAGATGATGTTACAGGACTGGACTACATCGACGCCTAGTTTAAAAATAGGAAGTGAAGTGGTAGAGCACGTTGACCGCTTCACTTATTTGGGAAGTACCATCAGCCAGTGCCAACGGGTTGATCTCTGACGAAATCTCAGCACGAATACAGGGGGCTCGTTTCGCATTTGACAGTTTACGCCGACTCTGGCGTAGACGAGATGTTCGACTATCGACCAAAGGGCGGGTGTACTGCTCATCAGTCCGCTCCGTTCTCCTTTATGGTTGTGAGACCTGGCCACTGAGAGTGGAAGACATGAAAAGACTAGCTGTCTTTGATCATAGGTGCCTGCGCTCTATTTCCCGTGTAAAGTGGTATAATAAGGTGAGCAACATTGAGGTTAGGCGTCAAGTTCTAGGTAAACAGGGGAAATCAATCGACGAAGTCGTGAAGTTACAAAGACTGAGATGGTTAGGACATGTGTTACGTATGCCAAGCCATCGCCTCCCTCGACAAGCAATGTTAGCGGATATAGGGTCAGGCTGGAAAAAAGCTAGCGGAGGTCAAACAAAAACTTGGTACCAGTCAATGAAATCCACAACAGTTGGTCTAAGCCACGTAGGAAGGTGTAGACTTCCAGGCTGGGGTCCTCGGGACGGTAAAAATCTATGGTTGGAAACAATTGGTGACATGGCTCAAAATCGTTCTCAGTGGCGCAGATGCATCTACTCCTTGTGACTTATGATCTCCAATGAAACTGTTTTGTTCTTCGTTATTACTCCTTTGTCTCACACCTCTGCTCACTGTTTCTATTATGCTTTTCTTGTACTTTCTTCTCTTGCTTCGCGTGCTACACGGTGTGGCGACTTGAACTTCCGCACATTTGTGCAAAGTTCTATGTCGAAAACAGACAGACAGACATTAATTTACGTCAATGTTTATGTCCCAAATATTGGTCGTGAGAAAAATAAGAACAAAGACTTTGCGTATGCGGATACAGTTAGCAAATAGATGATCTGTTGCCTGACCCTTATCTTCTGTCGTTACAATACCACTAACCAATGAAGATTCCACAAACTTAACTTCTGAATAGATGTTTTTTCTTTCATATAATATTCAAAAGCCTTAATGAGTAATATTTGCATATATAACATCATTATCATCCTATTTATTTATTTATTAGAGTCCATTTACCCAGAACAGACCATTCAGGTGATAGTTAGTGACACTGATCAGTCACCTAGGCTGGGGTGGATGGAACAGAATTCGCACAAAACCAGTAAGTCCTGAGTAGAAGTTTCATGCGATTTTATGGCCTTTCAGTAACATACACACACACTCATGACACCACTGGGGACCTTCAGGTTTATTTCGCTCAATTCCTGAAAGCGTTTATTTTTCTACACAACAGAGATTTGCGAAGTCTGTCGATTTATTTGAGCGGTTTGATGTACCCTATCGGTTTATCATATCCATTACATAGCCAAGAAACAATGGATAGCAGTGTTGATCCCATTGAAAACTATTCATCATATAATACTGATCAGTGCATACACAAAGGATCATACCAAAGACTATCAAATCTTGAGGTGAGAACATCAAAATTGAGATAATACATTTCCAATCATATCATAACTGATGTTGATTGGTGGTGAAAACTACTTCGAAAATGTAGTAAATGTAACACTGAATGATTACACAGTGTTGGGACTATGAGCTATACCTATTGTGTGAGGTGGAAGTATGTAGCGTGGGACTCGAACCCATGACCTATTGGTTGAAAGCCAAGTGCTTAAACCAGGACAGTGAGCAAGGATAAAATGGCACTACACACCTTTATATAGCACAGAGTATACGGTAACTAAGAATGGTTTTGAGAAAAAAAGAACTTACAGCAATGCACTGAGAAGCAAATGCTTCATTAATTTCGAAGACATCAACAGTTTCAATCTTCCAACCAATCTTAGATAATAATCCTCGAATAGCAAAGATAGGACCAAGACCCATTAATTCTGGCTCTAGACCAGCTTGGTGCCAACCAATAATACGTGCAAGTGGACGGCGATCACCTGAGAAGTAAATTCAAGAGGAATATTGACAAAATAAACGTTCGAAAATTAAATACACTAATTGAGAATGATGCACTACGATTCTCTGAGCGCTGTCCAAGAGACCATGCAACTAAGGAACCAGAAAAGTAATTACAAACGGTTCACAAACAAATTCACCACTACTCATACGGTAGCTGTATTGTTTCTTTCAATAGTGGAATGAAGGGAGAGTGATGCAGGCACCCCCCTACTTATGCTTATTTGTTTCTCATGTTATTTTTGTAATATCATCCCCTCCATTTTCCATGAGCATTTATGCTCACAATACTATTGCAGAAGGTTTAGACGGAAGGCAAGGTTCCTCTTGATTAGAAACACGGCTGTCTTGTGCGTCGGTGGCACAGTGGTTAGGACTCTCGCCGACCATGCACATGGTCCGGGGTTCGAGCCCACGCCGGCGCACACCTGATATCTATGGTCGGCCTGCAAAATTTGGGCTACCGATATCCATGCTGAAAATTCCACACTTGTACCAAAAATGCAGTGTGGAATCAAGCTGTAAATCAAAAATCAAAAAATAAAAATAAAACCTCTAGCGAAGGGCGAACTAAGCCTTTGCAAGAACTGGGGTAGAATCATGCTCCTGTCCACCCCAAGCAAAGTGACTGACTGAATGACTGATTTGAACATATAACTTTGCCCAGATGTGTAGCAGATCGAGTCGCCACACTTCACTTAGCACACAAAGTAGGAGTAGACAGTAAAAAGAAATGCAAAACACAGATACGATGCAAAGTCTACACCTTCCTACGTGGCTTAAACTAACTGTTGTGAATTGCGTTGACTGGTGTAGCTATGTTTTCGTTTGACCACCACTGGCTCTTTGCCGACCTGATCCTATGTCAGCTAACATCGCCCGTAGAGGAAGGCGACGGTTAGACATACGTGCCACATGTCCTGACCATCTCAATAAGTGTAGCTTCACAGCCTCGTCTATTGATTTCCCCTCCTTACCTAACACTCGACCGACAGCTGCTACTTTGACGTGGTGGTCAAGCTTGTATATCGCAATGACCCGACAAGCTACATTGGTAGGAACTTTTGTTCCTGCAGGTCCTACCAGGCCCGGAAGATTGTTAAGATAGCGATTAGACTAAAATCAGTTACCGGGATTGTGTAAGAATTTTTTACACTATGCTGGGGGTCTATGGGCGAAGTCGTACTGCTGCGGAACAGGGGTGTAACGGCAGTGAGGTGTTTCCCTTAGATGACCAGCATGCCAACTATGCTGCTTCTCTACTCTGGAGAGAGAGAGTTAGAAAAGGTCGATCCCAGCAATTATACATCCGGACTTACCCTACGATGGTCCGTAACCGCCGGCAAATTTATTAATACGGAACCAATTCAAGAAACCAAGTCATACAGGCTGTGTGACCGGCCTCAAGCAGTTGTTCCCTGGGCTCTGCGATCACGCAACACTAAACCACTTTCTGTTTCATGTACCCGAAAAATCAATCAATTTCCACGATGTGGGCAACCGGGAAGTAAAAACCGCCCACACACTTCCAAAAGCACACGAAGCCTTCCTGAGCATCATTGTCCAATCAAAATATTAGGTCAGATCATCATAGAGAGACGAAAAGATGTTTTACACGCCAAATTCCACCAAAAACAAGCTGTATTCAGGGAAAGCGAATGTGTGAGCCCAGTGAAAGTGATTTCATCAGTAAACCGGTGTGCATTAAAAGTATTTATGGAATATACAATATCGGTAAAATAGTAATGGTAATTATTATTATTACTTGCTTACCCAGCTTTGATAATTGATCACCACGACAAAGTAATACTACTGCTGCACCATCATTAACTCCACTGGTATTACCCGCTGTAACTGTCCCACCATTTGAATCCCCTTGAAATGCTGGTCGTAATTTTGATAATTTTGCTAAAGTAGTATCAGGTCTTGGATGTTCATCAGTGGATACAATTTTTGATTCTTCTTTACCTATACCTGGAACCTACAAAATAATAATAAAGAGACACATAGATAATCAATCAAAAAGGTCAAATGTCATTTATGTAGTTTATAAGATCAAAAAAAAACAATTAACTCTGCTTACATTAATTGGTGTTATTTCATTAACGAAATGACCAGCTTTGAAAGCAGCTGCATACTTCTCCTGTGATCTCAAAGCGAACAGATCTTGTTCTTCTCGGCTAATTCCATATCTTTAACAAATAATGAATATTAAACAAGGTTAGTGTATATCACTTGAAGATTATAACAGCAATATAACAAAATTTGTGAAAAATGTACTTTTAAAGTGCACTACTACTTTGGGAGATATGATGAATATGTTTATCCAGTTGCGATAATCACGATGATGCCTATTAAACTAAAAGAGGCTATAAATGCAAATGCAGTTATCCACCAAGGCTAAATACCACATTCATTGTCATTACGCTGAAAGACGGTCGATAAGACTAACAGTAGAAGCACTTTAGATGCTGACAATGTATTGTTATTGTTCCCTAGGATTCCTAGTGGAATATAGAACTTCAACTGCGCGTCTCCACTTGCTTATGTCTTCCTTCTGCTGTACTTTTCACCCGCATCCATCTTAGTCCATACCCTTTCAACTCCTCTTCACACGATCTCCTCCATGTCACCCTTACACTGACGGCCCACTCGCCGCTTCTCTTTCGGCCTGGTTCCACTCGAGCAATGACCTGACGCGCGCGCGATGTCACCCAGTGGCCTCCTCAGCAAGTGTCCAATCCATCTCCATTTTCTCCTGCATATTTGTTGGGCGATCGGTTCTTCTTTTGTTTCTTCCCATAGTTTCTTGTTGGTGATTCTTTCCGACTCGCCCATCTGATCTTCAGTATACAGCCAGCGAAGACAGTTGCTGATAAAGGTCTGGAACAGGCTGTTGGAAATATTCTTCGTGACCCACCCGCCAAGTTTCTGATCCGTATAGAAGAACTGACTGACTTGACGCTGTTTGTATTGAAAATCTGACTGAATTCTGTTGTTGATGTGGCTGAGTGACGAAGATTTCCAGATTGGTTTCAGGCTGCTGGTGAATGTGTTTCTCGCCTTCCCCCCGATTCTCACTCGATATGACATCCTCGTCCGTTCCGAATTCCTGTAGATTTGAGACAATGCTCCCTAGATGGATGAGTGAATGAAGTAACCTCTTTCAAATCCCTCCCGTTGATGGTGATTGGCTCTGGATGTTTCTGTTGTTGTCTTTGGCTGCGCCACAATATTGTTTACAGTCTAGATAAAAGTGTGAAGTTTGCCAGATCTACCTTTTTAGACTACACTGCTGCTTTTGACTCTGTTCCAGAGGGACTTCTTTACGCAAGCTGACTTCAGCAGGCACTGAGCTCTGGGTCATAAAGTGGGAGGAAACAACACAGTTTTTAGTGGGAAGAACTCCACTTCTTTACTTACGGGAAATCTGGAATGCTTCGAGATGTTGTACTTTCTGCATTTCTTTCTTTTTTGATGGATAACCGTATACTTTAACAGACAATTTCAGTAAATGTGTGGATAATCTGAGAATTTTCCCCACAGCTTCTTTTATGTGCATTAGATTGTTCTTATCTGAAGTTAACCAATGATCTTATTCAAATGGTCCCTGAAAAATGTCAAACCGTTTATTTTAGCTTCAGGCCTGAACAAAACTTGCAGGGACTAATTTAGTCCCATGATTCTTTTCTTATCAACGGTAGTGTTTTTTTCCTTCACGTTCCTAGTGAAACATAGGGCTTCAACCTAGAGGCTTGAAGTGTCTGTAGCAGTGTCTACTTTTATAGGATGAGGTTGATAGCCTCATGCACAACCTTTCCTCTTTACCAGCATTATTTCTGGCTTAGCGAGGTAAAGGAGTGTGTCGGCCGGGGATCGAACCCCGGACGATGTGCATGGTCAGTGAGCGTCCTAACCGCTCTGCCACCAACGCTAGTATGCTGGGAATTAAACCGGATATTCTTTATCTTACAATCTGTTTCGCTTCTAATCTTTGTTGGCTGTTTCATATTTTTATGATTTCTAAGAAAATCGTTCGTTTCACTTATTAGACACGGAATTCGGGGAACTTTTGTCATAAATCAACCTCTTCTTCTACAATTTATTAGTTAATGTGCTCTACCCATCCTTCTTAATGGTCCCCCCTTCCCTCATTATTCCCTGGGCTTCTTAAAAAGGACTATGCTACAGTTTTCTTTAACCCAACTAACCGACATTGTTATTTACAGGCATTTTAATTCTTGCAAGCGCAAATGACTAAAATCATCATGTGCGAAACTGAACATCCTCTTCGTTATTCGCAACTTTTCCCTTGTTTCTTTTCGGGTAAAACCAGAATTTTTCATTAAGATTTATGCTCGCACAGCTAAACACAAAAACTCAACAATAGCATATTTAGCACGGGCGTTGGTTGTGTGAAGAGAGTGATGTTGCAAAAGAGCTTATACACCACCTATTTTACAACCTATAAATAAACAATAATTTGTCTTTTCAAGTGTTAGTTTGTAGGGATTTTGCTTGATTGGTTGGAGGATGTTATCATAGGCTAACATCGGTTAGGGAAGTATTGGAAAGCCCAGGAGTAGTGGACAGCTGTTTCCCACGTCCTAGTTTAAGACTCTTCATCAGTAAGCACTCATCGCCAGAGTTCGAACCCAGGACTTTCTGGTTACAAGGCCATCGAACTCGTAGACCATTATTAAGTCACTGGGACCGAATCCAACGGCCAGTGCATGAATTCCAACTTCTACCAATTCACGACATAGCGCGACTACTTAGCAATTTCTTCTTCGGCGAGTGACTGTCTTCACCTTCGACCTGGTGTATCCTATTTGTCACGACTTCTCACTAGAACCCCAGATAGCTGCCTGAATAGGGCCCGTCCCCAGTGAGCATCAGGTGAATTTTCAAGTATTGGTTTTTGCAGGGATTTTGTTTAACTGGTTAGAGGATTTCATCATGAGCTGACATAGATTAGAGAACCATTGGAAAACTTGGGAGTACTGGTAATTTGTTACCAACATTATCATTACATATGTTATTTATTTAATTTGTAAAAGGAGATATAAATTGTTTCAACACGTACAATGATCAAAATTCTATTGTGTATAATTATTGTTGTTACTGTAACTATTATTATTAAAGTGAAATAAAAAGTATAGCGAAAATATTCATTCAGGCATCTATAAAAAACAAAATAATTGAGCAAAGAATATCCTTTTCCATAATTTCCTCCTCTGGCTCTACAATTATATATATGTTTATATACATAGAATATTCTAGAATAGTCGTCATTAACAGCATTTGTGCTTTTCAAACAATATCGATTTGTTAAGCGAGATCAATGGAATTACAGTTCATTAAAGATGTATAAATTATAATAATAATATAACAGGAAATAGAATATCACCTAAACTTAAGGAAATTTCTACAAAAAATTGAGGATCATTAGAACCTAGATAACCGAAGTAAGGACAATGTCTAAACTAGCTTCTTTTGGACATATAAGTTAGGCTCATTAATGTGGATCCCAACAGCCAGCCTCAGAAATATTTAGTAAACGAACTCTTAAGGCGAAGTCAAGATTTGTTGGTATACGGTAAATGATCTGGAAAGCCGCCTGGTTAACATCAATCTTGTGTTCTGTATCCACAAGATGGGACAGAATAGCACTACGAATAGATTTTGTTTGTCCTTTACTTTACCACATAGGTTGATGTTCAGAAATCCGACGAGAAACACGCCTAATTGTACGGCATGTGCAAGTAACTGACTCCACAGAAGTAGTCAAATTAGTACATACATACAGAAGAGGTGAAATTAGGCAGTTTATCTTAAACTCGTGAAGGCAAAATAGGGGTGGATTTGAAGACACAGCATAATTCAACAGCAGTGAATGCTCTTTTTACCTCATTCCTAAGGCGTTGTGTTAGTATCTCGCTGATGTTATCCCAAAGGAATTGAATTTGTAAGAATAAGGCCTTTTGAGGAACTCTGTTGGTACCTTGGACTGCCTTGATTTTTGGTTTACACACTTATAAATGAAAATTAGGTTCTCAAGATTTTAAAGAGTAATGATATAACTCAAAAGTGATTTAATGTTAATCCCTTAAAGTACCTATCTATCGGTTTTAGCTATCCACTACCGTAAAAATCAGAAATCCTATAGTTCCCTACAAAGATTCAAACCACCAACTATCAATCTCTAATGTTTCTAGAATAAACTAAGTGCGTTGGTGGTCCAACATGGTAGAACATTTGCCAACCACGCCACACATGGTCCGAGGTTCGATCACCAAACGACGCACTACACCTTAATCTCACTTAGCTAATCGTAACTCAGACAAAGAGGGAAGATTGAGCGTAAGGCGAGAAACTCTACTCCGTAAAAAAAACCAGGCACCATTACTACTGAAACTTCAAAGCTTAAGCTTGATGCCATACGTTCCACTTGGATCCCAAAGGAATAATAAAAAGGCTAGAGTAGACTACACAAGAGATTCTTAACTTTGGTGAATGTCATCAATTCTATAGAAGGCTACTATGACTTTACTGATTATTGTATAGCGATTAGACTTCAAGCTTTCTGGTTTCTCAAAGCTAAAGCAGATGTAGGCACTGATTTATTGTAAGTGTGCCTTTGTTAGTGAGTCTGTACATTGTGATATTTAAATGTTTGGAAAAAGGCACCTTATTTTCAATGTACACGGTTAAAAAGTTTTCAAACCATCATTTTTTTAAAAATTCCAGTAATGCTCATCTGCACATCCAACTTGGAGTTTGCACTGATCATTTAGGTACCACATATACATCAAACAATAATTGTTGAAGTTTAAGACAAAATTTTACAAATCTTAATGACAGACTCAAGTTACCATTGAAGGAGAGAATGTGAAAGTAAGACTTAGTTCTTATAACCAATTGGTATTTATTTCACCTCTATGGTTATTGTTCAGACTGAAAACAGCACACTGAAATTTGAAAATCTGAGACTAGTTGACAGATACATTAAAAAAGTCTGTAGGAGGACATAGGAAGCAAATTCAGCTGAGTCAATCGGGTCACTACCGATTGCACGAATAATACTGGCGATGAAAATAATAACAATGACTTTAATTGAATTTGAGATTTTCCCGTCGATTGATTAGACCGAAGTGCTCGGTATCAGGTTGACATATAGGCTTCTTGTGCAGATGCTTCGACGATATCTGGGCGTGTAATTAGAAGTTAGTCAGTGGATGGTGACTAGCAGTGGAATCCAGGATAACGCGCATTTCGTCCTATTTGGGACTCGTCAGATGGACGTACCTGCATTCCCCAGTGAGTGACGATATTCCCACTGAGGCTCAAACCCAATGCCCTTAGTTTCAAACGCCAAAGCGTTATCCACTAGTCCACTTGGGCCACGAGAGCCACCTCTTGTGCAACGGGTCATATTAATTTAATTGAATTTGAGATCTTCCTGTCGACTGATTGACTAGTTGAATAAACAAAGACATGAATTCAAAACACTAGAAACTACACACTTCTAGTTCATCCGCATTTTTACATTGAAGGCTCTGTTCCCTACCACTACCTGTCCAATTCAAAGAACACATCCAAATTTAAAACCAACCTTGGAAGACTCAGGGTCTCTTTAGCATTCTCAAGACCAACGTGTAAAGTGTGAATTTAAACAGTAATGAAATATTCCTTTATGACCTTTTCGCCATTAGTATTTAGTGTTAATGAAATCAAATAACAAAAAATTGGTTCAGTGGAATGATCCATATTTATCTTACCTTTTGGCGACAATTTCTGCAGTTGCACCCATAGGAAGATAACAAAATGCATCTGTTAAAGCATCATTCATTATTGTATCTAACAGAGTGAAATTTCCATAATTTGGAAGTTCTGAAGTATTTTGACCACCTACACGACGTAGACATGCTCTAGGCGGAGTTGCATGTGGCGCCTGACTCATTGACTCTTGTCCACCAGCTAGTATCCAGCCACCTTCTGTGGGAGAAGAAAGGTGTAATCGATCGAAGGCTAAGCAAACAGATTTTAATCCTGAACCACACACCATATTTACACCCCAAGCTGGTACACTATAAGGAATTCCTATAGAATATAATTAAGCAACATATTAATTGATGTTCAGTATTTAAATGGAACTAACAGTAGCGATATGTAAAAATTAGCGTTGAATATATATTCAATAGTTCTAATAAACATGGTAGTAATTAACATGAAGAGATTGACGTATTAGATGAAGATGAAATTAGCGTCCACCTTTAAGTAATTCTCCAGTGAGACAGAAATAAAACATAAAAGTTCCTATTTAAATAGATGGTAGGGTTTTTTATATCATTCTGAACAGTAATTCCTGAAATAGCATAAAACAATTTTAAAATATTGACTGCAATACCATCAGATATATCTATCTGATGCGCTCTAAAGCATGATGAATATAAAATTCCTTGCAAGAAGCGACAGTCGTACACACACCCGGGTTATCCGTAACTGGTGGAAATATAATCTATGCACCTGATGGGAACATTCATACCCCAAGCTAATATTATGGTGTTTTTGTGGTTTTTTATTCCTTCACGTTCCCAGTGGAACATAAGGCTTCAAGCTAGAGGCATGAAGTTTCGATAGCAGTGGTGTTTATTTTTACGGGATGGGGTTGCTAGCCTCGTGTCCAACCTGCACTCTTTACCAGTCTTACTACTGGCTTACCGAGGTAAAGGAGTGCGCTGGCCGGGGATCGAGCCCCGAACCACCTATATAGTCAGTGAGCACTCTACCACTGTGCCGCCGACGCACAACATTATGATGTATCGAGAGTGCTCACATCACGTAACTCAGTTGGTGGAGAAATTTATTCTTAATAACTTTGGTCGCTAGTTAATTCTTACATCAATTTAACCTTCTTTCTTAACTTAGTTCATTGATGCGGCTTCAGTATGATCGTTCACTAAGGTACTGCAACCAAATTGTCTCCATGTCCATGTAAAAGGATCTTCAAATTAATTTGTATAACATGTACTCATCGAGCTGTAAAACGGAAGCGTTCTAAAGACTTCACTAAAATTTCGCATGCGGATTTCTAAAATCTAGCCGATAACAGTGGAGAAGCTTTCAAAGGTCTTGAATCTGTCTGTGTGATTGGGTTGCATCACAGTGAGAATTTCTTACATAGTAAATTTACGGAGTATATACAGTGTCAGAAGAGCAGTGTTGGATATCCGAATCCAAATTAAGTTCCACGAAACAAATATTTAATGATTCAGTTAGGGATAAAATTTTATTTTGATAAAATCACAGTGTTGTTGTACAGTAATATTTACTGATGACCACGTTTCAAGCACAAATTATTGCTGCTCATAGTCATATCAAGGCACTCACACAACTTTTTTGCTCCATTTATATACATGAGTAAAGATTGATTAGACATTTGAATAAAATCAATATAAGATAAAGTACATTCAGAAATAATAATGAGTGTTATCAATAAAGTACAATAGGATAGGAATTAAGATGTTTTTATAGTAAAAAATAAATAACTTGTTAGAATGTGAACTGAATACATTTTAACATTATTTATTATCCTCTGATTTGACTGGTAGTAATAATATGTTCCGTATCTTTGATATTTGCATTGAGTCCCTTCTATTGCATGTGTTGGGTGTAGGCTCGATGAACAAGGATTCAGAAACCAACTTCTCTCTCCACCTATCTGGATGACCTTTTAGAATTTCAATCCTCTCCCACCCTATTGTGTGGTTGTGTGTTAATGCATGCAGTACGACTGCTGAATTTTTTTCTAAATTACTTATCTTCTTGGGGTCAATCATTCTAACCTTAGTTAAATTCTTATGTTCTGATAATCTGATTACCCCCGCTCGATATACTAGTTTGACTCATGTAGTTGAACTAACAGTCATTGCAAGGTATTTTGTAAATTATATTATTTTGTCTAATTGGGTCCACTGGGTCTTTTAGCCTATAGAGCAGATGAATCCTAGTGATTACTGACCGTTAAAATAAACCCGTGCCATATATACTAATTATCTGGAACACGAGCTTCTCAACTTTCCTAGATGAAACCTTAGAATCTACCAATCTAGAGATAAGCACCTGTTATTCGTCACTCTACTCCAGTAGACATTTCCGCGGTACATGAAAGTATATTACATTCTTTTTCCGACAGAGGCTAATAAAATGCGCATCTGAGAACATTTCAAGATGAAGTGATGGCTCATTGGCTGAAGCACTCGATGGTCAGCCAATTGGTCATGTGTTCGAATCCCGTCGCACCTCCTTCAGCTTGGGTCACTAAGAAGTATGATCAGCTTACACGCATACACATGACAGATCTAGTATGAGGTAACTGATTCCAAACAACAATAACAGAGGCCTGCATGTAGAAACTGAAATATGAAGTAGAGAATTTCAGACAATCATCTATATATGCTTCCAGTATGCAACCAGTCTCCGGTGAAACCTTGCGATAAATAATGCTGAAATTAAGTACATAGTTTCAGGCATGATGGGTAAGGTTTCACGCCCACATCAAAGTTTGTTAAGCGTGTTGAAACAGCAGGTGCTCGAACACGGAAATGTTAACTACATCCTTAGCAACCATGAGATGTAAGGAATGAGTATGTTATTGATTTAAGTGACAAGATAGAAACAATTACAAAATTATAGCTGACTAGCTTACAGTATAAAAACGTTATTATGCATTATTAACCTATTGTTAGCTGTGGTACTTTGTGCGAAAACACGCTCACGAGCCGAAAGCAAAGTAGCCTAACCTAACCCTCATCGCACCATAAAAATCATGTAGCATAGTTTTTATGTTTGCCAACTGGACATCATTGATGATAGTGTGTAGAGCACATACTATGTTCTAAATTGTTCTGATTTCTAGACAAAGCAATGATAAAATTCCACTCAGAACTGTCAATTTCACAAAAAAAATCATTTGGATAGGTACTATGTATGCGTCTCTAGCTATCCTAAAGTGAAGTGGTTCCAACTTATTTGCCTTTAAGGGGCAGAAACAATTTTCATATGCTTGAAACGAAACAACAGTCGCACTGTGCTAATTATTATTATTGTTCCCTAGGATTCCTAGTGGAATATAGAACTTCAACTGCGCGTCTCCACTTGCTTCTGTCTTCCTTCTGCTGTACTTTTCACCTGCATCCATCTTAGTCCATACTCTTTCAACTCCTCTTCACACGATCTCCTCCATGTCACCCTTACACTGACGGCCCACTCGCCGCTTCTCTTTCGGCCTGGTTCCACTCGAGCAATGACCTGACGCGCGCGCCACGTCACCCAGTGGCCTCCTCAGCAAGTGTCCAATCCATCTCCATTTTCTCCTGCATATTTGTTGGGCGATCGGTTCTTCTTTTGTTTCTTCCCATAGTTTCTTGTTGGTGATTCTTTCCGACTCGCCCATCTGATCTTCAGTATACAGCCAGCGAAGACAGTTGTTGATAAAGGTCTGGAACAGGCTGTTGGAAATATTCTTTGTGACCCACCCGCCAAGTTTCTGATCCGTATAGAAGAACTGACTGACTTGACGCTGTTTGTATTGAAAATCTGACTGAATTCTGTTGTTGATGTGGCTGAGTGACGAAGATTTCCAGATTGGTTTCAGGTTGGTTGATGAATGTGTTTCTCGCCTTCCCCCCGATTCTCGCTCGATTTGACATCCTCTTCCGTTCCGACTTCCTGTAGATTTGAGACAATTCTCCCTAGATGGATGAGTGAATGAAGTAACCTTTTCAAATCCCTCCCGTTGATGGTGATTGGCGCTGGATGTTTCTGTTGTTGTTGTTGTTGGTTGGTTATTTTCATCCTCTCCGTCTTGTCTATGTTCACTTGGAGTCCTGTCTTCGCTGGCTGCTTCTTCGACCAGTTTGTCGGTTTTCGCTTGTAAGTCTTCGATTGTGTGTGACATCAAACATAAATCATCCACACGCGAAATCCAGGTCTTCTAAGTTCTTCACGTCGGTCCAGGATATACCTGTCTTCTTGTTTCCCACTGTCTGATACATAATCCAGTTAGTCCACCACAATTAGGAATATCATTGGTGATAATAAGCACCCTTGTCTGACTCCTGTGTTTACTCCAAACGCTTCGCTGAGTTTTCCGTTGTGGATCGTACTGTGCTAAGATGACACAATATCTCCAGATAGCATTGATCATAGGTGTGCTAGTGGTTTCAGACTACTCATAACAGTGAGTAGTATATAAGCTGGGGCACACTAAAAGATCATAACTCCATAAATATTAAAAATAAATATAATATAATTTCAATTTCTGTGCAAGCATACATATATACAACATACCTGCCAATATAGCTGCTTGCCTAGCTGGATTCTGCCCTGTGGCTGTTGTCAACACCTGACCAAGTATAACTTCTTCCAAGTGTTCTATAATATAATTTCTTAATTCTTTTGGATCATTTGATCCTTCTACAGCTTTGTCCAATACAGAATTGATGACTTGACCGCCTAATTGATGCGCTGATAAACCGGATAGACAACCAGACATACGACCAATAGGACTACGAAGTGCAGATATAATAAATACACCGGTATTATTCATCTCTCTCTAAAAGGCGCAAGTTAATTTGAACGACGAGGAGATAAAGAAAGAAGAAAAAAGAAGAGAGATTTATAAACAATTCACACGATTAGAGAAAAAAGAGATCAAAATCAAAAGACAATGTTTTAATCATAATGTATATTTATATGTATCAGTATATTATATCTGTAGGTAAAAATAAATACATGATTAAAACAAAAGTATCATTTAGTCAGGTTGATATTTACAGTATAAAAGGATTATAATATTCATTATGTTTATTCAATGTAGACTCCCATCTAAGCAGATTGTACGTCTTTACATGTCTCTGTTTGTGTGGCCTCCAAGTCATTGTTAGGCATATTCAGATTGTCAGTACAAATTGATGCTGTAGTGGAGTGGTAAATGCAACGCGTCAACTGATTCCAGGCAATAACTGGTTCTGTACACTTATGAGATGATCCACCATCACAACAACGGAATAAGTACTAGAATAAATGAAGCAAAAAAAAAGGTATACAAACAAAGGCGTTAAAACTAAAAAATACAATATCTAAATATATGAGACAATTTTATGTTAGTTTTAATATGCTCCACCTGCTCGCGTGGAGCTATCTAGGTTATGTCCGCCGTACCCAGAGTTCGCTGTTTAAACGCACCATCGAACATTTACCCTCATGGTTTCAAAAAGGAGAAAAAAGGTCCCCTCGAAGCTCTATTCTGGAACACCTGGTCGAATCGGAGCACTAGGTAAGACGTCCTTATGATCAGAAAAGAGGATGGCACAATAAGAAGTGTTTATATAAAACCTACATCAACGGGACAGCAGTACACATATTTTCTCAGCTTTGTGCCCTTGAAATACAAACGCAATTTGATAAAGTGCCTGGTTCACAGGGCAAGAGCGATTTGCTCGGACGAAAGTCTTGATGAAGAACTGAATAATATTAAACGGTTGCTTAGTGAAAATGGTTATCGTGAAAAGTTTATTGATAAGAATCTGAAACCAAAGCAGCCCAAGTTACCAACAGTTCTTACAGATACAGTTCCTTGGGGATAACACCAGCGAGATAATAACACAGCGCCTAAGAAATGTGGTAAAAAGAGTATTCCCTGCTGCTGAATTACGCTGTCTCCAAAATAACCTCTATTTTGCGTTCAGGAGTTGAAGATAAACTGCCTAATTTCGCCTATTCTGTGTGTATCTACCAATTTAAGTGCTCCTGTGGAGCCAGTTACTTGCATGGACCGTACAATTAGGCGTGTTTCTTGTTGGATTTCCGAACATCACCCTGCGTGGTTGGTTAAGTAAAGGACAAACAAAATCTATTCGTAGCGCTATTCTGTCTCATCTTGTAGAAACAGAACACAAGATTGATGTTAACCATGCTTTTAGGGTCATCTACCGCATACCTACGAATCTCAATTTCGCCTTAAGAGTTCGACTACTAAATATTTCTGAGGCTGGCTGTTGGAATCCATATTAACAAGCCTAATTTATGCATCCAAAAGGAGCTAGATCAGACATTATCATTACCTTGGCCATCCAGGTTTGAATAATCCTGAATTTTTGTGGAATTTTCCTAATTTTAGTTGATATTCTATTCTCTATTATATCTTTATTACTGTTATAATTTAAGCATATTTAATGAACTGTAATTGCATTGCTCATACTTTACAAATTGATATTAAAAACACTAATGTTATTAACTACTAATCTAGAATATTCTGTGTATATAAACATGCATATATAATTGTAGAGCCGGAAGAGGAATTTATCGAAAAGAATATTTTTTGCTCGATAATTTTATGTTTTATAGATGTCTGAATGAATATTTTTGCTATATTGAAATCTACAGAATACGTGGGAATCTTGTTAAGAGAGTATGAATCAAACTTCTTCAAATTCCGCAGAAGCAATGGTAATTCACATATTAAAACCTGAACTCTGCATACAAAAGAAGTTTGTTCACCCATTAAATCTACAGGGGACCTGATCTGTCTTAACACCATATGCAGAATTTTTGTTTCGTCTGTTTCTTGCTTCTTTGTTATTCCTTTACGTTCATAGTGGAACATAGGACTTCAAGTTTTGGGGGCAGTGGTGATTATTTTTACAGGATGGGGTTGCTGGCCTCATGCTCAACCTTCCCTTATTACTGGCTTAGTGAGGTAAAGTAGAGCGTCGACCGGGGATCGGACCCCTAACCATCTGCATGGCTGGCGAGCACCTTACCGCTGAGTTTCTTAATTGTATAATATTTTCTTTCCTCACCCCTTATTACCGCTGTTATTAACTTGACTTTTGTTCAATTTTAATTTTAGCTGAGTTTTCTACTCAACCCCGTCAATTAGATTACGTCACTCAATTTGCTTATTTAATCTTACTTTAGTTTGTAACCCATTAACGAAATATTTTGTCTAAAACCTACAATTCTAATAATTTTACTTTAGTTTCTATTCGATTAAGGCTTTCTGTATTACGTAATTTGTCAGCTACAATTTACAATTCTAATAACAAATCTTGAAATATTCATTTTGTTGCTGAGAAAACAAACTATATATATGCGATTGTACAGCTTGAGAATGATATCACCAAAAAGAGGAGTAAATCTTCGTTGAACGTCTTCTCTTTCAAATGAAAAAAATGTATAAACAAGGACGATAAAGTTTGTGTCTTGTTACGTTTGGACTTAGGTATAGCGCTAGTCAAGATAATGATTTGTCTTATTTTCCATTCAACTAAACACACACACACACACACAAATTAGCTACATATTCATACAGATAAAAGTTACTCCTGAATATGATGGTTAACATGAATCTTTGTGGCAGTGTATTAGTAAGGAAGAGCATAGAATTTGATTGACAGACCGACTAGAGGAACAAAGGAGAACTCGATTGGCGATAGAATTTTCTATCGACTTCAATCATTATAGGTATATATAGAAATTTATTATGGAGAACCGACCATAGGTAGGTGGCTTACAAGCTCCCCATTTGTGCTCACCCCCTTCCTACATAGGTTACATTTCAGACAGTCTGATAAAATGCTCGTTAGTTCACAAAAATTTCGATATGCTAATTATCCCTTGTCTATCAAAGACAATATGAATTTGTGTATCCTGAGAACCTTTACAAATATTAGTCTTTATTTCCAGGCACTAGGATCTCTGTTGTGTTCCAGTCTACTGTGTTTATTCTGTAAATCTTACCAACCCTCAAAACTTTGGTTCTTAATTTTTTTTCTCTCATCAGTTTTTCATGCGCCTCACATCTTAACAGAATTAGTATATTCTGAGAGAAGAATAATCCATCCAGTTTACCCCTGAATAGTTTAATAGTAGCGCCTCTAATTGTGGCACTGGTTGATGTAGGTTCGAATCGCCAAGAAGACGTCAGTCCCTTCAGCATTTTTGATAGGCTTTGCTGACGAGTGTTAGTAAGATGACATATACAACTTAGAAATGAAATAAGAATCTATACAATATATTCTTTGAGATCTAACAATAATTCCGCATTGGTTATTCATAATGCCCAGAATCTACGTCGAATCAGTGAACGAATGCCTGAAATTTTGCTGTCTACATTACCAATTCATATTTTTTTCGAAAACTATCCAGCTAGTTAGTATCTATGATGCGATCAGAGGTTATAGTTTAACGACAGAATACAAAGGCCAAGCAACAGATTATTTATTAGGAGAATCAAAAGATATTTATAGATTTTTATGTACATTTAATTGGTGGATAGTGACTAGCAGTGGAATCCAGGGTGCGCGTTTCGTCCTATTTGGGACTCGTCATCTGGATGTGCCTACATCGTCGAAGCATCTGCACAAGAACTCGACATGTCAACCTGAGATCGACCACTACAATCTAATCAATCGACGGAAAATCTAAAATTCAATTAAATAATTAACATGACCCGTTGCACAATAGGTGGCTCTCGTGGCCCAAGTGGACTAGTGGATAACGCTTTGGCGTTTGAAACTAAGGGCATTGGGTTCGAGCCTCAGTGGGAATATCGTCACTCACTGGGGAATGCAGGTACATCCAGCTGACCAGTCCCAAATAGGACGAAATGCGCGTTATCCTGGATTCCACTGCTAGTCACCATCCACTGACTAACTTCTAATTACACGCCCAGATATCATCGAAGCATCTGCACAAGAAGCCGATATGTCAACCTGATACCGAGCACTTCAGTCTAATCAATCGACGGGAAAATCTAAAATTCAATTTTACGTACATTATTGTCAGCGGAGAAGCAACGTCTTCTCATTGGTTGGTTTTTTGCTAAAGTTTATTCTGTGTTGCTTGTGACCATTTCTCAGAAAGTTAAGCTATATATCTGCGAATCCTATTCGCAAACTTTAAGTCTGCTGTGATTGGTTGGTGGGTTCCCCAAGGTTAAGCTTTGTTAATGTTTTTCTCATGGTCCTGATTCGGGACTTAACATTGGCGTAAATTTCTGTCTGGCTTACAGCCAGTTCTCACCACAATACTATCACCAGCAGTATTATATGATGTTCAATAAAGTGAACAGAAAATTCTCATATTAAGTCTCAAATGAAAAGACAACTTAGCAGGAAAGAAAATCTTCTTTTCGAATGAGTCATTTTCAAGAGCTGTACAATCATGCTTTATACAGTAATATTTACTGCTGACCACATTTCAAGCACAATTTATTGCCGTTCATAATCATATCAAGGTACTCACTCACACAACTTCCTTGCTTCGTTGATATACATGAGTAAAGATTGACTAGACATATGAATAGAATCAATAAAGGACATGCGTGACACAGAAAGGAAGATAAAGTACATTCGGAAACAATATTAGTCTTTTCAATAAATATGATACGATGGGAACTAAGTTCAATCTTGTTAGTTAATCTACTATGGAAGATAATAATGGTTATGACAACTATGAAATCTTGATAAAAATAATAGTAGACCAAAACATCAAGCAATACAACGAAACAATTATGACAAAAATGTTACCATAGTCATAGTGTGGCATATCCTGCTGACGAGATTTATCAATAGTATATAAAGAGGCGTTTATCCGCATAAAAATATCAAATAGCGGAGTAATGGACTTGACATTAAAGAGAGCGAATGCGAACCAGTGTTGCGGCAAAACATGACAGATATAAAAAGAAACACAATACGAAGGGCAGAAGTAGCACAACACGGAAGATCTATGCAAACGACGATTCGTTGATAAAGTGTACATAATTTCACCATATAGAGATATCATTTTCAAGAGTTGATTTGTAAGGATTTGATTAGCTTTTCGAGTTTGACCACGGAATGATATCTATCAGAGGACCATTGAAAACCAAGGAGGACTGGACAACTGTTTCTTTCTAGTATGGAGTCATCATCAGTACGCACCCACTGGATCTCGAACTCAGGGTCTTCCGGTGACAAGGCAAACCCGTATGCCATTCGCCCACTGGTACTCGATTCAATGGCCATCCCATGAATTCTAACTTCTACCAATTTGTGGTCTTAGCACTGCCACCAGCCAATGTCACTGAAGAGCATTTTCCTGGAGTTCTAGTGAGAAGTCGTGACCAGTGAGGTAAATCCAGTCAGGAGTGAGGATGGATTTACCGCCGATGACACTGGTCGGTGATCGCTCTAAAATTCATGGGCCATTTCCACGGGTCCGAAAAGTTGAATGGTGTAAGAGATTTCCTTGTAACTGGAAGGTCCTGAGTTCGAAACCCAGTGGGTGCGTACTGCCGATAAATCCCGAACTAGGACGAAACAGCTGTCCAGTACTCCCCTGCTTTTCAATGGTTCTTTAACTTATATCAATCCATGGTCGCATTCAATAAATAGATATACCGAATTGCAAATAAGCAATCGTTCACTAAGTCACTTATCTTCTACCATTACAATGGTAAGGCTGTGGTGAGAGCAGGCCGTGAGAAAATATGAGCAAGGCTGATTCAACAACCAATCACAGCAAAGTTAACGTGGCAAAATATGATTCGCAGATAGAGAACTCTATTTGTCGAGGAATCCCGAAACAACCAATCAGAAACCTGCGTTTGTCTGCCTAACTTCTGATAAACAACCAATCAGATGACTGCGCTTGTCTACTTGAATAAGCAATAATAATGTATGTGAAATATGTATAAATACGTGTTGATTTTCATAATAAAACGATCTGTTGCCTGGCCCTTGTCTTCTGTTGTTACAAGGCGAGTGATGGTATGTAATGCTTCATTTTTATCATGATTTTATACATATCGTCACCACTGCTTGTTAATAACATTGTATTTCTCATGTAGACTTTATCCAAACACCTTGCTGTTTCTCTACTAGCTTTTGCCCACCCATTTAGATCGGATAACTTTTCACACCTATTACGCAATCCAAACTTCCGATTTTTAGTCCTACTTATTCCTTCACATTGCATAAGACATTTTGCATAACATAGTTAACAATATGTGATTAATTCTATGAATCCTTTGATTAAATATAAATGGAATTTTCATATGCTTTTGGTGATATATACCCTTTACTTTTCCAATCATTTGATAAGTCTGTTACGCCTCTCGCTACTTTTTCATTTCTTTTCGGCTTCCGAAACTTGCTACCGTCCTCTAGTATGAAGTTCATTTGTTTATATAACCATGCCTGTCCATAATTACTATCTTTGTCCCATTATCCCGTCCGGTAGTAACTGTGCTTTTATCTCGACTTAGTCTTTTAACAAGCTCTCGATGCTCTTTTGTGAGTATACTATCGGGTTTATTCTAATTCTTCTGTCTATATTGATAACAGCAGTCTACCAGGGTTGATTTGAATCTTTCACGTTCCTCATCACAGGAGGCAACCAAGTCCCCTGTTTGTTTATAGAGGTTCTCAGACTGTATATTAGGGGTGATTTGACTATTCGCCTTATGAAAATCCTCCACTGACTCCATACTGAAGATCTAGTGGCCGGCTGGCCGACTAGCCAGAAAGAATTAGCAACAAGAAACTCTGACTGGCAACAAACCAACCGATAGCCGACCGCTTAACAAATATGTAGCAGAAAATGGAGATGGATTGGGCATACATTGAGGAGGCAGTCGAATGACATCGTGCGCGATGCAGACCATCGCTCGAGTAAGATCCCAATGAGAAGCAACGAATGGGTCATCAGTGCCAGGGTGACATGAATGAGATCGTGTGGAGAGGAGGAGATGAGAGATTATGATCAATCGTGGACCCAGCTGAAGATTTGTTGAAGCCCTATGTTCCACTTGGAACTCAGGGGAATCCTAAAAATAAATATTTTATAGTGTATCTCACATATTGCATATGGAATGTTCAGCTGAGGAATTCTGCTGAAATTTGACGAATTCATTAGATTTTATTTTATTAACAATTGTTGCTTGTTTTAAATTCATATCAAGAGATACGTGTCTCTAACTGAATATCTAAACTTGACTGAGTGACCAACGCGTCATGAATGATCTAATTCACAATGGTTTAAGGTCGACTTTCCGTTAAAATAGTAACAATAATGCCATCCGGTTTATCCCTTTTTTATAAGTAATTTACGCATTATGTTACAAGCTATTCTTATGCGTGAAGATTTACGATGTTACTGACTGGTCGCGGCGGGATCTCAATTGAATGCCTCTTTCACACGGACATCGAAATATATCTCCAAAATGCGAAATAATAAAACCCTAACAACATTTACTGAAATCACACACATATAATTTCTTTTTTCTATTTTACGGAAAAGATAGATGATCATTTTACTTACCTGTGCTGGAATCTGTAAAGATGGAGAATTAGGACTACCTATACTTGACTGATCAAAATGTCCCTTAGTGCTCCGATTAAGGCGGGAAGATGGAGATTTAATGTGATCATCAAATTTTATTGATTTATTCATGTTGGAGGCGGGAAAATCTCCACAGGACGAATTTCGACTACGACTAATGGGAATACAGTGGATAGGTGGGGGAGTCGGTTCAATATCAGATGTATTACTAGTAGTATCTGCGACGAAATCAGTTATTGGGTCATCAGATTTGGGAGTGGCATTCAGGATGTTGTTTTCTGAATTCGGCTCACCATTTTGATTTTCGCATACGGCAGATGAATTTAAATCATCATAGTATGGTGCAGGTCGCATTTGGACTAAATGATGAGAACAGACTGGTAATAGTGGGATACATCGGTTTGTACAACGTTTCTCCCAAGTTGTTGTCGTAGGATCACGGTAGCGACATTGTTGACTTGCAGTAGGTTTACGCCATTTGGCTATACGATTACTAACTATAGCAAATTTAGATACACAAGCTAGGTGTCTTTGATTTGCAGTCTGAAAGTAAAATATGCACAAAACAGCAAACTGATCGTGTTAGTACTATAGCTTACAAAATGTCTTCTCATATCTTGATAGCATATTGATCTCACTGCAGAGTTTAAAGCATATTTATTTGGGTAATGAGTATAATAAATATAAAACAGGAAAAACACCCTGCGCTTTAACAAGTTTCCAACTATTGAATTCTCAGCTATCAAGCCAAGGCTCTATCACCTGGGTTATGCAACGCAACATATTATCAAATTATGATTTCACTTCATGCAGTTTCAATAATTACATTGATTTGACGAAAATTCCTCGAACGCTGTAATCAGGAATTCATGAATACACCTCTGCATAATAATAATAATAATTCACAAAGTACAGTAAGTCTCATCTATGCGGATGAGAAGCTTGGCGCGTCACTTAAAGCATTTCTACCGGACCACAGAAGACTTTTATCAACACCTGCCCATGCTCAATATCAGAGATCAGATTTCCAAAAAGAATCACCAGCAGGGAACTCTGGGAACCAAATAATCAAAAAACTATAGCTTAACAAATTCGCAGAAGAAGATGGAGATGCATCACACACGCGCTGAGGAGACTGTTGGGTGACATCGTGCACCAGGCCATCACTGGAGTGGAACCCGAATAAGAAACGACAAGTCAGGCGTTTGATGGCGACACAGAGGAGACCGTGTGAGGAAGGGATGAGGGCTTATGGGCAATTGTGCAGTCATCTAAAGAGGAATGCAGAGAACAATACACAATGGAGATGTGCTGATGAATCCCTATGTTCCATTCGGAACCCAAGGGGATAATAACAGTAATACAGCTGCCAGCAGGATAAAAATGGTGGTAAACAAGACGCATTACATTTGGTGAACAAAGTCTAAGTCCATTGTGTGTTGACCATAAGATAACTTCAGCTTCCATTAATTTCACCCAGTAGTATGATGGAGATGTGATTCACTGACTTTCAGAAAGTGTGTCAGAATTCAAAAAAGAAAACCCTCTGTATGTATTTTAGGGGGGGGGGAGGCGATTGGACAGTAGAATCATATTTTACAAACAATAGGTATGACATATAGTCCAGTACATGAGAAATTTGTTCCAGACAGCTGAGGAATTTTGACTCATTAGAATGTTGTGTACCTTTTACATCAATCATACCAGCACCCCATCCAATTGAGTAGAGTGGCCTTTTTTTAATCTCTGTTTAACAAGATCGTTAATAGAAACCAGATTGTTGTCGGTCAGACAATTAATTGTTCCCAAAATTTTACACTTTTCATTTGATTCTAATGAACTGAAGATTATTCTAAACCCTAAAATAATGCATATCAGAAGAAAGAAATGCCAGAGAAACTGACCAGACGTACACTTAATAATATGAGGGATTAATATGTTGAACAACATCTTTCCACATGACATTACCTAGTGTGAAAGTCTCCATGAAAGTAGATCTTTTTACCTGCCTTCGACACCAAAGACAGTAAACGCACGGAGTTCACACTCAAAACAGTGCACACCAAGCCAGAGATAGAACTAGGCGTTAGAATTTAAGTAGTTATCTGTTACATTTCATCAACAATAACAAAAAATACCAATAAAAAATTTTAAAGGCATCTTATTTGTCAAAAAATGGGAGTAATTCACTAACAGCTTTTATGCTCACTACATGAGTCGTTACACCTTAATATGCAGATAACCATTTTCAGCATTAAGAGAAATGCATTAATAATTATAATTAAAAAATTTGACAAGTTTCTGATAAAAATTCGATATCAATAGAATCATATGAAAATTACCTTGACGGAATGACGGAGTATATTTTTAGCAGCACGTTGCCTCAAGTGACTTCGATTCGATATGTCGGATGGTATACCTGCTTAGAGAAAAGTTATACCAATACACCAGAGAAATTAAAAAAGATTAGCAAATAAGAATTACACTATATTTTTTACAAATAAAGTTGAAAATTTTGTTAGTGGTAAGTTAGTATAACAGTATTTTGTGAGAAGTGTACATCCAATAAACCAAGACAAATACTGATTCTCAAGTATTGGTATGTAGGGATTTCGATTGATTGGGTACAGGATTTCATCATGAACTAACATTGGTTAGAGAACCATTGGAAAACCTGGAAGTACTGGACAGCTGCTTCGTCCTAGTTTGGGACTCTTCAGCTTTACGCATCCACCGCCAGGGTTCGAACGCAGGACCTTCTGGTTACGAGGTCAGAGAACTCGTAGACCATTAAGTCACTGGAACCCGATCCAATGATCAGTGTATGAATTCCAACTTCTGCCAATTCATGACATAACGCGACCACTAGCTAATGTCTTCGGCAAGTATATGTCCTCACTCCCGACCTGCTGCACCCTACAGGTCACGGCATCCCATTAGGACCCCAATAGGTTTATGGTCTACGACCTCGCTGGCCTTGTAACCAGAAGGTTCTGGGTTCGAACCCAGCAGTGTGGGTGAGTACTGATGAAAAGTTCCAAACTAGGACGAAACGGCTGTCCAGTACTTCCAGGTTTTCCAATGGTTCTCTAACGTGTGCCACCTCATGATGAAATCCTGTAACAAATACCGATTATTAAAGATTCACGGTAGCACACTTAGCATTAATACATCAAGCAGGTAATCTGTGGCAAGATGAAGGTAGAAACAAGATATGAATGTATTTGGGCCACTGGACCGAATTTCAGTCAGTCATACTACTCGACGTCTACGTCTTTCAAGTTTGCAACACGAAACCTTAATTTACCCTTTATAAACTACGATAAAATTTGTGAATACATAGTATTATCATGTCATATCTTGGTTTTGGTGACTTTACTATTATACAACCCAATCTTACTTTATATAAAACTGCACTTTACAGATTTACAACTATCGATTGACTTATTTCACTTGGATGAGACTATGCAAGATGGTTAGCAATCAGTTACCTGGAAGAGATATTTTCTTTTCCAGACCATAATCTGCACAAATTGTATGGAAGTGAAGTAGGTAGACCCTTCAGTGGAAAACCAAGTCCTTAAACCAGTGAACCACATTTCCATGTATCATTACTTTTGATCAAATCGTAGTCTCAGTAGCATAAAGACTATGGTTGTAAAGGACATTATTTTTTTCTCATATCTCACCTTTAGCGACCAATCTTGACATGCCTTCAGCAAGATAGACAAATATGCTGTTCACTACATATGGCCTATATAAATCAATCGTATCTACTACTTCGTTAGAATGTTATAACCCCTTCGACTACAAAATAACCGAGTTGATGCGATGCACTCAACCTATTCGCCCAATGTTTATGAAAACCAATCAAAAAGCAAATATTAGTACATGAGAAACGTACTTTAAAGATCTTCGAAATATAATTGAATTTGTCCAGAAAACTACACGTACAATCAAAACTCACACTGAAAAGAACTATTAAGTCTATAAGATATAAACTGAAGGACGTTTCGTAAAATTAGTCCTTGAGAAAGGTAAATACAACTAAAAATATGTTGGAAATAACTTCACAGAATAACTCATCACGACCTCACTTGTCAGGTTTATTTTGTTATGGTTATAACTTACAGAGTTCTTTTTACTATTTGAAAAATTAAAGAACTGATTAAAACCAGTGAAAGAGGATCCAGTTGTTTCAATTGTTGACGCAAAGCTATCTTTATAAAAAAAACTTTCGGATTGATCTATCAGCCCCTTCTTTTTCTCCTTAATTCGGGGTATTTAGCAATCTTCCGGCTTGAATAACAATTAGATTTACCAAAACACTATCTCATTTAGACTGTAACAGCATAGTGAGTGACTTAAGAGTAGGCACAGACCAACTAACTTTTGTTTCAGTCGACTACTTTATGAATCAGACCTTAAAAACCAAAGATACGTAACATTCTTGTACCAACTGCTTGTATTAAGGATGCCTTATAATTGTAAAGGAGAAAGCGGATTAGCTCGTAGCGCCTTACTTAGTACATAGTTAAGAAAAAATGTATTCACGCAACCGAAATATTGACAAAAAGAACTCAAACCTTTACTTACTTGGTTCACTGGATCCTTGTTTAGGTGCAGAAATTTTGTTTTCTTCCATTGCATGAGGAATATATGCATCAACAAGTTGTTGTCTTAAAACAGAAAGAGCTTGACAACATAAATCCTTATAGGAGCGCCAACGGTCTATTGCCTGATCAATAACTTCTTCACTAGTGTATACACCAGCAGACCTATTAGGAAACAATTTCGAAATTCAGAACAACTTCGATTTTATCCTTTTAGTCAATCTTTCATAAGAAAAGCATCCACACGAATAACGAATAAAAACATAAAAAAGAGCAGGATTAGCAGCTTCTGTACTATTACCTACCTAAACATACTGTTAATTAATACCATACAATCTAAGTGTACCTCATTTTGAATGTAGTGTAATCAATAACTTGCATTACTTAACAGCAACAATACCGATGAATACTATACAAAATATAAGGACACCCTGAACAATTTTGATGGAGTTTATGGATAATGAACTTCGCAGACTGTATTTTAAAGTCATGGCCACAATCTTAGCTACTGAAAAATAAGAACCATCAACTAAAGGCCTGAACTGAGGTCAGCTGATAACGAAATTTACCTTGAAGTCGATCAAATTCCTACAACTCAACACTTTAGAACCCAAAACGAACCATGATCCCATTTATACTAAGCAGTCAGTAGATGGAGGTGTAGTTCAGTGATTTAGTCTTTACCACTTTGATGAAAACATGCCGGGAATCGAAAGTAAGCAATTATTACAATAAGTAAGGTTGGAATTAGGGAGAATGGAGAGGTAGGTAGTAATAAGCTGCTTCATTTGCCTTATTATTACTAAAAATTCAGGTTTCAAACTGTTTAACTGACATTTTGGCATTATATACGCTTGACACAACTATCATTAGTGAAGTAATGATACTTTTGGTGTTTTAAGGGTAACCAACAAAGGCTAATAGTTGAAAAGGAAACCTCGTTCGAATACCGTCTCCATACTGAAACCATATGGAAACAAAGGTTATAGTAAAAAAGAAAATGTGGGAGTTGCGTCACATTTCCTGAAAGGCTCACGCAAAACTGATTACATTTCAGATGGAACAATACAATCTGCCTACTCATTAGATGAAAATTCGCAGGAATCCAGTGTTTTTAGACTCTAAGTTACAATCAACTATTACGTAATTTTTCAGTCCAACAATTACAGGGAGTACATCATATCAAACCAGAGTAATGAAAACTTAATATTAGATTTGAATGAATACAACGCATTCTACGCTACAAGTACAGTTGATAATGAATATAATCAATAGTCGTCGATAAATAACCTTGAGAACAGCTGGCTACAATTTATCAGCAAATATGGACTGCTCCATTTACTAACTTAATATCATAATGTCAACTTCACTGACAGTCGGAAACCTGGGGTACCTCAGTCAAGCTCATGTTGCATTTCTTTAGAGTTAAAAGCTTAAGCAGAATATTTGTTAGGATCTTCGATTTAGCATTACAGTCGCCTGTAAACACCATACACAAATAAAAGATATTTCTTCACATGTTCTAATCATCGACCTTTTCAGATCAGTGCCAGCTGAAAGCACAGTCAGTATTACTTGATACCGATGCTTTCTAAATACTCTTTCCACAGATTTGTTTTTTGCAGTTCATACATTAAAACTGAATTTAAGTTGTAGATTGGTTTGGCGATCAGAGTTCAAGAAGCAATTCAAACTTACAGACTTCATTTTTAATAAGCTTCATAAATTCAGAGGTGCATGAGGCAGCATGAAGTTCTCAACAATTATAACAAACTCTTACGATGTAGGTATAAGCATAAAATAGTGCATATAACATTGGGAAAAACTTGTCAGAAATATAAGATGACCAAACTAATGATACCATAAAATTAGCCTTTTAAAATCCTACAATTCTCAGATTCACCTTCATAAATACAAAGATCATCGCTTTCTTTGACTTTCAACGCTTCCGTTGCTTATACTGTTATTTACATGATTTTTTATTTCTTGTTAACTGTTTACTATGCCAATGAGAAATACAAGGATTTCTGTTTATGAGAAGCGAAACTATTTTCTAAAGCATTCCTCTATTTTTTCAGCAGACCATGTCAACTGAGATCACTTTACAATGAAGCGATAAACACTCCAATCAATGAGGCTGATATAAACGATTGCAAATGCGTTAATGTCATAGATTTATTACTCTAGAGAAACAACAGTTAATATAACTGTACAACACTGTGATTTATCAAAATAAAATCTTATCCATAATGGAGTTATACTCTACCACAGTGCCCAAGTTTTATACTTATATCAATAAAACAAAAAAGGCATTGTATCACTTTATTAACACATAAAATTAGTAATAAAATGGCTACTTAATTTCGAAAGACAATCGGAATTTAACTAAAACAAATGGATGCATACTTTAGGTAATGAAGATGACGCTTCTTAAATTGCACTGACCCACATGTGTCTCTCGAAGAATCTACATGGTCCCCTTTCACTGTTTTATCACAAGAGATAGGTGAAGTCACTCCACCGATATCCGTATGGTGTGTGTCAGAGCAGTATGATGAAGACGAGGATATGCTACCACCATCCGAAGACCAAGCATCTAACAAATCCAAATGAGGATGTTCTAAGTGGATATCTTGTTCACGTTCCCAAGCTTGAATTGCAGACTGCTCTACAGGAACAGTTTGAGTAACTGGAGTCTTCCCAGACTCAGCAAAAGACGTGTTAGAAGAGTTAAATGTTAAAGCATCCATAGGACAGAATGAAAAACCTAGAATGAAGGAAAAAGCTCACAATATGACTTTCTGAAGTTAATTAAACTTATGAAGCTAAATTATTTCAACTTTTAAATAAATACTAAATACAGTAAGTATAAACGAAAAATACTACAATTTACTCGTAGATTCGAAGACGGTAATTCTCGTGTTATTCAGAAGTTCTAAGCTATCAAAGTGCCTGTTGACTTTCGAAATGAAACACTTCAATAGCATATCCTGCTTTATTAAACTTTAATGCTTGTTTTAAATTCGTATCGGGAAATAAATGTTTTCACTTGCATAGCAGCCGAAAAATACTTTCTCTCCATTAATGTGACTACCATCCTATAAAAATGATTCATTATTAATTATTGGGCATATGCAAAGAACAATTCCAGGAACTGTTGTTCATGATATAATTATACGGGCTTAAGTAGAAACCAAAATACGTGGCCATATAAGTAAACTTACACATTTACTTACATCCCTGTATAGGATAAGTTACAGATGTACTTAGTGGAAAATGAGAATACTATATATACTGTTGCAAGTGGCAGTTTTAAACTCGCCATGATTTATCAGGTCCTAAAGAGACACCAGAAATGTACTGGGTCAAACTATTTGGCCTGGCTACATTGGTATGATATGAATAAACTCTCCTCCTAAAAATATTAATGTTCCTTAAAACAATTTCAAGTCGTTACAAAAGATTAATTTTCGCAGTGCGTCGGTGGCACAGTGGTTAGCACTCTCGCCGACAATGCACATGGTCCGGGGTTCGATCCCCTGCCGACGCACACCTGATATCTATGGTCGGACTGCAAAATTTGGGCTACTAATATCACATGCTGAAAATTTCACGCTTTTACCAAAAAAATACGATGTGGAATCAAACTGTAATCAAAAAAATAATAAAAAATACGACAGTTTTGTGTAGGAATAGTTTAATGCACTGAGTTTCCAATGACCTACTTACAAAACATGCTCGTGTAGAAACAGTAGCGCCAAAATAACTTCGACTAAAGCGAGGGGCCTGAATGTTTCCAATTATTTATGATCATGATTAAAGGTTAATATAACTAGAGTATATGAGGCTATTGCGATGAATACGAACATCGGAGAGAATATGTGGGTACCTCGAATCTACTGAAATAAACCCGAATACTTAATGGTCGCATTTAACGCCAAATATCGAATATATTTTTCCAGGAGCTGAGAGTTAGCCCCTAAATTAACGCATAGATCCTATTTTCTCGTCTCAAGGTCACTACCCCACGCTGAAATGAGAGCCTCATCATAAAAAAATAAAGGTGTTTGTTGCCCTTCACACTTTTTATATTAAAATTAACGATGAGCTTCAGTCCCCTATTCAATGGAAGCACTTCTAGGAATTAGAAACCCGTTAAGTTGACAACTGCGACTGACCAACGACCTACATCATTTAAATATCCCTGATGTTCTTAAGACCGATATAAACAATGCTAAGTGACTACGAGGCACAAACGACTTCAGAAGTATGATGCCATTAATGGTGCAGTTTCACCATGTAAAACAGCTAGTGAAGGAATAGGTGCAGTATTATATGACATCTCAGGGTGGAACTCCACTTGCATTTCATTGCAAAAAAAAGATATATTTTAATGTAAAAGGCAAGTGACTAGGATATCCAAGAAAACCAGAGGTCGGTTCAAAATTCAACATCACTCCATCATAACTGTGAAGGCCTGAGCACCACCTAGTTATGATAGCCGGTGAGTGTAATCCGTGGAATAGCAAATATTTTAATTATTGAATTATTTTAAGGCGGCCTGGTTAAGTCATTGGGCTGCCGAAATTACTTTCCTCCAAAATGCTAAATTTCATCTGGATTTATCATTGTTTTAATCGTCTAGCTATATCAAATGACCTATACATAAACTTGCGTGATGATTTAACTTGCTTCCAAGTAAACGCTCTACAATTCTTCAACGAAATGAAGATAGACTTCAGATTATTACTTTACATGTGAATCCTGTGTGAAGAAAAAAGTACATTGGAACTGAATATGCTGAAAATTTTTGTACCGTATACTAGCATACTGTCTTAAGTAAAGCTTTACCATTATTATTATTCATATTTTCCATTGTGTAAATTCACCATTTCGTGCAGTCATTGTAAATTCTAAGAATTATTCAGAGACGAGCTTCACTCATTCAAACAAGCACTAGTGAAGTGATGTGGCCGTATTTTCCAAACAACTAGTACATATATCTCCCCTTGTTGTCGATGACATGCAGCACGTTAGAATGGATATCGTTAAAAATTTGTGACTAGTGATGAAAATATATGGTGAGGCTCTGAGTTTTATGATTAAAACCGAGTGTTGAAAGCTTCGCGACTGCTAGCCATGAAAATTATACGACAAGCGAATCTATATTCCTTAAAAACTTCATCATATGACGTTTCAAACTAGGTGGAATTAGCAGTAGTGTGTTTTTAGCTAACATGGGATTCGCGAGTATATGGTAGGTATAAATGTCTCAGATACTTTATTAGATAAGTGTGTTAATACAATCGGATTCTCAGCCAAAGTTCGTTTACAGTAAGAAAAGTAAACCTTCTTCCTGATATGGGAATCATTTTCTGTCGTGATCCAATACATGGATTCTGCAACAAAGTATGGTGACGCTACTGGGATTTTGTTAGAGATTAAGGAATTTCGAGTCATGAGGGGAGAAGCCGACCTCGAGCTATAACTCTTAAGATTTGCAGGGATTTCTTTTTCTGCTGAATGATAAATACTTACTGTGTATTTGTCCGGGATTCCCGTTTCACTTGCTCATAGCCATGCTCGCAAAAAACGAGGTATAAAGTATAAGTTAATTTACCACCTCTGCCTGCAGTTTGGGTATTTTTTTCCAATAGAAAAGTCGACTTCTAAATTGGTGACTCCGTATCTTTCATCATTTCCCTACTATGTATTGTTGTCTACTCAGTTATTCTCTCGTACATACAAACGGCAAAATTTTTATACATTTAGATATTTCATTTGCAAACATGGAACCTGATTGTGAAGGTCTCTTCTTGTAGAGGTGAATTCTTCAGTCTAAATTTGATTGACATGACTCTAAACTATGGTCCTGTTTAGCTACAGAACTACTTTAGATTAAGTCTGAAACCACCACTTATAGGGATATGTATTCTCGGTTGCCTTATGAGATTAACTAGGAGGTGAGGGAACTTATTATTCGCTTCCTGAATGGGCACCTATGAACAGTGCATATGTGCGAAGTGATAAAACAAATCTCAATTTTAGAAAACTGTCAAGTACAACAGTTGCTTCAGTGGGAGATTTGGGGAGATAGATACCCATCAAAGTTCCTATGCCATCTGCAGCAGCTTGTAAGTGACAGTACGGTGAGAGAGGCTAAAATGAAGCGAGGTTGTATGAAAGCCCTCCCAAAGCGTGTGCGACAGACACTGGACACCTACGATTGCAACTGTTCTCCTGGACAGCTGTAACTCGGGGCTGACTGGATGTTGGAAAGGAAATGACATATAGAAGGGTAGGTAAACTATGTGAGCATGAGCAAAACCCTATAATCTCACAGCTATTGACCCAAGCTAGATTACTGACAAGGCACTTAGCAGGAACACAGCTAACGCAGGGCAGATGAAGTAAATCGCCCGAAAGAATTTCGGTTAAAGAGTAGTACCAGGTGAACTAGATCCACAAGTTGATTTTGTTAGTACCGCTGAAGATCTGACGCACAGGCAAATAAGTGCTCACAACCATGCGCCTGACCTGGACTACACTACACGCAACAGGAAGACTATTCTCAAGCAACGGCTACTGAGAATAGGTGCCCGAATAGTCGCGTAATCTGCGTCAAAGATAAAAAATCTTACGTAGACCTTCTGGTTGATACATGAGCTGCACTCATCACCACCTACAACAGTGGTAGGCGTGAAACGATAAAAATCATCCGTCACGCTGAATGTGACCAATAGAGCTTGCAACCCCAAGCCCTGGCAGAAAAAACAGACACTTAACCTTTTTGTGTGAGTGTGATTATGATTGATTATGACAGAATGTATGTTTTCTTCGAAATGATCTGAAATAGCTGCCAGAAATTGTGGCCTGTGAATAAAAAGTAGTAATGCATTCAACAGTTGTGCCTAACCCACCCAAATTATTGAGGTGATGCAACTGGTTGCAGGAAACACGACGATGTGACATGGAAAGCGCTGGACGATGATTCAGAGCAAGAATAACATCGAGTGGTTACGGCATATCGCTGCTACAAATAAGTCTGACGGCCTGCATTCAGTGCTTGGTCATTTGATCAGCCGATACCAACAACTTACACCTAGTGAAGGGGCCTAAAAATTTGATAAGTACTCACTTTTCTGCACATCGATGTACAGTTTTCCCATGCTAAAAGTGAATGGAAATCACCTACATGAGCAAAAATAGCCAAAAGTAATTTTCTGTTTAACGTTCGACATTTCATATAATATTGCCTGTATCAGCATTTGAAAGTTAATTCATTCAGGGGTCATCGGCTGCCATTCAATGACAGTGTGGCTATACTCTCTTAAACACCTTGTGCTATTTATAATAATAATTTCTATTTCGTATAAACCGGTAAGTTTACAAGAAATCCATGCCATTGTTACAGGCACGGTCAGTAATGTTGTAAATTGGAATCCCGAATTATCATGAATTAATACTTCTTCAAAAGTTTCATTTGATCAATTATTGTACTAGCAATCAGAACAGGTTCTTATAAATGTTAAATTGTAAGCCGTTTACTAAGGTCACCATCAAAGTTGAGCGACAACCCAAACTTCGTTCCGTTTCCTGCTGATAGATATGGTCAACCAGTGAACAGCGTATATCTAGGTAAGTGCTATGCCGCCACGTGATTGAGCGGTATTTCAGGAAGAGAAGAAAATTCTGCACAGCTGCAAAGTGGTAAAAAATGCGATTATGAATAATACATTATTGGAAGTATATTTGCAAGAAAAATACAAGAAGAAGAAGCTATATAGTACTTGAAATGATAGTATACATTTGCAATGTTTAATGCTGACCATGGTGGTCTAAGAATGGAAAATATGATGTTTTCGATGGATATATATCTGTATACATAAATATATCTTTGACAAATTTATTTGACAGTTTATTGACTTACCTATTGTGGGATATATATGCAGAACAGTGTAAGTTAGTGACGGCATGAGAGCAGCACATTTACGCTTTGGAAATAGCAGCACTTGCAGTCATACTTGTCCATAATAAAGTATCTTTCACCTTTAAGTACCACTAATGCTTCTGTAATTTCGGTAACCCGCATATGATTATGCCTCCTGATGCCTTTCTTAACTGAATACTCAGCGTAAGCTGTTATGTGTTGCAGTAAATTTGAAAGATGTTCATCCACCTAAGGATTTTTAAATGAGGAACTAAATAAGTCACATCAAATTTTATGGAGTAATTAAGATTGCAGCCCTTATTCTCGATGACTTAATGGAACACCTCCATATTTCACGAAGGCTCAATACCATTTGGAAACATTTGCTTAGATGTGTCTTAAGTTGCATATGACAGCACTCCACCCTGTTGTTAGTTTTTTACCAAGAGTAACAACGTCTGTCGCACAACAGGCAACCCACATATGTCGACAACTCCATAGGTAATTGTTTACGTAGATTTTAGCTGCAGGACACTCCGGCCTGACTGCCATTCCCAGTCCGGAGAATCTAAAAAAAGCCTTAATTCAGTAACACAGTTGCCTGTAGTCACTAGAAGTGTGCACAATATCTTAAAATATCCTCTTGCACTCAGTATCATGTTACTTAAGTAAATTAAGTCATTAGAACCGTCGCTCACTTTGTTTTTGATGGCCTTTTTGATATAGGAATTACATAGTACAACAGATTATTATTAATATTGTATCCTTTAGTTCCTAGAGGAACATAGGGCTTCAGCTGCGCACCTCCATTGCCTTCGGTTTTCTGACAACTTTTTCACCCCGCTCCAGGTCTGCCCACATGCTTTCATCTCCTCCTCGCATGACCTCCTCCAAGTCACCCTTGACGACGACCAACTCGCCGCCTCCCTTTCGGGTTCCACTCGAGGGCTTGTCTAGTGATGTCACTTGATGGTTTCCTCAGCGTATGGCCAATCCATCTCCATTTCTTCCTGCCTATTTGTTTCACAATCGGTTCCTGATTGGTTCGCTCCCAGAGATCCCTGTTGCTGATCTTTTCTGGCCATCTGATCTTGAGTATTGAGCGAAGACAGCTGTTAATGAAGGTTTGAAGTTTGTTTGAGATGCTCTTTATGACTCGCCAAGTCTCTGATCCGTATAGTAGCACTGACTTCACATTGGAGTTGAAAATCCGGATCTTATTTTTGATGCTGAGTGCTGTTGACCTCCACACAGATTTGAGAGTAATGAAAGCTTGTCTTGCTTTTCCGATTCTGGCTTTGATATCCTCGTCAGTTCCGCCTGTAGTTGAGACGATGCTTCCCAGGTAGGTGAAGGAGGTTGTTTCTTTCAGGTTCTTCCCATTTATGCTGATTGTTGTCTGTTGTTGTTGCTGTTGGCTAGGAATCTTCATCACCTCTGTTTTATCTATGTTCACGTGAAGTCCTATCTTTGATGCTTCTTCTGCCAACTTGTTACTTTTCACTTGCATATCTTCCAGTTTGTGGGAAATCAGACATATATCATCGGCGAAATCCAGATCCTCCAAGTCTTTTGTGTCAGTCCATTTTATGCCTGTTCCCTCGTTGGTTGCCGTTGTCTGTCGCATTATCCAATCAATTGCAATCAGGAAGATCATTGGTGATAGTAGACAGCCTTGCCTCACTCCCGTCCTCACTTCGAAGGCTTCCGTAAGTTTCCCGTTGTGGATTACTTGGCATGCAGCATTGTCGTATAACTGTTGGATGAGATGTATAATTGTCGATGGGACCCCGTAGTAGCGAAGTAGTTTCCAAATGACCTCTCGATCGACGCTGTCGAAGGCCTTTTCAAAGTCGATGAAGTTGAGATAGAGAGGTGACTGCCATTCCAAGCTTTGTTCAATGATGATCCGTAGAGTGGCGATTTGATCAATACATGATTTGTTTCTCCTGAATCCAGCCTGTTCCGGACGAAGTTTTTCATCTAGGGCTTGTTTGATTCTCTCCAGGATGATGCGACTTAGTATCTTGCTTGGAATGGACAGAAGCATAATTCCACGCCAGTTTTTACATTGACTTAAGTCTCCTTTCTTTGGAAGTTTGAATAAGTATCTGTTCTTCCAATCCTCGGGTACTTTGCCCTCTTTCCACACCTTCTCCAGCAGTGGTGTCATCAAGTCCGCTGTTGTCTCTGGGTCTATTTTCAAAGCTTCTGCTGGGATTCCATCTGGTCCCGGTGTTTTCCCAGCTTTTAACATCTTGATTGCATTCAGGACTTCTGATTTCGTCGGGGGGTCAGTGTTCACTGGTAGTTCTGCTTCCGTTGTTGGTATTGTTGGGCGTGTTGTAGGTGGCGGACGATTTAGAAGTCTTTTGAAGTGTTCAGCCCAGTGCTTTCTCTGTTCCACCTCTTTGGTGATTGACTTTCCATTGTCGTCCTTTATTGGCTTAATCTGTGTCGAACGTTTGCCCGAAAGGTGCCTAGTTGTTTGGTAGAGTGTGGCGAGGTCTCCTTTGCCTGCAGCTTGTTCTGCTTCGTTTGCCATGGTTTCATAATATTTTCTTTTGTCTTCCCTGGCACTCTTCTTCACTCTTTTGTTCAGTGTATTGTAGCTTGCATTCAGCTCCTGTTTTTGTTGCTCGTCGGTGCACTGGATAATCTTTTGTTTCACTGTCCTTCTCTCTTCTATTAGTTTCCAAGTGTCCGTAGTGAGCCACTGTTTGTCCTGTCTCTTTTTTCTGCCTAGAATTTCTATGCAGGTTTGGCTCCACACCGTTTTCAAGTTGTTCCAGTGCTTTTCGACGCTGACCTTTTCGCTGGTGTTGATTTGTGTCTCGGCTTTGTCCTTTATGCTTGCAATGAAGATGTCCTTTGTAGCCTGGTCCTTCAGCTTTTGAGTGTTGAACTTGGCTTGTGGTCTATCTGCAGCTCCTGATTCCCTGAAAGCTTTTAATTTGATTTGGATTGTCCCTTGTACGAGATAGTGGTCTGAGCCAACGTCTGCTCCTCTTCTTGCTTTTGTGTCCAGTAGGCTGCGCCTCCACTTCCTTGAGATTGAGATGAAGTCGATTTGGTTTTTGGTTTGCCCGTCTGGTGACACCCATGTAGCCTTGTGGATATCTTTGTGCTTGTATACACTGCCACCAATCACTAGTTCGTTGAAGGCGCAGAAGTCGGCGAAGAGTTCTCCGTTTTCATTCATTTCTCCTAGAGCTTCTCTACCCATGATGAGTTCCCTTCCTGTGTTGTCTGGTCCCAGTTTGGCGTTCATGTCTCCCATTAGTATTTTCATGTCGCCAGCTGGAGTATTGTCCATTGTTGCCTGTAGTTGCCTGTAGAATTCTTCTTTCTTTTCGAGGTCTGCGTTGTTTGTGGGTGCATAACATTGTATGATTGACACTTTCCTTCCTTTGGAGTTGAATCTGGCGGTCATTATCCTGGACGAAATCGCCTCCCATTGTATCAGGGCTTTCGTTGCCGTTGGTGACATCATGATAGCCACGCCCTCGGTGTGCGTGTGGTTATCTTCTGGGTGACCGGAGTAGATCACTGACTCACCGGTTGACAATTTGGTGAGTCCACTCCCATTCCATCTGCTTTCACATATTCCCAGCACTTGTATTCCGTATCTTTTCATCTCGTTGGCGATCTGGGCAGCTTTCCCAGTCTCGTACATAGTTCGGACGTTCCATGTCCCCACACAGACTTTTTCTTTTGGTGCAAAGAGGTTCATTGTGCTGAAGTTTCTGTAGCAATTTTGTTTACAGGGTGGGGTTGCTAGCCTCACGCCTGAGAAAGAATGATTACATTAAGTTTAATTTAGAGAGAAGCGACTTTTTGGGTTGCTCCCCTCAAAATCGGAAAATAACGGACAAACAATGAGAACAACACCAACAAAGGAAACAGTTCACAGAAAAAGGGCAAAAAGCGACAACAACTATACAATACAACAACATGCAATATAGTTCAGCACAGTTAACTAAAATGATATCACCATAAACTCACTGACTTGGAGCAACTTGAACATGTAAATCCAACAATATATACAATTATAGATGTGTTTATGTTTAAAAAATTCACAAATCCAAATAGTTAGTTATATGTATTATCTGTCAATAAGATTGTATTCTTGGATTCAGTGTTCGAAAGGTAAATAATTGTGATAGTTTCCACAAACTCTTGGCATGAAATTTTACAGAAACGAGAGTTTTTATTAATAAGGAAAATGTAACGCAGTAGTCGAAAAGCGCGCGCGTTTTGTCCATAGTACAACAGAGCAGGCAGAGATTTCACTACAAATATTGCCTTGCTCTGGGGGACTGTTGTTAATTACTAACGTCACAGTCGACGAAGTATCACCCATTAGATGCTAGAAAGATAGTAAAACAGCTTCCACGTCAACCAATCGTCCCGAGCGAGTTACAATGCACGTGGCAGTATAACTTCTTTTCAGCCAATCAATATCAACCAGCTGGCATGGCTGATGACTGCAAATAACTTTTCCGATATTTTATCCTTACCCTTCTCTATCCATATTGCAAGTCTTGCCCATACCGACAGCCTCAGGGAATTTTTTACGCAAAGTGGTTATGTCTTCGGTAGCAAAACTAATTACATGGACATGCTGTTGGCTATCCATAGCATGATAAACTGACCAAGCTTCACGAATCTCACGAACGAGCATGTCCATATCACTCATTCTTATAAATAATGTAAACAGAGTAGTATTCATTACTGGGGTAGATAATTTCTCAGAAATTCTGATAGTCACCATGTCATTAGTTCCCTGAGTTCAGCGTCATCCAGGCTGATAACTTGTCCAGGGGAGGCATACCGCTCCACAAGCAGCTGTCTTCACTTCTGTATATTAGTGAGTCTTCGAAATTCTGACTCCACAGACATCCTTACACGACTAATCAAAGCATGACTGTATGTATGTGATTGACTGAACTACTTTATATTGTCCATATTCAGGTCAGATTCTAGAGGGGAATGGACACCCCTTGTACTCTGAACTGAAGTACAAGGCCTGCTTGTATTACATTACTCACTGTGATCTCCTTTCATGAGTTTTGTGACTCCTCCAGTGAATAAAGGGATAACAAAGGATAACACACAGGTACTTATGGGCCAATCGACCATATTGTTTCAATCATGAAAAAATCTATTGTCTTGTATTTTTACATGCTACAGGCTCGCTGAAAATAGTGATCAGGCAGTAAATGAAGTCGCATAAATGCATTACCTATTGAAATTGACGGATACATTCTTCACATTTATATCAAGTCCTCAGAATTTGGTATAGAACTAAGTCATTGAATTCCGCGAGTAAATCGTCAGGCACAACATTCACTTTATGTGCCATAATCGGCTGTGCTATCATTTATTTGATCAAACGACTTAAATGCCCCAAGAGAATAACGGCAGAAGCAAGTAGCCAATGACGTTTGTAGGTTTCACCACTTTAATTTCAAAGGCAATATCGAACAACAAATCACAAACATCACTGACATTTGTTTACCTCACTCGCGGGGACAAAAATAAACGTCCGCCGACAGTCTACCAATAACTCTAGTCTCAGACTTAGACAATTACCATCTCCCTTACACGGCAAATTGATATACTCCAAAACAAGAATATATTCACCAAGGCCCTTCGTCCCTAAAATTAAGAGGAGAGCGACATTTAGTAATTCTCACTTGTTATCCCACCCTGGAATGAAGGCCTCAGCCAAAATAATCTTGGCAATGTATATTTGGCCAAATCTACAATGCGACGTACATAAGTTTGCGAGATGGTGTGTGTCATGCCAGTGAGAGAAAGCAAGAAGACACAAAATAGCACCCTAAGGAACATTCTCGCGGCCGGATACTATCTCCGCCAATATCACTCTCAAATATTTTCACTAATTCACGTGCACGAATGGGTTCATCAGGCCTCCACGTGCTGCACCACTTACTAATATTACTGAGAAAACGGTAAAGAAAGCCTTCCGTCAACAGTCGAGAGCCATTTTCTCAGTGCTTGTGACAACAACGACTGAGAGGGGAGATAAATTCTAGTCAGGGCATTCCAAAACGTTTTCGGATTTCCTCGAGTCACGCAGAGTCTGCCGCACGACAGATCATGCTCAATCCAATGTGGTGATAGAACGCTTTCATTTACAGCTGAATGCCGAGCTGACATGCCACTTTTAGCGTACTCACTAGATAAGATTCCCACCGGTCGTGATGCTTGGTTTTCAAACATCAGTCAGAAGTGGTGTTCAGTGTTGGTCTGCGGAAATGGTATTCGGAACCACCCTGGGAGTATATGGAGAGTTTATTACTTCTAGGTCTGATGCGAACCAACGTGACCAGGCCACATACGTTGACAGACTTAGACCCCATCTGGCTAATTTTAGGCCAGTTCTCTCAGGGAAGGAATCGAGAGCTTTATGCATACACAAGTACTGGGATTCGTGCTCTCATGTATGGGTGAGAGGTGACTTAATGCAATCGCCCCTTAGTTCACCACACTAAAAACCATTAAATGTTACGGCAAGGCACCTGAAACGCTCAGTTATTCTAAGAGGCAACACTACATACAGTGTTAGCATTGGGACGATAAAAGCCGCTTCATCTGGACACTGGTTCCCCCAGATAGTGATAGAAATCTGCCAGAAGTAGGAGCCGACAGCTCAGTCACTAATGTGAAAGGTACTATGAGTGGCAAGTGCTTTGAATCGGCCGAACACATGACGCGTGAAAGATTTCCAGATAAACTACGATACAAACAATCGCTGAACTGAATGCAACTAAATGCACAAATTAAACCGGAATCTTTTTGAAAACACCCGTTTTTCAAAACAATGCCGAATAGGAAAGATAAGCACAAAGTGGCCTTTTCTTTTCTTCAAAGAACAGTTTTATGCATCGCGTCCTGGTTAAGTGTTTCTTTAAAGGTAGAAACCGCACTTCTTAATAAGTAAAATAACACTAAGCCCAATGAACAGGAGAAGCAGAAATAGAGATTTTACTGCACGAGCGCGTGAGTCCATTCTCCTAATAAACGAGTCAAACCCCAGTGAGCATGAATCACGTTACACTCTTCCTCTCTGTAGTTAAGTCTGTTTCGAAGTATGCTTAAAACACCAACGCAAATAACATGGCACCAGAGATTACGTAGGTAAAACCTGGTGCACGGAATTCGAGGAGTGTTAATACTTGTGCCATTAATGATGTGCCGTATTGTTCAGCCTATTGTTCTATATACTTAGACTTTTAACCACCGCTGATTCAATTAGTTCTTTTGGGAAATTCAAGTCAGCTCCTTATGCATTCATCGACAGTTGCAAGAGGTTCAGGTGTAAGCCACTAATCAATCTAGCAAGATGACGTAAACACACGTAGTCAGCAACTTACGGCGTAACAACATGAAAATTATTGCGATTCGAATAGTACATTGCTGGACTGAAATAAGCAACTACACGACTATAAGATCCATATACTTTAGTTAGCGAAGCCACGAAATATCTAAGTATCTTGTATTTTGGACATGTTTGTTGACTGGATATAATGGAACACACCTAGCCTAGTTATATATTTTTATCACAAGCAATATATTGTCGAAATGCCCTGAAAGAAGGAAAGGAATCGTACTCATATTTTTTATTTAAGCGTGAGTGCAGCCTGATAGGTAATTTGTCATGAGTCTCACGTCATACATTGTTTCAGTCTCGTCTTAAACTGACCTACGACTTAGATAATCCCTATTCTGACTTGCGAAATCGATGCTGACTTCTAATTATTAGCTATATACATATCTGTTCAATATAACTTGAGCATTTTCTTCACTGGAATAAACCAGAATTTGAGCACAGTTAATGTTGGTTTGTGGATATATGCATAGTACACCGCCGGGTGCTAACTTAAATAGTAGTGTTGGTACAGAACGTATATTCATTATAGCCTTATTATAACATAATAATACTAGCGAACTAATCCCCATTATTACAGTGCAACAAGATTCCGTATTCATGATGTACTATTTGTACAGTCACTTTCCTTACCGTGGCCATCGTCACATGAATGCATAAACAGGACTACTTTGCCGCCCTCCCCCTAGGCCTTCAGAAATTATAAAAATTATAATTGTCCAAATTATTTCATTTTTTATTTATTTTTGACCACTTCATCTTTAGTTAAGTGCTATACTTGTAAAATTAATTTATTCTAACCATTTCTACCTTTTAAATGTGTATTGATTTTCTTCGTTAATTATCAACCTATTGACATTTTGACACTGTTTAACTATTGTTGACAAACATATCGCCACTTGATTGGCAAACTGTTGTGCATTATAATAAAAATCCTATATATATTACAGTAGAGCCAGAGATGAGGATCTAATTGAAAAGTAAATATTTCTTCGCTCAGTCTTTCTGTTTTTTACATGTACTATCTTACAGCATTCTTTTTAGCCTATCTAATACCTAGCGACAAGTGGGAGACAGACTATCCAACCACTGACGCTGAAACCATCTGTGTAAATGTCAAACTCTCCTGGCGAAATTAATACATTAATATCGTCCACGGTTGGCAGATATCCTACTTAAGGATATTAAGACAGACATCGATTGTGATTAATTAGGACCATATTTTACTAATTTACGCGCTGTAAATGTAGACGGCGATTGAATGATCAGTTCATGGTTGTTTGCTCAAACCCAACTCTTCCATATTTGTTATAACTGTAGGGAATTAGATGAGAACGTTGTCGCCTTGTTCTGTCTGCGCCTGACTAATATGCCTATCTGCTTGTGGTACCTTCCGATTCAGTGAACCACGCAAATATCAAAAGACAAAGGCTGGCCTGTGGCTGTATATTGTAGTACAACAACTACGACAAAAAACTTATTTAGGAAAAACAACGCATGGTATTTATACATTTTTACAACAATACAGACAGCTAACAGCATTTAAAATAATTGATCGTAAAAATCAATAACAAAGTGCGTGGGAAACGATGATATACCATTTGTGCGAGATTAAGAGCCGTTGAAATAATTGATCAATAACAAAGTGCGTGGGATCCTATCAATATTTTTCGCAGGAGTCATCAATCCAGCAGTCATCGTCTCATCGTTCGCTGTTCAGTGGAAGATAAAAAACTATCAGAAGTATCATCGTGATTTATTGTTATGACATTTATTCTTAGACATTGTGCGTAATAACCTTATTGTTGGTTACATATTGACGAAAGAATAAAGGATTCACGAGTCGTCAATCAGTATTCTGATTTTTGCGCTAGTTAATACAAATTGTTTCTGAAAGTCTTCGAGGGACAGCGTGACGTCCAGCGTAGTAAGAGCTGGACATTGACAATTTCTGAGAGTTGGCTTGCAGGCGGGATAACATTTTATTCTTATAATATTTTGGGGAAAATTACTGTCAATAATCACGCTTATCGTAAAGTGTGCAAGTAATTGTCGTAATACGAGCGTACGCCAGACCACACAGCTTTTCTTCTCTCCGTGCTCACAGTACCAATTGTGTGGAATTGGCGAACACGTCGTTACAACGTTGTTACTTGCAAGAATTGTGTTGCAATTAAACCACCGGCGGAACTGATGGGGAGGCCAAAGCGGGTATCAGAAATGCAAGGTAAGCCTTCATCACACTCAAGTCACTGTGGAGATCAACAGCACTTAGCACGAAAAATAAGATCTGGATGTGAAGTCAGTGCTACTCTACAGATCAGACACTTGGCGCTCCGCGAAGACAAACTACACTCTTTCATCAGTAGCCGTCTTCGCTCAATAATCTAGATGTGTTGTATAGACAAGATCAGCAACCGGGATCTCTGAAAGCCGACGAAAGAACCAGGGGCCAATTGTGCAACAATTATGCAGGATGAAATGAAGATGCATTGGCTATACATTGAGGAAACCACCAAGTGCCTTCACAGGCCAGGCCATCACCTGAGTGGAACCCGACAGAATGGGAATCGGTGAGTTGATCGTGAGTGCGAGATTGATTTAGAGGAAGTCGTGTGAAGGGCAAACGGAAGCATGTGGGCATAAGTGGAGCCAATTGAAAACATTGGCAGAGAACCGAGAGCAATGGGGACTTGCGCTTTAAGCCTCATGTTCCTGTAGGAACTAAAGGAAACAATAGTAATAACATACCGTTCCAAGCCCTTTTCCCTTGGAAATGCTAAAATCCTTGCGAACGAAATCACTTCCGAGGGATATTTTTCTTATCAGACTAAGGAACAGTGAGATGATATTTCGTCAAACAGGAGTTCCATTTTTCAAACCAAACATAATTTCCTCTGGGCCTCACATTCCTGATGGATAAGTAGTGACAGAGGCTAAGTCATGGTATATTTATTCACGCAAGATACCGAAGTGTATTCCTTGTCTATCGTTATTACTTATTTCATATTGAGTGAAGATAGCTCTTTATGAATGATATTTGTCTCGCATCACCTGATGTCAGAAAGTCATCGTTCTTCATAAAAGACACACACTGCGAAAACTTCTTGAAACCCCATGTCAAGGAACCTAATTCTAAGTTCCTATTGATACGAAGACGCTCCAAACCGATAATTACTACGACTGATTCTGGACTTTAACTCCAAAACACCAGTGGTTGTTAGAAGGAAGTTGTACTTAAAATCGAGGTTAGTATATAGTCTGTAAACAAATGTTTTATACAAAATATGAAGTACTTTTATTCGATTTCTTTCGTTTTCTTCGAACCTGTAAACGACTGAACCATTCGGGTCTTCGAGTTGCCCACCAATGGCGACCAAGGCTAGTGAACCAACGTTCACTTCTATTGACACCCCAATATAACCTTCGATATTAGGAATGGAACATAAATAAGAGGACGGAAAGGCGCCGAGTGAGCGGAAATAAACTGAAGTATTCACCTATATAACTGAGATTGATTTCAGAACACCAAGATGGTTATTTTCATCACTTATTTTATTATCGCCAGCGATAATTACACAAGGTCTCTCTCTTTGTGAAGTACTGGATTTTGCAGAAAGAACCATGAGAAAAATACTTATGGGCACTGCATTTAGGGAACTGATATTTATTCGAATAGTTCCACTCCTTTTGTAAGTGTTAGTATTCAACCTCACATGAGTTTCAATATCTTCAGATTCAAATTTCTCCTCTTGACCGAATACTTATCATCTGTCTTTATTTCGGTTGTTTTATTGATAATGCTCTACTAAAAATTATGTGATACTAGAATTTCAGAAGCAGAGTGCCTTTTAACTTTTCGAAAAACCATGATTACCTGAAATGACGTTTAACATAGCAGTAGCCACCTGACTTGTGACTCACTGCTAGGAAAGTTCAGTGCTTGATTTAATTTCTTCAAACAGCATTGTGATCGCACTAAGCGTAAATATTCTCCTCGATTTTCGTGTTTTAGTCTAAGACTGATCATAGTAGAAGCTGTTTGCAAAGGATCCAGTAATTGATGTATATTCGAGTTCATGAAAAGTTTTGTAATACGTGATTAGCTATCGAAATGCATTCCTTAAAAAAACAGGGAGAATCATATGATTCCAAGCATTTAGAGAGATCACTCCCCTGGAATGGTTGAATGGTTTTACTGCCCTGTGATCACATGCCCAAATTTTGTTTAAAACATTCACCGTTCACGGTCAGGTTGTTGTGTGCATACTTTTGAAGCAACGAGATAGGGTGGAGGTCAGTGTGATTTTTTCGTATTTGCGATCCCAGTTAGGCTAGTATTCCGTTGAAACTTTTTCTACATATATGGGTTTCTCGGCTTTAAGCAAGAGCTTACCCTTCTGGAGTGTTTAGTCCTTCGGAAACATCTGTTATAACCTGTAAATTAATGTTTACTCAGATCAGAGTGCACGGGTGCATGTCGATATGCACCTAGCTCGATTTATCAGGTGACCACAATCTGTTGGAAATTTGTTAAATAAGTCCAAGTATTTCACTCGTCTTTGTACCATTCAGAGAATCCCAGCGAGCATTTCCTTTTGCCACACTGCAGAAAGTGAGACATTTGAATGCAGTCTGCTTCAAAGTTCTGCAGTGCGCTCCAAGTCTATGCTCTTTGGGAAGTTGTATCAATCTGTTTCTCTCTCTTTCACTGACAGCAGAGTGATTATAATTCTGCTTGCCTGGACCTACGACTCGGAAATTTTTCTGTTCAGTATATTACCTGGCATAATGCGCTAATTCCGTCGTCCTTAGACGCAGCCTATTTTTCCCATAGTTTGATCTATTTTGACATGACTTGTTTTATGGTGTCTAACAAGTCAACCTTTGTACCATTTAGAATTAAACATACTGATGTGTTTCAAAAGATCATTGTTATTGTGAGAGCAATTTTACTTCCTATATGGTTAGGTTGGAAAATTATTTGAGTGGAGAGACGAAAACATGTCACCAGGTTATGAAGCCTCTGACTTTTGGTTTGTCCCGCATACGTGTAGTTTCTTTGGCTGGTGGACGTTGTCTGCCGAGAATGAAACATTGGGAGCTGGTGGTGACACGACTGAAAATCGCTTTGACCCCTTATGGTCTTCCATAATCACTAACTCCTCATTATTCTCTTTCCTGCATATTTTCTTGAGTTTAATCTTAATTTCGTATTTTCCAGTATGTTTATACATTCATTCTGTTCAGGCATTTTACTGCTCTACATTTGTTTGTCACAGTTATCTAGTTTTTTAGCGTTATTGTTCTTTCTGTTTTGCTTCAATGCAACACATCTCAAACGAATATTTATGTCCTCAATTTTCATATTTTGTCGTATTCATTCGAATTATTATTATTATTATGGACTGTTTAGATCTGACTGTTGTGGTTTAGATGTTCGACATTCAGTTGTTTATTTTGTTACTAGTTTGAATCTTACTACACCTGTTTTGTTAACTTGGGAAAGTTGGGTATCACCAGCTTTCACAAAAGGTGGACTCATTACAAAGTGAATGCATGTGGATAATTGCCAAATAACTACTACTGTTACAATAACAGCAACATTATTTGGGTAATATTCAGTACAGTTGCAAGATTATATGGATTGTACTTAACTGATTAGTATGGGCTAGTTAACTGTGGAAAATCTTAGAAACTGTGGCTGAATTTAGTTTTCACTTGTTTCGTATACGGCGTAGGTATTTTTCATCCTCCAGCTTAGTAATATAACGAAATTATTCTTCCTAACATTCTTATGGGTAGTACAAAGCGAAACATTTTAGAAAGCAATCTAGGTGTGTGATGCTTAAATTCACGACCACAGTCATGTTTGATGTATCCACTTAAACGATTTCACTGTAAAATAGTTTTCGAAAGTTGCATGAAATAGGGACTTGTTATTTATTTTTTTAGCCACAACTTTTTTTTTTACTGTCCTGGCTTCAATAAACCAGCAGCATGATGTTAATATGAGAGATCAGTACTTTTAAAATGTTGGGACTGAGGTAGGTAGTTTTTCAAAGAGAATGTCTTGCAAACTCAATGCTTTGAATTCAATCCACTTGGAAGCGAAAAAAATTAGCAGTTGTTCTCTCGTGCCCGTTAATGGCAAAAGTATATTATCTTGTTTTAGAATTTATCTAAATTATTAATGTTTTCTCAAATCACTGACTATATATATATATATATATATATATTCAAGTATTGGTTTTAATAGAGATTTTGTTTGATTGGATGGAGGATTTCATCATGAGCTGACATCAGTAAGAGAACCACTGGAAAACCTGCAGGGAGTACTGGACAGCTGATTCGTCCCACCGATTTGGGACTCCTCAGGAGTACGTATCCACCACGAGGGTTCGAACCCAGGACCTTCTGGTTACCAGACGAGCTCGTAGACCATTGAGCCACTGGCACCGGATCCAATGGCCATTGCATGAATTCAAACTTCTGCCAATTCACGACATAGCGCGACCATTTCGCTGTCTTCTTCGATCAGTTAGAGCCTCATCTTCAACACATCTCTAACTGATATCAGCTCATGATGAAATCCTTCATCCAATCAAACAAAATCCCCACAAAACCAATACTTGAGAACTAGTCTGAAGCTCACTAGCGACAAGCTCTATTTAGGCAGTGATGTGATGTTCTAGTGGGAAGCCGCGACCAGTAGGGCACAGCAGGTTGAAGGTGAGGCACTAATTCATCGAAGAAGACACAGCGAAATAGTCGCGCTATGTCGTTAGTTGGCAGAAGTTTGAATTCATGCACTGGCCATTGGATCGGGTCCCAGTGTTTTAATGGTCTACAAGCTCGCCTTGTAACCAGAAGGTCGTGGGTTTGAACCCTCGTGGTGGATACGTACTCCTGAGGAGTCCCAAATCGGTGGGACGAATCAGCTGTCCAGTACTCCCTGCGGGTTTTCCAGTGGTTCTCTTACTGATGTCAGCTCATGATGAAATCCTCCATCCAATCAAACAAAATCTCTACAAAACCAATACTTGAATATATATATATATATATATATATATATATATACATATGTCATTTAATTATTTTTTTCATGTTCCTATTGACATTAAATATATATTCTAAGTGATAGTCATAAATAACTGACTGTTGTATGCTAAAATTAATGGATTTGTAAGTGTAGTACCTGAAGAAAGATAAATTGGAAACAGCTGCTCACTATGATTATTTTTCTTCTGAATTTAAAATATTTAGTTCTTTTGTATGCAAACCAATAAAAAATCGTAATTTATTTGGGTATGATGAAGACCAATAAACAAAAAAGGGTATATATATATATATATCTGTTTCAAAACAGCGTTTACTACGGAAGGTTTATTTTAGTGACATGACTTGTTTTATGGTGTCTAACAAGTCAACCTTTGTACCATTTAGAATTAAACATACTGATGTGTTTCAAAAGATCATTGTTATTGTGAGAGCAATTTTACTTCCTATATGGTTAGGTTGGAAAATTATTTGAGTGGAGAGACGAAAACATGTCACCAGGTTATGAAGCCTCTGACTTTTGGTTTGTCCCGCATACGTGTAGTTTCTTTGGCTGGTGGACGTTGTCTGCCGAGAATCAAACATTGGGAGCTGGTGGTGACACGACTGAAAATCGCTTTGACCCCTTATGGTCTTCCATAATCACTAACTCCTCATTATTCTCTTTCCTGCATATTTTCTTGAGTTTAATCTTAATTTCGTATTTTCCAGTATGTTTATACATTCATTCTGTTCAGGCATTTTACTGCTCTACATTTGTTTGTCACAGTTATCTAGTTTTTTAGCGTTATTGTTCTTTCTGTTTTGCTTCAATGCAACACATCTCAAACGAATATTTATGTCCTCAATTTTCATATTTTGTCGTATTCATTCGAATTATTATTATTATTATGGACTGTTTAGATCTGACTGTTGTGGTTTAGATGTTCGACATTCAGTTGTTTATTTTGTTACTAGTTTGAATCTTACTACACCTGTTTTGTTAACTTGGGAAAGTTGGGTATCACCAGCTTTCACAAAAGGTGGACTCATTACAAAGTGAATGCATGTGGATAATTGCCAAATAACTACTACTGTTACAATAACAGCAACATTATTTGGGTAATATTCAGTACAGTTGCAAGATTATATGGATTGTACTTAACTGATTAGTATGGGCTAGTTAACTGTGGAAAATCTTAGAAACTGTGGCTGAATTTAGTTTTCACTTGTTTCGTATACGGCGTAGGTATTTTTCATCCTCCAGCTTAGTAATATAACGAAATTATTCTTCCTAACATTCTTATGGGTAGTACAAAGCGAAACATTTTAGAAAGCAATCTAGGTGTGTGATGCTTAAATTCACGACCACAGTCATGTTTGATGTATCCACTTAAACGATTTCACTGTAAAATAGTTTTCGAAAGTTGCATGAAATAGGGACTTGTTATTTATTTTTTTAGCCACAACTTTTTTTTTTACTGTCCTGGCTTCAATAAACCAGCAGCATGATGTTAATATGAGAGATCAGTACTTTTAAAATGTTGGGACTGAGGTAGGTAGTTTTTCAAAGAGAATGTCTTGCAAACTCAATGCTTTGAATTCAATCCACTTGGAAGCGAAAAAAATTAGCAGTTGTTCTCTCGTGCCCGTTAATGGCAAAAGTATATTATCTTGTTTTAGAATTTATCTAAATTATTAATGTTTTCTCAAATCACTGACTATATATATATATATATATATATATATATTCAAGTATTGGTTTTAATAGAGATTTTGTTTGATTGGATGGAGGATTTCATCATGAGCTGACATCAGTAAGAGAACCACTGGAAAACCTGCAGGGAGTACTGGACAGCTGATTCGTCCCACCGATTTGGGACTCCTCAGGAGTACGTATCCACCACGAGGGTTCGAACCCAGGACCTTCTGGTTACCAGACGAGCTCGTAGACCATTGAGCCACTGGCACCGGATCCAATGGCCATTGCATGAATTCAAACTTCTGCCAATTCACGACATAGCGCGACCATTTCGCTGTCTTCTTCGATCAGTTAGAGCCTCATCTTCAACACATCTCTAACTGATATCAGCTCATGATGAAATCCTTCATCCAATCAAACAAAATCCCCACAAAACCAATACTTGAGAACTAGTCTGAAGCTCACTAGCGACAAGCTCTATTTAGGCAGTGATGTGATGTTCTAGTGGGAAGCCGCGACCAGTAGGGCACAGCAGGTTGAAGGTGAGGCACTAATTCATCGAAGAAGACACAGCGAAATAGTCGCGCTATGTCGTTAGTTGGCAGAAGTTTGAATTCATGCACTGGCCATTGGATCGGGTCCCAGTGTTTTAATGGTCTACAAGCTCGCCTTGTAACCAGAAGGTCGTGGGTTTGAACCCTCGTGGTGGATACGTACTCCTGAGGAGTCCCAAATCGGTGGGACGAATCAGCTGTCCAGTACTCCCTGCGGGTTTTCCAGTGGTTCTCTTACTGATGTCAGCTCATGATGAAATCCTCCATCCAATCAAACAAAATCTCTACAAAACCAATACTTGAATATATATATATATATATACATATGTCATTTAATTATTTTTTTCATGTTCCTATTGACATTAAATATATATTCTAAGTGATAGTCATAAATAACTGACTGTTGTATGCTAAAATTAATGGATTTGTAAGTGTAGTACCTGAAGAAAGATAAATTGGAAACAGCTGCTCACTATGATTATTTTTCTTCTGAATTTAAAATATTTAGTTCTTTTGTATGCAAACCAATAAAAAATCGTAATTTATTTGGGTATGATGAAGACCAATAAACAAAAAAGGGTATATATATATATATATATCTGTTTCAAAACAGCGTTTACTACGGAAGGTTTATTTTAGTGACATGACTTGTTTTATGGTGTCTAACAAGTCAACCTTTGTACCATTTAGAATTAAACATACTGATGTGTTTCAAAAGATCATTGTTATTGTGAGAGCAATTTTACTTCCTATATGGTTAGGTTGGAAAATTATTTGAGTGGAGAGACGAAAACATGTCACCAGGTTATGAAGCCTCTGACTTTTGGTTTGTCCCGCATACGTGTAGTTTCTTTGGCTGGTGGACGTTGTCTGCCGAGAATGAAACATTGGGAGCTGGTGGTGACACGACTGAAAATCGCTTTGACCCCTTATGGTCTTCCATAATCACTAACTCCTCATTATTCTCTTTCCTGCATATTTTCTTGAGTTTAATCTTAATTTCGTATTTTCCAGTATGTTTATACATTCATTCTGTTCAGGCATTTTACTGCTCTACATTTGTTTGTCACAGTTATCTAGTTTTTTAGCGTTATTGTTCTTTCTGTTTTGCTTCAATGCAACACATCTCAAACGAATATTTATGTCCTCAATTTTCATATTTTGTCGTATTCATTCGAATTATTATTATTATTATGGACTGTTTAGATCTGACTGTTGTGGTTTAGATGTTCGACATTCAGTTGTTTATTTTGTTACTAGTTTGAATCTTACTACACCTGTTTTGTTAACTTGGGAAAGTTGGGTATCACCAGCTTTCACAAAAGGTGGACTCATTACAAAGTGAATGCATGTGGATAATTGCCAAATAACTACTACTGTTACAATAACAGCAACATTATTTGGGTAATATTCAGTACAGTTGCAAGATTATATGGATTGTACTTAACTGATTAGTATGGGCTAGTTAACTGTGGAAAATCTTAGAAACTGTGGCTGAATTTAGTTTTCACTTGTTTCGTATACGGCGTAGGTATTTTTCATCCTCCAGCTTAGTAATATAACGAAATTATTCTTCCTAACATTCTTATGGGTAGTACAAAGCGAAACATTTTAGAAAGCAATCTAGGTGTGTGATGCTTAAATTCACGACCACAGTCATGTTTGATGTATCCACTTAAACGATTTCACTGTAAAATAGTTTTCGAAAGTTGCATGAAATAGGGACTTGTTATTTATTTTTTTAGCCACAACTTTTTTTTTTACTGTCCTGGCTTCAATAAACCAGCAGCATGATGTTAATATGAGAGATCAGTACTTTTAAAATGTTGGGACTGAGGTAGGTAGTTTTTCAAAGAGAATGTCTTGCAAACTCAATGCTTTGAATTCAATCCACTTGGAAGCGAAAAAAATTAGCAGTTGTTCTCTCGTGCCCGTTAATGGCAAAAGTATATTATCTTGTTTTAGAATTTATCTAAATTATTAATGTTTTCTCAAATCACTGACTATATATATATATATATATATATATATTCAAGTATTGGTTTTAATAGAGATTTTGTTTGATTGGATGGAGGATTTCATCATGAGCTGACATCAGTAAGAGAACCACTGGAAAACCTGCAGGGAGTACTGGACAGCTGATTCGTCCCACCGATTTGGGACTCCTCAGGAGTACGTATCCACCACGAGGGTTCGAACCCAGGACCTTCTGGTTACCAGACGAGCTCGTAGACCATTGAGCCACTGGCACCGGATCCAATGGCCATTGCATGAATTCAAACTTCTGCCAATTCACGACATAGCGCGACCATTTCGCTGTCTTCTTCGATCAGTTAGAGCCTCATCTTCAACACATCTCTAACTGATATCAGCTCATGATGAAATCCTTCATCCAATCAAACAAAATCCCCACAAAACCAATACTTGAGAACTAGTCTGAAGCTCACTAGCGACAAGCTCTATTTAGGCAGTGATGTGATGTTCTAGTGGGAAGCCGCGACCAGTAGGGCACAGCAGGTTGAAGGTGAGGCACTAATTCATCGAAGAAGACACAGCGAAATAGTCGCGCTATGTCGTTAGTTGGCAGAAGTTTGAATTCATGCACTGGCCATTGGATCGGGTCCCAGTGTTTTAATGGTCTACAAGCTCGCCTTGTAACCAGAAGGTCGTGGGTTTGAACCCTCGTGGTGGATACGTACTCCTGAGGAGTCCCAAATCGGTGGGACGAATCAGCTGTCCAGTACTCCCTGCGGGTTTTCCAGTGGTTCTCTTACTGATGTCAGCTCATGATGAAATCCTCCATCCAATCAAACAAAATCTCTACAAAACCAATACTTGAATATATATATATATATATATATATATATATATATATATATATATATATATATATATATATATATATATATATATATATATATATATATATATATACATATGTCATTTAATTATTTTTTTCATGTTCCTATTGACATTAAATATATATTCTAAGTGATAGTCATAAATAACTGACTGTTGTATGCTAAAATTAATGGATTTGTAAGTGTAGTACCTGAAGAAAGATAAATTGGAAACAGCTGCTCACTATGATTATTTTTCTTCTGAATTTAAAATATTTAGTTCTTTTGTATGCAAACCAATAAAAAATCGTAATTTATTTGGGTATGATGAAGACCAATAAACAAAAAAGGGTATATATATATATATATATATATCTGTTTCAAAACAGCGTTTACTACGGAAGGTTTATTTTAGTGACATGACTTGTTTTATGGTGTCTAACAAGTCAACCTTTGTACCATTTAGAATTAAACATACTGATGTGTTTCAAAAGATCATTGTTATTGTGAGAGCAATTTTACTTCCTATATGGTTAGGTTGGAAAATTATTTGAGTGGAGAGACGAAAACATGTCACCAGGTTATGAAGCCTCTGACTTTTGGTTTGTCCCGCATACGTGTAGTTTCTTTGGCTGGTGGACGTTGTCTGCCGAGAATCAAACATTGGGAGCTGGTGGTGACACGACTGAAAATCGCTTTGACCCCTTATGGTCTTCCATAATCACTAACTCCTCATTATTCTCTTTCCTGCATATTTTCTTGAGTTTAATCTTAATTTCGTATTTTCCAGTATGTTTATACATTCATTCTGTTCAGGCATTTTACTGCTCTACATTTGTTTGTCACAGTTATCTAGTTTTTTAGCGTTATTGTTCTTTCTGTTTTGCTTCAATGCAACACATCTCAAACGAATATTTATGTCCTCAATTTTCATATTTTGTCGTATTCATTCGAATTATTATTATTATTATGGACTGTTTAGATCTGACTGTTGTGGTTTAGATGTTCGACATTCAGTTGTTTATTTTGTTACTAGTTTGAATCTTACTACACCTGTTTTGTTAACTTGGGAAAGTTGGGTATCACCAGCTTTCACAAAAGGTGGACTCATTACAAAGTGAATGCATGTGGATAATTGCCAAATAACTACTACTGTTACAATAACAGCAACATTATTTGGGTAATATTCAGTACAGTTGCAAGATTATATGGATTGTACTTAACTGATTAGTATGGGCTAGTTAACTGTGGAAAATCTTAGAAACTGTGGCTGAATTTAGTTTTCACTTGTTTCGTATACGGCGTAGGTATTTTTCATCCTCCAGCTTAGTAATATAACGAAATTATTCTTCCTAACATTCTTATGGGTAGTACAAAGCGAAACATTTTAGAAAGCAATCTAGGTGTGTGATGCTTAAATTCACGACCACAGTCATGTTTGATGTATCCACTTAAACGATTTCACTGTAAAATAGTTTTCGAAAGTTGCATGAAATAGGGACTTGTTATTTATTTTTTTAGCCACAACTTTTTTTTTTACTGTCCTGGCTTCAATAAACCAGCAGCATGATGTTAATATGAGAGATCAGTACTTTTAAAATGTTGGGACTGAGGTAGGTAGTTTTTCAAAGAGAATGTCTTGCAAACTCAATGCTTTGAATTCAATCCACTTGGAAGCGAAAAAAATTAGCAGTTGTTCTCTCGTGCCCGTTAATGGCAAAAGTATATTATCTTGTTTTAGAATTTATCTAAATTATTAATGTTTTCTCAAATCACTGACTATATATATATATATATATATATATTCAAGTATTGGTTTTAATAGAGATTTTGTTTGATTGGATGGAGGATTTCATCATGAGCTGACATCAGTAAGAGAACCACTGGAAAACCTGCAGGGAGTACTGGACAGCTGATTCGTCCCACCGATTTGGGACTCCTCAGGAGTACGTATCCACCACGAGGGTTCGAACCCAGGACCTTCTGGTTACCAGACGAGCTCGTAGACCATTGAGCCACTGGCACCGGATCCAATGGCCATTGCATGAATTCAAACTTCTGCCAATTCACGACATAGCGAGACCATTTCGCTGTCTTCTTCGATCAGTTAGAGCCTCATCTTCAACACATCTCTAACTGATATCAGCTCATGATGAAATCCTTCATCCAATCAAACAAAATCCCCACAAAACCAATACTTGAGAACTAGTCTGAAGCTCACTAGCGACAAGCTCTATTTAGGCAGTGATGTGATGTTCTAGTGGGAAGCCGCGACCAGTAGGGCACAGCAGGTTGAAGGTGAGGCACTAATTCATCGAAGAAGACACAGCGAAATAGTCGCGCTATGTCGTTAGTTGGCAGAAGTTTGAATTCATGCACTGGCCATTGGATCGGGTCCCAGTGTTTTAATGGTCTACAAGCTCGCCTTGTAACCAGAAGGTCGTGGGTTTGAACCCTCGTGGTGGATACGTACTCCTGAGGAGTCCCAAATCGGTGGGACGAATCAGCTGTCCAGTACTCCCTGCGGGTTTTCCAGTGGTTCTCTTACTGATGTCAGCTCATGATGAAATCCTCCATCCAATCAAACAAAATCTCTACAAAACCAATACTTGAATATATATATATATATATATATATATATATATATATATATATATATATATATACATATGTCATTTAATTATTTTTTTCATGTTCCTATTGACATTAAATATATATTCTAAGTGATAGTCATAAATAACTGACTGTTGTATGCTAAAATTAATGGATTTGTAAGTGTAGTACCTGAAGAAAGATAAATTGGAAACAGCTGCTCACTATGATTATTTTTCTTCTGAATTTAAAATATTTAGTTCTTTTGTATGCAAACCAATAAAAAATCGTAATTTATTTGGGTATGATGAAGACCAATAAACAAAAAAGGGTATATATATATATATATATATATATATATATATATATATATATATATCTGTTTCAAAACAGCGTTTACTACGGAAGGTTTATTTTAGTGACAGTGTTCGTTAATACATAAAGTTGACGTTAACTGAGTAACCACTGTGTCATCCTCAAGCTCTAGGATACACCTCTAACTGGTCTTACAGATAGACGTATTAACGTCCACTTAATGCCGTCCTTCTCCAATATGTTCCACAGCGGAAGAGCTTGATCTATATGACAGTTTAGTCAGCTTCTAGAGCCATATAGAAATATACTTTGAAGTGCTTACTTTCAGAGATCTGAGTATTCACTACACTTTTACTTAAAGTAGTGAATATACTGGGACAGTAATCACTTGAAAATGCGAAGCATTTATTTACACGTAAGTTACCTTGTCTCCATATTTTCATTCTATGAATCCCTAAATCAAATCCCGCTTCACTCACTTCAATCAGAGGAATGAGTTGCATCACTAGCCTACTCACAATAAGTGTAACTCATATCCTGATAAGTGAATAGTCTATTCCCACTGGGTCCTCAGCAGTGACGGTATCGGTGAAGGGTCACCAGTAAACAAGGCTCACAACCGTTTTTCAAAGGTTAAATGTGCACTCTAGTCAAAAGTATTAGCTTCGGATGTTAAAATATAGTAAAATTAGAAGGTGACTCAATGTAATCCATTAGTTTCTAGATGTTTTGTTTTTATGACGACAAACGAACATCAGCCTTGTGAATCCGTATCTATTTTCTACAGTACAGTACAAATCACCTGACAGTTGTCCCACCAATTTTGTTAAAACTCCTGTCGTGGTAAAAATATAAAAAAATCTACCTCTCTTATCCTTTCTTAAAGGTCACTTCCAACTGGGAATGCTAAGTTGAAGTTTTGAGGATAAATTTACTCGGTGGAAATATCACTTCTCTTACCATGATGATTTCTTCAGAAGATAATGTAAATTAATTTGTTTAACACATAAGCCAACTTCGACATGTCTAATTTATATCTTGGTGTGGTTCCTGTATGCCTCTTCGTTTTATCGTTTATCCTACCTCCTGCAATCACTTCAGTAGGAGATCGGTCATATGTATTTCATAAATGCAGTAAGAATTGTTTAAACGAAATTTGTGAATCTTCTCTGCTGTCAAATAAACAAAACTATTGGGATGAATATTTCAACTCTTCACAGTCTGTCGTTTTTGAACACACTATTCTCTGGGATTGTAAATCAGAGTGTAAATATCGTTGTATGTGGAACACTGTTTCCGCATTCGAAAAAGATGGTTTACCTGTTCCACAATTCAATGGAAAGGTGAGTTAACTGTTTCGTTTTTTGTATATTTAATAACGTTTTATTAGTGGCCATTTGTACGACTATGGGGTATACAAGAACCTGCCTCTGCCGTCTTTTCTTTCGTAAACCTTATATTTATCTGCTTCATGTTTTGTCGATTTTACAAATGTGTTCCATTCAATGCTCCTATGTATAAAACATGGGTTGTACAAACTCTAGTAAGTTCCATAACTTTAATACAATTCTCACTGCAGTTTTCTGTAAACGCATGGATATGGTCTATAGTGTTTCATACAAGGGATACATCATTCACTGAGGTAAGCTAAATTCTTACTAAAACACTCTACTGTTCTGCAGAAAATGGATTATTTTAGTGCATTGGCATTTGTGATCGCCTCATTTATGGCAGTACATCAGAGGATTTTTAATCCTAATCGACTAGTGACAGTGCTGTTTTCTTCCGGTCTACTTGCATTCTTTGCAAATCATGTAAATTACATGACCTATGTTAGTTTTGACTATGGTTACAATATGACAGTTAATATTTCATTCGGTAAGTTTCTTATGAATAGAATACATTTTACAATTAAATGTTCCTTAGTTTAACAGTACACAACGCCATACGAAGAGTATGTGGGAGTATACAAATATAAGCTGAAGAAAATCCGGCAGTTTCATTCTTGTCGTTATTGAAACATAGGCCTGGTACAATATGGACACCAAAGGATGCACCACATACAATCTCATAGTTTGTGCGATGACTCAGATGCTACCCGGACTCCAAAAGTGAAGTTTATTATTTATTATTATTATTGCTCCCTTGGGTTCCTAGTGGAACATAGGGCTTCAACTGCACGTCTCCATTTTCTTCTGTCTTCTGCTATACTTTTCGCCTGCATCCATGTTAATCCATCTTCTTTCAAATCCTCTTCACACGATCTCCTCCATGTCACCCTTGGGCGTCCCACACGCCGCTTCCCTTTCGGGTTCCACTCGAGGGCTTGGCGCGCGATGTCACCCAGCGGTCTCCTCAGTGAGTGTCCGATCCATCTCCACTTTCTCCTGCATATTTGTTGGGCGATTGGTTCTTGCTTTGTCTGTCCCCATAATTCCTTGTTGGTGATTCTTTCTCTGACGAAATCTCAGCACGAATACAAGGGGCTCGTTTCGCATTTGCTAGTTTACGCTGACTCTGGCGTAGACGAGATGTTCGACTATCGACCAAAGGGCGGGTGTACTGCTCATCAGTCCCCTCCGTCCTCCTGTATGGTTGTGAGACCTGGCCACTCAGAGTGGAAGACATGAAAAGACTAGCTGTCTTTGATCATAGGTGCCTGCGTTCTATTTCCCGTGTAAAGTGGCATAATAAGGTGAGCAACATGGAGGTTAGGCGTAGAGTTCTAGGTAAACAGGGGAAATCAATCGACGAAGTCGTGAAGCTACATCGACTGAGATGGTTAGGACATGTGTTACGTATGCCAAGCCATCGCCTCCCTCGACGAGCAATGTTAGCGGATATAGGGTCAGACTGGAAAAAAGCTAGCGGTGGTCAAACAAAACCTTGGCATCAGTCAATGAAATCCACAACAGTTGGTCTAAGCCACGTAGGAAGGTGTAGACTTCCAGGCTGGGGTCCTCGGGACGGTAAAAATCTATGGTTGGAAACAATTGGTGACATGGCTCAAAACCGTTCTCAGCGGCGCAGATGCATCCACTCCCTGTGACTTATGATCTTCAATGAAACTGTTTTGTATTTCTTTATTACTCCTTTGTCTCACACCTCTGCTCACTGTTTCTGTTATGCTTTTCTTGTACTTTCTTCTCTTGCTTCGCGTGCTACACGGAATGTGGCGACTTGAACTTCCGCACATTTGTGCAAAGTTCTATGTCGAAAACAGACAGACAGACAGATTCTTTCCAGCCATCTAATCTTCAGTATTGAGCGAAGACAGTTGTTAATAAAGGTCTGCAGCCTTTTGGAAATATTCTTTGTGACCCGCCAAGTTTCTGATCCGTATAGAAGAACTGACTTTACGTTTGTATTGAAAATCCGAATTTTGTTGGTGATGCTGAGTGACGAAGATTTCCAGATTGATTTCAGGCTGATGAATGTGTTTCTCGCCTTCCCGATTCTCGCTCGATTTGACATCCTCGTCCGCTCCTCCTGTAGTTGAGACAATGCTCCCTAGATAAGTGAATGAAGTAACCTCTTTCAAATCCCTCCCGTTGATGGTGATTGACGTTGGATGTTGTTGCTGTTGTTGGTTGGTTATTTTCATAACCTCCGTCTTGTCTATGTTTACCTGGAGTCCTGTCTTTGCTGCTTCTTCGACCAGTTTGTCGGTTTTCGCTTGTAAGTCTTCGATTGTGTGTGACATCAAACATAAGTCATCCGCGAAATCCAGGTCTTCTAGGTTCTTCACGTCGGTCCAGGATATTCCTGTCTTCTCGTTTCCCACTGTCTGACGCATAATCCAGTCCACCACAATTAGGAATATCATTGGTGATAGTAAGCACCCTTGTCTGACTCCTGTGTTTACTCCAAACGCCTCGCTGAGTCTTCCGTTGTGGATCACTTGACATGTGCCGTTGTCGTACAGCTGTTGAATAAGGTTGATGAATATTTGGGGTACGCCATAGTACTCGAGTAATTTCCAAATTACTTCACGATCAACGCTGTCGAAGGCCTTCTCAAAGTCTATAAAGTTGAGGTAGAGGTTTGATTGCCATTCCATGCTTTGTTCGATGATGATGCGTAGAGTTGCAATTTGGTCAGTACATGATTTGCCTTTCCTGAATCCAGCTTGTTCTGGTCGGAGTTCTGTCTCCAGTGCGTCCTTTAATCTCTCCAGGATGATGCGACTCAGGATTTTACTTGGCGTCGATAGGAGCATGATTCCTCGCCAGTTCTTGCAGAGTGAGCCGTAAGTCGCCCTTCTTTGGTAGTTTCACGAGGTAACCTTTCCTCCAGTCAGTAGGCACCTTTCCCTCCTTCCAGACCTTTTGCAATAATGGAGTCAGCATGTCTGCTGTAGTCTCTGGGTCTGCTTTCAGTGCTTCAGGGGGTATTCCATCTGGTCCGGCTGCTTTTCCAGCTTTCAGAAGCTTGATTGCATTCAAGACTTCAGCTCTCGTTGGAGGATTGGTGTCAACTTGCAGTTGTGTGCGCGTTGTTGTTGGTATTTCTGGACGGGTTGCAGGTGATGGTCGGTTCAAGAGTCCTTTGAAGTGATCCGCCCATTGTTTAATCTGTTTTTCTTCCTTGGTAATGGGTTCCCTTGGCTGTCTTTTATAGGTTTCGCTTGTGTTGGTCTCTTCCCGGATAGAGATTTGGTTATCTGATATAGTGTCCTCAGGTCCCTTTTGCCTGCTGCCTTTTCAGCTTCAGTAGCTAGATTGTCGTAGAATCGTCTTTTGTCCTTCCTAGCACTTTTCTTCACTTCTTTGTCCAATGCTTTGTAAGTTGAGCTCATCGTCTCCTTCTCCTGTCCGTCCTTGCATTGAATCATTTTCTCTTTCACCATTCTCCTCTCTTCTATTAATTTCCAAGTGTCCGTTGAGAGCCATTCCTTGTCTTGTCTCTTCTTTCTTCCTAGAACCGTTGAACACGTTTCGTTGAGAATCGCCTTCAGAGACTTCCAATGTTCTTCCACGCATGATTCTTCAGTGATGTCGCGTAGTGTTTCCTGCTTTGCTCTGACAGTTGCAGTGAAGGTGTCTTTTGTGGTTGTGTCCTTCAGTAATTGAGTGTTGAACTTGCATTGTGGCCTATCCCCAGCTATCCTCGAGGCTTTTAGTTTCACCTTGAAAGTCCCTTCTACTAGATAGTGGTCTGAACCCACATCTGCTCCTCTCCTTGACCTTGTGTCCAGTAGGCTCCGTCTCCACTTTCTTGAAATTGAGATGAAGTCTATTTGATTCTTGGTGTTTCCATCTGGTGAAATCCATGTCGTCTTGTGTATATCCTTGTGTTTGAACACACTGCCACCAATCACCAAATCATTGAAGGCGCAGAAGTCTGAGAAGAGTTCACCATTGTCGTTCATTTCACCGAGGGCCTCACGACCCATGGTGAGTTCTCTTCCTGTGTTGTCTCCTCCCAGCTTCGCATTCATGTCGCCCATCAGGATTTTGATATCGCCATTTGGGACGTTGTCCATTATTGCTTGTAGTTGTCTGTAGAACGCCTCCTTCTTCTCTTGTTCTGAGACGTTTGTAGGCGCATAGCATTGAATGACTGTAACTTTCCTTCCTTTTGAGTTGAACCTGGCTGTCATTATCCTGGAGGAGATTGGTTCCCACTGCATGAGAGCTTTGGCTGCTGTTGGTGACATCATGATGGCCACTCCCTCGGTGTGCTCATGGTTGTCCTCTAGGTGGCCGGAATAGATTACTGTCTCTCCAGTAGGTAGTTGGCACCTTCCAGTTCCGTTCCATCTGCTCTCGCAGATTCCCAACACTTCTATTCTGTACCTTCTCATTTCAGCGGCTATCTGGGCAGCCTTTCCAGTTTCGTACATTGTGCGAACATTCCAGGTACCCATCCTTACTTTTGCTTTAATCGAAGAAGAAAGTGAAGTTGGTGGTTGTCATTAGCGACCATTTCCCTATTCTTCAACCCATCCACGAGGTAGTGGGACTGCGTTTCTACGGTTCTCGGTGCTCGAAACAGATTCATATGCCATTTGATCCGGTTTTGATTCTGGAGCCCACACACACACATATGATTGGTCTGGAAGTGGTCTAGGTAGACCAACTTGTCCATCACTCGGGTTTTAAGCACCAGATGTCCGCATTCGCCCTTTCACTTTTGTGAGAAACACCCTCGCCACTTGAAGGCAGTGAACAGAACTTACCTGGCAGTTTCATCGTACATACGACCATTTTGTGTCATATTTCCATACTTCCTCCTCGGCAGATCAATCAAAACTTCCTTTAGTAGTGTACTGCTACTTGTCCATTAGTGCATATCGGTAGTTTAGTGATACATGACTTATCTCATGTTTCAGTATTTTTTAATGCAACACGTTTTGTCATGGGCTGCTTATTTTCCTTTGTGTTTTTTCGATTAGTTGCAAACTTTGTAGTATACCTATTTTACTACTTAGAGTTTTTGTTAAATATTTTTGCCCGTCTATAAAATACTTATGTTTATTATCCTTTAATTAAAAGATTATTATAGTAGTCATGGATTTGTGACTAATTCGTGTCATTCTGAAATTATAGACCATATGCTCAGTTATCACTTTATCTACAGATTGTTTGATACCTAGGAAGTAGATTATATTTTCGGCCTACAAACTAGTGTACAAACTTTTGAGTGTAGCTTGTATGATACTACACTGATTGTTATCTCTTAATACTTATGTAGAATCATAAAGTAACTGTATTCAAGGTGTGTTCTAGGTTACTTGAAACATGTTAATCGTATGTTAGCAATTGAGATAATTCTAAAAATTATCATAGTTTTGACATTTCATACACACACTCCTAAATGAATGGAACCCTATAGTGTTTAAGGGAGTTATGTAAACTAAACGTAGTATAATTGGTTGATGGTGACTAGCAGTGGAATCCAGGATGCAGATTTCGTCCTATTTGAGACTTGTCGGCTGGATGTACTTGGATTTCGCAGTAGTGAATGATGGTGTTCCCATTGAGGCATCTGCACAAGAAGCCTACTTGTTAACCTGAGTGAGACCTAGCACTTCGGTCCAATCAATCGATGCGAAAGTCTAAATTGAATTAAACATAGTATATTTTTAAAAGGTTACATATTTATGAAATCGTTATTAACTTGGTTTGTGAAAATTGAAGAAATGTGAATTGTATCGTAACTAGAAGATAGATGGACAGATTAATACAAATGGATAAGTTGAAGCTGATTGTGTAATTGAGTAAAAATTTAGGTTGCTTGTCTAACATTGTTATCTACTCGGTGTGACAGCTGGGAACTCATTTCGCCTGGGATACACGGTTACAGTAATTTATTGTCTAAGACTTGTTAAATGGACACAGATTTACACTCAATATTACAATGTGCTCAATATTCTAGATGAAAATTCTACAGTGTTGTATTGTTTATCTAAAGGTGTCTACAGTTATGAGTATGGTTAATTTTCATTCTATACATCTTAGAATATATGATGAAAAGGAATTGAATTTTTGGAATTATTATTATTATTATTGTATCCTTTAGTTCCTAGAGGAACATAGGGCTTCAGCTGCGCACCTCCATTGACTTCGGTTTTCTGACAACTTTTTCACCCCGCTCCAGGTCTGTCCACATGCTTTCATCTCCTCCTCGCATGACCTCCTCCAAGTCACCCTTGGACGACCAACTCGCCGCCTCCCTTTCGGGTTCCACTCGAGCGATGGCTTGTCTAGTGATGTCACTTGATGGTTTCCTCAGCGTATGGTCAATCCATCTCCATTTCTTCCTGCCTATTTGTTTCACAATCGGTTCCTGATTGGTTCGCTCCCAGAGATCCCTGTTGCTGATCTTTTCTGGCCATCTGATCTTGAGTATTGAGCGGAGACAGCTGTTAATGAAGGTTTGAAGTTTGTTTGAGATGCTCTTTATGACTCGCCAAGTCTCTGATCCGTGTAGTAGGTAGCACTGACTTCACATTGGAATAAAGTAAATTAATTTAGTTTTAAAGCTTTCTTCTAGCCATCATATAAGCATCTTAAGATGTACTCAAACTTAATAAATTTATATCTATTTTCATTTATTTATTTATTTAAATAGGTGTTATCAATTGTTTCAGTTGGTTATTCTTTTCCATGTACATTTGTGATTATAAAAAGCAACCCTATGTGATTTACTGTTGGTTATCTGTAACATCTCTATCATTGTTTATGTTATTGGAATTATGGGATTTTGTACCTATTGTTTGGACGTTTGATTCACATGCCTTATGGCATGCTTCATCTGTATTCGTAATTATTCCATGGTACAAGTAAGTGTATATGGTTTATAATGCAAGAATTAATTTTTGCCTTAAGCTTAGCCTTGTTTTGTACTCATTAGTTTTGATTTAAGTGGCATAATAAGGTGAGCAACATTGAGGTTAGGCGTAGAGTTCTAGGTAAACAGGGGAAATCAATCGACGAAGTCGTGAAGCTACATCGACTGAGATGGTTAGGACATGTGTTACGTATGCCAAGTCATCGCCTCCCTCGACGAGCAATGTTAGCGGATATAGGGTCAGACTGGAAAAAAGCTAGCGGCGATCAAACAAAACCTTGGAATCAGTCAATGAAATCCACAACAGTTGGTCTAAGCCACGTAGAAAGGTGTAGACTTCCAGGCTGGGGTCCTCGGGACGGTAAAAATCTATGGTTGGAAACAATTGGTGACATGGCTCAAAACCGTTCTCAGTGGCGCAGATGCATCCACTCCCTGTGACTTATGATCTTCAATGAAACTGTTTTGTATTTCTTTATTACTCCTTTGTCTCACACCTCTGCTCACTGTTTCTATTATGCTTTTCTTGTACTTTCTTCTCTTGCTTCGCGTGCTACACGGAATGTGGCGACTTGAACTTCCGCGCATTTGTGCAAAGTTCTATGTCGAAAACAGACAGACAGACAGAATTCTTGTGTGAAGCAGTATCACCTTCGTTACCCGATGGTTATCTATCAGTTAGGTCTTCAGCTATAGTAGGATATAATTTACATATTTTTAGCTCATGGTCTTGTATGTGTATAGATGCAGTTTTAATTATGTACAGTGCATGTTCAAGAAAGTTCGTCTTAAGGTCAACTAGCATTTGTCTCTCTGGTCTGTTCATGGATAATCCCCATCCAGGCATTAATGAAAACAAAACACGTAGATCAGCGAACAGTCTCTTTTCGGCGAATTCATTGACTTAGCTGTACAATCACAAATATATGTGTATTGTTTTGCATGTATGTGTACATTAGGAGTGTCAAAGAAGATTACAATTGGTTGAGGCTACTTTTAACTAAACAGGTGAACATTGGTAAATCGAGTTACGTAATACAAAATTAGTCAAGAAAATTACGTGTTAATGAAATTAGGGTAGTAACAAAGGTGATGAGTTGTCACAAACAGTTGTTAAAAGAAGTTATCTAATGATAATATGAATAGTTTGATGATTGAGTTTTACTCAGGATACACATAGAAACAAAGTAGATAATACGAAACTATTTGCAATTGATAGTGTTCTCTGAGCTCCTTGGTTTAATTGCGGAGCTTTCATCGTCTTTCAGGACGACATCTTCAGCGCAGTATTTAGGAGCTCAGAGAACACTATCAATTGCAAATCGTCCACCTGAGTTACAAATCTTTTCTATTATTTCAATACGAAAATATGTAAGAGATCTAAGTGAGTACAAGAATTATAAGCAATTAAAGAACAGGCAAAGAAACAAAATTAAGTCATCAAAATAAAAGTTAAAAAGAAACAAATCAAAACATTGTTACCATGAGAGTAGAAGTGGTTCAGTAATCTTCTTTTGTATGCACAGCTCCGGTTTCCCCATGTGAATGGCCAGAGCGATACGAAGGAGACGAAACCGTATTGCCTTTGATAGGTTATTCTTGACTCTGTAGATTACTTTGAAGGAGGCGTTTGTTGACATGCAATGATCAGTATTAACCAAGTGTTCAATTATCGCACTCCTTATTGCACAGCTTATTGCCTTTTCGCAACCATGACGGATAGTGTTACAGAAAAAGGTTTATTAAGTGGCACTAAATAATTGCTCAGTCAATGTACGTATATATGTGATAAAAGTTATAAGGGGTAGAGTTGAAGTGGATAAATTACAAAAATATTAAAGATTGTTCTATAACAAAAATATCAAGTGTTGTCTAAAAATTTTGAAAATTAGGAGTACGATTACGATAAGAATGAAGATGTGAAGTGAGGTGGAAAGAATTCAAGTGGTAAAATAAAATAAAAACTAGAAAGAACATTATTATGACCAAGGTAAAGAAAGGGGTTTGAAAAAACGCTTTTGAACACATAATTTAGGTTTCTGTTCATGTATAGGTAAAGCTTCGGCTATGCATAAGTGAAGAAAACGTAAACTTTTGGATCGATTCGATTTTGCCATGTATATAACTTTGAAAGATGAATCACGTGGGGCTAAATGACCAGACTCTAACAGGTGATCACAAATAGACGACTTTGCAGTTCTACGTTCGCCTTTCATTAACCAAACCGGATAGTGTTCAGCTACACGTTTTCGGAGATTACGCTTGCAACGTCCAATATAAACAGCTCCACAAGAGCAAGTAAAAGAGTAAATGCACACAGATGTGGACAAAAGCGGTAATCTATCCTTGACGCATTGTCTGATCATATTTCGGCTGGTAAAAACTAGTTGCAGGTCAGCTGCAAGAAAAGTGCGTTTAATACATTTAGATAAACGATTTTTAATCAATTCTGAAATGGTGTCACCTTTGAATGCAAGACTCATAAACAGCTTTTTCTTTGGTACTGTGACTTGTCTCGGGGCGGATTCTTTCTTGATGTTACGTTCAATGAACCTTGTGGGATAACCATTGTTAAGGAGATTTGATCGAAGATTATCTAGTTCCCTATCGATTGTCTCTGCAGAGCAGATTTTACGAATTCTGGAGCATAAGGAATGAATAAGATCTCTCTTTCTCCCTAAAGGTACCCAAGGTATCCAAAAGTTACGTTTTCTTCACTTATGCATAGCCGAAGCTTTACCTATACATGAACAGAAACCTAAATTATGTGTTCAAAAGCGTTTTTTCAAACCCCTTTCTTTACCTTGGTCATAATAATGTTCTTTCTAGTTTTTATTTTATTTTACCACTTGAATTCTTTCCACCTCACTTCACATCTTCATTCTTATCGTAATCGTACTCCTAATTTTCAAAATTTATAGACAACACTTGATATTTTTGTTATAGAACAATCTTTAATATTTTTGTAATTTATCCACTTCAACTCTACCCCTTATAACTTTTATCACATATATACGTACATTGACTGAGCAATTATTTAGTGCCACTTAATAACCTTTTTCTGTAACACTATCCGTCATGGTTGCGAAAAGGCAATAAGCTGTGCAATAAGGAGTGCGATAATTGAACACTTGGTTAATACTGATCATTGCATGTCAACAAACGCCTCCTTCAAAGTAATCTACAGAGTCAAGAATAACCTATCAAAGGCAATACGGTTTCGTCTCCTTCGTATCGCTCTGGCCATTCACATGGGGAAACCGGAGCTGTGCATACAAAAGAAGATTACTGAACCACTTCTACTCTCATGGTAACAATGTTTTGATTTGTTTCTTTTTAACTTTTATTTTGATGACTTAATTTTGTTTCTTTGCCTGTTCTTTAATTGCTTATAATTCTTGTACTCACTTAGATCTCTTACATATTTTCGTATTGAAATAATAGAAAAGATTTGTAACTCAGGTGGACGATTTGCAATTGATAGTGTTCTCTGAGCTCCTAAATACTGCGCTGAAGATGTCGTCCTGAAAGACGATGAAAGCTCCGCAATTAAACCAAGGAGCTCAGAGAACACTATCAATTGCAAATAGTTTCGTATTATCTACTTTGTTTCTATGTGTATCCTGAGTAAAACTCAATCATCAAACTATTCATATTATCATTAGATAACTTCTTTTAACAACTGTTTGTGACAACTCATCACCTTTGTTACTACCCTAATTTCATTAACACTTAATGTTGTTGACTTGTATTATCAATCTTCATCTGTTTAGTTAAAATAACCATAAATAATTGTAATTTTCTTTGACAAACTTAATGTGGACATACATAGAAAACAATACATATTTGTCGGGTTTGTGAGTAATGATATGTAATCTGTCAAAAGTTTTATCTTACCATGTGTATTTGTAAGCATTAATGTGTCACTTATTATGATACATCATGTACATCTAAACTCTGTCACGTATACTTCATCTGCTCTTATCTTCTATTAGCTGAAATTTTGTAGCAATAGGATCTGCTAAGCTAAAATCTGCAATTCTGAGGAAACATTTTTAAATTTTATTCTTCTCTGACTTTACATAGAATAAATATGATTGTTGTAGAGCATATTTTTCCTGTATTTAAAGAATGTAACCTCAAACTTTGTATGCTTCTGTTTGATGGTGACCACCAATGGAATGTAGGATGCGCATTTCGTCCTATTTGGGACTCGTCATCGGGGTGTATCTATATTCCCAGCGATTGATGGTGTGTTCCCACTGAGACACGAACGGTTCGCCCATCGTTTCAAATTTCAAAGGATTATCCACTAGACGACGAGGGCTAGTGGTCTTCGGGGAACCCTATACGTAGTACTCTTGAAATATATTATGTAGTTCTTTGCATATTTAGACTAATATCAAGAGCTTATTGTGACTTACTGCGAGTGTTACTATTAGTATTTGTTTGAGTTTACCTTAACTATTATACATATTAATTAGGTTGTATATAACTACTCACCCAATTCTTACTATATTTCATTTAACTGGTGTTACTTACTACTCATCTAACCCTACGTCAAGCACATTGCGAGGCGTCACAGCTATTCATCCTCCTTCACGTTCTTATGAATTTATTATAAATAAGGATTATCTGCCTAACACTTCTCTCAGCAGCATCCATTTTACTAATTCTTAAGTGTACCTATGGTGCAAGTGGTTTATGTTAATGCCTAAAACTTATAATCCTAGTACTGTTGAAATTCATAAACCTGGGTACCTTCTGGGGCCAATAGTTCTTTCCAGTAACACCCCGAATTATGAGTTATCTAAATATTTAGATTGAATATTATTTCTCATCAGGGGGCGATCAGATTCTATGATAATTAATTCATGTGTAATAAAACGAAAGCTAGATGAAAGTCAAATAGAAAAGATGAAAAAATGATTATTTTTTGTATGTATTACGTTTATACACCAATATCCTAATTATTGCAGCTCTGAAGGCAGTTGAAATGAACTGACATAATACAAGGCGTGCAATTATGCCTAACCTGTACTCTGTTCAAATTTCGAAATAAAGTATATAGACAAAATTATTATTATTATTATTATTATGCTGCTCCTAGGTTACAATGAAGATATGTAAATGACACATTCACTGTGTTAAAATCTGAGCATACCCCTCATTTCTTTACACATATAAACTCAGTGATAGGTGAAATTGTATTCACTTTTGGGTTAGAAAACGAACAACATGACTTAGGGATACTAGACTGTAAAACCAAACGAAAACATGATGGTGGGTTAGATAGTAGCATTTATAGAAAACCAACACATTCTAATCAATTCTTAGGCTTTAATTCATTCCATCTAGAGTTGGTAAAGGTAAGTTTAGTTAAATATCTACATGATCGAGCCAGGAACCGGAAAATTAAGTCAGAAGATTCAAATAATATAATAATAAATAATAAAATAAATCGGGTCCCAGTGGGTGCGTACTGCCGATGATTCCCAAACTAGGATGAGACAGCTGTCTAACAGTATTCCCTGCTTGTTTTCAATGGTTCTCTAACTGATATCAACTCGTAAAAGCAAAATTAATCCTTACAAACCAATCATACAACACTTAAAGAAAACAGCAACCCACCAAATTTTATTTAAAAATGTATGAAGACTCAAAGAAAATAAGAGTAATGGTGAAAATAAAGGAGATAATATAAAACAGTTACATCGGAGAAGCCCTAGACAGGTTTCTTAATGAGTCTGAAATTAGGGTGGCATTTAAACCATCCAATTCTCAGACAAACTTTGTCGTCCTAGCAACCTAACAAATCGAATTAAGAAAAATTAAAAAAAACTCGCCGAATACACTAATATGATGACTGTGAAGTCAATTTTATGGTCAGACTAATAAATAAAGATCAATTAGATTATCGGAACACATAAATTTAGCTAGAACCAGAGTGATTTACTCTGCTCAGTTGATTGTAACCATTGCAATGCATTCACTTGTATGTTGTCATATAATAGAGTGGAACATGATAAAAGTGTTATAAAGCAATATAGTTAGGTAGGTAGAGAGAGACGGTTATCTTTGTTCATCGAGTCAACACCAAACACACGCGCAATCAAAATGACACACCACCTATACTACTGGATATATAGAAAATTGTAATAAACAACGGGGGCTGAAACGGTAGGAGACGAAGACTTGGTAAAGGAATGTTTATTTGGAAATTGGTATCTCTGTATGGGCGAATTATGTACACCTTATCTTCAACGCACCATTTGCACAGATCTTCTTGTTGTGGTACTTCTGGACTTCATATTGTGTGTGTTTCTTTGCCCGACCGATAACTGCTACCTTGTCGTGGTGGTCGGGCTTGAATACCGTAATTACCCAACATGCTAAACTGACTGGGACTCTGTCCCTGCAGGTCCTACCATGTCAGGAAGGTTGTTTGGATAGTGGTTAAAGTAAAAGCAGTTACCATGGGGTACATGGGCCCCAGTATCCAATCGGATCAAATGGCGTATGAACCCATATGGGTCATCGGAAACCATGGAAATGCAGCTCCTGACGCCGCTCCGCTGCCTTGCGGATTAGACTCCAAGTCAAAGGCTCGACGGGTGGTCCCTTAATAAAACCACTTGCTTCGGTCTGCGCGCCCGGGCAGTATCTCAGCCCTCATACAATGAATTGAATGAAGCAACAAACAATCAATGAAACTTATCGCGTGCTATTGCACGTGTTGCAGTTTGCTTCTTTCTTCGCTTCCCGATGATAGTTAACGAATACTGTTTAAACTTGTTAAGCATGACTGTTTTCCTTCCAGATGATGTTCTTTATCCGTTCTCCACTTATATTTTTTACTTTTGATCTATGTTGTTTTATTATTATTGTGTGGCATACCTTCTTGGTGCCATATTACGCCAAGCTTTTGTGTTTAATGAAATAAATAAACATCCTGCTACTTTATATTTACGTTCATAATCATTAGGTGCTTTTCCATCTTATAATGATGGCAAATTTATCTTTTCAACCGTAAAATCATCGCTAAAATTCTAACAAAAGTAATATTCTCTTTTTTTAAATCATAATTTAAAAATACTGATTTTCACAGGTTGTGATAGTCATTTCTTGAAATAGTTTATATGAAAAAGACGTAAACAGCGAAGAAAATTTTCTTTTTGACGATTCATTGTAATAAGCCCTGCAATAGTAATTGTGTTTAACAAAGGATTTATAAGGACTACAGCTTATAATAAGTTAATAAGTTTACTATTATTATTATTATTATTACCATCGTTATTATTCCCATTATCCATATTTCATTATTACTCTATTACTGTTTATCAATAACATTGGTTTTTCATACAGATTTTAATATTAAAACACTTTATCGTCTTTCCACTACTTCCTGTCTATTCTACACAATCTTATTGATTAGTCATTACCTCACACTTATCACGTCATGCCAACTACTGCCTCTTTCCCAACTTCCAACTAGTCACCCCTTCTAGGTTACCCCCTTCTACTAAGTAGTACATTTTTTGACGACAAATTTTATCATTTTCTGATTGGTCTTATAAATTCTTTGTTACATGTAACGTGGAAGACATGAAAAGATTAGCTGTCTTTGATCATAGGTGCCTGCGTTCTATCTCCCGTGTGAAGTGGTATAATAAGGTGAGTAGTATTGAGGTAAGGCCTCGATCGAATGCTAAGTAAGGAGCGGAAATTCGTCGACGAGGCTGTGAAGTTACACCGATTAAGAGAGATGATTAGGATATGTGTTACGCTTACCTAGCCATCTCCTTCCTCGACTGACGGGCAATGTTGGCTGACATAGGATCAGGTTGGAAAAGAGCCAATGGTGGTCAAACCAAAACACGACTTTATCAGGCAATGAAATCCACAACAGTTAATTTTAGCCAGCCAGCCACGTAGGAAGGTGTAGACTTCCTGGTTGAGGTTCTCGGAACGGTAAAAACCAATGAAGGGTGGAGACAAGTGGTGATGTGGCTCAAAATCGTTCTCAGTGGTGCAGATGCTTCCACTCCTTGTGACTTATAATATCCAATAAAACTATATGGTTCATCCATATTACTATTCTTTTTGCCTCATATCTCTGTTAACTGTCTCTGTTTTGCATTTCTTTTTACTTTCTTCTCTTGCTCTGTATGCTAAATGAAGTGTGGCGACTTGAATTGCTACACTACACATCGGTGCAAAGTTCTACGTTGAAACCGGTTAGTCAGTGAGAAGAATGACATTGTTAAGTCATTTCTCTTCAAGAGATTTGATACACTCATTAAAAAGCCTGTTTTCCTTTCAGTTTTCTGACCATTGATAAATAGCTCATATGTATATTTAAACGTCCCGCTGCAAATTCATGTCTCTGCTTGTTTATTGTGCTTGGTTTCGCATGCATACATGAATTGGCACATCGATTTGTATTTAATGTAAGGTAACGGACTTGTCAACCTTACCATTGCCTTTAAGAAGCAGTTTGTATGATAGCACACAAGTAACTAGTCACAAAGCGTTAGGTGGTTTACTATAGCGCAGCATTCATTTCCTAATTGCTTTCACCTTTGGATCTTACCGATTTCGTGATTTTAAACCGTGACTCTGAATGCCAACTGTAATTCTTCAATGTCTTATATTCTATGAGCTTTTGATAAATCTTAACGATTAGTCGTTGAATTATTGGTTTATGGTTATTGATAATCTTAGTTTATTAGAAAAGGAAGTGTAGTCTCGTGAATACCACCAGGAGACCAACTCAACTAATATGTTCAACAGTCATGTGAGGACTGTAAGTCTACCCAAAAAAACTTCCGAAAACTGGAATATTTCATGTCTGTTGGATTAAACGTGGCATTTGACTCGACCGTGGAACATAGGAGGGCTTCAGCTGCAAATTTCCGTTTTACTCTGTTGTCCGCTATCACTCTCAATGGCTGCCTTCACACTATATGTCTGGCTAGGATGAGAGTGCTAGTCGAACCAATGTGCCGAAAACGACGTAGGTTTCTTAGGAGCTTATGGAGAATTGTCTGGAAGGACTACAACCAGCCTTATTTGTTATGGATTCTAATTATCACCATTCTTATTTGGTTTTATTACAGATGTGTTTTGGTAGGTGTGGTTACGTTACAATTCAATCCTTGAGTAAATATATATATATATTGCGGATGTTATTTATACCTTTCGTCCATATCGAATGTAAGACGACACCATTCTGTCAAGAGTTCCACGGTTGTTTAGTCAGTCTGATGGTGGTGGTCAACAGGGTTGGTGTATACTGAATTTCAGAAAACAAGATGTTTGTATTCACTAACCACTTCACTCATTTATTAAGTTACATTAACCCTAATAAACTAGTTACATATCATGTACCTAAGAAGGAGAATACAAAAGGCTAGTTTAGCATTTCACAGATTGCATAATATTTTATGGTTCTCGCGTGTGTATATTACTCAACAATTTGTTCTGTTACACTTTTTACGCGTGACAATAGGTAATGATAGAAGAAATAAATTCAAAGGTTAATTTTTCTTTCTGAAATGATAACTTGAGACACTGAGAAATAAAAACAAAACACATAGTTCAGCGAAGAGACTCTTTTCGGCAGCGAATTCATGCACGCTTATCTGTACAATCGCAAATATATGTTTTATTTTGTATGTGTGTGTACATTAAGTTTGTCAAACAAAATCACAATTGGTCATGGTTATTCTAACTAAACAGGTGAAGATTGGTAATACAAGTCAAGAAAGTTAGGTGATAATGAAATTAGGATAGTAACAAAGGTGATGAGTTGTCACAATCAATGGTTAAAAAGAAGTTATGTAATAATAATATGAATAGTTTGATGATTGAGTTTTACTCAGGATACACATAGGAACAAAGTAGATAGTACGAAATTACGTAAGAGTTCTAAATGAATACAAGAATTATAAGCAATTAAAGAACGGGCGAAGAAACAAAATTAACACTGATCATTCCATCTCAACAAACGCCTCCTTCAAAGTAATCTACAGAGTCAAGAATAACCTACCAAAGGTGATTCAGTTTCGTCTTCTTTGTATCACTGAGGCTTTGGCCATTCACATAGAAAGACCGAAGCTGTGAATACAAAAGGGAATTACTCAACCACCTCTACTGTCGTGTAACAACTTTGTTGACTTTTGATGACCTAATTTTGTTTCTTTGTCTGTTCTTTAATTGCTCATAATTCTTCTATTCATTTAGAACTCTTACGTAACTTCTTATTCTCTTCTATGTTCGTATGTGTATCCTGAGTAGAACTCAATCACCAAACTATTCATATTATTACATAACTTCTTTTTTAACAATTGTTTATGACAATTCATCACATTTGTTACTACCCTAATTTCCTTAAAACCTATTTTTCTTGACTGATTTTGTATTACGTAACTCGAATTACCAATCTTCACCTGTTTAGTTGAGATAACTATAACCGATTGTATTTTTGTTTGACAAACTTAATGTACACACGCATACAAAATAATATATATATATATATATATATATATATTTGCGATTGTACAGCTAAGCGTGAATGAATTCTCCGCCGAAAGGAGACTCCTCACCAAACTACGTGTTTTGTTTTCATTAATGCCTGGATCGGGATTATCCATGAACACTGAAAAATACTTATCAAAGGAAGAAATACATTAGCACTACTAAAGTAGTTACATTCCATGGGGAATTGATATTCTATAAAAAAAACAGTAGCGAATAACTAGTAGTCATATGAGATGACCTCCAAAAATTGACCTTCATTAACTTTTTACCTATAAGGTTGTTTAACTTGAAGGTTAGTTATGGTGATTGCTTTATGGCTTGTTACAGTATTTAAAAGTTTTTAGGTCGAATTTGAAATTCTAAGCATATCTTTATGGAACTGGATATTACATGAATTTAGTGATGAGATTAGTAAAGACCTCTGACGGGACAGGATTATTCCTACGAATAGCCTAGACGAATGGATAGACTAGTGTAACCGGCAACAAATGATATGTATAAAATGAGTGTATGAAAAGGGAAGCTTTTGTACGGCTTACATTTTTGTAACAGAAACATTTTTTGACAGCGCTGATTTGTAGATCTGAATGCATCAACCAGAAAGTTGTTGGTTTTCATATATTTATTAGACGAGTATAAAAGTTAGTATGCCAAAGTTCAACAATAGCTTCCCACGGGATGCAAACTCACGAGTGACTTTGAGTTGACCAATCACAAAAAATGAGGATTTTTTGCACAAAAACGATGTATAAGAAAATTCACTAAAACACAATAAACAGGGTGTCTTTGTCTAACATGACTTAAAAATACGTTCCAGTTATAATGAGGAGTATCAGTTACTAAGTTAGACTAGTTTGTGTACATGTCTGTCTGTCTGTCTGGATTCAACATAGAACTTGGCACCGAAGTGCAGCAGTTCGAGTTGCCACCTTCCAAATAGCACACAGAGGTAGACAAGAAGATGAGTGAAGAGAATTTATAGAGTTTGACAAATATAAGAGTGAAACAGAATGGGTAATGGTAGAAAGGAATATGAAAGATTACAGAGATTGAATACATCTGCGCCATTGACAACGATTTTGAGCCATGTCACCTATTGTCTCCAGCCATTGATTCCTAGAGTCCCGAGGGCCCCAACCCGGGAGTCTGCATCTCCCTACCTGACTCAGTTTAACTGTCAAGGATTTCATGGATTGATGCCATGTTTTTGTTTGGCCACCACTGGCTCTTTTCCAACCTGAACCTATATCAGCTAACAATGCCCGTCGGGGGAGGCGGTGGTTAGGCATGCGCACCACGTGACCTAGCCATTTTAGTCTATGTAACTTTATAACCTCGTCGATTGATTTTCCCTCTTTGCCCAACACTCTACGCCTAACGTCAACATTACTTATCTTGTGAAACCACCTAACGTGAGACAGAGATCGCAGACATCTATGATCGAAAGCAGTCAACCTTTTCATGTCTTCAACGCGTATTGGCCATGTTTCAGAGCCATAGAGAAGGACGGAGCGAACTGATGAGCAGTACACACGTCCCTTGGTTGATAACCGGATGTCACGCCTACGCCAGAGATGGTGTAAGTCAGCGAAAGCAGCTCGAGCTTTTCGGATCCGTGCTGAGATTTCATCGCCAATCAGTCCGTTGGTGCTAATACAACTTCCCAAGTAGGTGAAGTGGTCAACATGTTCTATCACTTCACTCCCTATCACTAAGTTAGGGGTTGACGTCGTCCAGTCCTGTAGCAGCATCTTACATTTTGCAGGGGCGAATCGCATGCCAAACATACGAAGATTGCTGCTCAAGGTGTTCAGAAGACTCTGCATTTTGTCAGCATCCTCCCCTAACAGGACTATGTCATCTGCATATTCTAAGTCCATTAGATTATTCCCTGGTAACAAGTCGATTCCTAAGTCACTACGTTCAGTTAAGGATACTTCCATTAGCATATCTATGATGAAGTTAAACAGAAATGGGGAAAGTGGACATCCCTGTCGGACACCACTGGTTGTTACTAATTCAGATGACAATTCCCCATAAGCCCTTACACGACTACGTGAGTTTGAATAGAGTGCCTTGATTAGTGCGATGTACTTTCTTGGCACTCCCTTCACAGTCAGACATTGCCATAGTACTTTTCGGTCCACGGAGTCGAAGGCCGCCTTCAAGTCAAGAAATATGACATGTATTTACCAAGGTGACTGAATATGATCTGTTTTTGTGAATTGTTTGCCTCTCTTATCCTGTTGTGGAGTCTTCACCAAAAGCCCTCGGTTTGAATTACCATGGTTTCCCGTAAGAGGATCGACGACTTCTTACCAGGAAAATGTGGATAATAAAACAAACTAAAATAAGTGACGTCACCTCTGAATCTATCCCTAGTCGTAACCCTAACTTTACTCCTGACCATAATTACAACCTTTATCCTAACCCTAATCTTAATTATGACCATGGTCCTAACCCTATCCCCAATACTCTTACCTTAGCCCTAACGGACTATTAACAGATTGTCCAAAAAGTACTTAAAAACGTGAATAGCGTTGATATTTCAGCTATGGTAATGACAGGTGCCGTTAGCCAACAATTAGCATGCGTTGAAGGTTATTAGAGCGTTCCCAGCACTCCTGGGACGCTATTGTTGAACTTCGCTGATAATATAGCTATTTAGTAAAAAGATAAAGGTAATGCATCTTACTTATTGTTTTTTTTTATTAAATGTCGAACAGGACGTCTGTTTTTCAACAGGAGATATCAATTGGACATGCTATAAGAGAGTGTTCTTCAATTTTTTAAAATATTCTCAAGCTCCTTTGTGGTGTTGCTTGACTGACACTGATTGAAATGTTTCTGTTGTAGTCTTCTGCGTTACTTATATGCCACTGAACTTTATTTACAAAGAAGTGAAGTCGATGCCTTCAGTAATTGCTTATAATATCATTGAATTACATTATGTTCTTTCTTCGCGGTTTAATTTAAAATTTCAAGGGAAAAAATTGTGCCACCACATATTCGTTTATTTTTGTGTACAACCGAACCGCTTCCAGAATTTCATCTGGATTTTCCCTCCCTTATTTATAAGCTTTACCAATTTGTTTGACGTATAGAGAGATACAATGTCGTCTAATATGAACTTAAGTTTCATACATTTATTCTCTCCAATAAATTTGAATAAAGCAAGTGATTTTTGCAGAATAAAATGATACCATCATTGCTTATTTCGTTGGCTTCTCATCAGCTGCTTATATATCCAAAGTCATTATTAAATACAACTACGGAAACAGTTTCTATTGAGTTCATTTTTAAACAAAAAAAATCAATCAATATATGCATACAATGCTAATAATAATAATAATAGGCAAAAGAGTTCACTTCTCCTTAAATTTGCCGAAGTAATCCCCATTGAGCGCCTGAAACCAGATTTATGCCTTCAGAAAGAAGCGGTTATCAGTCTTTCCTTGGCAAGTCTGGTAAGTGGATGTTTTCATCCTCTCTGTCTCTCAACTGATTACTTAACGCCAAAAGTTTCCAATGTGTATGATCATTATTGTTTGGAATAAAGTGTTTATTATTATTATTAGCATTAGCATTGTATGCATATATTGATTGATTTTTGTTTAAAAACGAACTCTCAGTGCAAGTATATTGAAATTGTTTCTGTAGGTATATTTGATAATGACTTTGGGGTGTAGGCACCTGATGAGAAGCCAACGAAATAAATAATGGTATCATTTTATTCTGCAAAAGCTACTGTTGGTCTTGCTTTATCCAACTAAACTTAAGTGTTAATAAATATCCAGCTTTAGGATACTTTTTTGTCTAATTAGAGAACATTAATGATGACATATAAATATATAACCTTTTATATTGGGTTTATTCAGATATTACTTATGATAAACCACCTTTTAACAGGTTATCAGTGTTCCTCATGATTTTTGAGAAGTTCTCTTTTGTCTATTGCAGTTATGTATGATCATCAATGTTGTAGTAGTAGTAGTATTTTATTCCTTTACATTCCAGGTGGCACATATGGCTTCAAGCTGGAGTCTTGAGGTTTCAATAGCATTGGCTTTATTTGTGTTTGCTAGGTGGAGTTGCTAACCTCACGCCAACCCTCTCCTCTTTATCGGTCTTTCTACAAGCTTAGTAAGGTTTAGGACTACGCCGATGCGGGGCGGGGGGGGGTCGAAACCTGGACCACATACATCGTTGGCGAGCGTTCTACTGCTCTGAACCACCAACGCACAAAGTGCTTAACTCGAGGCGTTACTGAGACTCACTTCTCAGCTCTCTGAGCTAAGATCATGCATGTTATAGAAGTATACTTGAAAGTATTGATTAAATGCCGCCCATTTTGAAAATGTGTGTGATCATTAGTCTTATTAGTCATTATATTGTGACTATCTTTTATACTTCAATCTCAACTTTTAAATTTACGCTAATTCACAGACAATTTCAGTCTTCAGATGACCTCTGTGATTCTTACTTTTTCAAGTGTTGGTTTGTGGGGATTTGATTGGTTTCAGGATTACATCATGAGCTGACATCAGTTAGAGAACCATTGGAAAACCTGGGAGTAGTGGACAGCTGTTTTGTCCTAGTTTGGGACTCTTCAGCAGTACGGATCCACCGGGATTCGAACCCAGGACCTTCCGGTTACAAGGCGAGCTCGTATACCATTAAGCCACTATATACGAGCTCGCCTTGTAACCGGAAGGTCCTGGGTTCGAATCCCGGTGGATCCGCACTGATGAAGAGTCCCAAACTAGGACAAAACAGCTGTCCACTACTCCCAGGTTTTCCAATGGTTCTCTTACTAATGTCAGCTCATGATGAAATTCTTACTTTTTATTTGATGTTTTGTTTTTTCCACCTGTTTATTATTTAGTTTTGTTATCTTAATCCGTTATATCACTTGGGTTTATATGATTGATAATTCTTTTCTTTTTTTTTAACAAAAAATTCCCTTTCAGATTTATAATCGCTGATTGTTTATACTTGCTGAAACAGAATCAACTAAAAAGTGGCGTGCAAAGTGAACTGATCGATTATATAAGTGATAGTAAAATATGTATTAGTTGAAATTTTATATCGCCTCATGAAATAATGTGCACTTATGTATGTATTGAATAATATTTCCTAGTTTTGATTAATATTTACATTACATTTGAAATCAAATAATTCTTAAGTGTTTTGTTATTATTTTGTTTACAATTTCTTTGAAATCTAATAAATTATAATCCTGTGATATGTCTATGTGCTGCTTGTGTTTTTCTTTTTTTGTGCTCTCGTGTCAATTTGCTGGTTTTCAGGTGTTGTTTTATGCACAGTATATACACGTTAGTGGATTATTGTTAAGTGATGATAGAGCATTTCCAGCTTTGTAGTGATTTGCCTGTATGGATTATAAAACAGCTTGTTTCTATACCTGATGACTATTCAAGTTTCCATCGAATCGATAGAACGCACACTGAAATGTTGCTAGTCATCGGATTTTTTTTTCATTGTTTGTTTTGTACTTCAAACTGGAGGCGTAGGACTTACGTTATTATTGTGAGTAGCTTCACGGAATCGATATTTGACTACTTGACTTACAATGTTTAGAGGAGTGTAAGCAATCAGCTCAGTTGTTGTTGTTGTTGTTGTTATATTGTTAATTTCATGGAGGATTTCATCATGAGCTGACATCAGTTAGAGAACCACTGGAAAACCTGCAGGTAGTCCTGGACAGCTGTTTCGTCCTAGTTTGGAACCATTCATCAGCATGCACCCACCGGAGTTCAAATCAGTGACCTGGTTACAATGCGAGCTCGTAGACCATTGAGCCACTGAGATCCGGTCCAAAGATTCTTGAATTCTAACTTCTGCGTACTGAAAAAGAGTCCCATACTAAGACGAAACAGTTGTCCAGTACTCCCAGATTTTCCAGTGGTTCTCTAAATGTCAGCTCAGGATGAAATCCTCCATCCAATCACACAAAATCCCTACAAACCCATACTTGAATACTGCTAATTAACAACAATGCGACTATTGATTGCATTTCGTGAATTTTGTTATACACTTCTGTTTGTCTGTTTTTGACATAGAACTTTGCACATATGTGCGGCAGTTCGAGTCGCCATACTCCATGTAGCACACAAGGCAACTGAAGAAAGTAGAAGAAATGCATAATAGAGACACTAAGCAGAGGTGTGAGACAAAAGAAGAGTAATAACGAAGAACAAAACAGTTTCATTGAAAATCATAAGGATTGGATGCATCTGCGCCATTGAGAACGATTTTGGGCCATGTCACCAATTGTTTCCAACCATTGGTTTTTACCGTCCCGAGGACCCCAACCAGGAAGTCTACAGCTTCCTATGTGGCTTAGACTAACTGTTGTAGATTTCATTGACTGATGAGGCCATGTTTTTGTTTGACCACCGCTAGCTTTTTTCCAGCCTGACTCTATATCCGCTAACATTGCCCGTCAATCGAGGAAGGCGATGACTAGGCATACGTAACACATGACCTAACCATCTCAGTCGATGCAATTTCACAGCCTCGTCGATTGATTTCCCCTCCTTACCTAGAACTCGACGCCTAACCTCAATATTGCTCACCTTATTATACCACTTTACACGGGAAATAGAGCGCAGGCACCTATGATCAAAGACAGCTAATCTTTTCATGTCTTCCACTCTCAATGGCCAGGTCTCACAGCCATAAGGGAGGACGGAGCGGACTGATGAGCAGTACACCCGCCCTTTGGTCGATAGTCGGATATCTCGTCTACGCCAGAGTCGGCGTAAACTGTTATATGCGAAACTAGCCGTCTGTATCCGTGCTGAGATTTCGTCAGAGATTAACCCCCTGGCACTGGCTGATGGTACTTCCCAAATAAGTGAAGCGGTCAACGTGCTCTACCACTTCACTTCCTATTTCTAATCTAGGAGTCAGTGTAGTCCAGTCCTGTAACATTATCTTGCATTTGGCGGGAGCGAATCGCATGCCAAATATTCGTAGACTGGAGCTCAAGGTGTTTAGAAGATTCTGCATTTTTGTCAGCGTCCTCGCCTAGAAGGACTATATCGTCTGCATATTCTAAGTCGACGAGATTATTCCCTGGTAGCAAGTCAATTCGTGAGTCGCTGAAGTGAGTTACGGTTACGTCCATTAGTACATCTATGATGAGGTTGAATAGAAAAGGGGATAATAGGCGTCCTTGATGGACACTGCTAGTCGTCATCAGGTCAGATGACAACTCGCCGTAAGCCCTCACCTGGCTGATGGCATGAGTACGAGTAGAGTGCCTTAATCAGTGCAATGTATTTTCTCGCCATTCCCTTTACAGCCAAGCATCGCCAGAGAACGTCTCGGTCGACAGAATCGAATTCCGCCTTTAGGTCAAGAAATATAATGATTGTTGGACGCCGGTAGGAATTCCTATGTTCTAGAATCTGTCGGAGGGTGAAGATATGACCAATACATCCTCTTCCTGGTCTAAACCCTGCCTGGCTTTCATGTTTGTGCCTCCCGAGCACCACTTAGTCTACGCATGATTATTGAGCCTAGAACTTTAGATACTATATTAGTCAAGCTAATCCCTCTGTGATTATCACAAGAAGACTTGTCTCCCTTCTTGTATATGGGGATAATCAGTGACTTACACCAACCCGACGGGACTTTGGGGCCGACTTATTTTAACCCCCTATCTCCAGGGTGGAGAGACAGCATAGTCGGCATGCTGGTCATCTAAGGGAAACACCTCACTGCTGTTACACCCCCATTCCTCAGCAGTACGACTCCACCCTCAGACCCCAGCATACTGTAAGAAAGATTCTTACACGAAGCCGGTAACTGGTTTTAGTCTAATCGCTATCCTAACAACCTTCCTGGCATGGTGGGACCTGCAGGAACATTGGTTCCAGCCAGTATAGCTTGTTATGTCATTGCGATATGCACGTTCGACCGCCACGTCAAGGGGGCAGCTATCGGTCGGGTGTTATACACTTCGGCAACCTTGAAAACATTTCCACCGACGTGTTTATCATGTTTTCGTACAAAACTAGGCGATGACAAATCCGTTAATCAATGATTTTAAAACCGATAAGTTTTGTTACTCTAAGTAAGTTTAGAAATAAACAACGATTTTGAATTTATAATTTCCGTAAATACCACCGTTTTCACTTATGCTACTTGTTTTGCCTTCGGTAATGTATACTGCTTTTTTCATTCACTGACCGCCTGAATAACCTGATTATCACATGCGGTCTTGGTTTTTGCTTTGTAAGTTTAAGGAGTCAGTACACTAAAAAATTATTTAGACTGAAAGAGTGGCTTCTTTTTTCAAGCATATCACTCACACCACTGATGTTACGACTAACCAGATACATATACCTTTTTTGTTTCAACCATTAGCTGCAAGTGAGGGTAAGGGTAAATATTGCTGACTCTTGTGCAAAGTACTCCAAGTTTCGGATATTACAAGCAGCATAGTATTCATGTCCATGTTCGCCACCATCTTATCACTGCAAAGTCGCCATCCATAGTGTAAATCGTCAAGTAATGATCCGAAACGCATAGAAAATCGCACGCTATGAGGGCAACCACACAAGCACCGCGTGCTGATAAGGACGAGGACCCTAGGTCAACGATTACATCTGCAACCAATCATATTACAATTGGGTGAGAGGTGGAGGATCTTCTCATTAGTAGTCCGTCGCGTCGTCTTGGCAGGCCAATCCATCCACACTGTGCAGCTGACCTGAAATCAGGCAAGCATACAGTTGGAGCATATAGAGAGCGTCTGACTCAGCAGTCCGTGCAGTCTGTGTCCTGAAATGTGCTCCGACCTTGGTTGCTCATATAAACCAACCAGGTACTGGCGCGTGTAGTGTATGTGCCAGTAGATTCTGTAGGATTCGAAAGGTTACTCCTAAGTGTCAAGATCTTCTGAAGTAATGTTAATCGTGATAGATAGATAGACAGATTGACGGACAGCTAATCGATATATGTGAACCTTTGCCTCGGTTATGGCTAATTTAATATAACTCTCACCACGTGATGTGACCTTAAATGTTCTTTATTTCCTGTCACTCTATGGTGTGTATATACTTAATAAATTAACTGTTCATTTTGTCTGTTCCTTCAATACTGTTCGGTGTGTTTTTGTCTTTTCTTGAGTTACAATGGATTTATGCGTTTCTTGGTGTAATTGTACGCCTTATTTTATGTTTTAGAAACAGATAAAGTTTAATTCAATTTACACTGTTTTTAACTATAGTTAAGCCAAGATTCTGTATCGTCAGTACTGAAGAAGGACTAATCCTACAGTAGATCCCTTTGTAATTAGTGTTTGTAATATGCAATCAGACCAATTGTCAGCCAACTCTTATAAACTGTCAATGTCCAACACTTACTACGCTGTCCCTGGAAGACTTTCAGGAATAATTTGCAATAACCAACGCCAAGAACCAGAACACAGATTGGCGACTCGAGAATCATTTATTCTTACGCCAATATGTAACCAACAATAAGGTAATCACACACAAGATATAAGAATAAATGTTATAACAATAAATCACGAAAATACTTCTGATAGTTTTCTGTTTTCCACTGAACAGAAAACAATGAGACGATGACTGCTGGATTGATGACTCCCTCGAAAAATATGGAAGAGTTGGTTTTCAGGAAACAACCATGAATTCATCGTTCAATCTTCACCTACATTGGCACCAATATATATTAATTTGCAATTTTTGTCGCTTCTACATATCGGAATAATCCAACGAGCAACTCTCACTGGGAAAATGTTTCTGAGGGCAGCATCGTTCCAAATCTGTTGTTCGAAGAGTAGTTGTATAGAAGCCCTTAGGTCACGTGACATTAACACTGTTGCTTCTACTTCAAGAAAAAGTCATTCTCCACGGTGTGTGCGTAGCGAACTAATCACTTCTAGGTGTGTTCAGCATCTTCATCGTCAGGTACACCTTATTACCTTCCCCCCACTGTTAATATTTATCCACAGGTAAGTCATGCACATTCTCTGCAACCGTTTGCGGTAGTTCCAGCCAAAGGAACATTGCTGATGACCCGTTAACTTCAAGTTGTAGCTATAAATGCCAGAATCATTGGCTAAATCAGATGACAGTTCTCAGTAGCCGGCACTCCGACATCCTGTGGAGTAGATTGATTTCATGCTAGGGAAACATTTAAACCCGAGTGCGGTTGTTTACTAAACGCCACCCAGCCAAGAATGTGAATCTGCGAAATTCTACATAAAAGTTTCTTGAGAATCTTTAGCTAGTTAGCGAGAGCATGCTTTTTGAGAAGGGCGTTAAGTGGTGTGACAGGAAAATCCCTGTTTGTCTAGTTTCCATTGGATAGCAGCACGTTTACTGTCCAGCCGAAGAGATGTGTTTGAAGACGGAGAGATTGTGATAACCGTCGAAGTTGTGTCATAGTCTCCACTTGTACCCTTAGGAGATGAGAGGATCTTGACGTCCTCGTGACCTGAGCTGTATATAGACGCAAATTTTTATTCTGCGACTCCTAAAGTATCTGCTCTACTGAGATCAAAGAGAAAACAACCGTCTAAAGTACGAGGTGTATTTCAGGGTCAGAATCGTAATGCGATAATGACTGCATACCTAGCTAGAGGCCACGCGTGACCGATCGTAACAAGAGAGTGTGCCATAAGTGGTGTATGCTGAACCATGAAGATCGGCAGCCTGTAGACGGACGTAGGTCATTTGATCAGCTGATGGATATTGGCGTTATTTATTGGAAAAACGTCAAGGTTAGGTCATTTTTCGTTGTTTTTCACACTTTTTTACCTATATTCCTGCTAAAAGATGATGAAATGCGGCCTATTTAGCAGAAAGAGCATATGGTGGTGTCCTTATCCGGACGTAGGTCACAGGCAGTTTACAGTTTGCTGAAAATACATAATGTTTCCGTTCAGAAAATGTCTAATTACTTGAAGACACATGTTATAACAACTTTTTGTGAATTTATTTTGCAGTTTAATGGATTACATATGGACATGATAACGTGGGATAGCTCGTTTTGGTAATTATTTCACTTACTTTGTTGTGTACTTTGCCTAAATGCTGACAAGGCTCCTCCACATGTATTTCTTTAAGAAAAATCTGCAGAAATACATAAAAATTATGTATGCATAGTATTTCCTTATTTGATGGCATAAAGTTGATGTTAGCAGGCAGATGGAATATCAACTTTGCATTACTGAAAAATGTTGACTAACATAATTATATACAGTTAAAATCATTATTTTGTCATTTTAAGCATATTTAATGGTTAATTATTGTGTTTACACCGATAACAATGTCTACATTTGTATAATTCTTATGTTCTTTTTCAGATAATATCTGCTTTCGGGAATTTCATGGATTTGGGTGATAAAGAAAAAGATACCTGCACTGTTGTCGATTTTGTATTACATGTTAATTCATTAATAAATGTATTCCTTGTTATTCGTTTGTTTATTCTACTTGATAAGACCGAATATTAGCCCTTGCGTAATTTGTGAGGTATAGAGTATATGAGGCTATCTTTGAAATACTAAGTAGGAGCAGATATTCGGAGAAGTCTATTGGTAAAACATTATGTTGTAGTCAAATAAAGTAAATATGCCTAAACCGTAGAAGAGCTCTTGCGATTATAAAGCGTTTCGAGTTATATATCGTCATAGCAGAATACGCAAACTGATTCGCGATTCCTAGTCACAAAGTGAGAGTAAATCTACCTGAGATAGTTTGCTTGTGATTTCTGCATGCCGCAATATACCATAAGGAGAGACTATACCTATGCTGTTAGATGTATGACTCAGTACAACTACGGCTATCGTAATAATTAAAAACAGAATGCCTAGGGTTCTCAGCCAAAGAACACGATACGTTGCTATCTGCTTATATAATCACGTAAACAAAAGTCTTCCAGATGCCGCATATACTCCTAACAGTTCACCCTCGACTTCTAACTTAGCACGTGCTACTTATGTTACTGGAACACAATCGCATTACAACAGAAGGAAGACAGATTCATTGAAAAATTGTTTATTAAACAAAAATCAGATTTCAAATGTACAGATAATTCAGATGAGTAGTCCTCTGTTACCGTCAGTAAGTTCCATCTGCGTACGCGGTACATATATGTTTTTCCATAAGTCTGAAAAGGTTTAAGAAAAGCATAATTAACTTGAGTATTACATGTATGATCTGAATAAAAAAATTTTCCTGATAAGCATTTACAAGTAATCACTTTACAAACAATATATATATATATATATAAGTAGCCCAATAGTTTTCACTAAACTTAAGGGACTTCGCAACTTATCGTTTGTCGATATCTAGTAGGTCCATCGAAGCATCATGAAATGATAAAATTATTTAACGACAAGTTATGCAGTAGTTTCCAAAGCTTGTACAAATATTTTAGCAGAAATGACAACCACTTTATGACAAATAATAGGTCTTGACAGCAATAATAATAACACTTATGCCCATAGTGACTATAAAAACAATAATAGGTATTATTATCGCAACGAATTCATCATTAACTTAGATAGACAACTAATAATAACACAATCATATCAAATAAATGTATCACTTAATCTTAAGAAGCATGTGTTTACTTACATGTAATTACATGTATTGCACTGTTTATTGAGACATCTGGCACCTGCTTTCCGATCTTCGTGACAAGAACACAGTTCATCTAGGTTTACCTACATATACAAAATTATACGTATATGCTGCACCAACCATGCCGTTTTTATCATGATTAGCCAGACCACTGTGTATATTATACTTATTTAAGGATCTCTGAAAATAATGGTCAAGCGATAATTGAAGTTGCGTGAAGTTATTACCTCTTCAAGACATTGTTTGCATGCTTAAGAAGTGTCAATTGACACTCCTAGGAGTGGGAAAACTGGGTAAAAGTGGGTACATTTGTTATTCCGGCACATGGGATAAGTGGGTAAAAACGTGGGTCAAGTGGGAAAACTGGGAAAAAGTGGGACAAAACATTTTTCACTGACATGGGAAAACGGGGAAAAAGTGGGAAATGTGGCCAAAGTGGGTAAAATCGGTTGCATTTACACCATCTTTTGCCCACGTGTTTGCCGATCTAAATTACCCTTTTTTCCCACGTTTGCCCACGTTTGCCCATGTGAATTAACCGACTGGGACTAAGGACTTCTCAGCTGAGAAGTCCTTAGATCGTAATTTGGCATGAATTCGTTGAATTCAGCAAATAAATCTACTGCTATATCATCTCTTTCCTGAGCTGTAATAATTTGTGTTGTCAGTTATCTCCCCAATTTGATAAAACGCTCACGGAAATTCAGGATTTAACGAAGCGATAGAGGATAGCGGCACAAATGGCTTATGGAGAGGCTGAGCACTTGAAGGTCACTTACGCACACTGTGATTGGTAGATTTTCCTTTGCGTAAACGTTGCGGCTAATACGTGCCTTACGTTACTGAGGCGGGCTTTGAAATAGCAATAATAAAAGCGGATAAACATTATATTTTTTAGCTTAAGGGAACATGTTAACATGCTTATAAATTTCACAGATGTGAGAAGCATTAGATCCACTAACAAGGAGAATACTACTGGGTAACTTAATCAAAGAAGTATAAAGTTTGAAGATTTTATCTCTTACAGTTAGTTGTAACGGATGGATAAGAGTCACTTGTATAATATTTGCTTTTTATAGAAGAGAAAGTGTGACAGGTGATTTGGAAGTTACATGATTCCTGAAATCTATCGTGGAATATATGGACGACTAATCTGTAGAATTTCACCAACTCTGTGGTTGTTCTTTGCCTTGTTCACATATTCACTGTGGCTAAGATTAGGAATTGTTCACCAAAGGTAAGAATAATTTACCTGACATGTATACATCTTCAGATATTTCTCAATACGGCCGAAGGCATTCGAAGGAATACAATCTCAATCTCTGCTTGAAAAGTTCACATCCAGTTTCTGCGAACGGAACTGGTGGTGACGAAAACTGCAAGACTGGTCCAACACCACTAACAACGGAGGCAAACTGACACAGATGTTGCGGATAGAGTGTTTGGTGGACTTTATGATGACTATGATGCAGCTATAAAAAACTCTACAACTGCGATTTTTTCACTGGATTATTATTAACTCTTTTAGTGCATATATGTACTCTTTTATTCTGAGTCATTTTTAACTTGATTGATTATTGTTTCCTTACAAATATATGCATTTATGTCGACTAACTTTGTCTCTTTTACTTATCATTTTGAGGACATTGCAGAGTTAACGAGAATGATAGGCAACGTATTAATACTTATGTGAAATGCGTCAGTCATAAACTGTTATTACTTCCTCAATGCGTCATCAAGCCTTGCGTAAAGTGTTTCAGTTGCGTATAAGATTAATATTCAAGATTGTTAAGAAGATAGCCGTCAAATATGTGTTCGTACTGTAATAACGAAACAAAGTCTAGCAAACGTAGGTTCTATATGCAGACGACATGTATTAGTAGTCCAGGCACTTCAAGTACACAATGCGACGTGTGTCCCACTTATCACAAATACTCTGTTATTATTATGTTGCGTTTAACACCACTATCTCGAAGGGTATCATTAGGTAATAAGGAGAAAACTACATTACTCTTCTTGTGTTATCATTTCGTATCAAAAGGCTCTTACATGATCACACCAACACTTAGACTCGTGCATTAATGCAACTAATTAGTTGACTACGTCACTAAACTTCGTTGATTATTTTGCTATCATGAAATACTGTGACGCATTAAATAGGCCTTTGTTGTGCATATCGCCTGTTTAAGATTTACTAGCGAAAGCAATTACTCAAAAGCGATAACAGTACCCCATCGTGACAAAATTCAGCAACGTGTGAATATGCCATTTTACGAATATTACGTCTTCTACATTGGCATCACTTTGCAACTCGACAAACACTAAGTATTAATGGAGCAAAATTTGTAAAACAATATTTATTTCGATAAATACATTATTAATATCACAAAAATTCCATCATTTACACAAATATTATCGTTTTTAATCCCAATTAGAATGTCTAAATGTATTGAGTGATTGCGGGATTGAAGACCATAATCTGGAAATTAAAAATAAACATTCAGTCAAGATGTGATGAGTTAAATAAATAAACATATAATACAGTACGTACTAGTTAAATGACTATCTCTTCACCGTTATCTGACGAAATAACCAACTCAATTTCCTTTATTTCTGAGCAATTTGGTAAAAATCATGAAATTATAATTACCTCGATATTTAACCCTTTTCTCATCATATACGCAAAATAAACTTCAAAATTTGTAATTATTTAGCATTTTCTATCATAATTGACATTTTCCAATGAATTGTTTCATTTCTTATGCATCTCGGGATGTCAATTCGATGAAAAAACAGCATTTCGTCAACACAATGAAAACGATTACTTTTCTCACTTTTTACACGTTTTTTCGTTAAAATATGATTTTTAAAATGCATTTCTGTCGAAAAAACCACTAAAAACAACGTAGAATAGCCTAAACACAACACCACGATAACACCTTAAAACTGCAGCAATCAGCTGATTTGTGCCTCTATCCTCTACCTAACGAAGCAGCAGAATGATGTTTGAAATTACCTCAACTCGAATGACAAACTGGCCAATCACAAGCGAGCAAATCGCTTGTTTATCTCATTCGCGGTCACTCAAAATTACGTCCGTCGACAGGCTGCCATTGTAACACCCAGAAGCAACAGACACAATCAGCGAAGGAAGAAGAGGAAGATGCGAGAGGAAGGTCTATATTTCCAGCACGCAGGGCTCGAATTGCCCGGGTACAAGCTAATCATTGTCATTTATAACAAGGTTAGACAAACGGTCCTCCACCTGTTCCAGCACGGCCAGGCCAGCGTTCTTTTCTGAAAAAGAGGAAACAGGAGACTCATTTAGTGATGTCATGTTAGTTTTTATATCATTACATCGCTCCCTCCCCTCTGGAGGCACTGTCCTCAGTGCCTGGCGGCGGTATAGGGTATGCACTACCTCCATCAGTGGGCACCTCGAAGTAGGTCGTAGCGGGTGGCGGTTGCGAAGATGTCGACGGTTCTTTGACAGCTGCTGGACAGTGTGGTTTCAGCTGGTTGTAATGTGCTGAGATGAGATTTTCCTGGGGCGTCGCAAGTTCCGCAGGACATATGTAGTTGGAGGTCGGTGTTGTACGATTTCATATGGGCCTTTCCAGGGGGCGTAGAACTTGGGGCACGAACCGGCAGGGACTGACGGCCGATGGAGCCAGACGTAGTCACCCGGGGAATAGGTTGGTCCGTGGGCAAACCGATCATAGTTGCTTTTCTGATGCTGCGAAGAAGACTGCAGATGTCGACGTGCTAGGTTGTAGGCTGTGTCGAGGTGGTGACGAAGGTTGCGGACGTAGGGAATACAGTCGATCTTCTCGTATGGTAGCAACGGTGTCCGGATCTCAACAGGAAGGCGAAGTTCATGCCCAAACAAGAGTAGAGCCGGGGAAAATCCTGTCGACGAATGCACGGAGGAGCGGTATGCAAGCAAGCATTGAGGCAGGACATCGTCCCAGGTGTTCTCCGGTGCGTTGTGCAAAAAGGCACGGAGAAGATGCTTGATGGTTCGGTTGGTGCGTTCCACCAGTCCATTCCCTTGTGGATGATAAGGCGTAGTATGGGTCTTTCGAATGCCGAAAGCATTGCAGATGTGAGAGATAAGAAGACTCTCGAAAGCAGCGCCTTGATCAGAGTGTAGATAAAGAGGGGCACCAAAACGGGACACCCAGTTGTCGATGAAAGCTCGCCCGATCGTCAGGGCATCTTGTTGCTGCAAGTGGACTGCTTCGCACCACTTGGTGAAATAGTCGACCATGACAAGTATATAACGATTCCCGCGTCTCGATGTTGGTACTGGCCCAATGATGTCGACTCCAACTCGATGATTAGGGGCTTCGGTCAGCATAGGTACTAGGGGTGCTCGGGGAGTTGGCTTAGGCTGTTTGATCTGCGCACATATAGCGCAATTGCGGCAAAACTCCATAACATCGTGGTGAATAAGTGGCCACCAGAAGCGTTGACGGATGGCGTGTTCAGTTTTCTGTTGGCCAGCGTGTCCCAGTTGATGATGTACCTGACTAATAAGCTCGGGTACTTTAACGGTTGGGACGAGGAGTCGGGGGTTGGCATTTGGTTCCACTATGTAAAGAACATCATCTATAAGTCGTAGTAAACCCCACTTATCGCAGATGCACCGCGTGGCTGCTGGTAAATCCCGTAGTTCTTTGGACGTCGGTTTATCGTTCCCATGCTGTTGACGTAAATAAATGGGCTGTATCGTTGTGTCCGCCGCTTGCAGGGAGGCCCAGTCGGTGTCAGCTGCAGCACCGAGTAACACATTCAGTGTGTTCTCGCAATCGGGCAGGCGAGAGAGGGAGTCGGCGTTACCATGTCGTTTTCCAGGCCGGTATTCACAAGTGAAATCAAACTCCTGTAACCGTTCCTGCCAGCGGGCAAGTTGGCCGTCGGCATCACGAAAATTTTGCAACCACTGTAACGCCTTGTGGTCAGTCCGGACTCGAAATTTGCGCCCCAATAAGTAATGACGAAAGTAGGAGAGGAAGTAGACGAGGGCTAGCATCTCACGTCGTGTCGTAGAATACCGCGTCTCTCTTTTGTCTAGCATTCGACTAGCATATGCTATCACTCGTATTTGTCCGTCAGAGGTTGTTTGCGAGAGAACGGCTCCTATTGCATGTGCACTGGCGTCGGTATCCAGAATGAAGGGGCCGCTACCAGCCGATGTGTCTTATCAACAAATTGAAAGGTATCCTTGACGCTGTGCTTTACTAACTCATCATGCAATGGTTGAAGTAGCTGTACCAGCCGCTCTGCCGTCTCGTGATAGGATAAAAGGGACATGTCTAGTATGGAGCGTAGGGGCACTCCTGATTTATGCACTTTCAGTAGACCATACACGCGTGAGATGGTGCTCCCTGTAGATTTTGTGTTTTCGAAAGTTTTTGGTGATAAGTACCCTTTAACTTTCAAATCCTTTAATAAGTTTGTTATTTCTCTCTCTATTTTCTCCGTATGATCTTTCATTGATTTTGGCTTCTGAAACTTGCTTCCGTCAGCTAATATGGAGTTCATCTTATTGATGTAGTCCTGCCTATCCATATTTGCCATCCCCAGTCCCTTATCCGGTCTGGTAATAACTATGTTTTCATTTTGTCTTAGTCTTTTGACAGCTTCTCAATGCTGTTTTGTGAGCATACTATAGGGCTTATTCTTCTTCTTCTTCTGTCTATACTGATAGAAACAGTCTACCAAAGTTGATTCGAATCTTTCTAGGACCTCATCAGAAGAGGCGACCAAGTCCCTTGTTTGTATATGGAAGTTCTCAAATTGTACATCAGTACTGGTGTAAGTCCTGAGATTCTTCAAAGGGATTCCATCAAGATATGATATGCGAGGTTATTTGTACTGTTTGTATGTACATGTGGCGTGTCATATAAATTGGTGTCTTTTGGATTCTTTGTGTTAACCTCTTGTTTTCGTACCTTGTTTTTATTACATAATTTTGTTAAATTGTTCGTCGTGATTACTTCTGAAGTTGTTTCGAGTCTTGTACATCCGTGAATGAATTGATTGATGTTAGAGACAGCAGATGGGTCGTTTACTTCGAGGAGGCTAGTGGTGAGAATGGCGTGCACACGGAATTAAGGATTAGCTGTGGAATCAAGGATTGAGAATGAATGTTTCTATTTAGGCTGCGGTCCCACACACCGGGGAGCGAGAGTGTAGACGACTGAGGCTTGCATACGTCACCGTTACTAGAACTGAGTCAGAATGAATGACAAGCGATCGCAGTGGAAATTGATAGTGAATAGATGAGAGAATATGTGAAGAGTATCATGAGGTGCTGCTATGGTCCCGTTGCTTTCTACGAGAGTCAATCTTGCAAGTGGTGACTGTGCTGCAAGATGTCAAGCGGATGCTTTTAAGTGGAAGGCGTAGGCCATCTTCGATGTGTGTGTGATTGTGCTGAGTAAATGCTTGTTTTGTAGGGCTCTTTTGTTTTGCTTTTCCATTTTAGCCTAATTTTTTTGTCCCAGGTCCCACATTAGCAGTTCAGTTCGAGGTTATCATCGCTATGAAAAAGGTGGATGGACCCTCTTTTTTGCCGAGGAATGTCAATGTACGTGTACACTGAATGTTTGTTTTTGGAACTGGTAGCCATTGGTGGGGAACTCGAAGGCGCAAATGGTTCGATCGGGTACAAGTTCGACGAGGAGGACCAAAAATGAATAAAATTACTTCATAACTTCGTATGGAATGTTTGTTTATGGACTTTTACTGTTCTCCGCTTTAATTGCCAAGCAATATGACTTCCTTCTTACAATATTGGTGTTTTGGAGTTAAAGTCGTAGAAAGTACATATCATTTATTGGTTCGGAGCGTCCTCGTAACAATAGGAACTTAGGGGTAAATTCCTTGACACACTCTTTTATTATTATTATATTATTATTATATCCTTTAGTTCCTGGGGGAAAGTAGGGCTTCAGCTGCGCACCTCCATTGCCTTCTGTTTTCTGCTAACTTTTTCACTCCGCTCCAAGTCTGCCCATATGCTTTCATCTCCTCTTCGCATGACCTCGTCCAAGTCACCCTTGCACTGACGACTAACTCGCCGTTTCACTTTCGGGTTCCACTCGAGGGCTTGTCTAGTGATGTCGCTTGATGGTTTCCTCAGCGTATGGACAGCCAATCCACCTCCATTTCTTCCTGCCAATTTGTTGCACAATCGGTTCCTGATTGGTTCGCTCCCAGAGATCCCTGTTGCTGATCTTTTCTGGCTAGCCATCTGATCTTGAGTATTGAGCAAAGACAGCTGTTGATGAAGGTCTGAAGTTTGTTCGAGATGCTCTTTATGACTCGCCAAGTCTCTGATCCGTATAGTAGCACTGACTTTACATTGGAGTTGAAAATCCGGATCTTATTTTTGATGCTGAGTGCTGTTGACCTCCGCACAGACTTAAGAGTAATGAAAGCCTGCCTTGCTTTTCCGATTCTGGCTTTGATATCCTCGTGAGTTCCGCCTGTAGTTGAAACGATACTTCCCGGGCAGGTAAAGGAGGTTGTTTCCTTCAGGTTCCTCCCATTTATGCTGATTGTTGTCTGTTGTTGTTGCTGCTGCTGTTGGTGTTGGCCAGGAATCTTTATCACCTCTGTATTATCTATGTTCACCTGTAGTCCTATCTTTGATGCTTCTTCTATCGCCAACTTGTTGCTTTTCACTTGCATATAATCCGGTTTGTGGGAAATCAGACATATGTCATCATCGGCGAAATCCAGATCCACAAAGTTCTATTTTTGTGTGAGTCCATTTTATGCCCGTTCCCTCGTTGGTTGCCATTGTCTGTCGCATTACCCAATCGATTGCAATCAGGAAGATCATTGGTGATAGTAGACAGCCTTGTCTCACTCCCGTCCTTACTTCGAAGGCTTCCGTAAGTTTCCCGTTGTGGATTACTCGGCATGCAGCATTGTCGTAAAACTGTTGGATGAGATGTATAATTGTCGGTGAGACCCCGTAGTAGCGAAGTAGTTGCCAAATCACCTCTCGATCGACGCTGTCTAGTGAAGGCCTTTTCAAAGTCGATGAAGTTGAGATAGAGAGGTGACTGCCATTCTCAGCTTTGTTCAATGATGATTCGTAAAGTGGCGATTTGATCAATACATGACTTGTTTCTCCGGAATCCAGCTTGTTCCGGTCGGAGTTTTTCATCTAGGGCTTGTTTGATCCTCTCCAGGATGATGCGGCTTAGTATTTTGCTTGGAATGGACGGGAGCATAGTTCCGCGCCAGTTTTTACATTGACTTAAATCTGCTTTCTTTGGTAGTTTGAACAAGTATCCGTTCTTCCAATCCTCGGGTACATTGCCCAATTTCCACACCTTCTCCAGCAGTGGCGACATCAAGTCCGCTGTTGTCTCTGGGTCTATTTTCAAAGCTTCTGCTGGGATTCCATCTTTAATATATTTATACAATTACTATTTCGATATTAATTTTGGAGCTTTCATTGAAACAATGTGTCAGCCACGTCAAAAAAACCGCTAATGTCCAGGTCTTGCTACGCTCGGGCCCACGTTGTTCATTGAAGTTTTCAGAAACGCTTAATTATAACGGACGAAAAATCCAAAACACCGATTGGCCGCTTGAGATTTCTTCATTGTTACACCAACATATAAAACTAATAATTGAACTAAGGTCTGTGAACAAATATTACAATAATAAATCACAATATTACTTCTGACGGTTTGTTGCTGACTTCTTTCTGAACAGCGACCGATGAGACGATGACTGTCGTATTGATGCCTCCGCGAAAATTGGGGAAGTTGGTTTTGAGCAAACAACTATGAATTGATCGTTCAATCTTCAACTACATTGACACTCCCCGGCAAAAGACCGATCCATCCCCTTTTTCCATCACGACCAATACACATTGACTTGGATGTCACTGAGAGAACCTGGGTCACACGGACAGAGCTGAAGTGGAAAACAAACAGAAAAGCCAACACACCACAGGCATACCCACAGCACAATATCACTCATCGACGACGACCTGCGCCTTCCAGTTAGAGGCATCCTCTTGAGACATCCTCTTGCAACACAATCTCCACTTGCTAGAATGACTCTTGCAGAATGCAACCTGACCATAGCAGCACCTCATGATACTCTACGCACATCCTCTTATCTACTCACTACCAATTACCACTACAATCGCTTGTCACTCATTCTGCCTCAGTTCTAGTAGCGGTGACGCATGCGAGCCTCAGTCGTTTACACTCTTTCTCCCCGGCGTGTCGGACCGCAGCTAACAATTATCTCCGTGTGCATTTCATTCTCAGCAATAGCCTGGCCTCCCCGGCGCATACGCCCCATCAGCTGTCCTTAACATCAATCAATTCATTCATGGATGTAGAAGAGTGAACACAACTTCAGAAGTAATCACGACGAAAATTTTAACAAAATTATGCAATAAAAGCAAGGTACGAAAACAGCGAGTCAACGCAATGAATCCGAAAACAACAATTGATATGACACACCACACGTATATACAAACAGTACACACATACACGCTGTCTATGTCTTGATGGAATTCCTTTGAAGAATCGCAGGGCTTACACCAGTACGCCTACAACCCTTCACAGGTTGACGATTGTAAGTTGTGGAATGTACGGATACAAACAAGATTAACCGACAATTACAATAATTGGAACTCACACAACTATTTAACACAAACATATGTACAATCAATACATCAAATGTTGTGGATTCTGACACGACAAACTACCCTTGAAGAACTGTAGGACTTACAGCAGTACGCCTACATTCCTTCTCAGGTTGATGATACAAGTGGAAGTCGTCCGGACACAAACAGAATTACCAACAGCTAGATGACAGACGATATCAATTCAGTATATACAATATGAACATATGTACAAAATTACACACCAAGCACATTGGACTACTCACTGATGCGCTACCCTCTGAAGAATTGTAGGACTTACAGCAGTACGCCTACAACCCTTCTCAGGTTGACGCCCTAGGTTGGAATATCATCGCAGAGTTCATTTGCTGACTTCCCTCTATCAGCTATATCCTCAAATCTGAACGGTGACACTCCCATGTCATTGTATCGAGGAAGGTAGGTGACTAACAAACACACGACGTATCTGGTCGACCAAGCGTAGAAACAGAGTAATTTACACCAAAGATAATAACATTCAAATAGTAACTTGAAACAAGAAATGCCTTTATTCATGCAAGTCAATTTAACAATTACTCTCTCGTTTACACTTGGCTTATCCTCACTAAACTGACCATTGATATTCGTCTTTCCAAACGAACTGATACTAGCATAATCATTGCACAAGATACTTGAGTTGATTGGCGTCTGTTTCATTGTGGATGACAGCATCAACGACGACTGATTGATATCAGTTGATGAAGTTAGCGGTGGATCAAAAGCTGTTGTTGCTCGACTTTCAGAAATTTGTCTACATGCAGGACCACCACCACTGCTGTCTTTTACTATCAGCTCAGGTTTAGCAATAGCATCTGATGATAGGCGGGCTACATGCTGATCACTCACACTGACGGTCTCACAAGTATGCATGCCTTCTGCAACTGCACCTGCATTTATTTCTACTTCACGTTGTAGTTGTACAGAACCTTTAATTAACTTAGCAGTAGTAGGCATATCCCTCATCTCATCATGAACAACCAAGGACAAATGTGAAGTATCATGATCATTATCACGAATATTCAATTTATCATAATCTGTCGGGTCGACTTCATCAATTACAAACTCTTTAATAACAGAAGTAGACAATTTTGGTTCCTCCGCGCAAATCATTAGAGGTATTATACCTTCACTATGACTAGTAATACCTTGTAAACTTATGGAGTCAGAACTGCACTCTGAAGCAGTAACTCTATTCTGTGACACTCTATTCAACAATGGCTTACCAACTACCGCAACTACAGACTTCTTCACCGCACCGTTATCGTCACACAATTCGGAGTCAGGCCTGGATTTCACATTTAGCTTATCACTGAACTTGCTCACTGGTTCACAGCTCACCTTTTTATGCACCGCTTGCAAACGTGTAAAACACAACAGTGTTTCTCTTGCAGCTTGCAACTTATCTGTTGAGGATGTACTACGAAACCTGTTACACTCATTAGGTATATATTCATTACTAGATATCATGGAGCCTTCCTTTGCAGTCGAGTAGGTAGGCGTCTCGCTATTACTTCTAGTTTAAAACTCGAGTTGAGGTCACCCATGCAATTCATAGAAATCAAGGTATTCTTATAAGTCATAAGATTATCTAAAAACTCGGTGAGTGCCTTGGAATCATCCTGTAATTGACCACCATTACCCTTAACAGCCTCGAATAATTTCCCTACAATCACCGAAGGTCTTCCGAACCTTTGACGTAATATGCTCATAGCCTCAGCGTATCCCTCATTAGGGGCATGAGCTTACAGCACTGTATAGCTCTTGAAGCATCTCCAGTGCAATACCTCATCAAATACATCAATTTCAATTCATCACTTAATAGAAAACTACTCAGCATGATCTCAAACTCCTTTACAAATTGTAAATAATCAGCCGGGTTTCCATCGAAACACCGCGGTTCAAATTCAGGGAGTTTGATGTTCCTATTATCCCTGAACGGCGAAACAATAACATCAACCATGTCATGCTTAACATCAGACACATCGTTACAATTAACAGACAAGTCACCTTGACTTACTTTCCTGTTTGCATCCAAGATACTGTGTCCCTCCCTTGACCCAGGCATCGTTGAACTTGACCCAATTCCAAAAACGTTCCAGATATTGCTTGATCAAAGAGGACTTGACCGGCACCAGGAAAAATGAACGGCGACTGTACAAACTTTCACAACTGTTTGAATCCGCCAGATCTGTTTCTATCGTCAGAAACTGTCAGCCACGTCTCGTAAACCGTCAATGCCCAGCTCTCGCTACGCTCGGTCCTACGCTGTTCCTTGAAGTTTTCAGAAACGCTTAGTAATAACGGACGAAAAATCCAAAACACCGATTGGCCACTCGAGAATTCTTTATTGTAACACCAACATATAAAACTAATAATTGAACTAAGGTCTGTGAACAAATATTACAATAATAAATCACAATATTACTTCTGACGGTTTGTTGCTGACTTCTTTCTGAACAGCGACCGATGAGACGATGACTGTCGTATTGATGCCTCCGCGAAAATTGGGGAAGTTGGTTTTGAGCAAACAACCATGAATTGATAATTCAGTCTTCAACTACATTGACACTACCCATTTTTGAACCTCGGTAGTTGATGGAAGCCCAGTCGAGTATTTATATTTTATCTAGGAGTTTGTGGTTATGCTTAGTGGTTATATTTTGAATGAAGAAGTGATGTTAATGTGTTTTTTGATTCGCGTAGCTTTCTTGAGGCCGTGAAAGGCGATGGATCAGAGACAAACGAGAATTCAGAGGAATTCGCAGGGTTTTTGGACGGTCGAATTATATACAGAAATACTCTTGGGTCCCTTAATTGCGTAGACGAATTGAATTCAAGTTCCTTCCTTAAGACTGTTACCAAGAGATTACCAGTTCGTCTGCGAAGAAAGTTGAAATAGATCAGCTTCCCTCTAGAGGAGGAAGGATTAGAGCCTGGGTTGGATGAGTTTGTGACCCTGGTTAAAGACAGTGTCAACCAAGCTTTGAGCAAGATTGCTATCATATGGCATCCCATCAGTGAAATAGAGTAATCAGAGAGCAAAACGCAAATATTTATGGCGAAAGGGTCTCAGATAAGTGGATACCGAGAAGGCTTTATGGTGTCTAGTAATGCATGTAAACCTAGTGAGTGTAACAGCTTTCGTGGGATGCCCCCAACAGATAGGTTACAAGTTGCAAGACAAACACGTTTGCAAGAGGTGCATACAAAGGTGAACTCTGAATCAGTGAGCAAGTTCAGTGATAAGCTAAATGTGAAATCAGCGTCATCAAGATCTGACTGTAAATTGTGTGACGATAATGGTGGGGTGAAGAAGCCTGTGGTTGCAACCGGTAATCCATTATTGAATAGAGTGTCACAGACGACACCACAATTTGTGCAGGAGAAGGGAGTTACTGCCTCAGAGTGCAGTTCTGACTCCACAAGTTTACAAGGTATTATTAGTCAGAGTAAGGGTATAAAAACTTTAAAGATTTGTGAGGAAGAACACAAATCATCTACCGCTGTTATTAAAGAGTTTGCAAATGACGAAGTTTATCATATAAACGATGGTAAAGTGAATATTTGTGATAATGATCATGATAGTGACCTTTGTTTTTGGTTGATTAAGGTGAGATGAGGGGAGTGCCTAATGCTGCTGAGTTGAACAGAGGTTCCCTACGGCTTGAACGTGAAGTATAATTAAGAGAAAATGCGGTGGTAGAAGGTATGGATACTCAGGAGACCGTCAGTGTAATTGACCGGCGTGTAGCCCACCTATCGACGGATGTTAATGCTAAACTGGAGCTAACAGTAAAAGAGAGCAGTGGTGGTAATTTTGCAGTTAGACAAACTTCTAAAAGCCGAACAACAACAGCTTCTGATCCACCGCTAAGTTCATCAACTTGTGTCATTCAGTCGTCGCTGGTGTTGTCATCCATAATGAAATGGACGTCCATGAACTCACCTGCCTTATGCCATGACTATGCTAGTATCGTTTCATTTGAAAGGACGAAAACCATTGTTCAGTTTGGTGAGGATAAGCCAACTGTGAATGAGAGAGTAATGGTGAGACTGACTTGCACGAATAAAGGCATTTCTAGTTTCAAGTTACTATTTGAATACTATTATCTTTGGTGTAAATTACTCTGTGTCTACGCTTGGTCGACCAGATACGTCGTGTGTTTGTTAGTCACCTACCTTCCTCGATACAATGACATGGGAGTGTCACCGTTCAGATTTGAGGATATAGCTGATAGAGGGAAGTCAGCAAATGAACTCTGCGAAGATTTTCCAACCTAGAGCGTCAACCTGAGAAGGGTTGTAGGCGTACTGCTGTAAGTCCTACAATTCTTCAAGGGTAGTACTTCAAGGCAGAATCCACAACATTTGATGTATTGATTGTACATATATTTGTGTTAAATAATTGTGTGGGTTCCGATTATTGTAATTGTTGGTTAATCTTGTTTATGTCCGGACATTCCACAACCTACGATCGTCAGTATGAGAATGGTTGCTGGTGTACTGGTGTAAGTCCTACAATTCTTCAAGGGTAATACGTCGAAGTGCAGTCCATCGTACTTGGTGTGTTTTTTGTATATATAATAATAATTATGCATTTCATGTAAATTTACAAATTTACATGAAAATGCATGCTTTTGTTCATGTTGTATATACTGAAGTGATGTCATATTCCATCCATCTGTTGGTTAATTTTGTTTGTGTTCGGACTTCTTTTACTTGTATCATCAACCTGAAAAGGAATGTAGGCGTACTGCTGTAAGTCCTATAGCTCTTCAAGGGTAGCTCGTCAAGGTAGAGTCCACAACGTTTGATGTATTGATTGCACATATGTTCATGTTCAATAATTAAATGGGTTTCAATAATGTAACTGTTGGTTAATCTTGTTTGTTATAAAATTTGATGGTGTGAATTATTCCCATATTATGACTTAAAATTCAATCTGAACGAAGTATATTCTTTTCAATAATTTCTCTTCAAGTTCTTACAATTTTAAAATATAATATTTTTGCTCGTTACAATAAAGGCCACTTATGCGGCGGATACTTTTTTAACGTAGAATAACATATTAGTTATTGGATGTAAAAATAAATAGTCATATTTGTGTGACAAACGTGCTAGGCTGAAATCGATTAGAAAATATTGTAAAAGGGGAGACAGTGGTGGTGATTAATTATAATAGAATTGTAGAGTGTGGGGTAGGAAAATTGACAAGTCAGTTCAAGGTTATAAAAGGTGTCAGGTGAGTGGCTAGTACAACGTGGTCTGTGTTAAACAGCAGATAGTAAGACTGCAAGGAGAGGTTCATCATGAAATAACGAATATGTGAAATGAAATAGGTGGAGGCATATATATTGAGAAAAGAGATAATATCACTAATCATAAGTCCGTATAGTATAAGTGAAAAATTCGATAGTATTGAGGGAATGTTTGCATAAAGGGCATAAATTATGAAGAATAATAGTAATAATTACAATAATAAGCAAAGTAACAAAAAAGAAAGAAAAAACCAAGAGGGTTAAGGGGAAGGAGCACTCTTGGTGAGAAGAAAAATCTTCAATCCAAGGTTAGCCACGGTAGGAATAGCGTCTGGACGCGTTCTTTTTGGATACACAGTTCCGGTTTAGTCGATCTTATTGCAACAGCTTCAGCTATGTGTAGGAGACGTAACCAAACTGTACGTGATAACGACTTCGGAATTCGGTATATAACCCTGGAAGCTGTGTTGACATCGATGAGATGTCCAGTATCGATCAAGTGTGACAGAATCAAGCTTTTTATGCACTTAATTTCTCCCTGCTGAACCAAGCTGGTAGGTTCTCGAACTCGCAGACGAACCTGTCTGGTCGTGCGCCCTATATGACTTGAACCACGGGAACAGTTGGAATGGTATTTGCATGAAGAAGAGCTAAGGTTAGGTAAGACATCTTTGAGTTGCTGGGTGAACATTGGACGGCTAGGGAAGGATAGACACAGACGTGCAGAGGAGAAAGTTTTCTTCATCGCCCTGGTTAAACGATGGGATAGAATCTCCGCAGGAGTATCTCCCTTGAATTAGGGACATAAAAACAAAGGCTTTTTCTCTAAAGTTGCTAGTTCATACTTATGACTATTGTAACCTATGTTGGCTTTAGTGAACTTATCTGGATATCCGTTATCGCTTAGAATGTCTCGAATAACTTGAAGTTCTTTCCCTACGTGGTCTTCGGAACAAATAGACCTCGCTCTAAATGCTAAGCACCTGATTAGATTACGTTTGTATTTCATCGGTACGAAGCTAAGGAAATGTGTATACTGAGCATTGGTTCTTTTGATGGAACCATCCCCTCTTCTCGTTAGTAGGACGTCGAGGAAATGTAGAGAGTCGTTGTATTCTCCTTCGAAGGTGGAATAGACCGCTGGGTGAGCGTTATTGAAGTTGTTCAAAATCAAATCACTATTTAACCCCTCATCGTACGCTACAAAAGTGCCATCCATGTAGCGACAATACATTTCCATTTTCGATATTTCCCCTTTCAACGGACTATTTTCTAGTTTTGCTAGAAATATATTCGCGAAAATAGGTCCCAGGGGGGATCCCATGGCTACTTTATCAACCTGTCTGTATATTTCATTAATAAATAGGAACTGAACATTCGTCGTACATTTAACAAGTAGTTGTTTCAGATTACTGATAGGAATATCAGTGCACAATTTCTTTTCTATAATCTGTTCGCAGACATAATCGATAGTTTCCGCTAGAGGCACATTAGTGAATAGAGATGAAACATCAAGTGATGCCATATATTTGCCAGTCGCGTTCAAGTTTTTGATCTTATCAACAAATTGAAAGGTATCCTTGACGCTGTGCTTTACTAACTCATCATGCAATGGTTGAAGTAGCTGTACCAGCCGCTCTGCCGTCTCGTGATAGGATAAAAGGGACATGTCTAGTATGGAGCGTAGGGGCACTCCTGATTTATGCACTTTCAGTAGACCATACACGCGTGAGATGGTGCTCCCTGTAGATTTTGTGTTTTCGAAAGTTTTTGGTGATAAGTACCCTTTAACTTTCAAATCCTTTAATAAGTTTGTTATTTCTCTCTCTATTTTCTCCGTATGATCTTTCATTGATTTTGGCTTCTGAAACTTGCTTCCGTCAGCTAATATGGAGTTCATCTTATTGATGTAGTCCTGCCTATCCATATTTGCCATCCCCAGTCCCTTATCCGGTCTGGTAATAACTATGTTTTCATTTTGTCTTAGTCTTTTGACAGCTTCTCAATGCTGTTTTGTGAGCATACTATAGGGCTTATTCTTCTTCTTCTTCTGTCTATACTGATAGAAACAGTCTACCAAAGTTGATTCGAATCTTTCTAGGACCTCATCAGAAGAGGCGACCAAGTCCCTTGTTTGTATATGGAAGTTCTCAAATTGTACATCAGTACTGGTGTAAGTCCTGAGATTCTTCAAAGGATTCCATCAAGATATGATATGCGAGGTTATTTGTACTGTTTGTATGTACATGTGGTGTGTCATATAAATTGGTGTCTTTTGGATTCTTTGTGTTAACCTCTTGTTTTCGTACCTTGTTTTTATTACATAATTTTGTTAAATTGTTCGTCGTGATTACTTCTGAAGTTGTTTCGAGTCTTGTACATCCGTGAATGAATTGATTGATGTTAGAGACAGCAGATGGGTCGTTTACTTCGAGGAGGCTAGTGGTGAGAATGGCGTGCACACGGAATTAAGGATTAGCTGTGGAATCAAGGATTGAGAATGAATGTTTCTATTTAGGCTGCGGTCCCACACACCGGGGAGCGAGAGTGTAGACGACTGAGGCTTGCATACGTCACCGTTACTAGAACTGAGTCAGAATGAATGACAAGCGATCGCAGTGGAAATTGATAGTGAATAGATGAGAGAATATGTGAAGAGTATCATGAGGTGCTGCTATGGTCCCGTTGCTTTCTACGAGAGTCAATCTTGCAAGTGGTGACTGTGCTGCAAGATGTCAAGCGGATGCTTTTAAGTGGAAGGCGTAGGCCATCTTCGATGTGTGTGTGATTGTGCTGAGTAAATGCTTGTTTTGTAGGGCTCTTTTGTTTTGCTTTTCCATTTTAGCCTAATTTTTTTGTCCCAGGTCCCACATTAGCAGTTCAGTTCGAGGTTATCATCGCTATGAAAAAGGTGGATGGACCCTCTTTTTTGCCGAGGAATGTCAATGTACGTGTACACTGAATGTTTGTTTTTGGAACTGGTAGCCATTGGTGGGGAACTCGAAGGCGCAAATGGTTCGATCGGGTACAAGTTCGACGAGGAGGACCAAAAATGAATAAAATTACTTCATAACTTCGTATGGAATGTTTGTTTATGGACTTTTACTGTTCTCCGCTTTAATTGCCAAGCAATATGACTTCCTTCTTACAATATTGGTGTTTTGGAGTTAAAGTCGTAGAAAGTACATATCATTTATTGGTTCGGAGCGTCCTCGTAACAATAGGAACTTAGGGGTAAATTCCTTGACACACTCTTTTATTATTATTATATTATTATTATATCCTTTAGTTCCTGGGGGAAAGTAGGGCTTCAGCTGCGCACCTCCATTGCCTTCTGTTTTCTGCTAACTTTTTCACTCCGCTCCAAGTCTGCCCATATGCTTTCATCTCCTCTTCGCATGACCTCGTCCAAGTCACCCTTGCACTGACGACTAACTCGCCGTTTCACTTTCGGGTTCCACTCGAGGGCTTGTCTAGTGATGTCGCTTGATGGTTTCCTCAGCGTATGGACAGCCAATCCACCTCCATTTCTTCCTGCCAATTTGTTGCACAATCGGTTCCTGATTGGTTCGCTCCCAGAGATCCCTGTTGCTGATCTTTTCTGGCTAGCCATCTGATCTTGAGTATTGAGCAAAGACAGCTGTTGATGAAGGTCTGAAGTTTGTTCGAGATGCTCTTTATGACTCGCCAAGTCTCTGATCCGTATAGTAGCACTGACTTTACATTGGAGTTGAAAATCCGGATCTTATTTTTGATGCTGAGTGCTGTTGACCTCCGCACAGACTTAAGAGTAATGAAAGCCTGCCTTGCTTTTCCGATTCTGGCTTTGATATCCTCGTGAGTTCCGCCTGTAGTTGAAACGATACTTCCCGGGCAGGTAAAGGAGGTTGTTTCCTTCAGGTTCCTCCCATTTATGCTGATTGTTGTCTGTTGTTGTTGCTGCTGCTGTTGGTGTTGGCCAGGAATCTTTATCACCTCTGTATTATCTATGTTCACCTGTAGTCCTATCTTTGATGCTTCTTCTATCGCCAACTTGTTGCTTTTCACTTGCATATAATCCGGTTTGTGGGAAATCAGACATATGTCATCATCGGCGAAATCCAGATCCACAAAGTTCTATTTTTGTGTGAGTCCATTTTATGCCCGTTCCCTCGTTGGTTGCCATTGTCTGTCGCATTACCCAATCGATTGCAATCAGGAAGATCATTGGTGATAGTAGACAGCCTTGTCTCACTCCCGTCCTTACTTCGAAGGCTTCCGTAAGTTTCCCGTTGTGGATTACTCGGCATGCAGCATTGTCGTAAAACTGTTGGATGAGATGTATAATTGTCGGTGAGACCCCGTAGTAGCGAAGTAGTTGCCAAATCACCTCTCGATCGACGCTGTCTAGTGAAGGCCTTTTCAAAGTCGATGAAGTTGAGATAGAGAGGTGACTGCCATTCTCAGCTTTGTTCAATGATGATTCGTAAAGTGGCGATTTGATCAATACATGACTTGTTTCTCCGGAATCCAGCTTGTTCCGGTCGGAGTTTTTCATCTAGGGCTTGTTTGATCCTCTCCAGGATGATGCGGCTTAGTATTTTGCTTGGAATGGACGGGAGCATAGTTCCGCGCCAGTTTTTACATTGACTTAAATCTGCTTTCTTTGGTAGTTTGAACAAGTATCCGTTCTTCCAATCCTCGGGTACATTGCCCAATTTCCACACCTTCTCCAGCAGTGGCGACATCAAGTCCGCTGTTGTCTCTGGGTCTATTTTCAAAGCTTCTGCTGGGATTCCATCTTTAATATATTTATACAATTACTATTTCGATATTAATTTTGGAGCTTTCATTGAAACAATGTGTCAGCCACGTCAAAAAAACCGCTAATGTCCAGGTCTTGCTACGCTCGGGCCCACGTTGTTCATTGAAGTTTTCAGAAACGCTTAATTATAACGGACGAAAAATCCAAAACACCGATTGGCCGCTTGAGATTTCTTCATTGTTACACCAACATATAAAACTAATAATTGAACTAAGGTCTGTGAACAAATATTACAATAATAAATCACAATATTACTTCTGACGGTTTGTTGCTGACTTCTTTCTGAACAGCGACCGATGAGACGATGACTGTCGTATTGATGCCTCCGCGAAAATTGGGGAAGTTGGTTTTGAGCAAACAACTATGAATTGATCGTTCAATCTTCAACTACATTGACACTCCCCGGCAAAAGACCGATCCATCCCCTTTTTCCATCACGACCAATACACATTGACTTGGATGTCACTGAGAGAACCTGGGTCACACGGACAGAGCTGAAGTGGAAAACAAACAGAAAAGCCAACACACCACAGGCATACCCACAGCACAATATCACTCATCGACGACGACCTGCGCCTTCCAGTTAGAGGCATCCTCTTGAGACATCCTCTTGCAACACAATCTCCACTTGCTAGAATGACTCTTGCAGAATGCAACCTGACCATAGCAGCACCTCATGATACTCTACGCACATCCTCTTATCTACTCACTACCAATTACCACTACAATCGCTTGTCACTCATTCTGCCTCAGTTCTAGTAGCGGTGACGCATGCGAGCCTCAGTCGTTTACACTCTTTCTCCCCGGCGTGTCGGACCGCAGCTAACAATTATCTCCGTGTGCATTTCATTCTCAGCAATAGCCTGGCCTCCCCGGCGCATACGCCCCATCAGCTGTCCTTAACATCAATCAATTCATTCATGGATGTAGAAGAGTGAACACAACTTCAGAAGTAATCACGACGAAAATTTTAACAAAATTATGCAATAAAAGCAAGGTACGAAAACAGCGAGTCAACGCAATGAATCCGAAAACAACAATTGATATGACACACCACACGTATATACAAACAGTACACACATACACGCTGTCTATGTCTTGATGGAATTCCTTTGAAGAATCGCAGGGCTTACACCAGTACGCCTACAACCCTTCACAGGTTGACGATTGTAAGTTGTGGAATGTACGGATACAAACAAGATTAACCGACAATTACAATAATTGGAACTCACACAACTATTTAACACAAACATATGTACAATCAATACATCAAATGTTGTGGATTCTGACACGACAAACTACCCTTGAAGAACTGTAGGACTTACAGCAGTACGCCTACATTCCTTCTCAGGTTGATGATACAAGTGGAAGTCGTCCGGACACAAACAGAATTACCAACAGCTAGATGACAGACGATATCAATTCAGTATATACAATATGAACATATGTACAAAATTACACACCAAGCACATTGGACTACTCACTGATGCGCTACCCTCTGAAGAATTGTAGGACTTACAGCAGTACGCCTACAACCCTTCTCAGGTTGACGCCCTAGGTTGGAATATCATCGCAGAGTTCATTTGCTGACTTCCCTCTATCAGCTATATCCTCAAATCTGAACGGTGACACTCCCATGTCATTGTATCGAGGAAGGTAGGTGACTAACAAACACACGACGTATCTGGTCGACCAAGCGTAGAAACAGAGTAATTTACACCAAAGATAATAACATTCAAATAGTAACTTGAAACAAGAAATGCCTTTATTCATGCAAGTCAATTTAACAATTACTCTCTCGTTTACACTTGGCTTATCCTCACTAAACTGACCATTGATATTCGTCTTTCCAAACGAACTGATACTAGCATAATCATTGCACAAGATACTTGAGTTGATTGGCGTCTGTTTCATTGTGGATGACAGCATCAACGACGACTGATTGATATCAGTTGATGAAGTTAGCGGTGGATCAAAAGCTGTTGTTGCTCGACTTTCAGAAATTTGTCTACATGCAGGACCACCACCACTGCTGTCTTTTACTATCAGCTCAGGTTTAGCAATAGCATCTGATGATAGGCGGGCTACATGCTGATCACTCACACTGACGGTCTCACAAGTATGCATGCCTTCTGCAACTGCACCTGCATTTATTTCTACTTCACGTTGTAGTTGTACAGAACCTTTAATTAACTTAGCAGTAGTAGGCATATCCCTCATCTCATCATGAACAACCAAGGACAAATGTGAAGTATCATGATCATTATCACGAATATTCAATTTATCATAATCTGTCGGGTCGACTTCATCAATTACAAACTCTTTAATAACAGAAGTAGACAATTTTGGTTCCTCCGCGCAAATCATTAGAGGTATTATACCTTCACTATGACTAGTAATACCTTGTAAACTTATGGAGTCAGAACTGCACTCTGAAGCAGTAACTCTATTCTGTGACACTCTATTCAACAATGGCTTACCAACTACCGCAACTACAGACTTCTTCACCGCACCGTTATCGTCACACAATTCGGAGTCAGGCCTGGATTTCACATTTAGCTTATCACTGAACTTGCTCACTGGTTCACAGCTCACCTTTTTATGCACCGCTTGCAAACGTGTAAAACACAACAGTGTTTCTCTTGCAGCTTGCAACTTATCTGTTGAGGATGTACTACGAAACCTGTTACACTCATTAGGTATATATTCATTACTAGATATCATGGAGCCTTCCTTTGCAGTCGAGTAGGTAGGCGTCTCGCTATTACTTCTAGTTTAAAACTCGAGTTGAGGTCACCCATGCAATTCATAGAAATCAAGGTATTCTTATAAGTCATAAGATTATCTAAAAACTCGGTGAGTGCCTTGGAATCATCCTGTAATTGACCACCATTACCCTTAACAGCCTCGAATAATTTCCCTACAATCACCGAAGGTCTTCCGAACCTTTGACGTAATATGCTCATAGCCTCAGCGTATCCCTCATTAGGGGCATGAGCTTACAGCACTGTATAGCTCTTGAAGCATCTCCAGTGCAATACCTCATCAAATACATCAATTTCAATTCATCACTTAATAGAAAACTACTCAGCATGATCTCAAACTCCTTTACAAATTGTAAATAATCAGCCGGGTTTCCATCGAAACACCGCGGTTCAAATTCAGGGAGTTTGATGTTCCTATTATCCCTGAACGGCGAAACAATAACATCAACCATGTCATGCTTAACATCAGACACATCGTTACAATTAACAGACAAGTCACCTTGACTTACTTTCCTGTTTGCATCCAAGATACTGTGTCCCTCCCTTGACCCAGGCATCGTTGAACTTGACCCAATTCCAAAAACGTTCCAGATATTGCTTGATCAAAGAGGACTTGACCGGCACCAGGAAAAATGAACGGCGACTGTACAAACTTTCACAACTGTTTGAATCCGCCAGATCTGTTTCTATCGTCAGAAACTGTCAGCCACGTCTCGTAAACCGTCAATGCCCAGCTCTCGCTACGCTCGGTCCTACGCTGTTCCTTGAAGTTTTCAGAAACGCTTAGTAATAACGGACGAAAAATCCAAAACACCGATTGGCCACTCGAGAATTCTTTATTGTAACACCAACATATAAAACTAATAATTGAACTAAGGTCTGTGAACAAATATTACAATAATAAATCACAATATTACTTCTGACGGTTTGTTGCTGACTTCTTTCTGAACAGCGACCGATGAGACGATGACTGTCGTATTGATGCCTCCGCGAAAATTGGGGAAGTTGGTTTTGAGCAAACAACCATGAATTGATAATTCAGTCTTCAACTACATTGACACTACCCATTTTTGAACCTCGGTAGTTGATGGAAGCCCAGTCGAGTATTTATATTTTATCTAGGAGTTTGTGGTTATGCTTAGTGGTTATATTTTGAATGAAGAAGTGATGTTAATGTGTTTTTTGATTCGCGTAGCTTTCTTGAGGCCGTGAAAGGCGATGGATCAGAGACAAACGAGAATTCAGAGGAATTCGCAGGGTTTTTGGACGGTCGAATTATATACAGAAATACTCTTGGGTCCCTTAATTGCGTAGACGAATTGAATTCAAGTTCCTTCCTTAAGACTGTTACCAAGAGATTACCAGTTCGTCTGCGAAGAAAGTTGAAATAGATCAGCTTCCCTCTAGAGGAGGAAGGATTAGAGCCTGGGTTGGATGAGTTTGTGACCCTGGTTAAAGACAGTGTCAACCAAGCTTTGAGCAAGATTGCTATCATATGGCATCCCATCAGTGAAATAGAGTAATCAGAGAGCAAAACGCAAATATTTATGGCGAAAGGGTCTCAGATAAGTGGATACCGAGAAGGCTTTATGGTGTCTAGTAATGCATGTAAACCTAGTGAGTGTAACAGCTTTCGTGGGATGCCCCCAACAGATAGGTTACAAGTTGCAAGACAAACACGTTTGCAAGAGGTGCATACAAAGGTGAACTCTGAATCAGTGAGCAAGTTCAGTGATAAGCTAAATGTGAAATCAGCGTCATCAAGATCTGACTGTAAATTGTGTGACGATAATGGTGGGGTGAAGAAGCCTGTGGTTGCAACCGGTAATCCATTATTGAATAGAGTGTCACAGACGACACCACAATTTGTGCAGGAGAAGGGAGTTACTGCCTCAGAGTGCAGTTCTGACTCCACAAGTTTACAAGGTATTATTAGTCAGAGTAAGGGTATAAAAACTTTAAAGATTTGTGAGGAAGAACACAAATCATCTACCGCTGTTATTAAAGAGTTTGCAAATGACGAAGTTTATCATATAAACGATGGTAAAGTGAATATTTGTGATAATGATCATGATAGTGACCTTTGTTTTTGGTTGATTAAGGTGAGATGAGGGGAGTGCCTAATGCTGCTGAGTTGAACAGAGGTTCCCTACGGCTTGAACGTGAAGTATAATTAAGAGAAAATGCGGTGGTAGAAGGTATGGATACTCAGGAGACCGTCAGTGTAATTGACCGGCGTGTAGCCCACCTATCGACGGATGTTAATGCTAAACTGGAGCTAACAGTAAAAGAGAGCAGTGGTGGTAATTTTGCAGTTAGACAAACTTCTAAAAGCCGAACAACAACAGCTTCTGATCCACCGCTAAGTTCATCAACTTGTGTCATTCAGTCGTCGCTGGTGTTGTCATCCATAATGAAATGGACGTCCATGAACTCACCTGCCTTATGCCATGACTATGCTAGTATCGTTTCATTTGAAAGGACGAAAACCATTGTTCAGTTTGGTGAGGATAAGCCAACTGTGAATGAGAGAGTAATGGTGAGACTGACTTGCACGAATAAAGGCATTTCTAGTTTCAAGTTACTATTTGAATACTATTATCTTTGGTGTAAATTACTCTGTGTCTACGCTTGGTCGACCAGATACGTCGTGTGTTTGTTAGTCACCTACCTTCCTCGATACAATGACATGGGAGTGTCACCGTTCAGATTTGAGGATATAGCTGATAGAGGGAAGTCAGCAAATGAACTCTGCGAAGATTTTCCAACCTAGAGCGTCAACCTGAGAAGGGTTGTAGGCGTACTGCTGTAAGTCCTACAATTCTTCAAGGGTAGTACTTCAAGGCAGAATCCACAACATTTGATGTATTGATTGTACATATATTTGTGTTAAATAATTGTGTGGGTTCCGATTATTGTAATTGTTGGTTAATCTTGTTTATGTCCGGACATTCCACAACCTACGATCGTCAGTATGAGAATGGTTGCTGGTGTACTGGTGTAAGTCCTACAATTCTTCAAGGGTAATACGTCGAAGTGCAGTCCATCGTACTTGGTGTGTTTTTTGTATATATAATAATAATTATGCATTTCATGTAAATTTACAAATTTACATGAAAATGCATGCTTTTGTTCATGTTGTATATACTGAAGTGATGTCATATTCCATCCATCTGTTGGTTAATTTTGTTTGTGTTCGGACTTCTTTTACTTGTATCATCAACCTGAAAAGGAATGTAGGCGTACTGCTGTAAGTCCTATAGCTCTTCAAGGGTAGCTCGTCAAGGTAGAGTCCACAACGTTTGATGTATTGATTGCACATATGTTCATGTTCAATAATTAAATGGGTTTCAATAATGTAACTGTTGGTTAATCTTGTTTGTTATAAAATTTGATGGTGTGAATTATTCCCATATTATGACTTAAAATTCAATCTGAACGAAGTATATTCTTTTCAATAATTTCTCTTCAAGTTCTTACAATTTTAAAATATAATATTTTTGCTCGTTACAATAAAGGCCACTTATGCGGCGGATACTTTTTTAACGTAGAATAACATATTAGTTATTGGATGTAAAAATAAATAGTCATATTTGTGTGACAAACGTGCTAGGCTGAAATCGATTAGAAAATATTGTAAAAGGGGAGACAGTGGTGGTGATTAATTATAATAGAATTGTAGAGTGTGGGGTAGGAAAATTGACAAGTCAGTTCAAGGTTATAAAAGGTGTCAGGTGAGTGGCTAGTACAACGTGGTCTGTGTTAAACAGCAGATAGTAAGACTGCAAGGAGAGGTTCATCATGAAATAACGAATATGTGAAATGAAATAGGTGGAGGCATATATATTGAGAAAAGAGATAATATCACTAATCATAAGTCCGTATAGTATAAGTGAAAAATTCGATAGTATTGAGGGAATGTTTGCATAAAGGGCATAAATTATGAAGAATAATAGTAATAATTACAGTAATAAGCAAAGTAACAAAAAAGAAAGAAAAAACCAAGAGGGTTAAGGGGAAGGAGCACTCTTGGTGAGAAGAAAAATCTTCAATCCAAGGTTAGCCACGGTAGGAATAGCGTCTGGACGCGTTCTTTTTGGATACACAGTTCCGGTTTAGTCGATCTTATTGCAACAGCTTCAGCTATGTGTAGGAGACGTAACCAAACTGTACGTGATAACGACTTCGGAATTCGGTATATAACCCTGGAAGCTGTGTTGACATCGATGAGATGTCCAGTATCGATCAAGTGTGACAGAATCAAGCTTTTTATGCACTTAATTTCTCCCTGCTGAACCAAGCTGGTAGGTTCTCGAACTCGCAGACGAACCTGTCTGGTCGTGCGCCCTATATGACTTGAACCACGGGAACAGTTGGAATGGTATTTGCATGAAGAAGAGCTAAGGTTAGGTAAGACATCTTTGAGTTGCTGGGTGAACATTGGACGGCTAGGGAAGGATAGACACAGACGTGCAGAGGAGAAAGTTTTCTTCATCGCCCTGGTTAAACGATGGGATAGAATCTCCGCAGGAGTATCTCCCTTGAATTAGGGACATAAAAACAAAGGCTTTTTCTCTAAAGTTGCTAGTTCATACTTATGACTATTGTAACCTATGTTGGCTTTAGTGAACTTATCTGGATATCCGTTATCGCTTAGAATGTCTCGAATAACTTGAAGTTCTTTCCCTACGTGGTCTTCGGAACAAATAGACCTCGCTCTAAATGCTAAGCACCTGATTAGATTACGTTTGTATTTCATCGGTACGAAGCTAAGGAAATGTGTATACTGAGCATTGGTTCTTTTGATGGAACCATCCCCTCTTCTCGTTAGTAGGACGTCGAGGAAATGTAGAGAGTCGTTGTATTCTCCTTCGAAGGTGGAATAGACCGCTGGGTGAGCGTTATTGAAGTTGTTCAAAATCAAATCACTATTTAACCCCTCATCGTACGCTACAAAAGTGCCATCCATGTAGCGACAATACATTTCCATTTTCGATATTTCCCCTTTCAACGGACTATTTTCTAGTTTTGCTAGAAATATATTCGCGAAAATAGGTCCCAGGGGGGATCCCATGGCTACTTTATCAACCTGTCTGTATATTTCATTAATAAATAGGAACTGAACATTCGTCGTACATTTAACAAGTAGTTGTTTCAGATTACTGATAGGAATATCAGTGCACAATTTCTTTTCTATAATCTGTTCGCAGACATAATCGATAGTTTCCGCTAGAGGCACATTAGTGAATAGAGATGAAACATCAAGTGATGCCATATATTTGCCAGTCGCGTTCAAGTTTTTGATCTTATCAACAAATTGAAAGGTATCCTTGACGCTGTGCTTTACTAACTCATCATGCAATGGTTGAAGTAGCTGTACCAGCCGCTCTGCCGTCTCGTGATAGGATAAAAGGGACATGTCTAGTATGGAGCGTAGGGGCACTCCTGATTTATGCACTTTCAGTAGACCATACACGCGTGAGATGGTGCTCCCTGTAGATTTTGTGTTTTCGAAAGTTTTTGGTGATAAGTACCCTTTAACTTTCAAATCCTTTAATAAGTTTGTTATTTCTCTCTCTATTTTCTCCGTATGATCTTTCATTGATTTTGGCTTCTGAAACTTGCTTCCGTCAGCTAATATGGAGTTCATCTTATTGATGTAGTCCTGCCTATCCATATTTGCCATCCCCAGTCCCTTATCCGGTCTGGTAATAACTATGTTTTCATTTTGTCTTAGTCTTTTGACAGCTTCTCAATGCTGTTTTGTGAGCATACTATAGGGCTTATTCTTCTTCTTCTTCTGTCTATACTGATAGAAACAGTCTACCAAAGTTGATTCGAATCTTTCTAGGACCTCATCAGAAGAGGCGACCAAGTCCCTTGTTTGTATATGGAAGTTCTCAAATTGTACATCAGTACTGGTGTAAGTCCTGAGATTCTTCAAAGGGATTCCATCAAGATATGATATGCGAGGTTATTTGTACTGTTTGTATGTACATGTGGCGTGTCATATAAATTGGTGTCTTTTGGATTCTTTGTGTTAACCTCTTGTTTTCGTACCTTGTTTTTATTACATAATTTTGTTAAATTGTTCGTCGTGATTACTTCTGAAGTTGTTTCGAGTCTTGTACATCCGTGAATGAATTGATTGATGTTAGAGACAGCAGATGGGTCGTTTACTTCGAGGAGGCTAGTGGTGAGAATGGCGTGCACACGGAATTAAGGATTAGCTGTGGAATCAAGGATTGAGAATGAATGTTTCTATTTAGGCTGCGGTCCCACACACCGGGGAGCGAGAGTGTAGACGACTGAGGCTTGCATACGTCACCGTTACTAGAACTGAGTCAGAATGAATGACAAGCGATCGCAGTGGAAATTGATAGTGAATAGATGAGAGAATATGTGAAGAGTATCATGAGGTGCTGCTATGGTCCCGTTGCTTTCTACGAGAGTCAATCTTGCAAGTGGTGACTGTGCTGCAAGATGTCAAGCGGATGCTTTTAAGTGGAAGGCGTAGGCCATCTTCGATGTGTGTGTGATTGTGCTGAGTAAATGCTTGTTTTGTAGGGCTCTTTTGTTTTGCTTTTCCATTTTAGCCTAATTTTTTTGTCCCAGGTCCCACATTAGCAGTTCAGTTCGAGGTTATCATCGCTATGAAAAAGGTGGATGGACCCTCTTTTTTGCCGAGGAATGTCAATGTACGTGTACACTGAATGTTTGTTTTTGGAACTGGTAGCCATTGGTGGGGAACTCGAAGGCGCAAATGGTTCGATCGGGTACAAGTTCGACGAGGAGGACCAAAAATGAATAAAATTACTTCATAACTTCGTATGGAATGTTTGTTTATGGACTTTTACTGTTCTCCGCTTTAATTGCCAAGCAATATGACTTCCTTCTTACAATATTGGTGTTTTGGAGTTAAAGTCGTAGAAAGTACATATCATTTATTGGTTCGGAGCGTCCTCGTAACAATAGGAACTTAGGGGTAAATTCCTTGACACACTCTTTTATTATTATTATATTATTATTATATCCTTTAGTTCCTGGGGGAAAGTAGGGCTTCAGCTGCGCACCTCCATTGCCTTCTGTTTTCTGCTAACTTTTTCACTCCGCTCCAAGTCTGCCCATATGCTTTCATCTCCTCTTCGCATGACCTCGTCCAAGTCACCCTTGCACTGACGACTAACTCGCCGTTTCACTTTCGGGTTCCACTCGAGGGCTTGTCTAGTGATGTCGCTTGATGGTTTCCTCAGCGTATGGACAGCCAATCCACCTCCATTTCTTCCTGCCAATTTGTTGCACAATCGGTTCCTGATTGGTTCGCTCCCAGAGATCCCTGTTGCTGATCTTTTCTGGCTAGCCATCTGATCTTGAGTATTGAGCAAAGACAGCTGTTGATGAAGGTCTGAAGTTTGTTCGAGATGCTCTTTATGACTCGCCAAGTCTCTGATCCGTATAGTAGCACTGACTTTACATTGGAGTTGAAAATCCGGATCTTATTTTTGATGCTGAGTGCTGTTGACCTCCGCACAGACTTAAGAGTAATGAAAGCCTGCCTTGCTTTTCCGATTCTGGCTTTGATATCCTCGTGAGTTCCGCCTGTAGTTGAAACGATACTTCCCGGGCAGGTAAAGGAGGTTGTTTCCTTCAGGTTCCTCCCATTTATGCTGATTGTTGTCTGTTGTTGTTGCTGCTGCTGTTGGTGTTGGCCAGGAATCTTCATCACCTCTGTATTATCTATGTTCACCTGTAGTCCTATCTTTGATGCTTCTTCTATCGCCAACTTGTTGCTTTTCACTTGCATATAATCCGGTTTGTGGGAAATCAGACATATGTCATCATCGGCGAAATCCAGATCCACAAAGTTCTATTTTTGTGTGAGTCCATTTTATGCCCGTTCCCTCGTTGGTTGCCATTGTCTGTCGCATTACCCAATCGATTGCAATCAGGAAGATCATTGGTGATAGTAGACAGCCTTGTCTCACTCCCGTCCTTACTTCGAAGGCTTCCGTAAGTTTCCCGTTGTGGATTACTCGGCATGCAGCATTGTCGTAAAACTGTTGGATGAGATGTATAATTGTCGGTGAGACCCCGTAGTAGCGAAGTAGTTGCCAAATCACCTCTCGATCGACGCTGTCTAGTGAAGGCCTTTTCAAAGTCGATGAAGTTGAGATAGAGAGGTGACTGCCATTCTCAGCTTTGTTCAATGATGATTCGTAAAGTGGCGATTTGATCAATACATGACTTGTTTCTCCGGAATCCAGCTTGTTCCGGTCGGAGTTTTTCATCTAGGGCTTGTTTGATCCTCTCCAGGATGATGCGGCTTAGTATTTTGCTTGGAATGGACGGGAGCATAGTTCCGCGCCAGTTTTTACATTGACTTAAATCTGCTTTCTTTGGTAGTTTGAACAAGTATCCGTTCTTCCAATCCTCGGGTACATTGCCCAATTTCCACACCTTCTCCAGCAGTGGCGACATCAAGTCCGCTGTTGTCTCTGGGTCTATTTTCAAAGCTTCTGCTGGGATTCCATCTTTAATATATTTATACAATTACTATTTCGATATTAATTTTGGAGCTTTCATTGAAACAATGTGTCAGCCACGTCAAAAAAACCGCTAATGTCCAGGTCTTGCTACGCTCGGGCCCACGTTGTTCATTGAAGTTTTCAGAAACGCTTAATTATAACGGACGAAAAATCCAAAACACCGATTGGCCGCTTGAGATTTCTTTATTGTTACACCAACATATAAAACTAATAATTGAACTAAGGTCTGTGAACAAATATTACAATAATAAATCACAATATTACTTCTGACGGTTTGTTGCTGACTTCTTTCTGAACAGCGACCGATGAGACGATGACTGTCGTATTGATGCCTCCGCGAAAATTGGGGAAGTTGGTTTTGAGCAAACAACTATGAATTGATCGTTCAATCTTCAACTACATTGACACTCCCCGGCAAAAGACCGATCCATCCCCTTTTTCCATCACGACCAATACACATTGACTTGGATGTCACTGAGAGAACCTGGGTCACACGGACAGAGCTGAAGTGGAAAACAAACAGAAAAGCCAACACACCACAGGCATACCCACAGCACAATATCACTCATCGACGACGACCTGCGCCTTCCAGTTAGAGGCATCCTCTTGAGACATCCTCTTGCAACACAATCTCCACTTGCTAGAATGACTCTTGCAGAATGCAACCTGACCATAGCAGCACCTCATGATACTCTACGCACATCCTCTTATCTACTCACTACCAATTACCACTACAATCGCTTGTCACTCATTCTGCCTCAGTTCTAGTAGCGGTGACGCATGCGAGCCTCAGTCGTTTACACTCTTTCTCCCCGGCGTGTCGGACCGCAGCTAACAATTATCTCCGTGTGCATTTCATTCTCAGCAATAGCCTGGCCTCCCCGGCGCATACGCCCCATCAGCTGTCCTTAACATCAATCAATTCATTCATGGATGTAGAAGAGTGAACACAACTTCAGAAGTAATCACGACGAAAATTTTAACAAAATTATGCAATAAAAGCAAGGTACGAAAACAGCGAGTCAACGCAATGAATCCGAAAACAACAATTGATATGACACACCACACGTATATACAAACAGTACACACATACACGCTGTCTATGTCTTGATGGAATTCCTTTGAAGAATCGCAGGGCTTACACCAGTACGCCTACAACCCTTCACAGGTTGACGATTGTAAGTTGTGGAATGTACGGATACAAACAAGATTAACCGACAATTACAATAATTGGAACTCACACAACTATTTAACACAAACATATGTACAATCAATACATCAAATGTTGTGGATTCTGACACGACAAACTACCCTTGAAGAACTGTAGGACTTACAGCAGTACGCCTACATTCCTTCTCAGGTTGATGATACAAGTGGAAGTCGTCCGGACACAAACAGAATTACCAACAGCTAGATGACAGACGATATCAATTCAGTATATACAATATGAACATATGTACAAAATTACACACCAAGCACATTGGACTACTCACTGATGCGCTACCCTCTGAAGAATTGTAGGACTTACAGCAGTACGCCTACAACCCTTCTCAGGTTGACGCCCTAGGTTGGAATATCATCGCAGAGTTCATTTGCTGACTTCCCTCTATCAGCTATATCCTCAAATCTGAACGGTGACACTCCCATGTCATTGTATCGAGGAAGGTAGGTGACTAACAAACACACGACGTATCTGGTCAACCAAGCGTAGAAACAGAGTAATTTACACCAAAGATAATAACATTCAAATAGTAACTTGAAACAAGAAATGCCTTTATTCATGCAAGTCAATTTAACAATTACTCTCTCGTTTACACTTGGCTTATCCTCACTAAACTGACCATTGATATTCGTCTTTCCAAACGAACTGATACTAGCATAATCATTGCACAAGATACTTGAGTTGATTGGCGTCTGTTTCATTGTGGATGACAGCATCAACGACGACTGATTGATATCAGTTGATGAAGTTAGCGGTGGATCAAAAGCTGTTGTTGCTCGACTTTCAGAAATTTGTCTACATGCAGGACCACCACCACTGCTGTCTTTTACTATCAGCTCAGGTTTAGCAATAGCATCTGATGATAGGCGGGCTACATGCTGATCACTCACACTGACGGTCTCACAAGTATGCATGCCTTCTGCAACTGCAGCTGCATTTATTTCTACTTCACGTTGTAGTTGTACAGAACCTTTAATTAACTTAGCAGTAGTAGGCATATCCCTCATCTCATCATGAACAACCAAGGACAAATGTGAAGTATCATGATCATTATCACGAATATTCAATTTATCATAATCTGTCGGGTCGACTTCATCAATTACAAACTCTTTAATAACAGAAGTAGACAATTTTGGTTCCTCCGCGCAAATCATTAGAGGTATTATACCTTCACTATGACTAGTAATACCTTGTAAACTTATGGAGTCAGAACTGCACTCTGAAGCAGTAACTCTATTCTGTGACACTCTATTCAACAATGGCTTACCAACTACCGCAACTACAGACTTCTTCACCGCACCGTTATCGTCACACAATTCGGAGTCAGGCCTGGATTTCACATTTAGCTTATCACTGAACTTGCTCACTGGTTCACAGCTCACCCTTTTATGCACCGCTTGCAAACGTGTAAAACACAACCGTGTTTCTCTTGCAGCTTGCAACTTATCTGTTGAGGATGTACTACGAAACCTGTTACACTCATTAGGTATATATGCATTACTAGATATCATGGAGCCTCCTCGATATCCACCTCTCTGAGGCCCTTTCGTCATCAATGATTGCGTTTTACCCTCAGACTGCTCTATTCTAGGGGTGAGGTTCAATATACTGGCAAACTTGCTCATAGATAGATTGACACTATTGTTTTACAGTTTCAGAATATCATCAAACTTTGGCTCGATACCCTCATCCTCCATACGGGAGCTTATCTTCACCCACTTCCTTTGCAGTCGAGTAGGTAGGCGTCTCGCTATTACTTCTAGTTTAAAACTCGAGTTGAGGTCACCCATGCAATTCATAGAAATCAAGGTATTCTTATAAGTCATAAGATTATCTAAAAACTCGGTGAGTGCCTTGGAATCATCCTGTAATTGACCACCATTACCCTTAACAGCCTCGAATAATTTCCCTACAATCACCGAAGGTCTTCCGAACCTTTGACGTAATATGCTCATAGCCTCAGCGTATCCCTCATTAGGGGGCATGAGCTTACAGCACTGTATAGCTCTTGAAGCATCTCCAGTGCAATACCTCATCAAATACATCAATTTCAATTCATCACTTAATAGAAAACTACTCAGCATGATCTCAAACTCCTTTACAAATTGTAAATAATCAGCCGGGTTTCCATCGAAACACCGCGGTTCAAATTCAGGGAGTTTGATGTTCCTATTATCCCTGAACGGCGAAACAGTAACATCAACCATGTCATGCTTAACATCAGACACATCGTTACAATTAACAGACAAGTCACCTTGACTTACTTTCCTGTTTGCATCCAAGATACTGTGTCCCTCCCTTGACCCAGGCATCGTTGAACTTGACCCAATTCCAAAAACGTTCCAGATATTGCTTGATCAAAGAGGACTTGACCGGCACCAGGAAAAATGAACGGCGACTGTACAAACTTTCACAACTGTTTGAATCCGCCAGATCTGTTTCTATCGTCAGAAACTGTCAGCCACGTCTCGTAAACCGTCAATGCCCAGCTCTTGCTACGCTCGGTCCTAAGCTGTTCCTTGAAGTTTTCAGAAACGCTTAGTAATAACGGACGAAAAATCCAAAACACCGATTGGCCACTCGAGAATTCTTTATTGTAACACCAACATATAAAACTAATAATTGAACTAAGGTCTGTGAACAAATATTACAATAATAAATCACAATATTACTTCTGACGGTTTGTTGCTGACTTCTTTCTGAACAGCGACCGATGAGACGATGACTGTCGTATTGATGCCTCCGCGAAAATATAGGGAAGTTGGTTTTGAGCAAACAACTATGAATTGATCGTTCAATCTCCAACTACATTGACAGTTGTGGTGCATGAATTTCAAGAATATGACATCGAATATTGTACCATGCCTGACTACTGACATGCACACAATCGAAGAAGATCGAGAATAAGCAGAAGCGATGTCAGACTAATTCTCCCAAATCTTCATACAGGAGTCATCACTTTTTTTATGATCAGCTGTGGTTGCATCAGAGGAATACGAGATAGATTCTGTCGACGTCGATCAAGACATCGCGCTCAAATGCCTAATGAAACTAGATGCAGGGAAATTAATGAGTCCTGATAATCTTCATCATAGTATTTTCAAGAAGCTATCAGCTCACATAGCCGGCCCATTGACCACGACCTTCAAGCTATCTCTCCTAAATGGAGTGTTGCTTCGTGACTGCAAAGACGCCATGGTAAACTCCATGCGCAAAGGACGGTCAAGACAAAGCCCTTCAAATTATAGGGCTTGTAGTCTTAGCAGCACTTTAATGCAGACCCTAAAAAGTATTGTCCAGAAAAGTATCATGGCTTACCTGGAAAACAACAGTTTGTTAGCTAGAACACAGGACGGCTTTCGAGGAAACCTCTCATGTCTGTCAGATCTTCTTACAGCAAGAGAGAGCTCGGTTGAGTCGAGAGACAACAGAAGACCCGTTTACGTCGTTGTCATAGACTTCAGCAAAGCCTTCGATAAATTTCCTTATAGAAGACTGCTTATGAAGTTGGAAAGTCTTGATACAAAAGGCATCTTACCAAACTGGATTAGGGAACTCCACATAGATAAGAGGCAGAGGGTTGAGATCAACTCGAAACTGTCCTACCCTACAACAGTGCGTAGTGGAATCCCACAAGGCATGATACTCGGACCTCTCCTAATTATTTTGTATATCAATGAGTCATATCTGCTCACCGGTTCCCAAACGGCCTTATGTGTAGATGACTTAAAAATCTGGAGAGAGCTGGAGGGTAACAGTGATACGCTCACGTTGCTAAAGGACCTCAACAGATTTTCAGAGTGGTCCAGAGGATGGATTCTTTCGATCAATGTAGCAAAATGTGCAACAATGCCCATTGGATACGCAAGTATCAGCTTCTACGAACTAGAGGGAATAACAGTCCCATCAGCTCAGACTCATCTCGATTCGGGTTTCATTGTAACCCACGAATTAAAAACTACAGCGCAATTTCACACGGTGGCTACACGTAGTTCAGGTCCCTATAGGTAATTCACAGAGCCTTTACTATAATCACCAGAGATTTGTTCACCTCCTTATGTAGATCTCTGGCGAGGTCAAGAGTGGAAAACCGCATCCAGACAGCCAGTCATTGTCTTAAGGGGGACTCACATATTCTAGAAGAGGTTCATAGGAAGGCAACACTTATGATTCTCGGCATGACTAATTTATCACATGAGGAAAGACTTGAGAGTTTAAGTCTTTTCTCCTTATCATACCGTGAGCAGAGAGATTTCATTACAATGTTTAACATTTTAAATGGCGACTGCGAACCTGATCCATTTCCGTTTGTTCCTTTCTACTATGTTGGAATATCTTAGAGGACATAGCAGGACAGTTAAGAAGCCAAAGAGAAACTATATTGACTCGGAGTATTGGTTTTTACACCAAGTCATAAACTACTGGAACTGACTCTCAATAGAGAACAAGTAGTAGGCAACTCTAAAGAATACCAGCCCAAACCGAAACTACCTTGCGAACGGACAAATGACCCTGAGCAAACAATCAGGTGACTCTGTTTTATCCAGACGTAGTTATGGATGCTGTACACCTTTTCCGCCGCAGATTCGCTCCAGATCTTGTTTAGATAACTGTTTGGAGATCGGACTGATGAGAAAGTCGAAAAATTGCCAATGTTGAGGTGTCATTCATAAGCAAAGATACAATAGGTGCACCGATGGGTTTTTGTTAGTGGAATGAGTCGCGAACCAGAAAATCAGCTCGAGTACGTATGTCGTTCGTTTTTAATTTACAGATTCCTTAGGTATTTTTGATAAAAAGAAAATAAAATCGAGTGAGATTGAGTGGGAATCAGTAATAGATTTTGGGGATATATGACACTAGCCTCCAGAAAGGATATATTTAGGCGACCCCTAAACGCAGTGCAGGCGTATTATTGCCTATTATCCAGCACTTAATGCTGCCTGGGACGACTATTCATACAGATGAATGGAATAGTTACAGTCAATTATCGAATCTGGGCTATATTCATCAAGTGGTCAACCATACAAATGATTTCCTCAATACTTTTGATGGAACTCACACTAATTCCATCGAAAGTTTAAGGAGTTACCTAAAAAAGTATCAGATCTGTGAATGGATCAAGGAATTCAATGATACATGGTTATCTCTATGAGTTTACCTACAGGACTTGGTTTAACATGAGTATCAAGACTCCCATGAGAAATTGGGAGGCTTTTTTGCAACATATACGAGAAAATTGTCCTTTGTAACTGTTTTTTAACATTGCATTACTGGTATATAAATGATTTATTACAATTAAGCGCCGTTATTTTTAAGCCTCCTGATTGGTCGAATTTGTCCTATTCAAGGTCATTTGTCCGTTCGCAAGGTAGTTTCGGTTGGAGCTGCTATTCTATAGAGTTGCCCAAGTAGTATCTGAAACCTCAACCGGTTAATTCAGGAAGGGTTCGGAAAAGCACGAAAATTCACTGTAAAAGGATTAAAACAGGCTCTAAGCCTTCAATCTTCGACAAATAAACTGAATGTCTTTTGGCCGCGTTATTCAAGTTTTGTGCTAATCTTCGGTGTATGATGTGATGGAACGCTGTAAAGAAGTTAAGAAGATACTGAGCCAATGGGAACCGATGTCTCCAGACAACAATGATGGAGAACCTGCAGAAGTATGCGAATTCAGATTATTTAGTATTGGCTAAGGTGTTTGATAGACATCCTCTGTCGGCAATGATGATAAATGCTGATGGCGAATGTGGAAACAGAGATGATCTGGTGATGATCTTGAATACTTGGAAGTCGGAATGGCATCGGGAAGGTGTTCAGGTGCCAGTGAAGGATCCAAGTTCTCTACCTAAGCCTATTTTCAAGTAGGATTGATAATTTAGTATTAACTTCAGGAAACTCGATACCTCTCGTACCAAGAGGCGGAGTTCTCGTTTTGTTATGTAAGTCACAATAGGATAACTGTTTATGAAAGGCCTGATAAATTACGAGTGGAACTTGTGGATGGAAATTTTGACGATACTATCCATTGCGTAGTGGACAAAAAAATTAAAAAAGCGTCTTATTACCACATAGATGATTTGGATCAAGCATGGATTTCCACCCTTAATGAAGAAAGACAATGCCTTGGGCAAACTCCCATTAAGGAATGGATGCTAGAAAAAGTCATCACGACATTAGAATACCTCACGTACGTTAAGATGCGTGAAAAAATCAAGGAAATTGATATGCAGTGTTTGGAATTTGACGAAAACGCTAGGTGTGATATTTGCCAATCGGTTTGTTCTCGATAATAATTGCACATTGTCTTAGTATGAAGGGGAGGATGGCAATGAGTTGGTGTTTTGTGATGGCTGTTTCCTGTGTGTTCATCAAGCCTGTTATGGCATCCTCCAAATACCTGAAGGGTCGTGGATGTGTAGACAGTGCGAAGCGGGTGTTAAGTCAACCACTCCTTGCTGTTTATGCCCTAATACTGGAGGGGCTATGAAACTGTCTGAGTATGTTGTGGATTAATGCATTTACCTTTTAGAGATGGGCAACGGTGGTGCCATGTGAGCTGTGCTTTATGGATTCCTGAAGTTGGTTTTGGGAATGTAGAACTCATGGAACCTGTAATTAGACTGGACAGTATACCTCAAGCTAGGCGTAATCTTCTGTGCTCTATATGCCGTTCACGCTATGGTGCTCCAGTACAGTGCTCCAATCCGAAGTGCAAGATAGCATTTCATGTCACTTGCGCGTTTCAAAGCAATCTTGTCATGCGCCAAGAGCTGGTGGAGAAGGATGTGCGGTTAGTGGTGAGTCTGCTTTTTTGATGACCGTAATAATATTGGTAGTTTCACATTAGACTGATTGCAATATTCGTATATTCAAGCTAGTTTTATTTACTGTTATTCCACATCGCATAATAATGTATAGACCCTCAGAGGATTTGACTTCTGGCACACGTGTAGTTTAGTTCTTGTACTTGGTCCATATTTCTGATTAGTTTATGCTTAAAGCTGTGTACTTTTAGTTTTTTTCGCCATCGTTTTCTATATTTTAATTTCCTAATTTTATCGAGTACTTATCTGTTTTTGGTAGATTCAAATGAGTCATAGTATGTCCCAACTAATAGGTACAACCTTAGTAGACCGGTGTCTTAACAAAGGTTATTCGATTAACCAAGTGCTACTGGTAGTACTTTATTCTTTCATAAGCTTGTTGATATGTCATGGTGGTTGTCACATTTCATATATCTTTGATGCATTAATTTGTTATCTTTCTTACTCATGTTCCTATTTGTCTATTCTGATACTTTGTGTCTCTCCACTTCCTTGTCTGCCTCTAAATTGTTTAGAAACTAGAATTGATTCATTCATACGAAAAAGTGCGCTCATGTTTATGTCTATACTTCATATACTATGTGGACTATTCCGTAAATTACTTTTGTTTTTGTACGTCAATATTTATGTGTTTATAACTATTACCAGTTGTGGCGAAGAAGACAGTTTCATTAAAGCGAATGTAACAACAAAAACGTTTGAATTGAAAGTATGAATGCTGTTGACCTCTTTACAGGAACTCACTTGCGTGTGTATGTACCTGATTGTGAAGTCAGTGATGTAAAATATTAATGGCCTGTATCACTGTTAGTGTCATGTGATATAGCTGAAGTGTCGTGTTTTTTAAAATCTGAACATGCAAAATCTGAATGTTTCGGCAACAAATAGTCTGCTGAATTACAATATTGTCACACGTTTGCCTTTTCTGTCTTTTATACGTTTCCCATATTCATGTGGATGCCACATTGTTACTGTCATAAAAGCAGTAGTGACGTAACATATCCTCTTCACTATAAGTGTAGAATTAAGGAACTGTTAAAAAGTAATTCCTTAATAGATGTACTTGATATTCCACGCAGATATACAGTGTAAAAAACCAGATTTCATTTATTCGTCATAATCCTATCTTTGTATAATCACAACTTCACTTGCTCTGTAGTTTTTCCTCCCCTTTATTACAACAATTTTCCAAGCGTCTGGAACTGGTATTGCCTCATTGGTTTTGCACGTATTAGGTTGAATGAATTGATTTACTAGGATTCACTGACAATACTCTGGACGCGACTATATTAATTTTTTAATACTGTCTTGTATAGTTACATACAATAGCATATATGGTAATGACCAGGCTATTTTCTGGATTACTCAATTCTCTTACCATCTGAATTACCCAATGACTATTTAAAGATAAGCAATTACGTGGATAAACGTGTTGTCCACTTCGCTCTAACCTAGGCGTGGAATTACATGGCAAGTAATGATGGAATTAGGCGTAGCTAAGTCGGAAAAGTCTGTTAAATTAGTGAAGCTGTGGATTTAGATAGCTGGGTTACTTAGTACAAATGACAGACCAGCGCCCTCCATAATCAATGTCAGCTGAAGTAAAATTAGGTTGGGAAGTGATAGGGGTAGTCAGACGAGAATATGACACTGTTCCATGGAGTATTGAGCAATTGACTTGAGCCACCTAATTAGATGTGGCCCACCTTGTATGGGTCCTTGGGATGTTAGTAATCAAAGCGGGGAACTGTTGGTGATATGGCTGGAAATTTTTCGATATGGTACAGATTTATTCACTCCTTGTCATTTTCCCGATTCTGAAATTCTTCACAACTATCCATTTAATTATTTGTTCATCTGGATAGACCCGTTTCTTGTTATCCCACTACTTTTATCTCCCCAGCTTTATATGCTTAAAGAGGTGTAGTAACTTGAATTATTATTACTCATTACTTGAGTTCTGAGTGGAGCAGCGGACTCTGCGGAATGTTCTCATTACATTCAGTTCTCTCATTTCAAAATAGGTCCAAGACTTCCATTGGTCATTTCCACTACAGATGACCTTTGTGTTACTTGTCGACTCCTAGCCCATCACTTCCCCCTTCGCATTCCACTCGTGGGCTTGGCACGTGATGTCTCTCAATCGTCTACTCCACGTATGTTTAGCCTACCTCTGTTTCCTTTTGCATAATTGTTGGCCAACTGGATTTCAGCTTGTCGCTTTCAGAATTCCTTTCTGTTTGCACTGTGGTCGCTCATCTGATCTTCTGTATCGATTAAAGACAGGTGTTAGTGAAAGTTTGCAACAGTCTATCGAAAATGCTTCTGTCACCGCACCAGGTCTCTAAAGTGACGTTGGTGTTGGAAATTCGGATTTTGCTCTTTTTGTTAAGTGTTGTAAATCTTCACACTTGTTTCAGAGTAATTATTGTTTATCTTGCTCTCCCCATCTTGACTGGTTTTGATATCTTCATTCCTGTTACCTTAAGTTTAAACTATTATTCCTCCATGTAGGCGAGAAGGAAGGCTTACATTTTTCCCACTGTTGGTGATTGGTATTTCTAGTGCGTGGGTACCTTCATCAGTTTTGTTTTCTATGTGCTCGCCTAAATTCTTGTCTTCATTGCCTCTGCTGCTAAATCATGGGTTTCCACTTGTATTTGTTAAGGTTTTGGTGACGTGAGACATGAATCATCCACGTAATACAGATCTTCTACGATCATCTTGTCGGTCTGGTGTATGCCTGTTTTTTCCTTCCTGACGGTCTACTGTGATCAGACAGATCTTCGGTGGTAGTTGGAAGCCTTATATGTGTCCTTTCTTCACTTCGGATGCTTCTCTGGGCTTTGCATTATGAATTACTTGTCATGAGATGAAACCAAATAGTTGTTGAATGTAACTTATAAGTGTTTGCAGCCCTCCCTAGTATTGAATTAGTTTGCAAATTACTTCGCGATCGATGCTAGTCTGTGTTTGGTGATGATGCGTAGTCCCTGCACTTAGATTCGTGTGTTAATCACAATAGATAGACTTTATGACAGTCCACCAATCTCTTGATGATCACGGGATTATTGGTCATTTTAATGTATACTCTCACCACTGGTGGTTGATTATGGATGGATATTGTATTCTATTTATATGTACGTAAATGTACTTCACCATTTTGTTCCACACATCAATACTACTGGGTATGTAATTGTATTATTATCTTTGCGTGATTTTGTCATTCCCCTGTATTTTAGAAACAGATAAAGTTGATGTTAAATCACGTGAGTTTTAACTATAGTGAGGCAGGCCTACACCGTGTTTCGTTAATACTGACAATGAGGACAAAATATCTGTAGGTAAATTTAATCCTAGACCGTGTATGCTCTGTTTTCCTTTGAGTCTAGCCTGTTCCTAACGAATTCTTCTATTTGTGACATCTTTTATTCTTTTAAAGATGATTCAACCCAATATTTTGCTAGGAAAAGAACAGAGATTAATATATGTGTAAAACTTGGGCGATGTGGAAGTAAGTAATTCCACATTAGTTTGTTTATTAGATATATCACACAGTGAAACAGTATTATTTACTGGATGACGTTTCGAACAAATTTTATTGTTCATAATCATAAACAATAAATTTTTTTTTGAAACGTCATCCAGTAAATAATACTGTTTCACTGAGCAGAGATTAAGCTTAATTCTGGCAAGGTAGCCTTTCTCCAAATAGGAAAGTACTTCCCCTTCTGAAGGCAGTAGTGGCATTAGCCTGTACCCTACCATCTTTGGGTTCGTATTCAATGCTTATGTGTGGAATCTCATCTGGTTCTGCTGATTTCCTAGCATTTTGTAACAGCCTTCAGGACTCGTGTTTTCGGTGGGTTGATGTTCACTGGTAATTATATATCTGCTGGTGGTATTTCTGAAATGAAGCAACACTGTCAGTAAAACTTATCGCGAGCTCTTAACATTGCTCTCAAACAATAATGATGTTTCAAGTGACACATCTCTTTCCAACTTTACTTTTATTTTTATACGTAGACTCCTGTATTTTACTTTAGCTAACCTTGACATCTTCACTTTCGTCAGCCTTTCACCTTCGTCTGAATTCCCAACCCATCTGTGCTGTTTCGACATGTTGGTGAGTCGCCTTCAAAATGGTTGTCCCCAATGAAACACCTAACACAGATATCCTGAAACCACGTGTCGCATTCAAGCTGGTCACCTACAATGTTCGGACACTAATGCTAATCGAACAACAGACAGGATTGGTAAAAACATTGGAATACCTCGCTATAGATGTCTGCTGGATTTCGGAAACCCGCATTCAAGATCTCAGTGAAATGCTTCGATTACCTCCTTCATCTGAAAGTTCGAATAGTATTTACCACCTGCGCCTATCTGGGGACCCTGTGGAGTCGGCATCCGGCGTAGCTAGTGTCGGTGTCGCACTGAGCGCTAGAGCCGAAGCTGTATTACTCGACTGGGTCTCCATTAACAGTCGTTTACGTGCTGAGGCTGGAAGGTTATACGAAAGTAAGGAGTGATGGGCCAGATAGGCGGTGCCTATTTGTTGTCTCTGCCTATGCACCGGCAGATTGCAGCCGGGATGCAATTAAGAGTGAGTTCTACCACCAACTGAGCGATCTCTTAAAACAGATGGGTCGGAGGGTTATCGTAGTGTTGGTTGGGGACTTGAATGCACAGCTTGGGTGTCTAAGCTCAGGGGAGAATCTTCTAGGTGGTCAGTGTGGTTTACATTATCGCAAGTCAGATGATGGAGATCATCTGCAACTTTCCGGATATCACAACTTATTTGTAGTCAGCACCAACTTCATACACAGCCATCGCCGTAGCGCCACCTGGCATCCTCCCTGTGCAAAACATGTGAGGGATTGATTCGCGAAGAGCAGGCTGGTTTTCGTTCAGGTCGTGGATGCATTGATCATTAGTCCCTTCGTCAGTTGTTGCAACACCACCATATGCATTGCAGGCCAACAATCGTTGTGTTTCTTGGTATTAGGGTTGCCTTCGATTCGTTGGACAGAATTGTCTGTTAGAGAGGGATATACCTGTGAAGTTTGTGAACATCCTGAAAGCCCGAAACAGAAACACCTCAGGTAGAGTGAGGGCATAAAACTGACTATCATCACTGTTCCCAACCAACAGTGGGGTTAGACAGGGTCGCCCTATCTCTCCATTTCTCTTTAACTTTGCCATCGATGACATTCTGGAGTCAGCTCTGAAGGATGTGCATGAAGGTGGTGTAGATCTGCTACCTGGAGATAGACTTTTCGACCTCGAGTATGCAGACGATACCGTCTTACTGTGCGATAGCATGCAGGGTGCCCAAATCGCACTTAATCAGTTGGTGATCAGTGTCTGTAAGTATGGTATGTGCTTTGCGCCGTCTAAGTGCAAAGTACTGTTACAAGATTAGCAGGAGCCTATACGTATACTCACTACTGCAGGTGAACCGCTTGAAGTTGTTGGATAGGTTTGTGTATCTGAGTAGTTGTGTGAGTGGTGGCGGAGGTATGGCGGATGAGATTTCAACCGTATCATGGAGGCTAGGGTGGTATACGTTAACTTGAACCATCTCTGGCGACGTTAACCTGGCTATCAAGGTTTGGGTATACAATGCTTCGGTGCTGGCTGTCTTGGTCTACGCCTGTGAAACCTGGCCTCTCCGAGGTGAGGATGTGCGGTGACTCTGCATACTCGAATATCGCAGAATTGCTTGAGTTCGATGGTACGATTGCGTGAGTAATTCTGAGGTCCCTGGTCGGAGTCCGAGAGATAGAGCGGAAGGTCATCAGATATGATCAAGAATCGTAAGCAATGGCGAACGTACTCCAATTTCCTTCTTTCTTCCCTTCCCGATGATAATTGACGAATGATGTTCAGACTTGTTAAGTATGACTGTTTTCCTCTCAGATGAAGTTCTTTATCCGTTCTCCACCTATATTTTTACTTTTAATCTGTGTTGTTTTATTATTATTGTGTGGCGTATGTTCTTGGTGCCATTCGGTACCAGGTTTCTTGTGTTTAAATAAAAAGTTTCCGAAAGAGTTGTGTGTGGTGATTACTTCAAGATTCATTTGAAGTGACCAGCTCAACGTTATTTGATACAGTGTTGGGAACTCTAACCTGCGTTCTCTTCGGCTTCTGTTGCCAGCTTTTCACAAAGACGTGTCTTGTTTTTCTTGGCACTCCTCTTAACATTCTAATCAGTGAGGTCCAATTAGATGTCACGTGTGTGTTGATGGATGTCCCACCAACGACAGTGGTTGGGGTCGCGCTAAATCATGAACTGGTAGAAGTTAGAATTCATGAGCTGGCCATTGAATCGGGTCCCAGTGGCTGAATGGTATACGAGCTTGCCTTGTAACCGGAAGGTTCTGGGTTCGAATCCCGGTAGGTGCGTACTGTCGATGATTCTCAAACTAGGATGAAACAGGAGCTGTCTAGTACCCCCTGGTTTTCAATGGTTCTCTAAATGATATCAATCCGTGATCAACTCGTAAAAACATAACTAACCCTTACAAACCAAACTATAGAAAATGTATAAATAAAAACTAACAATCCTATACAGTATTATTTTATTCAACTACTTGTTCATTCTAGGCATTGTGTCGAAAGCATTCGAGAAAAGAACAGCTATCTTCAACTCACCATTCTTCAGGGATGTGTGAATTATTTTCTCCCGGTAAGACGCTTGATGCACATCAAAACTTCGGTAACTCCATGCAACCGGTTGCTATCACACGTCAACAAAGGTTAGTTATTTGAATCACTATCTCGGTGCAAACTTTTATCGTACTGTTAGTATTTTATGTAGTGATTAATCTACAATTGTGGTATATAATGTATTAGTTGAGACTTAGGATGAGTGTCCCAAAGTTTTAATGAGAAATCGCGACCATTTTCGGATTGCATCATGCAGGTAGGCATAGAGAAGACGCTAACGGTTTGCACTGATTAACGGCAGCGCTATATCACAAATCAGCACAAGTCAGATTCATTTGGATTCTATCCAACCCCAATGATCGTAATCTGAAGGCCCTTGGTTCGATCACTAGTACGTGGTCATGGACACACACTGCGGAAAAACTCAAACAAAGACTAAACAGCTGTCTAGAGCAGTTTTGTTGTTACGGTTTGTTATTGGTTTGTAGAATCATCCAATCTGACTAGAATGCTTCTCCAGACATCATGACAGTATAACCAACTGGTCACTTGAAGCTACTCCATCCCCCACTCAGAAGTTAGAGTGAAAAAAAACAACAAAGACTGATAACAACCACAACTACCACCACAATGGTTATTAAACAAAATACATGGCAATAGAATATTTACAAAACCTGAGGAATTAAAGGCGAAAAAAGACGAATCAGGTTGTCATTTCGGTGCATGCGTAAATCATGACTTCACGGCTAACAAAGAAGCTTGTCTGTCCCAACAACCTTGGTTTTCAGTGTTTCTCTTAGCGACAAAATCTGCACTGAAATTGGTCGAATCATAACCAACTCAAAATCTGAATCAAAGACTTATATTTGATTTAAAGAAAGTTAAAATAGAGGCATGCCACCTTCATAAGGACTTTTTATAAGCTAACACTTGTAGTCACTTCTTTTCTTGAGGTATTTGCTTTCAAAGATGTTCGTTAATTACTCCCAATATTCCTAGTTTTCTTTTTCATGTTTATCACAAAAGTGTTTACGTAAAGCTGTCTGGCTCTACATAGGGACTATTCTTGTGGAAAATTCATCAGTTGACATACAGTACACATACGATACTGTTCTGTCTACTGACATTGATAATAAGATGTAGTAGTCACCATAGATGTGTTAATGGACTTAACCCTAAGTGACTTCAGCGACTCAGGGATTGACTTGCTACCAGGGAATAATCTTGTTGACTTAGAATATGCACACGATATAGTCCTTCTAGGCGAGAACGCTGACGAATGCAGAGTCTTCTAAACACCTTGGCATGCGATTCGCTCCCGCCAAATGCAAGATGATGTTACAGGACTAGACTACACCCACTCCTATATTAGAAATAGGAAGTGAAGTGATAGAGCACGTTGACCGTTTCACTTATTTGGGAAGTACCATCAGCCAGTGCCAACGGGTTGATCTCTGACGAAATCTCAGCACGAATACAGAGGGCTAGTTTCGCATATGACAGTTTACGCCGTCTCTGGTGTAGACGAGATGTCCGACTATCGACCAAAGGGCGGGTGTACTGCTCATCAGTCCGCTCCGTCCTCCTTTATGGTTGTGAGACCTGGCCACTGAGAGTGGAAGACATGAAAAGCCTGGCTAGCTGTCTTTGATCATAGGTGCCTGCGCTCTATTTCCCGTGTAAAGTGGCATAATAAGGTGAGCAACGTTTAGGTTAGGCGTAGAGTTCTAGGTAAATAGGGGAAATCAATCGACGAAGTCGTGAAGCTACAAAGACTGAGATGGTTAGGACATGTGTTACGTATGCCAAGCCATCGCCTCCCTCGACAATGGGCAATGTTAGCGGATATAGGGTCAGGCTGGAAAAAAGCTAGCAGCGGTCAAACAAAAACTTGGAATCAGTCAATGAAATCCACAACAGTTGGTCTAAGCCACGTAGAAAGGTGTAGACTTCCAGGCTGGGGTCCTCGGGACGGTAAAAATCTATGGTTGGAAACAATTGGTGACATGGCTCAAAACCGTTCTCAGTGGCGCAGATGCATCCACTCCTTGTGACTTATGATCTCCAATGGAACTGTTTTGTTCTTCGTTATTACTCCTTTGTCTCACCCCTCTGCTCACTGTCTCTATTATGCTTTTCATGTACTTCTCTTGCTTCGCGTGCTACACGGAGTGTGGCGACTTGAACTTCCTCACATTTGTGCAAAGTTCTATGTCGAAAACAGATAGACAGACAGATGTAGTAGAGCTTTGTGCACAATTCAGCCGACAGTTAATTTTGACACCTCGTGTCACAGTTAACACAGTGGAATAGGTGATCATTTCAATTACTTGAGAGGTTGGGTAAAACAAGTGAATTGGCGGTGTATGGAAACTTAGCATGGATAGACTAAGCAGAACTCGAGAGGAACAAACGAGGGAAAATCAAGCAGGCTTTAGACCAGGTAGAGGGTGCATAGATCATATCTTCACTCTCCGACATATTCTAGAACATAGACACACTTTTCGGTGTCCAACAATTTCCATATTTCTTGACTTAAAGGCGGCCTTCGACTACGTGGATCGAAAGGTACTATGGCAATGTTTGACTGTGAAGGGAGTGCCAAGAAAGTACATTGCACTAATCAAGGCACTCTATTCAAACTTACGTAGTCGTGTGAGGGCTTATGGGGAATTGTCACCTGAAATGATAACAACCAGTGGTGTCCCGCAGGGATGTCCACCTTCCCCATTTCTGTTTAACTTCATCATAGATATGCTGATGGAAGTATCCTTAACTGAACGTAACGACTTAGGAATCGACTTGTTGCCGGCGAATAGTCTTATGGACTTAGAATATGCAGATGACATAGTCCTGTTAGGGGAGGATTCTGACAAAATGCAGAGTTTTCTGAACACCTTGAGCAGCAATCTTCGTATGTTTGGCTAGCGATCCGCCCCTGCAAAATGTAAGATACTGCTACAGGACTGGACTACGCCAACTCCTAGCTTAGTGATAGGGAGTGAAGTGATAGAACATGTTGACCACTTCACCTATTTGGGAAGTTGTATCAGCACCAACGGACTGATTGGCGATGAAATCTCAGCACGGATCCGAAAAGCTCGAGCTGCTTTCGCTGACTTACACCATCTCTGGCGTAGGCGTGACATCCGGCTATCAACCAAGGGACGTGTGTACTGCTCAGCAGTTCGCTCCGTCCTTCTCTATGGCTCTGAAACGTGGCCAATACGAGTTGAAGAAATGAAAAGGTTGACTGCTTTCGATCATAGATGTCTGCGATCTCTTTCTCACGTTAGGTGGTTTAATAAGGTAAGTAATGTTGACTTTAGGCGTAGTGTTGGGCAAAGAGGGAAAACCAATCGACAAGGCTATAAAGTCACATAGATTGAGATGGCTAGGTCAGGTGCTGCGCATGCCTAACCATCGCCTCCCCCCGACGGGCATTACTAGCTGATATAGGTGCAGGTTGGAAAAGAGTAAGTGGTGACCAAACAAAAACATGGCATCAATCCATGAAATCCTTGACAGTTAAACTGAGTCAGGTAGGGAGATGCAGACTTCCGGGTTGGGGCCCTCGGGACTCTAAGAATCAATGGCTGGAGACAATAGGTGACATGGCTCAAAATCGTTGTCAATGGCCAGCGCAGATGTATTCAGTCTCTGTAATCTTTCATATTCCTTTCTACCATTACCCATTCTGTTTCACTCTTATACTTGTGAAGCTCTATCAATTCTCTTCACTCATCTTCTTGTCTACCTTTGTGTGCTATTGGGAACTGCTGCACTTCGTATCCAAGTTCTATGTTGAATCCAGATAGACATAGGCAGATGGATGCAGAAAATCGCTTTGGTTTCGACACTGTAATCCGAAGAATATCTGATTGACCTTCAGTATCCGGTGTACAGTGTAATAGTGGGCTGTTTTACTATGTAGTCGTGAAGCATTACTAATAGAACTGTAAGATTCGTGAAGGTTTGAAGCATTTAGTTAGCTGTCTTGGAAAGCAGCGAAACCATCACTCGAATAAATAGGGTGGTTCCTGAGTAAAACAGATGGCTGGGACATGTAGTCAGCCTCAGTAGCCAATCCTTAAATTAGTTGTAATAGAATTGCAAGGAAAATGAATATAACATATGTAGAATGGCACCAATCCTTCCTTCTCTATTGATTCAATGCGTCGCATGGGCTTGGAGACATCTAGCTGAGGTGAGGACCAATTACATCATCGTTGTCTTCATGTCAACTGTTGTGTCACATTTTTTGCTTTTTACTTCTTCCTCATCTTCGTTGTATGGCTTTGTGCTATTGATTACTTCGCCTTTCCACCCATCTCTTTGAACATCTGCGGGCATAACACCATGAATACTTTTATTTTTGTAAATTTGTGAATATTTTTTTACGATCATTTTTGTTTTTTACTATTCATAGGTTAATTGATCTAGAATATAATTTTCAAAAATTAGTAGATGAGTCAGAGCTAAACATGTGCTTGGATAATAGCTCAATAAAATCACAGTTTAAATATTCTGCTATCCTAAATGCTAATGAACAGAAAAGCGTTCCCAAAGATATTCGTACATCTATCTTTGCATACTGGCGTCTGAAAAGACGTTCAAAGTATAATCAACCTTTAATATATCCAATTCCTGTAACATGGAAAGAAAGTGCAGATGAGATAGCTGCTTCAACCAAAGAAGAACTAGCGCGTGTAGAACAAGCTAATGCCGATATGAAAGCATTTGAATCATTCAAACGTATTAGAATCGGTCTCGACAAGACAAGAATGATAGTAGATTTGACTCTGCAAAGGGAGCGTCGAAAAGAGGCGTTATTGAAGAGGATGTCGCGTATATCTACACTTCAACTATCTATTCTTGAAGCTCATAACAATTTAGTGCCTAGTGAATTACTCAAAAATGTACATATGGGTGAATCTATTTATGACAATTGGGAATTGTTCTCAGCATACAGTAGATCTTTTATGCAGCGTACTAATGATACCAAACACCATTCATCTAGCCACGAGACAAAGAGAACACTAAGAACTTTACCAGTAGATCTTGATGCTGGCGAAAAACCGGACACTTTGGAAACTCCCAAGTGTCATACACCTTCCGAAACACGTCAAAACACTGATTCACTCAGTATCAATGTTATTCCTAAAGAATGTTTAGTTGTTCCAGATAATATTAAACAACGACTACGTTCAGCATTATCACTGGTTACCAACAGTTTTAATATGTGGGTAACATCAGACAGATATGCAGATGATGGTGGTGATCATAAAAGTGAGACAAACAATCAGCATAAAATCAAATCGGATAAATCTTTTCCAGCAAATCGAACAAAATATTGCTCATCAAAAACTCACACTTCTTCACCATCATCCCCTAAATTAAATATGTTAATGGAAAATGAATTACCAATTGTCCAGGTCAAATTATCACCGATTCCAGATGGAACAGCATTTAAATATTATGGTAACAGTGTAACTAGTTCTGATGAATGTACACCAATTAAGAAGCGAAAGCAATCGAATAATTCCAATTCTTCATTTTTAGATAAATCGCCTAACGAGCGTATTCCTGTCCTTACAAAGTTTGCTATGATTACTTTGTCGCCTGGTGCTACTAAATTTCTGTAGAATTTACTGTTTCCTTTTGAACAGTAGTAGTTCTGTAATTTATGCCTTGTACATAACAATTAATAATATCCGATTGCATTGTATAGCTAGATATTTAAGATTTCAGAGTGTTTATAACTGTTAAGTATCTTATTTAACCTTATGTAGATAATTTTTTTTAATTTTACCCCAGATATTTATGTTCATACTTATTCGTATATTTATTATTGTGTTTGGAAAACACACCTTCAGAAGATAAAAGTCGTTGCGTATTTTTGACGTGTTGTTACTTGTTTTTTTTTAAGTTATCTTAATATTGTATCTGTTACTTTGTTGATTTTAATTTCGACCAACTACTATTTGAGATATTTTGTTTTGTATTTTCAATGGTGTTGAATAGAAGAATTGCTTCAAATCATCTTCTTGACTTTTATATTGCATCGAAACAGTGTCTGTAGTAATGCCAACTTAATTATCCTCATAAGTGTGTCTGGATGAAATCGGCGTAACACGACTAGGTGACTTCTCATGATAGATAGTTAACTCAAAACCATCTCTGGAGATGCTTGGCTGTAAAGGGAATTCCAAGAAAATATATTGCACTGATTAAGGCACTCTACTCCTACTCATGCAGCCAGGTGAGGGCTTACGGCGAGCTGTCATCTGAACTGATGACGACCAGTGGTGTCCGTCAAGGATGCCCATTATCTCCTTTTCTATTCAACTTCATCATAGATGTGTTAATGGACTTAACCCTAGGTGACTTCAGCGACTCAGGGATTGACTTGCTACCGGGGAATAATCTCGTTGACTTGGAATATGCAGACGATATAGTCCTTCTAGGCGAAGACGCTGACGAAATGCAGAGTCTTCTAAACACCTTGAGCCGCAATCTACGGATGTTTGGCATGCGATTCGCTCCCGCCAAATGCAAGATGATGTTACAGGACTGGACTACATGGACGCCTAGTTTAAAAATAGGAAGTGAAGTGGTAGAGCACGTTGACTGCTTCACTTATTTGGGAAGTACCATCAGCCAGTGCCAACGGGTTGATCTCTGACGAAATCTCAGCACGAATACAAGGGGCTCGTTTACGCCGACTCTGGCGTAGACGAGATGTCCGACTATCGACCAAAGGGCGGGTGTACTGCTCATCAGTCCGCTCCGTCCTCCTTTATGGTTGTGAGACCTGGCCACTGAGAGTGGAAGACATGAAAAGCCTGGCTAGCTGTCTTTGATCATAGGTGCCTGCGCTCTATTTCCCGTGTAAAGTGGCATAATAAGGTGAGCAACATTTAGGTTAGACGCCGAGTTCTAGGTAAACAGGGGAAATCAATCGACGAAGTCGTGAAGCTACAAATACTGAGATGGTTAGGACATGTGTTACGTATGCCAAGTCATCGCCTCCCTCGACGAGCAATGTTAGCGGATATAGGGTCAGGCTGGAAAAAAGCTAGCGGCGGTCAAACAAAAACTTGGCATCAGTCAATGAAATCTACAACAGTTGGTCTAAGCCACGTAGAAAGGTGTAGACTTCCAGGCTGGGGTCCTCGGGACGGTAAAAATCTATGGTTGGAAACAATTGGTGACATGGCTCAAAATCGTTCTCAGTGGCGCAGATGCATCCACTCCTTGTGACTTATGATCTCCAATGAAACTGTTTGTTCTTCGTTATTACTCTTGCTTTGTCTCACACCTCTGCTCACTGTTTCTATTATGCTTTTGTTGTACTCTCTTCTCTTGCTTCGCGTGCTACACGGAATGTGGCGACTTGAACTTCCTCACATTTGTGCAAAGTTCTATGTCGAAAACAGACAGACAAAATGAATGCATAGAAGAATGCAGTAGTACGTATTCGTTATAAGGTTTTGAACTTTGTGTGTTAATAAAAGATTGACAAAAAGTACTAATTTCACAACTTTAATGACTGAAGTTACTCACTGCATTTAACTTTGCTGTTTTGCGCTATTTTTTTTCTCTCCAGTGAGTCAGTAGTCACTTTATTTAAAACAATCTGCTTCACATTATTGATTTTTTGGCATTACAACAAATTTACCGCTTACACAAAGCTGCATGGCAAGTAGAGTACGGTTGTTCCCTTGTCCACTCCAAACCTTCTATGTAACCTCTAATATTTCCTTAACCAATAACAGCAGATGCTTCAAAACGTACTACTACAGAAATTCTAGGTAGTGATTCAGTAGTTTTGCCTGGTCATCTAGGATAGGATTTGCTTGAGATTTTGGTTGCGTTGTTACCTTGCTGCTACTAGGGGTTGTAAAGACTGGATAGGCTTTATCTCATAGAAATTGACTGATTGCACGAAAAGTGATATGCATGAGTAGCTTAGCTCAACTGATAGCAGGACAAAGTCGGAAGATCGATTTATTTAGAAGTGCACTGAGAAAAGTGATAAGTTCTGTAGACGAAAGGTTAAGGAAAGCTTTATCGACCGATCTGGTTTTTTTTTTTTTTTATTACAGCTTGATTCCACACCGTATTTTTGGTACAAGTGTGGAATTTTCAGCGTGGATATCGGTAGCCCAAAATTCGCAGGCCGACCATAGATATCAGGTGTGCGTCGGCGTGGGCTCGAACCCCGGACCATGTGCATGGTCGGCGAGAGTCCTAACCACTGTGCCACCGACGCATATAAGCCAAGAACTTGGTAAATGAAGAATATGTCCTGTGCTTTTACTAATCAAAATACCATCTACAGTTTGACAAGTCAAATTCATTCTAACCAAAGATAAATACGCCGTCAGCAAAAGAGCACAGAGCTTTACTTGATTCGGAACTTGACCGGCTACTGAGGGATTAATTTTATATAGGGTAACAGAGTGAAGATATGTACAGGCACGGAGAAAGTTTGAGGGTATTTCAAATGTCATAAGCGAGAAGCACCGTACTTGAGCGTTGTTAAAAAGCAATACCTCAGTCAAAGTTATATTCCGCCTAAAAATAGCCATGAGCTAGAAAATCATTGTATCTCGTAGATATGTGACAACCCGCTTGTTCTTATATTCCGCATAGTAGTGTTGAGCGCTTTAACACTCCCACCTACAGTTGGCTCGTTGCATTAAGTGTATACTTCAAGATTCTCACTTATTTTTCTGAGTAAGGGCATTTCGTCCGCTCACAGATATTGTAAGTTTGTATTAAAAGCTATATCAAGTTTATATCAGAGTCGGCTATTTGTTCATATTGTGGAAGCGACTAAGATACTACACATTTATCGTGTCCTTGATTAAAAATGGATAAAACTTATTCTTCCTGTCTCATTAATTTGACTTGAAGGCCTGCTTAAATCCGAAATTTGGTATTAAGTGTAATTTAAACACTGGGATGCTGTATCTGAACCACTTCAGGCTGATCTGTGTAGAAGACAAAGATCTCGATGTTTACGATAGAGACACAGCCATTGACAGTGGGAGATATGATGAAGAGGCCACCAGTCTTAGACGACAGACGTTTACGTTCTATCTACTGTGTTGATTGGCACAATATGGTAAGCAATGGTAATGTTATTTAACAAGGATAAGTTAGTCAATGACGCTGTCAGGCTACTTTGATTGAGATGGCTAGGACACGTCTTGGGCATGCTGAACCACCACCTTCCTCGATAAGCAGTGTTAACTGACATAGGACTAGGTTGGAAAACAGTTAGGGGTGGTCAAACAAAAGCCTCACATCAGTTGATGAAGCCTTTGAAATTAAGAAAAGACACGAATCACTTAGAATTGTCAGTGGATTAGATACAAAAGCTATAAACAACTTAACGTGTATTTTTGATATGATCTACAACTTCCGGAAGTTACCATAATGCTGTCTGTTACAAACTCATCTTCAGTAGTGATGCGTTTTGAATTTCCAAAAAAGGAAATATCTACATTTAAGACTGTAATGTACTGCTAAGTGGTTATTTGTCCTGACGCGGAAAGAGGAAAATCAGAAGACCACCTCGTTCACGATGATACTTGTATTTTCCAAACAAGGAAAATAATGACTGTCATACAAGTGTGAGAGTGAAGGGTACGTAGTGTACGAAATGTGTGAACAAGTGTATAAAAGTGTACAATGCAAAAGTATATATGAAAATAACATGATTGGTTGTAATGTCATGTGACAAGAAGGTCATACATTGTTTATTTAGTTAATGGACAGACAAAAGCACACTGTCAGTTATAATGGAATATCGATCCATATATACATAGCAAAATATAACAGACTGTGATATGTATCCCCATATATATATTTATGTGTGTGTGTATGTTGGTCTCTCTTTCTGTTTGCTCTCTTAGTCTGTGACCATTTCACTTGTATGAACTTGTCTCCTTTAACAACGCATATTCTCCTTATATTATATATAATATGTGTGTTTGTTGATAGTCCGTTGCTTGGTGACATATATCCATATATGTTTGTTGACATGTCTGCTATATTCGCTATGTATATTTGGATCGACACTTCATTATAATTAGCCATCCATGTTAAGACTGTCTAATGATTTATTCCCACGCTTTGTCTGGAACATTCATATATATATTTGCATTCACAATTTGTGTGAACTACTTTACTTACTTACCACTTTGGTGTGAGACCATTTATTTTCGTCTCCTTGTGTTTGGACAATAGAAGTATCATCGCAAACCTAGTGGTCTTCTGATTTCCGCCTTCTCGCGTCAGGACTATTAGTTTCTCGACCAGACCATAACAATAATTTAGCGACGAGTACATAACAATTTGGCGACGGGGAAAAACTACTATTAACCACTCAGCAGCAGCAACATAACAATTTACTATGGATTATTCTAAATTGGAATTATTGTTTGAACGACAAATGAAATTAATGGAAATGTTCGTCAACCAACAGACTGGTCCAGCTTCACCTTCAAGCAATCCCAATCATACCATGCTACCATCTGTCGACGGCATTGTGAACAGTATTTCACAGTTCAATTATGACCCAGAGGCTAATGTCACTTTTGACACATGGTATCAACGATATGAGGATTTATTCACTGTTGATCTCGCCTCACAAGACGATGCTTGGAAGGTGCGAGTGTTGTTACGTAAATTGGGTCCGGCAGAATATGAACGGTACTGCAACCTAATTTTACCCCAAAAACCACGTGACAAGTGTTTCGATGATATAATAAAGCTGCTGCGTGAACATTTTGGAGACCACTCCTCATTATTCAGCATACGTTATCGTTGCCTCAAGCTGATAATGAATGAAAATGATGATTTTCTTACTCACGTTGGCACAGTCAACCGAGAATGTGAGAGATTTCAACTAAGGTCCTTAACAGATGATCAGTTCAAAGCCTTGATTCTCATATGCAGTCTTCAATCTCCTCGTTTCACAGATATCCGAACTCGACTGCTCAATCAGCTAGAACATAACAATTTGGCGACGGGGAAACTAGTACATAACAGACTGTCAAAACAAAACACACATCATGTGACTACATGTCGAAAACATAGAAGGGCTAGGATGCTATCCTCTGTGCGTCGGTGGCACAGTGGTTAGGACTCTCGCCGACCATGCACATGGTCCGGGGTTCGAGCCCACGCCGGCGCACACCTGATATCTATAGTCGGCCTGCAAAATTTGGGCTACCAATATCCATGCTGAAAATTCCATACTTGTACCAAAAATACAGTGTGGAATCAAGCTGTAAATCAAAAAATAAAAAGTACGTATTTAACTCCGGAAATAGACTGCCTAAATTTAAAACAATGATACAAGTACCGCTAACCTAACATTCAGCAACACGAAAAAAATGACTAACTCTCAAGTAAAAGGACAAATATGTTTTGTATCTCAATAAGTGACTCGTACCTAACTTAAGCGTCTGTTGTGACGTTGGTATACCTGCCCGACTTCAACCACGGTCATACTTTTGTCTGTTGAAGTTTGGTCAATCATGCTTTACGATCAGTCATCATATATCCTTATCTCACTGTTAGTTGTTTATCTATACACAAGGCAATTGAATTATATCTCATTTCAATTCTGGTCTTGAGTTTCACGCAAAATTTTCTGTTTCAAGTGGGCTTAAATCTCATTAGAAATTGCTCACAGTAATATTCCACCTTGAACTGGAATGAATGCTTGAATTATTAGGTAGGCAATATACATCGACAAAGTAATTCATATATATTTTTTGTTTGACTGTTTGGAAGATTTCGTCATGAGGTGACATCAGTTTGAGTACCATTTGAAAACTTGCAGAGAGTACTGCCAGACACCCGTTTCGTCCCACTAGTTTGGGACTCATCAGTACGTACGCGCCGCCAGAGTTCGAATCCAGAATCTTCCAGTTACAAGGGGAGCTCGTAGACCATTTAGCCACTGGGACCCGATGCAATGGCCAGTGGATGAATTCTAACTTCTGCCAATTCATGACAATATGTTTTCACCGAAGAAGGCTGAAGTGATCAGGAACACAGTATAGCTCAAGAAGCTCCCCATTTGTTTAATGAGAATTTAAAGCTTACAGATATATCAGTTACACTAGAAGTAAAAGTCAGAAGTACCACTAAATAGCTGTATGTGAATTGATCGCTATATGGAAAGAAGCTTAGTTGAGGGCTTAGAAATATTTATAAGCTTATAAGGCAAAATTTGTTAGAAAGACGAGTCCACCAATTAACTCTATTTCGGAAACTAATTTTAAAGTACATGTTACGTACCAGAATTTCGCATACAGTGATGATGATCAGCAAATAATACTGTATAACACTATGGGACTTTATCAAATAAATTTAGTCCATGGTAGAATTATTGTTATTAGCTTATATGAATGTACCAGTTGCTATACATTCAAAGGACAACTTAAAAGAAACAGAGTTCTAAAACCTTTCTGCTATGAATACCATTCACCGTAACGAGGAGTACATCAGCCTGAACACGCAGGATACATTATATACGACAAACCTTGCAGTATTTTTCTTTCATGCCTTTGCGTTCCAAGTAGATATAGGGCTTCAGGCGCTAATCTTCGAAGTTCCAATAGTCCTTGTGTTGTTTCTACAGAGTGGGATACCTAGTCTCACACTCAATCTCCCCTCCTCCCCGGGTTCACTGCCTGCTAGGTGAGTTTTTAAGAGTGCATCGGATTCCGGCTATACGCTAGGTTTCCCCTGAACCACTGAGTCACAACATGAATTATTATTACTTAATCTACCACATTTCTAAGACAATAGTTACTCACAAATACTTACCAGCAGTTATAAAAAAACTCGAGGTTAATGAATCACATTACAAAGATTTTGTTGAGAGGAAAGTGGTACCGATCAGTAACATACATGAAGTGTAGGAAATACAAAGACAACTATACAAATATAAACCAAGCAGTAAACCTGAGTAAATACTGGTAAGTTAATTACACATCCAGACGAACACATAACTCTTGCTCGATAGAGCTCAAAGGTATCAAATATTTTACCGAATTGTTTAAATGAGATCAATGAACAGGAGACATTTCTTTAAAATCTACCTCAAGTTTTACAGTTACACATCCAGAGTAGTTAAGGAATAGTCGTTGTTAACAACATTACTGTTTTCTCTAACACCAAAGCACTAAGATAGGAGAATACGAGAAATTTAAACCAGAAGTGTGTGTGATTAAGATGTTAACAGAACACAGTTCAAAACAAAGCATTTGACAATATACGTCCTCCCATCTGCTATTTTTTTCAACAAGGTTTACCTGGTTCATTCATCCTTACGTCTCTAAACTTGTACAGAGGCTTTATTTCCTTAACTTATAAACAATGTTAGCTTAAACAAGAAGTAGTAGTCAGACTAAAGTTCGCTGACTTGGTGTAAACTACTCTGAACAGTGCTAATTGTTTGGGTGGGGCTGAAAACCGATGATCGAAGACTCTTTGAGACAACAAGCATCACTAGCCAAGACTCTGGCGTCCCGAGCCATTGATGTATGTTGTGTTTCAGAAACACGCATACAAGACCCAAGTGTGGTTACTCACCTAACCCTACCTGGCCAACAGGATGAATCTGAGAAATTCACCTTGAGGGTGTCAGGAGATGCCACAGCTAGTTCACGAGGATTAGCTGGTGTAGGGATAGCTTTGAGTACTAGGGCAGAAAAGACATTACTTGAATGGATCCCGGTAGATAGCCGAATGTGTGCTGTCCGTCTAAACGGGTCAGTTAGAAGGAGAAAGGACTGCACTACTCGCCGATGCCATTTCGTAATCTCCGCCTACGCCCCCACTGACTGCAGTTCGGATAAAACGAAGGATGAGTTCTACCAAAAGCTGTCTAGTTCGCTGCGAAAGGCTAAACGCTCAGATATAGTCGTTCTAGCTGGTGACTTTAACGCTCAAGTAGGGAAATTGTGTCAATCTGAGAAGGATGTTAGTGGCACCTATGGAGTTCCGTGCCAGCGAACCGACAACGGTGACCGTCTCCTACAGTTCTGTTCAGATAATCATTTGATTCTTGTAAGCACTAACTTCAAACACAAGGAGAGACACTGTTTGACCTGGCGACCCCCTTCATCAAACCAACACTGGACACAAATAGACCGCATAGCAATAACCTATCGTTGGCGTGGGTCGGTAGGAGATTGTCGCTCCTTCTGGAACACGTGTGTAGATACCGATCACGCTCTGATCCGCGCTCAGGTGGACTTACGACTGAACGGACGTAGGAAACAGCTGGCGGTAAAACCATCACGTCCCCAGCTCGATCAGGAAACTAAATCCGTATTTCAGGAAGAACTAGCTAAACACATATCTATGTTCGACATCTGTGCTCACCCAGAAGAAGCTTGGAAGAATATTCAGGCAGCCATAGATACAGCTGTAAAAGCTGCGAATAAGGTAAACTCTAAGGTGAGTAAACACCATTGGATTTCGACTGCCTAAGCCGAACTGATAGATGCTAGAAGACTTATTCCGGCGAGCTCCGGATTCAATGAGGAGCGGAAGCTGCACAAAAGGAAACTTACGAAAAGTCTCCGCAAGGACCGTGAACAGTGGTGGGTGACAAGGGCGAAAGAGATGGAAAAAGCATCGGCGATAGGCAACTCTTTAGACTGATCAGGGAAACGGGTGGGAGAAGGCAAATCATAAGTGAAACAATCTCGGAGAAAAATGGCACCATTATCACCTCCCAGGATAGACAACTGAAACGCTGGAAAGAACACTATGAGGAACAATTTAATTCGCGTACAGCCACGTTCAACCTGCCCAACATCCAACACCTCCCTGAATGGGATATAGGCACAGGTCCCCCTTCCTTAACTGAGGTTTCTAAAGCTGTCACTGATCTGAAACAAGGCAAAGCAACGAGACCTGATGGAATGACTCCAGAGGTATTTAAGTACGGTGGAGACAGCTTACTGTCTGCATTAACTGAGGTTCTAGGCAGCGTCTGGAAATCAGAAGAAGTCCCGTTGGGTTGGTGTAAGTCACTGATTATCCCCATATACAAGAAGGGAGACAAGTCTTCTTGTGATAATCACAGAGGGATTAGCTTGACTAATATAGTATGTAAAGTCCTAGGCTCAATAATATTGCGTAGACTAAGTGGTGTTCGGGAGGCACAAACACGAGAGAACCAGGCAGGCTTTAGACCAGGAAGAGGGTGTATTAGTCATATCTTCACCCTCCGACAGATTCTAGAACATAGGAATTCCTACCGGCGTCCAACAATCATTACATTTCTTGACCTAAAGGCGGAATTCGATTCTGTCGACCGAGAGGTTCTCTGGAGATGCTTGGCTGTAAAGGGAATGCTGAGAAAATACATTGCACTGATTAAGGCACTCTACTCCTACTCATGCAGCCAGGTGAGGGCTTACGTCGAGTTGTCATCTGAACTGATGACGACTAGCGGTGTCCATCAAGGACGCCTATGATCCCTTTCCTACTCAACCTCATCATAGATGTACTAATGGACTTAACCCTAAGTGACTTCAGCGACTCAGGGATTGACTTGCTACCAGGGAATAATCTAGTTGACTTAGAATATGCAGACATAGTCCTTCTAGGCGAGGACGCTGACAAAAATGCAGAATCTTCTAAACACCTTGAGCTGCAATCTACGAATATTTCACATGCGATTCGCTCCCACCAAATGCAAGATGATGTTACAGGACTGGACTACACTGACTCCTATATTAGAAATAGGAAGTGAAGTGGTAGAGCACGTTGACCGCCCCACTTATTTGGGAAGTACCATCAGCCAGTGCCAACGGGTTGATCTCTGATGAAATCTCAGCACGGATACACAGGGCTAGTTTCGTATATGCCAGTTTACACCGACTCTGGCGTAGACGAGATATCCGACTATCGACCAAAGGGCGGGTGTAATGCCCATTAGTCCGCTCCGTCCTCCCTTATGGCTGTGAGACCTGGCCATTGAGAGTGGAAGACATGAAAAGATTAGCTGTCTTTGATCATAGGTGCCTGCATTCTATTTCCCGTGTGAAGTGGTATAATAAGGTGAGCAATATTGAGGTTAGGCGTCGAGTTCTAGGTAAATAGGGGAAATCAACCGATGAGGTTGCGAAGTTACATAGACTGAGATGGTTGGGACATGTATTGCGTATGCCTTCCTCGACGAGCTGATATAGGGTCAGGCTGGAAAAGAGCTAGCGGTGGTCAAACCAAAACATGGTACCAGTCAATGAAATCTACAACAGTTAGTCTAAGCCACGTAGGAAAGTGTAGACTGACTTCCGGTTTGGGGTCTTCGGGACGGTAAAAACCAACGGTTAGAAACAATTGGTGACATGGCTCAAAATCGTTCTCAATGGCGCAGATGCATCCACTCCTTATGACTTATGATCTCCAATGAAACTGTTTTGTTCTTCGTTATTACTCTTGCTTTGTCTCACACCTCTGCTTACTGCCTCTATTATGCATTTCCTCTACTTTCTTCTCTTGCTTTGCGTGCTACATGGAGTGTGGCGACTTTAACTGCCGCACATGTGTAAAGTTCTATGTCGAAAACAGACAGACAGACTTTGGGACATTGTTAAAGTTGAGATAGAAATGTACTCCTGAAAGCTTTAGTGTTCTTTATTCAACTATTCTCTCTTTAACATTTGACTGTCTATGATAATGTCGCTTAATATCAATTCCTTTATGTTACATTTCTGTCCGATGCGTAATATGGTAAAATGATGCATTTCTGTGCACACCTCTATGCTGACTGCTCAGTCAGTTGGAATTACCTATCAGCATGTTACCATGCCCTAACTTGTTGAAGTATATATTGCAAGTATAAAACGTGATGTTTCAGCGAAGTACACGAATAAATATAAGCCTTCGGGTACACAAATAAGAGAATATAAAACATTTTATTCTTGACAAAAAAAGGACATTCGTTTACGTTCTCATTACTCGCTCAAGTTCTGAAACACACTCTCTGACTAAAATTCTGGCAGTATGAATATTTTTCTTTAGTCTCTCTGCAGCATTCTTATTGTTGGCATAAGTCGGCTTAATGTCGCGTCCCATTTCTTCAATAACTTGTAGTAAATGTGCATACTTATTCATATCGTCCATTGGCGGCATCATTGGATAATTGACAGGAATATTGGTATTTTGTGTCATCCTAAATAATTAAGCAGAAAGAGATTTGCAATATATATGTATATGGACAAACGGAGAGGAAAAGTTGAGAGTTGTAGTGGTACAACACAAATCGATACACAGATAATGCACATTTCCAAATAGATTTTATCACAGGCACTAAGTATAAACGAACAGTTAGAGCCACATTTTAAACAGAATTGCACATCCATTTCACTCTTAAATGATACAGTGCAATTTTAGTTGTATACCGACACAATATTATCGTGAAGACTAACAGGAGTCCGTATAAAGGGACATTAGAACGACAACATAGCTCAAGACACACTAAAGTTTAAATAGTTATTTTACCCTAGTAACAAGGCGTATCGAAATTGGAGTGTAATATAAAGGGCCAATATTCTTCGGAAAGATAAACAAGGAATGCTTTTTGTGATTAACCTAACTAACAAATAAATTTTTCCTATCACTCACAGTGTACAAACTTGAAAATATAAAAACATAGTTGCTAGCTGTGAAGCCATTCACCTGGTAATTAGCGGTGAGACTAAATGAGCGCAGGCCGATGGATCTTAGGATTTCTAACAGTATACTGATAACTATTTTTGACAATCCTAAACAGTTTGGTCCGGAGTTGTGGAACTCATGCGTAGATAGGAACACAAGTGACAGTTACAAATGAAAAAATCGCGACACTACGGTATCGGTTCGAGTGTAGCAAATTCTCGCAAATGCACTAACGGAATAGTGTGATGCTGATGTATGGGAAAAACCTTGCAAAACATGGCATTCAAGTAGGCTAACCTACTTGAATTCTATTCGCCCCTGTCCGTTTGTTTTGAGCAGCCTCGACTGCAAAGGACCAATTGTTGTTTTTACCACGCATACTTTGAGCTAGGTGATAATAAATCAACTCCGCAAATAAAAAAATTCGGGGTTTCAGAGGAGCCATATAGGTGGTATTTTTTTAAGGGTTTGAGACCTCTTTCTGAGGAGGGAGGATATTGCATATCCCTTCAGGCTAGTGCACAATGGTTTGAAGCCAAATTTCCCAGAATGTTTTATTTGTGATTACTGATATTCCTTCATTCAAACTTATCCACGGATGTGCAATGAATAACTATTGCATTTACTAGAATGTATAAAAACTATTTGCTTCGAAAATAAGTATAGCGGACGCTACATAAAAATGCGGTAGACAGAAAGTAATTATCTTACGTAGAATAGGCCGCACACAACAACACGATAACAACTGGGACAGAGAGAAGCGGCGCAAATGGCGACAGAGAATAGCTGTACAAATGGCTTATGGAGAGGCTGAGCACTTGAAGGTCACTTCCAATATCCAATGTCGGTTTTACGAGCTAGTATAAACCAATTTGATTTCTTTGTGCTCGCTTCCTGATTGTAAGGTATAGGCTCCTGATCTTCGGTAAACTCCTGCGCAGTTCGTCCCGCCACTTGACTGTCGTAGCTTTGGTTGACTCCAAAGGGAGTAGTGCTGGGATTAATTATATGTGGTTTGTAGTATGAGATGTGTTAAGACCGTTACTACTGTAAAAATGGAGCTGATCCCTTCGCCAGTTAGTTTTCCGGTATCATCGACAAGAGAAAAGAGGTAATAATAGATATAATTAGTGAAGTTATTCAGACCAACAGACAGAAAGGGAAATGAGAAAACGTAACAACTGTCAGCTGGTTAAATTTGAAGAATAATATGAATTATATATATATATATATATATATATATCGGTAATAATGATGATAATAATAAGTGTAGTTAAAGTTGTCAGGAGAGTAAGACGGGAGAGAATGTAAAGAAGAAAAACGTTAAGTTTAATTGTCTATCCCTGAATGGTGTATGCGATTTTAAGGGGATAGGCCATTTTGATGCAGCCCTTGCGTCGCTGCATGGTTGTCCAGCTTTCACTTAAAGGAGTCCAAAGACAGTGCCATAGCTACATCTGCCGGTAAGGAATTCCAGGGACGGCAAACCCGCAGTGAAAAGAAGTAGGAGCGCACCCGGGTCCTTGCCCTCTGGTGAGCTATCCTTCTGGGGTTTCCACGAGGGAGCCTATACCTACTCAATGGCAGAACACCTTTGCTTGGGTGATTCTGGTCATTTTTTGTTTTGTAGGCAGTAATTAAATTCCCCTTAAGACGTCGGTAGCTAAGTGTGAACAGGCCTAGTTTCTTCAGCCTTTCATGATATGATTTATTTCGGAGACCAACCACTCCTTTTGTTGCCCGCATTGGACTATTTCTAAGAGGTTGGCGTCTCTTCTAAGCATTGGGGGTGCAATAATATTATGCACCTCAAGGTGTGGTCTGACGTATGTTCTGTACAACCTTAGAAACAGCTCAGGAGTGAGTGCAACTAACTGTCTATGTGTAAAGTGTATGACCGCATATGCCCTCGCTACATCCCCCTTGTAATTTACGCTTGTGTCCATTTTTTTCCGCCAGAACTACGCCTAAGTTACGTTCCGACGTTGTGCAGGACAAGCTTTCATTTCACAGGGTATAACTTGCATTCCGCAGTCGACAGGTGCGTAACTTCACTACTGTGCACTTTTCCAGGTTGAAGGTCATGCCACTGACCACTGCTCAGTCTTCCAGAAGGTTTAGATCTTCCTGCAGCCTATCTGAGTCCTCCAGAAACTTTACCGCCCTCCATATTTTAATGTCGTCAGCGTATAGAAGAGTCGGGCAGCTTAGACGGCATGGTAGATCATTGATAAAAATCAAAAACATCAGTGGTCCTAGGATAGAACCCTGAGATACTCCTGATGACGAGCTGCGCCAAGATGATCGGACTCGATTGACCTTAGTGCAAAATTGCCTGTCAGCTAGGTAGTCCTTTAGCAATGACAGAAGTGGCTCACCTACACCTGCTTGGCTTATTTTATGTAGGAGAAGAACACGGTTAACAGTGTCAAATGCCTTCTCAAAGTCTAGGAAGACCACATGGACTGGAACATTCATATCCCAGCATGATATCCAATCGTCCCAAGCTGATGGTAGGTTAGTAACGCAAGATCTGCATTTCCTGGAGCCGTGCTGGGCCTTATGGGGTATATCAAACCTAAAGAAATATTCCCTGATGTGATCGTCAATAATACTTTCCAGTACTTTTGATACCACTGGGATTAGAGCTACTTGTCTATAACTAGTGGTATGTTGCCTGTCCCCATCCTTGAAGATTAGAGAAAGGACGGCTCTATTCCACTCCCTTGGCAGTTTCCCCGAATCCATTGAGTGTTGGAACAAGTCACACAGGGGCCTACAGAGAGCTTCGGCTAACTGTTTCAGAACAGATAGCCTGATGTCATCACAACCTGGAGACTTCCCAGGTGTGAGTCCCTGTAGCTTCCTCAGTATTATTGCGGGGTTTATTTGGGGAGTATCCACTACGTCTTCCTCCTATGAAATAGTGGTGCCACCATTTTGGTCCGTAGCCGTAATACCCACATTGATATTTGGCTGATAAGTGAAGGCTGAATTGAATGTTTCAGCCATCTTCACACTAGTGAGACATTGACTGTCAATGTAGTTGAAGATTGAACGATCAATTCATGGTTGTTTGCTCTAAACCAACTTCCCCAATTTTCGCGGAGACATCAATACGACAGTCATCGTCTCATCGGTCGCTGTTCAGAAAGAAGTCAGCAACAAACCGTCAGAAGTAATATTGTGATTTATTATTGTAATATTTGTTCACAGACCTTAGTTGTAACAGTGTTTATATGTTGGTGTTACAATAAAGAATCCTCGAGTCGCCAATTGGTGTTTTGGATTTTTCGTCCGTTATTACTAAGCGTTTCTGAGAAACTTCAAGGAACAGCGTGAGCCCGAGTGCAGCAAGAGCTGGGCATTAACGGTTTATGAAACGTGGCTGACTTTGACATTTTGGGCATCTAAGGCGCGTGCCTCCTGGTTTGTTGGTTATCTTTCCGGCATTAATCGGTGCAAGTTTTTGGGGCTTGCTAAGAGTTTCTTGCAAGGTTAGCGTGGAATGACCTCTTGCCCCTCCTGACTCTTGCTTTGCACCGGTTCTTGAGTTCCAGGTACGCATCGCGGTTGGTCTGACTCTTAGATACGCGCCACGTAAACCAAGCCTTCCGCTTTGCTTGCAGAATACGTTGCGTGCCTCTCTTCAACCATGACGTCTTTCTCTTGGGCTGTGTTGTGACTAAAGGGACGGTATCCAAGATTGCTGTATGGATAATCTTTTTTACCACTTCCCAGTGTTCATCCACAGATAGGTCGTCCCATGCTAAGGGCCAGTCTGCGTCGGACAAGAGCCTCCGCATTTCAGCATAGTCAGTCTTGCCGTAACACATACATGGTCGCGTAACATCCCACCGCAAACCCTCACGGAGAACAAGATCGAAACCTATGACTGCATTGTCACTGCTTCCTAGAGGAGTCATGATCTGGACCTTTTCGACGAGTAGTTAGTGACTAGCTAGAATGCAGTCTAGTTTTGATTACTTTCCACTAGGGCCTCACCTACTGCCGTCTCCAACATTCTCAGTCAATCCCGTGTTTCGAATAGTTTGCAGTAGGTTTTGGCCAAATTTACCTTTAGCATACTCCGAGCCAAGGTTCAGTGACGGGGCATTGGAATCTCCAGCTATGGTGATTTTTTCGAAGCCCAAATCTCGTATCCCCGTGATAGTGCTGAGCAGTAGCTATTTGTGCTCTGCTCCGCAGGTGGGAGATCGGTAGATGCCACCCAGTAAGTGCTTGGTGTGGCCTACGGTGAAACGACACCATATGGAGTCTGGGAGTTCAATAAGTGGTGGGTCCGTTGCGCGCACACACTTAAGTCGCAACTCCCCCTCCTTCCTCATTATCCCTATCTCTCCTGACCATAACCATATCAACTATACTGATTTCATTGTCGGCCATGGTGAGGTTTAGCCACGTTTCAGTGAGAGTGATCATTTTCAGTTGTAGGTGTGTTTGGAGATTTCGGAGTTCACTTACTTTCCCTCTCAGCCCCCTCACATTGCTATATAGGCAGCTGACAGTGAGTCTAAAAATCTCAGCGTGTTTTGGAGTAGTTGACGTGAAGCTGTCCGCTGGTGGGGGACTTAATGTTGGGACCAGTTGGATGATTCTGATAAAACCGGCCCGTTGTAGTTTTTCTCCATGGATTCAGGTAGGACATTTGGGTGACACAGACTGTTATTCCCGGCACTGCATCGCTCTAGTGCCACTGAGGCTTGGGGACGCATTAAAGCCTCGTTTGCTGCCTCCTTATAGTTCGGGGTCTGATTTCGCAGCACCGGATGTGTCCTCCAATATTTCCCCTGGTCTCATGCCACCGTTGAAGTGCTATGGACAACTGCTCCGGGGAGTTGAATGTGACACTTAGCAGCTTTGAAAGGACAATCAGTGTGAGACTAGCGGGGCGAGGTAGTCGGAAAATAAAGATGGCTCCAGAAGCGCCAGGGGCCATCTGAGATGACAGCCATCTCGATTGCTGTACGTCATGCATGTGTTTTTCAGAAGCAGTGCCCGTTCCCAGCTCCAGAACACCGTGTACGACCATAGAGGTAGAAGGTATCAGTTCCGGTGACTCCCTCACCATTTGTGTGTTAGCCCATGGTTTGTCATGTCTCACCCTTATGCAAGAACTTCCATCGATGGCTAATACCTGAGCAATTAATAGTATTCTTTCGGCCTCTTCAGCAGAGTCCAGTGTAACCCTTAACGAAGGTGGCTTACCCTGAGGCGTGTGGACACCCCTGCACAGCCTTCACAATTTTGCTGAACTAGTGTTCAGGCCTGATTTGTTGCACAGGTTGAACCACCGTTCCTGATCAAACGGGGCCCGTTGTTCAAGCAAGCTATCCTTGCTCATAGGTACGTTGAAGAGGATAAGAGAGTTAGACCGACTAACCTAAGACTTAGGTTTGGCCTTTGGATTCTTGTATTCCCTTGCATCATCAGCAACATTAGGCTTCATCAGGATCTGGCCAGCCTTTATATGTTGCCGAGCTTGCCAGTGGATGCAAGTGGTGCTTTTGTAATTCTGTCTTCCCCTGATGTGGGTGCAACCTTGTGAAAATTGGCATTTTCAGTCGGTAGGACTGGTATGTCCTTCCTACTGTCTTTGCCAAGTTTTGGCGGTGTGATGTTTGCAGGTGGGGAGCTGCATGAGACTGTGTTGGGACACGAGAGTGGCGTGTTGTTTCTGCTGTGCGCAGACACGCTTTGTGGGACTATGCCAGGTCGGAAAAGTAGACAAATGTACCAAAACCATGGGCATGGGTTATTTCTCATAAACTCATAATATGCTTCCGGTACCTCTTTGTCACAACAGCGGTGCATCCATCATTTGCAAAAATTGTATTCAAGCTCTGAGTCAGTTTTATAAACTACTATACTACACGCCTGACATTCATCTCTCTTCCTGGCTGAAGACTTCGAGGTCTTATGACTCTTGAACGTTTCCTTTTAGGTTTGCTGTGTTTCACACACTGGCCTTTAGTTGATCCAGGTGTAGTATCCTGTCCCTTGGTATTGCCTGTGCCGTTTCGGTACTAGACTGTGGCAGTGCAGGCATAGTACCAGAACAGGCGAAACCTACACGAGTCTTTAGGATCGGTATACGGGAAGGGGTTGAAGTCCCTGGTTATTTTCCTTCTCTGGCTGAAGCCCTTATGACTACAGAGTATGGCGTTTCAGTGGCTTTTCTAAGGATACTTTTGACAACCATATTAGCAACCAGTATGACTCGTGCTGTAAACGAATAAGGAAGCAACAGTATTTACCTAAAAGAACAAGAATAGGACAGAAAAAGTACAAGACGAGGAAAAGAAAAGGTTTCCGACTTTACCTAGTACCTTCTGGATGATTGGCTTCACAGCAGTCACGTGGTAGACCAACAAGTCTTGTTCATCTGGACGAGTGAGGAAGATGCTGCTACAGAAGTAGCACCTGAAGCTGTGGCAGTAGTTCAAGACAGCTGGACTTACCACGCAGAGATTTATTATGTAAGTAATGGTTGAATTTAATTCACCGGCTAGAGAGATCAGGTCTCCCAAGCGGATAATTCACAAAATTGGTATTTTCCGGTTAGAGAGGAAAAAGCACGTCATATTCAAGGTGCGCGCGTATTCCATTGCGTAAACGTTGCGGCTAATACGTGTTGTACATTACTGAGGTGGACTTTGAAATAGTAATAACAAAATCGGATGGCAGTGGATAAAGGCACATACGGGGTGTCGTTATATGTTATCGCAATGTTGTGTTTTGGTTGTTCCACGTTATTTTCAGGTGTTTTTTCAACTTAAATACATTATAAATACCATATTTTAACGAAAAAGCTCAGGAAAATGGTGGAAAGTATGCGCTGACAGCAGTGTGAGTGAACATGTATCTGTCATCGAATTTCGTTGTTTCTTTGCATGTGGAATGTTAAAACTCTGTGTAAATTGTTTATTACGTTGTGAACTACGAAATTAACTAGGTAAATGAAGTATATTTTGTGAATTTCTGAAGTGGTGCTTTGAATCTCATAATTATGAAAACTTGGTAACAGCCAGAAGAGTTTACAGCTATAAAGGAGTGTTAGTTGATTTGTTCGTAAGATAACAGTTAATAAACAAAGTTTTCCTAAGAAGTGCCTTGGTCTGCAGTACTTTTGCATTGGTAACAGATGTTTTACTGCTGTTGATTTGCAGGATACAATTGCAATTTACGGGATGATTCACTTTATTTGGAGGCTTTGATGAAGTGCAGTTGAAGAATTTGCGTATTAACGTTGGAATCTTTGTGATACTATAAAATTATTTATCAAAATAAATATTCATTGAAAGTTTTAACGGTGTTCTTTTACTACTACTTCTCTTTGCTTGTCGAAGGAACAGTAGTGTAGCCGGCTTTGGAATGCGTAATGATTTAATTTGAAAAAGTGATAATTTGCGCAGCATAAGAATACTAGGATTTTCTTCAGTAGGATATAGTTATAATACGTTATTTTCGATGTACGTAGCCGTCCTACATTTGTTATTTTGTATATGTAGTAATCGCATAACAAACATAAGCTAAGCGTATAATTTTTCGGTGACCCTGATGAAAGGTAATCTTTTATGCAGTCGGTGTCAGCCACGTTTCATAAACCGTTAATGCCCAGCTCTTGCTGCACTCGGGCTCACGCTGTTCCTTGAAGTTTCTCAGAAACGCTTAGTAATAACGGACGAAAAATCCAAACCACCAATTGGCGACTCGAGGATTCTTTATTGTAACACCAACATATAAACACTGTTACAACTAAGGTCTGTGAACAAATATTACAATAATAAATCACAATATTACTTCTGACGGTTTGTTGCTGACTTCTTTCTGAACAGCGACCGATGAGACGATGACTGTCGTATTGATGTCTCCGCGAAAATTGGGGAAGTTGGTTTAGAGCAAACAACCATGAATTGATCGTTCAATCTTCAACTGCGTTGACAGTCGGGTTGAATGTAACTGAGATGTTGCACGCACAGAAAGAATAATAACAGTCTACGGCTCTGACTGTTTTTGCAAAAAGGTTAATATATTTCGGATAATCTGGGCACTTCAAGTGCACTATGAAACGTACCTCCTATTTATCACAAATAGTCTATTACTCTTACATTCCGTTTAACGCTATCTCAAAAGGAAATCGTTAGGTAATAAGGAGATAACTACATTACTCTTCTTGTGTTATTTTTTCGTATCAGCAGGCTCTAACGTGATAATATCAACACTTAGACATAATAATATATATATTCTCATATAAACATATAAATTTACATGAAAATGCATGCCATTTTTACAGGCACGATCAAGTATGATATAATATCAAATCATAGATTGTCTACAAGTTAATAATGTTTCAACAGTTAAATATTTGATATATATATAAATACACATTGTCTGAACTAGGCTGTATAGTTATTGAATTGTACAATTGTCCTCTAGGTTGAGCGGGAAAATCGACTTCGTTTCGTTTTCATACCGTGGTTGTCGGCATACGATAACCAGCCAATATTGAGGTAAGTACAACGTTTACAACGGATTGAAAGCTGTTTTTAGAAAAGTAAATGTGCTAAGGTGAATCAATAAAGTGTAATGAAATGGGTAAGTGCAAGTATCACTAATAAATGCATTAATATAGAAAACTCCCTAGGCTGACAACGTTCATTTGCAATGTATAATGCTACGCGTATATCTGGTAGTATCATGATGTCCACTTTTGGTTTTAATACATTTTTTCCTTATGTCTGTTTTTTTATTTTATGCTTTATTGTGCATTTGGTGCACAACCGTACCTCACAGAGAATAGGAATAGAATAAGTCGAATCAAATTCATAAAGAGCTATAAAATGTTAGGTTTAATGGGATACAATGAGGATTAAGTAAAGACGTAATTAGAAAATGAATGAGATAAGACATTGTGAAGTGGTATTTAAAGATCCGACAATGGACAGCAAGTTGATTTATAAGATGCCCCATAAATCTGTGCAGATCCCACATGGTCGCATCTCAACAATAGGCTGAGCGAATGGTGTATATTTAAAGGTAGAAGCATGATCTGTCAAGGCGTTCATTATTATCTTTTTCAAGATAAAGATCTAAGCCCTCATAAAAATCAGAAATATCTCGAGCCTTTAATTTGTATATTGCTGTTCCTGCAGAATGGGGCGATTCACCTTAGTGACCGCCGCCATATCTACTGATCAGCTAACGCCACCCTCCCTCCTTTTTTGATGTTAAGCTCTGAGAATATGATTATTATGGCTACCGCAAATATACTGCTAGGTACCAGACATGTTCGTACCCCATATTCCATCTCCCTAGCTTTCTTAATGAGTGCTTCCAATAGGTCTCCGCGTACATCTTTATGAACATTATATATGTATGCATGCGTCATAATGAACGGATTACTTTACAAGAAGTTAAAACCTTAAAGAATAAAAAGAATAGGTTTTGTGAATAGTGAAGCAAGATTCAGCAGAACAATATAGTTAGGGATCAATGTAGGTAGTATGAACTGAAGGTAAGGTCGGTTGGCAGGACTTAGTGTACTAAATTATCATGACAGTCTTGTATATAGTAGACATCTGACATTGCAAAGTAACGTGTCTAAACATATTATAAAAGATATTAACAGAAATACTACATAGCTTTAACATTATGAATTTTAGAAAATTATATGAGAATGGGTAACTGTTGACTGATGATAATCAATTCAACTCAAAAATAGTGCAGTGTATTATGCTAATAATATAAGTATATTCGTAAAATATTAAAAGATATGGTTGCTAATGTAATGGTTTTCGGAAATAATTATACTGACGAACTTATTGAAGATTACAGTGAAGAGGAAACCAGTGAGTTAGTTAAATGGCTACCGTGCAGTTAGTAGTTAAAACGTCTTTTTTAAAAAGTAAAGGGTAGAAGAGTTTTGAGCACCGGAGCTAATTAAGTCATATTCTACTGAGTAGAGTGTAGTGAGTAGTGGTACGATTAGGGATAAGGGTAGGTTGAATGAACTTGGGGAAAATGGTTGGTTGGTTGAGTTTGTTATTGCTAGGTATTCCTGGCCACTTTTCATATGGCATGCTTTAGACATTACAAAGTACCAGTTTGCTTATATTATGGGAGAACTATCACAACTAATTTGGGATTATACATCCAGGAGAGTCTAATGAGTTTATAAACCCGACTGAAGAAATATCGATAGGATCTCTAGTAAGCTGAATAACCGGACCTTAGGTAAAGGCATGTGGGAGAGATTAGGTTGGTTTTATCACGTTATAGATGAGGTACGGTTGCCGGGGCAAATGAGTTTCCTCAAATTGGGGGTATTGCACTGGGGTCTGTAGTACTAAAGCTAGTTGAGCGGCCCATATGGATAAAGTATGGATAAGTAGACCGAAGATCTTGTGTATCAGTTGACTTCTTTACTAAACTTCATTGATTATTTTGTTATCATAAAATGCTGCAACTCATTAGATAGGATTTTATTGTGCATATCGCGGATCAATTACTCAAAAGCGATAGCAGTACCCCATCATGACCAAATCCAACCACGTGTAAATATGACATTTTACGAATATTACGTCTTCTACACCGGCATCACTTTCCAACTCGACAAACAGTAAGTATTAATAGTGCATGAATGGAATGCAAAATGTTTTAAACAATAGTTATTTAGATAAATACATTCATAATATCACAAATATTTCATCATTTACACAAACATTGTCCCCTTTAATCACATCTGACTGTCTAAATTTACTGAATGATTGTGGAATTGAAGACCATAATATGGAATTTTAAAATGATAGAAATTCGGTCAGAAAATGATGATCCTAATAAATAAACTTAAAACACAGTACCTACCAGTCAAATGACTGTCTCTTCACCGTTATCTGTCGAAATAACCAACTCAGTTACCTTTCTTACTGTGAAATTTGGTAAAGATCATGAATTCTTAGTTACCTCGATATTTAACCACCTCATCATCATTTACGTTGAATACACCATGAAAATTGAAATTATTTAGCATTTTATACCATAATTAACATTTTCCAACAAATTCTGACATTTATTGTGCACCTCAGCATGTCAATTTGATTAAAAGACAGAATTTTATCAACACACTAAAAACGACTACTTTTCTCACTTTTTACAGGTTTTTTCGTTAAAATACGATTTTAAAATGCATTTTTGTCGAGGAAACCACTAAAGACAACGTGGAATAGCCCAAACACAACATCTCGATAACACCTTAAAACTGCAGCAATCAGCTGATTCGTGCCTCTATCCTCTACAACGGAGTAGCTGAACACTTGAAGGTCACTTATGCAAATTGTGATTGGTAGATTTCCTTTGAGTAAACGTTGCGTTTAATACCTGTTGTACGTTACTGAGGCGGGCTTTGAAATAGCAATAATAAAATTATATAGACATTATATTTTTGAGTTTGAGGGAACAAGTTAATATGTACATAAATTTCACATATATGATTGGCATTGGATCCACTTACAAGAGGAATATTATTCCGTAACTTATTCAAAGAAGGGTGACCGTGCGTCGCTGGCACGGAGGTTATGACTCTCGCCGACCATGCACATGGTCCAAAGTTCGATACCCTGCCGACGCACATCAGATACATATAGTCGGCCTGCAAAATTTGGGCTACCGATATCCATGCTAAGAAACATCCATACATGTGCCTAAAATACGGTGTAGAATCAAGTTGTAATCAAAAAGGAAAAATATAAAATAAATAAACAACGGCAGCAAAAACCGAAAGTACCTAACGAAAGGATAAATAAGAATTAATATATATTCGCATTTTTGTACATGAAGGACGCCGGTTTACAGGCATCATCAATTCGATAAATTACACATACGATTAGTAAGCATATTTAATAATGATGATTTAATAAAATACATAATAATACATGTCCTACCTGCGTGGGACACAGGCGTGGATAAGTATTATTTAAATTACATAAATTTGGTTTATTGTAAAATTACATGGTTACTGTCATTTTTGTCTATGGTTTGTGGGAAGAATATGATAACTAGTCATTCAATGGAGCACATCAAAATATACAGAAATATTGCCTTCGCATTAACAAAAAAACCCAAGTATGTTATGGATGGATTACAAATACTTGGGAAAAAATTAAGCTTGAAGTAGTTCCCCACATAACTTCGGTGTGTATGGCATCGAGTCTTATTCTTGGTTTATATTCAAATTTGGTAATAATTTAAAATAAATGATGCACTTGTATGGTTTTGTCAGCATTTTCATCGTAACATCGCAAGTAAATTGTACTCAATGTAGACTAATAATAATGATAGTTTACATTTTCATATAAACGAGTGTTTTCAAGAAATGAAAGCTATTTTTACAGAAACCATCAGTTATGTTGCAAGTTACTATCGTGCAGTATTATATATCTATACTTTTTAATGGTATAAATGTATATTCCCTAACTGTAATTCAGGTTGCGTCGTGGGGGAAATAATGAGTAATTCACGAAGGAATTGTAAGATATGGGACCAATGATGTTTGCAGATCATTTGTCATTGTAAATGGTCAAACATCCACATTATTCATTCTCATTCAAAGAGTCAAATGGAAGCTAAAATGGTGAGAGAAAAAAGAAGACAAACAACAGCAACGCAAAAGAAGGCAAGAGAAGCGATTAATAAATATATACATAAATATTCTGTTTAGTGACTATGGTACCATATGCTTCAATACGTCTAGGCTGTTCGAGACCCACTTAGTTAAACGAAAGCCAGCCCTAGCTAACACCTCAGTAATACTTGTTGTTAATTTAACCGGAGTCTTATCATCGTCGAAGGAGGCTAAACAATCATCCACATGCAAGCAACAATCGATGACGTCCAGCAGATCATTGGAGCCAAATATGGACACTGCCTTTCGTAGAGCAAAATTAGCACAAAACCGGGAGGACGTGGCACCAAATGTATGGACTGTCATCCCATATTCTGACACCTTACCACGAGGACCATCATCAAACCACAAGAACCTTAAGTGATCTCTGTCGCTCTCTATCACCCACACTTGTAGGAACACTTCCTCTATATCCGCAGCGACAGCAACTGTAAACTTTCTGAATCTCAACAGCAAGCCAACTAATGAACTCGCGCAATCTGGACCACTATATCGATTATCATTCAATGAGACTCCTTCGTGTTTCGCAGAACAATTGAACACCACACGGAGTTTACCTGACTTTCTCCGGTTAAAGACGGATGATGGGGCAAATACCACTTTCCTGGCTCTCTCTGATCAACTAGCCTTTCAGCGTAACCCTTCATCACATGTTTGTCGACGAAATCCTTATATTTGGTCCAGAGGCCTGCATCCGTCACAAACTTCTTCCTTAAACCCATTAGTCTCTTAAGAGCAGCTTCCCTGTTAGAAACCAGCTGTCTATCTTTAAATCTTCATGGTAGGCCAACGCTGAAACGCCCATATTGGTGTTTACAAGACTCCTAAACTGTTTTAACTGACTTTAAGTCTACTACAGAACGACCCTTCTGTGGGACACCGCAGTCACGACGCTCCTTGTCACACATATTCTCACTCTACAATCTTACAGTGTTGGAAACGGTATGTCACACAGGTATGGCTTACCGAAAACTGTTTCACAACTAGGTACTATAGCTTCGCCAAGTTTCATACTGGAAGCAGTGTAAGCAGGACCTCCTTCAACGGTTTCCACAGCAGTCAAGGATTCTGACTGACATGACACTCGTTCACGTACTACCGTTTTCGAATAATTGAAAGTATTTCGAACCGAGGATTGCTTTGGGCCCTTAATACCCAAGCACCCAGCCAGCTTAGCATCTATCAGTGTAACGTCTGAACCATTATCCAACAGTGCATAAGTCTCTACCGAAGATTTCGGTCCTTTCACCTTGACTGGTAATACCCGTAAATAAACTTGTGGGTTGTCAAGGGGTCTTAAGGTACTATTACAATTAGCCGAATTCCCCGGTTCGTTTACTGTCCTCAGAAGTGGGTGTACATCGATTGGACCACTACTTCCTTTGTCCGTCTCCTTACAATTCAACTATGTATGCCCCCATCTTTAAACATCTGAAACACGACCGCTTCTGTTTTACCATTTTTAACCTTTCTACGGAAGGCATAGCAACGAGGCGATTGCAATCACTGAATTGATGCGTGTCAGGGCAAACAATACACTCATCCTTTCTTGTTGTGCCTTGAGCTTTCACTGCAAATGCTTTCTTTATATTCACCAGTTCCTTAGATTCTACCCTAGAATGCAAAATGCTGGCGAATTCGCCCGTCGCTTGGTTGACACTGTCTTTCACCAGCCTCACAATACATCGAATCGAGGCTCCAAACCATCCCCCTCTAGCCGGGAATTGACCTTTATGAATTTCCCTTGTAGACGAACCGGTAATTTCTTGACAACTGTCTCAATCACCGAACTTGAGTTTAACTCGTCCATATTGTTAGGATAAACGGAAGTATTTCTGTATACCATTAAACTATTAAAGAACTCTGCGAGTTCCCCGGGGTTGTCCCATAACTGTGCCATATTAGATTTGGCGGTCTCAAAAGTGCTACGGGATATCATAAATGGTCTTCCAAAACTTTCAGGAAATATCCCCATGGCCTCTGTATAACCTTCGTTCGGGGACATAAACTGACAGCACTTTATAGCTCTTGAAGCTGCTCCAGTGCAATACTTCAATAAATACATCAAGTTCATTTCATCATTTATTGCGGGCTCACTCAACATGGCTTCAAACTCCTTTACAAACTGTGGATGGTAAGCTGGGTTTCCGTCGAAACACCGAGTATCATACTAAGGCAATTAAATATTCCTGTTATACCTAGACGGCGAACCATCTAAACCAATCTTATCATGCTTAACGTCACACTTATCATTACACATAACAGACAACTCAACATTACTTCCTTTCCTGCTTCCTTCCAAGACGCTTTGGCCCTTCTTTGACTAAGGCATCATTGAACTTGATCAAACAATCCAGAAAAGTTCCAGATAATGCTTGTCAAAAGAAGACTTGCAGGCACCGGGAAAGACTAACGGAAACTATCAGAAACTGTCAGCCAACTCTCACAAACTGTCAATGTCCAGCTCTTACTACGCTCGACCTCACGCTGTCCCTGGAAGGCTTTCAGAAACAATTTACAATAACCAAAACGAAAAATCAGAACACAGATTGGCGACTCCAGAATCCTTTATTCTCACACCAATATATAACCAACAATAAGTTTCCATATTAGTTTGATTATTAAATGTATCACAAAGTGAAACAGTATTGTATACTGGATGACGTTTCGAACACAATTTATTGTTCATAATCATATCAATTGATATGGAATTACTTAATACCGCAGTGCCCAAGTTTTACACATATATATTAGCAACAATAAGTTTATTATACACGACGTCTAGGAATAAATGTCATAACAATAAATCACAATAATACTTCTGATAGTTTTCTCTGTCTTCCAACGAACAGCGAACGATGAAACGATGACTTCTGGATTGATGAATTCCGCGAAAAACATGGAGTTGGTTTTGAGCAAACAACCATGAATTGATCGTTCAGTCTTCAACTACATTGACACCAGGGAATAATGGCATTGACTTGGAGTGTGCAGATGATATAGTGGTTCTATGTGAAGATGCTGACAAAATACAGCAGAGTATTCTGAACTCCTTGAGCAGTGACTAATCTTTGAATGCTTGGCATGTGATTCGCTTCTTTTATCAAATGTAAGATGATGCCACAGGACTGGACTACATCGACTACTCCTAGCTTAAAGGCACGGGGTGAAATAAATAAATTTATTCTCATGATGCAGTACATGAGGGACGCCAGTTTACAGGCATCATCAAATTGTTGCAGAAGTAGGACCATATTATTCAGTCACAATTTACAATCGATAGCAAAATATGTTTAACATGTACACTGGAGATTATACATACACTTGATAAATGTTAATCCCAATAGTATAAAACATCCTTTTCACTTATGTACAATCGTTTCTGTGTATAGTTGGAAAAATCCGCTAGATTGTCAGTGAGTGCAACACATTAGGAAATACAGAAGTATTGTCTTCGCATTAACAAAAAAAACCAGGTCTTTGGTGGATGGGTTATAAGTGCCTGGGTAAAAAATAGAGCTTGAAGTCAGTTTTCATACATAATTTTGTTGTGTACAGAATTCTTGAATTATAGTTCACTGTTGTGTTATTTGGAAATCAGTGATTTGCTTATCTCATTTGATCTGCAATTTCATTGTTGGGAGTAAAATACATAAGCTTTAGACGCATTAATTAATGGAGTTCTACTGCTTGTGGGTATTTACCTCTCGTGAGGAAGGTTTTTGAATTTTAGTTGTTTCGACAGGAGTTGTGGATATTAACTGCTCAGCAAAATTACGGATATAAGTTCATCACATTATCTTAGGAAAGTTGGGTTGTAGTTGGTGAGGTATATATGATGCCCGACGAGCGTACATCTGTCCATGTGATGTTGTGGTGAGTTATATCTTTTTCATGTTGTCGGTTTATGTCCGTTTTATTCCACTTATTGTGTTGGGTAGAAGTTTTACAAACGAAACTTCTTGTCTGTTTGAGGGTAAGTATCTTAATTGTTAATGTTTTATCTAAAATTATAAATATAGGCAAAAAACAACAGGTGTAGTATTTAAGCTTATACATTAAATGGACCTATAATTTCGGAGGCTCTCAGATAGGAACTAGGACTGCTATCGTTTGCAAACTCGTGTAGTTTGTCGTTAAGCACTTTTTTGAATGAGGCCAATGTACCTGCTTGACGCATTTCCATTGGTAGTTTATCCCATACCTGTGCATACCTAATCAAGTAAAACTTTTGCCTGGTAGCTGTTTTACATTGTTCGATAGCTACTGTACCCTTAGTGTGTCTTAGTTTGTAGCCACTGTCATCTGAAAGTCGAATGCCATTAGTAGAGGTAAAAACTAAGTGGTTTAGAAGCTTATAGTAAAGTGTTAAGTTTAGTCTCAGGCGTCTTAGCCATAGTGTTTCTAATCCTAGGGTGTCACATCTAGTGGAGTAGTTCGCACCATTTTCGGTTCCGAGTAATTTTGACGTGAAGTACCTCTGCACTCCCTCGACTTTCAATTTGTCCTCTATGCGTATACTACTATACATGAATGAACAGTAATCAAAAAAAGGACGCACACAAACCTTGTACAACAGAATTCTGGACTCATTTCTGTAAAAGTTCCTGAGTAGAAAGCCGATAAGTCTGCGTGACTTTGACACTTGTTTGGAGATATGTTCAGAAAATGATAAGTCATGTGAGTATTTCAGTCCTAGGTCCAATACAGATTCCAGTCGTAAGAGTGCATGGCCTTGAATTGTCAGGTCAAGTTCTAAATTGTTGCAACCTATGCAGAGACAGCCACATTTGTCGACATTAAACTGGAGTTGCCAGGTGTCACACCATCTGTCCATTCTTTCTAATTCTTGCTGTATGGCGTTTACTGTTATTCCGAGATCTGTGTTCTTGCATTTATAGGTCACTTTTAAGTCATCTGCATATAGTATTGGTTTACCAACACTAAAGCATTCACAGATACTGTTTATATATATTATGAATAGGAGTGGCCCTAATACACTTCCCTGGATTACACCACTACTTACAGGTTTAGGCCTTGAGATTATCGAGCCAACTTTTGTTATCTGCTTCCTGTCACAGAGAAATGATTTTATCCAGCTCAGGAGAGGGTCACATATCCCTAGTGAGAATAACCTGATGACTAGCAGATTATGGGGGACTCTATCGAAGGCATTTGTTATATCGAAATATAGCACAATTACTTCTTCTCTGTTAAACCTGCTTCGTGTAAGTTCGTTGATAAAGTCTATGCGACAGGTCGAACATGATCTCTTTTTGAGAAATCCGTGTTGTGATGGGTTGAAAAGTTCATGCTCCAGTAAGTTGTCTGACACTTGGACTATAACCACTGTATCCATTATTCGTCATATTACCGGTGTTATATTAATAGGTATATAGACGCATGCAATCGTTTTGGCCCCTGTCAATGTAGTTGAAGATTGAACGATCAATTCATGGTTGTTTGCTCTAAACCAACTTCCCCAATTTTCGTGGAGGCATCAATACGACAGTCATCGTCTCATCGGTCGCTGTTCAGAAAGAAGTCAGCAACAAACCGTCAGAAGTAATATTGTGATTTATTATTGTAATATTTGTTCACAGACCTTAGTTGTAACAGTGTTTATATGTTGGTGTTACAATAAAGAATCCTCGAGTCGCCAATTGGTGGTTTGGATTTTTCGTCCGTTATTACTAAGCGTTTCTGAGAAACTTCAAGGAACAGCGTGAGACCGAGCGTAGTAAGAGCTGGGCATTAACGGTTTACGAGACGTGACTGACAGTTTGTGACGGTAGAAACAGATTCTCGCGGATTCAGACAGTTGGTGAAAGTTTGGATAGTCAGCGTTCATCTTTCCTGGTGCCGGTCAAGTCCTCTTTAAACAAGTAATATCTGGAACGTTGTTGGAATTGGGCCAAGTTCAACAATGCCTGGGTCAAAGAAGGGACAGAGTGTCTTGGATGCAAACAGGAAAGTAAGTCACGGTGACTTGTCTGTTAATTGTAACGATGTGTCTGATGTTAAGCATGACATGGTTGATGTTACTGTTTCGCCGTTCAGGGATAATAGGAACATCAAACTCCCTGAATTTGAACCGCGGTGTTTCGATGGAAACCCGGCTGATTATTTACAATTTGTAAAGGAGTTTGAGATCATGCTGAGTAGTATTTTATTAAGTGATGAATTGAAATTGGTGTATTTGATGAGGTATTGCACTGGAGATGCTTCAAGAGCAATACAGTGCTGTAAGCTCATGCCCCCTAATGAGGGATACGCTGAGGCTATGAGCATATTACGTCAAAGGTTTGGAAGACCTTCGATGACTGTGAGGAACGTATACGAAGCTGTCAAAGGTAACGGCAGTCAACTTCAAGATGACTCCAAGGCACTTACTGAGTTTTTAGATAATCTTATGACTTATAAGAATACCTTGATTTCTATGAATTGCATGAGTGACCTCAACTCGAGTTTTATACTAGAAGTAATAGCAAGACGCCTACTTACTCGACTGCAAAGGAAGTGGGTGAAGATATGCTCTCGTATGGAGGATGAAAGTATCGAGCCAAAATTTGATGATATCCTGAAACTGGTAAAAGATAGCGTCAATCAATCTATGAGCAAGTTTGCCAGTATATTGAATCTCACCCCTAGAATAGAGCAGTCTGAGGGAAAAGCGCAATCATTGATGACGAAAGGGCCTCATAGAGGTGGATATCGGGAAGGCTCCATGATGTCTAGTGATGCACATAGACTTAGTGAGTGTAACAGGTTTCGTAGTACATCCTCAACAGACAAGTTACAAGATGCAAGACGAACACGGTTGTGTTTTACACGCTTTCAAGAGGTGCATACAAAGGTGAACTGTGAACCAGTGAGCAAGTTCAGTGATAAGCTAAATGTAAACTCCAGGCCTGACTCCGAATTGTGTGACGATAACGGTGCGGTGAAGAAGTCTGTAGTTGCAACTGGTAAGCAATTGTTGAATAGAGTGTCACAGAATAGAGTTGCTGCTTCAGAGTCCAGTTCTGACCCTACAAGTTTACAAGGTATTACTAGTCAGAGCGAAGTTATAAAACCTTTTAGGATTTGCGAGGAGGAACCAAAATTGTCTACTTCTGTTATTAAAGAGTTTGAAAATGATGAAGTTGACGGTAAAGTGAATATTCGTGATAATGATCATGATACTTCACAGTTGTCTTTGGTTGATCATGATGAGATGATTGATATGCCTACTACTGCTAAGTTGAACAAAGGTTCTGCACAACTTGAACGTGAAGTAGAAATAAATGCAGTTGCAGTTGCAGAAGGCATGCGTACTTGTGAGACCGTCAGTGTGATTGATCAGCATGTAGCCCACCTATCATCAGATGATAGTGCTAAACCTGAGCTGATAGTAAAAGACACCAGTGGTGGTGGTCTTGCAGGTAGACAAACTTCTGAAAGCCGAGCAACAACGGCTTTTGATCCACCGCTAACTTCATCAACTGGTATCAATCAGTCGTCGTTGGTGCTGTCACCTACAATGAAAAAGACGCCCATCAACTCAAGTATCTCCTGCAATGACTATGCTAGTATCAGTTCGTTTGAAAGGACGAATATCAATGGTCAGTTTAGTGAGAATAAGCCAAGTGTAGACGAAAGAGTAATTGTTAAATTGACTTGCATGAATAAAGGCATTTCTTGTTTCAAGTCACTATTTGAATTTTATTATCTTTGGTGTAAATTATTCTGTTTCTACGCTTGGTTGACCAGATACGTCGTATGTTTGTTAGTCATCTATATTCTACGATACAATGACATGAGCGTGTTACCGTTGAGATTTGAGGATATAGCTGATAGAAGGAAGTCAGCAAATGAACTCTGTGATGATTTTCCAACCTAGGGCGTCAACCTGAGAAGGGTTGTAGGCGTACTGCTGTGAGTCCTACAATTCTTCAAAGGGTAGCGCATCAGTGAGTAGTCCAATGTGCTTGGTGTGTGATTTTGTACATATGCTCATAGTGTATATACTGAATTGATATCATCTGTCATCTAGCTGTTAGTAATTCTGATTGTGTCCGGACGACTTCCACTTGGATCATCAACCTGAGAAGGAATGTAGGCGTACTGCTGTAAGTCCTACAGTTCTTCAAGGGTAGTTCGTCAAGGCAGAATCCACAACATTTGATGTAGTGATTGTACATATGTTTGTGTTAAATAGTTGTGTGAGTTCCAATTATTGTAATTGTTGGTTAATCTTGTTTGTATCCGTACATTCCACAACTTACAATCGTCAACCTGTAAGGGTTGTAGGCGTACTGGTGTAAGTCCTGCAATTCTTCAAAGGAATTCCATCAAGACATGAACTGCGAGTTTGTGTGTACTGTTTGTATATACGTGTGGTGTGTCATATCAATTGTTGTTTTCGGATTCATTGTGTTTACTCGTTGTTTTCGTACCTTGCTTTTATTGCATAATTTTGTTAAAATTTTCGTCGTGATTACTTCTGAAGTTGTGTCCACTCTTCTACATCCATGAATGAATTGATTGATGTTAAGGACAGCAGATGGGGCGTATACGCCGGGGAGGCTAGGCTATTGCTGAGAATGAAATGCACACGGAGATAATTGTTAGCTGCGGTCCGACACGCCGGGGAGAAAGGGTGTAAACGACTGAGGCTCGCATGCGTCACCGTTACTAGAAGTGAGGCGGAATGAGTGACAAGCGATTGCAGTGGTAATTGGTAGTGAGTAGATAAGAGGATGTGCGTAGGGTATCATGAGTTGGTGCTATGGTCACGTTGCATTCTGCAAGAGTCATTCTAGCAAGTGGTGACTGTGTTGCAAGATGTCAAGAGGACACCTTTAACTGGAAGGCGCAGGTCGTCATTGATGTGTGAGATTGTGCTGTGAGTACGCTTGTGGTGTGTTGGCTTTGCTGTTTGTTTTCCATTTCAGCTCTGTCCGTGTGACCCAGGTTCTCGCAATGGCATCCAAGTCAACGTGTATTGGTCGTGATGGAACAAAGGGGTTGGATCCCTTTTTTGCCGGGGAGTGTCAGTGTAGTTGAAGATTGAACGATCAATTCATGGTTGTTTGCTCTAAACCAACTTCCCCAATTTTCGTGGAGGCATCAATACGACAGTCATCGTCTCATCGGTCGCTGTTCAGAAAGAAGTCAGCAACAAACCGTCAGAAGTAATATTGTGATTTATTATTGTAATATTTGTTCACAGACCTTAGTTGTAACAGTGTTTATATGTTGGTGTTACAATAAAGAATCCTCGAGTCGCCAATTGGTGTTTTGGATTTTTCGTCCGTTATTACTAAGCGTTTCTGAGAAACTTCAAGGAACAGCGTGAGCCCGAGCGTAGTAAGAGCTGGGCATTAACGGTTTACGAGACGTGACTGACAGCCCCTGCTTTGTGCTTAGTTAATATGTATGCGGTTTTCCACACTTCAGGATAATTTCCAGTTTCCAGTGACAGAGTTAATATTCTAATTAACAAGACTACCATTTCCGTGCTACCATTTTTGTATATGACATGGTATATCGTCTGTTCCAGTACTGCCATTTGACTTCAATATCTTAATCGCTGAGTTTATATTTTGTGTATTAAAATCTATTTCCCCCAATTTGTGGTTACTTTTGCAGGTCATCTGGAAATTTGGGGTCGGGTGCACTCTGGCGTCATTGCAAAACCACTCACTGAGGAGTTCACTTATAACCTGGGGATCGTTGCATATTACACCCCTATGTTCCAAGATGCTTACATTATTTTCTTTACTGCTTTTTAGACGTTTCTACAATATCCTACAAAGTTCCTGAGTTTTGGTGTTACCCATTAGCGCTTTATTTTCCTCATGTTGTGACTTCCTTTTGTGTTTCTCTTCAAGCAGTTTAAGAGTTTCATGTATTTGGTTTAACGCAATAAATTCCTTAAATACATGGTATTTCCTTTCCAATTTCTTTAGTTTTAGTCGCGTTTTCCGGTCAATAAATGGAGTTGGTGTCTTTAGGGCAGATTTTAGGGGCGCGATTGTGTCTCTTGCTGAGCCAACTGTTTTGTAGAAAATCTCAAGTGGTACTTCTAAGTTATTGTCGATGAAGTATTCTTCCCAGTCAGAACTTCTCAACAGATCTGATAGGAATTCCCAATCACCATTCTTATAGTCCCTATATTGATAGCGCACCGGGGAATTTTTAGGTGTGTATTTAGTTGTTAGTCGGAGGGGTAGCGTGCAGTACAATGTGTTGTGATCACTGTTATCGAGTTTATTTCCCACCTCTATTGAGATGGGCTCTATGCTATGACAGAGAATTAAGTCAAGAGTATTTTGGTTCCTTGTAGGGAGGCGCACGCACTGCTTTCATCCTCTTATGTCTATAGCTTGTAGTAGCTCTTCATTGATTCTAGGTCCTGTACAGGTATCCCAGTTTACTCCAGGTAAGTTGAAATCTCCACATACTACTTTGTAGTCGAAGTCCAGCGTAGCTACATGCTCTAGTATTTCTCCAATAGTTTCAATGTATATATATATATTTCTTCCTGTTTATGCAGGAGCATACCAATTGTACAGGCATGGATAAGTTATTATATAAATTACACAAAATTTGATGTATAATGGATTTACAGTTTGGTTGTTCTTTCTGACATCAAAGTCAGTCGGAACAGTCTGCTATAAAGTTTGTTTGTGTAGCACATAAAGAGATATAGAAATATTGTCTTCGCATTAACAAAAAACCCAGACATCAGATGAATGTAATACAAATATCTGGGAAAAATAAAGCTTGAAGTCAATTCTCTTATATAACTTTGTTGTGAACAGCACCCTTGGCTTAAAGATTATTGATGTATTATGTTGAGATCAGTGATATATTTATTCCATTTTTTCAGTAGTCTTATCGTAGTTTTATAACAGGAAAGAAATTTGATCGTGGATACGAAAACTAGATAAGGTCATGTTGGGTTGTTTTACTGCATCAAATGGTGCCGAGGTCGATTCCAGAATTCTCCATTTGCTCCATTTGTGTCTGCATGGCGGACTGTATTCGTAAGTTGAGTAAAATGTTGAAAACTGTTTGAAAACCAGTTGCTTCTTCATTTCAGATCATGAATACTCATTTACAGCATGTTCGCCAGCGTCTTCAAATGGTAGAATTGGATCGTTCATGGAATTTGAGTGGTTATGAGATAGACGTTTTGGAATTAATCCTCATTTCAGTTTAGATGCAGGGTTGTTCGACCTCGACCAGAAGATGAATAGGAGCAGCAAAATACCAGAAAGAGAAAGTATGTGAACATGAAAAGGACATATATATATATTGTGAATTTATAAATGTTGTATATAATACTTAAGTAAACTTTTTTCTATATTGTATGTTTTCACGTATTTATGCGAAGTCTTAGAGTTTATTTAATGTCATAATGTGTATTAATGAGTCTGAGCGTTTTTATTGTTCTAATGACTGATGCGTTTTAGAAATAAGTGATGGGTTCTGGTAGGGATAGTCATTTGGACAAAACAGTTTACATAGCAAGCGTTTGAAGGTTACAATGAGGGATAGGTCCTATTTCTAAGGGTAAACTAATCCTGTATGTTCCGTACTATGTCTTTATGCATCCATGCTGCTAGTTTATTTATAGTTTAAAGATTGCTAAGGGTGTTGAAGTGCGTCTTTTAGGTGCTGTAGTAGATTAGTGCTTGATTCGTTCTAGGAGTAAATAGTTTATTAATATAATCTGTAGAGTGAAACAGTCTGTATAGACAGCGTTTGAAGCTTGTAACCGAAGAGCAAGTTCTGATATCTAGGGGTAGGCTATTCCATATTTTAGAATACATGACTGTGAAGAAGTTTTCACGGAGTGTTGACTTAAAAGAATGAGTTGTCACTGTGGAAGTTTGGTTACGCAGATCGTAAGAACCTTCCTGTGCGAATTGTATGTCCCTGTTACCTGAGAAAGATATTTTGTGAAGGACCTTAAAGAAGAATATTAGGTTTATAATAAGTCGCCTTGTCCAAAGTGGGTCGAGTTTTAGGATCATGCACCGTGAGATGTAGTCTTTCTTACAATCGTAGCCAAGCAGTTTTGAGGTAAAATATCGTTGGATACTTTCCATCCTTAGCTTGTCGCGTGTGCGAGTGCTGCTTATAATAAATGGACAGTATTCTAGTAGTGGTCTGACACATGTTTTGTACAGAATTAGCTTGGCTTCATTGTCGTGAAAGTTCCTGAGTATGCATCCTAAGAGCATCCTCGATTTTCTAGTCTGTGATGCTACTTGCTCTGAGAATGTCAAGTCACTAGAGTACCTCAAGCCTAGGTCAACGACACTTCGGAGTCTTGTTAGGTTAGCAGATTGGAGCGTTAATTTCAGGTCGATTGAGGGTGCACCGAAGCAGATCCAGCCACATTTGTTCAGATTAAATTGGAGATTCCATAGGGACGACCAAGCAGCCATTTTATCTAATTCCTTCTGTACTACATTCTCGAAGTTCCCTAAGTCATCACGTTGGAATGTATAAGCTACTTTTAGGTCATCTGCAAAGATGAATGGTTTCCCGTGCGTGAAGCAAGCGCATATGTCATTGATGTATAGTGTAAATAGGAGGGGTCCAATGACACTACCTTGTACTACACCAGAAGTGATAGGGCTAGGTTTGGAGGTTGCAGACCCGAGTTTAACTATTTGGGACCTATTGTTAAGGAATGATTTAAGCCATCCTAATAATGGGTCACGTATTCCTAAGGAGTTCAGTTTATTTGTTAGCAGTAAATGGTCAACACGGTCAAATGCCTTAGAAATGTCAAAGTAGATGACAAGTACTAGTTGCCGTCTGTCACGACTGCTGGTTACAAAATTGAAGAAGTCTAGGTGACATGTTAAACATGATCTGGATTTCAGGAATCCATGTTGGTTCGGACTTATAATATTGCAGCTAAGCATATGTTTGATTAAGTTATCTTTGACTAGTCTCTCCATGATTCTAGATGCTATAGGTGTGATATTGATTGGCCGGTAGTTACTGACTTCAGTTTTCGAGCCAGATTTGTGTTTAGGCATAATGAATGTTGTCTTCCATATGTCAGGGTAAGTTTGGGTTTCTAGGGACATTGTGAATATTTTAAGCAGTAGTAGAGGAATGTCAGGGCCACCATATTTATAGAAGTAAGATGATATACCGTCGGTACCGAAACCTTTTGAACTTTTGAGGGTTCTTATAGTTTGGTTAATGTCAGCGTAAGTGAATTGAACAGTGCTAATTTGGTTTGGTGTCAGTGGAGTTGGTGCCATTTTAGTAATAGGGTGTATATCGAGTAGCTGGACTGAGGGCTTAAGGTAGTTACCTGCAAACGTTTTGTTGAATAGTTCACATATGTCTGCAGAGTTAGTGCATAGCCTACCTTTGTCTATGAGGAGAGAAATGCTGTGATTTTTGCGATTCATTCGCTTCCTTAAGATTTCTGTGAGTGCATACACTCTAGCAGGACTGGCTACTGCGATGCGTTCTTCCTTTCTCATACGGAAATCTTGAGCTTGTGTGATGGAGCTAAGGGTTTTAAGTATTAGACCTAGAGTGCCAAAGTCGTGGTGTTTGAAGTAACTTGTTGAGAGTCTCTTCAGTTTCGTAACCTGAGAAGGAATGTAGGCGTACTGCTGTAAGTCCTACAGTTCTTCAAGGGTAGTTCGTCAAGGCAGAATCCACAACATTTGATGTAGTGATTGTACATATGTTTGTGTTAAATAGTTGTGTGAGTTCCAATTATTGTAATTGTTGGTTAATCTTGTTTGTATCCGTACATTCCACAACTTACAATCGTCAACCTGTAAGGGTTGTAGGCGTACTGGTGTAAGTCCTGCAATTCTTCAAAGGAATTCCATCAAGACATGAACTGCGAGTTTGTGTGTACTGTTTGTATATACGTGTGGTGTGTCATATCAATTGTTGTTTTCGGATTCATTGTGTTTACTCGTTGTTTTCGTACCTTGCTTTTATTGCATAATTTTGTTAAAATTTTCGTCGTGATTACTTCTGAAGTTGTGTCCACTCTTCTACATCCATGAATGAATTGATTGATGTTAAGGACAGCAGATGGGGCGTATACGCCGGGGAGGCTAGGCTATTGCTGAGAATGAAATGCACACGGAGATAATTGTTAGCTGCGGTCCGACACGCCGGGGAGAAAGGGTGTAAACGACTGAGGCTCGCATGCGTCACCGTTACTAGAAGTGAGGCGGAATGAGTGACAAGCGATTGCAGTGGTAATTGGTAGTGAGTAGATAAGAGGATGTGCGTAGAGTATCATGAGTTGGTGCTATGGTCACGTTGCATTCTGCAAGAGTCATTCTAGCAAGTGGTGACTGTGTTGCAAGATGTCAAGAGGACACCTTTAACTGGAAGGCGCAGGTCGTCATTGATGTGTGAGATTGTGCTGTGAGTACGCTTGTGGTGTGTTGGCTTTGCTGTTTGTTTTCCATTTCAGCTCTGTCCGTGTGACCCAGGTTCTCGCAATGGCATCCAAGTCAACGTGTATTGGTCGTGATGGAACAAAGGGGTTGGATCCCTTTTTTGCCGGGGAGTGTCAATGTAGTTGAAGATTGAACGATCAATTCATGGTTGTTTGCTCTAAACCAACTTCCCCAATTTTCGTGGAGGCATCAATACGACAGTCATCGTCTCATCGGTCGCTGTTCAGAAAGAAGTCAGCAACAAACCGTCAGAAGTAATATTGTGATTTATTATTGTAATATTTGTTCACAGACCTTAGTTGTAACAGTGTTTATATGTTGGTGTTACAATAAAGAATCCTCGAGTCGCCAATTGGTGTTTTGGATTTTTCGTCCGTTATTACTAAGCGTTTCTGAGAAACTTCAAGGAACAGCGTGAGCCCGAGCGTAGTAAGAGCTGGGCATTAACGGTTTACGAGACGTGACTGACAGCCCCTGCTTTGTGCTTAGTTAATATGTATGCGGTTTTCCACACTTCAGGATAATTTCCAGTTTCCAGTGACAGAGTTAATATTCTAATTAACAAGACTACCATTTCCGTGCTACCATTTTTGTATATGACATGGTATATCGTCTGTTCCAGTACTGCCATTTGACTTCAATATCTTAATCGCTGAGTTTATATTTTGTGTATTAAAATCTATTTCCCCCAATTTGTGGTTACTTTTGCAGGTCATCTGGAAATTTGGGGTCGGGTGCACTCTGGCGTCATTGCAAAACCACTCACTGAGGAGTTCACTTATAACCTGGGGATCGTTGCATATTACACCCCTATGTTCCAAGATGCTTACATTAATTTCTTTACTGCTTTTTAGACGTTTCTACAATATCCTACAAAGTTCCTGAGTTTTGGTGTTACCCATTAGCGCTTTATTTTCCTCATGTTGTGACTTCCTTTTGTGTTTCTCTTCAAGCAGTTTAAGAGTTTCATGTATTTGGTTTAACGCAATAAATTCCTTAAATACATGGTATTTCCTTTCCAATTTCTTTAGTTTTAGTCGCGTTTTCCGGTCAATAAATGGAGTTGGTGTCTTTAGGGCAGATTTTAGGGGCGCGATTGTGTCTCTTGCTGAGCCAACTGTTTTGTAGAAAATCTCAAGTGGTACTTCTAAGTTATTGTCGATGAAGTATTCTTCCCAGTCAGAACTTCTCAACAGATCTGATAGGAATTCCCAATCACCATTCTTATAGTCCCTATATTGATAGCGCACCGGGGAATTTTTAGGTGTGTATTTAGTTGTTAGTCGGAGGGGTAGCGTGCAGTACAATGTGTTGTGATCACTGTTATCGAGTTTATTTCCCACCTCTATTGAGATGGGCTCTATGCTATGACAGAGAATTAAGTCAAGAGTATTTTGGTTCCTTGTAGGGAGGCGCACGCACTGCTTTCATCCTCTTATGTCTATAGCTTGTAGTAGCTCTTCATTGATTCTAGGTCCTGTACAGGTATCCCAGTTTACTCCAGGTAAGTTGAAATCTCCACATACTACTTTGTAGTCGAAGTCCAGCGTAGCTACATGCTCTAGTATTTCTCCAGTAGTTATATCAGTCATTTCAGGGCTATTGGGGGTTCTGTATATACATCCCACGAGAATTTTACTTTCGTTTGTGTGGATGCTTATCCACTTAGATTCTGGGAGTTTGTCAGTATTTGGGTTATTGAAAGTATTGGAGTTAGTGGATTTATAGACATATATTAAGCAACCGCCTCCTCTTTTGTCAACTCTATCGTTCCTATAGATGTCGTAGTTGTCTATTACTAGCTTTGTGTCAGGTATATCAGTAGTAAGCCAGGTTTCAGTCACCATTATTAGTGTTGGCCGTTCTATGTATGCCAGGCAGCGAAGCGTTGTTATTTTATTAAGGAGAGATCTAGCATTCAGGAGCATAATTGTTAGTAAACCAGAGTTATTGGGGGAGAGGTTAACACGGTTACTTGTTACTATCCCTACGTTATGTTTGGAGGGGCTCTGAGGTGAGACAGAGTCAGTGTGTGTACTATTTCCTGGATGAACTGTGCAGCGAGTGGGGCTATTTTTTGCTGCAGCCGAAAATAATCCTGTTGCATATTTTGACTATTAGCATCCATGGGTCGGCATCTGCGTTCATCTACTGGTGATATATGGTCTGCCCTGCAATTTGGGTTGTAGTTTGCTGGACCTAGGTACCCTGTGTTAAGATTACCCTGGTAGTTGTACCTCATGGGGCTTTCATAGCCGTATGCATATTGGCTCACGTCACGTGTGTGAGTGAAGTTATTGAGGGGATCAAGTGTCGACCTATTCTCATTAAGTTGATGAGGTTTAACATAGATAGTGCGAGAGTTTGGACGAGAATTTTCGTTAATATGGTGCCTATATGAGTCCCGTTTAGTGCTCCATATATCCTGAGGATCCATTCTACGTTGCATTCCCAAGTTATGTGCGTTGTTAGGCATGTTACTTCTAGTTCGGGAAGGGGTATTCCTTCTCACATGCTGCGTGACGTCTTTGGGAATGTGCTTCGTTACCCATGCTTTGTCATTTTTTAGACTGACACGCTGCTTATTAGACTTATTACGAGGGAGGTATGTCGAAGTCTGCGGTGGGACTCTGGGTTTTGTGGTCTGTTTTGCGGTTTCTACTGAGGGACTCTCTGGCTTGGATCCAGATTGAGAGTGGTCTGCCAGTAGTTTCTGGTCAGCCATAGTTTGTGCGTCTATGTCAACCTTATGTAGGTCAGCAGGTTTTCGAGATGTGCTCTCGTGCACTCTAAGATTGCACCCAGTGGCACTGCTCTTACTGAGTTTTGGGTCGCTCTTACTTGCCGTTTTTTCTCCTAACACTATACACGTGACTTGCTGTGCTTCAGTGTCCGTCGACACTTTAGCACTGATACCAGATGTATTTCTCAGTGTTGTCAACTTTGTATCGAAGGAGTTCTTGGTTGCTTGCCTTTGGTTTGGTGTTTTATCCGAGACTACTTTAATAGTCTTGAATTTAGTGGCAGTAGCCAGAAGATCTTCGGCCATCTTAAATCGTTCAGCTGTTATGTAGCTGTCGAACCTAAAGAGTATAGGACAAGGATGCTTTAGGTCTTTTTTGCTTAGGCGAATGCACTGACAAGGTGCATTCAAGAGATTTGCAGCCTTTAGCAATGAGTGCTGGACTGACTTTATGGGCTCGCTATCCGGTACATTATACACTATTGCGTTTTGTTTTGAAGCCAGCCTTCTAACAACTTCGCTGGATAGAAAGTCGATGGCGTTTTCTAACTCCTTCGCACTTTTTGAGTCAGTATGAGTCATTCTAGAGGTCATATTAAAAAGCTTTAGGATTGTAGGATCCTGCAGTTTCTTTTTCATACGTGAGATAGTTTCGGGTATACATTCCAGTGAACTTAATTTCGTTTTTAATTCATCTATCTGTAGCTGCATCTCTTTAATTACTCACGTTAAGTAAGAGAGCTCTACTTTTTCAAACAGAACATCTTCCACCTGTATTACAGGGGTCAGAGTTATAATAATAATAAAAATATATATTCTCATTTTTTACACGAGGGACGCCAGTTTACAGGCATCATCAATTCGATAAGTTACACATAATATTAGTAAGCATATTTAGTAAAGATAATATAATAAGGTACATTTTTTCCCTAGCTATGTAGGGTACACCAATTGTATAGGCATGCATAAATATTGTTTTAATAATAATATAATTCTCCCTGTTTATGCAGGAACATACCTATTGTACAGGCATGGATAAGTTGTTATATAAATTGCACATGATTTGATGTATAATGGATTTACAGTTTGGTTGTTCTTTCTGTCATTAGAGTCAGTCGGAAAAGGCTTTTTTGTTGGGTGAACTACTAATAATATGGGATGGTAATGTGTTATTAGACGAGCTCGTGCTATTTTCTGAATTAGTGGTGTTCACACGAACACGCTTTTTAGAATTTTTAGCCATCGTTATTTAAGATCAATTATTAGTAACCAATAAATGAATATAAACGAAAACACGTGCAAAACTGTCACCTGGTTCGAACGTACCGGGTTCTAAATAGTTGAGCATGTTGACTACTTCACTTATTTGGGAAGCTGCATCAGCCAACGTCAGCTGGTGGATCGCTGAGGAAATCTCAGTATGGATGCTGCAGGCTCGTTCAGCATATGCCAATTTACACCATCTGGCTCAGTGGATGCGATATCCGGCTGAATAGCGATCAAAGGAGTGTGTACTGCTCATCAGTCCGCTCCGTCCTCCTTTTTGGCTGTGAGCAAGACATGGCCACTGAGAGTGGATGACATGAAAAGCCTGTCTAGCTGTCTTCGATTACAGGCGCTTGCGTTCTATCTCCAGTGGTTGTTGGTGGTATACTAAGGTGAGTAATATTGAGGCTGTGCGTCTAGTGATAGGTAAAGGGGAGAAATCAATGGACAAACCTGTGAAATCACATGGACTGAGATTGTTAGGACGTGTTTTACGCATGCCTAGCCGTCGTCTTCCTCAACTGACGAGCAATGTTATCTGACATGGGGTCAAGTTGGAAAAGAGAAGACTATTGGTGGTTAAACCAAAACATGGCTTCTTCAGTCAACGAAATCTACAACTTGTACTTCAAGCCAGGCACGCAGGAAGGTGTAGACTTTCTGGTTGGGATATTCGTCATGGTACACACCAATGGCAGTGCAGTACCTGAACAAATACATCAACTTCATTTCATCATTTATTACCGTGAACGCAGTTGAAGACTGAACGATCAATTCATGGTTGTTTGCTCAAAACCAACTCCTCTATATTTTTCGAGGGAGTCATCAATCCAGAAGTCATCGTCTCATCGTTCGCTGTTCAGTGGAAGAGAGAAAACTACCAGAAGTATTATCGTGATTTATTGTTATAACATTTATTCTCAGACCTTGTGTGTAATTACCTTATTGTCGTTACATATTGGCGTAAGAATAAATGATTCTGGAGTCGCCAATCTGTGTTCTGATTTTTCGTGTTGGTTATTGTAAATTGTTTCTGAAAGCCTTCCAGGGACAGCGTGAGGTCGAGCGTAGTAAGAGCTGGACATTGACAGTTTGTGAGAGTTGGCTGACAGTTTCTGATAGTTTCCGTTAGTCTTTCCCGGTGCCTGAAAGTCTTCTTTTGACAAGCATTATCCGGAACTTTTCTGGATTGTTTGATCAAGTTCAATGATGCCTTAGTCAAAGAAGGGCCAAAGCGTCTTGGAAGGAAGCAGGAAAGGAAGTAATGTTGATTTACTTGTTATTTGTAATGATATGCATGAAGCTCAGCATGATGAGTCCGTTGTTCATAGTTCGACAGCTAGAAATGGTAAGGGTTCAAAGTTACCTAAATTTGGGCCTTGGTACTTTGTTGAAAACTCAAACGACTCTCCCCAGTTTATCAAAGCGTTTGACATTATGTTGTGCGGTTGTTTGTTAAATGATGAAATGAAGTTGATGTACTTGTTAAGGTATTGCACTGGAGTTGCTTCAAGAGCTATACAGTGCTGCATGTTTATGTCCCCTAATGAGGGATACTCTGAGGCTATGAGTATACTGCGTCAAAGGTTTAAAAGACCTTCGGTGATTGTAAGGAACGTATTCGAGGCTGTTAAAAGTAATGGTAGTCAATTACAAGATGACTACAAGGCACTCTCTGAGTTTTTTGGATAATCTGATGACTTACAAGAATGCGTTGATTTCTATGAATTGCATGAGTGACTTCAACTCGAGTTCCGTCCTAGAGGCAATAGAGAAACGCCTACCTATTTGACTGCAAAGGAAATGGATGAAGGTAAGCTCCCGTATAGAGGATGAAGGTACTGAGCCAAAGTTTGATGATATTCTGAAACTGGTAAATGATAGTGTCAATCAAGCTGCGAGCAAGTTTGCCAGTATATTGCGTCTCACCCCTGGAAAAGAGTAATCAGAGAGCAAAGCGCAGTCTTTGATGACGAAAGGGTCTCAGGGAAGTGGATATCGAGAAAGCTTTATGGTTTCAAGTAATCGATATAAACAGCCTTCTAGGGGCAGCCGCAGCAGATGGATTACAAGTTGCAAGACCAACACGGTTGCGTTTTACACGTTTGCAAGAGGTGCATGCAAAGGCGAGCTGTGAAGCAGTGAGCAAGTTTAGTAGCAAGCTAAGTGTGATATGTAGGTCTGACTCCGAACAGTGTGACGATAATGATGCGGTGAAGAAGCCTGTGGTTGCAACCAGAAATCCATTGTTGAAGAGAGTGTCACAGACGACACCGCAGTTTGTTCAGGAGAAGAGAGTTACAGTTTCAGAGTCCAGTTCTGGCTCCACATGTTTACAAGGTATTACTAGTCAGAGTAAAGGTATAAAACCTTTAAGGATTTGTGAGGAAGAACACAAATCATCTACTGCTGTTATTAAAGAGTTTGCGAATGAAGTTGATCATACAAATTGAGGTAAGGTGGATATTTGTGACAGTAGTCACGATGATGCACACTTTTCTTTGGCTGATCATGATGAGATGAGCGGAATGCCTACTACTACTACTACTAGGTTGAATAGAATTTCTGTACAACATGAAGGTGAATTAGATTCAATTGCAGATGCATTGGTAGAAGGTATGGATACTCATGAGACTGTCAGTGTTAATGATCAACGTGTAGCCCACCTATCATCGGATGCTAATTCTAAACTGAAGCTGATAGTAAAAGACAGCAGTGGTTGAAATCTTACAGTTAGACAACCTTCTGAAAGCCGAGCAACAACAGCTTCTGATCCACCGCTAAGTTCATCAACTTGTGTCATTCAGTCGTCGTTTGTGTTGTCATCCACAATGAAAGGGACGTCCATGAACTCAGGTGTCTTATGCTATGACTATGCTAGTATCGGTTAGTTTGAAAGGACAAATATGCATAATTTTGTTGAAATTTTCGTCGTGCTTACTTCTGAAGTTGTTTCGAGTCTTATACATCCGTGAATGAATTGATTAATGTTAGAGATAGCAGATGGGTCGTTTACTCCGTGGAGTCTAGTGGTGAGAATGACACGCACACGGAAATAAGGATTACCTGTGGAATCAATGATTGAGAATGAATGTTTCTATTTAGGCTGTGGTCCCACACACCGGGGAGAAAGAGTGTAGATGACTGAGGCTTGAATACGTCACCGTTACTAGAACTGAGTCAGAATGAATGACAAGCGATCGCAGTGGAAATTGATAGTGAATAGATGAGAGAATATGTGAAGAGTATCATGAAGTGCTGCTATGGTCCCATTGCTTTCTGCGAGGGTCATTCTTGCAAGTGGTGACTGTGCTGCAAGATGTAGAGCGGATGCTTTTAAGTGGAAGGCATAGGTCATCGTCGATGAGTGATATTTTTCTGTAGCTATGCCTGTGGTGTGTTGGCTTTTCTGTTTGTTTTCCATTTTGGCTTTGCCCGTGTGGCCCATGTTCTCGCACAGGCATCAAAGTCAACGTGTATTGTTCGTGATGGGAAAAAGGGACGGATCCCATTTTTCCAGGGAGTGTCAATGTAGTTGAAGACTGGACGATCAATTCATGGTTGTTTGCTCAAAACCAACTCCTCCATATTTTTCGAGGGAGCCATCAATCCAGAAGTCATCGTCTCATCGTTCGCTGTTCAGTGGAAGAGAGAAAACTACCAGAAGTATTATCGTGATTTATTGTTATAACATTTATTCTCAGACCTTGTGTACAATAATCAAATGTTTGGCTCTGAATTGGTGCAAGAATAAACGGTTCTTGATTCACCAACTAGCGTTCTGGTTTTTGTGTTAATTATTACGCATAGTTTTTGAGAGTCCACCAAGGACAGCGTTGGATCCAGTGTAGTAAGACCCGGACAATAACAGTAGGTTTTCGCAATAGTTTATACACATCCACGTCTTTATCTTTGACGTGGTGTTAAGTCATGAGCAGGTTCAACATTACTATTCGGTGTAGATTAGCTAATCTGCTCGTCAGACTACTGAATTTACACAGCACAGGACAAGTTTACTTTTCCCTGTGACTAATAAGGTGGCCATTTGCTGATGGCATGCGACACACTTGGAGAATTGTCACTTCGATCTTGTCCAGAGACATCTAATCAGGAAGACTGTAAGCGAGAACTTTGTGGGAAGACGTGATTCGTTCAGTAAATTCATTCTCGATAAAGTCTCATATACACTCAGACTTCAGCAGACTTTCCTGATAGATATCGTGAGTTGGTACTTATATTCTCATTAAATTCCTTCGCAGCGCTTCCCAGAGGAGTAAGGTCCAAATTATTTTGTTTAGCAGATGTGTATATCTCTGATAGCGAGTTGGGCACAATGATTTCGGGGACATTCTGCGGCTGCATGAAACGTGTGGTGATGTAATGTCCTTCTTAGCTGGGTGACCTTAGCTATTTTTACGTATAGAAAGTACTGTTTTATTACTTTGTGACATTGTTGCACACTGATCAGTATGGTCCAAGGTAGAAGCTGAGCTTGATCGAAAACAGGTATATTGACCAATAGTTTACCGAGTGGATATGCAGGCTAAGAACCACTATAGACACGGTATCCAATTTTATCGCCTATAAATTAACAATAAATAGACAAAAGTATTAAACCACGAAATACAGGCTATACAGAAACCAATTATCCTGCGAATCGATACCGATTTATAAACCACGAAATAATCAACCACACTACAGTTTTTTTTTGTGTGAGGTTGTTCTTTAGTTGTAAAATGGAGGATGGGCCCCGCGAAAGAGTGAATCTAAACCTGATAATTGGCGGCGGTATATCTGGATAATTGGATGCTGGTGTAGCAGCCAACAAAAGTTACAGTTGAGGATCGGCATAATATCCAACACAGTGTTCCTGGAATCAGTAATAATATAGCCACGGTACGAGGAGAGATTGTATTGCCCGACCGAAATCGCGAACATAGTTTGTTTACCGTTTTAAACGGAGGAACTGCGAATAGAAAGAAGAGAAGAATCGATTTGCCTTTATAAGACAACTAAAAGGGAAGATGAAGCTTCACAGTGCTGTTTCCTTCCCGCAAAAATGCATCCACTCTGCTTTCAAGCATGAAGATGCTGTGTCGGAGTTTTCATTTTACTGCAAGAGACCTGCTCTACTAAGGACAAGGCCAAGTTGTGCAGGTAGGGAAGATATCATTGAAGAGTCTTCCCCTATCATCTACAGGGTATCAAACTAATTGCCAATAGCCCCTAATTACTGAACATTCCAAAAAGTAGATACTTTTGAAATTCGCTTAAATCAACTTGCTCCTCAGGTTCAAAAGAAATCGTTCCAGTCATTATTGCTGCCTTGGCCTGCTGTGGAACCTGCAAATTCATAAATTCCGTGTTACTTCTTTTAATTTGTCTGATATTTGGTTTAGTGCTAAATCAACGCATTTTGTATTTTAGTGGTGTTTTTGAAATGTAATTTGCCGGTATTATTGACCTGATGTGGCCTAAAACACTGCTGTTGTTAAGAACAATATTTTCTTATTTATTACTGTCACATAAATGCAGAACCTGATGACCAATTAGTCGAAGAGAATACTTTTCACTCATTAATCAACCTCTTAAATTTCTGATGGGCATCATCAATTAATTAAAAGAGAAGATACTATTGTAACAACAGAAGACAAGGGCCAGGCAACAGATCGTTTTATTATGAAAATCAACACGTATTTATACATCTTTCAATTACATTATTATAGACAAGCGCAGTCATCTGATTGGTTGTTTAGGTAGACAAACGCAGGCTTCTGATTGGTTGTTTCGGGATTCCTTGACAAATAGAGTTCTCTCTGCGAATCATATTTTGCCACGTTAACTTTGCTGTGATTGGTTGTTGACTCAGGCTTGTTCATATCTTCTCACGGCCCATATTAGTGACCTAGACCTTAACGTAGATTAGTGCCAACCAATCGGCTAGCAGCCTGCTCTCACCACACTCGTCCCCCCGTCAAATACGTGCGACGGAAGTCGGCTTGATCTACTTGGTGCAGGCGTCATCGTTGGCTTGTCTCGCTGTATCCATTTCTGGAGCTCGCTGACGTTCACGCGCCTCTTATTGTTCGCCATTGCGACTGTGTCTGCGTAACCCCACTTCGAAGTGACCATATATGGTCCTTCCCACTTTGGAAACTGTTTGCCTGACCCTGTCGAACATTCGTCCATACTTCGGCTCACACTTTCATATGCTGCTTTCACCCGACCTCCCAGCAGCGTCCCAAGTAGCAGCTCCATCGCTGACAGATCTTGAACGCCACTCAACTGCGCAGAAGCCTTGAAGTCCTGCCCGAAGATCCATATGTCTCCATCAAAAACAGCAGGGCATAGGCTTTCCATTTGTCGGTAGGCAGCGACACCAAATGTAACAACAGAAGACAAGGGCCAGGCAACAGATCGTTTTATTATGAAAATCAACACGTATTTATACATATTTCAACTACATTATTATAGACAAGCGCAGTCATCTGATTGGTTGTTTAGGTAGACAAACGCAGGCTTCTGATTGGTTGTTTCGGGATTCCTTGACAAATAGAGTTCTCTCTGCGAATCATATTTTGCCACGTTAACTTTGCTGTGATTGGTTGTTGACTCAGGCTTGTTCATATCTTCTCACGGCCCACATTAGTGACCTAGACCTTAACGTAGATTAGTGCCAACCAATCGGCTAGCAGCCTGCTCTCACCACACTATTTATGTTTGAAACCTCGCACATACACATCGGCAGCTTCAACGAAATTCTCCTGCTTTAGAAATGATACACAGACCAGCACATCTTGTGTGATAGTGTACTTACCCTGACATGATTCGCTGGCCTTTAATATAACAGTTTAAACTTCGCCAAGGGAATGCCAGCTCACATATTCACTGACTTTCATACTTCTCATTCACGACTTAGTAAAACATTTTGTTTTAAGAACACTAGAGAAGATCTTTGAATATTCTAGGCAAGAGCAACATTCGGACCAGTGCAAATGGTTGCTGTCTTCGTGACAGCACTTAGATTTTAAGTGGTAGCAACAACGAATCTACACTTATCAGTACGGCTGGACTAAAGAAACAATGAAACAGTCAATACAAATGGCAAGTAGTGGTTGTCTGAATAGTTCAGTCCACTTGTGCAGTCTGCACAGGTTTGATCAGCTCTAGATTTCGCCGGCAAAAGTAATCAGGAGGATAACAGGAAGTCAGCTGATTTCGCGAAAAAGGTGAAATAACCTGTCAGAGGGTCATGCACGACGAAAACAGAGCCTCTAAAGTGAATACTAAATTTCATTGTCATCATCATGCCTTATGTCAGTGACGTTTCCCAGCTCTTGCTACGCTGGGACTCACGCTGTTCCTTGAAGTTTCTCAGAAACGCTTAGTAATAACGGACGCGAAAACCAAAACACCAATTGGCGACTCGAGGATTCTTCATTGCAACACCAACATATAAACACTGTTACAACTAAGGTCTGTGAACAAATATTACAATAATAAATCACAATATTACTTCTGACGGTTTGTTGCTGACTTCTTTCTGAACAGCGACCGATGAGACGATGACTGTCGTATTGATGCCTCCACGAAAATTGGGGAAGTTGGTTTAGAGCAAACAACCATGAATTGATCGTTCAATCTTCAACTACATTGACACTCCCCGGCAAAAAACGGATCCATCCCTTTTTTCCATCACGACCAATACACGTTGACTTGGATGCCATTGCGAGAACCTGGGTCACACGGACAGAGCTGAAATGGAAAACAAACAGCAAAGCCAACACACCACAAGCGTACTCACAGCACAATCTCACACATCAATGACGATCTGCGCCTTCCAGTTAAAGGTGTCCTCTTGACATCTTGCAACACAGTCACCACTTGCTAGAATGACTCTTGCAGGATGCAACGTGACCATAGCACCAACTCATGATACTCTACGCACATCCTCTTATCTACTCACTACCAATTACCACTGCAATCGCTTGTCACTCATTCCGCCTCACTTCTAGTAACGGTGACGCATGCGAGCCTCAGTCGTTTACACCCTTTCTCCCCGGCGTGTCGGACCGCAGCTAACAATTATCTCCGTGTGCATTTCATTCTCAGCAATAGCCTAGCCTCCCCGGCGTATACGCCCCATCTGCTGTCCTTAACATCAATCAATTCATTCATGGATGTAGAAGAGTGGACACAACTTCAGAAGTAATCACGACGAAAATTTTAACAAAATTATGCAATAAAAGCAAGGTACGAAAACAACAATTGATATGACACACCACACGTATATACAAACAGTACACACAAACTCGCAGTTCATGTCTTGATGGAATTCCTTTGAAGAATTGCAGGACTTACACCAGTACGCCTACAACCCTTCACAGGTTGACGATTGTAAGTTGTGGAATGTACGGATACAAACAAGATTAACCAACAATTACAATAATTGGAACTCACACAACTATTTAACACAAACATATGTACAATCACTACATCAAATGTTGTGGATTCTGCCTTGACGAACTACCCTTGAAGAACTGTAGGACTTACAGCAGTACGCCTACATTCCTTCTCAGGTTGATGATCCAAGTGGAAGTCGTCCGGACACAATCAGAATTACTAACAGCTAGATGACAGATGATATCAATTCAGTATATACACTATGAGCATATGTACAAAATTACACACCAAGCACATTGGACTGCTCACTGATGCGCTACCCTTTGAAGAATTGTAGGACTCACAGCAGTACGCCTACAACCCTTCTCAGGTTGACGCTCTAGGTTGGAAAATCATCACAGAGTTCATTTGCTGACTTCCTTCTATCAGCTATATCCTCAAATCTCAACGGTAACACGCTCATGTCATTGTATCGTAGAATATAGATGACTAACAAACATACGACGTATCTGGTCAACCAAGCGTAGAAACAGAATAATTTACACCAAAGATAATAAAATTCAAATAGTGAATTGAAACAAGAAATGCCTTTATTCATGCAAGTCAATTTAACAATTACTCTTTCGTCTACACTTGGCTTATTCTCACTAAACTGACCATTGATATTCGTCCTTTCAAACGAACTGATACTAGCATAGTCATTGCAGGAGATACTTGAGTTGATGGGCGTCTTTTTCATTGTAGGTGACAGCACCAACGACGACTGATTGATACCAGTTGATGAAGTTAGCGGTGGATCAAAAGCCGTTGTTGCTCGGCTTTCAGAAGTTTGTCTACCTGCAAGACCACCACCACTGGTGTCTTTTACTATCAGCTCAGGTTTAGCACTATCATCTGATGATAGGTGGGCTACATGCTGATCAATCACACTGACGGTCTCACAAGTACGCATGCCTGCTGCAACTGCACCTGCATTTATTTCTACTTCACGTTCAAGTTGTGCAGAACCTTTGTTCAACTTAGCAGTAGTAGGCATATCAATCATCTCATCATGATCAACCAAAGACAACTGTGAAGTATCATGATCATTATCACGAATATTCACTTTACCGTCAACTTCATCATTTTCAAACTCTTTAATAACAGAAGTAGACAATTTTGGTTCCTCCTCGCAAATCCTAAAAGGTTTTATAACTTCGCTCTGACTAGTAATACCTTGTAAACTTGTAGGGTCAGAACTGGACTCTGAAGCAGCAACTCTATTCTGTGACACTCTATTCAACAATTGCTTACCAGTTGCAACTACAGACTTCTTCACCGCACCGTTATCGTCACACAATTCGGAGTCAGGCCTGGAGTTTACATTTAGCTTATCACTGAACTTGCTCACTGGTTCACAGTTCACCTTTGTATGCACCTCTTGAAAGCGTGTAAAACACAACCGTGTTCGTCTTGCATCTTGTAACTTGTCTGTTGAGGATGTACTACGAAACCTGTTACACTCACTAAGTCTATGTGCATCACTAGACATCATGGAGCCTTCCCGATATCCACCTCTATGAGGCCCTTTCGTCATCAATGATTGCGCTTTTCCCTCAGACTGCTCTATTCTAGGGGTGAGATTCAATATACTGGCAAACTTGCTCATAGATTGATTGACGCTATCTTTTACCAGTTTCAGGATATCATCAAATTTTGGCTCGATACTTTCATCCTCCATACGAGAGCATATCTTCACCCACTTCCTTTGCAGTCGAGTAAGTAGGCGTCTTGCTATTACTTCTAGTATAAAACTCGAGTTGAGGTCACTCATGCAATTCATAGAAATCAAGGTATTCTTATAAGTCATAAGATTATCTAAAAACTCAGTAAGTGCCTTGGAGTCATCTTGAAGTTGACTGCCGTTACCTTTGACAGCTTCGTATACGTTCCTCACAGTCATCGAAGGTCTTCCAAACCTTTGACGTAATATGCTCATAGCCTCAGCGTATCCCTCATTAGGGGGCATGAGCAATTTTTGGACAGACAACTATGCTGCCGGTCCTGATTTTGCTAAACTACTTACTGACTCTGTAGTCCATCCACCTAAAAAGGTGGCAAGATTGCTCTTAACTCCACCTCAAATTGCGAAGTGGGATTGTAATAGAACTGTTCAGGAGGGAGCATAGAGATACGCCTTCACATCAAAATGCAGACGTTTGTTCCAATCAGCACAGATAAACAGCACAAAATTAGAACCCAGATGGGTGAGATTCATTTGATTTGATAAACTTCTTTTATTCCCCATAGTGGTTAGGACTCTCGCCGACCATGCACATGGTCCGATGTTCGATTTCCTGCCGACGCACACCTGATATCTATGGTTAGCCTGCAAAATTTGGGCTACTGATATCACATATTGAAAATTCGATACTTGTATCAGAAATACGTATGGAATCGAGCTGTAATCAAAAACATAAATTTATTTGCATGACAAACGTATCGATTTTACGATTCCAAGCTAGGAACTTATCAGAGCTTTCACACTTTGGTTTGCATCTCTTCACACTCTAGCTAAATCAAAGTTCCAGGCAGCAGAAATTATGAGATGGTGCAACAGTACGCGCCCAGTTTACTAGCTGGTTGAAAGCCGGGGGACATTAGGGAGGCGCAGAGTGGAATTACCTATCCTAATCTGGAGAAGCAATGCAGCTGCTATGATAATTTTATAGAACAGAGAGAATGTAAACAAATGAGCTTATTCCTCGGTAGAATCTGAGGGACGAGGTGACATGGATTGATGGAAACATTCGTGAAGCCAGTCAGCCTATGAGTTTTCTTCCCACGAATTTGAAAATCATGATGAGTACACGGAATGTTGTCACTATGTTTAAAGGTGGATACCAAGTCGTTAAATGGAGAATTAGTCATTTCTTCTGGTCACCCAGACGACAGTCACGAGAACACTGTATGTTTGATGTCACTAACAGTGTTCAAGGCTGTCGTGCTATGAGAATTTACTCCGTGAGACAAGACTCAATTCAAAAAGAAGGAGAGTTACGATTGTCCTTTCTACCCCCCAGAAAACAGTGTAAATCATGAAAAGAAGGAAAAATTCAACAAACAACAGTGATGGACGAGACCCCACATGGCTACGTCAAAACCTCTGTGTGTGATATGAATGGCGAAGTGGGGGCAGATAACACAAGAACATAACTAGTGATGGGTCAGAAAGCTGTCAGAAAACTGAATAAGAATGGGGGACTCTTCGAAAACTTTTGCTCTCTCAGGGGTTTGGTTTCATGGAAATGGATGATACATAACAGAGCTTCATATAGAAAACGTGCTTGAAAAGACGTCGAAACTCTCTGGAAGCAGTGCTGAGAGAAACTTGTATGGCCGTCTTGGGAAGGCGGAATGGGCGAAAGAAGCAATGGCTTTCCATAGACATGTGGAGTACTCACAGTGCCACATTAGATACTCACATGCTTGTCAGTGGATAGATAATAGTATATGTATTCAGTGACTATCGGTGAAGGGGTCCTACCCCCAGAGAGATCAAATGAACGAAACCTACGGCCATCCTCCTCAAATGACTCTCGAACTAGATGTCACTTGCAGCTCGTTCAGAGACGCCACTGCCATAAGAAGACGGGGGTGCGGGTGAAAGGTGAATGTCATAAAGTTACTGAAAACCGGAGAAGCTGTAGAATCAGGTGGATCCTTTCCAAAACGGCATCAGCGGAGATAATCAGGACGCCTCCGTAGAAGGTTTCGAGAAGTAAAAATTCATGTGTAAAGAAATGCTGGTTCAAAGAAGAATGACTTAAGCCCTTGCACCAACTTCAGTAGAATAACTACTTTGTCCATCAAAGGTACATAATAAGCCACGTCTCCTTGGATGGACTAAACGATACTGTGGATGCAAGGCTCTATCTTGAAAAATTGCATTCATGCACTAGTCAATATGCCACGCTACGCGCGGAGTGTCTCTTTGCCTCGTATTCATCAACCTTGAAATCACCTTTGATAACGTTGACAGGATTGATTCGGCAAAATCTGATCCAGCTGTCCAGAGTCAAGTAACTCAAACCACAATTTATTTTATTTATTTTGATTAAAGCTTGATTCCATACCATATTTTTGGTACATGTATGAAGTTTTCGACATGTAATATCGATAACCCGAATTTGTCAACCTCATTCATAAAAAGGGAAAATCTCAGCGAAGCCTGTGAAGTGAGGACAAGATTGAGAGACGATAGCCTGCTATCACTGGTAATATCCCTGATTGTTGTTTACCAGTCCAATCAACAGAATGCGAAGGTAAACACATGTTGGACCGGTTAAAACACACTGGATCTTTTAGACTTTACTAATGATTTATTTTGGTGCTACAAAATTCGGGAATCTGCCGGTAAAAACAAGCAAGCTGGCAGAAGAAGCAGTGAGGGGACATCGAGAATGCGAGGTTGACAAAGTTATTCAACCGACCACCGCCATCAACTTCAGAAATTTGAAGGAAGTCACCCCTTTCAGTTATCTAGAAGGTACCGCTTCAAGCACGGGGTCGGAGGTTATTAGTCAGAGGATCTAGCGAGAAATGTAAACCTTCAATGATCTGAAATCAGTGCGGGAATATGCCGCACTCGGTGTGAAGATAAAAATTTGGATTTTCAACATCAGTGTCAGGTTAGCTCTTCCATGTGGTTTTAAGACTTATAACGTCTCTGAAAGCATTTAGAAAAGACTTCAGACATTTATCGGCGATTATCTTCGCTAAAAACTGCCGATCAGGTGGCCTGAAAGAAATGACAAAGAGAAACCCAGCCAGTGAACCAACCAAGAATCTATCGCCTAGCGAATAGGCCGGGGAAAATGAAGATGAATGGGCGGCACTCTGAGAAGGCCGGTGAATGACATCTCGCACCACACCCTCAAGTTGAACTCAATTGGGATACGGTGGGTTTCGCCTGGAGTTTAAGGGTATTCATGGCACTATCTTAAGAGGACCGCAGAGGACACCGTGAAATGGAGATTTGCTGTTGAAGCTCTGCATACTGCACGAAACTAAAGGGAATAATATTAATCAAGAGTGCGCATGTTTGACCACCCAGCCTCGAATACACTTATCTGACGTACATCAGGGAACACTTCTCAAGTCAGAATTGAATCAACACTGTCGAGTAGGGACGTATGGTTTTCTAACTAAGCAGAGTGCACCGAAAGTGTGACTGAAAATGGGGTGGATGTTTGGAAATGTGCCTTCAGCCTAAATAATCGACTTAAACAGTGAGGGTGAGCACCCATCGTATGAAGTTTTTTACAACCTACTATTTGTTTGTAATCACTTACCCATTTTCTATCAATAGCTCAGAGTCTGTAAACCTTTACGTAGTCTCTAATATCACTGACTTCTTCTCCAGTCTTGAAACCTGTCCACAAGTTTTATTTGTCAGAACCACACATTTGCTATATGTTTTCATGATCACAAACGGACGTTCCTAATGAACCAGTTTTTCAAGCGCATCACTTGTTTACTTTCACCACTAGCCTCAAAATTATCAATAAATCTGGAATTCAGGGTTGGTTTTATAGATAAGTGAAGTATAATCCATCTTCTGTGGTAGCAAGGATGAGAGACTGTGAATCACCTAACTGACAGGGTTAGACCATAGCAAAAGTGTTTCCGCAGGTCAAGGGATTCTCCAGGAAGATAGTTGTCCATCCTGGGGTTATTTGTGGAGTCAAATATGTTTTCTCCAATTCTTGCTTTTAGAATCCCTGTCGTAATATAAGTCTCGATTTATCTGGTATTTATCAGTAGACAGAAATTAACTAAGTTGTGTAGTTCTAAAATAACGCCATAGGGGTTCACTTTGTTCGCGTTTTTATGTAAATTCATATGTTTACATGAAAATATAAATTATTATTATTAGGGCTGCAGTGAACAAATGCATCCATGGCGCTTACGAGAGCGATTCTAAGTAATCTATTTTCGCAAGAATGAAAACGAATTCTGCATTGAGGCTGCAGAATGTTCTCTCACTGATTCAATTCACCATCAGCGAATTCAAGTGGGGTTGGTTTGACTTCTTTTGTATAGGGCTTCCTTCTTGTCCTTAAATAGCTTCTAACCACATGGGGGCATAGTTCCCACCCAAACATCGGCTGCTCACTGCCAGCAGGTAACAGGACTAAGTTTGGGCTGGCGCTTAACCTTAGTGACCCTAGTGAAGGGCTCACAATTTAACGTATATACACGAACCTGTTCCAATTTTCTGTACAAAAGATTACCATTTATACTTTTGAGAAAGTTTTAATTTATGATACTTGCACTTTAAAGCATATCTGATCGTGTTTGTAAGAATGGCATGTATTTCACGTAAACTCGCCCGTTTATACGAAGTATAGATTATTTATTCATGCATTTAGACAAAATATTAGGAAGACTTAATTTGTTGGAATAGTGTAATAAATTTTGCAACACATTTCGATCAATCTGATCCATCACATAAGGACCTGTCATAGGGATATAAATGAAATTAACAAAGAGTTAAGAGATGAGAAAACAAATTCGGGTTAAGTTAAAAAGACGTATTGAGGGGCGAAGTAACAATGAAGACCACTTAACCTAATAACAGAGGTAATAGTCCATCTGCTATGGCATGCAAGCAAAGATTACCAAGGAAGGTTTAGTATAATGGCAAATTGTTTTTGAACGCATAAAGGTGATAAAAACTTTCTAATTGCTAGAGCTCTAGAAAAATCTAGGACACACCCTAAACACTTTTAATTCGACTTTAATTTATTTTATCAACTATTAACTCTATTAAATTCATATATATTCCTATGAAAAGTCCTTGTGTGATCGATCTTTCCAACTCATCTGGATAAATGACACCTGTCAGTCCCACTAGAGTGACCGTGGCAGAGCAAACCATACATCTGGAATCGTTCCTTAACAGCAAGGCGACAAAGACCATTAAATTAGTGAAGGCTCGCCACAAAGTCATTTCATATTATCATTATCATTATAACCGATATGTATACATAAATCATATTATTCTTCAAATTTAACCAGCTGACAGTTGTTACGTTTTCTCATTTCCCTTTCTGTCTGTTGGTCTGAATAACTTCACTAATTATATCTATTATTATCTCTTTTCTCTTGTCGACGATACCGGAAAACTAACTGGCGAAGGGATCAGCTCCATTTTTACAGTAGTAACGGTCTTAACACATCTCATACTGCAAACCACATATAATTAATCCCAGCACTACTCCCTTTGGAGTCAACCAAAGCTACGACAGTCGAGTGGCGGGACGAACTGCGCAGGAGTTTACCAAAGATCAGGAGCCTATACCTTACAATCAGGAAGCGAGCACAAAGAAATCAAATTGGTTTATACTAGCTCGTAAAACCGACATTGGATATTGGAAGTGACCTTCAAGTGCTCAGCCTCTCCATAAGCCATTTGTACAGCTATTCTCTGTCGCCATTTGCGCCGCTTCTCTCTGTCCCAGTTGTTATCGTGTTGTTGTGTGCGGCCTATTCTACGTAAGATAATTACTTTCTGTCTACCGCATTTTTATGTAGCGTCCGCTATACTTATTTTCGAAGCAAATAGTTTTTATACATTCTAGTAAATGCAATAGTTATTCATTGCACATCCGTGGATAAGTTTGAATGAAGGAATATCAGTAATCACAAATAAAACATTCTGGGAAATTTGGCTTCAAACCATTGTGCACTAGCCTGAAGGGATATGCAATATCCTCCCTCCTCAGAAAGAGGTCTCAAACCCTTAAAAAAAATACCACCTATATGGCTCCTCTGAAACCCCGAATTTTTTTATTTGCGGAGTTGATTTATTATCACCTAGCTCAAAGTATGCGTGGTAAAAACAACAATTGGTCCTTTGCAGTCGAGGCTGCTCAAAACAAACGGACAGGGGCGAATAGAATTCAAGTAGGTTAGCCTACTTGAATGCCATGTTTTGCAAGGTTTTTCCCATACATCAGCATCACACTATTCCGTTAGTGCATTTGCGAGAATTTGCTACACTCGAACCGATACCGTAGTGTCGCGATTTTTTCATTTGTAACTGTCACTTGTGTTCCTATCTACGCATGAGTTCCACAACTCCGGACCAAACTGTTTAGGATTGTCAAAAATAGTTATCATTTTCTGTTGCAAAACGGTTTTCAAAGCGGATAAAATACGATGATCTGGTGAGTGTACGAACTATCCTAGTTAAAGGTAAGACATTAATTAGGAAGAATGACGTTTCGGGTTGTAATCTACGACCGGTGATTTCTTGGAAGTTGTGATTTTTCTGTGACTATAAACACGGATGTCCATGACTTTCAAAAAAAACTTAATAAATTTCCCTTGAACCAGTGGTCTTCTTTTCTTCGGCGAAACATCCGTTAATACGATTATATGATTAGATAGCGAAGTAGGATGTTCTGTGACTGAGAATCATGGGTTTTGTGTTTCTGACTATTTTCGCGCATCTGACTGTTATAACCGCATGGATATAGCGTTTTCCTAATGGTACATTATGATATCTAGAAATCATAAGCATACTGCCATCAGTTAATTTATTTTTCCATTCTAAATGACTGCAAATAGTGATTCGTTTGAGGTGATAGGATGAATACCTCTGAACGTTTTTGGGGAGACTAGGGTATATTTAATTTTTTCGACTAATGGATTATCTTTTTACCAAGAAAGTTCTCAGAATTACCGCTCTTCGTTATTCAAACATAACGTTAAGTCCCCCACTAACGTGTTAGTTATAGGAGTTTACCTTCAGTGGAAACTATATTAAGGTAGTTTTAGGTAATGCGTCATAGAAGTAAGCAGCATAGGTTAATTGTGTCTAAGTGTATTAAACGTTGTATAACTGATCAAACCATACTTCTTGCGTACGAGTTATTTTTATAAATAATGAATGTACCGTACAAGGGTTTACCTTGATTTGCATACCTAGCTCATAAACATTATGCCCGCATGTGGCATACATTTAGGGCCAATACGCTGTGATGAATTAGTCGGAGATACTTAAATTCAGACTTGATTTCCATATCACTATTATCAATTTTGCAACGGTAATAGGAATTATCACATTCACCTAACTTTCGTTTACATCGGAAGCTGAAAAAACAGTCTGACATTTCGAGCGATTTAGTTTAAGAGCATTTTCTGACTCCTAATAGAGAGCTGTTCATCTTAGTACAGTGTAGCTGGCAGCTAACAGACATTGAAATAGTTAGATCGTCTGCGTACTTGAAAAAGTTCTTTTCGTATGCTTTCGTGCATTAGTTCGTGAAACAAAAATGCAATTGGTAATGGACGACTTCCCCCTGACGTACAGTGTACTGCTTTCTCCCTGATAAATAAGAATGAAGCCGTCTAACAATCCAACACTAAGTTTGAGTTTCAGCAAGCTTATCTGACAGAATATCTCTACTTACTGAGTGGAAAGCAAATGTGTGGTCTAGGAAGGTGCAGCGAATTTAGCCCCATTGTCTATACTGGAGAAAATATTGTGATACAATCTAAAATGATACTTATCTTACTATTCTATTACTATAATCCTGTATGTTCAAAGTTTCTAGAACAACATATTATAACTTACCACTACTTATCTGCTCAATGCTGCACGATTATTCCCTGATTTTCTAAACTACATTTGTTTATATCTAAAATAAAGACTCAGATAGCCTTTCTTCCTTACATTTTTCGTCTCACAAATGCTGTAAAAGATGAAATATACATGATGTTCTTCTGAAAGTAGTCATTCATACCATAAATTTGAGTAAGTCGACGAATCAATATTTGGAAAACAAAAAGTTTGTGGCATATTGCAACAGAAATTTAAAAAAATAAATAAATAAAAATAAATAATTTAAATAAAAATGAAGCATTCCGCCAGGGCCTTGCACAAAAAAGGTGGGAGGGTGGTGACTGCTAGTCAGCGGATATGATAGTGGGGACATATGTGAACCACCCTTATCTGTGGGACAGCACTCTATTGCTAAGGCTCCTGAGTTCGGATGGCTTCTGCAAAATGAGAATAAATAAAAAAGTAAAAACTAAAAAAAATAATGAAAAAAAGAAATAGAAGTTGAAAATTGCCTAGAGCCGAAGTTTAAATGCAAACTCCCGAATGAAAGTAAATGGTATGAGTCCGCTAATTCAGAAGGACACCGAACTGTATACTTCAGAAAAACATATATTACTAGGCCCTCGCTTTTCTTTTACATAGCTCACGCACTCCGACTTTTGTGTTTAACTCCTTTTAAACCTCGTAAGTAGGTGAAATTATCACCTGTCTTTCACTTTAGACTAATTGTTCGCAGAAAAGACTGTAAAATATCGGGAAAATAATATTTCTTGAAAAAAAACAATAAAAGATGATGAACCCCATGCCTGTTATATATTTTGAATTATTAACACCTTTTATATACTTCTGCACCTGTCTGCCGGTTTCCTTGTGTCTTCTTATCTTTTCAAAGGTACTGCTTTCAACGAAAGTACTGATACAGCGCTGCAATTCTCTACTTATTCGCGATATTGCTAGCTCATCTGGTGAATAACGGGATCATCGGTATTATAAAATCTGCTGACAAGTTCAAAGTGGGTCTCATAAACAACTGGAAATGTCACAAATATGATGTACTTACAGGTGAATATAAAATTTAATAGACTTTAAAACTCTTTCTGAATGATTTTCTGATAATTATTGTTTATTCTGCATCTCTTATGTATCACGTCAGCACCCGTACAGAAATGCTACTTACCTTTCCAACTAACGCAATCATTTATGATTCCCGCGTGAAATTGACATGTATTTTTTTTCAGTCACAGTTTAGATTTGGCGCTATATCTATTTCCTTATTTGTACACTTCATTTTAAATGTTTCTCTCACATTTACCAGTACTCAACTTATTTCTAAATTAACAAATCATATTATATATTCTATAAGTTTTCATAAGTGTACATATGTTCATGCCTGTAAAAATGGCTGGTTTCTGTTACAGAAATAAACAATTATTATTATTATTATTACAAGACTGCAGCTGCATCTAAAGTACTTCTACTGTGTTTATAGGAGAATTGTTTGAGATCGTTAAAGGCTTTAAGTGAAGGTTGAAGATTAAGTAAGAGTAAATTTTCCTTAGTTCGTATATACGCCATTTGCATTGAAACCAAGGAAGCAACTATTATTAACACTTGTGACACCAGAAACCTTAGCATTTGTGGGAGAATTTATGGAAGACTTGTTTAGTGTACACACATCAAATGAATAGGGAATACTGGAGGTAATTAGATGCATACAGGCGTAAGTTATTTAACATCTATATAGTAGACATGCAAATACCGCAGTTGTTGGTCATAGAAATGATGGATATTAGATAACATCGCATGATTCAACGGCATATTAGAAATAAGTAAATATTGTTTCTTAGTTCATTGTCAAGTGAATAGTCTATTTGATGATGTCACTGCATATTAACAGATTAGTGAAGTAGCTATCAAGCCTAAGTTACTACGTTTAATTGTACTACATACTTGGCGTTTAACAGTATAGTGACTTGCAACTGGCTAGATAAGGTGACTTTAGAGTATCGAACAGTACAGAGTTATTATTCAACTTGCTAAATCCCACTTAGCTTTTACAATGTGCTATTGTGTAGAAACAGACACGAAATCCTATTAATGACTACGGTAACAGTCTCATAATACTATAGTAAATCACCATCCCACTAACTAAGCTTAACGTTTATAATTCCTAATTCACTTATTACAAAAGCACATAGTATAGCAACGAATTGAAAAAGTCCAGAGGAATTACAAATCGAGAGTATATTAAACATTTGATTAATTTACAAAAGAAAATTCTCATGAAGGGTATTAACGTTAGTTTGGCCGAATGACGTTTCCACTGATTTCACATTCGGCAACCTCCGTATACCTGAAAAGATAAAGTATATGTAAGAACTAGCATAACATGAAGTTAAAAGAGATAATTCTACATATTTGCATATACCATGAATACAATGATTCTGTCAATACTAAGTAATATCTCATGCAGATAAATGTATTTGTAGTCTACAGCTGATTTTTTTATGTTGACGTCGTATACATAAATAGACATCATACGTTTTTCAGTATTAGAGGATTATACGCAAATTTCAAGACAATCTCCCAAACATCCATACTATTGAGCACGTCATTCTCTCATCAAGCTTACTTGCAGATCAACTTCACACTAAACACTTTTACATGAAATGAAGTATTGCAAGTGCGTAACTTGGAAATTAATCCACAATCTCAGTAATGTCTAGTCCACAAGGTTTTGTGAATCCTACAGAAATCACATTTTCCTATTTAGGAGACTATAGCCATTAAACATAAGCTGAACATGCCTCAACTCTAAACTGCTATGCACAGTGTTAACGACATAGAGAAACACTTAAACTATTATAAAATACACAGACCAGTTGTGTTGATGAGGATAATAATATCATATAATGCAACCTAGAAAATCCAATCGTCACAGCAAATCTGTACTGCTTTGTGTAGATGGAAATCTCAGGATAAATTCATCTCCACTATTGGTGATCAAAAATATTGCAGCATTAAGTATACAGTCAGTGGATATTGCAAAAGAGAATAAATTCATATTAATGATTGTAAAGCTGAATGGATTTAGTTCTCATAATCACCACGACTCATACGTACCATCATACCATGTAATGAATTAATGCATTAAGTCGAACAGGAAGGAAATTTAAACGAGTAATTGCCTTCTCCACTGCATTGTACTTGCAATAATCGTGACAACCACCTTCGTTTGTTATCTTATCAGTCAACTAAGTAGACAATGGCACAATATTATTAAAGTTGAGATATTTTTGTACATTTAATTCACATAACCCATAGCACACTGCACCAATCAGTACCAATATATATGAAATCCACTTAGAGATAACCTTTCAACTCACCATAATTCCTGTCCAACCACAGATAGAGTGAAAAGCACATCTAAATGATAACTTAGGTTCTCACAAATGATTCTGATAGCATCTGCAGGTGATTTCCAAGCACTGAGAGAATTATTTTGTCAAAACAGACTGTTCTTCACACGAAAATAGGCTATATTGATATCCTGAAACAGGAAGTCTTCATTGAATGATACTATGCCGAAAGGTGCAGCTTCTACATGGAGTAAACGATTTGTGTGAATGGCATTACCCTCCAACTATCCTATCTTTCTTATTACACCGATATTTTGAGACAGTCCACCTGAAACACTAACCATTGCAACCAATATGCTAAAAGTGTGTCGCAGTCAGATCACATGACGCAGACACCAACATAACTAGCCAAAAAATGGGAATTTCCATCAACCCAGATAAGATATAACACAATTTTATTAAAAATTATTGGCAAAAAAATTCCAATTGGAAATTCAACAGTGCGTGATAAATAAGTCCAGCCTCGTAAAAACGAAATTGGATATTGGATACTGATGATTGTTTAAATTCACACCTCCTGTCCGATTTTTCAAAAGCGTTGCTAATGTAAATTATTTAGCTCATGTTCATACCTGACACAGTATGGATGACCAAATGATTTCTGAAAACAGTTGAACTCTGTTTAACTAAAGAAATCAGCAGGGAGCCGCAGTGGCGATGGCGGATTTTCACGCAAGGTTTTTCTGGCTTATGAGAGAAATAATTTGTTTTGAAATTTATTACTGCTTATAGTGATGATATCCGTCCAAAGTCAGCGGTGGTACAGGTATCAGAAATTTCCGACCGATCTGTCAACCCAAGGCCATTATGTAATCGAGGAGCCCCAGGTTCTACAGGTTCTCAAGTAAATGACGACTATTTGACTGGACAAAGACTTGTAAGTGAAATAATGTTTTCTATAGGTCTTTAAGAGAGAAATAACAGGGTGTGAAGATCTAAAAATGGTGATTACCTTGGATATGCAATTTGATACTGATCGTATGGCGGCTGGGAACTTCGGAGTGTATTTACCGAATCTTAAACAACTACGGTTGTCTAACAGTAATATCCGTACTGTTCGGTGAGTTCCTGTGTCAGATTTTATTTTAGGTAGAGACTTAGGGACAGGACTTAACAACTTGGAAGTTGCTTGGATGCCACGCTGTTGTCTCATTAGCCTTGATGGGATATCAAGTTTTACAAAATTAGTGGAGTTATATGTCGCGTTCAATGAAATTTCTGACCTCAGTCCATGTGCAATGTTGGATATCATCGAATTAATAGATCTAGAGGGGTAAATGTGTGTGTTTTTGATAAAGTAGCATAGTAATCTGATAGAAGATAAATCAAGTCTGTCATATCTTCATTTGTGTCGCAATCTAACAACAATTACCCTTGAAGGCAACCCTCTTGTTACCAAGTGTGGTGGAAAAATAGTAAGCAATAGTTTAATCTTTTGACCTGCCAGAGGTACAGAAAAATTGTGAAGAAAATGCTACCTCAAATAACTGTACTTGATGATATCCCAATACAAAATAATCCAACCTCAAATTTAGGAGAGTACGACATTACTAAGTTTGACAGTGAATGGGAATACATAAATACTGTACTGAAGGAGATTGGTTTACTATCTGTGACAAAGGTGAGTATGGTTTCAGTAGTTCACTCTCGAGTCATTCTGCAAAGTTAATACAATTATACTGTTATAATATCACTACTTGTAACTTTTCAAGTGACTCATCAAGTGGATCTAATTATTAGACAGGTTTATTTGTTCACCCAGTTTAATTAATCTTGTAGTTTTTATGGCTTTATATCCTCTACTACTTTCATGAAGTTATTTTATAAACTATTTGATATCTTCTGTCACCAGTCAATTTCGCATTAGCATCGAACACCTTCCTGATTTCATACCTTGTCTCAATTACTACCGAAAAAATAAACCGTTCAATAACCTACTTCATTTCCGTTTTCAGATGACGAAAAGTTGTCTCATCTTAACTGTACACATACTTTAGATGTTATTATGTCGCCGTTTTAAGTATTTTCATGAATCTGCGAATTTCATTCAATTAAGCCTGTAAAACATGTAATCAGTGGGTCTAATGTTTGCTTCCGTAGGCAGTACTACCTGAATAGGGGAAAATAGCTAAACTCAAGCTGATATTCGTTGCAATAAATATTTGCATAAATGTGTGAGTCATGTGAAATCGTTTTCTCTCCAGATGTGTTTCTGAAGATGCAGAATATCATGAGTTGCAGATTAACTATATCATTTTTGAGAAACATTGACAGTAACATAGATGTATTTCAATGGTTGATATTTTTTTTCACATTCATGTATGCAAATTACATTTTCGCCTTACTTTTATGCGGCGTTGAAATACAGAAACGTGATATGGTGTATTTCCTAGCAAGACTTTAGGCTGTTAAGTTTTTCGCTTATATTCTGACGATGAAAAACTGTTATGAGACATACCATTTTTGTATTTTGTAGACTTAGGTGCTGATTGTTTCATTTTTCCTATCTATACCAGCAATAAAAATGTTGATATTATTCTCAAAAATAAGGATAAGTCTAACGATTTGTAAGAGGAAATTTTATTTTAAATTGTCTTCCAACACTGTTTTGGTTTCGAACTTGCTGAAGTTGCTCCCAGCGTTTCGGTATCTTATAAATCTGATTTGACGGTTAGTCTAGCGCAAACAGATAGCTGTTTTTGTCATAAAAGATGACCTATAGGCTGGTTAGCTGCAACAAAAACATTACAGCTAAATTTGTCTGTAACAGAGCTAGCTTATAATTATAAAATATCACGTTGACTATTTGAACAATCAAAAATGATAGTTATGTTAATCAAATTATGGAAACTCTACTGGTAAAGTGCCTATGCTGTTTACCAGTTAATAGATTTTTCCCTGAGATCGATGTAGATTAGCAGTTACGTTACTTCCATATCCCGATGATTAGTGTATGTTTCACTCGTATGTGGTGTTTAGTGTTCCGAATTCAACTGAATTTCAGCCACCCTTCTTATTTGATTTTGCTCGAAATACAATGATATGGTGTACTTGATTTTTATCCCTAAGAAATCAACATTTTATTATAGGAAGTACCAACTAACTTAAATTATTTCGTGTAAAACGTTTGTACCTTTTTGATGTGTATTTTGATTCTTTGCAGTGTAAGGTGAAACTGAAAAAATAACTTGCATCAACTCAGAGTTTAAGAGTAAGAGCCAGAGTTGTCAAATGGTTTGACATCTTCATGTATATGGAGAGTCGAATCCAACCTAATGAACTGCTTGCTAAATTAGTTTTAATATGAATGCATAAGTTTTCTTCCGTGTTTTCCAACTCTCTTTATCCATGAGTTTGGAGAGCTAAATTATTAGTGATGGTCAGGAATTTAACGTCTGAGAAATGAATTAAGACTAATTCACATTTAAGACTTTAACTGAATGATTACAGCTGGAATACAACAGACTATAATTAACTGTTGTATGTTTCTTTATTAGCCTGTGTCCAACTAATTAAACTGCGTCCATTGTATTTAGCTGTTCATTGAGGCGATTTCTTGATGAAGGTCAAATCAAATCATGGTTTTGAACTTATTTTTGTTATCTACATTGTGAATATTAAGAAAAAAGAGAGTTTAGGCCACAAAAGCCGCATTGCTTACTGATCATTTACTAGAATTTTTGTCATTTGTTTATCTATAACATATTTCTTGACTTGTTATCTAAACAGGTCCGTATAATAATTCAACTCCTCAAGACGGTGTAGTTTTACGCAGTGATGATAGGTAGCATGTGTATCTGAATGTATTAATTAGCTGCCAGCCAAATATTACACTGAAACTAATAAATATTTCTAACTTGGCCTGTAAAATAAGTTAATTCTAGGGTTTACTTTGCATTGTATTGGTTGTTTTGACAAGTAAAAGTCTATAGAGGAAATTCATAAAAGTTAACTGATATTTAAGTAAGACAGAATGTGTTAGTGAAGAAAGATAAGAGATATAAAAGTCTTAAAATCACCGAGAATTTCAAGGTTTTAGCGTACCGTGACCACTGAATTCAGAATGTTACATAGGACCACTAACTATCGACGCTTATCATCTCAATAAAAAGTATTTTAGATAGTTACCTACCGGTTGTAGAACTAGATGATGTATAGTGGTGACAAAACTCTGTGATCAAAGTAACCGAGGTGTGTTTTAAGCAGTCTCAGTTAATGTCATTCCTAAATGAGCTGTTAGATTCTAAAACTGGGTTTATGAACGCTTAAACAATGTTCCCGGAAGTACGCATGCATGTACTTTAAAAGTTTTTAATATCGTGACTTTTCTTTGCTAGCTACTAACAAAGCCTTAAACTGGTGATTGTTTCATATAGCTTTTGTCTTAAAAGCCAGGATATTGATTTCGAACCACAGAGACGAAACCCTTGTAAAAGATAGATCTTTCATCTTAAACCTAAGCAAAAAACAACTTACAGAGGTTTACCAAATTACACTCTGTACATCGGAATGCAGATATTGGAATATGGAATGAAAGCCATGAAAAAAGTAAGGGTTTAATATTACTCCCCTTTTTCACAAACCATAATATGAACACTTCAAGCTCCGTTTGTATGTGGGCTAATCAGATGAAAAGTAAGGCATTTTGCAATGTCTTCTTCGATGAGTTACTGCCTCATCTTCTACTTGCTGTATCCTACTGGTCACGGCTTCCAACTAGAACCCCAGGTCAACTGCCTGAATAGGGCCAGCCGCTAGTGAGCATCAGATTAATTCTCAAGTATTGGTTTTGTGGGGATTTTGTTTGATTGGATGGAGGATTTCATCATGAGCTGACATCAGTTAGAGAACCACTGGAAAACCACCAGGGAGTACTAGACAGCTGTTCCCCCTCATTGGTTTCGGACTCTTCATCAGTACGCACCCACCACAATAAGTTAGAACCCAGGACCTTCTGGTTACAGGGCCAGTGAGCTCGGAGACCATTAAGCCACTTGGGCCCGATCCAATGGTCAGTGCGTGAATTCTTACGTCTGCCAATTCATGACATAGTGCGACCACTTAGCTATGTCTTCTTCGATGGGTTACTGCCTCATCTTCAACCCGCTACGAGGTTGACTTGTAACCAGAAGGTCCTGGGTTCGAACCCTGGAGGTGGCTGCATACTGATGAATAGTCCCAAACTAGGACGGAGGAAACATCTGTCCAGTACTCCCAGCTGGTTTTCCAGTGGTTCTGATGAAACCCTCCATCCAATCAAACAAAATCCCTACAAAACCAATACTTGGAAAGTAAAGCAATTTTTACTTAATATACTGAGTATTAAGCCCTACATATTACTGACTGACTAAGATAAGTAGTATTGTACCACTCATATCAACCAGTTGTACTTGCTAGCCAGACTTAGGTGATTTATATACCAGACGGCTGTTCCACTCGTTTGAAATGGAGTCTGTCAGAGGAGTACTTATTAAAATTCCTAGAAGACGTGAAGACTGTCAGTGTAATTTGACTGAAAACAGCAACAGTGATCAGAATATTTATCCCAGAAGACTGTCACAGAGTTTATGTTAGGTGTCTATTTTCTGATGGGTCTGTAAAATATTTGCTTTCCTTTATTCGTTCATAAAGTTCATATAGGATGACGAAATTAATAATACCACAGAAATAAACTGTATCAGTTGCTCGTCACAGAAACTGATCCATAAATCAATTGAATTGTAAACAAAACACTTAGGTCATGTAGTTAAAGCAACCATACATACAAACATAAAAAAATTCTCAGAAAAGATTATTTGTTCCTCTTTTTTTTTTTAACATCAAGAAGAGTAATATAAGATCAAACAAGTCCCGAGATACTATTGTTAACGCAGAAACAATTGAACCAGGCCGGTCATCATTAGGACTTCGGCCTACGTCAGCAATAAAACAAAGGTATCAAGAAAACAGTTTGCAGCATATCACGATGGACAATGATAATCCTACTACACAAGCCTCTAGAAGTTCATCAGTCATTATGGATGCTGAAGGTGAGTAAAAATTTATTTAAAAAAATTTTTATTTGATAACTTTCATTGATAAAATTATGATTTTGATATTCATGTATCCTTTCCCAGCATTTGTATTTCTGCTTTGCTGATATTTTATGGAAAACAAAACACGTAGATCAGCGAGGAGACTCTTTTCGGCGGCGAATTCATTCACGCTTAGCTGTACAGTAGCAAATATATACATATATATATGTGTTATTTTGTATGTATGTGTACATTAAGTTTGTCAAATAAAATTACAATTATTTATGGTTATTTTAACTGAACAGGTGAAGATTGGTAATTGGAGTTACGTAATACAAAATCAGTCAAGAAAATTAGGTGTTAATGAAATTAGGGTAGTAACAAAGGTGGATGAGTTGTCACAAACAGTTGTTAAAACAGAAGTTATGTAATAATAATATGAATAGTTTGATGAGTGAGTTACACCTGGTTAACACTAATCCCTCCATTTCAACAAACGCCTCCTGCTTCAAAGTAATCTACAGAGTCAAGAATAACCTATCAAATGCAATACGGTTTCATCTTCTTTGTATCGCTGAAGCTCTGGCCATTCACATAGAAAAACCGGAGCTGTGCATACAAAAGAGGATTACTCAACTACTTCTACTGTAATGGTAACAATTTTTTTTGTTTTGATTTGATTTTGATGACTTAATTTTGTTTCTTTACCTGTTCTTTAATTGCTTATAATTCTTGTATTCATTCAGAACTCTTACGTAATTTCGTATTCTCTACTTTGTTCCTATATGCATCCTGAGTAAAACTCGCTCATCAAACTATTCATATTATTATTACATAACTTCTGTTTTAACAACTGTTTGTGACAACTCATCCACCTTTGTTACTACCCTAATTTCATTAACACCTAATTTTCTTGACTGATTTTGTATTACGTAACTCCAATTACCAATCTTCACCTGTTCAGTTAAAATAACCATAAATAATTGTAATTTTATTTGACAAACTTAATGTACACATACATACAAAATAACACATATATATATGTATATATTTGCTACTGTACAGCTAAGCGTGAATGAATTCGCCGCCGAAAAGAGTCTCCTCGCTGATCTACGTGTTGTGTTTCCATTAATGCCTAAATGGGGATCTTTTATAGCTTATTTCGCTTTAGTTTGATTGTATGAGCCTGTTTATAACAAAATACCTGCAGTCTAAATGTAATAAAGTATCACATTTGTGTCAACTAAGTAGAGCCAACTGGACGATGGTGAATGACTATTTTTATCTTTACAAAAATTAAATCAAGTGGTTTATTAAGAGATGACTTCGGCTGGGGATCCTGTTACTGAGTGTGATTTGCTCCAATAAATGTAATAAAGAGATATTTCAATGAGGAGCTTAAGATTATTAGGGAGTTACTTAGAAAAAATGGTTATCCAGATGAATTCATTGAGAAAAAATATTAATTTAGCACCTAGGAGAGTCAGTATGGCAACAGTTCCGAAAAAACTAATGTTCATAAAACTGCAGTTCCTCGGTGAAAACATCGGCGAAATAATAATACAGTGCCTGAAGAATGCAGTTAAAAGAGCTTATTATGCAGCAGAGGTACGTTGTCTCTTCACAACCACCCCTATTCTACGTTCGAGAAATAAGGATAAACTACCTAAATTTGCCTCTTCTATGTGTATCTACCAGTTTGAATGCAGCTGCGGAACCAGCTACATTGAGGGTACAATTAGGCAGGTTCATCATCGTATTTCCGAACATCATCCAGCATGGTGAAGCAAGGGACAAACAGGATCTATTCATAGCTCTACTGTAACACACCTTGCAGATAAGGAGCATAAGGTTGACGTTAATACTGCATTTAAAATTATTTATCGCATTCCTACTAATCCTAATTTTGCTCTACGAGTTCGTCTTCTACAAGCAATAGGCATCGACCTGAAGAAGCCAAACCTGTGTGTTCAGCAGAAATTTGTACAGCCACTTTCTTTACCTTGGCCATCGTTACATGAATGTATAGACCGGAATACTTCGCCCCCTACCCCTAAACATTTAAAAATTATAATTGTCCAAATTATTTTATTATTATTATTTCTGATCACTTCATCTTCAATCACGTGTCATCCTTGTAAAATCATTTTATTCTAACCATTTCTACCTTTTAAAAGAAATATTTCTACCACACGAAGCGGAATGATTGTTCTATGCTTTCTTTGATTTTTTTCCATAGTTTTTTCAGATGAAGAGGGTCGTGTTTCGGAACTGACCACAGGTGAGGTTATCTGTGGAGGTATTAGTGCTGCATTACGAAACCGAAGGTTTTCAGCACAACTGACTGCTACTGCTACAAATAAACCAATTCCTACTTTTTCAAAAACTGAAAATCTTTTACCTTGCAATGAGAATCATTCATCAGAAATAAAGGCAAATGAAGCAAATGAGTCTTTTCCTACAAAGGCGAATAATATTAGTACAAATGTAGAATGTGATGACATTTTAAATGAAGAGTCATCTTTACGTCAAGAATGTGATCTGGTTTTGAAAGAACTTGCAGCCTGGAGAAAAATGTACTCACAGTAAGTGAGCTGCTTTTTGTAATACACATGAATGTTGATTTATTAAAAAGAGATTGGTGTATTGTAACAATACTGCTGATGGAAGCATTCTCATTGGACATAGGGGTCAGGCTGGAAGAGAGCTAGCGGCAGTCAAAATAAAACATGGCACCAGTCAATGAAATCCACAACTGTTAGTTTAAGCCACGTAGGAAGATGTAGACTTCCTGGTTGGGGTCCTTGGGACGGTAAAAACCAATGGCTGGAAACAATTGGTGTTATAGCTCAAAATCGTTCTCAATAGCACAGATGCATCCACTCCTTATGACTTATGATTTCCAATGAAACTATATTGTTCTTTGTTATTACTATTCCTTTGTCTCACACCTCTGTTTACTGTCTCTATTATGCATTTCTTCTACTTTCTTCTGTTGCTTTGTGTGCTACATGGAATATGGCAACTTGAACCGCTGCACACCGGTGCAAAGTTCCATGTCGAAAACAGACAGACAGATGATACACTTTTGGTTTTGCTTGATGGTGCGGCGTCAGCTACAGAAGTATTGAATATAAAAAATTTTCCCATTTTCATCACTTTACAACCGTTTAGTGTTTGTCACTGACATTGTAGCCTATGTTGATTTGTGAAAAAGATATTTCAAAATATTTGCAACACAGAATAACATACACTAATGAAATGCTTTGAGATAGGCTTCCAGAAATTTCTAATGTGATTCAATGACTGGTGTGCCCAACCAATTTGAGTAATGTGATAGTTATTTACTACTAAAGTTCAATAAATATGAGGAATTAATAAATCAAAAGAATACCTCTAGTGTAAGGTCCTCACCGTCATGATATTTCACTTAACTACTGTAAAAGGAGACTGATGTGTTAGTAACTGAATGTGTTATCCGGACTTATACTAGTACAGTCATTTTCGAGATTCCTTGTCACTTCTCCCAGTTATTCGGTGAAGTTTATTTCACTTATTCAAAATATTTCCAAGTATTGGTTTTGTATGGATTTTGTTTGATTGGATGAAGGATTTCATCATAAGCTGACATCAGTTATAGAACCACTGGTAAACCAGCTGGGAGTACTGGACAGCTGTTTCCTCCGTCTAAGTATGCAGCCACCTCCAGGGTTCGAATCCAGGACCTTCTGGTTACAAGTTGATAATGACGCACTAGCTCATCGAAGAAGACATAGCTAAATGGTCGCGTTATGTAATGAATCGGCAGAAGTTTGAATTCGTATACTGGCCATTGGATTGGGTCCCAGTGTTTCAATGGTCTCCGAGCTCACTGGCCTTGTAACCAGAAGGTACTGAGTTCTAACCTATTGTGGTGGGTGCGTACTGATGAAGAGTCCAAAACCAGTGGGGGGAACAGCTGTCTAGTACTCTCTGGTGGTTTTCCAGTGGTTCTCTAACTGATTATTTTTTATATTTTTGATTACAGCTTGATTCCACACTGTATTTTTGGTACAAGTATGCAATTTTCAGCATGGATATCGGTAGCCCAAATTTTGCAGGCCGAACATAGATATCAGGTGTGCGTCGGCAGGGGATTGAACCTCGGACCATGTGCATGATTGGCGAGAGCCCTAACCACTATGCCACCAACGCACAGCTCATGATGGTTTCCTCCATGTTATTCGAAATACTTGAAGTTCTTCTTGCTAGATTGTATCTAAATGCCTTGCTTACAAATTCTCCTGAACAAAGTGTTAGGAAGTCTAAAAATGCACTGTATTATGCTTTGAATAACTATATTCCATATCAAAGTTAATAAAGTAAAAGCAACTAATATAAGGTTTTGGTTTTGATATTTGTTCTATTTGAGCTCATCGATGATTCAGCGGTAGAATACTCGCTAACCACGCATGTGGTGACGCATTCAATCCCCGACCAACGCACTCCTAATCCTCGTTGAGCCGGTAATAATACCGGATAGCGACTTCACAAGCTATAAAAATAAACACCACTGCTACTGAAACTTTAAAGCTCTAGCTTGAAGCCGCCCTATGTTCCACTGGGAACGTAAAGGAATAAAAATAATCCCTCTCCAACTGTTTCTACTTTCTCATACATACATAATTGAATCAAATTATTTCTCAATGAGTCATTGTAGTCTTTAGAATAACAGCGTAAAATTGACCTAAAGAATTTGCAAACCAAAAAATTGATTTCAGGTTTCGCTTATGCAACTTTTAGAATAAAATTAAAACTCTTAAATATTAGTAGAAGGAGTAATTGTTTAATCTGATACACATTTAAAACCGGTTAGCTGTGTAAGACTATTTGTGTGTGTGTGTGTGTGTGTGTGTATATAGTCTAAATAGAATTACAAACATAAACCAACAGTTGTGCTATACAATTATACAAGAGTAAAGAAATAGCCCAGTTTTGACAAAATCCTTAATAAAGAATGTAAGTATGAAACTTGGACACGGTGCTGGTAGAGCATAACTCCATTATGGATAAGATGTTATTTTGATAAATCACACAGTGGTGTTATCCAGTAATATTAACTGATGACCACGTTTAGAGCACGAATTATTGCTCATAATCATATCTTATCTATAATGGAGTCAATCAGTTCTGCTAAGGTCTAGTCACAGGGCAGTGGTTACCCCCCCCCCCCAGTGACTAATCAATAGTATGATCTACACTGTACAGGTTTTTTGTATACCGGGTATCCAAGGTGACAGAGAACAAGAAATTCATGTGAGCTGAAATGTTAGATTATATTTCTAAAGAAATTTTTTGGTTATATTTCTCTTTACGTGAGATTAAATGAATTTTGTCCAATAGAGGTAAGCAGCAGTTGTTGCTGCATAATTCAATAAATTTATTTGATACTATTATTATTATATCCTTTAATTCCTAGAGGAACATACGGCTTCAGCTGCGTGTCTCCATTGCGTTGGGTTTTCTGCCGACTTTTTCACCTGGCTTGAAGTCTGCCCACATGCTTTCATTTCCTCTTCACATGACCTCCTCCAAGTCACCCTTGCACTGACGACCAACTCGCCGCTTCCGTTTCGGGTTCCACTCGAGCAATGGCTTGTCTAGTGATGTCACTTGATGGTTATCCTGGACGAGATCGCCTCCCATTGCATCAGGGCCTTTGTTGCCGTTGGTGACATTATCATAGCCACGCCCTCAGTGTGCGTGTGGTTATCTCCTGGGTGACCGGAGAAGTTCACTGACTCACCCGTTGACAATTAAGTGAGTCCATTCCCATTTCATCTGCTTTCACATATTTCCAGTACTTGGATTCCGTATCTTTTCACCTCGTTTGCGATCTGGGCAGTTTTGCCAATCTGGTACATGGGGCGGACGTTCCATGTCCCCACACAGACTCTTTCTTTTGGCGCAAAGAGATTCATCGTGCTGAAGTTTCTGTAGCAACTTTGTTTACAGGGTGGGGTTGCTAGCCTCACGCCTGAGAAAGGAATTGTTACATTAAGATAAAGTTCAGAGGGAAGCGTCCCTGTGGGTTGCTCCCCTTAAAATCGGGAAACAAGGAATAAAACAATCAGAACAACACCAGCAAAAGGAAAATAATTCACAGCAAAGAGGGCGACAGCAACAATACAGTACAACAACATGCAATACAGTTAAGCACAGTTAATTAAAATGATACCAAAACCGTAGACTCACTGACTTGGGTCAACTTATAAATCTAACAATATATACAATTACAGATATGAGTTAGTGTTAAAAAGTCACCAAAATGCCAAACAGTTAGTTCTAGGTATTAGTAGTCAACAAGATTATATCCTCAGGTTTAGTGTTCAAAAGTAAACGGATTGCAATAATTTCCAAAACTTCGTGGTCAGAAACACCAGAGAAATGAGAGTTTTATGTAACTAAGCGATTTTATCACATAAGATATAAGATTGATGTAAGATGGGGTAAAATTAATCGAATATACAAACTACTCGTAGTGATAATACTAGTCTATTCACTGAGTGTAGTTAATTTTTATGGTTAAGATTTCACATCTTTTACTGGCTCAATACGTTTGTAAAGGTAGAAGACGAGAGATTTGGAATTTGGCATCTCTATAGAGCGAAATTATATACACTATATCTTCAAATCACCATTTGCACAGATTGTCTGTGTTGTGCTACTTCTATCCTTCATATTGTGTTTCTTTTTGTTCTTTTCAAGTCTCCTGAATATCTCTACAATGTTCTATCATTTGCTTTCTGTGACACCAAATCTATCTTCCTAATATTTCATGTTTTTATGCCGATAGACGTCTCTTCACATATACATACTGTTATGTACTCGTCACTAAATTATTGTTATGGACTGGTCGAGAATTTAATGGTCCTGACGCAAGATAGACGGAAATCAGAAGACCACTAGGTTTGCGATCATACTTCTATTTCCAAACACAAGGAGAATGTAAAAGTGGTATCACACCAAAGTGGTAAGCAAGTGTAAGTCACACAAATTGTGGGAACGAAATATATATATGACAAGGGTGTGAACAATCATTGGACAGTCTTAACATGAATGGCTAATTATAATGAAGTATCGATCCATATATACATAGCAAAATATAGTAGACATGTCAACAACCAACATATATGGATATATGTCACCAAGCAACGGACTGTCAACAAACACTCATATTATATATAATATAAGGGGAATATACATTGTTAAAGGAGACAGGTTCATACAAGTGAAATGGTCACAGACCAAGCGAGCAAACAGAAAGAGAGACCAACATACACACACACACAAATATATATATATGTGGATAAATATCACATACTACTGATAAATCTTACCAGTAGCATAAACCACATATTCACTTTATCTCAAGGAAGTTGGCTAGACACTGTGGAGACCAACTTTATTCTATACTACGTTTCATCTCAGTAGAAATAAAAGCTAACCTGTGTAATTTGCTCTCATTTAAATATGTTTCTTTGAAAAAAATAACAATCTTTCAAAGAACTTGTTCTAAAACCTTTACCCAAGTTAGGTTTATTAATAACCCTTGGCCGCATACCTCGCCAAAATTACTCAATTATTGTAGTTACATGTTCTGAGTTGGACGGTTAAGTTATCAAGCTTTCACTGTCACTCTGTACATCAATATCAGCTTCACATTCATGAACAAGTTACTTGAAAGAAGTCAAAAAGGTAAAATAGTACACTTTAACTACAAATCCTTTCTATAATTACACTCACTGTAAAAAATAAATTTTATGTGCAAATAAACTAGTCATTTTCTTTAAACTTTTAATGCATAATGATACTAAGGAACTTAAAGTTAAATTCAACCACTGAGACCCAATTCAATGTCCCATGAATTCTAACTTTTACCAGTTCGTAATTTTAGCGCAACAGTTAACCAATGTCGTCGGCAGGAACTCCAACCTCAAAAAACAAATCTGATCCTTACAAATCAAATTCTTGAAAATTAATCTAATGCTTGCTAGTGACCAACTACAGGACGGAGTTTCCTGGAGTTCCAGCGAGAAGTCGTGACCAGTGAGGTCTATCCAGTGGAGGGAGTGAGGATGGATTTCCCGCTGATGACATCGGTTTTTGGTCGCGCTAAATTCATGAATTAGTGTAAGCTAGGATTCATTGATATTTGGATTGGGTGCCGATGGCTACATGGTCTACGAGCATGCCTTGAAATCTGGAGGTCACGGGTTCAACACCCGGTGGATTTTTACTGTGATGACTACCGAACTAGGACGAGACGGCTGTCCAGTACTCTAAGGTTTCCAGTGGTTTTCTCTTGAAAAATTAAATTGTCTAACTGAAGACTGTCTTAATCACAGTTTTTGTTCCATGATGAAATAAGAATAGGTGACTTAAAGCATTTTTACATCTTAAGAATATATATATATATATATATATATATATATATATGGTGTGTACTGGCATTGAATGTAGCCCATTTTCTACGACTTTTCTTTCTTCTTCTCCTCATCTTAGGTCTAAAGTATTCAAGTCATGCAGAAGAGCGAAAATGATTCCTAAAATTACAAAATCGGATTCTGAATCTGATACAATTCTTCTATCAACTGATAGTGATAATCCACTGGACCATGAAGGGAGTGAAAACATGGTAAATTGTGAGGATAAACGCACCCGTCACTCTGATGTCAAGTCAAAAAATAATCTACAAAGTACAAATTGTCGAAGAAAAGATAAACTTAATAAGAAATCTATGAATCTCACGGAGAACAAAGCAAAATGTGACAGTCAGAAGAATAACAATACACAGTGTAAAATGAACAGTTCAACAGATGAAAGTCATATAAAGGTAAAGTTAGTAAAAAGCAGACTAAATTATTATTTACGATTATCCAGAGTTTCAAGTTTCATCATATGTTGCATAAAATTCATTTGTTTTGTCAGTGGCTAAATACCTAATTGTTATGCTGAATATTTCATATCAGTTGCTTAAATGGTGAAGGTAGTAATAACGGAGGCTGATTCCATTTTTCATCTATCAGACTTATTTCGTCTCAGTGACATTTGGAAAGGTTTCCTTATTAAAAACTCAATTACGTGTTGGGCTACTAACTAATTGTGAGTAGTATAATTAAATATGTGGCAAAATACTTCGTCAAATCATACACTCTCAGGTATATGAGTCACTTGACTGTTTGAATTTTATCTCAAACGATCACTCTTATTTTTTGACAATAGTCTAGATTTGGAAAGTTTACACTTCGAAAGTCGTTTCAATTGTGTGTTCTTTTTGAGAAAGACAATTATTTCTTACACTAACCTTGAAGTTGTTTTCAAGTCTAGTCTGTATTTTTGTTTAGTCTACCTTCCAAGTCAGATTCACTTAAATCATATCAAGATAGATAGTCATTTATTTTAATCTGTTCAACTAACCTTAAAATACCCTCGAGGTCACTAAAAATCACACCATAAATATAATGGTTTTTAACTACAATAAAGTTTTACACTTTTAACCATAAAAAAATATAATTTATAAATGCAATTTACTGAATATTGAATATACTGAAAAAGATAAGTGACTAAATATTGAGAACTTGAACTATCCTCCTTGGTGAAATGATTCCATACCATATTTAAATAAGAAAGTAAGCCCTTAGAGAAGACTCTTCTATTGAATACTATAAGAAACGGAGGCTAAGTTAAACGGATGATTCTTTTTATTCCTTCACGTTCCCCAGTGGAACATAGGGTTTCAAACTCGAGACTTGAAGCTTCGGTAGCGGTGGTGTTTATTTTTACGAGATAGGGTTGCTTGCCTCATGCTCAACCTTCCCTCTTTACCAGTCTTACTACTGGCTTAGCGAGGTTGGGGGTCGGGCCCCGGATTATGTGCATGGTCAGCAAGCGTCCTAACCGTTATGCCACCGACGCGGAAAGGTGACTGGTACTCTTTATTTTTAGGTATGTAGACAATGTCGTTTGTTGCGTATATAGCTAGTCAGTAATGCATTTTGAGCAGTTTATTTCAGTGAGACTAACTGTTCATACCAGCGAGTACCACTTGTATAACATTGCCAAGCCAATGATTTCATTTATACTCACCGATGAAAGTAGATTTCTAATACAGCTCCTATTCTTGTAGCATTTCAGATAATTTAAACTACTTTGTGACCAATAAGTGAAGGCTAAAGAATCAATAGTGTGAAATATTCCCATATCATGCATTAAAAGTCATTCTGAAGGAAGAATATTCTTTTTAATAATTTCTCTACAGGTTCTTACAATTATAATACATAATATTTGTTGTCCTTACAATGATGGCCAGTTATGTGGCGGATACGTAGAATAACAGATGAGTGATGGGGTGTCAAAATAAATAGTCGTATTTGTGTGACAAACGTTCTCTGGGTTGAAATCGATTACAAAATGTTGTGAAATGGGAGACAGTGGTGGTGATCAGTTATCATAGATTTGTACAGCGTGGGGTAGGAAAACTGACGAGTCAGTTCAAGGTTATAAAAGGTGTCAGGTGAGTGGCTAGTACAACGTGGTCTGTGTTAAACAGGAGATAGTAAGACTGCAAGGAGAGGTTCATCATGAAATAACGAATATGTGAAATGAAATAGGTGGAGGCATATATATTGAGAAAAGAGATAATATCACTAATCATAAGTCCGTATAGTATAAGTGAAAAATTCGATAGTATTGAGGGAATCTTTGCATGAAGGGTATAAATTATGACGAATAATTGTAATAACAAGCTAAGGGAAAAAACCAAAAGGGTTAAGGGGAAGAAGCACTCTTAGTGAGAAGAAGAATCATCAATCCAATTTTGGCCATGTAGTAACAGGATCTGGGCGTGTTCTTTTTGGATACAAAGTTCCGGTTAAGTCGATCTTATTGCAACAGTTTCAGCTATGTGTAGCAGACGTAAGTGAACTGTACATGATAACGACTTCAGAATTCGGTATATAACCCTGAAAGCTGTGTTGACATCGATGAGATGTCCAGTATCGACCAAGTGTGACAGAATCAAGCTTTTTATGCACTTAATTTCCCCTACTGAACCAAGCCGGTAAATGTTCTCAAACCCGTAAACGAACCCGCCTGGTCGTGAGCCCTATATAACTTGAACCACAGGAACAGTTGAAATGGTATATGGATGAAGAAGAGCTGATGTTAGATAAGACATCTTTGAGTTGTTGGATGAACATTGGACGGCTACTGAAGGATACACACAGACGTGGAGAGTAGAAAGTTTTCTTCATCGCCCTGGTTAAACGTTGCGATAGAATCTCTGCTGGAGTATCTCCCTCCAATTGTCTCCCATTTTACAATATTTTGTGATCGATTTCAGCCCAGAGTACGTTAGTCACACAAATACGACTGTTTATTTTGACACCCCATAACTCATCTGTTATTCTACGTATCCGCCACATAACTGGTCATCATTGTAAGGACAACAAATATTATATTTTATAATCGTAAGAACCTGAAGGAGAGAAATTATTGAAAAGAATATTCTTCCTTCAGATTGACTTTTAAAGCTAAAGAAGTTTTGAAAATCAAAGTAATATTGAGAGGTTGTCCATTTTCGATTAAGTCTCTGATATCCTACGCAAACAAAACTCCAGGATGACTGTAGTGCCATATCGCAGACTGCAGTAATTAGACACCTTCCAACCTAGTGACTGAATGTTAGTGTGTTAATAAATGATTCAAAGTGTTTGAACTAAACATTACCAAAAAATGTAAACAATTTACCACTGACCTTTCGCCAGTATATAAAAGGAAAGACTACTTTACATGAAAAATCATATCTGATAGCAAATAGTATTTAAGATCGAGTGAGAATTCAGATTTTCAAATGATAGATATTTCTAATTGCAGAAGTTTAGAATTCTTGATACTCAATAAGTGAGTGAGTATGGCACTCCAGTATTACCTACATTATTCACTGATTGTGTATCTAACTCACTACTCCAAATCAATAAGTCAACACAATAATGAGATTTTTGGTTAATTTCAGTCGTATTGTTTATTCTTGTTCCCTTTTTTTCTCAAACAGGCCAGCCTATTTAAAAGTGGTCATACTATCTGCTATTTCACACAGTCTATAGCTAAATAGTTTTACTAGGTATCTGTCACAATGGTGTCATGGGTTCTTTACGAGTTCTTCCCTGAATCTGTCTAGATTAAATTGATTTAAATGTTGGTTTAATCATGGATAGTATTCACCTGGAATAACTTATCCTTCTTGGCTGATTATTTGATCTTCAGAATCTAGTAAAGACAGATGTTGGGAATGCTTTTCCTGATGTTACGAACTAATCCACGCATGACTTGTTTCCCACGAAAAGAGGCTGTTCTTGACGAATTCTTCTATCCGATACACTTTTAACTCTATCCGGAATGATGCAGTTTGTATTAACCTATGACAATACACAAATCGAACCACAATACAAACTATGCATATAACAGAAAGCTAAAAAATTGAACATTTCGAGTATGGATCTGTTGAAATTAATTAATACTCTGAGTTACTTGTTTGTAATTTCCAAGGAATTATTCTATATAGTTCAAAGGTAATTTCTACAAAGTACTTAATTCAAAGAAGTGTAAAATCTTAGCATAGACCAAAGTATTATCATAATATGCATCATTTTCATACATTTAGAATCGGAAATTATGCCTTTTTATACCTTTATGATTATACAGTATAATTTTTACTATTATACTATATATTTTTTTATACATTTGAACGTTACGATTAATACTTAATTTGAAAATCTTTTGACTAAAGGTCGCATTCTTTAATCAGATTTTACACTCTACTTACTCTTGATTATACCAAATGAAATTAATTCGTCAGGTTAGACATTTATGAATATACAGAAAATGAAGAAATAATTCCACTCTGATGTTCATATATGCTCTCTGATAGTGAAGGAATCGATTAGGATTAATGTACAATCAATACATAAAAACCCTTGAAATTGAATTTTATACTAAAATAAATAAGAATTTGTAGTATCTGGTACAATAATAATCCTATAAATAAGCAATTTGGGAGCAAACCAACCAGGAACCAATTGTGAAACAAATAAACAGGAATAAATGGAGATGGATTGGACATACTCTGAGGAAACCATCAAGTGACATAACTAGACAAGCCATTTCTCGAGTGGAACCCGAGAGGGAAGCGGTGAGTTGGTCGTCAGTGAGAGGGTGACTTGGAGGAGGTCATGTGAAGAGGAGATGAAAGCATGTGGGCAGACTTGGAGTGGGGTGAAAACGTTGGCGGTCAACCGAATGCAATGGAGACGCGCGGCTGAAGCCCTATGTTCCTATAGGAATTAAAGGAAATAATAATAAATAAGCAATCACATTGAGGTGTTTATAACAGACGACTACTGATGGTAGACGATATGAAGACATCAGGGGTCCTGGACTGGGAATGTTTTAGTTTAGTCAATCACTCATGACGAAATAGCATGATAAATAATAATGAGGTTAAAGGTAGTGATAGGTAAAGAAGGATATTTTAACAGGTAATGCTGACTCAGAGAATATTCTCTTTTCAACAAAGTTATCATCAAGTTGTACAATTGTATAAATATATATATGATTTTAAAAAGATAATAGTTTGAATAATTAGTCTCGTATCAACAGTTCGGTGGTACCAGCACTGCAGGGATATCGCATCCTGGAAAATAGAGGGACTTCCTTGTTCAGGGGAGAAGGTGTCGTCGTACTTGTGGATGAAACTGTCTTATTAAAGCAAAAATACCACCACTGTCGAGAACGGGCGAATAATGTTTGGTTTATAATACCGCTCTACAGAAAGGATTCATTGAAAGGATAGCAGAGAGAAAGTCAAGTATCTTATTTTATTTTTGATTACAGCTTGATTCCACACTGTATTTGTGGTACAAGTATGCAATTTTCAGCATGGATATCGGTAGCCCAAATTTTGCAGGCCGACCATTGATATCAGGTGTGCGTCGGCAGGGGATTGAACCTCGGACCATGTGCATGGTTGGTGAGAGTCCTAACCACTGTGCCACCGACGCACATTATCACTTGAATGCTGGAACAAGTATCAAAAATACACACAGATCAGTGGAAGGTTATAACTCTTTGTCATCCCTTGGATATATTCAGCACAAGATCAACCATTCTAATAATTTATGGATCCCATTACATGGAACCACACCAAGGCTTTTGCAAAAGGTCAAAAAGCAGGATTAGAGACATTAATGGATCTCGAAAGGATGTCACCTATAGTCAATTAGATGAATATATGTATAGGATACGGTGTAACTTTTTTATTGATACTCCTATGCCAAAATGGGAGAATTTTTATGACATGTGAGAGGAAGGTATCATGTGCAACAGTTTTTCCGCATTTTCTTTCATAAATATACGTGTTCTATGCCCGAAAATGCCTCCTCCGCGTTACTGGTGAGTTCAAGGTCACTTGCTTCTTGGTAGTTAGTGGTGCTTAAAGCTTAACTTTGCCCTATTTGGAATCTGTCACCCCGATTTGTCTTAATCTCAGCAAGTTTTAATTGAAACAAGCATCTTAGATTCCTCGTTCTACACTCCACTTAGCATAATTGGTTAACTTCGATGCCAGCCAACTCTACTATAGCCAGTCACTAAAAGTTTAATAACCTAAAGAGCTGAATTGATTAAAGCTGAACTTTTAATGGCCTTCTGTGTAGTATTTACTAGGTGACTCATCACTGACTTCAAGTGAACTTTAGTGTATCTTGTTATAATAATTATTATTTATTATTATTTCCTTTAATTCCTAGAGGAAAATAGGGCTTCAGCCGCACATCTCCATTGCATTCGGTTCTCTGCTTAAGTTTTCACCCCGCTCAACGTCTGCCCACACACTTTCATCTCCTCTTCACATGACATCCAAGTCACCCTCTCATTGGCGACCAACTCGCCGCTTCCCTCTCGGGTTCCACTCGAGAAATGGCTTGTATAGTGATTTCACTTGATGGTTTCCTCAGCGTATGACCAATCCAATCCACCTAAATTTCTTCCTGCCTATTTGTTTCACAATCGGTTCCTGGTTGGTTCGCTCATTGCCAGAGATCACTGTTGCTGATATTTTCTGGCTGGCCATCTGATCTTGAGTATTGAGCGAAGACAACTGTTAATGCAGGTCTGTAGTTTGTTTGAGGTGCTCTTCATGACTGCTGATTGTTGTCTGTTGTTGTTGATGTTGGTGTTGCCCAGGAATCTTCATCATCTCTGTTTTCTCTATGTTCACCTGAACTCCTTCCTATCTTTGATGATTCTTCTGTCAACTTGTTGCTTTTCACTTGCATATCTTCCAGTTTGTGGGAAATCCCACATATATCATTGGCGAAGTTCAGATCCTCCAAGTTTCTGTGTGGGTTCATTTTATGCCTGTTTCCTCGCTTCTCGCCACTGTCTATCTCATTATCTAGTCCACCGAAATCCGGAAAATCATTGGAGATAGTAAGCAGCCAGCTAGCCTTGTCTTACTCCCGTCCTCACTTCTTTGAAGGATTCCGTAAGTTTCCCGTTGTGGATTACTTGGCATGCAGCGTCGTCATACAACTGTTGGATGAGATGTATAATTGTCGGCGTCACCTCGTAGTAGCGAAGTAGTTTCCAAGTCACCTCTCGATCGACACTGTCTACGGCCTTTACAAAGTCGATGGAGTTGAGATAGAGAGATGACTGCCATTCCAAGCTTTGTTCAATGATGATCCGTAGTGTGGCGATTTGATCAATACATGACTTGTTTCTCCAGAATCCAGCCTGTTTCTGTCGAAGTTTTTCATCTAGGGCTTGTTTGATTCTTGTTATAACCACATTGGAAATTTCTCAAGAGTATAACGATAGGCTTCATGATTTGTCTATTTTCTGCAATGTAACTGTTTTATTCAGTTTTTTTTATATTAAGTGTCCAGCTGGAACTTAGTCTTCTAAGTCATTCTTTCTAAGTGTGCCTTTAACACATAATTCTTCTGTTCACATCAGACAGAGCTTTCGACAAAAGAGATTATAAAGCCTTCATTTTTGTAAAACATACCATAAACTAAAATCATAAGTGTGACTGAAAAGAAAACTTTCAAATTCTAATTAAATTACTATTATTAAATAGACGGTACACAATGTCATAAAAGTGAATTGCTCAGTGATAAATCTCTGAACATTCACTGTGAAAAAACTTAGATAACTACCCTTCAAATGTTTTCACTGAATGAATGCTATGATTTCGCATAATTATCAGTTAACGTCTTTAAAATTATACTCAAGAATTTACTAAAAGAGAGTTAAATATGGTTTCATTTTACTATGTACTTCTTCCTAGATGAAAACATTTGGGTTAGCTTAAAAGAAACCTGATCTTATAATGGGGGGTTTTCACGATTTTGCATAACAACACATGAAGCAGGAGAAAACGCCTTTATTCTGTCATTTAAATGATTTTCTATCAGTTAGTTCAAATGTTGGTTTGCAGGAATTTCACTGGTTACAATTTTGTATTATGAGCTGATATCAACTGGGGAATAATTGGAAAACCTGGGAGTATTGGGCAGCTACTTCGTCCCACTGGTTTGGGACTCTTCATCCAGGGGAACCTGCCTGGATACAGTCGGTCCTCTGTGAGGAACAACACTCACCAAGGATGACACTGGCTAGTGGTTGCACTATACCGTGATTAGGCAGAAGTTGGAATTCATACACAGCCCACTGGATGGGGTCCCACTGGCGTAACGGCCTACGAGCTCACCTCGTAACCGGAAGATCCTGGGTTAGAACCTTGGTGGTGGATGTGTACTGTGAAGAGTCCCAAACTGATACGACACAGCCGTCCAGTACTTCCGGGTTTTCCAATGGTTCGTTAACCGATGTCAGCTCATGATGATATCAGTTAGTTCCTTTCTATGCTGTGATACTTGAAGTTGCATTACCGTCCTTAGCATTTATGACTTTTGTTAGAAAATGGCAAATGACTGTGGTCTTATTTAGCAGTTACATTACAACCATGGCACCAATGTAGACAATACTTGTGATATTTCGAATATTGTACCTAAATTATATATGATGGTTTGCATATACCTAACGCAAATGGAATTCCCATTGACGCGAACTATTTTTCGGGTGATTTAATCCACATAGCTATACAGTTGCAAAGATTTATAACTGTACTTTTGTGTGTGCCTGTGCGTGTAGACAGAAGGGAAACCATTTGGAATAGCATTAACATTAGCATATTTCAGAATAGTCAAGGATAATCAGAATGTGACTAAGGCTATGAATACTAGTGAGCTTACACTAGAGATTGAGTATTATAGAAAATATTTTGTAGAAAGCTGAGTATTAATAGAAAGGACAAAGAGACAAGTACCGAGGTATTTGACGTAACAAATAAACAGAAGTGCTCATCCAAAGCATTTCGTATTGATCCATTATAGCCTCTTTTTAGCTGCACGAGATAATGGTTCTTGACTCCTTCAGACAAGTTCAGAGTTGGATGACGTATATATCATTCTCCACAGAATCAGGTGGATTGATGATTAATACACATGGAAGTGGTCAAATATGATTGTTTGTCCTTCAGGTTATTAGAATGTCAACACAACGAATGTCCTTTCAAGAGCATTTATATTCTCTTCCTTAGAGTGGTGGCAAAAAGGCTCGTCCCCATGTAACACCTTCATTGGTATAGAGATGAAATCTCAGCTAGGTTCGTTTTTTTGTGTTTCTCGATAATCCGTTGGGACTGTCCCTTTTCATTTAGTGTCTTCCTTAAACTAGCGGGTTCTTCATCTAATGATTGTGTGTGTTGCAGATTCTGTAGATTCGAGTGGTAAACGATACAATCGGGTTTCTTTTGTGATTTTTGGACACCCAACTGTTAAAGTCAACTTGCTGCTTCATGTGGGCATTCTGCATATTCGTGTCTCCAGTTACCCATCAAGTTTCTTTGCCAGTCGAACATTTAGAAAGCAAAATATGTTTCTGTTATGTACTCGTCGCCAAATTATTGTTATGTACTGGTCGAGAATTTAATAGTCCTGACGCAAGAAAGGCGGAAATCAGAAAACCACTAGGTTTGCGATGATACTTCTATTTTCCAAACACCAGGAGAAGCAATAGTGGTATCACACCAAAGAAGAGTCACACAAGATTGTGAGAGCGAAATATATATGAATGTCCAGACAAGTGTGTGAACAAATCAATAGACAGTCTTAACATGAATGGCTAATTATAATGAAGTATCGATCCATATATACATAGCAAAATATAGCAGACATGTCAACAACCACACATATAATATGGATATATGTCACCAAGCAACGGACTGTCAACAAACACTCATATTATATATAATATAAGGGGAATATACATTGTTAAAGGAGACAGGTTCATCAAAGTGAAATGGTCACAGACTAAGCGAGCAAACAGAAAGAGAGATCATATATATATTGTGGATACATATCAGTTTCCACTTTCCAGCCAATAATTTAGGCATATCAGTTCTCATATCCTTAGTGGAATCATGGTTATTCTTCACCATTCTGAAATATTCCAAATTGGTTTCCTTATTTGCTTTGCTTGACAAACGGAATGTATACACACATGCACATACAAAAGTGCGATTATAAATCGTTGCAACTGTACAACTAAGTGGATGAAATCGCTGAAAGGAGTTTCTTCTTGTTTTCATGTCTACATGGGTATTTTTCGCATGTAGTAATTTTCGGCAAATCTTGGGAATTCTTATTAACACTTTGTGGTCGCTCAGGTTGTTAGTTTATTTTTGGATGCATTATTTCTAAAGATTAGGAGGTATTCCAAGAAATAGCAATAATTTTGAAGCCCGTGGTAGTTGACTGTTGAATATGTGGACACTATGATTCACACACAATTTGATTAGAAATTAGTAGCCGGATGGCAGTACTCTCGACTGGATATATTGTAGTCTTGCATTAAATCTTTGCTGGAGACGTGCTGTGATCTGAACCTTAATCAAATAGATGGTTTGTGATTGTTGCTTCCGAAGGGTGTTTTTATTGTTTAAGTGGTCTACGCCAGATTCTTACTATTTCAAGCATTTAAATCTATTGATAACTTGAATCTAGGCGCCGGCGCATAATTCGTAAACAGACAAACAAACAAACAAACAGAGAAATACCCGATATCTAATATAAAATATAACCTTTTAGTAATTTAACATTTAATTATCACTTCGATCTAATATTGACAAATAAATATGCATAACAACATTACTGAGTTGATTTTGTTCACAACTAACTATAGATTGGCCAATATTCACTTTACTAGTGAGGTCATAATTTAGGTTTGAACTCAGCTTTTAACTTTGAAGGGTTTTATTAAGTGCTGCAGAACTACATTTAACACTATAAAGTATACTTGCACATTTATATGCCGAGTGTTTAACACTCTAGGCTAAACTAAAATCAAGCGGTGGTGTGATGTGAAGACGAAATAAAAGGTCAGTAGATTTATAACAATTTACTGTCAATAATAAAGTTTAGTTTTATGCTAACTGGTAGATCCAGTCAAGATATTATTAAATATAATTATAATTTAAAATAATGAAGTACACTAATAACTAAGCTAACTGTCGAAACTAATTTAGCAACTTTAAAATTTTTGTAACGAGTGATTAAGGAATATAAAATAAAGTTTGAGTTATCTATAGCAAGCAGCGTCTGAAACAGAGGTTCTTGGACTACTTAATTTGACTAAATCGTCAATCTAAAGCCATTTGGAATGATCCCAGCATCGACAACAGCTAATTATCTGCTCCTGAAATCTAGTTTAATATGGATAGAACTGAAATGGGAAGATATATCTAGATATTCAAGTGTTGGTTTTTAGGGATTTGATTGATTGGTTACAGAATGTGGGGACAAATACTCGCCACGAATGACATTGGCTAGTGGTCGCGCTATGTCGTGAATGGTCATTGGATTAGGTCACACTGGCTCAATGATCTACGAGCTCATTGTCCTTGTAACCAGAAGGTCCTGGGTTCAAACCCTGGCAGTGGGTGCGTACTGTGAAGAGTCCGAGACCAATGGGATGAAACTGCTATCCAGTACTTCAGTACCGGTTTTCCAATGGTTCTCTATGATGATTTCCTGAAACCAATATACCTAGATAGTTGGTGAGATCACATAAAACGGTTATTTTAATACCTTTCATTGATAATAACAGCTGGGAGAAGTGAAGTGAATTCAAAGTCAGGTGACTGACTGTGCTCTGCTGTTTAGTAGATAGAACAGTGAGTTAGTAGTATGATGGCCACTGGTTAGAACACAGTGGTGACGCGAGTTTCCACTCAATCTTGGGTTATCATGTATACCAAAATTTGCAGCTAAATCAAAACAAGGGACAATCTCAAAATCGGTTGTAAAAACACTTCTATTGACAAGGTAAAGTGAGTTAAATTGGAAACACTCACCCTTATTGAACCATTATTAAACTTAAAGTTTTACTTTTATTCGAGTATTGGATCACAGAATTTTGAAATGATGGGCCATTGGATTCTGCGCCAGTGTTTGCCTGATCAACGAGCTCACCTCTCAACGTGACTGTCCTATTTCTGTTACAGTCACTGACGCCTACTGATGAAGACCACCAAATAAGAACGAAATTGCTGTCCAGTATTCCCTGGTTTTTAATGGTTCTGTTACTTGAGTCATTTAGTGATCCGTGTTAATATTCAGTACTTTGATCAGATTTTAGCTGGGTTAAAGTAATTTGGAATAATCCAACTTCAACAGAATACTTTTTCCTTGGATTTCAGTACCAAGTGATTCTTCAAAAATATTCAGTAGTCTTGAACTGTATATATTTACAGATAGGCGTCAGTAATTTATAATTCAGTGGTTCTATTGAAAAATGCTTGGCAACCAGGCACGTGGTATGGGTTCGATTCCCAGTCGGTGCACTTCTTAACTTCCCCTAGTTTACTAGTTGATTGTAGGCCTGGAAGAGAGGGAAGAATATGCAGGAGGCCACCCCTCCCCGTCTATATACACAACACCATTGCTAGTGAAACTTCAAGGGTTTGTAGCTTCCCACTAAGAACGCAATGGATAAAATAATGTAGTAAATGTTTAATATCAGTGATCCCCACCCAGACAGTTTCAGTATAATTTGTAGTTCTACTAAGCCTGAATGATTTAGGTAAATGTCGAAAGATTTCCGACTGAAATATGGACTTGCGTTGTACTACTGCTGACACATAAGGACATTAGGATTACTTCAGAAGGGTGGCAGCGAGGTTTATTGAATCCAAAAATACTCTCTTTATATTAAATGTGGATATGTAAAGAGCTTGGAGTTTACATTTCATTTCAATAATTGGTTGTAACAATTATGTATCCTTAATAAACTCTAAAAATAACAATGTTACTTGAAGGGTTTCAAAATTTTCAAAGTACCTCTGTGTTGTGCTAATTCGAACAGCACACGACCTGGTAAACTAGATACATGTTATGCTCCCCATGATTGATACACTCTTAAATCTTTAATTGGTGGATGGTGACTAGCAGTGGAATCCAGGGCAACGCCCACTTCGTCCTATTTGGGACTCGTCATCTGGACGTATCTACATCGTCGAAGCATTTGCTCAAGAACTCGACATGTCAACCTGAGATCGAGCACTTCGGTCCAATCAGTCGACGGGATAATCTAAAATTCTATTAAACGCTCTTAAATCATTGGGAAAAATATAATTTTTTTACTGAATTTTAGGCACAGTCTGCTGATGACTATCACCAGGTACAACACCTAAATTCAATCGTTCCTGTCGGCTGGATCTTCTAACTATCTAATGTTAGATCAAAGTCCCCCAAATACGACAAAGATTTTGCTTCAGTTAGCTTATTACTATCACTGTTTCCTTTAGTTGCTAGAGGAACACATAGGGCTTCAGCCGCACGTCGTTATTCCGTTTGGTCCCTTGCCAACGTTTTCACCTGGCTCCACGTCTGCTCTTCACATGACCACCTCTTCTATGTCACCCTTGGACGACCTCAGTTAGCTTAATGAATACGATACACACTTGACGAATAGATTTTGATCTAAACAATCAAGACTAAATAATCACACTGTGATTTCCAGTGAATGATCAGTTCGTGATCAAATCAGGCTCATTTATATTACGGACACCAACCGTATTGGGACTAGAGTTTCACGATTCAAAAGGCATTAATTAAATTTATTGTAAGAAATTCGAGCGTTTATGTCATATCACTTTTGAAATTGTTTCAAACAACTTTTAAGAAATTCAATTATCTATATTATTGTGTAGGATGTAGACTTTTTACATAAGGTTTTGTGAGGACTAGGAAAAAAAGAAACTGTGAAAACAACGTGAAATATCATTTTCCACAGATATGAGACATAATTATAGTTCAAAATCCATTGCACTTACTATATGTAGTAAGTAGTGTTGTTCAACATTCAAGATACATTTTTTTTCTCTCTCTCTCTCTCTCATGTGTGTTTTGATAACAAATGAAAATTGTTTAAATAGCTTGTAAGTGAACAATTTAATACTTTGGTATTTGTTCAAACACAGTGTATCTGTTGGAAACTGAAGGAGCCTTATTTCTATGCGTGTTTGCGTGTGTGTGTGTGCGTACGTGTGATCCATTTCATATGAAGTCAATATAGACGAACTCTTTCTATAGACATTAGATTTATGAATTAAATGAAATAAACAAGGCACTTACAATGAATAACAGCCGGTTTACTATATTACATCTGCGTAGAAGTTGTATAAAAAGGCTTTAGTGTCAACTTGTTAGAACGTAATGAAATTTCATTCTATGGGTGCTTCTTTTTAAAAAAAATTATGTGAGCATAAATAACATTTATCTGTCTATCGTGTTAGGCTAAATGAACGAATTGTTGTTATTAGAGGGTTGTGGAGGCAGTCAGCCACAGGAAGCCTTCTAACTTGGTTGTGTGATTATTAGCACTCACCAGTTAGCAAGGCGTATCTGCAATCTTAAAGGAACTTATACCCCTTCTGAGATTCGAACCCGTGTCACCCAGACGTTACCACTGATGAGACAACATATTGTGTCCTGCGATTTGTTTAGTAATTTAATAATTCCCATTGTAGCATTAAGAACACAATATTCAGCGAAGAGACTCTTTAAACAACGAATTTATTATCAAGCTGTACAATCGTATATATATATATATATATGGTTTTATAAAGAAATTGTATCCGGTGAGGTCAAAGGTGTGAATATATGAAATAATAACAGTAGTATGGAATGCAATAATCATAGTTGAATATCAAGTAGCAAAATAATTAATGTCATATATAGAATAATACATAGGGTGTATAGATTTTGGAAAGGGGTGCATAATTATAAGATTAGTTGGCGAATATAAAACGTCGTTACATAACATGGTGTGAAATTTGATAAGATAGAATTCAACATTTTAAAAATAAAAAAAATAAAAATTTATAATTTTAGGTTTAAAATGACTAGTGGGTCAAGTGGAAAATATTCAGAGTGAGAATAGTAATAATAATTATGATAATAATAATAAAAATAATCGTAGTAATCAGGGAAAGGTACATAGAATAACTAAATAAACAAAAGAGATAAATGTTTATCCCTCTCCGGCCAAGGTAGAAGCAGGGATTGTACATGCTTCTTTTGTACACAAAGGTCTGGCTTAAAGTCATGAATTTCCAAGGCCTTAGCTGTCTTTAGAAGTCTGTAACTAAGAAAAAACACGGCAAGTTAGCATGATCTTAAAATCATGGTCACGGTTGACAGATTGACAGAAGTCGATCAGGTGTTCCAGAATAGAGCTTCGCACACACTTCCTTTCTCCCTTGTAAAACCATGCAGCTGGAATATGTTCTCGTATCTGTGTGGAAAGCGTCCTCTTGCTATGGCCAGTATTTCTTGCTCCACAAAGGCAGGTGAACTGATAAATGCACATGGAGATGGCCAGACTGGAGAGCTTATCTTATACAGAGATGAAGAACAAACTGTGGCTGGTGAACGTCATTTGTAATTTTGCTGTAAAGAACGTCTTACAGACTGCTCTAGAGAGACAGCTTTTGAGCACATCTGAAGCTTGGTCACCTTTGAATTCAAAGTTCATGAATAAAGTTTTCTTTGGAACTGAGTCAGTTATTAGTTCACACTGCTTATCCTTCATGTTCCTGTCGATAAATCGGTTCAGGTAACCGTTTTCTGCGAGCGTGGCTTTTAAGAAGTCAAGTTCTGCGTCAAAGCAATCAGAACTACAAATGTTTCCTATCCTAAGGTAGAATGAATGAATTAGTTTCCTTTTTCCTGGAGATAGGCACCCAATTACAAAAATTAGTTAGTTGTCCGTTACATGTATGTTTCCGATGGATGGATCTTTTGAGAGATCCGTCATTACATCTACTAAGGCATATATCAAGAAACTGAATACTTAGTTCAGATACCTTTTCAACGGTGAATTGTAAAGAAGAATGGCAGTTGTTGAAAGCAAACAAGACATCATCAAGAATTACGTTATTATCGCAAATAACAAAAGTGTCGTCTACATATCTTTTATAAATGTAGAAATGATCGATAGTTTGACTAAGTTGAGAATTTTCAAGCTTTCCCACAAAGCAATCAGCCGGCAGGGGACCCAGTGGTGACCTCATGGCAATGCCATCTCTCCATCTAAAAATCTCATTATTGTAGGTGAACTGAGCATCCAAAGGGCATCTCAATAAAAGTCCTTTGAGGTAGATTGTTGTCAACCCTAGCAATGAATTTTCTGAGTTCCGTATTTGTAACTCGAAAGAATCGTAAAATTTGTGTTGAGTAAAACTTTCTCCAAATGTAAGCCTATCATTTAGAAAAATCGTAACAGTAAAAGGCAAGAGACTTGGTATTTGTAATTTGGTATGTCTATATAGCGAAATCATTTACATCTTATCTCCAAATCGTCATTATTTGCACAGATCTTCCGTGTTGTGATACTTCTGCTCTTTGTATTGTGCTTCTTTGTCATCTTTTCGCCTCTCCCATATTTGCCGTAGCGCTGGTTCATTTTGTAGTCAAATCTATCTTTCCACTGGTCGATATTTTTTATATCGATGAATGTCTCTTTATATTCTACTGATAAACCTTATTAGTAGCACATGCCATACAGTTAGTTGCATCTATTGATAAAATTATCAGTGATGACATGTGAAATTTATAATATATACACATGCATAGAGTATACTTATTTTTAAACCTAAGAAATATATCCTCAACTGAACATGCCCGTTTCGAACAAAGAAAACAGAAAAAGAATGGTGAGTGCAGAGAAGAAAATAATTCCTTTAGACGATATCATTCTGCTAAAATGTGTATAATTGTATGTTGCATCAACATAAGCCATATTGAATGTCGAAACAGCCTTTATCTATTTCCGTTTGATTTCATTTTCAATTATTAGACAAATTACAGTTCTTATTCAGTTGACGATCGATCCATCAATCATCAATCAAACTCGACTAAATTGAACTCATCATTATCATCGTTTCTACCTATTTTACAAACAAATGGAAAGTCGATTAAAGTTGATTCACCAGTTTCTTCATCTTCATCCAGTTGTTCTCCTAGAAAACAGGCACCTGAACAATCAACTTCTGGAGTGGAAAGGTAATTCTTAAATTTTATCGTTATTTCATGTTATTTTAACTATAGCTTTATTGAACATTATTAATTGTCTCTGAATAAATCAGAAGCATAGATTTGTGCAGAACTAGATGCTATCACCATTTAATTTCGTCAACTTCTAATCAGTTGCGTAGGGAATAAAGAAATTAATTAAATTTTTGTACTGGACAGCTATTTCGTACCAGTGGTTCTGGATTCTCCAGAAGTACGCATCCACCGACAAGGTTCGAATCTAGAACATTCTGGTTACAAGGCCAGTGAGCTAGCAGAGCATCAAGCCACTAGGACCTGCAGATCCAATGACCAGCGAATGTATTCCAACTTCTGCCAGTTCACGACATAACGCGACCTCTAGCCAATGTCATCCGTGGTGAGTATTTGTCTTCACACTCGACCTGCTGTACCCTACTGGTTACGGCTTCCCACTAGAACCCCTGGTAACAACCTACATGAATAGGATCAGTCGCTAGTGAGCATCAGATTAATATTCAAATAGTGGTTTGTAGGGATTTTACTGATTGGCTACAGGATTTCATCATGGAATGACATCAGTTATAGAACAATTGGAAAACCTGCAGGGAGTGCTTGACAGCTGTTTCGTCCCGTTTTGAGACTCTTCAACAGAACGCATCCACAGGGATTCGAGCAGAAGGCCTTCTGGTTACAAGGTGAGCTCAAAACCAGTAGAGTATAGCAGGTCGAGTGTGAGGACAAATACGCGCCACGGATGACATTCACTAGTGGTGGGGCTGTCATGAATTGGCAGAAGTTAGAATTCATGCAAGTCCCAGTAGCTTAATGATCTACGAGCTCACTGGTCTAGTAAACAGAAGTTCCTGAGTTCGAATTCTGGAGGTGGGTGCGTACTGATGAAGAGTCCGAAACCAGTGGGACGAAACAGCTGTCCAGCACTCCAGTGCTGATTTTCCGGTGGTTCTTTGATAGATGTCAGCTCATGATGGAATCCTGTAGTTAATCAATCAAATCTCTGCAAACCAGTACATGAATGTGAAAACATAGGTTTGTGCAGAATGAAAACGTACCATCATTTATTTCGTCGGTTTCTCATAAACTGGATGAAACCTAAAGAAATTAATTAAATTTATGCACATAACAATTTTAACATATTTGTAAATATGACATGATGTCAGTTAACAGGAGTCCCCAAAATTAATAAAAAGTGCTAAGAAATCCCACTTATCTAGTACATAAAGAAGTTGGACTAAAATTAAGTACAGTGACAAAGGAATTACGTAGTAAAGACAATATATGAATACGATGATGAGGAACTAATGAGTAGCAATATGGTGAGTTCAATTCAAATCGTAAAAATAACAGACAAGTGAAGTTACATTATAGTAAAGGGAAAAAGGTTTAATTAGAAGGTTACGTAATCAAACGGAAGACATAGTAAAGATATCTAGTAACCACAGCAAAAGAAGACTGGTCAATGCTTCTTTCTGAATACATAAATCGGGTTCCAGGTGTCTGATTGTGACTGCTTCAGAAAACTTGAAGAAAATTCAACTACGCTGTCTGTTGATAACTTTGAAGGATTATAGGATGTCCACCTCTGATCTTTGACGTCGGATGTCCGGCGATAGCACTGTTGAAAGCGCTTGTTCCTTTGAGACGTGGACTTTTTGGTACATTTTCAAAAAATCAAGGGTATTTCCTTCAGTCTGAGGGAGAATTTACTTTGGGATAACAGAAAGAAGGGTACAACTTCGACTTTTTTTTGGTCGCTCAGAATATCCTTATTAGAAAGTATTACATATAATATATGCATGTAATACTTCTATTCTCAGTAAGCGCCTATTTTATTTTGTTATTAGTTTGCATGAAATTTAGGAAAATAGCTTTTAAATAAGGCACATCTTCAAGTTAAAGTTCTACAATGTGAAGGTAACCACAATGTTAATAACCACATTATCGTTAACAGACTGATGCAATGGTAGAAAATTGATGTCTGTTATAGTTTTGGAACCAGTTTAGGTGACAGTCAATTTTGAAGTCTATACTTGGCTCTGTTACAAATAAGGACGCTTAGATTAATTTATCTGATAGAGAGGAAAGAATTAGCGTGATTCTGAAACAGACTGAAATCTTTTAGAAATAAAACATATTACACGACTTGTATGCACAAAACAATTCGTAATTTACAAGTATTGATTTGTAAGGATTTTGTCTGATTGGCTACAAGATTTCATCATTAGCTGACATCCATCAAAGAACCATTGGAAAACCTACAGGGAGTACTGGACAGCTGTTTCCTCTCACTGGTTTGCGACTCTTCATCAGTACTCATCCACCACAAGGGTTCGAACCCATCACCTTCTGGTTACAATGCCAGTGAGCTCGTAGATCATTAAGCTACTAGGACCCGCTGATCCATTGCCCAGTGCATGAATTCCAACTTCTGCCAATTCGCGACACAGAGTGACCACTTATCCATGCCTTCGATGAATAACTGCCCTCACCTTCAACCTGCTGTACCCTACTGGTAGCGACTTCCCACTAGAACACCAGATAACTGCCTGAATCTATCATTATTATCCTCATAGGCTTATATCAGCTTGGAAAAGAGCCAGTGTTGTTCAAACCAAAACATGGCTGCATCAGTCAGTGGAATCCACAACAGTTAGTTTAAGCCACGTAGTAAGGTATAGACTTCCTGGTTGGGGTCCTCGGAACGGTAAATACCAACAAAGGCTGGAGACAATTGATGATATGGCTCAAAATCGTTCTCAATGACTGGCGAAGATGCACCCACTCCTGGTGACTTATAATACCCAATAAAACTACATTATTCTTCGATATTACTATTCTTTTTGTCTCATGTCTCAGTTTATTATCTCTGTTTTTGAATTTATTTTTATTTTCTTCTCCTGCTTTTTGTGGTAAGTGAAATGTGGCGACTCGAACTGCCGCACATCTGTGCAAAGTTCTATGTTGACACCAGTCAATCAGTCATATCGTAAAGGTTAACCCCGCAACTTACTTACTGTCTTTCTCCTACGCTCAGCTGGTGATGCAAATATATTCTCTTCATCTATCTAAATAATTCATTGTCCCTAACAAAGTAAGGCTTACTGTTATTTCAATAGGGTATTGTTATCAAGCGTTGATAAAGTGAAATAAAAGAAGAGTTTGTGATTAAGACAAAAAAGGTCGTGAATCAAATTTTAAGGAGGTTTTCATTCTAATTATTATTTACACAGGTCAGGTAAATATTGATTTATTTGACCATTAGTATATATCATATATTTTAGAATTAGTAAAGATAATAAATTAATGTAAATCTAAGCTTACCTCTCTCTCTCTCGCACTCACACACTGCTGAATCTTTTAAATGTAAGTAGTTAATAACGTGAATCAATCAATTAATATAATGAGGATAACTTCATGCATTTAGAGAATTTAGAAGTTTTTTTTTCTAAAATATTTCTATCATAATGAAATAAAAAAATTCCAATAACTGATGCTAGATCGCCAGCCAGGTATACACAATATAGCCGTCCTAAACGAGGTCGATCACTGCCCTTACATAACTCTGTGGTGATATATCTAACTGCAACAATAGTTGGCGAGTGTCTGAATATCTAAAGACGAATCATCGCTTTCGAGGTTATGCAGATATATCTTTCTTAACAGTGCTAACAATCATGTTAATCTAGCTTTACGGCTTCCTATTGAATGTTTTCAAATGAGGAGCTGTCTGTCTTGCCAGTCACAGTGCAAATAGAACTGGTCAGCGTTAAGGACTAGACTAAATGATATCGGTTACTTCTTCAGTGACCATTTAATTTAGTCATTGATTTCAGTTGGTTGATGGTGACTACCAATGGAATCCATGATGCACATTTCGTCCTATTCGGGACGCATCACTGGGTGTACCTGCACTCTTCAGTCGTTGAGTGATGGTATTCCCACCGAGGCTCAAATGCAGTACCCATAGTTTCAGACGCCAAAGCCTTATCCACTGAACCTCTTGGGTCATGTGAACTGCCTCCTT